>JAJJWX010001246.1:2857612-5715224 GCA_023529315.1 Papaver bracteatum
TGTTACTTTCATCGATTTTGGAATCATGCACTGCGAGTTGAAGGTACTAATACTCCCAAATGACTTGTCACCAACAATATCACTCCTAGTCAATTTTTCCATTGAAATATCTTCGAAATCTTCAAGAGACTTTCCAGATTCACGTAGTTTCTCATAAAAAAGGCACAAATCCAAAATGAAGTACATACCCATCATTAGACCTCTGAATGTTATATTTCATGTGTGGTTTAAAATGTGGACCATCACATATGTATAATCCAAATTTTGACTACAAAATGCTAGACTGAATTGGACAAAGAATAATTTTGGGAAGTTTTCTTAGCTGGATTCCAATTAGCATCACTGATGCCTTCTATAGCACTTAAACCATTCTTCATCATCTCCTAAAATTCCAAGCGAAATGCATGTTTCTTTTAACATACTATGGAATTTTCGAACATCACTGCTGCCCTGACTATTTTGAAGTTGTCAAATGAGCTTACACTGGATACCGTAGTTAGTAATAAAGCAAATAATACAGTTCACTTGCATTGGGTGAAAAAGTATATCCTTGCAATAAAAAAACCTTGTTTCCTTACTTTTTATTTTTATTTTCTTGTCTCACACAAAAATAATGTGGAAGTTCTTGATAAATATATTCTTTAGCAATAGGATTCTTAGAATCGTACTAAAACTATTCCATCGATGTTGACCTATAGTTCTATGCATTAGTACTAAGTTT
Organism: Papaver bracteatum; assembly: GCA_023529315.1. Lineage (NCBI taxonomy): Eukaryota > Viridiplantae > Streptophyta > Magnoliopsida > Ranunculales > Papaveraceae > Papaver > Papaver bracteatum. The sequence goes on from JAJJWX010001246.1 coordinate 2,858,334, forward strand.
ATTTAGTTATTTAGTTGCGTTATACAATTTTTTTTGTTGACTGGAAAGATAAATTAACATCCATACCATCTCAGGTGGACCAATATACCTTGCATCAGTGTACTTCTGCACCTCGTCTCATTCGATGGCGATTAATTTTGGACGATCGTGACCTTTGTAGATAAATTTTTGTATGTATTTAACGCCCTTACACTGTCATATATCTCAAAATTAATGTGTCAGTTGAACATTATAGACAACTATGGGTTATAAGAAACAACAATTTTGGGACAATTAACTCATTCTAATTGTCGCGTCGACACAACAGCTTGGATATACACCTTCATCCATCCTTTTATTCTCTACATGTTTTTTCATATATCCTCTGTTTTTTAATTTTTCATGCACGTTTCCGAACCATATGGACCATGTAGTATGCATTTCCTAACAGTTAACAAAGCTAGATCGTTTTTTTCATCAACAAATTCAGCACGACAAACAAACTTGGAAATGTGTTCAATTCTACAAATTTTCTCTGGAACATTCAAGAATAAAAGAGCGTGCATATGTGGTAAACCACGTTTCTGAAATTTAATCGTGAACATATTTACAACCAATTTACCGTACACATTCCTTTCTTTGATTTCTTTATCAATGTGTCGCTTTTCAACTCAAAGACCTATGAGATCAGGATGATCTGAAGCACGTTGATGGGAAAGAAAGGCATCTTTAGTTTTATGCCAATTTGGATTCGCGGTCATTATTAGGAAGATATGTAGATGATGGTTAAACCGTCTAGCTGAATATTAATATATCTCTATCAAATGCCTAGGATCGCCAATAAAAGTCTATATAAAAACATAACGCTTACCTTCATCGTTAAGATTCAGCCAACATTTCTTCGAGCCTTTACATTTTTGTGAGAATCTTCTCGTAGATTTTCCTCATTTGGTTAAGATAATACATGCGGTAATGCTCAATTGATGCCCAAGCATCCACCCGAGTACCCTTGAAAAAATATGTTTTTCTCTCTTAAGATGATAGATTACTCGTTAGTACACTGTAAAAGACGGAAGCTGTGAAATTATTTCATAGTTGATCGTTTTTTAGGATATTTTTATGTGCGTCGATCCATCCGCAACATATCACAATGCCAACTCAACTCGCCATATGGAAAATTCATAACTTAATGCAGGGGAAAGTATGCATTGTGATATTACGATATCCGGGTAAATATAATACCTGCCTTCAGATTAAGTATAAAACATCGCACGATAAGTATCTCAGAACCATTGCTGGTAGCATAATCGAAGCTTCATCTTCCGTTGGGAGACTGCAGTAACTTTCATCCGTAGATTATTTGTAGTGAAGGATGATTTCAACAACTATTTTGTAGGACCGACATTACTCAAAGTCTTGCGTGCCTGGGAATACCTAGTGCAAAATACGTTATGATGTGAGAGAGTATCCCGAATTGTTCCATTTAATAATCAATTTTTCCGAGATAATGTTGAAAAAATAAGTATAAATCAACTTTCTGAGTTACAATGCTCTTTGTACCAAGGTCATAATTTTGCATCATCTGACATACCAAAAAATTCATTTGAATCATCGGTACACGATAAAAGATATCAATATAGTATATGCCAGATGTATATTGATGAACGTAAGAAAGTTCAACCCCAAGGAATAATTGAGGACTTAGGTTATGTCTGGATATACATTTAACTCAAATTACTAATAAATGATTCCATACTTGACATGCTAGCATCAACAATCACATTTCCGTCTATAATGCTTAAATTCCATGGTATTTCGGTCTACAATCAAACAAATATCTTAGATCCCTATACATGTGAAATTGACAGATTCCACACAGATAATTTATTCAGATTCTTACCAGACTATCTTAGACAACACCCTTGTTCAAATTATTTGAATAGTATGTACGTGTCCGGTTAGGATAAAAAGCATTTAACATACACAATTAAATTTTCTCAGGAGCACGGGAGCTAAGAATTCATTATAATAATCACAAAATCCAGTTTTGATAGTCAAGATTAGTGCATGTTGTATACTACTTCGATAGATGCATCTCTCTTATGCAGTGATTCCTTCAGACGATAAGCTTGCTGAGGAACTCGCCGATTCTAGTATATTGACAAACAAAATATTTTAGTTGTTGATAGTTGTTATGTGGGTATTGTTACCAAAAGTTTTGCAACAAATAATTATAATCTACCCATATTTCTAAGATAATCAACATAGAATTAGGCATTAAACCATGTCACCTAGCAAGTACAATAATAAACTACACTACACATAGACCTCAATTGCACTCAACGCATTTGATCTCAGTTGCACTCAAAAAAACAAAATTATACATTAACAGTGGGAGATGAGACATGTAGATTTGGGTGTCCACTTCTGTAGAGGTTGCATTGGATTCTGGATGTCTAATCGTTGTTGTTTTTGTCTCTTCCAGCATTTTAGTTGTAGGTTAACCTTTTATTACAGAGGTAAGAGAAGCATTTTCTCTCTCCTAACATTTGTATTGTCCTATCAACCTTTTACTACTTTAGTGAAGATAATTATGCTTTGGAGGCATGTATATCTCATGAACTAAGGGAAAGCAACACGATGCTTAACTGACAGAATAAAAAGGCAAAATAAACTTGCATGAATGATGTATATATATCAATGTTGGGAAAACGGTAGGCTAAAATTTATGCCTTTCTTGTGTTGTTCCCGTTAAAGTGATTTAAATATCTCTTGTATATATCTATTTATGGTATGCCTAGAAATAAAAATTAAAATACACCCGTAAGGGAAAAAAACAATTTCACCCCAAAACATGTAAACATGCAACCTTATCCTTATATACATGCCATTATCTGTATTTCGGCCCAACAGGGCATTATCTAGTACTATCTGTTTTTCGGCCCAAAAACACGTACATGAGCAAGCTACCGCATTCCTTGTAATTTTAGGACATATATCAGATATTTTAAAAGTATCAAATTAGATGTAATTAATAAACATCATCCCAGATTCATTTTCCCAAAGCCAGATTATGTAGTTCTCATTTGATACATTAGGATGATTACCCATAAACACCATCCCAGATTCCGTAGTTCTCACTTACAATAACTCATCACACATTAAAAACCAAGAAAGTTTATATATGTCATCAATTTATCTATAAATGTGGTGTTTAAAAGAAAAGAATACGGAAACAGAAAAGGGAAAAAAAGTTAAGAAAATTTAAGAGATAAATACACATGGTCCAAACAACCAGAAGAAAAACCAAACAATGATGTTTTAAAAATCACATAATCTTCAAAAAATGGTGAAAAAACAGACTAAAACCCCACATTGTGTACTACATTCAGTTTAGCATTAGCCCGATACAAAGTGATTCTCTTTCTTACAACACTGATTAACATGTCAATTACGATGAAGCCCAGAACCACTTAATCAAACTTTATTAAGAAACTACCCATACTTAGGTGAGTATTTCATTCTGTAGTTCACTACGGGGAGTATCTCCACAATTGCATAAACAAATGATTGATTCATGAAGTTGATAATACTCTAGGGGAGGGATTTTATTCTACTTATGTAGCTAATGAAACCATGAGTGCATTGGTTCTTCTTGAAAATGGTTAAGGTTTCTGAAAATCTTAGGAGGTCTACATTTCAAGATTCTGCAAAAAAAAATTAAATACATACTCAACATGTGTGCAGCTGAAGTTCATTGCGATTGGCAAAGTAGTTGTTATCTCAAGCATCCTGCAATTGGCGAAGTAGTTGTTATCTTAAGCATCCTGCGGTATGAATGTTCCTTGCTTGTTGTGTACGTCAGAATCCTCTAATCTTTATTTTCCGCACGTGGAATGATAAATTGTATCCATTTGTTATTGCTATATGCGCAACGTATAGATGGTTGTATACATATGTACATGTGGCTACATGCGGACGGTCGTAGATCGCCATATTGAGGCATTGACCGTGCTTGGTCATATGCAGATGCATATAGACTCGGTACTGTAAGACTTCTTTAAAATAATAATAATAATAATAATAATTTCAGAACAGACGCGGTATGAGCCGGAATGACGCACTAAGATAGAAGTAACAAACATTGCAAGAATATTTCTTTATAGCTAGTGCTTATTTCAAGGAAGAAACTTGGAACCATACAAAATAAAGATCAAATATTGTTTGTCGTCCAACTGACTGGATACCATAAAGCAAATTACAACATGACGGAGGAACCAGAAGTTTCATCACAACTAAAAAGTCTTGCAATAAAGCAACTGTGTTTTCTTGATTATTTCTGATTCCCAACTGGGTGGTATCCCTACTAAGAAACATATTTTACAATTATTCGTCTATTCACGCCTATTTATGGAAGAAACTTGAGACCATAGAAAATAAAAAGATTATTGATGATAAGTTTAACAAAATTAAAGTGGATGCAAGTATCGGTTGTTGTCGAAATGACAAAATACCATCTTTAAACCATTAATTCACACAAACAAAAACAATATAAAAAAATTTGGCTGAAAACCATATATTTCACTTAGTTACCATAAAAAAATGGAGAACAACATGTGATGTACACATGTCCGATGCTGGTGTGCCTTAACTCCTAGGTGAGCCCGATTTGTTCTGACCACATTCTGCAGCAGCGGCTAGCTTGCGTTCTTCCCCTGAGTTTGGTGGTGTTCCGACTGCGCTTGACACTACTTCTATTTTGTTTTACTTCTGCAGTCGATGAATAAACATAATACGGATTATTACACTTAAGAAACAAAACTCATGGCTCCTGCAAAAAAAAAAACCAATCAATTATATTAAACCTCTGAGAAAATAAGGATTATGAAAATCTATCCTTCACCACTTAGCATAGCTATCCATTCCCCCCGTTTGTTTTCCTTTTGATCCTTGTTCACACACTGGTCCATAATTAATGCAGTGGTTCTACCACACAAAGAGGAAGATCAAAGATATATGAGAAACTCTTAACAATCTAATAATTAAATGACCAAGTTAGAAAGCTAACCAATTTTATGCCGCTAAATATTAGTAATCAAGTTAATATCCATTTAATATTGGTCAATTGGCCTACTACTGAGCATAAATACACAAACATAAATGAAGGATTACCTTTCGATAGTTAAATGAGGGTGTTCAATCAGTACTATGTCAACCGATAGATAATTGCAACCAAATGCGCTTAGATAATGTAGGATACACCTCACATCTGCAAAAAAAAAAAAAACCAAAATCATAGATAATCCAATTTAAACCAAAAAAAAGATAATTGAAACTTAATGATGTATTAATAACTACCGAAAAACCAAATGCAGATCGAATGGGGAAAGTTATAGAAGTGAACTGAGTTTTCTGCTCTTCCTTCTTGAATTTAAACCAAGTGATTTAAAAAACAAAAGAAATCAATACCAACATTTAATTTAACACCATGCTTCAAAAAAAAAAAAACATTTAATTTAAGACCACAAAAAAAGAAAATCTTAAGAATGCCCCAAACTAAGAAATCTTACCTTTCCAAAACAGCTCATTGATAATGAACAATACCATATTTTTGAAGCTAGCCGAGAAGCATAACAAATTTGAAGAACATTAGTTTCCCTAGCTTGAATTAGGTTAGCATTAATAAACCTAACGGGATATGCTTTATAATGCATAAGACCTTAGATGCATAAATGCTAACCAAGTTTAGGTAGGAACGACATTTTCTCCCTCGGCAGTTATACACTCTGACAGTGTTGTGCATCATTTAGAAATGTATTATATCAAAGAGACCAATGTAATAAAAAATATAAGAAACCACAAATCTTAAAGCGTGCCTCCTACCATTAAAGCGGAATGCCTGCTACAAAGCAAGTCGAACCTTAAAAACTCAAGCTAATTGAAGTTCAAATGCAATTCAATTTAAAAGTACCCAAACAACTACCCAATCCAGAAGCACCCAAACTATCAAAATTCAAGTATAATTTTGGAGTTAATCTCCATAATTCAAAATTCAGCACCCAAATTTAATGTTAAGGTAGGGATACAGTGATTATAAGGAACAACTTATGCCGATTGCAATTGTACTTGGATATTCTGCAAGTACCTGAGTATGAAACTCATAATATCACAAAAATTGCTCTGTGACTATCAACAAAAATGAAAACATGGATTGATCGGCCGGAAAAAATATATATCAAATACTCACTGTTTCCCTAACATTGAGCATCTCAGCTGCTGCAAGTAATGTGTTCTCATTTTAGCTGATGCAAGTTATTTGTTCTCATTTATAGCTTCTTCCGTTCTAAGTAAGGTGTCATTTTTGCACAGACAACGACTTACTTTAATTAGCAATTTAAGTGGGTGAGCTGTGATTTGAGTTTAGTCATCTTTTGCTAATGATTAAGCTTCAAGTCAAAGTGAAGGGACTTAAACATACATAAAACCGAGTCTGCATAATCAATTTTTAATCAAATTGTTTAAAGCTTGCCAAATGATGCCCTACTGATCTACTAAGTTCAAAAATAAATTAGAAGCAAAATACAACATAAAGAGTCATCAAATTTGTAACTTAATTACCATTATTCTCATAATTAATTTACCGTCATCGAGAACATGAACTATGCTCTCATATTATCCTATGAAGACCTGCAATAGTGAAACATGCAAGACTTTGTGTTTTAAAAGAGGTTTTTTCATTAGGTTTATGAGCTCCAGCCAAAAGGGCATTGGAAATTCAAACATGCCTTGATTTGTCGGTGCAGAAGAAAGTCTTGAAAACAACTGACGCAAGGGCATAAGACACACATCAACAACATAACTAAAATAATTACTCTGAAACGTTAGCAGAAACACTGGAGGCAATCATCTATGGAGTACAAAGTATAAGGGTGGTGATACCTTCTGAATGAGCATATAAGCAGTCCATGAATAAATAGAGGAGTGGTGCAGTTGATCCCAAATTTAGAGGAGTGGTGTAGTTGATCCCAAATTCACACCATCCTTAGAACTGAAGAAGAACCATGCTGGTATCTTTGGATCATCTTCCTCGAGCAGTTCTGCATAAGCCTACACGTACAAAATATACATCATAAGTACGGAATTATAATCATTTTCCCTAGCTAGTAAATTATTGAATTGAGACTATCTACCATCTATCATCTCCAGATTAAACAGACAAAAAACTAAATAATTCGTGCAAAAGAACGGAAAAAAATAATCAAGCAGACATTGTAGAAATATGTATTGAGCAAACATACATGTAAATTTGTTAGGGAGAAAGTGGGAAAGGTAACTCGTGCGTTTGGACTTTGGAATGGTCACTGTTTCTACGCTATTTATTTGAAACTACCCTGACATGCATGCACTCAATACTACTGTCCATTAAAAAAAATGGAAAACGCCCCCTTGTTTCGTGAAGTCTTAATGGACAACTTTCACTATCTTCAGAACACTTATAAAGCAGTACAATAATGCGCTCTAAAATTAAATCAATCAATTGAAGCTAAAACAACCAACTTGAGAAAATTCAATTACAATTAAAGGAACTCGGGTTCACATGGCTGAGAGTATTAAATTAGAACACAAATTAATTCTCGACTTGGTTGTTGATGATTGATTTTGCAGTTTGGGTGACAAAGTTTCACCCATAACCAACAAAAATTCAATATTATTTTAATACAATAATACACAAAAGGAAAAAAATCCACATTCAAATCTGAAACTCACCCTTCAACATCCCTCTACTTGGTTAATTTTCTATTGAAAATAGTACTTATCGAAAATTAGACCCAATTGAACTGAATGCATGCAATAAGATATGAAGGTGACAACCACAAAATGTTAAACAACCAAAACACCACGAAAAAAGAGTTTTTAATAGACTATCAAACTCTAATTCCAAATTTTCCACTTTTACTCAACGATTCTCAAAACAAACCCAGTAAAACGATAACCTTAATCATTCGATAAACACATGTTAAACAACAAATATATTTCTGATACCACAAATTATAAGAATAACAAAAGGAATACAAAACCCAAGATTCTACTTCTCCTCTGCTCAAAACATCATCAAATTAATTCCACTCGAATTATGTTTAAAAACAAAATTCAGGGTAAAAATCTTACCTTTTCCAACAAATTATGAACTTCAGCTGATCTACTTCTGTTTGAAGAACTTCGAGATGGAACTGTCTTGGATGGCCCTTCTGATCCTTATGAGTCCTTCCTAAAATCAAACATATATCATCTAATAACTTGTCTTGAAAAGTGAAACATTATTTAGAGAAAAACAACAGGTAGCCTCACTTTCACAATCATAAAATTATCAATCAGGAAAAACACTTAAACCCTAGTCTGCTAGACCCGAGGGATTTGAGAGATTTGTATGGATGTTGGGGAAATTGTTAACGTGCCTACAACCCCAAATCTTATGGCATCCTCTTAACTTTAACCTTTTTCATATTGAATGCGGCAATGCCATTGTCCCCAGGTTGTTACCCAATCTACAAAAACAGAATTCAATTATCCAAAATTTGCAAAAATACATCAACAAAATTCCATAAACAATTAACCCACCCGTAACTCAATAATTTGGAAGAAAAACCCTAACTATCAAATTGATAAATTAATATTTGTTAGTAAGATAACAAAATAACCATTTAACTACTTGAATTGTTTAAATTTAACACTATATTGAAAACCCCCAAATATACTCCCAAATATATGAACCTAGGGTTTCAATTTATTAAATCACTATAAAAATCAATTACTATTACTTACCAAAATCTATTCTTCCTAAACAAATCCTTTCAAGTTCAACTAAAATCAATGAGAACATGATGATGTTGTGGTTTGTTAGGGTACTGACACTGTTGGTGTCCCAACATGGTTCGCTACTTTTATATTGCTGCTCGAGAAGGAGATGCTTTTATTTTGTGTTTGAAGAGGAGAGAGAAGGATCGAAAAAAGATAAAGAAGAAAAATAAAAACAGGCCAAGAACAAAAGGTATTTTTGGGCTCTAGATCCAACGGCCAGGAACAGTGCCAATATGTTAACTGATCCAGCGACCCACGAGCACACCCCAAATTTGTTCATCCACACCAATGCCATAAGCTTCCTAGCCGTCTTGTGGAAAAATCCATCCGAAATATCCCGACCGTCGGATCAGGGTCTCCGTTTAACGACGTCCGTCTGATAGCCCTAGCTATCATGGAGACAAACCTCGTACCCTTTTATAACAATGATAACTTAACTAAATATTGTTTGGGCTATGTGAAATTATATTTGGACTCATTAACTTTATGGGAGTGTAACTGTGAACGAAAGCAGAGACTTCGTTGTCATTTATTAATACTTCTTCACATGAATAATACATGTATCATTTTTTTATCGCAAATCCATAAGAAGCATGCACAAATGGGAAAGGTCTGTGATTTCGGTTGGAATTCATAAGAGTCAGAATCATGTTGAATTCGGTAAAAATGTTTGGTTATTGACAAATGGTAACGCAGGTACAGGTAATGTTTTAGGTATACCACCTCAGCCACGAAGGCTTTAGCATCCACTTGGAGGCTTAACGTAGGCAAGGAAATAGAGAAAATATATATGTCAATTGCATTGTAAAAACCAGCCATATGTAAGTACACTTATGTATCTCCCTCGCCACATGCACTAGAAAGCCCACGTGGAGGCCACGTCATAAAGATGAATGGTACACAGGCATGACAGGGAAACTGACACCACATTCTGCGGACTGGACTGCCCCAACCACTCGCATTTAGTACTGCTCAGAGGGCATGCAACAGCTAACTAACGAAGGAGACAGATATTGGTCAGCGTGAGGATCTTAGAAAGCATAGAATCTGCGGGATGACCAAGAGGTCCGCGAACTGTGCACAAAACACAAGAAGATAAGATTACAACAGCTCTAATCTAAGGTTCCCACGTATATTAGCTATATATATGACCCTTCTTGTTACATGTGGGGGGGTCGAGCAATTTAGGAAGAAAGAGAGAAGGAGAGATCAGTGAAAAGTAAGTATGAGCATGAGCCTTCGGGTTCCAGAGAGACCGAAAGTCTTTCGACTGTTCTTGTAATCGTTTACCACATAGTGAAATCTCTCCCAGACCTGTGGATGTAGGCCTTAGAGCTGAACCACATAAATAGCTGTCTCATTTACATTTTTGTATTGGTATATTCGCATATCCATGTGTTTTCATAGATCTATAATGGTAGATGTTGACAAGATCATGAAAAACCCGCGGGGTTTGGAATCAATGAATCAACATCTATCTAGGCATCTTGCACTATATTCATACCTTAATGCATGCACCCCGTACATGCGTAGTTTGGTTGTGGACATGTTGGCACCATTACGTAGTCTTCGTGTTCACAATTTGGCGCTAGAAACATGGATTTTTGTCCCGATCAAAAGATTTATCTTTCTCTATGATTTTATAAACAGATCTGCGCTTTAAACTCATTTTTCGCATCATATCTATGTTATTTGTATTTTCTACTCACAGAGCTGGGCCTCTTACGACTTTTAACCGGCAGATCTGTGTTTTGGGCTACTTTTTGCACATATTTGTGACCAATGTATTTTCTACCAACAGATCAGGGCGTTTTATAACCTCTGGACCGACGGACTTATGTTTTAACTATTTTTTTTATATACTTATTTTCTACCAGTAGCCTCATAACAACCCTTGGACCCCATTATTTCAATCGAGTCGGTACATCTACCCACGTTTTTTCATACTATTCGCATGATCAGTAGTTTGAATGCATTCTTTGCCGCTAAAAATCCAACTTGTGGGTACCATGAACTAACAGCTAACCCGTGAATCTTGCCTCGTTTTATCTCCGTGCCATATCAGCAGAATATTGCGATGGAAAAGAGCAAGGACGTAGGGAAATCGAAGGTACCATCAAAAGAGACGCCTAGGACTATGCCAATAATAACAAGGAGCAAACAGACAGGTGAAAGACTCATAGCCGGGGGCAAGACGCAGAACGGAGCGGAAGAAGCATTACTTTCAGAAGCGGGCATCATTGCAATGGAATCACAGAAGGTTGCGGCGGCAAAGGCTGCGTCACCTATAGTGGTAGCTTCTCAAGTGACCGTCTCCAAAGCGGTGGCTACAGCCAGACCTAATGAGCCCCAACATGCAGCAGTAGGCTCGGTGATCCAAGACCCTCCGTACGGGATGTCGCCGGTTAATGGGCGAAATACTCAACTACGAGCAGGATACCACGGGGTGGTAGAACCCATTGTGCAGCTGGTGGAAGAAGTTAATACCGCAGTTCCCGACGGACAAGCCCAACTTCAGGCAGGAACGCTAAGTCAAGAATCAAACCAGTCTGCGCATATATGGGCGGAGCTAGAAGAGCTAAAAAGGAATCAAAAGACATACGCAGACGCGGTGGCCTTACTATCCCAAGAAAATCAGCAATTGAGAGAAAAGATCCTCCAAAGCGCGGAGCTAGGGAATCAACAAGACAAGGCTAACTCTGCGATGCAGAATGCAGACCGGAGAGCGATCCTCAAAAGCACCCCCGCGGCAGGTAATCAAAGAAGAATACCCCGAAGAGGTGCGCGTAGCAATAGGAGGTCTGACCCAGACTATCACCCAGAGACTTCGGACTACTACAACGAAGATGAGGACAGTTGCTGCAGCCTACGAAGAGGGCACAGTCATCCATGCAAGACGAGCACTATTTGGCGATGGAGAGTCTTCGTGTAGAAATGCTAGTAGAAATCAACCAAATCAAGACCAGGCAAGGAGGCGGAAGGCTAGAACAAGTTATGAAAGAAGCTAGTACTACACCCCTAGCGCATCAGTTAGCTATGGATACTATTCCGCAGAAATGTCCAGTCCCATCCTTCGAATATTACGACGGGTCCGCGGATCCCGCGGCCCATCTACGATATTAAAATAGGGTAATGTCCAGGTGGGACTATGATGAAGCTATACTATGCAGATATTTCCCTTCGAGCCTGAAAGGATCCGCGCTATCCTGGTTTGATAACCTCAAGCCATGATCCATTGATTCGTATGATCGGCTCACCGAAAAGTTCTTGGCCACCTACATGTATAACAAGGTCGTCAACACCGGAATGAACAAACTCTTCTCGCTTGCAATCAAGTACAGGGAATCCATTCGGGAATACACGGATAGGTGGCACAAGATATGTCAAGCCATAGGACAGGTAGATCCCATAGTAAGTATTAATTATTACAAATGGGGACTGGACAGGATGAGCCCATTGTTTGTCGAAATCCACGGTATCATCCCCGCCACAGAGGGAGATTTGAGGATAATCATCGAAAAACATGCAAGGTTGGAAGAAATTCAACGGGAGAACCCAAGAGCGCAGGCTCAACGACCTCCACGGACCAATTCCGCGGAACAAGCAAGCGGATCTAAAAGTTACCAAAGGGATCCGAAAGACGACTACAAAAGGTATGGTAGAAGGTTTGAAGATCAAATCTACACGAAGCTCAATACCAGCTACTCACGCATCTTAAAGGAGATCAAGGATCGCGAAAACTTAGACTGGCCTTGGACAAAGGGGAAACAACCACCAGCCTCAGAGAAGTCCAAAGAGTACTGTGATTTCCACTGCTTCAATGGGCACCCAACAGAGAAGTGCAAAAACCTCAAGATAGTGATACAAAAGCTGATAGATGCGGGGGATCTCAAGAAATACGTTGAAAAGACTGCACCAGAAGACAGGGCCAAACGCAGCAAACAAGTCTAATTACCAGAAGGCAACCGCACAGTGAATACTATATCCTGCACAGAGAATAAAGAACCAACCCTAACTGCTCGGATAGGAAAAAGACTGAGGAAACAATTTGAGGACTATTGTGAGCTTTAAAATTTGGAGGGGAAAGAGGTGGAAGATCATCAAGAATGGATGGACGCACCCCTAACCTTTGAAGCCGAGGACATTGAAGATGACATGGAAGACCACAACTATCCTCTGATCCTCACCTTGCCAATTGCAGGATGCAACATAAAGAAAATCCTCATCGATGGGGGGAGTTCCGTAAACGTCCTATTTTACGATACCTTCAAACGTATGGAGCTCAATGACGAGCAACTCTCGGCCTCACACCATACCATCCACGGATTCAATGGTACGGCTACGAAGCCTATCGGAGATATTGTTCTGCAAGTGGACGCCGGCCCCATGAAAGTTGATGCTCGTTTCAGTGTGGTAGACACACCTTCACCCTACAATGCCATTATTGGACGGAGGTGGATCCACAAGCTTAAGGGGGTCGCAGCTACCTACCATCAATACCTTAGGTTTCCTACCCCTAGGAGTAATGGAGATTAAGGGTGATCAAGTTTCCGCGAAGGAATGCCAGGAAATGCAGATGCAACTCAACAATGAGGAAGACGAGAAAAGGAGAACCCGTAGGGATCGAAACAAAGCAATATCAAAGGACAAAGCCATCGATGAATACTTGGAAGAAATCTCAGGGAAAAGCTTATCCAAGGGGCACTCCGTAGGAAACACGGAAGTATCAACATCAATTGCTGACCAGGACGCCCCTACGAACAAACAACCCGAGCCTGCCAAATAGCAATTAAAGAAGGTTCCTCACCTTGGGGAACCAAAACCCACATTCACATCCTTGGAGGCGGTGAAAGAAGTTAACATCGGGACAGAGGGGAGCCCGAAGAAGATCAAAATAGGAACTCTGATGGATGAAGAACGCGAAGCCTCTCTGGTGAATCTGCTCAAAGAATACGCGGACGTCTTCGCTTGGAAACTATATGACATGCCAGGAATAGATCCAAAGATCGTACAACATGAGCTGCGCATTAAACCTGGCACACCCCCGGTAAGACAGAAGGTGCGAAAGGTAGCCACGGAGTATCACAAAGCAGTGGAAACGGAATTGCGAAAGCTGTTGGAGGCTGGTTTCATAAGAGAAGTCAAATATCCCACCTGGATCTCTAACATGGTGATTGTACCAAAGAAGAATGGCGGGGTCAGAATCTGCATCGACTTCACCAACTTGAACAAAGCATTCCCCAAGGACAGCTACCTACTACCCAGTATCGATCAACTGGTAGACGCGGTAGAAGGATACGAAGAGCTATCATTCATGGACGGATACGCCGGGTACAATCAACTATTTTTAGCAGAAGAAGACCAGCAACATACATCATTTTACACACCCCACGACCTCTATTGCTACGTAAGGATGCCCTTCGGACTCCGGAACGCAGGAGCAACATACCAAAGGATGGTCGATGCTGTTTTCAAGCCATGGATTGGTACTACCTTAGAAGTATACGTTGATGATATGCTTGTAAAAATCAGATTCAAGAAGAACCATCACCAAGACTTGAGGGACATCTTCGAAGCTATGAGGGGGAACAACATGAAGGTAAACCCGGAGAAATGCACCTTCGGAGTAACATCTGGAAAATTCCTCGGATACCTGGTGACAAAAAGGGGCATTGAGGTAGATCCCGCAAGAATCCGATCCATAGTAGACATGCCATCCCCAAAGAACCTAAAAGAAGTACAAAAGCTCAATGGATCCATAGCCGCTTTGGGAAGATTCATCTCGAGATCCTCGGATAAGTGCAAGTTCTTTTTCAACATATTGAAGAAGGGAACAAAATTTGAATGGACTGCGGAATGCGAAGAAGCCTTCCTAGGCATCAAGCAATACCTAGCGGAGATCCCTATCCTTCAGAAACTAGATCCTGACGAAGTTTTGGCGTTGTACATCGCAGCAACCAATGACGCAGTAAGCACAGTACTTGTCAGGACCCACACAAAGGAGGAACATCCAATATACTATGTTAGCAAAACCCTGAACTCCGCGGAAAGAAATTACACAAGAATCGAACAACTGATTTTGGCCATCGTATGGTCCACCGTGAAACTGAGAATGTACTTCTTGACTCATGACATACGTATCCCGTGTCGAGCACCCTTAGAAGCCATCCTCAAAGGGGAAGGAAAGGTAGGACGCATAGCAAAATTGAGCACATACCTAGACCAATTCAGCATCCACTATGAGCTTCAACACTCTCAGAAATCCCAAGTACTTGCGGACTTCCTAGCAGACCTACCTCTGGACAACGAAGAAGAAGTGCGCATACAGGGATGAAGAGCCGCGGGCGCCCCAGAAATTGAAAAGAAAAAGGAGCCAAACGATATCCTTGAGCCAATGAACCCACGGCAATGGGAGGTCTTCGTAGACGGCTCCAAAAATAGAGAAGGCGCTGGATTAGGCATCGTTATCACCACACCCACAGGGGATAGAGTCGTACACGCATTCAGGTTGGAATTCGAAGGCCATACAAATAACATCGTAGAATACGAAGGAGTGGTCAACGCCCTCCGCTTGATAATCGAGATGGGGATACAAGAAGTACGGTTGACCAGCGACTCCCAGCTAATCATACGGCAGATAGGCTACGAATACAACGTGTACGACGAAACACTAATGGCATACATGGATTTGGTACAAACGTTGGTTTCCCAAATACCAAAAATCAAGTTCCGACATCTGCGCAGGAAGGAACTCAGGCACGCAGATGCCTTGGCTTATGTTTCGGCCATGCTCAAGAACAAAGATGTCAAAGCAATCAAGGTGACAAGAGTGTACGAGCCATCCATCAAGCTTCAGGAGATATGCGCGAGTAACCAACGCATGTCCGCAATGGAGCATGTGTCTGATGAGGATATCGGAGAGCTCATATTCGACGACTTCCAAGACGACGATATAATGCAACAAGCAGACGTGGACGACGATTACAGTCGGGAAGAAGATTGGAGACTCGGAGTCCATTCTTTCCTCCAAGAAGGGAAGCTACCCCAGGACACCAAACAAGCTAGGAAAATACAATCCAGAGAAGGGATGTACGAGCTAAGAGACGGAACCTTATACAAAAAATCATTCTTAGGGCCACTTCGTCGTTGTTTGTCCCGATCCGAAGGACACGACATCTTGAAAGATATCCATAGAGGAGATGCAGTAAATCACAGCGGAATGAGATCTCTTGCAGATAAGGCAAAGACGCAGGGTTACTATTGGCCAACAATGATCCAAGACGCGGCTAGAATGGCGAAAAGGTGTGAGGAATGTCAAAGATTTGGCAGGCGAATCCACGCCCTAGCCACAAAGTTTAATTCGGTGGACAGCCCGTGGCCCTTCGCAAGGTGGGGAATCGACATTGTGGGCCCGCTTGTATCAGGAATCGGGAGAAGAAGATTCCTAATAGTGGCTACGGATTACTTCAGCAAGTGGGTAGAAGACAAGGCACTTGCGAGGATTCGTGATTCAGACGTCTTCACTTTCATATTTCAAAATATCATTTGCATGTTCGGTATCCCCGCGGAGATAGTTTCCGACAATGGTCAACAACTACAAGGAAAAAATATCGACTTGATGTTCGACACCTTCAAAATTCGGAAAAACAAGTCCACCCCTATATACCCGCAGAGCAACGGACAAGCGGAATCCACAAACAAAACCCTAGGGCTCATCTTTTAAAAACAGTTAGATGAGTACAAAGGGCGATGGTGTGAACAGTTACACAACGTTCTGTGGGCATACAGGACAACTCGAAGAACGGCTACTGGGGAATCTCTATTTCTACTCATGTACGGAGCGGAAGCAGTAATCCCCACGAAAGTTCTACTACCCACAACAAAGACAGAAGCATGGGAGAAGAACCTCACCACGGACATGATGTTAGAAAAGCTTGATGACCTCGAAGAAAGAAGAGAGACCGCACTACATAAAATGGAAAACTACCAGCGCAGGCTGTCCAGAGAGTATAACAAGAAAGTAAAACTTAGGAATTTTGTAGAAGGCCAGTATGTGTTAAGAACCATTCCCCAATACCAACGAGAAAAGAAGTGGGGAAAATTAGCACCAACTTGGGGCGGACCCTACGTGATACACGACGTCGCCGGAAATGGCTCCTACTACCTGCGTAATCTGAAAGGGGAAATACTCAGGCATCCGTGGAACGCCAAATACCTCAAACCATACTATCCATAATATATCACCTTCGTATGAATTTCAGAAGAATAAAGTTGACTTACAAGTCCGCATGTTTCTATCTCTGATGGAGGAATAGCACGCCTCAACTTTTCAATCAATACAAATTTTCATCTTCAATTGACACAACTCTACTCGTTACCTATACGCATCTCGATGCGCTCATAACCAACACCGTATGAGACACATGTATATACCCATACGCATTTTAATTTACTCAAACTACTCAATACCTATCCGTACACAAAGAGATCAACAAAACAACCGAATATGAATGTACATTGAAAATCATTCCATATATTAATAAAGTGTCAATACTATTGTTACCCCGTGGACGTAGGCCTTAGGGCTGAACCACGTAAACTTGTGTGCAGTTACTATCATTGTACTTCAATAAGGTAAAAGTTCCGCACAAAGCGCGGAACATACTCACTACGATACACCGGGAACAACCCGAACAACGCATACACATGCCATCTCTCGAACTCCCCCATAAGTTTCTATAAGTGTATGACCGGGGGGTGACTTCCCATGGAACGATATACCCAAGAAATGTTATAAGCCGCGATATCCTTAAACGCCGGCTAGACCCCCACCGCTCAGTAATCCTCTGGCCCAGGAATTAGCTGAGCAGGGTGACAGGTCGCAAGACAATTCCGAGGATATCAACCTACGGGATTGTATAAACACTACAATTTCTCAAATCCTGATTCCCTGGAACACAAAATCTAAGGAATTACTTAATTACAAAATCTACGGAATTAAAGTTGATCTATTACAAGACATAGACACGATTAAAATCCACGGAATTTCATCTATGAAGCACATAGACACGATTTAACAAAATACAAGTTCAGGCTGGGAAGTTAAAGTTGATCTATTACACGGCATTTGATTACGAACCTAGCAAGAAAAGTAGCAAAAAGGCCAAGAAAATTAAGCAACTGAGATCAACCCCCAACATACTAGTTATGAGCTATTGAGAAGGAGCACCATCCACGGGTTTCTCCTGTAACGACAAAGGAACACTACCTCCGGATGAGGGGCCGGAGGAACCAGAAGGGAGAATGGGAACGGGACGCCGAGTATAATTCTTGCTTATTCCGTGGGTCTTCTTGAGATCCAACTCGATCTCTCCAAGAGTCTTGTTGATCTCCTCCGCCAACTTCTTACGATCCACAAAGCCTATAGCTATGCTCCTCATCTCATCTTGATTTATGGAAATATAAAGTTGTTCCTCCTTCTCAGTAGCATGCTTCATCACTTCCTCTCGAGACAAAGTCAGACCCCGATGGTAGCTAACCTGCCCTTCCAATTGAACTATTTTAGCCTGAGCTTCGGCAAATTTGTCATTCGCAGCTTGAATCTGTCCTTGGAGCTCTGCGGATAATATAAGAAGGTGAGTAATGACAAATACAACACAAATCACACTCGATAACAAAGACATATACCTTCACAGTGGTAAACCGCGGAATCTCGTGCTTCTGCGGCATAATCATATTCATTAGAAAGCCTATCATAGTCTACCTGCAGGAGATTATGAGCATATTGACTCGCACTAAGATCATCTCGAAGCATTGAGTTCGAGTGATGATATCGGTTAACCTCATCATTCTTCGATTCCAACCCCTTGTTAAGACGATACATAGTCACCTCTAAGTTCCTCTCATACTCGGCCTGACGAGCCACATCAGTTCGAGACGCGGATAAGGCACTACTAAGAGCGCCAGATTCCGCCCTAGCATCGTCTCGTTCCTTGGAAAGATGTCGCATGTAAACCCGCACATCAGAGGGATGAGAAGAACGTGCTTGCCGCAATTCTTCTTCCATATCATTAAGCTTAACCTCTAGGGAGGAAATCTGGCCGCGGGCTTTCTCGAGCCTATCCCGCGTCCATAAGAGAGTCCCGTTGAGCAACTCACGATCGTGATCGTTTCGATTTTGCAAATCTATCCAACTAAATTTTGTCTGACGCCATTCCTCGGCCATAGCGTTATGAACATCCGCGCGAGCATTCCATTTCACTACTTCGCTCTTAAGTTTCTCAACTAACTCAGCAATACGCCCCTTTTGGCGAACTCTCTCACCACGAAGCCACATCAATTCAGGGACTCCGCCCACTGAAGACAATACCGCGGGAGGAGAGAAGAAGGAGACGACTCAGAACATATAGGGAACATCGGAAAAGCAAAGTAGGGGAGGTTCAAACCTGAAAGGGACGAAGAATTCTGCTCAGCAACCTCTAAATTTTCCTTGACTAAATCTAGCTCGGAACGAAGCATAGCCTCATCCACGCCTTGTTGCTCCTTGCGCTTAAGAAGATCCCTCAGTTCAGTTATCTCCCTATCTTTAGCAAAGGCCGCAGCTTCGACACTCGAAAGCACTCCTTCACGGTGGCGGAGTTTCGCCTCTAGCTTAAGAGACTTGGCCTTGAAGAGCCGGTAAAGAGTATGGTTACAATACTCACTCCTCATCACCTACGGATCAAAAAGAAATTAGTTCGAATAACATATCCAAGTAATAGCAGGGTTACAAAGAATGGGGCATACCTCCAATAGTCACTGCTGAGGATAACTATACTGGTATCCATCAGCAATAGCCATCATACCAGCGACAGTAGAAGGAGGATTCACCACCAGATCAATCCCACTGGACACAAGATCCTTATCCCACTCTACATCTACAATCTCCGCAGAGGTCGACTCCATATGCTGGCGAGTAAAAGAGTCCGAACTCTTTTCCCCTTTAATCACAGGGGCAGGATGCGGCACGACGAGCAAACCCTTCTTTCTAAGCCAACCTAAGACAACATCATCACCATCAGAGATTAAGGATTGCGGGAAATCATCAGAAGGAGAACCCAAGGAATTCACACCAAGTGCGGCACTAGTTTGGCCTTGCGTCAAAATACCCCCAACACCGGAGGAGGTGCCACCATAACCCTCCGGATGAACCAAAGGAACCTCAGCACCAGACACAGGTGCCGCGCCACCACCACCGCTACCTTTAAGAACATCCCAGTCATCACCAGGAGAAAGAAGACTAAAATCCAAGACGAGTCCCATAGCCGCGGCCATATCGAAAGACTGATCCCCGGACATAGCATTACCAAAAAAAAACTCACCACAAGCACCCACGTCCTTATCACTGCTAGCCACAAAAGCAACTCCCTTGCCCTTGTCCGTGACTATCTGCTGTTGACCGACCTCCATGTCCACAGCCCCAGTAGATTTTGCTCCATCAGTGGTCTGATCACCATCACCACCGAGGACTTGATTACCATCGCCACCTCCAACTCCGCCACCAGCGGCTTCATCAACAATACCACCATCACCACATGTGGATTGATCACCAACGCCACCATCACCGCCACCAGCAGTATTTCCTTCTTGCAAAGGTGGAGAAGTCTCAATCCGCTCCTCTTCGTCGGACAAATCCTCTTCAGCGTTCACTGGACTGCTCACATCTTCGAACTGCGTAGAGTCTCCAGTAGGAGAATTTGATGATTGCTTGGGGTTGATCTTTTTCTTTCTAACCACCTGTGAGACATAATAATAAATAGCCTTGAGTATCTCCTTTCCTTGGAATAATCCATATTACTTAAGAAAAGGAAGGGGCATATATACGAAGAATACAAACATACCTTAGCAACATTAGCATTCCGCGGAAGAAGGTTAGCGTCGGAGTTATCCTCGTCATCCGCGTCATCAACATCACGGCTATAATAAAAATCCATACCTTCGAAACTCATCTGCCAAGGGAAATAATGGGCATAACGAGAAGGAGAGGCTTCGCGGTAGGAGATGTCAGCACTAGGTTGCCAACCATGGGGCCTAGGAACCCAGCCATAGGCCCACGGACCAACAACCTCAAGAACGGTGGAAGACCATTCATAATCATGATCACGCTTGATCCTCTCATCAGCAGGAATAGGAAGACCTTCAGCACCAGGAATCCTTGCCATCTTGGAGTCACTTACTTCGCTCAAAAGGCGAATTTCCCCCTTAACATGAGCAATATTCCGCAGATTCACAGACCACGGCTTACGCGTCTTCCTATTAACGTAATCTCCAAAGGACTTGTGAAAGTTTTCAGAAGTATACCATCCTTTCTCCTCTTCTAAGTTAGGAGCATAGCAGGTCATCATCGTCTGCCCCTTGCTACGAAGATAGCACTCTCGGAGATGACGAAGGTAATTTCCCATCAATTGCTGCACCCCACGGTTATGACTCTTCTTAGAAGTACCGCGGCTAGATAAGACCCGATAGTAGAAATCATCACCAGCTTTATACAGAGGCAACATCAAACTAGCCTCAAAAGCGCCCACGGTTGTCAACAGATGAAAAGCATCGTAATGTTAATTAATAACCATCTCGTAGGTTATATCTTTATCAGGGGCATAGAAACTCACCTGGAAGTGCTGAAGACCGTGCTTCACTTTGAAGGCTTCAAGGTCTATGTGCCTGAAAGTGAACTTCTTATTACCCATGGGTAGAGGACGAAAAGTGACAGCAGAGTCATCTTCATAAGTATCCCCCGCAACATCTTCCGCAGAATCTGCTACCTTCTTCTTAGGAGGAACCACGTCTCCCACAGATTCCATCTCTGAGGCCTTCCTCTTCGCAGGATGGATCTTAGTTGTTTTGCCTGGGCCAGGCACAGACGAAGACGGAGGAAGATTAGCCCGCGGAGGAGGCATGGTACGGAGAGGCTGCACATTTAAAAGTTCAATGCGCGGATTCTGCTGCTTCTTAGAAGACTCATCTCTAGGACGGCTCGAGGCGTATCTCGACCCCCGGGGCGGATCACCTCTCTGGAACGGAGGCTTCAGGATAGAGGACGAGGATGGACGCTTATCCCGAGGGTTGCCCTGAGCATAGGGAGGAGATGCCCCATCCCTGATATGAGAGTCTCCCCGAGGAGATCTATGGGGACTCGGCGGAGGAGTTTGATAAGGTACCCGGGGACGCTCGGACATATCTGCGAACACAAACACAAATAGGAGGACTAGTCAGTTAAGGAAGATCAAAAACAAGGAAATCTCAAGAACAACGAAGAACACGAAGAAAACCCTAGATTTCATCTACCACCACATGAGCTCTCAAATCATTAATCAACTTAAAAGGAATCGAAAATAAAGCCGATAAAATGCACGGCCCAGCAATGGCAGCCTTCGAATCCTTGACATGCATGGGATTTAACCCCATCATGATCCATCACTAAAAATTGAGAACTCCACAGAAGCAAAAATGGCGAGAAGAATAGGTGAAAAAGCCTACCTGAACCACAATAACTTCGATGATTAAAAGATGTCGACAGCAGCAGCGGCGGCAGAAAACAGCAGCAGTAGCAGTAAGAAAATTAGGGTTCTCGACGAAAGGGTGCGGCATAAACAGCAGCAGCAGCAAAAGCAGTTTCAGAAAAAGTCAAGAAGATGAAGAAGGAAAGGGGGCAGGGAATAAAACAAAGAATGTGAATTTAATTCACATTCCCTCATTCTCTTCTCTCTTAAAGTGTCAAAAGAAACTGTCCACCACCCGAGACACAATTACGGCCGGACATGGGAAACGTGCACAATAAATGCAAATAACGCCTTTTTAGAAGAAGTTATGAGGGAGAAAAAGCGCACTACCAGATTCTTCTTCTGACTATAGATGACACCCAGTCATAAGAAGAGGGGAAAATTGTAAGTACACTTATGTATCTCCCTCGCCACGTGCACTAGCAAGCCCACGTGGAGGCCACGTCATAAAGATGAATGGTACACAGGCATGACAGGGAAATTGACACCACATTCCGCGGACTGGACCGCCCCAACCACTCGCATTTAGTACTGCTCAGAGGGCACGCAACATCTAACTAATGAAGGAGACATAGATTGGTCAGCGTGAGGATCTTAGAAAGCATAGAAGCCGCGGTATGACCAAGAGGTCCGCGGACTGTGCACAAAACACAAGAAGATAAGATTACAACGGCTCTTTTCTAAGGGTCCCACGTAGATTAGCTATATATATGACCCTTCTTGTTACATGTGGGGGGGGGGGTCGAGCAATTTAGGAAGAAAGAGAGAAGGAGAGATCAGTGAGAAGTAAGTATGATCATGAGCCTTCAGGTTCCAGAGAGACCGAAAGTCTTTCGACTGTTCTTGTAATCGTTTACCACATAGTGAAATATCCCCCAGACCTGTGGATGTAGGCCTTAGAGCTGAACCACATAAATAGTTGTCTCATTTACATTTTTGTATTGGTATATTCTCATATCCATGTGTTTTCATAGATCTATAATGGTAGATGTTGACAAGATCATGACAAACCCGCGGGGTTTGGAATCAATGAATCAACATCTATCTAGGAATCTTGCACTATATTCATACCTTAATGCATGCACCCCGTACATGCGTAGTTTGGTTGTGGACATGTTGGCACCATTACGTAGTCTTCGTGTTCACACCATGCAAGCTTAAACTTTCAAAAAAAGAAAAAATACAAACAAAAATGCAAGTTAATAGAAATACACTTTGTGGGAACAAAAATAACGATGGTATTGTCGTGTCCACGAACAAACTTATTTCCACTAATTGATAGCACAACCAAATAATGAATTGATAAAGCAATATATAAAATGAGGTGAAAGCAGAAATCGTAAGCAAGTAGTAGAGTGCAGTAAAATGAAGTAGAAATCAACACAAATATTTAATGTGGTTCAGCAAAGCCCACATCCACGGGAGGGTAAAGGAATAGTTTATTATGTATTCGGTTCTTTACATTGGTAAGAAGAACTCATGAGTTCATGAAGTTCAGATAGAGAAAGAAAGGAAAGAGAGGAAAGAAGCCCCCTCAAGTGTCGGTGGGAAGAAGAGGAAAAAAGACCCCCTCTCACAGCCTAATCATTTCCTATTTATGGGATAAATATCTTTTGTAAGATTACGCTTCCATCCTTAGCCTAGGATTGAAGCTATGTTGGGTCGATATGGTGCGCGCTGCTGTATAGTTGCATCCTGCTTCAGCTCATGATCTTACTCCACGTGTCAAGGTACTTTTTGGTACCTACAATTTGCCCCTTTTCTTGAGGGTCGTTGGTGAACGATCCTTGAGAAAAATCACTTCTTCCTTGCTTTATCGCGCTTAAATCTGTACATCCGTCACACGTCTTTTGCGTTCTTTATGGAGGAATTTCGGTGAAGAATTTACTTGCAGTATATATACTCGCCCCTATTCTTTACCGAAATTTTGTAACGTTAACTTTTTGTAGGTACTAAAATATAGCGGCGTCATTCGCAGGAGGTCCGCAGATACATGACGCTATCTCTAGTAGCTTTGTAG
The DNA here is from genome assembly GCA_023529315.1 of Papaver bracteatum. NCBI lineage: Eukaryota > Viridiplantae > Streptophyta > Magnoliopsida > Ranunculales > Papaveraceae > Papaver > Papaver bracteatum. The sequence continues at coordinate 2,882,730 of JAJJWX010001246.1, forward strand.
GCAGTAATAGCCGCGGATTTCATTACGGCGCAGGTTATTGTCACAACTATAATGATGGTGCCACGTAGACCCGCAGACACATTGTGGCCGCTTGTCCCATAACTACTCCACGTTGAAATAATTCATCAATACCAGTTAGCTGCAGCTTTAGATACGACACAGCTGGGCTCTACTTAATGTCCCCTTCTTACAGCAGTGGCAGGACCTTATTCGTCATCAGGTACGCAACAGTTTTGTAACGTTCTGGTCATACATCAACTTCGGACATAAGGAAATACCATGAGTGCAGCGTGTAATGAATTATCATCTCTACCCATTTAATTTGTCTGTCAGCTAATCTTCGATGGATAACTATTCCAGGAATCATAACCTTCATAAAATGAAAGAGAGAATCCAGTCTTCTTATTGGTGGCAGCGATGGTTAATAACTCCAGCGAATATCACTCAGTGGTTGCATCTTCATCACAGCATCGTCAGCGTCATGTGTGCCCCAACAGAAGCAGTGGTTGGTTGTCAGCAACGAAGATAGGGAGCGAAGGATGTTCGATGGCTGAGCGAAGGCTGTTTAACCTTCGATATTGTATCTGAGCGATGCTGCCTTTGATTTTTTGACTTGGCGGGGGATCGAAGATACACCATCGCTGGAGTGTGGGACCGATATTGCATGACAGTTTCCAACGACTGTAGATAGCTTGCACTTTGGAAGATCCGACGATTAATTCAGAATTTACTTCAAACTCAATCTTCATTGAAATTGTGAAGTTAATTCTTGGCCCTATTGAAATTGTGAAACGCCTCCTGTGAATAAAAGATATTCACACTTACCCACGAGTTAAAGATTGAAAGAACGTCATGCTCGAAGGTGAGTCCCATGTCGGATCATCAAGTGAGCAGCAATTCCGCTCGAAGACTCAGCGATGGTCGCGCTCATCACTTTAGTGCTAGCAACTTAATTGCAACATCATTGCCCTTCGTGACCCCTCTTCATGTACCGGCATCAGCGGATGTACTCGAGTGATTATAGCGTTACTGGTAGTTGAGACTTCATCTGCGTCATAGTCAACGGGCATGCCTTCGGTTGGGTGAATATTGGTAGGTAACATCATCGGCTGGTGCGAGTATTAACATGTTTTTCATAGCACTAGTCAGAAATATTGGTGCAGGTTTCAGCAGCAGAACACCGCAGAGTTTGGAAAGAAACAGTTAATTTCCGCTGAATTTGGTGGGTGATCATATCTTTGTGGGCCTGCATAAAAAAGAAAACAAAAAAACCATCTGTTATAACGTCCAGCGTCATCGTCAGCGGTATTGAGTCTCCGTCGGCAACATTAGGTAGACTTAACGGTGTCGGGGCCACAGCTTAGGAGCGCTTTAACATTCCTTTATTTGCAGCAATTTCAGGCGCCTCACTATAGCAGCAGAGAGACAACAATGTTAGATTTCCATCGATAGTTCGGTTACCACAGCAGCATGGCAGTACCGAAATTCTGAAATGCCCATTTCTTGTTGGGTACACCTTGCTGTATTTAGTTAGTTTGATCTTCGTTGGGGTTCACACTTTGGTTGGTGTCATTGTCTTTGGACCTTGGACTATGGGTTCCCTTGGATCATCGGCATTACTTTGTACGTCAGAATAGAGCTTTTATGTGCTTCGTAGGAATTTGTTGATCGTCCTACTTGAGATTCGGATTTTGGATCATAGCTTTATCTTCGTAACTCAGCTCCTTTGTTGTGATGCTAGTACTGCTAATTTACACTTGAGCTTTTGCCCCATCATCGTCCTTGAGTTGAAGATATATTGGGAGAATTGGTACTAGCATCGTGGTGGAGCTTGTTAAAATATATCCTCCATATACAAGGCAACCATGAAGATATAGTCAAAGATATTCTAGATAATTGTTGGAATATGCTAATTTGTAATGTCTAATATGAACTAATGTGAACAAGGTTTAAAGAAGTCTAGAGATCTATATCTTCATGGTTGCCTTGTATATGGAGGATATATTCCCCCCACACACCTCCCCAAGTTGAGCACGGAAATGTTTTGAAGTGATCAACTTGAACTGTTGTTGAAAAAGATGGTTTAGCTCTTGGCATAAAACTATGAAATGAGTTTAGTAAACAGAATAGAGTTGTGGGTGTTTTTAGGCGATGTGGTACTATTTTAACACCACCACCACCCAAACTCGAGAGGGTCGAGTTTGAATACACTTGGACCTGAAGCATGGCAGGTGGATTGTAGCACACGGATTGCGGCCTGCCAACTGTGGATGCACGCGGATTATGGCCTACAGATTGCTGGCCATGCTAGGGCTATACTGAATGAGTGGAACGGAAGCCACGGATGCACACTGGCGGATACTGAGTGGTACGGAAACCACAGATACGTTGACACTGGGTGGTATGGAAACCACTGACACACGGATGGACACGGACAGCGTTGAGTGGGGTCTGGCTCTGATACCATGTTAGAAATTGAGATGAAACTTCGGAGCTCTTCCTAACTCTAGACTTCTTTAAACCTTGTTCACATTAGTTCATATTAGACATTACAAATTAGTATATTCCAACAATTATCTAGAATATCTTTGACTATATCTTCATGGTTGCCTTGTATATGGAGAATATATTCTAACAGAGCTTTCCTTTGGTGGTTGTTGAATGTATTCCATACTTAGGTCGAACAAAGGCTGAGCGAAGGCTCTTCAACCTTCGACATTGAGTGAGGGAAGGTTAAACGAAGGCTAGGAACGTAGGCTAGGAACAAAGACTATCTCTATTCCATACAAGATGGAGAATGAAGGCTATACAACCTTCAATCTCTTACTTCCCCTTTCCGCTGACCAAAAAGTCCTCATACGAAGGTTAAACGAAGGCCGAACGCTGGCTGAACGCAGGATGAACGAAGGCTCTTCAACCTTCGTCAGACTTGGATCGGAGCTATCCTCGGGCTGGGACTGCATAGCCAGACTAGGAACAGAGACTATTCATAGTCGGTCATCATCGTCTTGACCACCTATTGATGTGGTCACGCAGAGTCTTTACAGCAACGGTGGAAGCTTGCATTGTTGTCATTTGGAGATCGTATGTTTTGTTCCGTTGATCGTCGTGGAAGTCTTTGGACCATTAACTTCATAGCAAGACTTCAGTTCTTCGTCATCATCAGACGAAAACATTGTTAGAATTACCTCTAAACATGTTCTAAACATGTAGATTATTCTAGAAACAAAGAATATAAGGTAAGCCTCCATAGGCATAGTTGTTAGCCTCCAAAGGCATAGTTGTTAGCCTCCATAAGCATAGTTGTTAGCCTCCATAGGCATAGTTCTCTTCTTCTCTTTGTAAGCCTATAAATAGGCATTTGTAGTATCATTTGTAATCATCCAAAAATATCAAAAACATTGTATTCTTGTTATCTAAACACTCAATCAATGAATCTCTCTATTTTGGTTCAATCTTGATATGGTATCAGAGCAAGGTTAAGGATCCTTGTATCTAGTATTGAACCATGGGAGATTCAGATACAGAAAATTCTAAAACCACAAAACCTTCCGACACAATTATTTTTCAATCCGATGGGTCATCGTTCAAGGCAGAATTACTTTGGATGAATCAAATTATGATCTGTGGTCTCAAATCATTGAGATGCATATTGCTGAGAAGGAGAAGATCTCCTTTATTCGCGGTACATCTCCAGTTCCATCTAAAAATGATGACAAGTATGATAAATGGTACGCAGAAAATCAAAAGGTCAAGAGATGGCTATTAATGTCTATGTCACCAGAAATAAGGAAACGATATATTCGTTTATCTACTGCTCGTGAGATCTGGGATGCTGTTTCTAAGGCTTTCTATGATGGAGCAGATGAACTACAAATTTATATCTTAAATCAAAGGGCTTTCTCTGCCAGGCAAAATGGTAGACCACTTCCGGTCTATTATGGGGAATTAGTAGAAATCTTCAGTGAGCTAGATCACCGTGATAAGGTGATTATGGAAAATGAAAAAGATGTTGAACTATATCGAAAATCAGTTCAACGTATGAGGGTGCATATTTTTCTTATTTGGTTTAGAGAAAGTGAATTTGAACAAATACGTGGGGAAATTCTAAGGAAGGATCCCATACTTGAATTAGAACCTTGTTATGCTTTGGTACGACGTGAATCTGTCCGGCATACTACAATGAACAAAGGAACTGAAGTTGATACTTCTGCAATGGCAACCCGTCGTCAATACAACATTAAAGATAAGTCCGCCACCTGCACTCATTGTAATAAACATGGTCATACCAAAGACAACTGCTTTGAGATTGTCGGGTATCCAGATTGGTGGGATAAGCGCGATCCCAAGAAAAAGAACTCCGTTGCAGCAGCACATGTGGTTAGCAATCTAACATCCGCTATGGAAACAACCAATGGTAAGGTTTTTAATGTTTCGCAAGTTGTTCCTAATAACTCATGGATAATTGATTCGGGTTGCACAGACCATATGACTTTTGATTCCAGACAGGTTTCTCCTCTTAAAACATCCATACACAACTCCGTTTGCACAGTAGATGGATCTTTGGCTCCAGTAATTGGAGAACAATCATTAAATCTTACTGATACATTGAGTCTAGATTCGGTTTTAGTCGTTCCCTCTCTAAGTTATAATCTATTATCAGTTTCCCAAATTACTAAAGTCTTACATTGTGTTGTTATTTTTTGGCCTAATTCTTGTGTGTTTAAGGACATCCGAACACGGCGAACGATTGGATCCGGGGTTAGAAGAGGAAAGCTCTACTATCTAGATTTGGCGTCAAAAATTTCAGAAAGATTATCTAATGCTTTATCTGTGAATGGTACTCAGGGGGAGAAGGAGAAATCGCAAATTTGGTTATGGCATAGAAGGTTAGGGCATGCTTCTTTTGGCTACTTAAAAAGGCTATTTCCTAGTCTATTTTCAAAGGTTGATGTTTCTAGTTTTCAATGTGAAGAATGTGAACTAGCTAAAAGCCATCGTACTTTGTTTCCATCAATTTTAAATAAAAGTCCTATTCCATTCATGATTATTCATTCTGATGTTGGGGGCCGTCTAAAGTTAACACTCTTGGAAGCGCACGATGGTTCGTCACCTTTATTGATGATTGCACTAGGATGACATGGGTTTGCTTGATGAAATCAAAATATGAAGTGAATAATTTATTTCAGAGGTTTCACAAATTAGTCAACACACAGTACAATAAAAAGATTCAAGTTCTTCGAAGTGACAACGGAGGCGAATATTTAAGTACTGATTTTCAACATTATTTAAGAGAATGTGGTATTGTTCATCAGACAACTTGTCCTAATACTCCTCAACAGAATGGGGTATCTGAAAGAAAAAACCGTCACTTGCTTGAAGTTGTGCGTGCTTCATTAATATCAGCTCATATGCCGTTAACTTATTGGGGTGAAGCTCTTACCTCTGCAGCATATGTGATCAACCGCACACCTTCCAACACTATCATTTTTCAGACACCATTTCAAGCTCTCACTGAGGCAACAATTTCACCAACAGTTCCAAACTTGCCACCACGCATATTTGGTTGTGTAGCATTTGTGCACTTACACAAGAACTAACGGAGCAAGTTATCTCCCCGAGCTTTGAAATGTGTCTTCGTGGGATATGCTGCAAGTCAGAAAGGGTATAGGTGCTACCATCCTCCAACTAAACGAATGTACATCACATTGGATGTTAAGTTTCACGAACACGTGATGTATTACTCGAAGTCTGAACTTCAGGGGGAGTATGAAAAAGAAATTCAGACTCTTGACTATGAAGAAGACATAATCGAAGAAGATGTTGTTCTTCATATTCCAAAAGAACAGAAAGTTAGTGGGGAATAAATTAACACAGATGGTGAAATTGAAGCTATAAATGAAGTTGAAGAAGATAATGCAGATGGATCAGAAGATAATGCAGATGAAGTTGAAGAAGATAATGATACATCACCAACCCCAATCCAACCGTTCGCTGAAGATGTTCTTGAACCTGCAAAGAAACAATTGCCAGAACGTCGGAATAGAGGTATCCCTAAAACTATGTATGAACCTGATATTTCATCAAAAGCTAAATATCCCATGAGTAATTATGTCTCTAATCACCGTCTGATTAATCAAATAAGTCATTTGTGAATCAATTATCTACTGTAGTTATTCCTAACAGCGTGCAGGAAGCATTATCTGATCCGAAATGGAGGAAGCTATGATCGATGAGATGAAATCCTTACAAGAAAATAATACTTGGGACATGGTTGAATTTCCGAAGGAAAGAAAGTCGTGGGATGTCATTTGGGTTTTTACAGTCAAATATAAGGCAAATGGTGAAATTGAACGCTTTAAGGCAAGATTGGTTGCTAAAGGGTATAGCCAGACTTATGGTGTAGATTATAATGAGACATTCGCACCTGTAGATAAAATGAATACAGTGCGAGTCTTGTTGTCTCTTGCTGCAAATTTGGGTTGGCCATTGCAACAGTTTGATGTCAATAACGCCTTTTTACATGGAGATTTGTCCGAAGAAGTGTATATGCAGCTTCCACCAGGAATGATGGAGTCAGAGTTGCATAACGGAAAAGTTTGTAGGTTAAACAAGTCATTGTATGGTCTGAAACAATCTCCGAGAGCGTGGTTTGGAAGATTTACCAAGTCTATGAGAGCATTTGGTTATCGCCAGGAAAATTCAGATCATACTTTATTCTTAAAAAGAAATCGAGGTAAGATTACAGCTTTAATCATATATGTAGATGACATGATAGTTACAGGAGATGATCCAGAAGAAAGAAAGGCTCTCCAAAATTATCTATCAAGTGAATTTCAGATGAAGGATCTTGCTTCTTTAAAATACTTCCTTGGAATTGAAGTATCTCGATCAACAGAAGGAATATTCTTGTCACAAAGAAAATATGCCCTTGATTTGTTGGAGGAAACAGGTATGACAAAGATGTCAAATTGTAGATACACCGATAGAGCCAGGTTTGAAATTATGTTCGGATGGCAACCAAGTACCTGTTGATAAAGGAAGATACCAAAGGCTCGTGGGTAGACTAATGTACTTGGCACATACAAGACCCGATCTTGCATATGCATTGAGTATTGTTAGTCAATTCATGCATAATCTGGAGAACCACATATGAATGCGGTAATGCGAATCCTAAGATACACGAAGTCTGCTCCAGGAAAAGGGATCTTGTTTAAGAAAGGTCAAGACTTCAAAAGTATGGAGGCATATCTTGATTTCGACTATGGTGGGTCATGTGATGATATGAGGTCTACTTCAGGATATTTTACCTTCGTTGGGGGTAATCTTGTTACATGGAGAAGCAAAAAACAAGGAGTTGTTTCACGATCAAGTGCAGAGGCTGAATGGCGAGGTATGGCGCTGGGTATCTGCGAAGTTATGTGGTTAAACGTCTGCTAACTGAATTGGGGTATCCTCCTAGGAAACCAATTCGTTTTATCTTTGCGATAACAAAGCGGCGTGTGATATTGCACACAATCCAGTTCATCATGATCGCACAAAACATGTGGATATAGATAGGTTCTTCATTAAAGAGAAGTTGGATAATGGGATCGTGGAGTTACCTAGAATTAGATCGGAAGAACAGGTAGCTTATATTCTAACTAAAGCAGTTCCAAGTAAAATATTTCTGAAGTTTGTTGGCAAGCTAGGCATGAGCGACATATATGCACCAGCTTGAGGGGGAGTGTTAGAATTACCTCTAAACATGTTCTAAACATGTAGATTATTCTAGAAACAAAGAATATAAGGTAAGCCTCCATAGGCATAGTTGTTAGCCTCCAAAGGCATAGTTGTTAGCCTCCATAAGCATAGTTGTTAGCCTCCATAGGCATAGTTCTCTTCTTCTCTTTGTAAGCCTATAAATATGCATTTGTAGTATCATTTGTAATCATCCAAAAATATCAAAAACATTGTATTCTTGTTATCTAAACACTCAATCAATGAATCTCTCTATTTTGGTTCAATCTTAATAAACATCATCTTCGAGGATTTTTTTTTTTTTTTGATCACTGGCACCGGAATTTATTCATCGTTACAGGCATTGCACCGTTGCTCTTGGACTTATACTTTGGAAACCAGTATGTAGCATCAGGAGATTTGGGTGTGTCATCTCAGCAACAGTGGAACGACTGCGTTCTCCATTAGTTGATCACAGCAGCTTCGCAACGCCATGCCGGTAAAATTGACATCGAGAATTAGCAGATCCGTACAGACGTAATAGTAGCATTTCGAGGCAGTCCTTCACAGTCCCTTCTTTGGTCGGTCACTTGGTTTACTCTCTTTGGTCGAGCCTAACTCCATTTGTTCTTGGTTGGATCGCTCCGCGTTGAGGATTTTGTACTCCATTATGAATTATTTCTCCTTCAACGATCGATGCTTGTTCATCTGCTGGCAACGTTGAGTCCATCTATACGAATGGTCTTCGTCGGACTACTTAGGAATTTTATGTTCTTTCATAACTTCAAAATAACATGAGTGTATGGAATTCTTAAAGAGTATATTGTAAGATTCTCTAAACAGTAACAGGCTCATTAAGTATTTATATGGCCGCTCTTGCCCTGCGTTGTGCAGGTTTATGAATTCATTATCGCTGAGTACGGTGAGTGTTTTGAGACCATAGTGTCACGAAGGGATTACCTTGTGCTATGTTTGAGACCTGTCACCCCGTTGGTCAATCCCTGGCCAGGAGATCACCGAACGGTGGGGTCTATAGTTTAGACATGATGGATATCTCTTTCTGTGGGATTCCTTCTCCCGGTCATATACTCGTAGACGCTTACGGAGAGGTCCGGAGAGATTGCATGCGGGTGCTTTCCCCAATATGATGATAAGAGACCGGTGGTGCTTGCCCCGGTCCTCCATTGTATTCATAAGTTTCCAAAAATATATGTAAATTCTGGGAATGTATACCTTATTCAGAAATGAAATGTATTTATTTTGAAATTTACTGCATTTTGGAAAATGTACGTGGTTTATAAAAATGTATTCTCTTTATGAAAATGTATGCAGTTTTGAATATATATTTTTTTTGGAACTGTGTACTTCTATATATATGCATTATAATTGTGTATGTGAGTATTGCGCCGAACCGAAAGGTGTAACGTATTTGCGAACTCTGTAATTTTTTGATGCATGTATGCCCCTTTTTGGTTTCATAAGTTGATTGTCGGAGCTTGTGGAAACAAAAGTAGTTGTCCTTTTAAAATATTTGTCGGTACGTTGAATGAGCTTTGGTTGTTGCTGAAGATCACTCATCAACCAGCTTGTAGCATGTAGTATGTCATATGCTTGCATGAGGTAGTTTGGTATTCGTCGTCTTCATAATTGTAATGTGCCCCTAGATCAAAGAAGCTCATATGGGATGCTGCCATTGTTTTACGACCTCCCTGGCTGATATTTGCTTTTTTCTTCGCATTGAATTGTCACGACCGTCGTCATATGAGGTTCATGGAGCACCGACTTTACTCTTATTCATTTATTTGTGCAGCAACTCCTTGTATTGAACGGGAATCTCCTTCTTTGGTACTCCAGAATGGTAATCTCCTCCCATTTAGACCACGGGCATGTATCGTCATCTTTACTGGGCGTGCATCTTCTTCTTGGTGATAGGACGGAGCGTTATTATTCGTTCTTTGAAGCGTGAATTTCCGATTGTTGACTGTGGTGAGACTGTTTCCATGGTCCATGGTTCTGAGCTGCGGAATTGAACTTCAAAATTCTGGCTTCGTAATGAGGCTTCAGTGTTGATTCTTCGGAACTCAGGCTTCATAATGAGGCTTCGGTGTTGAGTCTTCGGAACTCAGGCTTCGTAATGAGGCTTCGATGTTGAGTCTTCGGACTTTGGCTCATCGTCTTCTGATCACTTTGTACGTCGGGTTTACTTGGATCTTTGTATTGTTGGCACCAGAATTTTATCATGTTGATATTTAGTACTTCGTAAGAATTGGTTGGTCGGGCATCATTCAACTATTTCTGCTCTATGACATTGAGTCAAACTTAGACGGCTAAAGTCAAAGGCGATTTTTTTTTAGAGTTCTTTTTTCTCAGTTAGGGTTTTTTCGATTTGTCGTTGCTGCATCTCCTCTGGTGAGATGCAGCATTCTTCTCCGATTTCTAATCCTCTAGGGGTATCCTCCTTACCTTTAGAGGTTCATTGTTTGGAGGGATCTAAAGAAAGTACTATGGTAGGGAATACTTCAATTCCAGATCCTGTTCTTCCCCCGGGGTTTGAAAATGTTCCTCCTACTGGTTCAAGCGTTTCGAGAGCAGCGTGGTCTTCTTTGTTTGATAGACAGAAGGAGTCGGCAATTTCTTCTAATATGAATTTTTATTCGTACCATGTGATTGATGGGAAGAAAGCTATGGACATTCCCTATGAAATTTTTGATGAAGATATTCGCTTGTGTGAATACAAAGTCATTGGAGCTTTTGTGGGACGAAGATTATCTTTTAATTGGGTTCGTAATGCTGTAAATCGAGCCTGAAAGCCTAAAGGTAACATTAATATGACAATTCATGGTGAAAGTATGTTTATATTTGAGTTCAATTGTCCTGAAGATAGGGTTCATGCTTTAGAGTTGGGTTCTATATTTATATCAAATAGACTATTCATTATTAAACCATGGTCAAGAACAGTTGAACAAGAAATTGCAGACCTGAAATCAATTCCAGTATGAATGAATTTTATAAATGTTCCATTGTTTATGTGGAACAAGTAGGGATTGAGCATGATTGCAAGCTACTTAGGAAAACCTCTTATGATGGATACTCCTACTTTGAATAAGACCAGAATGAGTTATGCCAGGATATGTGTGGAAGTAGATATTACTTGTGAATTCCCTGATTCATTCATCTTTACTTTAGGAGGGAAGGACAAAGTTACAATTAACATGGAGTATTCCTGGAAACCTCCAAAATGTACTGAGTGTGCAGTATTTGGACATGGCTTTCTAAACTGCCCTAAGCAGGCTAAGCTTATACCAAAAGTAGTTCAAAAATGGGTGCAGAAGAAGAGTCAGACTACTGAGGATCAAGAAGGTTGGGTCTCTAAATCTAAAAATGGGATACAAGACAATGGTATGGTTACTACACCTACTGATATAGAAGTTGTTCAGACAGCAATGGATACTGACCATGTGGCTACAAATCAAGATGTTACTACAGTACTTCAAGAAATTAGTGTAATAGATCAACCTGTGAATCAAGTTATTGCTTCTAATCCTTTCTACATTCTGGACAAATGTATGGATACTCATCATGAATCCCCATCTGAGCATAATAAAGAAAATTTCCAAGCCTTGATACAAGCAGCTCAGCTAAAAGCTAAAGAATCTGTACCTTCAAGTTCTACTAGTTCAAGAGACCATTTTCATAAGAGGGAGGGCTTACTACCACCAGCTATCAATTTATTTCCCAAGGTTGCATACCTTAAGAAGTCTGCTAGAGGTACCTTTTCTCTGCCTAAGTTAAAATGAGTTTCAACACAGGATGTTGGAACATTAGAGGGCTAAATGACCCTCTGAAATAGTTGGAAGTTAAAAACTTAATTAGAATGAATAAAATTTCCTTGATTGGTCTTCTTGAAACTCATGTCCAAACTCATAATAAAACTAGAATAAGAAATAATATTAATCCTTCTTGGAGCTTTATAGATAATGATAATGGTGATTGCTTTGGTAGAATTTGGGTAGCTTGGAATCCAAAGGATGTTCAAGTAACTGTTTTAAGTACATCTTCACAAGCTATTACCCTGGATATTTCTTTTTCTTCTATGATCAATTTTGTAGCTACTTTTGTTTATGGGGAAAATTATTATGTTACTAGATCTTCTCTCTGGGATTCTATTATTAACTTTGCTTCTTTTAACACTAAACCTTGGGTTTTACTGGGAGATTTTAACTCATTGTTGCATCCTTCTGATAAAGTGGGGGGAGCCCCTGTTCTTCCTTATCACTATTATGATTTCTCTAACTGTGTTCAACAAGCAAAGATTATGGATTTAAAGTACTCAGGATGCTTCTACACTTGGACTAATTGTCATCAGGATGGTACTATTATCATATCAAAGTTGGATAGAGTTATGGTTAACTTGGAATGGGTTCTTCAATTTCAAATCTCTAAAGCAGAATTTCTTCTCCCAGGTATTTCAGATCACTCTCCTAGTATTGTTAATGTTACTGAGAACCGAAAGCATGGCCCTCCCCCTTTTAGATTTTATAACTTTCTTTATGAAGAAAAATATTTCATAGAAGTGATTAGAAGGGCTTGGAATATTGATGTTAGGGGTAACCCTATGATTAAATTGGTGAACAAAATTAAGAGAGTCAAACATGACATTATTCAATGGAAAAAATTAAGGTTCAAGAATATGTCTGAGTTGGTGTTACAAGCTAAAAGTAAGTTAGATTCTACTCAACTTCTTCTTCAATCCCACCCTCTTGATTCTGAATTAGCCAGTAGAGAAATAACTTATGTTGCAGAATATGTTAAACTGGCTAAGTATGAAGAAGTTGCTAAACAACAACAATCTAGAATTAAATGGTTAGACTTGGGAGATTCCAATACTTCTTTTTTTTCATAATTCCCTAAAAGAGAGAAGATTCAGAAATAGTATTTTATACTTCTATGATAGAGACAATATTAAGTTGGTTGAAGATGAGGAGATTTCTAAAGAATGTATCTCTTTCTACTCGGATTTATTTGGTAGTGATTTACCTGATGATAGCACCACTCAGTATAATTTTAACTTTAACATTACTGCCTGTATTCAACAAGATGAAGTGGCTGACTTGATAAAACCAGTTACAAGAGAAGAAGTTGTGGAGGCCCTGCACTCTATTGGTTCTAGTAAGGCCCCTGGGCCTGATGGTTTCACCAGTCACTTCCTGAAGTCTAGTTGGTCTGTAGTGGGGGATGACTTTGTTGTTGTTGTGCAAAATTTTTTCCATAAATCAAAGCTCCTAAGAGAAGTAAATAGTACCTTTATTACTTTGGATTCTAAGAAGAAAAATCCTACTACTATTTTAGACTATAGACCAATATCTTGTTGTACTGTTACTTATAAGTGCATCACAAAGATTCTCTCATTAAGGATGAGGAAAATTCTAGGAGGTCTAATTAGCATGAATCAATCAGCTTTCATTCCTAGTAGATCCATTCAAGATAACATTATGGTGGCTCATGAATTAGTGAGGAATTATCATAGACCTAAAGGTACTCCAAGATGTGCTCTAAAAATTGATATAAGGAAGGCTTATGATACTGTTAAATGGGAGGTTATTTTCTTTATGCTTCAACAAATGGGTTTCCCTGATGCTTTTATTCATTGGATTGCTCTATGTATTAAATAAGCTAAATTATCTATTCTCATTAATGGTTCTCCATTTGGATTTTTTGGAGCTACAAGAGGTTTGAGACAAGGCTGCCCCATTTATCCTTACTTATTTATGTTGGAAATGGAGATGCTCAGTGCTACCCTGCTTAAGCAAGTTCAGATCCAGAAGTTTGGCTTATGTAAGTTAACCAGTCTAACTCACTTATGTTTTGTTGATGATGTGCTGATTTTCTTTAAAAGTGCTACTGGTGCTGCTAATAGTCTGAAAGTTGCTCTTGATGAATTTAGTACTTGCTCAGGGCTAGAAATAAATAATCAGAAAACTTCTTTATTTTGCTCTGTGGTGGATGATTCAACTCAGCACCAATTATTCAGATTCTTAACTGCTCTATAGGAGAATTGCATGTTAAATATTTGGTAGTCCCTCTTTTATCAACTAAGTTGTCATATAAAGAATGTTTACCATTGCTTGAAAGAGTTTATGAGAGGATTCATTCTTGGAAGTCTTTGTTTCTTGCTTATCCTGGTAGAGTTTTACTCATAAAGGAATTTCTTAGTGGGATGTTGTTCTTCTGGTTTTCGTGTTTTGTCCTGCCAAAAAGAGTCCTCAAGGAGTTGAACACCAAATTCAAGAGATTTTTATGGGCTGGCCCTACTCTAAAAAAAATCTCCAACCCTATTAAATGGAACCTAGTTTGTCATTCTTATGAAGAAGGAGGATTGGGTATTAAAGATCTCGAGTATACTAATGTGGCAGGAAATCTTAGGCACATCTGGGACTTAGTCTATGGTAAAATTACCATATGGACTTCCTGGGTTAAAAGTAATCTTATTAAAGACAATGACTTTTGGTCTATGAAGATTCCTCAAGATTCCTCTTGGTGCTGGAGAAGAATTTTAGAGTATAGAGAGCTTGCTAAGACACATATAGGAGTTATTCTGGGAAATAGAGAATACACTAATTTTTTATATGAGAACTGGCATGCTAAAGGAGTTTTAGTGGAGTGGGTGGAACCACATATACTGGATTCAATTGGTTCCACTGAGACTTCAATAGTTGCAGACTTTATCTCTCCAACTGGTTGGAATTTCCCAGACTTTATGGATGAGGAAACTCAAGAAGTAGTGAAGGACATTTCTCTTACAGAGTTTAATACTGCTGAGCAAGACAAAATTGTTTGGAAATCCAGTACTACAGGTACCTTCTCTATGAAGGCTACTTATAATACTTTAATTGATCATCTGCCTAGTCTTGATTGGAATCACTTAGTGTGGTTTAAGAATCACATCCCTAGACACTCATTTATTACTTGGTTAGCTCTTCTAAAAAGACTGAAAACTAGAAGCAGGTTATGTAAATGGGGAACTACTGCCGATCCTACTTGTATCTTATGTGGTAATGCTGAGGAAAATGAAAACCATTTATTTCATGAGTGCCAGTTTTCAGCTGTTATTTGGATGGGGCTTCTCCTTAAAATGGGTATTGTTAAGAACCTTGAAAACTCTTGGGATGAAGAAATCAACTGGTGTGTTCAGGCTTTTAAAGGTGCTAGTAGTGTGGCTATGATAAAAAGACTGGTGTTAAATAACTTTATATATCATATTTGGAAAGAGCGTAATAATCAAATTTTTAGAGCTCAATATGGCTCTCAAGATCAGGTCATCTTACTTATCATCCAATATGTAAGATTCAAAATGCTAGCTAAGAAGCACAAGGAGCTGGATACTCTATCTGCTAGAGACTTCATGAGAAGGTGGAATGTAGATTGTACTTTTGCTTCCCCTGAGTTTATTTATGTTACTTGGTTATATCCCCAGACTGATGAGGTAATGATTAACACTGATGGGTCAAAAAATGACATAGCTGGAGGTTTTGGTGCCATTATTAGAGATCATGAAGCTGTAGTGATTGGGGCTGCTAGTGGAGATGGACCTGCTAGGTCTGTCATTGCTCATGAATTACAGGGTGTTGAACTTGGTTTAACGCTGGCTCTGCAGAAACATAAATTGAATATTCACCTCTGTATCGATTCTATGGCCACCTATATGCTGCTTACTAGTTCCAAACCTGATCCCCCTGGACTGTTATCCAACTGTGGAGAAGAATTATGGTGTTGAAGCAGAAGTTTGCTAGATGGAAAGTTACTTTCTTATATAAAGAAGCTAATCGTGCTGCTGATTATTTAGCTGGTCTTCATTTGGGTCTTCCTTGGACAGAAATTCGTTATGAAGATTTCACTGCGGACTTCAGAGATATCTTGGCGGCTGACAAGACACAGAAAGTGTATAAGAGGGTGAAGAGGAAGAGTAGTTAGCTTGTGTCTTTTGTTTCCTTTGTTTAGATTGTTTGTTTCTTTGTTTCTTTGTTTTGGGCTTTGAGCCCGCGGAATGTGTCAAAAAAAAAAAAGAATTGGTTGGTCGTCCTACTTGTTGTTCCAGTGAGATTTCTTTGGATGAGCATTGGGTTTTGGGCCGAAGCCTTATCATCAGATTTTAGATCGAAGCTTTATATTCGTAGCCGAAGATTTCTTTATGACGCTGGTATTTGTTAATTTATGCTTGAGCTGTATTCTTCCAAGTGAGTTGGTATGTATCTTGAAGGTCTTTATCTTGAGTCGAACATTTACCGGTGAGATTTTAATGGATAGAAATCCAGTCTATGTACTTGCTGGTCTTTATCTCCTGCTCCTCAATTTCCTTGTCCTGTTAGATTTTCGTAGTTGTATTCCACCATTCCTTAAGCCATACGCTTGATTAAACATCTTGATTGCGCTCTTTGATTATGCAGCGGTTTTACGGTAGCCTTGAGCCGAACCGAGGCTATCATCCGACTGTAGAAATTAACAGACTACATCTTCGAGTTGGATTTACCATTGACCTGGAGAGAATGAAGTTGCATCATCGTCATCGTTCCTTGGATCGTTGTCCTCAAATATCATAGTTGTTGATCATCGTAGCAAGACTAGGACTCATTGTCTTCAGATAGCATCGCCATGGACTTTGGCTTGCCGTCTTCGCTCCTTGAATTACGAGATGCTTTGTACGTTGGGTTAATCGGTCATCAATATTGAGCGTCATATCATCGGTGTTGGGGAGTGGAATTAATTCTTTATTAATCCTTTATTTTTTGTTGGTGCTATTTTACACTTGAATTGGGTTCCATCGTCATTTTTTTGCATGAAGTATAAGAAATATCGACCCAAAAGAAGTATAAAACACTGACCCTTGTTGAAATGGTTTATGCTGCGGGGGTAATTAGCTTCGCTTGAACTAGAGGATCGGAGCAGTCATCGGAGTTGGGATGGTCTGGTACTTCAATATGGAGGGCCGGTGCTGTTCTCGTTGTCATCAGATCAAAGATCTTATCATTAGATGGAATGTGCATCATTGTCACAAAAATTTACATCATCGTTATTGAACTTCGGTTCCCCAACGTCGAACTTTGAAGCATCGTCCAGCTTTACTTCTTCAGCTGCATCTTCGGCTTTTGTATCATCGTTGCAAGACTATGTTGTAGGGAAACGGTGGTTTCCTAGTTTAGGTCAATGAAGATGGCTAAATTATAGGAGGTTCCAGAAAGGCTCTGTTAGGGAAACATAGCTAGTTTAGGACAACTTCCATATATAAGATGGGTTTCCTAATTGACCATGGTTTCCTTGGGAACCAAGTTTGTGACTCCTATATAAGGAAGTCTAGGCTAAGTGTTTTAGTCATGGAATCCTCAATGTAAATCTCATAGAGATGTGAGGGATTCATCCAACCTATTGAGGTGGTTATGTGAGAGATCTAATGGTGGAAGGAGTACACCATTAAGGTGCTTATGGGATACTTATCGATGTTGGAAGATATGTCGTTATGGAGTATTCGTATGGAGATGTTGGTAAGACATCTTGTTAAGGAGACGATCATCTTGGTGGTGCTGGATTAGATTATTAGTGTTGAGCTAAAGGCGTCCATGGTAATCTATATCAGGGTGTGCAGAGAAGATCATCTTGTTGTGGTAGATAATGTGGTAACCGTTATCTCGTATGGGTGAAGACACTACTTTGGATCTTATAGGGTGCTTGTGAGAGTTTTTGTGTTCGGTCATGTTGTGGTAAGTCGATGGTTTGATTAGTCAATCAGTTGTGTAATTCTCAGTGGTAATTCTATAATGAATAAAGAGGTCGTAGACGTTTGGTGGATGTAGACAATATTACATACATTGTGTATATTGTTGAACCACGTTAAATCTGTGAGTACTTTACTTCTTGTTTCTTTTTTTATGGCTTGCATCTATGTGGTTCTCTTTCTCGTATTCTTATCTTAGATCGTAATGAGGTTCATGGAGCAATCCAAGAGATCAAGTGTTTCTTGTTAGCTATTTTGTTTCCGTAGTATTAGCACGTAGACAATTGGTATCAGAGCGATCCAATTGCCCCAACAATTGGTATCAGAGCTTTCAGGTTGGATAGAATATTTGAAGAGATAAGTTTTAGTTTTTCCAGTAGCCGAAAATTTTCAAGACAAAGGATTTGGTTTCATCAAGTATGTGAGGATTTGATGTTATAGCTTCCGAAGGTGCAGAGTTTTGATGTTATCATGTATGTGTAGGATTTGATTTCATCAGTTGTTTTTGGAACAAAGCAAAGTAAAGCGTACTTCTAAAGGAATGTTATTATATCAGGTGATCTGCATTCGATATGGTCAAGATGTATGGTCTTGATGTTTATGGTGCTCTATATTGGAGATTTGACATTGATTCTTATTGGAGCGTAAACCCTATGCATGGATTCAAGTAAGTTTATTTATTCTCTATACTTCATACTATATTCTTGTGAACTGTTTGAAAGACCTACGCAGATATGGTTTTCAATTAATCGGTGTTTCCTTGGCAAGACACAAGAAGGCAAGAATATTGTAGTTGGGATACAAATATTGGTTTATATGTTGGTGGAAGTGAATATGTAATATTCTCATGTCAAAGTCTCATTATTGTTCCAAACCAAGGGAAACAATAATTTGGTTATATCAATCGTTATCAGTTGGATCATGTTGATGTTTTTTTCTTTAACCTGAAGTTGAAGAATGTGAAGATGGATTCATACTCGTTCTGCCTTAGTTGTTTGTTGCAATAAGGATTTGGGGAAATTTCGTAGTAGGTTTCGATTTTGGAAGTGTTAACCGTTGTCCAGGGTTTGATATGTTCCAGAAGTGAAGAGTTTGTTATTCAGTCTTAGTATTTGAAGCATGTGGCTACAAATAGTTGCAAGACTTGATCGTTGGATGAGATGTGATATTAGTTGTGGTGGAGCTATGGTTTCTTATTGTATAAGAAGAAGTTTTCAACACAATTTTGTAGGGTTTGTTTGTCTGTGTTGAGTATGGCATTGTGTCGTCTAGAACAATGTTTTCTGGAGTTTCTCTCGTACTGTTTCCGATGGAGAAGCTAGATAGTTTGTGATCTTTTGATTCTTGCCGATGACGTTCAGTCGAAGAGTTATTTTTTGGTTGTACACCATTTGAAGTCGATCGGAGCTAGTTGAAGTGAAAGACCGTTTGGAGAAACAGGTTGGTATATTTGTGTTGCGCATACTTTCCTATTTTGGTAAAGACCCGTTGTGAGGAATTAAAAAGGTATCTCTTGGACACTTCAAGAGTTTAAAGAATAAAGATACAATATTGCAGATTATTTTTGGTGGTGTGGCTATGAAAGTTAGCGCATACTACTTGGAGAAAACATGGTGCATGAATTTGAGTAGGCTACAATTTCGGCATGTTTTTCCATCAACCTTTTATTATGCATTGGCTATTTGATTTCCTGATGATCGGCGTGATACTTTCTGTTGGAGAGAGCTACGTTATAGCAATGATAATATTTGGGGGTTTGCTTGTCTGCTACAGTTATTGAAGTTGAGTTCAATAGTGACAGAGCCTGTAGATATGAAGGTAAAGATTTCTTTAGAGAATTTTGGTTAAGCAACGATATAGTTTCCGTCAAGTTATTTTCTCTACATAGTATGAGAAGATAAACACAACAGCGTCTTGAATTGCTTGGAGCTTGAGGAAGTTTTCAAAGGTTTCAGATTATGGCTGGGTGTAATTCGGTCTTTGTTTGAAGGACGGATTATAAGATTTCGCAACGTTGGTGTACGTTTGGAGCAAGATTAGGAAAGGGATATGCACAAGAGAGAATGTGTGACATTATGTAGTATTACAAGGGTAACAGTGAATTCTTCGATAATGGTCACAGTTCTATCCGAGTCCGACTATGTTGTGGTTTGACTGTCATGAAGTCGAAACTGCATGCTTGCTTAAGAAATTGATAAAAGACTATCTTGACAATTATGCCTGTAAAAGGGACATTGTTGTCAAAGCCCGTTGAGGTTGCTGAAGTGACATAGTAAAAAGATTAGTGTGTCAGTTGTTGAAGTCTCTGTGAAGCTGGACACGTGTTTGGTATGTATGCAATGGTTGAAGATATGACGAGCTTTTTGAAGAGTAAAACTCAATTGGTGATATATGGTCGTAGAATCATGATCCAGTCGGATATAGGCTCGGTAAAGCAAGATTCATAGAGATGAGCTCGATATTGGCACGCACTGGCAATGATCTGTGGATTGGTTGTATTTGGTGCGCAGTTAGAGTCATGCTCAATATGCTTTGGTACATACAAGATGGTTAGTTTCTTGGAAGCTAACATGGAGGTTGGTTTATTACAAACTAACACAAAGTATCTCGTTAACTCGCTTTCGTGGACATGCTCATGGAAAGGAGCAAGTGTGTGATTAGTTGTTTTAAGAAGCAATTAACTCGGCTGGAGTTTAGAGACAAAGATGTGAGATTATGGTTCTGTTAAGGTAATGCTTATGCAGACGTATGGAGGCTATTGTGGTAGTTTCATTTTCTTATCGAGTAGTTATGGATGTCAACCCTAACGGATGTGGTGCGCAACTTGGAGTTAGTGGTTCAGAATAGTGGAACATTAACTTAGGTAGAGCAAGGTAGGCCGAGATGGAGCTGTGCTCATGGTGGAGCAAGTTTCAAAAGGTAGCGAAGGCTCAAGGGCGCATAATGACTGTAACTAAGTTCGATTGGTAGCATATGGACAATGATCGTGTATGATCTGATTGAGTTGGCATGCACTACACCTATAATGATGCCAATAAATGTGGAGTTGTGAACATAAAGGAGTAAGGTGTATTTTCTCAAGATGTTGAATAACGGGTGATCATATGATGACGGTTGTTGAGATGGTCAGGAATTTATCACTTTGGTGGAGATTTGTACAATCACCAGTAGGTTGGATTGTTAAGTCTGAGTTGGTGATGATCAAGTTTGGTTTGCTCTCTTCTGGTGGAGGTTCTACGGAACAATTTGGGTGAACTACATTTCAGTTTGATTCCTATTGAGGATATGTAGGCAACCAGTGATGGTGCAATCGATGTTCAGAAGATGGAGGGATAACATTTGATCGTCTCATGTATGAATGCATGATCCAAGGTGGATAATTGTAGGGAAACGGTAGTTTCCTAGTTTAGGTCAATGAAGATGGCTAAATTCTAGGAGGTTCCGGAAAGGCTCCATTAGGGAAACATAGCTAGTTTAGGACAACTTCCATATATAAGATGGGTTTCCTAATTGACCATGGTTTCCTTGGGAACCAAGTTTGTGACTCCTATATAAGGAGGTCTAGGCTAAGTGTTTTAGTCATGGAATCCTCAATGTAAATCTCATAGATATGTGAGGGATTCATCCCACCTATTGAGGTGGTTATGTGAGAGATCTAATGGTGGAAGGAGTACACTATTAAGGTGCTTATGGGATACTTATCGATGTTGGAAGATATGTCATTATGGAGTATTCGTATGGAGATGTTGGTAAGACATCTTGTTAAGGAGACGATCATCTTGGTGGTGCTGGATTAGATTATTGGTGTTGAGCTAAAGGCGTCCATGGTAATCTATATTAGGGTGTGCAGAGAATATCATCTTGTTGTGGTAGATAATGTGGTAACCGTTATCTCGTATGGGTGAAGACACTACTTTGGATCTTATAAGGTGCTTGTGAGAGTTCTTGTGTTCGGTCATGTTGTGGTGAGTCTATGGGTTGATTAGTCAATCAGTTGTGTAATTCTCAGTGGTAATTCTATAATGAATAAAGAGGTCGTAGATGTTTGGTGGATGTAGACAATATTACATACATTGTGTATATTGTTGAACCACGTTAAATCTGTGAGTACTTTACTTCTTGTTTCTTTGTTTATGGCTTGCATCTATGTGGTTATCTTTCTCTTCTTCTTATCCTAGATCGTAGTGAGGTTCATGGAGCAATCCAAGAGATCAAGTGTTTCTTGTTAGCTATTTTTTTCCCGCAGTATTAGCACATAGACAATTGGTATCAGAGCGATCCAATTGCCCCAACATATGCATCATTCGCGTCAGTCTTTGGTTCCACCGTCGCTGGACTTGGCAGTGGGTTTTATCATCGTCCTGATATTTGATGGTGGTATCAGCTGGTGAGTCATCGTCTTTGTGTCTTTGTTTTCTAGGAGAGATACTTCATCTTTTAATTTCTGAGTCCTGCCGATCCTTGCTGTGAGCAGTAGTTTTGTTGATGGTCGTACTCCAAACCGATGAATGGGATCCGTGTTGTTCAATGCGCCGATGGTGCTGGGAGAGTTGATTATTTGTTCGGAGATTACATGTCCTTATCTTCTTGGCAATGGCATTTTTTCCCACGTGTACTGACGGACTTTGCATTATTGTGGAAGGACTTTTCGTCATCTTTGTCGTGTCATTATCGTTCCAAGGCTTTTCTTCACCGTCGCCAGATTTGCTTCATGAGCTTTGTATTCACAGAACTTTGAATTTCTCCAGAAACTGAACTTTGTGTTCTTTGACCAAGAACCGATGGGTTTGATCATTTAAGAGCCAGAAACCTGCGTGGAATAGAGAAATAGAATCGATCGTCGAGAGATCCCACTTCGAAGATTATTCCTTGAGCTCAACTGCAAATTCTCTTTCTGTTTCTTCTTTTGGCTTGGTTTTATAGGTAGAAACTGTTGGAATTTTCGGAGATATACGAGCATGGTTATGTTGCTCGTATAGAGCTCCTAGGAAGCAAGACTAACTCTTAAACTCTCAAAACTTTAAATCTTATTAATCACTTCTTGCTTCTTACAACTTACAAATGATACTACAAAGGCCTATTTATTGGCTTACAAAACCAACTCCTACATTCTCTAGTTTTTTCTAGAGAATACTAATTGCCGTATATTTTTGACTCACTTTAGACCACTAACATTTTTCACATGTTTTACATTATGTTACTTGACCAACTTATCTTGATCATTCTAGATACTTTGAACTCTAGACTTCTTTAAAAACTTGTTCACATTAGTTCACACCATAGAACTTTCTTGACTTTACCTACTCTAGCTACTTCTAGAGTTTTCTAAACTAATTAGACTAACTAGCTAATTCCAAACATTTGACTTCTACACTCTTCTAAACTAATATAGATTATTATAGATTACAAATTACAATTTCCAACAGAAACGGAGCTGTATCATGTTCGGGGGTTATCCTCCTGGCAAGATTTTGGATTGTCATAGGAAGATTTCGGCTCATCGTCTTCGAAAATCTTCGTATCAGGGGTGATCCATCGTTATCGGTCTTTTGCTTTAGGCAAAGGGATCAGAATCATCTCATCGTTGCATTATCAACCAGTTTGGCCCACCGCGGCCTTATATCATCGGAATGAAGATCGGAGCTGGATCGCTGGTCAGCAAGATCATTACTGCATCGTTGTTTCTTTGTTTTGATTTTGGTATCGTCTCTAACTCGAACTGTTGTTCTCCTTCCTCAAAGTGTGAGCGGGTCTGGGTTGAGACTGGATCGCTGGAGCATGGATATTAGATCTCTTCTTGTTGGACTAGGGCTTGCCTGCATATCGTCGGCTCATCTACGACTTCGGATCGGTCAAAAGCTATCGTAATTGTAGCATCATCGTACTTGGCATCGACTGTTCATCATTGTTGGAATCTCATCTATGTGATCATACTCTGCACCATCGTCATTGTCAGCGTCCGACTTTGGTTCATCTGCGTGTATCCTTGCATCATGGTTTGCCGGCTTTGGGCTTTGGTACGTTGTCTTCAAATTCTAGCTCATCGTTACAAACGTTGTCATCATCGCCACAATCTCTGTCCTTATTTTTAGGCTTTGGTGTGCCGATGTTAGTACAAACTAAAGCAAAGATTAATTAAAGGCCTTATTTAACTTTAAAGACTAGGACAATAGAAGGATAAAGTGGTACTTTCCGACAAGATAAACACATAAAGTGGAAAAGATAAGACATAAAGTAGAAAAGATAAGACATAAAGTAGATAAGATAAGGTAGTCTGACTAATCTGACATCTGACAAATCTTGAAAGAGAAAATAATAAAAAGTTTTCAATCAAAACTTTTTGTAATATGTGATCTAAAAAGCACTTTTTCTTTAAAAAATTATTTTTACCTTTTAATTCTAGACCCGAACGAAGGGTAACAGCGGACAATTACTAGGAAAAAATAAAAAAGAAAGGTTCATGGAAACATTTTTATAAACAGGTTATAAATAATTTCAATACTTAAAAGGAACCCGAAGATGTAAAAACTCAGTTCCCAAACAACGATTCGTTGACTCATTTTCGCAAACAGCTAACAATCACAGATCATGGATTGAACACTTTACAGTAGTAAAAATTAACAACTAGAAACCCCAAGAGTAAAAACAAAGAGAGATCAGATAATGGAAAAGCTTAGAAGCTGACACATGGGTGTTCTCAGGTGGTATTTGTTAGTTTAATGGTACTCAACTAAACTTTTTATGTGAGAACACCAAATCAGAACAAATCTCCGGTGAAGAAAATAAGAAAGTGAAAACTCATTTCAGAGAATAAAAAGCTAATAGATATGGGATAGGTAGAATAAATTCTTTACCCGTCCCTGTTTCTAGCGCCAAATTGTGGGAAAAAAAATAACGATGGTATTGTCGTGTCCACGAACAAACTTATTTCCGCTAATTGATAGCACAACCAAATAATGAAATGATAAAGCAATATATAAAATGAGGTGAAAGCAGAAATCGTAAGCAAGTAGTAGAGTGCTGTAAAATGAAGTAGAAATCAACACAAATATTTAACGTGGTTCGGCAAAGCCTACATCCACGGGAGGGTAAATGGATAGTTTATTATGTATTCGGTTATTTACATTTGGTAAGAAGAACTCATGAGTTCATGAAGTTCAGATAGAGAAAGAAAGGAAAGAGAGGAAAGAAGCCCCCTCAAGTGTCAGTGGGAAGAAGAGGAAAAAAGTCCCCCTCTCACAGCCTAATCATTTCCTATTTATGGGATAAATATCTTTTGTAAGATTACGCTTCCATCCTTAGCCTAGGATTGAAGCTATGTTGGGTCGATATGGTGCGCACTGTTGTATAGTTGCATCCTGCTTCAGCTCATGATCTTACTCCACGTGTCAAGGTACTTTTTGGTACCTACACACTTGACTCACAATATCATCAAAAGAAACCGAAAAAATGGAGTCGCCTGAGCTAATGCAAAATGAAAATAAATGAATCCTAACAACCGTTAGATAAGAAACCGTCACCGGAGATCATTCATCATTGTACCATTTTTTTAAGTTTATAGATGTATTCTTCAAAGTTCAACTTCAAAGGTTTATTATTGATGGACCCAGATGAGTTGGTACAAGGAGTATTCTTTTCTTATCAGTTATTTCAAGTTGCTTTAACTCCATTTTTTTCTTTTTCTTGGGAGCATCAAACCCTTTAAACTCCTAAGCCATGCGTCGCACGGTGAGAATACCCACCCTTAAGTGAGTATCACCGCCCCCTTGAAAATTCTCCATTCCACTTTTCCTCAAATTATATGAATGTAACGGTGAATACCAGTTTTTAATGGAAAAAAACGATATGGAGAATGAAAATAGCAGAAAACATAAGAAAAACTTCGGTGAGAAACAAAACAAAAACGAAAAAAAAAACCTAAACCAAACCATTAATGGTGGGACAATAGCATGATCATAAAATCTGTGATGATGGTTTTCCGATCATCACAGTGAAGATTCATCATCTTCCATTATTCCCTTCTGGACCAAAGTATGTCTGCTTCTATACCACCCTCAATGTAATTCTCTTCACTGCAAGTTTTATTGTCGCTAGTTTATTGATTCCTGTTAATCCTTTTGAGTTCTTCATATCTAATTTTACTTCATAGCAATAATATTTTTTGATTTTTGATTTTTGATTTTTCTTTATTTTCACTAAAAGCTTCACTGCAAAACCCTAACCCTATTTTCCATGTTTACTTTCTCTTTCTTTTTTTCGATTTCTTCCATGAGTTTTTTCTCTTTCCTTTCTCTTTACAATTATTATTAGGTTTTTTAATCTTGAATCGTCGATTTCAGATTACTGAACATCTTCAAGATCCCATAGGTATTCGTCGAGGTGGTTTAGCATCAAACGACCCCAGAAATTTCAACTCTAATGTTGCCAGAAATCTTCACCAACAAAGGGGATTTGTTAGACCTGGTGGTCCTATTGATCCCGAAGATCAGTAAGCACCGAAAAGAAGTCTTTTATCAGCCTTTGTTAAGGTAATTACTATAAATTTGAAAAATTTGTAATAAAATTATAAGATTGGAGCTTCAGATTTGTGAAAAGATCCAATTTTGATTTGTTTGTTTTTGGGAGAGTGTGGGTAGATGGTGGAGAAGAAGTTAAAGGGAAGGAAGTTGCTAATGATAGTGATGGGATGGATACGAATGTGAAGGAAAGTGATGTGAAGGAAAGTGATGGAACTGCGGCAGTGAATGAATCGCGTGAACAACAACCTGGTGGTGAAATACTAGGAGAAATACTCATAAATGGGTTATGAAGGTATGTTTGTGACTGATTATTTTCTTGATTTTTGTGTGTTTATTGTAGGAAAGTTTGTGTTATAATGTCTTTGTTTATTTACTGTTAGAATTTCAATGGCATATCAGAAGAGCATGTTTTTGCCGAAGAATGAGGACCCAAGCTTGGTTAACAGGAACAGGAGGATGCTTGGAGACCTTTTAGGAACGCTGGAGGTAAGCTGGGAGTTTCATATACTGTTATGGATATGTTTATCTTTGTTCTGTTAGCTGTGAGGGTCTTAATGGAGAGAAACTGCTGCTTGAGTACGCTACTCTTACTTTTTTGGAAGCTGTGTGCGGATTTCGTTGCATTTCTTTTTCTTTTTTCTATCTGATATTCAGGAAATTTATGGTCGCACATTACCTATCCCGCTATCGTTGAAATTGTTCCTATTTATGGCATAGTGGCACTAATTATATATTATATACTAAGTTTAGGAATATTATTTTTCGCGGTTTACGAAGGAATGCTTATTATTGTTAGGCACTGGCCTGCGCACCAAATGTCTGTGTGACATAATCTCTTACTTGGTTTAGAGTATTGTATTTTTTCTTTTTTTAGCCTCAAGAGGCAGTATACTATTCCTGATAATCTTTGGAACTCTCTTGCAAACTGATTTGGACTGCTCTTTGTTTCAGAAATTCCGGAAGGAAGATAAGCAGCTATCGACAACGGATGCATTCATGCGCAGGTCAAGTTCCTTACAAAGATTTCCGGAATTTAGACTTTTGTCTTCTGTTTATGTAACCCGAGGGATAACATATTTTTTTGATCTTTAGTTGTTGTTCAATGAAATATAAGTGCTTTGAAGTAATCTTATATTATTTCAACAAGTAAGAATGAAATACTGATTTTCAAACTCATCTAGAGAAGATATCTTTAATAACTAGGCAAAATAGAGATAAAATTTCAGTGTCGGTTTGTTGCATATGCATGCCTCAAACAAAATGCAAATATATGTACCTCTGTTATGAGCAAGAAATAGCGAATTTATACTGTCGCGTTGAACAAGAACTATTATCACATAACCTTTTGTGTGAAATGACATGAGCCATATAAGAAAATCTGCTGCAAATGCAACAGACCGACACTAAAATGTAAGGCTATTAGAATAAGAATTGTTTAAGCATTTGGAATATGTAGGGATAAGGAACCTACCATGCTATAAAATAATGATATTGTGTAATGTGTTACTCTTCAGTTTCCCCTGGGGTAGTAAAAAGTTAGGTGACATCTGATGTATTGAGATCTTACAGGGAAAACACATTGATACCTTAAAAAACTTCATGCCGTATTAGAGCTTCAAATTTATGGTGAAACTGTAATACGTACAGTCCTTTTTTTCTTTTTCTTTTTCTTTTTTTCATTCACTCGATTTCTTCCATGAGTTCATTATATTTGGATAAGATTATTGATTCGTTTTGTCTTATCTTATTTTGCAGAGATGAAGATGTGAAAGCGGAAAGCAGTCCGTCTAACTAAAAGAGCGAAATACCGTCTCTAACTAAACTGAATTAGTTTTTTTTTTATGTTGTTTTTCCATTGATCTAAAATTCCAGATGCATTTCGTAATTCTGTTGTGGTGTTTAGTTTTGTAATTTGTGATGCAATATGCTTTACTTGCAGTTGTGAACAAGACTTGAGAAGCTGGCGCCATTTAGGTGCAAAAAATAACGTTAGGAAGCATTTTGTGGAAGTGATGGTGGTTACGTTTACAAAGGTTTCAAAAGAAAACCTTTCCAATTTCTTAGGTCACGTTTTCAGATATATTTTTTGTAGTTGAAGGTTTACTTCACGAGTAATACTTGAACTACTATGACTGTGATTGTGTTGTTTGTTGACATGTATTTTATTTACTTCTGTATTCAGGAGGAATCGTAGGGATAGGAGAAGGTGGACGAGATCGAGTTGGTCTGTTACACACTCTAGCAACACTGCTCGAGTCCACAGGAAGTGTTCTACAAATAATTCTCTGCTAGGAGTGAAAATCTCACCTCTATTCGCAATTTTTTGAGTTTAGAATAAATATTTGAGTGCATGGATGCAAGCCCACATCCATTTTCCAACAAACATGAAGATATTGGCTCCTCTAACAATTGTGCAACTTCCTTAGCCGGTCTAGGTTATGATTCATATAATGTTAACCACTAATGTGCTAGAATTAGGATTTATAGGAGGCTATTAACACTCAAGCCCACATCCATTTTCCAACAAACATGAAGATATTGGCTCCTCTAACAATTGTGCAACTTCCTTAGCCGGTCTAGGTTATGATTCATATAATGTTAACCACTAATGTGCTAGAATTAGGATTTATAGGAGGCTATTAACACTATTTATAGAAGCAAATTATTGCAAAATATCCATTTTTTGAGGAAATCCTAGCGTTACAGTATTCCCATTTTCTGGCAACACATTAATATTAGTCTGCATGCGAAAATAATAGAATGTTCTTTATAGTTTTAATTTTTAAATGATAGAATCTAAAAGATGTCAGCCCAACGATCCTAGGAATACTCTTGATCCCAACACTTAATTTTTGATAGGCAGATTTACTAAATTTTCACAAGGCATGGGAAGATTGCTGACTGACGTTCTCTTCATGGGGACTGTAATTGTGGTTCTAAATTTGGCCTTTCAAAGCACACATGTCTCCATTTTTCGGATCAAATAACGTTGTTTTATTATTTTATAGGTATCAAGTTGTTGCTTCTTAATTGATCTATTAATTTTGATACTTTTAAGAACATCGTTTGATAATACAAAACGGCCAGTAACGCGGAACTATCCATTCAGTTCTCTCAATCCACATTTACATACATGGGATATGTATATGGGTGGAGTATGTCGATTTGTATTTGTGATCAGATGTTTCACAAACATATAAATAAGAAAATTAAGTCCTAAGCATACATTGGGACGCGGCGAGGCGAAGCCGAGCCACACCAAATCAAAAATCTTAAGCGATGGGGTGACGCGAAGCCGAGCCACACCCAATCAAAAATATATCGCGACCCGACGGGGCGAAGCCCCACAACAACAAATCAAAAATGCTAAATGACGAGGCGAAGCCGAGCCACACCAAATCAAAAATGTATCGCGACGGGGTGAGACGAAGCACCGCGACACCAAATAAAAAATGCACGACGGGGCGAGACAACATACCAAACCAAAAAATGATGATGAATGGTTTTGAGGTCCGCCCGGTGCACAGCACGGGCACAAAATCTAGTTTATATATATATATATAGCTCTTTAACCATATAATAGGGGGCACCAACGAGTTTATTTGTTCTATGGAGGATAAGCATTCCCTAGCTCCTGCTGGGCATTTGTTAAATCCAACTTACTGCATGGATCGGCGTTCCTTGGCTCCTTCTGGGCATTTGGTAAATCCTAAACTATTGCAAGGCCATTATAGCTACTAGGCATAGGACAAACGTTGATCGCGTAAAAAACCAAACTTTGGCGATATCAAGAACAAACTAAAGCCCGTGCCGTTACGGCACGGGTCATATCCTAGTATATAACTAGGAAACACAATTTCAAGTTGGTCATCTGATTTTGATATGGACTGACTATTTGATTACATTGGTAGTTTGACGACATTTAGCATATGTGTATTGTGTTGTGACCTAATTTAGTCTAATTTCAATTGAGAATAATATTAACGAACCATCTTGTTATGGGTTTGAAAACAGTAGATATCTGAAAGTGTAGTATACATGTTCGATGAAATGTTTCCATAAAGCTTGGTTAATTACTTAACTTTGTTAGGATGTAATGTCATTTAATCATTTTGTAATGGTATTCTCGTAAATAAACCAGGCGGTTAAAGTTAGTCTACGACCTTGGTGCATCAACTGCATCTTTCAGGACCCAAACCCTAATTAGACACAAAATTCGGGATCCTTTTACAAAATATCTCTATTAGGCCGAACCGTTCTTCCCGCGCATTAGTCGGCTACTAAGTTTACAGTCGAATCCAAAACTGAACTCTGAAAAAGTTCGTAAAAATTCAATTTTTTGAAGAATTGAAGCTAAAAAAAAGGAGATTAGACATCTTATACGAGTATATATGTGTATTATTAGCACAAGGTTCCTCGTCACTGTATTTATCATCTGGATTTGGCTTGTAAAATCCATCAGCTTGAGGTTGAGGTTGATTTTGATTAAAATCATTCTCATAATCCAAAAAGTAAGCCAAATCCGGATCATTGTTGTAGTTTATGTGTATTATATTGTCTTTATGATAGGATTTAGGAAAACCCTATATAATAAACCGCAATCGCGCGGTGTGTAACTAGTAGACTGAGGCAAGTACAGGTCGAACCCACAGGGAGCGGTGGAAATACGGTAATCAATATCTTTATTCAACTAACCAGTAATGATGTTTTTAGATTTTTAGAAAAAAGGTTTTAAAGAAGACAACTAACTAGTAACTATACTAATCAAAATATAATAAGAGAGACAATAACCGGGGTTTATGGAATCCACTACTATTTATATTTCACACCGAAAAGAATTCAAATCCAAATTTATGTATACGTCTTTGTTCTATTACAACATCTATTATTGGTATATGTTTTTGATCATAAACTCGCATCTCCTAAGTATAGCCTATCAAATTATCTAAGCATGACCTATCAAATTATAATGGCGAGGGAACTATCGAAAACATAATTTGTGGATTCACAATTTTCATTTGCTTCGTCTAAGTATAACCCATCAAAATATTTAACCTAAGCATGAATCATCAAATACTAACAAATACAATTGCAAACTGCATGAATTTATGAATAGAGGCTAATGTATCATACGAAGGCGATGTGCAACAACTCATATTCAAATAAAATCGATAAACATAATTATAGACTTCAAGATTCATTTTTAAGGCCTAATACCAAAGTAATTTCAATTAATTTCATAATGATCTATGCTTAAAGTAGCTTTCTCTATGAATCCTAGTTACGAAAAGTCTAGCAAGACATAGCCATAGATTTCTTAAAAATCTATAAAAATATTGAACAACACGGGAATGAGAAGATTAAACCGAAATATCTTCTTCGTCTTCAATTGTTCTCTGCTCCAAAATCTCCTCCGCGGCCGCCAACCTTCTCAAGTTTTTGTTCCTCCACTCTCTGGCCGTCGGCCTCCTCTTTTTTCATCCGCTTTTGTCTACGTATATATATCTAGGATAAAGTTGATGTGAAGAGACAGACTTAGAAAGCTTCTGAAGCCCAGCCCAGGCAGGTCCAATACTCGCTCCCTTGCTCCACTTTACTCGCTCCACTTTTCTCGACTGAGAACTCCTCCAAATCACCAGCAAGCCACCAACAACACGCTGCTGCCTGCAAGTATTTCCGCCTGAGAATCTTATTGACTTGGTTTCAAACAAATCGAACATAGCACCAATAGTTCCTTCTAATCTTCTCTCAACTCCAATCTTTTGTCCGTCCAGCCAAAGCACTTTACTGCTCTATAATACAGCCAGCCATACGAATCTCAACTGCGTACACAATGCAGATTCATCCCATAATAGAACCACCGAGAGTTGGCAATATGAATACATCATTCACTGAAGTTCATCGCAGCATCATCTTTCTGTATTTGATCAACCACCCACACAAACCATGAACAGAAACCCATCAGCCGAGATAGCCTCATCCTTGTTCTTCATAACAACCCCAAAATCCGACCAGCATATACTCAGTTCTTCAAGCACGGCCACTGCCATTTCTTATTCTCTGACCTTCTTAATTCCATCCACAACGCCTTCTTCATTCTCAGTTGTAGTGCCTTTCAAGTATTTCTGCTTAGTTGCCTGCCAAATAGTGCTCAAACGAGACCAACAGTCCATGATTCAAACCAGCCATATCCAGGCTAATAAACTCGTCGCTCAAATGCATCTCCACCGGCACTTCTTCACTGCCAACTGCAAAACATCACCGGCTATTAACTATCCAACTATCGCCATCGATCACCAGCAACACCATTTATTGTCATTCATCACGGCAGCAACTCCCTGGTCTCTTCAAACTTTTGGAACAGCGAAGACAACTCTTCGTTTCCTTTAATAATTTCCTCTCCACTTCAGTGTTCCATCTCGTCTCAGCTTAGATGAATCTTGAACGTCATTGTATATCAACGACTGCAGCCGCTTCTCATTAACAATACAACTCCATCCATCGTTGCAATCGTAACCACCATCTCATTCGAACACAGCCTCACAGTATGCCCTTAACTTCATTATCGAACACCACTGAGGACATATAGTCTAGCACTCATGTTCATCCCTACTTTATCCCATCGATTTCACAGCTCACCCCACAACAAACCAGCACCACCAGTTAACTCCGCCAGCAAGACCCAGCTTCGACATTGGATATCATACCCATTGTTGCTGTTGTAGAACATCACCAGGACTCCATCTCGACATCTTCGAAGTCCTGCCATTGCCTATTTTTGTACGTCCAGCTCTCTTCGCGGCTCTGAAAAACTCCGGCAATATTGAACTTCAACAGATCAAGTTATTTGCTACCAATCACCTCTTGTTCTCTAGTCATGAAATGACTTTCATGCTGGTGATATATGGAAATACCAGGCCAACTATATTATATCATTTTCGTCGCAAACGTCATTTTACTTCCATTTAGCCACTTATTCTCTCAATGATCGGAATTGTTTGTACTTTCTACAAAAACGCTAAAATAGTGTTATTAACCAAAATACCGAGTCTTAGCTAATATAAATATCAAACTTGGTAAAGGGGCGTCATGAATTGGTAGAGGGGCGTCAAGTGTGATAGCAATGTCCCTTTTATTGGTGGGTTATTTGGATTTTGGTACTCAGGCTTTGTCCAAAATTAGTGTGTGGTCTAACATTTGTCCAGCTTTGCGTTTGGTACTTGGAATTAACGTTGACTGGCATTGACTATTTGTGACTAAGCTTTAATTGATTTTTTAAAATAAAAATATTGTAAAGATATTAAGTTTACAAATATACCCCTTAAATGGTTCTAGGATCCAGCGGTTGTAATTATATCCGGATTGTAGTTATTCACGAACAAACATATTTCTTCTCCTCTCTGCTATTGCCGTCTCTTATGTAACTCCCTGCTAATGCCTTCTCCATTCTCTAGAATCTCTATGGTATATCTTTTTTCCTTAAAAGTTGGAACCCATCACATAAATCTATCAAGGTTATCTTTACTTGTATCAAATGATGAAGAAAACTTTGTTGCAGAGATTTGGAATCTAGTTTTGATGACAGAGAAGTCAAACTGAGGTTATGTTATTTATTATTGTTGTTGCGGAGACGATTAAGATTTAGATATGGTACAATTTCAGTTTAGTTAGGGTTTAGATGTTTTGAAATCTTGAGGTTAATTTCAAGTAAAGACTTAAGTTAGGGTTTTGATTCTTTTTTGAGTTTCAATTTGGGTTCAGAACATAATCAATCGAATAGGGTTTCAATTGGGATTTCAGTTATGATTTTATTAGGGTTTCAATTGGAGATTTTGATGAAATAAGAAGATATGTGATTAGGTCTTGTTGCAGGTTCATTGTCTGATTTGGGTTTCAGAAGGGTGTGAGAAGGATTGGGGACAGCGATTATCCATCCTTTTCGTCCATTTTTCCCTAATTGTTTACCAGTTTTGATTTCTGATTCGTACCCTATATTGAAACTACAAGTATTGAATAGGGATTACAAGGAAAGATCAAGCGGAGGTGCGTGCCGTTAATTTTTGTAATGAATATATTAGATAATGGAGCTTAGAAGGTCTTCAAAGGTTACACTAGTTTTCAAGCAATTTTCATATTTGGGGATAGGTAAAGAAATCAGGGAGGGATTGATGATGTTGCACGGACGGACTTCTTTAGTTGATACGAGAGAAATAAGGGAATAATTTGATAAACTTGTTCAATTTGATTTTTGATATATTGGGTGAAGTTGAAATCAAGCTGGTAATTTTTGAAATTAGGGTTCTAATTCAGGGAAGAACATGATGATCACGGTAGTGGTCGCTGTGACGGTAGTAGTGGAAATATGACGACGATGGTAGTGGACACAATTGTAATGTAAATATGTAATAAATGAAGGGTATTATAGTAAATGCTTAAATATATTAGATTTAAAATTAATTAAAATTTGACTTAGCACAGTCAATGGAAGTCAACGTCAATTCCAAGTACCAAACGCAAAGCTGGACAAATGTTAGACCAAACACTAACTTTGGACAAAATCTAAGTACCAAAAACCAAATAACCCTTTATTGGTTAGGGGGTGTCCTATAGGGGTGTAGAATGACTAGATTACCCCTTTCACCTTAAATTAACCAAAATCAAATCAATTTTTTTTTCATCTTCTCTTCTCCTCCATCAACCCTAACCTCCATTAAAACCGAAAATGTCATCATCTTCGATTAATCAGCGATTTGAAAAATGTTTGGAAAAACCCAGTTAGGGTTTAGTTTGTTGTGTTGGATTTAAGTTAATTTTGTATCAAAAATTAGGGTTTTGAATGAAAATTGAAATTGAAATTTCTGGGTTTATGCTAGTTACGGTTGGTAATAACTCAAATACGAACCGTAACTGTAGATTGGGTTGATGTTACGGTTGGTTTAAACTCAAATACCAACCGTAAGTTCTTAGTTTTGGGAATATGTTCAGTTACGGTTTTTATTTGCATCATATTTATCAACCGTAATTGAGTTACGGTTTGAAACTCAATTAAACTAACCAACCGTAAATCATCCTGAATGTTAACAACTTATCAAATAGTTATGTACGGTTCAAATGTTAAGATGACTTACCAACCGTAGGTTAGTTACGGTTGGTTTCTATTCATTAGTTACCAACCTTAATTTAGTTACGGTTGGTAACTAAATTAAATTACCAACCGTAACTGGGTTTACGATTGGATCTTCCCCAAATTTAACCGATTCACGGTTGGTATTCGATAACTTACGAACCGTAACTAAGAGTTACGGTTGGTCACGAGCAAAATTGCAACCGTAAGTTCTTCTGAAAATTCAAAATTTTGATTTTGTTATGCAATTTAGATAATTTTGAGCGAGAAAAAGCTAATTGGAACTAATTTAGAAGTATATCGGGTCACTAGAATCACTCATTTTGGTGGAGTGAATCAAAATCTAGGGTTTCACAAATATCACATAAGTTTTCTTCTCCTCAATTTTTTTTTTTTATAACTCTAAAAATCTGATTTTAGAGTTATAATACACTAATCTTGATTATCAACACTAATCTTGATTATCATTACTAATCTTGATTATTAACAATAATGGCTAATTAGTCATTTACAGATTTTCATTGATAAGGGGCGCTTGAATTTACTTCTAATAACCTTTTTTGTCTTATTAGTTTGACGCCCCTCAACCAATTCATGACGCCCCTTTACCAAGCTTGATAAATATAGGTATAAAATGTAGCACTTACGTGCTTATCACTTTACGACATGATGATCATTTGAATCACAAAAATCTCAAAACCTAGTTTTTGGTTCACTTCTTATCCCTCTCAAAAACCCCAACTCTTTCGAACAAATATTATTTGTCTACTAATATAACACTACCAACTTAACTTAACCAATCATTAAAATTACTAATTAATCATTATTATTAAATCTAATCATAATCAATGTTTACACAACAATAGTGTTTGTTGTGTCACGGGATGGCTGGGATATATTCATTTTTTAACCGACAGTTAGGATTTCCCCTCACCCTCTCAGATTTTCATCTTATACTTTAAATCTAAGGGTGGTTAGTTATATTAGTCTAAGTCTTTTTACATGCCCATAATACTCTCCCATTAAATGTTAAACGAAAAACTCTTGATATCCCATGAAGAATCTAAGATCAGAATGGTTTTAAATCCATTCGATGGTAGTCCCTCTTCCACCCATGACCGAATAAATATTAAGCAATCTTATGGTATCCCAGGTTGCCATTAAACCCTCGAAAATGTGAAACTCCCGAATAAAAGAATAATTTATCTTGATGGAAGAATACTTAAGGTAATGTGCGTTTATTTTATCAAGATATACATGGCGGCTTCTCATGGCTTTAGGGATTCTCTCTTCTTCTCCCCTAACTTTTGCCTCTTTCCTCCCAAAAACAACAACGACGGAAAATATTACGAACGAATAAATCTATTCTCACTCGATAAATAGATTAGCCAAGCGACATATCTGCATGACTAATCTTTGATTTCTTCAAAGGTATGCACTGTTTTTTTGTTTTTATTTTGTGCTTATTAACTTAATTTGCAGGTTTTATTTATTGGGTCATAATATTTATTCACATACCTTGACTTGTGATTTTGGTTTAGTGTGAATCCACTAAGAATAAACAACTAAGATTTTGTCTATTTTGATTTACAATGCCTACCTGCTTATGTTAACAACGACAATATCTTCAGCTTCATTGGTGTTGTAGTCACGGATCCATGGCTTCACCGCCAATTTACTCAAATCGAGCTTTGCTCCCTTAAATCCAAGTAACAAATCCAAACTCTTTTTTTAGTTACTTTTTGATGAGGTGGTGGTGATCATTAGCCTTTTTTTTTCAACGACAAATCTTTTTATTAATCAAAAAATCATACAAAAGTTTAATCACAAAAAAAAAAAAAAAAAAAAAAAAGTCAAATTAGAAGAAATGGAAAAGAAAATCTCAAATTACAAATAGAAAAGAAAAGGCCAGTATGACAACATGTCACAGGCTAAGCAAACCTATAGTAAGGTGTGTCTGGGAATTCCATTATGTGCATCTTAGGAGGTCTTGTATCAAGTTTTATCACTTCACCATTTGAGAGGTGAACACCTTTCTTAGCAAAGAAATCAACAGAGAAGTTTACTTCCCTGTAAACATGGTTGAAGTGAATACATTTGAATTTTTTGCAGATATATCTCCACCTATTCCAACAAACCATGGCAGTTTGTTCTTCATGAATGCACTAATAACAGTAGTAGAATCAGAGTTAATAATGACTTCATCCTTAAGATTT
The DNA here is from genome assembly GCA_023529315.1 of Papaver bracteatum. Lineage (NCBI taxonomy): Eukaryota > Viridiplantae > Streptophyta > Magnoliopsida > Ranunculales > Papaveraceae > Papaver > Papaver bracteatum. The sequence goes on from JAJJWX010001246.1 coordinate 2,920,074, forward strand.
TTTATACCCCATTCCAGAGAACTTATTGGTGATCATTAGCCTATTTAATCTCCAACTAAAGGTAATTTATAAGATAGTTTGTGTTATGTGTAAGATCGGTTAGAGTCACAAATTAATGTTTGAACCACATAATTCAAAGCATGACAGTCAAGGTTGTTTACCGTCTATAAATTTAACGATATTATGAATCAATCATCTTGCTATACCAAAATGAATGTAAAAAAAAACGGTGTGTGGATCATTATAAATAATACACTAATGGTTTTCATAACCGTGCTGCAGGCGTCTTTGAATAATTTCCTATTTAGGTATTACTTTCTTTGTCTTCCTTTTTCTTCTTCTGAGACCAAAGATTTGAATGTATGGAAAGATGGCATTTAAATGTTCAAATGGATATGTTGTAATTCTACAAATTTTATAATGTAGCAGCACATGTTTTCAAATGAAGAATTTTAATTGTTGACGTTTTTTGTTTTTTAATTTAGTTACTGCCAACCAGGAGGATTCGAACATGGGTAGGGAGCTGCTGGAGGATGAGTTTTATGTCCTTATTGAATGCATAGAACATACTTTTGGTGGTGTGAGCTTTAAAGTAAGTGTTTTCTCATTAGTTTGGGGATTTTGGGATTGATATTTTGTAATAATATTTTTAATGCTGCATCCCTTTTTATGAATGTGAGGGAAATAATCATATTTACTCTACTTTTATTATTCCACTAAACTATTTAGCTTAACAAGGAAACATCATGATTCAAAATATTGACATCTTGAATTAAGTCCACTTATATGTCAGAAAAAGTGATACCACACTGTAAATTATGGATGGTAAGTGTTTATGGCAGATTCTAACGGTGTAATCACGAAAGCTCTCAAAAAATATTTGTTTCGTGTTCATGGTTATTTGGCACTGCATTTTTATGATATACCTGTATTACTATCCATCAATTTTCCCACATAAATTTCTATGTAAGAAACAAGCTACGTAGAATTATTTTGTTTCACCCAATTTATTTGGTCTTTTTCTGATAGTGTCCAAATGGTGTTAAAGTATTTTTTTAGGAATAAAAATAGTTATGATATCTCTTTTAGTTGGTTCCAGTTTGTGATGGTTGTGTTTTCTACAGGGGTTTGGATGCAAGACCATCTTTTCATATCACAGTGCCCAAAGGAAAAACACATATTGAAATTTGGATACTGATGATAGAAAATTCACTGCAGTGGGTTTACCAGTCCAGTTCATGTAGGTGTACCCATTTCATTATAGTTAAACCACCCTCTTGCTTGTCGTTGGTGTATCACGAAAGTACTCAACAATGTGAGGCTAAAGTGGACATTCCTATAGGTAGGTTATTGAACTACACTATATTCTCAATTATCATTTGTTGAAGTGGAAGATACTACCAGTTCTGTTGCTTTTGGAGCTTTAGATAGCAAAGGTCCAGAAGATAGTTCAACCAACTGCATTCAAAATCTTAAGCGTTTTAAAGGTAAATTAGGTTGATCAAGCATTTTCACTCTCCCTAAAACATTAGGCGTACAATTTATTAACAAAGAATAAATTCGCACAAAGAATAGTCAAGAATCAACAAAATCTAGCACAAAGAAGACAAAAACAGGGGGTTTAGCTGAACTACTGTCTTCTTTGTTTATACATGACAATTTTAAGTCATCAAAATTTGCAGATGTAAGTTATCAACTAAAACTTTGTGTTTGTAATTATTATTTTATTTATTAGCTAGGAATTCTAATTGGTGTTATTCAAGTTCATGTAAGAATTATTTTGGTTAATATGTCATCTGGGTAGTTGTTTTTCCTATTTTTAAATGTATAACTAAAATTTAGGCTTTCATCACTTCTTTATTAGTACTTTTTAGCAGGTAAATTGTTTTAAAAGTAATTTTTCTACCATCAAGGTGTCTTACAAATATCCATTTTGGTGTTGGTGTATGATTTCCATAAAATACACGATGGTGTGACATTGGCTTAAGTTATTTACTTACCCTTTTAATTTGTCTTCTTTTTTCTGTATCAAGGAAGTGAGAAGGGATTGAAAGATATGAAAAATACATACTTTGAAGTATTAATCTCCTAAAATGAAAAAGCAAGTTGCAGAGTAGATTGCTTATTGTACACTTATGCAGAAAATAGGTTCTTTACAAATCCAATGATGTGGTAATTATGCTCTTAAGCAAGTTGACAAGGCAAGTGTATAGTGTGATCATACCCCATGGATATGGTGTTAATTATAAGTTGTACCTAGCGATGCATGTTACTTAGAGGTTAGGCAACAGATCATATGCACTACTACTGTTGCAGTCTATAGGAAATGTCCTATTTTGGCATTCTCATCGTTAATGTACAGTTTGTTTAAATGTAGTGAGATTAGGAAAGAAGCTAGAGGAGCGTTCAAGCGCCAACCTTAGTTTGGAAACTATGGAGGAGCTAAACGAGTTCTGGGAAATACATATTTTACAACAACCTGCTCTGGCTTCATATACTTGACATTAATCATGGCTAGGGGTCGACTGAGACATTTTCATTTTTTAGTCTGTCAGTTAATTTTTGTAGCTAGCAAAAGGTTATATAGAGTAAATTACTAAATTTTCTTACTGCTGCAGGATTCCGTCGAAGGAAAAAAAAAGGAGCTCTTCAGATTTGATGACTGATAAACATCTTTGTCTATCAATGGCTTCTTCTTGGTGTTGCTTGGTAACTAACCTTTCAAACATGAGTAAATAAAATATCCATTCCATGGTTGTGGTGTCAGTATGGTGTACCTTCCCAGTAAGAAGGAAAATGGAAGCTTGCCAGTAGTATTTACAATGCGAAATACAATAAATAAATGCAGTTTTGACTTATTCAGGTAATGCTTGAGAACCTGATGCAGTGCTTGGTGAAGTGTCCAAGTTTTCAGGTTAGGTGGAAAATTGTTTGTGCATGTTTCAAAGGTTCATTATTATTCCTATAGTATATTATGTAAAAATGAGGATTGACTACTCAGAAGATATTGAATTACAGCTTAAATACCTAGGAATCAGAAGATGAGTAACCGGATGTAGGAACTTCAAAGGATTTTTTTGTCAAAATTTCCGTTGTTCTAAAAGGGTTTCTTTCATAAAAATGTATGTGTTCGAAGTCTTCGGATTGTTCACTTTTCTACTTTGTTTTGTTTTATAATTTCCACGTTTTTGCTGTCCTATTGCTTGTTACAAGATGCTGATAATTATATTTAAGTTCAAAAATCTTCTGCCAATATTTGAGCTAAATTAGCAGGTTAATCATCTTTGCTTTTTTAATAGCAATCATAATATTTTGGATACCAAGTTTACCATGGTTATTTATTTTGATATTGTGCAGCAATCCATTTGAGTCTGATCTTATTATTGGAACTGGAAAAAAAATTGGGGACCAAAAAAAATTTGGGAACCGGAAAATAAGTAAAATATATGAAAGCCATAAAAGCAAAAAAAAAATTTAAAGTTGTTTTGTAATGAAAGGAAATGTACAAAAAAAACAAAAGAGACACTAATTTGTGAAAAGAAGAACATGAGATTAGGTGATAATAACCAGAGAAACAAAAATGTAAAGTGGACAGAGTTTTGCATTAGTTTCTAAAATGGGTATGTTGCTGGAAGCTTTGAAAAATGCATTTAGTTGTTTGTTGATTAGCATTCAGAATAACAATGTCACCGGTTTAAATCAATCTTTGTTGCTGATCAGATATTAACATTCCAAATAACATTCGGTAAAAAGCTAAATTTTACAACCTGCTTATAAGAATAAACCAAAGATAAAGTAACAATTCAAACTTTTAAAGAATGTCTAATACCCCAGCTTAAGATAGTGTGAAATAGCTCGTGCCGTTACGGCACGGGTGATTTCCTAGTCATTAATATTAAATATGTAAGGGTAGTTATGCCATTATCAAAAATGATGGATAAGGGGTAATGAATTTTTTTACCTAGTGACCATTTTAACACCATTAGGGATGTCTTAGAACATTTGATTTTTTTCTTTCTTTTTTCGAGTATGCCTCAACAGGATTAGAAATAAAATCTCAATTGCTCAACCCTAAAAATGTATCGCTTGATGGGCTCACAATCATTTAAAGTGGTGGGCGCTAATTGCTTGGGTCCAAAGTGTTCCAGGAACTCCAAAACAAACATCAAGAGTACAAAACACAGTTTGGCTAAGTTTGCCTGTGTAAGTGGCTGTTCAGATTTGTCCTTAAAAAGATAAATCAATAGCTGTAATTGATCCCATGTAATTTAATACCCACTTAATTAATTTTTGTTAGGGCCATCAAAAGTCAGACCCAAGATGTTTTTTAATCCCTCTCTCAGAGAGACACGATTCATTTCTTCAACACCCTTTTTCTATTTTTCTTCTTCCTACCTCTCTTACAGTGAAGCACTCGTGGAGAAGTGGGTTATACACTAATCAAAACTTCTGCTAATGTTATCGAAGGTAATACCATTAATCTATACTACTGGGAAGGGGCGGAGCCACGCTTGTACTAGGTCCTCCCTAGTTTTTTGTAAAACGAAAATCAGTAGCTATGATTTTGTTAAACGTAATATTTTGTCCCCCTAATTTCGTTAGGTAAAAGAAAATTTACTCATATTTGGTTAAAAACGATAATAATTTTGGGAAAAAACTGGAATGTTGACTAGCTTATTACATTTATTTACTTATAAATATCTGTAATTGCAATTTGTTACTTAATTATATGCCCAAATTAAGGGAAAATTTTAGTTTAGTAGTTTTCCAAATTAAAAATTCTTCTTTAACCTTAATTTTTGATACTAAAATTGATCTGTTAGTCAGTGGAGAAAATGTCTACAAAAAATTTTGCGCCCTTCGGCCGCAATTCACTGTCACGATTTGTCCCCCAACCCAATCTTTCTGGCGGATTGTGGATTTTGTCAAAGAATATAAATTCGTTTAGAGTTTTCTTCATTTTCTTCCCAATAGAAAGAAACTATTTTGAATCCTTTTAGTGAATCATCAAAACCGTTTTTTGCTTCTACTCAAATCCCATTCGTATCGACTTTTATCATATCTTTAACAACAAATCGTTGTTTGGTCAAGGAATTTCATCGAGCCCTTAAAATTCACCGGATGAAATCATATATGGGAAACAGGTTTGAATCCCCAAATTTGTTTGGATTTGTTGGATTTTTGTTTATTTTTTTTGTCATTAAGAGAATTTGAGGGTTTCATTATAAAATTAGAACTAACTTGGTGTCGACGGGGTTGTGTAACGGACCGGTGAATTTTCCTTTCCAGCGGGTTGGATTTCGACCCGCCCAGCAAGGTCAAACCCCCTGTCCGTCACCCGAAGAAAAACAAATTACGTAAGCACGTAATAATATTCATTCAATTCATAGATTCAGCAACAATATAATTTTCAAGACCAAAAAGCAAAAATAGAAACGAGAAACAAATACTCGATGGCTGTAGTTCCGACAGCGTGAAAGAAGAGAAAATATCCTTACAAATGTTTTAATACTGGATACTACTAAAGATAGATCGAAAACACATATATACTATCCTCTTAGACAATTTACAAAAAAAAATTGTTTCTGCTCACGCGTTGAAATTTAAAGAAATATCATTCATTTCATAATTTTACTTTAGGCTAAACCACAGTTCTGGACTAGCTAGATGATTTAGTAAAGAAATCAAGACGAAAGGAAATGAACTTGCATTGATAAATAGATATGAAGATGTCACCCGCATATATGAAAGAAAACTTTCTAGTAAGTTATACTAGGCAACAAGGAAAATGAAATAAAACGTAGTTTAAAGTTTAAACAAGACCCAAATGACCTAAGGCAGTGTAAACGTACACAGCACACTAAGTACACAATAGTTTAAAGTTAAGTTGGAAGACATCATATTATTCACATGAACATATCATGGGTAATTTAATTAAGTCCTTTAATTTGTAAACAGAAAACTAGCACTTGCAAGACCTATCAATTCTTATCTCAGTTGAATTTCAGTATTATAGGAGGTAGTAATTTAAAAATAAAAGATTATACAAAATATGACCTCCATCTGCCGATAAGTTTGACAACAAAAGGATAGATACACATAGCGATATTTACATTAAGACCTGCCAGTAAAAAGGTTCCAAATAGAAGGTAGTACATAAATGAAGACAAGTCGACACATTGACGAGAAATGAAGGTTCTATATGCAGTTTACACACACCCAAAATTAGACCATAGCTTATATATTTACACACAAAATGCGATAAGAATACATGGTCAAGACAGACATAAGTTTACCCCAGATAACCAGTGATATACACATCAAATCGTAACAGAATACCAATTTTCATGGCGCTAAAAGACTTTCGTAAGCTCTGCCCGGCTTACTACTGCGACTTCTCTCCGTACTCTGTGGGGGGGAACAAAATTAAACAGGGTGAGCCACAGCCCAGTAGGGGTTACGACAGCAAAATAATAATATCGACATGAAAATATAAATGCGTAAACAAGGAGTAGCAGAAATTATAAAATAGAGAGAGAAATCCTTACACAAATACCATTCAAACAAGATTCAGGAGCCATAAATAAGTTTACTCTACTATTCATGGCCAAAGCTACCGTCAGGGTAGTTCTGGTTACCAGCCATCGTTGCCGCAACGATCTTCCGGGTAGCCACCGAGTTGGTGGGGTGCCACTTAGGCCCGACGTTCCTAAAGTAGAGTTTCTATCCTCATAGCACGTTCAAGCGATAGCTCTAAAACAACAGTTTAACAACACAAGTCCGTGTGCGGCAGTTTCAACATTTCAAAGAAGTAAATTCTATGAGCAAAACATAAAATTATGACCCATTTCCCAAACCAGAAAAATACGTCAATTCATGCATGGAAATGGAAAATCTCAGTAGCTAGGATAAGATACTTGAGCTGTAACAAACATGGAACCAAAGAAGGGAAACACTAGCTTTAAATCTGACACAAAATGGAGAAAACATTTTGAATGAACACACATCTGAAAATTCAACCAAGTAAGCTTGGTCCCAGACTCCCAATTGCCGAGAAGAAAATAAAGCTAATACAGGAGAGAACAAAATTGTAAAGCAGTAGGTCTATTTTATAAGATAAAACAATTATTAAGTTAAGTGGTGTTAAATCTCAAGATAGTGGTGTAAGGAAAAATCATTGGGTTAGAATCTTTGAACTACAGGGTGGGAAGGAGATTAAATTACAAAATCCATGGAAAATGGAAAGTTTATTGGGTCATTTTTACAAACATGTGTTGAGCTATTTTAGAAACTCAATCCCGCACTTGTATTCATGATAGAAATCAGGACTTAAATGGTTGCATAATAGTTTTCATAAACTCATTTGTAACATCCAAGATGATGTACAATTCAAAAGCAAGGGATAATACGGCAAAAGTAGTGAAAATGTACATAAATTTTAGGGACTAAAACATTTTAATCTCATGGTTATCGAACAAGTAATAGGTTAGTATAAAAATCAACACAAGACTTGATTTAGGGTGGGAGAAAACAGAACTTGAATGCATGTCGCCAAAACGTCTTTAATCTTTCGAAAAATCATTTCTACCATTTCAAAATCTCATGCAATTCGATATGTGATAATCAAACTCACGGTCAAGAACAAAACACCCAAAATGATCAAAGTATTGATTCAAATAAAAAGAAATATTTATGCAACTGCGGTGCAAGTTTAGAATATTTCAAATTAGTAGATATGGATTGAAGTAGACATCAATTGAAAAGGAATTGAAGAAAAAGAAACAGTAAATAAAATGAAAACAACCCCTACCTGTGCTTGTCAAATTCGTAAACTTGAAATGATGTGGGTTGCATCAAAATTTTCCTTCACAAATCAAAACTTCCATCGTCTGCTTGAGATGGTTGGGAGCAAATATAATGTTTTAGAAGAAAGGAATAGAAAATAAAATTTGAATTTTGTCTCTACAAATGTTACTTATGGTGGAAAGATCGAACCACCCCTCGCTGCTCATGCCCACCACGTGCTCTTCATGCGATAAATTTTCTAGAGTACTCCACAAATGTATTCTACTAATAGTTTGATAAATAATTGTGGAGTACTCCACAAATGTATTAATCATTTGTTTCTATTAATAGTTTGAATTCAATCATGCATGTCTTTTCATGTCAAGTTTCAATTGTTTGTTCTTTAAACAAGTTTCAGTTGGCTGTTCTTCGAACTCATGTCTTTTAACACGCTGCTCATGTTTCTGAGATCTTAATGATTTAGTTACAATTCAAACCATTTAAAATGTTTGAAGCAGTGACAAGGTTTCTTAGCTCCATTGGAGATCACATCGCACTGATGAGTATTACCATGTCCCTTTTGTTAATTTTGATAGCGCAATTTACATGTTCTTATGACATGGTTTTTAGTTGTTTCGTTTTTTTATTTTTCTGATGTGCTCTCTTATTTCTCGATTGGTGTTATAAGGTTGTTAGTGGAGTTCTAAGTAGTATGGGTGTTTTTATGTAAGCAATTCAACCGGATGCAGTTGATTCAGTGGAAAGAAGGGAAAGAAAAATATACAGTAAATCATTCTTTATCCTTTCTACATCCTATCAGAATTTAATATTAACCAGTTTTATTGGAAAATCTATTGGTTCCGCCCTACTTCCATGTTACCAGTTTACCTTCACGGTTTAATATTTTAATTGTTGGGCTATGTGTTATTATGCTGAAATTCCCACTGTGCACAGGGTTTGAAACACTTCTCAGGGTTCATTATTATTTCGGGGGAACAACATTATTCATATATGGAAAACTTCGGAACAAATATTCCGTGTTTAAAAATTTCATAGAGTAAAGTATTATTTTTCTTTGTTATAGGTTTAGCCCAAATTCCAAATTACGAAAATTGAATTATTCATATACTGCTCCTTCTTCTGAGTTGTTAATGATTTGATAGCAAAGAAACCATTTCGGAATGCTTAGTAGCAAACTGTCACTCGATATTTTTGATCTAGAGTGTTCTAACAATTTCAATTTCCTCGAAATATTTCCACACTACCACGCATGTTATGTGGACTCAGTTGGAGAATGCCATAAATCCAGATGCCTTTAAAGTATCGGAGTCATGTTGTAAAAAGTAGCATTTAAAGTATTATGTATCCATAGTGACATAAGGAATTTTTACTTGGATAACAAGATGTGTAGGCTAATGTTACAGGGTTATAGATTTACCGGTTGATTCATTTTAGCGATTTTTTTATTATTGATCAGAATCTTTATTGTTCATTATCAGAAAGTCATGCAGTATGTTACAGTCCACAATAAATTTCTTATCAGCTGGTCACCTACTGTCACACCCAAAAACAGTATAATTGACACAACATATCATTATTCTATTACCAAAGGTGCTAAAAAATTATCTCGACTTGCGCCTTTACTTCGTACCCTGGTTTTAAGTGGCCTTCTTAGCAGTTTGTGTGTTTTCATATTATTAGCAGGACACAATGCAGTTCAAGCAGCTGAAAGAACGGACATAAAAACATGTATTGGTGCTAATTCCCCAGACAAACAACGCTGAAAAAACTTCGTTTTTCATATAAACGACTTCCAAAGTGTGTATTGTCAAGCAATGATGGATTACATTATCATGCTCTTTTATTGTTCCCCCATCCTTAGTTGTTGGCTTTCGCCTACTTTGTGGTTCGCAGGTAAGCAGTGGAGACTAAATTTGCACTCCAGAATATCCGTGTAAGGCTCGTCCCAATTTTTAAGGGTATTTGTGTCATTTTACTCTTGAGGGTAAAATAATATTTTTGCTATGAAGGGTATTTTTGTAATTTTCCTAGGATTTGTTTTGGTGTCTCATTTTGAAACATTGTGCCTATATATAAGAAGTATAGTCTATATAAGTAGTTAGTTTTAATGGTCTAATGTGGACACTTGTCCAAAGATTATTGTGGAGAAAAAGAATATAATAAGTAATTAGTAATGAAACGGGAACTAGTGTGATATATGATATAATTCTGATTTTTTTTTTGGATTCTTGACATGCAAAAACGTGTTTGGGGTATTTATCATCTTATAACATGTCACATTATGATTGGTTGACTTTTATCACCCTGTTGCGTGTCATGTTTTCATTAGGTCTTGTCTAAATTGAATTGTCACATGCGGACGCTTTGGAAGGGTAGGTTGACAGTTGACTAGAATATATTTTATTGGACCTGTAGGGTTAGTAATCGGTGATTCTTTTCTCACGTAAATATAAAGAAAGAGATAACAATAAAGAATAGGTTTTCAACAGAGAAATTAAGTTTTGCTTGCCACGGAGAGTAGTTCTGTCTAGATATCCTTATTATCACACGAATCTGCGATCATAAAAAGGGGAAAAAAGGTGTTAGTTGACGTGAAAAGCTTGGGTTCCTTTGGATCGGTGTCTGGCATCATTTTCTTTAGGATTATTTGCTAGTGTTTGAGGTAGGCGCAACACAATTAAAAATCTTTTCCTATTTAAGTTTTCTTTAATTAATTTCAGATTTACAATTTTTTATTATTGCATGGATGGATGATAAATGATTTTATTGATTATGATTATCGGTTTGCGGTCCATAAGTTGTAATCCTTAAAATTATTTTTGATGGGATACGAGATATCCTTGGGAACGGTTTTGATTCCCTAAACCCACGTGGGGCGAGCGGATTGATTGAATTTATTATTGTTTATGGATGTGGTGTTTCCATGTGTTTGCGGTGTTGTTAATCATGCTAGTTGTATTTAAAAGGAATTGAAAAATATTGCATAAAACATTTTGTTGATTCTTTTCCTACTGGGTGTCACAACTCATGTCGTTTCATGAAAAAAAAAATCCAGATTTTATGGCACCACAAAGAGCTAATGGCGTCAAAGCATAGAGATCGGTTTTGGTGTTTTAATTAGTAGTTTGCATATGATTTATTGTTGAAAAATTGTAATAAAATATCATCAAACTCTTATAGATGATTTATTGAGTATTTATTGATTATTAATACTTTGGAGATTATTGGGTTAATGTATAACCAATGGAACAATGTTTTATTAAGAAAATTCTATTTGATTAGACAATGAAAATTTCTGAGTCATGTTAGTTTGACTGTTAATGATAATTATTCTTTAATATATATATGCCTGAATATTTTATAGTACAGGTAAAACTCCAAGTGGATGAAGTGGTTAAAATATTAGAATTTTCTGATTAACAAAAGTATTTTTAAAACAATTGTTTATCACTATAAGAAATTCATACGTTTTCTGACAGATTCAACTATATTGAAGTTTTCCTGTTTTCAAGCTATTCTATGGAATGTTTTAGGCTTTTATATCTCTGTAAACTTGAAGATACTTCTTTTTAATTTTTAAAATGATAAACTAAACCTGATTTGGAGTTGAGAGTGATTTTATACGATTTTTATAAAATGGACTATCTCTGTTTTTCTTTTCTGCAGTTCTGGTCAACTACACGTTTGACTGTGGTCAAAATGACTTAACATTAAACTAAAAATTATAGACAATATATGAATGGAACTATGCTCAATTAGGATTCTTAATGTATAATCATAATAATTTTTGGATTTGATTTGTGATCAGAAAATTCTTGGAGTGAACTGATGTCTTTTCTGTTTTATGATTCTTCCTTAACATGTGACTCTTTTGGATTGAATCTTGAATATTTAACGGTGAAATTAATTTTTCTGGTAAACTATACTTCTTTAGGGTTCATGTTAATTAAAAATCACGTCAAAGTAACGGTTATATCTTTCTAAAATAATTTTTATGTATCCGCTGCGATAGAATTTCTGAATTGAACATAAATTAAATAGGCCCAAATAAATTACTTAAAGAGCTTGGGCTGAGTAGCCGGGCTTCGGATATGGTATCCCAGTAGCACTTCGGGTTTTAGGGCATGGGATCCGGGCGGGATCCGGGCCCTAAATTCGGGGTGTTACAATTTGGTATCAGAGCGGGTCTGATCCTTTGGGCAGGCTAGTTTCTGAATAAGTCAGTGCGTGTATATACTTGAATGTGAAATTGTTTGTGTATTGTTGATTGTTGTTTGTTAGCATGCGTAATAGGTTATTCTTCTTTTGCATATAGAATTCTCTCTGTGATACTTATGATTTAATGTCCTTCATTCAGGACATGTCTCGTCGTAATAATGGTTCAACCGGCAAACAAGATGAGGGTTTTGGTGATTTTGTCCGTGCTTTGAATGTTGTTGCTCAAGCGATGCAACAACAAGTGAATCTTAATCAGAATGCACCTCCTCCTCCTCCACCACCTAATCAACGGGCTTTGTTAGTTATAAGGTTTATTGAACAAAAGCCTAATTCATTCAAAGGTAGTCCTGATCCACTAGTTGTTGAAGATTGGATAGATAAGATTGAGAAAATATTCACCCTATTAGGCATGAATGACGAGGATAAGCTGGATCTTGCTGTTTATAAGCTTGAGGGTTAGGCCACTCGCTGGTGGGACTTGACTCGTCATTCTAGGAATGATGGTATGTTTACCTGGGTGGAATTTCGACTAGCTTTTCTAAGTAAGTATTTTCCACAAACTGCACGAAACCAACGCATGATCGAATTTATGCAGTTGACCCAGAGAAATATGACAGTATCTTAATACCAAGCCAAGTTTGAAGAACTCTCTCGTTTTGCTACTCACCTGGTTGAAAATGAAGAGCTGAAGGCTTTTAAATTTCAGGAGGGACTTAGGCCTTCAATTAAGAATAGGTTGTCTATTATGAAGATTACATCTTATAATGAGATAGTGGAAAGAGCAATGATTGCTAAGAGAGACATTGAGGAGGCAAATAGAATTCGAGAACGTCATACTGGGGATAAGAACAAGAACAAAAATAACAACCATTCATACCAGAAGAAAGGAAATGGACCGAATATGGAGATTCCTGCACCTTTGTGCTATCACTGTAAACAACCTGAACATTTTAAGAGGAACTGTCCTGTACTTATTTCTCAGAGGAACCAACAACCTTTTGCACCTCAGAACCAGCGTCAGGGTTATCAACAGAACCGTCCTTAGAACAATCCACCACAATACCAATATTGACAGCCCCCTCAGCAACCTAAGGCATTCAATATTGCTCATGTTGGGCAGGATCCAGATAACTCAGTTGTTGATGGTACATTCTTAGTTTACAATTCTTGGGCTAAGATATTGTTTGATACTGGTGCTACTCATTCGTTTATTTCTTCTTCGTTTCTTTTGCCCTCGGGTTTGAAAACTGAATTACTTGACGGGTACCTAGGCATAGCTAGTTCTTTAGGAGGTAGTGCACGTGTTGACCGTGTGGCACAAATGTGTGTAGTACGTATAGCTAAGCATGAGTTTTTGATTGACCTTTTTGTGATGAATATGTCTGGTTATGATGTAATCCTGGGTATGGATTGGCTATCTGCTCATCGTGCTGTTTTTGATTGCTTTCAAAAAAACGTGACTCTTCACTCAGGTGAAGGTTCAGTGGTTCACTTTACCAGAACTCGTAGTTTTGCGGCTCCCCTTATTGTGTCGGAGATACATTTTCGACAAACTCATTCTAGAGGTTTTCTTTATCACTTAGAGATGATAGAAGATGAGCATCAAGATTCAGTCTCTACTATGGGTATCCCTGTGGTAGAAGAGTTTGAAGATGTTTTCCCTGAAGAATTACCAGGTTTTCCCCTAGAAGAGAAATGGACTTCACTATTGAAGTTCAACCCGGTACTTCTCCAATTTCGATGGCTCCTTATCGAATGGCACCAACGGAGTTGAAAGAACTGGATAAACAACTACTCGAGTTGGAAGCTAAGGGTTTTATTCGAGGTGGTACGTCACCTTGGGGTGCACCATTCCTTTTTGTGAAGAAGAAGGATAACTCGCTGAGGTTATGCATCAATTATAGAAAACTCAATGAAGTTACAGTGAAAAATAAGTATCCCTTACCTAGGATCGAGGATTTTTTTTTTTGATCAGTTAAAGGATTCTCAGTTTTTCTCGAAGATTGATATGCGATCAGCTTATCATCAACTCTGAATCAAGGAAGAGGATATTCCAAAAACTGGTTTTCGAACTCGATTTGGACACTTCGAGTTTGTGGTAATGCCATTTGGACTCACAAATTCTCCAGCAGCATTCATGGATCTTATGCATCGAATTTTTCAATCGTACTTTGATATATTTGTAGTGGTATTTGTAGATGACATTATTATTTATTCACGGTCACGAGAAGAGCATGAGGAACACCTGAGATTAGCATTGCAGTTGTTGAGATCTCATCAGTTGTACGCTAAGTTGAGTAAATGTGACTTCTGGCTTTCTGAAGTTCATTTTTTGGGACATGTGGTCTATAGGGAAGGAATCAAAGTGCACCCAGATAAGGTTGAGGCAATTACCAACTGGTAAAATCCAAATAACGTGTTTGAGGTTCGTAGATTTCTAGGCTTAGCAGGTTACTATAGAAGATTCATTCAACACTAATCAAGTGTTGCTTCACCTTTGACGAGGTTAACTCAAAAGGATTCCAAGTTCGAGTGGAATAATGATTGTGAGAAGGCTTTCTCCATTCTCAAGAAGAAATTAACTACTGCACCAGTTTTGACAACTCCAGTAAGTGGAATTGGTTATGTGATCTTTTTCTGATGCATCGTTGAAGAGTTTAGAATGTGTTCTTATGCAAGAAGGAAAAGTGGTAGCCTATGCCTCAAAACAATTAAAGACACATGAATTGAATTACGCAACTCATGACCTCGAGTTGGCAGCCATTGTGTTTGCTCTGAAGCTGTGGAGACATTATCTGTATGGCGAGAATATAGACATATTTTGTGACCATAAGAGCTTGCATTATATTTTTACCTAACGAGATTTGAACCTGAGACAGAGGCGTTGGGTGGAATTTCTTAAAGATTACACGTATACTTTGCATTACCATCCAAGAAAGGAAAATGTAGTAGCAGATGCTCTTAGCCGAAAATTGAGGGCCGATGTAGCAAGTATGACTCTTCATGCTTGGGAATTGTGCAGACTTATGGAGGAATGTGACTTGGGCCCTGAAGAGATGATTAACAATATTGTAATTGTTCTAGAATTACAACATCGGATTATAGAAGCTCAACAGACGGATAGAGAGATGATTTTAATTTGTGCTCAGATAGCGAAAGGTCAAACACCAGAGGGTTGGACTCAATATGATGGCGGATGATAGGTGTCTAAAACACCTTATTTTATATTTAGTATTTACGTTTTCTTTGCTATTTTTCGTGTGAATTATGTATCTTATGTTCGCTTTTGAGTTTCATAGGTGTAATAGAGTCATTTGGAACAAAAGAAGAGAACTGGACGCTCGTGGCATCGCTTTGCAAATTTGGGAGTTGACAGAATTAAAGTTTGGAAGGATCAAGTTTGGAACGTGTGAAATCATGCGGTTAATCCAAAGGCATACTCTATTTAGGCACCCACCTGCTCACATTAGTCAGGATATACAGCCTGTGGGGTTTCTGAATCCATTCCATTATAACCTAGAAAACTAGGTCAAGTTCATTTGGTTCCTTATCTTTTCACAACAGCACTAGAACCACTGCTCGAGCTGATGTTGCCGGCATGTTCAGGCCAAGATGGGTTACCCGTCCAGTCACAGTAGGTTGAAGAAATGTTTGAGACAAGAAGGAAAGCTTGGGTTCCGAATTTGTTATCATATTGCGTCGACAGTTTAGGGAAGAATGGCAGTGGGTGCCATTGATTTGAGTAGTCAAAGGAGTATATTGAAGTGGTATTTGGGAGTTTACAGCGAGTTTGGAAGCTGGGTTCTGGTTGGACATGTTTGAATTTGAATTACATGGGTTTGTGTAGAATCGTATTTTGCAGAGAAGGAATCAATTTATGTTATCTCCAAGGTACGGCCATTTTACATCCATTAGCAGTGTGCAGCACACACACAAGCTGCTCGAGTGAATGTCTGAATGACCTTTTCATCACCACTTCAAGCTCAGCTGCGGATTAGTTGAGCATGTGTACAAGGTATGTGCTGTTATGATTTTGAAGAACAAGTAGAGGAGGAAGAGAACCAAGTGTTGCCACATCTTAACCATGGAAATATTAACGAAGATCATGGAGGAAGCCAGAGTTGGTTGCAGGGACTCAAGAGCAGTTGAAACTGGGAGCTGTAGGTGATTGAGTTATGAACTGGTGGTAGAAATTATGAGAATGAGATGCAGTCAGCTACCCATTGTTGGTGGTGAGTTGAGATGGTGCTATGTATGATAGCTACAGGATATGTCTAGAATGGTTTGCTCCATATGAGATCCTTGGGCTGATGCAGCTGGAAGTGGAGTTGCAGCTGCTACAGAAGTTAAAGAAAGAATGGAGGAGCTGAACTGGCATTGTGATCTAAGAAGTTTGGGAGTTTGTGTTGGTGCTCTGGTTTGAATTGGAACTGGAATTGCAGCTAGACTCTAAGCGAGGGAAATATGTGTGATTGCAGGGACGTATGGCTTCTGCGGTTACGATGGTAGTTTATGGTGCGGTTGTGTTATGCAGTGGGTATGCGGCGCTAGAGACAATGGTCAGGACTCATTTAGAAGAAATGAGGGTTTACTGGAAAGGCTGAGTTGAGCAGGAGCTGCAGGTTTGATGGATAGGTAGAGCTTGCAAGGGACTGGATTGGTGATCTGTGGTGTTGGGAGTTACAGCTCAAATGGAGCTTTTGTTGTGTATTGCAGTGCAGGTGAAATGGCTAGGCAGTATGCAGCTGGTCAGACGAACAGGTTGGAGTCTTTGGTGTTGTAAGGCGAAGCGCAGCTGCAGTGGTGAGGCACTGGTGGTGACTGAAATGGAAAGAGTGGAGAGGAGTTGTGGGTGACTGAATTACATGGAAAGTGTGGTTAGAATAGTTGCAGTTGGCTGTGAAGCAGCTGGTGAGATGCAAGGATGGAAATGAACCTGGTACATATTTCTGCATTAAAGGATCGTATGGCACAGGGAAGGGATGGAGAGGATGGTGCGAGATTGTTACTGTCTTAGAAGATAATGTTGTTGGAGTTAGCGTTGTTGTTGCTCATGGAATTGCAGATGCTGTTCAAGAGGCTGGTAACTAATTGGAGCTGGAATTACAGAGTGTTGAGCTGAGATTGCAGCTGCAATTGGATATGGAACTGAACATGCAGTTGGAGTTATGGCGTAGAGAGCACAGTGAATCCGCGGAGTTAATGTTGTCGCAGGATGAATCAAACTGGTGATTATTGTGTTGGCGAGACAGCAGTTACATGTGTTGATCTGGCGATGCAGTGTGTTGGTTTGCAGTGGAGTTAGAAGTTACAAGATGTTTGAATTCTTATTAGTGGAGTTGTGGTTTTGAGCTAGAACTGCAAGAAGCTGCAGTTGAGATTGAGCAGGTGTTGGTAGTTTACAGGGAAGAGATGAGCTTGACAGTACCAAAAATGCAGAAATAGTGCGAAAACGGAGCGAAAATGGCGAGCCAGTGAGCATAGTTCGGGATGTCAGATTGCGGAATTTAAAGTGTGAATCATAATATTTCACTGAATCATGAAGGGGGTATGTGTTGGATACAAGAGTTGGCCGCCGGATATTGGAGCTACGAGTCGCGCTTTTGGGTGCGTTTTCGCAAGATAAAAAGTTGGGTTAGTTGGTTTTTGTGAATGTATAAACTAAAGAGAAGGAGAGTTGAGGTACTGGAAGTATACAATTGGCCTGGTGATAATTTCCGATGATCAGTGACCTGAGAAAGTTTTCCGGTGGCCGGATTCCGGCGATGACGTCAGCAATTTCGGCGACTAGTTTTGGACCCAAATTTTCCAGAAACAAATTTCTCACACATGGGCTTGGTGGAAGAATGGGAGAAGGGTTTTGAGAAGACATGACCTACTTTTGAGTATCCATTTGGGAGAGGCATATAAATAGAACTTTTTCTCTAAACCTAGATATCTCCATTAGGGAGCTTATTCTCTACTTTTGTTTTGCTTAGGGTTTAGAAACATGGAAACCCTTCTTTTTATCCTTGTTATGAACCCCATTAACATGAGTAGATAATTTTATTATTGGTGATGGATTGATTTGATTTCACATAACATGTTTCTTGTTCAATAAATTAGTTTTGTCTCATATTATCGTTTATGATTCACCATTAATATTATTGCATGATTAAATGTTAGTTTTGTCAAGTTGCAAATTGGTAGAACTGACATGCATATCTTTTGCTAGATTATGGTTATTATACGCAAAAGTGATAATTCCTGATTTCAAGTAGCACAAATATGGTTATTGCTTGTAGTGATATATCCTAGTAACCATATGTGAACCATAACCTTTGTTAAATCGGATTAGTGCTTTTACACGTTCGATTGCTTTGATTGGCCTGATTTCATAGAACTTAATGCATCTAGGGAATTAAACTTGATTAGTGCTTTTACACGTTAGGTTGTTCTTTTAGATAGAACTCATACTCGCATCTTTTAATGTGTTTGTTGATGACAAGAGGAAATTAGCGGGATATTCTTGCGATCAAGGTACTCTAGGGCCATTGATAAAATAGAGATTAAATATCAATTCTAATTATTGTTTTGAAAGCATGTTTGTGAATGAAGATGAATTCTTAACCAATATATTTTCTACTTGATTTATTTGTTTAATTGCTTTTATTTTATTTACTTTATTAAAAACCAGAAAAATCCCCCCTTGTTACTTTTAGGAAACCGAAACATTTGACAACGTAAGCCTCTCTGTGGATACGAACTCTTTCTTATCACTACTACATTTATTTTAGTTGAGTGAGGAAGTGAAATTATATTTGCGTCGGCTGACAACCGATCAAATTTTGACGTCGTTGCCGGGGAGGCAACGGTTGTCACTAGTTTTTGGTTTCTTTTTTTTTGTTTTTTTTTTGTTTTGTTTTTCTTTTATTTTCTGGTTTTTAACCTTGGTTTGAGAATCTTATTTCAGGTACTTATTTCTCATGGATGGAGCATATTGGAATAATAGATACGGTTTTCAACAACCACAACAATATGACAACTACCAATTCCAGGGGTATAATCAAAACCAATTCATTGGTTATGACCAATATTCCATGGAACCTTATGGTTTTCCTCAACAACCTTATGGAGGGTACGTGTGTGAACAACCACAAGGATTGGAGGATTCTTATGCTCGTGAACAAGAAGTCTCTAACTTGTTAGACAACTTTTCCAACTTTGTACGGCAAGAGTTTCAAAAAGATAAAGAGGCTACAGACGAGCAACTCCAAGAACTTCGTGAAGGTATTGCTAACCTACAAAGAGATATATATCAATACAAAGAAGAAATGTATGAAGAAGAACTTTGTTTTCAAAACAATAATTATTTTAATGTGCCTGTGGTTTGTGATGAATATTTAATTGATGCTAATGTTGAAAAATGCCAACCTTTGGGGTCTCTCGTTGATAATTGTGTAGTTAACTCAACTTTTGATCTTAATAATGATCATTCACCTATTCAAAAGGATGTGTTTGAGACTAGCAACACTAAATTCAGCGAGAACCAATCTTATGTTAACTATGAAAGTGATGATGATTATGAAGATACATCGCTTGAACCAACTCATGATGACATTTCCCAAAGGTGTACATCGGAATCTTTTTGGGATCAAGATGAAGACGAAGAGGACGATGGCACTTATGTAGATAACTTAAGCATTGATCTTAATAATGATCAAGAGCCTATTCAAAGGGTGGAGCTTTAGGATGATGCATTTTTTTAGTGTTCTAAAGAAATTCCTCATAGTGAAATTTGGATCCGCAGTAGAGCATGTGCCTAATAACGAAGAGGAGTATGTTGAGAATGAAACCGATTTGACCAATATTGTGGAAGACCCAATTAAGCATGCAAAAGATTTTAACGAATATGTTGATGTCGAGACTTTGGTTAAGGCAGAAACGAATGAAAAATTGTTGCAAGTTTCAATAGAGGACCATGATGTGCAAAAGGTAAGTAATTCACTTGAAGTTTCTAAGGATGAATAGGATACTATAATACAAGAGTTGCAAGGTTTGGCTAATCCTTTGCCTATTTATCCTTCTCCTTTACCTCTTATTGGCTTGAATATATGTGCTTCGAGAATATTGTTAAATGACTTTGTTTCTCGATATCCACCATTAGAAACTTTTGATTCTCATACTATGAATGTTTGCAAAGAAGAAACCATAGAAGTCCCTGAATTTTATGTTCTTTATACACTTCCAAGTGTAGAAAAGAATAAGTGTGGGGGAAACTTCTATGGGGCGATAGCTTCAATTCTATTTTCTTGTACTAATGTTTGTGTGAAGCTAATATTTGAAAAACAGGTTACATGGAAGGATCCTCAACTTTTCAGATTATTGGTGTATGGGAATTCGTCTTGCAAGTCGGGCTGACGACTTTAAACCAAGCGCTAAGTGGGAGGCAACCCACTAGTTTTGTATCTTTACCTTTAGCTTTTTATTCCTTAAGCATTTTATCTTTATTTTCTTTGTTTTTTTTGCATTTCATTTGCGAAATTTCCCACCTTGAACTTTCTTTGGACGATTCAATTTTACATTGAGGACAATGTAAAGTTTAAGTGTGGGGGAGCATTTATATGTTTGTATAGTTTGTTTTATTCCTTTTAGTAAAAAAAAATCAGAAAAATAGAAAAACCAAGAAAAAATTGTGCTTTTTGAACTCCGAAATCTAGAAACTTGTGCTTTTAGGATGACACCATTAGTGGATGGAACCATTTTGATTGCAGGAGTTGAGGAACCGATTAACTAAAAGGGATGAACATAGCTCAGAAATCATAAATACCATGATAGTTGTTACCATATCTCGGAATATCACCATATCATTTTCTACTTTTTGAATTTCCATATTTATCCATTGTTTTCTAAGTGCTTTGGTGGGTCACTAAAAGTCAAGTTGTTATTACTGCTAGGATGAAATAGAGTGATTGAGTTGTTCAATAAAAAAAAAAAAAAAAAAAACCGACCAATTAGACCAAACGGAATAAAAATGACACTTGGGAATAGCAGTATGTGTGAAACGTAGTCCCTGTCTCCGTCGCCTAAAAAAGCGTGGAATGCAGGATCCAAGGCAACTATCATGTACTTGCTGACAAGAAGCATGTGCTTGGATCCAAAAGATCTAATCATGCAGTCTAAAAAAAAAAAAGATTATATTTGTTGAATAAAGTCACTCCTGGTTCCATTGTATATGCCAGTGAGTTGATGTAGAAATATGTTTGTTGACCACTGGTTCCCTTGTATATGCCAGTGTGTTAACACTAGAATTCAGACCAGTAGCTCAATCCTATATGATGCATAGGTTCATCTTGGCGGTGGCCTTCAGACAGATATGGGAAACATCGATCACTTGTGAACATTCGCCAACATCTACATCTTCTTAATCTTTTCATTGTGATTGTGTTTTGTTAGTTTTCGAGTATTGTGGCTTGTTCGACTATCTAATTAGAGTTTATTTACTAATATATGAATTGAATTTGCGCAAGGTACCTCCCCATGTAGTTAGTTTTGGATTCGTTCATTGATTTGTCACAAATAGACGGAGTTGGAAATTTAGGTTTTGTAGGCAGACCTCTTGTAAACCTTCACGAGACTATAACTCGTCCACTAGGGACACCTAGGGGTTTAAAGGCTTGTTATTTATGCTAAAATTAACCGTAGCCTCGACATCACGGAGTTGTATGTATTTGTTTTAGTTTAGTTTTGTTTGATTTGATCGAGGACAAGCAAAGTCTAAGTGTGGGGGAATTTGATAGGTGTCTAAAACACCTTATTTTATATTTAGTATTTACGCTTTCTTTGCTATTTTTCGTGTGAATTATGTGTCTTATGTTCACTTTTGAGTTTCATAGGTGTAATGGAGTCATTTGGAACAAAAGAAGAGAACTGGACGCTCGTGGCATCGCTTTGCAAATTTGGGAGTTGGCAGAATTAAAGTTTGGAAGGATCAAGTTTGGAACGTGTGAAATCATGCGGTTTAGCCAAAGGCATACTCTATTTAGGCACCCACCTGCTCACATTAGTCAGGGTATACAGCCTGTGGGGTATCTGAATCCATTCACTTATAACCTAGAAAACTAGGTCAAGTTCGTTTGGTTCCTTCTCTTTTCACAACAGCACCAGAACCACTGCTCGAGATGATGCTTCCGGCATGTTCAGGCCAAGATGGGTTACCCGTCCAGTCACAGTGGGTAGAAGAAATGTTTGAGACAAGAAGGAGAGCTTGGGTTCCGAATCTGTTATCGTATTGCGTCGACAAATTAGGGAAGAATGGAAGTGGGTGCCATTGATTTGAGTAGTCAAAGGAGTATATTGAAGTGGTATTTGGGAGTTTACAGCGAGTTTGGAAGCTGGGTTTTGGTTGGACATGTTTGAATTTGAATTACATGGGTTTGTGTAGAATTGTATTTTGCAGGGAAGGAATCAATTTATGTTATCTCCAAGGTGCGGCCATTTTACATCCATTAGAAGTGTGCAGCACACACACAAGCTTCTCGAGTGAATGTCTAAATGACCTTTTCATCACCACTTCAAGCTCAGATGCGGATTAGTTGAGCATGTGTACAAGGTATGTGCTGGTATGATTTTGAAGAACAAGTAGAGGAGGAAGAGAACCAAGTGTTTCCACATCTTAACCAGGAAATATTAACGAAGATCATGGAGGAAGCCAGAGTTGGTTGCAGGGACTCAAGAGAAGCTGAAACTGGGAGATGTAGGTGATTGAGTCATGAACTGGTGGTAGCAATTATGAGAATGAGATGCAGTCAACTACCTATTGTATGATTGTTGGAGTTAGCGTTGTTGTTGCTCATGGAATTGCAGATGTTGTTCAAGAGGCTGGTAACTAATTGGAGCTGGAATTACAGAGTGTTGAGCTGAGATTGCAGCTGCAATTGGATATGGAACTGAACAAGCAGGTGGAGTTATGGCGTAGAGAGCACAGTGAAGCCGCGGAGTTAATGCTGTCGCAGGATGAATCAAACTGGTGATTATTGTGTTGGCGAGACAGCAGTTACATGTGTTGATCTGGCGATGCAGTGTATTGGTTTGCAGTGGAGTTAGAAGTTACAAGATTTTTGAATTCTTATTAGTGGAGCTGTGGTTTTGAGCTGGAACTGCAAGAAGCTGCAGTTGAGATTGAGCAGGTGTTGGTAGTTTACAGGGAAGAGATGAGCTTAACAGTACCAAAAATGCAGAAATAGTGCGAAAACGGAGCGGAAATGGTGAGCCAGTGAGCATAGTTCGGGATGTCGGATTGCGGAAGTTAAAGTGTGAATCATAATATTTCACTAAATCATGAAGGGGGTATGTGTTGGATACAAGAGTTGGCCGCCGAATATTGGAGCTACGAGTCGCGCTTTTGGGTGCGTTTTCGCAAGATAAGAAGTTGGGTTAGTTGGTTTTTGTGAATGCATAAACTAAAGAGAATGAGAGTTAAGGTACTGGAAGTATACAATTGGCCTGGTGATAATTTCCGATGATCAGTGACCTGAGAAAGTTTTCCGGTGGCCGGATTCTGGCGACGGTGACCGGATTCCGACGACTAGTTTTGGACCCAAAATTTCCAAAAACATATTTCTCACACATGGGCTTGGTGGACGAATGGGAGATGGGTTTTGAGAAGACTTGACCTACTTTTGAGTGTCCTTTTGGGAGAGGCATATAAATAGAACTTTTTCTCTAAACCTAGATATCTCCATTAGGGAGCTTATTCTCTAATTTTGTTTTGCTTATGGTTTAGAAACATGGAAACCCTTCTTTTTATCCTTGTTATGAACCCCATTAACATGAGTAGCTAATTTTATTATTGGTGATGGATTGATTTGATTTCACATAACATGTTTCTTGTTCAATAAATTAGTTTTGTCTCATATTATCGTTTATGATTCACCATTAATATTGTTGCATGATTGAATGTTAGTTTTGTCAAGTTGCAAATTGGTAGAACTCACATGCATATCTTTTGCTAGATTAGGGTTATTATACGCAAAAGTGATAATTCCTGATTGCAAGTAGCACAAATATGGTTATT
Source organism: Papaver bracteatum (assembly GCA_023529315.1). Classification (NCBI taxonomy): domain Eukaryota; kingdom Viridiplantae; phylum Streptophyta; class Magnoliopsida; order Ranunculales; family Papaveraceae; genus Papaver; species Papaver bracteatum. Next base: position 2,944,153 of record JAJJWX010001246.1, read on the forward strand.
GCTTGTAGTGATATATCCTAGTAACCATATGTGAACCATAACCTTTGTTAAATCGGATTAGTGCTTTTACACATTCGATTGCTTTGATTGGCCTGATTTCATAGAACTTAATGCATCTAGGGAATTAAACTTGATTAGTGCTTTTACACGTTAGGTTGTTCTTTTAGATAGAACTCATACTCGCATCTTTTAATGTGCTTGTTGATGACAAGAGGAAATTAGCGGGATATTCTTGCGATCAAGGTATTCTAGGGCCATTGATAAAATAGAGATTAAATATCAATTCTAATTATTGTTTTGAAAGCATGTTTGTGAATGAAGATGAATTCTTAACCAATATATTTTCTACTTGATTAATTTGTTTAATTACTTTTATTTTATTTACTTTATTAAAAACCAGAAAAATACCCCCTTGTTACTTTTAGAAAACCGAAACATTTGACAACGTAAGCCTCTCTGTGGATACGAACTCTTTCTTATCACTACTACATTTATTTTAGTTGAGTGAGGAAGTGAAATTATATTTGCGTCGGCTGACAACCGATCAGTGGACTTCGCTATATGGGGAAACTTTTTGTGCTAGTGAAATTGAGGATGGAGGTACTAGCACAGACTCATAATTCTAAATTTACCGTTCATCCAGGAGGATCAAAGATGTACCATGACATGAAAAGGCAATATTGGTGGAAAGCGACGAAGAAAGATGTTGCCTTGTATGTGTCGAGATGTCTCACTTGCCAGCAAGTGAAGATTGATCATAGGAAACCAGGAAGGCTATTTCAACCATTGCCCATCTCAGAATGAGAATGGGAACACATCACTATGGATTTTGTCATGGGATTACCTAGAACTGCACACGGAAAGGATACTATATGGGTTATCGTTGATAGACTTACCAAGTCGGCGCACTTCTTAGCAATCAAGAAGACTGATACGTTAGCCACGTTAAGTCAGATGTATATCCATGAGATAATAAGGTTGCATGGTACGCCGGTATCAATTGTATCTGACAGAGATCCTCGTTTTACTTCTCAGTTCTGGCAAAGTTTACATAAGGCGTTAGGTACACGTGTTTCACTTAGTACTGCCTTTCATCCCCAGACCGACGAGCAGTCTGAACGGGTAATTCAGACTGTGGAGGATATGCTACGAGCTTGTGCTTTGGATTTCAAGGGAATTTGGAGTGAACACTTTCCATTAGTAGAGTTTGCTTATAATAATAGCCATCAGGTTAGTATCGGTATGTCACCTTTTGAAGCGTTATATGGATGACCTTGTAGATCTCCAGTGTGTTGGACTGATATCGGCGAACGTATCATTTTTGGACCTGATTTGGTACGAGAGACGACTGAGAAGGTTCAGTTAATCAGGTAGAGGTTAATGACAGCTCAGAGTCGTCAGAAGAGTTATGCAGACAAGAGACACCGACCTTTAGAGTTTACTGAGGGTGACTTGGTGTTACTCAAAGTGAGCCCGAAGAGAGGTGTTAAGCGTTTTGGCAAGAAAGGAAAGTTATCACCACGTTACATTGGGACTTTCCAAATTATTCGGCATGTTGGTGCAGCAGCTTATCAGTTGGACTTCCCTCAGCGAATTGGGCACGTTCATGACACTTTCCACGTGTCAATGTTGCGGAAGTATGAGAGGGATCCTTCTTACGCTATCGACCCTACACGTATCATTGCTTGGGAAGATTTGGAGATCCAAGAGGATGCTACATACGTGGAGCGATCGGTTCGAATTTTGGACTTTAAAGAGCATGTGCTCCATACTAAGATCATTCCTATGGTTAAGGTGCAGTGACAGCGTCGCCAGGTCGAGGAAATGACGTGGGAATTAGAATCCGAGATGCGGACCAAATACCCTGCACTTTTCCAAGGTAACCTCTAAGTTTCGTGACGAAATTTCTTAAAGGAGGGAAGGGTTGTAAGTCCCGTCCCAATTTTTAAGGGTATTTGTGTCATTTTACTCTTGAGGGTAAAATAGTATTTTTGCTATGAAGGGTATTTTTGTAATTTTCCTAGGATTTGTTTTGGTGTCTCATTTTGACACACTATGCCTATATATAAGAAGTATAGTCTATATAGGTAACTAGTTTTAATGGTCTAATGTGGACACTTGTCCAAAGATTATTGAGGAGAAAAAGAATATAATGAGTAATTAGTAATGAAAGGGGAACTAGTGTGATATATGATATAATTCTGATTTTTTTTTTTTTGGATTCTTGACATGTAAAAACGTGTTTGGGGTATTTATCATCTTATAACATGGCACATTATGATTGGTTGACTTTTATCACCCTGCTGTGTGTCATGTTTTCATTAGGTCTTTTCTAAATTTAATTGTCACAAGCGGACGCTTTGGAAGGGTAGGTTGACAGTTGACTAGAATATATTTTATTGGACTAGTAGGTTTAGTAATCGGTGATTCTTTTCTCACGTAAATATAAAGAAAGAGATAACAATAAATAATAGGTTTTCAACAGAGAAATTAAGTTTTGCTTGCCACGGAGAGTAGTTCCGTCTAGATATCCTTATTGTCACACGAATCTGCGATCATAAAAAGGAGAAAAAAAAAGGTGTTAGTTGACGTGAAAAGCTTGGGTTTCTTTGGATCGGTGTCTGGCATCATTTTCTTTAGGATTATTTGCTAGCGCTTGAGGTAAGTGCAACACAATTAAAAATATTTTCCTATTTAAGTTTTCTTTAATTAATTTTAGATTTACAAGTTTTTATTATTGCATGGATGGATGATAAATGATTTTATTGATGATGATGTGAGCATGATTATGATTGTCGGGCTGCGGTCCATAGGTTGTGATCCTTAAAATTACTTTTGATGGGATACGAGATATCCTTGGGAATGGTTTTGATTCCCTAAACCCACGTGGGGCTCCCTGGGGTGAGCGGATTGATTGAATTTATTATTGTTTATGGATGTGGTGTTTCCACGTGTTTGCGGTGTTGTTAATCATGCTAGTTGTTTTTAAAAGGAATTGAAAAATATTGCATAAAAAATTTTGTTGCTTATTTTCCTACTAGGTGTCACAACTCACGTCATTTCATGACAAAAAAATTCCAGATTTTATGGCACCACATGGAGCTAATGGCGGCAAAGCATAGAGATCGGTTTTGGTGTTTTAATTAGTAGTTTGCATAGGATTTATGGTTGAAAAATTGTAATAAAATATCATCAAACTCTTCTAGATGATTTATTGAGTATTTATTGATTATTAATACTTTGGAGATTATTGGGTTAATGTATAACCTATGGAACAATGTTTTATTAAGAAAATTCTATTTGATTAGACAATGAAAATTTCTGAGTCATGTTAGTTTGACTGTTAATGATAATTATTCTATAATATATATATGCCTGATAATTTTATATTACACGTAAAACTCCAAGTAGATGAAGTGGTTAAAATATTAGAATTTTTTGAGTTCCAAAAGTATTTTTAAAATAATTGTTTATCACTATAAGAAATTCAGACGTTTTCTGACAGATTCAACTATATTGAAGTTTTCCTGTTTTCAAGCTATTCTATGGCATGTTTTAGGCTTTTATATCTCTGTAAACTTGAAGATACTTCTTTTTAAATTTTAAAATGATAAACTAAACCTGATTTGGAGTTGAGAGTGATTTTATACGATTTTTATAAAATGGACTATCTCTGTTTTTCTTTTCTGCAGTTCTGGTCAACTACACGTTTAACTGTGGTCAAAATGACTTAACATTAAACTAAAAATTATAGACAATATAAGAATGGAACTATGATCAATTAAGATTCTTAATGTATAATCATAATAATTTTTGGATTTGATTTGTGATCAGAAAATTCTTGGAGTGAACTGATGTCTTTTCTGTTTTATGATTCTTCCTTAACATGTGACTCTTTTGGATTGAATCTTGAATATTTAACGGTGAAATTAATTTTTCTGGTAAACTATACTTCTTTAGGGTTCATGTGAATTCAAAATTACGTCAAAGTAACGGTTAGATCTTTCTAAAATAATTTTTATGTATCCGCTGCGATAGAATTTCTGAATTGAACATAAATTAAATAGGCCCAAATAAATTACTTAACGAGCTTGGGCTGAGTAGCCGGGCTTCGGATATGGTATCCAAGTAGCACTTCGGGTTTTGGGGCATTGGATCTGGGTAGGATCCGGGCCCGAAATTCGGGGTGTTACAGTCCGTTTTCCTGTTCTTCCAATTGGTGTCTGATCATCCTATTGATACTAATCAGTAAGTACCATTGCTCATTTCCTTCTCAGTGTGAATCATAAAATCCCAAATTTATTTGCTACATCCAAATCATTCAATTGTATTATTTGTTGGCTTCAAATACACAGGCGTACTTAGGCGATCCTTTTACATTCAACTTCTTACATTATAGATGCAATAAAATAAAAAAAATCTGAATTCACCCTCTAACATATGGTACTTGGTCAAAACCCAACCTTGCGTATATGATCCATGCCCCCTAATGTTTGTGTGTCGATTTAGTTTCTATCAGCTAGCTCAATCAACCACTCAAATCACAAGCTTTACTTTGTCAGCTAGCTCAATCAACCACTCAAATCACAAGCTTTACTTTGTCGTTGTTAGTTTCCTTTCAAAGAATAGTTGTCGTGCTTTAATGACTTATGCGTACATATAAATCCCAAATTCTCCAAATTTTGAATCTAAATTTAGCACCATAAATAGTAATAATTAGATATGAATGCCCACATATCATTAATTTGATGTTGAGTTTTCATGACTCTTTTGGTAATCATGCGGTTAAATTTTTACATTCTGCTTCCAAATCCCAGTGGCATAGCTTGGGACGTCAGAACACTTGAAGAGATCAATGCACCTGCAGGGTGCAAAGAGATCAATAGTTTTTTTATTTAAACTCGACTATATATTACCATAGAAAAATTAGTTATATGTAGTTAAAATTTGGACCCAGGACCTAATGAGTTTATTTCAACATTTTGCAAGGAAATGAATAATTACACAGTGATAGTTGTTAGTAAAATCCTTATTAGGTCTGATACCAGTTATCATTATATTTTCTTCGATTTGGTTTAACTTTTTATTCGACCAACGCATTTGTTACTGGCACAACACAATATGTTGTTATTTAGTTTCATTATCCTGATTATTAAGGTTTATGTATACTAATGAAAGTAATCTCTAAGAGCACAACTAACCTATTTTTGTTGGGTGTTTTTTTATGTTCGACACAGGTTCCATTTTGAACAAGTTAGGGAAACTGGCCGCCCTTATCGATGCAGCTGAGGATATCGATACAATATTAGATGCCTATATCAAGTATCAACTAGAAAATTTCCGAGTTCCGTTGGGGAGGAAACTCCAAGAAAAACTATACGTTGTGTATCACATATTTTCTATTGTTCTTATGTGCACTTAGTGTATCGCATTTTTGTACAATGCTTATGGTGATCGAGATGGGTACTTGGCTTATAAAGGCAATAGTAGTGTTTTCAGGAACAATGGGGTAAATTCAAGTTATTTACCCTTCAACGTTCTATTGTACATATACTTACAAAAATGTGCAGATTCTGGTCGGTGGTCTAGAATCATGACACCATCTTCTTTTTTTCTTCTGATTGTCACAATAATATGTTTTCAGAATGCGCTTAATTATGTTTAATCTGCTTATCGTCTGGGAATGATATTTTGTGTTCTTTCAAGTTTGTTTTTGGAATTGTACCACAAATAGGGACCTATATATGTCAACTAAATGTACCACTGTCATGGCCTAAGACTCACATATTTCTATTTTTTTAGTATAGATCCAATCGAGAGATAAAGATATTAAATCTTTGATATACTTTTTATTAAGATTGAGTCTGACTGTCTAGTTAATTCTCTTAAAAATATATTAGAGTTTGTCCATACAGATTCCTAATCGAAATATTGGTGAGGTTGTTAGACCCGCGCCTTTTCAATTGGTATCAAATAAGGCAAACACGTTTAAGACCTCAAAAGTCTGCGTTTGTAGCGATCTGACTCTATGGACAGAGGTACTATCTCTGATAAACGTGTTACCAGAAATAAAGACTTTGTTTCTAATAAGTCTATCAAAGAGAAAGATCCCTCAGTCTCTATTATAGACGAACCTAGTGTTCAAACGAAATAGACTAACACTGACATGTGTTGTTCTGATGAATTTGACTCTGTTGTTCAATAGGAAACAACTAGAGAGAGTAAACTAATTCTAAATCTTGTTAGAATTCATGCTGATAGATTCAAACAGTTAAAAAAAACATGTCAATGTTCTTATTGGTATAGTAAAAGACTATGGCTCTAGTGAAAATGATTCTTATAAGGAAATTACTGAAGTTCGATTAACTCGTATCCTACTTGAGTCAAAACTTAAAAAGGATGCTTTAGATGTTGAACATCTCTTGAGTAAACTCTCCATTCAAGGATGTTCAGAAAAGTCTGTTATACCATCTACTTCTATTCAAACTGAAAGAGCTCCAGTTTCAGAAGTAATCCAGATTCTCCCCCCACTCAAACTAATGTGCAGGGGATTCACACATCAGTTGGAAGAAAGAAATCTCCAAACGATAATATTAGGTCTGAAATATCTAATCACTCCCATGATCAGAAAGTGTGTCTTTTTTGTGATTCAAAAGGGCATATAGTGCAAAAAAGGAAATCCAAGTTGAAAACAAATCGTTGGTTCAACTTCAACAGACCTTAGATTTAATTCTTAAAGGTATAACTGACATCCGTATGTCTAAACCAATTGGTTTTAACACACATCCTGTGTTCCCTACCAGGAAGGTCAGTTCGATAAGTTCCTCAAATGCACAAAAGCATAATAGACCTTTTAACAAATATCATCCAAGAAGAACTCATGTTCTCTCACCTATCAGAAATGGAGATAATATTAATCCTGATGTGAATTATATATCAAGTGAAGAATGCAGATATGAGCAGATGGATGACAATCTAAGATTGATTATTGAGGGATATAAGGAAATCATCAACAAACTGTGTACTCCATCTAGACAACACTCTTCAGGTAAAAATCCTTATTATGTGTCATATTATGATGATAGTAAATTTTATGATAATTTTTCACATCATAACAGTCTTCTTCCAAAGTACAGAAGAAAGGGGTTTAACCAAAAACAATACTCATTTGATGAGCTAAAAGCTCATACTTGTGCCAATTGATCACAAGGTTGAAATCTCTCACATAAAAATTCTGGTTGAGAGATATGCTCAGGTATACTTGTGTCAACAGTGTTATCGGATTCTCAAGCTATTTTCTTATCATCTTTAGCATGAGTATCTTTGGAAAAATACTTGCACAAGTATTTGTACTTTCCGTGTCAATTTATTTTTTAATTATTGTTTGGTTAAACAAGGTGCTACTCATGTACTCTAAAATTGCTTCTCTTATGAGACATAGATTTTTGGAGTCATTCTGATTGCCTCTTTTTGCAATATCTTTCAGCAAGGTCGTGTGCGTATGACTCTTGTTCTTATTTTGGGTCGAGATTGATCTCGTACAGGTTACCCGTGTAACTAGCGTGAGTCAATTAAGGAAACCCTAAAATTCCTTCCCTAAGAAACCTTTTAAGTACCCGACCTATTGAGTTACGTACGCATACTCTGGGTTATTTTTGGGTTATCAAGAATGTCATCTTCTTCATCTCACAATGGTGATTTTGCAAAAGGATTTCTTGAGAAAGGTTTTGGTTTCGAATCAAAAGGGAGGAAGAAAAGAACTCTTGTAGAAGATGGTGCACCTAATGCCTTATGCTACTATGCTTACTCACACCAAGATGTTGAGAATGAGGATATGATTTCTGCTGAAGTGGTTCATGACTTTCTCAAATACTTTGAGGAAGCAAAACTGCAACTTGTTGATACTATGAAGGATCTTGATGTGGTCAGAACTGAGTTTAAAAAGGTTACCAATGACCATGGTCTCATGAAGTCACATGTTAAAAAGCTTCTCAATGAGGATATATTCTCCGAAGACGCAGTTGATACTATGATTCACAAGCTCAAAGATCTTGAAACCCATGAAGCTCCCTAACGTGAACTTTAACTTAGCTTGTGATCGGTTTCTAGTAGATTTTTTTATTATTTTGTCTAGGAAACTTCTTAAAAGAATTTTTATTTTTGTTTTTGTTTAAGAAGGATAACTAGGGTTTGGAATAGCCATTATTGTGAGTACACATAGCTATGTCCAACATTTTCATCTTGTAATGTTTTAATATTTATTTATTTATTTAAATTCTAAAGTTGATTTGGAAGATGATAATTGCAGTATTAATCTTTATGGTTTCATATATTGCAATATGTTATGGGATATGTGAGTTTGCGTCGGTGAACTATTATTGTCCCATACGATGTAAAAAGTTATCTCTTTTATATGTCGATATGCAAGTATTGATACAAGATCTATGAAATTTTGACAAACAAAAGTTAAGCCTATTATGTCATTCACTGATGGAAGATAGGTTAAAATCTTTTGTTTACGAGGATTATGTCTATTGTATGTCATTGTGCAAATAGTGATGGAAAATAGAATGAATCATTGACTATGCCGCAGTATTGATCTTCCATGATCCATATTCTATGTATATACTGTGTGGCTCCATAAGTCTTCTTGTGTGAGCATTTCCAACTAAACTAATCATAGATTCGTTTGTGGTTATTTTGGTTGTGTATTCCGATTAAATTAATCATGGGTTCTCTTGTGATTAGTTTAATTGAGATTTTTGGATACAAAATAATTTTTGTGGTTTTTGGTGTCCAATGAAATCCTTCTTTTCTCGTAAAAGTAAGGTCGCTTTTGTTGTTCTTTCGAGAATGACATCAAATGGGGGAGAGTTCTTTTGAACTTGCGCTTAATTTCCATATCTTTGTGGGGAGTGTGGCTATGGAATTTTTTAGGGGTTATCTTATATCTGTATAAACTCCTTGATGAATGCATTTAGCTTTGGATTTATGATTGCATCTAAACAAAGTTGATATGTTTCTTTTTTTTTTGGTATTGAAGCGTCTCCGTGAAAAGTTCATTAGGATCCCGTTTTCGTACCTTAGCCAATTTTATTGACAAAAAGGGGGACAATTAATATGTAGTTCACACTACAAATACATATGGTTTTCGGATCATTATGTAAGGGGAGTGGTTTTCGTGTTGAGACAAAAGTATTGACTAAGGGGGAGTGATACATATCACCATAGTATTGTTGTCAAAGTTGTGATACAATTAAACTTTGATGCTGTGTAATAATACTATGACACTGTATAACAATGATTGAGAGCTTTTGTTTTCTCATTGTTATGGCTACGGATCTTCAACAACTATGATGATGAACTGAACATCTATGGAATCATGGGAGTACTTGGAAAAGACGAAGTTTTCAAGTAATTTTGAAGCACCAAGGAGATCAAGCATGTGGACGAGAAGCTACAAAGTCTTATATATTTTGTAATCCATATGTATTAATAGTTTTGTCACTAAAATTGACAAATGAGGATATTGTTAGAGCATTGCTCAGTCGAACTCGCATGCGTTGCTATCTCAAGCATGTTTGTCAAAGTTAGTGATCAAAACTAATGTCTTGATTTCTAGTATACTTATAGCTTAGTCTTGGTCTAGGACAGTTAAGTATAGTTAAGCTTCAGGCTCCATGGCGATTATCTTACAAAGACGAAGAACTACTCAAGGAACTAGTGGAACTTCATCCGACTAAAAGGTATGTGGAGGCTTGAAATCATCTATCACTCAAAAGTCTACTCTGTTTCCTACTATTGATACAAAAGTTGTATAAGTATGATAGTTTTCATACATACACATTTTCTATTTCGAGCCGAGTTTACTCGCCTATCTTTATATCGAAATATGTGTTGGTAAGCTTTCACTTTAACCATTTTCATATTTACCCATGACGAAAGTCATGATGACGTTTCAATCTTGAAAATAGCTTTGATGACCATAGTCGTGAATAACGATTGTTATAACATTATAGAAGAATGTTTCAATGATTGAAATGTAGAGTTGAGATTACCACCTATGGATATAAGCATATATAGTGTGTTCCCACATTAGTGTATAAATCCATGTACCGAAAACCAAGTGCGTGCATATGTGTGCATCAGGTATTGGTGAATGAGACAGGTTGGGTACGCGTACTGGCGGAACTCTCCTCCCGGAAAATTCTACCGATTTTGGAGTTTACGAACTCATAAACCAGTCACCTTAGGTACGCGTACTGGCGGAACTTTTCTACCCGAAAAATTCTGCTGAGTTTGGAAACTAAAACCAACTCAAAATCCGGTAGCTAAGGTACGCATACCCAAGATGGTTATTTCTCAACTCGGTAGTTCATAAGGAATGCAATCTTTGGAAACCGTGGCTATTTTGTTCATGAATTTATTCAAACAAAATCAAACCGATTTTGTTTCAATTGTGTCTATGCATAAATACCTAAGCAATTGAACAACTCTTCAACTAGTTCTTTTGAGTCATCTGAACTAGTTATGAGAAAGATGAATACGGTTAATATGAAAGTGCTCATATGGCTAATTCACTACAACAAAACACACGTTTAGTGACAAAAATTTATGTGACCAATAAAATTTTTTCTACAAATCCAGTGTTTAGGGAGGAATATTTTTTTGGTCACCATAAATATTTTTTTCACGACAAACGTTAAATTTTGTCTTTAAAGTTGTCACTGAAAATTTTTGTGACCAAATATAGTGACCAATCCTGTCTCCGTCTTTAAATTCTTTTTTTGTGACAAAATATAGTGACCAATCATGCCTCCATCTCTAAATATTTCTTTGTGACGAATTATTTCGGTCGCAGAATTGGTTTCTAGCGACAAAGGTAACATACGGTCTCCAAATATCGTATTGCCAACAATTCGAAACTTTGGTTCCTGGATATATCTTATGCTGACAAAACTAATTTTTTGCCGAAATGATTGCATGTCAAATAAGTATTTTGTCGTTAGAACTACTAGTATCCGAACAAATAATAGTCACAAAAAGATTATTTTCTAATGACGGAAAAGAAATTGGTCCCTGAAATTATTATCGCTGACAATGTACAACTTTTGTCCCAATATCTATTTATGCTAACAAAAAATGGTTCATCGTTTAAATGAATACGAAGCAAATCTGAAATTTTGCCATTAAAACATTGTTAGCGGCAAATTATTGTTGTCTGCAAATCCGAATATTCGGTGACTAAAAGTGAATTCAAATTCAAATCAGTATCTGAAACTGAAATCAAAATTAAGATTAGGAATGATGCCAAAAAGAATTTTAGTGTGCACAATTCACAAATGCCAACTGAACTCAATCTTATGACAATTTTATTTTTTCCTTTTTTTCTCAATCCCGCACAGATAAGTAAAATGAGCATAATGCCAGATACAGAAGCCAGAAAATAACTATACCAGTTATACAATATTATAAATCACAAAGACTAGAGAAGAATGAGGGAGAGACAATTATCATGTTTTTGGTGCTTCTAGTTCACTGTATGAGAAGATTTGGAGCCTATTAAGAAAGACCGATGCCACCAAATTTGAAAGGCCGAGCTCAGATTAGGACACTCTGGTCCATGCTTAGAATAAGATTCAAACCACTCCATGATGAACATGTGTTGATGTTTTAGCAATCTCAGCAGGGGCACAAGGAATTTACATTTTAACTTTATTACATGCATTTAATGGGAACTATGCTGCATTAATTTGCTTACATTAATTTGGAAATGCTGCAGGACTAGCATTGTATCAGATTAACCCTCGCCTCAAGTATGGATTTAAAATTCTGGTTGTTGCATGCTTCCGCACAGTTTGGGATTAAAGTGTAATGCAAGTTCATAGAATACAATAGCCTTCAAAAATAGAAGTAGTTTAATAAATTTGCTTCAGTCAGACATTACTTAAGAAACATAAACACTTTCATATGTACTATACAAAGAGAAAACAAAGAATCTACAGGGCCAAGTTATAGAAGTTTTGATCCACACTTTACCAAGGAAGGAGGAACAAAGTTAAACAGACTACTAAGGAAATTACGTGAGCTTTGCATATCATACCATGTCAAATTCCATCATTTGCCCGTATGCAACACCAAGATTGTACATTGCGTCAGCATAGTGCCAATTGTAGAACATAGCCTTCTTATATTACGCAATACCTTGGTTACTGTCCCCTTCCAGTTTAACCCAAGTGATTGGAAGTTCAAATTAAATTTCACCAATTATAACAACTCAATCATACAAAGTGAGCCTTCTGTGGGAAGACCAGATTATTTAAAGCATTTAACCATCAAGAAAAATCATCCATATATTAGTATAGACAACTTTTTTCATTGTAGTTCGAGTAAATAAAAAATCACCTTACAACTTTCAACTTCTGATAACAATCTTGTCAAATGTGTTGTAAGGGCACAAAAGTCACCCAGAGTTTTCATAACCATATAACACAAAGCAAGGTCCTTAACTTCGTATGTAATGGAAGAAGAAGAATTCTTATTAGCATGTCATACTGAACCCCTCAATATAAAATTCTTATTACTATAAGCTAATAAAAATTGATTAAAAAAAAGAGTATTAGACTATTAGTTAGTAAATGAAGATTTCAATTAAGACTTCTGTAGTGTGTAGTGCTCATCCTACCTGGTTCACTTATTTAAGAAAAGAAAACTAAAATATGTACGTCATGGCAGGTTACTCTTGGTCATGCCATTAGATGGAATTTTTTTTTCTTTTGAGGGAACCAAGAATGGTGAACACACAAATAAGCTACTACTTCAGTTACCCTTAGAAAGAAAGTTGGGAGATCAAACCCTTAAGGTCTGCAAATGCTTTTTTGATAGGTCAATATCTGTCACCCCAGTGCTGTTTTCCACAGCGGGTTTGTCAAAACATAAGCCCCTTTCTTTATTTCAGACCTGAAATTCCATTGAGAAAGTAGTATCATTTTTTCAATGTCCATAATTTTCTAATAACTCTATCATTCAAGTAAATTAAAATCTCACTTCTTCAAAATTGCTGCAACCACGATATCTTTGGAGGCCAACAATGCTGGGGATGTCTGCACAAAATAAAATTTCAATAGTTAATCTTGAGGATAAAAGAACAAGATCAGGAATGCATTCAACAACTAACGAAGATTATAAAGAGACCTCACTTTGGCAAATCGCTACACGTCGCTACATGAGCTGGTCGACGCATCAAGTTGCAATATTTTTTGGATAGCATAAAGAGAAAATGAAGTCCGTCGATTGAATGAAGGGTTCCGATGAAACCCCTTACGTAAATAAAGCCCTAACCCTATTTCTTCCCATTTCGCCACCTTCTCTGCTCTTCCGTTCCCCTCAAAGAAGATCGATGGAGTTTCTTCGCCACTTTTGGAATTGCTACCAGGTTGAAGTCTCGTGTATAAATAAATCATTGACCCTGTTTCAATCTCTTCTTCTAATGTCAATTCTCCCTTTATATTTCCAGTTTTCAAGATGAGACCATGAAAACTGCTGATTATACCAGGTAAACAAAATCCGATCATCTTGAAATCGTGTTAGTTGGTGATTATTGTGCTTGTTCGAATCACAAATTTGTTCTCTTCAGTGTCTATAGGTGACGATCGAATGGGAGGTTTGACAAGATGACTATGAGGGACTTCTAGATACAGGGGCTACCCAATTGAACTACTGCCTGAGAGTACTTTAATTCTGGAAATGGCGTATTATTAAGTAAGTTTCTTCTAAAGGTTTTATTTCATTGTATGCGTCTTGTGTATTCTTTCAAATGAATATATAAGTTTTTGTGGCACGACATTACCATACTCTATTTATTATAAAATGCTTAAAGATGGAAGAAGTGTATCATTTTCTTGATATGATTAATTGATAGACGCATTTATGTGTATATATTAGTCTCAATTCTCTGTAAGGTTAGTACCCATTTTCGTACTTATTATGGTGTTTTGTGTATTTGTAGGTGTTTTTGGAGAAATAAGCTTTTGCGGCGAAATTGGCTCGAAAAGTGGTTTTTGCACTCGTGGGAGAAAACTACTAAAGGGACCCTCAAATGGATAAGAGGCACCTCAATGCTAAGGGGTACTCCACTGATAAGGGGTACCCTAATTGCTATCTACACCCCAGGATACCCTAAATGTTAAAGGCACCCATAACTTGGTTAAGGGGCAGCCTTCTTCTACATTTGAATTTTGCTTTTTGGCGGGAAAATAGTTGCAGCGAAGTTCAGTTTTGGACTTGATTTTTGGGGGATTTCTGAAGAGACTCAATCACAGGAAATAGTTTGCATGGACTCATAAGAGCAAAACAGGCCTGGTATAAGCGGTTTAATCAATCAAATTGGGCCATATCATCAATTGGGAAGAGACATGAAATTGGATAGTGTTCTCGGGTTTGCTGTTTGAAACAGGGTTGAATTTGCACGAGTTTTCCCTGGGTTTTTGTCTCGTATTTGGGCTTATTGGACTTGTTAACGGAAAGCAGGATTGGTAGGGTTCTTACAATCGAAAAAAAAGGAAGGTTCTCAGCAGTTATCGATAAAACAGGGGATGAAAGTTTCCAGGGATATCTTGGCATATATTTGACAGTTATGTGGGAAGCTGGAAAAGAAATAGTTTCGACTCTTATCTACTTTAGGAAGTTTCAACGAAACAGAAGCCGCGTAAAGATAAAAAAAGGAAGGGAGAAGAGGCTGTGACTTGCAGAGAAGAATACGGGAAGATAATCAAAATATTTCTCGAAATATCATCGTTTGGGTGTATATATATAAGATGTATAAGTTCCAGGAGGATCAGTCGGGAGTTTGGGGACCGAACAGAGAGTTTGGAGAAGAAACAGAGAGATACAAACGAAGAAATCAAGCTCTAAAGACATTCGCTGCTTGCTTCCATGAAGAAGAAGAACGAAGAACAATAGGTCGCTACTAAAAGTCGCAGATCATCATCATCAGAGAACGACAGCAACAGGGTATCGTTTATAGCTTCTTTCGGTTATCCCTTTAGTCATTTGGGCTTTTTTTAACACCTTTAGCAACCAAAAATCGTTGTAAGCAAATTTATTATTTTTAATACAATGATTAATCAAATTTCTTCCATTTTTCTTCATATGAGTAGCTAAATTTATTCTCTAGGGTTTTGGAGGAAACTATTTTCAATGAGTGAAATTTAGTAATTATTTTCTTTGACTTATTACTCCAAAATTGTGTTTTAATTTGTCTAAAAATTCTCTCTTCTTTACATGCTTCGTAATAATTGTTTTGGGTAGTTACTACCGTTCTTTTATAAGAGAAGGAGGATTAGGCCTTAGAATAGCGACGAAAGTTATAAAAAAAAAGAGCTTACAACGTTGTATCTTCCAAAGCATGAGATTGAGTTCGAATTGTTTTGAGTAAAGTAGGAGTATTATGTCAAAGTTTTAATTATTGAGTTTACCAACATTAGAATTAGCGGAATCCAAAGCCCTAGTCTCATCTCTCATTTGTAACAAAAATCAATTTTAATTAATTTGTCTTAGTATTTTCTTTCAATAATCAAAAACCAAATCTTCATAAGAGTCCGAGAATCAAACCCTTTCTTACCACTTCAAAACTACATCAGTTTTTGGCGCCGTCGACGCAAACTTTTATTTAGGTTTAGGTTTTAGGTTGTGCATTTTTTTTTAGGTTTTGTATATATTTTGTTTATTTTTATTTTTATTATTTTTTGTTCTATTTTACGTCTTGGGTATTTTTGTTTTTGGTGTGCAGGTTTTGCTGGAAACTAAAGGTGGAAAGTTGGACTTGCCTAAAAGAGCAGAAAATCCCAAACTTTTTATTTTTATTTATTTTTGTTGGCTTTTATTTTTGGAACTTTTATTTTTGTTTGTTTATTTGTATATATTTGTTAATATAAAAAAATAAAACACAAAACACGAACGCACACGTACACTTCATATTGCATCGTCTGGCACCGATTAATAGGAAAACACGTGGTTTAGTACGGTGAACCCGCTGGCGTTATCATCGGAAACACTACAAGCCTTAGCCTTGTACCTTTGACCAGTCCTTGACTGTAGGTATATTTTGCTAAAGGTAACCTGAGCTTACCCTATATAGTCAACCCCAACATTTTCATTTACACGTGCACAATATAATGTCGAACTGGTATTATAATAGCCAATACAATGATTATTCGACTGAACAACATGGACATTATCCTTATTATGACCATAGTATGAATAGTGGTTGGGAACGCCATCCTTTTGAAGGATATGGGTCTTACCATGGTGAGCCCAATTACTATCCACATGCGCACAGGTTATACGAGCAAGAAAATAAGGAATCTTATAGTACTAGTTCCTCGTCTTTGGACGACTTAATTAAACAGTTAAAAACTAGTCCTTATTATGATCCTTCCGTTCCTATTCGTCCAATAGAAGAGTCTCTCAAATTGTTGGTTGTTCCTTCCAATCCTATTCGTCCTCTAAAAAGAGCCTCTCAAGATTTTGGTTGAGTCGACACGTAGACTTAAGAACGAAAGACTTGCTCGAAATAATCTTAACTTCCAATACAGTGTTTCCAATAATACCCTTGAAAATAAGGATAGTTATTTGCATAATCAAGATGACGAGGTTAAAATTGGTAACACTACTTGTTTAGATGAGGTTCAACCATTTTCATGTTATAATGATGATTATGAGGATAGTGTTGATGAATAATCTAAAATATGTAGGCATAGTGATCAGGAATTTGTTACTCCAATTGAGCTTTATAATGATAATATTATTTCTGGTTCAAATCCAAATAATTTTAATAATTATTCACCTATTCAAAAGGACGAGGATTTGACTAGAGATAACCTCATTTTAGACGATGTAGTATTTCCTTTTGATTACGAAGCCGATAATGGGTTAGAGGAACGGGTTTATCCTGAGAATATTGTTTTAGAGTCCAAGGATTTAGAAACATTAGTCTTAGACGAAGAAGATGAACTCGTAGAGCTTTTAAATATGTATGAGGATGTGTCACCTAAATATGACCTATAAGAAGCAATTTACCATTTTCAGGATTCTGATGATCTAGAAATTAGGGAATTTGTAGCTAGTTTATCTAGAGACACCCAAAACTCTAAGTTTGGGGGTGATTATCATTCTACTTGTGCCTTACTTTCATCTCTTACAAAGATCCCTTACTTGGGACTCGATATATGTGCCTCAACCATTGTGCCAGATTATCTTCATATAAGATCTCCTGAACCTAATAATGTCCATGAAGAAGTTCAGTTATTAGAAACCCATCCTCTGGTTGATGTGGTTTATCCAGGCTATGATACCCAGATTGACTTTGTTTTCCCACCAAATATTTTTCTTCCACATGTGGGAACGTATGAATTTCGAATGTGTCAGTCATTAAGTTATGAGACTAAGCCTAAGTACTTTAGGAGATTAGAATTGACACATTTGCTTAAGAATGACCACCACTCTCATTATGGTCAACTGTGTAAGTCAAATCTGATTGACTTAGAGGATCCTCAATTATTTAGGTTATTATTATGTGCTTCAAATTGTTTCCATACTTTAGAACCTGATCTTTTGAATCTTACTTATGAGGAGGGGCAACCCATGAAAATATCTTATTTAGACCCCTTTATTGAACCTGAACCTGAACCACAACTAGATGAAGTTGTCTTAAACGGGAAACTAGGCAAAGGTATGCTATGTTTATTCTTGGTTTGTTGCAGTTTCCTTTTGTCTGTGTTAACACTTTTGGATGCAGATGATCCACAGTTGTTTCGGTTATTGCTATATGATTCGAGGTGATTAATTCTTTCATATGTCTGGATGAAGACGCTAAACTTAGCACTTCTTGGGAGGTAACCCAATACTCATGCAACACGGTAATATCTTTCCTTAACTCTTTTGTTTTAAATGGTAACAATTTCTCCTTGTTCATGCTTTTAATTTTATCTTTAGAATATTGAGGACAATGTTAGATTTAAGTTTAGGGGTATGGGAGAAACTTTTTAGTTGCATTATTAATAAACTCCATAGCCTAGAAATTTATGTTTATTAAGGATGACACTAACCAATCTAAGTGGATGGAAGCATTTTGGTTGTAGGAGTTGAGGAACCAATCTGATTAGATGGAAACATCTATAAGAGTCTATTCATAAAAGCACAGAGATCAGGTGTTAGAAATAACATGGTAGTTTCACCATATCTCGTTGAGTCATTTTCACTTCTGTTTTTATCTTGTTTTCTTTTTAAAATATGTTTCTCTAAGTGATTAGGTGGGGCTCACGATCCAAGTTGTTACCACTGCTAGGGTGAAATAGAGTGATTTAGTTACTAAAAAAATAAATAGACCAGGCCAATTAGACCAAACGGAATAAATTAAAAATAAAATTAACACTTGGGAATAGCAATATGTGTGTGTTTTCCCTGTCTTCGTCGCCTAAACAAGCGTGGAACGCAGGATCCATGGGAACTATCATGTAATCTGCTGACAAGAAGCATGCGCTTGGATCCAAAAGATCTAATCATGCAGTTAATATATATATATATATATATATTATATATATATATATATATATATATATAAATGAAAAATAGAATGAAAAAGTTGTGCAATAAAATCGACCGCTAGTTCCCTTGTATACCAGATGAGTTGATCTAGAATTAAGATTATCGACCGCTGGTTCACTTGTATATGCCAGTTGTGTTGATACAAGTCATACCAGTATCTCAGTCCATTAGGATAGGTTCATTTTGGCAGTGTCCTTCAGACAGATATGAGAAACACCGTTCACCTAGTCAACATCAAAACCATCTATGTTTTTCTATATCCATCTTCTTAATCTATCTACGTGATTTGTTGACTCCAAATATTGATGTCCATAGTGCAACTATCTGACTAGAGCTCTGTCACTTATATATGAATTTTAGTATGCTTGAGTGTAAACTCGTGTACAACAATTGGAATTTCGCATCAGGGTACTTCCTCCTATAGTCAATAAGTATGCCAACCAAGGAGATTCTTTAGTGCCTTCTAAGGTTCTACGTAGATAGCTAAGGTCTGGAGTATAAAGGTTTTGTGGATGTATCTTTAGTAAGCCCTCCCGAGACTATAACTTGGCCACTAGGGCCACCTAGGGGTTTAAAGGATTATTGCATACGCTAAATGCAATCGACGATGCCTGTGACAGTGAGTTAGGATTTTATTTTGTAGATTTTATTTGCTCGGGACTAGCAAATAATAAGTTTGGGGGGTATTTGATAGACGCATTTATGTGTCTATATTAGTCTCAATTCTCTATAAGGTTAGTACCCATTTTCGTACTTATTATGGTGTTTTGTGTATTTGTAGGTGTTTTTGGAGAAATAAGCTTTTGCGGCGAACTTGGCTCGAAAAGTGGTTTTTGCGCTCGTGGGAGAAAACTACTAAATGCACCCCTCAAATGGATAAGAGGCACCTCAATGCTAAGGGGTACTCCACTGATAAGGGGTACCCTAATTTCTATCTACACCCCAGGATACCCCAAATGTTAAAAGCACCCACAGCTTGGTTAAGGGGCAGCCTTCTTCTACATTTGAATTTTGCTTTTTGGCGGGAAAATAGTTGCAGCGAAGTTCAGTTTCGGACTTGATTTTTGGGGGATTTCTGAAGAGACTCAATCACAGGAAATAGTTTGCATGGACTCATAAGGGCGAAGCAGGCCTGGTATAAGCGGTTTAATCAATCAAATTGGGCCATATCATCAATTGGGAAGAGACATGAAATTGGATAGTGTTCTCGGGTTTGTTGTTTGAAACAGGGTTGAATTTGCACGAGTTTTCCCTGGGTTTTTGTCTCGTATTTGGGATTATTGGACTTGTTAACGGAAAGCAGGATTGGTAGGGTTCTTATAATCGAAAAGAAAGGAAGGTTCTCAGCAGTTATCGATAAAACAGGGGATGAAAGTTTCCAGGGATATCTTGGCATATATTTGGCAGTTATGTGGGAAGCTGGAAAAGAAATAGTTTCGACTCTTATCTACTTTAGGAAGTTTCAACGAAACAGAAGCCATGTAAAGATAAAAAAAAGGAAGGGAGAAGAGGCTGTGACTTGCAGAGAAGAATACGGGAATATAATCAAAATATTTCTCGAAATATCGTCGTTTGGGTGTATATTATGAGTTGTATAAGATCCAGGAGGATCAGTTGGGAGTTTGGGGACCGAACAGAGAGTTTGGAGAAGAAACAAAGAGATACAAACGAAGAAATCAAGCTCTGCAGCAATTCTGCTCCTGCTGCCATTGAAGAAGAAGAACGAAGAACAATAGGCTGCTACCAACAGTCGCAGATACTGTCACTATAGAACGACAGAACCAGGGTATCGTTTATAGCTTCTTGCAGTTAGCCCTTTAGCCACTGGGCTTTTTCAGAACACCTTTAGCAACCAAAAATCGTTGTAAGCAAATTTATTATTTTTAATACAATGATTAATCAAATTTCTTCCATTTTTCTTCATATGTGTAGCTAAATTTATTCTCTAGGGTTTTGGAGGAAACTATTTTCAATGAGTGAAATTTAGTAATTATTTTCTTTGACTTATTACTCCAAAATTGTATTTTAATTTGTCTAAAAATTCTCTCTTCTTTACATGCTTCGTAATAATTGTTTTGGGTAGTTACTACCGTTCTTTTATAAGCGAAGGTGGATTAGGCCTTAGAATAGCGACGAAAGTTATTAAAAAAAAGAGCTTACAACGTTGTATCTTCCAAAGCATGAGATTGAGTTCGAATTGTTTTGAGTAAAGTAGGAGTATTATGTCAAAGTTTTAATTATTGAGTTTACCAACATTAGAATTAGCGGAATCCAAAGCCCTAGTCTCATCTCTCATTTGTAACAAAAATCAATTTTAATTAATTTGTCTTAGTATTTTCTTTCAATAATCAAAAACCAAATCTTCATAAGAGTCCGAGAATCAAACCCTTTCTTACCACTTCAAAACTACATCAGTTTTTGGCGCCGTCGACGCAGACTTTTATTTAGGTTTAGGTTTTAGGTTGTGCATTTTTTTTTAGGTTTTGTATATATTTGTTTATTTTTATTTTTATTATTATTTTTTTTGTTCTATTTTACGTCTTGGGTATTTTTGTTTTTGGTGTGCAGGTTTTGCTGGAAACTAAAGGTGGAAAGTTGGACTTGCCTAAAAGAGCAGAAAATCCCAAACTTTTTATTTTTATTTATTTTTGTTGGCTTTTATTTTTGGAACTTTTATTTTTGTTTGTTTATTTGTATATATTTGTTAATATAAAAAAATAAAACACAAAACACGAACGCACACGTGCACTTCATATTGCATCGTCTGGCACCGATTAATAGGAAAACACGTGGTTTAGTACGGTGAACCCTCTGGCGTTATCATCGGAAACACTACAAGCCTTAGCCTTGTACCTTTGACCAGTCCTTGACTGTAGGTATATTTTGCTAAAGGTAACCTGAGCTTACCCTATATAGTCAACTCCAGCATTTGCATTTGCACGTGCACAATATAATGTCGAACTGGTATTATAATAGCCAATACAATGATTATTCGACTGAACAACATGGACATTATCCTTATTATGACCATAGTATGAATAGTGGTTGGGAACGCCATCCTTTTGAAGGATATGGGTCTTACCATGGTGAGCCCAATTACTATCCACATGCGCACAGGTCATACGAGCAAGAAAATAAGGAATCTTATAGTACTAGTTCTTCGTCTTTGAACGACTTAATTAAACAGTTAAAAACTAGTCCTTATGATGATCCATCTGTTCCTATTCGTCCTATAGAAGAGTCTCTCAAATTGCTGGTTGTTCCTTCCAATCCTATTCGTCCTCTAAAAGAGTCTCTCAAGATTTTGGTTGAGTCGACACGTAGACTTAAGAACGAAAGACTTGCTCGAAATAATCTTAACTTCCAATACAGTGTTTCCAATAATACCCTTGAAAATAAGGATAGTTATTTGCATAATCAAGATGACGAGGTTAAAATTGGTAACACTACTTGTTTAGATGAGGTTCAACCATTTTCATGTTATAATGATGATTATGAGGATAATGTTGATGAAGAATCTGAAATATGTAGGCATAGTGATCATGAATTTGTTAGTCCAATTGAGCTTTATAATGATAATATTATTTCTGGTTCAAATCCAAATAATTTTAATAATTTGTAGCGCCCCCTAAGCTAGCAGCTGACTAAACCAAGATATTAGCTAAAAACAGAGGCACTAAGAATAAGAATCCAAATTAAACGATTAAACTTTCAATTAATAAATCTACTATAAAAACTTAACCAAAAACTAATCCCGCTCAGAAATATATATACAAGAATTCCTCTCCAATGATACATATAAAATAGTCATTTGGTTTACAAATAGAATATACAACATAATAAACATATCAGAATATAATCAATTAACGAAGTTAACTTCTCGGAGCTTTCGCTGCGCAACTCTGATCGTCACAGAAACTGAAGTGGGAATAATTAACATTTAACCTTCTAAGTAATCATATGCAAGATTTGGAAAACAATAATGTTTTTCCGAAAATATTAAACAGTGACTTAGTCATTGAAAATAATCATACATGTATATGGAACAAACTCCTTCGTCAAACAATGTACTACTATGGTTGTGAACCCCTAAATACCGGAAATTCACACCTATATAGCTATGGATGCCACCAATACCATGGTGACCAACTCTATTCAATAAAATCTCTAGGTATAAAAGTGAAGGAGCGTATCATATATACCACAAGTGGAAATTCTCATTCCCCATAACAATTCATGTTGACGACGAAATAATTCCAGTCCTTTCCACATCGTGGAAAGATTCACAGAAATAACAGGATTATCATAATGCATTTTAAATAAAATATGGAATGCAGAAACAGACAATGCATGAGTTTGTTACGCATAAACTTTTATAAAAGCGACAATAATGATTACAAAGAGTCAAATGCATTCCCACACCTTTTTTTTTATGACAAGCCACGCCTACCTCGAGATCCACAATCCACTGGTTAGTCCTTTGAATCGGTCGTTGTTAATAAAGACTAACTGTTAATCACACAAGAACTCTAAGAATTTATCCAAAATGGCTCACACAAGAATCATATAAGTGTAACTAATGGTTGCAAGCCCATTTATTGTTCTACACATCTGCATTATCCATATCTGGCATATCTAAAGGTTTACCAATTCAATTAGGGTGAATCTATAGTCCATTAGCTAAGTCTTATGAGTATCTACAACTTTGTAGAAGAAGTTAAAATCTAATTCAGACCATAAATGGTCCAAAATATATAACTAAGGATACATGGCACTAAGCCCAAGTCCACTAGACTCAGCCCATTACACAAGTGTTGACCCAACTGGGTCAACTAACAATCACTGATGGTCAAATGGTTCAAATAATAGTCAATGTCCAGTCAAAGGTCAAAGTCCTGGGTAAATGGTCAAGGTCAAGTCAACTGAGTCAACTCAGGTAACTCGGTGAGTCAACATCGATTCAACTCAATCATATAACTGAGTCAGCTAAACAAGACTGACTCAGACTGAATCAATTCAGTCAGACTAGCCAAAGGTTGAACTGCACCATACTGGTGTATCACAAGACTATAAACTACACTAAGCTCTAACTGAGTAACAAAAATCTTCCCCGCCATCACTTCATTTCCAACTCTACCTCATTAACATATCAATTCTACCAAACTAAAAATATACATTCAATTAAAGTAAACTTAATAACAAATTTACAAATGTAAGCTTAGCTTACCTTGATCTCAGATTCTGTGCTTTCATTAAGGCCACTACTAACAACATTACAACCAACCGCTCTCATCAACAGTTACTATCTTGATTCACTACAAATTCAACTCAACAACTATCACTCTAACACCCACACAACACAACCATCTTTAAACTCGAACACACATCTTGAATCTCAACAAACAAGACCAATATCAACTCAGCAAGACATAATCTCCTTAATTTCAATTCTAATCTTTCTACCAGTTCCATTTACACCAGACATCTCTGTCTGCACATTCAACTTGACTCTAGTAGCAACCTCATTATTGCTTTAATCATGACACACAGTTACATCCATCATATAAACCACCACCTGCACATCCATTCCATAACCACATCCAATTTATGCAGTCAAATAACAAACTCCAACATCACTAAACCATTCTACCAAGTTCTGTGCAAGTTTAATAATACTGCCAAAACTACATTTTCAACACTACCAACACCACTAGCTCAACTAAATCATTTATTTTTCACTACCATCAATCACTATAAAAATCCACCAAACTCAGTACCTATAACCTTTATTCCCAAGTCACCAACATCTACAGAACAACATCATTAACACTTCTGATAGCTCCCAGTTTACATTCATTAACTCATTTGCACAATCAGTATCAACTTGTATACTTCAAACACATCATCCTCAACTATAACTCAATACATAAACCTAACCTATAATATGCAACTCCATTACATATTCTCATAACCATTTCAATCGACTTATTGATAAATTCATAAATTCAACAATTTTAAATGAATAACTTAACTAAAATCACAGAGAATGTCAATTACCTCAGATCAGCTCGTCTTAACCAAATTGAAACCAACCCTTTCTTCCTTCTGATCTAGACAATCAATACCATATCATCTCCTCCCTGAACCATCTGTTGTTCACAACTCAACATCATCTTCATATGCACAATCACAGTTTAATCTCGATTAGTTCAACGCCCCCAATTACAGATCAACCCAAATTGCAATTCAGTTCAGCAACAAAGTCCATTTTCCATTTCATACTAATACACGCACAACAACCAACTCGATTCTCAGTTCTATTATCAGTCACAAAACTCAACAATTGAAACAATTCCATTTAGAAAACTAAAATTAATCAACTTAGAGGTTTTTCCTTTCTTCCCGAGTCTTGAATCAGCAACACTAGTTCTCAACCAAAACCTAGTTCAATTCCCAAACCTTCATTAAAAACGGAACCAAACCCTTAATCTTGATTCAACCATCAAAACAACTCTAACTCGTCGATTAAACCGTTACCCTCTTAATCTTCATCTATCAGCAATCCGTTAAACCTATCAATTTCACAAGAACATCAAAATCCGGCGAAACCCTAAAATACCTGGTTTAATGATTATTCATTAGGATAGCTTCTCATCGTCCATTTAACAACAACCCCTTCTATTTCTCATCTCTCACTAGCCCTACAACTCATCCGACTCCAAACAACTCAACATCAAATGGAACCCTAACCTTCTGATTCTCTCTAGATGTCGTTTCTTCTTCTTTTCATAACCAATTAATATGAACTTCACTAGCAACAGTTATTCCTTGATCCTTCCATAACTCTCACGAACTCGAATCTCTACCAGAGGATGAATCAGAGAAAAGGAAGAAAAAGAACAGAGAATAAACGAAGTAGAAAGAGAACAAAGAAGGAGAATGAAGAATAAGAATAAGAAAGAGAGTAGGTGTATGCTCTCGGTTCGATGGGATAAGGACGGACAAAATGTTAAAGGCACACGAGAAAAGGATAAGGGCATCCAGTCGGTTCAGATCAAAATGATGATTATTCCCTTCATAAAATATGAAGATATCTTCTTCGTCCGGTGTCCGAATGACACGTTCGAGTAATCCATTCCACACAACTTTTCGAGACCTATTCAACGATACTAGTTTCGTACCAAGATCGTTGTTAGATTAATTCCTATTAATTAAGGTTCGTGTTAAACTAATCGAGTTATTAGCAGCTAAATCGTCTCTTAACTGGTCTAATAGTGTTGACGAGCTTAATCCTTACATTCTCCCCACCTTACAACATTTTCGTCCTCGAAAATCGAACTTCCTTCTGGTCTTGAAAACTCCCCACCTTAAAGAATACTCTCATTTCTTGTCTAAGCGCAAACAACATAAAACATAGTACATGCCTACAAGGCTCTACAACTAAAATCTAAAATTTGTAGCTCTAGGTTCAATTACGCTTATTTAAGTTCCATCCAAGAGGGAAGTCTTTAGTTTCTTACATGAATGAATCTCTATAATGGAAACTATGAATTTTTAGATATAAATTTTCTTCACTAATTTCTATGACAATAACTAACTGGTTCTAAGTACTTTTAGAAGATATTCCATAATAAAGTTTCTCATTAAAATTTGGGATCTATTAGTTCACTAATAGAAGCAAGTCTCCCTTCAATGCCTAGTGATACAAGAATGCAGTTGCCCTGTCTAGGTTCGCGACGTCTGACAATGCCTACTACCTAACAAGTATCACCTTAACATATTAGAATTACCAACCTCATTATTCCCCAGTGCTGGATTAACTAACTATTAATTTATTAATATTAATCAGTCTTTAACTTTTATCTTGTTGTAACCTAAAAAATTACTCCATAAATTACTTACATATTTCACTGCATTTTAAGCAATCTAGTTACCTGAATTATTTATTTATTTTAATCAAATCGAATTTTAATTCCAAATGAAACTATATTATTATAACTAAATAAATTTTAAATTCATGTACTAATAAAGAATAACTTTTATATCGATTATCCAAATGTTACTATTATTATTTCCAATGTATCTATTTGTTTACTTCACTATGTGACTTGATATAAATAAGTAGCCGCTAACAATTTTTCCATAATTATTTGGTGTTAATACTTTATTATTATTATAACATTTATTTCTTATTTCTTAAACCGATAAAAGTTAATCATAATGCTAAGTTCAATCTTATTATAACTAGATTTGATTTGATCTAACTTTATTTCCTTAATTTTATATTATTTCTAAGTAATTCTTAAATTATACTATTAATAACAATTTTCTAACACTATCCTATAATTATTATCAAAATGAATGATATCACAATAATTCTAAATTTTATATATAATAATTAACATTATATAGTATAATTATTTGCTTATCTTATCAAAAGTTATTGTCTTAATTATAATTTTCATTATTTCTTTACCAATTTTCCTTATTTAATTATATTACTAGCGTAACTAAATATGACCAGAATAACTACTTAGTAAAGATACTTAGTTTGATTTTATTAAGTTATAATCTTGTAAATATAATTCTACCTCCACATAAAGATTGATACAATAGATTTTATCTATTCATGTTGAATCCGTATACTATTTCCTGCTAAATATTGGCGTTACTAATTTAATATGCTTTAAATTTTTAGTCCGCATAAAATTTTAATATGTCTTAATAGTCTTTAAATTTTGGGTATTAATAATAAGTATTTTATTCACAGGAAAATTTATTCTCCTTTAAGTCTAATTTTTGTACTAAGTATTCAAGTATTATAATTATCACTTCCTGTGTATAATTTAGTGATTTAGTGAATCATTTATTGGACTATAGATAATCTAGGTAAAAGATCGTTTACAAATTTAGTCTTTATTTTATACGTTATATAAGACCTCACGTTATTTTATTCCTACTTAATAAGTCTTATTTATCTATCTGGTTTAAACGCAAAACATATAATTCTAATTATTATTTTTAATAGTTAAATTTCCAAAATTGAACCGTAAATAAACACTAACAATTTTCCATCCTAATTATGTTTTTGTCGCTATATATTTATAAATGAAATGTTAATTTAAGTTATGATCAATATAATACTAATTTAAATCTTAATAGTTTAAGTTCGTCATACTAATTCTCTACTTTAAAAGATTATTAAATTTATTTATGAAGAAGAATCCTATCAATATATGAATTTATTTTCTTTTTATTCTAGTATTACACTAAGCATCTGAATACTATTATTTATTTATTTTTAAAGGAAACAGATATTAATTTGTATTAATCCTCAAAAGAGTTGATACGTTGCATAATTCTATTATTATTACATCATGACTATTTGTTACATTTTAAAGATTTATTTGATCAATTGTTAGAAAACAAAAATACTTCTGGTACAAGGTTACTAACAAATTGAGTCTTTGTATTTTATACATTATATCTTCACTTCCTAATTAAAGTCTAATGCCTAACAAGTATTATATTAATTATTTAGTTTAGACGCAAAACATATATCTCTAATTTGTAATTAGTTTAATTTACAAAGCTTAATCGTAAATAAGAGCTATTAATTTTTCCATAACTATTTAATCATGATTATTATTTTTATCATTATAAATCTTTAATGAGATTTTAGTTAAGTTAAAGTTCAATATCATACTAATTGAAAAGTGCTAACATTGCTTTATTAAAATTATTATTACTATTATTATCATCTATAATTATTATTATATTTTATTATTAACGTTGATGATCGAACTATTATTCTATCTACTCTTACAAATATTATTGAGTCTCAAAAATATTATTAACGTTTATGTAATTATAATTTGTTGATTTTATGCATAAGTCGGGATGCTCAATAAATTTGTGTGTGGTTTTTCAAGATTTATCAATAATACTTATCTTACTATTTTTAACATTAAATTATTTACGTTTTCATACTTTTTGGATTAATTATTCTCTAATCTTTATTAGTAAAGTTAGTTATTGGTGTACCCTACAATTTTTACTTCAATACCTAAACAAACAACCAAACAAACAGATCAATCAATCAAATAATTCTTTTAATTATTAATTAATGGCTTTTAGTGATTAAGATTTATCTCACAAACCCAACCCAGTTCTAAACTAATCTAGTTCACTAACTGGCACTGGCTATTCCTATTGTCTACCATATAAGATCTAATAGTGAGCTCTGATACCAACTATTGTAGCGCCCCCTAAGCTAGCAGCTGACTAAACCAAGATATTAGCTAAAAACAGAGGCACTAAGAATCCAAATTAAACGCATAAATTTTAATTAAGAAATCTACTATAAAAACTTAACCCAAAACTAACCCCGCTCAGAAATATATATACAAGAATTCCTCTCCAATGATACATATAAAATAGTCATTTAGTTTACAAATAGAATATACAACATAATAAACATATCAGAATATAATCAATTAACGAAGTTAACTTCTCGGAGCTTTCGCTGCGCAGTAACTCGATCTGTCACGTAAACTGAAGTGGGAATAATTAACATTTAACCTTCTAAGTAATCATATGCAAGATTTGGAAAACAATAATGTTTTTCCGAAAATATTAAACAGTGACTAAGTCACTGAAAATAATCATACATGTATATGGAACAAACTCCTTCGTCAAACAATGTACTAATATGATTGTGAACCCCTAAATACCGGCAATTCACACCTATATAGCTATGGATGCCACCAAGACCATGGTGACCAACTCTATTCAATAAAAGCTCTAGGTATAAAAATGAAGGAGCGTATCCTATATACCACAAGTGGAAATTCTCATTTCCCATAACAATTCATGTTGACGACGAAACAATACAAGTCCTTTCCACATCGTGGAAAGATTCACAGAAATAACAGGATTATCATAATGCATTTTAAATAAAATATGGAATGCAGAAACAGACAATGCATGAGTTTGTTACGCATAAACTTTTATAAAAGCGACAATAATGATTACAAAGAGTCAAATGCATTTCCACACCTTTTTTTTTTATGACAAGCCACGCCTACCTCGAGATCCACAATCCACTGGTTCGTCCTTTGAATCGGTCGTTGTTAATAAAGACTAACTGTTAATCACACAAGAACTCTAAGAATTTATCCAAAATGGCTCACACAAGAATCATATAAGTGTAACTAATGGTTGCAAGCCCATTTATTGTTCTACACATCTGCATTATCCATCCCTGGCATATCTAAAGGTTTACCAATTCAATTAGGTTGAATCTATAGTCCATTAACTAAGTCTTATGAGTATCTACAACTTTGTAGAAGAAGTTAAAATCTAATTTAGACCATAAATGGTCCAAAATATATAACTAAGGATACATGGCACTAAGCCCAAGTCCACTATACTCAGCCCATTACACAAGTGCTGACCCAACTGGGTCAACTAACAGTCACTGATGGTCAAATGGTTCAAATAACAGTCAACGTTATGTCAAAGGTCAAAATCCGGGGTAAATGGTCAAGGTCAAGTCATCTGAGTCAACTCAGGTAACACGGTGAGTCAATATCGATTCAACTCAATCATATAACTGAGTCAGCTAAACAAGACTGACTCAGACTGAATCAATTCAGTCAGACTAGCCAAAGGTTGAACTGCACCATACTGGTGTATCACAAGGTTCTATAAACTACACTAAGCTCTAACTAAGTAACAAAAATCTTCCCCGCCATTACTTCATTTCCAACTCTACCTCATTAACATATCAATTCTACCAAAATAAAAATATACATTCAATTAAAGTAAACTTAATAACAAATTTACAAATGTAAGCTAAGCTTACCTTGATCTGCAGTTGCAGGCTTTCACTAAGGCCACTACTAACAACATTACAACCAACCGCTCTTATCAACAGTTACTATCTTGATTCACTACAAATTCAACTCAACAACTGTCACTCTAACACTCACACAACACAACCATCTTTAAACTCTGAACACACATCTTGAATCTCAACAGCAAGACCAATATCAACTCAGGCAGCACATAATCTCCTTAATTTCAATTCTAATCTTTCTACCAGTTCCATTTACACTTCAGACATCTCTGTCTGCACATTCAACTTGACTCTAGTAGCAACCTCATTATTGCTTTAATCATGACACACAGTTACATCCATCATATAAACCACCACCTGCACATCCATTCCATAACCACATCCAATTTATGCAGTCAAATACCAAACTCCAGCATCACTAAACCATTCTACCAAGTTCTGTGCAAGTTTAATAATACTTCCAAAACCACATTTTCAACACTACCAGCACCACTAGCTCAACTCAATCATTTATTTTTCACTACCATCAATCACCATCAAAATCCACCAAACTCAGTACCTATAACCTTTATTCCCAAGTCACCAACATCTACAGAACAACATCATTAACACTTCTGACTGCTCCCAGTTTACATTCACTAACTCATTTGCACAATCAATATCAACTTGTATACTTCAAACACATCATCCTCAACTATAACTCAATACATAAACCTAACCTATAATATGCAACTCCATTACATATTCTCATAACCATTTCAATCCCAGCTTATTGATAAATTCATAAATTTAACAATTTTAAATGAATAACTTAACTAAAATCACAGAGAATGTCAATTACCTCAGATCAGCTCGTCTCAACCAAATTGAAACCAACCCTTTCTTCCTTCTGATTTAGACAATCAATACCATATCATCTCCTCCCTGAACCATCTGTTGTTCACAACTCAACATCATCTTCATATGCACAGTCACAGTTTAATCTCAGTTAGTTCAACGCCCCCAATTACAGATCAACCCAAATTTCAATTCAGTTCAACAACAAAGTCCATTTTCTATTTCATACTAATACACACACAACAACAACCAACTCGATTCTCAGTTCTATTATCAGTCACAAAACTCAACAATTGAAACAATTCCATTTAGAAAACTAAAATTAATCAACTTAGAGGTTTATCCTTTCTTCCCGAGTCTTGAATCAGCAACACTAGTTCTCAACCAAAACCTAGTTCAATTCCCAAACCTTCATTAAAAACGGAACCAAACCCTTAATCTTGATTCAACCATCAAAACAACTCTAACTCTTCAATTAAACCGTAACCCTCTTAATCTTCATCTATCAGCAATCCGTTAAACCTATCAATTTCACAAGAACATCAAAATCCGGCGAAACCCTAAATACATGGTTTAATGATTATTCATCAGGATAGCTTCTCATCGTCCATTTCACAACAACCCCTTCTATTTCTCATCTCTCACTAGCCCTACAACTTATCTGACTCCAAACAACTCAACATCAAATGGAACCCTAACCTTCTGATTCTCTCTAGATGTCGTTTCTTCTTCTTTTCATAACCAATTAATATGAACATCACTAGCAACATTCACTCCTTGATCCTTCCATAACTCTCACGAACTCGAATCTCTACCAGAGGATGAATCAGAGAAAAGGAAGAAAAAGAACAGAGAATAAACGAAGTAGAAAGAGAAGAAAGAAGGAGAATGAAGAAGAAGAATAAGAAAGAGAGTAGGTGTATCCTCTCGGTTCTATGGGATAAGGACGGCCAAAATGTTAAATGCACACGATAAAAAGATAAGGGCAGCCAGGCGGTTCAAATCAAAATGATGATTCTTCCCTTCATAAAATATGAAGACATCTTCTTCGTCCGGTGTCCGAATGACACGTTCGAGTAGTCCATTCCACACAACTTTTCGAGACCTATTCAACGATACTAGTTTCGTACCAAGATCGTTGTTAGATAAATTCCTATTAATTAATGTTCGTGTTAAACTAATCGAGTTATTAGCAGCTAAATCGTCTCTTCACTGGTCTAATAGTGTTGACGAGCTTAAGGGTCCTTACATAATTATTCACATATTCAAAAGGATGAGGATTTGACTAGAGATAACCTCATTTTAGACGATGTAGTATTTCCTTTTGATTACGAAGCCGATAATGGGTTAGAGGAACGGGTTTATCCTGAGAATATTGTTTTAGAGTCCAAGGATTTAGAAACATTAGTCTTAGACGAAGAAGATGAACTCGTAGAGCTTTTAAATATGTATGAGGATGCGTCACCTAAATATGACCTACAATAAGCAATTGATAATTTTCAGGATTCTGATGATCTAGAAATTAGGGAAATTGTAGCTAGTTTATCTAGAGACACCCAAAACTCTAAGTTTGGGGGTGATTATCATTCTCCATGTGCCATACTTTCAGCTCTTACAAAGATCCCTCACTTGGGACTCGATATATGTGCCTCAACCATTGTGCCAGATTATCTTCATATAAGCTCTCCTGAACCTAATAATGTCCATAAAGAAGTTCAGTTATTAGAAACCCATCCTATGGTTGATGTGGTTTATCCAGGCTATGATACCCAGATTGACTTTGTTTTCCCACCAAATATTTTTATTCCACATGTGGGAACGTATGAATTTTGAATGTGTTAGTCATTAAGTTATGAGACTAAGCCTAAGTACTTTAGGAGATTAGAATTGACACATTTGCTTAAGAATGACCACCACTCTCATTATGGTCAACTGTGTAAGTCAAATCTGATTGACTTAGAGGATCCTCAATTATTTAGGTTATTATTATGTGCTTCTAATTGTTTCCAGACTTTAGAACCTGATCTTTTGAATCTTACTTATGAGGAGGGGCAAACCATGAAAATATCTTATTTAGACCCCTTTATTGAACCTGAACCTAAACCAAAACTAGATGAAGTTTTCTTAAACGGGATACTAGGCAAAGGTATGT
The DNA here is from genome assembly GCA_023529315.1 of Papaver bracteatum. Classification (NCBI taxonomy): domain Eukaryota; kingdom Viridiplantae; phylum Streptophyta; class Magnoliopsida; order Ranunculales; family Papaveraceae; genus Papaver; species Papaver bracteatum. The sequence goes on from JAJJWX010001246.1 coordinate 2,977,608, forward strand.
TATGTTTATTCTTGGTTTGTTGCAGTTTCCTTTTGTCTGTGTTAACACTTTTTGATGCAGATGATCCACAGTTGTTTCGGTTATTGCTATATGATTCGAGGTGATTAATTCTTTCATATGTCTGGATGAAGACGTTAAACTTAGCACTTCTTGGGAGGTAACCCAATACTCATGCAACACGGTAATATCTTTCCTTAACTCTTTTGTTTTAAATGGTAACAATTTCTCCTTGTTCATGCTTTTAATTTTATCTTTAGAATATTGAGGACAATGTTAGATTTAAGTTTAGGGGTATGGGAGAAACTTTTTAGTTGAATTATTAATAAACTCCATAGCCTAGAAATTTATGTTTATTAAGGATGACACTAACCAATCTAAGTGGATGGAAGCATTTTGGTTGTAGGAGTTGAGGAACCAATCTGATTAGATGGAAACATCTATAAGAGTCTATTCATAAAAGCACAGATCTCAGGTGTTAGAAATAACATGGTAATTTCACCATATCTCGTTGAGTCATTTTCACTTATGTTTTAATCTTGTTTTCTTTTTAAAATATGTTTCTCTAAGTGATTATGTGGGGCTCACGATTCAAGTTGTTACCACTGCTAGGGTGAAATAGAGTGATTGAGTTACTAAAAAAAAATTTAGACCAAACGGAATAAATTAAAAATAAAATTAACACTTGGGAATAGCAATATGTGTGTGTTTTCCATGTCTCCGTCGCCTAAACAAGCGTGGAACGCAGGATCCATGGGAACTATCATGTAATCTGCTGACAAGAAGCATGCGCTTGGATCCAAAAGATCTAATCATGCAGTTAAATATATATATATATATATAAATGAAAAATCGAATGAAAAATTTGTGCAATAAAATCGACCGCTAGTTCCCTTGTATATACCAGATGAGTTGATCTAGAATTAAGATTATCGACCACTGGTTCCCTTGTATATGCCAGTTGTGTTGATACAAGTCAGACCAGTATCTCAATCCATTAGGATAGGTTCATTTTGGCAGTGTCCTTCAGACAGATATGAGAAACACCGTTCACCTAGTCAACATCAAAACCATCTATGTTTTTCTATATCCATCTTCTTAATCTATCTACGTTATTTGTTGACTCCAAATATTGATTTCCATAGTGCAACTATCTGAGTAGAGCTCTGTCACTTATATATGAATTTTAGTATGCTTGAGTGCAAACTCCTGTACAATAATTGGAATTTCGCATCAGGGTATTTCCTCCTGTAGTCAATAAGTATGCCAACCCAGGAGATTCTTAGGTGCCTTCTAAGGTTCTGCATTGATATCTAAGGTCTGGAGTATAAAGTTTTTGTGGGTGTATCTCTAGTAAGTCCTCCCGAGACTATAACTCGGCCACTAGGGAAACCTAGTGGTTTAAAGGCTTATTGCATACGCTAAATGCAATCGAAGATGCCTGCGACAGTGAGTTAGGATTTTATTTTGTAGATTTGATTTGCTCGGGACTAGCAAATAATAAGTTTGGGGGGTATTTGATAGACGCATTTATGTGTCTATATTAGTCTCAATTCTCTGTAAGGTTAGTACCCATTTTCGTACTTATTATGGTGTTTTGTGTATTTGTAGGTGTTTTTGGAGAAATAAGCTTTTGCGGCGAAATTGGCTCGAAAAGTGGTTTTTGCGCTCGTGGGAGAAAACTACTAAAGGCACCCCTCAAATGGATAAGAGGCAACTTAATGCTAAGGGGTAATCCACTGATAAGGGGTACCTTAATTGCTATCTACACCCCAGGATACCCCAAATGTTAAAAGCACCCACAGCTTGGTTAAGGGGCAGCCTTCTTCTACATTTGAGTTTTTCTTTTTGGTGGGAAAATAGTTGCAGCGAAGTTCAGTTTTGGACTTGATTTTTGGGGGATTTATGAAGAGACTCAATCAAAGGAAATAGTTTGCATGGACTCATAAGGGAAAAACAGGCCTGGTATAAGTGGTTTAATCAATCAAATTGGGCCATATCATCAATTGGGAAGAGACATGAAATTGGATAGTGTTCTCGGGTTTGCTGTTTGAAACAGGGTTGAATTTGCACGAGTTTTCCCTGGGTTTCTGTCTCTTATTTGGGCTTATTGGACTTGTTAATGGAAAGCAAGATTGGTAGGGTTCTTACAATTGAAAAGAAAGGAAGGTTCTCAGTAGTTATCGATAAAACAGGGGATGAAAGTTTCCAAGGATATCTTGGCATATATTTGGAAGTTATGTGGGAAGCTGGAAAAGAAATAGTTTCGACTCTTATCTACTTTAGGAAGTTTCAACGAAACAGAAGCCGCGTAAAGATAAAAAAAAGGAAGGGAGAAGAGGCTGTGACTTGCAGAGAAGAATACGGGAAGATAATCAAAATATTTCTCAAAATATCGTCGTTTGGGTGTATATATATAAGATGTATAAGTTCCAGGAGGATCAGTTTTCATGGAGTTTGGAGAAGAACGAAGAACAAATGAAGGCTTTACCTTATTGAAGAAGAAGAACGAAGAACAATAGGCTTTTACCAACAGTCGCAGATACTGTCATTGTAGAACGACAGAACCATGGTATCGTTTATAGCTTCTTACAGTTAGCCCTTTAGCCGCTGGGCTTTTGCAGAACACCTTTAGCAACCAAAAATCGTTGTAAGCAAATTTATTATTTTTAATACAATGATTAATCAAATTTCTTCCATTTTTCTTCATATGAGTAGCTAAATTTATTCTCTAGGGTTTTGGAGGAAACTATTTTCAATGAGTGAAATTTAGTAATTATTTTCTTTGACTTATTACTCCAAAATTGTGTTTTAATTTGTCTAAAAATTCTCTCTTCTTTACATGCTTCGTAATAATTGTTTTGGGTAGTTACTACCGTTCTTTTATAAGCGAAGGAGGATTAGGCCTTAGAATAGCGACAAAAGTTATAAAAAAAAAGAGCTTACAACGTTGTATCTTCCAAAGCATGAGATTGAGTTCGAATTGTTTTGAGTAAAGTAGGAGTATTATGTCAAAGTTTTAATTATTGAGTTTACCAACATTAGAATTAGCGGAATCCAAAGCCCTAGTCTCATCTCTCATTGGTAACAAAAATAAATTTTAATTAATATGTCTTAGTATTTTCTTTCAATAATCAAAAACCAAATCTTCATAAGAGTCCGAGAATCAAACCCTTTCTTACCACTTCAAAACTACATCAGTTTTTGGCGCCGTCGACGCGGACTTGTATTTAGGTTTAGGTTTAGGTTTTAGGTTGTGCATTTTTTTGTAGGTTTTATATATATTTTGTTTATTTTTATTTTTATTATTTTTTGTTCTATTTTACATCTTGGGTATTTTTGTTTTTGGTGTGCAGGTTTTGCTGGAAACTAAAGGTGGAAAGTTGGACTTGCCTAAAAGAGCAGAAAATCCCAAACTTTTTATTTTTATTTATTTTTGGAACTTTTATTTTTGTTTATTTATTTGTATATATTTGTTAATATAAAAAAATAAAACACAAAACACGAACGCACATGTGCACTTCATATTGCATCGTCTGGCACCGATTAATAGGAAAACACGTGGTTTAGTACGGTGAACCCTCTGGGCGTTATCATCCGAAACACTACAAGCCTTAGCCTTATACCTTTGACCAGTCCTTGACTGTAGGTATATTTTGCTAAAGGTAACCTGAGCTTACCCTATATAGTCAACCCCAGCATTTGCATTTGCACGTGCACAATATAATGTCGAACTGGTATTATAATAGCCAATACAATGATTATTCGACTGAAGAACATGGACATTATCCTTATTATGACCATAGTGTGAATAGTGGTTTGGAACGCCATCCTTTTGAAGGATATGGGTCTTACCATAGTGAGCCCAATTACTATCCACATGCGCACAGGTCAAACGAGCAAGAAAATAAGGAATCTTATAGTACTAGTTCCTCGTCTTTGGACGACTTAATTAAACAGTTAAAAACTAGTCCTTATTATGATCCTTCCGTTCCTATTCGTCCTATAGAAGAGTCTCTCAAATTGCTGGTTGTTCCTTCCAGTACTATTCGTCCTCTAGAAGAGTCTCTTAAGATTTTGGTTGAGTCGACACGTATACTTAAGAACGAAAGACTTGCTCGAAATAATCTTAACTTCCAATACAGTGTTTCCAATAATACCCTTGAAAATAAAGATAGTTATTTGCATAATCAAGATGACGAGGTTAAAATTGGTAACATTACTTGTTTAGATGAGGTTCAACCATTTTCATGTTATAATGATGATTATGAGGATAGTGTTAATGAAGAATCTGAAATATGTAGGCATAGTGATCAGGAATTTGTTACTCCAATTGAGCTTTATAATAATAATATTATTTCTGGTTCAAATCCAAATAATTTTAATAATTATTCACCTATTCAAAAGGACGAGGATTTGACTAGAGATAACATCATTTTAGACGATGTAGTATTTCCTTTTGATTAAGAAGCCGATAATAGGTTAGAGGAACGGGTTTATCCTAAGAATATTGTTTTTGAGTTCAAGGATTTAGAAACATTAGTCTTAGACGAAGAAGATGAACTCGTAGAGCTTTTAAATATGTATGAGGATGCGTCACCTAAATATGACCTACAATAAGCAATTGATAATTTTCAGGATTCTGATGATCTAGATTTTAGGGAAATTGTAGCTAGTTTATCTAGAGACACCCAAAACTCTAAGTTTGGGGGTGATTATCATTCTCCTTGTGCCATACTTTCAGCTCTTACAAAGATCCCTCACTTGGGACTCGATATATGTGCCTCAACCATTGTGCTAGATTATCTTCATACAATCTCTCCTAAACCTAATAATGTCCATGAATAAGTTTAGTTATTAGAAACCCATCCTCTGGTTGATGTGGTTTATCCAGGCTATGATACCCAGATTGACTTTGTTTTCCCACCAAATATTTTTCTTCCACATGTGGGAACGTATGAATTTCGAATGTGTCAGTCATTAAGTTATGAGACTAAGCCTAAGTACTTTAGGAAATTAGAATTGACACATTTGCTTAAGAATGACCACCACTCTCATTATGGTCAACTGTGTAAGTCAAATCTGATTGACTTAGAGGATCCTCAATTATTTAGGTTATTATTATGTGCTTCTAATTGTTTCTAGACTTTAGAACCTGATCTTTTGAATCTTACTTATGAGGAGGGGCAACCCATGAAAATATCTTATTTAGACCCCTTTATTGAACCTGAACCTGAACCACAACTAGATGAAGTTGTCTTAAACAGGAAACTAGGCAAAGGTATGCTATGTTTATTCTTGGTTTGTTGCAGTTTCCTTTTGTCTGTGTTAACACTTTTTGATGCAGATGATCCACAGTTGTTTCGGTTATTGCTATATGATTCGAGGTGATTAATTCTTTCATATGTCTGGCTGAAGACGTTAAACTTAGCACTTCTTGGGAGGTAACCCAATACTCAGGCAACACAGTAATATCTTTCCTTAACTCTTTTGTTTTAAATGGTAACAATTTCTCCTTGTTCATGCTTTTAATTTTATCTTTAGAACATTGAGGACAATGTTAGATTTAAATTTGGGGGTATGTTGCATTATTAATAAACTCCAGAGCCTAGAAATTTATGTTTATTAAGGATGACACTAATCAATGTAAGTTGATGGAAGCATTTTGGTTGTAGGAGTTGAGGAACCAATCTGATTATATGGAAACATCTATAAGAGTCTATTCATAAAAGCACAGATCTCAGGTGTTAGAAATAACATGGTAGTTTCACCATATCTCGTTGAGTCATTTTCACTTCTGTTTTTATCTTGTTTTCTTTTTAAAATATGTTTCTCTAAGTGATTAGGTGGGGCTCATGATTCAAGTTGTTACCACTGCTAGGGTGAAATAGAGTGATTGAGTTACTAAAAAAAATAAAAAAAAAAAATTGACCAGATCAATTAGACCAAACGGAATAAATTAAAAATAAAATTAACACTTGGGAATAGCAATATGTGTGTGTTTTCCCTGTCTCCGTCGCCTAAACAAGCGTGGAATGCAGGATCCATGGGAACTATCATGTAATCTGCTGAGAAGAAGCATGCGCTTGGATCCAAAAGATCTAATCATGCAGTTAAAATAAAATAAAATATATAAATGAAATATCGAATGAAAAAGTTGTGCAATAAAATCGACCGCTGGTTCCCTTGTATATACCAGATGAGTTGATCTAGAATTAAGATTATCGACCACTGGTTTCCTTTGTATATGCCAGTTGTGTTGATACTAGTCAGACCAGTATCTCAGTCCATTAGGATAGGTTCATTTTGGCAGTGGCCTTCAGACAGATATGAGAAACACCGTTCACCTAGTCAACATCAAAACCATCTATGTTTTTGTATATCCATCTTCTTAATCTATCCACGTGATTTGTTGACTCCAAATATTGATGTCCATAGTGCAACTATCTGAGTAGAGCTTTGTCACTTATATATGAATTTTAGTATGCTTGAGTGCAAACTTGTGTACAACAATTGGAATTTCGCATCAGGGTACTTCCTCCTGTAGTCAATAAGTATGCCAACCAAGGAGATTCTTTAGTGCCTTCTAAGGTTCTGCGTAGATAGCTAAGGTCTGGAGTATAAAGGTTTTATGGGTATATCTCTAGTAATCCCTCCCGAGGCTATAACTCGGCCACTAGGGCCACCTAGGGGTTTAAAGGCTTATTGCATACGCTAAATGCAATCGACGATGCCAGCGACAGTGAGTTAGGATTTTATTTTGTAGATTTGATTTGCTCGGGACTAGCAAATAATAAGTTTGGGGGTATTTGATAGACGCATTTATGTGTCTATATTAGTCTCAATTCTCTGTAAGGTTAGTACCCATTTTCGTACTTATTATGGTGTTTTGTGTATTTGTAGGTGTTTTTGGAGAAATATGCTTTTGCGGCGAAATTGGCTCGAAAAGTGGTTTTTGCGCTCGTGGGAGAAAACTACTAAAGGCACGCCTCAAATGGATAAGAGGCACCTCAATGCTAAGGGGTACTCCACTGATAAGGGGTACCCTAATTTCTATCTACACCCCAGGATACCCCAAATGTTAAAGGCACCCACAACTTGGTTAAGGGGCAGCCTTCTTCTACATTTGAATTTTGCTTTTGGCGGGTAAATAGTTGCAGCGAAGTTCAGTTTTGGACTTGATTTTGGGAGGATTTATGAAGGAGAAAATTAGGCTAAGGCCCCACCCATGGATAACCCATAATATGTGCCCCTAGTTAAAAGAGTTTTAAAATCAGGCCCCGAATTAAAAATAAATTTTAATATAGGTCGAAATGACCAGATTAACCCTTGGTATTTATATGATAGGACCTACCATTTCCTCACAACCACACACTCGACAGTTTTAGAGAGAGAGAGAGAGAGAGAGAGAGAGTTGCAGAGAAAAAAAAATTTCAGATCCAAAAATTTGCAGAGAATTGCAGAAGAAGACGAAGAACGAAGAAGAAACCGAAGAAAGAGAGGTTTGAATCTATCTTCGATCTTCTCCGTTTCCTCTGATTTAGTTTTGGAAACAGTTTCAGATTCAAAACCCAAAAAAATCACTGAAACAGTTTCATTTTCAGATTCAAAACCTAAATCAACGTTATTACTGATTCCTGTTGATGAAATACTCCGACGATGAATCACTAGGTTTTTTTTTATTTTAACTTGTTAGTTTTGAATCTGTTGTTACTAATTTGTGTGTCAAAATTTTCTGAACTAGCCATAACTCATTCTGACTGATAATTTTACGGATCGGAGAAGAAGAACAATCGATATTTAAAACCCTAGAAAGAAGAAGAAGACGAAGAAAGACGAAGAAACAGAAGAAAGAGAGGTTTGAATCTACTTTGTTTTTATCTCCGATCTTCTCCTTTTGTATTTACTTCAGTGTATTTCATTTCTGAGATGTTACTGTTTGAAAACCCTAGAACTAACTCGATTTTGTTACTACATCAACTGCAGATTCAGAAACAATTTTCATTTGTGAACACTAATGGCGCAAGGAAGAAGGAATCCCCCTGAAGCAGATGCATTAAGAGGTACTTAGATGTGAAATTTTTAGAGTATGTGTGTTGTTATGGTATCATGCTAGTGAAAATGCCTTTGAATGTTGAACTATACAAACAAGGCCCTGTGTAACTTTAAGTTACACATTCAAAATCTAACCACTGACTGTATTGTGGTATGTATATTGAGTGTGTAACTTGAAGTTACACATACCTGTGTATGTGTAACTATATTTTACACATTGAAAATCTCAAAAATAACTTGCCAATTAATTGATCACAGTAACTATAAGTTACACATGGACAATCTCGTCATGAACTAAAATTGATTCTGATTTTTGCTTAGTTTTATATCATGAACTAAATTTGATTCTGAATTTTTCTTGTGATTATGTCATGAACTAAATCTGATCTCATGATATGCTTGTAAATTTTCATAGAAATAGAGAGTGTGTAAATAAGAGTTACACATTCAAAATCTTATAGAAATAGAGCATGGTTTGTATATTGATTGTGTAACTTATAGTTACACATTAAAAATCTCATAGAATTGAGCCTAGATTTGTTACTATAAGTTACACATAAAAAGTCTCACCACTGACTTGCTAAGGGCATGTGTAACTATAAGTTACACTTTAAAAAAATCTCACCAATGACTACAATGGTTTATTATATTGATTGACTGTGTAACTACAAGCTACACATTCAAATCTCACCACTGACTATAAGTTATGTGGTGTGATTAACTTATAGTTACACAACAAATAAAGATTCATATGCATGTGTAACTTGAGGTTACACAACACATAATAGAATGGGTCAGTTTGTGTACTTGGCAAATACACATAGTTTGTGACATGATTTTGATTTTGCAGTTATAAAGGAGTGTATTTGATAAGTACACAAAATACTGACTCATGCTATTTTTGTGTGTCATGTGTACAGGAAAATTAAGGCAGTCATTGAATGCCGTCAAGGATTTGGTGAAGGTGATAAAACCGATAGGACCGAGTGACAGGGCTCAAAGATATATTTTGAGAGTTGCTTACGGTAAGCTAGTGATGATGTACTACGATGAGTATGATCCAGCTGTACCAAGTACAAGCAAACAAATCACTACCAACAAAAGCGGCGTCTTGAAGCTTTTGAACTGCTTCGATCTGGATTGTGAAACACCTTGTTCTTTCAAGCTTGGTGATGATAAGTTTATAGAGTCTACACCGGCAAAGCTGGCTGGTTTATTTCACATGCAAAGGATTGGCAGTAGAAAGGGTCAAAAGCTATTAAAGAACTTTTCTCATAAGGATTTGAATGACAATGTTTTGTACAGCAAGTTCTTCACCGACATTAAATCTACAACACATCAGACAATAGTGACTAAAACAAAGATTTTAGAGAAGATAAAAGAACTGATGACCAAAAGCAGCAAAAGTGGGAAAAGAAAGAAAAATGATGAGAAGGATCTGGTTTGTTTGATAGGTTTTTATCTATGCTATGTATTATTTTTTGGCGACATAAATGCTAATGGAGTGAACGTGAAATATCTTAGTATCGTTGAAACATATGAGACGGTGCTCAAGGTGTCTTGGCCTGACTTGATACATGAGCACTTGTTTGAAGAAATTCATGATAATATTGATTGCTTGGAAAATGTGAAGGCTTGTGTGCAGTACTTACTGGTAAAAGCTTGTGTGTAATTTGTATTCCAGCACTTTTAGTGTTACGTTCATGATATTTTAATGTTAATAGATTGACTAATTAAAATTTATATATGGTTGCAGATATTGTTTGTTGAACATGCACCAGAAGGATCAATCCCGAAAGTAGCAAATCACGAAGAAGATATCCCGCGTGTTGGAAGGTGGGATCTATACCAGATTTCGGATTACATTTCTGTAATGAGACATGTCACGCTTTTCGGTAAGTGTTTGTTGGTTTATGTTTTGTAAATTTATGGTAATATCAACATAATTTAGATGTAACTTTGATGTAATCAGAATTTTCATGTGTAGCTAGAAGTTACACATTTAAATGTGCATGTGTAACCTATAATTACACATGCAAACATAACACCAGTGAATTTAATTTATTTGTGTAACTTTAAGTTACACATACAACTGAAAATTTGTATATTTAGAATGTTCAACTGTTTTTGCTAACATCTACATATGTTAATTGCAGCCAACTACTAGCTTTGTGGCTGAGTTTTCACAGCTTGAGAAGCAGCTAGGTATATCAACCGTGGTACCAAGCAAGGACGACCTGCAAAGTTGGCTGGAAGCGCAGACAATTGAGAATAGCCAACTGAAACAACAACTGCAAGAAAAGCAAGCAATGTTCAAAGAAGTGTATGGAATTTCCAGAGAAGGGATATCAGAAGGGAACCTTGAAGGAACACAAGAATTCAAGATTCACAATTTTAGCTGCAGAATTATGAGAGCAATGGGTACTGAACCTTACGAAGTGACACAGGAAGATTTCATGCAACATGAAGATGGTGGACATGGAGGTACTGAGAATGGACCTACTGAGCATGGAGATGGTGGATATGGAGGTACTGATCATGGAGATGTTGAGCATGAAAAAGAAGAGTCCGAGAAACAGACTGAGCAAGAGAAAGAGAAAGATGACATGGAAACTTCCTTCCATGAAGAATGTAAGTAGTTGTTCATTTTTAATACGCTTCTTTAAGTTGATAGTGATAATGATATATTAGTTTGCATGTGTAGAGGTACCAAACTAAATTAATACCTGGTCATTGTCGAGTACACTAATTATATGGATGTGTAATACCTAGTTACACATTCTATATGCATGTGTATCTTCTTGTTACGATACTTAGATGCATGTGTCACATGGATTTACACATGATAGGTATCCATGCCACTGACTTGCCTTGGTATGTGTAAAAAAAATATTTATAATGTGTAATCTGAAGTTACACCTTGTATAATATTATGTCACAGAACACATTATAGCATGTTTCAGTCATTTTGTGTAGCTGGCAGATACAATTCTCATGTTTATTTCTCATCAATACTTGTGCAGTTCCATGTGTAAGCCTTGCATCTGGAAATACGCCAACAGTTCTGCAAGTTCAAACTGCTGAAGAGGGGCGCAAAACAACACTCAGGACAGACAGTTCAAGTATGCAGAGTGTGATAACATGCAAGGCTTCTACAAAGAAGAAGCCCACTGGTAAGAAACACAACACTACTGCAAATATTGTTGATGAGGCCCAGAAGAAAGTTGATGAAGAGACACATGCTGCTCTGGATGATGCAAACCTTGTTGTTGATGTTTTTGATGAGCCGCAAAAGAAAGATGCATAAGGTGGTGTTGTGGTTGAGCAGCATGAGAATGCCACAGGTGGTGATGCAAATGTCATTGAAGATACACCTGAAACTGTTGGTGACGGTTTGGTTCTGACTTCTCCAACTCAACCAACATCAGAAACTATTGACGACAGTTTTGCTTCAACACAGTTTGAGGACTCCATGGTGATAACTGCTACAACACCGCAAACACAGACTGACGATGCTCAGACCTACAGGTTGGTGCAACTAGGAGCAGTGAGTGAAATGCTATATGAGATTGTGGGTGACATCAAAAAAAGTGAACCTGGACCTGCAGTGATGGAGAATGTAGAACCTAGCTCAAGTGGTAACCACTCTTGCGTTTTATTTTTCCTTTATGTTTTGTTTGTAATGGAAGTGTAACTTCAAGCTACACATTGTAAAAGGCATGTGTAGCTTGAGGTTACATATAGTACATTATTATTTTGGCTTTTTTTGTTTGAATGCAAGTGTAACTTCAAGTTACACATTGTAAAAAGGCATGTGTAGCTTGAGGTTACATACATTACATTACTATTTTGGCTTGTGTAAATTTAAATTTAAGTTACATACATGTGCTAATTTTACTGAGATTCTGCCTATATTTGTTTGCGCAGCTACAACACAGGAGAACTTTTTTAGCCTTGGAATTGATAAAACTCCAAAACCTACAGGAGAGTTGCTGAAGGAAGTTTCGAATACAATAAGAGAAAACCAACCAGCATTAATACAGCAACGTGTGCTGAGGAATAGAAAAATTCCAACACAAGATCTGAAGCAGTATGAAAAGAGGTCAAATAAGATTAAAAAGAATGTTAACGAAGAGAGAATGGCCGCACTTACAGAAGTGGAAAAAGAAAGAATGGACGCAGTTCCAGGAGTAGTAGAAGAAAGAATGCATGAGGTTGCTGAAGAAGATGACGGAACAATGAGAAAGGATGTAAAAGGATCTGAAGTTATCGAAAGGCTAGAAGGCGAGAAAAAGGAGAAAGTGCTTGAATATTTCAGTACCCATAAGAAAACGTAAGTATCTTGAATCCAAGTAGGCTTGATTGTGTTATTGATTGTTGTACATTACTACTTGATTCTGTTATGATTATTAATAATAGTTTACTTCTTTGTAATGCAGAGACATTACTTGGATTGAAAAAGACGAGAATGATAGGAAGCTATTTAATATATCTGGAGAACTGATGCTACAGCTTACCAAGAAATAATCCTACTTGGAGTCAGAATTCATCGACTACTACATTAGCAGATTGAGGAGAAAGATGAATTCTAACAGCAAGTATGACAAAGCGATATTCTTGTCGCCACAAGCATACGTAAGTACTTCGATACATTTGTCGGAAAACAGTTATAATGTGTAATCTGAAGTTACACAACCATTTATAATGTGTAACCTTAAGTTACACATTCTTATTTTTCCAGTGTAAAACCCAAGTCCCTATGTGTAAGTTATGTTTACATAATCACCTGTTCATTTGTAAACTTTTGATTAAAAATGTGAGTTTGACATTCCAAATGGTTTTTGAAGAAAGCTTACTTGGGGGATTATCCTGAATTCAAGAGATTTTGGATTCCAAAGCTTACTAAGGAGTATACCAAGTACAAGAAAAATGAAGTCAGACTCTTCGCCCCAATGTGCAACAACGACACACACTACACACTGCTGGAGAATGACTTGAAGAGCTCTAATGCTTGGTCCTACATGAACTCATCAAATGTCAAGGAACTCAGGAGGGATCACCTTTTTCAAGCCCAGAAATATGCGTATGCAATTACTACAGAACTACAACTCATGTGTCCTTATGCTCTTGGGATGAATGATAAGGCCAAGTATATCGGTTCGCCCTCACAAGGTAAAATTCCTGACTGTCTTCCATGTGTATGTGCTTACATGAAGATCAGGATGAAGAAAAAACCACTTGACAAAAAATTATCCTCAAGTATGATGCTATGGTGGACTGACAAGCTGAACCGCATGAGAGGAAGCATGCTATACAAGATTCTTGAGGATGTATCCAGAGATGTGTAAAGCACTCATTAGGATTAGAAAAAAATCTATACTTGCAAATATGTTGTTAGCCACAAGCAGATGTTAGACTTGGAAAATATGTTGTTAGAAACTTTTAAATTTCATCATTCAGTAGATTTTAGCAGTTCTTGGTTTTGGAAATATTTTTGGATTGAAATTCTTTGAATTAAAAGCTTTTATCTTGTTAGAACTTTTACTGCTGTGTGTACAGGTTTCAGAAAGTATGCACCAGGAACTATACATCTTAACTTGATGCAGAATGTGTAACCAGAGTTTACACATGCATTTATCATGTGTAACTTCTGGTTACACATGCATATATTTGAGTGTAAACTCAAGTTACACAAGCCATTGATAGGACTTGCCCAGTAAATCAAAATAAAATAAAGTTACATATGCACTTATCATGTGTAACCTAATATTACACATGCATTCGCAGTGTCACATGAGAAAATAACAATGTGTAAGCAATAGTTACACATCCATATTTTATAAGTGTAAACCAAAGTTACACATGCATTTCCCTTCTGAATAGAAACACATTTCACCTGTGAACTCACAAAAATATAAAAAATTAATATTATAAAATATGAATGAATGATCCCTGCACATAATCAACGTTGCAGAAAAATAAAAGCGTTTGGTCCATGAAAAACCAACATGAAGAAAACTAAAAAACAAATAATCAAAGACAAATAAGAATCCACACATCAAATCATTACTATCAAAAATGAACTTTGGTAGGCTCGAGCTAGTGAGGTGTGAACTTCCGAGGATTCCTGCAACCTGCCTTGTTGTGACCTGTTTCCTTGCAGTTGCTTCAACGAACTTTTCTCTTCACCATTTTCTCACGTTTACTTATAATCCTCTTTCCTGGGGGTCTACCTGGTTGCTTCTTCACGGTAGGCGGGATGACGATGTCGTCTGGATGATATTCAGCAGGCCTGTTGTAGTTGGGAATCTATTTGGATGGCATGCATATAAGTCTTCCTAAAATAGTCGCTTGTAAAATACGGTGAAATGAAATCAATAGCCTCACGTTTAATCTTCCGTATGGCTGCAAGAGCATGAGCACAAGGAAAACCATACACGCGCCACCTTGAAAAAAACAAAAACAAGCAAAAAATCAGTTAGTTGCACATACAAATCATAAAACAATCAAAATTAGCTAGTTACAGGTGCATATACAGGATGTGTATCTTTAAGTTACACTTGCAAAATAGATGTGTAACTAGTATTTACACATGCATATATCTAATCTGAAAAGGAAAAAAAGAGCATACAGAGAGAAGAAAAAGCATAAGAAACCAAACCTCTGACAGGTGCAAGTCTCATGTTCGAGGTCCACCATGTGAGACCTTTCGCTAATGACTTCAAACATGGTAGGACTAGCAACCAATACTTCCCAAGCCAAACCTTCATCTTGAAGAGCCGCAAGCTTTTCCTCGTACTCAGGGGTTAATGGAGTCATCATATTAGCGCCAATTTCACGACGCTCTGCCATCAAACACATTATTTTCCTCCTAATCTGAAAAGGAAAAAAACCTTTTGAATACATAGAGTGACAAAAAAAGAAATAAAAAAGACAACAAAACAACTAAAAACACACACACTCAATTAACCTGATCAAGAAGAGCAGATGCAGGCATCTTCTTGTGAACAAGAACCCAGCTATTGACTGATTCTGCTAGAGTACTAGATGTTCATCCATACCGACAACCTTTGAAATAGGCATTCGCATATGCTTCAGGTGGGATGGTCTCGATGTAATCATCCACCCAATCGCAGTTCAAGTCTCTAATCTTCTGTATGGCTTTCGCATGGTTTTCAGGTGAGAGTGCGTATGTCGCCTCTCGGAAATGGTCCATAACAAGAGAGTACCTAGGATCTGTTGCAGTGATGGGTATATTTTTCGTCAAATGATAGTAGCAGAATCTGTGGAACCCATCTGGATAGACAAGTGGAACACCCTGCAAGATTCCTTCATGGCGATCCTAAAGGAAGGTGATTGGCCTCCCATCACCAACAACTTCAGTCAAATTCCTCAAAAACCACTCCCAGTTGTCAACAGTCTCAGAATCGACTAGTGCAAAAGCAAGGGGGAAAAAACCTACAAAAAAAATCGAAAGAATAATAAGTTTAACACATACAGAAAACAATGTGTAAATACAAGTTACACATGCTAAAACAAATGTGTAACTTAAGGTTACATATGCTATTTTCTTAGTTACACACTGAGAAAAGTAATGTGTAACTCTCAGTTATTTGTCAACTGAAGTTGTTAAAAAAAAGAAAAAAACGTTAAAAAAAACATACCTTTACCACCATTGATCCCAGTGGCTGCCATCAAGCAACCTTTGAATGTACCAGTAAGGAAAGTAGTATCCAAGTATACCATTGGATGACAAAACCGGTACCCTTTGATGCATGCAGCAAATGCGATGAAAATACGTTGGAACTGTTTATTTTCACGTTCAAACTTGATCACGCTACCAGGGTTGGTCTCCCTTATAGCATTAATATACCATACCAAGTGCGAGTAGGACTTGACATCGTCGCCGTAAATCGTCTCATAAACCTTTTCCCTAGCATTATAGGCCTGATAGTACTCCATGTTAATCCCGTAGTTGGTCTGGAAATCAGCAGCAATTTGCTTGGGCTTCTTGTGAGGATTTTTGCAAACTTCTTCTTCAATCAAAGTACACGAGAAGCTGGTGGAGTAAGTTTGGTTCAAGTTGCGGCCACCAGCACCACAAATGTGCTCAGGGTTATAAGACCTGACCTAAATAGGTTCATACAAAATATAAATAATTCAACCAAAAAAACAATATGGTGCAAAAAACATCATGTGTAAACCAAAGTTACACATATTGTAACAAAACATAACATATGCTAAGCATTAGATGACAGAACACGGAAAACCTACCTGAAACATTTCGTTCATTTCATCGATAGAAGCTGCATGGAATTTCCAGCCGCATTTTTCATCTGCACACTTAGCCGTGAACCTAGACCGATCATTGTGAGTTACAATCATTTGAAAACCAGTGCAAAAACCATACTTAGTGAAAGCAACCCTGACTTTCTTAACTCCTTCAACAAACACATGACCAATCTCACCAAGAACCTTGGGCCAACCATCTGATAACAAAGGTTTCGCAGGCTTGCTTCTATCTTCCAAATACATTGCAACAGTAACATTGTTTCTGGACGAAGACATACTACTAGACTCATTAGAAATAGAAGAATCTACCCTAGAGCTGGAAGAAGAGGCCACACGAGGAACATTTTGCAAGAAAATATCAACACTGGTCTTCTGTTTACTATTTGTGATAGATATAAGAGCTTGCAACGAAAAATCACAGTCAAGCGGGAAATCTTTCCCACTTTCTCGAAAGAAGAAAGTAATACCAAGAGGAGTAAACTGCTTCCATTCCCGACAAACTTGTTCCTTAAACTCTTCAAGTCTGATCTCAGTGTCAACACGCAGGGTAATAAAATCTGAAAAGTATCGAACAACAACAATGCAACTAACAGCAGCAGCGCAACTAAGAGAATCTATGACAACCTGAAAAATATCAAAACACACAATAACAATATCAAATTTAAAACGAACGCAATTCACTCGGGGGTGTTTCCCCCTCGTGAGAAGTATATTCTATGCGGCAAGCTAAATATGAGTAAAAGATACATACGATACAACTATTTACACATAAACATGTTACATGACATATATATGTAACTTCAACTTACACATGCTTAAAATACAACAGGATACATATGTGTAACCTAAAGTTACACATCCTTAACAAAAAAAACATGTGCATCTTCCTCACACATGATTAAAAATACAAACATGATATATGTTTGTAAACTAAAATTACACATGCTGCAACTAAAAAAAATCTGCATCTTACTTAAAAATGCTTAAAAATAGAACATGATATATATGTGTAACCTAAAGTTACACATCCTATAACATAAAAAACAGCATGTCCAACAAATCAAATTGAAGTTGTTCTACTGAAACAAAATTGCTTCTTCATACTCCTCTCAGTATCAACAAAAAGTAAAACAACAAATTAAGCAGACCGGACATGAAAGAACAACAAATAATTCAAAAAAAATTTGAAAACAGATCTAAAATCAAAACAACATAAAATTCTTACCTAGATTTGCTGTTTTCTTACTTCTGAAACCTGTGTAAGAATCAACGAAAACATAATCAGTATCAAAACCAAATAAAAAAAGTGAAAAAACTAGATCGAAATGGTAACAATCAAAAAATCAGTTGAGTTGAAACTAAAACGAAATAACAATTCGTACCTACGTTGATTAGAAATATTTTTCCAATTGTTATTTTCCTACGAAATTATATTCCCAACTGTCTTCTTCCTCTTCTCAAACTCAACAAATTCAAAACAGAAAAAAAAATCAAAATCAGTAGAACATCGAAATTAAAAATTCGATTAGAAAACTAGTGAATCAAGCAACAGAAAATATAAATCGAACAAACCTATTTGTTGTTCATCAATGCACCTTTACAAATCTCGTCAGATCTGAAAACAGATGAATACAACTCAACGAAATTGATAGAAAGATTCGTTTTCTTCTTCTCAGCTCAACGAAAAAGATGAATACAGCTCAACGAAATTGTTCTTCTTCTCGTTTTCTTCCTATCAACCTAACGAACTTCAGTATGAAACTATCAAACACAAGAATTCGTCTGAAAAAAATCTCCAATTCTGTTTCTGAACGAGAGCGGAGAGAAGAAGAGCTGATTTGATTTGATTTGATTTTGAGTTTACGATAGGTATAAAATGTCTATAAATACTGAAGGTTAATTTTGGAATTTTATGATTTATTAAAAGATTCGATGACGTCAGCAAATCCGGAAAATTTTAAATCCTGGCCCCAAAAATAAAAGTTCTGGGCCTAGAAATATGAGAATTTGAAAGTATGGAGTAGAGGGTGGAAGATCCATTTTGTGGGACTTGTAAATGTTGAACCCATATAGTAGGGGGGTTCTAGTATTTTTCACTTTCTGAAGAGACTCAATCACAGGAAATAGTTTGCATGGACTCATAAGAGCAAAACAGGCCTGGTATAAGCGGTTTAATTAATCAAATTGGGCCATATCATCAATTGGGAAGAGACATGAAATTGGATAGTGTTCTCGGGTTTTCTGTTTGAAACAGGGTTGAATTTGCACGAGTTTTCCCTGGGTTTTTGTCTCATATTTGGGCTTATTTGACTTGTTAACGGAAAGCAGGATTGGTAGGGTTCTTACAATCGAAAAGAAAGAAAGGTTCTCAGCAGTTATCGATAAAACAGGGGATGAAAGTTTCCCTGGATATCTTGGCATATATTTGGTAGTTACGTGGGAAGCTGGTAAAGAAATAGTTTCGACTCTTATCTACTTTAGGAAACGAAACAGAATCCGCGTAAAGATAAAAAAAAGGAAGGGAGAAGAGGCCATAACTTGCAGAGAAGAATATGGGAAGATAATCAAAAAATTTCTCGAAATATCGTCGTTTGGGTGTATATATATGAGCTGTATAAGTTCCAGGAGGATCAGTCGGGAGTTTGGGGACCGAACAGAGAGTTTGGAGAAGAAACAGAGAGCTACAAACGAAGAAATCAAGCTCTGCAGCAATTCTGCTGCTGCTGCCATTGAAGAAGAAGAACGAAGAACAATAGGCTGCTATCAACAGTCGCAGATACTGTCGCTATAGAACGACATAACCAGGGTATCGTTTATAGCTTCTTACATTTAGCCCTTTTGCCGCTGGGATTTGTACTTGCAGAACACCTTTAGCAACCAAAAATCGTTGTAAGTAACTTTATTATTTTTAATACAATGATTAATCAAATTTCTTCCATTTTTCTTCATATGAGTAGCTAAATTTATTCTCTAGGGTTTTGGAGGAAACTATTTTCAATGAGTGAAATTTAGTAATTATTTTCTTTGACTTATTACTCCAAAATTGTGTTTTAATTTGTCTAAAAATTCTCTCTTCTTTACATGCTTCGTAATAATTGTTTTGGGTAGTTACTACCGTTCTTTTATAAGCGAAGGAGGATTAGGCCTTAGAATAGCGACGGAAGTTATAAAAAAAAAAGAGCTTACAACGTTGTATCTTCCAAAGCATGAGATTGAGTTCGAATTTTTTTGAGTAAAGTAGGAGTATTATGTCAAAGTTTTAATTATTGAGTTTACCAATATTAGAAGTAGCGGAATCCAAAGCCCTAGTCTCATCTCTCATTGGTAACAAAAATCAATTTTAATTAATTTGTCTTAGTATTTTCTTTCAATAATCAAAAACCAAATCTTCATAAGAGTCCGAGAATCAAACCCTTTCTTACCACTTCAAAACTACATCATTAAAATGCATATAAATGTGGGTATAAGAAAGGAACTTCCTTGTTTGGATACGGTTGTGGCTTTCGACAGAGTAATAGATGGTAATATGTCAACTAGTTAAAAGTATGATTCTTAGATGACTCTATCGAGAACCCTTATACTAATTCAATAAACTAGAATTTCTTAATTAAACTTGTACATGGTAAAGTAGCCTTGAAAATCTCAATTTTATCTTCTTCCGCCTGTAGATATATATTCTATGCATTGGAAACACCTGCTCTTCCTTATGAAGCATCTACAACTCCTTCACTCCCATGTTGAATATTGAAGCAGCTAAAAAGCATCTCCACTCCGAAGTTGAAGATTATTATTCAATTCCAGCTTTATGAAGCAACTACAAGGTCCTCCCCGTTCCTTATGCTGCATTAAGAGTGGGAATGTCCATTGATGGAAAGGTCGGATGCAAATGCAATAAGTTAAATATTCACCAGGTCTTGTTTAGTAGCTAAAATTACATATGGCGTATCTGAGATTTCATTTTAGTATGAACTTGGTTTGTTGATAGGTTCATTTTATTAGATTGGTATCTTATTTATGGTAGTGTGATGTATTTTTATTGAATTTGATTAATGTTTTGTTCTCAACATCCCAATGAACATTATTTTAGAGCTTTGAAAGTACGTTTTAAGGGCAAAATATATTGTTATTGATAAAAAAACCAAAAAAAACCAAAAAAAAATTAGAGACAAAAATGAAAGCTCGGAGTAATATAATTATTTCTGTTTCCTAAAAAAAAAAAAATTGTCTCCCAAAATTCTTTATAAGACAAATAATTTGGTCACCAATTAAATATTTAGAGATCATAAAACTAGTCTCTAAAATTTGATTTTTTCAGTGGCTATTAATTTTGTCACCGATAAAAAAATTAAAGACAATTTTTTTTGTTCCAAATGATTATTATTAAAAACAAACTAAATTGACACAAATTTTTTGTTTTTGATACAAATTTTTTAGTCCTAAATAATTATCATTAAAGACAAATTAAATTGACACAATAATTTCATTTTTAAGACCATTCTTTTTGATCTTAAATAGTTATTACTAGTACGACCGTTTTCACGGTGGGAGGGCCGACCGAAGAAGAATCTGTAGATGGGGTTTGTCTGCGACTATTTTCGTCACGTTTAAGAAAAGGTGATACTTTCACCCGTTTCCGAAAAAGTGATACTTTCGCCCCGTTTCGGGAAAAAGTGATACTTTCACCCCGTTTCAGAAAACGTATCACTTTTTTCTGAAAAAGCGCAAAAGTATCATTTTTTCTGAAACCGATCGAAAGTATCACTTTTCCCGAAACAGAGTGAAAGTATCACTTTTCCTAAAACGGGATGTGAAAGTATCACCTTTTCTTTTCTTAAATGGAAAATTAGTCGATCCATAAACCAAAATATGGTTGCATGATGTGTTATGCATCCTTTGTGGTGGTTTTTTCGAGAATTGTGCCTAAAATGAAAGTATCATTTTTCTTGAAACAGAGGGAGTACATCGTTTTATTAGTTGCAATGGAAAATTAGTTGATGAATAAACCAAAATTTTGCTACATAAACTATTATGTATCCTTTATGGTGGTTTGCATAAGAATATACACTTAATTTTCTAAAATTGTGCTTAAAATGATAAATACCTCTGAATTTTTCGTAAAAACTCAAAATTTGATATTGTTATTTGTGCTCGTTGGATATGTTTTTTTTATTAGCTTTCCAACGAGATAAAATTTGTAAAATTCCAAGGTGCGGATTTTTAGATATGTTATATTAAAGTTTGTTGTCCAATTATACCCCTGAAAAGATAGGATACACAATGAGTTATAGTAATTGGACTAAAAGGGAGGGAAATTTTTGGTTTTTCGGCCCTAACCATTTTCAATCTTTTTGTGTCAATTGATCACTTACATTTTACAAAAAAGTGGCCATATAAAGGCCCTCCCTCGCTTCGCTCGGTCGGCCCAATTAAATGGACATAAAAAAATTCTTCTTGAGACAATATTTTTGGTCTTAAACAGTTATTGTAGGTGTAAATTATCTACAGATCCAGGTGGCAACATCCTAGACCCAGTGCACCCAAATACAAAGAAACGTGAAGTATAAAGCAAAGATTAAAGAGCGCGAGATTTAAGGAAGCCACGTGGATCGGGCGTAATAATGTCGGAAAAGACTTGACCCAGACTTCTGATAAAGCTGACAAGATAAGGCGGGACGTGACAAACGAGGAGCTACAGTAAAACATGCAAGAAAGTGTGGAACACATCGGATGAACAAAAGGGCGACTATCGAGATAGCCGACCTCGCGTCAACAGAGGACCATAAGAGATTGGCTCGAACGAAATATAGGCGAGGAGCCAAGATGCATCGACCGCACAAGACGACGTGAGTCGGCCCGATCACAGAACATCTAATTAGATGTAACAGGATCAACACTCTAACATCGTTGTATAAACTTTCTCCTATAAATAGCGGGACTTGTATTCTAGAGAGGCAGGTTGTAATTTTTGGGAGAGAAAGGAGAGAGAAACCCGAGTTAGCATTAGAAAGAAGTGAATGAGAAGTAAGTTCATCTTGTAAGGAAATCCCACTAAGAGCAACACCTTTGTAACACCTTGAAGTAATAAGATTCATCATTTCACCCCCGTGGACGTAGGTAATCATACCGAACCACGTATATCTTGTGTTCATGGTTGAGTGTTTACTTTCGTTTGAGAAGAGTCGTACATTTCTATCCTTTGGATGTAGTTTGTAGTAAAATGCATCTACATTCTGGCGCCGACTAAGGGGACACGACTAAGATCTCCAGATACCTTGCCATTAAAGTCTTCAGAGACGATCAACAACTCCTCAATACACGTTAATGTGTTGGAGTAGAAGCTACGATGAACTCTGTTGGCCGAAGTAATGGTTGTTTTGAGTCATTTACTGAGAATTTAAAGTCATAGTAGTAGCAGCGTCTTCTTAGCGTCTTCAATAGTTTGATCGACAGAGAAACTTCACGAGCTCACCAGCGACTAACAGTTCGGGTTAGAAGCTACGTCAAGAATCTGTTGAAGGGACGACTGTTTGTTCTTGATAATTGTGTGTTTGTTAGCATTAAGCGAGTTGTTTTTAGCTGCGGTAAGAAGTTGGGTGCTCGGAGTTACCAAAAGTTAGCGTTTTAGATGTTTCATCGTGTAATGAACTGTCGACCTTGTATAATTTTTAGCCGACGGTGTAGCGTAAGTCGTCGGAAAGGTCATAATTAAATCTCGAGAAAGTGGAGTTGGTACAAGTTCAAATTAATTCTAGGGGTTACTTTCCGTACTTTCTAAGCATCACGTGCATAAGGTCAATGATTTGGAGCATGTAGAACAAAGGACAAACCAACTTAAATGCATAGGCCGAGTACAGAGAGCGACGTCGTACGGAGTGATAGTGACGGGGAAGTGAGTACAGCCACAGATTCAGCATAATACCAAAATAGGGTAGATAAACGGAACCCACCTGATAACCAAAGTTGACCCTGCATAGTGACAATAGTCGTAGAGTCGAACGTTTTGCCTTTTTTATCTGTGCATTTTGTTAGAAAAATCAGGTCGAAGTAAGGGGCTCTTTTTCGTATTTGCTGACGTAGGGACGGGCGATACTCGGCTTATCACGCGACGTAACTAATGGCTAGCACCTCAGGGATGATAAGGATGTTGAGGAATCGCATAGTCACTAGCAGCAGCATGCAGGCAGGGATAACGGGGCTGAGGCAAGGGGACAGTCGACAACCACCGCCCGAGGAATCTCATGAAGCTGCGCGAGGGATGCCTGTTGTAGACGAGGAAGTAGATTTGGGGCGGGACGATAACACCTTACCTCTGCACCAGATTATACTAACTCAGAGAAGAGTCGATCAAGTCGATGGACTCACACCTTCAGACACCGATGACGATGAGAAAGCACTTGCAGCGCGAGCTCAGAGGCAATCGATGAGGCGACAAATTGAACACCAGGAAGCTTTGGGAAGGGAACAAGAGCGTCTTAGGCAGATTCAGTTAGGGCGAGAAATAGCAAGTGACATCGGCCCGACAACCGTTCAAGCTGTCGATCATATAACCAATCCAATACCGCCCCCACCACCCACATCAGCACCATTACAACCTCGGCCACACCAACCCAATGAACATTCCAGTCATGAGAGTACGGAACCGACGTTGTTGGCCATTTTGGAGAGTCAGAGGAGACAAGAAGCGGCACTGAGGGAACTCCAGCAGCGTAATTTAGCCTTGGAGTATGAGAACTACCAACTGAGGAACCAACGGACCCGATCAAGAGGGTCGTCAAGCCGAGGAACATCGGGTTATCGTGGCCGATACGATCACTTGCCACCCATGATGGGGCAGAGTAACATTAATCAGCCCAATTAGTCAGGTCAGCCGCCATTACCTCCGGTTCCCCCAACGCAGAGATATGGACCACCCGAGGACTCGTCCACCGATGAAGAAATGCGAGGAAGGGACGGGCGACAAGATCAGACAACTAAAGCCAAGCTTAAGGAGTTAGAAGCAAAAATCAAGGAACTTTTGGGCGGAAGCGAAGAGAATAAGCTGGCCGAGATTATGAGTGAAGCCGAGAAAACTCCTTTCTCTCAAGAATTGGAACAAATGCCGTTCCCACCTAAGTGTACTTTACCTTCATTCCCCTCTATATTTGATGGAACTGGCGATGCGATCGAACACCTTAAGATGTATACCATGTCACTGATCCAATGGAAAAGTAATCCGGTAGTTATGTATAAATTCTTTCCAGCTAGTTTGGAGGTCGAGGCGCGAGATTGGTTTTATTCGCTCGCACCTGGTTCGATCAACGGGTACGATGCGCTAGTCGAGGCCTTCCTTGAGACCTATATGCATAACAGTCGACCTCGACCAAGAATGAACAAGCTGTTTACCCTCGCCCGAAGATTCAGAGAGCCATTGACAACCTTGACCGACAGATGGAGGAAACTGTGTACTGAAATTGGGAAGGTACCGGTGGACCAAGCCATATTTGGGTTTGAAAACGCGTTGGGGAGATCGAACCCCATTTGGATTGCCATGTTTTCTGAAAAACCTAAAACCTTAAAGGAGATGAGAAGAATGCAAGAACACTACATCGCCTTGGAATAAATTCAGGCCGAATCAAGAGATAGAGGGGTACAAGAAGCCGATCTTTGAAGTCGACCGAAACTAAAACGGTCACGGACGACCATATCAAAGCGATCGAGAGAAAAAGATCGGACCCTCCCCGAGGAACAGTGAGAAGAGGGAATGGATGGCCAAAGGGAATAAGCCAAAGCAGGAAGCCCGATCGTATACCCTACTAAACGCTTCTTTGGAAGAGGTGTTCAAGGAAGTTGAGAAGAGGAGCGACATCAACTACCCAGCATCGAGGGGAGTACAGTTCCAAGAGACCCGAGATCATCCCGAATACTGTCACTACCATCAGTATAGGGGCCATTCCACCAATAAATGTCGAGAGGTGAAAGATATTGTTCAACACCTCATCCGCGATGGATATTTGAGGCAGTATGTCCGCCACCCCCTTCGGACGGAAGCAACACCCGATTCACCAGTTCATCAAGTCCGCATCGATAGGGCGAACCAATTCGTAAACACCATTTCACATTCGGCTATGCAAAACTACACTCTCGGCCCAGTAATCACCACTAGGAACCATAAAAGGGATCGTGACGGTAAAGAGAAATTCAGCGTAGCCAAGTCTCTTCCCATGGAACCCTGGATGACGGTGCCCATATCGTTCTCGGCTAAGGATGTCCCAGCAAACAGACAGGCACACAGCGATCCACTGGTCATCACGCTTTTGATTGAAAAGTGGGGAGTAAGAAGGATTCTTGTGGATAGCGGAAGTTCAGTCGAGGTGCTGTTCTACGACACATTCAGAAGAATGAAACTCTCAGACGATATGCTCGTCCCATCAACATATCGTATCTACGGCTTTAACGGCACAGTAACCATCCCAAAGGGCGAAGTAACTTTAAGAGTTTCAGATGATGGTGGCTACCTCGACACACTAACCACTTTATGTGTAGTCGATGTCGCTTCACCTTATGAGGCCATTATCGGGCGCACATGGGTTGCTGGGATAAAGGGCGTAGCATCGGCCTACCATCAAAGGTTAAGGTTCCCTACTTTCAAGGGAATAGCGGAAGTTATGGGCAACTCCCAGGCGGCACAACAATGCATGAAAGTTGATATAGAAATAAATGAGGAACGGCGAGCTCGGCAAAGGTAAGAAAAGAACAAAGAAAAGGAAGTGAAGGCAGCAAAAGAATTGGAGGATGCGATTTCTCAAGCGGTCCTGACACACGAAACGCGAGAGCAAGACCCTTTATAGCAATTAAAGGAAGCGTCCCCTGTCGGGGAGACCAAATCAAACTTCTCGACAGTCGAGCCGACTAAAGAAGTAAACTTGGGAACGATAGAAGAACCTAAAGTAGTGAGGATCGGGGCATTACTATCGGACGAACAAGCTAGTAAACTCATGATGCTATTAAAAGAAAACCTGGAGGAATTCGCTTGGGAAGTGCATGATTTGGAGGGTATTGACCCAAAGGTCTGCTGTCATCACTTAAAAATTGATCCGAAGTTCAAACCGGTTAGACAAAAAATGAGGCGTATCGCGCCAGAATTGCAAGCGGCGGTCGAGGTCGAGATGAAGAAGTTACAAGAATCCGGAATAATAAGGAAGTCCCACTACCCACAGTGGATATCTAAGATGGTCGTGGTACCAAAAAAGAAAGGGGGAGTCCGAATATGTATTGATTTCAGCGACTTGAACAAGGCCTGCCCGAAAGACAGTTTCCCCCTTCCCAGTATAGATCAATTAGTAGAATCAATAGTGGGATACGAGGCGATGACTTTAATGGACGGATACATGGGATACAACCAAATACCACTGGCGCCCGAGGACCAGGAACACACCTCCTTCTTCACGCCAAGAGGATTGTATTGTTACACCAAGATGCCATTCGGACTTAGGAATGCCAAGGCTACGTACCAGAGATTGGTAGGCGACATGTTCGAAGACAAGATTCACGATACCATAGAAGTTTACGTGGATGACATGTTAGTTAAGAGTCGGAAATCAAAAAACCATGTCCGAGACCTTCGAGAGATCTTTCAAACAATGAGGAAACACAAGATGAAGATTAATCCTTCCAAGTCCGACTTCTGGGTCACGTCGGGGAAATTCTTAGGCTACATCATCACTCCCAGGGGAATAGAAGAGGATCCCGAGAAGGTACGAGCCGTCCTTGACATGCCATATCCCGCGACGGTGAAAGACGTGCAGAAACTAAACGGTTGCATAGCCACATTGGGGCGATTTGTGTCACGATCATCAGACAAAAGCAAGGCTTTTTACGACATCTTGAAGAAAGGAGAAAAATTCCGATGGACGGACGCAAGCGAAGAAGCGTTTCAAAGTATCAAGCTACATCTAGCTAGCCTCCCAGTTCTTCAAAGGCCTGAGCCATCAGAAATTCTCACTTTATACTTAGGCGCGACACCCTATGCCATAAGTGCGGTATTGGTCAAAACAGAGATGGGCGTGGAAAAGCCGGTATACTTCGCCAGCAAAAGAAACTTTAAGTCCGGCGAGAAGAACTACACTAGAATGGAGCAGATGGTGCTCGCGCTAGCCTTTGCTTCCTCTAAACTACGAACATATTTTCAAGCTCATCGAATACGGGTGCTCACCAAATCGCCTATCGAAGCGGTCTTGGATAGTGCTGGGCGATCGGGAAGAATCTCCAAGTGGGGATCCATAATCAAACAATATGATGTGATATACGAGTCAAGAACCGCGATCAAAGGACAAGTAGTGGCCGATTTCTTGGCAGATTTCCCCCTCAGTGATGAGGACGAGGTAGAAGATATACCAGGAATGACAGAAGAACAAGAGGGGCCGGAGGACCTGCTAGCCGCCAGTAGCCCAACACGATGGGAAGTATTTGTTGATGGGGCATATAACAAAGACGGATCGGGTCTCGGGTTGGTGTTTACCACGCCAAAGGGGAGGAAGATTGTGCATTCGTTCAGGTTATAATTCAAGGCGACGAATAACGTCACCGAATATGAGGAGGTGATCCATGCCTTACGGATAATTGTGGAAATGGGGCTGCATGAGGTTCGACTGACTAGTGACTCTCAACTAGTGATCCGGAAAATTACGGGCCAATACGCTACACACGATCCGGTGTTGCAAAAATATTGGGAGCTCGCCCAATTTTACATCAAGCAAATCCCATATATTAAATTCCGCCACATCTGCCGAAAGGATAACAGACACTCGGATGCTCTATCGTACATCGCCTCACAGTTAGTAGACCCAAGCATTGAAGGGATATGCGTTATGAGGATACTTAACCCGTCTATCCCTGAAACACCAGAAGCACGGATCGAGGTGGCCGTTAACACAGCCGAGAGATACAAAGAAGGCGACTGGAGAAAGCCAATACATCAATACTTAGAGACGGGTGAGCTACCTAAGAGTCGGCCCGAGATGAACAAGATCAAAATTAAATCGGGCGCCTACGAGTTAAGGGAGGGGATCTTATATCGTAAATCCTACCTAGGGCCACTCCTAAGATGCCTAAGCAGGGAAGAAGGCCATATAATCCTACACGAGCTACACTATGGGACGGCCGGAAATCACAACTCGGGAAGAAGCTTGTCGGCTAAGGCAAAAACAATGGGCTACTTTTGGATGTATATGAACGAGGACGCAAAGCAAATGGCAAGAGCTTGTGAAGAATTTCAGCGTTTCGGGAAGAAAATCCATGCTCCCGGCGTACCGTTAAACTCAATCATAAGTCCGTGGCCTTTTGCTAAATGGGGAGTGGACATTGTCGGGCCGTTACATGTAGGAACGGGGCAAAGGAAGTATTTTATCGTGGCTACGGATTATTTTACCAAGTGGGTCGAGGCGGCACCACTGATGCATATTCGAGACAAAGATGTTTTTAAGTTCATTTGGGAACATATCATTTTTCGCTTCGGGGTCCCGGATGCCATCGTCTCTGATAATGGAAAACAACTACATGGCGAGAACATTGATCTTCTATTTAACACTTACAACATCAGGAAGAGCAAAGCTACCCCGATTTACCCCCAGTGCAATGGGCAGGCCGAGATCACTAATAAGACCATCGCCGATAACATGAAGAAGAAACTGGACGGGGAATATGGCAACTGGTGCGAGGAATTATATAACGTCCTATGGGAATACAGAACCACACGGAGGGAAGCTACAGGATTCTCCCCTTTTATGCTTACCTACGGAACCGAGGCGATTCTACCAACTGAAGCAATGATACCTACCACAAGAACTGAAGCGTGGAGGCGAAACGTGTCGTCCGATCTGATCTTGGATAAACTCGACGACTTGGAAGAAACAAGAGAAATGGCGCTACAAAAAATGGAAAATTATCAAAGGAGGTTACAACGGGAGTACAACAAGCGCGTTTGACCAAGAGAGTTTAATCCCGGGCAGCAGGTATTGAAATTTCTAACTGAATGGGAGCGCGACAAAAAAGGCGGAAAACTAGCACCAAAGTGGGGTGGGCCATATATAATCGAATCTAAGGCGGGCGAGGGATCGTATTGACTATTGCGACTCGACGGAACAAGAGAGCTCAAACCATGGAACATCCGATTCCTGAAACTCTATCATCCTTGACGGCCGATGCGGAAAAAACGGTAAGCAAATGTGTCTTCTATCTATGTGAAACCGTGAGGGGTATGGGATAGGGCACAAGCGACAAATGGTCATTCGTACTCGGGGCAATGCCAGTGTGGAAGTGCCGAGGTGACTTACACTCGAATGGTCATTCGTACTCGGGGCAAAGCCAGTGTGGAAGTGCCAAGGTGACTTACACTCGAATGGGAATTCGTACTCGGGGCAACGCCAGTGTGGAAGTTCCTAGGTGCCTTACAGTCGCCTGGATATTCGAACTCGTGGCAGTGTGCAAGTGCCGAGGTAGCCTAAGGGTTCTGGTGGTTGGAAACCAGTTCCAAAGGTTATTTAGACGCGAGGTCTACTCAGCTAGGTGGCCTATTTACATCTGAAATGTCACCACCATCGCAAGTGGGCGTGTCCACTTGCCCGAGATCGGTTGATCGATAACCACTCGGGACCATCGGGCCTAGAACTAGGATGACTGATACCCTTCCACTGAATCCAAAGAGATAGTGATGAGATACCCCGATCAGGACATGGCATAGGGCCCGATGACCCTCCTTGTTGGGTGTGTTCGACAGAAATGGTTAGAGTTCTAACATATAAAAGCAACAATTGCAGGGCATAACACCAGGAACAAAAGAGAAACAAATAACGTCGTGCGCTAATCAACAAACGGTAGGGGCAACATGCAGAACAAGAAACAAATCGATCGTGTCGTGCAACAACCAACACCCAGAGGAGCAGCATACAGAACGAAAACCACATCGATCGCATGGTACATCAATCAACAATTACCAGAATAACATAAGAAACAAAAGCTAAATCGATAACACCAAGCGTCTGATAACAAAGTACGGAAAGCATCGCGCGGACATACGAAATGAAAAGTTTAGTGGAAATGAAACAAACAACATCGGTGACGCAGCACCCCCATTAAAACGAACAAGCGAGGTAGCGGAAATTAAAAAGGGGAGAAGTGTTTAGAGCGATTTACAACCCGATGGAAGGGGCAACATAGTGACGCAGCACCACAAAAAGAAATCTTAAACCTTGGGGGGAGCCGCGCCGGCCTTCCTCTGCGCGACCTCGAGCCGCTTCTTCTCCACCCAGTCCATAATGCCAGCCTGAACTTTCTGATCTAACTCTTCCGCATGGGCGACCCGTTCATCCTCGAGTTATTGGGTAATCTGGGAAGCATTTTCCTCAGATTCAGCTAACTTGAAGCCCAAATCGACCTCGGCCCGTTTCAATCGGCGAACCTCCAGATCAAGCTCCAGAGAACGTTTTTGCGCGGCTACAAAACCACAAATATAGGATGTTATTCATCGGATACAACTTAACATTTTTGCAAGAATAAAGCGCGATCTAGATCTAAAAAATGGCCTCAACACATCGGCTAAGAGACCTGACAGGGCGGGTAACACCGACTGAAGCGACTCTACCGACTTGGACAACTCATCCTCGGTCCTGGACAACTTCATGGTTAATTCGTTATAATGTTTCTCGTTGAACTCGTTACTAGGGCAATACTTCTTATGCTCGGACCAATCGTTCATTATCCGATTACGCGTCGCTTGGAGAACCACAAGCTGCGATCTACTCCACTATAAATCGCCCATAACTTTATCAAATTCACGCACTCGTCCCAGTAAATCGTTGTTAGCTCGCTCCACCACATCCTTATCTCTCAATATTCGTCGGCGGTCCTCGTGAAGATCTCGATTCTGTAATTGAAGAGCGTTTACCCTTTGCTACAAACTCGTGGATAAAGCAGTTTTTTCGGCAGCAAGACGCTGAGAAGATCCCAAATGAGCCCGTAAATTGTCCATCTCGGAAGGATCATAATCAAACCGGCGATGTCGTTCTAACTCGTCCTCAAGACTTGCAATCTCCTCAGTTTGACGATCTATTTTGTCGTCTTTGTTTGCCATTCGTTGACGAAGATTTTCCACAAGGTCTTTCTTAATATCCCATTTTCTATTCAGAATCCTAAACTCCGAAGTAGCGTTTATACCTATACTAGATACCTCGGCTAAGAAGAAGGATACCCGACTCAGGATACTGGCACGATAAACTCAATCAACACAAGTCAAGAAGAATCATATACCTTGAGCATCAGCAAGTTTGATCTCCAGCTCGTTCGCGCGACCCTTCTCATTCTGAAGTTGAAGTTGGAGAGACTCTATCAACTGTTTATCTCGAAGGTGATTGGCGGCATCCAAGCGTACGCGGTTCATGATCTAACACAAACAAACGAGTTTGCATCATAAGCGACACTAAGGACAGAAATCAGAAGTGGGGCATTACTATACAGAACCGAGTCGCTCACCACAGTGTCAAGTGTTAAGGCGATGTCGCCATAACAGGGTACAACATTCAACATTTCTTCACCAGTATACTTCCCAAAGTCGGAGGAAGTAAGCGCACCCAAGGAATTCATGATCGGGCCAGAAACAGTGAAGCAAGTCTCGGCGCTAGAAGACGATCCCTCAGTAAACCTGGGCACACAGGGAAGCTCTACCGGAACACTAGTAACAACCTTCTCTATGGAGGGCGTCTCCGAGGGCTCCTGCTGGTCGCCCACACCTTGTTCACCGACTTTGTCACCCGGCACAGTCTCTCCAAACAGCTCATCCTCATCGGAAAGATCAATGAGGGGTCCCGTTTTCGGCGGTGGCTTAGCAATTTCTTTACCTCTACCAGGATTACGCCTAAGCGGAGTAGGGTCGACATCATCAACGTCATCATCATCGCGCCTTGGGTGTTTCTGCACAAGTGTCTCGTCAGAACATGTGAAGGCAAAAAACAGGGGCAAGTACATGTACTTATAAGGAAATCATTATGTTTGTTACCTTCCCCTGGTCTTCCTCAACCCTTGTGCCAGCACCTCTTTTCCTAGAACCGATAGTTTTTGTGGAGCCGACCTGAGATTTTCAAACAACAACAAATGACTAACTGACGCCCGAAGCTAACAAGATAGAAATCAAGAAAAGCGCGTACCTTATCGGCCTTGTCATCATTAACCACCCAGAAAGAATAGGGCTCTAGCGGGAAAAGTAGGCGACGGAAGTCACCATGAAGGATAGGACCTCGAAAAGAAGCGGAACTCGGGGATAGGTCGGATCATTAGAATGTCGGGCTCGCCTGTTGGAACCATGGCCGATAGGATCGGCATTCAGCATCATTCTTTCGACACCCTCGGGCATAGTTTTGACCCGATGAGGGCTTGCAGCAAACCCAGCAAGATCGCCCAAGGTCGAAATACCATCTCGATAGTTGACAAGGAAATTGGCAACGGTATACTCAGGAGCGTCCTCGGGCTTGTAGGTCGACCACTCGGCAGTAGAACCATGACCATCGCGGCGATCCCTCCACTCGTTCATAATTCGAAAAGTATTGCCAGTCCATTGAGCTAAAGCACGAGAAGGTCGAATCTAGTAATAAAATGGGCTATCAGGGTTGTATAAGGGAAGACGAAGGCCTAGCTCCAGCTGACCCAAGGTGATGACCACACAATTAGCCGATTGCTCGTGCTTCTTCATATCGGTTTTCTTCAAACTACCGTTTCGGCCCGAGAGATGGGTCACTTCGTAATTTTGAAGATTGTACGTCTCCTTCAACTGCTCAATGAACTCTTCATCGGAAAGATCTTTCACCCTTTTCTCGGACCTGCACGAAATAGAAGAAGAGCTATCAGCAAAAATAGATCTCATCGCGCGATCATCATACCTAGAAGGGCTTTCAAGCAAAAACAGAGAAGCAAGGGGGGGAACATCAAACTCGGAAAAAACATCATCAACAGACCTCTTTTCAGCCATGGAAGGAGAAGAAGCCATTAACGAAGATAATGCAGAACTCGATTTTCAACAAAGAAAGATGAGGCGACAGCAGCTACTGTAACGATCGATGAGGAGAAAAGGACGAAAGAAAATCAAGAAAGCTAGGGTTTTTTGAGAAGCGTAAGATATGAAGAAACTTGGAAGAAAACCACAGCGAGAACGAAGAAGGGCAGAGAAGAAGAAGGAAGAAAGGAGCGGGCTATTTAAAGAAGAAACTTTGTAACCGACGCTGACGGTTACCAGTCATAAAGTGGAAATTAGTGGGGCGCTGCATGGCGGGATTAGCGGCATAAGCGAAGACATGGGCGGTTAAGACGATGTTCTTCCACTCGTTCCTCCCACACGGGTGGAAGAAAGGGCTACAGATCCAGGTGGCAACATCCTAGACCCAGTGCACCCAAATACAAAGAAACGCGAAGTATAAAGCAAAGATTAAAGAGCGCGAGATTTAAGGAAACCACGTGGATCGGGCGTAATAATGTCGGACAAGACTTGACCCAGACTTCTGATAAAGCTGACAAGATAAGGCGGGACGGGACAAACGAGGAGCTACAGTCAAACAGGCAAGAAAGTGTGGAACACATCGGCTGAACAAAAGGGCGACTATCGAGACAACCGACCTCGCGTCAACAGAGGACCATAAGAGATTGGCTCGAACGAAATACAGGCGAGGAGCCAAGATGCATCGACCGCACAAGACGACGTGAGTCGGCCCGATCACAGAACATCTAATTAGATGTAACAGGATCAACACTCTAACTTCGTTGTATAAACTTTCTCCTATAAATAGCGGGACTTGTATTCTAGAGAGGCAGGTTGTAATTTTTGTGAGAGAAAGGAGAGAGAAACCCGAGTTAGCATTAGAAAGAAGTGAATGAGAAGTAAGTTCATCTTGTAAGGAAATCCCACTAAGAGCAACACCTTTGTAACACCTTGAAGTAATAAGATTCATCATTTCACCCCCGTGGACGTAGGTAATCATACCGAACCACGTATATCTTGTGTTCATGGTTGAGTGTTTACTTTCGTTTGAGAAGAGTCGTACATTTCTATCCTTTGGATGTAGTTTGTAGTAAAATGCATCTACAGTTATCATTAAAGACAAATTAAACTGACACAAAATTTTCGATTTTGAGACCATTTTTTTGGTCTTAAATAGTTAGCATTAAAGACAAATTAGTTTGCCGTGGAATTTATATTTTTTGAGACAAAAATATTGCTCGCTAAAAAGTGCTTTTTGGTGTCAAATTTTTCCGTCATTAAAATAACTTTCACAGACCATTTTATTTCGTTGGTAAAAGAGATTTTTATTGACAATAAATTTTTAGTTGTTAAATATGTTTTCTCGTGACTGTTCATAATTTTGTCGCGATATACTTTCCCAGACGGGGTATTTGGGACAACTTCGTGACAAAAAATAATTCTTCTCAAAAAATATTTGGAGACAAAAAGTGGGGATTTCCTGCTAGGATCAGAGACGTAAGGAGCGCAACTGTACCTTGAATCAGTGTGATATTGATTAGGGTTCAACTACAGTCCAGACCGAAGTTAGTTTGTAGTAGGCTAGTGTCTGTAGCAACTTAATACAGTGTGGTGTTCAATCTGGACTAGGTCCCGGGGTTTTTCTTGCATTTGCAGTTTCCTCATTAACAAAACTTCTGGTGTCTGTGTTATTTCTATTCCGCATTATATTTTGTTATATAATTGAAATATCACAGGTTGTGCGTTGTATCGATCAATTGTGAAATCCAACCTTTGGTTGTTGATTGGAAATTGATTGATCCTTGGATATTGGTTTTTGGTACCATCCAAGTTTATATCTCTTGTATTTGATAAAAACTCACTGATTTCTATTTGTTTGAGTATATATCAAATCGAAAGATAGAGATATTAACTCTTTGATATACTTTATATTAAGATTGAGTCTGACTGTCTAGTTGATTCTCTTAAAAGTATATTAGAGTTTGTCCATACAGATTGCTAATCGAAATATTGGGTGAGGTTGTTAGACCCCCACTTTTTCAGTAGTAACTGATGGCGAGACCCAATGAAAGTTCTATAAGTAGCAGGCTAGAGTTTTGGAAAAGGGGTTGGACATTTCAGTGGTGAAAAGCTATCTCTCACACCGTTTATATTTACAACACTTTACATTCATCAGCACTTTGTTTACTCATCTTGTACAAACGATTTCATTCATGCTTACTGCGAACCTTGCTAGTTGGGTTTTTACCGGTTACAGTTTAGCGCTAGAAACATGATAGTTTATCGGTAAATATTTTATCTTTCCTTCTAAACCTTTCATAAAGTAGCAACTTATTAATTTCCGCCTCTCATGGCAAGTTTTATTTTATTTATTTTTGATGGTAGAAATACCAGATCTGAGAATTGAGAAGGTATAAGTGTTGATTTATGGCAAGTACGAACACTTTCCAATAACGACTCCTTATGCTTCAGAAAATTTAACGCCCAGAGATCATATTTTGTATCAGAATAATGTTGATAGGATTTGGTATGTTTCAAGACCCAAACACAAATTTATGGTGCATTGAGTTAGAGGGTATACGATCCATTGGATTCCCCTCTCGATCTGATGTTGGTTGTTTGAAAAATTGATTTTACAACGGAAAATTGACCACAAAATCATATTACGGGTACAAAATAGTTTTGTACAAAAATGGATTGACTAACACTCGAAAGCCAAGTCATTTGAGTAGCACAGATCACGAAACACAAGTATTCAAGGGAATACATTAGGACGTATTTCAGATGTATTTAGAGTTTTGCTAAGTATCAGTTAGGGATTAAGATCTCGATGAATCGTGAACTTGGGAAAAATGAATCTGGGTAAAAGGATGTCACCGCCGTTTTCTTGTTTTAAGAATTTCTCGTTCTTTTGAAAACATTGTTCACGGCACTGGCTCACTGAATAATAAATAACACTGAGCTTTTCACTTTGTCTATCTTTTCAATTTTGCAGAGTAACCGCGAAATGTGATGGGTAAAATCAAATTATGTAGCGCATACCTCGAAGCATAACGCCTCATAGCCATATACTCGAGCAAATTCAAAAGAGCATGCAAAAAGCTACTCAAATCATTGGATAACTAGGGTGAAGTCTCAAAGAGGTTTAGCAAGAGAAAATACCAAAGCAGAGAGAGCTGCTAAAGCCGAAGCAGACGAAACATCCAAAGAGAAAGCAGCTAAAGAAAGCGTGATTCAGGTTAAAGAGGCTAGGGAGACAAGGGCCAGAACAACAAACGCATTAGCAATGAATTTATTGGCAGAAAAGGTATAAAAATCATTAAAGGCCTTGAAAGCAGCAAAGACGTTTCAACATAACGAGATCAGTGGAACATGCCGATGAAGCACCAGGGATAACGTCGTCAAAAACATTACCACTATCGTAAATCGTGAACCACGACTTAGATTTAGGTGGGATCTTCAACCGCATGTCGCGCACCGGAGTAATGCACAAGATCTTCTTAGACCAGAGAGTTCCGTTCACAGATCCAGACAATCCAATAATTAAGACGATGGCCGAAGGGACGTCATTCAAAACTTCGGGTCCAGAATTAGCAGATGTAGAGGTTGTTGGAAATTTAATCTAGAGATTAAATATCCATTAAATTAAATACTCTCTCCGTTTCAAGAAAAGAGTTACTTTTCTTTTTAAATTTTGTATCAGCAAAAGTGATACTTTTATATTTAAATAGAGTAAACTTCCGAAACTACCCTTTCCCCGAGATTTCATTTCATTTACCGTACTCGCGTTTCATTATCTTCTGTATCTCTTACTTCTCGTTTCTTCCGCAGAACCACTCCCACCATCATCGATCCACCACCATCCCACCATCACCGCCGCAAAACCACTCCCACCACCATCGATCCACCACCGCCCCACCATCACCGACAAAAAAGGATGTCGATTTCTTCATTCTACTTCTCATTTCATTTTCTTCCACAGAACCACTCCCACCATCACCGATAAATCTTTTATCTCTACTTATCATTTCATTTTCTGCAACAGAACCACCCCACCACCATCGATCCCCCCACCCACACCATTTTTGATAGAACATCTTCATTAAAGCTGAAAAAGGTGAGATTTGTTGATTTCTACTTGTTTCTAAGGATGAATTTAATACTCTTCTGTTAACAGTCTAATTGATGAAAAAATTTCCCTTTTTCTTTTGGATCGGCTAATTGATGAATCTATTGGTATGGTGTTTCTAGATTCCTCTGTTAACGGTCTAATTTATGAATCTATTGGTATGAGTAGTGATTAAGGATTTTTTTAGACTTACAATTTTGTTGCGTTTGCTCAATTTTAAGGTTTGGATTGTCCAAGGTCTTTCGATTCATTCAGTTAGTTCATGGTTTTTTAAGGTTTCTAATAAGAATATTTATGAATTTTTAGTGGTAATTTTGAGCTGAAATTTGTGTCATTTTAGTTACATATCAGAGATAAATAAAGGGTCTTGTTTGAATCGAAGTATTGAATCAATTGATAACGTTTTTTGGTTTTCAATTTGTAGAAGAAAGCGGGGTTTCTTTCTGATTGTGAGGTGAATTTTAGTATGATCATGGGGAGGCAAAAGAGTTTTAGTTCCACTCCACCACTATGGTGAATTTTAGTTCCACTCCACCACTATGGTTTGGACCTAGGCTTTTAGTCTGGGTCATGTGTATGAACTGGTCATGTTACATTATGATGAATATGGTCCAGTCCTAGCTATTTGGCACTAACAAAATGAATGTGGTTTTTTATTTGTGCGGGTTGTCAACCACTGTATTGTAGCTCCACCAATGGCATAGAGAAACAGTTTCTTCAAAGTCTCATTTTTTTATACAACTTGTATTTGTAAACATAAACATGAAAATAACAATACCCCTTGTCCACACAGGTCACTGGATTCCGTTATGCTGAATCAGAAAAATACCTCGCTTACGCCGTGCAGCTAGAGAATGGAGAGATTAAGGTTAGTTCACCTCTTAATCAAAAACCCTGTGAATTCATCTAGTTTGACATAATGACATCAGTGCCTTGAGTTCCTCTAGTAGTTTTTTTCTCATCATCGCAGAAAAAACTTAAACATGAGTGGTAATGGGTTGCTTCCCTCACTAGATCCTTGTTAACTTCGATTTGAGTAGGAAGCTCACCCATTCTTGCCAACCTTCTTTTCCCTATATGCTTCAACTTATAGTTTATTCCACCCTGAACCTTTAACACCTCAACCATGCATAGTTGTAATGTAAGGAATACTGCATTTAAAGATTGTGATGATAGTTTTTCGAATGCTGTGTTCACTGCCAAGAGGAGCTCACCAACAGTGGTAGGAGCCTCTTCGTGTTGTAACGACTGGATCGCCCTAAAGAACCCAAGATCCAACACGTTCATGTATGGACTTTGTGAGGGTTGAAACCGGAGTTGAATATCAAAACCTTCCTTTGTCGCTTCCTTTAATAATTCTTCATCATCCAATCTTACATGTGGCTTAGCATTATCTTGCTGAATATATATAGTTTCCCTATTATAAGTAGGCCACTTTTTACGAATTGCTGGTAACAAGTGTTTAATCAAACACTCCCTTGTTTTCTCTTTGTCCACTGATTCAACAGGTTTGTCTTCAAGTGTCCCAGCTGGACGATTCTTGCTGGAACGCTTTGCTGCTTCCTTTATTACAAAAGGGAATATCCCTATCTTTCCGTCAAACACTTCATTCCCAAAGAAATCGAATCTTGGACGAGCAACTGCTGCCAAGAACATCACCTTTTTGATGTATCTTTTGCTTTGACAAGTGCGATGGGGTTCTGTTTCTTCCGGAAGAAGATAGTAGTTCTCCTTGGTTTTGGTCATAAAAAACCATTTATCGTCTATGTGTATGACATTATACATATCCTTAACCATTAGGTTCTCCTTGTAAGGGCTTGGCACAAGCATTCCCAAGCAAAATTCCAACCTTGCTTTCTTGTTTTCGTATGTGAAAGCTGGTTTAATTGCATTTGAATGTCTTCTGATCCGTCCTTTTTTGATCAGTCTAAATGCAGTTAAAGTGGATATATTTAGACCTCTAGCGAGCAACCGCATGTTGGTGCGTTGACGAAGTGGAATTTCTGGAAGCTTCGACAAATCAATTTCCATTGGTTTACCACCACTTCGGGTTGGTTTCCTCGAAGACACATCAACAGGTACATTTCTTGACCAACAATCTTTTCCAAATTTCCATATCCTTTTCGCTATCATTACTGATATGGAAAACAGTTGGGAAGCCCTTAGCATTGAACCTCTTTTTACTCTCCCTTTGTTGCTATCTTTCAGCAGAAAGTGGTAAACTGACAAGCGTTGTTCGTTGGTGAGATTCTTGTTATTCCTGGTGGAGAAACTTGTTCCGATGTCCATGAATGAACGCACTGCAAATTCTGCAATATGAACGCTCCTGTTTCGTGACTGTCAATTTCAGGTAACTCTTTCATATGCCTTGCTCATAATCTAGATTTATGTTGATCGTTCGACTTTTGAGGTTTTACAACTTGAGCTTGGTTCATATGCATATGCATGGAGAAACGATTCATGGTTTTGTGTATATGAAAACGAACTGAGATAAACATTGTTATAATGTCGATTAATCTAGGAACTGAGATGAACATTCTCATAATGTCGATTAATCCAGGAACTGAGATAGGCATTCTTAATTATAATGTCTAAAATTAGTATCGTTTTGCAAGTTCAACTAGCGGAAATAATGACATGAAAAAGATACTCCGTGGATGCCTGGTGTAATCCGAAGAGTTGGAACTAGGTCCATAAAGGGACTATCTATGGCATACCCAGCTGCAGATAAAATTGCAAGTGGTTTTGTGTTATCTAGGAGTTATCATTCCTTTTAAGTTTCAAAATCATCACATCTATTGTGTCAATGATACTGGTAAGTTGATAAATGAAATTTTAAATATGGCAGATCCTTGGAAATGGTACTCTAGACTAAGAGGCAAATCTGAACTTAGACTCTAGAATCAATTTATCATCAATAATGAAAGTGCAGGATATACAGTATTTCAAATACACAGAAACTTCAAGTTATGATTCAAGTAGGAAATATTTTAGGGGATATGATATTTTACCTTGGAAGTTGTGATGTTGATTTTAAATTTCAAGCTGATTTTCCCTCGAGAATTTTAGATCCGTATTGATTTTGTTGTGGTTTGAAATTTCTTTTCTAGTTGATATTCAAGATGCAGATCAAGGTAGTGGTTACAACAAGTTGAGGAGTGAAGAGACGAACTCTGTGATTCTTAATTGAAGATAAGATAATCTGTGATCAATTTGATTTTGATTGAAAGTGAAGATGAAATCATGGTAGTGATTGTAACAAATTGAGGAGTAAAGAGAAGATTCTGTGATTCTCAGAAAATGATGAAGATAATGTGATTCTCATAAGCTGATGAAGATTCCCTGTATCTGTTTTGATTAAATTTGGTTCTGTTTTGATTAGATTTGTTTCAGTTTTGATTGAATTTGTTTCTGAGTGAACCTGATTTTGATCAGAATGATCAAAATCTAATTTGATGAATATTTGAACTTACATATCTATAATTGGAGATGGAGGGAAGTGTTTGAAATTTTGTGGTTTCTCTGTTTTCAAAATTTGAAAATGAAACAGGTCGAAGAAGAAACTAGTCGGGAAAAAAAGGAAGAAAATAATTATGGTATTAAATGTTTTGTTGAGGGTAACTCTGGAAATAAATTAAAAAAACCACTCTCTCACATGCTTACCTTAAAAATTGTGCAAATTGTAAAAGTAACTCTTTTCCTGAAACGGAGGGAGGCATGAACAATTATAGAGAAGAGATGAAATAGAATGATACAAGGGATGTGTCTCTTGGTGTTCAAGTAAGCAGTTAATAACTTGAAAAGGTGTGGATGTAAAGAGATTTGATATGAACGGACAATTTATGTGTCTGTTCAGTATTTATATATGTCCAGCAAATCTTGATGAAAAGGATACTTTTTCATGGTTTCTCTCGATCTTTGCAGTTTCTATATTTGTCACTCAACTGCGATACCAATAAGAGTTCAGGGTGATTCGTCGATTTTGTTGGTCGCCAATCACACAAGGCTTGTTGTATCCTGGAAGCGATTTGCAATTAGTCCCTTTAGCAACTCTAATCGAGTGGGAGAAAATAACGCTTTAAAGAAAGCGTGTTACGCGCCTCAAGCCATGATCGTTTCTGTTCCATGCCCTAAAATTTCCAACAATTTTAAAGCGTTATTTTATCAATGGAATGTGGAACAACTAAAGGTTTTTCTTATGGCTGGCGCATACATCAGAAACTACTCGGGTTTTGAGGAACTTTTGACATGCTTTGCTCAGGGACGCTGCGATTTGAAATTGTGGATTCAAAGAAGTCTAAATTGGGTTGTTTTAGTTAATTGATCTCAAACGAGTTTAAATCATTGAAATCAGTTCGTAGTATTTCAATGTTTGGTGGTGATCCAAATATACGGATGAACGAGTACAAGTACAGGAGGAAATCCAGAGTTTCCTGACACTTTTCCTTGCCGTCTCCTTTAAACTCTATTCTTCCTGTTATAAAATTTCTTAATAATCAGTTTAATTTTCTTTTGTTGCCAGAGAATATAAAATAACGGAAGAAAAGAGAGGGCAGACTCCTCCCAGCGATGGCGATGGTATTTATCTCGAAAGAATAAAGAACTTTCAATCGAGAGTTATTTGGTCTAGCCGTGTGAATAATGATTTTCATTGTTCGGTCAAGAGGTGGACGACAAAGAAACGGTCAGTGCAAACTATCTTTACATTGATCATAATAACATGATAGATTATACCCTGGATATTGATTGATCTCATGGTTTGAGTTTGAAATCGGTAAGAATAAAATGTCTGATTATATTGAGTACTAATGTTTGCTGAAACTGAGAAATAAATGGGTCGTACATAAGATGTTCGATGAAATGTCTCAACCAATTTTTGTATTGGATAAGCAAAGAAATGGGTATTGTGCATACATTCTTCTTGGTGTAATTCTGTGTCATAGGCGCATAGTTTGCTGTCTCTTTTATAATTGGGTAATAATTGTGGTATCCTCTAGTGGTTATGCACTGATTTCTAGTTAATCCAGTCTACTTGATTTCTACTCATGCGTACTCAATATAATTGGTGATTGAGTATTATAATTATAATCCCTATGAGAAGAAATCAACATGTATGGATTTAGTTACATGAAGTTTGTAGGTTCTGTTAATTGAAACATATGATTTTAAGTTCGGAGACATGTGATAAACTATCAAGAATTGGCATGATTGTGCATCAAAATTGAGCATGAAATCTATGGCTGCCATTAGTGTATGAGAATCAGACCCAAAAGGTAGTTACCATAATACTATGTCGGGTTTCAAGATTTCCTTTATTAGGAATTATTTGTGGACATCAGTAAGATTCATGAAATGGTGCCTTTCAGTAAACTGGTCAAGTTTCTAAATCTTTGATTGAAACAAACAAGACTGATTACATGTTTCAATGTGTTTTGATTTGGATAAAGGACCAGCTACTGAGAAAGCGTGTTACGCGCCTCAAGACATGATCGTTTCTGTTCCATGCCCTAAAATTTCCAACAATTTTAAAGCGTTAATGGTTTCTTGTTAAGTATCAAATGACTACTGATAATTAGTGTTTACATCTATGCACACTTTATGGATAGATATAATGCAAATCAGTGATGCATATATTTGAAATGACTAAAAGTGTAGGGGTGTTAACCCGTTATATGGATTCGGTCCATATGTCACTGTTGCATGCATATGTGCGATGCATGTTTAGTGTGAAATGAAAGCAAAACGTATCTTTTGAGTAGTGAAATTGTGGGGGTAATGAATTCTTATTACCAAGATTATTTCTTGTACTTTCAAAAGATTTTGAGGATGCTGGTTGCTTGTGACAGTGAGAAGTCTGTGACTTTGCAGTAAGTGTTTTTACACTAGATCAATACAGATAGCACTGTAAGGAGTCTGGCAACATACCAATAGTGGTTGAACTTGTCATGATTCATGTGTTGTTTTGATTGGAAGGATTTTGGAATCCTAGAAACCAATTAAAGTCAAAGTATCACATAAAGGCCAAATTAGTTTGGGGAAATCTTTTGGTTGTGAAGAATGACCAAATGTTTTAGAAAGACACAGTAAGCGAGTTAACTGTGTATTGGGATTAAAACCTCAATGATATGTGATCACCGATAATGGTAACCTGACTGACCACTATAAAATGACTAGTTCGTCGGTTTAATAGGTAAAAACAAGTCACCGATAAGTGATTAGTTTCAATACTTCCCAATTATAAAAATGAGTGTTGATGTGTACCGTTATGAATAGAGGTTGAATTAGCAGTCTTAATAAAGTCCAGTTATTTATGAACAAGTTTTCAAAATAGCGGGAAAACTGGAAGGATTTCACCTATGTGAGCATAGAAGTGGTGCCACTTCTCATAAGAGTGAGGTTTCTCTTGGGATTTCTCATGAAACCGGGGAAGCACGAGGCCATAAA
This sequence comes from Papaver bracteatum, assembly GCA_023529315.1. NCBI lineage: Eukaryota > Viridiplantae > Streptophyta > Magnoliopsida > Ranunculales > Papaveraceae > Papaver > Papaver bracteatum. The sequence continues at coordinate 3,021,521 of JAJJWX010001246.1, forward strand.
AGTGCTAAGCAAAAATCAAACTCGTATCGGTATCAATGTCTCTATGTGTGTGGTGTTTCCGATTGTGTCACAATGAAGTAGAGTTTTAAAGCCAAGGCCACCATCAACTTCGACAGAACTTTGAAACATTTACGCTAAGCATAAGTTTATTCGGTTTTGATACTTATGCATATGCATAGAAACATAGTATTGTGTGGCTAATTGATTATTCATGTATATATTTAATCTAGTGGGGGATTGTTGGAAATTTAATATAGAGATTAAATATCCATTAGATTAAATATATGGTAAAGCGGCCTGAACAATTATAGAGAAGAGATGAAACAGAATGATACAAGGGATGTGTCTCTTGGTGTTCAAGTAAGCAGTTAATAACTTGAAAAGGTGTGGATGTAAAGAGACTTGATATGAACAGACAATTTATGTGTCTGTTCAGTATTTATATATGTCCAGCAAACCTTGATGAAATACTTTTTCATGGTTTCTCTCGATCTTTGCAGTTTCTATATTTGTCACTCAACTGCGATACCAAGAAGAGTTCAGGGTGATTCGTTGATTTTGTTGGTCGCCAATCACACAAGGCTTGTTGTATCCTGGAAGCGATTTGCCATTAGTCCCTTCAATAACTCTAATCGAGTGGGAGAAAATAATGCTTTAAAGAAAGCGTGTTACGCGCCTCAAGCCATGATCGTTTCTGTTACATGCCCTAAAATTTCCAACAGAGGCTGAAGTTATTGCAATAGCCAAATCCACAGCCCAAGCAGCAGCGAATGCCACAACAATAACTATAGTAGAAGTCATAGACCGCATTAATGCTCAAAACATAAACAATATGAACAGGTCGGACGAAACCATCTAAATGGCAGTTATGCTCAAGGAAACATTGAGAGGTCAGCGAGAGTACGAAGATGTCATGCATTATCTCGCACAAGAAAATCAGAGATTGATAGAACGATTGATGAAGGGTTATAACAACCCGCAATAGCGGCCTTTGTCACACCAATCAGATCAAGAAGGAGCATCCCAGGTGAAAATTCATCGCCACTACGAGGAATAAGAAACTCGTCGTCTTCCCATACCCGCTAGTCGTCCATCCAAGAAGGAACAACGTTCAGAATGTCTCAAGTGACCCGTCTTACATGTCATCCGGCTCTACAGGAACAACCTACCAGAACGGAATGGAAAACATGTTAGAACAAATGAAGATGATAAAAGAGGAACTAAATGGTCTGAAGTCCCATCAAGGGAGAGCAACTCGCTTATAAGAGGTCATTCGCGAAGCTCACATTCGACGTCACAAACGCGCCCATTATCGCCAAAGTGCCAATGTTATCCTTCACATGCTATGATGCTAGCGGAGAACCTGTTAGCCCTTCGAGATACTACTCAAGTGTACTCTCACATTGGGAAACCAATGATGTCGTCATGTGTAAATATTTCCCATCCAGCTTAAAAGCCTCAACATTAACTTGGTTTGATAACCTCCCACCAAACTTGATCGGTTGTTTTCGACAGCTCACAAAGGTGTTCTTGGAAACCTACATGCATGTACTTAGTCAAATCCCTCTATATCAAAGGAAGAAGGAGTGGGGCAAGTTTGCACCTATATGGGATGAACCTTACATCATCCATGATATAGCAAGAAAAAGGTCTTATTATCTACATACCGTTGAAAGTAAAGTGTTACAACACCAGTGGAATGCAATATACCTTAAAAAGTACTATCCTTAGGATTACCATCAATCAAGCAAAAAAAAAAAGGGTATGGCTAGCGACATACCATGTTTCTATCTCTGAAAAGAGGCTATCTAGACCTTACCAATCAATGAAAAAACTTATGTTACAAAAATAAGTTTTTAAGTCCATGATATTGGAGTGGAAATGTAAGGTAGACAAATAGGCAAAGAGAGTTTCCATTGATTAACATCATTTGGTTACATAATACAATGTCCTATATATATTTGTAGGAAGTAAACCATAGACACTATATTGGGCCGCACATCCATGGGATACAATCCCTACAACACTCCCCCTTGTGCGGTCCAGTTGAACTTCATATGTAGTGCTTCGTATATAGTTCTTCAAATGTCGTCCTCTCCTTGATTACTTGTGCCGAAATCAATTGCCTCATTAAAACTTTTACAAGGAAAAACCCAGTGGGACAAAACCTTGGTAAAACTCTTCACATGTTGTCTCTAATTTTACATGTAGTTCATCACATGTAATACGATCCTCAAAGATCGACGAGTCTAAGTTAATTGCCTCGTTAAAACTTCGTCAGGAAAACCCAAAGGGACAAAACCTGAACTAAAGAAAAAGAGTACAATAATAAGCAAACTCAGAACATAGTTGAACTCGAATGTGTTGCCTCATTAAAACCTTGACAAGGAAAACCCAGTGGGATAAAACCTTGACGAAGGGAAAAGAGTACAACATTACAGATGCAGGTAAAGGTGATCTGTTGCAGATGATCACTTTGCTCTGTTGAAGTTGACTAGTTGCTTCACAACTCTTAAGGCAGAAAATCCTCGTGGGAAAGAAAATAGCCTTAGCTGGGAAATTACATTCCCGGTGTTTGTTGTTGTCTCATTAAAAACCTTGTCGAGTCACAAAACCATGTGGGAAAAAGAAACCTCGATGAAGGAAAAGAGTTCAACACACCATTAGATTCTCCCCCTGATGTCAGATAATTTTTGTTAGTCTAATGCAATCAGAAGGGGTTTATCGCACTTTACTTTTGTGATTCGAATGTTTATAAGACAATGTTGTTGATTCTGGAAGTTACGTTGCTTAACAGAATATCGCATTTCATTTCTTTGATCCAGATATTTTCAGTAATATCAATGGCGATCTTTATGTCTTCAACGTTCAACATACTTGATGTTTTTAGTATTGTCTCGCTAAAAACCTTGTCGAGTAACAAAACCCTTTTGGAAAAACTATTCTCGATCGGAAGGAAAAAGAGTACAACACAGCTTCAATTTTGAAGTAAAATATGTCGACATCATATCCTTGGATCCTCCCCCTGATGTCGGCATCTCCCCCTTATTACTTTCAGAGTTGTTCCAGACAGTTCCGTTAGTCATGTATTTTTCGAAACTGAATATTGGTATTAACTTAGAAAATAATCTAACATATCTCCCCCTGATTACTTTCGTTGGAGAAGAGATTATTGTTCCTTCATAATCAACAACTTTTGGATTGCACTTTCATCAGCATTCCTTTTAATTTCTTTGCAGGGATAAAACAAATTTATGTCAATGGTTACTTTTAAGTACATGATTACATTCACTATACCATTCCAATGACATTGCGTTGGCATTGAGCTATATCTAGATAACAAGTTCCTTGAGGATGAAATTTTTTATCGAGTATATTATTATACTAAGTACAACAATGCGTATATTGTACTTAGATATGGTAATTTCATCTCCCAACACATCTTCGTCATCTTCCTTTAGACTAAATGGTCACTTACTTACAATTTAAACCTCGACTAATCATGGGAGTGCTATCAGGATGCGTGTCTTTGTTAAATTACCTGAAAACTTTAGACAAATGCAAACTGGTGGGACAATATACAACAAGCTCGGTATTCGGTCGAGCTTTCCCCGGATTTTTCATCTCAAATTCGGATTTCAAATAGCTTTTAAGGTCTCTTATTACATCAAGAGTACCCATCATGTCCGTACCATCGACATAGATATCGATAGCTACAATTCAAAATCATGATCTTTCTTGTGAATACGCAAGGAAAAATAACTTACTTGTCTATCCCCTCCAAATCAAATAGTCACTTAGACGGGTATACCACATCCGCCTGATTGCTTTAATCTATAAGTGAGCGTTATATCTAACTATAAACGCACTCTGTGGTTTAGAGTCACTTGATTTGGGAAGCAAAAGTCTATTTAGTACTTTTGTAAATATCTGTTATCTCTTGATTCTTCAGAGATACGTAACAACCACATACATATGCTGCATTTCAAGTCCTTTTGAAAATTACCAAGCTAACTAAGTAGCGAAACTCTATAACTTTCATTACAAGAGAACAATTCCAGGGCTTTGTGAGAAACCTCGTGCCACAAGGAGAGTCTTTGTACTTTAAGATTACTTTCTTCTCATTATGCTTTATGACAAATTAATTATGTATGTCCAATAGGCTTTACACTTGGTTGGTTAGCACTACCACACCAAATACCCGTATATTTTCCAAAGAACTAAGTTCTACCTGGATTGTGTAGGCCAAATGTGCTATTTATTTGAAATGAATCAAAATAAAGCATGGTTCGATCTCATTGTGCTCTACTTCTGGAGCAACTAATTATGGATTATCTCATCATTGTGCATGCATGATCCTTCCATTGACTCATGTGCATTCTCTTAATCCGTCAGGATTTCATTGTTCTCTAGAATCATTTAAAACTTCGGAGCGTCCTCCAGTTTGATTCATGGACATATTCATAGACAATCTTATGAGATGATTTCTGATGATATAAATAAGTTGTGCCTTACTCACCTACTTCCTTTCCAGCTGAGTATTGATCGAACGAAATGGCATCTCCAACTTCCTTTATGGAGCCACAGCCTCAACCACACTTCCACTAAGTGTAGTTGCAACACCTTATTCTATGGTGTATATCCCGTATTGAGGATTTGTAACTTTGCAGGTAGGTTTGCAGTTGGTATGTATGATCTCATCATCACTTTAGAAACATCAGTGTACATTCTGAAAATAAAATATTCTTTATCACTTCACATTTACACTTGTGGAGTATAAGAGTCAATATGAGACACAGTGGGAACACACCACGACAATTCATGTCGATCCCTTAGAAAATACTTTTTCCTATCTCCCCCAACAACGGGAAGACTGTCTCATTAAAGTGATAACCCGCAAATCTAGCGGTAAGAGATCTCCTGCCAAAAGTTTTAAAATGCGGATAATTGTTGGGAACTCATTTCCAACATAGCTACTTAACAGTTTTGAATACCCATCATAGTACGATGTGGAGTCGTAATGGCACATATATAGTGCAACCAAAAATGCGTAAGAAAACAATGTCAGGCTTAAATCCAGTTACCAACTGGTACGCAAAAAAGGTTGACTAATATTGGGTTCTAAAACGAATTAAGTAAGATGCGTGTAATATTGCATATCCCCAAAGAAATAAATGATAGGTTGGTACACATAACCTATTTCTTAGGCACCATCTGTAACCTTTGATGGTAGCCTTTGCGAGACTATTGGGCATAAGATGCTCTATATTGATCCTATTAAACATGCAATATTCATCAAGTCTTTTTGATGTAAATTCTCTAACATTAATAAGGGTGGTGAGCCTTTTGCACTTTTTTATTGTGTAATATGTGCTAGGAATTTTTAAACGCAAATTTCTTTGGAACTATAACTAGTCCAAAATATCAAAACATTCACCAGACCCATCAGTCACTTTAATGGTCCGCATTCTGCATGAATATTTTTTTTAAATTTCACCTTGTTATCTTTGTAATATGGATTGTTTACCATTTGCATCTTAGGATGGTCTCGATCCTGTTTTACGGAAGACTTTGTAAAATGAGTGATATGCTCTCTTTACTAAGCATAATGGGAGGGAGGAGGGGGTTGTGCATCTGGTACTTTAGAAAACACTTATTGAGAGATATGTCGTTACTTTTCATTATGTCAATCTTTTTCCCGTTGTATCGTCCACTCAAACACAGTGATGTACATATGAGTCCTTTCAAAACGAAACATCAAGTCACAACCAAAGTGCCTTTATGGTTATGTCAAAGTCTGTATGAGTCAATTTCCAACATTTCATCGTTGGAATAAATATGGATTCTATAATCCAAATTAATACTATAGTGATTTACATTTCACTAAATTGACTCATTAGTCTCTCTAAAGTATGTTTCCTTCCAAATACTTTAGTGACTATAAAAGATGCAATCAATTACATTATCATCGTAGTCAGGTTCCACATGGGTTTCTTGGGAATTTAACAAGGTGTGATTATCTCTTGGTACATCTAGAGATTTTGCTACCTCTTTGTTCTATCTTGAAAAATAAAATGAGCAGTGTTGCTCTCAATAAGATAGTCAATTGGACAGGGAAGTTCTTGTTGCCATTAAAGTTGTTGTGAAAATTGGTTGCTACTATGATACACACATTACATTGTATATATCAACACCTATGACCAGGTGCATTCCCAACTCTTTCTTTTTCCCTAGCTAGAATTACATCTTAGCTTCATCCCATATTCAGTTGATACCGGTACTCTGGTGTCATTACTACTGGGGAAAAATACATTTCCGTCTCATGATATATATGTCCCCTTTCACATGCTTTATATGAGTCATTACGTCTAACCCTTATTACTTCGGGGTTCTTTCCATTTTTAATTTTGCTAAATTTAGCTTAACATGAGAAATTTCTTTATCTCAATAGGCTAAGACAATCTCAGTACACATGTCAACCAATTACTTTAGGTTGAATATATTACTAAAAAAATAATTAATTCTCTTGTTGTCATACTTCAACATATACCGGTTCGTTAGTATTATGGATGAAGTAGAGAAGCGAAAATTTTCCGACTCAAATAAAAATAATTGGGAGTTCTTCCACAAAAAAATTGGAATACATGTGATTTTATCTGAACATATGTTTTGAAACTATTGAAATATTAATAGTTGATCAAGTAGATATAGTGAACAGAACATTAAAAAAATTTGGAAAAATATCAAGTATCCAATAATGGTGCTAAAGTACTTCTAAGCCCCAATGAATACATTGGAATTGAGTTGGTACAACCAATTAAACAAAATACACCATTCAACTATATCCAATATCATATTCAAGAGAACAAATAGCATTAAGACTAAAATTCTTAATGATTGAGATCAATAAAAATAATTTTAATTGACCGTTTACGTGATATGGACTTATCTTAAAATTTTTTAAAGAACTAGACATGTTCTAAAAAAAAAAAAGCCCAGTAAGTATTTAATGTTAAAGCCCACATTAACTTAACATTAGTTATTACATACCTGATGCTTTTGTTCCCATAGACGGAACCAGAACATACTTGATCACGCACGTCCCAGAACTTGGAACATGATAGATTATTGGAACAGGGTCGGACCGGGTTGGGTCGGTTTGGACTGAACTTGTTTGGACTTTTCTTCTTTCCCGAATCAAATCATAACACGATCGACTTTCCTTCTCCTCAGGTTCTCATAAGGATTCAAAGCTGCGGGGACACACAATGCAATCGCAACACAAATATACACAGAGTGAATTAATAATTATTATAAAATGTAATCACTCAATGGATCGGTTTGCATAGATATATATATAAAAAAATTAATTTATGCAAAGGTGACATTAAAACAATACCATGGAATTTTTTTTTTTGGTATGTATTAAATTGTTAAAAGCATAACGGACGATATCGATGCAATCAATTAAGTTATAAAAGCATAAATCAAACGTTACAATTCATTAAATCGATAATAAAGACAAAGAGTAAAGTACTGCAATTAAGAGTATCAAAAAGTCTAGGGAAGAAAAAAAAATCAATTTAATTCCCATTAAACACATCATGGTTTTATACACTTCATGTGCAAACAAAACAGGATAGATATTTCATGATGCATCCAAAAATTGAAACAAGAACAAACGAAATTTTTATGATTACCTATCATACATATATTATGTGATTAAAATAATAGCATAAGATGTTCAGTCAATCATCAACTATACATGTGCATCAATTTTCATAAATGTGATAACAGGGCAAATGAGTATATCAATCGTTAATTTTCTTACCCATGTTAGGTGATAACATAGATTTACATAAAACCAGTGGACCATATTGAAAAACCAGTAAAAGGTTAGAAATAAATAAAATAAAAAATATGTTCAATCAAAACAGGGAAAGCAAGAGTCACATAAACACAAAATCAATATATCTGGTCAACCGGTCATGAATGGCTAACAGACAAAATAGTATACACCCAATTCAAGGACTTTAACAGTCACACTATTTGCAATGAAATCAGTAGATACCCATTTCCTACGAACATAATCAACGGAGATTAAGTTTGGAATTTCATACCTTGAGCGTGGTTGACAGAGAGAAAAACAATAGAATTAACAATGGACATTTCCGAAGAGGCGGAGACGTATTGCGAATCTGTGATTAGATGATCGCAAAATAAATGCTTCTGTTCCATTGATCCAAACATAGCAAACATATATAATTTATTCAAAACCCTAAATATGGATCTGCTTCCGTGATTTGACAATTAACTAGGAAAGATTTGAGAGGCCAAACAGTATTCACTAATTTGATAATAACCGGAATATTTTTTTTTCTTTTGCGGCAGGGTTAGAGCTCACGTTGATAACGTATTGGAGTGGAAATGTAAGGTAGACAAAGAGGCAAAGAGAGTTTCCATTGATTAACATCATTTGATTACATAATACAATGTCCTATATATACTTGTAGGAAGTAAACCTTAGACACTATATTGGGCCGCACATCCATGGGCTACAAGCCCTACAACACATGAGGCAATTTAACCCATGTGATTGATGTAAATAAATAAACAGGGACAATACATACCTACCATCAGAATTGAAGTTCAAAGATGAGGGCAAGGCATAATGCGCATACGTCAATCTTGGATCCCGGGGCAAATGCACTTTGATAGAGGCATAAGAGCAAATAATATATCCACCGCGGAGATACCCTCGTCAAAGTAAAGCGACCTTTGGGTTGAACATGGGTCATTTCATATTGAGTATTTTCGTCACCCATATGACCTACACCACTAAGGTATCTTCTTGCCAAAGGATATCTTAGTAGGATGAATGGTATGGCAAGGGATAATATACCTAAGCATCGTGTGACGACTCGGCTATGGGATAAAGCAATTACATTGCATGTGTACATATATACTAAAAAGGCAGGGGAAGCAACAACTGCTTCACTCATTATCAAAAGAATAATTTTTCATTGCTCAATGTTGAGAGTTACATTCCACGGGTCTTTCAAAATCAAACCCTAAAAATAGCAAGAAAAAAGTTGCAAAGACAGAGAGGACTTTACAGCTAATAAAGGTATCTTAGGTGGAGATACAAATAACATATGGGGAAATCCTACTTAAGAAGGCCTAACAACCATACAAAGTTCAGGGATAGGGATACAACGAAAAACAACTCCTTCCGCCTGCTTTTCTGCTTCGTCAAAGGCCATATTGATGTGATTAATAGCAGCACGTTCAAACTGAGTATTTAGCTGAGTGGTTTGGGTCTACAGCTCCTGAGCATAGTTATTACGAAGCTCAATAAGTTAATCATCCAGCTTAGCAGCTTCTACAAACTGACGGCTTGTAACCAAAAGTTTTTCCTTCTCATAAAGCTCATTGGAAAGATGACTGACCTTAACAATCAAACCAATAAGCTGCTCCTACAAACCTGAAGAACACCCAAAGAAAAGGAGAAGGTCAGAAAATGAATATACAAGAAAAAGGAAAGACCATCATAAACAAGTCATAATCTACCTCCAACATGGTTAAGGGGGTCATCTAAGTTATGTAAGGCCTCGGTACGTTCTTCGTTAACAATATATAAATATTTTGTTAAAGTCACATGTTCGGTCCTGAGGTCATCAAGATCAATCCGAAGATAATGCACGATTGAAATTTTTCAGTTCCTCCAACCTCTTAGTCAAGGATTAAGAAGAGATATATAGCCTGAGGGGACATCGTAATCTTATCCTTGAGAGACCGAACCTCGGATGACAAAATATTCCGCTCAGCAGTGACCTTAGCTAACGAGGCATAGACTTCTTCTTGCTCACGAAGCCGCTGAAGCTCTCTAGAACCGCCCATTGAGCATTAGCAGGCCCCCCTCAGAATGTAACTACACGAAGGGTAAAAAATAAGTAACAGAAGGTATAAATACGAACCCGAGACTTTGAAGGATTCATTAGCCAGAGAAGCATTAGATTTGTAACTACAGAAAATCCATAGTTACACCCACTCTCGAATTAGATAGGTACAAAGTTGAATGAGAACGAGTTTATACACAAATCTACTTCTCTTTTTTTAAAATCCTTAATATCTTAAGTTACAAGTCGCTCAAGAACGCTCTAGATCTAGACTGCTCTCTTACAAAGGTTCTCTCTCTCTCTCCAATAATGTCCCAACCCCTTCTCAGGAGGCTAAGTCTCCTCTTTTATAGGGCAATATTACATAATAGAATACAGCTCGACTTATCTCGGACTAACGCTTGTATCTCGCTCTAAACAACTTTTATGCTTACTTTTTTGCCTTAAAGATCGGTTCATGTCGGGGACAGCTGTCCCTTTTCTTGCATAACAATCCACGCTTCGGGTTATTACTTCGGGAAACCTCATTATTTCTTGGACAACAAATCATACCTCGCGCCCCTTCCCTTTTCTTGTGCAACAATCCATACCTCATTAAATGTCTTCTCGAGCAAGTTATGTCAACCTCGCCAGATATCTTTCCGAGCAAGGTAGCTCTACTTCGCTAGATGCCCTTCCGAGCAGGTTGGCTCTACTTCGCTAGATATCTTTCCGAGTAAGTTAGTTCCCCTTTGCTGACGGGACCTTGTTAAGGCAGATCTGACAGTTGATTAGACTATTCACTTACACTCCTTCGGAAGTGGTGAATAATATCTTTCTCGAAGATTCTTCTCATTATCTCGCCCAATCTTCCTCGGACACGTTGCGGAGTGATTTTCTGTACCTACATTTTGCCTTTTCTCATTCCTTTCGCGGGTACCAAGAAAGGAAAGAGAATCCTACATTAATTTCGTAACCGCCACGTACGCGGATTTTCCGCTATCTTGTCTCCCACGATTCTTCTTTACAGTTACCAACCGGTTCCCCTTCCTGTGAAACCGTTTTTCTAGGTCATACCCTGGGTCCATTATAAATAGTCTTCTCCCTCATCTTTTTCTCTTCTTTACGTCCTTCAACTGCTTCTTCCCCGGCACTGTTCTTCTGTAAACTCTGTTTGCTTTTGATTTCCTTAGTTTTTCCTCACTTCTTTCACACCGTCTTCTCTCCTTTCAACAATGGCACCTAGAAAATTTCCCCTTGCCACTACATCAAAAGACCTTGAAGATTTCCAGGCTGATTTCAAAAAAATAGGTTTAACGCTGTCACCGGCGGTGGATCTTTCGGATGTGCCTCCGGTAACCGCAACCAGACGGATGGAATTGAACAATCGCTGGATTGAGGCAGAGACGTGGTCATCTACCAGGATGATTTCCACTTTGGGTCAGTTGAGAGCGGGCTTAACCTTTCCTCTGTATGACGCCCGGAATCCTCTTCTCTGTGATATTCTTGCTCATCTCAACAGGGGAGCCTTCTAGTTGAACGGTAATTCAATTCGGATTTGCAACGAGTTTGTGAGGCGTTCCTCTAGCGGTTTATCCCAGATCCCAGCTGTGGCGGAGAACTTCAACCCTGCGGACTACAACATTGCTTCTTTCTCGGAGAATTACTTCGATAAGACTCAAGGTAAAAGAAGGAAGTTTCAAGAGTGGGGTGTTGCTTTACATCGAAGGTCCCTGAAGGATTCTTCCAAAGTTCTTCTTTTGGATGTTGAGCCCGTTGGTTCTTCGAAGGAGGCTCCCAAGGGCCCTTCCTTGCGTCTAACTAACGATGAGGACTGGATGATGTTCCCAGTTGTTATCGAGGGTCCCCTTGTCTGGGGTTATGATGAGTCCGGGAATGCTCGGGAAGGCCCCCTCCCAGGTCATGTTCATATCGCTTCATTTGAACCTTGGAAGTTCAACTGGTCCGAGAGGCCCTCTGATGTGAGCTCGCTAGTCTTTTCGCTCGTTTCATTTTGGTATCTTTTATTTGAATTCCCCCCTTTTTTTATTGTGTTTTATTTATTATTATTATTATTATTTATATATATATATATATATATATATATATATATATATATATTTGTAGTATTCATTGCCTGCTCCCGGCTTGATCAAGGATAGATCCTCTAAGAAGCTTGCCGTTGGATCTCCTTCTACGAACCAGGTAACCCGCTTCCTGCTTCGCTTTTGGTGTTCAAATTCTGCTTTCAGAATCCAACCTTCGGTTTTGACAGGAGGAAGAACCCGTGGAAACCCCCGTCATAAACCCTCGTGTCCTTCTGAAGCGAAGTCATCGGGAGAGCTCTTCTGATGCGGCTGCTGCTACCAAGGTATCTTGCTACCATATTTACTTCGTAATATTAATCCCTTCTTGTTTCCTTAGACCTTGTTCAACTCCGGGATACTAACTCCTGTTTCCTAGGTTCCTCAATCCGCACCTTCCGCTTAACCCCAAAAATGCCGCAGAGTTTTGAATATTGGGGATCTCACCCGTATACCTTCTGCCTAGAAGCCAGCAGAGTTTCCTTCTCCTCCTGGTAAGAACAAGCCCGAGAAGCTAAAGGGCGCCACTCCTTCTCCGAAGGTTCTCATGCCAACTCCTTGTATCACGGTGGAAGAGCCCCTGGCTAAACCATCAGCAGGTCCTTCTAGTGAGAAGACTCGGAAAGTTTTTGAAGCAGAAGATCCAGCCTATGCCCCCGACATGGACTTCTTAATGGACGCTCTTATTTTAACTCGGAACAACCCTTCCACAATGTCTGCAGCCATGGAATCTGTAATCTCGCTATGCGCCGATACTTTTCTAGCTCAAGATCAAGCTTTCATGCAGAACGCTTCGCTGAATCTTTCCACCAACCAGCACGCTGCTATTATGGCCTTGGTTAGTATTATTAATCTTAAAAGCATTTGACGTACAAATCCCCCTCTTACTGAAAATACTTCACAGGAGTTCAAACGTCACATGGCTCAACTCGTGGAGATGCGGGTTGCCCGTGAGAATCTGAAGACTGCCAATGAACGAATTCAGGATCTCAGGAATGATCTCGCTGATGAGAGGGAGCGTTTAACTAAGAAAGACGAAAAGATTTTGGAGCTTCGCAATAAGTTTAATCTTTTCTCGGTTCTTATTTCTATCTCGTTCTCGTTTTTACTATCTTGTTATTTTCGTCAAGCCCGTTCTACGAAGTATTATATGAATTTTGAAGAAGCCAAGTCGACCGTGGATGATTACCAAGAAGAACAAGCAAACCTTTTGTCCCAGATTAATTGCTACATATCTGAAAATGAGATCTTGAGCGAAAAGCTTTCGATGTCATATTCTCTGGCTGATTATCTAGCTAATGAGTCCGCTACTCATGAAGAGTCGAATTTCCACCTTCGTGAGGAGAATGAACGATTGAGGACCGAGCTTCGGCAAATTAGTAATTCTCTCACCACTTCCCGTAATCTTCACTCCTCATCCATGGACCTAGCTAGGCGCCTTGAGGAGGATAAAGAAAGAATAATTAAGAGAAAGGACAGGTCTGAAGCTGAACTTCGCAAGATCTGGAGTGAACTTTCCGAGTTGAGGTCTGGATATGAGAAGCTGAAGGCTGAAAATGCTGGGTTAAGAAACGAGAACAACGAGTTAAATAACGACATGTCTTCTATCTTGGTTCGCTTGGAGAGGCTTCAGGGCAAGAAAACTGCTCCCGCTCCTCCTGTGAAGAAGAAGCTTGTCATGCCTCCTCGAGGCGGTAAACTTGTTATCGGATCCCCTAATGAGGATAAACCCATTTCCGGCCCTGGAGAGGACGTGGGAAAATCACCTCTAGAACATCACAGCTTTCTCGAGTCAGAAATATCAAGACTTGACCATTTTAATCTTGACGTCCAGAAAAACTTAAATTCTGTTATTTCGCAGAAAGAAGTTAGCTCTAAGTGTTGTTGTTTCTTCGTGCTTCGCTTGGTTACTCTTGTTTCTCATTTCGCTGTTATCTTGCAGAATCCGAGGAGAGTTTGAAGAGTCAAATTTTGCACTTGTCTCGCCAAAAGGATAGCTTGGCTGAGGAGTTATCCAAATTGCAGGGAGAGCTTGCTTCCTTGAACGAGGATTGCGATAAGATGGAGGAGGATGCTAAGAAGGTAGCAAAATTGACTCGCCGAAATGCCCAGGAAGAGAAGGTGAAATTTGTTACCGAGTTCTGCAAATCTCATGGTCTCGACGTCCCTAACATGAACCTAGAGGTTTTCTCCGATGATGAACCCACTGTCTTCGCCGAAGTTGAGAACGAAGATACAAAGACTGATGAAGACATTGAGAAACCTCATCACGAGGTCCCTCAAGGCACAGGAGGTAACGACGCTGGGGCTGGTAACAATAATGGGGCTGCGGGATTTGACGGCAACCTTGATGAAGAGGGAGTTAACAATCCCTGATTATTTTCTTTGATGTTTGTGATACTTTGGTTCTTTGTCCTTTTAACATTTTATCTGGGCGCTCCCAAGCTTGGGGGGCATGACAATTTTTGCTCGTATTTTGCCTTAATATATTATCTTTTCCCTTTCTTTGCTTCATTTGCTGCGCTTATATATATATAACCTGTATGTTTGTTAATGGATGCTTTGCCCTGGAATCTCGGAATCATTCCGAGATACCAAGTATATACTTGACGAAGGAAATAGGCAAAGAATAATTAATATTGCTTAAGTATATACTTGCCCCTTATTCTTTGGGTGTTTCCGAAGTAAATTTTTTTTTTTTTTTTTTTTTGCCTAATGCGAAATAAATGCTCGAAAAAATAAAATCGTATTTAAAGTATATACTTGCCTCTTGTTCTTTGGTGGATTTATGTATCATACCTTGTGCTTTTAGCTCCGCTCGACCTTACCTTATCTGCTTTAGTCTTTCTCGCATTATTGTCATCTCGCTGCAATTATTATTCTCCAGTTCATAGCATAATCGAGTTAGTCCACATATCATCATGTATAAGATATCAATTGCGAGTGCTTCTTATGTAATGTAGGAAGTACTCCTTAGAATTGTATGGCTTTTGTGGTCAAGCTTTGTAATGTTCTTGCTTTTTTCTTTGTAGTATATACCTACCTCTTTGCGAGTATACACTTGCCCTTTTGTTGTGCCTCAGGTCTCATATATATATATATTATTATTATTACATCTCTATCATCAGTTCGAGGTCTTATTTTGCCTCCTAGTTAAGGTCTTATTTTGTCCCACCCCGTTGGTCAGGGTTTTTCAACGAAGTCTCAGGCGCTCTTTACTCTTGCGAAGTAAAGATCCATCAACCTCGCCTTATCTCGCTCATTGAGGTCTTATGTGCAAAAATATCACAGGCCTACCTACTCCCGTGAGTACCAGCCCCGTAACATTGCCGACTTTGGTGGTCACTCAGATCCCTAAAGGAGGGTGCCGTCCCTTTCCCTCTGAATACCCCCGTGCTTTTGGGCTTAGGCATCAGTTGCTTCGTGACCTCGTGCCATTTTTCCGATATGGCTCCTGGTTACGAAGTCACACCCTAGTTGGGGTGGTTTTGGGACCGAGCGGAAGAACTACACCAGGCCATCTTCTTCTTCACTGGCTAGTTCTTACACCCCCTCACCGAAGGTAACCCAATTGGGGCCCTCGGAGGATGGGTCTTACGATTTCCCCAAGCTGGTGGTTGTTAACCACATCTGAGATTATATCGTGACGCGCGTGTAGGTCTTACATTTTACCCTTGCACTTTGTGCGAACTAGGTTGCACGCCACGAGGTCTCAGCCTCCCTAAGTAGAGGTTTAATATAGGACTTACGATCGCCTATTTTGAGGGTCGTAAGCAGACCTCCTAAATGAGGTCTTACTTGTGGCCCTCGCATTTTCATGTTTTGAATTTACACATTTTTTTTTTGCTTTGCTTCCGTTGATTTTCCAATGTTGCTCAACAAATAGTTCATTCATTTTTTGATTGATACATATATTTTTTCCATTTTTTTTATCAATTCTTCACGAGTCTCTGTTGCTCATGGGTAATACTTCTTGATGTAAATTGGATTCCACGGGTGGTCCAATCTGTGACCTTGCCTTTCTGCTTCGCCATATACGATGTCCCCGTTACTGTCTGTATCCTTTCCTTCACAGTACGCGAGTTCATAAGCTCCGTTTCCCACTTTTATTTTTACGATGAAAGGTCCTTCCCACGTAGGCTCCAGTTTTCCTCCGGGTTCCTTTTGATATGGGGGTATCTCGGGCAGAACCAGTTCCCCTGGGATGAAACTTCTTTCTTTCACCCTCTTGTTGTATTCACGAGATAGTCTCCGATGATAGTTCGCCATGTGTTGTAGAGCCATCTCCCTGTTTTCCTCCAAGTCATCTAACTTTTCTAGGATCATGTCCGAGTTTAAACC
This sequence comes from Papaver bracteatum, assembly GCA_023529315.1. Classification (NCBI taxonomy): domain Eukaryota; kingdom Viridiplantae; phylum Streptophyta; class Magnoliopsida; order Ranunculales; family Papaveraceae; genus Papaver; species Papaver bracteatum. The sequence continues at coordinate 3,037,824 of JAJJWX010001246.1, forward strand.
CTTTTTCCAGGCTTATTGTTTTGTAGTAGGGAACATGATCTCAGTAGGCAGAACTGCCTCAACTCCGTATGCCAAACAAAATGGGGACATTCCTGTTGCTTCTCGCCTCGTGGTTCTGTATGACCATAGCACCTTCGGAACTTGTTCGCACCAGTTATGGTGATGTCCGTCTAACTTCTTTTTAAAGTGGATGCTATTGTCTTGTCCATTGCCTCCGCTTGCCCATTACTCTGTGGGTATAGCGGGGTAGACTTCGCGGACTGTATCTTGAAAGCGCTAAATAACATCTTCACGTTTTCCCCCTCGAATTGCATCTCATTGTCAGAAACGATTTGCAGAGGGACTCCAAACCTACATATGATATGTTCAAGTATGAAATCGTACATGTCACCATCTCGTGTGTTCTTCACAGGTTTTGCCTCAACCCATTTTGTAAAATAGTCCGTTGCCACTATCAGGTACTTCCGCTGCAAGCTTTCGGAAACAAATGGCCCCACGATATCTATTCCCCATATGGCGAATGGCCATACACTTAGCACAAAATTTAGGCTTGTCGAGGGTGCATGTATACGCTTTCCGAATCTTTGACAAGCTTCACACCTTGTTGCCACACATTTTGCGTCTTTATGCATGCTCGGCCAAAAGTATCCCTGTGTCTTGGTTTTATAAGCCAATGATCTGGTTCCGCTGTGATTTCCAGCGTCACCGTAATGTATTGCCTTCATAATTTGCACTCCTTCTTCTCGTGACAAGCATCGCAATAGTTGCCCTAGGAATGATCTTCGATACAGGATTCCTTCTCTTAGTTCATAATTTGTGGATATCCCTTTGATTTTGTGCGCCTCAAACCTGTCTCTAGGCAGATCACCCTTCTCGAGGTATTTGTGAATAGGTGTCCTCCAGTCATCTTCTTCCATTTCGTCAGATGCACTACCCTCTACTATCATCACGGACTTCTCGTCTTCCAACTCATTTGTTACTGAGGGGTGCATTAACCTTTCAATTCAGATATATTTTTCCGAGGTGTCTTCTATCATTGATGCAATAAAGGCTAAAGTGTCTGCATGTCTGTTATTATCTCGGCTTACTTGTCTCCATATTATATTGGGTATTTCCTTTGAATATTCTTTCACGAGTTGTAAATATCGATTCATCACCGCATCGTTCGCTTGATACCTCCCTTCTATCTACCTTACTACCAGTTGAGAATCGCTAGTTATTCTTATTTCTTCCAACTTCATCTCGATATCCAGCCTCAAGGCCTGTATGACTGCCTCATATTCTGTCTCGTTGTTAGTGGCTTTATATTCCAGTCGGAAGCAAAATACTGTCCTTGCTCCTTTTGGAGAAGTAAATACTATTCACATTCCTCCTCAAGCGCTGTTGGATTATCCGTATACAAATATTTCCCATCTCCTTGGGTGATTTTCTTTCAGTAAATCTGTAGGATCCGGACGCTCCTCATCTATATCCAACATTTCTTCCACTCCTTCGTCTTCTTCTATTGGGAACTCGGCCAGGAATTCCGCAACTATGTGTGACTTCGTTGAATTTTGTACCTCGTATTTTAATCCGAATTGATCTATTCGGGTGTTCCATCTTTCAACTCGCCCAACTCTCCTCATATTCTTTAAAGATGACTCTATAGGGATTCTCGTTAGAAATTTTATCTTGTGAGTCTGAAAATAAGTTCTTAGTTTTTCTGAGGAATACACCAGCGCTAGAATCAACTTTTCTATCTTTGTATAGTTCTTTTCAGCAACATTGAGTGTTTTGCTGACGTAAAAGATAGTCTTTTCAACTCCTTCATCTGTCCGACGGCACTGAACTGATGGCGTTTGGTGTAGCTGCGAGACAAATCAGTAGTTCTTCATTTGGCTCGGGCTTTTGGAGAATTGATAAGTTGATAAGATATTCTTTTATATTTTGTAGGGCCTGTTCGCATTCTTGTGTCCACGAAAATTTTGTTCCCTTCTTCAAAATATCGAAGAAGTGTTTGCATCTATCCGAGGATTTAGAAATGAATCTTCCCAAAGCTTCCAACTGCCCATTCAGTTTTTGCACATCTTTTATCGTCGCTGGCGATGGCATGTCCAATATGGCTTGAACCTTGGATGGATCTACTTCGATCCCTTTCTCGGACACGATGTGCCCCAGGAACTTCGCTGACTCCACTCCGAATATACACTTCGCAGGATTTATTTTCATTTTGAATGCCCTCATCTGCTCGAATATTTCTTTCAAGTCTTCAACATGGTCCCCTGACTCCTTAGTTTTAACCAGCATGTCGTCGACGTAGACCTCCAGCTTGTTGTGCACCCATTTTGCGAAAATCTTCTTCACTATCCGCTGGTAAGTTGCCCTTGCATTTTTCAGTCCGAACGGCATTCTCGTGTAGCAATACAAGCCTCTAGGAGCGAAAAAGGCCGTGTGATCTTGGTCTTCTTCTGCGAGTGGTATCTGGTTGTATCCACAATAACCGTCCATTAAAGTTAACCTCTTGTACCCTGAAGCTGGCTCCACCATTTGCAGTATATTGGATAGAGGGAAACTATCCTTTGGAGAAGCCGTATTTAAGTCGCTGAAATCTATGCATATTCTTATTCCTGTAGTCTTCTTTGGTACTATCACCATGTTAGCTATCCATGTTGGATACTTCGCGGGTCTTATTATTCCCGAGTTTAACATTTTCTGTAATTCTTGCTCTATTTGCTCGTGATAAGCAGTGGCTATTTTTCGTATTCGTTGCCTTATTGGTTTGATTGCTGGGTTTAGATCCAGTCTATGGCAAGCAACTTCAGGATCTATCCTAGGCATCTCGTTCATGCCCCATGCAAAGCCATCACTGTATTCTTTCAATAGCCTTATCAACCTTTCCTCCTCATCCGACTCCATCATTGTTCCGATCTTCACCGTTTTTGTTTCATCTTCGCTGCACAAATTTATCTCTTGCGTGGGTTCTACTGCTGCGAAGTTCATGATCGGGTCTCCGAGCGGAGATGGACCCTTTAGTTGCTGCACGGGCTCGTCCTTATCTTCTGGGATTTCACTTGGGATAGCCCATCCTTCTTTTGCTTTGACCATATACACCATTAATTCTTCTTCCCTCTTTGCTTCTTGCACTCTCTTCTTTTGTTACTTTTTTCGCTTTATCTTCTCGTCATAGTTGTGCACATCTTCATCGTTACACTCTCTGTCTTCCTTCTGATCTCCCTTTATCTCGCCAATACCGCTTGGCATAGGAAATCGAATAGCTTGGTGATATGTGGATGCTATTCCCTTGATCCCATGTATCCATGGTCTCCCAATCAAAGCGTTGTAGGGAGATTCTACATCCACCACGCATATTGTTACCTCGGTTTCAAGTTCCCCTGCGAAGATTTTCACGATCAGCTCCCCTATTGGCTTCGTTGCTACTCCGTTAAACCCATAGATATTATAGGTCGATGGTACCATATCCGAATCTCGGTAGCCCATTGCTTTAAACGCGTGGTAAAAGAGAATATCCACCGAGCTCCCTGTGTCCACCAAGATTCTATCTATTGCCCATACTTTCTTTTTTTCTACGGAACTTTCTTCCCACTTCGTACGCTCTCCGAAGTTCAAAGTGATCACCAAAGGATCTGTGTACGAAGCTCCTCCTTCCGGGGCGTCTGCTGCTGAGAAGGAAATAGTCATTATCTGCCACTCTTCTAATGGTTCTTTTTTCGCGATGTTGTATATCTCGTTTCCTTCAAAATCCCTCTTATGAACCCTTTGTAACATATTATCATGAAAGTTTTGTATATTTTTCGCAGAGTGAATGATGGAGTTGCAGTTTAAATTTTGTACCCCTCTGTCGATTTCGATTCTGTATACTTTTGATTGCTTTTGATCACCTCTTGGAGGTGGTGGCGGGGGTATGGGTCCTGAATTTGCCAAGAAATGCTTGAGTTTTCCATTTTCAATTAGGCGAAGTATTATTCGTCGGATGTTTCTGCAATCTTCTGTGCGGTGTCCGTGGAAGCAATGATACTTGCAAAAGTCATTATTTCTCACACTTGACAAGGGCTCCACCCCAAAATTTCCCGGGGGTGGAATTTCTTCCGTCAGGACAATTGATTCCCATATCTTCTCGACAGTGGTGTTGAGATCGGACAAAACTACATCCTCGAACTGCGGTTTCTTTCTCCCATATTGCTGCCCCGGTTGGTATCTTCGTGAGTTCCTCAGATTATCATCTCGGAACCCTTCATAATTCCGAGGTCTTGGATCGATATACCTCGGATGTTGATCTATCCATTCTTGGTCCCCACTGGATACTGCTACCAGCTTCGCGGGTATTGTTGCCAATGGTTCCGCGTCCTCATATTTCATATCGCCTTTTATCACATTTGTTATTCTGGGAAGCAGACGCGAGTTCCCCTCCTTGGATTAAATTGGGGCTGCTTCAATTTCCTCCCTTTGTTTCTCCTCCAACGCCACATACTCCTCCTGATATTCTCGGAGTTCACTCATTGATATTGTGTTACAAATTACGAAGAGCTGCGTGTGCAAGAGGTCGGTTGGTATTAATGCGTTTACGAAGGCCAGGATGAAATTTCTCTCATCTACCCTTCCCACGAGTTCACTACATACGGTTCTCCATCTCGTAATTAGACTTCGCAAGTTTTCGCCTGGCTTTCTTCGCAAGTTGAACAAAGTTTCTATTCCTGGCCTTAACATGTTATTGCTTATGTAAGTTGTCAGGAATACTCTCTGCAAATCTTTAAACGACGAGATTGAACCTTCTGCTAACCCTTCGAACCATTTTGAGGCTTCCCCGGTTAAGCTAGCTGGGAAATATTGGCACAGTACTGTTTCATACCTCGCCCACTGCATTAATGAGAGAGTGTACTGTTTCAGGTGCTGCACAGCATTCCCCGTTCCGTCGAATATGCTTCCGAAGGTAGGAAGTGAACACCTTCCTGGGATTCTTCCCTCTAGTACTTCGCATGAGAATGGTGATTTGTCAGCCTCCATAATTGCCTCAGCCAATTGTAATCTTCCTCCCCTTCGCGGATTATTGAGTAATACTTTCATTTCCTGTATTTCGTTCAGGACTGTCTGATTAACTTCGTCCCTTCCTTCTTCCCTCCTTCGTTTTCTCCTCCTATTACTTCGCTCAGCATCACCTTCTCTCCTTTCTTCCTCTTGTCCCATTCTCTCTGCTCGGTATCTCTCTTCTTCCTCTGCATACTTCCTTGCTTCCTCCTGCCACTGTTGTTCTCTGTATCTTTGTTCTTCCCGAGATCTTTCCTCCCTCCGGATTCTCTCAGCTTCTCTTCGCCTTTCTTCTTCCCGTAGTCTCTCCTCCTACCGAGTTCTTTCTTCCTCAAATCGCCGTCTTTGGTATTCCCATCTTGTTTCCTCCAAGGCTCTCCTCAGCAACCTTTCTTCGTTGCTTTCTCTTCGACGTCTCCTTCTCCGTTCTCCTCTTTCTCCTTCCTGTTAATCCTGAGGCACTTCCCCTCCTTGGTTCACGTTTTCTCCCATACCAGTTTCACCTCGTGCATCTCGAATAGTCCTTTCTTCATCAAGTTGGTTGTTTCTCTGTACCAAGATCGCGTTTTGCCTCATGAGTATGGTCCTTTGCTCCATTAGATCTCTCTCCCTTTCCCTTTCTAGGATCAACACCTCTCTAATCTGCTCCAATGTAATATTTTCTTCACCGGCAGTTTCCCCTCTGTTCTCTTGCAGAGGTTCTTCTTCCACCTCCGTTTCAATGTTAACGGTATGGATCGATCCTTCTCGGTAACATTCGTCCTCTTCCTGTTGGATCTCACCCTTCCTTCCTCTTCTGCTTGATGTTTCGCCTATTTCCATCCTGCCTCCTCTTCTTGCTAGACGCAAGCTTCTCCTTGATGCGATGAGATGTTGTGCTCGTTCCGGTACTCTTGCCATGGACAACCTGTTAAACTCTCTTTCTCCGATTTTACGGCTTATGACCAGATCTAGCTTTCTTTCCTTCCGGTCAGCAGGTTTCAGATCTACCTTTCCTCTTTTAGTACTATCAGGCTTCCTTGACCACTATTCTTCAGTTCTTCCAAAGTAACAACTCACTTAGTGATTTGTGTGACAACAGATTTCCCAAACAATCTCAAGTGAGACTAAGATCTCAACATGAGATCCCTGTTTCTCGGTGCCAAAATGTAACTACAGAAAATCCATAGTTACACCCACTCTCGAATTAGATAGGTACAAAGTTGAATGAGAACGAGTTTATACACAAATCTACTTCTCTTTTTTTAAAATCCTTAATATCTTAAGTTACAAGTCGCTCAAGAACACTCTAGATCTAGACTGCTCTCTTACAAAGGTTCTCTCTCCAATAATGTCCCAACCCCTTCTCAGGAGGCTAAGTCTCCTCTTTTATAGGACAATATTACATAATGGAATACAGCTCGACTTATCTCGGACTGACGCTTTTATCTCGCTCTAAACAACTTTTATGCTTACTTTTTGCCTTAAAGATCGGTTCATGTCGGGGACAGCTGTCCCTTTTCTTTCATAACAATCCACGCTTCGGGTTATTACTTCGGGAAACCTCATTATTTCTTGGACAACAAGTCATACCTCGCGCCCCTTCCCTTTTCTTGTGCAACAATCCATACCTCATTAAATGTCTTCTCGAGCAAGTTATGTCAACCTAGCCAGATATCTTTCCGAGCAAGGTAGCTCTACTTCTCTAGATGCCTTTTCGAGCAGGTTGGCTCTACTTCGCTAGATATCTTTCCGAGCAATGTAGCTCTACTTCGCTAGATATCTTTCCGAGTAAGTTAGTTCCCCTTTGCTGACGGGACCTTGTTAAGGCAGATCTGACAGTTGATTAGACTATTCACTTACACTCCTTCGGAAGTGGTGAATAATATCTTTCTCGAAGATTCTTCTCATTATCTCGCCCAATCTTCCTCGGACAGGTGGTAGAGTGATTTTCTGTACCTACAAGATTCTTTGCATGCATCTTCAACAACCCTTTGAGCATCATTAGTTTTCTTAAGAGCCATCACGTAAGCATCGAGGGCCTTATGGAACTTCCTTAATTCTTGCTCCAGCCACACTACCTTAGTAGAAAGACTAGTGTCACAAGGACCAGATAATTGCTGAGGTATGAAGTTCACAATTCCATGTTCCTGATGCGCATACTCCAGAAGGTCACTCAGATAAGTCCACTTTGCCCCAACCAACATTGATTTGCTTACTCATTTGCAGATAAGGAACATAGGGTAAGAAAACAGAACTCCTACAAACAAAAGAAGCAAATGAGGATTATACATAACCGAGAATATGGAAAAGCCGATGGAGAAAATTAACATAGATATCAACATAGGCTTTCATATTTTGGATGCTACCCCTGCAAGTCTTACCAAAGCCTTGTCAAGCAGGAACACAGTCCGGGTCAAGAAACATATTTATGTCCATGCGATACTGAGCCATCAAGCTATCCATTCCTGAAGAAGCCTCTAAAAAATCATCAACTTGTTGCGGAGATACGACAGAACAAAAATGACCCCTCGAATCCATCAGAACAAACTCTATAATATCATCATTAGTACTTCCAAGGGCCAAACTCTCAACATATTATCCTTTGCTACGTGCAAAGAACGAACCAACAATCTCTTCAGTTCAAACATGGGATACCAGAGCTTGACTCTTAGACTTACGGCGCAATAAAGTATCGCCACCAAAAGCAACGAAGGTCGAAGGACCATCCATAACAAAATATCCACCAAAAGAAGTATTTCCCATACCACCAAGATTCATATCACTAGTACACAGAAAATTACCAAGTGTTGATCAGTCTGGCGACGCCGGTGGTATGGTACTAGCAATGAAAATTTAAACAGATTGAGCACTTCACAAAGAAGTATGAGTTACAATGAAAGAAAAATTGCTAAGAAAAACTACAAATTTATTTTTGACATGAGAACTAGATCCCCTAGCCATTGAGGATGAAACATATTCCTGGATGAATGAACCTACGAAACTCTGAGAAGCTATCGGAGAAGATAAATGCCCAGTTGTAGCCAATACCGTAGCACTTTGTTGATGGGTGAAAACTATTCACTGGTTTTTGAGGAAAAGTGGAGAGACGAGCAATTCCTTGAACGAGCAAATTGTTTAGACCTTTTGCAAACAGATGCATTGCATAGAAGTTCTTTGGGTTCGAGAGATCAATCTATGAGACTCTGGCCTAAACTAAGACAATGGTCATTCCAGAGTCAATTCGGTCACAAAGAGGGATGAGGGTCGATCTGTATAAGGGAAGCTGAGAAGTGTGTAAGATCATTGATGATCGAGGATTATGGATGTGTTTTAGACTTTGCAAGTTTGTGAACTTTTAAGTTATGATTGATTGAATTCTGCTATATTGAGAGTGATTATTCAGATGATAATTCTTCTTCGGATGAGAATTCTTTTTGTTCAATCGTGGATTTAGAAACTTATTTATATTACAATAACTATAAACACACTGATCCCCAGTAAGTGTGACGGTTATAGGAGTGAAAGAGTGGGGAAATGGAAATCGTGTTTGAACCAGTTCCTCATCATGTGGAGACTTGGTTGATAGTCCATCCACTACTTTGCTAACTCCTTCAACTATTTGCACGACTTACTCATATTTCTTATTGTGGGTATACACATGTGCTATAGGCCACCAGACCAAAACCCTAGTGAATATCCCCCTATATGACATGATTGATGTCTCACGAATGCGGAGTCTGCAAGACAGACGTATATTTAATTGGTCAATTGTTGACTTGACTATACATGAGTCTTAGCCTTGATGATGAGTGGAGCATGATTGATGAATGCTTTATGATTTATGGATTGAGAATTTCTACTGGGACAGATGCATAAACATTTAGTCTTGGTAAATTGTGATATATCATTTTACCAGTTGAAGTAATAATGATGTTCTGATGATTTGGATAGACAAATGTTGGTCTAATGAAATTGCTTGATCATGGACCTTTTGAAAAAAAAATGTTGCGGAGCACTCGATCTGTCATGAGTTATCAAATGACAAAGTGAGATTATAATGGTCGACTGACAAACCAAATTTTGCTTGATAAATTAATGCAATATGATACCTGGATTGGTGTGGAATTCTCGAATATTGATAGTTGAATCAACATGAAGAATATTGCTACTCGGATATTGATAGTTGAATCAACATGAGAAATATTGCTTGGTTGAGCAATTAAATATTGATAGTTGAATCAATATTGCTAGTTTGAGCAAATATTGCTCGATTAATGAATTATTTATAGCGGGACCAAATAAAATACTAATTAAAAATACTGGTAGCTGGACCGAATATTGTATAATTAGTTAAAATGTTGATTGCTGGATCAACATAAAATCATTTAGTGTTTGAACCTGTTCAGAATTATGCTTTGCAAAGCATTTGGTTCGAAACCCTAATTTTTGATTGATTGTTGATCAATGGATGATTTACTGAAAATAAACCAATGAATGAGAGAGGGACCGGCTACATGAGATGGTGGGATGACCATGTAGCGCCTGGGTACTCTAATGAGCATGCACCAAAGTCTTTTATAGACCAGTTGGTGAAAGGATGATTAAATGCTCGTTTAATCATTATTAAAATAGTGCTCGTCTAAGCATTAGGTGGTAAAATCTAATTATGGAGAGAATATGGACCGACTAAGGGGTATGAAACCGGCCCTTGGTGGTCGTGAGACCAACTGATGGTCGATGGATCAAATTCCAAGTTGTTTGGAAAGAGCTTGAACCCAATATGAATTGTAGAAGATTAATTAGGTCAAAATCATCAAAATGGGTGCAATATACTTTTTCAATCCAAAGGGCCGACCAAGGTGGCATGCCCGTGACACCATGTTGCTCGTGGCACAATTCTGAGAATTTTGATATTTGTTTTATGTGCGTTTGAGCAATATTTTGGATATTCAGAAGAGTTTGATCTTGACTGAAATTCTCAATTTTGCTTGTATGAGCAAGTAGGACTTTGCTCGTGCGACCATTATCTTAAGAATATTAAAATAATAATATTTTAATGTTCGCCGTGAGAAGCCCGGACGGTCGTGGGACCATTTGACTTTTTGCCTTTGTGGAGATTTGAGTAATATTGGAGAAATATGGTAAAATTGGGTTTTTTGCTCAAACGAGGGAGTTTCATGAGATGAGAGAAGAAACAAGGAATTAGAGAGGTATGGGACTAGCCACGGACATGGCATGGCATGGATGGCCCGGTCCCGAGACGCTCTTCTTTATTTTTATTTATTATTTTTCTGGCTTGTGTGAAGAAATATGGATAAACTAGGAGTTTTGCTTAAACGAGGAAGTTTGCTCAAACAAGGGGATTTCAAGAGATGGGGGAAATAATAAAAATAAAATAAAAAGATGGGAGGCGGGACCGGCCACGGCATGGCCGTCCGGTGGGCCTGGTCTCGTGCATCTCTTTATTATTTTTTATTTTGCTTCATTTTCCTATTTTGCATAGGTTTCCATACTTCCTCGTTCGTCCATATTTTTGAATGATCGTTTATGCATTTGGGTGCTCGTTCGTGCATTATTGCTAAGTACACTCGCACCATTTTCTCGGGGGTAGCCCAAATGCCCGTATGTTGAATATTTATTACTAACCATGGAATTCTGCTGGAAAAAACCATGAATTGAAGTAATGAAATATTACGATGAAAGTAGAATATTTTCTAGCAATTGATGAATTTTGCGACTAGAATCAATTAATTGATGGATTTATACTATCAGGAAATCTGTTTAGGAGCATTATATTTATTCGAGAGTCGATATATGAGCTAGTGGAAGCATCGTACTCATTCTGAATATTCATTATGTATAGTCAGGGAGCATTGCGACATCCTGAAGACGTTATTGCTCTATACTAGCGGTTAATTCATCTAGGAGTCATCAAATCATTCTCAAAAATATACAAAAGTGATTACTGAAGTTGCTCAATATTAATGAAATATGTGAAATATTGAATGCTCAGCTGAGATGCTTTAATGATTGTATATTTACACATGCTCTGAGGCAGTACACTCAGTCAGAGATTATCGTGGCATGATCTTTCGTGCTTGAATTTTGAAATATGAACTTCACATACTCGTCTGACTGTTGGATCAAAAATATGCGAAATTATGATTTTACAATTTTAGCCTTTTTCAAAAATCCACCATCAACACACTTGTGGTAGCGAAATAAAAAAATTGATTACTCACAGGAACATGAGAATAAGCATACACAGCTAAGGAAGTAGTCCTTGTCTCAGCCAGAGTAACGATGCCACCTTCTTTAGAAGGACTAACATGAACATAAAGATTATCACCCTCCACATACTAATTCATATCAAGGCTACAACCATCTTTTTCAAAGTCTTCCTCCATGTCATTCAAGTGAGGACTCTCTGCGGTATCCTTAACACCGCCAACATCCTCAACAATAATTGGCTTCCGCTAAGTGCTATTACACCCGATAAGAATCAAGGGGAAATACTTATACACCCAAAGCAAAGGTAATGATTCTTTCCTCCCGGGGAAAATGTACAGTCTCATATTTGGATGCTTCCATATTATCCTTTCTCTTCCTAGTACGAGTAGCAACGTAGGTACCGGCGGAACCATGAGTACTAGCTGATCACGCAAGGGCAGACAAAAATCAAAATATAATGAAGCCTTATGAGCATCAAGGAAGAAGACATAAAAATGAGGTAATAAAAAGGGAAAATTAGGCGCAGGCCCAAAGAAAAAAAAATTCTTATTGTCAGGCCCACATTTAATTTTAGATACCGTGACACCCAAAATTATCCGAAATTATTAAGAATCAATACATAACTCGTTATGCATACTATTTTTTCAGGCATAACTCGTTATGCAACCTAATTTTTCAGGGGTATAATTGACAACGCAACTTGGAAATAACATATCTAAAAATTCGCACCTTGGAATTTTATAAATTTTATATCGTTGGAAATATTTTTAAGAGAGATACACAACGAGTAGAAACAACAATATCAATTTTTTGTTTTTCACGAAAAAATCGAAAGTGATCATCATTTTAGGCAAAATTTTCGAAAACTTGATACATAACCATTATGCAGCCACCAAATAAGATGCATAACACATTCTGCAGATGCATAACGAATTATGCAACCATTTTCTCGACTGCATAACAAAGTTATGTAGCCATTGTATTAGTGCTTACATAAAAAAATAGATGCATAATGCATCTATTTTCTCGATGCATAAAAGATTGTGCAACAATTTTCTCGATGCATAATGCATTATGCAACTATATTTTCGGATGCATAACAGGTTATGCATCTATTTTTGAAACTACATAACATGTTATGCAGATATTATTGTAGGTGCATGACAAGTTATGCAGTCTTTGTTTTTGTTGGTTTTAATAGTGACAAAAAAGTTGTTGCATAACATGTTATGCAACCGTTTTCTGGACTGCATAACAAATTATACAACAAATTTTGTAGATGCATAATAGGTTATGCATCCATTTTTATAAATGCATAACATATTATACAGCTATTTTTATAAATGTATAACATATTATGTGATTTTCTTTCCCTGTATTGCACAATAGTGATCCGTGCTTCTCTTTCACTGTATTAAACAACAATCATATATTCATTCCCAACAGCAAAATCATTTCCTGCAACTTCTTCTTGCAATAACTATCTTGAACTCATCAAATAACTCCAATTTTTCTCGGTTATTCAATAGAGATGCATAACATAACTCACCGCTTCGCAGAAGTATCACGACAATAATCTGCTTTATCCTGAACTCATCACAGATTCACATTCCATCTCTATGTATCACCCATGTCTCTGTATCCTGTCAATCCACCATCAACCCATCTTCTCTATTACACAGTAACATCATCACCTTCGATTCTTAATATTCATCAGCAAAATTGATTGGAACAGCAACAATAATATTTCATCGATTAAATCCTAAACTTCATCTCTTTATCTCTGAAATCAACAACATTATCTCTTCTCTTGTATCTCGATCTGCTTCAACTCTGGTTTCTTCAAAACTTAGAAAATCCTCTCAATCACCATATTAATACCACTATCAACAAACCCTTATTCCATTTCGGTCTTGATTCAACAACAAACACCCACTTTCTCTGTTCATCATCGTCTTTAATTTCTTCTCCATGAGTTCCATTTCTTGATCTCAAAAAATTTCTCTCGGTTCAGATCCCCTTCTCAGATTCAATAATATTTCGCAATTTTAGAAATTCTAGGTGTGGGAGAAATTTTACCCCAGAAAATAGGTGCGCGCCTGAACTTTTCTGAGCGTGGGTTTTACAGTGGAAGAAATCTGTAAAATGGTTTTGGCTGTAGTTTTCACTAATAAAAATCACATCTCATTTTACCTCAGCATAGAAAGTAGGGTTGAAAACCCAAGGCTTGTAGTCATCATACTTTGAAGGAAAATACGAAGAAGAACGAGGAACATTGGGATCAGCAGAAATGAACCCACATGCCCAAGGTCCAACAACCTGAAGGGGTGTCCTGGCCCATTGCTTATCATGATCTTGTCGAATACGCCCATCATTCAGTCCTTACTGCGGAAGATAACTGTCCCTCACTAAGCATGGGACTTAATGTTGATGGTGGATTTTTGAAGAATGCTAAAATTATAAAATATAGTTTTTTATAGTTTTGACCTAGCCTCAAACGAATATATGAAATTCATAGTTTTAGGAACTAGACATGAGAGCTCATGTCGCCTCTTCATAGAATGACTACGTAATTATTGAAATCTCTCATATGAACTTCCAATATCCCACGTATTTCATCATTTTATACTGAATAATTTAGTATATACCGTTGTTTATGGGTGAAAATGGTTTCTACTGATTTTTGTAATTTCGAGTGTGCGAGTGAGAAACGAATTTAAACCCTAAAGAATTTACTGCAAGGGAGTACTTTAGATTCGAGAGATCAATCTGTACAAGTACGACCTAAACAAATAAACGGCCATTCCAGACTTGCTTCGGTCACAAAGTGGAGGAGAATGGGTTGGTTTTGGGGAGGGAATCAAGTAAAGTGATGAGACCATAATAGTTGATTCTGGAAGAGTAGTTGTGTTACTACGACTTGTATCAGAAAAGTTGGAAGGTTAACAAATGGTAAGCTAGCAAGTATTTTCTGAGTGTTGTATGCTCCTAACTGAACTTTTTGTTCGGTGGAAATAGGTAAGACCTATTTATACAAGTCGAAGTGAAACGTACTCTGGTCTCATTAAGGAATGGAAATTTGGGTAAGTAAATGGGAGGAGGTGGTAACACATGGAATTGATGTTCCATAAAACAGTTAACGCATGGAATTGATGTTTCATGAAACCGTTAACGCATGGAATTGATGTCCCATAAAAGAGTGTTTCACCATTAACTCCCTGTATTTACTAGCCGTCTCACCCTTATGACACTTCCTTATAATGGGCGTAGTGTACGCCGCATGCTGTAAACCGCCAAACCAATACCTAAAGAGGATCCCACAGTTTGTGATATGTGTTGATGTCTCGAATATTTTTGTGGAAAACATGTAGCATGTTGTTGTTGCCTGGAAAGTCGATCTTGGGAGACTTGTTAGCTTGGTGACCTTCGACGGTCGAGATTTTGCATCTTAAGAGGAAGGGTAACCATTGATCGTCGCATGCTTTTGTTTGTTGGTGGTCGCATAGGGAAGGCCATCATGGTGGCGCGGCTAGGTTGGCATGCCATTGGTGTGGCATGGTAGGTTGGCATGCCATTGGCACGGTTTGGCGTGACCAAACTAGGGTTTTGGGTCAAAGTTTACCATGTGTTGTCTGGTAACCTTGGACGGCTAGGATTTTATTCTAGGATTGAAGGGCAACCGTCGATTATCGCACGCCTTCGTTTTGGTATCCGCGTAGGGAAGGCCAGCATGGTAGCGCGAATAGGTTGGAATGCCGTTGGCATGGCATGGTTTGGCATGGCATGGTTTGGCATGGCCAAACTTAGGTTTTCGGGCCAAAGGTTACCATGCATCATCTGGTAACCTTGGATGGCTAGGATTTGCTCCTAGGATTGAAGGGATACCGTCGATTGTCGCACGCCTTCGTTTTGATAGCCGCGTAGGGAAGGCCAGCTGTGTGGAGCGACTAGGTTGGCATGCTGTTGGCATGGCATGGTTTGGCGTGGCCAAACTTAGGTTTTCGGGCCAAAGGTTACCATGCATTGCCTGGTAACCTTGGATGGCTAGGATTTGCTCCTGGGATTGAAGGGGGGGGGGGGGGGGTTGTTGATCGTCGCACTCCTTCGTTTTGGTAGCTGCGTAGGGAAGGACAGCATGGTGGCGCGGCTGGGTTGGCATGGCATGGTTTGGCGTGGCCAAACTTAGGATTTCGGGCCAAAGGTTACCATGCGTCGTCTGGTAACCTTGGATGGATAGGATTTGCTCCTGGGATTGAAGGGGGACCATTGATCGTCGAACACCTTCGTTTTGGTAGCCGTATAGGAAAGGCCATCATGGTGGCGCCGTTGGGTTGGCAAGGCATGGTTTGGCATGGCCAAACTTAGGTTTTCGGGCCAAAGGTTACCATGCGTCGTCTGGTAACCTTGGATGGCTAGGATTTTCTCCTGGGATTGAAGGGGGGCCGTTGATTGTCGCACGCCTTCGTTTTGGTAGCCGCGTAGGGAAGGACATCATGGTGGCGCGGCTGGTTTGGCATGCCGTTGGCATGGTGGGAGCGCATGGTGCGGCTAGCATGGCTAGGACGGTTTGGTTTGGCATGGTGGAGCCAAGTGTTTGGCGTGCCATGAGCGCATGGTGTGGCTAGCATGTTTAGGACGGTTTGGCTTGGCATGGTGGGGCCAAGAGTTTGGCGTGCCATTAGTGCATGGTGCGTATAGCATGTCTAGGATGGTTTGGCTTGGCATGGTGGGGCCAAGGGTTTGGCATGACCAAGCTAGGATTTTGGGTCAAAGGTTGCCATGTGCTGTATGGTAACCTTGGACGGCTAGGATTTGCTCTTGGGATTGAAAGGAGACCGTTAATTGTTGCATGGATTTGTCTAAGTTAAGGTTTAACATGTTAAAACCCTTATTAGTGCCATTTTTTAGAATTTTTGTAGGATTTTGACGGCCCGCCCCTCCATCTTACCGGAAAAGAATTCTCTATCTCCTTACGAGAGAATATTTAGGTTTTGAGTTCGTTCGGGTGGTGAAAACATACCGACATTAAAAACCAGAAAGAATTTAGGAGGGATGGCGGCATGGCCATGCTAGGATTTTGGCGTAGCCAGGCTGGGGTCAAAGGTTACCATGCGTTGTCTGGTAACCTTGGACGTCTAGGATTTGCTCCTGAGATTGAAGGGCGACCGTTGATTGTCGCACGCCTTCGTTTTGGTAGCCGCATAGGGAAGTCCAGCATGGTGGCGCAGCTAGGTTGGCATAGGGCCATGGCAAGGTACGTTTGGCATGGCGCGGTAGATGTAGATGGCATGGTTATCATTTGGCACAGGGGTGCGGCTAGCATGGTTGGCATGCCTTGGCGCGGGAGGTGTGGATGGCATGGTTTGCCATTGGCACATGGGTGCGGATATCATGGTTGGCATGCCTAGGCGCGGTAGGTGTGGCTGGTATGGTTAGCCTTTGGACATTATTACTCAAATTCTATGACGTCACTTTCTGACTAGGGTTTTACGATTTTACCCCCAAGTTAAAAACCACCATCAACATTAAGTCCGCTGCTTAGCTTAGAACAAGTGCCTTGTTGCGAGGTAAGCATATGATGGTGACAGACGAGGATAGAATCAAAATGTAGGCCATGCAAGATGGTCAGGAAAGTCTGACTAACCTTTTTCGAGAGGTAGGGAGAGTTTGTGATCCTGTGTTTGGCGGCCCTGCATAAATTGTGCCGGGGATGCAGACCGTGGAGTGGTGAGACGAAAATTGCTATCTTGGTCTGGATGTATATCACCTTGACTGGGCTTGGAAACATCATGACGTTAACTTGGCGGATCTGTTGGTATTGGCAAGTCACGGCTTGGATAGGCAAAGCACATGCGAATGGTTTGGAGAGGCAATGCATGCGTTGATGGCTTGGAAGGAAAAGCGGGCACAGTCGGCTTGGCATGTGGGGCCAAGGCACGGAAGGCTTGGAGAGGAAATCATGACGGAAGGGTTGGAATGTGGGGCCAAGGCATGGCGTGGTCTTGGAGAGGAAAGCATAGAAGACGGCTTGACACGTGGGGCCCATGCAATTTTGTCTTCGCGGGACCTGTTGCCTCTTTTCCTTACTTGGCTCAAAATAGGAAATCCTTTCTTTGTTCAAAACTCCCAAGTATCATGCCTTTTTCGAGAAGTAAGTATAATTCGTGATCTTCGCGCCTGGAAGCTTTACGTAAATCCTACTTGTGGCACTGTCGGTCAGGATGCGGTGTGATGGAGGCTGGTTGAGATACAAGTTGTTGGATTCTAATCTAGCATGGTCATGCGTCTTCAGGGCTAGGTTTCGGAATGCGAGGCGGAGACGCTAGCGTAGACTTGGTGTGAAAACAAACCATTAGCATTTATTAGCTTGAAATGGGAGTTTACTTAGCATTGTGTTGGTGTAGCAAAGGCGTGGACTGCTTGGTGAAGGTGTTGGCAAGGGAAAGACGCGGACTGCTTGGAAAGGGTGCAGACTGCTCGGCAAGGTGGTGGCTTGTGTTCGCATACCCGATTGCCTCTCCTCTTTACTTAGCTAAAATATGAAATCCTTTCCTCATTCAAATTCCAAGAGTATTATGCTTTCCTCGTTTCTCACCATACCCTAGTCATCTTGCGTGGACAGATGTGAAATTTTCCTCATGTTTGCTGGTAGAATAGGGTTTAATTAAAAAATCTGATGTCACGCCTTAATTCACGGCTGGTAGAAGTCTTTCATTTTCGGGACCTTATTGCCCTGATGTTTATAAGAGATGATATTGGATCCCTCGTTCTCACAGGTCATCGTGCCCATCTTCTTTCACATGTACCGTCTCATATTTTCTATTGGTTTCCCATTTTGTCTTTTTTCTTATGTAGGTTGCCAGTGCGGACAGGGTGAAAACTTATCCTTTTCTTTGGTTTTGTAGCGTGTAATGAGATCTTCCAGCGATGATCATACCCTTAACTCCTTCGGAGAGAAATTTTGGGATCGGAGAAGACAAGTTTTTCTTCTCATGAGGAAGCATTTGGTAGAATTGAATCTCTGTTCCGTGAAGCTGGCAAAATTATTTGGGACATAAATTCTTCCTATCTAGGCGAGTGCGGGTGTGTGTCCATACCCTCTTGGCTTCGGTGAACATGGAGGAAGTGTGGGAAGATGACGAAGTATTCCAGTGCATTGAGAGGCTTCATTGTAACAAAACTTCTTCACGACCATGTGCTAGGGCGGAACGGTCCGCTTTTCGGTTGAAACGATAGAAAACTGAGTTTGTTAAACTTGTAGGAGAAGGCCATCGTAACCTCCCTATCCAAGACGGTGTTATAGTCCTTGATTCTAATACGGATGAATTGCAGAATCCTCTTCAAGAGGTGGCTGAGGAGATTTTCGAGGAAGATGATGCTACAGTTGACGATGAAACTGAAACATCTTACGAAACGGACAACGAAACTGTTATTGCTGACGTTGGGGGAGTCATGGTGGCTTATACTAGGTTAGTTGTTGAAGCGGATGTTGGGAAGAAGACGAATGATGTTGTCGCTAAGACGGTTTCCAGGTGGGATGTTGAGGTGCCGGATATTGCTGATGCTGCTTTCGGATAGAAACTTTGTTGCCCGAGTGTAGATGGTGGATTTTTGACGAAGGATAAAATCTTAAACCCATAACTATATGAACTTCTGATCCAGCAATCAGATGCGAGTATTGGGACATGAGTCTCTCATCGAATCCTCTAACTGAGAATACTTTCTCTCAGAGTACAGGAAGATATGTAGTCTCTCGTCTGGACAACGGCATATCTATATTTAGACACGGGTCTCTCATTGAATTCTCTGATTGAAAATACTTTCTCTCAGAGTACATGGAGATATGTGGTCTCACAGCTAGACAATAACATATCTCATGAATACTGAACACTTCATTAATTATTTCTATATAGTATCACGAGATGGACGGCTCCTAGACAGCTTGCTCTGCTAGTATAGAGGGATAACGTCTTCAGGATACAAACAACGAGTTTAACCTGACTATATAAAGGATATGGAGCTCCAACAAGCTCATATCGGAATAATTAATGCTCCTAGACAGCTTGTTCTGCTAGTATAGAGCCATAAGTTAATTATTCCTAAATTTTTGGATTCATCCACAAAATTTCCGAAAATATTCAAATATTTTCGCAGATATTTCATTACTGCAAACCATGGTTCTTCCCAGCAGAAATCCATCGGTTAGTAATAAATATGCTACGCACGGGCATCTGAGCTACCTCTGAGTAAACCCGATTTAAATGGTGAAAGTGTACTCAACGACGATGCATTAACAATCACAGCACGAACAAGTATTTCAAAATACGACGAGACGATGAACCTATGCAAAATAGGAAAGAAAATAATAAACAATCAAAAATTGACCAAGGCGCTGAGAGCATGGGCCCACTGACCGGCCGACCGTGTCGTGGTCAATCCCACGTCAGTTTCATATTTTTATCATATTTTGTTGTTTTCCTTAAGTTCATGAAAATTCTTTCATTTGAACAAATATCCTTCGTTTTGAGGAAACTCCTCATCTTCATGGTGTTTCTTTCACACCAAAGAAATAATATAAAATTAGTGAAGAATATTGTGGGGCGTGACTATTGGCCAACCGGCCATGCCTTGGTCCCAGCCGGCCCCACACCTCATGATTCCTCACTATTTTATTATTATTTCTCTAATTTCATAAAAACTCATTAATCTCATGATATTTCCTTGGTCCCATGAAAAATAATATAAAATTAGGAAAACCTGTGTGCACGGGCCATAGCCGGTCGGTCAAACCCTAGATGGCTTCACACGTCCCTTTTGATTATTATTATATTTTTCATGTTTTCATAATCCCATGAAATTCCTTGATTTCATGATATTTCCTTCAAATTATGAAATTTCCTTTAAATTGTAAAATAATACATAAAATTAGGGAAAACGCACGGGACCGAGCCCTGGACGGCCAACCATGCTCCAAGCCGGTCCCACACGCCCACACATCCCTTATTTTTTTATTATTATTTTTATGTTTCCCTCATCTCATGGAAACTCCTTGATTTGAACAAAAACTCTTTAATTTTAACAAAACTCCTTTATTTTATCATATTTCCCTAAAATCATGAAAATATTATTAAATTTTGGAAAACCGTGTGGATTGGCTCCCTTGGCCATGGCCGGTCCCACACTTCATGATTCCTTCACTTTTTCATTATTTTCCTTCATCTCATGAAGTTTTGACGGTTTTATTAAAAAAAAAACCTGGTTTCTTCATATTTTCTAAAAGGGTTATTTTGTTTTTGGTACTTAGATTTTGTCCAACATTAGCGTTTGGTCTAACATTTGTCCAGCTTTGTGTTTGGTGATTGGAAATAACATTGACTTCCATTGACTGTGTTTGACCGCGTTAAGTATAATTCTTATTAAATTTATAATCTAAATGTTTATACATTTACTATTATATCCCTTCACTTATACTGAATTACCCATATTACCGCACACACGTTTTTTGCACGCTTACAATTTCTAACCTAACCCAACTCAACTCCCCAACCTTCTTCTCTTTTCTATCTTCTGAGTCCTGACAGACTTACTCCACCACCACCATTTTCCTAGAACCTAGATTTCTTGATTCACTTATCGAAAGGGATCAAAGCTTCATGCAAAGTGATTAAATCCCATTTCAATTTCGTTCATCAATCAAAACAGTTATCAAAAAAATCAAAATCATTTAAACAATTCATTCTGGTTATAAGTAATCAGAGGCAATTTTGAAGAACATGTAAGAAACTTAATCTCGTTCACTGATCTATACCTCTCAATCTATAGCTAAATTTATAAGAAATAAACCCATTCATGAAAAAAAAAACACAAAAAAAAACAAAATATTTCTCCATTCCAATTCTTCATCGTCATTTTCTTCCTTAGCATCGCCACCACTTTACTATCACCAGACCACCAGTTGGGTTTTCCATTTTATGAAATTAGGGTTTTGATTAAGAAATTGGGATTTCGATTTGACGTTAAGGGTTTTGTTTGATGCAAATAATGGAATTTCGATTTAGTGAAATTGAGGTTTTAATTTAGTTCAGTAAGTTAGGGTTTTGTTTGATTCGTAAATTAGGGTATTGATTTGGTTGAGTAAATTAGGATTTTGTTTTATTCAGAAATTGGGGATTCAGTGAATCAATATGTTGTTCTTGAGATTCTGTTTTATGTAGGAAACCTTTCAAAAAATCAACCTAGCAAATGGTTTTCACGGAGGGGAAAAAGAATATAAAACCATTAAACCAGTATATTAGAGGTGGAAGAAAAATAGTATCTTTTGGAAGTGGAACGGTAGAGGAAGAGAAAAGAGTTAGGGTTAGTGTTATGTGATCTCTTACCGTAGGTTAGATGATTTCACCCAAGTCGTTGAATCTCAGGGCCACCTCAGGGTACATTTGTAAATTCACTATAATTTCTAAATTAAAATTAGTTATTATCTGGTCATAATGGTCAAAGATAGTCAACGTTATTTCCAAGTACCAAACACAAAGCTGGACAAATGTTAGACCAAACGCTAATGTTGGACAAAACCTAAGTACCAAAAACCAAATAACCCTTTCTAAAATGATGGCTCAAACGCACATCCGAAAATATCAAAATTCTCATAACTGAGATATGAATGCTTTGGGGACATGAGCATGTTACCTTGACCGACCAAAGTTGGCTCTTTGGCTCTCAATGATCCGGTTTTACATATGTTCACAATTTGACCTAATTTGCGCAATTGCTCGTATTAGGTCCATAACTCTTCCAAACGACTTAGAACTTGATGGAACGATCAACACTTGATCCTGTGACCGCCCAGGACCGATTTCATGACCACTTGGTCGGTCCTCCACTTCTTCATAATTAATTAGGTCTTATCACCTAATGTTGAACCCAGCAGTAATTCGAATAAATGATTAAACCAGTAATTAATCATTCTTTCATCAACAAGTCACCAACTCTTCAAGAGGTCTTAGTGTTTGCTCACGTGAGCATATGGGTGTTACAAGATTACCCACGGTCTCATGAAACCAATCCTTCCTTCGTTCCATGGTTCAATTCCTAACAAACCATGAAGTGATCATCAATTGATCAAATTAGGGTTTCTGAGTCCAAGGATCATAATTCCAGATTCAAACACTAATAAATTTATGATGATCTCATGATAAATAATCTTATTAATTATAATCGGTTCGACTACCAGTATTTTAATTAATATTTTATTTTGGTCACGCTGCCAATAATTCATCAGATGAGCAACACTTGCCCAGATAAGCAATACTTGCTCAAAACAGAGAATATTGGTTCAACTATCAATATTCAGCAAATCATCGAATGAGCAAATACTTGCTCGCCTCAACTATCAACGTGAGGATCATTCCCATGTTCAATCCATGAGTTTCATGACATTTTAAAAAATCATGTTAAACTCAGTAAATGCGTGGACTCATCGTCCCATGATATCATGAAGTCAGCAACTAAATAAACTAACCACGAGACGTCAATCGTGTCACTTAGGGGGATATCAATTAGGGTTTTGGTCTGGCGGTCTACGACACATGTGTTAAAACATACGATGGAATGTGAGAAAGTCATGCAGTGGAGTTAACAAAGTAGTGGGTGGAAAATCAACCAAGTCTCTTCACGATGAGCAACTAGTTTCAAATACTATTTCCATCTCTCCACTCTTTGATTCCATCAACTGTCACACTTCATGGGATCATGGTGTCTACAATTCCAGCAATATAAGTAAGTCTCTGAATCATGATTGAAACAACAACGTCGAGAATCTCAAGTCTCATTGACATCACAGGATCATCAACTCATCAATTGAGCAATTACTCTCAACTGAGCAATTTCAATCATTCAGAACTTATCATATTCAGAATTCACAGCACACCTACAATATTTAATTACCATTGATTCCACACATTTCCCAGCTTCCCTCCTACATATCGACCCATCCTCTCTTGTGACCGAATTTACTTTGGAATGACTATTGTCTTGGTTTAGGCCGGGGTACTACAGATTGATCTCGAATTCAAAACACTCCCTTTTTGCAGTGAATATGTGTGAGGCTTAATATTTCACTCAGTTCAAGGAGTCTCCTCTGTATAGTCGTCTCCTCAATTCCATAAAAACCATCAAATCGTTTTGCCCCATCTACACCGAGAGATTGTTGGGGAAAATGCTTGGAGAAGCTCTGACAAAGGAGTTTGGAAACTCGTGCGTTTTCTTTTGATGACCAGTTTCCCATTTTTTTGATGTTTCTCTTTGTTGCATAGACATCTTGATGCTTCTGCATACTTATTGTTATCTTCTTTGTATTCATGGAAAAGTTAGGGTTTCGCCAATTAGCATCCCGCTTGCGGTTCCACATCTTTGAATAAAACTTCTCATTTGATAGATCTCAATCTTCCATTAGAATAGGTTGTTCAACCTTTCGTTCCCTTCAGAGCTCTTGAGTAATTGAATAAGGAATTTCATGTATGTCTTCGGCTTTTCTGGTCGTGATTTGATGGTTGATCATGTCTTCTGAGCTTTGATAGTGAAGGGATCCCATGTAGATTCCCAGTCCCCAAGTATGGTTTACATGTTTCCATTTTTGTAGTGATTACTGCTGTGGTGAAGCTCTGGATGGTATCAACAAATGAGCGACAATAGTTCTTGGTAGTAGATGTAATCAGCAGAGACTACATTGTCGTGGTAACAAAGTAGGTTGGCTGGAATTGTATGGGCTTCCGTGGAAATAGAAGGATTGGTTGAATGCATAAGAGAGCAAACTTTCCATGATCACGAGTTTTGGCAACATGGATCAACAGGTGGCTATAACTACAAAGATTAGCTGGAAGTGATCATGATCCTTGACATGGGGAGCATGATGGTACGACCCTTTGCAAGAATAAATGGCGTTGAAGAAGCTTCGGCTCTTAGAGAGGATATTGAAACTTAGGAAGCCAAACACTAAAGTTTCGGCTTCGGATCCTAGAGCAGCTTATGGAGAGAACGCTGAAGTAGAGTGGCTGCTGGAGCGAGAGTTGAACCGAAGAATACATCGGGGTGAACGTTGAAGCGGAGCGGCTGCATTAATCAGTGTGCTTTTAAACTGGACACCCTTCAAGCAAACAATGGTTAGGAATCCTCAGTTCCTTCTATCAATCGTGCTTTCCAGGAGAGGTTGGGGTTTGGGAAAGGCCTCCCTAGTTGGAAACAGTTGCTTCCCTGATGCAGTGCGGTTGAGGGATACAAATATTCTTTCACGTTGCGCCTTAGGGAAATATAGAATCTCACATAAATATCTCATCATAAACTGCACGATTTTGTGGGCGAAGTCCCCAGAAATCATGCATCTCCTGATAGGAAGAGAGTCTCTGTGAACTCAGGGGGTTGTTGATTTTCTTTGCCTCGATTTTGGAAAATCCATTCCTGGTATTTACACGTTATGAAGTTGGATTACTGATTCCCTTCTACTGGGCGTTCAGAAATAATGCTGAAAGAATGTAAGCTGTTAGTGCTGGGAAGATGCAAGTTGTTAGCGATGGGAGGATGCAAGCTGTTGGTGCTGGGAAGATGCAAGATGTTAGCGCTGCTTAGAATGGGCGATGGCTTGGCACGATGTTTTCTTGGCGTGGCGCGGACTGTTGGCTTGGCACGGCGCTGGCTTGGCGTGGCGCGGCGCGGTAGAAATAAAGTGGCCAAGCATATTCCAGGTCTGTACTCCAGCGTTTCTCTTCCAATTTGTTTTCTTATGTTGGTGCATACCCTAGCCATACGTATACCTTCCATAAATATGTAGAAATATTGTTCTTCAGAAATGGTGTAAATCTTAGCCGTTGGTATGTCATTCATATACTTGTAGAAGTACTTGTTTTCCTCTTCGAATATCACCGTAGTAGTGTCGGCTACCTCATGAATAGTGACTAATTATCATTATTGTGCAAAGTAGGTATGTACGGGTAGGTGACAGATTCCATGAAGAACTAGGCGTTATGGTTCCTCTGAGATCCAAAAGTTGCAGACCGAGGTGACCGATGGTCCTTCTACGGACGTGATCAAATAACAAGAAGTGGAGGTCAAAAGGTTGTACAAAGTTGAATATGAAATAGGCGGTCCTCTAAATGATGAAGGACACCTTCTTCGAGAAGAGCAAAATACTGTTGAATGGATTCCTTTGAATGCACTTTTGTTTTCTTAATTTCTTTTGTTTTTTTTTTTTTTTGACAGGCAAATAAAACACCTGGCGTATGGTTTTGATTTTCTGGATTTTTGAGTTGATAGACAAGTGTTACCTATGAGGGTTTTGGATTATTATTCTGGATGAACTGTTTTAGGATGATGCCATTTTTGGTTATGATTGTAAGTAACACAAATATCCCAGGGAAGATATGGAAACATGAACGTTGCGTGTTAGTAGATGACATGGGATGAAACATAACATGGCTATCGTTTTTATCATTCCCGTGAAAACTTGAAATAGTAAACCAATATATTTTGTCTAGGAAAGACTTACTTGGTTTTTGTATATGCTAACGAAAAACGAGTCAGGTGCAAGCCCGACTTTCGTGGGAAACACCTCTGATTGTGGAAAGTCCCCAGTCGTCCCTGAGTCACTTGATAAGAGTCATCGGTACCTGAGCGGGTCATTTTCTTTTATCCTCTGGGAAGTCCCCAGTCGTCCCTTGCCATGTCATGATTGGTTAACGGGTCGTCTGGTAACTTAGTCGTCGATCCCTGAGCGGATCGCCTGCTTCTGCCGTCTTGATGTCTGGGTCGAAGCATGAGGTCGATGGTCGAAAATTGACATTGTAACCGAAAGATCAATCTCCCACTGTGGTCGCCAATTGTTTATGGGTGAAAAATGGTTTCTATTGATTTCGATAATTTCGAGTGTGTGGGTGAGAAACGAATCTAAACTCTAAAAAATGTACTGTAAGGGAGTACTTTAGATTCGAGTGATCAATCTGTACAAGTCCGTCCTAAACCAAGAAATGGCCATTCCAGACTTGCTTCGGTCACAAAGTGGAGGAGAATGGGTAGGTTTTGGGGAGGGAAGCAAGTAAAGTGATGAGACCAGAATAGTTGATTCTGGAAGAGTAGTTGTGTTACTACGACTTGTATCCGAAAAGTGGGAAGGTTACAAATGGTAGGCTAGCAAGTATTTTCTGAATGTTGTATGCTCCTGACTAAACTTGTTGTTCGGTGGAAATAGGTAAGACTTATTTATACAAGTCTAAGTGAAACATACTCTAGTCTCATTAAGGAATACAAAAATGGGTAAGTAAATGGGAGGAGGTGGTAACGCATGGAATTGATGTTTCATAAAACCGTTAACACATGGAATTGATGTTCCATGAAACCGTTAACGCATGGAATTGATGTCCCATAAAAGAGCGTTTCACCATTAACTCCCTGTATTTACTAGCCGCCTCACCCTTATGACACTTTCATATGACGGGCATAGTGTACGCCGCACGATGTAAATCTCCAAACCAATACCCAAAGAGGATCCCCCAGTTTGTGATATGTGTTGATGTCTCGAATGTTTTTTTGGAAAATATGTAGCATGTTGTTGTTTCCTGGCAAGTCGATCTTAGGAAACTTGTTAGCTTGGAGACCTTCGACGGTCGAGATTTTGCATCTTAAGAGTAAAGGTAATCGTTGATCGTCGCATGCTTTCGTTTGTTGGTGGCCACATAGGGAAGGCCAGCATGGTGGCGCGATTAGGTTGGAATGCCAATGGTGTGACATGGTAGCATGGCTAGGTTGGCATTCCATGGAGGCGCGGCTAGGTTGGCATGACATTGGCGTGGCATGGTAGGTTGGCATGCCATGCCTTGGCGCGGTTTGGCGTGACCAAACTAGGGTTTTGGGTCAAAGGTTACCATGTGTTGTTTGGTAACCTTGGATGGCTAATATTTGCTTATTAGATTGAAGGGAGACCGTCAATTGTCACACGCCTTCGTTTTGGTATCCGCGTAGGGAAGGCCAGCATGGTGGCGCGACTAGGTTGGCATGCCGTTGGCATGGCATGGTTTGGCGTGGCCAAACTTAGGTTTTCGGGCCAAAGGTTACCATGCATCATCTGGTAACCTTGGATGGCTAGGATTTTCTCTTGGGATTGAAGGGCGACCGTCGATTGTTCCACGCCTTCGTTTTGGTAGCCGCATAGGGAAGGCCAACATGTTGGCGCGGCTAGGTTGGCATGCCGTTGGCATGGCATGGTTTGGCGTGGCCAAACTTAGGTTTTCGGGCCAAAGGTTACCATGCGTTGTATGGTAACCTTGGATGGGTAGGATTTTCTCCTGGGATTGAAGGGGGACCCTTGATCGTCGCACGCATTCGTTTTGGTAGCCGCGTAAGGAAGGTCAGCATGGTGGCGCGACTAGGTTGGCATGCCATGGTTTGGCGTGGCCAAACTTAGGTTTTCAGGACAAAGGTTACCATGCGTTGTCTGGTAACCTTGGATGGCTAGGATTTGCTCCTAGGATTGAATGGGTGTTTATGGGTAAAAACTACTTATGTTGATTTTGGTAATTTTGGGTGTGTGGGTGAAAAATGAATCTAAACCCTAAACAAATGCACTGCACGGGAGTGCTTTGGATTCGAGAGATCAATCTATACAATTCTGGCCTAAACCAAGAAATGACCGTTCCAGACTTGCTTCGGTCACAAAGTGAAGGAGATGGGGTTGATCTTAGGGATGGAAGCGAAGAAGGTGTTGAGATTGTGAATGTGTATGCTATTTATGACTTTTATCAGAATACCGAACTGGCTTGTTATAACGTAAGAAATCAGCTCTGGGTGTTTGAATACGTTGTATCAATACTTGGTTTCTTTCTATCTTGTCCCTCATTGGGAAAATAGGGAGGAGAACCTATTTATACAAGTCTTTGAGCCTAACCCACGTATCTCGTGGGAAGTGGAGAAAGTGGAGTGATGGAGTAGTGGAGTTGCATGTGTTAGTGTTACATGATCAGTCTTGTCCACTTCTCCCATCATCACTAACCGTCCATCACTTCGTGACACGTTCTTTTGATAGCGCGTTGTGCACTGCACGCTGTAAACCGCCAGACCAATACCCCGGTATGTATCCCCCAGTTTGTGAAATGATTGATATCTCGAGTGTGTGGATCGTGGGACCCACAGAAAGCAGCATGTGATGCTGGATTAAATAATTAAGTTGTTTAAAAAGTCGATATTTATAAAATATCATGTGCATTCAATGCAGGTAATCCATCGAATATATTAAGCATGTATGAAGGATCACTATTGAGCGTCTTAAAATAGCATCATGTCCAGCCTACTTCATGTGATGGTTTGGAGGCTGCGCAAGCAAGTCCTCTCTTGGCCGACCACATGGTGTGGTAGAGTGGCGGATGATAATCACCGCGACACCTCATTGACCAGTTAACTCCTGACCAGGGTTGTATAACCAAGCAGGTGAAGTTGAACGAACAAGATGATCTTTGAGACACTCATCTACGACCGTTAGTGTAATTAGGGATTATTAAGAGGTGCGCAAGCATGACTCTTCAGCTTAGTCAAATCCAAGCTTGGGGCACAATTTTGGCCAGGTCGATCGTGCACGCGTGTAGATGGCATGATAGTGTAGGCGTCCATAGCTCATTGTCTCGTGAAAGTGTGATCTAGGCCACTCAATTTGTCCGGTGAAGTTGAGTGGTCGAGATCAATTTTCGACAGAAATCAGGTGCCTCAAAAGCCGCGCATCATTCCTACTTCGGGCGCGCGTTTCTAGACGACCAATCTTGGTCGGTCTTGGTCGATTAGTTTGTCATACATACGGTGGGCTGGTGTACACATCCATACCTTAATATCCTGTATAAACGTGATCTAAGCCACTCAATTTGTCCGGAAAAGTTGAGTGGTCGAGATTAGTTTTGCAATTGGGATGTGTGATCACGCCTAGTTTGGGCGTGCGAATTGAGGCAACCAGGCATGATATGCCTTGGCCGATCGGGTGTGGAGATAGATGGGCCCACGGTGATCACGTTGATACTCATTGGACCTGCTTAATCAACTCCTAGACCCTTCATTCGATCAAGTGAAAACAGATGCTCGTGATTGTTCAAACCCTAATTAGGGTTTCACCGTCCATGCGTCATGCCTTGTTTGGGCGCGAGAACTGGAACGACCAACTATAGTTAGTCCTGACCGATCGATCATGTATGTAGGCAGGCCCACGGTATTTGTGTTGACATGGTCTGGGCCCTTTGAATATATATATACACCCTCCATCTATGCCCGCGAATATGGATGGTGGAGACTGTTTTGCGACGCATGTAATGTGCCGCAAACCCTAATTTAGGAATTCACGTCTGCGCTGCTTTGGCTGGACATATTAGCAAGCTATGCTACACTTTTGGGGATGCCAATAATGCGGGGTCTGTTTTGGGCCGGTGGTGAATATTCCAATACTTTCCTGAGGGTTATGGATTCGATCTAAGCCGTCCAATCATGCTGGTGAAGTTGGATGGTCGTGATCGTTTCTGAGACTAATGTGAACAGTCCAGATTCAAATATGCTCGATCGGGTTAGTATAACACACCGAGAAATTATTCTCTTTGTTAGAGAATGGTGTAGCCTGTATAGGTATTTCGTGCATGTCTCACTATTGATACTTGGATATTCATGTTACTCTGCTGAGAGTAATAATTAGTCATCATGTCGCACCAACAATGAGAGTTCTGCTGAGAACAACACAGGAATTACAAGGCGTTTTATGCATTAATTAATAATGCCAAAATTTACAGAACACTTGGGGATTGTTGCTACATGCTCCATTATAGGTGAATTAATAAAGCGGAGAAGTATTCATCACTTATCAAATAGATTTATCCTTTGCAGGATAGCCGCACAAAAATTGGTTTTATAATTTTAGCCCTGGATTAAAATCCACCATCAACATTAAGTCCCCTGCCTAGCACATGATGGTTACACTATTGTGGGGTAGGCATGAGATGGTGACAAATACATGAGAAAAAAACGAGATGAATGGAGCTTACCCGGAAAAGCCTTGGTCGACCGCTAGCAATTTCACATGTGAACATGCTGGTGCAAGCATAAAATCCTGAGTGGGACCGATTTCCTTCCTTATGTGTTTGAAACAAAAGAGAAATCCTTTTCCCACAAGGATTTCCCAATTGTTTGTCTATAAAAGGGGATAACCCCCTCTATTTTTTTTAGTTGCTTCTTCCTCCCGCAACTCTTGTCGCTGCCGATCACACCGCCCGCCGATCACGCCTCCATCATTTCCTGCCGGAGCTCCCCGCCGTCCGTTAGTGAGGTAAGCGTCATGTGTATATAATTGTTTTTTTGCAAACCCTAATTTCTTAGGTAAACCTATTTTGCAAGACATATCATGGTTAGTTTCTCCATCAAAATTGATAGCAAAACCGCCTAAGGATTGCTTAGTAAAACAAGTCGTGAATCCATGAGCATGTTGTTTTTGCTTCTTTTTCCACCATTGAATGCAAAACCTAAATTTTAGGTTATAGCTTGAAAAAACCTTGGCTTGAATTTCGTAGGCACGATTCCCATGAATAAAGAAAAATCATGTTGTGTTACTGCGAATGAATGCGGGTTCCACCATGTATGCCTGATCGAACATTGGTCTTGTACCGGCCTTATGACCTCGACCAACACCGGCTTCATGACTCCGACCGTCCTTGCTTGCTGACGTGGCCCTATACCAGACTTGTGACCTTGACCGGCCTTGACTAATACCGGCTTGTCGTGACTTAACACCAGCCTACTTGACTGACATGATATCAGTCTTGCTTGTGTGACCCAATACCTCGTTTGGTGACATGGCCTAATACCGGCCTTGTTTGGATCCAATATCGGCCTTTTCTACTTTGCCAAGCTTGGTGTACTTTAACGTGAATGCGTCTCTTGCTCGGTCGAGAGCCTGCTCTGCTCAAACATAAGGCTATTGTGCCTTCGACCAAACGGCTGCTACACCTAATTTGATCGCCTTTCTATGCCTGCTTTACTCAAACGTGGGACCGCCATGTGCTCATATTTTTCCATAGCCGAACCTTGACATAATCAAGTCCCCGGGATAGAATTTGGCCCATTTTTGGACCGGATGCGTTTCTTTCCATTGCACGGCAGTGGCCCTCAATTATCCGATAAAAATCCACTGATTGTTATCCCGCATTTGCAGCCTTTGAAAATGGTAAGTGAAGACTCTTTTTTTCTCCGGGATCTTGTTAACTCATGAAATATAAAGAAGACGCCGCCGAGTCTTCTCTCACCGCATAATTGTCTTTTTCTTTGTCCCAGGTATTGCTCTGCGTCCATAACTTGATCTGCTTGGTGATGATGATTTTTTTTTCGTTAACATAATCATAACTTGTTTTTGCAGAATGGACGCGGTTGGCAAGGACTTCTCTGGTATCTCTCCCGAAATAAGCTTCGAAGTGAAAAAACCTGAGACTGATAGTGCGTTCGAGGAGGTGATAGCTAAAATTGATGTTCCGCTTCTCGAGGTTGATCGCTCCATACGGGGCATGCCAATTCTGTAACTGTGTGTCGCTCGAGAAGGCGTTCGAGATCTTCTGGCTTTAATCGACAGGGAGGAAAAATGGAGGGTTGAGGAAGCGTCGCAACCACCGGTAAGCGCAAGAGATGAGAGATTTGATACACGGCTGAAGAGGCGAAGAGTTGAACATGAACGGCCTCCATGGGAAGATTTAAGTCATTATCCGATCCGCGATGGTGTGATCATTCTTGAATCTGATACGGACATGCCTGAGCTCCCAAAAGTTGTCAGCATGATCTCTAATGTTGCAGCGGCTCTTGAGGAAGATATGGAAATTACCCTTACTGAGGATGTTGTGGAGAACGTTGATGCAAAAATACCCGAAGTGGAAGCCGAGGAAGACCCGGAGGAAGAAGCAGTGGCGACTCATGATGACGTTGAGGAAGACTTCAATAGTGGATAAGATACAGTCAATCTCCTTGATGACTAAATCTTCCTGTTGTTTCTCTTTTCTGAGTATTTTCTCATAATTTTGTGAACACTTCTCCCCTTGCCTTCAGTGGCGGCTGAGTTCAAGGTTTTCTTCTTGCTTGTTTGAACAAGTTTATTATTTTGGAGATAAATCCTTTATTAAGACTGCATCTGAGTTTTCTCAGGCACAGTGATATGCCTTCATATGATTGCATGTAATTCTTGTGAGAAGAGAAGTAATGCCCGTTGATGGTGGATTTTAGTTCAGGGATAAAGTTGTAAAACCAATTTTTGTGCAACCATCCTGCAAAGTATAAGGCTATTTGATAAGTGATGAATACTTATCCGCTTTATTAGTTCACCTAGAATGGAGCATGTAGCAACAATCCCCAAGTATTCTGTGAATTTTGGAATTATTAATTAATGCATAAAACGCCATGTATTTCCTGTTTTGTTCTCAACAGAACTCCCATTGTTGGTGCGGCATGATGACTGATTGTTACTCTCATAAGAGTAACATGAATATCCAAGTATCAATAGTGAGGAATGCACGAAATACCCGTACATGCTACACCATTCTCTGACAAAGATAATCATCTCTCGGTGTGTTATACTAGCCCGATTGAGCATCCGGACTGTCCATATCAGTCTCAGAAATGATCACGATCATCCAACTTCACCAGCATGATTGGATGGCTCGGATCGAATACATAACCCTCAAGTAGGTATTGGAGTATTCACCACCGACCCAATGCGGGCCCCGCATGGTAGGCCTCCCCAAAATAGTAGCACAGCTTGCTAATACGTCTAGCCGAAGCAGCGCGGACGTGAAACCCTAAATTAGGGTTTACGACACATTACATGTGTCGCAAAACGGTCTCGACCATCCATCTTCGCAGGCATAGACGTAGGGTGTAGATGTAGATTCAAAGGGCCCAGAGTATGTCAACACAAACACCATGGGCCCGCCTACATGCATGACCGATCGGTCAGGACCAACTATAGTTGGTCGTTCCAATTCGTGCACCCAAACAAGGCATGACGCACGGACGGTAAAACCCTAATTAGGTCCTTTGCCTATTTCCAAACAACACAGACAAACACAGAAAAAACCAAGTGTTTTCATTAGTTTCCAGAAACCACCATTCTGATACAAGTCATAAAAGCAAACACCTTCACAATCTCAACACCTTCTTCGATTCCCTCCCTAAAATCAACCCCATCTCCTTCACTTTGTGACCGAAGCAAGTCTGGAATGGCCATTTCTTAGTTTAGGCCAGAATTGTATAGATTGATCTCTCTAATCAAAAGCACTCCCGTGCAGTGCATTTGTTTAGGGTTTAGATTCATTTCTCATCCACACACCCCAAATTACCAAAACCGATGGAAATAGTTTTCACCCGTAAACAATTGGCGACCACAGTGGGAGATTAATCTCTCGGTTGCAATATCAATTTCTTCAATACCCAATCTTGTTTGGCTGATTTAGGAATGGTTGGTCTTAGGACTTCCTCAACAATTTCAAATTCTGATCGAAGCAACTCCAACGAAGACGCTCCTATCCCCGATGGTGTACCTAATGGTATCACCGGAAGAATCCCAACATTGATCGAGTTAGCATGAGTGCAGGAGATTCACGCAAAGAACATGGACCTGATCAAGGAGACAATAAATGGTATACTCGATCTCTTCATCAAGATGACATCAGATATGAGCGGTTCTCCTGTCATGGAGATTTCAGCACTGGGGACTGATCCTCACAACGATCATCCTCAAATCAACAGTTTCACCATGAACCAGAGGCCGGTGGACCAAGAAGCCTCTTCTCTAGTGAAAAGTTTGTGCGAACTTTTACACCTCTCGAGGAATCAACGGGCGTAGACGTTTGCCGCAATCAACCAGATAGCCTTGGACATGCAGTTAACTCCTTTGCGTCCAAAAACCCCCAAAGCACCGGAGATGTCTGTGAATAACGTTACATTTATAGAAAAAGACATGATTGCGGAAGAAGGACACAACCGGGCCCTACATGTTACTGCATGCATCAAGGATTCAGAGTTCAAGAGAGCCCTCATCGATACAGGAGCATCTTCGAATGTGATTACCCTTAAGACACTCATAACGGCCAAGGTTTGCTCGAACAAGATCGTGCGGAAGCCCACCACGATGACAGACTTTGAAGGGAACCAAATCAACACGTACGAGTATGTCAATCTGAATTTATCTATAGGACCCGTCCAGTCTAAAGTGAAATTCGAAGTCATAGAAAAGGAGTCGGACTACCACATGATATTGGGGAGACCGTGGCTTCGTGACAATAGAATTATTCCATCAACGTATCACCAGTGCTTGAAGACTACGCTGGATAAGAAAGTCGTTCGTATTCCTGCATCGTTCTCTCTTTACGCGCCAATCTGTGGCGTAGAGTTATTTGAGCCGAAAGAAACTCCATGAGAGGAATCAGGGAAAGCCCATTGCATCCCACTCCCCATATGGGCATCAATCCAGGAGAAGACCGGCTTGCATCATTGAAGACTAAGGCCCACGATATGTCAGGACATCCTTCTTCGTCTGGTGAAGCCATAACTCATGTTCACACTAAAAGAGAGCGAACTTTTGTGGCGAGACGAACAGGAGGGGAAGACCGTATACCAACGCCGTTGTTAGAAACTAGCAGGGGAGACTACTACCCAGTCTCTCCGCCCAATGGAATGCTACAACAACGAAGAGCCACATGAAGAGGTGTTGGATGCTCCACAATAGCTGCATGACGACACCAACTCCACGACGGATGAACTCGAAATCATTAATATCTGGAATATAGAATCTCCCAGGCATATCTATATCATCTCAACCTTGTCCACAGATGAACACACGAAGCTCGTGCAAATTCTCAAAGAATACCAGGACATATTTGCTTGGACGTCTGAAGAAATGTCCGGTTTAGATAAAAAACTGGTCACCCATCATCTGCATGTCATACCTGGATCTAAGCAAATCAAGCAGTCCCCAAGGAAATTCAGGCACGATGTAGAAGAGCAGATCAAGACTGAGATATAAAATTTGCTAGATGTCGGATTCATTAAACCAATTCATCACCCGACCTGGTTGGCTAATGTGGTTCCAGTAAAAAAGAAAAACGGGCAGATCAGATGTTGCGTGGACTTCAGAGACTTGAACATGTACTGCCCCAAAGATGATTTTCCTCTACCTAACATCGACATGTTAGTAAATGCAACCAGCGGGCATGGCATGTTCTCCTTCATGGACGGATACAGCGGGTACAATCAGATAAGAATGTACGAGCATGACGCAAGTAAGACAGCTTTTCGAACTCCTCTTGGGAATTTTTACTACACTGTAATGCCTTTTGGTTTGAAGAATTCCGGTGCGACCTATCAACGCGCTATGACGGAAATCTTCTATGACTGGATGCATAATCAAGTTGAAGACTACGTGAATGACATAGTAGTCAAATCGAAAGCTCGGGCAGATCACATAGGAGTCCTTGGTCGGTTGTCAGCCGACGCAAATATAATTTCACTTTCTTGCTTCACTAAAATAAAGTAGTATGCGATAAGAAAGAGTTCGTATCCACGGATAGACTTTTTGTTGTTATGCAAATTTTCAGTTTCTTAGTAACCAAAGGGGGGGGGGGGGGGGGTTGAGTCATCAAAGCTATAAAACTAATTTGAAAGCAATAAAGTATTAAAGTAATCAATATGGAGAAAGTATTGGTCACGGGATAGTTTCATTCACAAACACATATTTTCATCAATGACTAGAATTGAAATTTAATCTCTCATTTACTAAAAGTCCTAGGATACCTTGATCGCAAGAATACCCCGCTAATTCCCTGATTTCATCACAACCACATTAAAAGATGCATATGTGAATTCTTCCTAGAAAGTAACCTAAAGTGTAAAAGCAAATTAGATTTAACTCCCTAAAAGAAATAAGCTATATGGAATAAGACTAATCAAGGCAATTGAAATGTGTAAAAGCACTAAATCAATTTAACCCAAGTTATGATTCATATGTGACTAGTAGGATATATCTCTACAAGCACTACCCACATTTATACTACTTAGAATCAGGGATTAACAACGTTTTCGTATTGAAAACCCTAATATAACTCTAGATATGAATGCAAATCGGATTGATTCCGGACTCAACCAATCAAACAATCAAATCATATACAATATAAACAATGAATCATAAACAGTAAAATATTGAGACAAAACTACTTCATTGATTCCAATACTATTTGTGAAATCTACTTATTATCCCATAACCAATAATAGATATTTAGTTACACATGGTTTTTAGATTCAACATAATTCTTATTAAAAATAAATTGAAGAACATGAAAAGTAAATGAAAGCAAACCCTAGTCGTTGCTCTCCTCCAAAACTCCAGTAGAAAGATGTCTCTAAAAAGAATAGAAACTTTTCTTTTTATAGCTTTTCCACTTTCCATAATTAGGTCTTCAAAGCCCAAAGTACATAACTAGAAGTCCACCCGTACTCATGTGTGAAACACCCATGTGAAAATATGACCCAAAAGAACTCGCCGGAAAACTGTGTTTCTGGCCGGAATATGGTCGGAATCCGGCACCGGAAAGTCACTGCCGGTTACCTGAAAAATGAGTCAACTCGGGAGTCAACTGGATCAACTCGGGTCAAACAGACCAAGTTAGGCGAGTCATGGTGTGCTAACTGGGTTTATTTGTTTTGCACTGGCCATTACTAATGCTGCATAATCATTGTGCATCACCAGTTTCTGTCCAGCCATGATGGCCCTGCAAGCCAACACTGCCAATTCCTTCTCTGTAATTCCAACACCAACTCAAGTAAGTTATTTCATTAACACTTCCCCCCCAGCTACCTTCTTTCTCTTGATAAAATAACCAACCCCCATCTCGGACAAAATCCATCAGCTCCCATCTCTCAGTCCCTTGCTTGCGGGACTAGGACAGCTCCACCAGTCATAGTAACCACTTCATTGCAGCACTGCATCCTCATTTTCACTCTCTGCTGACATCTTGTTTGTCTGCTTCAAATCCACAAATTCAACTCTGCAACATAGCTGCCATGCCACCAACTCCATTTCAGGCCAACCCCATTAGTACCAACAACTGCAATTCAATAATCTCCAACTGCAACTGTGCTCACAGCACCAGTTGTGCAACTCCGTTTCCTTTAGCTTTCGATATCGCCACTGCAGTTTATCACCACTGCAGCTTCATGACAGCACAGCTGCATTCAGTTGCAACTCCATCTAGCTCCAATATCTCCATAAGCAACAACATCACCAATCTATTAAAACTAGCACCAGCCACACAACTCAGTTCCCTGTCACACTGCAACACCAAACTGCAGTAGCATTAGTTCATTTAAATGAACATTAAGCAACAACAGCAGTTCAGTTTCAAGCATTCTTTGCTCCCTGTAATCAACATCTCATTGCAGCTTCTCCTTCACTCCTGCTACACAACAGCAGCTACACCTGCAACAAGTCAACCCTGGCAAGCAACAATCAACACAAACCACCAGTGCCACTGAGACAACACCATCATATCCCTCTCAATGTAATCCGAGTCACCACCATGAGCATCTGTAATTCAGCCTTTCCTGTAACCAACAACACCGCACCATCTCCCCTGTGCTTCTCTTCATACTAACCTTCAGTTGTAGCACCTCCACATCATAACCAAAACTCCATTTTAAATCCTCAACAGTTGCACCTGCAAATCTGATCTGCAATTCCCTGTGTTTTAGCTCATTTCCATACAAAGTCACCAACAACTCACTTCAAACTCTCATTCACTGCTTCATAACAACTCCATAACAACAGCTCCTTCTGTAGCTTCATCTTCAGTAGCACCTGCAATTTCAACCAATTTACAACTTAAACTCCAGTTGCAACTCCACCAGTTCTTCATTGCATCTCATTGCCACAATCACTATACAGCTGCAGCTCAATCTCAAAACTCAATTGTTTGCCACATATTCCAGTTCAATCTTGAACTTGACACTGTTGTTGTCCTAACAAACCCAGTTCAAATCTTTCTCATACAAATCCATATTTCTCCCTGCAACTCAATTACAGATTCAACCCTAAGTTGTAACCCAGAACATCAACATACCCATTCTGTAAGAACATCAGTTCACTTCTAGCCACCATTGCAGCAACAACCATAATAAATAAACTCAATTAGCATCAAATGAGCCTGAAGTAGTGAGGAAGAGCTCATTCAGGCCTTTTCTCGAACGTACTGTGTGTCATTCTCTTCCTGCTGTTTCTTTTGGACTT
Source organism: Papaver bracteatum (assembly GCA_023529315.1). Lineage (NCBI taxonomy): Eukaryota > Viridiplantae > Streptophyta > Magnoliopsida > Ranunculales > Papaveraceae > Papaver > Papaver bracteatum. The sequence continues at coordinate 3,076,375 of JAJJWX010001246.1, forward strand.
CTACAGCTTCTTAACTCACCCAGATTCCTGTAGATTCAGTTCACAGTAAACCCATTCAGATATAACAATCAAAAAGCTCCAAACAGTTCAGTTTCTCATCCATTTATTACTCTAATATTAGCAGCAAACCCATTATTATCTCCCTTGTACATCTACAGGTTCAGCTCTTCACTGCCTCCATCTGTATTTCCTTCTTGACCTGAATTTCATAGCCAAACCCTTTTATAAACATCCATCAATTACAACAACACATAAACCCCTTTTTATTCAACCGATTTCAATCTTGAAATTCTACAAAATTCAGCCATAACCCTGAGTTCCACTTCCTTCTCTACCAAGAACTGAAATCAAGACCATCTCCATGTGTTCATCATCACTTGAGTTTAGAAAGTTGTGCCTCCATTTCCCCTATAAGTTTGAGCATAATGATTGGGAAATAATTCCCACTGAATTTTAGGGTTGTGTAGGAATGGGAGTGGCTAAACCCATTCAGGTAGAATAGATAAGGGGTTACTCAGTCCAAACATGGCCTGTTAGTTTCAGAAAACCGACAGCCTAATTTTCAGTTTAACTGTCAGTTCTAGAGAACTGACAGTTCATTCTTCCTCCACTTTGCTACACGACCTTGGCCTGTTCCAAGCACAGCTCACATGTGAATTGGCATTCTTCTCTTTACGCTCCAAATGGAATTTTTCTCCTTCTTATGCTCCCAATAACTCCTTTGCACCTAATAATTCAAAACTAAACATAAGAGATGTATTTCACAAGGACAATAGCAAAGAAAGCATAAATATTAGATATAAAATTAGGTGTTTTACAACACCTATCAAATTCCCCCACACTTAGACTTTGCTAGTCCTCGAGAAAATAAAAAAAAAACTTATTCTAAAGAATACAAAAAACTCTGTCTCGTCGAGGCTACGGTTACTCTAAGCATAAATAACAAGCCTTTGAACCCCTAGGTGTCCCTAGTGGACGAGTTTTAGTCTCGTGAAGGTTTACTAGAGATATACCTACAAAACCTATATTTTCAACTCCGTCTATTTGTGACAAATCAATGAACGAATCCAAAATGACTACAGGAGGAGGTACCTTGCACAAATTCAGTTCATATATTAGTAAATAAGCCTTTAATTAGATAGTCGAACAAGCCACAATACTCGGAAACTGACTAACCACAATCACAATGAAAAGATAAAGAAGATGGATATAGATGTAGATGTTGGCGAATGTTCACAAGTGATCAATGTATCCCATATCCGTTTGAAGGTCACCGCCAAGATAAACCTATGCATCCTATTGGATTGAGCTACTGGTCAATACTAGTATCAACACACTGGCATATACAAGGGAACCAGTGGTCAACAAACTTATTTCTACATCAACTCACTGGCATATACAAGGGAACCAGGAGTGACTTTATTCAACAATAATAATATTCTTTTCTTTTCTTTTCTTTTTCACTTTTTTTTTTAGACAGCATGATTAGATCTTTTGGATCCAAGCGCATGCTTCTTGTCAGCAAGTACGTGATAGTTGCCTTGGATTCTGCATTCCACGCTTGTTTAGGCGACGGAGACAGGGACTACGTTTCACACATACTGTTATTCCCAAGTGTCATTTTTATTCCGTTTGGTCTAATTGGTCGGTCTCTTTTTTTTAGAAACTCAATCACTCTATTTCATCCTAGCAGTAATAACAACTCGATTTTTAGTGACCCACCAAAGCACTTAGAGAACAATAGATAAATATGGAAAAACAAAAATAGAATGTGATATGGTGATATTCCGAGATATGGTAACAACTATCATGGTATTTGTGATTTATGAGCTATGTTCGTCCCTTTTAGTTAATTGGTTCCTCAACTCCTGCAATCAAAATGGTTTCATCCACTAATGGTGTCATCCTAAAAGCACAAGTTTCTAGATTTCGGAGTTCAAAAAGCACAAATTTTTTTTTGGTTTTTCTATTTTTCTGATTTGTTTTTAACTAAAGGCATAAAATAAACTAAAACAAACTATACAAACATATAAATGCTCCCCCACACTTAAACTTTACATTGTCCTCAATGTAAAATTGAATCATCCAAAGAAAGTTCAAGGTGGGAAATTCCGCAAATGATATGCAAAAACAAGAAAATAAAGATAAAATGCTTAAAGAATAAAAAGATAAAGGTAAAGATACAAAACCGGTGGGTTGCCTCCCACTTAGCGCTTGGTTTAAAGTCGCCAGCCCGACTTTATCCTTGTTTTCTATGACTCCTCCAGAGGGAGTTCATCCACAAAATCGGCTCCTTCCACCACTTCGGAAGTGAAATTCTCATAATATGGTTTCAACCGGTGCCCATTAACTTTAAGTTCCTTTCCTGTAGCAATGCTACGAATTTCTACTGCACCATGAGAAAACACATTAGTAACAATGAAAGGTCCGATCCAACGTGACCTTAATTTACCCGGAAATAAATGCAAGCGAGAATTAAACAAAAGCACTTTCTTCCCAACACAAAATTGTTTTATAGAAATCATAGTATCATGAAAGGCCTTCGTTTTCTCCTTGTAAATGCGAGAGATTTCAAATGCATCATTGCGAAGCTCTTCTATCTCTTGGAGTTGTAACTTCCTTTGCTTTCCAGACCCATCCATCTCCATATTGCATTGCTTAATCGCCCAAAACGCTTTATGTTCAATCTCCACGGGTAAGTGACAAGGTTTACCATACACAAGCCTAAAAGGAGACATCCCAATAGGTGTCTTGTATGCGGTTCTATACGCCCACAAAGCATCATTAAGTCGCAAGCTCCAATATTTCCTTGTTGGATTCACCGTCTTCTCAAGAATGGATTTCACCTCTCGGTTAGACACCTTGGCTTGTCCATTTGTTTGGGGATGATAAGGTGTTTCAACCTTATGTGACACATTGTACTTCTTCAACAAGCTTTGCAAAGTCCTGTTGTTGAAGTGAGAACCCCCATCGCTAATTATGTCTCTTGGAATTCCAAACCTTGCAAAAATGTTAGCTTGCACAAAATCTGAAACAACCTTGGAATCATTAGTAGGGGTGGCCATAGATTCCACCCATTTAGAGACATAATAAACAGCAAGTAAGATGTAAAAATTCCCATGAGAGTTGACAAAAGGACCCATAAAATCAATACCCCATACATCAAAAACTTCAATAAATTGAATAAAAGTTTGTGGCATTTGATTTCGGGCACCTAGATTACCTGTTCTTTGGCACCTATCACAAGTTGTACAAAATGTGTATGCATCCTTAAACAAAGTTGGCCAATAGAAACCGATTTCAAGTACCTTGTAAGCGGTTCTTTTACTTCCAAAATTTCCTTCGCAAGCATAAGAATGACAAAATGACAAGATAGAATTAAACTCAGATTCGGGAACGCACCTTCTTATTACTTGGTCGCTGCCATGTTTCCATAAGTATGGATCATCCCATATGTATCGGTTTCCTAACCTCTTAAGTTTTTCCCTCTCAGCACGAGACAAGTTCTTTGGGATTTGTTTAGTTACCAAGTAATTCACAATATCCGCATACCATGGTTCTCCAAAGGCAAATGAGAATAGTTGCTCATCCGGGAAACTTTCACGCAGTGGAATAGCTTCCTTGTCCACAGCAAGACGGCTCAAGTGATCCGCAACGGTGTTCTCAATTCCTTTCTTATCTTTGATTTCAATGTCAAACACTTGCAAGAGTAGAATCCATCGTATGAGCCTCGTTTTCGCTTCTTTCTTCATTAGAAAGTACCTAAGAGATGCATGGTCAGAATAAACAACAACTTTTGTACCAATTAGATAAGAGCGAAATTTCTCCAATGCAAATACAATAGCTAAAAACTCTTTTTCAGTGGTTGTGTAGTTTTGTTGGGCTTCATTTAACGTTCTAGAAGCATAATAAATGGCATGAGGTATCTTCCCCACACGCTGCCCAAGCACCGCACCAACCGCGTAGTCACTAGCATCACACATTAGCTCAAAAGGCTTGCTCCAATCCGGTGGTTTAATGATAGGGGCTAAAATCAAAAGTTCTTTCAAACGATTGAATGCCGCCATACACTTCTCATCAAAGTTAAAAACCACATCTTTTTGCAATAAGTTGCAAAGTGGTGATGCTATCTTGGAAAAATCCTTGATAAATCTACGATAGAAACCTGCATGACCAAGAAAAGAACGTATCTCCCTCATCGTAGTGGGAGGGGTTAGAGCACGAATAAGGTCTATCTTAGATTTATCAACTTCCAAGCCCTTAGAAGATATTATATGGCCTAAAACTATGCCATGAGTTACCATGAAATGGCACTTCTCCCAATTAAGCACAAAGTTTTTTTCAACACATCGTTCAAGTATTAATGATAAATTGTTCAAACAAAGGTCAAATGAATCACCAAAGACACTAAAGTCATCCATAAACACTTCAATGATGTTTTCAACATACTCGGAAAAGATACTTACCATACACCTTTGAAAGGTAGCTGGAGCATTGCACAAGCCAAAAGGAATCCTTCTATAAGCAAAAGTGCCGAAAGGACAAGTGAAAGTGGTTTTCTCTTGGTCCTCCGGTGCTATCACAATCTGATTGTACCCTGAATAACCATCAAGGAAGCAATAATAAGCATGTCCAGCTAAACGTTCAAGCATTTGATCAATAAAAGGTAAAGGAAAATGATCCTTCCTAGTAGTGGCATTCAAATTTATATAATCAATACAAACCCTCCAACCGGTTTGCACACGAGTTGGGACAAGTTTGTTCTCATCATTCTCTACCACCGTTACACCTGATTTCTTTGGTACAACTTGTACCGGGTTCACCCACTTGCTATCGGATATGGGGTAGATAACACCCACTTACAAAAGCTTGAGTATCTCCTTTTTCACAACTTCCATCATGGGAGGGTTTAAACGATGTTGCACTTCCCTTGTAGGCTCTGCATCGTCCTCCAAACGAATCTTATGCATACAAACAGCAGGGCTTATAGCCTTGATATCAGCGATTGTCCATCCTATGGCCGTCTTATGCTTCCTTAGCACCCTTAGAATTTTTTGCTCCTGTAATTCACTAAGCTCGTTAGAAACAATCACAGGTAACTTTTCATTGTCACCCAAGTACAAGTACTTTAAGTGACTTGGAAGAGGTTTCAATTCCAACTTTAGAGATTTAACAATAGAAGGTAAAAGCTTTTCATCACTGCATGGCAAAGAAATAAAAGAGATATTATGAGTTTCCGGACATCCTTGTAGTGAGTTGAGATCACCAAGGGCTTCCTTAACTTCATTACCACACTCTACACCATCATCCATGGATGTAGTTAAAACAGTTTCCAAAGCATCATCACCATTCAATTCAAACACTTTTTGCGCCAATGCATCCATAACATCAACGGAGAAACAAGAGTGGACATCACTAGGATATCTCATCGTCTCGAAAATGTTGAAACGTATTATTTCTCCATCAAACTCCATAGTCAACGTTCCCTTATCTACATCAATGATCGTCTTAGCCGTTTTCATGAAGGGACGCCCAAGTAGCAATGGAAGAGATGAGTCCGGTGCACCTTCATCCATCTCTAACACACAAAATCAGGGAATACAAGTTGATTAACCTGCACAAGAACATCCTCAACAATACCCATTGGGTAGACATTAGAGCGATCGGCTAATTGCAACACAATTTCAGCCTTTTTCAAAGGACCTAGATTAAGTGAATTATACATGGATGCCGGCATAACATTAATGGATGCACCTAAGTCTAACATTGCCTTGTTAAAAGTAATGTTACCAATTGTGACAGGAATGTCAAATCTACCGGGATCCTTGCATTTCAGTGGGAGTTTGTGTTGTAAGATTTCCGAAGCATTCTCCCCCACACTTAGAACTTCATTGCCTTTAAGCCTTTGCTTATTGGTACACAAGTCCTTCAACACTTTTGCATACTTGGGAACTTGCTTGATAGCATCAATGAGTGGTATATTCACATGAATCTTCTTAAGAACATCTAAAATCTCCTTTTCTAGTTCCGCCTTCTTAGAACTTGCAAATCTGCTAGGAAAAGGTATAGGAGGAACATAAGTAGGAATAGGAGTTTTAGAGTTAGGAATAGGTACCTCGGGTGTTTGGGGAATTTCATCCCTCTCTTCCTCCAAAACTGGCTCCCTTGGAACTTCCTCTTCACCCAAATCATCAACCTTGGGTTGCTCAAGTTGTGTACCACTTCTCAACTTAATAGCATTGACACCCACTTTTGGGTTAATGGGTTGAGAAGGGAGTCTCCCACTATTTTGTGCTTTCAACTTGTTGATATCAATTTCCATGGAGCCCACTTAAGTCTGCAAATCCTTAATCGCACTCTTGGTTTCTTGTTGGCTCTCCTTGAACATGGTAGAAATACCTTGCATCATTGTTTGTAACTTTGCATCAATATCGGAACCTTGGTTTTGAACCGGTTGTTGTGGTTGCTTAAATTGTTGCTATTGTTGTTGAAATTGTTGCTGTTGAGGTTGAAATTGTTTTTGTTGCTGTTGAAATTGTTGTTGTTGCGGTTGAAATCCACTCGGACGGTTGAAGGTAGGTTGTTTAACCGCACCTTGCTTGTTGGCATAGCTGAAATTTGGATGATCTCTCCATCCCGGATTGTAGGTGTTGGAATAGGGATCATACCATCTTTATGGGTTTGGAAAAACCGCATTAGCTTGCTCCAAATCTTCATCATACGAAGGTAATATAACCGCAGCCATCTTTTGCATCATGTGCTCCATATTGTCCATCCTTTGATCATGGTGTGATGATGATGAATCACTAACTTCATGCACTCCCCTAATCATTGGTTCACCTCTTGTGTAGAATTTTTGCGAGTTTGCAGCCATGCTTTCAATCAACTCGGCATCTTGGGCCACCGTCTTGTTCACTAGTGCACCACCACCCGCTGCATCAAGAAGATATTTATCACTTGATTGAAGACCTTCGTAGAAGTACTGGATTATCATAGCATCGTTGAATTGATGGTGAGGACAGCTTGCCACCAATCTCTTGTATCGCTCCCAACATTCATACAAAGACTCTCCCGCATGTTGCTTTATTCCACAAATCTCTTTGCGAATTTGAGTAGCCTTTGACGCAGGAAAATACCTCTCTAGAAAGATTTTCTTCAATCCGTTCCATGTAGTGACACTTCCGGCTGGCAAACAATACAACCAATCCTTAGCGCTGTCCACCATAGAAAATGGAAAAACTTTCATCATTGCACCATCGGCATCGGTCTCCGCTGGAAGCATAGCCTTTACAATGGTATATAACTCCATAAGATGCTTATTTGGGTCTTCATTCACCATACCATGAAACTTTGGAAACTCTCTAAGCAACCCCGGCTTGATCTCAAAAGTTGAGTTTGTTTGGATACACCACCGTTGTGTATCAAGCCTATGAGAAGCCAAATCCTTGAGTGTACGATTTGCGTCTTCCATTGCTTCTTCTTCTTCAACTAGTGGTTCTTCTACAAATGGAACCTCTAGTTCTTATTCTAGTTGTAACTCTTCTTCCACTTCTAACTCTTGTTCTTCCGTGTCTTGACTTGGTTGGAGTATTGGGCCTCTTCGAGTAGCAATCCCGCACCTTGGATAGTTCCAATCCTTAGAAGCCAGGGATTAGGTACCTGAAAACAATTCTCACAAACAAGTAAGAATCAAGACAAGAAACAAAAAGCAAAGATAAAAGCAAAAATTGTAAAAAGAAACTAAAAACTTAATAACAAGTTGTTTGCCTCCCCGGCAACGACGCCAAAATCTGGTCGGTTATCAGCCGACGCAAATATAATTTCACTTTCTTGCTTCACTAAAATAAAGTAGTATGCGATAAGAAAGAGTTCGTATCCACGGAGAAGCTTTTTGTTGTTATGCAAATTTTAAGTTTCTTAGTAACCAAAGGGGGGGGGGGGTTGAGTTATCAAAGCTATAAAACTAATTTGAAAGCAATAAAGTATTAAAGTAATCAATATGGAGAAAGTATTGGTCACGGGATAGTTTCATTCACAAACACATATTTTCATCAATGACTAGAATTGAAATTTAATCTCTCATTTACTAAAAGTCCTAGGATACCTTGATCGCAAGAATACCCCGCTAATTCCCTAATTTCATCACAACCACATTAAAAGATGCATATGTGAATTCTTCCTAGAAAGCAACCTAAAGTGTAAAAGCAAATTAGATTTAACTCCTTAAAAGCAATAAGCTATATGGAATAAGACTAATCAAGGCAATCGAAATGTGTAAAAGCACTAAATCAATTTAACCCAAGTTATGATTCATATGTGACTAGTAGGATATATCTCTACAAGCACTACCCACATTTATACTACTTAGAATCAGGGATTAACAACGTTTTCGTATTGAAAACCCTAATATAACTCTAGATATGAATGCAAATTGGATTGATTCCGGACTCAACCAATCAAACAATCAAATCATATACAATATAAACAATGAATCATAAACAGTAAAATATTGAGACAAAACTACTTCATTGATTCCAATACTATTTGTGAAATCTACTTATTATCCCATAACCAATAATAGATATTTAGTTACACATGGTTTTTAGATTCAACATAATTCTTATTAAAAATAAATTGAAGAACATGAAAAGTAAATGAAAGCAAACCCTAGTCGTTGCTCTCCTCCAAAACTCCAGTAGAAAGATGTCTCTAAAAAGAATAAAAACTTTTCTTTTTATAGCTTTTCCACTTTCCATAATTAGGTCTTCAAAGCCCAAAGTACATAACTAGAAGTCCACCCATACTCATGTGTGAAACACCCATGTGAAAATATGACCCAAAAGAACTCGCCGGAAAACTGTGTTTCTGGCCGGAATATGGTCGGAATCCGGCACCGGAAAGTCACCGCCGGTCACCTGAAAAATGAGTCAACTCGTGAGTCAACTGGATCAACTCGGGTCAAACAGACCGAGTTAGGCGAGTCATGGTGTGCTAACTGGGTTGATTTGTTTTTCACTTGCCATTACTAATGCTGCATAATCATTGTGCATCACCAGTTTCTGTCCAGCCATGATGGCCCTGCAAGCCAACACTGCCAATTCCTTCTCTGTAATTCCAACACCAACTCAAGTAAGTTCTTTCATTAACACTTCCCCCCAGCTACCTTCTTTCTCTTGATAAAATAACCAACACCCATCTCGGACAAAATTCATCAGCTCCCATCTCTCAGTCCCTTGCTTGCAGGACTAGGACATCTCCACCAGTCATAGTAACCACTTCATTGAAGCACTGCATCCTCATTTTCACTCTCTGCTCAGTCAATGCATTAAATCACAACTCAAGAACAAACCCATCTACTGACATCTTGTTTGTCTGCTTCAACTCCACAAATTCAACTCTGCAGCATAGCTTCCATGCCACCAACTCCATTTCAGGCCAACCCCATTAGTACCAAAAACTGCAATTCAATAATCTCCAACTGCAACTGTGCTCACAGAACCAGTTGTGCAACTCCGTTTCCTTTAGCTTTCGATATCGCCACTGCAGTTTATCACCACTGCAGCTTCATGACAGCACAGCTGCATTCAGTTGCAACTCCATCTAGCTCCAATATCTCCATAAGAAACAGCATCACCAATCTATTACAACTAGCACCAGCCACACAACTCAATTCCCTGTCATACTTCGACACCAAACTGCAGTAGCATAAGTTCATTTAACTGAACATTAAGCAACATCAGCAGTTCAGTTTCAAGCATTCTTTGCTCCCTGTAATCAGCATCTCATTGCAGCTTCTCATTCACTCCTGCTACACAACAGCAGCTACACCTACAAAAAGTCAACCCTGGCAAGCAACAATCAACACAAACCACCAATGCCACTGAGACAACACCAGCAGCTCCCTCTTAATGTAATCAGAGTCACCACCATGAGCATCTGTAATTCAGCCTTTCCTGTAACCAACAACACCGCACCATCTCCCATGTGCTTCTCTTCATACTAACCTTCAGCTGTAGCACCTTCAATATATAACCAAAACTCCATTTTAAATCCTCAACAGTTGTACCTGCAAATCTGAGCTGCAATTCCCTGTGTTTTAGCTCATTGCCATACAAAGTCACCAACAACTCACTTCAAACTCTCATTCACTGCTTCATAACAACTCCATAACAACAGCTCCTTCTGTAGCTTCATCTTCAGTAGCACCTGCAATTTCAACCAATTTACAACTTAAACTCCAGTTGCAACTCCATCAGTTCTTCATTACATCTCATTGCCACAATCACTATATAGCTGCAGATCAATCTCAAAACTCAATTGTTTGCCACATCTTCCAGTTCAATCTTGAACTTGACACCGCTGCTGTCCTAACTAACCCAGTTCAAATCTTTCTCATACAGATCCATATTTCTCCCTGCAACTTAATTACAGATTCAACCCTAAGTTGTAACCCAGAACATCAACATACCCATTCTGTAAGAACATCAGTTCACTTCTAGCCACCATTGCAGCAAAAACCATAATAAATAAACTCAATTAACATCAAATGAGCCTGAAGTAGTGAGGAAGAGCTCATTCAGGCCTTTTCTCGAACGTACTGTGTGTCATTCTCTTCCTGCTGTTTCTTTAGGACTTCTATAACTTCTTAACTCACCCAGATTCCTATAGATTCAGTTCACAGTAAACCCATTCAGATATAACAATCAAAAATCTCCGAACAGTTCAGTTTCTCATCCATTTATTACTCTAATATTAGCAGCAAACCCATTATTATCTCCCTTGTACAGCTACAGGTTCAGCTCTTCACTTCCTCCATCTGTATTTGCTTCTTGACCTGAATTTCATAGCCAAACCCTTTTATAAACATCCATCAATTACAATAGCACATAAACCCCTTTTTATTCAACCGATTTCAATCTTGAAATTCTACAAAATTCAGCCATAACCCTGAGTTCCACTTCCTTATCTACCAAGAACTGAAATCAAGACCACCTCCCTGTGTTCATCATCACTTGAGTTCAGAAAGTTGTGCCTCCATTTCCCCTATAAGTTTGAGCATAATGATTGGGAAATAATTCCCACTGAATTTTAGGGTTGTGTAGGAATGGGAGTGGCTACACCCATTCAGGTAGAATAGATAAGGGGTTACCCAGTCCAAACATGGCATGTTGGTTTCAGAAAACCGACAGCCTAATTTTCAGTTTAACTGTCAGTTCTAGGGAACTGACAGTTCATTCTTCCTCCCCTTTGCTACATGACCTTGGACCATTCCAAGCACAGCTCGCATGTGAATTGGCATTCTTCTCTTTACGCTCCAAATGGAATTTTTCTCCTTCTTATGCTCCCAATAACTCCTTTGCACCTAATAATTCAAAACTAAACATAAGAGATGTATTTCACAATGACAATAGCAAAGAAAGCATAAATATTAGATATAAAATTAGGTTTTTTACAACACCTATCAGTTCTACGGCAAGTGTTCGAAAGGTGCCGTGAGTACAAATTGAAGATGAACCCATTGAAATGCGCTTTCGGTGTTTCTTCAGGAAAATTTCTGGGATTCTAGGTAACTGCTAAGGGAATCGAGGTGGACCCATCCAAGACTCAGGATATCCTCACGATGCCACCGCCACGGACTGTGAAGGAGCTCCAAATCTTCATGGGCAAGGTAAACTACATTCGGCTCTTTATACCTGGTTTGGCCCAGCTCGTCGCTTCATTCACCCCCTTGCTGAAGAAGGGAGCAAGTTTTGTCTGGACCACACTACAACATGAAACATTTCAGAAGATTCAACGGATATTGTCGTCTCCAGCAGTCATGAAGTCCCATGTCCAAGGAAGACTGTTGTGTCTCTACACTGCCTTCAGCGACACTGCCGTAGGGGCTTTTCTTGCTTAGGAGGATGACGAGGGAGTCGAAAATCCCATATACTATTTCAGTCGAGTATTAAGAGATGCTACACTCAGGTATCCCAAAGCAGAGAAAGCGTTCCTAGCCCTGATTCATTCCATTCAGAAGTTCAGACATTACCTGTTATCCAATAAGGTGGTGCTTATATCGAAATCTGATCCTATGAAGTTTTTACTTTCAATGCCGATATTGATGGGAAGGTTGGACAAGTGGCTTATCCAAATGTCATAGCTAGACATAACATGCGCATCACCCAGGGCTATCAAAGGACAAGTCGTTTATGATTTACTGGTGTCGTTCCCTAGTGAATGTACTACTGCATTATATGAAGATCTTCCCGGAGAATTTCTAGAAATATCCGTTGTTAAAGAAGAAGCATGGCTACTATATTTCGATGGCTCTGCCACTCCTAGCAATAACACTGGAGGGTCATGCGTGGTCCTAGTATCTCCAACTGGCGAAGTTTTCTCACATTCCTTCAAGTTGGACTTTCACTGCACCAACAACTCAACAGAGTATGAAGCCTTTCTCATAGGACTGTCAATAGCCAAACAAGTGGGGGCCACTCACCTAGAAATAAGAGGTGACTCTAAGCTACTGGTTAATCAGATGAATGGAGTGCATGCGTTAAAGGATGCAACGTTATCCCCGTATCGGTCAGAGGTGCAAAGATTACTAAACTACTTTGCTAACGCAACCGTAACCCATGTTGGTTGCAACAATAACAAACATGATGATTGTTAGCCACACCGGCATCCAAATTGCAGTTTGAAGGTTTATAAGAGACCCTGATGGTAAAGAGGAGGACAGTTGAATCAACATGGCTTTCACAACGTGAAGACATTGGGACATGTGATTTGTGTACTGACGGTATTTATCAATGATGTTGTAGTAAAAAGGTTCTTTGAGACTTGTGAAGGAAATGGAATTTTTAGATTTAATAAAAAATATATATACAAAAATATTAACAAAGTGGGCGAGAGGTGACCAAGACACTAGATTCCACTATTACGCAAAATTGAATGATAAATATTTCAAAACTCTATTCAATTCTTCAGTCCTCTTTTATCTTTAATTCACTATCAATCATACAAATTCTCAAATGTTATTTGTAAACCTTAAGCATAGATTATCAAGAGATTAAACCAAGCATAACCTATCAAACTGAATCACAAATAATTAAGACAATCATTCAAACAATTTAAAACTCTGCAAAAGCAGCGATTAGGTGAATTATATAATTAAATGAAATAGTTACCCATTTATGTTGCATGAATAGCTTCCTCTATTGCCTTGGTTACGAGGGAATTAGCTCATAATGGTAAACATGCTCTCAAAATAATTATTTATTATGGCTCAAATGGTGTTTACAATAAAGAGAAGAAGAGAAAATGTTATAAAACAGGATTCTGCGACCCACAAAAGACGTATAAAAACAACGACAGAGCTGAAGTGCTGTTGTCGTTGGAAAAATACGACCCACGCCTGTGATGCACGACCCACTGTCGTTGTCACTATTGACAAACGACTGTTGTTGCTAGTCTGTTCTTCGTGTTCTTCATCTTCATCAGCAGCATAAAACAGCAGCAGGAAGCTTGCTTTTCATAATGATTTCTTGCTCCTCAGTTCTCCTCAAGCCCCCCAAACTCTCGACCAAACTTCTAGGCAAACATAGAAACCTATTTATACCCAAAAGCGACAAGAAATCACGCTCATTAACTCTCCATGATCCTCCATTACTCGGTGTTAAAATAAAATATTTTACGAATATTTTCTTCCCTGAAATGATTCTCCACGCGTAAACAGCTTATGATACTCCCTTATTTAGCTTCTACACGCATCTTCAATGACTAAGTGTCATCCAAACAAGAGCAGCACACATCAAACTTGCTGAAAATCCGTGAATATCATTTTCAAACCCGTGTTGCCATGATTTCTTCCACGTGATTATCCAGCCAAATTCAGTCGAAACAATCACCCATACTAGCTCTGTTATGATATATTACATCTTTCCAAAAAGTTTCAGCGATTGAATCGCACAAAATCACGTCCAAATGCAATCGAGAAAATCTTACAGTGAAGAGCAAATATTTTCCCGCCAAAATATTTTTTTTTAAATTTGTGAAGAAGGTCACCCCTTATCCAGTGGTCGCCCCTTATCCGTTGCTGGAGTCCGAATAACACATTCCCATGGGGTGCCTTTAGTAATTTTCTGGGGTGCCTTTAGTACTTTATCATGGGGTGTAAAACACCACTTTTCGAGCCAATTTTGCCGCAAGAGCTTATTTCTCTATAAATACCTACAAAGACATAAAATAACAAAATAAATACAAAAATCGAGTACTAACAATACATACAATTGAGACATATTAGACACATAAATGTGTCTATCACGTACTCCCACCTTTCAAGAACTCAGCAGCTCGCTTTCTCAAGGAAAAGTCAGTCTCAAAATCCTGCAGAGCTTTTTCATGCTTCACGGTATGATATATCATCGAAACCCGGATGGTTCCCTGTCGAGATGTCTCGGAGACGAAGAAGCGCAGCTGCAGCTTGACCGCGTTCACAATGAAGTTTGAGGATAAACATTGGTAGTAACACTCTACCGTCGTCTTCAACGCCTAGGCTATTATTGGACAGAAATGGAAGCTCAATCCCATTTACTCCAGAAGTCTTGCTCCAATTGCCAAGTGTCTCCGCTTCAATTAGAGGTTATCAACGTAAGTCATGATGGGGACTGGAGAGAACCGTATATTAGCTATCTCCGCGATGAGATAGCTCCGGTTAATCAGAAGGATGCTGTCAAGATAGTGGAAGTCCAAGCGATTCGTATTTCACGAAGGGATCCTATATCGCAAAATCTTCGGAGGTGATCTATTACGGTGCCTGGCTAAAGAAGAGATTCCGACTATACTGAAAGGAATAATTGAAGGGGAAAACCAAGGAAAGAATAAACTATTTATTCAGATACACGAGAAATACTATTGGCCAACTATGAAGGGTGATGCAGCTGCATTTTTTCAAAGCTGCCATAAATGCCAAATTCACGGGAACCTCATTCACGCACCTTCCATTCCTTTACACTCGGTAAGCAGTCCATGGCCATTCTATAGCTGGGGTCTTGCCATTATCGGGAAGATTAATCCATCATCGTCAAAGAAACATGAGTACATCATAGATGCGACAGAGTATTTTACCAAATGGGTTGAAGCCATCCCTCTACGAGGGACTACGGGATCAACAATTGCAGCTTTCATTAAAGAATACATCATTTATTGGTTCGGCGTACCCAAGCATATCATCACCGATAATGGCACTTCCTTTGTAAAAAAATAGGTACGAGAGATGCTTGGAGAATATGGAATTAAACATGTCTTCTCCACCATTTACTATCCTCAAGGAAACAGACAAGTTGAGAGCACCAAAAAGATGCTGATCCGGATTCTCAGTCGAACAGTGCATGACAACCCCAGGGACTGGCACGAACAGCTTCCTATGGTGCTATGGGAGTATCGTATGGCACCTAGAATCTTCGTTGGGGTTTACCCATATTCACTTGTTTACGGTGCAGACGCAATTCTCCCAGCAGAAATCAAGATCCCATCAGCCAGGATTGCAGCAGCAAGTGGGGTCCACAGGAATGAAGCTTAAGCATCGCACTTCAGAATCGCTGAGTTAGACACTCTAGATTCCAGAATAAGCAAAGCAGAGAAACGTAATCAGACGTACAGAAATAGGATCTCCAGGGCATATGACAAGATTGTAAGGCCACGTGTTTTTGGAGTGGGAGACTTGGTCTTAAAGACATCCAAGCATATTCAGCAAGATATGTCTGCACCAAAGTTCTCTTCAAAATGGGAAGGTCCCTACGTGATTACCAAGGCCTACAGTACCGGATACTACAAGATCGTTAAGGTGGATGGAGGCAAGTTAAAAGCAGTCATCAATGGAAAATGGCTCAAGGCGTATCATGCTTGATCATTATCCCACCACTGTCTCATGACGAAGCAATACTGGCATTTTTCATTACACATATGAATTATCAATTTATTCAAAGATACATTAATGAAAAACTTCTTCCACCCACTCAAAACTAATGCAATTTATTCCTCAAAGGGTGTTCAAAAAAAAAAATAACGTGAGCACCATCGACCATAAGAGAGCGCAGCCTAGAAGAGGCCGTCTAGCAGATTATAGTTCCTTGAAAAATCATCTTCAATCTAGTATGATATCTCTATGTCCTATCCTTAAAGTCTTGAACTACCTTCTACACCCTCTTCGATTCCGCAGCCAGAGCCTTCTTTTCCTCCAAGATAGCTTTCGTAGCAGGAATAACATTCACGAGGATACCAGCTAGATCAACCTTAATGATTCCAAGACGCTGCCACAACCAGCCCACGTTAAACTCCATGGATTCGCAGGTAGATACCATGTTCTCCATTTCTCGAGGTTTGATTCAGCAATATTGCGGATAGAAATATTCTCCATCTCAGAAATCACGGGAAGAAGGAAGTTTATTGTGGTGAACAAAGTAGATGAACAGTGTCAAACTACGTTCCTGGTTGCAATATGGCCATACTTTCGTGTACAATAGCACAAAATCCTTCCGCACTAAGAATCCACCGACATCTCGGTAACGAGAAGATAATCATTTCATGTGGATTTCGAATGGAAGACCTGCATTAGGGTATTCATGAGATGAGATACCTAGATCAGCATCTTCAAGGTCCGCATTGGAAGGCATGTTCGAATTCAAAAGAAGAGGGATAGTCAAGTTATCATTGTCTATAACCGCCACGCATGTTCCAGTTGGGTATCTCTGCAAAAAAGAGAATTATTCGCCTGATCATGAAGAACAAGCAACTATTCAGGAAAGAAAAAGAAAGGAGGAACGAACTAGTATGATCTTCTTAACTCGAAGAACACGAGCAGGGGATTCCTCATGAGGCTTAGATGCAGATCGGGCGCGTTTAATGGAAGACCCTGGATGGTATGAAGAAGATGATGCACTGTTATTTGACATAATGAGAAAGTTGAGTTTTCTGCAAGAAAATCCTATCGTGAAATTGTCGAAGGTGGTTCAAAATACCTGCATACACATATATGTTGAGGAAACCCTAAAAGAAGATTAAAGCGGCTGCAGCGAAGCCTGCCCGATATATGAGGATTCAACACCGACCGAGTCATGCTTTCTTTCAAACCCTAATCAAGGATTGGAGAAGCCGCTGGATATCAGCTGTTAATACCAGCAATATATAAAGCACCTATGTTGGAGGAATCCCAGTAGAATGAGAGTTTTATTCCTAGCTCGGATGCAGGGAGGAAGCCAATCTCACCAAGTCTCATGGTCACGACCGCGTGCTCACATGGAGGATTTCCAGTGATCAGACACAACTCCTCCAGGTAGACTTCCTTTATTTTTTTGATGTTGTAAATGTCACCATCTAATGCCTACCCTAAAATAGTATAAGTATCATATGCTAGGCATGGGACTTAATGTTGATGGTGGATTTTAGTTCAGGGCTAAAGTTGTAAAACCAATTTTTGTGCAACCATCCTGCAAAGGATAAGGCTATTTGATAAGAGATGAATACTTCTCCGCTTTATTAATTCACCTAGAATAGAGCATTTAGCAACAATCCCCAAGTATTCTGTGAATTTTCGCATTATTAATTAATGCATAAAATGCCTTGTATTTCCTGTGTTGTTCTCAGCAGAACTCCCATTATTGGTACGGCATGATGACTGATTGTTACTCTCAGAAGAGTAACATGAATATCCAAGTATCAATAGTGAGGCATGCATGAAATACCCATACAGGCTACACTATTCTCTGACAAAGAGAATCATCTCTCGGTGTGTTATACTTGCCTGGTTGAGCATCAATACTCTCCATATCAGTCTCAGAAATGATCACGACCATCCAACTTCACCAGCATGATTGGATGGCTCAGATCGAATCCATAACCCTCAAGCAGGTATTGGAATATTCACCACCGACCCAATGCGGGCCCCGTATGGTAGACCTCCCCAAAACATTAGTACAGCTTGCTAATACGTCCAGCCGAAGCAGCGCGGACGTGAAAACCAAAATTAGGGTTTGCGGCACATTACATGTGTCGCAAAACAGTCTCGACCATCCATCTTCGCAGGCGTAGACGGGGGATGTAAATGTAGATTCAAAGGGACCAGAGTATGTCAACACAAACACTGTGGGCCCGCTTACATGCATAACCGATCGGTCAGGACCAACTATAGTTGGTCATTCCAATTCATGCGCCAAAAAAAGGCATGACGCACGGCCGGTGAAACCCTAATTAGGGTTTGAACATCACGAGCGTCCATTTTCTCCTGCACGAATGAAGGGTCCACGATTAGACTAAGCAGGTCCGGTGCGTATTAACATGATCACCGTGGGACCATCTATCTCCACACCCGATCGGCCAAGGCATATCATGCATGTTTGCCTCGATTTGCACGCCCAAACTAGGCGTGGTCACACCTCCCAATTGCAAACTAATCTCGACCACTCAACTTTGCCAGACAAATTGAGTGGCTTAGATCACGTTTCTATGGGATATTAAGGTATGGACGTGTACATCAGCTCGTCGTCTGTATACCAGACTAATCGGCCAAGATCGACCAAGCTTGGTCATCTCGAAACGTGTGCCCGAAGTAGGCATGATGCGCGGGTTTTACGGCACCTGATTTCTGTCGCAAAATGATCTTGACCACTCAAATTCACTAGAAAAATTGAATGGCCTAGATCACACTTTCATGGGATAATGAGGTATGGGAACCTACACCGTCATGCCGTCTACACGCATGCACGATCGGTCTGGACAAAATCGTGTCCCAATCTTGGATTCGACCAAGCTGAAGAGTGATGCTTGCGCACCTCTTTATAAACCCTAATTCCACTAACGGTCACAGATGAGTGTCTCAAAGATCATCTTGTTCGTTCAACTTCACCTTCTTGGTTACACAACCTTGGTCAGGAGTTAACTGGTCAATGAGGTGTCGCATTGATTATCATCCACCACTCTACCACACCACGTGGTCGGCCAAGAGAGGACTTGCTTGCGCATCCTCCAAACTATTACATGAAGTAGGCTGGACATGATGCTATTTTAAGACGCTCAACATCGATGCTTCATACATACTAAATATATTCGATGTATTACCTGCGTAGAATGCACACGATATTTCATAAATATCGACTTCCTAAATAACTTAGTTATTTAATCCAGCATCACATGCTGCTTTCTGTGGGTTCCACGATCCACACACTCGAGACATCAATCATGTCACAAACTGGGGATACATACTGGGGTATTGGTCTAGCGGTTTACAGCGTGCAGCGCACAACGCGCCATCACAAGAACGTGTCAGGAAGTCATGGACGGTTAGTGATGATGGGATAAGTGGGCAAGACTGATCGTGTAACACTAACACACGCAACTCCACTACTCCATCACTCCACTTTCTCCACTTCCCACGAGAGACATGGGTTAGGCTCAAAGACTTGTATAAATAGGTTATCCTCCCTATTTTCCAGACAAGGACAAGATAGACAGAAACCGAGTGTTGATACAACATATTCAAACACCCAGAGCTGATTTCTTACATTATTTGCAAGTCAGTTAGGTATTCTGATACAAGTCGTAAACAACCTACACCTTCACAATCTCAACACATTCTTCGATTCCCTCCCTAAGATCAACCCCATCTCCTTCACTTTGTGACCGAAATAAGTCTGGAACGGCCATTTCTTGGTTTAGGCCAGAATTGTATAGATTGATCTCTCGAATCAAAAGCACTCCCGTGCAGTGCATTTATTTTGGGTTTAGATTCATTTCTCATCCACACACCCCAAATTACCAAAACCGGCAGAAATAATTTTCACCCATAAACAATGCCATAACAAAATACCACAGACCTGTCTGCGCTCTCCTGGCGTAAGCTTTTCAGCGATCCCCTGCCGTAAGCTGGGAAATACTGTTCAATGTGCTTTCTTTTTTATTTGGCATACATTATATTCCTCCAACATTTCCCGAAAGGTGTGAAGTATTTTCCTTTTAGGTTTAGGGTTCTCTGGTTTAAACCGGTGGGTAATGATGGTGACTTAGGTTGAACCTAGATTTTTTGTGTCATGCCCAGGGGTAAAAATTTCTAAAAGGAAATAATACTTTGATTAATTGATAAATTGGAACCCTAATAATCATGAAGGAAAGTATCGCAATCATTTCGAAAAAATTACAAAATAGCATGGAAAGGGAAATTATTGGAGGAATGTTGGAGAAACCACCACAGAATGCTGGAGAGGAAGGGTAGCACAACATCTCTAGGTGTGGTAGGGTTTAATCCACCGCGATTGGATCGTCACGCCCTCAAGCTTGTCAGCGTTGATGATCTTTCAGTAGCCGCCTATGATGACGTCTGCTACAAAATATGGTTCATCTTCCTTTGTTGCCGACAAATCAGATTGGTCAGCTATTTTCACCGCCACATTCCCAACTTGAAACGTGGCCCTGTTTGCTACCATGTCTCCAATTTGAAACGGATTCGGACTTGGTATAACATCTTATTTTTGGGACATGTTGTCTCTGACTGCTTCCAAGCTCTTGGAAAAATGTTTGAAAGGGCCAGCACCCCATTCACATCTCTTAGTGGAAGTTAGGTTGTTGATCGACACAAGTCCCCGAGCCTCAGCAGGAAGAGGTTTTACTGTTTGTAAAAAAAGGTTGCTCAATGAGACTTACTTGGGCTCGGAACCTTTTAAGGTACGAATTTGGGCTTTCTCCAGAAAGTTGCATCACATTTGTAAGGTATTGATATGGCAAAAAAAAATCTTCAAGATTTGATGGTTCGTTGGAGATTCTTCCAGGTACTGAAATCGGCAAAGGACACACTCCCAGTGTTGTTTTGTTGTCGTGTATCCACGGGCGTCCCAGGATCATGTCGTAATTTAGATACTCTTTTACTATGTAAAATTTAGCCTGTGTTAGAGCATCACCAATTTTAACTTCAAGGTCAATGCATCCATAGGCGTCTCTAAGTTCTCCTTATAGTCTCCTAATCATGGTTGGGTTGCGGGTAGCTTCTTGTTTTGAAATCCTTGCAGCCCTCTGAGTCTTGACAGTAATGATGTTGAATTCAGAGGCTGCATCAATCAATGTGTTGTTGAACTCGACATCCTTCAAACGAGTGATGGTCAAGAGTCCCCATTTCTTTTTGTCGGTCGTATCTTCAAGGAAAGACTGTGGCTTTGAGACTGCTTCCTTTTCTGGATACAAACACCTGCCTGACACAACATGGTTGAGGGCTGCGAATATGTCTTGACGTTTTCCCTTGGAGAGGTATAAGATTTCACACAAATGCTTCATCATAGACTGTATAGTCTTGTGGACAGTATCCCCCGAGATCATAAAGCTCCTAATATGAAGAGAATCCCTGTGAACGCATTCATTTCCTAACTGAAGCTCTCCTGATTCCACTTTTTCTCTGAAGATTTGCTTTAACTTATTGCAATCTTTGGTCGGGTGATGGACAAACCTATGGTAGCGGCAGTATTTGGGGTTCGCCATCTCGTCCTCGGTCGGTGGGCGTCTGATAGGTGGTAGCTTGATCGCGTCGTCTTGAATCCATGCTTCCAGGAGTTCTATGACTTCATTCATGGGAAAGGGGAAGTTTGGAACTGTGTCTCCGGATTCTTGCATTGGAGCCTTGTCTGCTCCCTTTCGAGACGAAGTCGTATGTGCTGGTGCTGCACGCTTAGGCGGTTATTCAGTTGTTGACGCTTTCCTCTTTCCTCCTTCGCCTACCACGGTCATAGAAGGACCGGTATTGTATTGCTTGTTGATGGGATGCCTGCTTCCTCAGCTTTCACGAGCATCTTCATTTTGGACGATCTTAGTTCTCTCCAACAACGCTAGGGATGTTGTGGCCGATCGCTTAGCGGCTTCATGGAGCTCAGAAAATGTTTGAAATCCTAGGTTCTCTAATAAAACACGGTATATGGGACTCATTCTGTTAATGCATAGCTCCACCAATTGGCGTTCGGTGACATTCAGATCATGACAGTCCAACACCTGAGTCCTAAATCTCTTAACGAAGTCGATCGGATGTTCGTTGCTCCTTTGAAAGATTCTTACCAAATCTGAAAAGGTGACCTGTTCTGACACAAAAAAATATTTCCTATAGAAGGCACTAACTATCTCACCCCAATTAGATACACTGTTAGGTGCAATGATGTTGTACCAAGTGTATGCTCTTCCGATAAGTGTCTTCGAGAACTATTTCAGGCGGAAAACATGATTGTATTCATGTTCCCCTAAAGACTCCAAAAATCGAGAGACATGTTCACGAGCATTACCAGTACCATCATAAAGGGAGAATTGAGGAGAGGTGTAACCTCTTGGAAGGGGAATCCGTTGCACATCTTGAGGGTATGGAGGCTGATGATGGTGCATGTCCGCTGTATTTCCTCTACTCCAGTTATGGAGGAGACGCTCCAAGTCCTCACGCGTAATGAAATTGGATGGCTAGTCTCTTTATCTTGGGCATTCAGGAGCGTCACGAGTTTCTTCATTTATGTGGGCCCACGCCATTGAAGTGCCTGCCCCGGGTGCATCGAACACATTCCTTTTTGGCTTCAGGGGTTGTCGTGGCCCTTGCGGTAATCGTTCGGTTAAGGTTTTGAGAAAAGTAAGTACCTCTTTCTGAGTCGCAGCCATATATGTTTGGGATCTAGCAAGAACTTCTTGCCTTTCCATCAAATCTACCATGGTGATAGGGGGTTGTCCTCCTCTTGTTCCTCCAGCCCCTCGTCCTGATGGAGGAGTATCAGTTACCATGGTGACGACCGGAGGCGTTACTCTTGAACAAATTCTGGGATTTGTGGCTGCTCTGGCTCTGGTAATAGTAGGTGTCACGCCTAATGGAATATCTCCTGCTCCGCTGGTGTTAGTGGTAGAGGAGACAACTCCACAAGATGTATTGATCATGTTCTGCACGGTAGCTCCACTGACAGGGACATCAATACCAAGAGTGTTGTTGGCGCTAGTTCCATCGGGATTGATCGCTGATCCTTACCTAAGTTCTACCATCTTGCAATTTGAACAGATTGAAATAAAATTTAAAGTTGATCTTGTAGCCGAAAGATTAATCTCCCACTGTGGTCGCCAATTGGTTATGGGTAAAAACTACTTCTGCTGATTTTGGTAATTTTGGGTGTGTGGGTGAGAAATTAATCTAAACCCTAAACAAATGCACTGCACGGGAGTGCTTTTGATTCAAGAGATCAATCTATACAATTCTGTCCTAAACAAAGAAATGGCCATTCCAGACTTGCTTCGGTCACAAAGTGAATGAGATGGGGTTGATCTTAGGGAGGGAAGCGAAGAAGGTGTTAAGATTGTGAAGGTATAGGCTATTTATAACTTGTATCAGAATACCGAACTGGCTTGCAATAATGTAAGCAATCATCTCTGGGTGTTTGAATACGTTGTACCAACACTTGGTTTCTGTGTGTCTTGTCCCTCATTTGGAAAATAGGGAGGAGAACCTATTTATACAAGTCTTTGAGCCTAACCCACGTCTCTCGTGGGAAGTAGTGAAAGTGGAGTGATGGAGTAGTGGAGTTGCGTATGTTAGTGTTACACGATCAGTCTTTCCCACTTCTCCCATCATCACTAACCTTCCATGACTTCCTGACACGTTCTTGTGATGGCGCGTTGTGCGCTGCATGCTGTAAACCGCCAGACTAATACCCCAGTATGTATCCCCCAGTTTGTGACATGATTGATGTCTCGAGTGTGTGGATCGTGGGACCCACAGAAAGCAACGTGTGATGTTGGATTAAATAACTAAGTTATTTAAGAAGTCGATATTTATGAAATATCGTGTGCATTCTATGCAGGTAATGCATCGAATATATTCAGCATGTATGAAGGATCGTTGTTGAGCATCTTAAAATAACATCATGTCCAGCCTACTTCATGTGATGGTTTGGAGGCTGCGTAAGCAAGTACTCTCTTGGCCGACCATATGGTGTGGTAGAGTGGCAGATGATAATCACCGCGACACCTCATTGACCAGTTAACTCCTGACCAGGGTTGTATAACCAAGCAGGTGAAGTTGAATGGACAAGATGATCTTTGAGACACTCACCTACGACCGTTAGTGGAATTAGGGTTTATGAAGAGGTATGCAAGCATCACTCTTCAGCTTGGTTGAATCCAAGCTTGGGACACGATTTTGGCCAGGCCGATCGTGTATGTGTGTAGACGGCATGATGGTGTAGGCGCCCATACCTCATTATCTCGTGAAAGTGTGATCTAGGCCACTCAATTTGTCCGGTGAAGTTGAGTGGTCGAGATCAATTTGCGACAGAAATCAGATGCCACAAAATCCGCGCGTCATGCCTACTTCGGGAGCGCGTTTCGAGATGACCAAGCTTGGTCGGTCTTGGCCGATTAGTCTGGCATACAAATAGTGGACTGGTGTACACATCCAGACCTTAATATCCCGTATAAACGTGATCTAAGCCGCTCAATTTTTCCGACAAAGTGGTCGAGATTAGTTTTGCTATAGGGAGGTGTGACCTCGCCTAGTTTGGGCATGCGAATCGAGGCAACCAGGCATGCTATGCCTTGGACGATCGGGTGTGGAGATAAATGGGCCCACGGTGATCACATTGATACTCACTTTACATGCTTAATTTAATCCTAGACCCTTCATTCGATCAGGTGAAAATGGACGCTCGCGATTGTTCAAACCCTAATTAGGGTTTCACCGGCAGTGCATCATGCCTTGTTTGGGCGCGCGAACTGGAACGACCAACTATAGTTGGTCCTAACCGATTGGTCATGTATGTAGGCAGGCCCACGGTGTTTGTGTTGACATGGCCTGGGCCATTTGAATCTATATTTATACCCTCCATATATGCCTGCGAAGATGGATGGTTGAGACTGTTTTGTGACACATGTAATGTGCCGCAAACCCTAATTTAGGGTTTCACGTCTGTGCTGCTTTGGATGGACGTATTAGCAAGCTATGATACCCTTTTGGGGAGGCCGACCATGCGGGGTCCGTATTGGGCCGGTGGTGAATATTCCAATACCTTCCTGAGGGTTATGGATCCGACCTAAGCCGTCCAATCATGCTGGTGAAGTTGGATGGTCGTGATCGTTTCTGAGACTAATGTGAATAGTCCATATTCAAATATGCTCGATCGGGTTAGTATAACACACCGAGAGATTATTCTCTTTGCTAGAGAATGGTGTAGCCTGTATGGGTATTTCGTGCATGTCTCACTATTGATACTTGGATATTCATGTTACTCTACTGAGAGTAACAATCAGTCATCATGACACACCAACAATGAGAGTTCTGCTGAGAACAACACAGGAAATACAAGGCATTTTATGCATTAATTAGTAATGCCAAAATTCACAGAATACTTGGGGATTGTTGCTACATGCTCCATTCTAGGTGAATTAATAAAGCGTAGAAGTATTCATTACTTTTCAAATAGATTTATCCTTTGCAGGATGGCCGCACAAAAATTGGTTTTACAATTTTATCCCTGTACTAAAATCTACCATCAAGAAGGGGGAACGTTGATTGTAGAACGCCTTCGTTTTGGTAGTCGCGTAGGGAAGGCCAGCATGGTGGCGCGGCTGGGTTGGCATGCCGTTGGCATGGCATGTTTGGATTGGCATGGACGGTTTGTCTTAGCATGGTGGGGCCAAGGGCTTGGCATGCCATGAGCGCACGGTGCGACTATCATGGCTAGGACGGTTTGGATTGGCATGGTGGGGCCAAGGGTTTGGCATGCCATGAGTGCATGGTGCGGCTAGCATGGCTAGGACGGTTTGGATAGGCATGGTGGGGCCAAGAGTTTGGCGTTCCATGAGCGCATGGTGCGGCTAGCATGGCTAGGATGGTTTGGTTTGGCATGGTGGAGCCAAGGGTTTGGCGTGACCAAGATAGGACCGTGACCAAGCTAGGATTTTGGGTCAAAGGTTACCATGTGTTGTCTAGTAACCTTGGACGGCTAGGATTTGCTCATGGGATTGAAAGGCGACCGTTGATTGTCGCATGCCTTCGTTTTATTAGCCAGCGTTGTGCATGGCTTTGTCTAAGTTAAGGTTTAACATGCTGAAACCCTAATTAGCGCCATTTTTTTGAATTACTGTAGGATTCTCATACGGACTCGGATTTTGACGTTCTACCCCTCCATCTGACCGTAAAATAATTATCTATCTCCCTTAGCGGGAATATTTAGGTTTTGAGTTCGTTCGGGTGGTGAAAACATCCCGACAGTAAAAACCAGGAAGAATTCAAAAGGGATAGCGGCATGGCCAGGCTAGGATTTTGGCGTAGCCAGGCTAGGATTTGGGGTCAAAGGTTATCATGTGTTGTCTAGTAACCTTGGACGGCTAGGATTTTCTCCTGGGATTGAAGGGAGACCGTTGATTGTTGCACGCCTAAGGTTTGGTAGCCACATGGGGAAGGCCAGCATAGTGGCGCGTCTAGGTTTGCATGGGGCCGTGACAAGGTGCATTTGTCATGGCGCGGTAGGTGTGGCTGGCATGGTTAGCCTTTGGCATAGGGGTGTGGATAGCATGGTTGGCATGCCTTGGTGCGGGAGGTGTCGCTGGCATGGTTTGCCATTGACACATGGGTGCGGCTAGCATGGTTGGCATGCCTTGGCGCAGTAGGTGTGGCTGGCATGGTTTGCCATTGGCACATGGGTGCAGCTAGAATGGTTGGCATGCCTCGGCGCGGTAGGTGTGGCTGGTATGGTTAGCCTTTGGAACAGGGGGTGTGAGAATTAGGGTTTTGGCCTGTCGAAACCCTAATTAGCATTAAAAAAAAGGTACCCTGGTAATTTTCTCGCAGAAAAATTAAAGGGTTCAATAAATGTGCTTGGTTAATTTGGACAT
Source organism: Papaver bracteatum (assembly GCA_023529315.1). Lineage (NCBI taxonomy): Eukaryota > Viridiplantae > Streptophyta > Magnoliopsida > Ranunculales > Papaveraceae > Papaver > Papaver bracteatum. Next base: position 3,103,237 of record JAJJWX010001246.1, read on the forward strand.
TATTACTCAAATTCTATGACGTCACTATCTGACTAGGGTTTTACGATTTTACCCCCAAGTTAAAAACCATCATCAACAATCGTGCAATTGCAGTATCCACTTCTGAGTATCAGTAATTTTCATATATTGATCCATCTATCAATATTTTAATTCATATTTAATATTCGGTTCTGCTAAAACATTTTTGTTGCTCGACTATCCAAGAACCAGCATGACATTGGACGGTTATCCTCTTGGTCTACCACCAATATTTCATTAGAATAAAATTGATCATCCAATATTTAACAATACTCTAACTCCTACTTTGTCATTCGAAAACTCATGACATGGTGGATAAAGAAATATTTGATTTCCTATCAAATACTTGACATGACAAAACAGGTCATAATCCAGTAATCTCATCAGACCCTCGTTAATAAATCCAAAACATTCGAGTATCATTGATGCCTCAGCTGTCACAATGATATGTCACAATTCATCGGACTTAACATCGAAGCATTATTATTGTCCCAGCAGAGACCTTATGCTGAATTCATCATGAGTCACAAAGCATATCACATTTGACAATTCTGATCGACACATCAAGGTTAAGACTCGCGGTCTATCCAAGTCAATAATTGACCAACTAAATACATGTCTGTCTCGCAGACTTCACATACATGAGTGTAGATGGGGCAAAACAATTTTCTGGTTTTTATGGAATTGAGGAAAAGACCGTGCGGAGGAGACGACCGTGCGGAGGAGACTCCTTGAACCGAGAGAAATATTCAACCTCACATAGATGCACTGAAAGAAGGGAGTGATTTGAATTTGAGAGATCAATCTGTAGTACTCCGGCCTAAACCAAGACAATGGCCGTTCCAAAGTAAATTCGGTCACAAGAGAGGATGGGTCGATCTGTAGGAGGGAAGCTGAGAAATGTGTGGAATCAATGGTAGTCAAAGATTATAGGTGTGTTGTGAATTCTGAATATGATAAGTTTTGAATGATTGAAATTGCTCAGTTCAGAGTAATTGTTCAATTGATGAGTTGATGATCCTGTGATGTCAATGAGACGTGAGATTTTCGTCGTTGTTGACGTTGTTGTTTCAATCATGATTCATAGACTTATTTATATTGCTGGAATTGTAGACACCATGATCCCATGAAGTGTGACAGTTGATGGAATCAAAGAGTGGAGAGATGGAAATAGTGTTTGAAACCAGTTGCTCAACATGCGGAGACTTGGTTGATTTTCCACCCACTACTTTGTTAACTCATTCAACTGATTACACGACTTTCTCACATTCCATCGTGTGTTTGAACACACGTGTCGTAGACCGCCAGACCAAAACCCTAGTTGATATCCCCCCAAGTGACACGATTGACGTCTCGTGGTTAGTTTAGTCAGTTGTTGACTTCGTGATATCATGGGACGATAAGTCCATGTATTTACTGAGTTGAACAGGATTTTGTAAAAATGTCCTTAAACTCATGGATTAAACGTAGGCATGATCCTCACGTTGATAGTTTAGGTGAGCAAGTATTGCTCATTCGATGATTTGCTGAATATTGATAGTTGAACCAATATTCTCTAATTTGAGCAAGTAATGCTTATCTGAGCAAGTATTGCTCATCGGATGAATTATTGGCAGCGTGACCAAAATAAAATATTAATTAAAATACTGGTAGTTGAACCGAGTATAATTAATAAGAATATTGATCATGAGATCGTCATAAATTTATTAGTGTTTGAATCTGGAATTATAATCCTTGGACTCAGAAACCCTAATTTGATCAATTGATGACCACTTCATGGCTTGTTAGGAATTGAACCATGGAATGAAGGAAGGATTGGTTTCATGAGACCGTGGGTCAATTATGTAACACCCATATGCTCACGTGATCAAACACCAAGACCTCTTGAAGAGTTGGTGACTTGTTGATGAAAGAATGATTAAATGCTGGTTTAATCATTTATTCGAATTACTATTAGGTTCAACATTAGGTGATGAAACCTGATTAATTATGAAGAGGTGGAGGACCGGCCAAGGGGTCATGAAACCAGCTCTGGGTGGTCACGGGATCAAGTGTTGATCGTTCCATGAAGTTCCAAGTCGCTTGGAAGAGTTTTGGACCTAATACGTGCAATTGCGCAAATTAGGTCAAATTGTGAAAATATGTAAGACCGACTCAAATTGTAAAAATATGTGCATTTGAGCAATCATTTTAGAAAATATGAAGAAACCAGGGTTTTTTGATAAAACCGTCAAAACCTCATAAGATGAAGGAAAAATAATGAAAAAGTGAAAGAATTATGAAGTGTGGGACCAACCATGGCCAAGGCATGGCCGGCTGTCCAAGGGGCCAATTCCACACGTTTTTCCAAAATTTTCATAATATTTTCATGATTTTATTGAAATATGATAAAATCAAGGAGTTTTGCAAAAATTAAAGAGTTTTGTTTAAATCAAGGAGTTTCCATGAGATGAGGGAAACATAAAAAATAATAATAATAAAATAAGGGACGTGTGGGCATGTGGGACCGGCTTGGAGCATGGTTGGCCGGCCAGGGCCCGGTCCCGTGCGTTTTCCCTAATTTTATGTATTATTTCACAATTTAAAGGAAATTTTATAATTTGAAGGAAATATCATGAAATCAAGGAATTTCATGGGATTATGAAAACATGAAAAATATAATAATAATAAAAAGGGATGTGTGAATCCATCTAGGGTTTAACCGGCCGGCTATGGCCTGTTCACACGGGTTTTCCTAATTTTATATTATTTTTCATGGGACCAAGGAAATATCATGAGATTAAGGAGTTTTCATGAAATTTGGGAAATAATAATAAAATAATGGGGAATCATGAGGTGTGGGGCCGGCTGGGACCAAGGCATGGACGGATGGCCAATGGTCATGCCCCACAATATTCTTTCCTAATTTTATATTATTTCTTTGGTGTGAAAGAAACATCATGAAACTGAGGAGTTTCCTCAAAACGAAGGATATTTGTTCAAATGAAAGAATTTTCATGAACTCAGGGAAAATAACAAAAAATATGATAAAAATATGAAACTGGCGTGGGATTGACCACGGCACGGTCAGTAAGCCCATGCTCCTAGCCCCTTCATCAATTTTTAATTATTTATTATTTTATTTCCTATTTTGAATAGGTTCTTCGTCTCGTCGTATTTTGAAATACTCGTTCGTGCGGTGGTTGTTAGTGCATCGTCGTTGAGTACACTTTCACCATTTGAATCGGGGCTTACTCAGAGGTAGCTCAGATGCCCATGCGTTAAATATTTATTACTAACCCATGGATTTCTGTCGGGAAGAACCATGGTTTGCAGTAATGAAATATCTGCGAAAATATTTGAATATTTTCAGAAATTTTGTGGATGAATCCAAGAATTTGGAAATAATTAACTTATGGGTCTATACTAGCAGAGCAGGCTGTCTAGGAGCATTAATTATTCCGATATGAGCTTGCTGGAGTTTCATATCCTTTATATAGTCAGGGTAAACTCGTTGTTTGTATCCTGAAGACGTTATCGCTCTATACTAGCAGAGCAAGCTGTCTAGGAGCCGTCCATCCCGTGACACTATATAGAAATAATTACTAAAGTGTTCAGTGTTCATGAGATATGCTCTTGTATAGCCGTGAGACCACATATCTACATATACTCTGAGAGAAAGTATTCTCAATCAGAGGATTCAATGAGAGACCCGTGTCTCAATACAGATATGTCGTTGTCCAGCCGAGAGACTACATATCTACATGTACTCTGAGAGAAAGTATTCTCAGTCAGAGGATTCGATGAGATACCCGTGTCTCAATACTCGTATCTGATTGATGGATCAGAAGTTCATATAGTTATGGGTTTACGATTTTAGCCTTCGTCGAAAATCCATCATCTACATTAAGTACCCTGCTTAGTCAGGAAAGTCGTGTTCCACATTCAGCATTGAATGGTGATTTTCCGGTCATAAACAATGTAAGTAATTGAACTTAGTCGTAAGTTAAGATGTTACCGAATTTCGATCGTACGAGCATACCATGACTTGAATGAATATTCCAGTGACATGCTAGAGCGTCATTTGATGAGCATAAATTTGTGTTGAACCACTGATTTGGACGACGAGTCTTTGGTCGTTTAGGATTCGCGGGCCGAGCCCAATAAGGAAATCCTTAGAAAATTTGGTTTTGGAAATAAAATTTGATATAAAAGGAATTGTTCCTTTTTTTTTAATTTTCCCACACGACCAGAGCTTCATCACCTCTCCATCACCTTCACGCCAGCATCAGGAGGAGAGGAAAAAAATTTCTCCGGACCACCAGCGCCGCCACCGTCCGGCTGCTTTCCGCCGGTGCCGACAGGTATGCGTCCAAAAAAAAATGTTTGCTGATGTTCATGATTTCTATGGGTTGTTCACATAGTGTGGGTTTCGTCGAAAACCCTCGTTTTTGAAAACGTATGTTCGTTTGATCGTTAGTTTTTGAAAACTAATAATAATCCCTGATTTAGGAGGGATTTTTCTTCACATATGAATATTTAGGTTCAGTGATAAAACTATGTTTATGATCTTTCATGTGAGCCAAAGTTTTATCATGAAAAGGTGGATTTTCATAAAACCGAAATAAACCTTTGTTTTAAGGAATGACGATGATACGAAAAAAAGTTTTTTCTTCTTTATATACGTATATGCACTTGTGTCCTGTGATAAAATTTTATGTATGAGATTTCATGTAAATCAAAACTTTATCTAATGATGTGTGAATTTTCACAAAATCGAAATAAACCATTGTTTCGAATACGTATGACGATACAAAGGAAAAGAATTTTTATAAAACCATGGTATGTTCATGGATTTTTTTTTTTGAAACCGTGGAGTGTCCACAAATTTATTTTCATGAGGCTTGCTCACATTGAAAAAAATATTTATTTATTGGCGTGAGTAAATAAAAATTTTATTTATATATATATATGCAAATATATATTATTTTCTCTAAATCAAAAATTGAGTTTTGTGTAATATTATTTAGAAATAAACAATTATTTATGATGAAGTAATGTTTTAGTTTTCATAATTCTATGGTGAATGTTCACACAGTAGAAATATTCATGATTTTATGAAAAATCTGAGTTTTGTTTGTCTTCTGTAAGTTTCGAAGAATCGAACGATATTGAACTGTTAACTCTAGCATTACTCTCACTACTGTTAGTGGAAGCGTAAAAGGTAAGAATTAAGAATTACCATTTTTGCCGATGGATTTGTTTGCATGTTGGTAATATTTTGTGCTTCTGATTCCAGAAAAATGTCCGACAACAACAATTACTCTTCTTCCTCTAACTCTTCTGATGAGGATTCCAAAGTTCCTGTATCGAAGTCCAAAGCTTCTCAGGGTGAGGGGTCGAAGTCTGGCGTACCCTTGAATGAGCAGAGGGTTAGTTTCAATGAACTCATGAAAAGAAAATCTAAGGATGATGCAAAACAGGCTCGGCTGAAAAGGATCGAATCAGGCGCAAAATACAAAGGACTGCGGAGAAACGTCAATTCTTGGACGGGAGGCCTGCTGACTCTGATGCTGATGATTCTGAAGAAGACATATGGGAGGTACCCGGGACTTGGTCTGATCAAAGTGAAAGAGATTACCAGAGGACTATGAAGCAAATTGGAGACGAATCGGAAGAAGCTCGGATTCAGATGATGATCATGAAGCTCGTCTGAACCCCATTATTGCTGATTTTGATTTTGAAGAGGAGGATAGTGACGACAACTCCGATGACTCAGATGATGATAAGGATAGCGATGACAAATCTGACGAATAGCTTTATTTCCGTCTTCTTTCTTTGTGAAACATTTGAATGTTCCTTAGGCTTCATAGTAGATATTTCTTCGACGATTTGAACAAATTTTCTTCTGATTTAGAATTTTCTTTGAATGAGAAAACCCTTTTATTAATGTTGATTCTTCTTGGATTTAATAAACAAACCAATGTTCATGTCCTGAAATTCATCATGACCTTCAACTCGTCTTAGTGATTCCCGTTTGCAGAAAGTACTGAGATACGTGTTGCGTGGGATGAGAGAATATGTGTTACACCTGATTCTGTATAATATTGACCGTGTGCGTCAGTCCCCAGTTGTTTTTTCTCCGTATATTCAGCGTTGCCCTTGTTGAAATATTAGGATTTCATTAAAACCCGCAACTGAATTGACTATTCACAGAAGATGAACCTCCACCGCGTCTAGCATACATCTCCAAGACTTCGAGTCTATCGTCTACACAAATATTTCTTCCATTCCTGAGTTGGTTTCATCGTGCAGAGAATTCTTGATCATACCTTGTTGTCGCCATGTCAAGCAATGGTATCTCTTCTCAAGATGATACTCAGTCGAAGCGTGAAATAGCAGCGTCCATCTCAGTAAGTTGTATTTCTTTTCGTCTTTACCTGATCAATATGACGATTTGATATTTAAGCAAACAACTTATTGCAGGATAATCAGAAGAACACTTCTTCTAGGCCCAAGCGAACTGTCATATCTCCTGTCCGGTATAGGTCATCTGGATCATCTGTAAATAATCTTATAACTCTTGAGATTAAACTTTGCTCTATTGAAATTAAATACTCCTTCGTCTCATCGCATGCGGATGTTCGCGTCGTTGTCGATGCCATAAGAAGGAGCGGAAAGTATGTGACTATAGTCAAGGTTGAAGATAGTACCGACCGAGTCGGTGAAGATTCTATAGAGTCCGTGGGGACAGGAGACAGTGTTCATGCCCGAGAATATCCTGCAGCTGAACTCCCATTTGAAGCCCCTTTGATCAATACTTTCCCAGACAATGAAGTGGTTGGAGGGTTCGTTGTTCCCAAATGTCATGCGCCTCTGTATACTAAGATATGGAAGAAGTATGGCCATATTGCCACTACAGAGGTATGGAAAGTCTTTCCTCCAACTCTCTTAACCATGGTAGCTGGAATGTTGCCAATTATTGAATAAATGAACCAAATGCACTTGCGAGATGTCAAAAACCATGAGTTGCATGAATGGGATGAGATGATTTCAAATTGTGAGACATTGCGATTTACCATGAGCTGGCTCCGTCGTCGACTTGAGATAATCAAGATTCATAAGGTAGCAGAGGCTTCTGATGCAATTTCCGTGAACACTACTTTATTGGAGGAGGAGAAGATACTGGCTCTGGAATATGCTAGGGTCGAGAAGGCAGTTGAGGATTTAAAGGTAAAGACTAGGATCTTTCAGAAAAAACTTGATAAAGTTTATTATAGGGATTATCCACTGCTGGATGGTTTGCTCTGAGTGAGCATTTATGATTATTTTTTTTGAATTGGTTTAAGTTTCTGGTTAGGTGGAATAATTGATCATAGTACGAATGAATTTCGCTCATTTATGAAATGTTTAATGAACAAAGGAGAATTTGAATTCTCTTTGGAGGAATGTAAATTACATTTTTGAAAATGCTTGCAATGATAAAATGGTGAAAAGGCAGTTGTTTTCTATGGATCGGGATTAATATGCTTTGAGCCATTTGTCGTTGATTATATTTCCTTCCACTCCTCTATCAATCTTTAAGATTTTTTAGTATCTGCTGGATACTGCTTTGGTGACTACATACGGTCCTTACCATTTCAGAGAGAACTTGTGAGCAGACATGTCTTGTTGAATGTGCTTTGCTATCTTTAATACCAGATCCCCTACTTGAAATGTTCGAGGTCTTACCATTTTGTTGTAGGCTCTGGAGATTCTTTTCTTGTAGGTTTCTACATATTTTTCCACCTTAGCCCGCTTTGACTCGAGCATGTCCAGTTCAGCAACCCTTGAGTTGGACACTTCGGCTTCGTCACATTGCACTCCACTGGATGTTGCGATCCTTGCTGAATAAAATTTGATTTCTTCCGGCAGTATGGCATCAGCCCCATAGACAAGAGAATACGGTAAAGTCCCGATCGATCTCCTTGGCGCGGTTCGATAAGCCCACAAATCCATAGGCAATTGTTCGTGCCAGGTTCGGGGATTATCATGAATTGTTCGACTGAGGATGTGGATCAAAGTTTTGTTGGTGCTCTCTGCTTGCCCGTTTCCTTGGGGATAGTATGGTGTAGAGAAAACTTGTTTGATGTCGTATTCCTCGAGCAATTATGTCACATTCTTGTTGGCGAAATGGGTTCCATTATCTGTAACAATATATTTAGGAACACCGAATCTGCATATTATGTACTCTTTGATGAAGGCTGCAATGATGATTCCAGTGGTGCTTCGAAGAGGAATGGCTTCAACCCATTTGGTGAAATATTCGGTTGCAGTGATGATGTATTCATGCTGCTTCGAATATGATGGATTGATTTTCCCGATGATATCCAGTCCCTATCTATAAAAGGGCTATGGAATATTCACATAATTCAATGGGAGACAAGGAGTGTGGATGGGATTACCATGGACTTGGCATTGATGACATCTTTGAACGTGCGCAGCCGCATCATCTTCCTTGGTCGGCCAGTAGTATTTCTCATAAATCTGGAGAAATAATTTACTCTTTCCTTGATGCTTTCCATCGTGCATCTCCTTCAGGATTGTTGGGATCTCATGCTCATCTAAGCATCTCAGCAGGTTTCTACCAAAACTTCTGCTATATAAGATCCCGTCGAGAAAAACAAATCTCTTAGCTCTCTGAATGAGCTTGATTGTTTTTTTCTTTTCCAGCAGTAACTCATTGTCCCGGAGGTACTTGATGTAAGGTTCCCTCTAGTCCCCAATGTGATGGTACATTAGAGCTTCCAAGTGATAAGGAGGCGTCTGACAGTTGGGACATGAATTTTGCATAGTTCTTGACTGAACCTCCATGGAAGGCCAATAATATACTATTCTTTGAAGCTTTCGGTAAAGTGTTACCACCGTTGTCTGTCCACGGGTTTATTCATGTATGCACTTGAGTTGTTCGTACGCCTCGTTAGGTCCAAGGAATCATGATAAAGACCCATCAGAGTTTCGGTAGTATAAAGCTCCATGAAGTAGAAAATATTTCCTCAATTCCTTGAGAATGATCTTCCCTTCTGAAAGAAAACTGCTCAATTCATGAATAATAGGTGTTCGTTAATCATCTGCTTGGATGTCTTCGATTTGAGAAAGCCAGGTAGATGACACAGTACGCCTTTGTACAGTGATGGTCTTCTCTGCTCCTTCATATTGTAGCTTAGAAGCCAGAGTTTCCAGGCAGTCGGCGTGTTTATTGTGAGTTCGTCCAGTATGGATAATCGTTGCATCATCGAAGTAAGTTAACAGCCGTTGAGTTTCAGTTCTGAATGGAGCAAGCGTGATTTCTTTAAGAGAGTATGTTCCATTCATTTGATTGACCAGTAGTTTTGAATCTCCCCTTATCTCGAGGTGTGTTGCTCCTGCTTGCTTAGCTAGAGACAATCCCAGTAAGAAGGCTTCATATTCTGCTGAATTATTGGTGCAGTGAAAATCCAGCTTGAATGAATGTGAGAAAACCTCGCCAGATGGAGAGACTAGTACTATGCCTACTCCTCCAGTGTCATTGCTAGGGGTGGCGGAACCGTCAACATATAGAATCCATGTCTCTTCTTTGATGACTAAGATATCTGGAAACTCACCAGGTACGTATTCATGTAGCACTGTTGCATCATCTCCTAGGAAAGCAGCGATTAAGTCTGCCACTGCTTGGCCCTTGATTGCTTTTGGTGGTGTACATGTTATGTCAAATTATGACATATGTAGTAGCCACTTTGCTGGTCTTCCTATCAAGGTTGGCTTTGATAATAGAAACTTTATAGGGTCCGCCTTGGAAACGAGTAAGACTCTGTTAGACAGCAAGTAGTGTCTTAATTTCTTAATTGCATGTACTAATACCAGTCATGCTCTCTCAGCTTTTGGGTATCGGAGTTGAGCATCCCACATTGTATGACTCAAGTAGTAGACTGGTCGTTCGATGCCTTCGTCATCTTCTTGAGCAAGGAGCGCTCCAATAGCAACATCGCTAGAAGCTGTGTAGAGTATCAATGGTCGTCCTTGTACCGGTGACTTCATGACAACATGTGATAATAGCATCTGTTGTGTTTTCCGGAATGCTTCTTGTTGTATAGCAATCCATGTAAAACTGGCTCCTTTCATCAATAGAGGGATGAATGAAGCAATTAGCTGAGCTAAGCCAGGGATGAAACGCCGAATATAGTTTACCTTTCTAATTAAACTTTGGAGTTCTTTCACGGTGCGTGGAGGAGGCATGGTAGTAATAGCTTTCGTCTTGTCCGGATCGACTTTGATTCCTTCTTTTGTGACCAGGAAACCTAGAAACTTTCCTGAGGAAATACCGAAAGCGCACTTCAGAGGGTTCATCTTTAGCTTGTATTCTCGACATCTTTCAAAAACTTGCCTTAAAACTTGGAAGTGAGATGCTCGAGTTTTCGATTTGACCACGACATCATCGAAATAGTATTCCACTTGCTTGTGTATCATGTCATGGAATATGGTGGTCATGGCTCGTTGATATGTGGCACCAGCATTCTTTAATCCGAAAGGCATCACTATGTAGTGGAAGTTCCCGATAGGAGTACGGAATGCAGTCTTGTTGGCATCATGTTCGTACATCTTGATCTGATTGTATCCGATGTAGCCATCCATGAATAAGAACATACCGTGATCGCTGGTTATATCTACGAGCATATCAATGTTGGGTAGGGGAAATTCATCCTTTGGACAGCATTTGTTCAGATTTCTAAAATCAACACAGCATCTGATTTGACTATTTTTATTTTTGACAGGAACAACGTTCTCCAGCCATGTTGGATGTTGAATAGGTTTGATGAACCCTGCTGCTAATAGTTTCTGAATCTCAACCTTGATTTGTTCTTTGACTTCGTGTCTGAACTGCCTAGGCGGTTGTTTGACAGCTTTGGAGCCAGGATTGATGTGCAAATGATGAGTAACAAATTTGTCGTCTAGACCAGGCGTTTTTTCGTACGTCCATGCGAAGACATATTGATACTCTTTCAGTAGTCCTATTAACTCTGTCCGTTCTTCTGGTGACAGTGCTGAGCTAATTAGGATCGGCCTTGGATCATCCTCTGTTCCGATGTTGATCGTTTCGAGATCATCAGTGGTGGAGTCAATGCCTTCTTGTAATTGTCGAAGAGCATCTTGAACCTCTTCTTCGAGTGATGATTCACTCTGACATGATTCTTTAGGGCGGGGAGACTCTTCGTCGTTCTCCCCTGCTAATTTTTAATTCTTGCACCGGTAAATGATTCTACCCTCCGCATCATGACTTCTTATGAAATTAGATCCCTGAGTTGAGATCTGATCCTTGCGGTGTTTAATTGGTGTGGCAGGTGGCTTAACTGACTTGACGTTTGAGGATGACGGCTCGCTTGCAGCTTTTTCGATGGACTCCCAGCTTGGGAGTGGAGCACTGTGAATCTTGTTTAGAGGTTCAGGGATGTTCTTCTGCGACTCAAGGAATTTAGCATCATAGACATGGGCGTAAGGAGATGATGAATCCGTAATACGAATAATTTTGTTATTGATTAGAGCTTTCATGAATTGATGGTATGTTGAAGGAACCACCTTGTTATCATGGAGCCACGGACGTCCGAGTATCATGTGATAGTCAGGCTCTTGTTCAATCATGTGGAACTTGGCTTTTGATTGAATAGGCCCCACCTTCAGGTCTATGTATGCATATCCATATGTATGGATCTGGCTTCTTTCAAAACCCGTCATCAAGATGGGATGACGAATGATTTTATTTCGTGGAAACTTGTCCTCTTAGAGTGTTTTCAGAGTGACAATATTTGTAGAAGCGCCGGTATCAATGAGAGCTCTCTTGAACTCAGAGTTTTTGATAAAACTGGTTATGTACAAGGCTCGATTATGTCCTTCGTCTGCTATGCGGTCCTCTTCTCCAAAGGTGATGTTGTTGATCGAGTGCTCAGACGTCATGAACGTTTCTTAAACTACCGGAGATAAGGAAGCTAATGGTACCTCAGATGATATCTGGTTGAGTGCAGCAAACATGTCTGTTTGTTGTTTCCTAGAAAAGTGTAAGACTTCGCATAAGTCTTCGACTAGCTGTGCAACCTCCTGGTCCACCGGATTCTCATAAGTAGTGAAATTTTTGCTTTGAGGACCATCATGTGACGAGTCAGTCCCTGGCGCTGGGACTTCTGAAGCGGAGATTATGCCTAACTCGAATAAGAGTTTGATGAGGAAATCAGGTATGTGGTTCATTGTATCCTTTATCAGATCCATGTTTCTGGTGTGGATCTCCATAACTCGTGCCAACTCAATTAGAGCCGGGATTTCCCTATTTTCCGCGCTATCGAACGTAGCGTTGGAAGGAGGAATATCACTGTTTGAAATATTCTGGATTGAGTTTGGAGTAGTCGAATTACTCTTAAGACCGACCATCCTATGAAAGTTTGAAGTTACGACTGAGAGAATGATCTCCCACTGTGGTCGCTAATATGTAGATGGGGCAAAACGATTTGCTAGTTTTTATGGGATTGAGGAGACGACCGTGCGGAGGAGACTCCTTGAACCAAGCGAAATGTTCAACCTCACACAGATGCACTGCAATAAGGGAGTGCTTTGAATTCGAGAGATCAATCTGTAGTACTCCGGCCTAAACCAAGACAATGGCCGTTCCAGAGTAAATTCGGTCACAAGAGAGGATGGGTCGATCTGTACGAGGGAAGATGAGAAATATGTGGAATCAATGGTAGTCAAAGATTGTAGGTGTGTTGTGAATTCTGAATATGATAAGTTCTGAATGTTTGAAATTGCTCAGTTGAGAGTAATTGCTCAATTAATGAGTTGATGATCCCGTGATGTCAATGAGACGTGAGATTTTCGTCGTTGTTGACGTTGTTGTTTCAATCATGATTCAGAGAATTAATTATATTACTGGAATTGTAGACACCATGATCCCATGAAGTGTGACAGTTGATGGAATCAAAGAGTGGAAAGATGGAAATAGTGTTTGAAACCAGTTGTTCATCATGCGAAGACTTGGTTGATTTTCCACCCACTACTTTGTTAACTCCTTCAACTGATTGCACGACTTGCTCACATTCCATCGTGTGTTTGAACACAAGTGTCGTAGACCGCCAGACCAAAACCCTAGTTGATATCCCCCCAAGTGACACGATTGACGTCTCGTGGTTATTTTAGTCAGTTGCTGACTTCGTGATATCATGGGACGATAAGTCCATGTATTTACTGAGTTGAACATGATTTTGTAAAAATGTCCTGAAACTCATGGATTGAACGTAGGCATGATCCTCACGTTGATAGTTTAGGCGAAAAAGTATTGCTCATTCGATGATTTGCTAAATATTGATAGTTGAACCAATATTGTCTAATTTGAGCAAGTATTGCTTATCTGAGCAAGTGTTGCTCATCTGATGAATTATTGGCAGCGTGACCAAAATAAAATATTAATTAAAATACTGGTAGTTGAACCGAGTATAATTAATAAGAATATTGATCATGAGATCGTCATAAATTTATTAGTGTTTGAATCTGGAATTATAATCCTTGGACTCAGAAACCATAATTTGATCAATTGATGACCACTTCATGGTTTGTTAGGAATTGAACCATGGAACGAAGGAAGGATTGGTTTCATGAGACCATGGGTCAATCATATAACACCCATATGCTCACGTGAGCAAACACCAAGACCTCTTGAAGAGTTGGTGACTTGTTGATGAAAAAATGATTAAATGCTGGTTTAATCATTTATTCGAATTACTGCTGGGTTCATCATTAGGTGATAAAACCTGATTAATTATGAAGAGGTGGAGGACCGACTAAGGGGTCATGAAACCGGCTCTGGGTGGTCACGGGATCAAGTGTTGATCGTTCCATGAAGTTCCAAGTCGTTTGGAAGAGTTTTGGACCTAATACGTGCAATTGCGCAAATTAGGTCAAATTGTGAAAATATGTAAGACCAGATCATTGAGAGCTAAAGATCCAAACTTGGTTGATCATGGTAACATAGTCATGTCCCCAAAGTGTTCGCATCTCAGTTCTGAGAATTTCAATATTTTCGGATGTGCATTTGAGCAATCATTTTAGAATATATGAAGAAACCAGGGTTTTTTGATAAAACCGTCAAAACTTCATAAGATGAAGGAAAAATAATGAAAAAGTGAAATAATGATAAAGTGTAGGACCAACCATGGCCAAGGCATGGACGTCCGGACAAGGGGCCAATCCCACACGTTTTTCCAAAAATTTCAAAACATTTTCATGATTTTATGGAAATATGATAAAATCAAGGAGTTTTGCTAAAATTAACGAGTTTTGTTTAAATCAAGGAGTTTCCATGAGATGAGGGAAACATAAAAAATAATAATAATAAATTAAGGGATGTGTGGGTGTGTGGGACCGGCTTGGAGCATGGTTGGCCAGCCAGGGCCCGGTCCCGTGCGTTTTCCCTAATTTTATGTATTATTTCACAATTTAAAGGAAATTTCATAATTTGAAGGAAATATCATGAAATCAAGGAATTTCATGGGATTATGAAAACATGAAAAATATAATAATAATAAAAAGGGACGTGTGAAGCCATCTAGGGTTTCACCGTCCGGCTATGGCCCATTCACACAGGTTTTCCTAATTTTATATTATTTTTCATGGGACCAAGGAAATATCATGAGATTAAGGAGTTTTCATGAAATTTGGGAAATAATAATAAAATAATAGGGAATCATGAGGTGTGGGGCAGGCTGGGACCAAGGCATGGTCGGCTGGCCAATGGTCATGCCCCACAATATTCTTCCCTAATTTTATATTATTTCTTTGGTGTGAAAGAAACACCATGAAACTGAGGAGTTTCCTCAAAACGAAGGATATTTGTTCAAATGAAATAATTTTCATGAACTTGAGGAAAATAACAAAAATATGATAAGAATATGAAACTGGTGTGGGATTGACCATGGCACGGTCGGCCGGTCAGTGAGCCAATGCTCCCAGCGCCTTCATCAATTTTTAATTATTTATTATTTTCTTTCCTATTTTTCATAGGTTCATCGTCTCGTCGTATTTTGAAATACTTGTTCGTGCGGTGGTTGTTAGTGCATCGTCGTTGAGTACACTTTCACCATTTGAATCGGGGCTTACTCATAGGTAGCTCAGATGCCCATGCGTTAAATATTTATTACTAACCCATGGATTTCTGTTGGGAAGAACCATGGTTTGCAGTAATGAAATATTTGCGAAAATATTTGAATATTTTCAGAAATTTTGTGGATGAATCCAAGAATTTGGGAATAATTAACTTATGGCTCTATACTAGCAGAGCAGGCTGTCTAGGAGCATTAATTATTCTGATATGAGCTTGCTGGAGTTTCATATCCTTTATATAGTCAGGGTAAACTCGTTGTTTGTATCCTGAAGACGTTATCGCTCTATACTAGCAGAGCAAGCTGTCTAGGAGCCGTCAATCCCGTGATACTATATAGAAATTATTACTAAAGTGTTCAGTATTCATGAGATATGCTCTTGTCTAGACGTGAGACCACATATCTACATGTACTCTGAGAGAAAGTATTCTCAATCAGAGGATTCGATGAGAGACCGGTGTCTCAATACAGATATGTCGTTGTCCATCCGAGAGACTACATATCTACATGTACTCTGAGAGAAAGTATTCTCAGTCAGAGGATTCGATGAGAGACCCTTATCTCAATACTCGCATCAGATTGCTGGATCAGAAGTTCATATAGTTATGGGTTTACGATTTTAGCCTTCGTCGAAAATCCACCATCTACAATGAGACATCAATCATGTCACATGGGGGATATTCACCGGGATTTTGGTATGGCAGCCTACAACACGTGTGATGTCACATCTGAGTAAGTCGTGCTGGCAGTTGAAAAAATAAGAAAATTAGTGGATGGATAATCAACCAACTCTCGCATGCAATGTGGAACTGGTTCAACCACGATTTCCCACTTCCCCATTCATCAAATCCTCTACAACTGTCACACTCACTGCATATCGATGTGTTAACTACTTCTGCAATAAATAGGTTCATCAACATATGCCTTGATAACTTAACTTAACTTAACTTACCTCGACTGAAGTGAACAAAACTCGATCAATATGATCAGAACTCACCGTAATTCAAATTATGACAGTCTCTCATTATTAAACTTGCAGAACTCTCCAACACGGAGAACTCGATACATCCATAATCTATTAATCATCATTAATCTCACACAATTCTCAGCTTTCCTCCTACAGATTGACCCCCATCATTTTTTGTGGTCGAATTGACTCTAGAATGACCATTGTCTTCGTTTATGCCGAAGTCATACAGATTGATCTCTCGAACTCAAAGCATTTTTGTGAAGTGAATCTATTAAAAGTTTAGGAAGTTTTCTTAATTGAGGATAT
Organism: Papaver bracteatum; assembly: GCA_023529315.1. Lineage (NCBI taxonomy): Eukaryota > Viridiplantae > Streptophyta > Magnoliopsida > Ranunculales > Papaveraceae > Papaver > Papaver bracteatum. The sequence goes on from JAJJWX010001246.1 coordinate 3,119,665, forward strand.
GCCTACTGCATAACTCTCTACTTTTCCTCAAAAAGAAGCATATCATTTTTACCCATCAAAATCCCTACTACAGAGCCAACATTCATGGAGCATACGCAAAAAGTTCCTAATATACTACACGATCCCCCGAACCTGAATCTTGTTCACATGATCATCCCTTTCAGACAGGAATTCGTAGTAAAAGGGGTATTTACTGCTAAACAAAGGAAGAAGCATACCCACGAATAACTGTCCAATACTTATCAACAAGGTGTTCTCATTATAAGGAAAATATTGGATCATGAACTCAGTGAGAACATCTGGACCATCAGCAAAAGAGATCCCAAACTTCTACGAACGAAAAGACTTGGAGGTTTGAAAAAGGGACCAACTTCGGTAGTTATATTTAGCCTCCAGCTGCAACCTTTGCAATTCATAATACGAAGGAGGTGGAAGAAGATCTTGGACAAAAACTTCCACTTGAGAAACCATCACAGCTTCCTAAGGTATATCAAAAGGCGGGAAAGGTGTAACATCCGGATGAGCAAGGTTGGTTTCTTCCGCAGCCTCATTATGACTAACACCAATAGAAAATGAATTAACGATTATCAGCAGAGATAAATGATCACAAGATAAAAAAAAAACTTTTATTACGAAATTAAAGATTCATCATAAGATCAATTAAGCAACCACAAAATAAAAAAATTCATTTTTAGAATAAACATCATGGCCTGCAATCGTGGTGATAATCATGATAAAAAAAACTCAAAATCGTTATGATAGAGTTCATCAAGATAAAGGGAGCAGCGATTCTAATATTCACAGAAATTGTATAAAGACTTGATAAACTACATCAAGTATAAATAAGAAGCAATATTCGCTTACCATGAGAAGGAGTTGTGATCAAGTAATCGCCCAATCAATCTTCCAAAGAATCAACAACAAAAATGAACAGTTGGAGAAGATTGACAGTTGATGAAGAGAACAATTCAAGAAAATTCTGCTGAAAGAGACAAATAGAGAAAGAGACTGGAAAAGAAAAGGGAGTTATGATTATTCTTCCTTATATAGGCGACTGGGAAATCCAAAATTTTGGTTGTCCCAAATTCCAAGGAGCGGTTGTTGCAAGAATGCACATGCGAGGACCACAAATCATGCGTGCATAAATGAAGGTTTACTGAGAGTATTTTCTTCCCATCCTACCCTTGGTAGAATACGAAATAAAATGGGAAAATTGTGAATACCATTAATTTTCCGTACACGTGTCATTATCTGGGCGAACATATGCAAGATAACCAAGTCCCATCAGTGTGTGGATACCGGCAAAGTAAGAGATCCCTTCTTAATTTACTTTATCCCATCATGAGGAGGATACAATTGACGGTGGTGATGAAGAACTTGGTATTAAATGCAAGTCATAGACAACTAAGCCAACTCAGCATTAAAAGAAACGAGTATCTATCTAGGCACGCGGTCTTTTGGCACGTGGATTGGGCTTAGGTGGCATAGTCAGACTGGGGAAGAAAAACGGCCAAGGAAGGTACAAGATGTACGGAGGAACATTAGATCTCGATGAACATGGAAACATCGAAGATATCTCTGATGGGGAAGAAGATATAATTACTGAGCTTCACCTCCAAGGAATAGTCATGCAATTACTGAGATAGATCTAGAGAGAGTTTGTACTTATTGAAAGCAAATATTTAGAATACAAGCACTAGACATTAATACCTTTGAGAACATTGAATACCTTGTGATCTCTTCCATAAACTTAGTACAATCACTACTCATTACCCCGTGGACGTAGACCAAAGTCAAACCACATAATCAATTGTGTCTCGTGATTGCTTAGTTGCACTTACTTTATTATCTTATTTATTGTTATTGAAATTTTTATCTTTGGCACCTTATATTTACTCTGCATTATCAATCATCTCACTTGAGGCATCTTCACTACTTACTATATGATCCTCCAAGTTGTTTATATTACATAGACTTACCAGAAAATTAGTTGCCACCTCTGGTTTGGTTTTGTTAAACCCTTAAAACCAAACTAAAAACCATTTGTTTCGGCTAATTAATCAACCTCGTTTAATTGGGGGCCCTTGAAAACAATCAGGGGCCCTGCATTACAGGACAAAAAGGGACTTAAAATAGCAATTTTGGGTGCCCTTTATCCAAAAAATTTTAATGTCTAAATTACCCCTAAATGATTAGTGTTAATAATTAGTTAATTAAGTTAATTAGTGTGTTTAAGTTAAAATCAGATTAAATAGTTAAAACTTGGGTTTTTTTTTTAAAAATGTTTTTGTGTGTTGAGAAGAAGAAAAGGAGTTTTGGGGGGAAACTTAGGGTTTTTAGAAATGAGTGATTCAAGTGGAGGAAATGATGTTGGTGAAGGTTCAAATAACAAACATGATTGTGATAATGGTAAGATTAAATTTGTCTGTTCGTTGCTCCAAGTGGTCGAATCATCAACACCATGGAACAACTCAGTGTAAGGGTCGTCATAATAGGGGGTGTATACCCAAACGACTCTCATATGTCGTCACTGTACTGACACTACAAATGACGACTCAAACTTGCAATTTTTCCAGGTTATGAAAAATCATTAAGGTTGTATGATAAACATTGACGACTCCAGCTAGCTACCTAGGTCACTTAGCGTCGTTACTTTGTTTTATTTATACCAAGATGACTCTAAAACCAAAAACTCCATGTAAATGTAACTCTTAGGGTCATCATTTGTGTAATCATATTCAGTAACGACATTAACCAACCATTTCATAAATAGGTTAGAGTCGTCATTCCTGACATCTATAACATTAACGACTATGAAGAGGTCGTTATTCTGCTATATATATAGTTGACGACCCTTAATCTTCCACATTATATAATCTTATCATCTTCGGAGTCCTTATTCATTCTAGCCAACTTTTAAACAAAGAACTTCTCAACAACGTTTTAAAATCTTAGGAAAGCTAAATAGTTTCAACAAACCATCCAAACCAAACCCCTAGTATCTAATGGACAAAATAGTTGCATCTAAGAAAATTTAATAAACATAAGTTCAAGTCAAAAGTAACATAAAACATAAGTCCATTTCGACCGTAACCCCTAGTACCTCCCTGATCGGCTAATTTTCCATCTTCTATTAGAAGGACCCTGAGTTGCACTGCCCCCTGGGGAACCACAATCTTCTTTACTACTTTGTTCATCAAAAGGATGATGGCTACCTTGTCCTTGTTCAACACGTTCTTCTCCTAGTTGGCTACGTGTTTTCCTTCTCCTCTTACCTTCCTTAGCTAGCTCAGCAAACATTTCATTTGCATTGGTATTTTCAACGTGTCTGCAGTAATCAGCTGATAGGTGTGATAAACACCTAATTTTATATCTAGTATTTATGCTTTCTTTGCTATGATTTCGTGTAAATTATGTGTCTTATGATTACTTTTGAGTTTATAGGTGTTTTGGAGTCATTTGGATCTAAAGATAAAGAAAGCACTCAATCGGCGCAATAAGGTCAATTCACCGGCAATATTTGGAGCAGAGAATTAGGCCGTCGGTTCTCTAAAACCAATAAGCCATTCTAAATAGGTGTCCCTTATCCACCTCATCAGGGTGGCTATATCCAGTTCAGTTATTACCAAGACCTAAAAGAGAGGGCATTCTCTCATTCAATGCTTTTCGCCTGAAACAAAGAAGAGAAATGGTGGCTGTCTGAGATTCATCATCTGAGATCGACGAGAACATGGAGGATTGTTGCTGAGTGAATTGAAGATGGGTTTCTGAGTTGAGCTACTGTTGGTTGATAGATCGAAGGGGAGAACAGATGGAGATATTTATGAGCAGAATGAGTCTAATATTGCTAAGCACAGGGAAGATTAGAGATGATGATGGCGTTTCGATTCAATACGATGAGGGAGATTCTGAATGTTATAAATGAATGTGTGTGTATGAATTCGCAGGGAAGGAGATATAGTGGTATTAAGAATCACCAACAGTTACATGTTTATAGCAGCAGCAGGAATGCACATTGAGTGCTCGATAAAAGTCCTGAACTAAAAGTTCCAGTCTTGTAACCAACAGTGATTAAGAAGAGGAGGAAATATGGATCGAGATATTGATGGGGTTTTTAAGATGATGGTGATTTTGAGTAGCTAAGCTACACAGCTTCTTTGGAGTTTCTTTTACAGGCGAGAAGAGAACTGAAATGGGATCATTTGTTTTGATGTTTCTGAGCAAATGGGTTCTGAAATGATATTGGTGAAGGATTGTGCATATCAGGGATACTGGAGAAGATGGAGCTCAACTATGAAGCCGCAGTTTGGTCTTAGTATAACAGGTTCGGGAAGTTGACATGAGATGGAGGTTTGGCTGAGTAGCTTTGGAAGTAGCGCAATGATTGTGTTGAGCAGTAGTATGTGCTGAAGGAGATACAAATGGGTTAAGTTTTGGATTGCAGTTGATTAGCACTGTTGCAGGTGGAGTTATGGGGGTCTTGGAAGTAAAGAGGCGATGCTACAATGGGAAGGAGATGATATTGCCGCATCTGGTGGAATTTATAGAATACATTGGTGATGTGTATGTGCAGGGATTTGCAGGCGCAGGCGCAGTAGCTGGGATTGGAGAGTATCTGGTGGAGATGTGCAGCTGGGAAATTGCAGGGGAAGATGGCAGGAATTGAAATGGAATGGTGATGCGTAGCTTGAAGGATATTTCAGTTGCTGGGTGTTGTGTAGTTGAATGATGATAGATGAATGTTTAGGTTGTGCAGGGAGAAGTCACTGGCTGTGTTGCTGCTGGTATTTGAAGGCAGGGGCAATGGGTGTTGATTGCACTGGTTCAGCTGGTTGTAGTCGGGGACATTGCAGGCAAGATTATGCGCTGCTGCAGGACAACACATGAAACTGAGGTGCTGCTAGGACTGCAGGATTGGAGGCTGTGACTGAAGCTGAACTGGTGGCGACAACCCTGTAGATTGAAGGGTGTGAACTTGGAAGCAGTGCAAGCGTTGGTGGAGGTTGAACTGTATTATAATTACAGAAGGCAGCTTAGATTGCAGCTGGAGTTGATGGAATCAGTTCTGGTGAATGCTTAGATGAGTGTATCCTGTGCTTGGTAGAATGAAACTATGGCTTGAGTCGCAGTAGTGATGCATGTGAATGAGGAGGACAATACTGCTGTGTATTTGGCCTGAGATGGACGAGCTATAGCCATGGGTTTTCTGGTTGGTGTTTGTTGCCAAGACTTGGCTTTAGAAGTGCAGGAACGATGCTGGTGAGTGGTTATGCTGCTGAAATGGAATGTAAAGATGCAGGTGTTGCGGCCTGGAGTTGGTGGATTGAAGTAGCGAGGGCTGAGCTATGTGGTGAGATGACTTGCAGTGCAGGAGTCAAGTGCAGATAGAAAGGGTTGGAAGTGTTGAACCTTGTGGGGTGGTATTGAAGTTGAAGCTGTTTATGAGCTGCAGCTGTAGCTTGAGCTAGGATGGTGAAGGCAAATGGAGAAGTTACAGAATGCATGAACAATCAGCAAGAACAGTGCGAAAAGTTGGCGAAATTGGTGAGCCAGTGAGCATAGCTCGGGATATCGGATTTCTGAACCGGAAGTTGGGATCATAATATTTCAGTGAATCGTGAAGGGGGTATGAGTCGAATGCAAGAGTCGGCCGCGACACATATGAGCTATGAGCCACGCTTTTGGGCGCGTTTTCGCAAGAGATAAAGGATTGGTTTGGATGATTTTTTGTGAATGTCTGAAATGCAGAAAAGGAAAGATGATTTGCTGGAAGTACATACTTGCTGGTGACATTTTATGATGACAAAGGCGTCCAGAGACAATTTTCCAGCGACCGGATTCAGGCGCCGATGACCGGATTCCGGCGATGACGTCATTAATCCGGCGACCAGTTTTGGACCCAAAATTCCAAAGACATATTTCTCACACATGGGTTTGGTGGACCACTTGGAGATGGACTTTGAGAAGACCTAATTTTGGAAGGATTATCCTTTATGGAAATTGAGAAACATATAAAAGAGAAGACTTTTTCTCTAAATCATATCTTCTTCTACTTTGTTCTAGGGTTTAGAAACATGTTAGGGTTTCTCTTTCTTCTTGTTATGAACTCCTTGAATATGAGTACTTAATTCTATTATTGGTTATGGAATAATTGGATTTCACATAATATGGTTTTTGATATGATAAATTAGTTTTGTCTCCATATTTTATCGATTATGATTCACAATTAATATTGTTATATGATTTGAATGCTTGTTTGATCGAGTCGCGAATCGGTTGAGTTTGTTTTCATCTCTATTGCTAGATTAGGGTTTGTTATATGTAAATGTGATAGATTCCTGATTGCAAGTAGCATAAATATGATTATAGTTTGTAGTGATATATTCTTATGATCATATGTGAATTATAACCTTTGTTAAATTAAATTAGTGCGTTTTCCACGTTCGATTGCTTTGATTGGCCTGATTTCATAGAACTTAATGCATCTAGGGAATTAAACTTAATTAGAGCTTTTACACGTTAGGTTGTTCTCTTAGATAGAACTCATACTCGCATCTTTTAATATGTTTGTTGATGACAAAAGGAGATTAGCGGGATATTCTTGCGATCAAGATATTCTAGGGCTTTTGATAAAAGTTGAGATTAAATATCAATTCTAATTATTGTGAAGAAAACATATTTGTGAATGAAGATGAATCCTTAACCAATATTCTCACTACCTTGATTTGTGTGCTTTATTACTTTGTTTTGCTTTTATTTTACTTTTAGTATACAAAAATCAGAAAAATACCCGGTGTTTTATATAAGGAACCGAATATATATTGACAACCTAGACCTCTCATGGGATCGATACTTTTTTTCCCTTGCTATATTTATATTTTGAGTAGTAAGAAAGTGTAAATTATTTTTGACGTATACGACAACGATCAAATTTTGGCGCCGTTGCCGGGGAGGCAACGGTTGTCACTTGTTTTTGGTTTCTTATTTTTGTTTTGTTTTTAGTTTTTCTTATTTTCTGGTTTTGAAATAGTTTGAGAATCTTATTTCAGGTACCAATTCTATGGAAGGGGCATATTGGAGCAATGGATATGATTTTCAACCTCCTCAACACTATGACAATTTCCCACCATCTATGGAAGGCAATCAAAACCAATTTATTGGCTATGATGCATATCCTAGAGAACCTTATGGTGATTTTCATACATACCAACAACAACCTTGTAGTGGGTATGTAAGTCAAGCACCTAGGTGGGATTATTCTACTTCTAATTGGCTTTATTCGAGTTGTATGCAGATTATGCATGGATTGCAAGATATGAAACAAAGGCTAGACCAACTTGACTGTAATAGAGAGAACGTCGCACAAACCAATTTCTGGAATATGCCTTCTTACCCGACTCCAGATCGTAGTTATGATCATTCACCCATTCAAAGGGAAGAGTCATGGGAAATAGAACATATTGTAGCTAATGGTGGTAAGCGTGTGAACGTCCGGAAGACGATGGATACTCGGAAGAGCTTGTCGATGAAATTAGTAGGACCATTCATATGGAACTCAAACGACGTCGTGATAAAGGTTGGGAAACCGACGACGATTCTGATTATGGTGAGTCTGAAGATGAAGACGATGATGATTGTGTTGAAAAGGACCAACCTTTGGAGATATTTGATGACGTTAGTATAGTTGACTCAACTCTTGATCTTTATAATGATCAAGCACCTATTCAAAAGGTACATGAGGATGATGAAACTAATATTTTTCAGAATTTTGCAACATGGTTTGAGTCTAATGAAGAGGAGTATGTTGATAATGTGACCGTTATGACCAATATTGTGGAAGACCCAATTGAACTTGTGAATGATTGTAACGATGATGTTAATGTCGAGATTTTGGTTAAGGCAGAAACAGACGAAGAATGGTTGCAAGGTTTGATAGAGGACCATGATATACAAGAGGTGAATAGTTCACTTGAAGTTTTCAAGGATGAAGAGGATTCCGTGCTACAAGAGATTGTGCGAGGTTTGTCTAACCATTTGCATGTTAATTATTCTCCTTTACCTCTTATTGGTTTGAATGTATGTTCTTCGAGAACAATATTGAATGACTTTTTTTCTTGATTTCCGCCATTAGAGATATTTGATTCTCAAACTATGCAGATTTTTGCACAAGAAACCGTGGAAGTACCCGACTTCTATATTCTTTATGCACTTCCAAGCGTGGACAAGAATAAGTGTGGGGGAAGCTTTTATCAGTTAATAGCTTCATTCCTGTTTTATATTACTAATATTTGTGTGAAGCTAGTGTTTGCAAAACAGGTGCTATGGGTGGATCCCCAACTTTTCCGATTATTGGTGTATGGGGAATTCAACTTGCATGTCGGGCTGACGACTTTAAACCAAGCGCTAATGGGAGGCAACCCATTGGTTTTGTGTATCTATCTCTATCTTTTTATTTTTTTTAAGTCTTTTATCTTTATTTTCTTATTTTGTATATTTGCATATCAAAACTCCAACTTTTAGAGATTTTTGAACAATCTAGAATAAACATTAGCCTTTCTAAGTAGATGGAATTTTTTCTTAGCGGTGAGGTGTGTATATTTGCTGAGTTGGTATTAGATGCCAACTAAATAGCTTGTTTAGTGTTTATTCTCTATTGTTCAGAAATGGCTATGAGTTGGAGTAATGAATTTTTATCATGCATTTTATTTTCATATTGTGTATATATATCATGTTATGAATTTCCCACCTTGACTTTCTTTGGACGATTCAATTTACATTGAGGACAATGTAAAGTTTAAGTGTGGGGGAGTGTTCTCATATAGAGTTTTTAGCCTTGTTAGTTTTCCTTTGTGTTCATAAAAAAAAAAAAAAAAACAATAGAAAAAAAAAAATTGTACTTTTTGAACTCCGAAATCTAGAAACTTGTGCCTTTAGGATGACACCATTAGTGGATGGAACCATTTTGAATGAAGGAGTTGAGGAACCAATTAACTAAAAGGGACGAACATAGCTCAGAAATCACAATTAACATGATAGTTGTTACCATATCTCGGAATATCACCATATCACATTCTATTTTTATTTTTCCATATTTATCTATTGTTCTCTAAGTGCTTTGGTGGGTCACTAAACATCGACGTGTTATTACTGCTAGGATGAAATAGAGTGATTGAGTTACTAGAAAGAAAAAAAGATTAAAAAATAAAAAGAAAAAAAGACCGACCAATTAGACCAAACGGATTAAAAAAGAAACTTGGGAATAGCAGTATGTGTGAAACGTAGTCCCTGTCTCCGTCGCCTAAACAATCGTGGAATGCAGGATCCAAGGAAACTATCATGTACTTGTTGACAAGAAGCATGCGCTTGGATTCAAAAGATCTAATCATGCTGTCACAAAAAAAAGAAAAGAAAAAAAAAAGTGAAAAAGAAAAGAAAAAGAAAAGAAAGTATTATATTGGTTGAATAAAGTCACTTCTGGTTCCCTTGTATATGCCAGTGAGTTGATGTAGAATTCAAACCAGTAGCTCAATCCAATAGGCATAGGTTCATCTTGGAAGTGGCCTTCAGACAGATATGGGAAACATCGATCACTTGTGAACATTCGCCAACATCTACATCTATTTCCATCTTCTTAATCTTTTCATTGTGATTGTGGTTTGTTAGTTTCCGAGTATTGTGGCTTGTTCGACTATCTAATTAGAGTTTATTTACTAATATATGAATTGAATTTTCAAGGTACCTCCTCCTGTAGAGATTTTGGATTCGTTCATTGATTTGTCACGATTAGACGGAGTTGGAAATATAGGTTTTGTAGGCAAACCTCTTGTAAACCTTCACGAGACTAAAACTCGTCCACTAGGGACACCTAGGGGTAAAGGCTTGTTATTTATGCTAAAATTAACTGTATCCTCGACGAGACGGAGTTGTTGAATTTTTGTTTTGTTTGATTTGCTCGAGGACTATCAAAGTCTAAGTGTGGGGGAATTTGATAGGTGTGATAAACACCTAATTTTATATCTAGTATTTATGATTTCTTTGCTATGTTTTCGTGTAAATTATGTGTCTTATGATTACTTTTGAGTTTATAGGTGTTTTGGAGTCATTTGGAGCTAAAGATGAAGAAAGCACTCAATCGGCGCAATAAGGTCAATTCACCGGCAATATTTGGAGCAGAGAATTAGGTCGTCGGTTCTCTAAAACCGACAAGACATTCTGAACAGGTGTCCCTTATCCACCTCATCGGGGTGGCTATATCCAGTTCAGTTATTACCAAGACATAAAATCTAGAGAGGGCATTCTCTCATTCAATGTTTTTCTCCTGAAACAAAGAAGAGAAATGGTGGCTATCTGAGATTCATCATCTGAGATCGACGAGCACAAGGAGGATTGTTGCTGAGTGAATTGAAGATGGGTTTCTGAGTTGAGCTACTGTTGGTTGATAGATCGAAGGGGAGAACAGATGGAGAGATTTATGAGCAGAATGAGTCTAATATTGCTAAGCACAGGGAAGATTAGAGATGATGATGGCGTTTCGATTCAAGACGATGAGGGAGATTCTGAATGTTATGAATGAATGTGTGTGTATGAATTCGCAGGGAAGGAGATATAGTGGTATTAAGAATCACCAACAGTTACATGTTTATAGCAGCAGCAGAAACGCACATTGAGTGCTCGATAAAAGTTCTGAACTAAAAGTTCCAATCTTGTAACCAACAGTGAGTAAGAAGGGGAGGAAATATGGATCGAGATATTGATGGTGTTTTTAAGATGATGGTGATTTTGAGTAGCTAAGCTACACAGCTGCTTTGGAGTTTCTTTTACAGGCGAGAAGAGAACTGAAATGGGATCATTTGTTTTGATGTTTCTGAGCAAATGGGTTCTGAACTGATATTGGTGAAGGATTGTGCATATCGGGGATCTTGGAGAAGATGGAGCTCAACTATGAAGCCATGAGTTTGGTCTTAGTATAACATGTTCGGGAAGTTGACATGAGATGGAGGTTTGGCTGAGTAGCTTTGCGCAGTAGCGCAATGATTGTGTTGAGCAGAGTATGTCTTGAAGGAGATACAAACGGGTTAAGTTTTGGATTGCAGTTGATTAGCACTGTTGAAGGTGGAGTTATGGGGGTCTTGGCAGTAAATAGGTGATGCTACAATGGGAAGGAGATGATATTTCCGCAGCTGGTGGAATTTATAGAATACATTGGTGATGTGTATGTCTGTGGATTTGCAGGCGCAGCGCGCATAGGCTGGCATTGGAGAGTATCTGGTGGAGTTGTGCATTGGGAAATAGAGGGGAAGATGGCAGAATTGAAATAGAATGGTGATGCGTAGCTTGAAGGATATTTCGATTCTTTGGTGTTGTGTAGTTGAATGATGATAGATGAATGTTTAGGTTGTGCAGGGAGAAGTCACTGGCTGTGTTGCTGCTGGTATTTGAAGGCAGGGGCAATGGGTGTTGATTGCAATGGTTCAGCTGGTTGTAGTCGGGGACATTGCAGGAGAGATTATGCGCTGCTGCAGGACAACACATGAAACTGAGGTGCTGATAGGACTGCAGGATTGGAGGCTGTGACTGAAGCTGAACTGGTGGCGACAACCCTGCAGATTGCAGGGTGTGAACTTGGAAGTAGTGCAGGCGTTGGTGGAGGTTGAACTGTATTATAATTGCAGAAGGAAGCTTAGATTGCAGCTGGAGTTGATGGAAGCAGTTCTGGTGAATGCTTAGATGAGTGTGGCCTGTGCTTGGTAGAATGAAACTATGGCTTGAGTCGCAGTAGTGATGCAGGTGAATGAGGAGGACAATGCTGCTGTGCATTTGGCCTGAGATGGACGAGCTGTAGCCATGGGTTTTCTGGTTGGTGTTTGTTGCCAAGACTTGGCTGTAGAAGTGCAGGAACGATGCTGGTGAGTGGTTATGCTGCTGAAATGGAATGTAAAGATGCAGGTGTTGCGGCCTGGAGTTGGTGGATTGAAGTAGCGAGGGCTGAGCTATGTGGTGAGATGACTTGCAGTGCAGGAGTCAAGTGCAGATAGAAAGGGTTGGAAGTGTTGAACCTTGTGGGGTGGTATTGAAGTTGAAGCTGTTTATGAGCTGCAGCTACAGCTTGAGCTAGGATGGTGAAGGCAAATGGAGAAGTTACAGAATGCATGAACAATCAAGCAAGAACATCTGAAAAGTGGGTGAAATTGGTGAGCCAGTGAGCATAGCTCGGGATATCGGATTTCTGAACCGGAAGTTGGGATCATAATATTTCAGTGAATCGTGAAGGGGGTATGAGTCGAATGCAAGAGTCGGCCGCGGCACATATGAGCTACGAGCCACGCTTTTGGGCGCATTTTCGCAAGAGATAAAGGATTGGTTTGGATGATTTTTTGTGAATGTCTGAAATGAAGAAAAGGAAAGATGAGTTGCTGGAAGTACATACTTGCTGGTGACAGTTTATGATGACAAAGGCGGCCAGAGACAATTTTCCAGCGACGGGATTCAGGCGCCGATGACCGGATTCCGGCGATGACGTCAGCAATCCGGTGACCAGTTTTGGACCCAAAATTCCAAAGATATATTTCTCACACATGGGTTTGGTGGACCACTTGGAGATGGACTTTGAGAAGACCTAATTTTGGAAGGAGTATCCTTTATGGAAATTGAGAAACATATAAAAGAGAAGACTTTTTCTCTAAATCATATCTTCTTCTACTTTGTTCTAGGGTTTAGAAACATGTTAGGGTTTCTCTTTCTTCTTGTTATGAACTCCTTGAATATGAGTACTTAATTCTATTATTGGTTATGGAATAATTGGATTTCACATAATATGGTTTTTGATATGATAAATTAGTTTTGTCTCCATATTTTATCGATTATGATTCACAATTAATATTGTTATATGATTTGAATGCTTGTTTGATCGAGTCGCGAATCGGTTGAGTTTGTTTTCATCTCTATTGCTAGATTAGGGTTTGTTATACGTAAAAGTGATAGATTCCTGATTGCAAGTAGCATAAATATGATTATAGTTTGTAGTGATATATTCTTATGATCATATGTGAATTATAACCTTTGTTAAATTGAATTAGTGCGTTTTCCACGTTCGATTGCTTTGATTGACCTGATTTCATAGAACTTAATGCATCTAGGGAATTAAACTTAATTAGTGCTTTTACACGTTAGGTTGTTCTCTTAGATAGAACTCATACTCGCATATTTTAATGTGTTTGTTGATGACAAAAGGAGATTAGCGGGATATTCTTGCGATCAAGATATTCTAGGGCTTTTGATAAAAGTTGAGATTAAATATCAATTCTAATTATTGTGAAGAAAACATATTTGTGAATGAAGATGAATCCTTAACCAATATTCTCACTACCTTGATTTGTGTGTTTTATTACTTTGTTTTGCTTTTATTTTACTTTTAGTATACAAAAATCAGAAAAATACCCGGTGTTTTATATAAGGAACCGAAAATATATTGACAACCTAGACCTCTATGTGGGATCGATCCTTTCTTGCCCTTGCTATATTTATATTTTGAGTAGTAAGAAAGTGTAAATTATTTTTGACGCATACGACAGCGATCATCAGCGTACCGACGTTGTTTGTCAGGATCGAACACTTCCCCTTTGTCGGCCGAGCAACACATTGTGTTGGTAAAAAGATTCATTTGTTCCCTCTATTTGCATTCAAATACAAATTCACATTAACAAACTTATATTTGTGTGTAGATGACGATGACAATTACAAAAATAAATACTCACCACAAGCTTAAGAATGGTAGAATCATCCTTTTCATCCTCCTTATCACCAACATCTTTACCATCATCATCATCATCCTTATCAACACTACCACCACCATTTCCATCATCCTCCTCCTCATCATCATTGTGTTCATCCTCCTCCTCCTCAGTCTCCAAATCCTCCTTACCACCACCACCATCACCTCGACCAGAACCACTGTTACCAGCATGACCATCATTATCATCATCATCATCACAAACGACCCTTCAACATAAATGACGACTCCAAATTAGATCATGACGATTCTCAAATACATAAATGACGACTCTACTTCTTTAAGGTAACGACCCTTCTGATTATTTGGACAGTAAACAAGTTTTTTTTTATACATAGTCGTTAGGTTCTAAAAATGGGTCGTCATAAGAATCGTTAATGGTTTATATACTAAAACTAATGACTCATTCATTATTTTGGACAGAGAGATAGTTTTGTATAATATAGAGTCGTTTAGAAACAAAATAGGTCGTCAACGTGAATCATCATCGGGGTGATTAAAACATCCTAGTCTCTAACCTAGGATCGTTATCTCCCTCAACATAAACATTAACGATTTTTCATAATATCAACATTCAGATGAAAAATCGTTAAGTAATAAAGACCTCGACATTAACGATCCTAGAACTGAAACTGCAATTTTGTAGTTGATTTCATAATATTAAAATGCAGATAAAAAATCGTTAAGGAATAAGGACTTCTACTATGACGACCCTAGAACTGAAACTGCAATTTTGCAGTTGAAAACCTAATTTTTCAATCAGAAAATCAAATCAAACGCAAACCCAAGTTAGATTAGGGGGTTATAGCTCACATACCTTCTGATTGGAGCCATACGTTTCTCCGATTCCGCCTTAGTAAGTGTCATTTTTGATGAAAAAGCTAATCGTGCCATGTTAGCAGATAGAGGAATAGGGAAGGAGAAGAAGGAGAAGAAGAGTTTTTTGTTTAGATAGGAAATGAAATTGGGGGCCTTGGGTTAAAGGTTAATAGTGTTGTTTTATTTAGTTATTAGAGAAGGGCATAATGGAATTTTTATCGCCTTTTGAAACCCCCTATAATTTTTGGTGTGGGTATAAATTGGTCAGGGCCCTTAATTGTTTCTTGGGCCCCAATTAAACGAGGTTAATCAACCTCTTAGTATTTTCCTTTGACTTTGGTCAATAATTGACGACTAATTTGGTCTTGTATATAGCAAAATCAGTACCCCATGTAGCAACCTTTCTCTGGGGTCCAAAAACATCCTTTGAAACAACAAAACAAAGTAGATATTAGAAAAGAAGTACAGAGTAGAGAGATATCAGAGAAGCCGAGAAAGGATGGAGGGAGCTCTAATAATCGGCACATCCGTATCATCTTCCAGACCTTCGTACTGCTCTGTTAGTGGCGGAGGATTTAGACAGTTTCAGAAGCTCAATCAAGAAGCAGCAACTCTCCATCGGAGAAAACCAATATCTATTAAAGCAGTCAAAAGCTCCTCCTTCGAAAGAGGAATTAGAAAAACAAGTACTCTGTCAAATGACTGGGAGCTCTCGGAGTTTGCGGTTCCTTCGATGCCGCCCAAGTTCGAAGAGTTGGACCCAACTAATATGCTCCTTCGACAGAGAATTATTTTTCTCGGCTCTCAGGTTCTCTCCTTTCTATCTGGAAATTTAAGGCATTTAGGTTAAATTTGGGGGTTATTTGCTCCTACAAGATGATATACATTTGGAGTTTTTATTTTTATTTTTTTTTAGCCTCTATCAGAGTATGAATTTAATTGGGATTTATGAACACTGCTGGTATTTTAGGGTGATTTGTTCGATGCCTTGTGGTTAATTTTTTTTTTCCCTTCCCTTTTCCAGATTTTAATTTTGAATATTGATAAATATACAGGTGGATGACATGACAGCAGATTTGATTATCAGTCAGCTTTTGTTTCTAGATGCAGAAGACCAGAAAAAAGACATCAAATTGTTCATAAATTCGCCTGGTGGCTCTGTAACTGCCGGTATGTTTCATTGTTACCTGCTGGGCATAAAAAGTGATGCATGTGGATCGGTTTGTTTAGTTGGCCTGGTTTTTCTCTTAATATTTAGTCGCACATCAACATCCTTACACATTACTCCATCCATTTAACTCACATGGTCCCATTAAACTTTAACTTGACAGCTTCACTGAAAATTTTCTTTGTAAGTACATCTACTTCCATCCATGTCACCTTGTCGTTTGTCTTTCACCATTTGGTATCTCCTAATTGCACAGTGTTCCTTCTCACTTGTGCGTTCAATCAGACCGAAAACAATAGACATCATGAAACAAATCTATGAATACCCCCCATACTTAATCAATAATTTAGTTTTGTGGCGTATTTGTAGTTTACACATGACATCAACCCCCAAAGTTGTGCCTCACCTGTTGATGAGCTGTTAACTAGATTATGTTGGAGAGGTCCTTGATGGTGTTACCTACACCTCCAAATTATGGCCAGTTTGCATTTTTCCAAAATTCTTCTTATTCATCACCGGAGTATAATTTAATGTGCTTCAAGCTGTTAATGTTTTATTTGACTGAGAGAGTGGATTTGTTGGATAATGGAAAAGTAAATTATGAAATTGCGAAGCCGATCTATAACAGTTGACTCTCATGGATGGCCTTATTGCACAGAAAAATTTCCGGTTACTATCCATACTGATGAATGGCTTTAACAACCAGATCCGGCTCAATAGTACTTTTTAGTAGTAAGACTAATAAATAATAGTAAAGCATTTGCATATTTTTGAGCATCACTACTAATATTACTTTAAACCTCTGTGAACTGAACATCACCCTGTCCTCTTTTCTAAAAGCTCACAACCTTCATTTATTCTATAGATCAGTGAACTACCCTTGTTATTTAGAGGGTATTTCACTGAGTTATACATCTGAAAATAGTGTCGCATTAGTGGTTCTACTTCTACTACAATTAAGAGGTGCATTTCTTGCACTGATACCAGGAGACATGCACAATTATCCGCGTTGTTTTGATCATGTGATGCACAGATAAGATAGTTACCTCAGTTTTTTAATTGTTAGTTTTTTCTCATCTCCATCATCATCAGACAGAGACATTAAAAGTGATTTTTTGTTCATATTTTAGGCATTTCAATGTCTCCACCATCATGCTGTCATCTTGGGATGTCATTTGGTCTGCCCAAAAGGATGTGGCGTGCATCCATTGGCGTATTCGTTATTTTTGCTCAAGATTAGTTCCCCTCTGTTGCATCCTAGGAACTGCATCTTTATGGAACACTATATTACTATTTAGCTTGATTCTGCTGTTGGTGGTGTTTTTTTTTTTACTGTTAATTTGCTAACTGCATGCAGGTATGGGGATATATGATGCAATGAAGTTGTGTAAAGCAGACGTGTCAACCATATGCTTGGGTCTTGCAGCATCTATGGGTGCGTTTCTACTTGCTTCTGGTACAAAAGGGAAGAGATTCTGCATGCCAAATGCAAGAGTGATGATTCATCAACCTCTTGGAACTTCAGGGGGAAAAGTGAGTTCTTGTTTTCAGTTTTGTAATATATTTCCCGAACATTTTTTATCTTTACCTCTTAAGAGACGTCAAGTATGTGATGCCTAGGGTACAATTTTTTATGGTCCTTGGTAAAAGCATTGTAGATAAGGCAGAAAGAGGAGGAAGCAGAACTAGCCATCTTACTCGTCCCCATTTGGGCACTGTGGGGGAGGCATATCTCCTCTATCTGTAGTTTTACTTCGTACTAATAACAATTGTCGCAATGATAATTGTCGTTCGCGGTTCTGGTTTTGGTTGATAACATCTGTTATTTGGATTTTTCTAGGGTTCCCAACATTTTGGTGTTGTGTGTTCTCCCCTTACTTTATAGTAATGGCCCGTACATTGCTGTACCATCCGTCTCAGAACATTAATACTTATATCAACTTGTTTGGTTAGTAGTATGTTTACAGTTGGAAGGTTATAAAACGAGTATTCAGCGAGCTCCTCAAGGTGGAAAAGGGAGTTGGTTAATTCTTTAAATTTCTTTTCATTTATTTCAGGCAACAGAAATGGGAATTCGGATAAGAGAAATGATGTATCACAAAATAAAGCTGAACAAGATTTTATCAAGGATAACAGGGAAGCCTGAGGAACAGGTCAAATCATGTCTTGTGATAATTTCTAATTATTGCTCTTCTTTTCTCATCAGCTAACTTAGAAAAAAGATACAACCATGCAAAAAGTTTCTAGTGCAAATTTCCTTTGTGTCTGTGTTACTAAATGTGTACCCCTTCCTTGCAGATCGAAGTGGACACAGACCGTGATAATTTTTTGAATCCATGGGAAGCAGTGCAATATGGACTGGTGGATGCGGTTATTGATGATGGCAAGCCAGGGTTGGTTGCACCCATTGCGGAGGCAAGGCCTCCTCCGAAAACTCGTGTTTGGGATCAATGGAAAATAGAAGGGAGTAAGAAGGCCAAAAAGAATTTGCCGTCGGAGGAAAAGATTTTGTTGAAGAAGAATGGGGAAGATGGTGTGGCAGTAGAGCAGTAAAAGGGAAGAAGAGTAGAAATAGTAGGAGCAGACACACCAATATGACTTGGACAAAGAAATCAATATATATCCCCAGTGTTAAGACCTAAGAAATGGTTGGTAACTATGGCGGGTAAAAACTGGGAGAAAACTACATTGTCTTATGTTAAACAGTTGGATCACACTTTTGTGATAGAATTTCGCTTGCAAACTGTAATGACAAGACAAACAATTTCTAAATATCAACTTGTAAGCCAATGCAGAAGCGAGTTATTTGGTCCGTGCCTTTTTCTAGATCTAAGTAAGGAATCCATTCCAAATAATAAGCTGCGTTTCATGTTGTTGAATATTTAACTATAACACGACCAAACTTGGCTTCACAAACTAAGAACCCTAAATTCTCTAGCGGAAATTAGGTACTTTAGGTGATTAGCCCCATTTTTGTCCAACCCTAATCATTACTGGTGTCCAACGGTAGTCATAATTTGTTGTTTACGGCTAGGAAATGATGAATTCCTAATTGTGAGCGACATCCTACTCACTCAGTTCTAGTTGTAGATCAGGGACGGAGCTAGGAATTTTGTTTGGGGGGACAAATATATATAGGTATAGTAGTTTTGCCGTAAAAATAGGCGGGCGAAGGCCGCAAATTTTATTTAGGCCTTGGTATTTTCCTTCAAATGATGTCACCAAAATATCCAATAAGTTGTTAAATGTTTAGATTTATGGTTGGATTTAATATTTTGATATTTTTCACTTCTTTCCTACGTAATTTTGATATTTAAGCCAAGTTTTGTACGATAAGTACCTAATATCAGTAGTTTTTAAAGTGTATAGTAAAAAATTCAAGGCTCTCTATGTAATATACAAAAATATGGGGTAAAAATCTATAAACACTTAAAGTTTTCAAGCCTAAAATGATAATTATCAAAGCCTAATTATGCAATTAGGAAATTCCAGGGAGACTGTTGTCCCCCTTAGATCATACATAGCTCCGTGCCTGTTGTAGATAGTGTTATCCTAGCCGTATAATATGTATTTCGACTAGGTCTCTGTCTTTATTTGTAGCAGTAACTCTTACATATGACTAAGAAATGATGAACTCCTAGCTGTATGATGCCGTGAAAATGAAAAAGAGGAGGGTGTGGGGGGTGTGGGTGGGGTGATCACGTGAAAATGAAAAAGGGGTTATCAATTTAATCTAACCAATCCCAAAAAAATCAACCGCTATGGTCTCCCATATCCCTACACGAGTAGGGATACACGCCACCATCCCTACATGGGTGAACAGATCTGTTCAGCCTTGTAGGGAAGGAAAATCACACGGGTACTCAGTACCCTTTTTTTTTTGCACTTTACGCGTACTCAGTACGCGCATCTTTTTGCACGCGTACTGAGTACCCGTATTTAGTTTTTATAATTTTACACTAAAACTTTCCATTTTACCGAAACAAATATATATTTTATTTAAAAAAATGAAAAAAAAAACGGGTACTGAGTACCCGTTTAACACTATTCATACGGGTACTCAATACGCGTGTTGTGTAGGGAAATGGAAGGGAAGGGATGAGGACAACCATAGTGAGACTGCCTTCCTTATTCTATCCCTTCCCTACATATGAGGGATAGGGAAGGGATGAGGCCAACCATAGTGCTAGCTCTAACAAACCACTAACACTTAATTAGCTTAGCTAATAGAATTTTATTAATAGTGTGAAAAATAAAGAAACCAGAGAAGAGAGGAAAAATTCTTATTGAATGAGTGAAATAAACAAACATTAACGCCTCTATTTATAGGGGTAGACGTAAGGGCATCCCGATAATAAACCGGATTTGCCCTGGATATATTAAGTAAAGTATATGTTTATAACACTCCCCCTGATGACCACTGTGTCTAAGTTACTATAGTATGCCAGGAAAACTCAAGAGAGTAAAACCTGGAAAAATAAGACTTAGAATAGTTTTGGACACGCATATGCTGCCTTGTAAAACCTTGACAACCTTGACAAAGAAAAAATAGTACATCGCAATAAGTCCGATAAAATACCTTTTACAAAGATGCTCCCCCTGATGGATACTTCAGCAAATCTTGGCTTACAAATCTCTAAGACGACGCATTCCAATCTTGTGAACCAATTTCTTGAATATTGAAGTTGGCAATGCTTTATTGAAGAGGTCTGATAGATTGTTACTTGAACGTACTTGTTGAATATCAATCTCAACATTCTTCTGTAGATCATGTGCGAAGAATAACTTCGGAGAGACATGCTTTATCCAATCAATCACCTTTGATGAAACCTTCCTTTAGTTATGCAGTATTGTGTTCGTACAGTAATGTTGGTGAGTCTTTAACTGAACGAAGTTCAAATGATTCTTGAGTATAATGTATTGCCGACCTTAACCAAACACATTCACGACTTGCTTCATGGACTGCCAATAACTCAGAATGGTTTGTAGAGGTAGATGCAATGATTTTATTTACTGACCGCCAAGATATATATGTATCTCCACAAGTGCACAACTACCCAGTTTGTGATCGTTCTTTGTATGTATCAGACAGATAACCTGCATCTCCATATCCAATTAATTTCGATTCAAATTCATAAGGATAAAATAGACCAAAACCAATAGTACCACTAAGATATCGAAATAATTGTTTTACACCATTCCAGTGTCTTAAAGTTTGAGCAAAACTGTATCTATCTAGTAAATTAACTTAAAAGATAATTCCATGCCTTGTATAATTTGTAAGATACATAAGAGACCGACTGCACTTATATATGGTATTTACGGATCAAGGAGTTCATCACCATCTTCTTTGGGGAGATATGGGTCTTTATCCACATCAAGTGATCTCACGACCATTGAGGAACTCAAAGGATGTGCTTTGTCCATATAAAAGCGCTTTAAGACTTATTCTGTATAAGTAGATTGATGGAGAAATATCTCATTTGAGACATGCTCAATTTGTAAACCAAGACAATATTTGGTTTACCAAGATCTTTTATCTCAAAATTCCTTTTGCAAATAAGCAGCGGTTTCAGAAAGCTCTTCTAGAGCTCCGAAGAGATTGAGATCATCAACATATATTGTAATAATAGCAAATCTATAACTGGACTTCTTAATGAAAACACATGGACATATATCATTATTAGTGTATCCATCTTTCAACAAGTATTCACTAAAGCGATTTGTTAGAGCATAGATTGGTTGAACCCACCAAGCGTTAGTATGTCAAGTTTGGTTCTCATATTTTAGTATCAAAACTCATCTAGAGTCGCTTGATTAAATACTAGAGTCAACTTCGTTTAGGTTACACTAGAAAGTTTAGGAATGTTGAGACGTACAAGTATTACTCCGAAGACCTGAAGAATGTGAAGAAGTAACGACCACAACTACGATATCATCCTTCCTCTTGAGGTTAGTAATATTGACTTGATCTTGTTTCCATTCCTAACGTATCTTTCAAGTCATATTATATTGAAAACATAACATGTGAAGATGTATATAAATAATATTCTAGTCGTTAGACTTGGTCATGACATTATGATCAAAGTGTCAAGGAATTTATTGAATTACGAAGTTGTTGATGGTGGTTTTTAGACAAAGGGTAAAACTGTAAAACCCCGAATAACCTAATGTCACCAGTGGCACATTTATTAGAACATTTAATGCATGTAGTCAGTAATTAATGGGGGGTATTTTTTCAAATTAGGGTTACAACGAGCGAAACCCTAATTTCCCTCCGTGCCAATGGAAAGTCATGCCAGCCACACCTAGCCCAAGCTAGCCGCGCCATGCCAAACGCACTCTGCCTTGGCCCTAGCTATGCTAGTCACACCAACCGAGCCAAAGCATGCCAAACATGCTAACCGCACCCCTGTGCTAATGGAAAATCATGCCAGCCACACCAACCGCGCCAAACCATGCCAAATATGCTATCTGCACCCCTGTGCCAACGGAAAATCATGCCAGCCACACCAAACGCGCCAAAGCATGCCAAATATGCTAAACGCACCTCTGTGCCAATGGAAAATCATGCCAGCCACACCTAGCCGCGCCATGCCAAACACACTCTGCCTTGGCCCTAGCTATGCTAGTCACACCAACCGCGCCAAAGCATGCCAAATATGCTAGCCGCACCTTTGTGCCAATGGCAAATCATACCATCCACACCTTGCCCAAGCTAGTCGTGCCATGCCAAACACACTCTGCCTTGGCCCTAGCTATGCTAGTCACACCAACCGCGCCAAATCATGCCAAATATGCTAGCCGCACCCCTGTGCCAACGGCAAATCATGCCAGCCACACCAAATGCACCAAAGCATGCCAACCATGCTAGCCGCACCTTTGTGCCAATGGAAAATCATGCCAGTCACACCTAACCCAAGCTAGACGCGCCATGAAAAACACACTCTGCCTTGGCCCTAGCTATCCTAGTCACACCAACCGCGCCAAAGCATGCCAAATATGCTAGCCGCACCCCTGTGCCAATGACAAATCATGCCAGCCACACCAAACGCACCAAAGAATGCCAACCATGCTAGCCGCACCTCTATGCCAATGGCAAATCATGCCAGCCACACCTAGCCCAATCTAGCCGCGCATGCCAAACACACTTTGCCTTGGCCCTAGCTATGCTAGCCACTTTCCTTACCAAGCCGCTATGACATTGGCACATGCCAAGTAGCGCCTGCGCCCTAGGATTGCAAACCGTGCAACCTAGGCCCAAGTGGTCGTGAGTGCCATTGGCACATGCCAACACGCACCACTAGCAACTTTCTTTACCGAGCCGTTATGCCATTGGCACATGCCACCCTCTCCCCTAGCAGCTTTGGCATTGCCACTTGCACTCAAAGTACAACCCGCGACCAAGGCATTCCGCACATGCCACACGCTCCCCTAGCAGCTTTGGCATTGTCACTTGCACTCAAAGTGCAACCCGAGGCCAAGGAATTCCGCACATGCCACTCGCTCCCCTATCAGCTTTGGCATTGCCACTTACACTCAAAATGTAACTTGCGGTCAAGGCATTCCGCATATGCCATTTGCACATGCCACACGCTCCCCTAGTATCTTGGCATTGCCACTTGGACCCAAAGTGCAACCAAATATCGAGACATCAACACAAACTAGGGGATGCTTTCTCAGGGTTTTGGTTTGGCGGTCACAGCATGCAGCGTACACTACGCTCGTATTAAGAAAGCGTGAAAAGGAATAAAAGCGGTTAATTAAATGGGGAAATAAAGGTGAAAACGTTTTCACTCTTAAACACGCCGGTTACCACCTCCTCCCATTTTGCTACCCTTTATTTCCTTCCTTAATGAGGCCAGGGTACGTTTCAATCTCAACTTGTATAAATAGGTCTCACTTATTTCTACCAGAAAACAAGTCTCAGTCAGGAGATATACAACACTCTCAGAAAGGCAACTTTGCAAGCTCTCCCAAAAAATGCTTCCATCTCTTGCAAGCTTCCTAAGCTTCCACTTTTCTGATACAAGTCGAGACGCTACCTTTCCAGAACTATTCTGGTCTTAACACCTTTCTTTGCTTCCCTCCCCAAATCAACGCTTCTCCTCCACTTTGTGATCAAAGCAAGTCAGGAACAATCATTTCTTGGTTTAGGCCGGACTTGTATAGATTGATCTCTCGAACCTAAAATGTGCTTAACGTGCAGCACATTTATTTAGGGTTTAAACCAGTTTCTCACTCACCTACCGAATTTACCGAAATCGGCAGAAACGATTTTTACCCATAAACAATTGGCGACCACAGCAGGAGGATT
The DNA here is from genome assembly GCA_023529315.1 of Papaver bracteatum. Taxonomy (NCBI): domain Eukaryota; kingdom Viridiplantae; phylum Streptophyta; class Magnoliopsida; order Ranunculales; family Papaveraceae; genus Papaver; species Papaver bracteatum. The sequence continues at coordinate 3,143,758 of JAJJWX010001246.1, forward strand.
GATCTATCGGTTACAATGCCAATTTTCGACCGTCGATATCGATTTTCGACCCAGATGTCAAGATGGTAGGGGAAGGTGACTCACTACAACTCAACTACTAGACAACCCGGTTACCAGCCGTGAATACTACACGAGAAAACTAGGGACTCGCTAAAGATGCTACCAGCGACTGAGGACTTGCTAACAATGATACCCGCAAGGACGGCCTTTACATGAAAGGATCTTGCTTGCAGCAAAGGATTAATAAAGTTGAGTAAGTCTAAGTCAGACAAGATATACGATATGTTTTTGGGTTCTTAATAAAACCATCATATTATTGCGTCTTATGCCGATTTCTAGCACACACTTTCATAAAATCAATATTCCTTTCAGAAAGCACAATCAGAGTTATATTATCAAAACCATTCATCCCAGAAATAATCTATTATCCTCAAAAGCTACCAGCTGTCTATCAAAACCGGTCGAACTTTAAACCAGACAACTAGTATGTCTTTCAAAAAAAAAAAAACTAAATGAAAGTTTAGAAAAACAGAGAAACATTCAAGGAAAATCATCCAACAGAGGTATGCTCTTCTTGGAGAAATTCACCTTTGCATCTTCAAGAGCCGCTCTTTTTGTAGTCAACATCTTGGAAAGCTTTTCGAGTTCTACCTCCTGTCATGCAATCTCCTCTGCAGAAAGGCTTTCGACTGCTGCATTTTTCAACTTCTGGATCTCAACAAGGCCTTCGACAAACCACGAAGCGTTGAATTCCTTTTCTACACACACGTCGCGATGGTGCTCCCAGTCGGCAATGACGTCTTCAGAAACGGTGTGGCCAGTCACCTCACGCATGTCCTCGATAGAAGATAAAGCCTCTTCCACATGCTTAACCAGCGCAAATCGACTAGTGATCTTCTTGGTTGTGGCCATATGTCCATACTTATCCCAGATTCTGGTGTACAACGCCTCATACTTAGCCAGCACGCTAAAACCGCCAACCAGCACATGACCTGAGTAAAGAGCCAAGTACGGGGGATCTAAAATGGCGCCTGCAACTGGACCTGCAACTTGCAAAGGGTCTTTTTCCATGTCTACAGCATCAACCATCAGGGAATCATCCACCGTTCGAACTATATCTGTGCCCAGCAATTGTCCAACTTCCATCTCCAAGTCACCGACAGCGGTCGATGTCACCAAAGACAAGTTTATGTGTAGCTCCTCCCCAGAATCGTCTTCCGAACCGGATTCCTCCTGCAAACTTAAGTTAGACATTTTTCAACAAAAAAAAGGTGGAGGAAGAAAGAAAAGAAGCGTGAAACTCACGGAAACACTTCCCGAAAAATAACCAGTGTTGCTGTCAAAAGAATTACTCTTACTTGTCGAACTTTCTTCTTTCTCTGGATCATCACCGTTATGAGAAGGCTCGGTACTGCCGAAATTCTAAGAAGGAATTTTCGTCTCCTGGAAACATGCAAGAGCAGCGAAAGCATTAACACTACTGAATCCCTGGTAGAAACAAGACATATGTTTTCAGCAGAAATTCACATGTTTTGAGACAAACCAACAAGGAGGAGACACATATCTAGTTATTTGAAGAACTGAAAGACACGAGAGCTGAAGGAGAATCTTTTGAAACCGCCCGGAACCCGCCATCACGATTCTTCGTTCTCTGTTCCTTTGCCTGGGGACTTTCCGAGTTTCCATGCAACTTTCGCTTGAGATTTTTCAACATTGGATACTTCTTCAAAACTGCTGGGGAAGGTTTACAACGAACATTCTCCACCACGTTATTTATAAAATCATGGATCACAAAGCACTTATCGTACCAGAACTCATTATAACCAAAAGTCGTCGAAGTAACTCTTCCCGTTTGAAAGAAGAGAAGGCGGATACCCGGCTCAAGGGCACTGGCATTGAGGGCGGCACGCAATGAATTCTTAGGAACCACCAGCTGGTAAGCAAGAGGCACCCCTTGATCGAAACCCATGTGATGAGCGGCACAGTTAATATTGTAAGCAGCTATTCGGAAAGACCCCATAAAGAAAGACGGCATATAACCAGGCAGGAAGCTTTGAATAAACAAGTTTTCACCAACACTCAAACTGCCGTCAGAAGATAAAATCATGTTCGGAGTAGAAGCAAAGGTGTCAATTTGAGTCACAGACCTATGGACCGGCTCCCATGGGTGAAAACGGATTTCATGCGACTTATCGAGAAGACTAACCAAGCTCATACCAACTCTTGGACGCCTGTTCACCCATCGTAGAATTCGGGAGCCACCCCAACTCGCGCGAATCGAGGGCAACGGTTTTGGAGCATACTTCTCAAAGTGCTCCCATAACCAGGCTTGCAGAAAAGCAACATGCACATATGAATCCACTTTCATGAAACCATTCGAAACTCGCATGTTCGCAACTAGGTGGTACAGATGCACATACAGGGAACCAAGGAATAGCTTGCCAATGGGAAGAACTTCACCTTTTTCCAACTTCACAGCAATCACTAGAAACTATGGTCTTATTTCCTTCTTGCCAGAACCATCATAAAAAATGTCTCTAGACAACCAGAGAGCCAAAAATGCTGCAACATGAAGATCACTGCTTTTCTGTTTAGGTTCCAGATCATCCGGAAACCATTGAGATATCCACCAGTCGTAAAATCACCTTTCATCCTATTTTCGGACAGAATCCTTTGACTTCATAGTGGAGTCTTTTCGGGCGAAATCTCCCAACTTAGCGGCAATATCATCTCGCATCTTCTCTTCATCTTCATACAATTGGATGTTAAGATTCCCGGTTACCGGAAGATTCAGCAAGAGAGCCACACTCTCCAATGAGAAATTTATTTCACCCCATCTACATATGATCGTATGAGTGTCCGAACACTATCTAGAAATGAAAGCAACCAAGCCCGGGATGTCCTTCCTAATCTGGAGACTTACTGAAGCTCTAACAGCATCAATAATCTGCGCTCGAGTCAAGTTGGTATTTATGTGCTCCTTACTCACCATAAACTCAACCCATATATCAAAAGAACGCAATGGGCTTTGACACATCCTGAAATCAATGTTGGAAGAATAATATACCCCTTTATGAAGACAAAACCGTATGGTGTTCTCTGGGCGAACCGAACGTGTCTTATTTTTATCTTCACCACCGGTTAACAAAATTGGCACGAAATCTGGATGATTATTCCGAGCAAGGGCGAAGGGTTTGGCAAAGAATTCATCATCCATGTTTGGTTTGGAATTATCAACATCCTTCGATGAAGCGAAACTTTGTTCAGATAACATCTTGTCAGATTTTTTCATAACAATTTGGAAACAAGATATCTGCACAAAACAGAACGGAGAAAGACGAAATTATCTCCCTGACACATGACCGCACTCAACAAAAGGAAAGCTTGGAAAACAAAACAAAAAAGAGTATTCTCCACGGGTTCAAAACTGCCCGCGCAGTATTCTCTTCAGGTCCGAAATTCATATATGCAATATTTCCTATGGGTTCGATATCATATGAAGCACATATACAGTATTCTTCTTCGGGATTCATATACAATATTCTTCTTCGGGTTCAAAATTATATACGCAGTATTTTCTACGGGCTCGAATGCGTCTATAGTATCCTTCTGCGGGTTCAAAACTATATATGCAGCATTTTTTTTTCTACGAGTTCAAATCATATATGCAGTATTTTCCTTGGGTGCATATATACAATATTTTCTACAAGAAGCACGCCAAGAAATCATATGCGCAATATAATTGCAAGGATTATAAAAGAAAAACGCCTACTATTAGGGTTTGCACCTACATAAAAAGGGAAACAAGAGAAGTATTGGAAGACATACCTGGAAGCCTGTTTTTCTTCGTGACTCTGCCGCTAGCGTGAAAGGATGAAAGAACAAAGTGCAAGATGAGGGAAATGGATTTTATATATAGGCGTGAAGATTCCGAAATAGGGAAGGATTTCCCTTTACCAAAATCATGCGTATAATAAACGGACCCACAAGGACGCCCAACTTTCCATTGTCGCCCAAGTTGCACCGGTTCCACCAGTTGCGCCAACTTCCCAATGTCGCAAAAGTTGCACTGGTCCCACCAATTGCGCCAACTTCCCAGTACCGCCTAAGTCGCGTCAGCTAGCACGCTTAGCTTCTCCATCTTGCGCCGGTCCCACCAGCTAGCATTTTCAGCTTCCCCACCTTGCGCCGGTCCCACCATCTAGCACACTCAGTTTCCCAACTCGCGTCAACTTCCCAATGCCGCCCAGCTTCCTGTCTCACAATGATGCTGACTTCCCAATCGTGATAGCCTCCCGATTTGTGCAAAACTTCCAGAGGCAAGGATTCCAAATCCTATCTATAAAAAGGTCAGACAATCCTCCTCAATTCACTTTACGATTTACTAGTTTGTCACCATCTTATCCTTACCTCGCAACAAAGCTCATGTTCCGAGCTAAGCAGGGGACTTAATGTTAATGGTGGTTTTTAGACAAAGGGTAAAACTGTAAAACCCCGAATAACCTAATGTCACCAGTGACACATTTATTAGAACATCTAATGCATGTAGTCAGTAATTAATGGGTGGTATTTTTACAAATTAGGGTTACAAAGAGCGAAACCCTAATTCCCCTCCATGCCAATAGCAAGTCATGCCAGGCACACCTATCCCAAGCTAGCCGTGCCATGCCAAACGCACACTGCCTTGGCCCTACCTATGCTAGCCACACAAACCGTGCCAAAGCATGCCAACTATGCTAGCCACACCCCTGTGCCAATGGAAAATCATGCCAGCCACACCAACCACACCAAATCATGCCAAATATGCTAGCCGCACCCCTGTGCCAATGGAAAATCATGGCAGTCACACCAAACGCGCCAAAGCATGCCAAATATGCTAGCCGCACCTCTGTGCCAATGGAAAATCATGCCAGCCACACCTATCCCAAGCTAACCGCGCCATGCCAAACGCACTCTGCCTTGGCCCTAGATATGCTAGTCACACCAACCGCGCCAAAGCATGCTAAATATGCTAGCCGCACCTCTGTGCCAATGGAAAATCATGTTAGGCACACCTAACCCAAGCTATACGCGCCATACCAAACACACTATGCCTTGGCCCTAGCTATGCTAGTCACACCAACCGTGCCAAAGCATGTCAAATATGTTAGCCGCACCCATGTGCCAACGGAAAATCATTCCAGCCACACCAAACGCACCAAATCATGCCAACCATGCTAGCCACACCTCTGTGCCAATGGAAAATCATGCCAGCCACACCTATCCCAAGCTAGCCGCGCCATGCCAAACGCACTCTTCCTTGGACCTATCTATGCTAGTCACACCAACCGCACCAAAGCATGCCAAATATGCTAGCCGCACCCCTGTGCCAACGACAAATCATGCCAGCCACACCAAACACAGCAAAGCATGCTATCTGCACCTCTATGCCAATGGCAAATCATGCCAGCCACACCTAGCCCAAGCTAGCCGCGTCATGCCAAACACACTTTTCCTTGGCCCTAGCTATGCTAGCCACTTTCCTTACTACGCCGATATGCCATTGGCATATGTCAAAGTAGCGCCGCGCCCTAGGCTTGCAAACCGTGCAACCTAGGCCCAAGTGGCCGTGCGTGTCATTGGCACATGCAAACACGCACCACTAGCATCTTTTCTTACCGAGCCGATATGCCATTGGCATATGCCACACGCTCCCCTAGCAGCTTTGGCATTTCCACTTGCACTCAAAGTACAACCCGCGACCAAGGAGTTCCGCACATGCCACACGCTCCCCTAGCATCTTTGGCATTTCCACTTGCACTCAAAGTGCAACCCGCGGACAAGGAATTCCGCACATGCTACTCTCTCCCCTAGCAGCTTTGGGATTGCCACTTACACTCAAAATGTAACTTGCGGTCAAGGAATTCCGCACATGCCACACGCTCCCCTAGCATCTTGGCATTTCCACTTGGACCCAAAGTGCAAACAACTCTCGATACATCAACACAAACTAGGGGATGCTTTCTCAGGGTTTTGGTTTGGCGGTCACAGCATGCGGCGTACACTACGCTCGTATTAAGAAAGCGTGAAAAGGAATAAAAGCGGTCAATTAAATGGGGAAATAAAGGTGAAAACGTTTTCACTCTTAAACACGCCGGTTACCACCTCCTCCCATTTAGATACCCTTTATTTCCTTCCTTAATGAGGCCAGGGTACGTTTCAATCTCAACTTGTATAAATAGGTCTCACCTATTTCTACCAGACAACAAGTCTCGGTCAGGATATATACAACACTCTCAGAAAGGAAACTTTGCAAGCTCTCCCAAAAAATCTTCCATCTCTTGCAAGATTCCTTAGCTTCCACTTTAATGATACAAGTCGAGACGCTACCTTTCCAGAACTATGCTGGTCTCAACACCTTTCTTTGCTTCCCTCCCCAAATCAACCCTTCTCCTCCACTTTGTGATCGAAGCAAATCTGGAACGACCATTTCTTGGTTTAGGCCGAACTTGTATAGATTGATCTCTCGAACCTAAAAAGTGCTCAACGTGAAACATATTTGTTTAGGGTTTAAACCAGTTTCTCACTCACCTACCGAATTTACCGAAATCGGCAGAAACGATTTTTACCCATAAACAGAAGTATATCGCTTATCTGAACTTTGTAAATACGACATTGACATAATTTATTGTATATAGTTGCTTGATTATGTGTGCATTATATAGGTATGATTTCACCCTAGGAAACCTTTATTTATAACATTTGTTTAAAGGAAGTACATAGATGAACTTGTTTCACAATTGAATGGAAATCATGATTGGTCAGGTTCTTTATTAAATATCTTTTGAATGACCAATATAAGATGACAAGGTGGAACCTATCTTAACTTGTTGAGATTTATGTATAACCGGTCATAGTCTATATAATATAGATAGTTGTAATCGGTCACAAGTTATATTGGAAATCAAGGTGTAACCGATCACAAGCTATATTGGAATGAAAGTTGTAACCGATCACAAGTTACTTTGGGATCCAAGGTATAACCGGTCACAAGATGAATTAAGAAGTTAGTTGTAATCAGTCACAAGCTACCTTTGGGAAGAAAGGTGTAACCTATCACAAGCTTCTTCGGGAAGCAAGGTGAAATCGGTCACAAGCTACTTTGTGGAGCAAGGTGTAATCAGTTACATCATATCTTTGGAATCATGTTATAACCGGTCACAACATATTTTGGAGTGATGGTTGAATTGGTTCCATGAGCAAAACCAAGTTTAAATGATTGACATATTTCATCATGATGTGTGTGAATTAGGGTTCCGGGTACGCTAAAATGAGAAACTTCTAGATGTAGACATTATTTGAACATGTACATAACGCTTATCATTAATTGTGAAAAGGCGGTACCTCAAGCTAAAACTTTTCCATCTATAAGTCCTTTTTCCGAAAATGATTGTCTATGGACTGAGTCGAGACAATACAACTAATTGGTTCACACTTCGTGTGATCGTCTATGGATACGAGATCGAGACAATACAACAACGAAGTATGTTTACTTGATAAGAGGTTCGTACTTAACCAAACACAATAGGATTCCTATCAAGTAAATAGGAATTAACGTTTTGTGTAATTTACTTTAAATTATAATAAAAATTATAATTGCGGAAAATAAAAGTAAATGACACAACAAGATTTTGCTAACGAGGAAACCACAAATGCAAAAAAACCCGTGGACCTTGTCCAGAATTGAATACTCTCAGGATTAAACCGCTATACAAAATCAAACCATCTTCGTATAGTTGAGACCAAGCAACTAAACCTATAATTCACCTAGTTCCGTCTGTATTCCCACGCCTCCGACCTGTAATAAGTCATGTACTTGGAACAATTCCTTTGGTTCGTATTCCAAACAGTAAATGAACAACAAATATATTCGGTATCAACTCTTTTCAACCAAGTGATGTAAGTTCGACAAAGGTTCTTCTGTTTATCTCAATAAACTCCTTCATCGGGTTCTTAAATCTGTCTTATTATCAATTACCAAAGTAATTGTTAAGATTTTGCAATCAATACTTTTAATCACAAAAAATTATATTGATGCCGATCTACACAACTAATCAATCTAAACTACCACAAGGATAAACCGATTATAGTTGGATCCTCTTTTACCGAAACAAGTATTTTGCACACCAAAGATAATGAACTCAAATCATAAATCTTCAAAGTCTTCTTTGTCTTCAAATCTTCTTAGATCTTTAATAAATACATGAGCACAACAACTTAAATCTCTTGTGATCAATCACGCACAGAACGGAGTCTGTTAACAATGGATTATCACAAGATGTCTTTAGATCTACAAACAGTCTAAAGATCATTGTCGAAACTTCGAACTAGTTTGAGTGAATCTTATATCAGAAAAGAAGATTCTCAAGCACAAGAAAACTAGGTGCAACCAAATTTCAACCACTGTTAGTCAATCAAATCAATCGAAAACAAAAGATAAACCGCAATTATCTAGTTTCCCACCAACGGTACTAATATAGCTTGTCAATCCCAAAGAATACTTTAAACTGAGCGGTCGTAAGAGATTTCTCCTAATTAGGTTACTCTCCTCTCCGAATAGGCGGCTTCACCAGTAACTGTTAGAGAATTGCTCGGTCAAAATCGCATGTGTTGCTATCTCAAGCATGTTTATCAATGTTAGGGATCAAAACTATAAAGTCTTGATTTCTAGTCTACTATAGCTAAGGTCTCAGACTAGTATAGAAAGTGTAGTTGAGCTCAAGAACTCCATAGCGATCATCATACAAGACGAAGGAATACTCAAGGAACTAGTCGATCTTCATCGACTAAAAGGTATGTGGAGACTTAAACTTATCTATCACTCAAAAGTCTATCTACTCTATCTCCTATCTTGAGACAAAAGTCGTATTACTATATAGACTAAGATTATACACTTATGATATTTCGAGCTAAGTATATCTCGCTTTTCTATTTCTCGAAATATGTGTTAGTAAAGATTTCACTTTATCCAAGTTCATCTTTACCTAGTGACGAAAGTCATGTTATGTTTCAATCATTTTGGAAATTGCTCTGACGAAAAATAGTTTGTGAACAACACTATATAACGCCCTCTGAGAATGTTTCAATGATTGAATTGAGAGTTTAGAAAATATAACCATTGGAGGATGTAAAGATTGTTGTGGTAACACATATATGTATAAGTCATTATTGCTTGAACCGCAGTGTACGAACTTTGTTGATCAAGTGAAATCGGAGTAGTATGCAAACTCAGTCTGCGAACTTAGTGTGCAAACTCAGTCCGCGAACTGGCGGAAGTTCTTGTCCGAGAATTTCTGCTAGAGTTTGTGAACTCAGTCTGGAAACTTAAGTCCGCGAACCCAGTCCGCGAACTTGAGTAGGTTATGTCTAAAAACGATGTTTGTGAACTTATTTTAATAAACTAAGGAATGATATCGCAAACCGTGGATTTATATTTCATGAATCGATTCAAGTGAATCACATCGTTTTTGCTTCAATTGTATCTTGTGTAGTACATGAGATCTCATAGCAATTGAAAAACTCTCTAACTAGTTCATTTGAGTCATTTGGACTAGTTATGGTGAAGAAGAATATGGTTGATATGAAAGTAATCATTTGGCTAACCATTTTGTTAACTAGTGTTGAACCAACTAATGTACAAGTTTGGGTACGGTTACATAAAACCAAAATCGTCAAGTACATTTGTGTATAACAAGCTATGTTTTAGATCTAACGGTTGATAAATATTAGCTTGTATGTAATCAGGTTTTCATCTAACGGTGAATATTGAATGCTTTGTTACTAAGATAACATTGATTGCGAACCCTGAGTTGAAAGACTATATAAGGGATAACTATAGCAACTGGGAAACCTAATCCCCACACATTATGTGTGATACTAGTTGTGCTAAGCTAGAGTCGATTCTCCTTTAACCTTTGGTTTTCTTCTTCTAAAACCAGGTTAATGATAGGTATCTAAAACACCTTATTATTTATCTATTTTTTATGCTTTCTTTGCTAGTTTTATTGTAAATTATATATCTTATGTTTTGTTTTTGAGTATTTAGGTACTTTGGAGTCATTTGGATCAAAAGAAGAAGAAACAACGCAAAACCCTCATTTCATGTGGAATGGATTTTGGGGGAAGATTATTTCTCATTATTTGCTTTTATTTCTTCATCTCTGTCTGAAAAGTATGTCGGCTTTAATGATGCGAATTTTGTCTGAAAAGCATGACAACTTTAGTGATGAATAGACATTGAAGGGAAGAAGTGAATTTGAGAAGTAAAAGACGGCTACTGTGGTGAAAGAATTCAAAGAAGAAGGCGTTCATTTGGAGCACGAAAGGCGAAAGCATCATTTCATGGGCGAACACTATCCAAGAGTGATCTAGGTAAGGGGAACTGCATACTCGGTTATCCCTTATCCAGAACATATGTGATGTTAGCACTCAATCTGGGGTGGTTCTTAGATTCGGGGCGTTTATATCCAACTTCATTCCTACACTAAACCTAGATTTTAGAGACAAATGATTTCTCAATCATTTTCCCATAAAAATTTCAGAGATAGAGGTCGATGGCTGCGCACACTATTGTGTCCGAGACAGATCTGCTGCTAAAGAATCAAAAGGAGATCCATAAGAAACTGTTGATTGCTGAATGAAAGATTTCAGAGAACAAGAACTTGATATTGTTGATTGATATGGCTAGAAGGTTACAATAAAGAATTAGGATTCGATGTATTTGGGTTTCTGATAGTTTCTGAGTTGAATATGAATTTGGCAGAGAGATGATGAACACAGAAGAGTGGGTTATTTGAATTAGGTTTGGGTTGTCTCAAAGAAAAAAATAAGAGAAGAATAAGAATGTGCTGCCATGGGTTTTATGAATGTATGATGAGTAATAAAATGATTTGGAGTGAAGGGTTGTGTGATTGTATTCGTATTATGCAGGGAATGAAGTATGTGTGCCAATGAAATCAGCAGTGAGGTTTTCTCTCGACTCACTGCAACACACACAGAAGGTGTTTGAGTAATTTCCTGACAGTGCATTTCTTCACCATTTCAAGCTCTAGTTGAATCGGTGCATGAAGTTGTTGATGCGACTGATTGTGTAGGTGGTTTTGAAGGTTGAGACATGGAGTAGATGGAATTGCAGATACAGATAGAAGATTAAGAATTGCAAGGGTGATTTGGCAGCATTTAGGACTTGAACTAGGGGCTCTATGGAGCTCTTAGCCCTTTACAGAAGGGCAGGTGAAGTTTTTGAAATTCTGGGAAGGTTGCGGCAGTAAAATCATTGAAGAAAATAGCCTAAGGTTGATGTTTTTCCTATGGGCATTATAGTTCGAGTTCTGGAAGTAAAATCAGTCAAGATAACTTTTAATCTAGCAATGGCTGGTGGGTTTATTTTCGCAGTTAAGAGAATGGTACTGCAGTTTGAAGCTGCAGTTTAGGTTGCTGTTGGTGGTAGCTGGTGATGGTATTTAGTTACAGGTGTTTGTGATGTTAGGTGGCTTGTCTGAGAGTGGACTGACATTGCAGGTACAGTGGTGATGCAGTTACAACTGAGATGCCGTAGAATTCAAGAGTTCAAGAGAAGGTTAGGTGGCTTGTGTGAGGAGTCAGAGATGAAGCTTGAGCTATGAAGTTGGTGATGCTGCTATGCTCGATTTTGGAGTCTGCCGCCGAGAGTAATAGAAACAGTGAATGGAGATGCTGGTGGTGACTGCTATTGCAATGTGAGCTGTAAAGTGAATAGAAGCAGATGCTGCTAGGAGCATTGCGGGCTTGCAGTAAATGGAGTTATAGGCAGCACAGAGAAGTTGTAGGTGATGGTGCTATGGTGATTTGGTTATGGTAGAGCTGAATGGTTTTAGGAACTGGTAGTGATGCTGTTGCAGTGTTGGCTGTGTTGCTGCCATATTGGTAGACTGGTGATATTGGCAGTGATCGAGACTGACGACAAGCAACGAATGATGGAGTATTGCAGGGTGAATCTGCAATGGAGAATGGCTGGCTAGAAGGTTTGTAGTAGTGTTCAGGCAGCAGAGCTGAAATGAAGGATTGAAGGGCCACCATGGTTGCAACTGAGGGTGAAGTGCAACAATGTTAGCTTGTGCAAGACTGCAACTGTCCTAGGCCTAACTAATTCAAATCAAGACCAGTCAGCTACCTGAACCTGGACTCCGAGTTGACTCAGTTGACCCCGACTCTACCCGTTGACCGTTTGATTTTTCAGGTGCTCGGCGGTGACTTTCTGGTGGCCGGATTCCGACCAATTTCCGGCCGGTGACACCAGTTTTCCGGCGAATACTTTTGGCAGAGATTTTTACTGGGTTATTTTCACACATGGGTTTAATGGGCTTGGTGGACTTTTTGGTGATGGACTTTGAAGACTTGGACCGAATTTTGGAGAAAAAAAGCTACAAAAAGAAAAATTTTACTTCTTTTGGGGAGATCACGTTTTATTCTATTCTTGGAGCTTTTGCAGAGAACTACTTCTAGGGTTTGCTTTCTTTTATGTTTCATCTACTTTCTTTGAATATTATGATGATGAACTCCATTAATATGAGTAACTAAATACAATAATTGGTTATGGGATAAAAGTTGATTTCTTCAAGCATGTTATTTGATTCTATGAATTAGTTTTTTCTCAATTCTATCGTTTATGATTCATTATTTATATTATCATATGATCTGAATGCTAGTTTGGTTGAGTCCGGAATCAATTGGATTTGTTTTCATCTCTATAGCTATATTAGGGTTTTCAATACGTAAAAGTTGTTATCTCTGATTTCTAGTAGCATCTTGTGATTATTACTTGTAGTGATACATCTTTTTAATCGCATATGAATCATAACCTTTGTTAAAACGAATTAGTGCTTTTACACGTTTGTTTGCATTGATTAGTCTTATTTCATAGAACTTATTGCTCTTGGGGAGTTAAACCTAATTGTGCTTTTACACTTTAGGTTGCTTTTTAAGTAGAATTCACAATAGCATCTTTTAATGTTGTTTGTGATAAAATCAGGAAATAAACGGGATACTCTTGCAATCAAGATATCCTAGGACTTTTGATAATTGCGAGATTAAATTACCAACTCTAATCGTAGATGAAAAATACATGTTTGTGAATGATACTATCCCTTAACCAATATCCTATCCTTATTGATTATTCCAACTATTTGCTTTGCTTTATTTAGCTTTATTACTTTGATAAAAACAAAACACACTCTTGGGTTATTTTGGTTACTTAAGAATCTGAAAATTGCATAACAACAATCGCCTCTCTGTGGATACGAACTCTTTCTTATCACGTACTTCATTCATATTTAGTAGAGTGAGAAAGTGAAATTATTTTTGACACATACGACACGCTTCAGTTAACGACTTAAAGACTTCATTGGGATTGTGAAGCCAGACCGATACTACTTTTCTTATAATTGTGTGATCTGATCTTGCTGTTTCTATCGTACGAGTACAATTGTAATAATTGGCTTGAGATTTCTATCTCTGATAGGCAAGATATAAAAGTAATCACAAACATCTTTGTTTCATCGTTTGTGATTCCACAATATCTTTTTTCGCTGCATCGATTAAGACTTTTGTGAGGTGATTGATAAAACTGAGCTGTTCTCCGAGAATATAAGTATGGTTTTATTGATTGGTTCCTGTTCACCGTGATTTATCGAAAGACGGAACAAAGCTCATAGGTTTTTCGTGGGAGACGAATTTATCTATCATGTAGAATTTTATGTGTGAGACAGATTTGTTTATTAAAATCTTCGACTTTGGGTCGTAACAACTCTTGGTTATGGGTGAGATCAGCTAAGGGAATCAAGTGCGCAGTATCCTGCTGGGATCAGAGGCGTAGAAGCATAACTGTACCTTGGATCATTGTGAGATTGGTTGGGGTTCAACTACAGTCCAGAATGAAGTTAATTTGGAGTAGGCTAGTATCTGTAGTGGCTTAATACATTGTATGTTTAATCTGGACTAGGTCCCAGGGTTTTTCTACATTTGCGGTATCCTCGTTAAAAAAATTCTGGTGTCTGTGTTATTTCTTTTCCGCATTATTTTGTTATATAATTGAAATAATAAAGGTTGTGCGTTGTTCAATCAATTAGAATATCCAACCTTCTTGGTTGTTGATTTAAATTAATTGACACTTGGGTAATTGGTCTTTGGTACCATCCAAGTTATCTCTCTTTGATTAAGACTCGCATATTGTATTTGCTTGAGTAAATCAAATTGAGAGATTGAGATAATAACTCCTTGAAATATTTTCTATTGATTGAGTCTAGTTGATTCTCTAGAAAGTAACTCGGAGTAGTCCATACAGATTGCTAATCGAAATATTAGGTGTGGTTGTTAGACCCCCGCTTTTTCAATTGGTATCAGAGCAGTCAAACATGTTCAAGACCTTACAAGTCAGTGTCTGTAGCGATCTGACTCTATGGACAAGAGTAATATATCTGATAACGCAACACCAGTTCAAAGTCACTCAGGTGAGACTCAAAGTCTTGAAACTTCTGGAAAAAAAACTCCATCGCCTGTCCCTTGACAGAATCTGCATCTGACTGGGAAAAATCTCTTGATGAGAAATTGGATGACCTTTTATATGACAGTGATTCAGAAGAAGGACCAAGTATTTATGAGGAAGTTTCTCAATATATCAAGCTGTTCGACCATGCGTTGAAAGAATAAAGGTCAACAACTTTCCTGAGTAAGTACATTGCTCCCCTTTGTCAAGAAAACAGAAAATTGAGAAAACTCTTTAAAGGATATGATGGTGGGTATAAACTCCTAAAGTTTATCGTTAAGGATCGTGAAGAAGATGTTCGCACAAAAATGTCTGAATGTGACAATCTTCTCTGAAATCTCTATGTGTTGAAAGAAAGACTTGCAAATGCTGAAGCAAGATATGACTCTCAACAGAAATGTTTTAATGACAAAGAACTCAGTCTTCTTACTAAAGAGAAGTCATTAGAAACTGACATTGCAGCTGCTTTTGACATAGTAAAATCACTAGAAGAGAATCTAAGAAGATTCAATACTAGCTCTACGAAATTGACTTCTATGATTGGAGCATGTAAATAACATCGTGATAAACGTGGTCTAGGCTATAAAGGGATAGATGCTCCAAAAACTAGTAAGATCAATTTCATTAAAGCTGTTGATAACTGTTCATGTGAAAAACGTTTCATGTCTACAACATGCCTAAGGACGAAGGGACTCCTCCCAAATTTACCCACATGAGAACAGTTAAGAATAATTCCTTTAACTGTTATTATTGCGGAAATAAAGGACATTCTGAGCAAAAATGTCGTTTTCGTTTAAGATATAAAAAACTTCACAATATTCTTGTATGGGTGTCTAAGGAAGTGGTTAAACCTGTTTCTCATGTTGTTGGAATAAAAGACACATTCAACAATAGAAAACTACCTTGACAATTCATTTATTATTCATGAAACAAAAATTGTATATTAAGGTAGAAGGAGGAACAAAAAATGGGTAACTGACAACCCTGAAAGGAAAAGAAGGCTTAGGAGAAATAAAAAGAGATCAAGTTCTTTGTCTCCTTCTGTAGAAGGGTGTGAATCCAAGAATTCTGTCCCATATTTCCTCTACATAAACAATCGAGTCTCAAAACTTAAGGTAAGTATAAACATACTCAGACGGGGCGTTTCCAAAACATGGAAAGCGGTTAACTCAGGTACTCCTAGTTCCTCTCCTAGTAAAAGTTTTTCAATTTTGTTGAGTAATTTGTCTCTACATTCCTTTAAAGGAGAAGTCAATAATGATGAGAAAAATGCTCATCCTAATACACCATGACTGCTTCCTGTAGCATCCTTCTTTTGGAATAAGAAGGATGTTATGTTATCTCAAGAAAGTGTCTCGAGAAAGCTGTTAAAGGTGTTTCGAAAATTAATTTGAGTCTCCTTGTTTGAAGACTGTTTTTAATGTTTTTAAGAGAAAAATACTTGTTGAACAGTCCCTCCTTTGTTTGATTGCTTCTCCACGTATTGGTCATCTATGACCGCTTGTTCACGTTCACAAGACCCTCACGGACATTCTATTGCCTAGGGTTTTATATGAACCTCCTTATATATATCATTAATTGACACTTTATCTTACAAGGTCAAAAGTATTCTATTAAATTTTTAAGCACAATGGAGAGAAACAACAAAGATATGAACAATGAGGAGAAGACGATCGAATTTTATGAAGACCCTGTTTTCATAATCTGTCATCAAGTTATTGATCATGAAAACAACCTACCAGTTCAGATGTCTTCACAATTGGTAGGAAATCTTCTTCGAGATTTTGAAGTCGTTCGTGAACAACTCGGAATAGCAACAAGGAAACTTGAGTTTCTAAAGAACGAACTAAAGAAAGCATCTGATGAACTTACTCTTGTTCGATCTTTAGTTGCAAACCAGATTTATTTTGCCTAGTAAATCTTCTTTTTTGTCTCTTTTGTTAATAAGAATAACTAGTGTTTGGAATAGCCATTATTGTGATTACACATAGCTATGTCCAAAGGTTTCATCTTCTTGTTTTTAGATTTATTATGTTAAATTCTAAACTTTTTTGGAAGATGATGGTTGCAGTATTAACCTTTTGATTTTATATATTGCAATATTTTGATGGGATATGTGTGTTTACGTCCGTGAACTTAAATGTCCCGTATTTTGTCAAAAGTAAAGTCGTTCTTGAATTAGTATGCAAATATTGATAAAAGAATGAATAGACTTTTGGAAAAACACAAAAGTTAAGCTTATATTGTCAATTATTGATGTAAGATAGGTTAAAATCTTTTGTGATTTAAGAATTATGTCTATTGTGTGTCATTGTGCAAATGGTGATGGAAACATAGAATGAATCCTTGTGTATTCCGCAGTAATTGATCTTCCCTGATCCATTTTTTTTGTGTATTACTATGAGACTCCGTATTGTGTCTTATGTTGACCACTAGACAACCAAGTTGATTATTTTGTTATTAGCTTAGTTGTGTTCCGTAAGGTACTTTACGTAGAGTAAATTGAACTAAATCAATCATCTTGTGTGATTATTTAGTTATGACTCCGTAAGTTTTTCTCATGTTGAGCATGATTGACTGGGTTGGTTATTTTTATGATTAACTTAGTCATCGCTCCATAGATTTTCTTATGTGAGTATAAACGATTGAATTGATTACTTTTGTGATTAGTTTAATTGTGTATTCCGGTTAGATTAATTATGAGTTCTCTTGTGAATAATCTAATCGAATTATTAAGTCTCCATAAGTGTACTTGTGTTGAGCATATTTAGTCAAATTAATCTTGGTTCGCTTTGGTTAATATGATTGAATATTTCTTTTTGGATTCCAAATTCATACTTGTATGTAATTTGTTGAGTCTAAAGAAATCCTTCTTTTCTTTTGAAATTAAGGTCATTCTTGTTGTTCCCTTAGGAATGATATTTTATGGGGGAGAGTTCTTTTGAACTTGTGCTTAATTATCAAATCTTTGTGGGGAGTGCGACTGTGGAATATTATAGGGGTTATCTTGTAGCTTTATAAACTCCTTGATGAATGCATTTAGCTTCGGCTTTATGATTGCATCTAAACAAGATGATATACATTTACCTTTGGTCATGAAATGTCTCTTACGGAAATTTCATTAGGATCCCGTTCTTGTACCTTTGCCAATTTTATTGACAAAAAGGGGGAGAATTAATATGTAGTTCATACTACAAATACATATGGTTTTCGTATCATTATGTAAGGGGGAGTGGGTTCCATGTGAGATGGAGTATTGACTAAGGGGGAGTGAAGTATCACCATAGTATTTTTGTTAAAGTTGTGATGCAATTGGACTATGACATTGTGTAATAATACTATGACACTGTATAACAATGATTGAAAACTCTTGTTTTCTCATTGTTATAGCTACGTATTTTCAACAACGATGATGCTAAACTTATAACCTTTGGGGATCATTGGACTACTTGGAAGTGACGAAGATTTCGAGTATTGTTGAAGATTAAACATGTGGAATAGGAGCTACAAAGTTTATTTATATATTTTTTGTATTTCATATGTATTAAAAGTTTTGCCACTAAAATTGGCAAAGGGGAGATTGTTAGAGCATTACCCGGTCGAACTCACATGCGTTGCTATCTCAAGCATGTTTGTCAATGTTAGTGATCAAAACTATAAAGTCTTAATTTCTAGTCTACTACATCTAAGGTCTCAAACTAAGATAGAAAGTGTAGTTGATCTCAAGAACTACATGGGGATCATCATACAAGACGAAGGACTACTCAAGGAACCAGTGGATCCTCATCGACTAAAAGGTATGTGGAGACTTGAACTTATCTATCACTCAAAAGTATATCTACTCTATCTCCTATCTTGAGATTAAAGTCTTCTTACTATATAGACTAAGATTATACACATATGATATTTCGAGTTGAGTATATCTCGTTTATCTATTTCTCGAAATATGTGTTGGTAAAGCTTTCACTTTAGCCAAGTTCATCTTTACCTAGTCACGAAAGTCATGTTATGTTTCAATCATTATGGAAATCGCTCTGACGAAAAATAGTTTGTGAATAACAACTATATAACGCCCTCTGAGAATGTTTCAATGATTGAAATGAGAGTTTAGACAATATAACCATTGGAGGATGTAAACATTATTGTGGTAACACATATATGTATAAGTCCTTATTGCTTGAATCGAAGTTTGCGAGCTTTGTTGATCAAGTGAAACCGAAGTAGTGTGCAAACTCAGTCTGCGAACTTAGTGTGCAAAATCAGTCTGCGAAATCAGTCCGTAAACTGGCAGAAGTTCTTGTCCGAGAATTTCTACTAGAGTTTGTGAACTCCGTATGGAAACTTATGTCCGCGAACTTTAGTAGGTTATGTCTAAAAACGATGTTTGTGAACTTATATTAATAAACTAAGGAATGTTATTGCAAACCGTGGCTTTATAGTTCATGAATCGATTCGAGTGAATCACATTGTTTTTTCTTCAATTGTATATTGTGTAGTACATGAGATCTCATAGCAATTGAACAACTATCTAACTAGTTAATTTGAGTCATTTGGACTAGTTATGGTGAAGAAGAATATGGTTGATATGAAAGTTATCATTTGGCTAACCATTTGGTTAACTAGTGTTAAACCAACTAATGTACAAGTTTGGGTACAGTTATAGAAACCCAAAATCGTCAAGTACATATGTGTATAACAAGCTATGTTTTTGATCTAACGGTTGATAAATATTAGCTTGAATCTAATCAGGTTTTCATCTAACGGTGAATATTGAATGCTTTGTTACTAAGCTAACATTGATTACAAAACCTGATTTGAAAGACTATATAAGGGAGAACTCTAGCAACTGGGAAACCTAATCCCCACACATTATGTGTAATACTAGTTGTGCTAATCTAGAGTCGATTCTCCTTTAAATTTAGGTTTTCTTATTCTAAAACCAGGTTAACGACTAAAAGACTTCATTGGGATTGTGAAGCCAGGACGATACTACTTTTCTTGTAGTTGTGTGATCTGATCTTGTTGTTTCTATCATACGAGTACAATTGTAATAATTGGCTTGAGATTTCTATCTCCGATAGGCAAGATATAAAAGTAATCACAAAAATATTCGTCTCATCGTTTGTGATTCCACAATATCTTTTTTCGCTGCGTCGATTAAGACTGTTGTGATGTGATAGATAAAACTGAGATGTTCTTTGAGAATATAAGTCTGGTTTTATTGATTAGTTCATGTTCACCTTGATTTATCAAAAGATAGAACAAAACACATAGGTTTATTCGTGGGAGACGAATTTATCCATCTTGTAGAATTTTCTGTGTGAGACAGATTTGTTTATTAAAGTCTTAGACTTTAGGTCGTAGCAACTCTTAGTTGTGGGTGAGGTCAGCTAAGGGAATCAAGTACGTCGTATCCTACTAGGATCATAGGCGTAGGAGCATAACTGTACCTTGGAACAATGTGAGATTGGTTGGGGTTTAACTACAGTCCAGACCGAAGTTAATTTGGAGTAGGCTAGTGTCTGTAGTGGCTTAATACAATGTATGTTTAATCGTGACTAGGTCCCGGGGTTTTTCTGCATTTGAGGGTTTCCTCGTTAACAAAATTCTGGTTCTGTATTATTTCTTTTCCGCGTTATATTTTGTTATATAATTGAAATAATACAGGTTGTGCGTTGTTCAATCAATTAGAATATCCAACCTTCTTGGTTGTTGATTTAAATTGATTGACACTTGGATAATTGGTCTTTGTTACCATACAAGTTATCTCTCTTTGATTAAGACTCGCAGATTGTATTTGCTTGAGTAAATCAAATTGAGAGATTGATATAATAACTCCTTGAGATATTTTCTATTGATTGAGTCTAGTTGATTCTCTAGAAAGTAACTTGGAGTTGTCCATACAGATTGTTAATCGAAATATTGGGTGTGGTTGTTAGACCCCCGCTTTTTCAGTAACAACACAACTGAGGAAGTTTGCTGTCATGAAGGATTAGTTTTCCCGAAATGCAAACTTCAAGTGTTTATAGACAAGGAAGTTTGGACACCCAGGAATTCCCAAAACCAAAAATATTCTCAAGATATGCAATATAATTCCAAATTCGGTTTCTATAATTTCTGGAAATGCTCTGTCCAAAATATTGACCGAAAATCTCTTAGGAAATACTCAACTAGTAAATGCACATTACTAATTCTCGCTTTCCTAAAATAAAATTAAAAACCGTAAATAAAAGATTCTTAATATATTTATTTTTTTGATCCAGTATTTTCTTCCTTTAGCTATTAAGAAATAACTTTGAACAATTAAAGATAAGCGTTAGTGCATGTGTTCAAAGTATGTCGACATCCTTACTTTGTAAGTCCTCTTTCATACTTACAACCTTGAAACCGATTTGCCACACTTCCAAACAAGTTTAGAATTGGTTCATCTGACTTTCAAGAACTATGTGATTGATTAAGAACACTCAATCACAAATTATGGGTTTCACGGTTCTACCAAAACAAGTTTCGGTTCTACCTCCATGTGAGTACTGTGCATAGTCACACTAGCTTTCCAAAAATTCGGTTGACTAGGTACTAGGATCGGTTCCCCACATATATATGGTATCTAACTTGTATGTGTTTCACATGTCCATATGATATGTTCCCCTTTGTTTAAAAACTTGTTGCACATGTCCATAGGATCGGTTCCCCTTTCTGCTAAAAACTTGTTGCACCTCATACAAGGATCGATTCCCCCTTTTGATAGGTTGCACCTCTTACTAGGATCGGTTCCCCTTTACCCAAAGTCGATCATACCATCTCATGTGATTACTTAAGATCGGTTTCACTAATAAAAGTCATACCAATACAAAATTCAGGCCTTTGTGAATAGTTTTACCAAGAACACAAACAATTCATGGGCGGTTATACTAATCACACATATTGGTAGTTCAAAAGATATGCAATGAATAACAATACCAATAATGCCTGGCAATTTCCTTTTCGATTCACACAACAAGTTCATGAATTTAATTCCTTAAAACACATGTAAAACATTGTTTCCTATGATGAAATACTCACCTCATACCCATACATAATGACAATAGCATTCAAACGATTATGTCGATGTCTTATCTAAAAAGTTTAATGGTTAAGCAATAAACCTCTTATTGTATTCCTTAATACTATATCTAACTAGAGTGTTTATGCTTCGCAGTTTTGTTTTCAATATGCACGACTTGAAATATACGTCAGGGAATGAAACCGTTCAAGTCAAATATCACTAACCTTAAGTGGAAGGATGATGTTGTCGTTGTAGCTCCTTTCTTCTTCACTTCTTCAAGTCTTCGCAATACTTGTAATGTATCATATCCTAATACTTTCACGCTAACCTTATACGAAGTTGACTCTAGTACATAATGAAAAAGCGGGGGTCTAACAACACCACCTAATATTTCGATTAGCAATCTTTATGGACAACTCTGTGTTGTTTTCTAGAGAATCCACTAGATAGTTAGACTTAATCAATAGAAAATACTCAAGGAGTTATTATCTCAATCTCTCGATTTGATTTACTCAAGCAAATATGATTCGCGATTCTAATCAGAGAGATATAACTTAGATGGTACCAAAGACCAATATCCAAGTGTCAATCAATTTGAATCAACAACCAAAATGGTCGGATATTCTAATTGATTGAACAATGCACAACCTGTATTATTTCAATTATATAAAAATATAATGCGGAAAAGAAATAACACAGACACCAGAAATTTTGTTAACGAGGAAACTGCAAATGCAGAAAAACCCCGGGACCTAGTCCAGATTAAACATACACTGTATTAAGCTGCTACATACACTAGCCTACTCCAAATTAACTTTGGTCTGAACTGTAGTTGAACCCCAACCAATATCACACTGATCCAAGGTACAGTTATGCTCTTATGCCTATGATCCCAGCAGGATACTATGCACTTGATTCCTTTAGCTGATCTCACCCACAACCAAGAGTTTCTATGACCCAAATTCAAAGACTTTAATAAACAAATCTGTCTCACACAAAAAAGTCTACAGGTAATAGATAAATTCGTCTCCCACGAATAAACCTATAAGTTTGTTCTGTATTTTGATAAATCAAGGTGAACAAGAACTAATCGATAAAACCAGACTTATATTCCCGAAGAACATCTCAGTTTCATCAATCACCTCAGAATAAACTTAATCGACGCAGCGAAGAAGATTATTGAGGAATCACAAACAATGAGACGAAGATGTTTGTGACTACTTTTATCTTGCCTATCGGAGATAGAAATCTCAAGCCAGTTATTATAATTGTACTCGTACGATAGAAACAACAAGATCAGATCACACAACTACAAGAAAAGTAGTATCGGTCTGGATTCACAATCCCAATGAAGTCTTTAAGTCGTTAACCTGGTTTTAGAAGAAGAAAACCAAAGGTTAAAGGATAATCGACTCTAGCTTTAGCAAACTAGTATCACACAGAATGTATGGGGATTAGGTTTCCCAGTTGCTAGAGTTCTCCCTTATATAGTCTTTCAAATTAGGGTTTGCAATCAATGTTAGCTTACTAACAAAGCATTCAATATTCACCGTTAGATGAAAACATGATTAGATACAAGCTAATATCTCTCAACCGTTAGATCGAAAAATTAGGTTGTCATACACACATGTAATTGACGTTTTGGGTTTGTGTAACCATACCCAAACGTGTACAAGGTTGGTTCAATATTAGTCAACCAAATGGTTAGCCAAATGATAACTTTCATATCAACCATATTCTTCTTCACCATAACTAGTCCAAATGACTCAAATGAACTAGGTAGAGAGTTGTTCAATTGCTATGTGATTTCATGTACTACACAAGACACGGTTGAATCAAAAACGATGTGAGTCACTCGAATCATTTCATGAATTATAAAGACACGGTTTGCAAAAGCATTCCTTAGTAATTTAAGATAAGTTCACGAACAACGTTTTCAGACATAACCTCTTGAGTTCGCGGACTCAAGCTAATCGGTTGAAATTAATAAACTCCAGCAGAATTTCTCGGGTCGATAAATTGTGTCAGTTCGCAAACTGGGTTTGCGGACTGCACCTGAGCTTCAACTTCAGAAGATATTATTGGATTCGAGAACTTACGCCAGTTCGCGGACTGAGTTAACTGCTCACGTTTCGGTCCCACTTGATCAACAAAGTTCGAAAACTTCGGTTCAAGTGCTAAGGACTTATACATATATGTATTACCACAACAATGTTTATATCCCATAATGGTTATATAGTCTAAACTCTCATTTCAATCATTGTAACATTCTCAGAGGGCGTTATATAGTTGTTATTCACAAACTATTTTTCGTCAGAGCGATTTCCTAAGTGATTGAAACATAACATGACTTTCGTCACTGGACAAAGATGAACTTGGCTAAAGCGAAAGATTTACCAACACCCATTTTGAAAAATAGATAAGCAAGATATACTCAGCTCGAAATGTCACATGTGCATATTCTTAGTCTATATAGTAAAACGACTTTTGTCTCAAGATAGGAGATAGAGTATATAGACTTTTGAGTGATAGATAAGTTCAAGTCTCCACATACCTTTTATTCGATGAAGATCCACTGGTTCCTTGAGTAGTCCTTCGTTTTGTATGATGATCATCATGGAGTTCTTGAGCTCAACTACACCTTTTATCCTAGTCCGAGACCTTAGCTATAGTAGACTATAAATCAAGACTTTATAGTTTTGATCACCAAGATTGACAAACATGCTTTAGATAGCAACGCATGCGAGTTTGACCGAGCAGTGCTCAAACAATCTCCCCCTTTGTCAATTTTAGTGGTAAAACTATTAATACATATGGAATACAAAAAGGGTTATTTGGTTTTTGGTACTCAGGTTTTGACCTAAACCTGGGTTTGGTCTAACATTTGTCCAGCCTTTGCGTTTGGTCTAAAAACCAACGTTGACTTGTATTGACCAGGTTAAATCTTGATTTCCGTTTCAAAATTTTAAAAGAAAAAAAGAAAATGTAATTATTAAATGAGTTTACTATTATGACCTTCAATTTCATAACATTTTACATAATAATTGGGGAACCCTCTTCCTTCTCCTATCGCCGCCGACGTCACCTTCTCTGTTCCTCTTTTCACTTACCACTGCAACCACCATGACAAAATTCTCAACCACCTCACTTCTCTATTTTTTTATTTTCATTGCAATTCATCTTGTCTTCTTATTCCAAATTGTAAGTCTTAAATAACTCTGACGATCTATAAAGGTTGAATCTCAAAACTTTAGTGTGTACAAGAATTCACACATAAAAGCTGCGGAGAAAAGGCAAAACAACATTTCACTAATACATTAACACACCCGCACAAAATCCAAATAAGAACCAAAATTCTGAGTACAACCATATAAAAAATCACAAGAATCAACTGAAGTTCCTACTTTTGATTGAGATCATGACAGACCGTATCAATAGATAATAGTACTCTGTTGTTGATTAATGGGAACAATTTGATGTTTGGTGAATTCAATTCCTCCTGATATAAATAAAAACCCTCATGAGTTAAATCACCATGAAAAAAAAAAACAGCAGCTGTAGATAATATTGATTTTCCCATCGAGGTTCATGCATTAGTTTCTCCATCTCTCTTCTCACTCTCGTTTTTAGGGTTCCAAAATTGGGGAAATCCAGTTTAAAGATCCACCAACAACAAATCAAGAAAAAAAAATCATTCCACCAAGCCTAATTGCATCAATTCCTTCCTCCTCCAATAAAATTATAAGGATTAACCTAATTTTTCAATTCAATTAGATCCAATCCAATCCAATCTATTGTACATACCAAATAACAATAAAACTCCCAAAATCTTTTACTGAATTGAATCAAACCCTAAAATCAGAACCCCCACCTTTTAATTTGATTCAATCCACAACAAAATTAAAATGATCTAAATTAATGGTGACTAGTGGTGAGAAAGAGTTAATAATGGTGATTACCGGTGATGATGAAACAGTGGGTTAGTTTTGCCAACGACAGAGAATAGATTGAATACAACGGTGATGGATGCTGCGGTTGATTGATTCTGTGTTGAAAGTCGGCTTAGTTGATGGAGCTGTTCTTGGCAGTACTAGATATCTTTTAGAGTCTGATGAGAAGTGGAGAGGCCGTGGGGAGGTGAAGGAAGAGGATATATTAGTCTTAATGACGTTGAAATATTTTGACCGTGGATGAATGACTTAGATGGACGGTTTAGATAATATATATGAGGTCAATTAATTAAAACTATACTTAACCGAGTCAATCCAATTCAACGTCGGTCTTTAGACCAAACACAAAGGCTGGACAAATGTTAGACCAAAGTCAGTTTTTGGTCAAAACCGGAGTACCAAAAATCAAATAACCCATACAAAAATTATATAAATAAACTTTATAGCTCCTATTCCACATGCCTAATCTTCAACAATACTCGAAATCTTCGTCACTTCCAAGTAGTCCAATGATCCCAAAGGTTGTAAGTTTAGCATCATCGTTGTTAAAAATCCGTAGCTATAAGAATGAGAAAAGCATCGGTTCTCAATCATTGTTATACAGTGTCATAGTATTATTACACAACGTCAAAGTCCAATTGCATCACAACTTCAACAACAATACTATGGTGATACTTCACTCCCCCTTAGTCAATACTCCATCACTCATGGAAACCACTCCCCCTTACATAATGATCCGAAAACCATATGTATTTGTAGTATGAACTATAATTAATTCTCCCCCTTTTTGTCAATAAAATTGGCAAAGGTACAAGAATAGGATCCTAATGAAATTTCCGTAAGAGACATTTCATGACCAAAGGTAAATGTTCTATCAACTTGTTTAGATGCAATCATAAAGCCGAGGCTAAATGTATTCATCAAGGAGTTTATAAAGATACAAGATAACCCCTAAAAATTCCACAGTTGCACACCCCACAAAGATTTGGAAATTAAGCGCAAGTTCAAAAGAACTCTCCCCGATAAGATGTCATTCCCATGGGAACAACAAAAGCGACCTTATTTTCAAGAGAAAATAAGGATTTCTTTAGACTTAACAAATTACATACAAGTATGAATTCGGAATCCAAAATATTCAATCATATTAACCAAAGCGAACCAAGATTAATTTGACTAAATATGCTCAACACAAGTAAACTTATGGAGACTTAATACATCGATTAGATTATTCATAAGAGAACCTATAAATACTCTAACCGGATTGCACAATTAAACTAATCACAAAGTAATCAATTCAATTCTCCGCACTCGACATGAGAAAAATCTATGGAGTGCTAGCTAAATAATCACACTAGATGATTGATTTAGTTCATTTTGGCTCAACATAATAGATTATGGAACCCCGACTAAGATTATCATAGAAAATGACAACCTTAACCGTCCATGTACTCAACATGAGATAACTCATGGAATACAAAATAAATAACCACACAAGTTGATTAATTTAGTTCTTAATCCTCAACATATTGCATCTTTATGGAACAACCAACCATGCCAATAAGAAATCGACTTAGTCATATAGTGCTCAACATAAGATACAAGATGGAACCTTCACGGTAATACATAATAATATGGAACAATTAAGCTCTAAACCGTGGATTACAAAACAAGGACCTATTCTATTTTTCCATCACAAAGTGACATAATAGACTTTATCCTTGAACCACAAAAGATTTTAACCTATCTTACATCAAATATTGACAATATAGGCTTAACTTTTGTGTTTTGCCAAAAGTCCATTCATTCCTTTATCAATATTTGCATACCAATACGTGAACGACTTTACTTTTGACAAAATATGGGACAATCAAGTTCACGGACGTAAATACACATATCCCATCAAAATATAGCAATATATAAAACCATAAAGATTAATATTGCAACAATCATCTTCCAAACAAGTTTAGAATTAAAACTAATAAATCTAAAAACAAGAAAATGAATTCATTGGATATAGCTATGTGTAATCACAATCATGGATATTCCAAAACACTAGTTATTCTTCTAAATACAACAGAAAACATAGAATATTTACTAAACATTAATACCTTTGAAGAATTCATTATCGTCCCCGAACTCCTTGTTGTCAACAGCCATTGGAACATAGGGTTCATTAAGAAAGGAGTTTATATCGATGAACCTTCTTGGTTGCTGTTGTCAAACCAGGGCCTTCTAAATCTCATGAGCCTTATACACAAAAGCTTTTATTTGTTGAATCTCCTTACGCATCTCCTTCAACACTTCAAGAACATCAGAAAACTTTTGAGAATTTGAAGGAACGGCCTTTGGTTTCCTCATATTCCTTCTTTTTCTTTTCAAGGTTAGAGGCAATGGAGATTTTTATTTTTCCTTCATGATTGATGGCTTAAAAATCACATTACCTTATTTTCCATCACAAGACATCATTCTTGGAGCCTCCATCAACGAATGGGTTTGTAAGAGGAATTCACAATTGGCTCAACAAGTAGTCTAGAGAAAAAAAGAGGTTTTAGAGAAGGAAAAGGAATGTAGGGTTCGAAACCTAAAATATGTTCGTAAACGATCAACTCTTATCCCTATCAAGAGTAAAGTTGTCGATAATACCCGTTTTCTTTTGTTTGATAGACAAAAATAAGACAAAACTACGAAAACAAAAACAAAAAACAAAAAACTTTTCTTAAAGCCTGAGAGGTACAAAATCATTGTCTCTTTTGATCAGGCACATGAGATAATATTTTAGAAACAACACAATTAGGTTGTGCTGTGGTGAACACTAATTTGTCCACCAATTTCCTCTTGAGAGGAATCCATAGACCTATGTCTATCAAAATAATTTGACCATATTTTATTTTCAAATGGTCTTGATTTTTCCTTGGAAACTAACTTCTTAGACGAAGATAAAATCTTACATACCTCTGCGGTCTTCTGAGCAAGTTTGAGCTTTCTTGCTAAATGATTTTCTCTTCGTTGAAGTTTGTTGACGTGTCTTTGCTTGTGTTTGAACTTGTAACACCTTAAAAGTTCATGACCTTTTAATGAACAATATGAGCACGTCACACTTGGATAATAATCATGCTTCTGAATTGTGCAAGCAGCTAGGCACATAGTGGATCTTGTGTCATTATAAACAGTGTTTCCAAGAAGGGAGTCAACTTTTTCTTACAGAACGGTTGGATTATCTTCTGAAAGAATATTAAGATTGATATGTGTATTGCTACAATTATAAAAATCAATATTTTCACCAAGAAGTACAACACTTGATTTCTCATCTTCATTTGAATCATAGTCGTCAGACATTTCATCAAGAGTTGCAGCAAGACCTTTGTTCCCAGTTGTTTATAGGTGAAAATAGTTTCTGTTGATTTCGGTAATTGCGGGTGTGAAGGTGAGAAATAGTTTAAACCCTAAATAATGTACTGCAATGGAGTACTTTAGATTCAAGAGATCAATCTGTACAAGTCCGGTCTAAACCAAGAAATGGCCATTCCAGACTTGCTTCAGTCACAAAGCGGAGGAGAATGGGTTAGTTTTGGGGAGGGAAGCAAGGAAAGTGGTGAGACCAGAATAGTTGATTCTGGAAGAGTAGTTGGGTTACCACGACTTGTTATCATAAAAGGTAGGAGAGCTCACGAGGAGATCTAAGTAAGTATTTCTGAGTGTTGTCTTGTCCGAATGAACTTGTTGTTCAATGGAGGATGGTGTGATTCGAACCCAGCACATCGTGTGCATTAGGTGAATGCTCCACCACTATCTCCCAGTTTGTGTTGATGTCTCGAATATTTTTGGAGAACATGTAGCATGTTGTTGTGGCTTGGCAAGTCGAGCTCGGGGAACTTGTTATCCTAGTGACCTTCGACGGTCGAGATTTTGCATCTTGAGAGGAGGGGAAACCGTTGATCATTGCACGCCTTCATTTTGGTAGCCGCGTAGTGAGGGCCAACAGGGCGGCATGGCTAAGGTGTGTTTAGACTTGGCATGAGGGGCCAAGGGTTCGCCATGGGCGTATGGCATGGCTAGGGCCAAGGCAAGGGCGCTTAGCTTGGCATGATATGACTAGCATGGCTAGGGCCAAGGCAAAGTGCATTTGGCATGGCGTGGCTAGCCTGGCTAGGTTTGGTTTGGCTTGACATGTGGGTCCAATGGTTTTCCATGGCCGTATGGTATGGCTAGGGCCAAGGCAATGGCGCTTGGATAGGCATGACGTGACTAGCATGGCTAGGGCCAAGGAAAAATGTTTTTAGCATGGCGCGGCTAGCTTGGCTAGGTTTGGTTTGGCTTGGCATATGGGGCCAAGGGGTATCCATGGGCGCACGACATGACTATCTTGGGCTAGGTGCGGATTTGGCTTGGCATGTGGGGCCAAGGGGTATCCATGGGCGCATGACATGAATACCTTGGGCTAGGTGCGTGACCAAGCGAGGGTTTTGATCTAAAGGTCATGAGGGGACCTTAGACGGACAGGATTTGCTCATGGGATTGAAAGGAAACCGTTGATTATTGCACTCCTTCACTTTGGTAGCCGCGAGTGGAAGTCCGGCATGGTGGCGCGGCATGAGGGGCCATGGAGAGATGTGTTTGGCATGGCGCGGCTAGCTTGGCTAGGTGCGTGACCAAGCTAGGGTTTCGGGCCAAAGTCGTGAGGTGACTTTAGGTGGCCTGGATTTTCTCCTGGGATTAAAGGGCAACCGTTGATTGTTGCATGCCTTCACTTTAGTAGCCACAAGGGGAAGGCGCGGCATGAGGGGCCATGGCCATATGTGTTTGGCATGGCGCGGCTAGCTTGGCTAGGTGCGTGACCAAGCTAGGGTTTTGGGCCAAAGTTGTGAGGTGACTTTAGGCGGCCAGGATTTGCTCATGGGATTGAAGGGAAACCGTTGATTGTTGCACGCCTTCACTTTAGTAGCCGCAAGGGGAAAGCCAACATGGTGGCACGGCATGAGGGGCCATGGAGAGATATATTTGGCATGGCGCGGTCGGTGTGGTTGGCATGATTTTCCATTGGCACAGAGGTGCGGCTAGAATTGGTTGGCATACCTTAGCGCGGTTGGTGTGGCTTGCATGATTTTCCATTGGCACAGAGGTGCGGCTAGCATGGTTGGCATGCTTTGGCGCGGTTGGTGTGGCTGACATGTTTTTCCATTGGCACAGAGGTGCGGCTAGCATGGTTGGCATTCTTTGGCGCAGTTGGTGTGGCTGGCATGATTTGCCATTGGCACAGAGGTGTGGCTAGCATGGTTGGCATGCCTTGGTGAGGTTGGTTTGGCTGGCATGATTTTCCATTGGCACAGAGGTTCGGCTAGCATGGTTGGCATGCTTTGGCGCGGTTGGTGTGGCTGACATGATTTGTTATTGGCACAGAGGTGCGGCTAGCATGGTTGGCATGCTTTGGCGCAGTTGGTGTGGCTGTCATTATTTTCCATTGGCACAGAGGTGCGGCTAGCATGGTTGGAATTCTTTTGCGCGGTTGGTGTGGCTGGCATGATTTGCCATTGGAACAGAGGTGCGGCTAGAATGGTTGGCATGCTTTGGCGTGGTTGGTGTGGCTGGCATGATTTTCCATTGGCACAGAGGTGCGTCTAGCATGGTTGGCAAGCCTTGGCGCGGTTGGTGTGGCTGGCATGATTTTTCATTGCCAAAGAGGTGCATCTAGCATGGTTGGCATGCCTTGGCATGGTTGGTGTGGCTGGCATGATTTGCCATTGGCACAGAGGTGTGTCTAGCATGGTTGGCATGCTTTGGCGCGGTTGGTATGGCTTGCATGATTTGCCATTGGCACAGAGGGGAATTAGGGTTTGGCTCGTTGTAAACCTAATTTCAAAAAAATATACCCCGGTAATTATTTTAGAGACACATTAAAGGCTTTTCATTAAATGCTTTATCACTTAAATGTTCTAACGTCACTGTCTGCTAGGATTTAGTGTTTTATGATTTTAACCCTAATCTAAAAACCACCATTAACATTAAGTCCCCTGCTTAGCTCGGAACTGGTGCCTTGTTGGGAGGTAAGCATATGATGGTGACAGATGAGGACAGAATCGAGATGTAAATCATTGTAAAGATGGTCAGGAGAATCCGACTAACCTTTTGAGTGGTGAAGAGATTTTTGGCTTCCCGTGTTGGCGGCCCTGCGTATGTTTTACTGGGAATACAGACCGTGGAGTGGTGAGATGAAAGTTAACGACTTGGTCTGGTCATACATCACCAAGGCAAAGGGGACGCGGTCTTGGAAGGCGAAGCAAGTGGACGGCTTGGCTCGAGGGGCCAAGAGGTGGCGTAGTCTTGGTAAGGAAAATGCGCGTGGATGATAGGGTCGCGACAGTGGAGCAGGCGACTTGGCATAGTGTGGCCTTGGCAAGATGAGACGTATACGGATGACTAGGTATGGTGGGGCCACGGAAATGGAGCGGATGGCTTGGCCTGGTGCGGCCATGGCAAGGCGAGGCGTTCATTGTCGGCTAGGCATGGTGGGGCTGCGGTAATGGAGCAGATAGCTTGGTGAGGCAAGGTATGCATGGGAGTCTCGGCACGGTTTTAATTTGTCTTTGGGGCCGATTGCTTCTTATTCGATGCCTGTGGGAAATTGTTTCCCCTTTCGAACATTAAAGTATCATACCCTTCAATCCCGCCTAGCTTTTATTGGGGTTTTGATGAGGCGTTTCGTTTGAGGCTGATTTCCCGGTCGTGATTCCATCATGTTCCGCCTATTCAGCCTGCATTTCTCTTTCTTACTTTAGGGCTTCCACGGTATTTACGGCTGGTGAAGTTGTGTCTTGAGAGTGATCGTTCGAATGTCAGTCCCCAGCTCTGGAGCGGTAGCGGTGGTGAGGCCCATCCAAACCATGCATACCCTTGGCATGGTGGCATTTCTATGTTAGCATGCCCTTAGCATAGTGTGGGCATATCCTAAACACAAATTGTTGATGGCAGATTATTTCAAAAACTGAACATGGAGCGCTGGCAAAACTGGCGCTGGAAAGGAAAGAGCGGATGTCTTGGGAGTGGCAAGGCTTGCTCTTGTGGTACCGATTGCCTTTCTTCATGCGCGGATTTAACATGGAATTCTTTCCTTATTCAAAAATCTTCTTCTAGAGGTAGGTAGCACCTGCAATCCTTTCATCTGGTATCTTTGCAAAATCCCTGTATGATTGGATGTCTTTAGGGCTAGGCTTTGGAACGCGATGCAGAGCTGCTAGCATGGACTTGGTATGAAGGGACCATTAGTACTGACGGGCATAAAACGGATGTGGGCCGCTCTGTAAAGCGCTTGGCAAGGCATGACGCTGGTGAGGGGAGCGCCCTGGAAGGGAAACGCTTGCAAGGGAAGTGCTTGTGGTTTAGGGTTTGACACGTCGAAACCCTAATTAGCGCCATTTACTAGAATCGTTGTAGAATCCGCGTACGGACTCGTACTTTGATGGTCCGCCCCTTTATCGGACACGAAACATAATTTTGTACCTCTCTACGCGGGAATATTTAGGTTTCGAGCTTGCTTAGGAGGTGAAAATGGCCTGACAGTGAAAATCAGGAAGAAGTCAGGAGGGATGTTGCGGGCCCGGGGTGGCGTAGTCGCGCGCCAGTTACCTATTCCTGTTCATGGAGCAAGAAGGAATATTCATTCTGCTCAAGCTTTAAAAACTTTGTCCGCATGAAAAGAGGTATCGACCCTCTTCTATTCTTCTGTTGTTCGTCTGGATCCGTGTTTTCATATGTAGTGTCTCTCCAGTGGATTCCAAAAATTTAACAGAACCCTGCTGTATGGACCTTCAAATGATGATATGTTGTGAATGCTTGCATGGTCGAAAACTTCTGGCACCCCTGGATGAAATAGGGAGACGTACCATTGCCGATGCACTGCTATCAAGTCTCCCGGGACTTTGTTCTAGGTTACATCCTTCGAACCATCTTCTGAATCTTGGACCATCGTAGGGAATGGGATGCGGTGAGAAATCCCCGGTTATACTTCGGTTTGATACGATGGCATGGATGAATATGTGAATGTAACCTTCTGACGTGCTTTTGGAGTCTTCGGTGCGCATGTACGGCTTCATGTTGAGAAATTTCCGAGGCTTGTAAAACCTCGACAGTGATGATGTTGAAATCAGTAATAACTTGGTTGAGGGGACTGAAAGCGTCTCATGCTGGTAGCCCCCATGTGTAACCTACTTTCATTATATCACCTTGAATCCCCATCCACGGGATTTGATATAAGCCTACCGTACTCTTATGGATGTGACACTGGGATGCTCAAAAATTACATGATAAAATATTCTAGATAGTGCAGGCTTGGGATCCTTCGCGGCCTCGTAAAGTGTTGAAGGCGTCTTCTAGACAGAGAGGCGATAATATTCTTACATTGCACCCTTGAAGAGTATATGACCTTGTTGTGGGTACGGACTTTTGGTTGACTGTGTCTTCTGAGTTTTGACAATGAAGGGATCTCGTGTATATCCTCAGTCCTCAAATATGGTTTACATGTTTCCATCTTTGTAGTAATTGTTGTTGCGGTGAAGCCATGGCTGGTATCAACGAATGGGCGACAACAGCTCCTGGTAGGAAAAGTAATTAGAAGAGACTACATTGTCGTGGTAACAAAGTAGGTTGGCTAGAATTGTATGAGCTTCCATGAAAGTAAAAGTATTGGCTGGCTGCGATCATGATCCTTGACATGGGGGTCATGGTGGCATGACCCTTTGTAGGAAGAGGCGGTGTTGAAGGAACTTCGGCTCTTGGGGAGGATGTTGAATCTTAAGAAGTCAAACACTGAAATTTTAGCTTTGGATCCTAGAGTAGCTCATGGAGAGAATGCTAAAAAGGAGCGGCTGCTGGAGAGAGCATTGAAGCAGAGCGGTTGCGTTAATCAGTGTGATGTGAAACTGGACACCCTTTAAGCAAACAATGTCTAGGAGTCCCTAGTTCCATCTATCAATCGTGTTGTCCAGGAGAGGTTAGGGTTTGGAAATGACTTCTTTGGTCGGAAACAGCTGTTTCCATAATGCAGTTCAGTTGAGGGCTACAAATTTGTCCTGACGCTGCTCCTTGAGGAAATATAGAATCTCATATAAGTGCTTCGCCACGATTTTATGGGCGAAGTCCCTGTAAATCATGCAGCTCCTGACAGGAAGAGAGTCTTTGTGAACTCGGGGGGGTTGCTAATTTTTTTTTCCTTGATTTTGGAGAAGTCATTCCTGATCTTTACGTGTGATGAAGTTGGATCACTGATCCCCTTCTACTAGGCATCCAAGAGCGACGCGAACCTCTTTATCTATAAACGCACGTCCTGCTGAAGTGCCTTTTGTCTTTTCATCAAATCAGCAGTGGTAAAAGGAGGTCGGGTTCTTACAACATTTTCAT
This sequence comes from Papaver bracteatum, assembly GCA_023529315.1. Lineage (NCBI taxonomy): Eukaryota > Viridiplantae > Streptophyta > Magnoliopsida > Ranunculales > Papaveraceae > Papaver > Papaver bracteatum. The sequence continues at coordinate 3,178,703 of JAJJWX010001246.1, forward strand.
TATATTGTCCCGATGGTAGAGTAGCACCTATGGTGATGGTCGGAGTTGTCATGCTTGAAGAAACGTTGGGGCGGTGGAAACGGCTTTGGTTCTGGTGATCATAAGTGTATCGTGCAGAGATGGCATTATTTTGATCACAGAGTGCTGGAGCCATGGTGCTGCTCTGGCTGGTTGCGAAGCGGAGAGGATGGAGGGCATGTGTGCCTAACATGCACGTCTGGTAAGCACGTATGGTAAGTGTGTATGGTATATGCGTCTGGTAGGCTCGTCTGGTAAATTCGTCTGGTAAGCGTGCCTGGATTGCGCGTCTGGCATTAGATTCAGTATGGCATGAACTGTTGACTGGGCATGGCGCAAAATGTTGGCTTGGAATAGCGCTGGCCTGGCATGGCGCGGACTTGTTCTTGCGGGCCCAGTTTCCTCTTTCCAGACGTAGCTCAAACAAGAAATCCTTTCGTTATTCAAATTCTAAAAAGTGTTATGCTTATGAAAGGGGTTGGCTCCCTTTTTTACCTCATATATTTGTTATCATGTCCTGGTGTTAGTGGTAGCGCTGTAGTGATAAAGTGGGCGAGCATATTCCATCTATGCACTCCAGCGTTTCTCTTTCAATTTTTTTTTGTTTTCTAGTGCTGGTGCAAACCATAGCCATAGGTATGCCTTTCCATAAATCTGTAGAAATATATTTCTTTTGGACTAGTGTAAACCCTAGCCATGGGTATGCCTTTCATAGACTTGTGGAAATACTTCCTCATAAATAATTCTCTGAATATCGTCACAGTAACATATGCTAATAGTGACAGGTAGTCATTGTTGTCCAGAGTAGGCATGTACGGGTAGGTGACCCTTTTTTTTTTTGAATGGCAAACAAAGTGCCTAGTTTATGGTTTTTTGATTTCCTGGATTTCTTGGGTTGATAGATTAAATGTTACCTTGATGGTTTTGGGGTTATTCTTTTTGGAATAAATTGCTTAGGAATTGATTGTTTTGGTTATGACTGAAAGTGACACAGACATCCCAAGAAAACCATGGAACAGTGTGTTGGTAGATGACATGGGGGTGAAACATAACATGGCTATTGGTTTTATCATTCACGTGAAAACTTGGAAAATAAAACCACGTATCTTGTCTGGGTAGGACTTACTTGGTATTTAAGGTCTCCTGATGAAAAGTGAACCTTCTGGGTGTAAGATCGAGTTTTATGGTAAATACCTCCGGGGAAAGTCCCCAGTCATTACTAAGCTGTCTGATAACCGAGTCGTCGATCCTTGGGAGGATCGTCTGCTTCTATCCTCTGGGAAGTTCCCAGTCATCCCTTGTCGTGTCATGACTGATAATCGAGTTGTCGGGTAACTGAGCCGGAGTGGATCGTCTTCCTATACCATCTTGATGTCTGGGTCGAAGAACAAGATCGACGGCTGAAAATTGACATTGTAACCGAAAGATCGAACCTCCCGCTGTGGTCGCCAATTGTTTATAGGTGAAAATAGCTTATGCTGATTTCGGTAATTGCGGGTGTGAAGGTGAGAAATAGTTTAAACCCTAAACAATGTACTGCAAGGGAGTACTTTAGATTCGAGAGATCAATCTGTACAAGTCCGGCCTAAACCAAGAAATGGCCGTTCCAGACTTGCTTCGGTCACAAAGCGGAGGAGAATGGGTTGGTTTTGGGGAGGGAAGCAAGGAAAGTGGTGAGACCAGAATAGTTGATTCTGGAAGAGTAGTTGGGTTACCACGACTTGTTATCAGAAAAGGTAGGAGAGCTCACGAGGAGAGCTAAGTAAGTATTTCTGAGTGTTGTCTTGTCCGAATGAACTTGTTGTTCAGTGGAGGATGGTGTGATTCGAACCCAACACGTCGTGTGCATTAGGTGAATGCTCTACCGCTATCTCACAGTTTGTGTTGATGTCTCAAATGTTTTTGGAGAACATGTAGCATGTTGTTGTGGCTTGGCAAGTCGAGCTCGGGGAACTTCCTAGCCTGGTAACCTTCGACGGTCGAGATTTTGCATCTTGAGAGGAGGGGCAACCGTTGATCGTTGCACGCCTTCGTTTTGGAAGCCGCGTAGTGAGGGCCAACAGGGTGGCATGGCTAGAGTGTGTTTATACTTGGCATGAGGGGCCAAGGTTCTCCATGGGCGTATGACATGGCGAGGGCGCTTGGATTGGCATGACGTTACTAGCATGTCTAAGGCCAAGGAAAAGTTCGCTTGGCGTGGCGTGGATAGCCTGGCTAGGTTTGGTTTGGCTTGGCATGTGGGTCCAAGGGTTTTCCATGGTCGTATGGTATGGATAGGGCCAAGCCAAGGGCACTTGGCTAGGCATGACGTGACTAGCATGGCTAGGGCCAATGCAAAGTGTGTTTGGCACGGCGTGACTAGCTTGGCTAGGTTTGGTTTGGCTTGGCATGTGGGGCCAAGGGGTATCCATGGGCGCACGGCGTGACTAGCTTGGGCTAGGTACGGTTTTGGCTTGGCATGTGGGGCCAAGGGTAGCCATGGGCGCATGGCGTGATTAGCTTGGGCTAGCTGCGTGACCAAGCTAGGGTTTTGAGCTAAAGTTCCTGAGGGGACCTTAGACGGCCATGATTTGCTCCTGGGATTGAAGGGCAACCGTTGATTGTTGTAAGCCTTCACTTTAGTAGCCGCGAGGGGAAGGCCGGCATGCTGGCACGACAAGAGGGGACATGACGAGATATATTTGGCATGGCGCGACTAGCTTGGCTAGGTGCGTGACAAAGCTAGGGTTTTGGGCCAAAGTAGTGAGGTGACTTTAGGTGGCCAGGATTTGCTCCTGTGATTGAATGGAAATCGTTGATTTTTGCATGCCTTCACTTTAGTAGCCGCAAGGGGAAGGCGCGACATGAGGGGTCATGGCGAGATGTATTTGGCATAGTGCGGCTATCTTGGCTAGGTGCGTGACCAAGCTAGGGTTTTGGGCCAAAGTCGTGAGGTGACTTTAGGCGTCCAGGATTTGCTCATGGGATTGAAGGGCAACCGTTGATTGTTGCACGCCTTTACTTTAGTAGATGCAAGGGGAAGGCCAGCATGGTGGAGGTCGGTGTGGCTGGCATGCTTGGCATTGGCACAGAGGTGCGGCTAGCATGGTTGGAATGCTTTGGCGTGGTTGGTGTGGATAGCATGATTTTCCATTATCACAGAGGTGCGGCTAGCATGGTTGGCATGCTTTGGCGCGGTTGGTATGGATGGCATGATTTGTCATTGGCACAGAGGTACGGATAGCATGGTTGTCATGCCTTGGCGAGGTTGGTGTGTCTGGCATGATTTTCCATTGGCACAGAGGTGCGGCTAGCATGGTTGGCATGCCTTGGCGCGGTTGGTGTGGATGGCATGATTTGCCATTGGCACAGAGGTGCGGCTAGCATGGTTGGCATGCTTTGGGGCGGTTGGTGTGTCTGGCATGATTTTCCATTGGCACAGAGGTGCGGCTAGCATGCCTTGGAGCGGTTGGTGTGGATGGAATGATTTGCCATTGGCACAGAGGTACGGCTAGTATGGTTGGCATGCCTTGGCGCGGTTGGTGTGGTTGGCATGATTTTCCATTGGCACAGAGGTGCGGCTAGCATGGTTGGCATGCTTTGGTGCGGTTGGTGTGGATGGCATGATTTTCCATTGGCACATAGGGGAATTAGGGTTTGGCTCGTCGTAACCCAAATTTGAAAAAATATACCCCGGTAATTATTTTAGAGACACATTAAAGGCTTTCCAGTAAATGCGCCTAGTAAATGCTTTATCACTTAAATGTTGTGACGTCACTGTCTGTTAGGGTTTAGTGTTTTACGATTTTAACCCTAAGTTAAAAACCACCATCAACACCAGTGTATTTTCTCCGATTTGGACACTCATTTGCAAAATGACCAAATCCCTTACACTTAAAGCACTGAGGCATATCCTCATCATCAGTTTCATCAATATCCCTATTTTTAGGAGGAACACGATTATGAGGTTTGACTGATGTCTTAGGCTTATCTCTGGAGAACCGTTTACTTCTCTTCAATAGAAGATCCCTAAACTGTCTTGTGATCATCGACACCAATTTGTCAAGATCTTCATCCGATGAATCTATCTCAGAATGATCATCTTCAGAGATATACACTTTTTTTACTTTTATCAAGTAATTTAGTGTCCTTTAGTGCTTTGAACGCAACTTCCTTAGCCTTGGATGAAATTTCGTGATCAAAGATCTTAAGCTTACCAACCAGCGTGTTTCTGGAGGGAGTATCTAGGTTATTTCCCTCAACAATGGCATGCTTCTTAGCATCGTATCTAGATGGCAGAGATCTAAGAATTTTCATCACAATGTCCTTTTCAGGAATAGTCTTACCCAATGCAAAAGATGCATTAACAATTTCAGACACTTTGTGATTAAACTCATCAAATATTTCTCCATCTGCCATACAAAGGTTTTCCCAATCGGAATTTAGGGTTTGATGCCTTGCATCCTTTTCACTGGAGTTTCCTTCAAATACGGTTGCTAAGATATCCCAGGCTTCTTGCGACTTAGTGCAATTAGACACATGGTGTTGAAGATTTGGGGTAATGGCATGTATGATCGCATTCAAACCGTCGGAGTTTTGCTTTGCAGCAAGAATCTCTGTAAGAGTATATTCAGCAATATTCTTTGGAACATTTTCTCCTTCTGCAGCAACGGGAGGATCATAGCCATTAACAACATATACCCATTATTGAAAATCACGTGCTTGAAGAAAAGCTCGCATAGTAATTTTCCACCATAAATAATTAGAGCTATCAAAGACTGGTGGTACATTTATTGAGATAGCACCTCTGTCCATAGAGTCAGATCGCTACAAACACGGACTTGTGAGGTCTTTAACGTGTTTGCCTGCTCTGATACCAATTGAAAAAGCGGGGGTCTAACAACACCACCCAATATTTCGATTAGCAATCTGTATGGACAACTCCGAGTTGTTTTCTAGAAATCAACTAGACAGTTAGACTCAATCAAAGAGTTATTATCTCAATCTCTCGATTTGATTTACTCAAGCAAATATGATTCGCGAGTCTAATCAAAGAGATATAACTTGGATGGTACCAAAGACCAATATCCAAGTGTCAATCAATTTAAATCAACAACCAAAATGGCAGGATATTCTAATTGATTGAACAACGCACAACCCGTATTATTTCAATTATATAAAAATATAATGCGGAAAAGAAATAACACAGACACCAGAAATTTTGTTAACGAGGAAACTGCAAATGCAGAAAAACCCCGGGACCTAGTCCAGATTTAACATGCACTATATTAAGCCGCTACATACACTAGCCTACTCCAAATTAACTTCGGCCTGGACTATAGTTGAACCCTAACCAATCTCATACTGATCCAAGGTACAGTTATGCTCCTATGTCTCTGATCCCAGCAGGATACTGCACACTTTATTCCCTTAGATGATCTCACCCACAACCAAGAGTTGATACGACCCAAAGTCAAAGACTTTAATAAGAAAATTTGTCTCACACAGAAAAGTCTATAGGTAATAGATAAATTCGTCTCCCACGAATAAACCTACAAGTTTTGTTACGTCTTTTAATAAATCAAGGTGAACAGGAACCAATCGATAAAACCAGACTTATATTCCTGAATAACATCTCAGTTTCATCAATCACCTCACAATAAACTTAATCGACGCAGCAAAGAAGATTATTGAGGAATCACAAACAATGAGACGAAGATGTTTGTGACTACTTTTATCTTGCATATCGGAGATAGAAATCTCAAACCAATTATTACAATTGTACTCGTATGATAGAAATAACAAGATCAGATCACACAATTACAAGAAAAGTAGTATCGGTTTGGCTTCACAATCCCAATGAAGTCTTTAAGTCATTAACCTGGTTTTAGAAGAAGAAAACCAAAGGTTAAAGGAGAATCGACTCTAGCTTTAGCAAACTAGTATCACACAGAATGTGTGGGGATTAGGTTTCCCTGTTGCTAGAGTTCTCCCTTATATAGTCTTTCAAATCAGGGTTTGAAATCAATGTTATCTTACTAACAAAGCATTTAATATTCACCGTTAGATGAAAACCTGATTAGATACAAGCTAATATCTCTCAACCGTTAGATCGAAAACTTAGCTTGCCATACACACATGTACTTGACGTTTTGGGTTTGTGTAACCGTACTCAAACGTGTACAAGGTTGGTTCAATATTAGTCAACCAAATGGTTATACAAATGATAACTTTCATATCAACCATATTCTTCTTCACCATAACTAGTCCAAATAACTCAAATAAACTAGTTAGAGAGTTGTTCAATTGCTATGAGATCTCATGTACTACACAAGACACAATTGAATCAAAAACGATGTGATTCACTCGAATCATTTCATGAATTATAAAGCCACGGTTTTCAAAAGCATTCCTTAGTAATTTAAGATAAGTTCACGAACAACGTTTTCAGACATAACCTCTTGAATTCGCGGACTGAGTTCGCGGACTCAAGCTAACCGGTTGAAGTTAATAAACTCCAGTATAATTTCTCGGGTCGAGAACTTCCATTAGTTCGCGGACTGCACCTGAGATTCAACTTCAGCAGATATTCTCGGGTTCGAGAACTTACGCCAGTTCGCAGACCGGGTTCGCGGACTGAGTTGACTGCTAACGTTCGGGTTCCACTTGATCAACAAAGTTCGCAAACTTCGATTCAAGTGCTAAGGACTTATACATATATGTGTTACCACAACAATGTTTATATCCCATAATGGTTATATAGTCTAAACTCTCATTTCAATCATTGAAACATTCTCAGAGGGCGTTATATAGTTGTTATTCACAAACTATTTTTCGTCAGAGCGATTTACAAAGTGATTGAAACATAACATGACTTTCGCCACTAGTCAAAGATGAACTTGGATAAAGCGAAAGCTTTACCAACACCCATTTCGATAAATAGATAAGCAAGATATACTCAGCTCGAAACGTCACATGTGCATGTTCTTAGTCTATATAGTAAAATGACTTTTGCCTCAAGATAGGAGATAGAGTAGATAGACTTTTGAGTGATAGATAAGTTCAAGTCTCCACATACCTTTTAGTCGATGAAGATCCACTGGTTCATTGAGTAGTCCTTCATCTTGTATGATGATCGCCATGGAGTTCTTGAGCTCAACTACACTTTCTATCCTAGTCCGAGACCTTAGCTATAGTAGACTAGAAATCAAGACTTTATAGTTTTGATCACTAAGATTGACAAACATGCTTGAGATAGCAACGCATGCGAGTTTGACCGAGCAGTTCTCTAACACATAATCAAACGACTCTTTAAATGAGTTTTGATTCACTAAAATATGTCAACCAAACTTGACATACCAACGCTTGGTGGGTTCAACCGAACAATGCTCTAACAATCTCCCCGTTTGTCAATTTTAGTGACAAAACTCTTACATCATATGGATAAACAAATTACAAGAATTCATTACACATACGCTTGATTCCCGAATTCAACAGCATAATAACCTGTATACAATCAATCCATTAATGTCGTTGTTGACATTATAATAACAACGCTAATACTCCCCCTAAAGGTAAGATAGGTAGATTTTATCAATCCGCGTGTATTTGTTAATCCCTTGTAGTCCATATAACTACAACCATCATATGATATGCTACTCCCCCTTAGTCTATGCTTTTCCTCTTTCGTTAGATAAACGTTTAAGCACCAATGTCCTTTACCTTAATGATACCAATAAATATAAATCAATGCCAGTATCACTTGTTTACTCCATATATTTCTCCCCCTTTTAGTCACAAAATGACAAAGAAACGAAAAAAAATAAAGGACAAACTGAAAGGATCTTACAAATCTTAATAGACTTGCAACCTATAGAGTTAAGCACGAGGGTTGCACACACCATTTTTGATAACCAATATCAAAACCCGAAACTACAAAGTAATTTTGTTTTGATATGTTACAAAGGAAATAATTGCCCGAAGCAATTTTCCCAAATAGTTTAGCAAACAAAAAATCAACTAAGCTAGTTCCTTTGCTAAACTGATTGTACAAATACAACCTCTTTGTTCAATATAACCAAAATAAAGATAACTCTATTTTTCTCATAATGTTCTAATTATCCATATAATTTAGACCTTTAACTTTTAAACAAGACAAGTACTAGGTTAGTTAACTAGCATTTCTTATTAAGGCATTCGATTAGACTTGAATAACCGAAACCTCCACTTTGATGAATCTAACTAAGATCAGAATTAACATAGTTTCTCTTATCCGGAATCGAATTGGACTAAACAATTTATCCCGTAAACCTTTTCTTTCGTTAAGCCATAAAAAATTCATACAAACCAAATAAATCAACTTGCATAATTATTCACCTCAACCGGAAGCAATTGAAACAACATAAACATTAAAGCACCGCAATTACACCGAAATTTTGTAAGCCTAAACGATTGATACCACACAATAAAGCAAGATAACAATAGTTTTTCTTAACCAGAACCAATTGAACCACACACACATCCATACATACATAATGGAATAAAACATCAATTGTACCGAAATTTTGTTAAGCAAAAGCAATAAATATATGTAATAAAATCAGGCCTTTCTTAAACAGGAAAACAATTAACTAACAAGATTGTTACCTCAAATTTCGCATCCTCTTCTCCAATATGTTTGCATATTCTTCCAGGGAGAATTGATATCGAAATATCATTATATTTTCATCCTTATGCAAAACAAAAGAATAACAACAACCAACCTTTACCAGCGAAAGGTTAAAAACCGGTTTTTAACTATTGCAAGAAAAAGTTGAAAACCCCCGAAACACATATGCTTTTACGCTAAACCAAAACAGATTCAACATATTGTAACTTTTTCACATATTGTGTCTATCAGAACCCCTCATGATCCTTTGATAAAGCCTACCAACATGGTTCCTGCTAAATCAAAAAGTCACCCAAACCATAAGGGTTCACAACATTATGAGATCGAGTATCAAGGTAATAAAACCGACATCAAACATCCCATAAACATACATAGCAGTAAAATAAAGCATTCAATCACATGCTATGTAAATTAAAAACTATCACAAGAAAAATTATAAATCAAATAATTTTATTCATAATAGACTTAATATAATCATTGAAAGAAATCAAAAAAAGATGTCTATTTTTCTCTCTAATCTCAGTTCTTGTGGAAATTGCTTTCTAAAACTGGATTCTAATTCTTCTGAGAAATTCCCTTTTCAGTACATAATTTGTTCATCTTAAACAGCTGAGAATGAAGATTAACTAGTACTTATTTTGAATCATTTATCATCAGCTCATGATATTTAAAGCAACCCTTAATAGTAAGAATCTGTTTTCTTAGAGAATATTGAGAGTTATCATGAATAGAGACATCACGAGTTTGAGTCATTACTGATGCACATAGTGCTAAATCATCAAGAGATGTTCCTTCTTTTACCGATTTCTCATTGAAATAAAAATAGTCTTCTTTCGGACGGGAAGAATGTATATATGATGGGATAAAATCAAGGGATAATTTGGTTTATGGAAACCGAAACTATTTTTCCCAAAAATAAAAGATATATATTATTTTTCACTAAAGAAATAGATATGAACAACTTGCCCTGATTTATGCTTCGTCACAATCAGAATTTTGGGCAACAAGCGAGGATGCATCTTTCAAAACAATCAACGTTTGTTGAGGTGAGAATTATTCTCACCATAGTTAACAAGGACATCCTTAGGATGAATTATAAACATAATAGACTGTGTTTCCTTTTGATCTTTCTTTCTCTTGTAATTGCAAGAGTTTGCAACTTCCTTTTGAGATCTCATAAACTTACCAGGCTTTCAAGTACCAGGCTTTCTTTCTCTTGTAATTGCAAGGTTTTCAAGTACCAGGCTTAACCTTTTATTTTCCTCAATTCCCATCTCAAGACCCTTTTAAAGTTTATTAGGCTCACAGGATTCATCACCGTTAGAGTTGGTAAGAAGTGCATTGCAATCAGATATTTCTTCATTGGATTCTTCCTCCGGAATATCATCAAGAGTGGAGATATACGCCTTGTTGCACTTCTAAGTTCTTCTGTTGGGACAATGTTTTGCCATATGTCTGAATCTATGGCACTTGAAGCATTGTACTTCATCATTACCCTTTTTATGGCAAAACGATAAAGTATCAGAAACACGCTTATCAATGGATAAGATATCCTTAATTCATTACGCTAGAAGCACAATAGTTGAGTCAAGCTCTTTTTTAATATGTACCTTGTTCTCTTGGCAACGTTTCTCAGTTTGATTCTTCATAAAAATTTCTCTATCAAAGATCTTTAACTTTCCTACAAGAGAGCTTCGAGAAAGTATAAAAAGATCATTTGCTTCTATTATGGAATGTTTCTTAGACTCGTATCTTGGTGACAACGATCTAAGAATTTTGCAAACTATATATTTTTCAGAGATAGTCTTTCCAAGAGAGAAAGTGACATTAATTATCTCAAAGAGTTTAAGATGAAACTCTTCAAAAGTGTCGTTGTAATCCATTCAAAGGTTTTCCCAATCGGACGTAAGAGTTTGAAGTCTAGCTTCTTTCTCTGAAGTGTTTCCTTCGAATACGATCTGAAGATTATCCCAAGCTTCTTTCGAAGTTTGACATGTTGATACATGATATTGTAGATCACGACTTACATCATGTATTATAGCATTCAAACTATCTGAATTCTTCTTTGCAAGAGCCTTTTCTTCGTTTGAAAAATCTACTAAGATTTTAAACTCAGTTTCTGAATTTTATATCTTTGGACAAATATAACCATCGATGACTAATAGCCATGTATTAAAGTCTCGTGATTGAAGAAAATATATCATAGCAGATTTCCACCATAGATAGTTTGTTCCATGAAATCATGGCGGTACGTTAATTGAAGTCGATTCATGAGAACTCGAGTTCATTCTTATAAGATGGATCACACCGAATACAGATTGTTATATCTTTTCGTGTTTGCCTGCTGTGATACCAATTGAAAAGGCGAGGGTACCCAAATATACCTTAAGCTAAAACTTTTCCACATATAAGTCCTTTCTACGAAAGTGATTGTCTATGGACTGAGTCGAGACAATACAACTAATCAGTTCACACTTATGTGATCGTCTATGGATACGAGATCGAGATAATACAACAAAGAAGTATGTTTACTTGATAAGAGGTTCAGATTTAACCAAACACAATAGGATTGCTATCAAGTAAATAGGAATTAAAATTTGTATAATTTACTTTAAATTATAATAACAACAACTATAATTGCGGAAAATAAAAGTACATAACACAACAAGATTTTGTTAATGAGGAAACCGCAAATGCAGAAAAACCCTGGGACCTTGTTCAGAATTGAATACTCTCAGGATTAAACCGATATACAAAATCAAACCAACTTCGTATAGTTGAGACCAAGCAACTAAACCTATAGTTCACCTAGTTCCGTATGTATTCCCACGCCTCCGACCTGTAATAAGTCACGTACTCGGAACAATTCCTTTGGTTCGTATTACAAACAGTAAAGGAATAAAAAATATATTCGACTATTTTCAACTAAGTGATGTGAATTCGACAAAGGCTCATCTATTTATCTCAATAAACTCCTTCATCAGGTTCTTAGATCTATCTTATTATCAATTACCAAAATAATTGATAAGATTTTGCAATCAATACTTTTAATCACAAAGAATTGTATTAATGCCGATCTACACAACTAATCAATCTAATCTACCACAATGATAAACCGATTATAGTTGGATACTCTTTTACCAAAACAAGTATTGTGCACACCAAAGATTATGAACTCAAATCAGAAATCTTCAAAGTCTTCTTTGTCTTCAAATCTTCTTAGATCTTCAATAAACACCTGCATACAACAACTTGAATCTCTTGTGATCAATCACACACAGAACGAGTCTGTTAACAATGGATTATCACAAGACGTCTTTAGATCTACAAACAGTCTAAAGATCCATGTCGAAACTTCGAACTAGTTTGAGTGAATCTTATATCAGAAGAGAAGATTCTCAAGCATAAGCAAACTAGGTGCAATCAAAGTTCAACCACCGTTAGTCAATCAAATCAATCAAAAACAAAAGATAACCGCAATTATCTAGTTTCCCACTAACGGTACTAATAGAGCTTCTCAATCCCAAAGAAGACTTTAAACTGAGCGGCCGTAAGAGATTTCTCCTAATTAGGTTACTCTCCTCTTCGAATAGGCGGCTTCACCAGTAACAACACAACTGAGGAAGTTTTCTGTCACGAAGGATTAGTTTGCCCGAAATGCAAACTTCAAGTATTTATAGACAAGGATGTTTGGACACTAAGGAATTTCCAAAACCAAAAATATTCTCAAGATATGCAATATAATTCCAAATTCGGTTTCCATAATTCCTGGAATTGCTCTGTCCAAAATATTGACCGAAAATCTCTTTGGAAAATCCCAACTAGTAAATGCACATTACTAATTCTCGTTTTCCTAAAATAAAATTAAAAACCTTAAATAAAAGATTTTTAACATATTTATTTTTTCGATCTGGGATTTTCTTCCTTTAGCTATTAAGAAATAACTTTGAACAATTAAAAATAAGAATTATTGCATGTGTTCAAAGTATGTCGACATCCTTACTTTGTAAGTCCTTTTTCATATTTACAACCTTGAAACTGATTTGCCACACTTCCAAACAAGTTTAGAATTGGTTCATCTAACTTTCAAGAACTATGTGATTGATCAAGAACACTCAATCACAAATCATGGGTTTCATGGTTCTACCAAAACAAGTTTCGGTTCTATCTCCATGTGAGTACTGTGCATAGTCACACTAGCTTTCCAAAAATTCGGTTGACTAGGTACTAGGATCGGTTCCCCACATATATATGGTATCTAACTTGTATGTATTGCACATGTCCATTGGATTGGTTCCCCTTTGCCTAAAAACGTGTTGCACATGTCCACGGGATCGGTTCCCCTTTCTGCTAAAAACTTGACGCACCTCATACAAGGATCGATTCCCCTTTGTGATAGGTTGCACCTCTTACTAGGATCGATTACCCTTTACCCATAGTCGGTCATACCAATAACACAAAATCGATCATACCATCTCAGGTGATTACATAAAATCAGTTTCACTAATAAAAGTCATACCAATACAAAATTCAAGCCTTTGTGAATAGTTTTATCAAGAACACAAACAAGTCATGAGCGGTTATACTAATCATACATATTGGTAGTTCAAAAGATATGCAATGAATAACAATACGAATAATGCCTGGAAATTTCCTTTACGATTCACAAAACAAGTTCATGAATTTACTTCCTTAAAACATATATAAAACATTGTTTCCTAGGATGAAATCCTCACCTTATAACCATACATAATCACAATAGCATTCAAACGATTACGTCGGAGTCTTATATACAAAGTTTAATGGTTAAGCAATAAACCTCGTATTGTATTCCTTAATACTATGTCTAACTAGAGTGTTCATGATTCGCAGTTTTGTTTTCAATATGCACGAATTGAAATATACGTCAGGGAATGAAACAATTCAAGTCAAATATCACTAACCTTAAGTGAAAGGATGATGTTGTCGTTGTAGCTCCTTGCTTCTTCATTTATTCAAGTCTTTGCAATACTTGTAATGTCTCATATCCTAATACTTTCAAGCTAACCTTATACGAAGTTGACTCAAGTACATAATCAAGCGACTCTTTAAATGAGTTTTGATTCACTAAAATAAGACAACCAAACTTGACATACCAACGCTTGGTGGGTTCAATCGAGCAATGCTCTAAAAAATTGTTCAAAGATGTTCCTTGATACTCAAAGTGATCCCAGATTTGAAAAAGTGAAAAGCATTTAATTATGATTTTCATTATATATGTTTTAATTACCAGCAATTAAATCATATCTTGTGGAAAATATTATTACTTAATGTGCTAGATTAATAATAAAAGTTTTGTATGAGAGCTTTCAGAAATATGGTTTGGCATTTGAGTGGAAATTGGAAAACTAAAATTAGGTACTTTAATGAGAATATCTTGAGAATATTTTCGGTTTTGGAAATTCCTTATTGTCCGAACAACCTTGGTCTATAAATACTTGAGTTTTCATTTCTTGCAAACTATCCTAAGAGCCAGGCAAACTTCATTCTTGTTGTTTCTGGTGGAGCCGTCTATCCGGAGGGAAAAGTACCCTAACTAGGCGAAATCTCTTACGACCGCTCGTTTAAAGACTTATGTGGCATCAAGAAACTCTACGAGTACCGTTGGTGGGAAACTAGATAATTGCATTGTTATTGTATTTTTCGATTATTGATTTGATTGACTAACAGTTATTGAAACTTTGATTGCACCTAGTTTGTTTATTCTTGAGAATCTTCTCTTATGATATAAGGTTCACTCAAACTAGATCAAAGTATTGACGAGACCGACATCTTGTGATAACTCATTTTTAACAGACTTCGTTCTGTGCGTGATTGACCACAAGAGGTTTCAAGTGATGTTGTGCAGGTTATTAAAGACAACGAAGATTTGAAGACGATGATATTTTTCTTATTAGTTTTCGTATCTTGTGAATTGTGTGCAAAAACCTAGATTGGCTAGGATCCAATTAAAATCGTGTTTATCTTTGATAAACTTGATTGCTTAGTTGCGTGAGACCGACATTACCTTATAGTTTCTCTTTGAGAACTATATTGATTAATTGCGAATCTAGAGTTTGATTATTTCGGTAATCAAAAGTTAAATTGATCTAACAAAATAAAGGAGTTTATTAGATTAAACAAAAGAGCCTTTGTCAACGACTCATTAATATCTTATTACCAAGATTGAATAAAGTGGTTACCAAACATATTTATCCTTTACTATTTGGAATACGATCTAAATAATTGGTGATTCACGTGCGTGACTCTAGAATTCGAAAGCACAGGGATACCGTGGAAACTAAGTAGCTAGGGGTAGTTTACTTGGTCTCAACTATACGAATTTGGTATTAGATTTCGTATAGCGACTTAATTCTGAGAGTATTCAAAACTAGACTAGGTCCCGAGGTTTTTCTGCATTTTCGGTCTCCTCATTAACAAAATCTTACTGTGCCATTTACTTTATTATTCCGCACTATAATTGTTTTATTATAATTAAAGTAAATTTCACTTGTACGTTAATCCGTAACACTTGATATTGATCCTATAGAGTTTCGGTTATTACCGAACCTATTATCAAGTGATCACTTTGTTGTCGTATCGTCTCGATCTTGAATCCATAGTCAATCACACAAGTGATCTTGTTGTTGTATTATCTCAATCTCGTATCCATAGACGATCACATGAAGTGTGTACCGAAGTTGTTATATTGTCTCGACTTTGTCCATATATGATCACACTTGGCAAAGGACTTATAGGTTGATAAACAAAAAATTGTGGTGTATTTGGGTACCACCACATTCTCCCATATTTCTTTAGTCCATACAAAGATCTTTGAAGTTTTATTAAGTATAAACTTCATTGTTTGGAATTGTTTGCTTCGGGTATACAAAATCCTTCAGGGATTTTCATGTAAATGTCCTTATCAAGCGACTCATAAAGATAAGTTGTGACGACATCCATAAGACGCATATCAAGCTTTTATGAAGTTGCCAAATTCATAAGAAACCGAACTGTGATGACATCTATCATAAAGAGTAGGTTTCTTGGTAATTCATACCAGGTCTTTGTGAAAAACCTTGCGCAACGCGCCGAGCTTTGTATCTCAGAATTTTATTTTTCTCATTACGCTTTCGTACGCATACCCATTTTTATCTACCGACTTTTACATTTCCAGGAGTTTCAACAACTGGACCAAGAACTTTACATTTATCCAATGAGTTGAACTCTGCTTAGATTGCATCCCTCCATATTGGCCAATCTAATCTACGTCGACATTCAAATATAGATTGTGGTCGGATCATTTAATATTTTATATGGCATCCAAAGCAACAACAAAATCAAATTTACTATCAGGAATAATAGTATTCCTATCCCAGTTTTGTTTTGTACCATCATAGTTTGTAGATATCTCATTTCTTTGAGGTACATGTGCATCTTAAGGTGCAACTTGTGTATCAATATTTAATTGATCAATCAATGCTTCAGAGAGAATGTTTGTTTCTGGAATGCCAACTATTGGTCTATTTTTCCAAGGTACTAAATCCTTTGCACCAAGAGGTCTTCCACGCTTTAAGCATATCACAGATTGATTTGCATTATCATGATGTCCTTCTGGATACTTACTCCTGATGGAGTATTTACAGTAGGTATATGTGATTTTGTTATCCTACTTGTATCAGTAAATGGATCAGGCGTTTTATTTACAATGTTTTGCAAATGGATGATCCTATGAACCTTAAGTTTAAATTAGCTTGTACGAGGATTAAATGGGATAATGAAGGTGTATTCCATGAGATTTTATAGAGTTCCTCAATATTTATCTTTACTCCCCCTAACGACCAGAAGATCGACCCATCAATTGATAGTCAACAAATCTTTCCTTGAAGACATCTCATGTTTGAGGCTCTAAATATCGAATGATAAATAGAGAGTCATATCCAACAAAAATTCCGAGTATGTACTGAGGACCAATTTTCGATTTCTGAGGTTGAGCTATGAGAACATACATTGTACAACAAAAATTCTAAGATGGGAGATATTTGGTTGATACCCATGCACAAGTTACACATGTGAGTACGTTTGATAATTGGTTGGCCTAATATGGACCAGTGCCGCATCATGTAACATAGCATGACTCCATGATGTAAACGGAAATGTAGACCCTAAAATTAATGGTCGGGCAATCAGTTATAAGTGATTACTAAAAGATTCTGCTATACCAGTTTGAGTGTGCACATGAGCAATGGAGTATTCAATTTTGATATCAATCGACATACAATATTCGTCAAATATTTAAGATGTAAATTTACCAGTATCACTAAGACGAATAGTTTTGATAGGAAAATAGGGAAAATGAACTTGTAGTCTAATAATTTAAGCAAAAGTATTAAAAATGCAATGGTATGAGTCGAAAGTAAGCAAACATGATAACATCATGTGGAAGCATCAATCAGAACCATAATAATGAATTGGTCTACATGAAGTGTGAATGGGTCCACAAATATCACCTTGAATGCGTTGTAAGAAATTGGGTAATTTAATGCCGACTTTCATTGAAGATGGTCTAATGATTAATTTCCTTGATAACAAGTGTTACATGGACAATGTGTAGTCGACAAGACCATTGTTGATCCCGGGTGACCTAACGGATCATGCCAAAGTTTAAAAACATTGGGATTAGAAGTCCTCGAATGATTCACAAGATTTGGTTCAATAAAAGTCGTGAGGTCAATCCAGAAGACAAAGCGGGGAGGCTTTCTAAAACTTGTTTCTTTCCCGAGATAATAGTAGTAATATACAAATACTCTATGTTGGCCTCATTTGTTGTTTTAATATGATACCCATTAAGACGACTGTCTTTAAAACTCAACAAGTTTCTATTATATCTTGTTGAAAATAAGGCATCATGTATGTGGATTTTTGTACCATTAGGTAACATTAATAAGACTTTTTCCACAACCCTCAATAAGATTATAGGTCCCTGATATTGTACTAACAGTAGCCGCAACTAATGTTAAATGGGAGAAAAACTGATTGTCACGAAGAATTGTATGTGTCGTAGCACTGTCCACAAGGCACGCAATAATCCATATTCCTTAAAAAGATAAAACAACATAATAAGTGGACGAAATAAAATTACCAAAATAAATATAATTAAACTTAAAATTAAAATTAATTAACATAAAAGTAAACAATAAATAATGAATCAAATGATCTTAAAAGAAACAATAAAGATGCAAAGAATAAAATTTATGTCAAACAAAATAAATAAATAAATTTGATTTGATTTGATTTTCTTCCTTGAGACTTCTAAGACCATGCCAGAGTCTATTCTCACTCATACAACTGTCACAAGGACTAGTATTTGCTTCAGAGAAGCGTATTGAACCACTAAGGTAATATTGATGATTTCACAAATGAACTAGTTAGAGAGTTGTTCAATTGCTTAGATCTTATAGAAGTATACAAGACACAATCGAAGCAAAAACGATTTGATTTACTTGAATCAATTCATGAACTTTATAGCCACGGTTTGCAAATATGCATTCCTTAGTTTATATAAGTTTAAGTTCACGAATAACCGTTTTTAGAAACTAGCCTACTTAAGTACGCGAACTATAAGCTGACTTAAGTACCCGGAATGAGTTTGTTTTTAGTTCAAAAACTCTAGCAGAAATTCACGGAATGTGAACCTCCGACAGTACGCGTACTGGTACGCGGACTTTACTTCCGGTTTTCCTGATCAACAAGGTACGCATACTTTGGTTCAAGGAATAAGGACTTACACATGTAAAATGTTCATTTCCTTTCAAGTTTATATTCTAAACTCTCATTTTAATCATTGAAACATTCTTAGAGGACGTTATATGATTGTTATTCATAAACCATTTTTAGTCAAAGCCATTTTCAAGTAATTGAAACTTAACATGACTTTCGTCATTAGTAAACATGAATTTTTCCAAAGAGAAATCTTACCAACACATATTTCGAGAAATAGATACGCGAGATAAACTTGGCTCGAAATAGCAATTGTGTATAATCAAAGTCTATATAGCAATACAACTTTTGTCTCAAGATAGGAGATAGAGTATACTTTTGAGTGATAGATAAGTTCAAGTCTCCACATACCTTTTAGTCAATGAAGTTCCACTGGTTCCTTGAGTAGTCCTTCGTCTTGTATGATGATCTCCATGGAGTTCTTGAGCTCAACTACACTTTCTATCCTAGTCCGAGACTTAGCTATAAGTAGACTAGAAATCAAGACTTATAGTTTTGATCACTAATATTGACAAACATGATTGAGATAGCAACGCATGCGAGTTCGACCGAGCAGTACTCTAACAAAAGGTCTTAAGTTTGCAAACCGGTACATGAACTAAAAAGTTATGTAGACTCCAGAAGTTTGTGTTGGTTCAAAGTTTGCAAACCGGTACGTGAACTGAAAAGTTATGTAGAGTCCGGAACTTGGTGATTGCATAAGTTTGCAAACCGGTTTATGAACTGAAAAGTTCCATGGACTCCGGAACTTGGTAATTGGATATATAAGTTTGCAAACCGGTCTGTGTACTGTGACTCAACTGATTCACGAACAATTCAAGTAATTGTGCTTTGTACATTTACAAACTATGTTGATCATGATTCAATCGCGATTAAATTATTTCTATGAAGTAATTTGCATTTGATCATTTCTCTAATTAACATTAAACTCATTTGATCACATGATTGCGACTCAATATTAATATCTTAGTGAATATGAAAATGAGTGTTAAGCTTTTAACTAACATCTATGGGAGGTCTTATTACACATATGGATCCTAACACACCAAAACATTAATGAATTCAGGAATCGACATAATATTGGCGTGTAGTGTTTTCAATATTTGTTTTAACAAAAACATGTAGGGAAGTAACAGATTGCAGCATACAAACACTAATTTTGACATACATAATTTGGAAAATAAACTCTAAATGACATTCATACTGAAATAATTAATGTAAACATATCAATAGCTACATTTCGAATTTTCTTATAAGCAGTCATAATTTTATTCTAGTAGTGATACTATGAAGGGAGTATCCTCAATATGAGTCCTTTTTCTAGTGAGACACACCCATATAACTAAAATGAAATTATTTTATGTCGGGTATTTTGTCAAGCATGTGAAGTTCAACTGAAGCATTGCAAAATTTTTCCATAACATAAATTATTCATTAGAAGGCCAGAACCAAACAACAATAAAAATATCAAACACGCATCAAGAGATTTAATGTTGAACCCAACATAAATGATAAAAAGTTACCGATTTGAATTTTCGAAGGAAGGTTTGATTTTTGGAGACCCCGAGCCAAATCAAGTCAATCAAGTTAGCCCAAATAAATTCGAACTTCAATCCCATTTTTGGGATGAAGACCAGACAAACTTAGATATATTTTCGATTTACAGGCAAACACTTAGCAAAAATCAAAAAAATATTATAGAAGTTGTACCTTAATCTCTACTATCTACTTTAATCTTCTTAATTTTTAGCTATAGAGGGTGATTTTGATGCTTTTACATGACTCTCCAAAAAACAATCGCTACAAATTTAAGCAAAACAACAAACCAATTATTTATAACTCATCATCATCAAATAAGCATAATCCCTATTCAACTTCCTTATGCTCATCAAAATAAGAATCAAAAAGTTCAATTAAACAATAATGAAATGAGAAAAATAAAATTTGGCAAAATAATAAGAAACCTAATCTGATATAACCCAAATGAGAGAGAAAGTGATACATGAAATTGATGAACTCTTTCATTTCTTCTTTTGGATGTCACGAACAAATTTTAGAGTTTGATTTTTGGATGTTTTTGGGAGAGATTCAATCGCTGGAATCAGTTGTGATGGGTCTGTTTATGATAAACATGGATGCTATGGTGATCAGATTCAATCAAGTTGGGATATAACAACGGGTTTGAAGAAAACATAGGAATAGAACTCGGGTTTGGTTGAGTTAGTTTCGATCAGTTTCCAGAGAGACTCAATCGCCAGAATCTTTTTGGATGGACTTGAATTGAGTAAACAGGGCTCGTAATGGGTTTTGTTTTGGTCTAATTTGGCTGGATTATCTAGATGACTCACAACAGGGGCATTGACATTTCACGGGAATTTCAGGCGAGAGTTTGTGGAGTTTTTTTCGGATTTTCTTCATGGATATGGAATGGATTGGGCCTGATTTAGTGAAACAGGGATGGTAAGGCTTTGAGATTCGAAGAATATTTGATTTACCCAGATTTGAAGCTAAAAAGGGTATATGAGTTATATCAAGATAGTTTGGTTGTTTCTTTTGGAAGTTACGGGGAGTAAATTAGGCAGAGTATATTCCCTGAGGTTTAATTCGTCGAATAGAGAAGATTTGAGTTAAAAATGAAAGCAGAAAGTAAAACAGGGAAGTGAAAAAACTCGTGGCTTGAGGAGGAGGAAAAAGAGAGTTATACTCGGGATTTTAGGACTCCTCATGGTATAAAGAAAGTGCTGGGAATCTCACAGGGGGGTGTCGAGACTTTGGGGGACTTTGGAGTAGTTGCAGAGAAAACCAAAAGTTGCAAAGCGTGTTTGATCATCACAAAGAAGGAAAAATAAGAATAAAAAAGATCATAGTCTCTTCAGAAACTGTCATCTTTTCTATCTATATAGATAACAGTCTCCTTGCAACAGTTTCTCACTTAATTCTCTGTAACAGTCAGTCTGTGACGTCTATACATCGTTGCAAACTTCCAGAATTATTAGTTTTCTCTTGTTTTTCACCTATTTGAGCTATGAACACCTATTTTGAGCACGTGAATAATATGAGGAACTAAACCCCATTGTTGAGGCAACGGAGGAAGCCATTTTTCCAAATATTATGTGGTAATTCTATTTAACTTAATTATTGCAATTCTTTTATGATTATTTGCACTATACTGAAATTGATTATATGGTTCTGATTAAGTAGTTGTGTTTTCCATTGATGGGTCATGCTTAGGTTAAGTCTTTTTATGGTCCATGCTTTCGATTTACAGCTATAATTTTGAGAATCTACTTGTCTAGGCAATCTTTTTGAATCAAACTGAAAGTATGAGTTGCATAATTATTGTTATTGACTGAATCATTGATAATTGGTTGATGGTGGAATCCATAGTCTCAGTTTTCTCTATAATCTTGAAATCAATCTTTTTAAATTTGAGTCTAAAACGAATCTTCACAAGTCTGGGTGAACGACATCTTTCTTACCACTTTTCTACAAAAATTAAAATCACATCAATTTTGGGCACCGCCTACGCGGACTTGTATTTAGATTTGTTTTAGGTTTATTTTTATTGTTCTCTTTTACGCGTTTTTGTATTTCTTGTTTGCTTTCAGATTTGGAGTTGAGCCAAAGAAAAATAGAGAAAAGTGCTGAAAAGGAAAGCAAATCCAAATAAGGAAGGAAAAGAGGAATCCAAAAGGAGTGAAGAAGAAGATTTTGTATATAGTTATTTTATTTTTGGAAACTGTAAATAGGGTTTTATTTTTTTTTTGTAATTTTTTATTTTTGGACACTTTTTGGACTTTATTTTTGAACTTGGACATTATTTTTAAAACCCTAAGGAAGGGTTAAAAATTAAATATAAATTGTTTGCAGGGAAGGATGAAAGTTACGATACTGTCTCGGCCCCTCGAGTTCGTACACTGACATAGGAGTCGGTGGCCTGAGTCGACTTCAACAGTTCATCGCCCGTTTGGTACGGGAGGTAAGACTCTATCCACCCACGAATCCCCTGTCAGTGGGTTTTATTTTGTGTGACAACTCATACCCCTGCAATAGAATGTCAAACTGGTATTACAATAGCCAATACAACGAATATCCGACCGAGTTTCAAAATGGACATTACTTTGACCATAGTGTAAATAGTGGTTGGGAACATCAAACTTTTGAAGGTTATGGTCCATACCATGGTGAGCCCAATTACTATCCACATACCAACCGGTCGTACGAGCAAAATTTCTCTCTACTAGATTCAACACGTAAGTTAGCTGAGTCGACACGTAAGTTAGCAGAAATGAATAACTTAGTTATGGACGAAAGCAATGAAACGAGTGAAATTTCTTTTCTAGATTCAATCAGGAAGTCATTTGAGTCAACTCAGAATCTTTTGTTAGAGGCTCAAAACAGAACTGCTCGAAATGATCTTAATTTCCAATAGTACTCTTGAAAATGAAGATAGTTATTCACATAATCAAGATGACGAGGTTAGAATTGGTAACACTACTTGTTTAATTGAGGTTCAACCATTTTCATGTTATTATAATGATTATGATGAGGATAGTGTTGATGAAGAATTTGAAATAAATAAGCATAGTGATCAGGAATTTGTTACGGGATAATTGGAGTTTGGTACTCAGGTTTAGACCAACACTAGGCTTTGGTCTAACATTTGTCCAACGTTAGGGCTTGGTTCCTGGACCCAACGTTGACTATTGTTGACATTCTTTGACCAGGCTTTAATTAATTTTATAAAATAAAAATACTTACTTTACAAATACACCCTCAAAGTGTCTTAGGGTCCACCGGGTTTAAAAAAAACACTTAGCCCCGGTGACATCGTCTCTGCATAATGAAAACAGAAAAAAGAAATCTAATTTCTCTGCTCTTCTTCCTCCTCCTCCGTCTCTGCAACCAACATAAGCCCCTGAAATCCGATATTGATGTTGTATTCTTCCATCAGCCAATAATCGAAACAATCAACAGACAACCCATTTCTCTTAATTCATTTGACGAATCAGTATCAAAATTCAGACCTACTCGGGTCTTCTACTAGCTCCTAATTCATTTTTCTATATACCACAGATTAAATTCCCAACAACCCTAATTTTTCTGCTAGACAACCTAAAATTAAAACCTACACCACCATCTTCACCTCAATTGCAAACAAAAATCCATTTATAATCAATTGAGCTCACACCAATTTCATACAGATAACTTCGGTCAATTTAAGCCCTAAATTAGCTTACCTTTAAATTCTTCCAGAGTTCAAAACAACTTCAGAACTATCACCTTATTCAATCGATTCCTCCCCAACCTACGAAACCCAATCTTCCATCATTCTTATACATCACCAAATCGAACTTATTCATTTTTTCTAAATCTTGGTTTCGTTTTTATAGAAAAAAATTCAACTGGAATTGATAATGAACAGATGGTTGATGGTATTGCGAAACAACATCAATTGCAATTTTATTAGGAATTTTTGATTAAGATTTGATTATTCTTTTTTGAAGCATGACAGATTTGATTGATTGTTGTTTTGAATTAGGGTTTTTGTTTTTATTTGATTCCTGTGAATCCGTTTGGAGTTTTGAGTTGTTGATATATGTATTATGAGCAGAGAATGTTGATATTGTATGGGAAATCAAATTGATTAATATGTAATTGAATTAGGGTTATAGAGAAAATGCGGAGGTGGTTGCAGTAGTAAGTGAAAAAGAGACAGAAAAAGTAGCGACGGCGTTGGTCATAGTATTGGGTTTGGGGAGGATGAGAAGATAGTGATGATAGCGGTGGCGGCGACGATTTGGATAAAGAGGAGAAGGAGGAGGTGAAAGAATTAAGGTTAATTTTGAATGTGTAAATATTGGTAAAGTGAAGGGCATACTTGTAAACTCGTTTAAAAATTTAATTCAATATCAATTTTTTAACCTTCCACATTTAGGGGCGCCACAAAACAACAAAATAGAAAATAATCGGTAAGTTATTTCACAATCGGAAGGTTATTTCCGGGGAGTTTTTTTTAATGGCCAAACTATCCTTTACAATTGGTAGATAACTATACAATCGGTAGGTAATCAACAATCGGGAGTAAATTTAGTTTGTATGACTTCCGATTATACAATATCCCCAAAATAAAATCCTAAATCTTTTGAATTTTGATTATCCTATAATCGGTAGTAAATAAAGTTATATTGACTCCCGATTATACAGTAAACCTTTGGCAAAAATGCTACCATAATCGGTAGGGAATTTAGGTTATTTAACTTCCGAATATAGAGTAGCCCCAAAATCAGATTTTGAAAAATCCTATTTTTTTTTTGAATTTTGGTTGAGCCTATAATCGGTAAGAAAGGAAGAGTTATCATGACTTCCGATTACACAGTGGATCTATTTGCAAATATCCTACCATAATCGATAGTCAATATACTTCGTATAACTACCGAATATAGAGTAGCCCCAAAATCAGATTTTGCAAAAATTCTCTTTTTTTTGGAATTTTGGTTGAGCCTATAATCGGTAAGAAAGGAAGAGTTATCATGACTTCCGATTACACAGTGGATCTCTTTGCAAATATCCTACCATAATCGGTAGTCAATATATTTCGTATAACTACCGAATATAGAGTAGCCCCAAAATCAGATTTTGCAAAAATCTTCCTTTTTTTTTGGAATTTTGGTTGAGCCTATAATCGGTAAGAAAGGAAGAGTTATCATGACTTCCGATTATACAGTGACTCTCTTTGAAAATATCCTACCATAATCTGTAGTCAATATACTTCGTATAACTACCGAATATAGAGTAGCCCCAAAATCAGAGTTATCATGACTTCCTATAATGAAGAAACCCTATGGGAACAGACACGTTTTGTGAAAATTTCTGGAAAACCGAATAGGTTTTTAAATTTATTAACCGAAAAAAATTCCAAGAGACGCTGCCTCGCAGAGCCGGGAGGGGCTATGCCCCCCCCGGACAGCGGCAAACAATCTTGAAAATATCCAACACATATAGCTACCGAATATAGAGTAGTCCCAAAATCAGATTTCGCAAAATTTCTCTTTTTTCTGAATTTTGGTTGAGCCTATAATCAGTAGTAAATGAAGTTATCATGACTTCCGATTATACAATATAATCTTTGTCGAAATCTTACCATAATCGGTAGTCAAAATAGTTCATATAATTACCGAATATAGAGTTGCCCCAAACTACCGATTATGGATTAGCCTCCCGATTATAAAGGGACATATAAGTATTTTTAACCTATTTTGTCTTTTGTGTCGCCCCTAATTATGCTAGGTTTTTTTAATAATTACTAAACAGAAATTCGGACTTAACCTAGTCAACGCGGGTAAACGTCGGGTCCAAGTACCGAACCCGAACGTTGGACAAATGTTAGACCAAAGCCTAATGTTGGTCTAAACCTGAGTACCAAACTCCAATTATCCCATTTGTTGCCCCAATTGAACTTTATAATGATAATATTATTTCTAGTTCAAATCCAAATAATTTTGATAATTATTCATCTATTCAAAATGACAAGAATTTGACTAGAGATACCACCGTTTTAGACGATGTAGTATTCCTTTATGATTACAAAGCCGATGATAGTTTTGAGGAACTGGTTTATCCAGAGAATATTGTTTTCGAGTCTAGCAATTTAGAAACATTAGCCTTAGACAAAGAAGATGAACTCATAGAGATGAGTGAGGATGAACCAGATTTATTAGAGTCAATTGACCATTTTTAGGAATCTAATGACCTTGAAATTAGGGAAGTTGTGACCAGTCTTTTTAGAGACACTAAAAACTCTAAGTTTGTGGGTGATTATCATTATCCATGTGCTTTAACTCTTAGAAAAGTCTCTCACTTGGGACTGGACATATGTGCCTCAACCATTTTACAAAATTATCTTCATACACGTTTTCCTAAACCTAGTGATGTCCATAAGGAAGTTCAGTTGTTAGAAACCCATCCTCTGGTTGATGTGGTTTACCCAGGCTATGATACCCAGATTGATTTTGTTTTCCCACCAAATATTTTTCAACCAATTGTGGGAACGTATAAGTTTCAGATGTGTCAATTATTTAGTTTTGAGACTAAACCTAAGTACTTTAGGAGATTAGAATCGATACATTTGCCTAAAATTGACCACGATGAATGTGGTGGTCAATTGTGTGAGTCAAACTTGATTGACTTTAAGGATCCGCAGTTATTTAGGTTATTGTTATGTGCCTCTAAATTCTTATTTGATTTTTTCCAGACTCTAATACCTA
Organism: Papaver bracteatum; assembly: GCA_023529315.1. Taxonomy (NCBI): domain Eukaryota; kingdom Viridiplantae; phylum Streptophyta; class Magnoliopsida; order Ranunculales; family Papaveraceae; genus Papaver; species Papaver bracteatum. The sequence goes on from JAJJWX010001246.1 coordinate 3,205,433, forward strand.
AACCGGATTTTAGCTATGAGGAAATGCAACCCAAAGAAATTTATTTAGACCCTTTCATAGAGCCTGAACCTGAACCACAGCTAAATGTAGTTGTCTTACTATACAAGGGTGTGCTTTATTTGTTAATTTTCTTAGCATGTTGCAGATTCCTTTTACTTGTGATAGCTTTATTTGGTTTTGATGACCCACAGATATTTCGGCTATTACTTTATGATTCTATGAGGTGACTAATCCTTTCTTAGTCTGGATGAAGACTTTAAACTTAGCACTTCTTGGGAGGTAACCCAATATTCATGCAACACGGTAATATCTTTCCTTATCTCTTTTGCTTCAAATGGTAACAGTTTCTCCTTGTTCATGTTTTTAATTTCATCTTTAGAACATTGAGGACAATGTTAGTTTTAAGTTTGGGGGTATGGAAGAAACTTTTTAGTTGCATTATTATTAAACTCCGGAGCCTAGAAATTTATGCTTATTGAGGATGGCACTAACCAATCTAAGTGGATGGAAGCATTTTGGTTGTAGGAGTTGAGGAACCAATCTGATTAGATAGAAACATCTAAAGAGTCTATTCATAAAAGCAAAGAGCTCATGTGTTGATGTCCATAGTGAGACTATCTGAGTAGAGCTCTATCACTTATATATGAATTTAATTATGCTTGAGTGCAAACTCGTGCACATCAATTGGAATTTCGCTTCAGGGTATTTCCTCTTGTAGTCAATAAGTATGCCAACCAAGGAGATTCTTTAGTGCCTTCCAAGGTTCTGCGTAGATAGATAGGGTCCGGAGTGTAAAGGTTTTGTGGATATATCTCTTGTAAGCCCTCCCGAGACTATAACTCGGACACCAGGGCCACCTAGGGGTTTAAAGTCTTGTTGCATACGCTAAATGCAATCGACGATGCCTGCGACAGTGAGTTAGGATTTTATTTTACATATTTGATTTGCTCGGGACTAGCAAATAATAAGTTTGGGGGTGTTTGATAGACGCATTTATGTGTCTATTTTGATCTCAATTTCATATATTGTTAGCACCCATTTCTGTACTTATTTTGGCATTTTGTGTCTTTGTAGGTGTTTTTGGAGAAATAAGATTTTGCGGCGAAATTGGCACGAACAGTGGTTTTTGCGCTCGTGGGAGAAAATTACAATATGGACCCCCATTTTTGGATAAGGGGTACCTCAATTACTAATAGGCATCCAATTAATAAGGGATATCCTCTTTACTACTCACCACCACTTGTTATTCGCACCCTAGCAGTGGATTAGGGGGACACCCTTCTTCTTCATGATTTGAGTTCTCAAAATTGGCGTGAGATTTGGATGTCACGAACAAATTTTAGGGTTTGATTTTTGGATGTTTTGGGGAGAGATTAAATCGTTGGAATTAGTTGCGATGGGTCTGTTTATGCTAAACAGGGATGTTATGGTGATCGGATTCAATCAAGTTGGGCTACAACAACGGGTTTGAAGAAAACAGAGGAGTAGAACTCAGGTTTGGTTGAGTTAGTTTCGATCAGTTTCTAGAGAGACTCAATTGCTAGAATCATTTGGGATGGACTTGGATTGAGTAAACATGGCTTGTAATGGGTTTCGTTTTGGTCGAATTTGGCTGGATTATCGAGATGATTCACAACAGGGGCATGGACATTTCACGGGAATTTCAGGCGAGAGTTTGTGGATTTTTTGTCGGATTTTCTTCATGGATATTGAATGGATTGGGCCTGATTTAGTGAAACAGGGTTGGTAAGGCTTTGAGATTCGAAGAATATTTGATTTACGCGGAGTTGAAGCTAAACAAGGTATAGGAGTTATATCAGGATAGTTTGGTTGTTTCTTTTGGAAGTTACGAGGAGTAAATTAGGCAGAGTATATTCCCTGAGATTTCATTCGTCGAATAAATAAGATTTGAGTTAAAAATGGAAGAAGAAAGTAAAAAAGGGAAGTAAAAAAACCCGTGTCCTGAGGAGGAGGAAAAAGAGAGTTATAGTCGGGATTTTAGGACTCCTCATGGTATAAAGAAAGTGTTGGGAATATCACAGGGGGTGTCGAGACTTTGGGGGACGTTTGGAGTGGTTGCAGAGAAAACCAAAAGTTGCAGAGCGTGTTTGATCATCACAGAGAAGAAAGAATAAGAAGAAGAAGAAGGAAAAAAGATCACAATCTCTTCAGGAACTGTCATCTTTTCTATCTATATAGATAACAGTCTCCTTGCAACAGTTTTTCACTTAATTCTATGTAACAGTTTGTAACAGTCAGTCTGTGACGTCTATACATCGTTGCAAACTTCCAAAATTATTAGTTTTCTCTTGTTTTTCACATATTTGAGCTATGAACACCTATTTTGAGCACATGAATAATATGAGGAACTAAACCCCATTGTTGAGGCAACGGGGGAAGCCATTTTTCCAATTATTATGTGGTAAATTCTATTTAACTTAATTATTGCAATTCTTTTATGATTATTTGCACTGAACTGAAATTGATTATATGGTTCTGATTAAGTAGTTGTGTTTTCCATTGATGGGTCATGCTTAGGTTAAGTCTTTTGATGGTCCATGCTTTCGATTTACATCTATTGTTTTGAGAATCTACTTGTCTAGGCAATATTTTAGAATCAAACTGAATGTATGAGTTGCATAATTATTGTTATTGACTGAATCACTGATAATTGGTTGATGGTGGAATCCATAGTCTCGGTTTTCTCTATAATCTTGAAATCCATCTTTTTAAATTTTAGTCTAAAACGAATCTTCACAAGTCTGAGTGAACAACATCTTTCTTACCACTTTTCTACAACAATTAAAATCACATCAGCGAGGTGGTCAATTCCATTGATTGCGAAGAATAAGAAACATCCGTGAAATTGATTTGGTTCGTTTCTTTTGCAGTTACGGATATGAGAATACCCCCGATCACGAACGTCCTTTATATGCCCAAACTGTAGATCTCCGTCAAACGTGTAAAACCGAAGAAGAGAGTATAAACACACATTGGCAGCTCAATCGTATCCATCCTTTTTATGTCTGAAATGTTGATGACCGTCCATATAGAAAAACACCATTGTCCCTTATAATATAGATTTCTCCGATTCTTTCTCCCACTTCCATAAAACAACATAAGAGAAAAAACAAAAGTTATCCATTACAATTTCACCTTTCTCTCTTTCTGTCTCTGAGTTTTCTTTTAAAACAACAAAAAATAAAAAAATTTACTCATCACTTTCACTACTTGTTTTCCTTTTCATGATTTTATATATACAATAAGACCAAAAAAAAAGTATTTGATTTACCTAGATTGATTGGGGTATACCCAGATTAATTAGGGTATACCCAATAAGACAAAATAAGGTTATTTTTAAGTAAAAGAGGTCACCCCTTAACCATATATTTTCAAAATGGCTAAATTTCCTCACAATGATTAACACTAATTTAATTTAAATGATTAGATTAGTTAAATAAGTTAGATTAGTTAGTTGATTTATATGAGAGGATTTGGAAATAAAAGGGAGTAAGAAAGAGTATGAAGTAGTAGAGGAAGTTTTTTTTTTGGGTGGGGTGGGGTGGGGGAGTTAGGGTTTTTGAGAAATTTGTGATATGAGTGAGATGAGTGATTGTAATCATGATTTTGAAGTGGGGGAGTCTTCTAATTTTCCTCCTACAGATGAGTACTTGTATGATGATCTAGCAAATCATGGTCGAATGGATTATATGCATGATCCTCACTTTTATTTTCCTCAAACTCAAGATGGGTATGGAAGTGATAAATGTCTTGAGCCAAACGTAGAATACAATGACCCAGAAAAAGAGAATGGAGCTGCAATTAATCAGGTAGACAACTTACGTGGTGAAGATTGTGATTTTTCATGCAAATGATCGATTTTGCTTATTTATTTTTCACTTTTGCTTCCCAGTATCGGCAAGGTCGACGATTGTCGATCATGTACCAAATACTCCGACTTTTCATGAGCAGTATTAAGTCGGCATGGTCTAAAATATGTACCATGCCGACTACCATAATTTTTGCAACACAGGAGATGTGATTTGAAAAGGTTTAAGCCGGCATTGTAATGAATATGTTGACCCTTCCGACTTTATTTTGGTCGGCACTCTTGTATTTTTATACCATGCCGGCTGTGGTTTTGTCGGTATGGTTTTATATATCGACCCTCCCGACTATTGTAGTACATATCAGCTAACTTGTGATGTTTTATATATTGCATTGGCACCGATAACGGATTATCCTCAAGCTCACAATGTTAGGGATCCTGATACTTCTGCACATTATGCTAATGATTTGGAATTGAAGGAAAAAGACGACGCGGTCAAGTGGTTATTGAGAAAGCAAAAGAGAAGATGTGCGTCCTACTTAAAAACTCCCAACAAAGAGATACGCGGTTTGAAATGGTATGCGAGTGTAGTGGGTCGCTAGATGCAATTCACAAGAGAAAGGGTTATGTGTATGATAAGAATACGACTAGGGTGTCCAAGACGAAGTCAAAGAAGTGTGGATGCCCATTCAAGATTATTTTTTGGAGGAACAAATAAATCGATAACATGTGGAGAATGAGTTGAGTTGATGTTGGTTGGCATAACCATTGAGAGCCGGAAAGTCTTGTTGGGCATTTCCAAGTTTCCAAGTTGAAACCGCACGAGTTCTAACAAGTAAGAACAAGTTTGGGAATTAAACCAAGCAAGTTCCTTAGTAAGTTCAAGAGGGACGACCCGCATAACCTTTCTTCATTGTCTACAATTTATGCGGCCAGGGAAACTATCAAAAGAATTGAATGGGATGGAAGAAAGGTAATGGAAGAATCACAATGGTTGGAACACAAATACAACTACACGGTGAGACACCATGAGTCATCGGAGGGGAAGGTGGATCGTACTTTTATTACTCATCCCGATATGATTCAATTGGCGCGCTGCTTTTACCAAGTTTTGTTCATGGATTGTACTTATAAGACGAATAGGTACAACAAGCCTTTGTTGAACATTGTAGGGCAAACCTCGGATAAGCAATCGTTCATGGTGGCATGGTATTTTATGGATTGGGATAAGGATGAGAGCTATATTTGGGCATTGGAAACTTTGAAGCTTCTCTACCACGAAGACGAGACTCCCAGGGTTGTAGTGACCGACAATGAGCAAGCAATAATGAATGTCGTGAGGATACTTTTTCCCAATGCACAAAATTTTCTTTGCACATGGCACATACAATGCAATCTTAGAAAGAATTGTAGGAGACATATCCAAAAACCGAAGGCAAATGAAGGTACTAAATGTGAAATAAAGGAAGATGAATGTCTTAGCAAACTAACTAAAGAGGAGCGAGAGAAGGAGAAAGATAAAGACTACGAATAATAGAAAGAAGGTGAGATCAAGTTTGGGTTATTCATGAAAGCATGGGATAAGTTGGCTTGGACGATGAGTGTGGCAAGATATGAGATAAACTTGAAGAAATTCGAGGATGGTTGGGGCACTAATTACCCTAAAGTAGTGGAATATTGCAAGAGACAATGGTTGACGCCACAAAAAGAGAGGTTTGTGTATGCTTTTACTTACGACTATAAACATTTCAAACTTGAGTCCACAAGTATGGTAGAGCAAGCTCATAGGAGACTAAAATATCTACTTTTCACGAGTCAAAATGGTATTGTGACGGTGCAACATGATATCCACGGGTACACTAATAATGATATCAACAAGATAAGAAACCAATTCGAATAAAGTAAGTTCCGGAAGTTGAAGGAGTTTAAGGATGATAATTGGTTGCTTGATGGAATACATTGCAATATCTCGCATTGGGCAATACGTTTCATGATGAAACATCTCAAGTTGTATCAAAAGTATGATGACCCATCACTCCTTGTAAGTCTAGGATAATGAAGGCTATCGGGATTCCATGTCGTCATATGCTTGGTAGGTATAAAACCCCGATTCAGATTGAAGATATTGATCCTTATTGCAAGCGACTATCTTTCAAACTGCCTCCAAGAGAAGATCCCGGTGAAGAGTTTAACGACATGGAACTTGGGAAAATATTCCTCGATAAGTACCCCATATTGAATAGGTTGGACAAACAAACTATGAAGCACAAGTTGATGCTGATTGTTTACCCTTTTATGGAAGAACTTCAAGAACCGGGAAAACAAGATCCAACGTGTATACCACCTACCACAAAGATGAGGGCGGAAGAAATGGAACAAATTAAAGAGTATTTGAGTACAAAATTTGATCCATCCGGACATGATTATACCAAGGAAGAATACAAAGAGGATCCGGCTAAAAAGAAAAGCGGTCTTCTGAGGAAAGAAATAACTACACCAATAGTTTCAAACTTGAATCCAAATGAGACTCAACCTCTTGAGAGTCAAGCAATTGTGGAAGTTGTTGTAAAGAAAAGGGGTCATCCGAGGAAAGAAACAATAACACCAATGGTTTCCAACTTGAATCCAAATTAGACTCTACCTCTTGAGAGTCAAGCAAGTGTGGAAGTTGTTGTCAAGAAAAGGGGTCGTCCGAGGAAAGAAACAACTACACCAACGGTTTCAAACTTGAATCCAAATAAGACTCCACTTATTGAGAATCAAGCAAGTGTGGAAGTTGTTGTAAAGAAAAGGGGTCGTCCGAGGAAAGAAACAACTACACCAACGGTTTCAAACTTGAATCCAAATGACACTCCACCTCTTGAGAGTCAAGAAACTTAAGGTGATGTTGTGAAGAAAAGAGGTCGTCCGAGGAAGGTAGTAAAACCGGTATTGGAAGAGTATCGCATACAACTCCCTCAAATTATTCAAGAGTTCGCTATTGGCACCGACGATGTCCTAAAGGATGGAAATTATGGGTTTCACGTTGCATCCCAACAATTGGGACACCTAGGTGGAGAGATTGAGGGGAATCTCACCCAATGTCAATACATAAGAAAGAATATGGCCGTCCGACTACAAGAAGACAAAGAGTTTTATATCTGAATGATGCTATAAGGTTCCATGGAGGACAAAGAAGCGAATTTTAAAGAATTGCTTACTAGTGTTAAAGGCCCGGAGGAAAATGCACCGATCAAATGGGAGCATTGGTTGAGAATGACGGAGTGTGGCCATATATTCGCGGATACGAGGTCATGCGTAGTATATTTTTTTTTAGTAAAGGACTAAATGTGGCATTTGCACCGAAACATGCGGTTTGTGTGGAGCAGCTCAAGCATAGAAGAATTGTTATGGCTTTTGTGGGTACTAATCATTATATTGGTCTACAACTCAACAAGGAATTTCCATTACCTCCTCTTTGTGGGTTTAGTTTTTGGGAAAATTTCATATTCAACAAGAGCAAGGAATGGATGAAACTTTATGAGGACAACATGCACCTTTGGAATGCTTTAGATGAGTCTAAGGAATTTCATATAGATTTTACTAAAGTAGGTTCAATACATTTGAAATAACTCCCTCCAATTGATTTGAGTGATGAGTGATTGTGATTAGGAAATAAGGAATCTTTTTGGAGTATATTTTTTTTTTGTAAAGGACTAAATGTGGCATTTGCACCGAAACATGCGGTTTGTGTGGAGCAGCTCAAGCATAGAAGAATTGTTATGGCTTTTGTGGGTACTAATCATTATATTGGTCTACAACTCAACAAGGAATTTTCTTTGTGGGTTTAGTTTTTGGGAAAATTTTATTCAACAAGAGCAAGGAATGGATGAAATGAGGACAACATGCACCTTTGGAATGCTTTAGATGAGTAGGAATTTACAAATGAATTTGAAATAAAATGGATTAGGAAATAAGGAATTTTTGGAGTACTTTTGTAAATTCATCCTAATGTACTTTGGAGTATTACAAATGAATGAAATGGATGTGTTTTTTTTTTGGTGTCAACTCCTTTGGTCGGCATTGTATTTATTACACGACCATTCCGACCTTCCCAGGGTCAGCAGGTTTTGATTTCATTAAGTTTCCGACTGTACATGCAGGTCAGCAAAGGGAAAAATTCCAGGAACAGTCGTCAAGGTTATTGCACACGTACATTTCCAACTACTTTGTAGTTGCAGGGTTTATGAGGACAACCTTGCCGACAAAAACAGACAATAAATGTTGTTCCTGGATGTTCTTCACACATTGTTTCTCGGCAGGGTTTATGAGGACAACCTTGCCGACTATACTTTCATCGGCAAGGTAAATATTCTGTTAACTGATGTCTGTTAGTACGCCGGTAGCATTTGGATTTTATATTTTGCCGACTAAATTTGAATAAAAAGATTGTAAAAAACTTAAAAACCTTTAAAACTTAATTAGAGCATACAAACCTTAAAAACTTAACCCTAACATATTTGGGACATAGAATCTTTGTCCGGTACATAATTTTTTAGGAGAGGTAATTAACTTCATCTTACCGTCGCAACATGGATCTGTGTATGGCAGAAGGTTGATTTTAGCAACTACATCTTCATACGGAGCTAGGCGCTCATCTATCCAATAGAAAAACCCACAACAAGTGCATTTTGAAGCATACGGATGATATACATCTCCTACTGCAGCTTTCATGAGAAATAAGAATCCCTTACAACCATCAATAGTGCATTTGCTTCCTTCAAAGGGACAATCATTTGCAAAATGACCACTTATTGTACAAAGGCTACAAATATTTGGTTGACTTGCACTTGTAACTTCCATTCTTTATGCAAAGTTGAAGATGAAGTTGATAATGCTTTTATAATAACAACACACTTAATGTCTTGATTTTGAAATTTTGAAATTTCTAGCCGTTGAGCATTCAATGGGTTGTACTTTGTACCTAAAAGGTAATATTTTTATACTACTAACATTTAAGCCGGTAAGGTCGAGATTTCAAACCATGCCGACTACATATCCTTGAAATCACTATAGCATATAGCCTGGTATGGTCGGAAAGGTCGAATTTACAAACCATGCCGACTTAATAAAACTCTAATATTGTCTAAAACTGCATAAAAAAAATTAAGTTCTAAAGCAACTGAAACTGAAAATTAACAAGTCTAAAACCACAAACTAACAGCCCAAAACATAATTTAATAGTTCAAACCACAATCTAAGTTTCTAAAGAAAGTGAAACATAATAAAGTTTAAGAATTTCATGGATCCTTCTCATTGTTGTTATCTTCCTCCACATCACTAGCTTTTTCACCATCACTAGCATCAACTTTTGCTTTTCCCTTATCTGGACCTATGTAGTCACCAGCCTCATTGTAATAGGGGTTCACTCCAGAAAAGTCGGATGCCTTGAAAAAAGTTCTTGGATCAAGCTCCACATCTTCCTCCTCTGATGATGTGCATTCTTCATAGTTGAGGGGATTGCTAGGACTGTTCATAAACCTTAGGAATTCTTCAGGATCTTCCTTACCTATTAGAAGTAATTTTTTTACAGGGAAATTCTCTTCAGTTTCATCTTTAGGATCTTCAAAATTGGGATAAATCTTGTCAATAAATTCTAATAGCTCTTCTGCATTGTTAACAAGACAAAGTATATCTTCTATTTTTTTTCTCTGGGAACCTAAACAATGCACAAATAAAATAAATGAAAATTCTACACATTCAAACATGCTTTTGGTCACCAAGTCGGCAAGGTCGAGAATCTAAACATTAGTCGGCAAGGTTGTAATCATATAACAGGCCGACTAACACACAGTCGGTAGGGTACTATTCAAGAAAGATGCCGACTATTAACTCAGGAAATTAAGGTTTATGTGACATAATGTCGGAAAGGTACAAGTCTGAGAATATGCCGACTATAATAAGGTCGGCAAAGTTTTTTTTTTTTTTGTCACGATCAGCGCGGGAATTGAACCCGCAACCTATTGGTTGGGAGCCCAACCCCTGGCCAACTGGGATAATGCCAGTTGGTTAAGGTCGGCAAAGTTGGTTATTGAATAACATGCCGGCCCTGGTAAATATTTCACAGTCTCCATGGCTGTTATGAAAAGTCTGCATGATATTCATGTTACGACCCTGCCAACTAATACTTACATCCTAAGGCCGGCATCCTATTTTTGAAAAAACCATGCCGACCAAAAACCCTGAAAATCATCATTTTCGATTTCTAATCTAAGATAACAATCAAAAACACAAAACAATAATGGGTTTGAGTTTAGAAATCACTTACAGTCTTCTTTTCACCGGTGGAGGGTTCTTTTCAACATTCTCATGGATTGGATTTTCGGGTTTACTAGTTCCAACTTTTTCCTTACCTTTTCCCTCTGATTTGGATCTTTTGATATGTCCTTTTGAATCTGTGGTGATACTTGATCGTTTGGAATCAACCATTTTTCAGGAAAATCAAATTGGATGATTTATAGAGATTTGTTTCTATGATTTTGATGGAAGATGTAGATGAAGAAGAAGAAGAAGAAGAAGAAGAAGAAGAAGAAGAAGAAGAAGAAGAAGAAGAAGAAGAAAAAAAGAAGATTAAGAGAAGATTAACAGTTTCTTTAGGTTTTTAATTTTAGGGTTATCTAATTAAGTAATATGGTTAATTAGTGGAGGGGTAATAAAGTAAGGGCACTATGTCCATATAAAATTGGGTATACCCCAATCAAGCCAGGTTGATTTATTGGAAAAAGTGTTGCATCAAGATTACTGGAAAGCTTCTGAGGTAGGGGGTTCTACCTGTACCTATTTTAGCATTAAAATTTCATTAATTTCTTTTTGACTTTTATGCTATTAATTATGATGTTTGTTTAAATTTATTCTGTTATTTTTTTGTATAAATTGATTTACTCATGAAATTTTATATATTGATTACTAATCATTATTATTAAAATATTCAAGGTTTTTATTTTAGCATTTGATCTAGGATCTAGGTAGTATGGTTATTTTTTATTATTATAGTAATTATATTAATACATATTTATTGAGTTTTAATTTGTGAAAGTGAACTTGACGCATTTTATTGTTAGCGAATGGAATTGAGTTTTGGTTTATGAAAGTGAATTTAATGCATTGAATAGATCTCACATTGATTACGTAATTTTGAAAAGAAAAAAACTGATTAAGTGGTTTCGGAAAGAAAGAAAAAGAATATTGTTGAATTGTCAGAAAGTCCAGGACATGTGGCATTTTCTCGATAGGCTGTTTTGGGAATCTCGATCAGCAACGGACGTGGTTGCTAAGCTATTTCTAATTACAGGAATACCCCTACCCGGAACTAAATGTTATTGGTTCTGGTTCAAATATAGAAACAGAACAAAGACGTTGCTAATTTTTTGCAACAACAAAAAAAAGGTCAAGTATTCATTGACCTGGTCAAAATCCGTTCCCCCCACATTTACCCCCCTGCAGTTTCCCAGTTCCCAATTTCAGGATTCCACATATATACAAATCATGACACATTCATTCACTTTCATTTCCACATTCACCATTATAAAAAAAGAATTCATCAATTGAAGTTAACAACAAGTATGAGTATTTGATACAAACTATGTCATTCATTTAATGGACATACACAGAAACATACTTAGTTCCTAAGTTCAGTTTGTAGAAAGTTATGAAATTCCTAAGTTCTTCTAACTTAAATCTCTATAAGGAGATACTACATTATAACTTACAAATATTACAACTGCTAAGGGACCTAATGGCTGCTGCTTTGCTGCTTTGTTATCCAACCTTTCTGATCTCATGAGCATTATTCAATTAACTTGTGAACAAAGCATCACAAATTCTTCTAATCAGATATCTAGTATGCTTATAAATATTGAGCCTTTGACTAATAGACTATATAATCAAATCAAAAGAACCCACAAACATCCCTATCACTACTTATATGGTTCTGTTACTCTTGCTATCAATAGAAATATGGTGCAAGTCCATACAACAAGCTTAATGTCCTACCTGGGGGCGAGTTCAATTTCTGTTGAACTGAATTTTCCCTGGTATATTCAAGAGATGGCAGTTGATTGCTTCGGCTTTAGCAAGGTGCATTTCAATTTTAGTTGACATGACTTCGTATCTGCACATCTCAGGCTTAATCTGCATGCAAATAAGTGAAATCAAATTCAAATAAAACTCCAAAACTAACTTAATTCTTTATGTAAGTACGAAATAACAAACTGCATTATTTATCAAATAAAACTCCAAAACTAACTTCATTCTTTATGTAAGTACGAAATAATAAACTTCATTCTTTATCAAATAAAACTCCAAAACTAGCAGCAATATACCTTCCCAAATAAGCGTGTGGTTGGAAAACTTGACCAACTCTTTCACCAACACCACCTCCTGACCATAGCCAAGTCTTTCACTTTGACCAACTCTTCCACTAACAAACAATACCTTCTGAACTTGCAAACTTCTTCACCAACAACACCTATTTAACCATGACCAAGTCATCCACCAACACCAGTACACCACCACCTCCTGAACCATAACCAAGTCCTCCACCAATACCACCAAAACATAACAATTAACCAGATATCTAATTGAAATTTTGAAGTACAAGTATCACAGTAAATCAACACATGATCTATACATCTACAAAAACTTGAAGAGTAGCTTTGGTTACTTACTACAAGAGATGAATTGTATGAACCTTCCTTGGAGATTTGATAAGTGTGAAAGTAGTTTAAGCTTACAAAAAAACGAAACACAAAAAATGAGCTTTAATATTCAGTATTAAACACGTAACAACCTTATATAAATAAGATTTTAAAGATACCTTCCATATATATTTTGCAACTTGTCCTTCTAAATAAATTGCATGATCTCGATAAAGAAGAGGGACCTGCTCTCTATATTCACCTTACGACCCTATAAATAAAGAAGATTCCACCATTATTTACTAATCTAAAACAACACTAGACTGAGACCATAATTTATCTTATTATCAAGTTCAGAATACTAATTTAAAAGTGGCTCTTATGACCTTACAGTTCTCCTCCTATCCTAATGCTAAACCGTACATTTGAGTTCTATGTAAAATGACTAGTCCAACTCAGAAACTGAGATCATCACTGAAACATTATCTTCAAATTTACACACAACTCCTGATGGGTCATGTCTATCATTTGACACTGACCAGCACTTGAAAATCTAAATCCAAGTCTTGGCCACACATTTTTTATTCATTCATTACTATGATACCCAGTGTCTGATCATTGTACATATATGTTGGTCATTCAAACATGATTAAAAGATACAGTCATTAACTATACTACTTTTCATGCCACAACAATTATACTTATCGTGCCCGTAAAACAAATCAAATTATTTCTTACAATGTATGAATCCCTTACATCCAGAGCTGTTGAGCCCACTGTGATGTTTTTCTATAACAGGACGCAGTTGTAAGTGAGATTTCGTAGTCGAGCTAGCTCAATTATTCTTGGACTTCGACATGGTCGAGCTAGCTCAAATCCTAAATTACGCTGGATTTTGTGATATCTTTTTAGGTCTGCACTAGCATCTTGTAAGAATAACATACAAAACTATCCCTTAAAATTGTTCTTGTTTTATTTAGTACAAAACATTCACCAAAATCTTGAGTCTTGACTATACTAAAAACGAAACTAAAAAATGGTGAACTACTAAATAATTTAAGATATATGGCATACCATCAGTCATCTTGGGATCTATGTTGGAAATATCTTTATCATCATTCACACGATCATAACCATAGCGAAGCTTCCATGAATGAGTCTGCTCAACCGTAGAGAGTTCACAATCCACTGAAAAAAGCCAAGTAATTTGCTATCAAAGTAATTCACACATTCACAATATTGGGCATAAAGTTTGAATATAACACAGTCAATTCCCTGGAACTATCTTTACCAATTAACAATCAATGATCATTACAAAGTCAATGCACATTTTAGTCAAGAGCTTAGAGATATGGTTCCATGTCTGACAAAAGTGTGAACTGCACAAATAGAACAAAAAAGACCATATGTATAAGTTAAGACATATGTTATGAAGATCCAATGGCGTAATTAATAAAATGCAAACGATAATGTAACGAATATCACAACAAAGACTTACCGGAGTAAGGTCACCAACAACATAGTCTGTAGCAATAGCACGAACATCATAGTACCTCAATACCAATTACATTATAAAGATTAATATACATAAGTTTGAACTCAATATGATAAGCATAAGCAAAGAAAGTGTACTCACGAGGGATTGATATTCCCCCGGGTGGCTACTACCGCTTCAATTGACCTGCACTGCAGTCACCTTCCCAAAAAAATACAACAGAACTCAAACCACACACATTCATAAAGAAAAACCGATTATATTAATACTGCTGGTTCACATAGATACATTACGATTCAAAGTTTTTTAAGCACAACAGCCTGAGAGTCTTCCTTATGCACAACTTCATAAGAATCTGCCTGAGAGTCTTCCTTATGCACAATTGCATAAGAATTTATATGCTAGCATGCTAAGCACATGTACAAAAGTTTTTCAAAAAAAGCAACAACAAAAATGAAGCAACTACCTGAGAGTCTTCCTTATGCACAACTGCATAAGAATCTACATGTTAGCATGCTAAGCAAATGTACAAAAGTGTGAACATATATAAGAAAAAAAATATAAAGCCATATGTGTTGTTAATAAAGTGATTATCGAGCATTATATACGATAGTTGAGATATCTCCAAAAAACTAAGTCGACCGCCAACCATACTAGTCATTTTTGATGCACTTCTTTGGATGAAGCACGTACCCTCCAATTCCAACCTTTTGAAAGGTTGAAACAAACTTGTTAAATTTCAGGACTGGTTCATTTGGGAGGAAAATTTTGTCCAACATCACCTTTCCAAGATTAGATGGTACAATACAGCCGTGACACATACGCCCCATAGCACCAGTACACATCCTACCAAAAGCAATGACTTCACCATCAAGGTTCAACAATGAACATGGAGGCATTTTAGTACATGTTACTAATGATCGAGCTGGTCAAGGTGTTTGAGCAGGTGAAGGTGTTTGAGCAGGATTCTGTGTTTGAGCACGTGAATTATTCTAAATATGAGAAGTTGTGTGCTATTGTGAACAACTGCTGTTGTTTGATGAAAAAACTAACCCTGACATTGCAGTTTGAATTTCCTTCATAATGTTACATATTGATCCTAAACCTGTGATCAGAACCTCCACCTTGGTACTTAGATCCTCCAACTGATGCTTAACAACTCCATCCTTGGATTTCAGTTCTTGTACTTTGGCACGCGCAGGAGCAGAACAATCATATTGTGTATGAGTAACAGGACCAACAGCACAAACCCATCCTCTACATTTATGTCTGGTATAGGAATACCCGCATCTTTTTTCTGGTTGATATCTTCTTGCACCTTCTTAAGCTCATCCTGCCATATTGAGCAAAACAATGCATATGTCAGATATAAAATATATAAATGACTAGTAGATAGTATACATATAAGTTGACTCACAAAGTGTTTTTCACGCACTAGGTAGAATTGCCCTTCCCTCTTGAGTATGAGATTTAATCCACACATCAGAGGTGGTGATTTCCATATCAAGATTCTCGTGCTCCTACCAATATAACAAGTCGATTTGTATTAATAAATTTAAAGAAGGATAAGACTAATCATATTGCACATATTTTGAGATTTATAATACTGAAATCAATATACATACCAGTTCAGCTTTGACCAAAGAATGAGGTTTACGACCGGAGGTGTGAGAGTGGTCATATAGCTGTCGCTTCCTCTTGTGCTCAGCTCTACTTTCCTGTTGTTTAACAGTGTTTTCATTCAAACAGAATTCTATCCGCTCCTCTTCAGGTACACCAGGAGGAATATGTGCAATCCTTTCCTCGTGAGTTGGATATGGATCATAATAAGCATATCGTAACTCATGCTTGCGTCTCCTCCATATAGAAGCCATCGAATTAACCACGCCAATCTTACAAGGCTCGGGTAAAGGATATGTTTTCTGAGAAAAAAGAGTTATTTAGAAAGTATGTAGATCTAGCTAATACATAATATATTTATGTCATCATTTTAGCGATCAAACCAGTATGGAAAAAATCGAATCATCACCAAAAATAAAATACCTTAATAAAAAGTGTGAACAGAAATCATATTTGCACCTGCAGTTCCTTCCAAATATTATCTTTGTAAGTATGGCGCACATGCTTCCATCTTTTGAATGAGATGGGGACATGAGTACGAGTCCAGGCGCCTTTCAGGTGGTCGTATGTTGTTGCATTTGCGGAAATGGGAAAACCATTCTCATCTACTTCCACTGCTGCCATAATATAACCTGCAAAATAACAACCAAATTCTATGTGAGAAAGAAGTTAAACCTATAACAGCTAGCCTTTGTCATTATCCACATAAACATATCAAACAGAAGCTATAAAAAATGCGCAAGTGATAACAAAAAAAAATAGGAGAGAAGAGAACAAATAGAACATAAAAAATAATCCGCAAGTGATAAAACAAAATTTATTAGAAAAAGAACACAAACAAGAAAGTCTAAACTATCATTGTCACATGTCAGAAAAAGATCCCTAATCACACAGAGCTTTAAACCACAGAATCGACTCATATAAGCTTCTCTAAACTCTCATTGTCAGTAAGAGCTGACTGATAAATACTAGGAACTTTAATACTATCTATAGAGGAAGTCAATCCTTACGATGAATGCAACACTAAAGACCACCCCTTTTCAGACAGATCCTTTGAGTAGAAAACTTGTGTAGCTTCAGAGATGAAAGAATAAATAGCTCATCCATAACTCCATCAATTCTTTTCATCTTCGACAAGTTAACCTTTATCAATTTTGTAATTGCATCAACATTGCACCCATTAGTCTTGTCTTCAACCTTCCCCAATCACAATAAAATACAGTTTCTTCAAATTCCTTAAAATTTAGCTTGATAATCTTCCTAATGACTCCATAATAGGTCATTTCTGTTTCCTTGTAATTTATGTCCGTGGACTTCGCTCTATAACTTGTAACAGATTTCATCGATACACCACTGTTTTGTGACACAACCAAACCCTCGTAATCTTCAGAACATAAAGTAAATCCATTCACTTGGTATCTCTTATACGACTTCGCCTTGAAGAGAGGTCCATGCACTAGTCGCCAAAGTGTTGAGTTTGCTTCATTAGCTTCTAACAACTGCAAGAGAACATGTGTGAAATCAAGCTAATTACATAGATTAGATAAAGATAGTAAGAGAGTCAAGGTATATCACTTAGGCTAATATGTTACCTCTTCGTGTAACCACAAAAGAAAACTCTTTGAGGGACAGTTTCTCTGACCATTAACATAGGATTCATACTTCCTACAATTAAAAGATAATTCAAAACAATTATATCAATAGACATATAACAGCTCAAAGGTGTAAAATTAAAACTCTTTGCAACCTTCGTACTTAAAACACTTAAAGGTGTAAAATTAAAAATTTGTACCTTTGCCAATCATCTAATCCATCATACTTAGAGAGAAGCTATTTGCGAGCTTGTTCAAACTGCACCTGAGTTAGAATAATATCCCTAGCTTTACTTAAATACGTCTCATCAGCAAACTCATCGTCATCATCAAAAAATTCCTGGCGAGTATGCTTATGAGTATCATCACCATACTTTAACAGGACCTCCATGTCGTACAAGCTTGCTTCTCGCAGCGTATACCCTCTTGCGATGCACCCATCAATATACCTTTTATTGTGCACCAACCCTTTGAATCCTTTCATTAACCTAAAAAGTAGCAATTAAACAACAAAATCTGTTAGGACATGACAACACTCAAGCTATATAAATTAAACAACATTATCAGTTACTCAAGTTCTAGACATTACTCAGGATATAGACATTAAACAACAAAGTCAGTTGTGAAATTTTACCTCTCAAAGGGATACATCCACCTGAATCTCAACGGACCTGAGATTAAATTTTCATCTGCTAGATGAATCATCAGGTTAATACTGATAACAAAGAACGACGGGGGAAAATATTTCTCCAGAACACAGATTACTTCTACAAGGCTGGATTTTGCTTTTAGCAGATGTTCTCGGTTTACAACCTTCGTGCACAGAATGTTGAAAAAGATGCTGATCTGGAGAAGAGAAACTCGTAGATCTTTAGGTAGCAATGTTGCAGTATGAACCAGCAGCTAAAGAAAATGCTGCATTACTACATGGTAATCATGAGATTTAAAATTCCTAAGCTCCATAGGATTAACACTGACGCAGTTGCGAAGATTTGAAGAGAAACCAGAAGGCACCCTTAGATTCTTCAAAATTATACAAAAGTAAATTTTTTTCCTTCTTCGTTATCTCAAATGATCCATTTTCCTTTGTTGTTCTACCAGTCTCAGCATCCTCTTTCAACCACAACTTCTTTCTTATCCCCATATCTTCCATATCTTGACGTGCAGGAGGACTATCTTTTGACTTGTTGTTTCCCATCACAGTATTCAGAAGATGCTCCATTATATTCTTCTTTGTGTGCATGACATCTATAATTGGAGAATCGCATTTGAACCCCAGTTGGGAAAATCAAAGAGAATAGATCTTCGGGTGAACAGAGAATGGTCATTAACCTCATCTTCAACATTGGCGTCATCTTCAAGTTCCTGAAAATAGATAACATAAGAACAAAGGTCAAGTTACTGAATTCCAAACTACACCAATGAAATTGAGAAGAAACAGGGGAAAGCAGAATCGGTAGATATGACCAAAGGTGGTACAATCTCCTTATCGTGTAGATCAATCCATATTGCACAAACGATTCAATATAGGTTCAAATATCTTAACTTATCTTTAAACAAAGTTTAAGCTAAACAAACAACATAGCTCAATCTAATTAATCAACTTATCTTTTTAATCACATCAATTAATGGAAAACCCATCAATACCAATTTATTATGTGCTTGATTTATGATATTTCTCATTACAAGATTCACAGTGAATTACACAGTTTAATATAGTAAACCATGTGAATAGTTAGAAGTTATGATTAAACAAATAGAATCGATCTTCCTTCCTCTTCATCCACTAAATCAATTCAACTACAAGCTCAAATCAACTTTTGAAGTCAATCAACAGGAAGCAATAAGAACATAAAAAAAGATTGAAAAAAAGTATGGCTTCATGGGAATTCATTGAACATAATGTACTAAAGGTGGCAAACCAAACCCACAGTGTAGAGATGAGCAAAACTGGAAATCATCATCAATCATTCGATGATAACACAATCTTAATCTAAACCAAGACTTATTCTAAATCCCCAATTCCCTTTATGTAAATCACTCTTTTTGTACATGAATATATACTGAAACTCAATAGAACAATTGAACAGAAAAAATCATCAAATCAACAAAGTATAAAAGAGATTGAAATTGTTAGAGCACTGCTCAGTCTAACTCGCAGGTGTTGCTATATCAAGCATGTTTGTCAATGTTAGTGATCAAAACTATAAAGTCTTGATTTCTAGTCTACTATAGCTAAGGTCTTGGACTAGGATAGAAAGTGTAGTTGAGCTCAAGAACTCCATGGAAATCATCATACAAGATGAAGGACTACTCAAGAAACCGGTGGATCTTCATCGACCAAAAGATATGGGGACACTTGAACTTATCTATCACTCAAAAGTCTATCTACTCTATATCTTATCTTGAGACAAAAGTCGCTTTACTATATAGACTAAAGATATACACATGTGATATTTCGAGCTGAGTATATCTTGCTTATCTATTTCTCGAAATATGTGTTAGTAAAGCTTTCGCTTTAGCCAAGTTCATCTTTTCCTAGTGACAAAAGTCATGTTATGTTTCAATCACTTTGGAAATTGCTCTGACGAAAAATAGTTTGTGAATAACAACTATATGACGTCCTCTGAGAATGTTTCAATGATTGAAATGAGAGTTTAGACTATATAACCACTGGGGGATATAAACATTGTTGTGGTAACACATATATGTATAAGTTCTTATGCACTTGAACAGAAGTTTGCAAACTTTGTTGATCAAGTAAAAACTGGAACTTGAGCAGTCAACCCAGTCCGCAAACTCAATCCGCGAACTGACGAAAGTTCTCGAACCCGAGAATTTCTGCTGGAGTTTGTGAACTCCAACCGGTTACTTAAGTCCGCGAAACCAGTCCGCGAACTTGAGTGGTTATGTCTAAAAACGATATTCGTGAACTTATTTAAATTATCTAAGGAATGTTATTGCAAACCGTGTATTTATAGTTCATGAATCGATTCGAGTGAATCACATCATTTTTGCTTCAATTGTGTCTTGTGTAGTACATAAGATCTCATAGAAATTGAACAACTCTCTAACTAGTTCATTTGAGTCATTTGGATTAGTTATGGTGAAGAAGAATATGGTTGGCATGAAAGTTATCATTTGGCTAACCATTTGGTTGACTAATCTTGAAACAACTAGTGTACACGTTTGGGTACGGTTACACAAACCCAAAATCGCCAAGTTCATGTGTGTATGGCAAGCTAAGTTTTCGATCTAACGGTTGAGAGATATTAGCTTGTAACTAATTAGGTTTTCATCTAATGGTGAATATTGAATGCTTTGTTACTAAGCTAACATTGATTGCAAACCTTGATTTGAAAGACTATATAAGGGATAACTCTGGCAACTGGGAAACCTAATCGCCACACATTCTGTGTGATACTAGTTTGCTAAGCTAGAGTCGATTCTCCTTTAACATTTGGTTTTCTTCTTCTAAAACTAGGTTAACGACTTAAAGACTTCATTGGGATTATGAAGCCAGACCGATACTACTTTTCTTGTAGTTGTGTGATCTAATCTTGCTGTTTTTATCATACGAGTACAATTGTAATAATTGGCTTGAGATTTCTATCTCCGATAGGCAAGATATAAAAGTAATCACAAACATCTTCGTCTCATCGTTTGTGATTCCACGATATCTTTTTTCGCTACGTCGATTAAGACTATTGTGAGGTGATTGATAAAACTGAGTTGTTCTTTAGGAATATAAATCTGGTTTTATTTATTGGTTCATGTTCACCTTGATTTATCAAAAGACGGAACAAAACTCATAGGTTTATCCGTGAAAGAAGGATTTATCTATCTTGTAGACTTTTCTGTGTGAGACAGATTTGTTTGCTAAAGTCTTCGACTTTGGGTCGTAGCAACTCTTGGTTGTGGGTAAGATCATCTAAGGGAATCAAGAGCACAGTATCCTGCTAGGATCAGAGGCGTATGAGCATAAATGTACCTTGTATCAGTGTTATATTGATTGGGGTTCAACTACAGTCCAGACCGAAGTTAATTTGGAGTAGGCTAGTGTCTGTAAGGATTAATACATTGTATGTTTAATCTGGACTAGGTCCCGAGGTTCTTCTGCATTTGCGGTTTCCTCGTTAACAAAATTCTAGTGTCTCTGTTATTTCTTTTTCGCATTATAATTTTATATAATTGAAATAATACAGGTTGTGCATTATTCAATCGATTAGAATATCCGACCTATTGCTTGTTGATTTAAATCGATTGACACTTTGATATTGGTCTTTGGTACCATCCAAGTTATCTCTCCTTGATTAAACTTGCGAATCATATTTGCTTGAGTAAATAAAATCGAGAGATTGAGATAATAACTCCTTGAGTATTTTCTATTGATTGAGTCTAGTTGATTCTCTAGAAAAACAACTCGGAGTTGTCCATACAGATTGCTAATCGAAATATTAGGTGAGGTTGTTAGACCCCCGCTTTTTCAATTGGTATCAGAGTAGTCAAACACGTTCAAGACCTTACAAGTCTATGTTTGTAGCGATCTGACTCTATGGACAGAGGTGTTATCTCAATAAGCGTACTACCAGTCTTCGATGGCACTAATTACTTATGGTGGAAAATTTATATGCGCGCTTTTCTTCAAGCATGTGATTTACAATCATGGGTATATGTTGTTAATGGTTATAATGCTCCCGTTGATGCAGTTGGAGATGTAAATGTTCCAAAGAATATTGCGAAATACACTCCTGTAGAGATTCTTGCTGCAAAGCAAAACTCCGACGGTTTGAATGCAATTATACATGCCATTACCCCAAATCTTCAGCAACATGTGTCTAACTGCACTAAGTTGCAAGAAGCTTGGGATATCTTAGCAACCATATTTGAAGGAAACACCAGTGAAAAGGAAGCTAGGCTTCAAAACCTTAGTTCCGATTGGCAAAACCTTCGTATGGAAGATGAAGAAACATTTGATGAGTTTAATCACGAAGTGTCTGAAATTTTTAATGCATCTTTTGCATTGGGTAAGACTATTCCTGAAAAGGACATTGTGATGAAAATTCTCAGATCACTGCCATCTAAATACGGTGCTAAGAAGCATGCCATCAATAAGAGAAATAACCTAGATAATCTCTGCAGAAACACGTTGGTTGGAAAGCTTAAGATCTTTGATCATGAACATTCATCCAAATCTAAGGATGTTGCGTTCAAAGCACTAAAGGACACTAAATTACTTGATAAAAGTAAAAAAGTGTATATCTCTGAAGATGATCACTCTGAGACAGATTCATCAGATGAAGATCTTGACAAATCAGTCTTGATGATCACAAGACAGTTTAGGGATCTTCTATTGAAGAAAAGTAAACGGTTCTCCAGAGATAAGCCTAAGGCATCAGTCAAACCTCATAATCGGGTTCCTCCTAAAAACAGGGATATTGATGAAACTGATGATGAGGATATGCCTCAGTGCTTTAAGTGTAAGGGATTTGGCCATTTTGAAAATGAGTGTCCAAATCGTAGAAAGTACACTAGGAACAAAGGTCTTGCAGCAACTCTTAATGAAATATCTGATAGATATGACTCCAATGAAGACGGGAAATCAAGTGTTGCACTTCTTGGTGAAAATATTGATTTTGATAACTGTAGCAATACACATATCAATTTTGATATTCTTTCAGAAGATAATCCAACCATTCTGGAAGAAAAAGTTGACCCTTTTCTTGGAAACTCTGTTTATAATGTTTCAGGATCCACTATGCGCCTAGCTTCTTGCACATTTCATAAGCTTGATTACTATCCAAATGTGACGTGCTCATATTTTTCATTAAAAGGTCATGAACTCTTGAGGTTTTACAAGTTGAAACACAAGCAAAGACACGTCAACAAACTTCATCGAAGATCAAATCATCTAGCAAGAAATCTTAAACTTGCTCAGAAGACCGCAGAGGTATGTAAGATTTTATCTTCGTCTAAGAAGTTAGTTTCCAAGGAAAAATCAAGACCATTTGAGAAGAAAGTATGGTCAAACTGTTTTGATAGACAGAAGCCTGTGGATTCTCCACAAGAGGAAATTGGTAGACAAATTATAGTTCACCACAACGCAACTTGATTGTGTTGTTCTTAAAATCATGTCTCATGTGCCTGATCAAAAGAGACAATGATTGTGTACCTCTCAGGCTTTAGGAAAAGTTTTTTGTTTTCTTTTCTTAGGAGTATTAATCCTTTTTGTATATCAAACAGAATAAAAGGTACTATCGATAATTCTGCTCTTTATAGGGATAAGAGTTGATTGTCCATGAACCTGTTTTATGTTCGAACCCTACATTCCTTTTCCTTCTCTAAAACCTCTATTTATCTTAATACTACTTGTTGAGATAATTGTGAATTCCTCTCACAAACCCATATGCTTATGGACGCTCCAAGAATGATGTCTTCTGATGAAAAAGAAGGTAATATGATTGTTAAGCCATCAATCATGAAGGAAAAATAAAAATCTCCATTGCCTCGAACCTTGAAAAGAAAAAGAAGGAATACGAGGAAGCCAAGAGTTGTTCCTTCAAATTCTCAGAAGTTTTCTGAAGTTCTTGAAGTGTTGAAGGAGCTGCGAAAGGAAATTCAACAAATAAAGGCTTTTGTGTATAAGACCCATAAGATTCAAAAAGCCCTGGTTCGACAACAGCAACCAAGAAGGTTCATCGATATAAGCTCCTTTCTTAATGAACCTTATGTTCCCATGGATGTTGACGACAAGGAGTTCGGGGACGATAATGAATTCTTCAAAGGTCTTAATATCTAGTAAATCTTCTATTTTTTCTCTTTTGTTTAGAAGAATAACTAGTGTCTTGGAATAGTCATTATTGTGATTACACATAGCTATATCCAATGTTTTCATCTTCTTGTTTTTAGATTTTTTGGTTTAAAAATTCTAAGTTTGTTTGGAAGATGATGGTTGCAGCATTAATCTTTTGATTTTATATATTGCAATATTTTGATGGGATATGTTGTTTACGTCCGTGAACTTGATTGTCCCATATTCTGTCAAAAGTAAAGTCGTTCGTGAATTGATATGCAAATATTGATAAAAGGATGTATAGACTTTTGATGAACACAAAAGTTAAGCCTATATTTTCAACTAGTGATGTAAGATAGGTTAAAATCTTTTGTGATTCAAGGATTATGTCTATTGTGTGTCATTGTGCAAATGGGGATGAAACATAGAATGAATCCTTGTGTTATCCACGGTATAGATCCTTATTGATCCATTTTTTATGTATTACCGCGAAGGATCCATTATGTATCTCATGTTGAGCACGATACAACTGAGTCAATTTCTTATTGGCATGGTTGGTTGTTCCATGAGATGATATATGTTGATCATAAAGAACTAAATTAATCAACTTGTGTGGTTATTTAGTTTGTATTCCATAATTTTTTTTATGTTGAGTACATGTACGGTTAAGGTTGTCATGTTATGATAATCTTAGTCGAGGTTCCATAATCTCTTATGTTGAGCCCAAATGAACTAAATCAATCATCTAGTATGGTTATTTAGTTAGCACTCCGTAAGTTCTTCTCATGTTGAGCATAATTGACTAGGATGGTTATTTTTATGATTAACTTAGTCATTGCTCCATAGATATTCTTATGTCGAGTGTGGCCAATTAAATTGATTACTCTTGTAATTAGTTTGGTTGAGTATGACAATTAGATTATTTGCAAGTTTTCTTGTGATTAATTTAATTAATTTTTAAGTCTCCATAAGTTTACTTGTGTTGAGCATATTTAGTCAAATTAATCTTGGTTCGCTTTGGTTAATTTGAGTGAATATTTCTTGTTGGATTCCAAATTCATACTTGTATGTAATTTGTTGAGTCTAAAGAAATCCTTCTTTTCTTTTCAAATTAAGGTCGCTCTTGTTATTCCTTAGGGATTGACATATTATGGGGTAGAGTTCTTTTGAACTTGTTCTTAATTGCCAAATCTTTGTGGGGAGTGCGGCTGTGGAATTTTTAGGGGTTATCTTGCGTCTTTATAAATTCCTTGATGAATGCATTTAGCTCCGGCTTTATGATTGCATCTAAACAAGATGATACATATTTACCTTTGGTCATGAAATGTATCTTACGGAATTTCCATTAGGATCTCATTCTTGTACCTTTGCCAATTTTATTGACAAAAAGGGGGAGAATTAATTGTAGTTCACACTACAAATACATATGGTTTTCGGATCATTATGTAAGGGGGAGTGGTTTCCATGTGAGATGGAGTATTGACTAAGGGGGAGTAAAGTATCACCATAGTATTGTTGTTGAAGTTGTGATGCAATTGAACTTTGACGTTGTGTAATAATACTATGACACTGTATAACAATGATTGAGAACCGATGCTTTTCTCATTGTTATAGCTACAGATTTTCAAAAATGATGATGCTAAACTTACAACCTTTGGGATCATTGGACTACTTAGAAGTGATGAAGATTTCGAGTATTGTTGAAGATTAGACATGTGGAATAGGAGCCACAAAGTTTATTTATATTTTTTTTTATTCCATATGTATTAATAGTTTTGCCACTAAAATTGACAAAGGGGGAGATTGTTAGAGCACTGCTCGGTCGAACTCGCATGCGTTGCTATATCAAGCATGTTTGTCAATGTTAGTGATCAAAACTATAAAGTCTTGATTTCTAGTATACTATAGCTAAGGTCTCGGACTAGGATAAAAAGTGTAGTTGAGCTCAAGAACTCCATGGAAATCATCATATAAGACGAAGGACTACTCAAGGAACCGGTGGATCTTCATCGACTAAAAGGTATGTGGAGAATTGAACTTATCTATCACTCAAAAGTCTATCTACTCTATCTCCTTTCTTGAGACAAAATTCGTTTTACTATATAGACTAAAGATATACACAAGTGACGTTTCGTGCTGAGTATATCTCGCTTATCTATTTCTCGAAATGTGTGTTGGTAAAGATTTCGCTTTAGCCAAGTTCATCTTTGCCTAGTGACGAAAGTCATGTTATGTTTCAATCACTTTGGAAATTGCTCTGACGAAACCTAGTTCGTGAATAACAACTATATGACATCCTCTGAGAATGTTTCAATGATTGAAATGAGAGTTTAGACAATATAACCACTGGGGGATAAAAACATTGTTGTGGTAACACATAAATGTATAAGTCCTTATGCACTTGAACCGAAGTTTGCGAACTTTGTTGATCAAGTAAAAACCGTAACTTGAGCAGTCAACCCAGTCCGCGAACTCAGTCTGCGAACGAGCGTAGTTCTCGAACCCAGAGAATTTCTGCTGGAGTTGAAGCTTGGTTTCAGTCCGCATACTGACGGAAGTTCTCGAACCCGAGAATTTCTGCTGGAGTTTCTGAACTCCAACCGGTTACTTAAGTCTGCGAACCCAATCCGCGAACTTAAGTGGTTATGTCTAAAAGCGATGTTCGTGAACTTATTTAAATTATCTAAGGAATGTTATTGCAAACTATGGATTTATAGTTCATGAATTGATTCGAGTGAATCATATCGTTTTTGATTCAATTGTGTCTTATATAGTACATAAGATCTCATAGCAATTGAACAACTCTCTAACTAGTTCATTTGAGTCATTTGGACTAGTTATGGTGAAGAAGAATATGGTTGATATGAAAGTTATCATTTGGCTAACCATTTGGTTGACTAATCTTGAACCAACTAGTGTACACGTTTGGGTACTGTGTACACAAACCCAAAATCGTCAAGTACATGTGTGTATGGCAAGATAAGTTTTCGATCTAACGGTTGAGAGATATTAGCTTGTATCTAATCAGGTTTTCATCTAACGATGAATATTGAATGCTTTGTTACTAAGCTAACATCGATTGCAAACCCTGATTTGAAAGACTATATAAGGGAGAACTCTAGCAACTAGGAAACCTAATCCCCACACATTCTGTGTGATACTAGTTTGCTAAGCTAGAGTCGACTCTCCTTTAACCTTTGGTTTTCTTCTTCTAAAACCAGGTTAACGACTTAAAGACTTCATTGGGATTGTGAAGCTAGACCGAAACTACTTTTCTTGTAGTTGTGTGATCTGATCTTGCTGTTTCTATCGTACGAGTACAATTGTAATAATTGGCTTGAGATTTCTATCTCTGATAGGTAAGATATAAAAGTAATCACAAACATCTTCGTCTCATCGTTTGTGATTCCACAATATCTTTTTTCGCTGCGTCAATTAAGACTATTGTGAGGTGATTGATAAAACTGAGCTGTTCTTTAGGAATATAAGTTTAGTTTTATTGATTGGTTCCTGCTCACCTTGATTTATCAAAAGACAGAACAAAACTCATAGATTTATTCGTGGTAGACTGATTTATCTATCTTGTAGACTTTTCTATGTGAGACATATTTGTTTGCTAAATTCTTCGACTTTGGGTCATAGCAACTCTTGTTGTGGGTGAGATCAGCTAAGGGAATCAAGTACGCAGTATCCTGTTGGGATCATATGCGTAGGAGCATAATTGTGCCTTGGATCAATGTGAGATTGATTGGGGTTCAACTACAGTCCAGACCGAAGTTAATTTGGAGTAGGCTAGTGTTTGTAGCGGATTAATACAGTGTATGTTTGATCTATACTAGGTCCCTGGGTTTTTCTGCATTTGCGGTTTCCTAGTTAACAAAATTCTGGTGTATGTGTTATTTCTTTTCCGCATTATATTTTTATATAATTGAAATAATACAGGTTGTGCGTTGTTCAATCGATTAGAATATCCGACCTATTGGTTGTTGATTTAAATCGATTGACACTTGTATATTGGTCTTTGGTACCATCCAGGTTATCTCTCTTTGATTAGACTCGCGAATCATATTTTCTTGAGTAAATCAAATCGAGAGATTGAGATAATAACTCCTTGAGTATTTTCTATTGATTGAGTCTAGTTGATTCTCTAGAAAAATAACTCGGAGTTGTCCATACAGATTGTTAATCGAAATATTGGGTGTGGTTGTTAGACCCCCGCTTTTTCAGAATTGAATTCTATAAAATAGTGAATGAAATAGATAATAGTTCCCTCAGATGTTCTGGCCATGTAACTTTTTTTTATATATATATAAACTTTATAATCTGTCCATGTAGATGACTAGCTGTTGTACATGTCAATTTCAAATTCCAAATCAAAATGCTTCCAAATTAAATGAAAGAGTTTATATCCAGGACAAGCACTTTCAAAAACTAACGAATCTCCAAGGTAAAGAAAAAACATAAATCAAATGAAGACACGACAGAGGACTAACCTTGATGGTATCAGCTTTCCTTTTACGTTTCATACTTGCTTGTGATGGTTGTTTTCTCTTTCCCTTCTTGGAACTGATTTTACCTACAATCTCTTGTATTTTCAACCCTCTTAGTGGCCATGGAGTTGTACCATGCTCCACCCGTCCATCGAAATTTGTCCTATCATCGCGATACTTATGCTTCGATGGTAGCCATCTTCGGTGTCCCCTGTAGCAGATCTTCTTAGTAAATGGCAGATAATCAGCAACAGTGCCTTCTCTACAAGTAGGACAAGCACAGTTTCCATGAGTTACACATCCCGCTAAAGTCCCTAACGCTGGAAAATCGTGAATAGCCCACAACAACCTTCACTATTCTCCAGTGCTAGATTAACTAATTATTAATTTATTAAGATTAATTAGTCTTTAGACTTTTATCGTAACTGGTGTAACTTAAAATTTTACTTTGTAAAAATAAGTAAATAGTTCACAGCATTTTAAGTAATTTAGCTATCGGAATTAATTATTTTATTTTATTTTGATCAATATAAGTACTTCAAATTCGATTTCAGGTGAAGTTATAATATCTGAAAATTTTAACTTTACTGTAAGGTTATATATAAATTTTCCAAGTATTATCTATTATAAATTTCCTACTAGTTTAGTTACTCAATTACTTTTATCAACTGTGTTATTATTCTCAATATTCTTAAGTTGATAGTCTGGTTGATATATTAAACCTTAGTCTTTCTAAATATAATTCTACATCCACAAAATCAGATTGAATTCGTATATTATATCTTGTTAAATAATGGTGTTGATAAATTAATATGATATAAATTTGAGTCTACATAAAATTACGATATATTCTAATAGTCTTTAAATTTTTTTATTAATGTAAAGTATTATATTAATATATGAATTGATTTTTTTTTCTTTCAATTATAATATTATTACACTAATCATCTGAATATAATTGTCACTATTTCATGTACATTTGTTTCATTTTATAGATTCACTGAATCATTTATTAGATTAAAGATAATTTATAATTTAGCTTAATTTACAAAACTTAATTGAAGATAAGCGTAAATAATTTTTCCATAGCTATTTAATCATAATTATTAATTTTATCATTATATATCTTTAGTGAAATTTTAGTTAAGTTGAAGTTCAATATTATACTAATTAAGAAATGCTAGCACAACTTATCAAAATTATCACTTTTATTATAATTTATGATTACTATTATAATATTTTTATTATTAATTAACATTGATGGTTGAACTAATATTCACTGCTATTATTATTAAGTTCCAATATTATTATTAACATTTATGTGGTTACTCCATAATTTATTTACTCTTCACATAAGTCCATGTGTTCAGTAAGTTTCTATTTGATTTACAAGTTATATCAATTTTACTAATTTCACTATTATTATTATAGTATTATTAAATTGTTTACGTGTTCATACTTTTTAGATTAATTATTATCAAATCCTAAAGTATTGGTGTACTCTACAATTTTTAATTCAATACAATTACAAACACTCAACAAACAAATCAATCAATCAGATATATCTTTTAATTATAGATAGCTTTTAGTGATTTAAAATTTATCTCACAAACCCAACCCAGTTCTAACTAATCTAGTTCACTAACTGGCACTGGCTATTTCTATCTTTTCCCATATAAGATCTAATAATGAGCTCTGATACCAACTCTGTAGCGCCCCCTAATCTAGCAGCTGACTAAACCAAGAATTTAACTAAATAAAGAGGCACTAACAATCTAAATTAAACACTTAGACTTTCAATTAAGAAATCTACTACAACTTAACCCAAAACTAGCCCCGCTCTGAAATATACATATATATATAATCTCCTCTCAAATGATACATATACAATAGTGATTTGGTTTACAAAGAATATGCAACAATAAACATAGCAGAAGTTAATCATCTAGCGAACTCAACACTTGAAGCTTTTTTTTGCGCTACTCGATCATCACTTTGAAACTGAAAGTGGGAATGGGTGAGCACATCATCCCTAAAAGGGGTGCCCAGCAGGAATAACAACTAGATTTCAAGTAAACATTAATATGATTCGAAGACAATGCAAGTTAAATCTAAAATCGGTAATACAAGGAAAGACAATAAAATATAACGTAGAAACTTCTTCATAGACATTCATAAATAACAGTAAACATCCATGTATGAGATGTGTGTAGCCGCACATAAGGGAAGAATAATATTGTGGTGCATCGCCCTAGCCATAATAATATTGCGGTGTATCGCCCTAGCCATAGACTACTGAATATATATAAATGAAGAATAATATTGCGGTGTATCGCCCTAGCCATAATAATATTGCGGTGTATCACCCTAGCCATAGAATACTGATATTGTGTCGGCACACATCTCACACCACACCAAGCACACAAGGATATGCATGAATTTCACAACATAAAGATTGATTTGTAATACAATAATGAATACAAGAGAGTTCGCTATCGATTCCCACCTATTTTGATGGCAAGCCTCGCATACTTTGAGATCTACAATCCACTGGATCATCCTTTGAATCGATCGTTGTTAATACAGACTAATTGATAATCAATACAATCATTCTAAAGATTAGCCAAGAGGCTCATACACGGCTCATAACATAAACTCATACAATTCTCTAGTTATAAACTAAGTGAACTATCTAATGGTTCTAAGCCCATCTATGGTTCCACACATTTTCATTATCTATTTTTAGCATACAAAATTTGATTGGTTCTACAGTCCATTAAATCTGTTTTATGTATATCTACTACTTTGTAGAAGGAACCAAAGGTTAATTCGGACCATATGGGGTCCAAAATATCAATGTAGGAAATTAAAGTCTATTCTGGTCAACTAACAGTCAACGATAACGGTCAATAGAGTCAACTAACGGTAAACGTCAGTCAAAGGTCAAGGTAAGTCAACTGGTCTAAGGTCAGGTCAACGAGTTAACTCACTGAGTCAAGTCTGGTTACAGGGTCAACTCAGTCAGAAGACTGATTCATCTCAGTCAGATGGTCTGAGTCAGATAAGTCAGCTAGACTGACTGGGATGACTAATATGCCAAATGCCTAAGCCAAACTTTTATTTTATACAACAAAACAAACACAGACTCATACCAAAAAATGCATTTCTAACAGTCAGTTGTAAACCTACAGCTTAACCAAATTACAACCCCTATTTCTTATTCTTAATTCTCAATCAAAACTGTTAATATCAACATCTTTTCTAATTCAGCAATCACACTCTTGTCAACTGAACCCCAGTTCATCGATCCTCTCTGCCACCTTCACAACATTACCATCTTCTTAGGTTCACCACAGACGATCACCATTCATTTCCTGCATATTATCATATTCAAACTCAGAACCATACAATAATCACCTCCATATGTCCAATGCCTCCACCAACAGCTTCTCTTGTTCACTTCGTTCTCATTTGCATAACCACTCTATGTCTCACTGTCTTCTACATCACTGCTATTGCTGCTTCATAACTTCAACTACATCTCTATCTCCCCTGCAATTCAATTTACAATAACAATTTCCAATCACCAACAGCTCAGTTTAAGTTCAACTGAACCAACACATCAACAAAATGTCTGCAATAACAATTCCATCTTCATTAACTGAGTTCATGAATTGAAATTCCAACTCAACTCAAATAATTTAGCTAATATATCACCACCTGTTCTTTCAATAGCAGACAACCATTATAAACCTTCACCGAAAACAGGTACACTCCCCTCTACAGATTAAAAAATCTTCATACTTTCTAAACTTCAGTTCAGGTAACTCTATACCTTCAACCTAAGTTTCTACCAGTTCAATTAAATTCAGTTTCCCCCATTCATGTCACTGCCATTTCAACTCAACAGTCAAACATCACTAGAACTCAACCCATCTTCATTACCAACAATAAAGAAATACTCATTTCATCTCCTGCTCATTCTCTCAATTCAAACACACATCCATTTAAACCACCAGCACCATTAAAATATGCATCTCCACTTGTAACTTCTACCAACTTTAATTCACATGAAACACCATTGTAACACAACCACCTTCATCTGTAACTCAATTCAACACTGTTACAATTCATGTATCGCCCAAACTTATCACCTAAGCAGCAACACAAACACTTGCAGTTTCATTCTTCTTCATTTATAGTTTCTAACTCAAGAACCCTAATTACAAAGACTAATTCACACAAACCCTTCACCTAGATTCCAAATCATTCATCACAGACCCAAATCCTTAACATGCAACCTTAATTATTCAAATCCATAATTTCTGGTTGATTTAGGGAAGAACAGAAACCCTAGTCTCTATGAAATCAAATTAAACTTCATATATCCAATTACACTTCAATTAACAACAAACCCAAGAAATATAATACCAAACTAAATTCAATTTCACAAAGAAATCACTCAAAACAAAAATCCTAAATTTACCTGGTTATGTGATTCTTCATCAGAACAACTTCAAAACTTTAATTAAACACCAACCCTCATAATCTTCATTTGTCGACAGTCCAATTAACTCATCGATTCACCTTAGAACTTGAAATCAAACCCAAAATCCTAATTTCAACTACAACAGCATAAGCTCCTTTCTTCTCTCGAGTTCACATATCTTCAATTCTAACTTCATCTTCTTCTATTCATCATATTAATCAAGTTCTTATGAATATCTCACACGAAAACAAACTCAATTCATCCGAACTGAGATCGACAGAGAGGAGAAGAGAAAGAACAGAGAAGAAGAAGGAAGAAGGAAGAAAGAGAAAAATAAATGAGAAATGAGTTTCTCTTGACACGTTTGGTGATGATAAGGCCAAACAATTTTTCCATGACACCTAATTTTTGGATATGAGCAGCCCCAGGTCGGTCTAAGGCCCTTCATACTTATCCGATGATATATTCTGCGTCCAGTGTCCGAATAACACGTTCGAGTAGTCCATTCCGCGTAACTTTCCAAGATATATCCAGTGACACTAGTTTCGAATCTTAATCGTTGTTAGATTAATTTCTATTAATTAACGTTCGTGTTAAACTAATCGAGTCATTATCATCTAATTCGTCACTTGACCGGTCTAATAGCGTTGACGAGCTTGAGGGTCCTTACATTAATATTATCATCTACTATAGAAGCACTATCATCCTCAACAACATCTCCTAAATTTTCACCCTCACCTATAGCAGGATCAATATCTACATCTCATACATTCTCAGCTACATCGCTATTACTAGTGTTATCCACATGTGACCGTGCTTCTACTTCTAACTTTTCCCCGTGAAAACACCATGTCGTTTATGTAGAAAGAATACCATACTTAAGCAAATGCAATGAAATTTCAGTAAGTGGCCCCAATCCTTTACCATTCTTTCTTACATCTACTACAAGGGCATGAGAATAAGGTATTTCCGCCACCATTTCTATTAACAAACTCTATGAATGACCTAACCCCTTCTATGTACTGAGCATACTTACAAGGAAATTTCATCCATAATTTATCAATCATAGATGACATACCCTAAAGACAGTATATCTATGTTAAAATTCAGACAGTATGTGTACAGTTACATCAATATAAAATCAGCAGCATTTTTTAATATGATATCTACTACAATTATAACATGTACCTATGAATTTGATATGCACACAACATCAGATTAATGAAAAAAATAATATCATTTAAAACTATATTAAATCAATTCCACGAAACTGATATATCTACTTCAATTATAACCCTAGTGTACATTTCTAATAACAAATGAATACAACCACACAATAAAGCTAATTGGCTATCCAAACAATGGACTGTCCACGACAGTCTTAAAAGTATCATGGTCGTACAACTTTGCCATCTTGGTTGGAAGACTTAGATTGCTCCACGAATGATTAGGGAAGTGCTAGCATGCACACTGGCGGCCCTACTTTCCCCTCACTCGAACATCTTTCCCACGGCAAGGCCATAGGGCGATGAATCCATTGCCAGAAATATGACAGACGTGATGCTTCTAAGCCCAAATTTGGGTCGCGGAAGTACACTAGAGTCTTAAATCGATCACGACCATCCAACTTAGCCAGCCTATTTGGATGGCTTAGATCGCATTTTGGACCATCAGGAAGGTACACATAAGTTCACCGCCAACCCAATATTATCCCCACGTGATCGATTTCCCCAAGGGAATCCAACGGCATGCCAAACCGCTTGGTAAAACTCGCGTGGACGTGGCTGTTTCAAAACCCTAATTAGGGTTTACGACAACATGCTTCTGTCATAAATTGATCACGACTATCCATCTTCTCCAGCCTAAACGGATGGTGTAGATATAGATTCATGTGGTCCCAAAGGTGTTAACATGTCCACCATTATCCCACCTTTACATGTGACTGGCCGGCCTATGCAAACCATGGCTAAATGCCTCGAAGCGCACGCCCAAAAGGTGATAGGCCACATGGCCTTCAAACCCTAATTCGTGCTTTGCGGTAATATATTTCTATGGCAAATTAATCATGACCACTCATCTTCGTCGGTCGAATTGAGTGGCCTAGATACGATTTTTGATGAACTAAGAGGTGTAGACATGCACGCCGGATGCCCATCTCCATGCACGCACGATCAGCCCGTATGGATTATCCCTCAGTGCTTAGATTCGGTTGTCCAAAGTAGGGACGGTGCATGGTCCCTAAACCCTAAATTTCATCAACGGCGATGCATAACTGCTGTAAATCATCTTGTTCGTCCAGCTTCACATGCATAGTTGGACGATGTAGATTTATTTCCAGTAAACCTGCAAAGCAGCATGACAACCACCATCCAACTCTCTTTCACAAGGAGTGAGCGACCAAGTGATGGCTTGTTTACAGAGCCATCAAACGATCACCCAAAGATAGTCTGGCATTCTGCCATTTTAAGACGCTCAATCCGCGACTTATCCAATCAAGCTTTAAAACAACGATGCTTCATGCATATCGATCGTTTTGAGCTTCTTGATTAAAAGCGATGCATTACATGCATCGAGCACATACGATATTTTATTAATATCAATTCCATAAATTTATTTAACATAATATCACCGTATGCTATTTTCTGTGGCAGGTCCCAAGACTTGACCCACTCATTCGAGACGTCAAACATGTCACAAACTGGGGGATACTTACTGGGGTATTGGTCTGGATGTTTACAGCGTGCGGCGTGCAACACACCCATTACGAGAATGTGTCAGGAAAAGATGGACGGTTAATGGTAATGAGGGAAGTGTGCAAAGGCGTGATCGTGTGACAATCACCATCCCTACACGACCCCACTACTCCATCACTTAACTTCCTCCACTTCCTACGAGATGAGGATTGCGCTCAAATGACTTGTATAAATAGGTTCTTCGACCTATTTTCAAATAACACAGAAAACCAAGTTGTTATCAACGTATCCAGAAAACACCCAGAACTGATAGCTTATATTGTACAAGCCAGTTCAACATTCTGATACAAGTCATAAACAGCCAACACCTTCACAATCTCAACACCTTCTTCGCTTCCCACCCTAAGATCAACCCCATCTCCTTTACTTTGTGACTGAAGCAAGTCTGGAACGGCCATTTCTTGGTTTAGGGCAGAACTGTATAAATTGATCTCTTGAATCTAATGTACTCTCGTGCAGTGCATTTGTTTAGGTTTTATATTCGTTTCTCATCCACACACACCCAAATTTACCAAAACCAGTAGAAACAGTTTTCACCCTCAAACACTAGGCATAAAGCATGCCTTGAACCTGCACATAGGCCATTGTAGGCCTAATTACACCTCTTTACTTAGCTTAGGCATTGCTGAGAGCATGCACTTGTCTTGTTCGTGCCAAGGGTGCATCAATCAGGCTCATGCAGTACTTTCCTTAGGCTTATATGAGCTCCGTTAACTTGCATATTGATATAGCTTACTTTCATGGCCATGCCCAATGCACCATTGATGTATGCCAACTCTGTACAGCTTAATAGGTATTATGAGCATCCAGTGAATGGCATGAAACTAGCCTCATCAAGTGTGGCCACAATCATCTCTTGCATCGAAATACCGATCCAGATGATATGAGAGGTCAATATGTTGCAATCATCTCGTAATTAGATTATATGAGCGACAATGTGCTGGACCGGCAACGGTGCAACACGTTGCGGCTGCCTACGTACCCTTCCTTACTCTAAAGGGATCAAGTGCTGACCGTAGTTCATCCACGAAGGGACAACAACTTTAGCCAACTCGTTTTGCAAGGTCATGGCCAAGCAATAATAGTAATCGCCTAATCTGTATAGGTCGTTCCGTCAAAATGCACAAAGGTTTCACATTACTGAGTCCGCGACGTGGCATGGTAATGTCCATGTTTAATAGGCTCTATTGGCAACACTACACAACTATAAATGAGGCCTAAACATCATTTATGCTCTTCCGGCTAAGCTATGGAGCTTACTTGGTGCATAATCCGCATATGCACCTTCAACCAACTACCCCTCCCTATATATGTCTAAAGGATATTTCTACAACTTAAACCAGGGGACCACTTTTACATTCACCAAGTACAATTTTTGAGGTGCTTGCTTCACTATTCATGGTGCCATGTACTTTTGAAAACCCTGCAATGATTGATGAGTTTTCGTTCTGGCCCATAGGCCAATTGTAATATTGCGCAATATTCTCTCGGACAATTCGATGTGGCATATTACACAAATGTAGTGCAATATTGAATTTAGGCCAACAGACTGCATAATGCGTTAAGGTAATGCTACAACGCTCAAGGCCATCTACCCAACTGGCCTAATGCATCATTTGATGCGAGATTGTGTTTCGGCCAATATAGCTAGCAACATGATATTGGCCCTTGGCCAATATGCCAGAAATAATGCACCACTTTTGCGAGATATTGGCCTTGGGCCAATACGCCTCTTTTCACGCAACAAAAACTTTGGATGAAGCTTCATCTCAGGCCATGACGCATCTTTGAGCACGCGCCATACTAAAAACACGGGGTAGTATCTGGAATAACCATGACAACTAGATTAGGATCTAGAATTTAAGGTTATAGATTGTGAATAAGAAAAATGTTAATTATTTATGGTAAAAAATAGCGTAAGTATTATTGCGAATTTGTATGCATGGTTTTAATTATTATATCAACTGCATATTTTTGATTTTCGATGCACTCTATTATTTAAGGCTATAGGTTGTGGTTGCTCACCTTTTTTTCCTCTCGTTCCATAGAGTATGAAGAAAGCCTAGTCGTGAAAGAAATATTATACATCATGGGGATTTGGGTATTGCTATTTGAATTTATTGTAAGTGTTGGTTTGTTTTGATTTGATATTTTTGATTATGTAATTATTATTATTCTATAGTTTGTAATTTATAAGTAATATTATAAATTTCATTTGAGTTTTGAACTACAGATTTTGTTTATTTTAGAACGAAAAATCTGGCCATACACAAGTGGCGGTCCAGAAATTTGGACTTGCTAGCTGGATCGGACCTGACCCACGAGGTCGAATCTGTGTCTGCTGGAAGTCCGAAAATTCGGGATGTCGCACTAATCCTAGCCCGAGACTTGACTTTAGTAGACCTAAAACTAAGATATAGTTTCGTACACCCAACATTGACAACAAGCTTGAGATAGCAAAACTTGTGAGTTCGACTGAGCTATGCTCTAACAACACTAATTACTTATAGTGAGAAATTGTTATACGTTCTTTTTTTACAAGTTAAGGGTTTCAAAGATTTAGTTTATGTTGTCACAGGTTACACACGTCCAACTGTTGTTGTTGCTGGTGTAGAAAATTTTAAATAATTTGAAGACTTTGACAATGTTAATATTGAAAACGGAAACCAAAATTATGATGGGATTAACCTACCATTCACGCCATAATCCAAGATCTCTAACATGATGCGACTAGATATGGAAATTTGAAAGAAGTTTGGCATATCTTGGAGACCTTATTCGAAAGGAACACCGTAGGGAATAGACAAAGCTTCAAAACCTATCTTCTAACATGGAAAACCTTTGTATGTTTGATTCTTTGATTTTCATGGAAAACTCTCCCAGATAGTTAATTCCTCACATTCGTTAAGAAGAACTATTCTAGAGAAGGACATTGTTTGTAAATCCTTAGGTCGCTACCGTTAATATATGAGTCTAAAAAGCATGAGATCACTGAAGCAAATGATCATTCAAAACTATAACAACGAGTGATCGGGTTGGTAAATTAATGATCTCTGATCATGAACACTAGTCTGGAAAAAAAATGTATTTCTCTTAAAGTTGTGAACACTAGTCCTCTGAGGATAAATCTAGTAAATTTTGGACTAATGATGATAATCCACGACATAAAATGAATTTCAAGTGATTATAGCCTAAAAAAAAAAAACTTGAAAATAAAAAGAAAAATAATTTCTAAAGATATACATTATTTCCTTCTCATAAATTAAGAATTTATGTTGATGATGATGTTCAAAGGGTCTTGGATTGACTGCCCTAACAAAAATTGGTATATGAAACCATGCATTACAACTCTTAATTGCATGTCTGATGATGATGGTAATCAGATGTGTAAGACGGACAATATTGCCTATGTTGTTAGAAATTTTGATCAAGACACATATTCCGACTCTGATGAAGAAGTGCACCATGAAGATCTGGTTGCTAATAAACTTCTCAAGGAATGTCATCTGAAACTTTCAAAAACTCAAACGCCCTTCTGTAAGGAGGCACAATATGTTAGACTTAGTTGTGCAAATATTGAATTGCTAAAGCAACTTGATTTTGTTGGTGCAAGCAATTATCTTAAACAAATTCAGGGTTTCAAAGAGCGAATCTCTCATGGTCGTGAACGAGAAAAGATACTTCAAACAAAATTAGATAATCTAGAGAGCATTGAGATGGATTTGTGATTCAAAACAAAATGATCACAATATTCAAATCGAATCATCTAAGAATGATGTAGTCAATACTCTTCAAGATATTAAAAGGTTGGAACAAGAAAATATGAATTTAAAAGAAAGCTTAAAGCTCAGTCATAACTCAGACAAATTAGCCTTAATATTAGGAGATGTAGAAATCATCGTGACACACGAGGATCGAGCTATAAGCACTCCTAGTACTTATAAAGAGGTAAAATTTGTCAAGGCTAAAGACTCTGCTTAGCCAAAGGCTTCCCTAATATCAAAAGTTCAAAATCTTCACCCTGAGTGAACAATGGAAAAAATGAATTTCATCAAGCTCAAAGCAAGTGCATCCACATCTAGATAACAATAAGCATCACTTTCTCTAGGTAATGAATTTGAAGTTAATTTTTTGGTCACATCTTACTCTTGGGGTACTTTACATTTCACAAAAGTCAATGCAAAATCGGTGATACCAAACTTCACTATCTACCAATTTTAGTTTGACAATTTTGGTGACAATTCTTTTATGAAACTCAAATGATAAATTTGAAGCTAATTTTTTAGTAACATATTACTCATATAGTGCTTTACATTCTTACGAAAGTCATTCTTACCAAATTTAATTTCAACCGTTAGTTTTCGACAACCGACATTGTGTATCTTCGATTGTGAATGTGGAGCACCATATGAAGTATCAACTTCAAATTAATATCGATTGGACTTTTTAAAAACTATTTGTGCTGAAGTATACTTGAAAACTACCGGAAATGTTCTAGGGATGAAGCAATGTATTTCTATGTAGTTGTAATGGGTTCCAACACTTTCACTGGATTGTTTTGCCAAAAAAGGCAAGTTGCTTTTGAGGTTACCAATAAGGGTTTTGGATATATTTAGATACACGATGAACAGTGAGCACATCTCTGTCCACTGTTTTTGCCGTATGTGTTGCATCGAATGATCTATTACATAGAATGTTATAGCACATTTGCTAGAGGTCCTACAATCCTATTAGTAGATCTTAATCTTGGCAAGACGTTACATAATAATTTTAGTTTTAGGAAAGACGAGACAGGTAAATGCAGTTGACCAGATTAATGCCACGCTAGACGTGTTTTGGCTACGTCCGTCTCAACCACAGCTGATCGACTTTAACTACTGTATATGCAACTAAAAGCACATACGCTCTAGTTAATCTTTAACTCAACCCATCAAATGAAGAACAAGAACAAATCATCCTTGATCACCACCAAATGAGCAGTGTGCTTCAGTGGTTTGAGAGAAAGAGGTGTTAATCTAAAATATGATACAGTAGTGCAACTTTTGTAGAAGTTACATATAGCCGAGTTTCAAGCCACAGTGTTGTCTCCTTCTCTCCTCAGTAATTCCTGCAGACACGAGCCAAAAGCATCAAGCTTCCCAGATAATTCATCAGTGGTTAAACGACTATAAACATGACAGGACACGAAAGAAAAACCGCAATTTCGTAGGCCTCATGTTGGAACAAAAGAGAACAAAAAGATAAAGATCCAAGTAAGAACGCAAGGAACCCCTACAAACTGTTTCCTAAGAGTTGTTGGGACAAGCTATGACACAATTAAAATTCACAGCCTCTTGATTTTGGTCATGGCAAAATATTGAGAACAAAATGAAAGGACCACACCAGCGGGATTTTGAAAAAGCGAAGGGCAGAACCGTTTGTTAAATCCCATATTCAACTTGTATTAACCGTCAACATTAGTTTTTTCCATCCAATTGGTAGAAACCTAAAGAAACGAGAGAAGAAAGAAAGAGAAGAAGAAGAAAAAAGGACAAGGGAAGAATATTGACTTTCAGAATGCAAAAATGTAGGGCATCAGAAAACTATACCCGTTTGGTTGCTGCAATTGACTGACGCTGTCTTTCTCTCTTATCACTTTGGCACTCACCACACCAGGCAGAAAAATCCTTCTGGTACTTTTTTAGCTCCCTAAAAGCTGAACTGTAAAAGAAGTTGCACATGAAGTATCAACCAGTAAAACATGTTAGGTACCTTTGAATTTATAACAAACAAATAGAAGTTAATTAAGAATCGGGATGCTTTTGGAAAATAAAAAATAAAAAAGATGTAATCAATGCTAATCTATTCTCCTCTTAGCCAAATCTAAGAACTAACTATTCGTAAAAGAGACAAAAAAAAATTCTTACTATTAAACCAATCTAATTAGTTGTCCAGAATTAAATAGAAAGAACAATCACTGTGCCAAGCAGATTGTTATTTTATTAGCCTAAAATCTCATTTTCCTGTTATTTACTACTACATTATATAGGGTGTCCCCTTGTCCTAGTTTTATGAGATTTAGGCGTGTCCCCATAATCGTGTCCCATGCATGTGCAACCTTAATTAGGCTATATTTTACAATGAACCCACTCTTTCACACAATATTAAGGCCCAATCGTCTACTTTAGCTCTGTTCATTAAATTTACAGTTTCTACTCTTAAAAGACTAGCAAACATGCGCTGTATGATTTCTACAATTTAGGAAAAGATATTGGGAAGAAAGAAATTTGCTAAAAAAAAAAGAATTTTATATCATTATCTATGCTCATTGTATGGGCATCTTAAAGAGCTTTCCAGATTGATTGTGGGAATGTTATAAATACCCTCCATTTTTGTTGATTTCGCACAAATACCCCCGAGGGGTAAAAAAAAAAAAATTTGGAATCTTCCAGATTTTGGTAAAATCTGATTTATAGTTTCAAAGAATATGAAACTTTTAAAAATTTAAATCAGTTTTTATAGCAATCATTTTTGCAAAAAATAATACTCCCTCCATTTCTGCATAGGATATACTATCACTTTTTCATTTTAGCTAATTTTTATATTGTTTTTCATACACCATTTCACCTAAAGTCCTATATATTTATTAAAAATTAACACCGAAGCTCACCATAATTCTCATTTGTGGCTTTACATTGTTGTTATTTTTACCCAATGCCTCGTC
Organism: Papaver bracteatum; assembly: GCA_023529315.1. Classification (NCBI taxonomy): domain Eukaryota; kingdom Viridiplantae; phylum Streptophyta; class Magnoliopsida; order Ranunculales; family Papaveraceae; genus Papaver; species Papaver bracteatum. The sequence continues at coordinate 3,247,872 of JAJJWX010001246.1, forward strand.
GTATGCCTCGCCCCAAACAACATAGGTACAGACATCAGATTCATGAGAAAACGTTCTAGAGCAACGATTTTACAGTTCTGGTAAAGGTTATTGCTATGGAAAAGTTTACACTCTAGGCAACAGAATATTAGATATGCAGACAGATAATGTTTAAAACTAGAATAACTCAGATTTGAGCTAGGTAAACATTTTATCTTTTCGCTGATCAGGACATCAAAACCAAAAGTGAGAGATGGAATTCCCAAATGTTCAGCTGATTCGATTCTCATTAGCTGTTATGAGATATTGCAGGTGGCCTGGTGGTTATTACTTATTAGTCTACGCTATCAGCCTACTTTAGCCTTAGCAAATTCCTTCTAGCTGAACTGAGAGCAATAGTACACTAAGAAGTAAAACAAATGCATATATTGGAGCTATGGCTTCACCTTTCACACTTGCACTGAGAAAACATACCTTCTGCACCAAAGGAGTAAGTTAATCCTATGCCCTGATCTAGTAGCCCTGGCACCATGCCTATGCCGACCACGATGAAGCACCGCTTGTCCAGGAACATGGGAATAATCGAAGGATTCCTGTTGAAGTAAAAGAAACCTCCATTGTGTCAAAAAAAAAAACAAAAACAAAAAAAACAAAAACAAAACCAAAACCAAAACCAAAACCAAAACCAAAACCAAAACCAAAACCTCCATCAGAAAGACTGTTCTATTTTTTTCAACTTTCAAAACCAAAAATAAAAATAAGATATGAAAAAGAAAGAAAGAATTTTCTGGCACCTTCCAGGCACCACAACATTTCCTCATGTTGTACATAACAGCCTAAAACATCAAGTCTCTAGAATGTGACGTGATTTTTAGGAACGAAAGAACAACAAACATAAATCGACCCAGATGTGGTTTTATTTTAATTACTTTGTTCTGTAATGCAATATAGCAAACAACAACAAACTGTCAGTTCTGCAAAAAAAAACCACTAAATAAAATAAAAAACGGATAGAAAAACAATAACGCTAGATCTAAAAAACGGATAGAAATACGATAATGCTAGATCTACTACAATCACGAGATAGGATCAGCTTCTAGCCAAGGTGGCCAGTCTCCTAAGACTGAATATGCTCGAAGGCGAGGGACCAGCTATTCCTAGGTTTCTGGACGAGAATGCACGATGGATCTATCACTTAACAAAAATGTTCAAATACACTTGCAGGAGATAGCTGTCTTTTCAAGGAAATTATACTCTTTTGATGTCAATCTGAAACAGATTTGGCTCTCTTTCAGCTCACCAACTAAACAATTTGTAAATAGGTGGAGTGGTTCTAAACCTGAAGTATGGTAACTTTTGAAATCTAGGTAATTTTATAGTTACCGGTAATAATGTGCAGTATAGAACATGTTACACTTAGACCACTTTTACACATTGACTCACCTCAGGCTGCGATTCGGTATTTACGTGCTTGTCACAGCGGATTCCTCGAAAGAACAAGTCACCACCGGAAAATTGCTTACCCAAGCACACATTCAAAGTGACTTCAGAGTCATCCACGTGAAAGCCTACATTCATAAGACTGTTTTGACTTAGAAAAGGATGAAAAGGCATCAATTTCATGATCTTGTAAGCATAAATATACCCACTAGTGTATTCCAAACCAAAAAAAATAAAGAAAGAAAGAAAAGTAAAATCAAAAGGAAGGCACGAGGAAGGGTTACGCCTAAAGGATCACACACTATGTGGTGCAGATCCAACACAAAGATCATCAAAATTTATGATGGGAGAAGATATTTGTACTCCTAATGAATTCAATTTGTTATACTCAAAAAGGTCTTACAGTGACAGACTTTTTGTCAGCTGTGGATCCCCCATAATCCTGAGAATAGTTGCAACATGAATGGCAAGGGTTAATCTCTAAAACACAATTAATAAGGCATAATATCAAAGCTACTTGGCACTTCCAGCATTTCAAAGATTATGCATGGATCATGATGGTCCTCATCCACTTATGCACCAGATACAAGGCCTACGTACCTAAGTGGAATATGCCCACATTAATATCCAGGCCAAGTGAGCCAACTGCAAACTCGGACATTTGTTGTTTAGATAGGTTGCATTTACCAAGCTATAGACTCGCTTGATGTTGTTTTTCTTTCAAAAAGGTTAGGTTGATTCCCCCTTCTTTTTGTTTTTTCTTCTAAATTTCTCACTTTCAAGGGCTTTGCCCAAAAAAAAAAAGGTGAGCCAACTCTGACAGCTGTGGTTCTAAAGGTCAACAAGCACCAGGGACCATTTTCTGAAGAACAGACATACATTCCTAAGTAGAGCTTCAAGGAGATAATTCCACTGGAAATGTTGCAATATTCCATGGCAAAGCCTCGGGGCCATAAGTTTTGACAATTACTACTTGCTGCGGACCAGATAGAAACTCAAGCTATTATAGCCAACCTAAGTACATGAAGCAGCACGATCATAAAAAGTATAGGAGAAGCAACAGAATATCTCAAAAAGATAATAAATCACCTACCCAAGTCAACATCCCTGTCTTTTCCATATTCAACAACAAAACCATGATGTGAATCTAGAGTAGACCCACCAACTTCATGAAAGAACACTGCACAACAAGTTTAACTTCAATATCAACAACGACGAAAGAATTCAAAGACATCGTTGGCTTGCTTAACCTTCCTACAATTTTATAAAAATGGACAAATTAGCATCAATAAAAATGTGAGAATATCACCTTTAGATATGGGACGCACGAAGTCATCCATAAGCTTGTCAAGCATGGTTTCCAATCCAAAATCATCAAGAACAGCACCATATTTATTCATCGTATTTGGACGCATGATTCTGAAATTGGATTCACTCACCCACTTTTCAAAATTATCCACCTAAAAAACCAAAGTGTGTTAAGAGAGTAAAATGGAGAATCACATAGCATAACAGCTTAAAAGAGAAGACTGAAAAATTGTTACACCATGGCACTAATTGAGGGATGATTCATACCTCAGATAGCAACATTTTACAGAAATCCTGATGGAGCATTTCAAACGTATACACTCCTGGTGAGGGCTCAGATATTATACTTCTTAAACTCTCTTCTGTATTTTTATTGATTGCTTCAACAAATGATTGAACAAAAAAGGTTGCAGGATCCATAGTGTACAGCTCTCTATGCAATGGCTGCAAAGAATCAAAACCAACAACAGCGTAAGAAACTAACATACTGAACGCAGGATTTTTAACATTTTATATAAAAAAGCAACATAAGAGACGGCTCAATTAGTTGAATAACATAAAAGTTTAACAGGCCCTTGACTGTCTTTACACCATTATTTCAACCCATTATCCTCTACTACAACAAAAATATCCACAAAAACTGGAGACAGTGAAGAACTGATGCCCTTTTAAGAACCTAGGAGAGGTCAGCAGTGTTTGCATAAATCCTAAAGCTAGGTCTTTATGCTTGGCTTGGTACTCGTACCAACCCGAAGAACAAAATTTTAGTAATTTTGGCGAAAGATTCATTTTTAGGACCTTGGTAGAAATAAATCAGGTGTTGACAGAGCACTACCAATTTTTCATGTCATATATCAACAAGACTAAAGACCCCTCCTCGAAGAAATTACAATACACTGGTGAGCCTAAATTCACTCTATTAGCAGTAGCCACAGGTACTAGCAAAGCTTCATAAGCAAAAGTTGATGCTAGAAATATGAGCTTGTTCAATCCTACAATCATATATTGTTCAGCTGTCCGCTTAAGCAATAAAACATAAGGCTTTCCTTGACGCTCCACCAAGCTTAATGGAAATGCTTCTGGGAGTGAAAGTCCAGTCCAGGGTGTCATGCGCAGTTTTGACCTGTTTGTTCGAGCTACTCAAAAGAAACAAGTTCAGAAACTAAAGACTTGGCAAGCTATTGGTGGACCAGGAATTTATCTCACTAAACTTCACATTTTAAGCGTATAAATAATCCCATTATGTAGTTGGGAGGGTATTATTTGGCGCTGCAACCTACATAATATAGACCCCGCCACCACAGCCAACAGCCCGACCCAAACAGCATAGATACTTGCCAGTCAAGAGGGTAGGAATCATAATTCCTACCTACTAACAAGTGATGAGACATCTATTCAAACTCATCTCCAATTTATGGTAGTAACTAACTTCGCAACCTTGAACAGCAGTGGGCTTATTTTCAATTGAACCTCCGTAAGTGATTACATCAACTTTGGTCAAATTTATCCACTTATAGCTTCAATTTACTTAAAATTACATAAATTAACAAGCAATGACAACTAGTTCATCACTGACATAACATAAATAGGATACAAAATCTTTCAGTGCAGCAACAGGATAGTTTTACGCATTTAACTGAGAAAAGGAGATCCAAATATGACATAAACAAAGAACACATAAACATATACCTTCATTTCTAACTATTCAATAGACAAACAACAAGACTATGAATGTTTGCCATAAGTTCATACAGTACTGTAACGCCATTTTGTTCACAAGATGCATTACTTTGCCAGACCAATGATGCATTAGTTAGCACTTAACAGAAAATAAGGAGCACACTTCGGTAGTATTGATCTTGGAAATATGTTTTTAACAAACATGCAATATACCTCCAATGACATCTTGAACAAACAGAATTGAGTATTTGGATATACCAAATAAAAATAAAAATTCATCAAAAGACAAACCTGATAGTTTGCGATTATTTTTTGCCTGTATTCTCTGTGCCTCTGGACCTGAGTCACAAAAAATGTAAAAGATGTTATTAGAGGTGCAGTCGTTCCTTTTTTCTGTTTCAGAAAAAATATGGACTTCAGCTGTGTTTGGTAATGATTGATATTAGATTGCTCACTCTTTGAGTGGAGCAGTTCTCTTACAAATTAGCTACCCTACATGTTAAACCAAAGTCTTTATTCTTACGCATTACATAAGCCTTGTTACAGTGTACAGTCACAATAATTCTCAGCAGAAATAGTACACGACGATCAATAACCATTGAATATTAAAGAAAATTGATCATGTGACTGTTTTGTAGCAGTATTCAGTAAGCTTGTCATAAGAATATTATTTCTCATGCATCGTCAATTAAAAAGCTTAGAAATTAGATAAGAATGCGCAGATTTGAGATTGGTATTGATGAACTGTGAAATGGCTCTACCACCGTGAGTAGTTGCCTATGTTTCCCCACAAAATACAAAATAAGAGCTTCGCTTTACAGTGCTTTGGAAAACTCTATCATATAGAAGTGCAGAAAAGGTACCAAGTGCAATACATGAAAAATAGGAAAGGAGGGCTAAAAAGATATCATCTTTGCTTCACCCACCCATCCTAGCACCAGTGTTTCCTACCATACCCGTCTATGTTCATGGACAAAACTTAGTTCATGGACACATCCTCTTCGAGCACAGTGATTACTTGGATATTTTGCTTCTAGAGGCATGTTGGTATGATAAATCAATCCTTAAATTACTTGGGGTGATTGCAAACAGCTCCAACTTCTGATCATGAGAATGTAACCAGAATGCAGGTGAGTCAGTTTGACATCCCAGTGATACTAAATGGTCTTGATACTAATGTAAGAAATTCAGTAGAGACATTGAAGATCAAGCTCTGCAGGGTACAACATCTGCAGCTACACTGGAGAAAGAAGATATCTATGACAAACCCAACTCTCCAAGTTTAACTAAGTCATGAGACCTGAGATGAAGTGAACATCTCTAGTGCTCGGGCTAATAACAAGCCCCATACCTAGGTAATTGAAATAAGAACTACATATATGTATATATAGATGTGACTACATGTAAAATTGCATAGATAAACAACTCAACTTTATGCAACCAATTTAGCTAGTGAAATTTAAAATAACAAATAGCATTTCAGAGAGAAAGAAAGAGAGAGAGACTAACTCTGATGCGTTCTCCTTGAGGCAAATAACGAGCCAAAATGTCGTTCATGTACTGAACCTTAAGTTGGCGGGTGACAGTGAGCATACTAGGGGGTAAGTAACGCTCTAGAGAAGAGAAAATACAGGGATTGAATTCGAGCTTGAGATCTTCATAGTTCTCAGGGGTGTGATCAGTGTTTGGATTTAACCTAAGCCTTTGATGAGACTGAGATTGAGACTGAGGAGATGGAGAAGTAGGAGAGTATAGCATCATGGATGATGTACCACCATCTTCCCTAGCATTACCATTACTACCATTGATCTGCATCGACGATGGTTCACTTCTTCTTCGTTCTACAGACCCATCTAGAGACATTATTGAACCCTAACCACACCACAACCACCAAACTTGATAGCAGGAGGAGAAAAGAAGCTACTTTATCGCTTTAAAACATGTTCCCCTCTGAAAGATTTTTATAAACTAAAACGAATTTCAAAGAACTGAGGTGCTAATTTTTATTCTGGTCAGTAGACTCAGAACTTAGGGCTTTAATTTCTGCGCGAGGGATAGAGTAGAAATATTTTATGACATAATCCGAATGCCAAGGAGGGGAGCTAGTGTAGTGAGTTAGGGTCCGCTGTCAATAGAAGAAAAAAATGAATTAGCCATTTGGCCCATTTTGGAATGGGGAGCTAGTGTAGTGAATTAGGGTCCGCTGTCATTAGAAAAAAAAAATGAATTAGCCATTTGGTCCATTTTTTCCTGGCCAGATTGGGGTATACCCAAATTTAAATAGACCTAGTGTCCTTGTTAAAGGGTGTTTTACCTTATCGCCCCTAACCTAATTAAATTTAAAAATATCCCATTTCTTAAAATCAGTAAACCTAAAAACACTTAAAAACTCTTAATTTTCCTAATCCTTTTTCATCCTTCATCTTTCATCAATCTCTGAAAATTCGTCAAACAAAAATTGTTGATCCTAAGCAATCAAGTAACAATACAGAATCAACAAGTGATATCAAAACCTCCAAACCAATGGAAAAGGGAAAGAGAAAAGTTGGATCTAGTGAAATCAGTGTACTCAAATATCCAATCCCTGAAGATGTTGAAAAGAATCCATCATCATCGAGAAGAAAACTGTAAGTGACGTTTAAACTCAAACACGTTATTTTGTTGTGTGTTTTAATGGTAATATTAGGTCAGATCAATGAAAATTTTGATTTTCTGGGTTGACGTCGCCATGGTCGATATATTAGGAAAACGACGATTGTTGATATTTTGTGTTAGTCGGCACAGTCGCAGGATGAAGATCCTGTCGAATTTTGATTTAATGGAGATTGTTACCCAGAAACCAGGGTCGGCACGTTATCTAAATCTGGATGATGTCGACTTGTGCTTGTTATTTTTGTCGTTATCTTCGTTACTTTGTACCATGCCGTCTTAATGTCACGGGAACTTCGTATTTCCTGAGTTAATTTTAGGATATCAGTCGTCATCATTTTGAAATATGAAGTTACCGACTATTTAGTCACACTTTTAGTCGGCGTGGTCGTTAAAACTATAAAATGACTGACTATTTAGTAAAATTTATGGTCAGCACTGTCGTAAAAACTATAACATACCGACTGTGGGAGGTTCAACACTCTTTTATGTGTTCATAGCTTATACTTGTGTGTTGTTTAGGTTCCAAGGCGATCTCCCTCGTCCTACTAATGCAGCAGAGGTATCATCCTAGATTGAACAGGTTTATCCTTCTTTAGAAGATCCTTGTGATGTAACCGGAGAGAAGGACCCTATAGGAGACTTATTTGTGTGGGCTAAGAATAATCTTGAAAAATTTCTAAGGGATATGGACAGTCCTAGCAATCCCCTCAACTATATTGAATGCACATCATCTGAGGAAGATGAAGTGGATTTTGATCCAAAACTTTTTTTCAAGGCATCTGACTTTTCTGGAATGAACCCCTATTTCAATGAGAATGGTGACTACACAGGTCCACGAAAGGATTTAGAAGCAAAAGCTGATGATGCTGAAAAATTGGATGATGTCGAGGGAGACCAAACTGTTGATGTTGCAAACCCTGATGAAGTCAAGGAAGATAACGACAATGAGAAGGATCCATAAAAATGTGTTTGATATGCTTGTGTTGTGGAGTGTTTCTAATACGTTTTATATTATGTTTTCAACTCTTAGATTTTGGTGGTGGTTTTAGACTTGTCAGTAACTCTTAAACTTAGGTTAAATTTTTTAGTTTTTTTCTGCAATTTTAAACAATGTTAGAGTGGTAGTAAGTCGTCTTGGTACTAAATGTTTTATAATACCGACTAATTTTAGTTGGCCTGGTGTTGAAGTAACTACCCTGACGACCCTGGAGACAATTTAAAATAGTGTCAGAATGTCATTGTCGGCATGGTCGTAAGATAATTATGATGCCGATTAGGGAGACCTATACCTTATTATTAATATAAAATTAATATTTTGAAGTATACAATACACCAAATTGAATACTCAACGTATAGTATTTTCAAATACTAGCTATCAAGTGTTTTGTAAGTATAAAAATACTTTCAACTTCATCTTCAACCAAGCTGAAAAAATGGAAGGTTCAAGTGCAACACAACCAATTATTTGTAGTCTTTGTACACTAAATGGTCATTTCGCAAATGATTGTCCCTTTGAATGCAGCAAATGCATCATTGATGGCTGTAAGGGGTCTTATTTTTCATGAAAGCTGCAATAGGAGATTTATATCAGCCGTATGCTTCAAAATGCACCTGATGTGGGTTTTTCTATTGGATAGATGAGCACATAGCTCCGTATGAAGATGAAGTTGTTAAAATCAACCTTCTACCATGCACAGGTCCATGTTGCGATGGTAAGATGAAGCTACTTGCCTCTCCTAAAAAAGTGTGTACTGGAAAAAAGATATTATTTATGTCCTAAATGTGTTAGGATTCAGTTTTTAAGGTTTGTATTCTTTAATTAAGTGTTGAGTGTATCTTAGTTACTCACTAATTGAAAAGACGAGGGTACCCAAATATACCTCAATCTAAAACTTTTCCACCTATAAGTCCTTTCTCCGAAAGTGATTGTCTATGGACTGAGTCGAGACAATACAACTAATCGTTTCACACTTCATGTGATCGTCTATGGATACGAGATCGAGACAATACGACAACAAGATAACTTGCATGATTGATTATGGATACAAGATCGAGACAATACAACAACGAAGTATGTTTACTTGATAATCGGTTCGGACTTAACCAAACACAATAAGATTGTTGTCAAGTAAATAGGAATTAACGTTTGTGTATTTTACTTCTAATTATAATTGTGAAATAGAAAGTAAAAGACACATCAAGATTTTGTTAACGGGGAAACCGTAAATCCAGAAAAACCCCGGGACCTAGTCCAGAATTGAATACTCTCAGAATTAAGTCGCTACACAAAATATAAACCAACTTCGTATAGTTGAGACCAAGCAACTAAACATATAGGTCACCTAGTTCCCTCAGTATCCCTGCGCCTCCAACTTGTAATAAGTCACACACTTGGAACAATTCCTTTGGTTCGTATTCCAAACAGTAAAGGAACAACAAATCTGTTCGGTAACAACTCTTTTCAAACAACGTGATATGAGTTTGACAAAAGGCTCTTCCATTTATCCCAATATAAATTCCTTTGTCAGGTTCTTAGATCTATCTCTTCAACAACTACCAAAGTAATTATTTTAGACTATGCAATCAATAATCTTAATCACAAAAAATTATATTGATGTTTATCTACTCAACTAATCAATCAAGTTTATCACAAAGATAAACCGATTATAGTTGGATCCCCAGCCGATCAAGTTTTGTGCACACCAAAGATTATAAACTCAAATAAGAAATCTTATTTGTCTTCAAATCTTCTTAGATCTTCAATAAACACCTGGACACAAACAACTTGAATCTCTTGTGATCAATCACACACAGAACGGAGTCTGTTAATAATGGATTATCACAAGATGTCTTTAGATCTATGGACAATTCTAAAGATCCTCGTCGATACTTCGATCTAGTTTGAGTGAATCTTATATCATAAGAGAAGATTCTCAAGCATAAACAAACTAGGTGCAATCAAAGTTCAACAACCGTTAGTCAATCAAATCAATCGAAAACTAATAATAAACCGCAATTATCTAGTTTCCCACCAACGGTACTCGTAGAGCTTTCCAAACCCAAATAAGTCTTTAAAAAGAGCGGTCGTAAGAGATTTCGCCTAATTAGGGTACTTTCCTCTCCGAATAGATGACTCCACCAGTAACAACACAACTAGGTAGTTTTGTTTTCGAGGAATAGTTTGCTTGAAATGCAAACTTCAATATTTATAGACCAAGAAAGTTTGGACACCAAGGAATTTCCAAATATGAATATTCTCAAAGATATGCAATAAAGTCCAAATCGGTTTTCATAATTCCTGGAAATGCTCTGTCCAAATATTGACCGAAATCTCAGTAGAAAATCTCCAATTAGTAATTGCACATTACCAATTTTTATTTTATAAAGATATGCATTTAATTGTTGGAAATTAAAAGCATATAAAACTAAAAACCTTAATTAAAAGATTCTCAATTTATTTCGATCCGGGATTCTCCTTTAGCTATTAAGGAATATCTTTGAACAATAAAAGATAAGAGTTACTGCACATGTTCAAAGTATATCGACATCTTTACTTTGTAAATCCTTTTCATATTTACAATCTTGGAACCGATTTGCCACACTTCCAATCAAGTTTAGAATTAGTTCATCTGACTTCCAAGAACTATGTGATTGATTATCCTATCAAATAACCAATCATGGGTTTTACGGTTCTACCAAACAAGTATCGGTTCTACCTCCATGTGGGTACTAATATTAGTCACGCTAGTTACCAAAAGTTGGTTGACTAGGTACTAGGATCGGTTACCACATATTTATGGCATAAACTTGTATTCGGTTGCACAAGTCATAGGATCGGTTCCCTAATTACAAAAAACTTGTTGTACCTCTTACAAGGATCGATTCCCTCTTGTGATCGGTTACACCTCTTACTAGGATCGGTTCCCCAATGTCTAGAGTTGGTCATACCAATTACAATAAATTGATCATACCATCTCAGGTGATTACTTAAAATCGGTTTCACTAATAAAAGTCATACCAATACAAAAGTCAGGCATTGTGAATAGTTATACCAAGATACATAAACAAGTTATGAGCGGTTATACTAAACACACATATTGTCAATCCAAAGATTTGCAATGAATAACAATACCAATAAGCCTAGCGATTTACCTTTCGATTCACAAAACAAGTTTATGAATGTACTTCCTTTAAACGAATGTAAAACATTGTTTCCTAGGACGAAATCTTCACCAATACCCATACATAATCACAACAGCATTCATACGATTATGTCGATATCTTATATACGAAGTTCAAAAGATAGACGCTATACTTCGTATTGTAATTCCTTAATACTATATCTAACTTGAGTATAATCATTCGCAGATTCACAATTATGTTTTCAATATGCATGACTTGAAAGATACGTTAGGAATGAAATAGTTCAAGTCAAATATTACTAACCTTAAGTGGAAGGATGATGTCGTCGTTGCAATTCTTTACTTCTTCACATTCTTCAAGTAATACTTGTAAGTCTCATATCCTAGTAACTTTCTAGCTAACCTATACGAAGTTAACTCTAGTAAATAATCAAGCGACTCTTTAAATGAGTTTTGATTCACTAAAATATGACAACCAAACTTGACATACCAACGCTTGGTGGGTTCAACCGAGCTATGCTCTAATACTAATGTTACAGTCGACAAGTTTTAGTTTATGTAAAATGACGACTTTTTAATAGTCATCATAGTTAATATTTATAAAAATGACGATCTTTATCTTCCAGGTATATGTTATCTATTTCCAATATAGTTGGCATTAAGAATTTTTCTCATCATGGCGACGACAACTCTGTCGACAATGTGTTTAATATACTACATTGACGACTATGGTGAGAATAAGATACTAGAACATATGAATTTTTATCCCTAATAACGACAAATAATTAATAGTCATCATTGTAGGAGGACCACCGTCATACCGATTATCCCTGGATTTCTTATCCAGTGTTGTCAGGTGCCGACCCTGGAGAAAATTCAAATCAGTTATGTTAGAGATTAATAGTCGACATTGTCGTATGATAATTATAATACCGACTATTGAGTAAAAACTTAGTCGATGGGTTAGGAAATACAAAATAATGACGACTTGGAGAAATTGGAAGGACTAAACAAAACAAAAAAACACGTTGTTTCATTCGTTAGAAGTACTTCAAATTACATTACTCAAAATACGAATGTGATCACAAAAAGATTTATTATTTCCCGTACACAATCACCCTTCACTCAAATCTATTGGAGGGAGTTCATTCAAATCTATTAAACCTCATTCGGTCAAATCTATTGGACCTTTATTAGACTCATCCAAAGCATTCCATAGGTTCATGTTGTCCTCATAAAGTTTTACCCATTTCTCGCTCTTGTTGTTGATGAACTTTTCCCAAATATGAACCATACAAAGAGGAGGTAATGGACATTGCTTGTGTAGTTGTAGACCAATAAAATGATTGTTATTCACCAAAGTTATATCAATTCATTTATACTTGAGTTGCTCTACACAAACAGCGCGGTTTGGTGCAAAGTTATGACAACCTCTAGGACTAAAAAGGCGTACTGCACATGACCATGTATCCGCCAATAGATGGAAACTCTTCGGGATTCTCATCCAATGCTCAAATCTAACCGGTGTATTTCCCTTTGGTCATTTAACAGTAGCAAGAAAATCCTTGAAATTCGCTTCTTTGTCTTCTATCGAACTTTCTAGCATCATTGAGATGTAAAATTCCTTGTCTTTTTCAAGTTGGGAAGCCATCTTCTTTCATATATATTGACATTGGGTGAGATTCTCCGTAATTGCTCCACCTAAGTGTCCCAATTATTGGGAGACAACGTGAAACCCATAATTTTCATCCTTTGGGACTTCGTCAGTAATGATAACGAACTCACGAATAATTTGAGGGAGTTGTACGAGATACCCATCCAATACTGGTTTTATTACCTTCTTCGGACGACCTTTTTTCCTTACAACATCTCCTTGACTTTCTTGACTCTCAATAAGAGGTGTAATCTTTGGCTTCACTTGTTGATCCATTAGTGTAGTTGTATCCTTACTCGATCGACCTCTTTTGTTTACAACAACTTCTACACTTGCTTGACTCTCAAGAGGTGAAGTGCTATTTTGATTCAAGTTTTAAACCATTGGTGTAGTTGTTTCTTCCCTTAGACGACCTCTTTTATTTTTAGACGGCTCCTCTTTGTATTCCTCCTCGATAATCTCATGTCCGCATGGATCTTTATTTGTGCTCAAATAGTATTTCAATTGTGCCCTTTTCCTCCCCTTGTCTTTGTGGTAGGTGGTCAACCCAGCAGATCTCGCTTCATGCATTCTTCAAGTTCTTCCATAAAAGGGTAAACAATTGGCATCAACTTGTGCTTCAAAGTTTATTTTTCTAACCTATTCAATGTGGGGTACTTGTCGAGAATTATTCTCCCAAGTTCCATATCTCCAAAGTCTTTACCGAGAGCTTCTCTTGGAGCCGAGGTGAAATATAGTTGCTTTCAGTAAGGATCAATATCTTAAATCGGAATCGTAGTTCTATACCTACCAAGTATATGACGACAAGGAAGTCTGGTAGCCTTCATTATCCTACAATTACAAGGAGTGTTCGGGTCATCATACTTTTGATGGAACTTGAGATGTTTCATCATAAATTGTATTTCCTAATACGAGACATTGAAATGTATACCAACAATCAACCAGTCATCCTCCTTGTAGCACTTCAACTTCCGATGCCTACTTTCTTCGAATTGCTTTCTTATCTGGTTGATATCATTATTAGTGTACTCATGGATAGCATGTTACATCGTCATAATCCCATTTTCACTCGTGAAAAGTATACCTTTTAGTATTCTATGATCTTGCTCTACCATACTTGTGGCCTAAAGTTTGAAATGTTTATAGTCGTAAGTAAAAGCATACACAAACCTCTCTTTGTGTGGCGTCAACCATTGTCTCTTCCAATATGCCACTACTTTGGGGTAATTAGTTCCCCAATCATCCTCGAACTCCTTCAAGTTTCTCTCATATCTTTCCACACTCATCGACCAAATAAATTTATCCCACGCTTTCATGAATAACCCAAATTTAATCTCACCTTCTTTTCATTCTTCGTCTTCTTTATTTTTCTCTTCCTCTCTTTCCTCTTAAGTTAGTTTACTAAGACATTCATCTTCCTATTTTTCACGTTTACCACCTATATTTTCCTTTGAATTTTGGATATGATTCCTACAATTATTTCTAAGATTGCATTGTATGTGCCTCGTGCAAAGCAAATTTTGTGCCTTGGGAAAAACTATCCTCGCGACGTTCATTATTTCCTGCTCATTGTCGGTCACAACAACCCCGGGAGTTTCGTCTTCGTGGTAGAGAAGCTTCAAAGTTTCCAATGCCCAATTATAATTCATCCTTCTCACGATCCATAAAACACCATGCTACCGTGAATTATTGCTTGTCTGATGTTTGTTTATAATGTTCAACAAAGGCATGTTGTACATATTCGTCTTATACGTACAATCCATGAACAAAACTTGGTAGAAGCACCGGTCCTATTGAATCATATCCGGATGTACAATAAAAGTACGATCTACCCTCTCATCCAATGTTTTATGGTGTCTCACCATGTAGTTGTATTTGTGAGCCAACCATTGTGATTCTTCCATTACCATTATTTCATCATATTTCATTCTTTTGATAGTTGTTTTGGCCGCATAAATTACAGACAATGAAGAAAGATTATTCTTGGCATCCCTATTGAACTTACTAAGGAGCTTACTTGGTTTAATTCCCAAACTTGTTCTTACTTTTTCGAACTTGTGCGGTTTCAACTTAGCAACTTGGGGGTATCCAACAAGACTTTGCGGATCTTTATGGTTATGCCAACCAACATTAACTCTATGCATTCTCCACAAGTTGGTGTCTTGGTTCCTCAAAAAAATAATCTTGAATTGGAATCCACGTTTGTTTGACTTGGTCTTGTACACCCTATCAGTCTTCTTAGCATACACATAACCCTTTCAATTATGACTTACATCTGACCCACTATACTCGAACACCACTTCAAACCACCTTTCTTTTTTGTTGGGTATTTTTCACTAGACTGAACATCTTCTTTTTTTCTTTCTCAACAACCCAATGCACGGTTTCGTCTTTATCCAACCATTCCAAATCGGTAGCATAATAGGCGGAAGTATTAAAACCCTAACACTGTAAGCTTCAGGCTGATCGTTTAGCACCAATATAATCTACAAAAACCTCACAAGTTAGATATAACATATATAATGTTAGAGAATTGCTCGGTCGAACTCACAAGGTGAAAAAGCGGGGGTCTAATAACCTCACCCAATATTTCGATTAGCAATCTGTATGGAAAACTCCGAGTTGTTTTCTAGAGAATCAACTAGACTCAATCAAAAAAAAATACTTAAGGAGTTATTATCTCAATCTCTCGATTTGATTTACTCAAGCAAATATGATTCGCGAGTCTAATCAAAGAGAGATAACTTGGATGGTACCAAAGACCAATATCCAAGTGTCAATCGATTTAAATCAACAACCAATAGGTCGGATATTATAATCGATTGAACAACGCACAACCTGTATTATTTCAATTATATAAAAATATAATGCGGAAAAAAAATAACACAGACACCATAATTTTGTTAATAAGGAAACCGCAAATGCAGAAAAACCCCGGGACCTAGTCCAGATTAAACATACACTGTATTAAGCCGCTACAGACACTAGCCTACTCCAAATTAACTTCGGTCTGGACTGTAGTTGAACCCCAATCAATCTCACACTGATCCAAGGTACAGGTATGCTCCTACGCCTCTGATCCTAGAAGGATACTGCGCACTTGATTCCTTTAGCTGATCTCACCCACAACCAAGAGTTGCTACGACCCAAAGTCGAAGACTTTAGCAAACAAATCTGTCTCACACAAAAAAGTCTACAAGATAGATAAATTTGTCTCCCATGAATAAACCTATGAGTTTTGTTCCGTATTTTGATAAATCAAGGTGAACGGGAACTAATCAATAAAACCAGACTTATATTCCCGAAGAACATCTCAGTTTTATCAATCACCTCACAATAGTCTTAATCGACGCAGCGAAAAAAGATATTGTGGAATCACAAAGGATGAGACGAAGATGTTTGTGATTACTTTTATATCTTGCCTATCGGAGATAGAAATCTCAAGCCAATTATTACAATTATACTCGTACGATAGAAATAGCAAGATCAGATCACACAACTACAAGAAAAGTAGTATCGGTCTGGCTTCACAATCCCAATGAAGTCTTTAAGTCGTTAACCTGGTTTTAGAAGAAGAAAACCAAAGGTTAAAGGAGAATCGACTCTAGCTTAGCAAACTAGTCTCACACAGAATGTGTGGGGATTAGGTTTCCCAGTTGCTAGAGTTCTCCCTTATATAGTCTTTCAAATCAAGGTTTGCAATCAATATTAGCTTAGTAACAAAGCATTCAATATTCATCGTTAGATGAAAACCTTATTAGATACAAGCTAATATCTCTCAACCGTTGTTGATGGTGGAATTCTATTTAGGGCTAAAATTGTAAAAGCCAAATTCTAAGCTGACGTCCTGCAAGGGATAAAGCCTTCATGCGGTGAACATTCTCACCATATTAATTCATTGGAGCATGTGCAACCATCCCTGAGAATTAAAACCTACCCAGAGCGGAGCATGTAGCAACCATCCCGATTTTCTGTAGGTTTGCAGCATTACAATTAATGCCATGCTCAAAGCCTTGTGTTCGACATGCAAACACCCGTAGGCTACCTGACGGCGGGTTATATTAGCCCCGTTGAACGCATGAAAGACTACCCATGTTAGTCTCACCTGCTGAAAACAAACTCAAAAATAGATCTCATCCGTCCAACTTCGCAGGCATGGTTGGACGGCCTAGATCATGCGCGGGACCGAGTAGCACGCACGCACATGCTCACCGTCGTCCCAACATTCCCCTCGCACCATCGACCTCACCAAAAGAGGTCAGAAAATGCCGGATTCGGTCGGATGTAGGTAACCGGTCGGAAACCCTAAATTAGGGTTTGCATCAAGTGGTCGCAGGCAGCCACTTTGAGACAAACAAATGGAAGCCAAAGGAAGGAGGGATTAGCTGGCCGACCACACCAGCATGTCCACTGTGGGCCCAGATTCACGGCCAACCAATCGTCCGCGAACAGTTGCTGACCAACCATCTCGAAATTTGTTCCCAAAGGTAGCATGCACGACCCCCTTCTAATCTCGGCTGTCAATCATCGCAGGCTGAAACGAGCGACTTAGATTGCTCTGATTGACTTCCAACAAGCATGGGCATGAAGAGTGGCGTCCCTCCTACCTGCTGGACCGATCGGCCACTCCATGCACACCTCCCAAGGCTGAAAACCGTTAGGGTGAAAAGGGAGGCTTGCAAGCCTTCCAAACCCTAATCCAACGGTTATTCCTCCATCAATCTCGTCCGTCCAAGTTCGCATGCTTAGATGAATAGCCAAGGAAGGGAGTTAGGTAGCAAACAAGGTATCACCGTGATCACCATCCTCCACACTTCCCCATGGCATAACCGGCCAAGGTGGGTCCCTCTCATGCGACCTCCGAACAACGGCTGAACATAGCTAGTTGAGTCACTTCAACTTGCAATCTTTTCATCAAGGTTGTGTAGGCTTCAAGCATGTTAAGCATATTTAATGCACCGCATGCATACAATATGCGCCTACAAACAACTTGATTATTTTACCTAGCACCGTTTGCTACCTTATGTGGGTCCCAGGACTCACTCGAGACGTTAATCACGTCACAACTGGGGGATACAAACTGGGGTATTGGTCTGGCGGTTTACAGCGTGCAGCGTGCAACATGCCATCACAAGATCGTGTCAGGGAAACATGGGCGGTTAGCGATGATAGGAGAAGTGGGCAAGCAACCGTGTGACACTAACACACAAATCCACTTCCTCCATCACTCCACTTCCTCCACTTTCCCACGAGAGACATGATGAAGGCTTATCGACTTGTATAAATAGGTTCTCCTCCCTATTTCCAACAACAGAGAAAAAACCAAGTGTTAATACCATCGTATTCGACACCCAGAGCCTGCCTGCAACATTTGCTAGCCTGCTCAACCTTCTGTTAACAAGTCATCAAATATCCTTCACCTTCATACTCTCAACACCTTCTTCACTTCCCTCCCTAAGATCAACCTCACATCCTTCACCTGTGACCGAAACAAATCTGGAACGGCCGTGTCTTCGGTTTAGGCCAGAATTGTACATATTATCTCTTGAATCAAAAGTGCTCATCGTGCAGCACATTTGTTGAAGGTTTAAATTCACTTCTCATCCACACACACCCGAAATTACCTAAACCTGCAGAAGTAGTTTTCTCCCACAAACAATTGGCGACCACAGTGGGAGGTTAATCTATCGGTTGTGAAGTCGATCTCTTCAATACCATTTCAATTTTCAAGAATGGTGGATTTTAGATCTGGATCATCAACCAATCCCGAGGGAGGTAGCGCCAACATCACTTCTAGCGCTGATATCCCAATTACTGGTGTCACTATACAACCCGCCAGTACAACCAACGTGTCACGTGGAGTTGCGTCTTCTACCATCAGTACCACCAGTACCAGCGGAGCAGGAGCGGACATTCCAGTAGGTGTGACACCTCACATTACAAGAGCTAGAGCGGCTGCAAATCCAGGCATTTTCTCAAGCATGACACCTCCGTCCGTCACCATAATGACTGCTACTCCCCCTTCAGGACGAGGATCTGGAGGACCCAAAGGAGGACAACCTCCTACCACCATGGTGGACTTGATGGAGAGACAAGAAACCCTCGCTAAAGATCAGGCAGACATGGAAACCACTCATAAGGAGGTACTCACCTTCCTTAAAACATTAACCGATCGATTACCGCAATAGTCGAGACATCCCCAAGGGCCAACAAGAAATACGTTTAGCACACCTGAGCAGGTGCCTCAGTTACGCAAGCCTACCTGAACGAAGAGTTTTATGCTGCTGACCACGCAAGAGAAAGGGACCAGGAGCATCTTAGGGAAAGGAGCCGACCATCCAACTTTATTACATGGGAAGATCTGGAGAGACTCCTCCAAAATCGTGGCAAAGAAAATCCGATGGACGCGCATCGACACCAACCTCCATATCTACAAGACATGCAGCGGATTCCTCTTCCCAGGGGATACACCTCCCCTCAATTTACCATTTACGATGGTACCGGTAATGCTCATGAACACGTCTCTTGATTTTTAGAATCCTTAGGAGAACACGAATACAATCACATTCTCCGCCTGAAGGAATTCTCCAAATCACTTACGGGGAGAGCCTATGCGTGGTACAACAACATCTCACCCGACAACATATCCAATTGGAGTGAGATGGTCAGCGCGTTTTACAAGAAGTACTTCTTTGTATCTGAGCAAGTTACTTTCTCAGACCTGGGGAGAATCTCCCAACGGAACAACTAACATCCAAATGATTTTGTCAAGAGGTTCAGAACACAAGCGTTGGACTGCCATGAACCAAATGTCACAGAACGGCAACTGGTGGAATTATGCATCAACGGAATGATACTCATATATCGCGCCCTGCTGGAAAACTTGGGATTCCAGACGTTCTCAGATCTCCATGAAGCAGCCAAACGTTCAGCCACTACCGCCCCAACATTATTGGAAAGAACCAGGATCGTTCGGAGCGACGATTCACGAGATAATCGGGTAAACAAGCGCCACATTAACAAGCAGTATAATACAGGCCCTTCTGTCAGTGTAGTAAAAGAAGGCGGAAAGAGAAAAGCTCAAGCGGCGGCAGAACAACAACCTAAGCGTGCGGCTCAAATGCATAAAGCTTCGCCCCGGAAGAGAACATGCAAGGATCCTGCGCATAGCACCGAAGACACAGGCTTCCCGTTTCCGATAAATTAAGTATTGGAACTCTTGGAGGCATGGATTCAGGATGATGCTATCAAGCTACCTCCTATCAGACGTCCACCAACTGAGAAAGACATGGCAGACCCTAAGTACTCCCGTTATCATAGGTTTGTTCACCACCCAACTAAAGATTGCAACAAGTTGAAAGAAATATTCAGGGAAAAGATAGCATCAGGAGAGCTTCAATTGGGAAATGAAGAAGTTCACAGAGACCCTCTTCCTGTCCGAAGTCGCATGATCTTTGGAGACTCTGTGCGCAAGACTGCACAATCCATGATAGAACACCTGTGTGAAATTTTATACCTTTCCAAGGTACAACGTCAAGATATATTCATGGCCCTCAAACGTATTGTGTCAGGCAGGCGTTTTTACCCAGAAAAAGAAGTCGTTCCAGCATCTCAAGCCTCCTTGGAAGATAGCGCCAACAAAGGAAACTTGGGACTTTTGACCGTCGCCCATTTGAAAGATGTCAAGTTCGATAACACATTAATCGATGCAGCTTATGAATTCAACATCGTTACTATCAAGACCCTGCAAGCTGCGAAAATATCAAAGCAGGAGGCTACCCGTGGTCCGACTGTGATCAAGAGCCCAGCAGGAGAGTTTGTGGATGTCTACGGATACATTGACCTTGATGTCAAGATCGATAACACTCCAACACAAGCCAGATTCCATATAATTAAGGAACATCCAGATTACGACATGATTCTGGGGCACCCGTGGGTACACAAGGAGCATTCTTTACCAATCTCAGTACCTAGAAGAATCTCCAACAAGCCAGCTCCGATGATTTTCAACAAACCTTGGAGACTCGAAGATTTCCTGTTGCCTCCATACCAACAACTCACAAGCATAACGCAACTCCCTGGTGAAAGCCCTTCGTCCTATGTCAAGAGATTCCGATCCCAAGTAAGTCTCATTGAACAACCCTCTTTGCAAGTAGTGGATAATTGTCCTGCTAGACCACAGGGGATTGTTTCACCTGACAGGCGGGCCACCACCAAGAGATGTGAATGGAGTGCTGGCCCCTTTAAGAGCTTCACCAAAAATTTGGAAGCAGTCAAGAAGGACACGTGTCAGAAGCAAGCTGTTATACCAAGTCCAAATCCGTTTCAAATCGGAGATATGGTAGCAAAGGTAACCACGTTCCAAGTTGGAAACATGGCAGTAAAAATAACTGCCCAGCCTGATATGCCTGCAAAGGAAGAGGAAGTATTCTTAGTGGCAGATGTTATCTTGGGCGGTTACTGCAAGATCATCAATGCAGACAAACTCGAAGGTGTGGTTGTTCACTCACGATGGCTCAAGCCCTACCTCACTTGAAGACACGACATCACCTCTCTAATCCCCCCGGGGGGATTCCTCCAACAATTTTCCTTTTCACAATATTTGTAATTCCTTCAAAATGATGGCACCGCTTGCCTTCATACTTATTAGGGTTTCAATATTTCTTCAAGTAATCAAGATTTCATTCCTTTTATAATTTCTCATAAAATTACACAAAGTTATGAGTCACCTTCAAACCACCATTACCCAGAAAGAAAATCCTAAATCCTCATACCAAATCTTCATACCAGCCTGGTAATATGGGAGGAATAAAACATGTAAAAAGGGGAGGAGGAAGGTATCCTACATGATCTACTTCAACAGAGCTAGACTCACGTCAGGGGGCACAAGCAGAAAAAATATGCATGTTTCGAAAGCAACAATTGAATAAAACTTTGTTCAAGACAAGCAAGCAAAGAAGAAAACTTCAAACTCAGCCGCCACTGAGTATATTAAAAAAAAAAACACTACGAAGAAGAATAACAAGGAAACTCAATTGCTGGTTGCGTCTTCATCACTGTTGGGATCCACATCTTGTGTCGCTTTCTCCGGAGACGCCTCAACTTCTTCTTCGGTCACAGCAGCTACCGCCTCAACATCTTCAGCATGTGTATCTTCTGCACCTTCTACAGAATCCATTGCAACCTTGGAAACCGTGCTAATCACTTTCGGATGTTCAGTCTCATCAGTATCAGGGTCAAGGATTATCACACCACCACGTATTGGGTAATCACACTTCCCATCACCCGCAGGACATTCGTGTTCAACCCTCCGTCTCTTCAACCGAGCCGCAAACCTTTCAGTTCTCGAGCTTACTGGTGCTTGTGACGCCTCGCGTTTCTACTTCGCTCGCAATGCTTCTTCATGTCTTTGTTTCTCCTCCATATCGATTGCAACGGAAAGAGCATGGAGCCGCCCCCTGACAATGGTTAAATGCAAGACAGACATTCCCTGTACGGCATGGCTGACTTCACGAAGTGGCGAATCAATTTTAGCCATCACCTCCTCATGTGCGTTAGCTTCTGGTTTATCAACTTCAAAACTTTTTTCTGAAGAAGCTGCAGAGTGATCATTACCAACTCCTTTCATGATGAACTGCAAAAAAAGAGAGGAAGATAATCTACGGCGGCACATAAAAAGTATTCTAATCACAACTATCGCCAATCGTTTAAGAAATCAACATGTGGAGCAATACCTGAGACGTTGAAGAAGACGATCGCCTAATGAGAAGAATACAGGAAAACTTCTTTATATGCTTCACGATCCAACAAGATCCCCAGGAGAAAAGAAGTCCACCTTTGCCGCTTTCTGAGGCTGTTGAGTCGGGATTGTGATCAACAATGTTTATCGAATGCACGATGCTTGCTAGGCATATGAGAAGGCACACAGAAAGAGGAAGGCCAAGGTGGATCGACCCACCAAGCTGTACTTCCCCAGCCGAGCTTTACCATTGGAAGGATCAACTCAACTGGCTCCAAGGCATTTAACACACATGAGATACCTTCTCCCACGCGGTAAACATGTATTTACTCTGACTTTAGCTATTTTTGTATTCAAATTGTCACCATCTCATGCCTACCCTACAATAGTATAACCATTGCATGCTAGGCAGGGGACTTAATGTTGATGGTGGAATTCTATTCAGGGCTAAAATTGTAAAAGCCAAATTCTAAGCTGACGTCCTGCAAGGGATAAAGCCTTCATGCGGTGAACATTCTCACCATATTAATTCATTGGAGCATGTGCAACCATCCCTGAGAATTAAAACCTACCCAGAGCGGAGCATGTAGCAACCATCCCGATTTTCTGTAGGTTTGCAGCATTACAATTAATGCCATGCTCAAAGCCTTGTGTTCGACATGCAAACACCCGTAGGCTACCTGACGGCGGGTTATATTAGCCCAGTTGAACGCATGCAAGACTACCCATGTTAGTCTCACCTGCTGAATACAAACTCAAAAATAGATCTCATCCGTCCAACTTCGTAGGCATGGTTGGATGGCCTAGATCACGCGCGGGACCGAGTAGCGCGCAAGCACATGCTCACCGTCGTCCCAACATTCCCCTCGCACCATCGACCTCACCAAAAGAGGTCGGCAAATGCCGGATTCGGTCGGATGTAGGTAACCGGTCGGAAACCCTAAATTAGGGTTTGCATCAAGTGGTCGCAGGCAGCCACTTTGAGACAAACGAACGGAATCCAAAGTTAGGCGGGATTAGCTGGCCGACCATACCAGCATGTCCACTGTGGGCCCAGCTTCACGGCCAACCAATCGGCCGCGAACGGTTGCAGACCAGTCATCTCGAAATTTGTGCCCAAAGGTAGCATGCACGGCCCCCTTCTAATCTCGGATGTCCATCATCGCAGGCTGAAACGAGCGACTTAGATTGCTCTAATTGACTTCCAACAAGCATGGGCATGAAGAGTGGCGTCCCGCCTACCTGTTGGACCGATCGGCCACTCCATGCACGCCTCCCAAGGCTGAAAACCGTTAGGGTGAAAAGGGAGGCTTGCAAGCCTTCCAAACCCTAATCCAACGGTTATTCCTCCATCAATCTCGTCCGTCCAAGTTCTCATGCTTGGATGAATAGCCAAGGAAGGGAGTTAGGTATCAAACAAGGTATCACCATGATCACCATCCTCCACACTTCCCCATGGCATAACCGGACAATGTGGGTCCCGCTCATGCGACCTCCGAACAATGCCTGAACATAGATAGTTGAGTCACTTCAACTTGCAATCTTTTCATCAAGGTTGTGTAGGCTTCAAGCATGTTAAGCATATTTAATGCACCGCATGCATACAATATGCGCCTACAAATAACTTGATTATTTTACCTAGCACCGTTTGCTACCTTATGTGGGTCCCACGACTCACTCGAGACGTTAATCACGTCACAACTGGGGGATACAAACTGGGGTATTGGTCTGGCGGTTTACAGCGTGCAGCGTGCAACATGCCATCACAAGATCGTGTCAGGGAAACATGGGCGGTTAGCGATGATAGGAGAAGTGGGAAAGCAACCGTGTGACACTAACACACAACTCCACTTCCTCCATCACTCCACTTCCTCCACTTTCCCATGAGAGACATGATGAAGGCTTATCGACTTGTATAAATAGGTTCTCCTCCCTATTTCCAACAACACAGAAAAAACCAAGTGTTAATACCATCGTATTCGACACCCAGAGCCTGCCTGCAACATTTGCTAGCCTGCTCAACCTTCTGTTAACAAGTCATCAAATAGCCTTCACCTTCATACTGTCAACACCTTCTTCGCTTCCCTCCCTAAGATCAACCTCACATCCTTCACCTGTGACCGAAACAAATCTGGAACGGCCGTGTCTTCAGTTTAGGCCAGAATTGTACAGATTATCTCTCGAATCAAAAGTGCTCATCGTGCAGCACATTTGTTGAAGGTTTAAATTCACTTCTCATCCACACACACCCGAAATTACCTAAACCTGCAGAAGTAGTTTTCTCCCACAAACAACCGTTAGATCGAAAACTTAACTTTCCATGTACACATGTACTTGAAGTTTTTGGGTTTGTGTAACCGTACCCAAACGTGTACAATAGTTGGTTCAATATTAGTCAACCAAATGGTTAGCCATATGATAACTTTCATATCAACCATATTCTTCTTCACCATAACTAGTCCAAATGACTCAAATGAACTAGTTAGAGATTTTTTCAATTTTTATGAGATCTTATGTACTACAGAAGACACAATTGAAGCAAAAACGATGTGATTCACTCGAATCGATTCATGAACTATAAAGCCATGGTTTGAAATAGCATTCCTTAGATAATTTAACTAAGTTCATGAACATTGTTTTTATACATAACCACTCAAGTTCGCGGACTGGGTTCGCGGACTCACATAACCGGTTGGAGTTCACAAACTCCAACAGAAATTCTCGGATTCGAGAACTTCCGTCAGTTCGCGTACTGAGTTCGCGGACTGAAACCGAGCTACAACACCAACATAAATTCTAGGGTTCGAGAACTACGCACATTCGCGGACTGCGTTCGCGGACTGGGAGACTGCTCATGTTCCGGTTTTCACTTGATCAACAAAGTTCGCAAACTTCGGTTCAAGTGCTAAGGACTTATACATATATGTGTTACCACAACAATGTTTATATCCCCCAATGGTTATATTGTCTAAACTCTCATTTCAATCATTGAAACATTCTCAGAGGACGTCATATAGTTGTTATTCACAAACTAGTTTTCGTCAGAGCAATTTCAAAAGTGATTGAAACATAACATGACTTTCGTCACTAGGCAAAGATAAACTTGGCTAAATTAAAAGCTTTACCAACACACATTTCGAGAAATAGATAAGCGATATATACTCAGCTCGAAATGTCATATGTGCGTATCTTTAGTCTATATAGTAAAACGACTTTTGTCTCAAGATAGGAGATAGAGTACATAGACTTTTGAGTGATAGATAAGTTCAAGTATCCACATACCTTTTAGTCGATGAAGATCCACTGGTTCCTTGAGTAGTCCTTCGTCTTGTATGATGATTGCCATGGAGTTCTTGAGCTCAATTACACTTTCTATCTTAGTCCGAGACCTTAGATATAGTAGACTAGAAATCAAGACTTTATAGTTTTGATCACTAACATTGAAAAACATGCTTGAGATAGCGACGCATGCGAGTTCGACCGAGAAGTGCTCTAACAATCTCCCCCTTTGTCAATTTTAGTGGCAAAACTATTAATACATATGGAATACAAAAAATATATAAATAAACTTTGTAGCTCCTATTCCACATGTCTAATCTTCAACAATACTCGAAATCTTCTTCACTTCCAAGTAGTCCAATGATCCCAAAGGTTGTAAGTTTAGCATCATCGTTGTTGAAAATCCATAGCTATAACAATGAGAAAAGCATCGGTTCTCAATCATTGTTATACAGTGTCATAGTATTATTACACAACGTCAAAGTCCAATTGCATCACAACTTCAACAACAATACTATGGTGATACTTTACTCCCTCTTAGTCAATACTCCATCTCGCATGGAAACCACTCCTCCTTACATAATAATCCGAAAACCATATGTATTTGTAGTGTGAACTACAATTTATTCTCCCCCTTTTTGTCAATAAAATTGGCTAAGGTACAAGAATGGGATCCTAATGAAATTTTCGTAAGAGACATTTCATGACCAAAGGTAAATATGTATCATCTTGTTTAGTTGCAATCATAAAGCCGAAGCTAAATGCATTCATCAAGGAGTTTATAAAGACGCTAGATAACCCCTCTAATATTCCACAGCCGCACTCCTCACAAAGATTTTGCAATTAAGCACAAGTTCAAAAGGACTCTCCCCCATAATATGCCATTCCCTAAGGAACAACAAGAGCGACCTTAATTTCAAAAGAAAATAAGAATTTCTTTAGACTCAACAAATTACATACAAGTATGAATTTAGAATCCAACAAGAAATATTCAATCAAATTAACCACAGCGAACCAAGATTAATTTGACTAAATATGCTCAACACAAGTAAACTTATGGAGACTTAAAAAATCAATTAAATTAATCACAAGAGAACTTGCAAATAATCTAATTGTCATACTCAATCAAACTAATTACAAGAGTAATCAATTTAATTGGCCACACTCGACATAAAAAGAACTTACGGAGTGCTAACTAAATAACCATACTAGATGATTGATTTAGTTCATCTGGGCTCAAAACAAGAGATTATGGAACCCCGACTAAGATTATCATAACATGACAACCTTAACCGTACATGTACTCAACATAAGAAAACTTATAAAATACAAACTAAACAACCACACAAGTTAATTAATTTAGTTCTTAATACTCAATATAGAGCATCTCATGGAACAACCAACCATGCCAATAATAAATCGACTTAGTTTTATCGTGCTCAACATGAGATACACAATGGAGCCTTCACGGTAATACATAAAAAAATGGATCAATAAGGATCTATACCGTGAATAATACAAGGATTCATTCTATGTTTCCATCACCATTTGCACAATGACACACAATAGACATAATCTTTGAATCACAAAAGATTTTAACCTATATTACATCAACAATTGACAATATAGGCTTAACTTTTGTGTTTGTCAAAAGTATGTTCATCCTTTTGTCAATATATGCATATCAATTCACGAATGACTTTACTTTTGACAAAATATGGGACAATCAAGTTCACGAACGTAAACACACATATCCCATCAAAATATTACAATATATAAAATCAAAAAGATTAATACTGCAACCATCATCTTCCAAACAAACTTAGAATTTTTAAACCAAAAAATCTAAAAACAAGAAGAAGATGAAAACATTGGATAGCTATGTGTAATCACAATAATGGCTATTCCAAAACACTAGTTATTCTTCTAAACAAAAAGAAACAATAGAAGATTTACTAGATTTCAACGCATTACTCATCATCTTCATCGAAGATACTCCAAGAAGCTTGAATTGTGTTCAACTCATCCTTGGGATCGAGAAACTTTGTTGCAACCACCGACAACTTTTCTTGAACGCATTTGACTCTTGAATTGACTTTACACACTCCCTTGTGAATTTTTTGAAATAAACTCAAAGTGGCAGGGTCACACTCATTCAAAGAAGTATCTCTTTGTATTTTGCACACATTTTCCCTTATGCGCCTGAAGGTACAGGAACGGACCGATTTGGGTACCCCAAGAGAGTTGCCAATTGTGTCAACACTACTATCATGGCAGATTTGACTAATTAAACAAGGATAGCCAAACATCTTGATGGGAGAAGTCATTGTAACCATTTGATGTATAATGAATCCACAAATATCAAGACTTTGAACACCCGATTCAATAAAATAGACTAATTCAGCAAACTCATGGCTCCACCAAGAATTCTCAATTGTGGAGGGACAAAGATTGGGAATACCTAGTTTTCCAAATGCCATTAATGCAATACTAAGATTATTAGTAGGAAACTTCCCTTTATTCCATGATACCTTCTTACCACAAATCCCCATAGAGATATCATCACATGAGGGACGTTCATCACTTGGTCTAGGGAGATGCACATTTCCCAACGGTATGCTGGTAATCTTTGAAATTAACTCTTTGTTAACAAGAAGCCTTTTTCTATTTACCATGGATTTGAATTCCATCTTATCAAGATCAACATCATGGATGTTGGCATAAAAAATTCTTGTTGGAGAATCAAAACCTTGACCAAGACCATCAAAGATATTTCCAAGATCGAACTTTTTGAAACAAGTTAAATCCTCATCATGTCCACTAGATAAATCCAATTTCTTTTCTAAAATAAAACTTTTAGATGAAATCTTATCAAAAATTCTAGCACATGAATCATCCACAAACCTAATCCTAAGAGAATTTTGGTCACAAGGAGGATCCATACTAAAGATATTTGAGACTTTGGGAATCCTTTTTGAGCCCTTAGAATTCATAATGAGATCCAAGAAATTGAAAGGAACAAGAGGAATTTACTTACTTGGAGTGAATCTTCAATACCCTTTCTCTTAGTTTCTCCAAAAAGGTCTTTAATGGAGATAACACAAAAACCTAGAAGTTCACGTACGCGGACGGGTAAGAGGAAGAAGAGAGTATGCGAACTTTCTTTTAACAAGACCAAACATGGGCTTGGACCCGTTTGCGAACTTCAGCTCACAAAGAACTAAGGGAAGCTTTGTTTAGACAATTGTGTATCACGAATTATGCATTCTGCAACATGAAGGATGCACTAGAAAGCTTAAATTGAAACATGTACACGATTCAACCATTTCTTGCCCCATTTCAAGATATATACATATGAGGTAGTGCCGGTCTTGTTACCAAGAGGCATAATGTGCAGATAAATTCTCATGCAACATTTTTGGTTGATCAGTGTGAACAGTCCCCGTAACATAATGATGACAATTAGGGGAGTCTGAGCTTCCATTCCTTTGCTTGATATGCCTCAAAGGAGGACTTTTCCATTTTCCAGGTTGTACAATATTATTTAAAGGTTTAATATGTACATAACCCTTTTTGGAGTGATTCTTAGACATAACAGAATTAAGTTTCTCTAAGGATCTAAAAACGTCTTCGAACGCTTTGAAAATATATTTATCAGCTGATCCATTATGATAGTACTCCTCATAGAGATCAGTAGTTGTTCTCATGAGATTCCATATCATTGAGCGCCATGAACGTTTCTTTAATCTCCCCTCCTTTTTATTTTTTTCTTTAGATTGACACATATCATCGAAAACTTCCTTCTCAGATGAAATGAAATTATCATGAGAGATCAGAGGTTTTGACCATAATAGATCTTGATCAATCTTTAATAATTTCTGGTGTGCGTTACAGATGCCAAGAGAAAAATTTTCAAAGAAATTTCCCATGAGACAAATTTCAAGAACCGAACAAACACAAACTTATCAGGTTTAATGTGTTTGTCTGCTCTGATACCAAATTGAAAAAGCGGGGGTCTAACAACCTCACCCAATATTTCGATTAGCAATCTGTATGGACAACTCCGAGTTATTTTCTAGAGAATCAACTAGACTCAATCAATAAAAAATACTCAAGGAGTTATTATCTCAATCTCTCGATTTGATTTACTCAAGCAAATATGATTCGCGAGTCTAATCAAAGAGAGATAACTTGGATGGTACCAAAGACCAATATCCAAGTGTCAATCGATTTAAATCAACAACCAATAGGCCAGATATTATAATCGATTGAACAACGCACAACCTGTATTATTTCAATTATATAAAAATATAATGCGGAAAAGAAATAACACAGACACCAGAATTTTGTTAATAAGGAAACCTC
This sequence comes from Papaver bracteatum, assembly GCA_023529315.1. NCBI lineage: Eukaryota > Viridiplantae > Streptophyta > Magnoliopsida > Ranunculales > Papaveraceae > Papaver > Papaver bracteatum. The sequence continues at coordinate 3,278,110 of JAJJWX010001246.1, forward strand.
AAATGCAGAAAAACCCCGGGACCTAGTCCAGATTAAACATACATTGTATTAAGCCGCTACATACACTAGCCTACTCCAAATTAACTTCGGTCTGGACTGTAGTTGAACCCCAATCAATCTCACACCGATCTAAGGTACAATTATGCTCATACGCCTCTAATCCCAGCATGATACTATGCATTTGATTCCCTTAGCTGATCTCACCCACAACCAAGAGTTGCTACGACCCAAAGTCGAAGACTTTAGCAAACAAATCTGTCTCACACAGAAAAGTCTACAAGATGGATAAATTCGTTTCATACGAATAAACATATGAGTTTTGTTCCGTCTTTCTATAAATCAAGGTGAATAGGAACCAATCAATAAAACCAGACTTATATTCCCGAAGAACATCTCAGTTTTATCAATCAAGTCACAATAGTCTTAATCAACGCGGCGAAAAAAGATATTGTGGAATCACAAACGATGAGACGAAGATGTTTGTGATTACTTTTATATCTTGCTTATCGGAGATAGAAATCTCAAGCCAATTATTACAATTATACTCGTACGATAGAAACAGTAATATTAGATCACATAACTATAAGAAAAGTAGTATCGGTCTGGCTTCACAATCCCAATGAAGTCTTTAAGTCGTTAACCTGGTTTTAGAAGAATAAAACCAAAGGTTAAAGGAGAATCGACTCTAGCTTAGCAAACTAGTATCACACAGAATATGTGGGGATTAGGTTTCCCAGCTGCTAGAGTTCTCCCTTATATAGTCTTTCAAATCAGGGTTTTCATCTAACTGTGAATATTGAATGCTTTGGTACTAAGTTAACATTGATTGCAAACCCTGATTTGAAAACTATATAAAGGAAAACTCTAGTAACTAGAAAATCTAATCCCTACACCTCCTGTGTGCTACTCGTTGGTTTAGCTAGAGCCGATTCTCCTTTAACCTTAGGTTTCTTCTCGAGACCCTGTAGGTTAACGACTTAAAGACTTTATTGGGATTGTGAATCCAGACGAAACTACTTCTCTTGTAGTTGAGCGATATGATATTACCATTTTATATCATACGATTTCAATTGAAATATTGACTTGAGATTATATCTCCGATAAGGCAAGATAAAAAGAAATCTCAAACATCTTCGTCTCATCGTTTGTGATTCCGCAATATCTTGTTTCGCTACCATATGATTAAGATTACTGTGAGGTGATTGATAATTCTAGGCTGTTCTTCTGGAATATAAGTCCGGGTTATCGATTGGTTCCTGTTCACCTTGATTTCTATCAAAAGATGGAACAAACTCGTAGGTTTATCTGTGGGAGACAGGTTTATCTATTATCATAGATTTTTATGTGTGATACAGATTTGTCTATCAAGTCTGACTTTGGGTCGTACCAACTCTTGATTGTGGGTGAGATTAGCTAAGGGAATCAAGTGCATAGTAACCTGCTGGGATCAGAGACGTAAGGAGGGTAACTGTACCTTGAATTAGTGTGAGATTGATTTGGGTTCAACTACAGTCCAGACCGAAGTTATTTTGTAGTAGGCTAGTGTCTGTAGCGGCTTAATATAGTGCGGTGTTCAATCTGGACTAGGTCCTGAGGTTTTTATGTATTTGCGGTTTTTCGTTCACAAAATTTCTGGTGTCTGTGTTATTTTTATTCCGCATTATATTTTGTTATATAATTGAAATATCACAGGTTGTGCGTTGTATCGATCAATTGTGAAATTCAACCTTTGGTTGTTGATTGGAAATTGATTGATCCTTGGTAATTGGTCTTTGGTACCATCCAAGTTTATATATCTTGTATTTGTTAAAGACTCACATATTTCTATTTGTTTGAGTATAGATCAAATCGAGAGATAGAGATATTAACTCCTTGATATACTTTTCATTAAGATTGAGTCTGTTTGTCTAGTTGATTTTCTTAAAAGTATATTCAAGTTAGTCCATACAGATTGTTGATTGAAATATTAGGTGAGGTTGTTAGACCCCCGCTTTTTCAATTGGTATCAGAGTAGGAAAATACGTTCAAGATCTTAAAAGTCTGTGTTTGTGGCGATCTGACTGGATGGACAGTAAAGTCTCTATAAATGCTTCACCAGGAATAAATCACAATCTTAGAGAATGTTCTAAAAACCTTGTTATTTTCCAAAGGAAGTTGGATGAACAAATCCGGATCAAACGTGATCTTCCTACAGAAATTGCAAAGTATAAGGATTTGAATTCTGTCAAAATTTCTTCATTGATGATGAATAACTTCTTTGATTCCTCTCTAAAGGATCATAGTAAGTCAAGTGTTAAACAAAGTATATGCTTTGAAAAACTTGATAAAAGAAAGAATTTCTTAAATAAGATTACCGATGTTGGCCCTTGTATGTTTTGTGAGTCTCATAATCACGCTCAAGATACATGTACACATTTTCAGAAAAGTATAAAAGTTGTGAGCAATCTCTGCAAGAAAGCTAAACAACTGTTTACTTATCTAAAAAGGTGTACAATACTAACAAGAAATCCTAAACAGGAAAGTAGTGCTAGTATATGAGCCTTTTCCTTAAAATCAACATCACCCTTTCAATGTTTTCTTGACAGTGGTTGTAGCCGACATATGACTGGTGGACTTTCGTGGTTTGTTTCCATAAGCGACTTTGAAGGAGGACCAGTTACTTTCGGAGATGGGAGTTTTTGCTACATTATCAAGAGGTACGATCAAGCTTCTCGGTGTTCCAGAAATCCATGATGTAGTATGCTTCAAAGGTATGACTGTAAATCTTCTTTCTATAAGTCAAATTTGTGACAAAGGCCATAGAGTTGTCTTCAATGAAAATGGATGTGATATTGTAGACAAAACTGGAAAAATGATTTTTCAAGGAACTCGTGGTAAAAATAATTGTTATCTTCTTGATACTCAGTTTAGTAATTGTTGCAATTTTACTAAGGTGAAATCTATACATCTTTGGCATGAGCGTTTTGGTCACATCAATTATCGTCTCTTAACTAAAATCATTAACAAGGAACTTGTTAGAGGCGTTCCCAAAATCAATGCAAACATTGACGGTGTATGTGGTGCCTGTCAAAAGGGTAAACAAACGAAAGTTCACCATAAGTCATCTCGAGATATTATCACTAAGGCTCCACTTGATTTAATTTATATGGATCTCTTCGGACCAATTCAACAATCTATTGTTGGAGGAAAGAAGTACGCTTTAGTTATGGTAGATGACTACACCAGAGTCACTTGGGTAGCATTCCTAGCTCATAAGAATGAAACACTTGGTGAATTAAAGATTATTGTTAATAGGATCCAGAATGAACAAGGTCGCAAACTAAAGAAAATTAGAAGTGACCGTGGAACTGAATTCAAAAGACACCAAAGTATTTGAATTCTGTGACAAACTGGGGATTATTCAACAATGCTCACCACCCATTACTTCTCAAGCTAATTGAGTCGCTGAAAGAATTAATAGGAATATTCAGGAAATGGCCAGGGTAATGCTCCATAACAAAAACTACCCCTAAGGTTTTGGGGAGAAGCTTTCTTCACAACATGTTACTTGATCAGGCGTGTCTATCTATGATCTAAAACCATAAACACTCCATATGAGTTGTGGTATGGTAGAAAACCTAACTTACACTATCTTAGAGTGTTCAGAAGTAAGTGCTACATCCTAAAAGATCAAGAACATAGAAGGAAATTTGATACTAATAGTGATGAAGGTATCTTTTTGGGCTATGCATCTGATAGCCGTGGTTTTCGAGTATTTAGTCTCATAACCCAAGTGATGATGGAATCCGCAAACGTTATCATTGATGATGTTAGCGAATTTCATCATGATTTTTCTTCTGCTGAACTGCCTTTAACAGAGACAACTGAGAAAGTCAAAGAAGTTCCGGATTCAGTTGAAGTTATACCTACTATTACTGATCCTGATCTTTCTAGTGACGAGGAGAAAAACATAGATCGGACTATGTTTTTTGAACAAGAAAGTGTCCCTCCACGACACCTCTGGGTTCAAAGGAAACCATGATCCCAATAGTATCATTGGAGGAAGATATTGTACTGCAAAGACCAGAGGACAACTTCAAAATTTGTGCAATTTTGGTTGTTATCTTTCACATGTAGAACCAAGAAATATTGATGAATCTCTTAGCGATCCCTTATGGGTTAATGCAATGCATGAAGAGTAAAATCAATTTCAAAGACAAGATGTATGGAAGCTTGTACCTTGTCCTCCAAATGTCAATATTGTTGGTATTAAATGGATATTTAAGAACAATTCTGATGAGTTTGGCATTATTGTTAGAAACAAAGCAATACTTGTCGCTCAAGGATACTCACAAATCGAAGGAATCGACTTTGACAAAACCTTCGCTCCTGTGGCACGCCTTGAGTCCATCATATTGTTATTAGCTCATGTTTCTTTTCTTAAGGTAAAGCAATTTCAAATGGATATCAAATCTACTTTTTTAAACGGAACCTTAAAGGAAAAAGTCTATGTATCTCAACCTAAGGGATTTGAAAACCATGACTTCCCAGATCACGTCCTTAAACTTAATAAGGCACTATATGGGTTGAAACAAGCACCTCGTGCCTGGTTAGAAAAACTGACCTCATTTCTTCTTGGGAAAGGTTTTTCGAGAAGAAGAGCTGATAAAATACTATTTACCAAGTAGAGTGTAAAAGATGTTGTGATTGCTCAAGTTTATGTAGATGATATCATCTATGGATCAACATCGGAGAAACTTGCACAAGATTTTAAAGTATCTCTTGGAAAGGAGTTTGAAATGAGCAATGTTGGTGAATTAAAATTCTTTTTGGGTTTACAAATTCAATAACACAGGGATGGAATTTACTTATCTCAAGAGAAATACGCTAAGGATATCGTCTCAAGATTTGGCCTTGATAAGTCTACCCCTAAACTAACTCATATGCCTGCCACTGGTAAACTCCATCGAGATGATAAAGGTGTAAATGTGGATCAAAAACTTTATAGATCTATCATTGGAAGCCTTCTATATCTTACAGCTACTCGACCTGATATTGCTTTTAGTGTTGGTTGTTGTGCTAGGTTTCAGGCAAATCCAAAGGAATCTCATCTTGCAGTGTCAAAAAAGATTATACGCTACATTAATCACACTGCAGGGTATGTCTCTCTTACACTTTTGATAATAACACTGATCTTACTTCCTATTCAAATGCAGATTAGGCAGGATGTGTGGAAGATAGAAAAAGTACATCAGGGGTTTCTACTATGTATGACTGAATCTTGTAGCTTGGCATAGCAAGAAACAAAATTCACAATCCCTCTCAACATGTGAAGCCGAATATATCGTTGCAGGCTCATGTTGTACTCAACTTCTATGGATGAAACAATGCTTACTGATTATGAAATCAACACTGGAGTAATGAGAATCTTATGCGACAACATTAATGCAATTCGCATAACAGAAAATCCAGTTAAGTACTCAAGGACTAAGCACATTGACATAAGGTATCATTTTATTCGAGATCTTTATGAGAATGGTATCATTAATATGGAATTTGTTCCCTCGGAACAACAATTGGATGATATTCTCACCAAACCATTATATACTGCTACATTTCAAAACTTACGGCAGTCTATTGGTGTTGTTCTGGTTCATTAGTCGTCCATATCTCTTGCCCCTGCTCTTATCTTGGTCCTTTGGGAAATTGAGTTTGGAACTTCTTGAGGTGTAAAGTTATTTTCAAAATTTGTTTCTAGTAGATGTATCTTCTAAGTATCCTAGTGTTATCTTGAAATCCTTCTTTTCTTATAAAAGTTCTCTCTTGTTGTTCTTTCGGGAATGACATCAAATGGGGGAGAGTTCTTTTGAACTTGCGCTTAATTTCCATATCTTTGTGGGGAGTGCGGCTGTGGAGTATTTTAGGAGTTATATTGTATCTTTATAAACTCCTTAATGAATACATTTAGCTTTGGCTTTATGATTGCATCTAAACAAAGTTGATATGTACTTTTCTTTGGTCTTGAAGCGTCTCCGTGGAAATTTTATTAGGATCCCGTTTTCATACCTTTGCAAATTTTATTGACAAAAAGGGGGAGAACTAATATGTAGTTCACACTACAAATACATATGGTTTTCGGATCATTATGTTAGGGGGAGTGGTTTTCATGTTGAGATGAAAGTATTAACTAAGGGGGGGGTGACATATCACCATAGTATTGTTGTCGAACTTGTGATACAATTGAACTTTTATACTATTTAATAATAATATGACACTGTATAACAATGATCAGGAGCTTTTTTTTCCTCATTGTTATGGCTACGGATCTTCAACAACTATGATGCCAAACTGAACATCTATGGAATCACGGGAGTACTTGGAAAAGACGAAGTTTTCGAGTAATGTTGAAGTACCAAGGAGATCAAGCATGTGGACGAGAAGCTACAAAGTTTTATCTATTTTGTAATTCATATGTATTGATAGTTTTGTCACTAAAATTGACAAAGGGGGAGATTGTTAGAGCATTGCTCGGTCGAAGTCACAAGTGTTGCTATCTCAAGCTTGTTTGTCAAATTTAGTTGTCAAAACTATATGTCTTGATTTCTAGTCTACTTATAGATAAGTCTCGGACTAGGATAGTTAAGTGTAGTTGAGCTCCAGAATCCTTGGTGATCATATTACGAAGACGAAGAACAACTCAAGGAACTAGTGAAACTTCATCCGACTAAAAGGTATACGGAGACTTGAACTTATCTATCACTCAAAAGTCTACCTACTCTATCTCCTACTCTTGAGACAAAAGTCGTATAAGTGTGATAGTTTTCATACATACACATTTGTTATTTCAAGCCGAGATTACTCGCCTATCTATATATTTCTCGAAATATATGTTGGTAAGATTTCACTTTAACCATTTTTCATCATTACCCATGACGAAAGTCATGATGACGTTTCGATCTTGAAAATGGCTTTGATAACGATAGTCGTGAGTAACGACTGTTATAACATTATAGAAGAATGTTTCAATGATTGAAATGTAGAGTTGAGATTACCATCTATGGATATAAGCATATATAGCGTGTTTGTACATTAGTGTATAAATCCATGTGTCGGAAACCAAGTGTGTGCATACAGTATTGGTGAAGGAGATAGGTTGGGTACGCGTACTGGCGGAACTTTTCCTCCCGGAAAATTCTGCTAAGTTTGGAGTTTACGAACTCATAAACCAGTCACCTTAGGTATGCGTCCCCGTACGCATACTGCCAGAACTTTTCTACCCGAAAGATTCTGCTAAGTTTGGAAACTCAAATCCGATAGCTAAGGTACGCATACCCGTATGCGTACCCAAGCTGGTTATTTCTCAAATCGATAGTTCATAAACTTAAAACAATAAATTATAAGGAATGTAATCTTTGCGAACCGTGGATATATTGTTCATGAATTAATTCAAATGAATCAAACCAATTTTATTTCAATTATGTCTACGTATAAAGACCTTAGCAATTGAACAACTCTTCAACTAGTTCTTTTGAAGTCATTTGAACTAGTTATGAGAACGATGAATACGGTTAATATGAAAGTGCTCATATGTCTAACCATTGGTTAACTATTTGTGAACCAACTAAGTGTACACATTTAGGTACGGTTACTTGATAGACACAATTTGTTTCTGAATTGTTCTCAGTGTCTCTATTGTTAGTGCTTGATTTTGTACCTAATATTGTGTGTTTATGTTTGTGTAGGTGTTTTGGAGGAATACACTTGTGTGGAAAAAGTTGCTCAAAAGTGCTATTTGGACCCCCCGGAGAAAAGTGATAAAGGCACCCTCATTTTGGATTAGGGCACCCCCAGGGCGCCAGCTGCTATTCGCACCCCCATCTCTGTTAGGGAGAGGTCATCTTCTTCATTTTAAATTCTGTTTTTGGCGGGAAATCATGACAACGGAAGAACATAACTAGGGCTTGCAATTTGAGCTTGTTTCAGTGAGATTAAAGGGCTAGAATTAATTGGGTTTAACTCTATGGGCTAAACAGGGTTGGTAATGTTGACAGATTCGTCTAACTTGGGATACAATCACGCGTGGGATAAAATAGGGGAGTACGTGCTGAGAAGATATTCTCCATTAAACCCGAGCATAGTTGGTGAGATTTTCTTGCCGTATTTATTTGAGAACGAGTTGTCACAATCAACAGAGGTTGGTAAGGTGTGTGAAATCGATAAACAATGAATGGTACGTGGAGTTTTTATTCAACAAAGGGCTGGAGTTTTTATTCAACAGACTGGCGTGTGCTGTGAAGAAATTGATTGGTTCTGAAACTTGTAAACAACGTACTGGAGTGTGCATAAGCGTGAAGGAGTTAAATAAGGAAGGTTGGACAGCTGCAGATGCATGGATGAAGCAAGAAAGGAAAGGAAATATCCGGAGATAATTTTATTTACTGCCGAGCTTTGGAAAGATTTTTCGGAGTAATGAGGGGATATTCTTGGTCCTGTCGAGTATATATAGGTTGTTTGGGTGTCATAGAGGGGTTATAGAGTGATTGGGGAGATAATAGAGCAAAGAAACGAGAGTTCGAAAATTTGCTGCTGCTGCCATTGAAGAGAGCTCGAAGAACATAAGACGCCTGGTTGCAGTCATATTTGCTACAGTGACACTTCTCTTATATCGTTCTTTGTAACAGTTGGTTTGTAACAAATATAATCGTTACAAATCTGGTTTTTCATTATTTCTTCCTTATTCATCATTTGTAAACCAGTTTTTAGCATAAATAAATTCTTTGAGAGGGTTTTCAACATGATGAGCGGCTAAATTAACCGGTGACTGAGGCAACAGAGGAAACTATTCACTCATTCTTGATTGGTAATTTCTTTAATTATTTCTTTTATTTAATTCACTAGGATCAACATAAAAATAAAATTGGTTTTCTTAATTAGTTGTGAATCAATTCGATGTGTTATGCTTAGAATCAATTCTTCGATAATTCATGCTTAGGGATTACAACTTAATGTTTGGACACCTTATAGACTAATAGTGAATTAATGAGAAAAAGAACTCAATAATAATTCTTGAAATATCATTATGTAGGACCAGAATATCGCTACAATACTTCTCTGCGAGATTAACAACAATTCATAGCGAGCATCACCGCAAGATCTTCAACTACACTTTGCGAGTGTCACAAAAGCAGTCAAAAGAGTGACGTAATAACTGACGATTGAAGAGAACTTGAGAAAAGCATGTTTGTTCTGCGATGGATACAAAACTTGTGAGATTTAACATTGCAACTATCGCGGTACAATCGCAGAATCAACCCGAAATAAGAGGAAAACTTAGCTGTCATCCATTATGTAACTACCCTATAAATATAGACCCAATGTGTCCAGAAAAGGATGATGTATTTTTAAGAGTTAAGAAAGTCTTGAGGAGAGAGAAACTTCAAGAGAATAGTTGTAATCTTGAATTCTTCCATTTCTGTAAACATTTCTGAGAACAAAATAATAAAGTGTCATTTTTAATCTTCAATTATGAGTTGATTATAATAAGATCTTAACAAGGGTGTAGTATGGGAAATCCTGCAACTACATTTTGGCGCCCGAAACAGGGATTGAATTAGCAAAATCATAGAAAAAGGTGAAGAAGAAGATAAGAATTGTTCAAGATTAAGAAAATCATAAAACAAATCAGTGAGATATTTGAAGGAAGGATGATTAGAATCAAAGAGGATTGTAGAAAATTGGAGTGTGGTATGGTAACAAGAAAAATGATTGATAGATTTCATGAAAATATTAAGGGGAAGATACACAAACGGGATTTTGAAGGAAGGAAAATTATGACGGTGGAAAAAATATCACCATTGAAAGATTGGGAAAAGCAGGAGATCACATTTACAGCAGCAGAAATACCAGAAGAAAATCAAAGTCATACCTCTCCATTGGTAATCACAATATCCTCTATACCAATGAGAAAGGAGGAATCAATAAAATATGTATAAGAATGGGCTATGAATAGAACTTTGGTGGATGCAGGAAGTTCTATTGATATAATATTTTATCATACTTTCAAGAAAATGGGATATAAGGATGAAGAAATGTCTTATTCAACATATCATGTTCATGGCTTTGCAAAATCTTTAACAAAACCTAAAGGCGAGATAATGGTACGAATTCCACTAGGGGAGATTGAAACACAAGTAGCATTATGTGTGGTAGACGTGGAATCACCGTATAACATGATATTAGGAAGACCATGGATACACGCAATCAAGGCTGTAGCGTCAACGTTGCATCAATGCATCAAATTTCCTATGCCCAGTGGAATTGGAGAAATTAGAGGAGACACAGATTTTGCGAAATTGTGTTACCAAATTGAAGTAAGAAATTGTGAATAACGTCCAAAGATGCGAAAGGCTCGTAGAAAATTGGCAAGAGAAACAAAGAAGGAAGAAGAATTTAAAGTTTACATGATAAGAGCAAAAGAAGGAAAAGGAATACCCAGCGAAATCTCGCGAGAAGGAGATGAACTCGCGAGAGCTATAAAAATATCAACACCAATGGGAGAACCTGAAGCCAGTTATACTGCAACAGAACCAACAAAGTAAATAAATATTGGGAGTGAAGAAGAGCCTAAAATGCTGAAAATTGGGACTAGAATGGAGGCAGATGAGGAAGAAAGAACTATAAATCTCTTGCGAGAGTATAAAGATATCTTCGCGTGGAGCATGGATGAGATGCCATGGATAGATCCATCAATAGCATGTCATAAATTAGAAATCAACAAAAATATTAGACCATTTAAGCAAAGAATAAGGAAAATCGCAACAACATATCATTCTCAAATAGAAGAAGAATTACAGAAGATGCTCGACGCAGGAATTATAAGGCAAGCAAAATATCCAGAGTGGATTGCAAATATGGTAGTGGTCCCAAAGAAGAACAAGGGGATAAGAATTTGTATAGATTTCACTGATTTAAACAAGGCTTGTCCGAAAGATAGTTTTCCATTACCAGATATCCCACAGATGGTTGAATCAGCAGCGGGAAATGACAGAATATCATCGCTGGATGGATTTAAAGGATATAATCAAATCCCTATCGCTGAAGAAGATCAAGAACATACCGCATTTTTTTCTCCAAGAGGATTATATTGTTATACAAAGATGCCCTTTGGCTTACGAAATGCTGGTGCAACATATCAAAGAATGGTGGAGAAGGTGTTTGCAAAATGGATTCATAAAACATTATAAGTGTATGTAGATGATATGTTGATCAAAATCAAAGAAGCTGAGAATCACGTGCAAGATCTGAAAGAGATTTTCGATCAAATGCGGCGATTTAATATTAAAGTGAATCCCGATAAGTGTACTTTTGGAGTAACTTCAGGAAATTTTTTGGGGTATATTGTATCAAAAGAAAGAATACAAGTTGATCCGGAAAAAGTACAAGCAATTCGCGATATGCCAACGCCTGCGACGGTAAAAGATGTGCAAAAATTGAATGGACTCTTAGCCTCGCTAGGAAGATTCATTTCACGATCTTCAGACAAGTGCAAACATTTTTTCGATATACTCAAGAAGGGAACAAAATTCAAGTGGACAGATGAATGTGAAAAGGCTTTTCAGGGAATAAAAGAACATTTGATGAACATAACTATCTTACAGAAAGTAGAACCGGGAGAGGAACTATTGATTTATCTCGCAACAACCACATATACGCTAAGTGCTGTGTTGCTGCGAGTAGATGCAGGGGTAGAAAAACCAATTTATTACATCAGCAAAACGTTCAATTTTGCAGAGAGAAATTATTCAAAGATTTAGAAACTAATTCTAGCATTGGTACATGCAACTTTTAAGCTTCGCATCTACTTTCAAGCACATAAGGTCAAAGTATTAACAAAAGTGCCAATTGAGTTAGTAATGAAAAATTCAAAAAGATCAGGCAGAGTTGAGAGATGGAATGCACAAGTAGGACACTTTGATATTCAATATGAAGTTTTATCCTCGCCAAAGTCACAAGTTATCGCAGATTTCTTAGCTGAATTTCCCTTAGAAGATGATGGAGCTATGGAAGAGATGATGGATGTAGAAGAGGAACATGGAGATCCAAAAGAGCTATTAACAGAACCCTACAGATGGGAGATATTGGTGGATGGATCTTCAAATGGGGAAGGAAATGGGATTGGAGTTGTTTTTATTTCACCAGAAGGAGAAAAAACAACTTTTTCATTTAGATTGGAATTTGCATCCACTAATAATGAAACAGAATATGAGGCCGTGATTCATGCTTTAAAGTTTGCAGTAGAAATGATCGAAGTTGGAAAATGCTAGAATTACCAGTGATTCGCGGTTGGTTATTCGCCAGATAAAAGGAGAATACACAACAAACAAACCATTTTTAAGAAAGTATAAAAGATTAGTCAAAGAATTATCTGCGAGAATTCCAAAAATAAAATGGAGACACATATCAAGGAAAGATAATAGGCTCGCAGATGCATTTGCTTTCATATCCAGTATGATGACAAATCCAGCTGCGAGATGCATAAAAATTCAAACACTTTTATTACCAGCGATAAACATGGAAGAAGAGGAAGAACAATATGTGATGATGGTTGAAGTTGGCGAAGAGGAATTAAAGAGCAACATTACGGATTGGCGAGAAGATCTTCATGCATACTTGGCAAGAGGAGAAATCCCAAGAAATCGATTGGAAGCACATAAATTAAAAAGTAGGGCAATCAATTATGAGCTAAGAGAAGGAGTATTATATCGCAGATCTTTTAATGGACCATCGCTAAGATGTTTGACGAGGGAGGAAGGACAAAAAGTGTTGAAGATGTTGCATAGTAGTGACGCTGGTAATCATAGTGGAGGAAGATCTTGGGCATATAGAACAAAAATGAAAGGCTATTACTGGCCATATATGCATAAAGATGCAAAAAAAAAATTCAAGGCGTTGCGAAGATTGCCAGCGATATGGAAAGAAGATACATGCACCAGGAGCACCATTATCATCTTCAACAAGTGTATGGTCTTTTGGGAAATGGGGGTTAGATATTGTGGGACCATTTGTGCTTGGCTCCGGACAAAGAAGATACCTAATCGTCCCAACAGATTATTTCACAAAATGGGGAGAAGTAAAGGCAGTACAACATATCCGCGATAAAGATATCTTTACATTCATATTTGAGAATATAATTTGCAGATTTGGGATTCCAGCACAGTTGGTGTCTGATAATGGGAAGAAATTTGAAGGGAAGAATATAGAATTGCTACTCAATGCATGTAAGATAAAGTGTGGGAAATCTACTCCTCTATATCCACAAGCAAATGGTCAAGCTGGAGCAACTAATAAGACAATCGCAGACATCTTAAAAAATAAACTAGAGGGATACCACAGAGCATGGTGCGAATAGGTGCATAATACAATATGGGCCTACAATACAACTAGACGAGAAGCTACTGGAATGTCACCTTTTTGTTTGACGTATGGAGTTGAAGCTGTGTTACCAACAGAAGTAGCTATTCCTACAACAAAAAGAGAGGCATGGGAAAGAAATCTAAGTGCTAGAATGATTTTAAATAAATTGGATGAATTAGAAGAAAAAAGAGAAAAGACTTTGCAACATATGAAAAATTACCAACAAATATTAGCTCGCGAGTACAATAAACGTGTTAAGAAACGTGAATTTCAACCTGGCGATTTAGTGCTGCCAGAAACACCAAGTTATCAGCGAGAGAGTGGTGGAAAATTGGCGAGAAAATGGGATGGACCATACATCATTAAAGAGATAGTTGGAACCGGGGCATACAAACTAATGGATCCTGAAGGGAGAGATGTTGGTCAAAGACTTGACAGACCATGGAATAGACTATATCTTAAAAAGTATTATCAATGACAACTTCTGCAAGATAAGAGATACAGGTATGTTAAAAAAAATAAAAAAAAATAAAAAAAATCTGATTACGATTGTGAGGTTCTCCTAATGACAACGCAAAGCAAGAATTACGAGCATAATCGCAAGAAAGGCGAATAAAATTTCGCAGAGATTAATAGAATGGGACGAACCTATATGGCGTGCACCCTAGTTCGCGAATAAAATTTCGCAAGAGGCAAATGTAATACCTAATAGTGCGTCATATAAGGGGGTATCTCTTGACATGACTCAGTGATAAGGTTATACCGCTGCTGGAACCTAAGTTATGTAGATGTTGGGGTTAAAGAAAACCTATCCAGGAGAGGGATCTTGGATTTCCAATTATATAAGGTTATAGCCTGGTTGGACGACTAAGGACCTCTTCTAAGGAGTCCAAAGTATGACCAAGGCGCCGAGGTACACGGTTGAGTCAAGGGTGCCCGGGGCGTACGAAACTACCCTGGCCATCCTTGGAAAGTCTTGGCTATGATGCACTCGGCCCGAAGAAAACCCCACTTAGGGTGCAGTCTTGTAACTATAAGCCATATAGGCATAAAGGATAAGAGGCTGCGAAAAACAACTGGTTGTAGGAAAATCTGTATGGGAGGAGCTAGTCTTGTATGGACGATGTGCCCTCCTTGAAGGGGCAACCAGGGGGAAGATAAGGGCGGCACCCTCTATTAGGGAGCTGATAAGTGTCTAAAGACGGCAATGTCATGGGGCTTTATGATCGCAAGAACATTTAGGCCTGTCATATTGTCGCGTGACGAAAATTATACAGAGGCAACGAGCTAAAAGAGAAAAGTTAAGATGAGATCAATGGGTTTTTACATGAAAGTGTAAAGGCATCATGCGATTTCATCGCAAGACGGCAATGTCATAAGCTATAATTCTTGCAAGAGAATTTAAACTTATCATATTGTCGCAAAGATGCTGAAAAAATATTGATAAGACAAAATCAATGGGTCAATACATGCAAATGTAAAGACGTCCTGCGATTTTGTCGCAGGTAGAAAAACTTTTTTGGCAAAATAAGACCTTTAATTAGGAAGGCAAAATAAGACCAACAGAATAATATTAACAAATTAACTATTCTATTTTAAGATGCAGGAAAGATTTGTTCATTGCAGGAGAATATATAAGAAGGCAGATTCATAACATCGTAAACTCTTTCAGAATTTTTCGGAATATTGCAGCTGTACTCATTACATCGCAGATATATTCATACTTTCACGAATAATATAGCCAAACAGTTCACAGAAAGGATACACAGGAAATAATTCACCATTTCAAGAAAGATAATGGAGGGCAAGTAGGGGAATGGAGAAATAAGATTTCATTATCTTCCTTGAGGATATTCAAAGTAAATAAAATCAAAAGTTGAATTCTAAAAATTTCAAAAGTTACATTATTCGCAAGAAAGAAGAAGAAAAAGAAAACAAAAATGAAATTCAAGTTTTGACGATTGTCTCGCCAGATTCAATATTCTTGCTCGCCGGATTCGTTATTCTTGCTAGAATTGTTAGCTTCATCATTATTCTTCTCACCGCTTGTAGTTACTTCTTTAGGAGGACTTCTTTCTTCTTCATCATCTTCTTGAGTGGAATTTTCTTCATCATTAGTGAATTCTAATTCCTTATCCATGGGAAGAGGAATTTCATCATCATCAACTTCTAAAGGAGGAACAGATACAGGAGGGAGAGCAGAATATCGTTCACAAGAACTTCAAGATTTGAGGTGAACCTTGCGAAGGAAACCTCTGTCATGATTCCTAATCTCTATATTTTTGAAGTACTCGAGATAATCAAGTCTTCTTTCTGCTTTGTCGCAAGCTTCAATGTAATTGGAAGTAAGAGTCTTGTTTTCTTTGTGAACTTTATACAATTTATCAGTAAGATCAGCGATGGTAGAATGAAGACTTCTTTCAGATTCTGCGAGTAACAAAAGCGATAAAAAATTATTCAGTCAAAGATTTTGCAAGAAATATAACACTAAATTTGACAGAAAGGTCAACAAGAGAGGCATTCAATTGACTACCTTCTTTCTGCGAGGTTAAGTTTTGAATTAATGTAAAGAAACGGTTTTCCCATTGATTCATAGCGTCATCAAATTTATCGCCAACCACACCCTTCAGACGAGACTTAAGTTTTCTTCCCTGGTGCGTAGATACAAGTTTTCCTTTGCTAGTAAAGAATGAGACTTCTTCAATTGAGAGTATTGATCTTGAAGTTCGATGGCCTTCAAACTAAGAGTTAACCTACCCTTGATAAGTTTATCCTTCTCAGCAGCAGATGATTCAATTACTTCCTTGAGTTCATCTTTCAGGGAACGAAGAGATTGCTCTTGATTATCACATATTCTTTGTAGATTACTCAATTGTTGCGAAGAAATGGCCATCAAGCTTGAAAATCTATGTTTCTCTTGGGATAAAGTTCTATTTTCATCTGATAAAGATTCTACCGCCAAGTTAGACTTGGTTAACGAATATGAGAGACGAGTAATCTCGTTACTTAATAAATTTTGACTTTGCGATAGTTGGTTATTCTCATTAGTAAGATTATTTATTTGATTGATCAAATATGTGTAGAGATTATCTAATCTATTATACTGGTCCATCCAAGAATCTCTTTCAACACGAGCTTCGTCAGCAATAGATTCAAATTTAAGTCTCTCCATGAAACGAGTCCGATTTGAAACTAATATATGAATCAAGAATTTAAGAAGGAGACTTTAGTACAGAGGATATAAAAGCAAAACAGAAAAACAAAAGGGTAGAGGCAGGAAAATTGTACCTTTCAACTCGTTATTTTTTCTGCGAAGGTTCTCATGATTAAGAGAGAAGAGTTGCGAAGCATATGGTTCAGAGTATCATATTCAGAAATTTTAACTTGAAGGCTTTTTCTCAGAGTTTCAACTTTATTCTCTAAAGATGCTCGTGAAGCACTATTATCAGATCCAAAATATTTAAGTAAGGTCTTGCAAGCTTCATATTGAAGAGAGTCAGTAAAAGATTTTCTAGCATCGTCTAAAATATTAGATAAAATTTTAAAAGCAACATCAACTCCATCTAAGATTCCATTCGATGGAGGAAGAGATGCAGAGGGTGAAGTGGTAACGAGGACAAGTTGGCGATTTGAGTCATTTGCAATGGTTGTATTATCAGAAGGAGGAGTGTTGGGAAAAACAACAGTTGAAGGCAACAGAGGGCTAGAAGGAACTTCAGTCACAATAATTTCAGGAGATTGATTTATCAATGAATCATAAGAAGTAGAGGTGTTGGCAGCGATATTCTCGCAGGTAAAAGAAAGAGGATCCAGTTGCAAGGGTGTGGGAGTAACTCTTGCAGATGCTAATGTGGGGATGGAGAAATCATCCTCAAGAGCTTTAAACTGACGAGATCTTTTGGGAGGATTAGCGATGTTCTGGACATTCTACAAATAATAACTTAGATAAGAAACAGAGGCAACAATATTGTTATTAAGAAATAGGATGTGTTTCTTACCACCTTATCATTCGCAGAACTTCTCTTCTTCTTCTCAGTCGGTCTTTTGCGAGCATTAGGGTTTTGACCTGAGGATTGGGTATTAGGGATAGTTCCACTGAAGATAAGACATAATACGAGAGTTATGAAGGATCAAATAGAGAAGATCGAAGAATATGAGTAAAAATTAAATCAAATGAAGATTATAATCAAAGAACATACCTTGATGATTCCATTAGAACAATAGCAGGAGAATATGAAGAAGAATAAAAGTTGCAGACGGAAGATAAAATAAACAGATGAAGAAAATAGAGAAGTAGAAGAAGAAAATTAGTTTTGAAGTTTAACTCCACCTTTTATAAGCAAAAGGGAATAACCTGTTGAGTAAAGACGTGTCAGTAAAAAGATGAATTTACAACACATGTAGGCGGTTAAAGCTAAATTAACGGAGCAATGTCGAGAACAAAATATGGAAAGAAGAGAGGCTGCGACCACTTTGAAGAATTGAAGATTCTCATATCCTCTCCACTTTGCGAAGAAGACATAAGAAGAGGCAATATGTAGGACCAGAATATCGCTACAATACTTCTCTGCGAGATTAACAACACTTCACAACGAGCATTACCGCGAGATCTTCAACTACACTTTGCGAGTGTCACAAAAGCAGTCAAAAGAGTGACGTAATAACTGACGATTGAAGAAAACTTGAGAAAAGCATGTTTGTTCTATGATGGATACAAAACTTGCGAGATTTAACATTGCAACTATCGCGGTACAATCGCAGAATCAACCCGAAATAAGAGGAAAACTTAGCTGTCATCCATTATGTAACTACCCTATAAATATAGACCCAATGTGTCCAGAAAAGGATGATGTATTTTTGAGAGTTAAGAAAGTCTTGAGGAAAGAGAAACTTCAAGAGAATAGTTGTAATCTTGAATTCTTCCATTTCTGTAAACATTTCTGAGAACAAAATAATAAAGTGTCATTTTTAATCTTCAATTATGAGTTGATTATAACAAGATCTTACAAGGGTGCAGTGTGGGAAATCCTGCAACTATACATTATAAACCAATCAATTAGGAGAAATAGTGGAATCCGGAGCCTTGGTCTATTTTAAAATCTTGAAATCACTTTTTGCATTAAGTTTTCTTTATTTTTAAGTTTTATAAGTATAAAATCCATTGCTTTCACAAGTCTCAACGAACCTTATTACTACAACATTATTTTGGCGCCGCCGACGCGGACTTGTCTTTAGGCTAGATTTTTTAGATTTTTATTTTTTTTAGGTTTTTGTTTTTATTTTATTTGTTCTACTTTACATTTTTGGGTTTTTGTCTTTGCATTACAGATTTTGGAATTTGGAGCAAAAGAAATTTTTTCCAAAGCTTTTGGTGAATACTTAAAAGATTTGGAATCAAAGACAAAGCGAAAAGAGCGAGAGAAAAAAGAGAGTTTATTTTATTTAGACTAGCAAAGACGCATGTGCGATGCACCTGCCGACTTGTCATTACGTTACAAAATCTATAAAACATAGGAGTAACAAATTACAATACTTTGGGGGGAAAACGCGTTCATAAGCAACACAGTGTATATAACTATGCACTAAAAGACCACTAATTAACCTCCATATAAATGTTTCTTTATTTCTGCTCTCCAAAATCAATAGGCGAATCTGATTTGATCCAATCATTATCGACATCATTAGTTATTTCCTTTATTAACAACCACATCGATTTTGCTGATACTACCTTCAGTAAAGAATCAAGAACCGATAATGGAATATATGAGAACCAAAATATTTCAAATGTATATATAAAACATGTATCTATGAGATCCTAGTGAAATCACACTCCCTCGTGCCTTCCATTCCGCTACTAATAAACCTACAAATTATATCATTCATTGATTATCTCTTCAATTCAAACTTGTTCTATAATTATAGAGCTTCCACGAAGTTTTGGTACTCTATTGTGTTCCATTGATGTTTCTATCAACTCTCGAGCTTTCTCTATGATTCTAGGGATACGACCGAGAATGGAGGCATCATTGTCTTCAATCGCTAAAAAAAAAACTTTTATCCTCCTTTCGCTTAAAGACTTCATTGTATTCAATTGCTATAAAGGCTTATGTTCTCCTGTCGCTTGTTAATAGGGATTTTATAGTCCAAAAATGTCTTGCAACACTAATGTACTTAACACCTATAAAGCACAGTAGGAAATACACATTAGTCTTTTTAAGAACCAAAGAAATCTCAATTATTAAATGTCTATATAGGACGGAGTTATATGAGAGGGGAGACATCAACTAATGAACTTTTGTTTGCCATCTTTGGTCGCTCAATCTATTTCAGTGAGCGATTGGCGACTAATGTTGACATCTTTTTTTTTTATCTTTTCCATAGACCCCTCACCCTTATGTTACATCAAACTTATGTTTTTCTTTACTTTTTGGTGAGAATCATTCATAATCTTTCTGGGAATGTTAATACTCGAATTAGTTTCTACTGAAACTTAGTCATCTTAATCAAAGTTATTTGAGAATGAATCAATTTGTCTGTCACACTATTCATAAAAAGTGGCTAAACCTCAGTAACAATGGCTTGTTAGTAAACTCACTTTTTACCACAATCTGATGAGATCCACTTCTTAGGGTTCTATCTCCCCAGTTCTGATAGTTCAATCGCCTCTACCTGCAAACTTTTCCTGCAACGCCATATGAACCAAAACGTGTATTTGGGATTAAAAACGAATGTGAGAATCAGGTGGTATTCATACACAAAAGGTATCTGCATCTAACAAAGAACTGAAATTAGTTTCAATACAAACCTAAAAACGAAAAATTAAAATCCCCAATTTGACAATGTTAATTGAAACATCAATCCGACCCTCAAAAATCTGTTCATCCAATTACTTGTATGCAGTTCCATTCTGCAATCCAATTTTTCTAAGTTCAGTCTCTGTTGTTAATTGAAACAATTTACACCCTAATTTCCATAGGAAAACCCTTGGAAAATGAAAAGGTTAACAATTAAGTAAGTTTGAATGAACAGAGGTTAAATTGAAATTGGAGAATACTGAAGGTTGAGGTTAAATCATATTAATATAAGTATATGATCATCTGCCTCGTCCGCCATTAGATTTCCTTCAAACTTAATTCGAAGAATCGAATAGAGTAAAAGTTTCTGCTTCAGATTTGATATACAGATTTTTTAACTTAAGGTCCTTTCAAATTTAGCTATTGTAACATAAACCATTACAATATTAGACATATTATTCCGGAATCCTTATTAGATGAACGAAATTCATCAATTTCCGTGTTTTAAATTCATCTGATCCAACGGACCATATCTAAACTGCACCAGAAATTCGAGGTCGTACGAAAAGTCACGGTTTTCTTTATTATAGTATAAGATTGTATTAGGATATCTTATATTCTTGTAATTTTTTTTTTTCTTTTGCACTTTATTTTTAGACTTTGGACTTTAAACTTTGGGACATTTTTTTTATTTTTTTATTTTTAAACCCTACGGAAGGGTAGTATTAAATATAAACTGTTTGTAGAGATATCGCCTCGGCCCCTCGGGTTCGTACATGACATATGAGTTGTGGCCCGAGTTGACTACAACAGTTCATCCCCCATCTGGCACGGGAGGTAAGTTTGTCGAAACACTCGTGAATCCCCTGTCAGCGATTTACTGTATTCCTTCGTTTGCATATATATCGAGGAACTGAATACGGCTGCTTTAATTTCCTAGTAAAGGGCATCACCGTTCTCTTCTTGCCTTCCTTAGGAAAACGATACTTAACGCGAACCTAAGCCTTAAAAATTTGGAATAAAACGAGACCGATAGGGTAACGTGCTTAATAGGAAGGTCGTTCGAAAAATATTGGTTACTCTTTTGAGCATACTTTGAAGTTCATGATGGTTTCTGTAAGTTGAATGCGCCGCCTTGTAACGCCGGTGAGGCCTTGGGTATCAAAGCTCCACGCAGCTTCCCTCATCTCTATTTAACTTACTTTAACTCGGATTGATTCCAGAGAGGTTTTCTCATATTGTAACTAATTCCTTTTCGAAGGATTAGAAGCTGGTCTAGAAACAATCTAAGTGGAGCCATCATGCTTTTTGTTTGCTAGAAATTAGTAGGATTGTTGTGGTGGAGTCAGCCTTGTTTGTGTTTGCATAGAACTTCCCTTCATTTTAAGACTTTTCTTTTTATTTTGTTTTTTTCTAGTGTATGCACGAGGTCATTAGAGAACGGGCTTGGAAAATAAAAACTCTAGGTCATTTGATTAGTGACAAACCTAGTAGTTCTTTTTGTGAAGACGGGAAGCTCGAAGACTCTTCTTTTGAGAGCCCCGTTTTTGGAAATTTCAGCTTTGAAAACTTGACAATTAGTGGAAAAAGTACTCCTAGTCCTTTGGTACCATAAATGGCAACTTTAAAAGCTTTGTTAAACCCAACTAGGACCTCTTGTCTGTCATGTATCAAGTTAGCTGAAACTGAGGCAAATTATGAACTGAAACCTGGGACCCTACAGATGCTCCCAATCTTTTTAGGGAAAGAAAATGAAAACCCATATTTTCATATTAGGGAATTTGAGGAAGTTTGTAGTACTCTGAAAATTAAAAACCTAGATGATGCTGTGTTGAAACTTAGGTTATTCCCATTTCCCCTAAGAGATAAATCCAAATTGTGGCTATATAGTTTGCCTTTGGAGTCAATTGAAACCTATGAACAACTTACAGCTGCCTTTTTATAAAGGTTTTTCCCTGGGCATAAAACATCGTCTATTAGGACACAAATCTGTACTTTTGCTCAACAAGAGGGAGAATCTTTATATAGGTATTTGAAAAGGTTCAATGACTTAATAGCTCAATGTCCTCATCATGGTTTAGAAAAGGTTAAGCTAGTTCAGATCCTCTATGAGGGTTTAGATTATTCGACAACAACCATGGTTGAGTCCTTATGCATATGTGGGTTTGAGAATAAAACTGTTGATGAGGCGATGAAATTTTTGAATGAAATCTCCGATAAGACCCAATAATGGGAAAATAGTAAGGAATCCCAGAAACCAATTCTTCTAAGTAGAGGAAATGTCAATAGGGTAGAAGGATCTTATGAGTCTGATGCTAAAATAGCATCCATAGACAAAAGGTTAGAAGCCTTAGAAATTAGGTCATTCTAGTGGTAGTAGAATAAAGCCTTTTTGGGAAGGCCATACTGTTGAAGAGCAAGCCAATGCTCTTTATAATAATACTAGATTTGATAATGCTCTTTATAATAATACTAGATTAGAATAGGTCCAGAAGTTTGACCCTTATTCAGAAACCTATAACCATGGCTGGAGAAACCATCCAAACCTTCCTTGGTCTAAGGGCCATAATCAAGGTCAGTCTAGTAACGCTCAGGTTACCCCAGGTTTTGGTTATACTAAGAATCCTTCAGCTCCGGCACAGTTCCAGAACCCTTCAAAGAAAAAGATTATGAGTTTAGAAGAGTCTCTTACTTTGTTAACTCATAACACTGTACAGTTTCAGCAATATTTTGCTCAAGGTTTAGAAAAAAATAAAAGAATAGGTCAGGCTAACTTTCAGGCTATTTCCGAGTTGAAAACCTAGGTTAGTCAGATAAATGAGTCTTTAAGATAAAGAGGTAAGTTTCCTAGTCAAACTCAACCCAACCCTAAAGGAATTAATGAAATAGGTGAAAAACCATCCGATCATGTGAATGCTATTAAAACCCTTAGGAGTGGTAGAGTGATAGGAAACAAGGTTGCCATGCCTGATAGTGAACATGTCGTAGTTCACCCTTCAGAACCAGAAACCGAAGAGACTGATAGAGTCTATAAAGAGACCGGTGAGGTTCCCGATAAGCCCGTCTTTTTTCCTAGAGCACCATTCCCACAGCTGCTAGTTCCAACTAAGAGGGAGTCCACCTTTAATGATATATTGGAGGTTTTTAAGAAGGTAACTATTAACCTTCCACTATTAGATGCAATTAAGCAGATTCCCGCTTATCCCAAGTTTCTTGAAGATATGTGCACGCGAAAGCGTAAGCTTAGTGTCCAGAAAAAAGCCTTCCTAGCTAGCCATGCGAGTTCTATTATTAAGAATACCACTACTCCTAAGTATAAATACCCAGGTTCCCCTACTATTTCTTGCACAATTGGTAAGTACCATGTTGATAAAGCATTGCTTGAATTAGGAGCCAGTGTGAACTTACTCCCATACCATGTGTACCTTAAGCTAGGACTTGGTGAGATGAAACCTACCCAGATGACACTCCAGTTAGCTGATAGGTCCGTTAAAATTTCTCGTGGTATAATCGAGGATGTTCTTATAGAGGTCGACAAGTTTATATATCCAGTGGATTTTGTTATCCTAGATACCCAACCTGTCCCTGACCCATAGAACCAAATACCAGTGATTTTAGGTCGCCCGTTTTTAGCTACATCCAATGCCATCATTAATTGTCCAAATGGTATTATGAATTTGTCTTTTGGTAATATGACTATTGAGCTGAACATCTTTAATATTAGTAAGCTACCCTCTGAACTAGATGACTCGAGCATAGAAGAGGTGAACATGATAGGAACATTAGTCGAGGAGTCATTACCAAACACTTTGTTAGAAGATCCATTAGAAAAATGCCTATCTCACTTTGGGATTGATTTTGATAACGATGATGTGATTAATGAGGTGAATGCTTTGTTAGGTTCAACCCCTTTGATAGACACTAGTAATGGTTGGAAACCTAAGTTCGAACCTTTACCCATTTCTAAGTCTACCCTAGTTCCTTCGTTAGAAAAGCCTCCTAAGTTAGACCTTAAACCATTACCAGATTCCCTGAAGTATGTATTTTTAGGCCAATCTGAAACTTTACTTGTGATTATAGTATTCGAATTGGATAGTGATCAGGAAAGTAGGCTAGTGACAGTCCTTCAGAATAACAAGGAAGCTTTAGGGTGGACCTGTTGATGGTGGATTTTAGTTCAGGTCTAAAGTTGTAAAACCAATATTTTGTAAGAGCCGTCCTGCAGAGGATAAGGCCATTTGATAAGTGATGAATACTTCTTCGCTTTATTAATTCACCTAGAATGGAACATGTAACAACAATCCGCAAATATTCTGTGAATTTTAGCATTACCAATTAATGCATATAATTCCTTGCATTTGTTGTGTTGTTCTTAGCAGAACTCTCATTGTTGGTGCGGCATGATGACTGATTGTAACACGCAGCAGAGTAGCATGAATATCCAAGTACCAACAGTGAGGCATGCATGAAATGCCAGTACTGGCTGCAACTCTCGGTGTGTTGTACTAGCCCGATTGAGCATATATCTCTAGGCAGCCCGATTGAGCATCCGGACTGTCCATAGCAGTCTCAGAAACAATCACGACCATGCAAGTTGTCCGCATGATTTAACCATCCTAGACGAACCCTAGAAGGAGCAGGCTATCACCATAATGACCACCAGCGGGCCCGTTTATGCCCTGATCGGTAGAACATATATCATATTTCCCAAAAGCCACCAAACTCCAGCCTAAAGAAGGATGGTCGTGAAGCAGCTTGAAGGAAATGTGAACGAGCAAAGATTGCTAGCAGCGGTCTTAAAATCAGCCATGGTTGTCCAACTTCGCCAGAGCGATCGGACGGCGTGGATCATCCTATGGCCGATCGGACAAGCTTGTCCTGCACACCGGAGGGGCCCCTTCATACTTACCTGACCGACCTTCTCACGAGCAAAGCCTTAGAGCAACAAACGTTTACTCAAAACAAGGCTAGTGTGATGCTTTAAAGGGTTATGTGTCGCAGTTTGATCACAACCATCCAACTTCACCGGCATGTTTGGATGGCTTAGATCAAACCTATAACCATGGAACAGGTACCAACATGTTCGCCGCCTGATCAATGTAGGACCTACACGATCGGCCTCCCCAAGGAAGAAGCATAACATGCAAAATCGATCAAGTGAAGTTGCATAGGCGTGAACTATATGAAACCCTAATTAGGGTTTTTGCGACATGTTACATGTGCCGCAAATCGATCACGAACGTCCATCTTCGCAAGCTTAGATGGAGGGTGTATATGTAGACTTAAAAGGTCCCGAGCATGTCAACATGATCACCATGGGCCCATCTACACGCATGACTGATCGGCCAAGGCATACCATGCCTGGTTATTCCAAATCGCACGCCCAAACTAGCGTGGTCATACTTTCCAATTGAAAATTGATCTCGACCACTCAACTTCGCCGGATGAATTGAGTGGCCCAGATCACACTTTCATGAAACAATGAGGTATGAGCGCCTACACCATCATGCCGTCTACACACATGCATGATCGGCCTGGATAAAATCGTGTCTCAAGCTTGGATTCGAACAATCTTAAGAGTGATGCTTGCGCACCTCTTCATAAACCCTAATTCCACTAACGTTCGCAGATGAGCGTCTCAAAGATCATCTCGTCCGTTCAACTCCACCTGCTTGGTTATGCAACCCTAGTCAGGAGTTAATTGGTCAATGAGGCATCATGATGATTACCATCCGCTACTCTACCACACCAAGTGGTCGGCAAAGGGAGGGATTGCCCATGCAACCTCCAAACGGTCACTCGAAGTAGGCAGGGCATGATGCTCAACAACGATGCTACATACATGATGAATACATTCGATGCATAACCTGCATAGATTACACTTGATACTTCACAAGTATCGACTTTCTAAATAACTTAGTTATTTAACCTAGCATCACATGCTACCTTATGTGGGTCTCACGATCCACACACTCGAGACATCAATCATGTCACAAACTAGGGGATACATACTAGGGTATTTGTTTGGCGGTTTACAACGTGCAGCATGCAATGCGCCATCACAAGAACGTGTCAGGAAGACATGGACGATTAGTGATGATGGGAGAAGTGGGCAATACTAATCGTGCGACACTAACACACAACTCCACTACTCCATCATTCCACTTCCTACGAGAGACGTGAATGAGGCTCAAAATGACTTGTATAAATAGGTTCTCCTCCATATTTCCAACTGAGAGAAAAACACAGAAATCAAGTGTTCATACAATTGTATTAGAAACACCCAGAACCTGCTTGCATTATTCGTAAGCCTGCTCACCTTCCTGTTACAAGTCATAAAATAGCCTACACCTTCACAATCTCAACACCTTCTTCGCTTCCTTCCCTAAGATCAACCCCATCTCCTTCACTTTGTGACTGAAACAAGTCTGGAACGGCCATTTCTTGGTTTAGGCCAGAATTGTATAGATTGATCTCTCGAATCAAAAGCACTCCCGTGCAGTGCATTTGTTTAAGGTTTAAACTCATTTCTCATCCACACACCCCAAAATTACCCAAAACCGGCAGAGATAGTTTTCACCCATAAACAATTGATGACCACAGTGGGAGATTAATCTCTCGGCTGTAATATCAATTTCCAATTCCCAATTCCCAATTTCATCTTTCAATACCCGATTCAATTTTCGCAATTTCAAGGGGATAGATCTTAGAACAAATTAAATCAACAATTCATTTCAAGATGGTGGCACTCAGGTCTGGATCAGCAATTAATTCTGATGGAGCTAGTGTGGATGACACTCCCGGTGTCGATGTACCTATCAGTAGAGCTACCGTGGTCAATACATCTCGTGGAGCCGTCACTTCTATCACCAACACTAGCAGAGCATGAGATATTTCAATAAGTTTAACGCCTCCCATCACCAGAGCCAGAGCAGCCGCGAATCCCGGCATCTCCTCAAGTGTAACGCCTCCGGTGGTCACCAGAGCAACAACTTTCACTCCTTCATCAGGACGAGGATCCGGAGGGACGAGAGGAGGACCATTTCCCAATACCATTGCAGACTTGATGGACAAGCAGGGAGTTCTTGCTAAGACTCAAACGGATATGGCCGTAAATCAGAAAGAGGTACTTACTTTTCTTAAGACATTAACTGATCGATTGCCACAAGAGTCGCGACAGCCCCTGGAGCCAACAAGGAATGCATTCAATGCACCGGAGAAGGTATTTCAGCGGCGCAGACCTACATGGACCTGATCAAAGAAGCGACATCAGATATGAGCGATCATGTCATGGAGATTCTTACACTGGGACTGATCTACACAACGATCTTCCTCAATTCAATAGTCTCACTATGAGCCAGAGGTCAGTAGATCAGGAAGTGTTTTATCTAGTGGAAAATTTATGCAAACTTTTACACCTCTCGAAGAATCAGCGGGCAGAGACGTTTTGCTGCAATCAACCAGAGGAAGGTTACAACCGTGCCCTACATGTCACTGCACGCATCAAGGATTCAGAGTTCAAGACGTCCCTTATCGACGCTCCTCCGCAGAAAGAATCAGACAAGTTCGTTGCGTCCTACTCCCCATGTGGGCGTCAATTCAGGAAGAAGACCGACTTGCATCATTGAGGGCTAAAACCCACGATGCATCTTTGCTGACGAAGCATTCTTCTCCATCCTGTGAATCCACGACCCACGTTCACACAAAGAGGGAACGAACTTTTATGACGAGTCGTGACCAGAAAGGTAAAACGGGAACGAACTTTTGTGACGAGTCATGACCAGAAAGGGAAAACGGTATACCGACGCTGCCATTATCAATTAGCAGGCCCACCCAATGGAATGCTACAAGCAACGAAGCACAAGAACAAGTGTTAGATGCTCCACAACAACTGCAAGATGACACCAACTCCACAACTGATGAGATTGAAATCGTTGAGGAATCTGTTAGGCCTATCTCCATCAGCTCAACCTTATGTACGGATAAACGCACGAAGCTCGTGGAACTTCTCAAAGAGTACCAGGACATATTCGCTTGGAAATATGAAGAAATGCCGGATTTAGATGAAAATTGGTCACCCAACATCTACATGTCATACCTGGATCCAAGTTGGTTAAACAGTTGCAGTTCAGACGCGAGGAAAATGGATATATCAGGTGCTGCATAGACTTCAGAGACTTGAACAGGTGCTGCTCCAAAGACAATCCTCCTCTACCTAACATCGACATGTTAGTAGATGCAACCAGCGGACATGGCATGTTCTTATGCATGGATGGATGTAGCGGCTACAACCAGATAAGGATGTACGAACATGACGCAAGTAAGATATCTTTTCAAACTCCTCTCAGAAATTTTTATTATACCATACTTCCATTTGGTTTAAAGAATGCCGGTGCAACGTATCAACGCTCTATGGTGGAAATCTTCCACTGGAGCCGATACCTCAAGGGAGCAGCCTCAAGAAGATAATGATGTCTACGCATTATTTTTAGAAAGATCCAGATGAGTCACTCTGTTAGACAGTGGTTCACGTCTATCATGCTATGTTGGAGAATATGCGCTTTTGGTCATCCTCTGGAGCTGTTGAACGCTCATCTACAACAACATCTGCCCTGTTAGAAAGAACCAGTTTTGCCGAAGAAATAAGAGGAAAACCACCGAGATACAACATCCTGCGCGCCAACTCCAACTCCAGTACCGCATACACGACTGCCACAATGATGAAACAACGTCCAAGATATTCCATATCGGTATCGACAGCAGAAACATTAAGAGACTCTTTCAGAATTTCGTCTCCCATAGAAGAACTAGTTACGTTACCAAAGGAGTGTGACTGGGGACTTCTTAACGCGTTGTCCATCTCAAACATGGATGCAAGCACGCTATCATTATGATTCCAAGATGTTCAAATACGAGTATACACTCAAGAGAACAAACGTATTGTCAAAGATCGGTGATATTCCAAGATGTCTATGAAACACAACATAGTAAAGACGGCCTTATGAAACCAGCGTGACAACATCTATCAAGTCGGAGGCTCAGTGGATACTCGTCGGAAGGGGACTGTCTCCCTCTTTTTCATTCCAGAGGCAACATCAAGAAATACATCGGTTCCGGTTTATCCCTATAAAAATGAGACGAGCTCTACCACTATATGAAGACTGCCAAATTCGTGCCCGTAGCTATCATGGCTCTCCCTACCAGTCTCTTCTGATCATAGCTGCTCCAAGGAACTGTTGTTGCTCGTCGATTAATGCCATCCAGAGCTTCACCATATCAACGACCATTACGTACAAAAGACCCACCGGGCATACAAGATAGAGCCACGTAGACCACGCTTGGGGACTGAGGCTTGGCATGAAGTTCCTTCATCGTCATCCAAGGAATTCTTCAACACGAGAGGGATGGTCAGTCAAGAAGCATGGAATTCGCAAGGGTAAATCGAACTGAAGAGGAATCCACTTCAACGCTCCCTCCATCATAAGTTGCTTTGATGGTCTATTCAAGAGATGCCTCAACGATCTTTCCGGGACCCACGTTTACTTTAGAATCCTGCTTCAACACTCTCCCAAGGATCCACCTCAACGTTCGCACCAGAAGCCACTTTAACATCCTCTCGAGTCGTTTCAACACACAAGCTACATCAATAATCTACGCTTTGGTCAAGTTATCTTTGATGTACTCATTGCTTAACATACATCTCATCCATCCTTCATAAGGGCCCAATGAAGCATGATAAACCTTGAAGTCGATAGGATAAGTGAAGCATGCTCCTAGGAGGAAATGAACATAGATGGAGCTACACCAAAAGGTTCACGTTTGGGCAAAGCAAGCACGCCTGGGTACCATGTTCGAGCAAGACCGATGTTGGTTATAAAAACCGGTGTTAGTCAGCAAGACCGGTGTTGGTCACAACAGAAAGGCCGGTGTTGGCAGAAGTAACAAAGCTGGTGTATGGGACAAGGCCGGTGTTCGAACTAAACAAGACAGCAAGGCGTTGAGGCAGCGATGTCTGTCAGCAAGGTTGGGGTTCGTTAAATCAGCAAGGATGGTGTTGGTCAAGGGGCAAGTCTGGTATTGGGTGAGGCAACATGTTTTGGTATCTGGTCGAAGCAGACACAACCGGCCCCAAAGCAAAGCAGGCACGCGGTGGGTCCCACTTGATCAGGCACAACCATCCCCATATTGGTCTAAGCAGGCACATCCGACCCCAAAGCAAAGCAGACACGTGGCGGGTCTCACTTGATCAGGCACAACCAGCCCCATATTGGTCGAAGCAGGCACAACCGGCCTCAAGCAGACACGTGGCACGTAGTGGACCCACGTTTAACCGAAGCAGGTGCATGATGAGTCCCACGTTCAACCAAAGTAGACACACAGTAGACCCACGTTTAACTGAAGCAGGCACATCAAGCCCACATTTGATCAAGCAGACGCAATATCCCCACGAACGAAGCAGGCGCAACAGTCCATCGATTAGGCAAGACCGATATCATGCTAGGGGAACGCTCGCCTGGACGTCTCTTGAATGTGACATGCTCGAAGGACAGGACGACCAGTCTCTCCTAGTAACATCTAACTTTGTCTCAGAAGTTTTATTTTCACTGTCACCATCATATGCCTACCCCACAATAGTGTAACCATTATGTGCTAGGCAGGGGACTTAATGTTGATGGTGGATTTTAGTTCAAGGATAAAGTTGTAAAACCAATATTTTGTACGAGTCGTCCTGCAGAGGATAAGGCCATTTTATAAGTGATGAATACTTCTTCGCTTTATTAATTCGCCTAGAATGGAGCATGTAGCAACAATCTCCAAATATTCTGTTAATTTTAGCATTACCAACTAATGCATAAAACGCTTTGCATTTCCTGTGATATTCTTAGCAGAACTCTCATTGTTGGTGCGGCATGATGATTGATTGTTACTCACAGCAGAGTAGCATGAATATCCAAGTACCAATAGTGAGGCATACACGAAATGCCCGTATAGGCTACAACTCTCGGTGTGTTATACTAGTCCAATTGAGCATATATCTCTCGGTGTGCTATACTAGCCCGATTGAGCATCCAAACTGTCCATAGCAGTCTCAGAAACAATCACGACCACGCAAGTTGTCCGTATGATTTAAACAGCCTAGATGAACCCTAGCAGGAGCAGGCTATCACCATAGTGACCACCAGTGAGACAGTTTATGCCCTGATCGGTCGAACATATATCACAGTTCCCAAAAGCCACCAAACGCCAGCCTAAAGAATGATGGTCGTGAAGCAGCTTGAAGGAAACATGAACAAGCAAAAACTTCTAGCAGCGGTCTTAAAATTAGCCATGGCCGTCCAACTTCGCTGGCTCGATCGGACGGCGTGGATTATCCTATAGCAGTCTTAAAATTAGCCATGGTCATCCAAATTCGCCGGCTCGATCGGATGGCGTAGATTATCCTATTGCCGGTCGGATAAGCTTGTCCTGCACACCGGCGAGCCCCCTTCATACTTACCTAACCGACCTTCTCACGAGCAAAGCCTTAGAGCAACAAATGTTTACTCAAAACAAGGCTGGCGTGATGCTTTAAAGGGTTATGTGTCGCAGTTTGATCACAACCATACAACTTCACCGGCATGTTTGGATGGCTTATATCAAACCTATGGCCATGGAACATGTGCCAACATGTTCACCGGCTGCTCAATGTGGGCCCTACATGATCGGCCTCCCCAAGGAAGAAGCATAACATGCAAATCCGATCGGGTGAAGTTGCATAGGCGTGAACTATACGAAACCCTAATTAGGGTTTTTGCGACATGCTACATGTGCCGCAAATCGATCACGAACATCCATCTTCGCAAGCTTAGATGGAGGGTGTATATGTAGATTTAAAAGGTCCCGAGCTTGTCAACATAATCACCATGGGCCAATCTACACGCATGACTGATAGTCCAAGGCATACCATGCCTGGTTATTCCAAATCGCACGCCCAAACTAGGGTGGTCATACTTCCCAATTGAAAATTGATCTCGACCACTCAACTTCACCAGATGAATTGAGTGGCCCATATCACACTTTCATGAGACAATGAGGTATGAGCGCCTACACCGTCATGCCATCTACACGCATGCATGATCAGCCTGGCTAAAATCGTGTCCCAAGTTTGGGTTCGACCAAGCTGAAGAGTGATGCTTTTGCACCTCTTCATAAACCCTAATTCCACTAATGGTCGCAGATGAGCATCTCAAAGATCATCTCGTCCGTTCAACTCCACCTGCTTGGTTATGCAACCCTAGTCAGGAGTTAATTGGTCAATGAGGTATCATGATGATTACCATACACCACTCTACCACACCATGTGGTCGTCCAAGGGAGGGCTTGCCCATGCAGCATCCAAACGGTCACTCGAAGTAGACATGGCATGATGCTCAACATCGATGCTTCATACATGCTGAATACATTCGATGCATAACCTGCATAGATTACACTCGATACTTCACAAGTATCGACTTTCTAAATAAATTAGTTATTTAACCTAGCATCACATGCTACCTTCTATGGGTCCCACGATACACACACTTGAGACATCAATCATGTCACAAACTGGGGGATACATACTGGGTATTGGTCTGGCGGTTTACAGCGTGCAACATGCAATGCGCCATCACAAGAACGTGTCAAGAAGACATGGATGGTTAGTGATGATGGGAGAAGTGGGCAAGACTAATCATGTGACACTAACACACAACTCCACTACTTCATCATTCCACTTCCTACGAGAGACGTGAATGAGGCTTAAAATGACTTGTATAAATAGGTTCTCCTCCCTATTTCCAACAGAGAGCACAACACAGAAATCAAGTGTTAATACAATTGTATTCGAAACACCCAAGCTTGCTTGCATTATTCGTAAGCCTGCTCACCTTTCTGTTATAAGTCATAAAACAACCTACACCTTCACAATCTCAACACTTTATTCACTTCCCTCCCTAAGATCAACTCCATCTCCTTCACTTTGTGACCGAAACAAGTCTGGAATGGCCATTTCTTGGTTTAGGCCAGAATTGTATAGATTGATCTCTCGAATCAAAAGCACTCCCGTGCAGTGCATTTGTTTAAGGTTTAAACTCATTTATCATCCACACACCCCAAAATTACCCAAAACCGGGAGAGATAGTTTTCACCCATAAACAGGACCATAGCAAACACTAAGGGTATAAGTCCTACTGATTATATGCATCATATCTATTTAGAGAGTGACACCAAACCTTCTAGGGAGATGCAACGTCGAATGAACACTAATATGAAAGAAGTAGTTCGAACCGAGGTTCTTAAGCTGTTAGATGCAGGCATTATCAACCCCATTTCAGATAGTAAGTAGGTCAGCCCTGTTCAGGTTGTTCCCAAGAAATCTGGTATTACTGTAGTCCAGAATGATCACAATGAGTTAATCCCAACCCGGGTGACCACGGGTTGGCGTGTCTGTATTGACTATAGGAAATTGAACAAGGTCACTAGGAAAGACCACTTTCCCCTTCCTTTCATCGACCAAATGCTATAGAGATTAGCTGGACGTATCCATTATTGCTTTTTATATTGATATTGCGGTTATAATTAGGTTTTTATTGCCCCATCGTTGTATGATGCAACCTTTCAGCGTTGTATGCTGAGCATATTTTTTGACATGGTAGAATGGTTAGAGGTCTTTATGGATGGTTTTTCAGTGTTTGGTTCATCTTTTGATGATTGCCTGCATCATTTGTCATTAGTTTTGACTAGGTGTAAGGAAAAGAGTTTAGTGCATAAATGTCACTTCATGGTTCGTTCGGGAATTGTTCTAGGGCATATCGTATCTTCGAAGGGTATAGAGGTAGATAGAGCCAAAGTTGACCTTATTAAAACTTTATAAGTCTCAAAAACCGTAAGAGATATTAGGTCATTCTTAGGGCATGCTGGTTTTTATCATCGATTCATTAAGGATTTTAGCTTGATTTCTAGACCACTTTGCAATTTGCTTGCAAAAGATGTTAAGTTTGTCTTTGATAATGCTTGTTTAGAGGCTTTTGATAAGCCTTACTCACTGCCACCCCCATAGTCCAGGCACCCAACTGGAACCTACCCTTTGAGATCATGTGTGATGCTTTAGATTATGCTATTGGTTTTGTGATAGGTCAGCGAGAAAATAATTTACTTCATGTGATTTACTATGCTAGCAAAACTCTGAATGATGCCCAATTGAACTATACCACTACGGAGAAGGAACTATTAGCTATTGTGTTTGCCTTAGACAAGTTTAGATCCTACCTCTTAGGTTCTAAGATCGTAATCTATACTGATCATGCTACTTTTAAATACCTTTTGTCTAAGAAGGATACCAAACCTAGATTGATTAGATGGATCCTTTTATTACAAGAATTTTGTCCAGACATTAGAGAAAAAAAGGGTGCAGAAAATGTAGTGGCAGACCACTTGTCTAGGCTAGTTGTTAGTTCCCCTAATGATTCCCTTTCTATAAGGGATAGCTTCCCTGATGAACAATTGTTCTCTGTTTCCCAATCACCTTGGTATGCAAATATAGTAAATTATCTTGTTACTGGTCGAATGCCCCAACATTGGGGTAAAGAAGATCGTTCTAGGTTTTTAACCGAGGTTAAGCACTTCTTTTGGGATGATCCTTATTTATTTAAGTATTGTCCAGACCAAATTATTAGGAGATGTATACCTGAGAGTGACCAGTCCAGTATTATTTCCTTTTATCATGATCATGCTTGTGGGGGTCACTTTAGTTCTAAGAAAACTGATGCTAAGATATTGTAGATGCATTTTACTACAAACTACATCCAAAGGATAGAAATGTACTACTCTTCTCAAACGAAAGTAAACGCTCAACCATGAACACAAGATATACGTGGTTCGGTATGATTACCTACGTCCACGGGGGTGAAAGGATGAATCTTATTACTTTGCGGTGTTACAATGGTGTTGCTCTTAGTGGGATTTCCTTAAAAGATGCACTTACTTCTCATTCACTTCTCTCTAATGCTAACTCGGGTTTCTCTCTCTTTCTCTCCCCAAAGATTACAACCTGCCCCTTCTTGAATTCGAGTCGCTCTATTTATAGAAGAGGTTACATACAACTAAGTTAGGGTGTTGGTCACATTACATCTAGTTGCTTTGTTCGTTGTTGGGCCGACTTCTGCTGTCTCGTGTGGCCGATGTGACTTCATCCCTCGCCTGTCTCTTATCCAAGCCGACCTCGTCTGGTGTTCCGATGGCCCGATGTCGCTTGTCTTGGTTGTTGCCCTTACGATTGGCCGATACGTCTCCTACTTTCTTACCCTTTTGACCATATCACCTTGTTTGACCCGCCCTGTCTTGTCTGTATCAGCTTTATCAGAAGTCCAGATCAAGTCTTGTCCGATGTCTGCACGCCCGATCCACGTGGCTCCTTAATTCTCGCGCCCCCTAATCTTCCTTCTATGCTTCGCGTTTCTTCGTATCTGAGTGTATCAGGCCTAGGATATCGCCACCTGGATCTGTGTATAATTTACACCTACATTTATGCCCCTTCTTCCGCTTGTGTGGGAGACACGAGTGGGAGAACCTCGTTCTAACTGCCCACGTCTTTGGTCATGCCGCGAATTCCGCCATGCAGCGCCCCACTAACTCCACTTTATGACTGGTAACCGTCGACGTCGGTTATGGTTCCTCTCCTTTAAATAGCCCGCCTCTTTCTTCCTTATTCTTCTCTGTCATTTTCTTTTACTGTCCCGCAACTGTAGCTTTTCTCCCCGGATTCCTTCACTGCTTTGCGCTTCTTAAAAACCCTAACTTTCTTGATTTTTCTTCCTTCAATTCCCCCTCACTAATCGTCACCGTAGATGTTAGTCGCCTTGTCTTTCTCTATCGAATACCAAGCTCTGCACTATCTCTGTTAATGGCTTCTTCTCCTTCCATGGCTGAGAAAAGGTCCGTTGATGACGTTTTTTCTGAGTTCGACGACCCTTCGCTTGTTTCTTTGTTTTTGCTTGAGAGCCCCTCTAAGAATGATGATCGCGTGATGAGATCTATTTTTGCTGATAGCTCTTCTTCTATTTCGTGCAGGTCCGAGAAAATGGTGGTGAAAGATCTCTCTGATGAGGAATTTATCGAGCAACTGAAGGAGAAGTATGATCTCCAAAATTACGAGGTGACCCTTCTCTCGGGACGAAATGGTATATTGAAGAAGGCGGACATGAAGAAATATGAGCAATCGGCCGATTGTGTGGTTATCACCATGGGTCAACTAGAGCTAGGTCTCCGTCTTCCCTTATACAACCCTGATAGCCCATTTTATTACGAAGTTTTGTCCCAGATTCGGCCTTCTCGTGCTTTAGATCAATGGACTGGCAATACTTTCCGAATTATGAACGAGTGGAGGGATCGCCGCGATGGTCATGGTTCTACTGCCGAGTGGTCGACCTACAAGCCCGAGGACGCTCATGAGTATACCGTTGACAATTTCCTTGTCAACTATCGAGCTGGTACTTCGACCCTGGGCGATCTTGCTGGGTTTGCTACAAGTCCTCATCGTGTTAAAACTATGCCCGAGGGTGTCGAAAGAATGATGCTGCATGCCGATCCTGTCGGCCATGGTTCCAACAGGCGAGCCCGACATTCTAATGATCCGACCTATCCCCGAGTTCCGCTTCTTGTCCGAGGTCCTATCCTTCATGGTGACTTCCCGTCGCCTACTTTTCCCGCTGAGCCCTATTCTTT
Organism: Papaver bracteatum; assembly: GCA_023529315.1. Classification (NCBI taxonomy): domain Eukaryota; kingdom Viridiplantae; phylum Streptophyta; class Magnoliopsida; order Ranunculales; family Papaveraceae; genus Papaver; species Papaver bracteatum. The sequence continues at coordinate 3,315,036 of JAJJWX010001246.1, forward strand.
CTGGGTGGTTAATGATGACAAGGCCGATAAGGTACGCGCTTTTCTTGATTTCTATCTTGTTAGCTTCAGGCGTCAGTTAGTCACTTGTTGTTGTTTACAAATCTCAGGTCAGTTCCACAAAGACTCTCGGGTCTAGGAAAAGAGGTGCTAGCACAAGGGTTGAGGAAGACCATGGGAAGGTAACAAACATAATGATTCCCTTATAAGTACATGTACTTGCCCCTATTTTTTGCCTTCACATGTTCTGACGAGACACTTGTGCAGAAACACCCGAGGCGCGATGATGATGACGTTGACGATGTCGACCCTACTCCGCTTAGGCGTAATCATGGCAGAGGTAAAGATATTGCTAAGCCACCGCCGAAAACGAGCCCCCTCATTGATCTTTCCGATGAGGATGAGTTGTTTGGAGAGACTGTGCCGGGTGAAAAAGCCGGTGAACAAGGTGTGGGCGACCAGCAGGAGCCCTCGAAGACGCCCGCCGTAGAGAAGGTTGTTAATAATGTTCCGGTAGAGCTTCCCTGTGTGCCCCGGTTTACTGAGGGATCGTCTTATAGCGCCGAGACATGCTTCACTGTTTTGTCCCGATCATGAATTCCTTGGGTGCGCTTACTTCCTCCGACTTTGGGAAGTATACTGGTGAAGGCATGTTGAATGTTGTACCCTGTTATGGCGACATCGCCTTGACACTTGACACTGTGGTGAGCGACTCGATTCTGTATAGTAATGCCCCACTTCTGATTTCTGTCCTTAGTGTCGCTTATGATGCAAATTCGTTTGTTTGTGTTAGATCATGAACCGTGTACGCTTGGATGCCACCAATCGCCTTCGAGATAAACAGTTGATAGAGTCTCTCCAACTTGAACTTCAGAATGAGAAGGGTCGCGCGAACGAGTGGAGATCAAACTTGCCGATGCTCAAGGTATATGACTCTTCTTGACTTGTGTTGATTGAGTTTATCGTGCCAGTATCCTGAGTCGGGTATCCTTCTTCTTAGCCGAGGTATCTAGTATAACTATAGACGCTACTTCGGAGTTTAGGATTCTGAAGAGAAAATGGGATATTGAGAAAGACCTTGTGGAAAATCTTCGTCAACGAATGGCAAACAAAGACGACAAAATAGACCGTCAAACTGAGGAGATTGCAGGTCTTGAGGACGAGTTAGAACAACATCGCCGGTTTGATTATGATCCTTCCGAGATGGACAATTTACGGGCTCATTTGGGATCTTCTCAGCGTCTTGTTGCCGAAAAAACTGCTTTAGCCACGAGTTTGGAGCAAAGGGTAAACGCTCTTCAATTGCAGAATCGAGATCTTCACGAGGATCGCCGGCGAATATTAAGAGATAAGGATGTGGTGGAGCGAGCTAACATCGATTTACTGGGCCGAGTGCATGAATTTGATAAAGTTATGGGCAATTTAGAGTGGAGTAGATCGCAACTTGCGGTTCTCCAAGCGTCGCGTAATCGGTTAATGAACGATTGGGCTGAGCATAAGAAGTATTGCCCTAGTAACGAGTTCAACGAGCAACATTATAACGAATTAACCATGAAGTTGTCTAGGACCGAGGATGAGTTGTCCAAGTCGGTAGAGTCGCTTCAGTCGGTGTTACCCGCCATGTCAGGTCTCTTAGCCGATGTGTTGAGGCCATTTTTTAGATCCAGATCGCGCTTTATTCTTGCAAAAATGTTAAGTTATATCCGATGAATAACATCCTATATTTGTGGTTTTGTAGCCGCGCAAAAACGTTCGCAGGAGCTTGATCTGGAGGTTCGCCGATTGAAATAGGCCGAGGTCGATTTGGGCTTCAAGTTAGCTGAGGCTGAGGAAAACGCTTCCCAGATTACCCAACAACTCTAGGAAGAACGGGTCGCCCATGTGGAGGAGTTAGATCAGAAAGTTCAAGCTGGCATTATGGACTGGGTGGAGAAGAAGCGGCTCGAGGTCGCGCAGAGGAAGGCCGGCGCGGCTCCTCCCAAGGTTTAAACTTTCTTTTTGTGGTCTGCGTCACTATGTTGCCCCTTCCATCGGGTTGTAAATCGCTCTAAACACTTCTCCCCTTTTTAATTTCTCGCTACCTTGCTTGTTTTTTTAATGGGGGTGCTTTGCGTCACCGATGTTGTTTGTTTCATTTCCGCTAAACTTTTCATTTCGTACGTCCGCGCGATGCTTTTCGTACTTTGTTATCAGACGCTTGGTGTTATTGATTTAGCTTTTGTTTCTTATGTTATTCTGGCGATTGTTGCTTGATGTACCATGCGATCGATGTGGTTTTTGTTTTGAATGTTGCTCCTCTGGGTGTTGGTTGTTGCACGACACTATCGATTTGTTTCTTGTTCCGCATGTTGCCCCGACCGTTTGTTGATTAACGCCCGACGTTGTTTGTTTCGTTTTTGTTCCTGGTGTTATGCCCTGCAATTGTTGCTTTTATATGTTAGAACTCTAACCATTTCTGTCGAACACACCCAACAAGGAGGGTCATCGGGCCCTATGCCATGTCCTGATCGGGGTATCTCATCACTATCTCTTTGGATTCAGTGGAAGGGTACCAGTCATCCTAGTTCTAGGTCCGATGGTCCCGAGTGGTTATCGATCAACCGATCTCGGGCAAGTGGACACGCCCACTTGCGATGGTGGTGACCTTTCATATGTAAGTAGGCCACCTAGCTGAGTAGACCTCGCGTCTAAACAACCTTTGGAACTGGTTTCCAACCACCAGAACCCTTAGGCTACCTCGGCACTTGCACACTGCCACTGCCCCGAGTTCGAATAGCCAGGCGACTGTAAGGCACCTCGGCACTTCCACATTGGCGTTGCCCCGAGTACGAATGCCCATTCGAGTGTAAGTCACCTCGGCACTTCCACACTGGCTTTGCCCCGAGTACGAATGACCATTCGAGTGTAAGTCACCTCGGAACTTCCACACTGGCATTGCCCCGAGTACGAATGACCATTATACGCTTGTGCCCTATCCCATACCCCTCACGGTTTCACAGAGATAGAAGACACGTTTGCTTACCGTGTTTTTTCGCATTGCCCATCAAGGATGATAGAGTTTCAGGAATCGGATGTTCCATGGTTTGAGCTCTCTGGTTCCGTCGAGTCGCAGTAGTCGATACGATCCATCGCCCGCCTTAGATTCAATTATATATGGCCCGCCCCATTTTGGTGCTAGTTTTCCGCCCTTTTTGTCGCGCTCCCATTCAGCTAGAAATTTCAATACCTGCTGCCCGAGATTAAACTCTCTTGGTCGAACGCGCTTGTTGTACTCCCGTTGTAACCTCCTTTGATAATTTTCCATTTTTTGTAGCGCTATCTCTCTTGTTTCTTCCAAATCGTCGAGTTTAGCCAAGATCAGATCGGATGACACGTTTCGCCTCCACGCTTCAGTTCTTGTGGTAGGTATCATTGCTTCTGTTGGTAGAATCGCCTCGGTCCCGTAGGTAAGCATAAAGGGGAGAACCCCGTAGCTTCCCTCCGTGTGGTTACGTATGCCCATAGGACGTTATATAATTCCTCGCTTTTGGTTGCCATATTCCCCGTCCAGTTTCTTCTTCATATTATCGGCGATGGTCTTATTAGTGATCTCGGCCTGCCCATTGCACTGGGGTAAATCGGGGTAGCTTTGCTCTTCCTGATGTTGTAAGTGTTAAATAGAAGATCAATGTTCTCGCCCTGTAGTTGTTTTCCATTATCAGAGACGATGGCAGCCGGGACCCCGAAGCGACAAATGATATGATCCCAAATGAACTTAAAAACATCTTTATCTCGAATATGCCTCAGTGGTGCCGCCTCGATCCACTTGGTAAAATAATCTGTAGCCACGATCAAATACTTCCTTTGCCCTGTTCCTACATGTAACGGCCCGAAAATATCCACTCCCCATTTAGCAAAAGGACACGGACTTATGATCGAGTTTAACGGTACTCCTGGAGCATGGATTTTCTTCCCGAAACGCTGACATTCTTCACAAGCTCTTGCCATTTGCTTCGCGTCCTCGTTCATATATATCCAAAAGTAGCCCATTGTTTTTGCCTTAGCCGACAAGCTTCTTCCCGAGCTGTGATTTCCAGCCGCCCCATAGTGTAGCTCATGTAGGATTATATGGCCTTCTTCCCTGCTTAAGCATCGTATGAGTGGCCCTAGGTAGGAATTTCGATATAAGATCCCCTCCCTTAACTCGTAGGCGCCCGATTTACTTTTGATCTTGTTCATCTCGGGCCGACTCTTAGGTAGCTCACCCGTCTCTAAGTATTGATGTATCGGCTTTCTCCAGTCGCCTTCTTTGTATCTCTCGGCTGTGTTAACGGCCACTTCGATTCGTGATTCTGGTGTTTCAGGGATAGACGGGTTAAGCAGCCTCATAACGCGTATCCCTTCAATGCTCGGGTCTACTAACTGTGCGGCGATGTATGATAGAGCATCCGAGTGTTTGTTATCCTTTCGGCAGATGTGGCAGAATTTAATATATAGGATTTGCTTAATGTAAAACTGGGCGATCTCCCAATATTTTTGCATCACCGGATCGTGTGTAGCGTATTGGCCCGTAATTTGCCGGATCACTAGTTGAGAGTCACTAGTCAGTCGAACCTCATGCAACCCCATTTCCACAATTATCCTTTCGTTGCCTTGAATTCTAACCTGAACGAATGCACATTCTTCCCCCCCTTTGGCGTGGTGAACACCAACCTGAGACCCGATCCGTCCTTGTTAGATGCCCCATCAACAAATACCTCCCATCGCGTTGGGCTACTAGCGGCTAGCAGGTCCGTCGGCCCCTCCTGTTCTTATGGCATTCCCGGTATATCTTCTACCTCGTCCTCATCACTGAGGGGGAAGTCTGCCAAGAAATCGACCACTACTTGTCCCTTGATCGCGGTTCTTGTCTCTTATATCACATCATATTGTTTGATTATGGCTCCCCACTTGGAGATTCTCCCCGATCGCCCAGCACTATCCAAGACCGCTTCGATAGCCGATTTGGTGAGCACCCGTATTCGATGAGCTTGAAAATACGTTCGTAGTTTAGAGGCAGCAAAGGATAGCGCGAGCACCATCTGCTCCATTCTAGTGTAGTTTTTCTCTGCTGGGACTTAAAGTTTTTGTGCGAAGTACACCGGCTTTTCCACGCCCATCTCTGTTTTAACCAATACCGCACTTATGGCATAGGGTGTCGCGCCTAAGTATAAAGTGAGAATTTTTGACGGCTCAGGCCTTTGAAGTACCGGGAGGCTAGCTAGGTGTAGCTTGATATTTTTAAAAGCTTCTTCGCTTGCGTCCGTCCATCGGAAATTTTCTCCTTTCTTCAAGATGTCGTAAAAAGCCTTGCATTTGTCCGATGATCGTGACACAAATCGCCCCAATGCGGCTATGCACCCGTTTAGTTTCTTCACGTCTTTCACCGTCGCGGGAGATGGCATGTCAATGACGTCTCGTACCTTCTCGGGATCCGCTTCTATTCCCATGGGAGTGATGATGTAGCCCAAGAATTTCCCCGATGTGACCCAGAAGTCACACTTGGCAGGATTAATCTTCATCTTGTGTTTCCTCATTGTTTGAAAGATCTCTCGAAGGTCTCGGACGTGGTTTTTTGATTTCCGACTCTTAACTAACATGTCGTCCACGTAAACTTCTATGGTATCTTGAATCTTGTCTTCGAACATATCGCCTACCAATCGCTGGTATGTAGCCCCAGCATTCCTAAGTCCAAATGTCATCTTGGTGTAATAATACAATCCCCTTGGCGTGAAGAAGGATGTGTGTTCCTGGTCCTCGGGCGCCAGTGGTATTTGGTTGTATCCCATGTATCCGTCCATTAAAGTCATCGCCTTGTATCCCACTATTGATTCTACTAATTGATCTATACTGGGAAGGGGGAAGTTGTCTTTCGGGCAGGCCTTGTTCAAGTCGCTGAAATCAATACATATTCGGACTCCCCCTTTCTTTTTTGGTACCACGACCATGTTAGATATCCACTGTGGGTAGTGGGACTTCCTTATTATTCCGTATTCTTGTAATTTCTTCAGCTCGACCTCGACCGCCGCTTGTAACTCTGGCGCGATACGCCTCATTTTTTGTCTAACCGGTTTGAACTTCAGATCAATTTTTAAGTGATGACAGTATACCTTTGGGTCGATACCCTCCAAATCATGCACTTCCCAAGCGAATACCTCCAGGTTTTCTTTTAATAACGTCATGAGTTTACTGGTTTCTTCGTCCGATAGTAATGCCCCGATCCTCACTACTTTAGGTTCCTCTATCGTTCCCAAGTTTACTTCTTTAGTCGGCTCAACTGTCGAGAAGTTTGACTTGGTCTCCCCGACTGGGGATGCTTCCTTTAATTGCTATAAAGGGTCATGTTCTCGCGTTTCGTGTGCCAGGACCGCTTGAGAAATTGCCTCCTCCAATTCTTTTGCTGCCTTCACTTCCTTTTCTTTGTTCTTTTCTTGCCTTTGCTGAGCTCGCCGATGCTCATTTATTTCTATGTCAACTTTCATGCATTGTCGTGCCGCCTGAAAGTCGCCCATAACTTCCGCTATTCCCTTGCAAGTCGGGAACCTTAACCTTTGATGGTAGGCCGATGCCACGCCCTTTATCCCCGCAACCCATGGGCGCCCGATAATGGCTTCATAAGGTGAAGCGACGTCGACTACGCAGAAAGTGGTTAGTGAGTCGAGGTAGCCACCACCATCTGAAACTCTTAAAGTTACTTCGCCCTTCGGGATGGTTACTGTGCCGTTGAATCCGTAGATACGGTATGTGGATGGGACGAGCATATCGTCTGAGAGTTTCATTCTTCTGAACATGTCGTAGAACAGTACCTCGACTGAACTCCCACTATCTACAAGAATCCTTCTTACTCCCCACTTTTCAATCAACAGTGTGATGACTAGTGGATCGCTGTGTGCCTGTCCATTTGCCGGGACATCCTTAGCCGAGAACGATATGGGCACCGTCATCCAGGGTTCTATGGGAAGAGACTTGGCTACGCTAAATACCTCTTTACCATCACGATCCCTTTTATGGATCCTAGTGGTGATTACTGGGCCGAGAGCGTAGTTTTGCATAGCCGAATGTGAAATGGTGTTTACGAATTAGTTCGCCCTATCGATGCGGACTTGATGAACTGGCGCATCGGGTGCTTCCGTCCGAAGGGGGTGGCGGACATACTGCGTCAAATATCCATCGCGGATAAGGTGTTGAACAATATCTTTCACCTCTCGATAGTTATTGGTGGAATTGCCCCTATACTGATGGTAGTGACAGTATTCGGGGTGATCTCTGGTCTCTTGGAACTGTACCCCCCTCGATGCTGGGTAGTTGATGTTGCTCCTCTTCTCAACTTCCTTGAACACCTCTTCCAAAGAAGCGTTTAGTGGGGTATACGATCGGGCTTCCTGCTTCGGCTTCTTCCCTTTGGCCATCCATTCCCTCTTCTCACTGCTCCTCGGGGGAGGGTCCGATCTTTTTTCGATCGCTTTGATATGGTCGTCCGTGACCGTTTTAGTTTCAGACCGACTTCAAGACTGGCTTCTTGTACCCCTCTATCTCTTGATTCGGCTGAATTTCTTCCAAGGCGATGTAGTGTTCTTGCATTCTTCTCATCTCCTTTAAGGTCTTAGGTTTTTCAGAAAACATGGCAATCCAAATGGGTTCCGATCTCCCCAACGCGTTTTCAAACCCAAAGATGGCTTGGTCCACCGGTACCTTCCCGATTTCGGTACACAGTTTCCTCCATCTGTCGGTCAAGGTTCTCAATGGCTCTATGAATCTTCGGGCGAGGGTAAACAACTTGTTCATTCTTGGCCGAGGTCGACTGTTATGCATATAGGTCTCAAGGAAGGCCTCGACTAGCGCATTGTACCCGTTGATCAAACCAGGTGCGAGCGAATAAAACCAATCTCACGCCTCGCCCTCCAAACTAGCTGGAAAGAATTTACACATGACTACCGGGTTACTTCTCCACTGGATCAGTGACATGGTATACATCTTAAGGTGTTCGGTCGCATCGCCAGTTCTATCGAATCTAGAGGGGAATTAAGGTAAAGCACACTTAGGTGGGAACGACATTTGTTCCAATTCTTGAGAGAAATGCGTTTTCTCGGCTTCACTCATAATCTCGGCCAGCTTATCCTCTTCGCTTCCGCCCGAAAGTTGCTTGATTTTTGCTTCCAACTTCTTAAGCTTGGCTTGAGTTATCTGATCTTGTCGCCCATCCCTTCCTCGCCTTTCTTCATCGGTGGACGAGTCCTCGGGTGGTCCATATCTCTGCGTTGGGGGAACCGGAGGTAATGGCGGCTGACCTGACTGATTGGGCCGATTAATGTTACTCTACCCTATCATGGGTGGCATGTGATCGGATCTGCCACGATAAACCGATGTTCCTCGGCTTGACGACCCTCTTGATCTAGTCCGTTGGTTCCTCAGTTGGTAGTTCTCATACTCCAAGGCTAAATTTAACTTCTTGGAGTTCCCTCAGTGCCGCTTCTTGTCTCCTCTGACTCTCCAAAATGGCCAACAACGTCGGGTCTGTACTTTCATGACTGGAATGTCCATTGGGTTGGTATGGCCGAGGTTGTGATGGTGCTGATGTGGGTGGTGGGGGCGGTATTGGATTGGTTATATGATTGGCAGTTTGAATGGTTGTCGGGCCGATGTAACTTGCTATTGCTCGCCCCAACTGAATCTTCCTAAGACGCTCTTGTTCCCTTCCCAAAGCTTCCTGGTGTTCAATTTGTCGCCTCGTTGATTGCCTCTGAGCTCGCGCCGCAAGTGCTTCCTCATCGTCATCGGTGTTGAAGTCGTAAGTCCATCGACTTGATCGGCTCTTCTCTGAGTTAATATAATCTGGTGCAGAGGTAAGGTTTTATCGTCCCGTCCCACATCTACTTCCTCGTTTACAACAGGCATCCCTCGCGCAGCTGCATGAGATTCCTCGGGCGATGGTTGTCGACTGTTCCCTTACCTCGGCCCCGTTATCCCTGCCTGCATGCTGCTGCTAGTGACCGTGTGATTCCTTAACATCCTTATCGTCCCTGATGTGCTAGCCATTAGTTACGTCACGTGATAAGCCGAGTATCTCCCGTACCTACGTCAGCAAATACGAAAAAGAACACCTTACTTCGACCTGAATTTTCTAACAAAATGCACGGACAAAAAAGGCGAAACGTTCGACCCTACGACTACTGTCACTATGCAGGGTCAACTTTGGTTATCAGGTGGGTTCCGTTTATCTTCCCTATTTTGGTCTTATGCTGAATCTGCAGCTGTACTCACTTCCCCGTCACTATCACTCCGTACGACGTCGCTCTCCGTACTCGACCTATGCATTTAAGTTAGTTTGTCCTTTGTTCTACATGCTCCAAATCATTGATCTTATGCACATGATACTTAGAAAGTACGGCAAGTATCCCCTAGAATTAATTTGAACTTGTACTAACTCCACTTTCTCGAGATTTAATTACGACCTTTCCGACGACCTACGCTTCACCGTCGGCTAAAAATTATACTTGATTGACAGTTCACTATACGATGAAACATCTAAAACGCTAACTTTTGGTAACTCCGAGCACCCAACTTCTTACCGCAGCTAAAAACAACTCGCTTAACGCTAACAAACACACAATTATCAAGAACAAACAATCGTCCCTTCAACAAATTCTTCACGTAGCTTCTAACCCGAACTGTTAGTCGTTGGTGAGCTCGTGAAGTTTCTCTGTCGATCAAACTGTTGAAGACGCTAAGAGGACGATGCTACTACTATGACTTTAGATGCTCAGTAAATGACTCAAAACAGCCATTACTTCGGCCAACAGAGTTCATCGTAGCTTCTACTCAAACACATTAACGTGTATTGAGGAGCTATTGATCGTCTCTGAAGACTTTAATGACAAGGTATCCGGAGATCTTAGTCGTGTCCCCTTAGTCGGCGCCAGAATGTAGATGCATTTTACTACAAACTACATCCAAAGGATAGAAATGTACTACTCTTCTCAAACGAAAGTAAACGCTCAACCATGAACACAATATATACGTGGTTCGGTATGATTACCTACGTCCACGGGGGTGAAAGGATGAATCTTATTACTTTGCGGTGTTATAATGGTGTTGCTCTTAGTGGGATTTCCTTATAAGATGCACTTACTTCTCATTCACTTCTCTCTAATTCTAACTCGGGTTTCTCTCTCTTTCTCTCCCCAAAGATTACAACCTGCCCCTTCTTGAATTCGAGTCGCTCTATTTATAGAAGAGGTTACATACAACTAAGTTAGGGTGTTGGTCACATTACATCTAGTTGCTGTTCTGTTGTTGGGCCGACTTATGCTGTCTCGTGTGGCCGATGTGACTTCATCCCTCACCTGTCTCTTATCCAAGCCGATCTCGTCTGGTGTTCCGATGGCCCGATGTCGCTTGTCTTGGTTGTCGCCCTTACGATTGGCCGATGCGTCTCCTACTTTCTTACCCTTTTGACCATATCACCTTGTTTGACCCGCCCTGTCTTGTCTGTATCAGCTTTATCAGAAGTCCAGATCAAGTCTTGTCCGATGTCTGCACGCCCGATCCACGTGGCTCCTTAAATCTCGCGCCCCCTAATCTTCCTTCTATGCTTCGCGTTTCTTCGTATCTGAGTGTATCAGGCCTAGGATATCTCCACCTGGATCTGTGTATAATTTACACCTACAGATATTGCGTTGTGGATTCTATTGACCTTCGTTGTTTAAAGACTCCCATAGTTACTGTGTTACTTGTGAACGTTGCCAGAAATTAGGAACCATTTCCCGTAGGAACATGATACCCTTGAACCCGATTCTAATTGTTGAGGTCTTTGATGTGTGGGGTATTGACTTTATGGGTCCGTTTCCTAATTCTTTTGGTAAACTATACATCCTTATCGTTGTAGACTATGTCTATAAGGGGATTGAGGCGGTTGTGTGTAAAAACAATGACCATAGGTTTATGATTGAGTCCTTGAAAAATAATATACTTACACATTTTGGTACACCGCGAGCTATAATTAGTGATGGTGGGTCACACTTTTGCAATGGACCTTTTAGGCTTTTGATGAAGAAATATGGTATTACACATAAGGTATCTACCCTGTATCATCCACAGACTAGTGGTCAAGTAGAGGTTTCCAATAGGGAGATAAAACGTATATTAGAGAAAACAGTTAATCCTAATCGGAAAGACTGGTCGTCTATGCTTACTGATGCCTTATGGGCTTATCGTACTGCATTTAAAACCCCCATTGGAATGTCGCCTTATCGGCTTGTGTATGGCAAGGCATGTCATTTACCTATTGAGTTAGAACAAAAAGCTTATTGGGTTGTTAAGCAGCTAAATTTTTCACTTGACAAGGCAGGAGCCCATAGGAAACTCCAGCTCAATGAGTTGGAAGAGATTCATATAGATGCTTACGATAGTGCTAAGGAGTATAAGAATAAAATGAAACTTGTGAATGATAGAAATATTTTAAGGAAGTCATTTTCTCCAAGTCAAAAAGTTCTTCTGTATGATACCAGCTTGCATCTTTTCCCTGGGAAGTTACGTTCTCGGTGGACGGGTCCTTTTATTGTTCGCACTATATTTCCTCATGGAGTTGTTGAAATTGAGACACCGGATGGTAGTATTTCTTCAAAGGTTAACGGTCAAAGATTGAAACCCTTTTTAGAGCCATTTCCTACAGGTGATGTTGAGGAGGTCCCTCTGGAGGACCCTGCTTACCCTTGATTGACCATCGAGGTGATTGTATGTTGTATATTAGTTTTTGATTTCTCTTTCCACCCAGGTACTATCTTTCCAACTTCTCCTCGTGTTATTTTACTTTTGGTACTGCTCTTTCACTAGAAACATTAAGGACAATGTTAGATTTAAGTTTGGGGGTGGGGAAAAACTTTTTAGTTGCATTTTTGAAACTTCTAGCGTCACATAGTATCCGGTTAGATAAGTTTACATACTGTTTCTCACCGAAAAAATGGAAATCGGAATTGCTAAGGATAACATTCTATTGAGACATTAGAGAAAAGGACATTGAGATCTTTGACATTCAGGAGAGAACATGTTCCTTTTAGAGGGTAATCATGATGGACCTAACCATGCATTATGGAAAGGCAATTAGGCTAGAAGAAAATGCCAGAAAGATAAAGCAACCTCACAATGTAGTCTTCGTTACTGGATTACGACTCTCTCTTAGTAGAAACTTATCATCATCAACAAATTGAGCGAAATCAAAGTCTATGAAGAAAGTGGAAGACGTATAAGGTTTAGAAGCAACAATAGAAAATCAGAATTCAAAATCAAGGGTTACAAGAAGTTATAAGAGAAAGAAAAATCAAACGATATAAGTTGTTGAAGTTCATGATACTAAGACATTACAAGTTGTGAAGATCCAAGTGCTAAAGTCCTTCTGTCATGGCCATGTAAATTTTTGTCTTGTTATTACTCTCATTCAAAAAAATAAAATAAAATTGTAGTTACATTTTGTTCAACAAGGACATAGGTAAGTAGATAATAGTTTCAAGCAAGAAATCGAAGAGAAGAGTTAATTGTCAAGGTTCTACGAGGTTCGAGAGTTTATCGTCTATAGTTGAAGCCGAAGAAGACATTATTTCTACTGAGCCCTATGAGAGAGCCAAAGAGAGATACATTTTGGTTGCTTTGTTAGTACGCTTTCCATCTGGCACAAGATCTTTCTAACACTGGTTCAACTCATCACACGTAATTAAACCAGTTATGTAGCAGATGTCCCTCTCATCTTTATATCTCTCCTAATCTTATCCAGATGTAAAGCAGATGCATCTTATAATGTTTATCTAGCTGTGTAGCGGATATATATTTATCTAGAAGTGTTGCGGATGTGTCTCCCCTATTCTTTAGTCATCTTTAGAGCTGGCACCTTTAATTTCTCTGGCATTCTAGTTACTTGGAGATAGGTTGAGAATATGTATGTCCTCATAACTCTTTGGATACTTGTGACCAATTAGAAGTCAGGATTTGTGGGTACACCTCTGGTAAACCCTCCCGAGATTATAAATCGGTCACTAGGGCCACCTAGTGAGATAGTATTTTTATTTTTCTAGATTGGATTTGCTCGAGGACTAGCAAATAATAAGTTTGGGGGTATTTGATAGACACAATTTTGTGTCTGAATTGTCCTCAGTGTCTCTATTGTTAGTGCTTGATTTTGTACTTATTATGGTGTCTTTATGTTTGTGTAGGTGTTTTTGAAGGAATACACTTGTGTGGAAAAAGTTGCTCAAAAAGTGCTATTTGGACCCCTGGAGAAAAGTGATAAAGGCACCCTCATTTTGGATTAGGGCACCCCCAAGGCGCCAGCTGCTATTCGCACCTCCATCTCTGTTAGGGGGAGGTCATCTTCTTCATTTCAAATTCTGTTTTTGGCGGGAAATCATGACAGCGGAAGAACATAACTAGGGCTTGCAATTTGAGCTTGTTTCAGTGAGATTAAAGGGCTGGAATTAATTGGGTTTAACTTTATGGGCTAAACAGGGTTGGTAATGTTGTCAGATTCGTCTAACTTGGGCTACAATCACGCGTGGGAGAAAACAGGGGAGTACGTGCTGAGAAGATATTCTCCATTAAACCCGAGCAGAGTTGGTGAGATTTTCTTTCCGTATTTGTTTGAGAAAGAGCTGTCACAATCAACAAAGGTTGGTAAGGTGTGTGGAATCGATAAGCAAGGAATGGTACGTGGAGTTTTTATTCAACAGAGGGCTTGAGTTTTTATTCAACAGACTGGCGTGTGCTGTGAAGAAGTTGACTGGTTCTGAAACTTGTAAACAACGTACTGGAGTGTGCAGAAGCGTGAAGGAGTTAAATAAGGAAGGTTGGACAGCTGCAGATGCATGGATGAAGCAAGAAAGGAAAGGAAATATCCGGAGATAATTTTATTTACTGTCGAGCTTTGGAAAGATTTTCCGGAGTAATGAGGGGATATTCTTGGTCCTGTAGAGTATATAAAGGTTGTTTGGGTGTCATAGAGGGGTTACAGAGTAATTGGGGAGATAACAGAGCAAAGAAACGAGAGTTCGAAAATCTGCTGCTGCTGCCATTGAAGAGAGCTCGAAGAACATAAGACTCCTGGTTGCAGTCGTATTTGTTACAGTGACAGTGACACTTCTCTTATATCGTTCTTTGTAACAGTTGGTTTGTAACAAATATAATTGTTACAAATCCGGTTTTTTATTATTTCTTCCTTATTCATCATTTGTAAACCATTTTTGAGCATAAATAAATTCTTTGAGAGGGTTTTCAACATGATGAGCGGCTAAATTAACCGGTGACTGAGGAAACAGAGGAAACTATTCACTCATGCTTGATTGGTAATTTCTTTAATTATTTATTTTATTTAATTCACTAGGATCAACATAAAGATAAAATTGGGTTTCTTAATTAGTTGTGAATCAATTCGATGTGTTATGCTTAGAATCAATTCTTTGATAATTCATGCTAAGGGATTACAACTTAATGTTTGGACACCTTTAGTGAATTAATGAGAAAAAGAGCTCAATAATAATTCTTGAAATATCATTATAAACCAATAAATTAGGAGGAATAGTGGAATCCGGAGCCTTAGTCTATTTTAAAATCTTGAAATAACTTTTTGCATTAAGTTTTCTTTATTTTTAAGTTTTATAAGTCTAAAATCCATTGCTTTCACAAGTCTCAACGAACCTTATTACTACAACATTATTGAGAAAACATCATTACTCAAACCTAAATGAAATACATTTTTTTTTTTTTGAAGCATAATTTATTTATTAAAATTATATTACAGTTTGTCGTGGGTATGTGGTACCCACTGAGTCCGAAAATAAGATTTGAGAGATGAAACATGGGATTGCCTGGTCCCATATTTTGGTTGATAGATTTCCTGTTTGGCTTCCATCCGCCGCGTGATTGGCTACACTGTCGGCCGCCTGGTTTCCTTCTCTATAAATGTGTTGAATGTCTACCTGCGGGATCCGCTGGAGTCTTATTTTTATTTATTCAATCATTTCTGCTATGTACCAAGGTGGAGTAGTAGTAGAAGTGATGAAATGTATAAGGTTTTCTGAATCCGTTTCAAATATAACTTTTGTCCATAGTCTTTCTGTTGCTGTTCTTGTAGCTAAGAGCATTGCCCAGGTTTCTGAAGTTAAAGCAGTCGTAATTCCCAGCGGTTGTGCCAGAGCTAAAAGGGTACGGGCGTTTGAATCCCTGCATATGAATCCTGCTCCTGCAAATCCTGGATGGCCTCTGGCTGCTCCATCCGTGTTAATTTTGATCAAGTTGATGACTGGCATTTTCCATTTCACTAAAATTGTGGATAGCACCTTATCTCTTGTTGGGTAATTAAATTTCGGAAGATCTCCAGGAAACACTGGTGGTGTGGAGTGAACAACTCGGTAGTATTGTTGTTGCAGTTTTTGTGCCCATGCTAGTATTTTATCCGGAGTTGTTTGCTTTTGTTGGTATATTAGTTCATTCCTATCTATCCATAAAGTCCAGAAAAGAAAACAGCAAGAGGAGATTACCGACGTCGAGGCATTTTGTTGAAGGATTTGGGAAATGGTTGTATGTTGTGTTAGGGTGAGCGGTTGGTAAGGATTGGAGTTTGATGAATTTGTAGATTGATTAAGCAAGGTGGTCCATGAAGTAGTTGTTGTTGGGAAGTGAATTAGAATGTGACTTGCTAGCTATGGATCTGTGTTACATCTGGGGCATATGTCTGTGTTGGTCAAATGGATGTGGTGTAGGAGAGAGAAGGTTGGTAATCCTTCATTGATGGCTTTCCACAAGAAAATACGAATTTTTGGTGGACATGGTAATGTCCATATAAACTTGGTAGGGGTTAGTGGAATGTGTGTTGGTTGACCTTGGGTTAGACATTTTTATCCCGTCGACGTAGTGTAGTTTCCTGATTTTGAGTGGGGCCAGATAATTTTATCATGGGGCCCATTTTGGGGAAGGTGGATGTTTATGATTTTTTGGATTATAGTGTTGGGGAGGATCTTTAATTTTTCTTGATCCCATGTGTGTGTTATTGGGTCAATGATATCCGCTACTAATCGAATTGGGTAGCATTGTGATGGGTCTAGGTTTGGTGAGTGTGGGATCCAATTGGCTTCTATTGGAGTTGAAAAACCATTTCCAATGCAGTGAAAAATTAGATTTTGCTTGGTTGGGACAAGTGCCGCAAGTTGTCTCCATTGAGGGATAGCCGAGGAGAGTATATGATCAATGCCTTCTAGTATTGGTCGATGGTTGAGATATTTTGCATTGAAGATACTTCCACAGATAGAGTTAGGTTGTTCATGAAGATTCCAGATTCTCTTCATAAGTAAAGCTTTATTATGATCACTGCTCTTCCTGATTCCCAAACCTCCTTCAGAGATTGGTTTTGTCACTCTGTCGTATCCTATAGGGTGTAGTTTTTTGTTAGTTGAGTCATGTCCCCAGAAAAACTCTCTTGTTATACGATCTATTTTTTTGTGAATATTGTTTGGTAGGTTTTGTGTTTGCATGATGTGATTTGTTGTAAGTATTAATGATGTTTTGATTGGCAGTAGTCTCCCGGCCGGTGTTAGGCATTTTGTCATCCATCCTTTGGCTTTTCGGGCTAATCTTTGAAGGAGTGGTGCGAAGGTTCGATTTGAAGCTCTTCCTTGTTTGAATTGTACTCCTAGATAGATCGGAGGTTTTGATGTGGTTGAAATGTTGAAGAAATGTTGAATATGATTTATCTTGGTCGGGTCTAGGTTTGGGTGATGGATGATAACTGATTTGCTGGTGTTTATTAATTGACCGGCTGATGTGCTATAGGAGTGGAGGAGTTTTTTTAGGTGTTGATTACTTTGATCTGAAGCTTTGTATGTGATCAGTAAATCATCCGCATACATTAAATGAAGAATTGGTGGTGCTTTCTTTGAAATGTTAATGCCTTGAACTAAATTTTGAATTTGAAGGTTTCCTAGGTTTGTAGATAAGATTTCGGCACAAATGATGAAAATATAGGATGAAAGTGGGTCACCTTGTCTTATACCTCTATTTGGGCTTATGTATCCATGGGGGATACCATTTATTTTTATTGAGTATGTAACTGTTGTGACACATAGAATAATGTAGTTTATAAAAGCTTGTGGAAATCCTAGTTTAGTGAAGGATATTTTGATGAATTCCCAGTCTAGGCTATCATAAGCTTTCTGGATATCTAGTTTGAGAGCTATTTTTGGATCTTTAGTTTGGTTAGAAGTTTTGATATGGTGGAAGAGTTCTCCGTTTATTGCTATATTGTCATGTATTGATCTTTGGGGAACAAAAGCGCTCTGAAAAGGGATTATAATAAAGGGTAAGATGGGTCTAATTCGGTTGACTAAGATTTTTGATATAATTTTATATGTGACGTTACAGAGTCCTATGGTTCTGAATTGTGAGGGTTTTGAAGGATGTTCGATTTTAGGTATTAGTGTTATGTTTGTGTGATTCATGAGAGGATGCATATTTAACTCATTGAAAAAACTTCTAACCATTGCTATTAGTTGGGTGTGAGTTGTTTCCCAGAAAATTTTGAAAAACTTACTTGTATAACCGTCTGGACCAGGGGCACTTTCCGAGTTTATGGAGAAGAGATCTTGCTTGATTTCTGTTGTAGTTACTTCCTTTGTAAGTAATTCTGATTGTCTGGGAGTTAATCTTGGTCTGATATTTGTAAAGAGATCTTCGTTTATTACTGTAGGTGGAGCCGTGTATTGTTGATGGAAGTGATCTAGAATGAGATGGACAACGTCTTCTTTTTTGTCAATCCAATTATTTTGCCAATCTTGTAGTTGTTGTATGTTGTTACATGATCTATGTATTGTGGATTTCGTGTGAAAAAAGGTAGTGTTGTGATCTCCTGATTGTAGCCATTGAATTCTCGATCTTTGTTGCCAGTAAGTCGCATGACATTGTAACAACTCTTCATGTGCTATTCTTAGCTGTTTTTCTTGGTTTAGCCAATATTACAGGTTGGTCCCCTGTTGGATTGCACATTGATGTTGTGCGTGCTTTATCTTGGTTGTTGATTTTTTTTATCATGGTTGGTAAATGACCAAAAGTTACTTTGTTCCATTCCATGAGAGATTTCCCGGTTGTAATGAGTTTGAGTTGGAGGTCGAGGGTCGGTTCATTATCTTGTTGTTGTTCCCAAGCCGCTTCTACTACTTGTTTGAGTTGGGGATGTGAGAGCCATAAGTGTTCAAATTTGTAATTTTTTTCACCTTGCCAATCTATTACCTTCTCCTGTAACAAAATAGGTGCGTGATCAGAAGCGATTCTTAGGAGATGAGTAACTGTCGCATGTGGATTTGTTGTCCTCCAGTGTTGGTTTACTAGAGCTCTATCTAGTCTTTCTAGAATGTTGTCTTCCCCCATTTGGTTGTTTGTCCATGTGTAGGGATCTCCTCGGAATCCTATATCCATAAGTCCCATCTGATCCATTAGATTTAGAAGTGGTTGAGACTGGGCATATGTTACTTTTCTTCCCCCCTTTTTTTCCGATTGATCTAATATATCATTAAAGTCTCCTATTAATAGCCAAGGAATGGACGAGCTGAAACTGCTGAATATTGTCAGAAATTCTTGCCATAGATTTTTCCTGGTATCTGGATGCGGCGGACCATAAATACCCGTACAATACCATGGTTGCTCTGGGGGTGGTGGTGTCACTTTTGCATGGATGTAGTTCTGCGAATATAGTAGTATTCTGATATTTAGTTTGTCTTCCCACATTAAGCAAAGTCCACCTCGATTTCCAATTTTTGGCACAATGAAGTAGTTATTGAATTGAAGAGTTGAACATAAGTTTTTCATGTGTTGTTCCTTAGATAGAGTTTCAGAAAGGAAAACTATGCTAGGTTTGTATTGAGAAACCAATCCTCTTAAATGTTGAATAGCGGGAGGAAGGTTTATACCGCGACAATTCAAAGCTAGGATGGTCATTGTGAGGTCTTGTAAAAGAAATTAATTGGGAATTGTGAGATTTGTGACTGATTTGAGATGGTATTTATTGTGCCAGAAGTTGTGTGAAAAATAAACAAGATTATTTGAATTGTGGTGGAATGAGAAGGAGGTTCAAAATGAAGAAGAATTATATATGGCTTAATGAAAGAGGCATGCACAAGAACAGAAGGGCTTAACACAGAACAGAAGGGTAAAAAAGGGGAATTGCCTAAAATTGTGAAAGAGTTAGAAAAATTAATGCCAAAATAACCTCCAAATATTATCACTCAGGGCCAGATAATGAGGAAAAAGCTGTTTAAATGAGATCTAAGTGTCACTGTGTTGCTAGAGCATAGTTGGTAGATCAAGCATAGCACATTAAACCAGGAGATAGATAAGGAGGCAATCCTAACAGACTTGAAAGAATACTAGGAGTTTTAGAGTATTATTAGTTCACTGAAAAAATAAGATTGCAAATTCAAGATAAGAGAGGTAATTGCAGTTAAGTAAACAGAGTAAATCACCTAATTAGACTAAATAAGGTTCAATTATACAAGAATTGAATTAAACAGAACAGTGTCATAGATCAATCCAGTAGATAGATGAATTACCAAAGAAGAAGACTATCATAGATGTATTCTAACTGAGAATATTGATTAAAAGAGTAATAGATTAAATATAAATACTATCAGGTAAGAGTTATGCAGAATAAGGTCTTGAATGCACCAGCTAACAGCCTAAGGAGCACATCATAGTAGATTAGAACAAAGGTGAAATTTCAAAGGCAACATATATATACAACTAGATGATTATAAATATGTGGACCAAAAACCATAGAGTGGTGGAGCAATCCAACCCAAACTAGAAAGCTAAAGAAAGACAACAAGCATATTAAACAGACATTGAAGGATAATATAAACAAAGTGAACCAAAAAAAATTGATAATGAGATATCCACCGGCCCGAGAATGTGTCCTTGTTGCATTGGGATAGTCTGAAAGGGTGGAATGTTGGTCTTAATAGATTGCGATTCCGCTGGTGATGTAGTAGAGGTTGGCAGTGGAGTGTTAGCTGTGCATGAAGCCAAACTGAGAGCGCCAATGGTGGTCATGCAAGCAGGGGTTTCAGGATTTTCTTCTAAAATGTCAAATTTGAATCTTTTCGCTGGATGATAACTATTAATCCATTGTGAAACATCCTCATCAGTGGCTGTTCTTGTCAAATCTGAAGCTGTAGAGGTGCCAACGCCCAAAATCTGTAAATAGGATTGCTTCTCAGGGTTGAATCTTTTTAGAGTAGGACTTGGTAATTCCACATCATATGGGAGCTCAAATTCCTCAATGTCTGAAACTAGAAAGATTGAGGGACTGAGAGGTTGTTGCAACTCAACAGGTTGAGTTAGGGAGAAGGATATAATCTCAGTGCTCGATTCCTCAAAATTGCTCTTTTCTTCTACAATCCATTCCTTTGAATTATATGTTGATTGGTCCGATGAAGCGTCAGAGTGAAAACCTTCCATCTGGTAACCTTCTCCGTCAAAAAAAGACACAGTAGAGTTATCCTGGTCAGAGATGGCTGCGGAGGCAGAAGGAACTGAATCCCAATCACTCCAAACCTGATCTGGGTCATCAAATACGATATTGTGAAGCATTTCTTCATGGTAGTTGTCATCATAAACAAGATCTACAAAAGGTCCCAAGGCCTGAAGAGCTGGCTGAGGAGGTAGTTCTGGAGCAGGTTGGAGTAGCAAATTTTGGAAATTGAGTAAATAGATTTCTATGCAGTCCTTGTCTTCATGTCCTAATCTTCTGCAATGATTGCAGAAAAGTATGGGTAGCTCTTGATAAATAAAATCAATCCAGTTGGTATCTCCTCTATCATTAGGTGCAATTGTACCTGACTGAAGTGGCTGAGTAATGTCTATTCTAAGCCTAATTTTCATGGTGCTGTAACCATTGAAGTAGTGAATAGGGTTATCATACGCAACTAAAGTTCCCAAATTTTGAGTGTTCTGAATGATATTGGGTATTCTAGTTTGCTCAGGGAACAATTTATGAAGAGAAATCTCAAAATTTTCAGAAGTGATTTCAAAATGTTCAGGGAGAACAGAGAAGTTACATGGTTGAATTAGGAAGGTATCTCCATATACTACTCTAGTTCCTTGCCTAAGGACAGAAAATATTTCATCACTAGATTCAAATTTGATCAAATAGAAGCCTCTACCGAGCTTGCTAACAGAAATTTCATAAGATAGCATCCATCTAAATTTAAGAGCATTTCATAAGATAGCATCCATATAAATACATTTCAATTGTGTAGGTACTGAATATCGCAAGATAATAGTTCACGAGTATCAGGAGAAAAGAGTTATAAAATGATACGATGATAGAAGAAGCGGAGAAATATGAAGTTTTGCGAGGATGAAATAATTTTGCGAGTATAAGTTGCGATACTTCGTAACTCATGAACAGCTGTATAAATTTTACTATAAATAGGAGTTCAAATGTAAAATTCGGGAGGTTCTTTTAGCGAGTGTTAGAAAATATTTTAGGAAAGAGAATAGAGAAAGTTGTAACTATTCTAATTCCATTTAGATACTTATTTGTGATCAATTGAGAACATTAATAAGAAAAATTTTATTCATCATCAAGAACTTCTTGAGTTTTTACTAATTCTATTGAGGGTGTAGTTGTAGGTTATTCTGCAACTACATAATTGGCGCTAGAAACAGGGACTTGAGAATTGTGGTAGCCTAAATTTGAGGGAATTGTGGAAAATTTGAAGATCAAATGAAGTCAGTAGATGGAGATGGCAAAAAAGAAGAATGTAATATGATCACAGAGACAATGATTGATGAATTTCATAGTAATATGAAGGGAAAAATATACAAGCGAGATTGTAGAGGAAGAAAGATCATGGAGGAAGAAAAGATGACAACTTTAGAAGAATGGGAAAAGCAGAAAATCACATTTTCGAAGAGCAGAAATTCCAAATGAAGACTTGAACCACACTTCACCATTGGTGATCACATTGCCAATCATGCTAGAAGATAAGAAAGCTGAAGAAAAATGGAAATTAAACCGAATTTTGGTTGATACAGGGAGTTCTGTTAATATTATATTCTATCATGCACTTAAGGGGGTGGGAATTAGAGATGAAGAAATCATAAATTCAAAGTGTCTTATTCATGGATTAGGGAAATCTACAACAAAATCTAAAGGAGAAATCGAAACACGTGTAATTTTGTGTGTGATATATATGGAATCTCCATATAACATGCTGATAGGAAGGCCGTGGATTCATGCGATCAAAGCTGTTGCTTCAACATTACATCAAAAAATCAAATTTCCTACACGAGATGGAATTCAAGAAATAAAAGGAGATCTTGATAGTGCAAAATTTTGTTATCAAATTGAAGTAACACAATACGGAGGAAGAGCAAGAAAGAAACAACTTCGTAGGAAACTTGCGAAGGAAACAAGAAAAGAAGAAGAATTCCGAGTGTATACAATAAGAGCAAAGGAAGGGAGAGGTATACCAAATGAAATTCCAGAAAAAGAAGGGGAACCAGCAAAAATAATTAAAGAACCAACACCTATGGGGGAGCAAAGTCCAATCTATGTTGCAGCTGAACCAACTAAAGAAATAAATATTGGAAGTAAAGAGGAGCCTTTATTCTTACGAATTGGAACTAAGATGGATGAAGAAGAAGAAAAAAGGACTACTGATCTTTTGCGAGAATATAAAGATATCTTCGCAGGAAGTGTAGATGAGATACCAGGAATTGATCCATCAGTGGCATGTCATAGATTGAATATAGATAAAAATATAAGACCATTCAAACAAAGAATAAGGAAGATATCACAAAATTATCATGTACAGATAGAAGAAGAATTACAAAAGATGTTGGATGCGGGGATCATAAGGAAGCAAAATATCCAGAATGGATTGCGAATATGGTCATTGTTCCGAAAAAGAATAAAGGAATAAGAATTTGCATAGATTTCACTGATCTAAACAAGGCATGTCCCAAAGATAGTTTTCCATTACCAGATATACCACAAATGGTGGAATCATCTGCAGGTCATGATAGAGTCACTTCACTTGATGGATATAAAGGGTATAATCAAATATCACTCATGAGAAGAAGATCAAGAACATACTGCCTTTTTTGCTCCAAGGGGTTTGTATTGTTATGTGAAGATGCCATTTGGTTTGCGGAATGCGGGTGCTACATATCAACGTATGGTTGAAAAAGTGTTCGCGAAGTGGATACATAAAACTTTGGAGGTATATGTAGATGATATGTTGATAAAAAGCAAGGAAGCTAAAGACCATGTGCAAGATTTGAAGGAAATATTTGAGCAAATGAGAAAGTTCAACATCAAATTAAATCATGAGAAATGTATAATTGGGGTTTCATCTGGAAAGTTCTTGGGATACATAGTATCGAAGGAGGGAATACAAGTTGATCCAGAAAAGGTCCAAGCAGTTCGTGACATGCCAACACCTGCAACGGTAAAAGAAGTACAAAAACTAAATGGACTCTTGGCTTCACTTGGAGATTTATTTCGCGAATGTCAGATAAGTGCAAGCATTTTTTCAACATACTTAAGAAGGGAGCAAAATTCAAATGGACTGATGAATGTGAAAAATCTTTTCAAGGAATCAAAGAATACCTCGCAAATACATCTATACTACAGAAACCAGAGAAAAACGAAGAATTATTGGTATACCTCGCAACAACTCCATATGCTCTAAGTGCGGTTACATTACGAGCAGACGCAGGAGTAGAAAGGCCCATTTACTACATTAGTAAAACCTTTAATGCAGCAGAAAAGAACTATTCTAAAATGGAGAAGTTAATCTTAGCCTTGGTTTATGCATCATTCAAGTTGTGAATATACTTTCAAGTACATGTAATAAAAGTGGTAACCAAAGTCCCAATTGAATCAGTCATGAAGAACACAAAAAGGTCAGGAAGAATAGAAAGGTGGAATGCACAAGTAAACCATTACAAGATAAAATACGAAGTGTTAACAGAGAATAACCTAAATTATGTAGAAGAAGAATAACCTACATGTTATCATCGCAAAAATCACAAGTTGTCGCAGATTTTTTGGCAGAATTTCCTTTGGAAGAAGATGAAGCAGTAGAGGAAATGATGGATGTTGAAGAAGAATTTGGAAATCCAAAAGACTTGTTAACAGAGCCTGATAGATGGGAAATTCTGGTGGATGGATCATCCAATAGTGAGGGAAATGGAATTGGAGTCGTGTTGATTTCACCAGAAGGAGATAGAACATCATTCTTATTCAGACTAGAATTTGCATCCACGAACAACGAAGCAGTAGTACTGAAGTCTGTAGTGCATGCATTAAAGATCGCAATAGAAAAGAAGCTTGAAAGTATAAGGATAACAAGTGATTCACAATTAGTGATTTGTCAAATTAAAGGGGAATATACCACAAATGAATCTTCTTTGAATAAATACAAGAAACTCGTTGAGGAATTATCTGCGAAGATACCAAAATTAAAATGGAGACATATATCAAGAAAATATAACCGTCTCGCAGATGCTTTTGCATTTATTCCAAGCATGATGACAAATCCAAATACAAGAAATATCCAAATACAAACAATTCAAAACCCATCAGTGGAAAAAGAGAAAGAAATTGAAGAAGCTGTTGCGATGGAAGTAGAAAGAGAGTTATCAAACAACATCGCAGATTGGAGAAAAGAAATTCATGAATACCTCGCAACAGGAGAAACATCCAGGAACAGACTAGAAGCGCATAAACTAAAGAGTCGTGCAACAAACTATGAGTTGCGAGAAGGAATTTTATACAGAAAATCTTTTAGTGGACCACCTCTCAGGTGCTTAACTCGCGAAGAAGGAGAAAAGATATTGAAGATGTTACATGGAGGAGAAGCTGGCAATCATAGTGGGGGAAGATCTCTAGCATATAGATAAAAGATACAAGGATATTATTGGCCTTATATGCATACAGATGCAAAATTGTTCGTACGAAGATGCAAGGAATGCCAACGACATGGTAAAAGAATTCATGCACCAGGGGCTACATTAACTTCTTCAACAAGCTGCTGGCCTTTTGGTAAATGGGGGTTGGATATTGTTGGACCATTTATACCTGGATCTGGACAAAGGCGATACTTGATAGTTGCAACAGATTATTTCACGAATCTCATGAAGTAAAAGCGGTACATCATATTCGTGATAAAGATGTTTTTACGTTTATATTTGAGAACCTCATTTGCAGTGCGGGGTTCCAGCACAACTAGTATCGATAATGGAAAACAATTTGAGGATGAGAATATAGAGATGTTACTCGGTGCTTTTAGAATAAAATGTGGGAAGTCAACCCCGTTATATCCACAAGCTAATGGACAAAGTGAAGCAACAAATAAAACAATGTGAGATACAATCAAAAAGAAATTAGAAGGACATCTCAAAGGGTGGTGCGAGCAAGTACCTAGCGCAGTCTGGGCATACAATACAACTAGAAGAGAAGCAACTGGAATGTCTCCTTATTGTCTAACATATGGAGTAGAAGCAGTATTACCCACAGAGGTTGTAATTCCAACAACAAAGAAAGAAGCTTGGGAAAGAAATTTAAGTACGGGAGTAATATTAAGAGAATTGGATGATTTGGAAGAAAAAAGAGAAAAGGTGTTGCACCATATGAGGATTTATCAGGAACGATTAGCTCGAGAATACAACAAGAGAGTCATTGAACGTGAATATAAACCAGGTGATTTGGTCATGCGAGAAACACCTCGATATCAAAAAGAAAATGGAGGGAAATTAGCACCAAAATGGGATGGACCATATGTTATTAAAGAAGTTGTAGGAAGCGGAGCTTATCGGCTGATGGATCCGAAGGGAGAGACATGGGTTTGAGGCTTGGTAGACCTTGGAACAGACTATATTTGAAAAGGTATTATCCATAAAACTCATGAAATTTTTTACGAATATTGTTTGCTCGCAGGAAATTGGAAAAAGTTACGAATTTTCAAAATTTATATTCCGATTAAAATTTCATTAATTTGCGAATAAAAGACCGCAATCTGTGATCAGCCTCCAAAAAAGAAAGAGAGCCATGAGAAAATTTTATACAGGCAAACCTTTGTGGCGTACACCCTAGTTCGCGAAGCTATAATTCGTAAGAGGCAAAGTCCTAAAGTACGTCATTTAAGGGGTACCTATAACGTGGCTAAGGGTTAGGAACACCACCAAGGGCCCTTAGTACATGGTAAAAATTTTGGGGTACAACCCAATAATGGGGTACCTATCCGGGTTAGACACCTTGGATTCTCACCTAATCTAACGATATTACGCAATATAAAATGCGGTGTAAGAAGATTTAGGCTGGGCGACTAAGGCATACTGTCTTTCCCAAGAAGTGCAGAAAACTATCAAGGCGCCGAGGTACACGGTTGAGTCAAGAGTTCCGGGTGAGGTTGAACCACATCTGCCATTTTTGACAAGTCTTGGAAAATGATGCACTTGGCCCAAAGATACCCCATAGGGTGCAACCTCGTAACTATAAGCCCTATAGGAAAAAAGGATAAGAGGTTGCGATCAAAAGCTGGTTGTTGGCAGAACCGGATGGGAAGAGCTAACCTTGTATGGTCGATGTACGCTTCCTTGAAGGGGAAATCAGGGGGGAAGATAAAGGGCAGCACCCTCCATTAGGGAGCTGATAAGTGCTATAAGACGCAAATGTCACGAGGCTTCTTGTTTGCGAAAACATAAAGGCTTGTCATATTTGTGCAACAAATGAAGTTCTGCGAGCCTTCTAAAAAATAAAAAAAAAATAAAAAAGAGAGAAAGAAAGAAAGAAAAGAATAAAGAACTTGCAGAACATAATAAAGTTAAGATGAGATCAATGGGTCATTACATGAAAGTGTAGAGACGTCATGCGATTTCATCGCAAGACGGAAATGTCATGGGGCTTTATGTTCGCAAGAATATTTAGGCCTGTCATATTGTCGCAACAATTCCTGAAGAGGCTAAAATACTATACAAAGAAGTTAATATGAGATCAATGGGTTTTTGCATGAAAGTGTAAGAACGTCTTGCGATTTCATCGCAAGACGATAATGTCACGAGGTTGTATGTTCGCAAGAATGTTCAGACTTGTCATATTATCGCAAATAATTAATACAAAAGAGGTGGCAAAATAAGACCTTTACTTAGGAAGGCATGATAAGACCACAGAAATTAATGAAATTTATTGCATCAATATCATTGAAGAAATTTTACAAGAATATACATCAAGATATTTTGAAGAGAAGACAGCTCTGGCAATATCATTGAAGAATTTTACGAGAAGTCCTATCAAAAAAGGACAACATCATTGAAGAATTTTAATGAAGACTTAACAAAAGATGCGATTTTGATAACAATCAAATACATATAAGTTCATATTCGTAAAAGTTTACGAGAATTACATACTTCTTATACTTCTCCATATATTGAATATTTCACAAAAAGATTGAATACTTCTTATAATTCTTCAAGAATATCTCATATTTATTATACTTCTTTAATGGATATTTCATTTGGTGAAAGTTAAATAATCATTATACTTCGTCATATGTTACATAATTATTCAAAGATCTAATACTTCTTATATTTCTTCATTTGATGAATTAAATACTTCTAATACTTTTTATATCTCTTCATTTGGTGGATCGAGTACTTCTAATACGAAAAATGGAATTGTGTATTTCTAATAATTCATTTGGTAGATCGAATACTTCTAATACTTCTTATATCTCTTCATTTGATGGATTTGGTACTTCTAATACTTATACAATGGTTGAAACTTCGTAAGATAAACTGAGGCAGATATTTTAATACTTCAAACAATGTTTAATCATTTAAAGAGAAATAATAGGGGGAAAAGGATATACTAAGCTTTATCTGTGAGTTATATATTATTTCTCTTCACATGATCAAATGGGGCAAATTTAGTCAAAGAAAGGTTAAATTATCTTCGCAAAATATCAAAAAGAAAGGATAGATCATCTTCGTAAAATATCAAATGTACTTCTCAAAAAATAGAATTGTTCGCAAAAAAGGAAACCAACGGTAATTAAGGGAAGGAATTCAGAAGAAAGAAAGAAAGGAGAGCCAATGATAAATTGAACAAGGAATATTATCATGCTTCATCAACACTCTGTGCTAAATCTTTAAGATCAGAGGGGTCATTAGCAGCCTTCGACTTTTGCGAGATATCATCCTTGGAA
Source organism: Papaver bracteatum (assembly GCA_023529315.1). Lineage (NCBI taxonomy): Eukaryota > Viridiplantae > Streptophyta > Magnoliopsida > Ranunculales > Papaveraceae > Papaver > Papaver bracteatum. Next base: position 3,343,292 of record JAJJWX010001246.1, read on the forward strand.
GAATATGCAGCAGGGACATCTCCTTGAGGAATAGATTCTTTCTCATCATCAAGATCTTCATCATCACTCTCATAATCGAAATCACTATCAGGCTCACGAGCAACTTCATCGTCAGATATCTTCAGAGGAGTAATCTTTACAGGAGTCAAGCCTCTTGATAAGAGAATGTTATTCGCAAAGACTTGAGCTTTCAGGTGACTTTCACGAAGTATAGCCTTTTGATGATTGGTATCTTCGATATCCTTGGAATAAGCAAGATAATTGAATCTCCGAGTAGCACGATCACGAGAGTTGATTAAGCGAGTAGAAAGCAAAGCATTCTTCTTACGAAGCTCAGAACAGGAGGATTCTAATCCAGCTTTTGCATTACGAAGGTGGTTCTCAGATTCTGCAAATAAAACAAAGTTCAAAGAATAAAATTTGCGAGTATAACGAAATTTAAAGATGTACCAGAGGCAGTTAAATTTTAATGACTACCTTCTCTTTGCGAAGTAAGAGATTGAGTTAAAGATAGACAACAGTTCTTCCTCTGATTCATCGCATTATCAAAACCATCACCAACTAATCCTTTAAGTCGAGATTGAAGCTTTTGATCTTTAGAAAGGAGAAAATTTTTATCCTTCGCAAGTTTGGCATTAAGACTTTTTAATGACGAGTAATCTTCTTCAAGTTGATTCTTCTTAGCACACAAGACTATATTCTTATTAATAAGGGAATTCTTCTCAACAACAAAAGAATTTCTTTCAGCATCTGAAGACTTCTTTAATTCCTCAAGTTCACCTTTCAACAAAGAAAGAAGATTTTCTTGATCGCAACATTTATTCTGAAGAGTCTTTAATTTTTGCGAAGAAACAATCATTGTATTCAAAAACGAACATTTCTCTTCTGATAAGGTTTTGTTCTCTTCTAATAAGGTTTCTATTCTCAAATTAGCTTTGGTTAAGGAAGAAAAAAGTTGAGATATGTCATCATTCAAAAAATATCGATCATATATTAATTGAGTATTCTCTTGAAAAAGAGCATCAGAGTTGTCAAGAGCACACGAGTAAAGATTAGATAAATGGGAGAATTGGTTTGAGAGGCTTTCATGCTTGGTTCGATATTCTCGTTGCATCGATTCATGGTGAAGTACCAATCTTCTACATTTCTGGATGGATTCTATAAAGGGGAATGGGTTTTAATGGATGTTTCAAGCATATGAAGAATATAAATAAATAAAAGAGAAAATATTAAGATAGTAATCATACCTTTCAGTTCATCATTTCTTTTGCGAAGAATCGCATGATCCCAGAATTATGTGAAGATGATGATTTTCTTTACGAAGATCCTCGCATTCTGCTTGAGAAGCTTTCAAAGAATGGCGAAGTAATTCAATTTCTTTTTCCAAGGATTGACGTGAAGAAGAAATGTTTGGATTGACGAAATTATTCAGAACTTCGCAAAATTCATATTGCGAACGAACATTAGTAGATTTCGCAGTATTGGTCAAAACCTCAGATAACATTCGGAAAGTTGAATAAATTCCATCTCGAATTTCTTGAGGAAGAGGAGAAGAATTTGAAGGAATAAGAGCAAGATGCAAATTGTCTGGAGAAATAGCACTCAAAGGATTTGGGGATAAGACAGGTTTTTCTAAAGAAGAAGTTGAAGAAATATTTTGCGAAGGTTGTTTTTTAAAAGAAGAAGTTGAAGAAATATTTTGAGAGGGTTGGTCTTGAAGAAGTGTTGATAAATTGACATTGATAGGAGATTGAAAAGCAGGTAATGGAGTAGAGGCAGGAGTATGTGAAGAAGCATTTTCACGAGGAGGAGAGGAAAATTCCTTATCAACTTCAGGAAGGAAATCATCAATCGGAATTAATGGTGTGGGTTTAGTTATTCGAGATCTCTTGCTTGGATTTGGTTTTTCGTCAACCTGCGAATCAAAATGTAGATTAAAAACTGAGGCAACAATATATTGTTCAGGAAAGAAGACAGAGTATTTTAACTACCTTTTGATTCTCAGATTTTCTTCTTCGTGGATTAAGGCTTGGATTCTTTAGTTGAGATTTCATTTGAGAAATTATTTTGCTGAAATAAACCAAAATCAGATAATAAATTATACAGAAATTAAAGAGGAGAACAAATGAAATACGCAGAGATAGAGGGAAATTACCTTGGAGAACTCATGAAGATACAGTAGAAGAAAAAATTGCAGAGAAAATAGTGATAGAGAGTATGAGTAGAAGATAGAATTGCGGAAATAAGAAGAAGAAAAGGAAGAGAATATAAAGGAGTTATATAAGGGAATAACTAAAAAAGAACGGTTACAAAAGACGTGTCAAAATTTCAAAAGACTAAGTAAAGGTTATGTTCTCACGATCATTTCTTCTTCGTAGAATTGACATGAGAAGAGGAAAGATGTAGGTACTGAATATCGCAAGATAATAGTTCACGAGTATCAGGAGAAAAGAGTTATAAAATGATACGATGATAGAATAAGCGCGGAGAAATATGAAGTTTTGCGAGGATGAAATAATTTTGCGAGTATAAGTTGCGATACTTCGTAACTCATGAACAGCTGTATAAATTTTACTATAAATAGGAGTTCAAATATAAAATTCGGGAGGTTCTTTTAGTGAGTGTTAGAAAATATTTTAGGAAAGAGAATAGAGAAAGTTGTAACTATTCTAATTCCATTTAGATACTTCTTTGTGATCAATTGAGAACATTAATAAGAAAATTGTTATTCATCATCAAGAACTTCTTGAGTTTTTACTAATTCTATTGAGGGTGTAGTTGTAGGTTATTCTGCAACTACAAATTGTGTGTGACAAGCTAAGTTTTTATCTAACGGTTGGAAGATATTAGCTTGGTTGAAACAGGTTTTTCATCTAACGATGAATATTGAATGCTTTGTTACTAAGCTAACATTGATTCCAAACCCTGATTTGAAAACTATATAAAGGAGAACTCTAGCAACTGAAAAAAATAATCCCCACACCTCATGTGTGCTACTAGTTGGTTTAGCTAGAGTCGATTCTCCTTTAACCTTAGGTTTCTTCTCGAAACACTGTAGGTTAACGATTTAAAGACTTTATTGGGATTGTGAAGCCAGACGAAACTACTTCTCTTGTAGTTGAGCAACCTGATCTTGCCATTTTATATCGTACGAGTTCAATTGAAAGACTAACTTGAGATTATATCTCCGATAAGGCAAGATAAATAGAAATCATAAGCATCTTCGTCTTATCGTTTGTGATTCCACAATATCTTGTTTCGCTACCATACAATTAAGATTATTATGAGGTGATTGATAATTCTAGGCTGTTCTTCGGGAATATAAGTTCGGGTTATCGATTGGTTCATGTTCACCTTGATTTCTATCAAAAGATGGAACAAACTCGTAGGTTTATCAGTGGGAGACGGATTTATCTATTATCTTAGATTTTTCTGTGTGATACAGATTTGTCTATCAAGTCTTCGACTTTGGGTCATAGCAACTCTTGGTTGTGGGTGAGATCAGCTAAGGGAATCAAGTGCGTAGTATCCTGCTGGGATCAGAGATGTAAGGAGTGCAACTGTACCTTGAATTAGTGTGAGATTAATTAGGGATCAACTACAGTCCAGACCGAAGTTAGTTTGTAGTAGGATAGTGTCCGTAGCGGCTTAATACAGTGTGGTGTTAAATTTGGACTAGGTCCTGGGTTTTTTTTGCATTTGCGGTTTCCTCGTTAACAAAATTTCTGGTGTTTGTGTTATTTCCATTCCGCATTATATTTTGTTATATAATTAAAATATCACAGGTTATGCGTTGTATCGATCAATTGTGAAATCTAACCTTTGGTTGTTGATTGGAAATTGATTGATCCTTGGATATTGGTCTTTGGTACCATCCAAGTTTATATATCTTGTATTTGATAAAGACTCACAGATTTCTATTTGTTTGAGTATAGATCAAATCGAGATATAGAGATATTAACTCCTTGATTTACTTTTTATTAAGATTGAGTCTGACTGTCTAGTTGATTCTCTTAAAAGTATATTCAAGTTAGTCCATACAGATTGCTAATCGAAATATTGGGTGAGGTTGTTAGACCCATGCTTTTTCAGATAATCAAACAATAATCGGCAAGGTCGATATATAAAATAATGACGACCAAATAATAGTCGACAAGGACGATATATAAAATAATGATGACCAGATAACGGTCGGCAAGGTCGACATATTCAAAACAATGACGATTAAAGCATATTTTACAACCCAGTTCTTTGTGCTGCAAAAGTCAGTTAACAGGTATGGTTCTTATTTATGGTCCTGACGACTTAAATTACAGAAAATAGTCATTATGTTTTTTATTTACAAAAATGATGATGGCTTAAATAGTATTCATAAAAAGTCGTCGGATTTTGGTAATAAAAACCAAGTCGACTATAGTAGTCGTCAAGTTTAGACCATCGTCAGCTGTGACGATATTGGGAAACAAAAAATGAAAAACCAAAACCCAAATCCATCGTTTGCATGGAAAAATCACAATCTTCACCACGTAAGTTGTGTACCCGATTATTTATGTTAGAGCATAACTCGGTTGAACTCACCAAGCGTTGGTATCTCAAGTTTGGTTGTCATATTTTAGTGTCAAAACTCATCTAAAGTCACTTGATTATATACTAGAGTCAACTTTGTTTAGGTTAGACTAAAAAGTCTAGGAATGTTGAGACATACAAGTATTACTCCGAATACCTGAATAATGTGAAGAAGAAGCGAACTACAACGACGACATCATCCTTCCTATTGAGGTTGGTAATATTGAACTGATTTATTCCTAACGTATCTTTCAAGTCATGCTATATTGAAAACACAACTGCGAAGTTGTATATACTGTACGTATTGTATGATACTCTAGTGATGTGACATGGTCATATTTGTATGATCATAGTATTGGGAAATTAGATTATGAAGTATAACGCTTATCTTTTGAGATTCGTAGGTATGACATCGACATAATCTTGCATATACTGTTATGATTATGTGATTGGGTTATGGTAAATATTTCATCATAGGAAATAATGTTTTACATTCGTTTAAAGGAAGCACATTCCTGAAATTGTTTTATAAATCGAAAGAGAAATCTTTAGGATTATTGGTATGGCTATTCATTGCAAATCTTTGGATTACCAATATGTGTGAGATGTTAGAACCAATTGTAATTTTGTTATGCATCTTGGTATAACTAATCACAATGCCTGACTTATGATTTGGTATGACTAGTTTTTAGTAATTGGTGTAACCGATCCTAAGTAATCACCATAAGATGGTATGATCTATATTCGTAATTGGTGTGACCGATCCTCGTAATTGGTGTGACCGATCACAGAGTATTATGTAATCGCTCCTTGTAATTGGTAACCGGTCCGGGTAATTGGTGTAACCGACCTTAATAACTGGTGTGACCTATCACAAGCAATACCATGGGAATATGGTAACCGGTCATGGTAACTGATGTAAGCGATCTTGGTAACTGATGTAACCGGTCCTGGAAACTTGTGTGACCGGTTAAAAGTATTTCCATATTGAGGTATAACAGATCCTTGTGATTGGTAGAACCAATTGAACCCATGTATATGTGATTTGATATATAGTCAATCATATAGTTATCTTGGAATACATGTGAACCAATTCTAAACTTGTTTGAAAGTGTGGTATAACCGATTCCAAGAATGTAAATCCATGTAAATATGAATAAGGATTTACAGGGAAGAGATGTCAACATACTTTGAACACGTACAATAACTCTTATCATTTATTGTTCAAAGATATTCCTTAGTAGTCAAGGAGATCATGTGCCGAAATATATTGAGAATATTTTAATTAAGGTTTTTGGTTTTATATGCTTTAATTACCAGCAATTAAATGCATATCTCTTGAGAACAAAAAATAGTAATGTGCATTTACTAATTGGAGATTTTCTATTGAGAGATTTCAGAAATTTTGGACAAGCATTTATTGGAATTAGGAAAACCTATTTTTTTTATTCATTGCATATCTTGAGAATATTTTCGGTTTTGGGAATTCCTTGGTGTCCAAACATCCTTGGTCTATAAATACCTAAGTTTGCATTTTTAGCAAACAATTCTAAGAGCCATGCAAACTTCATTCTTTTTGTTTCTGGTGGATCCGTCTAATAGGAGAGGAAAGTATCCTAATTAGGTGAAATCTCTTACGACCTCTCGTTTAAAGACTTCTGTGGGATCAAGAAGCTCTACGAGTACCGTTGGTGGGAAACTAGATAATTGCAATGTTATTAGTTTTCGATTGACTAATGGCTATTGAAACTTTGATTACACCTAGTTTGTTTATTCTTGAGAATCTTATTTTCTGATATAAGATTCACTCAAACTAGATAGAAGTATCAACGGGATCTTTAGAACTACTTGTATATCAAAAGACAGCTTGTGATAATCCTTTTTTAACAGACTACGTTCTGTGTGTGATTGATCAAAAGAGATTCAAGTGGTGTTGTGCAGGCGTTTATTGAAGATTAAAGAAGATTTAAAGACGAAGAAGATTTCTTATTAGTTCTCATATCTTTGTGTGTGCACAAACCTTGATCGGATGGGATCCAACTAAAATCAGATTTATTCGATTGATTAGTTGCGTGAGATCGACATTCTCAATATATCTCTTTGAGATTTATTTTGATTGAGTGAGAATCTAAACTTAACTACTTTTGTAGTTATTGGATATATCGATCTAACCAGGCAAAGGAGTTTATTAGATTAAACGGAAGAGCCTTTGCGTATGACTTGAGATATATTTATCTAGAAAGAATCAAGAGAGTTATTACCAAACAGATTTGTTGTTCCTTTACTGTTTGGAATATGATCCAAAGGAATTGTTCCAGTGCGTGACCTTCAAAGTCGGAAGCGCAGGGATACTGAGGAAACTAAGTGAACTATGGGTAGTTTCTTGGTCTCAACTATATGAAGTTGGTGTAGATTTTGTATAGCGGCTTAATTCTGAGAGTATTCAATTCTGGACTAGGTCCCTGGGTTTTTCTGCACTTGCAGTTTTCCTCGTTAACAAAATCTTGATGTGTCATTTATTTTTCTATTTCCGCAATTATAATTGTTTATTATAGTTAAAAGTAAAATATACAATCGTTAACTCCGATATACTTGATAGTGATCCTGTAGAGTTTGGTTAAGTCCGAACCTATTATCAAGTATCACATTTTGGTAGTCGTATTGTCACGATCTCATATCCATAGACAATCACACAAAGTGTGAATACTGATTAGTTGTATTGTCTCGACTCTGTCCATAGACGATCACTTTCGGTAAGAGGACTTATAGGTTGAAAACAAAAGGATTATGGTGTATTTGGGTACCCTCGTCTTTTCAATTGGTATCAGAGCAGGCAAACACGAAAAGATCTAACAATCTGTGTTTGGTGCGATCCAACCTATAAGGATTGAATTTAATGACCGATTATGTTAACGCAATACAAGATACAAAGATTTCTGAATTAACTCTTGATAATGAGAAAAATATTGATTCTTCGAATATAGAAACATCTCAGTCAAAAGAATTATACGAAAAATTTATTTCATGTTCAACCGAACTAATTCATGCATTAGAAATAGAAGGAAAGCTTCTAAACAATATAAGATATTTGCAAGCCAAGAATAAGATGTCTGCAAGCCAAGAATGATCAACTTGTTATTGATATTTCCTTCTCAAAGGTTGAAAATAATTCTCAACATATAAAGAATCTTGAGGACAAAGTAAGTGATAGTCTTTCTCGAGCAGAACTTTTATAGAAAGATGGTAATGCTTCTCTTGAAAAAGTCTATTTGTTGGAAAAAAAACTTGCTAAATCTGAAGCAAGGATTAACTCTCAACAAGTAAGTTTTGAAGAGAAAGAAGATGTACATATCTCTCAACAAAAACACCTTGAGGCCAATCTAACTGAAGCTCTTGATAAATTCAAGAAGCTAGAAGAAGAAAAATTGCACTTGAAAAAACGCACTGATAGCTCAAACAATATAACCTCAATGTTAGAAGCAAGTAAAAATCATCGTGATACAAGAGGAATGGGATATAAGGGAATAGATGCTTCAAATATTAGCAAAGAGGTAAGATTTGTTAAAGCTACAAATTCTTCTCAACCAGAGGATTCCACTAATGTCAATGATGCTCCTATTTATTGTAAAGAAGAAAAGCCTATCATGCATAAGAATTGTGTTCAACCAGACTCGTTAAGTGCAACCATCAAAGAGAGAACTTCTGCTAATATTAATAAAGCAACAACGTTGAAAAAAGATAAGAAGAAGAAAACTCGTAGAGCTCCAATGCAAGAGTATCCACAAAAAGGTAACATTAAAACTCAGACTTCGTATGTTACTAAGCATTGTTATTATTGTGGTAATAAAGGACACTTGCAATGGGGATGAAAAGTTCGTAAGATGCCAGATGCACTTTTTTTGTATCAAATAAATTTCCTAAGTTTGCTCCCCAAAATAACTTAGATCGTTATTGTCCTAAGTTTAGGCAAAACAATTATTATAATAATAGTTCAATTTTTTTATATCGCTCGACAAGGTCATCTCATAAAACACCCGAATATAGAAAGAGAGATGACCTTGTAAATGCAAAGTCAAGATATGATGTTCCAAATTTGAGAAAGGTTGTTTTGCAAAATATTCAAAAGGACAATGGTCCTAATTGTATGAAGGAGAAAGCTGCTCTTGAGAAACCTAATTCTAAATGGGTCCGAAGTCCTCCATGGGACCAAAATTTAGTTACAAGAATGACTCTCAGCTGTTAATTGTTGGTAACAATAATTACAAGAGTTTTCTTGAAAGACATCATGTTGTCTAAGTACCTTGTATGAATATAAGTTGTGATAGTGACACTGTCCATCACAAGTTAAAGAAGAAAAACAAGAGATGGAACAAGATAAATCAAACCAATCAAGAGGTCAAGAATGATGATTCTGTCTTAGTCCCTTGTGACGAAGAAGACAAGGTTCAAATAAACACAACCTAGTTGTGTTGGAATGTGCAAGCTCACCTTTATGCTCAATCTTATGAAGGATGAGGAAGCACATGAAATTGAGAAAATGACCTCTCGGTTATTATATGATTAATTAACATTTTTAGGGATATTTCTTTTTCTTTTATACTCATACCTTCTCTATCTATATTTGAGATTTTGTGATCCATCACAAGTAATCACTGTAACCGATACTGGTAATTGGTATGACCCATCACAAGTAGTGTAACCGGTCCTGGTGACCCATCACAAGCAATCACCATAACTGGTCCTGGTGATTGGTGTGATTGGTCCATATGAAAGGAGTGTAAAACTGTTTTGCCCATAACTTCTTCGTCCGAACTCGGAATGACCTCATTCTTTTAGCGTGGTTTTTGTAATTCAATTTACATTAATATTGAGTTAATTTAAATACTTGATTCTCTGTTGAATATTTTTGGTGTACTGCATTTGAGTTTATGGGATACCTGATTTCGGTTTTCATCAAGCATAATATTCAATCTCATATAATGTGAACCTTATAGTTTGTGTGGCTTTTTGATATAGCGAGAAAAGTTCTAGACCATGTTGGTAGGCTTTATCAAAGGATCATAAGTTTTTCCGATTGAAACTTATATGTGAAAAGTCACAATATGTTGAATCAATTTATGTTTACATGAGTTGTGTTTAGCATAACATATGTATTTCGGGTTTTCAACTTTTTCTATTGGCACGCATTAATTAAAACCATTTAAACCGTTCTCTGATAAAGGTTTCCTTTGTTGTTGTTCTTTTTTTCTTGCGAGAGGATGACAACATACTGGGGGAGAGTTCTTATTTGCGCTTAATGATATATTTCTGGGGAGAAGAGGCTGCGTAATTTGAGGTAATGAATTTGTTAGTTAATCGCTTTCCTGTTTAAGTAAAGCTTATTTGTATTGCATATATTTTGTTTTTGCTTAACAAAATTTCGGTACAATTGATATGTTAAATTATTATATATGGATGTTTGTGTGTGTGTGTGCATGTGTGTTTATGATTCAATTGTTTCTGATTAAGAAAAACTGTGTCAATTTATTTGGCTTATTGTTTGATATCTTCTTTATTGTTGGGTATCAAGTGTTTTTGCTTAACGAAATTTGGAGCAATTGCGGTGCTAATGTCTATGTTTGTTTCAATTGCTTCCGGTTAAGAAAATAATTTTGCAAGTCAATTTATTTTGGTTTGTATGTATTGTTTGTGGCTTAACAAAATACGGGATCATTTGTTTAGTCCAAATCGATTTCGTATAAGAGAAAGTAAGTTAATTCTGATCTAAGTTAGACTTATCAAATTGGAGGATTCAGTTATTCAAGTCTAATTGAATGCCTTGACAAGAAAAAGTAGTTAACTAACCTAGTGTTTGTCTTGTCTAAAGAGAAAGGTCTAAGTTATTTTCTGAATAATTAAAGCCTGGTGAGAGAAATAAAGTTAATTCTGATCTTTATTTTGGTCTTATCGAAATAAGCGATTGTGCATACGTAATCGGTTTAACAAGGGAATTAAGTTTCTTAGTCAATTAATTAAACTATTAGGGAAAACTGCTTCGGGCAATTGTTTCCTTGATAACATATTAAAACTAAATTACTTGTAGTTTAGGTTTTATTATTGGTTTTTAAAGTGGTATGTGAAACCTTCGTGTTTAACTCTTATAGGTTATTTACAAGTCTTTTAGATTTGTAAGATTCTTTAGGTTTGTCCTTTATTTGCTCAAACCTTTGTCATTTTATGAAAAAAAGGGGGGAGAAATATATGGACTAAACAAGTGATTTGCAATCACTAATGAAACGACAATTGTGCTTAAACGTTATATCTAACGAAAGAGTAAAGCATTGACTAAGGGGGAGAAACATATCATATTGTTGTTGTAGTATTCTGACTACAAAAAGGGGAATAACAAAGATGTTTGGATTGAATATTTACCTAGCTTATTGTTAGGGGGATTAAAAGCTTTTGTTATTCAAATATCAACAATGACATTTATTGATTGAATATATACAGGTTATTGTGTTGTTGAAACTTGGAATCAAGCGTATGTAAAATGAATTCTTATGTAATTTGTTTATCCATATGTAATAAAGTTTTGTCACTAAAATTGACAATGGGGTAGATTGTTAGAGCACAGCCCGGTTGAACTCACCAAGCGTTGGTATGTCAAGTTTGGCTGTCATATTTTTAGTGTGTCAAAACTCATCTAAAGTCGCTTGATTATATACTAGAGTCAACTTCATTTAGGTTAGACTAGAAAGTCTAGGAATATTGAGACATACAAGTTTTACTCCGAAGACCCAAACAATGTGAAAAAGAAGCGAACTACAACAACGACACCATCCTTCCTCTTGAGGTTAGTAATATTAAACTGTTTCATTCCTAACATATCTTTCAAGTCGTGTTATATTGAAAACATAACTGCAAAGCTGTATATACTGTACATATTGTATGATACTCTAGTGATGTGACATGGTCATATTTGCATGATCATAGTATTAATAAATTAAACTATGAAGTATAACACTTATCTTTTGAACTTCGTAGATATGACATCGACATAATCTTGTATATACTGTTATGATTATGTGAATGGGTTATGGTGAAGATTTCATCATAGGAAACAATGTTTTACATTCTTTTAAAGGAAGTACATTCAAGAACTTGTTTTATGAATCGAAAGGGAAATCATTAGGCTTGTTGGTACGGCTATTCATTGCAAATCTTTGGATTACCAATATGTGTGAGATAGTAGAACCGATCGTAGCTTTGTTATGTATCTTGGTATAACTAATCACAATGCCTGACTTATGATTTGGTATGACTAGTTTTTAGTAATTTGTGTAACCGATCCTAAGTAATCACCATGAGATGGTATGATCGATATTTGTAATTGGTGTGACCGGTCCTAGTAATTGGTGTGACCGATGACAGAGTATTGTGTAATCAATCCTTGTAATTGGTAACCGGTCCTGGTAATTGGTATAACCGATCTTGGTAACTGGTGTGACCGATCACAAGGAATACCATGGGAATATGGTAATCAGTCATGGTAATTAATGTAACCGATCCTGGTAACTGATGTAACCTGTTCTGGTAACTTGTGTGACCGATCAGAAGTATTTCCATATTGAGGTATAACCGATTCTTATGATTGGTAGAACCGATTGAACCCATGTATATGTGATTTGATATCTGATCAATCATATAGTTATCTTAGAATACATGTCAACCAATTCTAAACTTGTTTGGAAGTGTGGTATAACCGATTCCAAGAATGTAAATCCATGTAAATATGAATAAGGATTTACAGTGAAGAGATGTCAACATACTTTGAACACGTACAATAACTCTTATCATTTATTGTTCAAAGATATTCCTTAGTACTCAAGGAGATCCTGTGCCGAAATAAATTGAGAATCTTTTAATTAAGGTTTTTGGTTTTATATGCTTTAGTTCCAAGCAATTAAATGCATATCTCTAGAGAATAAAAATTAGTAATGTGTATTTACTATTTGGATATTTTCTATTGAGAGATTACGGAAATTTTGGACAAGCATTTATATTGGAATTAGGAAAACCGAATTTTGCTATTCATTGTATATCTTGAGAATATTTTCGGTCTTGGAAATTCTGAGATGTCCAAACATCCTTGATCTTGTTGATGGTGGTTTTTAGCTTAGGGAGAGAACTGTAAAAGTTTGTCTGCCTGACCGATCAGAAGTAGTAGACCTTGATATATTTATATTTCGCAAGGAATTTTGAGAATATATCAGAATCTGGTGAGTGCATATGTCTCTCTTCACATTATATTGAAACTCAAGCTCGTGGATGAATTGTTCACTAGTATAGAGCTTAATGAGTATTTAAGTTCCTAGTTGCATTACTCACTAATGCTGGAGCCTGCCTAGTGTTTTCCTATGCTATGTTCTCAGGCGAACTCCCAATATTGACATGACATGACGATTAATGTTCACTCTCAGCAGAGTAGCATGAATCTCCCGAAGTGCCAGTATTGAGATCTGCACAAAAATACTCACACATGCTGCATCGTTCTCTGATAAAGATATTTTCATATCGATGCACTTTTAATTAAAAGATAGCTCGCTCAAGTTCCTTAAGGAAAATCTAGACTGTTCATATCAGTCTCAAAAATTGATCACGGCCACACGACTTCGCAGCGCAATTCAACAAGCCTAGCCTACACCTGGCATAATTAGGTAATCATCACGATGACCGCCGATGATCCCACTAGCATCCCCACCGAGCGGATCCCATCTAATACATTCACAGTGCTTCGAACGATTATCCTAAACATGGGTGATCGCACTGTTGAAGAAGAGAGATCAAACGTGCTAGACCGGCCAAAACGGTCTCAGAATCATCATAATCGTCTAACTTCGCTAGCCTAGATGCGTTGGTGTCCCAACTTCCCCCTTGGTCGATCAACCTGCCTGTGGCAAGCCTATAGGGTGTTAACTCGTTTGCCCGAACTAGGACAAACACGCTATTTCAAAACCCTAATTTTGGGTTGCGGCAGTATATTATTGTCGCAAACCATTATATCCATCCAACTTCGCTAGCCTAGTTGGACGTCTTAGATCACGTTCCAGATGATAAAGGAGGTGCCAATGCGTTCACCACCGTCCTAATATTATTCTAGACCAATCGACTTGCTCATGGGCGGTCAATAGAACACCAAATCGTTCGATTGAACTAGGGTGGACGCGACAGCTTTGAAACCCTAATTGGTGTTTGCAGCAACATATTACTATCGCAAATCAATCATGACCACCCATTTTCGCCAGCCAATTTGAGTGGCTTAGATCTAACTTTAGATGGCCCAAGAGATGTCAGCATGCACACCTATGGCTCGTCTTTGCACATGTCTAATCGGCCTTTTCGAATCAACCCCAGCGCTTTGATTCGACTAGCCAAAACAGGGATGGCCGCACGACCCCTAAACCCTAAATTACATCAAAGGTAATATGTAACTGCCACAAATTATCTCGTTCATCCAACTATGCTAGCCTAGTTGGATGATGTAGATTTGTTTTCAGAAAATCAACAAAGTAGCATTGCGATCACCAGCCACCCCTCCTTCACAAGGAGCGATCGACCAAGAAATAGCTTGTCCCTAGAGCTACTAAACGATCACCCAAAGGGGGTCAACCATGCTACCTCTTTTAAGATGCCCAATCCGCGACTTATCCAATCGAACTCTAAAACAGCGATGCTTCATGCACATCGATTATTTTGAGCTGATTAAAGGCGATGCTTTACGTGTATCGAATACATACATACGATATTTTATATCGGCCTCATAAACAACTTAGTTGTTTAACCTAATATCACCATATGCTATTCTTTGCGGAAAGTCCCACGACTTGACCCACTTACTCGAGACATCAAACATGTTACAAACTGGGGGATACTTACTGGGGTCTGGTGGTTTACAGCATACGGCGTGCAACGCACCCATTATGAGAACGTGTCAGGAAAGGACGAATGGTTAATAATGATGAGAGCAGTGGGTGAAGTTGTGACCACGTGATGATTGCCACCTCTTACACAGCCCTACTACTCTACTACTTAATCTTCTCCACTTCATACGAGATCAGGGTTGCGCTCAAATGACTTGTATAAATAGGTTTTCAACCTATTTCGACAACACAACACAAGTGTTATCAACACAAGTATTCAGAAACCACATTCTGATACAAGTTATAAAACAACCACATCTTCATAATTTAACATTCTAATCTCAAACACATTCTTTGCTTCCTTCCCTAAGATCAACCTTTCTCGTTCACTTTATGACCGAATTGAATCTGGAACGACCATTTTTTGGTTTAGGCCAGAGTCTTACTGATTGATCTGTCGAATCTAAAAGTACTCCCGTGCAGTGCATTTGTTTAGGGTATTAATTCGTTTCTCATCAACACAACCAAACAACTGGCGACCACAGTGGGAGATTGATCTCTCGGTTGCAAAAAATCATTTCCCCTATCCCGTTTACAATTTCCTAAATTTCTCAATATGGTTGATCTTAGGAATGGTTCAGAAACCTTTAATCCCAATTTTACTTCTCCCAACACTAACAATACTTCACATGTTATTCATGAATCCGTTCTTTCATTCAAAACCCTCGTCGAGGCTTTGGAGTCTCAATATTTAACAACTATTCATGATTAGATGAAAATCCTGAATGATATTGTTAGGAATCAAGCTATTATTGTTAAGACGCAGGACGAAGTATTTGCGCTTTTGAAAGTCCTCACGGATCAACTATCAAAGGAACCAACGCGCATTTATTCTGAAGGAAACACCACCAATAATTCATTTTGGATCAATAGTGATGGTAGTAGTCCTTCTTCCAATATTCATATTCCTATTCCTGGTGAGGAAGGTGAGGCCTATGGTCACGTCGAATGGAAAGGCAGCGACCAACCTAATATGTATACTCATGAACATCGAGAAATTTTTCCTCAAACTCAGAAAGAAGACTCGTGGGATTTATCACGTTCTCATAAGAGTCCTCGCAATAAAAAGGTGATTTCATTATGTGCGTCCTTCTTGGAAAATACCATTTCCCATATTGCATCAGAAGCTGCTAAGAGATCCACTGCTGCTTTACTCAGTCGATCCGAACCGTCCCAAAATGAGGAAAACTCGTAAAGATATTCAGGAAAGCAAGCATCCTTCCAATAAAAGATCCAACCTCCAGACAATCACTAGTGAGGGTGGAAATAGAATGCATCTGGGTAACGGATATCAACAACCCAAATGTGTGGCACTAGCGCAGCAGACAACTCAAACCCGAAAAGCTGCGACTAAGACTCTTGCACAACAACAAGAAACTGGAGAGGCTGCTCTAATTTTCCCATTTACAATTAAAGAGGAAATCGAAATCCTAGAAGCGTGGATTCAAGATGGCGTCATCAAGCTACCTCCTACCATACGTACTCCAACCGAAAAAGATATGGCAAATCCAAAATATTTCCGTTACCATAGGTTCGTCCATCACCCCACCAGCGATTGCAATAAATTGAAGCGTATTTCCAAAGAGAAGGTGGATGCAGGAGAACTTCAACTAAGCGTTGAATTAGTGCACATAGATCCTCTTCCGTTCAGGAGTTGCATAGTTTCTGGGGACTCCATCCATGAAACCGTACAGACCATGATGGAGCATTCATGCAAGCAACAATAGGCGAATTTCCGCACGCAGGGAATCAGGGAGGAGTTTCTTCACCAAAAATAAAGAAGGCAAAATAAACTCACATACATGATTTATCAAATCTCGTCCACGTTCATGGTCTTGGCCTACCAAGGTTCGTTCTCGTAGATGCCGCTCTTTACTTTCAAGATCCATGACTATAACCACCACTCGTCACTGCCAAGGTTTGTGCCTGTAGTCATAAATCGCCCCTATCAAGAATCTTGACCGTGGCCATCCAAGATTCAACCAACTTCTTTTGTACATAGTCATCAACATGGATGCAAGAGGGTGATACCCTCATCATGGTCAACCCATCGACCATACAGGATAGAACCACGTAAACTGGGGACTGAGGCTCAGCATGAAATTCCTTCGCCACCAGTCAATGACTTCTTCAATACAAGAGAGACGGTCAATCAAGAAGCATGTAATTTATAAGGGAAAATCAAACTGAAGGTTGGTCGAATCCTTAACCATTATTTTTATCTTCCCTATTTCGAATCACCGGAGAGAGCGTTGCATGCATTGATATGTTACAATAGAAATGGTATTCTCTCCCATGAGGAGAAAACACGACTTGCCGGAAAACACTATTTGTGTGTCATCTTCCCATCTGCCATATCGTATCGCCTCAGAAGAATGGGAAGAACTCATTTTTCGAAATCAAGGGTTAAGGGCGCCCTCACTGGAGCTCTTTCCAGAAGCCGCTTTAACATATGCTCTCTCCTAAAGCCACTTCAATGCTCTCTCCAGAAGAAGTCGCTCTCTCTCCAGAAGCCGTTTCAACGCACGCTCTCTCTTGAAGCCGCTTCAATGATCTCTCCAGAAGCCGCTTCAACGCACGCTCTCTCCAGAAGATGCTTCAATGTACGCTCTCTCCTTAAGCAGCTTCAACACACGCTCTCTCCTGAATCCGCTTTAACACTCTCTCCAGAAGAAGCCGCTTCAACGCTCTCTCTCCAGAAGGCACTTAAATACACGCTCTCTCTTGAAGCCTCTTCAACGCTCTCTCTCCAGAAGTTGCTTCAATGAACGCTCTCTCCTGAAGCCGCTAAATGCTTTCTCCAGAAGAAGCCGCTTGAGCGCTCTCTTCAGAGGCCTAAGATGCTTCAACACCTCAGCAGGCCACGCACACCAAATGCATCATGTCTTCCACATCGCCAACAAAATCAGAATCGGTATTTCTAGATTTCCAATTTCCTATGGAAGGGGTGCATGAGCTGCCAAAAGTTTGGATACAATACAAATATATCAAACACGACTCTGATCAACAAGTGACAAATCCAAAAGAGTGTCGCCTTCATCAATTCGCCAACCACCTTACCAGCAAATGTAATGGAAGTACGTCTTTCAAGAGAAAATAAACTCAGGAAAATTACAACTGGGGACTGCCAACACGGGATGCCTTCACGTCTCTCAACTAGGTTTTTTATGATATAGCATCATCACTATCAAAGCTTTACGAGCCGCAGGAAGTTCTCAACATGAAGCCGTACACTGCATCAAAGACTCTAAAGTATGCCGCAGAGATATTTTCACATATCTGGGCACGCCATCGGACCTAGTACACATCTATACCTCACCGCATTGTATTCCCAAGCCGACTATATCTCTAGTGGCCAGACAGAAGTGTAACTGGGGACTGCTTATCGCATCCCATTCCATACAACAATCCAAGATTCAGATGATGATTCAAAGGATTTTTCTTGGAACGAATTCCTTGAAGACTTGATAACAACACGTCGGCAACGGAACGCCTCTCAGATCATCAACTTCACTCAATGGCTCCAGAAGATCTTGCCCATACAAGCTTTCCAAGCATGTCATCATCACAATCAGAAAGGAAATAATAGTTCTATGAGCTAAAGAGTCAGAATAAATACAATTTCGTGCCAATCAAAGCTTAAGAGTTTAAAGAACATTTAAATTGCAACTTAGCAGTCAAGGCACCGAGCAACTTAAAGTCAAAGCCTATTGCAAGTGAGCGCAATGGAGTTTGGTAGATTTCGAAACCCACTGGATAGGTTAGATACTCATTAGTCAGAACCTTATTACACATTCTGGAGAAGATCGGTGGTACTGTTGGATGGATACTTGTGCAAAATAGAAAAGAGCACCTACCTTGAGTTCTGTTGGATCGCCTTATTGCTAATTATAACTATTGGAGATTGCTTTATTTCCATTGACGCTCGCTTTACCGTCTATAACAAAGAAAGTCATTCACACCGAGCTAAATATCCAAGTTTGATCAACCACCCATGGATATTACACTCACATATAAGATATGAAAACAAGATGAACTTACCTTGCCACTGATGATTGGCACGTTTATGATCGAGCTGCTGACACTGATGAAGAGGAGTCGGCCGTTGCAGACGAAAGCACGGATCCAGACGAGCAACAAAGATAGAAAAGGGTCGATACCCCTTTTCATACGAACGGAGTTTCTAGAGTTTGAACAGACGAAGGATTCCTTCTTGCTCCATGAGCGGGAATGGATGACTGAGATCATTGCACCCATACCCCATAGCTGACCTACCAACACGCTACTACGAAATCCACTGTCCGCATGATCCCGCTACTGAAGGTCGATTTGGATTTCCCTGGTAATATCTACCTGCTTCGTCTTTTTAATTTTATTTTTCATCTGTCACCATCTAGTGCATACCCCACAACAATGTCATTATTACGTACTAAGCAGCAGAGTTAATGTTGATGGTGGTTTTTAGCTTAGGGCGAGAACTGTAAAATTCTGTCTACCTGACTCGGCATCAGAAGTAGTAGACCTTGATATATCTATATTTCGCAAGGAATTTAGAGAATATATCAGAATCTGATGTGTGCCTATGTCTCTCTTCACATTATACTGAAACTTAAGCTCCTAGATGAATTGTTCACTAGTATAAAGCCTAATGAGTATTTAAGCTTCTAGTTGCATTACTCACTAATGTCGGAGCCTGCCTAGTGTTTACCTATGCTATGTTCTCAGCCGAACTCCCAATATTAACATGACATGACGATTAATATTCACTCTCAGCAGAGCAGCGTGAATCTCCCGAAGTGCCAGTATTGAGATCTGCACGAAAATACTCACACATGCTGCATCGTTCTCTGATAAAGAGATTTTTGTATCGATGCACTTTTAATTAAAATATAGCTCGATCAAGTTCCTTAAGGAAAATCTAGAATTTTAATATCAGTCTCAAAAAATGATCACGGCTACACGACTTGGCCGCGTGATTCAACAAGCCTAGCCTATGCCTGGAAGAATTAGGCAATCATCACGATGACCGTCGGTGGGTGATGTGAATCAATAATGTTGTAGAAAGTGGTAGTAAGGTTGTCGTTCACTCGGACTTGTTGAAATTGATTTTAGGATTTAATAAAGAAATTACTAAAAATATATACAAATTATGTCACAAGATGAAGAGATAATCGGGACTCAGAATTCCACCAGACTTCAATTTCATGCGGTTCAAATACCAATTCTAAACAATAATAGCTCATAATATAAAGTTTCATTGACTCTAATTCATTGCCTAAAGTAGATTTCACAAGTAATGGATGTAAATCTAAAGCATGGGATATCAAAACATTTAAGCAAGCATAACCCATCAATTGAAATGACAACCATTCAAAGATAATCATAATTCATTTAAATAATTGTGCAATTAGTCATAAAAAGAATTAATATAATTACCGCATTAGTGAAATTTTGCTTCCTTCCTCATCCCGGTGATGGGGTCTAGCTCATCTTGATGGAAACACGCTCAAAAGTTGATTTCATTGCTCAAATGGTGTTCAAAAATGATTAAATGGGAGAAATAATGATTAAACCGGGTTTGTAACACTTGTATTTGTTACAAACTCGGCTGTTACAAAGAACGATAAGTTAAAATTGTTGCTGATACAGTAAATATAAGACTGATGTATAACTGTCGCAATTGTTGTAGCATGAACGATGGTATACGGGGGTCTTATGTTCTTCGTGTTCTTCCCGTGTAGCAGCAGAATTTTTTCTCTGCAACTCGATTCTCGCCTTTGTCTTCTCCCAAACTCTCCGTAACCCCCTTCATTACTCTCGTAAGCCCTTAAATACATAATTGGACCGAGAATAAGCCCTCATAACTCCATAAAATCTCGCCATAACTCGGAATATTCTTCACTGCCATTTTAAGGAAATATTTCCTTATTCTTCTCTTGCACGCGTCTGTATCTTGTCCAAATCTGTCGAAATTGTTGTAAAGACGTCCAGATTATGTTAAACATGCTCTGCCTCACTCAAAATCCCATGCACACGTACAATCCCGTGAACAACTCCTCCCATGCACGAGCTTCCCTGTTTTCATCTCTAGGATTATCCAGCCAATTTTAACCGAAAATATCAACCATACCACTCCTTTTACGATCAATCAAGTCATCCCAATGAATATCAACCATTGAATCTCACTACAACAAGCTCAAAATTCAAGCCCTAATTCTCTTCCGTGAATAAATAGTTTTCCCGCCAAAACTAAAATTCAAAATGTAAAGGATGAAGTGACCTGATCCAAAACACGGGTGCCTTTAACAGCTGGGGTGCCCTTATCCAAAATGAGGGTGCTTTTATCACTTTTATCCCGGGGTCCAAATAGCACTTTTCGAGCAACTTTTTCCGCATAAGTGTAATTCTCCAATGACACCTAAACAAACAGAAAAACACCAAAATTAGTACAAAAATCGAGACTAATAATAGAGACACTGAGGACAATTCAGACACAAAAATGTGTCTATCAAATACCCCCAAACTTATTATTTGCTAGTCCTCGAGCAAAACTAATAAAAAAAAATAAAACCGAGTTAATCTCGGGAGGGTTTACCAGAGGTGTACCCACAAAACCATGACTTCTAATTGGTCACAAGTATCCAAAGAGCTATGAGGACATACAAATTCTCAACCTATCTCCAAGTGACTAGAATGCCAAAGAAAGGTGCCAGCTCTAAAGCTGACTGAAGAAAAGGGGAGACACATCCGCAACACTGCTAGATAAAGAGATATCTGCTACACAGCTAGATAAACATTGTAAGATGTGTCCGCTGATTTACAGCTGGAACAGATTAGGAGAGAGAAAAAGATAAGAGGGACATCTGCTACACAGCTGGACTAATTACGTGTGATGAGTTAAACCAGTGCTAGAAAGATCTTGTGCCAGATCGAAAGCGGACTAACAAAGCAACCAAATGAATCTCTCTTCGACTCTTTCATAGAGCTCAGTAGAAACAACGCCTTCTTCGGTCTTAAACTGTTGATGATAAATTCTTGAACCTCGTAGAACCATGAAAATTAACTCTTCTCTTCGATTTCTTGCTTGACATAAAAATTTCTACTTCCCTGTGGCCTTATTGAACAAAAACATAATAATGATTTTTTTTCTATTTTTTATTTTTCTTTTTCTTCATTTTCCTCATTTTTTTTTCGTGAACAAGACAAAAATTTACATGGTCATCACAAAAGGACTTTAACACTTGGATCTTCGCAACTTGTAATGTCTTAGTATCATGAACTTCAACAACTTATATCGTTTTTTTTTAACTTCTTGTAACCCTTGATTTTGAATTATGATTTTCTATTGTTGCTTCTAAACCTTAAAAGTCTTCAACTTTTCATAGATTTTTATGTCGATGCGTTTGTTGATAATGATAAGATTCTACTAAGAGAGAGTCGTAATCCAGTAACTAAGACTACATTGTGAGGTTGCTTTGTCTTTCTGGCATTTCCTGACCTACTTTCCTTCCCATCATAGATGGTTAGATCCATCATGATTACCCTCTAAAAGGAACAAGTTCTCTCCTGAATTTCAAGGATCTCAATGTCTTTTTCTCTAATATCTCAATAGGTTATTATCCCTAGCATTCCAATTTCTATCTTTTCGGTGAGAAACAGTATGTAAACTTAGCTAACCGGATACCATGTGATGCTAGAAATTTCAAAAGTGCAACTAAATTTTTTCTCCCATACCCCCAAACTTAAATCTAACATTGTCCTCAATGTTCTAAAGATGAAATTAAAAGCATGAACAAGGAGAAACTGTTACCACTTGAAGAAAAGAGTAAGGAAAGATATTACCGTGATGCACGAATATTGGGTTACCTCCCAAGAAGTGCTAAGTTTAAAGTCTTCATCCAAACAATGGAAGGGATTAATCACCTCGAAGAATCAAATAGAAGTAGCCGGAATAACTTCGGGTCATCTGGATCAAAAAGGTCTATCACAAGTAAAAGGAATCTACAACATCCCAAGAAAATTAGCAAATAAAGCACACCCTTGTCTAGTTTCCTGTTTAAGACAACTACAAATAGCTGTGGTTCCGGTTCAGGTTCTATAACTGGGTCTAGATAAAAAAAAATCACGGGTTGCATTTCCTCAAAAGTTGGATCCGAATGTTCAGGTCCTAGAGTCTGGAAAAACTCGAATAAGAACTTAGAAGTACATAACATTAACTTGAATAACTGGGGATCCTCTAAGTCAGTCAGACTTGACTCACACAGCTGACCACAATGAAAGATGTGGTCTTCCTTAAGCAAATATGTCGACCCTATTCTCCCAAAGTAATTAGGTTTAGTCTGAAAACTTAATAACCGACACATCTGAAAATCATAAGTTCCCACAATTGGAAGGAAGGTTTTTGGTGGGAAAATAAAGTTAATCGTGGTATCAAATCCTGGGTTAACCACATCAACCATAGGATGGGTTTCTAACAACTGAACTTCTTCCTGGACATTATTAGGTTCGGGATAGCTAGTATGAAGGTAATCTGGCACAATAGTTGAGGCACATATATCAAGTCCCAAGTGAGGGATCTCTATAAGAGATAGATGTAATGCACATGGAGAACGATAATCACCCCCAAACTTAGAATTTTGGGTGTCTCTAGATAGACTAGCTACAATTTCCCTAATTTCTAGATCATCAGAATCCTGAAAATGGTCAATTGCTTCTTGTAGGTTATACTCAGGTGATGCATCCTCACTCATATTTAAAAGCTCTACGAGTTCATCTTCTATTTCTAAGTATAATGTTTCTAAATTACTAGACTCTAAAACAATTTTCTCAGAATAAACTCGTTCCTCAAAACTATCACCGGCTTCATAAACAGGAAATACCACATCGTCTAAAACAATATCTCTAGTCAAATCCTCGTCCTTTTGAATAGGTGAATAATTGTTAAAATTATTAGGATCTGAACCAGAAGTAACCCTATTATTATAAAGCTCAATTGGAGTAGTAAATCCCTGATCACTATGCCTATTTATTTCAAATTCTTCATCAACACTATCCTCATCATAATCATTATTATAATAACATGAGAATGGTTGAACCTCATCTAAACAAGTAGTGTTACCAATTCTAACCTCGTCATCCTGATTATAAAAAATTTCCTCATTTTTACGGGTGATATTGGAGAGAATGTATTGGCAATCAAGAGTAATTCGAGCAATTTTTTCTTCCGTCTCTAACTCTAACCTACGTGTAGACTCAGCAAACTCACGTGTTGACTAAGTTAACTTACATGTTGACTCAGCTAACTTCCTGAGGTTATCTTCTAAAGAAGTTTCACTCACCGTTATAGTTTTTTCGTCCATAACTAAGTCATCTGTGTCCGCTAACTTATGTGTCGACTCAAGTAACTCACGTGTTGACTCAAGTATCTTACGTGCTTCATCTAGAGAAGAAGAACTATAGGAATTTTTCTCGTATGACCGGTGGGTATGCGAATAGTAATCGGGCTCACTATGGTGTGAACCATAACCTTGAAAAGGTGGATGCTCCCAACCACTATTCACACTATGATCAAAGTAATGTCCATTTTGAAAATCAGTCGGATAATCATTGTATTGGCTATTGTAATACCAGTTAGACATCCTAACTGTAAGGGAATTCTACACAAGCACAAACAAGGCTGACTCGACCAAAACAAACCTACCGATTTATAGCATACAAAAAGCATGATGGCTCCACTTAGATTGTTTTCTAGACCAGCTTCTAATCCTTCGAAAGGGAATTCGTTACAATATGAGAAAACCCCTATGGAATCAATCAGAGTTTAAGTTAGTTGAATAGAGGCGAGGGAAGCTACGTGGAGCTTTGATACCCAAGGCCTCACCGCATTACAAGGCGGCGCAGTCACGCATTCAACTTTCAGAAATCATCATGAACTTCAAAGCATGCTCAAAAGAGTAACCAATATTTTTCGAACGACTTTCCTATTAAGCTCGTTACCCTATCGGTCTCGTTCTATTCCAAATTTTAAGCTTAGGTTCGCGTTTGGTATTATTTTCCTAAGGCGGGCAAGAAGAGAATGGTGATAAAATCCGAACCCTTATCTTATATGGCCAGGCCTTTCACTTTACTAGGAATTTAAAACAGCCGTATTCAAGACCTCAACATATATGCATACAAAATCATCCAGTAAACCCGCTGACAGGGGATTCGCGGGTGTTTATAATTTTTACCTCCCGTTCTAGACGGGGGATGAACCGTTAAAGTCGACTCGGGCCACGACTCCTATGTCATGTACGAACCCGAGGGGCCGAGGTGATATCATAATCACCGTCCTTCCTTGTGCAGTTTATATTTGAAACTACCCTTCCGTAGGGTTTAAAAAAAATGTCCCAAAGTTTAAAGTCCAAAGTCCAAAAATAAAGAATAAAAAAAATGTCCAAAAATAAAAAAAAAATTACAAAAATATTTTCCTAATTACAGTTTCTAAAAATAAAAGGAAATAAAATAATTATTTACAAAATCTTCTTCACTCCTTGGAATCCTCTTTTCTTTCCTTCTTTTGGCGATGCTTTCCTTTTATAGCACTTTTTATTTCCTCGTAGCTTCGCTCCAAATCTGAAAAGAATCAAAAAAATACCAAAGGCGTAAAAGAGAACAAAAAGAATAAAAATAAAAATAAAACCTAAAAACAAATCTATACACAAGTCCGCGTCGGCGACGCCAAAAATTGATGTGAATCAATAATGTTGTAGAAAGTGGTAGTAAGGTTGTCATTCACTCGCACTTGTTGAAATTGATTTTAGGATTTAATAAAGAAATTACTAAAAATATATACAAATTATGTCACAAGATGAAGAGATAATCGGGACTCAGAATTCCACCAGACTTCAATTTCATGCGGTTCAAATACCAATTCTAAACAATAATAGCTCATAATATAAAGTTTCATTGACTCTAATTCATTGCCTAAAGTAGATTTCGCAAGTAATGGATGTAAATCTAAAGCATGGGATATCAAAACATTTAAGCAAGCATAACGCATCAATTGAAATGACAACCATTCAAAGATAATCATAATTGTGCAATTAGTCATAAAAAGAATTAATATAATTACCGCATTAGTGAAATTTTGCTTCCTTCCTCATCCCGGTGATGGGGTCTAGCTCATCTTGATGGAAACACGCTTAAAAGTTGATTTCATTGCTCAAATGGTGTTCACAAATGATTAAATGGGAGAAATAATGATTAAACCGGGTTTGTAACACTTGTATTTGTTACAAACTCGGCTGTTACAAAGAACGATAATTTAAAACTGTTGCTGATACAGTAAATATAAGACTGCTGTATAACTGTTGCAATTGCTGTAGCATGAACGACAGTCTACGGGGGTCTTATGTTCTCCGTGTTCTTCCCGTGTAGCAGCAGAAATTTTTTCTCTGCAACTCGATTCTCGCCTCTGTCTTCTCCCAAACTCTCTGTAACCCCCTTCATTACTCTCGTAAGCCCTTAAATACATAATTGGACCGAGAATAAGCCCTCATAACTCCATAAAATCTCGCCATAACTTGGAATATTCTTCTCTTGCACGCGTCTGTATAGCTTGTCCAAATCTGTCGAAATTGTTGTAAAGACGTCCAGATTATGTTAAACATGCTCTGCCTCACTCAATCAAGTCATCCCAATGAATATCAACAATTGAATCTCACTACAACAAGCTCAAAATTCAAGCCCTAATTCTCTTCCGTGAATAACTATTTTTCCCGCCAAAACTAAAATTCAAAATGTAAAGGATGAAGTGCCGTGATCCAAAACACGGGTGCCTTTAACACATGGGGTGCCCTGAGGCGCCCTTATCCAAAATGAGGGTGCTTTTATCCCGGGGTCCAAATAGCACTTTTCGAGCAACTTTTTCCGCATAAGTGTAATTCTCCAATGACACCTAAACAAACATAAAAACACCAAAATTAGTACAAAAATCGAGACTAATAATAGAGACACTGAGGACAATTCAGACACAAGCGTTGATATCTCAAGCTTGTTTGTCAAGTTTAGTGATCAAAACTATTAGTCTTGATGTCTAGTCTACTTATAGTAATGTCTCAGACTAGGATGAATTGTGTAGTTGAGCTTTAGACTTCACGGCGTTCATCAATTGAAGGCGAAAAACTACTAAAGAGAGTTTGTGGAACTTCATAGACAAAAGGTGTGTGGAGACTGAAACTCATCTATCACTCAGAAAGTCTATTTCTACTCTATCTCCTTCTTGAGACAAAAGTCGCATTACTATATAGTATTCGATTATACACATTTGATATTTCGAGCTGAGTTTAACTCGCTTACATATTTCTCGAAATATGTGTTGGTAAGATTTTCCGTCAACCAAGTTCATCTTATATTGTTGACGCAAGTCAAAAGATGATCATGTGAAAATCGCCAAGTAACATCTTACATGATTTGTGTGATATAGACATTTGATATAGACTCGAATGTTTCGTATTGGTTATTTCAATAACTTTAAAATTCCTTTGATGCTAATAGTTAGTGGAAACAAATATTGTCACCCTCTAAGAATGTTTCAATGATTGAAATAAAGTTTAGAACACTTAACCATAATTGGATTATAGACATAGTATGCATACTTGCATATATGTTGATCCAAGACCGGTATAGTATGCATACCCGTATGCATACTGTGAAGGTCTGGTGAAGTCCGGGAGCCTTGGTATGCATACCCGTACGTGTACTGCCGAACTCAGTTGAAGTTTGGGAACTTTTGTATGCGTACCCGTACGCGTACTAATTCAACTTTTGTTTTGTATGTGTGATAGTATGTGTACCCATTCGCATAATGCTGGACACAGTCCAAGTCCGACTTCTTAAGTATGTGTACCCGTTTGCATACTTGAGTGGGTTAAGTTCTAGAATCGGTTTGTTGATGAACTAATACATTTATATAATAAGGAATGCAATCTTTTGCAAACCGTGGATATAATGTTCATGACTTGATTCGAGTGAATCAAAATCTATTTTTCTTCAATTGTATCTTGTATACTTCTATGAGAATATAAAAAATTGAACAACTCTATAACTAGCTTCATTTGAGTCATTTGAACTAGTTGTTGATAAGATGAATATGGTTGATAAGAAAGTATTCATATGGATAACTTTGGTTAACTATTGTTGAGCCAACAAGGTGTACACGTTTAGGTACGGTTACTCATATCTAAATGAAGGTACATTTCATTTGTGTGTAACAAGCTAAAACCATCTAACAGTGGAGAGATATTGCTTTGGTTTCAAGAAAACTTATATTGGCTCTTAGATCAGGTTTCATCTAACTGTGAATATTGATTGCTTTGCTTCAAATCAATCAAACCTTGATTTGAAAACTATATAAAGGAGAACTTTAGCAAGTGGGAAGCCTAATCCCCACACCTCCTGTGTGATACTAGTTGCGACTAGAGTTTATTCTCCTTTAACCTTAGGTTTTTCATGAAACCATGTAGGTTAACGACTTGAAGACTTCATTGGAATTGTAAAGCTAGACCCAACTATTTTCTTTGTAGTTGCATGTTCTGATATTGTTATTTTCTATCGTGATTGAGTACTATCTTCTCTAAGATTTTCTCGAGATTTAATCTCCAATAGGCAAGATAAAAAGTAGTCACAAACATTTTCATCTCACCGTTTGTGATTCCATAATATCTTGTTTCGCCACCATACGATTAAGATTATTGTGAGGTGATTGATATTTCTAGGCTGTTCTTCGGGAATATAAGTCTGGTATATCAATTAGTTCCTGATCACCTTAATTTATCAAAAAACGGAGCAAAACTTATAGGTTTATTTGTGGGAGACAGATTTATTTATACAATAGACTTTTATGTATGAGACAGATTGGTTTATTAAGTTTTCGACTTTTGGTCCTAGCAACTCTTAGTTGTGGGTGAGATCAGCTAAGGGAATCAAGTGCGCAGAATCCGACGTGGTTCTTGAGGCGTAAGGAATGCGACTGTACCTTGATCAATGTGAGATTGGTTAGGGCTCAACTACATTCCAGTCTGAAGTTAACTTGGAGTAGGCTAGTGTCTGTAACAGCTTAATACAGTATGGTATTCAAATCTGGACTAGGTCCCGGGGTTTTCTGCATTTGCGGTTTTCTCGTTAACAAAATTTCTGGTGTCTCTGTTATTTCTTTTCCGCATTATATTTGTTTATATAATTGAAATATCACAGGTTGTGCGTAAGATCAATCAATTAGATAAATCAACTTTGCAGGTTTGGTTAGCACATCCAAAGGCTCAGCAATTTCACGGTGAATCTCACAATGCATCCTGAGATACAACTTAGTTTATGTAGTTTCAAGTTTAGGTACATGTGACAGTGACTAAGACCACAGGAATGGATAATAAAGAAGCAGCTAACAAGATGCAATTAATTAAAATGCAATGACAGGAAGAAGGACAACAGCTATATGCACAGACAGTTTCAACAATGCAAGATATATGAACAAGTGAATTACTAAACTACAATACACAACAAAGTTACAGATGGTAGGGAACTATAAACTGAAAAATAACAGAAGCTGAGATATGATATTGCAGATATGAACATGATGCAAAAAAATTTATTGAAGTTTAAGAACTAAAGCTACTACTACATCTAAGATTCTACAGGGTTATGCTTACAGTTACATATTATGTCATAACTACGCACAAACTAACAAATTTATGATCTAGGCTACAGAATTATAGTAAACTATTAAGCTACAGCATGTGCAAACTAATGAACTGAGAAAGAAACAAAAGGGGAACTAACAAATATGCTAAGGATTTTTTTTAGGATTATGATGTAGGCAACAACAATATATACAAATTCCTGAAATCAACACAACATCTGAGTTGGCCATTTTTATTTTTGACAGGAACAACGTTCGCCAGCCATGTTGGGTGTTGAATAGGTTTGATGAACCCCGCTGCTAATAGTTTATGAATCTCGACCTTGATTTTCTCTTCGACTTAGTGTCTGAACTTCCTAAGCTTTTTTTTGACAGCTTTGGAGCCAGGTGTGATGTGCAGATGATGAATAACCAATTTATCATCTAGACCAGGCATTTTTTCGTACGTCAAGTCGAAGACATCTTGATACTCTTTCAGTAGTGCTATTAATTCCATCCGTTCCTCTGGTGACAGTGATGAGCTAATTAGAATCGGTATATGATCATCCTCTGTTCTGATGTTGATCGTTTTGAGATCATCAGTAGTGGAGTCAGTGCCATCTTGTAATTGTCAATGAGCATCCTGAACCTCTTCCTCGAGTGATGATTCACTCTGACATGATTCTTTGGGGCAGGGAGACTCTACGTTGTTCTCCCCTACATGTAATAACGCCAGAATGCTCTCACAGTCTTTGGGTATCTTAGTTGATCATCTCGCATAGTACGGCTGAAGTAGTAGATTGGTCGTTCGATTCCTTCGTCATCTTCTTGAGCAAGGAATGCTCTGATAGCAACATCACTAGAAGCTGTGTAAAGTATCAGTGGTCATCTTTGCACCGACAATTTCATGACTGCAGGTGATAGCAGTATCTATTGTATTCTCTGGAATGCTTCTTGTTGCACATCAGTCCATGTAAAACTAGCTCCTTTCTTCAATAGAGGGGTGAATGAAGCAATAATCGGAGCTAATCCAGGGATGAAATGTCGAATATAATTTACCTTTCCCATGAAACTTTGGAGTTCTCTCACAGTGTGCGGAGGAGGCATGGTAGTAATAGCTTTCGTTTTGTCTGGATCGACTTTGATTCCTTCTGCTGTGACCAGGAATCCTAAAAACTTTCCGGAAGAGACATCAAAAGCGCACTTCAGAGGGTTCATCTTTAGTTTGTATTCTCGAAGTCTTTCAAAGACTTGTATTAGAACTTGAAAGTGAGATGCTCGAGTCTTAGACTTCACCACTACGTCATCAACATAGTCTTCCACTTGCTTGTGCATCATGTCGTGGAATATGACAGTCATGGCTCGTTGATAGGTAGCACCGGCATTCTTTAATCCGAAGGGCATCACAGTGTAGTGGAAATTCCCAATAGGAGTACGAAATGCGGTTTTGTTGGCATCATGTTCATACATTTTGATCTGGTTGTATCCACTGTATCCATCCATGAATGAGAACATACCTTGACCGCTGGTTGCATCTACGAGCATATCGATGTTGGGTAGAGGAAAGTCATCTTTCATACAGTATTTATTCAGATTCCTGAAATCAACACAACATCTGATTTGGCCATTTTTGTTTTTGACAGGAACAATGTTCGCCATCCATGTTGGGTGTTGAATAGGTTTGATGTAACCTGTTGCTAATAGTTTTTGAATCTCTACCTTGATTTTCTCTTCGAATTCGTGTCTGAACTTCCAAGGAAGTTTTTTAACAACTTTGGAGCTAGGTGTGATGTGCAGATGATGAGTAACCAATTTATCATATAGACCAGGAATTTCTTCATACGTCTAGGCGAAGACATCTTGATACTATTTCAGTAGTGATATTAATTCCTCCCGTTCCTCCGGTGACAGTGCTGAGCTAATTAGAATCTACCTTGGATCATCCTCTATTCCGATGTTGATCATTTCAAGATCATCAATAGTGGAGTCAGTGCCGTCTTGTAATTGTCAAGGAGCATCCTTCGAGTGATGATTCACTCTGACGTGATTCTTTGGGGCGGGGAGACTCTTCGTCGTTCTCCCCTGCTAATTGCTAATCTTTGCGTCGATAAATGATTCTCTCCCCCCCCCGCATCATAACTGGTGATGAAATTAGATCCCTGAGTTGAAATCTGATCCTTGCGGCGCTTAATTGGTGTAGCAGATGACTTACCCGACTCAATGCCTGAAGATAATGGCTTGTCTGCAACCTTTTCGATGGACTCCTAGCTTGGGAGTGGAGCACTGTAAATCTTGTTTGGAGGTTTGGGGATGTTCTTCTGAGACTCAAGGAATTCAGTGTCATAGACCTGGGCGTAAGGAGATGATGAAGCCGCAATATGAGCAATTTTGTTATTGATTAGAGCTTTCATGCATTGATGGTATGTTTAAGGAACCACCTTATTGTCATGGAGCCACAGCCGTCTGAGTATCATGTGATAGTCAGGTTCTTGATCAATCACGTGGAATTTGGCTTTTGATTGAATAGGCCCCACCTTAAGATCTATGTACGCATATCCATATGTATGGATCTGCCTTCCCTCAAAACCTGTCATCAAGATGGGATGACGAACGATCTTGTTTTGTGGGAACTTGGCTTCCTTGAGGGTCTTCATAGTGACAATATTTGTAGAAGCGCCTGTATCAACGAGAGCTCTCTAGAATTCAGAGCCCTTGATAAAACTGGTTACGTACATGGCTCAGTTATGCCCTTAATCTGCCATACGGTCCTTTTCTCCAAATGTGATATTGTGGATCGAATGCTCAGACATCATGAACGTCTCTTCTGTTAGAGATAAGGAAGTTAATGGTACCTCAAATGATATCTGGTTGAGTGCAACGAACGTGTCTGTTCGCTGCTTCCTGGAAAAGTGTAAGAGTTCACACAAGTTTTTAACTAACTGTGTAATCTCCTGGTCCACCGACTTCTCATAAGTAATGAAATTGTTGCTTTGAGGGTCACCGTGTAGCGAGTCAGTCCCAGGTGCTGGGACTTCTGGAGCGGAGATTTTTCCTAACTCGGATGTCAGTTTGATGAGAAAATCGATTATGTGATTCATTGTATCTTTCATCAGATCCATATTCCTGGCATGGATCTCTAAGACTCGTGCCAACTCAGTTAGAGTTTGGACTTCTCTGTTTTTCGTGCTGTCAGACGTAGCGTTAGAAGGAGGAATAACGCCGTTTGAAAGATTTCAGATTGGGTTTGGAGTAGTTGAATTAGCCTTAAGACCAACCATCCTGTGAAAATTTGAGGTTGCAACCTAGATATTAATCTCCAACTGTGGTCGCCTATCTGTAGAAAGGGCAAAACGATTTGCTGGTTTTACGGAATTGAGGAGACGACCGTATGAAGGAGACTCCTTGAACCGAGAAAAATGTTCAACCTCACACAGATGCACCGCTGTAAAGGGGGTGCATTGAATTCGAGAGATCAATTTGTAGTACTCCAGCCTAAACCAAGACAATGTCCGTTCCAGAGTAATTTCGGTCACAAGAGAGGATAGGTCGATCTGTAGGAGGGAAGCTGAGAAATGTGTGGAAACAATGGTAATCAAAGATTGTAGGTGTGTTGTGAATTCTGATTATGATAAGTTCTGAATGATTGAAATTGCTCAGTTGAGAGTAATTACTCAATTGATGAGTTGTTGATCTCGTTTTGTCTGTGAGACGTGAGATTCTTGTTATGTATTCAATCATGATTCAGAGACTTATTTATATTATTGGAATTGTAGACACCATGATCCCATGAAGTATGACAGTTGATAGAATCATGAAGTGGGGAAATGGAAATCGTGTTTGAAACCAGTTGCTCATCGTCCGGAGACTTGGTTGATTTTCCATCCACTACTTTGTTAACTTCTTCAACTGACTGCACGACTTGCTCACATTCCATCGTGTTTGAAACCAGTTGCTGACTTCATGATTTAATGGGACAATGAGTCCATGTATTTGCTGAGTTGAACATGATTTCCGAAAATGTTCAGAAACTCATGAATTGAACGTGTCTGCTGAGACAAAGATAAAATTATGACGTTTAAGTGAGCAAGTGTTGCTCATTAGATGATTTGTTGAATATTGATAGTTGAACCAATATTCCTTGGTTTGAGCAAATATTGCTCGTCTGAGCAAGTGTTGCTCGTCTGATGAATTATTGGTAGCGTGACTGAAATAAAATATTAATTAAAATACTGGTAGTTGAACCGAGCATAATTAATAATAATACTGATCATGAGATCGTCATAAAATTATTAGTGTTTGAATCTGGAATTATAATCCTCGGATTCAAAAACCCTAATTTGATTAATTAATGACCGATTGATGGTTTATTTGAAAATTAATCATGGAATGAAGGAGAACCGACTTCATGGGACCGTGGGTCGACCATGAAGTTCCAATATGCTCGTGTGAGCAAATATCAAGGCCACTCGAAGAGTTGGTGATTCATTGATGAAATAATGATCAAATGCTGGTTTAATCATTTATTCGAAAATGATCGTCTGGGCCTTAGGTGATAAAACCTAATTAATTATGAAGTGATAAGAGACCGACCAAGGGATCATGAAACCTGCCTTGGGTGGTCACGGGATCGAATGACGATCGTTCCATGAAAATCCCAAAATTATTTGGAAGAGTTTTGGACCTAATACGTGTTGTTAGAGCACTGCTCGGTCAAACTCGCATGGTTTGCTATCTCAAGCATGCTTGTCAATCTTAGTGATCAAAACTATATAGTCTTGATTTCTAGTCTACTATAGCTAAGGTCTCGGACTAGGATAGAAAGTGTAGTTGAGCTCATTAACTCCATGGCGATCATCATACAAGACGAATAACTACTCAAGGAACAAGTGGATCTTCATCGACTAAAAGGTATGTGGAGACTTGAACTTATCTATCACTCAAAAGTATATCTACTCTATCTCCTATCTTGGGACAAAAGTCGGTTTACTATATAGACTAAGAATATGCACATGTGACATTTCGAGCTGAGTATATCTTGCTTATCTATTTCTCGAAATATGTGTTGGTAAAGCTTTCGCTTTAGTCAATTTAATCTTTGCCTAGTGATAAAAGTCATGTTATGTTTCAATTACTTTGGAAATCGCTCTGACGAAAACTAGTTCGTGAAAACAACTATATGACGTCTTCTGAGAATGTTTCAATAATTGAAATGAGAGTTTAGACTATATAACCATTGGGAGATATAAATATTGTTGTGGCAACACATATATGTATAAGTCCTTAACACTTGAACCGAAGTTTGTGAACTTTGTTGATCAAGTGGAACCGAAAAGTGAGTAGCAATTCAGTCCACGAACTCAGTCCGCAAACCCAATCCACGAACTGGCGTAGTTCTCGAACCCGAGAATTTCTGCTGAAGTTATAGCTCATGTGCAGTCCGCGAACTGACGGAAGCTCTCGAACCCAAGATTTTCTGCTGGAGTTTATAACTTCAACCGGTTAGCTTGAGTCTGCGAACTCAAGAGGTTGTGTATGAAAATTTTGTTCGTGAACTTATCTTAAATTACTAAGGAATACTTTTGCAAACCGTGGCTTTATAGTTCATGATTAATGATTCGAGTGAATCACATCAGTTTTGATTCAATTATGTCTCTTGTAGTACTTGTGATCTCATAGCAATTGAACAACTCTCTAACTAGTTCATTTGAGTCATTTGGACTAGTTATGGTGAAGAAGATTATGGTTGATATGAAAGTTATCATTTGGTTGACTAATATTGAACCAATCATTTTGTACACGTTTGGGTACGGTTACACAAACCCAAAACGTCAAGTACATGTGTGTATGATAAGCTAAGTTTTCGATCTAATGGTTAAGAGGTATTAGCTTGTATCTAATCAGGTTTTTATCTAACGGTGAATATTGAATGCTTTGTTAGCAAGATAACATTGATTGCAAACCCTGATTTGAAAGACTATATAAGGGGAACTCTAGCAATTGGAAAAACTAATCCCCACACACCTTTCTTGTGTGATACTAGTTTTCTCTAAGCTAGAGTCGATCTCCATTAACCCATGAGTTTTCTCTAAATTCGGGTTAACGACTTAAAGACTTCATTGGGATTGTGAAGCCATACCGATACTTCTTTTCTTGTAGTTGTGTGATCTGATCTTGCTCTTTCTATCATACGAGTACAATTGTAATATTTGGCTTGAGATTTCTATCTCCGATAGGCAAGATAAAAGTAGTCACAAACATCTTCGTCTCATTGTTTGTGATTCCTAAATAATCTTCTTCACTGCGTCGATTAAGTTTATTGTGAGGTGATTGATGAAACTGAGCTGTTATTTGGGAAT
This sequence comes from Papaver bracteatum, assembly GCA_023529315.1. Taxonomy (NCBI): domain Eukaryota; kingdom Viridiplantae; phylum Streptophyta; class Magnoliopsida; order Ranunculales; family Papaveraceae; genus Papaver; species Papaver bracteatum. The sequence goes on from JAJJWX010001246.1 coordinate 3,378,829, forward strand.
ATAAGTCTGGTTTTATCGATTGGTTCCTGTTCACCTTGATTTATCAAAATACGGAACAAAACTCATAGGTTTATTTGTATGAGACGAATTTATCCATCTTGTAGACTTTTCTGTGTGAGACAGATTTGTTTGCTAAAGTCTTCGACTTTGGGTCGTAGCAACTCTTGGTTGTGGGTGAGATCAGCTAAGGGAATCAAGTGCGCAGTATCCTGCTGGGATCAGAGGCGTAGGAGCATAACTGTACCTTGGATCAGTGTGAGATTGGTTGGGGTTCAACTACAGTCCATACCGAAGTTAATTTGGAGTAGGCTAGTGTATGTAGCGGCTTAATACAGTGTATGTTTAATCTAGACTAGGTCCCGGGGTTTTTCTGCATTTGCGGTTTCCTCGTTAACAAAATTCTAGTGTCTGTGTTATTTCTTTTCCGCATTATATTTTTATATAATTGAAATAATACAAGTTGTGCGTTGTTCAATTGATTAGAATATCCGACCTTATTGGTTATTGATTTAAATCAATTGATACTTGGATATTGGTCTTTGGTACCATCCAAGTTATCTCTCTTTGATTAGACTCGCGAATCTTATTTGCTTGAGTAAATCAAATCGAGAGATTGAGATAATAACTCCTTGAGTATTTTCTATTGATTGAGTCTTGTTGATTCCCTAGAAAACAACTCCGAGTTGTCCATACAGATTGCTAATCAAAATATTGGGTGAGGTTGTTAGACCCCCGCATTTTGAATTAGTATCAGAGCAGGAAAACACGTTAAAGACCTTACAAGTCTGTGTTTGTAGCGATCTGACTCTATGGACAAGAGTAGTATCTCTGATAACGAAACACCAATACAAAGGCACTCAGGTGAAGTTCAAAGATTTGAAGCTTCTGAGAATAACTCTGTCAACTGTCCTGTAACTGAATCTACATTTGACTGGGAAAAATCTCTTGATGAGAAATTGGATGAGCTTTCAGATGACATTGATTCATAAGAAGGACCGAGTATTGATGAGGAAGTCTCACAATATATCAAGCTGTTTGATCATGAGCTAAAGATAAAAAAAGTCAACATCCTGCCTGAGTAAGTATATGGCTCCTCTTTGTCAAGAAAACAGAAAATTGAGAAAACTCTTTAAAGGATATGATAGTGGGTACAATCTCCTAAAATCTATCATTAAAGATCGTGAAGAAGATGTACGTACGAAAAGGTTTGAATGTGACAATCTTCTCCGAAATCTCTGTATGTTGAAAGAAATACTTGCATATACTGAAGCAAAGTATAAATCTCAACATAAATATTTTTCATGATAAAGAACTCAGACTTCTTACAAAAGAAAAGTCATTGGAGGCTGATCTTGCAGCTGCCCTTGATAAAGTAAGATCTCTAGAAGAGAGTCTGAAAAGATTCAATACTGGCTCTACAAAATTGACTTCTATGATTGGAGCATGTAAATGACATCGTGATACACGCGGTCTGGGCTATAAAGGAATAGATAATCCAAAAACAAGTAAGATCAATTTTGTCAAAGCTGTTGATAACTCTTCATGTGAAACAACGTTTGCAGCTTGCAATGTGCCTAAGGAAAAAGGGACTTCTCCCAAATTTAGTCACAAAAAACATCTAAAAACAAATCCTTTAACTGTTATTATTGTGGGAATAAAGGGCATCCTGAACGGAATTGTTGTTTTCGTCTGAGGAATAAAAAGCTTTACGGAATTCTTATATGGGTGTCTAAGGAAGTTATTAAACCAGTTCCTCATATTGCTGGAGTAAAAGGTACATTCAACAAGCAAGAAAACTACCTTGACAAGTCGCCTCTTATTCGTGACTTTCAAACATTAAATGAGAATCGAGGTAGAAGGAAGAACGACAAATGGGTGTTTAACAACCCTGAAAAAATGAAAAGGCATAGGAGAAGGAAAAAGAGATCAAGTTCCATGTCCCCTTCTGCGAAAGGCAGTGAACCCAAGAATACTGTTCCATATTTTCTTCACATAAATAATCTAGTCTCAGAACTTAAAACAAGTATAAACAGACTTAAACGGGGCGTGTCCAAAACATGGAAAGTGGATAACTCAGGTACTCTTAATTCTTCTTCTAGTATAAGTTCTTCACTTTTGTTGAATACCTCATCCCTGTGTTTCTCTAGAGGAGACGTCAATCATGATGAGGAAAGTTCTCATCTTACTACACCGTGACTGCTTTTTGAAGCATCCTTCTTTTGAGATAAGAAGGGTGCTTTGTACTCTCAAGAAAAGTGTCTTGAGAAATCTGTCAAAGGTGTATGTATTGTTCCTTATCTTATGGATTTATTTCAAGTCTCCTTCGAAGTATGTTCAATTGTGTTTGTCAATGATTTCCGTGTTGAATTTTTTTCTCTCCTCTTCTTGTTTGGTTCTCCACGTTTTGGTCAGCTTTGACCACCTGTGCACGGTCACTAAAGCCGCACGGTTGTTCTTGTGTCTATGGTTTTTATATGAACTCCCTTATATATGTTGTCAATTGACACTTTATTCTATAAGTATAAAAATATTCTACTGGATTCTTGGCACAATGGAGAAAAGTAACAAATAAGTGATCATGGAGAAAAATCTATTGAGTTTCATGAAGACCCTGTTTTCATAATTTTTCATCAGGCTATTGACCATGAAAACAACCTACCAGTTCAGATGTCTTCACAATTGGTAGGAAATCTTCTTCGTGATTTTGAAGTTGTTCGTGAACAACTCGGGATATCAATAAGAAATCTTGAGTTCCTGAAGAACGAACTAAAGGAATCTTCTGATGAACTCACTGTTGTTCAAACTTTAGTTGGAAATCGAATTTAGAACGTCTAGTAAATCTTCTATGTTTTCTGTTTTATTTAGAAGAATAACTAGTGTTTTGGAATAGCAATGATTGTGATTACACATAGCTATATCCAATGATTTCATATTCTTGTTTTTAGATTTATTGGTTTAAATTCTAAAGTTGTTTTGGAAGATGATAGTTGCAGTATCAATCTTTTTGATTTTTATATATTGCAATATTTTGATGGGATTTGTATGTTTACGTCCGTGAACTTGAATATCCCATATTTTGTCAAAAGTAAAGTCGTTCACGAATTGGTATGCAAATATTGATAAAAGAATGAATGGACTTTTGGCAAAACACAAAAGTTAAGCCTATATTGTCAATTATTGATGTAAGATAGGTTAAAATCTTTTGTGATTCAAGGATAAAGTCTATTATATCACTTTGTGATGGAAAAATAGAATAGGTCCTTGTTTTTGTTATCCACGGTATAGAGCTTAATTGTTCCATATTATTATATATTACCGTGAAGGTTCCATTGTGTATCTCATGTTGAGCACGATACGACTAAGTCGATTTTTTATTGGCATGGTTGGTTGTACCATAAGATGCTATATGTTGAGCATTAAGAACTAAATTAACTAGATGACCGCTGCCACGGTGGGATGGCCGACCAAAAAAATTGACATAAAACTAAATTTTGTGCTGACAATTTAGTTCCGCTATAATTGACCGAAAAATTGACGTACATTGACTGCTGTAGCAGTGGGAAGCCGATGAAAAGCTAACATTTTCTCTAGTCATAATTTTTCTGGCTACGCCATAACATTTTTCCAATTTTTATCCGTCAAAATTTGGTACGGTATGGTGTTAAACGGTTGTTAAAATGGGCCAGGTGTTTTTCCTTCTACTTGCAAACAATGACATAACATGAACAGTTGATCCAAAATCACTTCATTGTTGAAAAATAGGAAAAAAAATTAAAGAAAAAGAAGAGAAAAAAAACAGCTACAGTGAAGTATGTGTCCTTGGAAGTTCGTTTAAAATTTTACATAGCAATAGTTAGATTTTTCAACACCTTCGTGAGTCAGCAGAGTTACCCTTATGTCGTGTCTCAATAGCAAATAGTGACACTGACATCTGACTACACCACGAGTCATTATGTGCAGTACTCCAAGGGCACAAGGATATTTTTTTTGTAAAAATTTGTTGAATTACATCGCCCTCCTATACAGACTTTTTCTTTCTGTTGCTTTTACTCATTCTCAAACCTTTGCTTCCTTTAGAAAAAATGGAGATAGAATCGAAAGCCGAACTTCCTATTTGTTTGTTCTGCATTTCAAAGACTAACCCAGCATTCAAAAGCTTTCCAGTTTAACATATTAAATCCGAGAACAACATTGGAGTGTTGGAATTACAACATACGGTGGTTTCACTGATTAAAGGTGATGAAGTCTCCACAAATCAATTGCCGATACCAGATGAAAGAGAGTGTGATCCATCCCGATCTATTTCATTATACAGTCTATGAAATTTGAAACTCTTTATTGTTTTCTGGTACCAGATTGAGGTGTAAATTGAATCAATTTAATCGATCGGCAAACAACTTAGAATTTATTTTTCTTGACTTTGATAACTAAATTGATCCGTTCCGATCGATTGAGCAAATTATTTGATTATGTTTGAACTGTTAATTTGTTTGTTTAATTGTGTTTGATTGAAATTTATAATCAATTTGATTGATTATGGAACATTTAATCTTAATTTCATGAAATTGAGAAATTCGAAGATATTACCGGAACTGATGGAGGAGACAGTGAATCTGCCAAAATTATTTGTGTTGGTGATGGTGGTGGTGGCGAAGGCGGTAGTGCTAGTGGTGATGATGGTGGTGGAGCGCCGTTGATAGTAATTGTTTCTGATAAAGTATGTGGTGGTATGGTTACGGCGGAGGTGGTGGTGAAGAATGTGTTGTGCAGACGTTGTGTGGTAATTAGGTTAGGGTTTCAGTTTTTAGGGCAAGCCGATAAATGTGTTGTGTAGATGATGTGTGGTAATTAGGTTAGGGTTTTGATAATGGTTTGGGTATGATGTTTAGGTGGTTCTACTGGTTACAGTGGAGATGGTGGTGAAGGAATAGCGTAGCTATGATGATGGTGAAGGAGTAGCGTAGCAGTGAGGGTGGTGAATGGTGAAGGAATTATAGAGAAATCGAGAGGAGGAGGAAGAAGAAATAAAGGAAAAATAAATAGATTGCATTTTTTGGAGGTGGCCGGGATTCGACCCCAGGACCTCTAACTCGAGCCAACCATTTTAATTTACGAGTCCCGTTTTTTTGTTATTTTCATTTACAAAAATGTCCTTAACATAGTAATTATTTACTTCTGTTTAAAGAAGGAAAAAAATCAAGGAGGGGCATAGAGGTCCTTTCATCGTTGAACCAAATCCAATCTTTTTTTTGGAATTGAAAAAAAATGTCACGCTTCATATTGACACAAAGTCACCATATATAACTTGTGTGATTTTTGTATTCCATGAGTTCTCTCATGTTGAGTACATGTACGGTTAAGGTTGTCATTTCCCATGATAATCTTAGTCGGGGTTCCTTAATATCTTATGTTGAGCCCAAATGAACTAAATCAATCATCTTGTGTGATTATTTAGTTAGCATTCCATAGATTTTTCTCATTTCGAGTGTGGACAATTGAATTGATTACTTTGTGATTAGTTTAATTGTGTAATCCAGTTAGAATATTTATGGGTTTTCTTGTGAATAATCTAATCGATGAATTATGTCTCCATAAGTTTACTTGTGTTGAGCATATTTAGTCAAATTAATCATGGTTCGCTTTGGTTAATATGATTGAATATTTTGGATTCCAAAATCATACTTGTATGCAATTTGTTGAGTCTAAATAAATCCTCTTTTCTCTTGAAATTAAGGTCGCTCTTGTTTTTCCTTAGGGAATGACATCTTATGGGGGAGAGTTCTTTTGAACTTGCGCTTAATTTCCAAATCTTTGTGGGGAGTGCGGCTGTAGAATTTTTAGGGGTTAGCTTGTATCTTTATGAACTCCTTGATGAATGCATTTAGCCCCGGCTTTATGATTGCATCTAAACAAGATGATAAAACATTTACCTTTGGTCATGAAATGTCTCTTACGAAAATTTCATTAGGATCCCGTTCTTGTACCTTTGCCAATTTTATTGACAAAAAGGGGGAGAATTAATTGTAGTTCACACTATGCATACATATGGTTTTCGGATCATTATGTAAGGGGGAGTGGTTTCCATGTGAGATGGAGTATTGACTAAGCGGGAGTGAAGTATCACCATAGTACTGTTGTTGAAATTGTGATACAATTGGACTTTGACGCTGTGTAATAATACTATGACACTGCATAACAATGATTGAGAACCAATGCTTTTCTCATTGTTATAGCTACGGATTTTCAACAACGATGATACTAAACTTACAACATTTGGTATCATTGGATTACTTGGAAGTGACGAAGATTTCGAGTATTGTTGAAGATTAGGCATGTGGAATAGGAGCTACACAGTTTATTTATATAATTTTTGTATTCCATATGTATTAATAGTTTTGCCAATAAAATTGACAAAGGGGGAGATTGTTAGAGCACTGCCCGGTCAAACTCGCATGCGTTGCTATCTCAAGCATGTTTGTCAATCTTAGTGATCAAAACTATATAGTCTTGATTTCTAGTCTACTATAGCTAAGGTCTCGGACTAGGATAAAAAGTGTAGTTGAGCTCAAGAACTCCATGGCGATCATCATACAAGACGAAGGACTACTCAAGGAACCAGTGGATCTTCATAGACTAAAAGGTATGTGGAGACTTGAACTTATCTATCACTCAAAATTCTATCTACTCAATCTCATATCTTGAGACAAAAGTAGGTTTACTATATAGACTAAGAATATGCACATGTAATATTTCGAGATGAGTATATCTTGCTTATCTATTTCTCGAAATGTGTGTTGGTAAATCTTTCGCTGTAGCCAAGTTCATCTTTGCCTAGTGACGAAAGTCATGTTATGTTTCAATCACCTTGGAAATCTCTCTGACGAAAACTAGTTCGTGAAAACAATTATATGAAGTCCTCTGAGAATGTTTCAATGATTGAAATGAGAGTTTAGACTATATAACCATTGGGGGATATAAACATTGTTGTGGAAACACATATATGTATAAGTCCTTAACACTTGAACCGATGTTTGCGAACTTTGTTGATCAAGTGGAATCGGAACGTGAGCAGCAACTCAGTCCGCGAACTGGCGTAGTTCTCGAACTCGAGAATTTCTGCTGAAGTTGTAGCTCATGTGCAGTCCGCGAACCCAGTCCGCGAACTGACGGAAGCTCTCGAACCCGATATTTTCTGCTGGAGTTTATAACTTTAACCGGTTAGCTTGAGTCCGCGAAATCAGTCCGTGAACTCAAGAGGTTATGTCTGAAAATGTTGTTCGTGAACTTATCTTAAATTACGAAGGAATGCTTTTGCAAACCGTGGATTTATAGTTCATGATTAATGATTTGATTTAATCACATCGTTTTTGATTCAATTACGTCTCTTGTAGTACTTGAGATCTCATAGCAATTGAACAACTCTCTAACTAGTTCATTTGAGTTATTTGGACTAGTTATGGTGAAAAAGAATATGGTTGATATGAAAGTTATAATTTGTCTAACCATTTGGTTGACTAATATTGAACCAACCATTGTACACATTTGGGTACGATTACACAAACCCAAAACGTCAAGTACATGTGTGTATGACAAGCTAAGTTTTCGATCTAACGGTTGAGAGATATTAGCTTGTATCTAATCAGGTTTTCATCTAACGGTGAATATTGAATGCTTTGTTAGCAAGCTAACATTGATTGCAAACCCTGATTTGAAAGACTATATAAGGGGAACTATAGCAATTGGAAAAACTAATTCCCACACACCTTTATTATGTGATACTAGTTTTCTCTAAGCTATAGTCGATCTCCATTAACCCTTGATTTTTCTATCTAACTTCGGGTTAACGACTTAAAGACTTCATTGGGATTGTGAAGCCAGACCGATACTACTTTTATTGTAGTTGTGTGATCTGATCTTGCTGTTTCTATCGTACGAGTACAATTGTAATAATTGACTTGAGATTTCTATCTCCGATAAGCAAGATATAAAAGTAATCACAAACATCTTCGTCTCATCGTTTGTGATTCCATAATATCTTTTTTCGCCGCGTCGATTAAGACTATTGTGACTTGATTGATAAAACTGAGATGTTCTTCGGGAATATAAGTCTGGTTTTATTGATTGGTTCCTGTTCACCTTGATTTATCAAAAGACGGAACAAAACTCATAGGTTTATTCGTATGAGACGAATTTATCCATCTTGTAGACTTTTCTGTGTGAGACAGATTTGTTTGCTAAAGTTTTCGACTTTGGGTCGTAGCAACTCTTGGTTGTGGGTGAGATCAGCTAAGGGAATCAAGTGCGCAGTATCCTGCTGGGATCAGAGGCGTAGGAGCATAACTATACCTTGGATCAGTGTGAGATTGGTTGGGGTTCAACTACAGTCCATACCGAAGTTAATTTGGAGTAGGCTAGTGTCTGTAGCGGCTTAATACAGTGTATGTTTAATCTGGACTAGGTCCCGGGGTTTTTCTGCATTTGCGGTTTCCTCGTTAACAAAATTCTGGTGTCTGTGTTATTTATTTTCCGCATTATATTTTTATATAATTGAAATAATACAGGTTATGCATTGTTCAATTGATTAGAATATCCGACCTTATTGGTTGTTTATTAAGATCAATTGACACTTGGATATTGGTCTTTGGTACCATCCAAGTTACCTCTCTTTGATTAGACTCGTGAATCTTATTTGCTTAAGTAAATCAAATCGAGAGATTGAGATAATAACTCCTTGAGTATTTTCTATTGATTGAGTCTTGTTGATTATCTAGAAAACAACTCGGAGTTGTCCATACAGATTGTTAATCAAAATATTGGGTGAGGTTGTTAGACCCCCGCATTTTCACGTGCAATTGCGCAAATTAGGTCAAATTGTGTAAAATACGCGGGACTGGCTCCTTGCGAGCCTAAAATCCAACCTTGGTGGATTAAGGTAATATGCTTATGTCACCATGGTGTTCGTATCTCAGTTCTTAGAATTTTGATATTTTCAGATGTGCATTTGAGCAATCATTTGATAAAATATGAAGAAATCAGGGTTTTTTGATGAAACAGTCAAAACTTCATGAGATGAAGGAAAAATAATAAAAAAGTGAAGGAATCATGAAGTGGGACTGTCCATGGACAAGGCATGGCCGTCCGGACAATGGGCCCAATCCCACACATTTTTCCGAATTTTTTATAATATTTTCATGATTTTAGGGAAATATGATAAAACCAAGGAATTTGTTAAAACCAAGGAGTTTTTGTTGAAATCAAAGAGTTTTGTTGAAATCAAGGAGTTACCATGAGATGAGGAAAACATGAAAAATAATAATAATAAAATAAGGGACATGTGGGACCGGCTTGAGAATGGTTGGCCGGCTAGGGCCTGGTCCCGTGAGTTTTCCCTAATTTTATGTATTATTTCATGATTTAAAGGAATTTTCATAATTTGAAGGAAATATCATGAAATCAAGGAATTTCATGGGATTATGGAAACATAAAAAATATAATAATAATAAAATGGGACGTGTAGGGCCAGCTAGGGCCCGGTCACACGGGTTTCCCTAATTTTATATTATTTTTTCATGGGATCAAGGAAATATCATGAGATTAAGGAGTTTTCATGAAATTAGGGAAATAATAATAAAATAATGAGGAACCATGAGGTGTAGGGCCGGCTGGGATCAAGGCATGGTCGGTTGGCCAATAATCACGGCCCATAATATTTTCCTTAATTTTATATTATTTCTTTGGTGTGAGGGAAACACCATGAAACTGAGGAGTTTCCTCAAAACGAAAGATATTTGTTCAAGTGAAAGGATTTTCATGAATTCAAGGAAAATAATAAAAATATAATAAAAATATGAAACTAGCGTGGGATTGACCACGGCAAGTCCGGCCGGTCAGTGTGCCCATGCTGCCAGCGCCTTGGTCAATTTATAATTATTTATTATTTTCCTTCCTATTTTGCATAGGTTCATCCTCTCGTCGTATTTTGAAATATTTGTTCGTACGGTGATTGTTAGTGCATCATCTTTGAGTACACTTGCACCATTTGAGTCGGGGCTTACTCGGAGGTAGCTCAGATGCCCGTGTTGTTGAATATTTATTACTAACCCATGGAATTCTGCTGGGAAGAACCATGGATTGAAGTAACAAAATATTACAAAAGTATTTGAATACTTTTAGAAAATATTTGAATAATTTCAAAAATTCAGTGGATGAATCCAAGTATTTAAGAATAATTAATTGATGGCTCTATACTAGCAGAACAAGCTATCTATGAGCATTAATTGTTCTGATATGAGCTTGCTGGAGCTTCATATCCTTTATATAGTCAGGGAAAACTGTTGTTTGTATCCTGAAGACGTTATCGCTCTATACTAGCAGAGCAAGCTATCTAGGAGCCGTCAATCTTGTGATTCTATATAGAATAATTATTGAAGTGTTCATTATTCATGATATATGTCGTTGTCCATCCGAGAGACTACATATCTACATGTACTCTAAGAGACAATATTTCTCAGTCAGAGGTTCGATGAGAGACCCGTGTCTCAATACTCACGTCTGATTGCTAGATCAGAAGTTCGTATAATTATGGGTTTACAATTTTAGCATTTGTCGAAAATCCACCATCTACATTAAGTCCCCTGCTTAGTGAGGAAAGCCGTGTTCCTCAGTCAGCATTCAATGGTGATTTTCCGGTCATAAACAATATAAGTAATTGAACTTAGTTGTAAGTTAAGACGTTACCGGATTTTGATAGTAAGAGAAAATCATGACTTGAATGAAGATCCCAGTGGCATGATAGAGTATCGTTCGGTGAGCATAAATTGGTGTTGAACCGCTGATTCAGACGACGGGACCTTGGTCGTTTAGGATTCGCGGGCCGAGCCCAAATAAGGAAATCCTTATAAAATTAGGTTTTGGAAATAAAATTTGATATAAAAGGAATTGTTCCTTTTTTTTTACCTTCATCACCTTCACGCCAGCAGAAGGGAAAAAATATATTCGCCGGAGCTTTTAGCGTCGCCGATCGTTGCTGCCACCGCCCGACCATCTTCTGCCGGCGCCGACCAGGTAAGCGCAATTTTTTTCTTCTTATTTTTTCTCTGATGTTCATATGAGTTTCATGAAGTGATCATGTTGAAACCACATATTTATGCATGTGAGTAGGATTTTATTGAAAAACCCTTGTTTTTTTAAAACGTATGTTCGTTAGTTTTTGAAAACTAATAATAATCCCTGATTTAGGAGAGATTTTTTGTTTTATATATGAAGATTTAGGTCCAGTGATAAAACTAAGTTTATGAGCTTTCATGTGAACCAAAGTTTTATCATGAAAAGGTGAATTTTCACAAAACTGAAATAAACCTTCGCTTTAAAGAATGACGATGATACGAAGAATGAGTTTTTCTTCCTTGTATATATGAACTTGTGTCTAGTGATAAAATTTTGTTTATGATCTTTAATGTAAATCAAAACTTTATCTTATAATGTGTATGTTTTCAAAAAATCGAAATAAACCTTCGTTTCGAAGACGTATGACGATACGAAGGAAAAGATTTTTTTTTTATAAAAACCATGGTCTATTCATGGTTTTTTTTTTTTTGATAAAACCGTGGAGTGTCCAAAAGTTTTATTTTCGTGAGCCTTGCTCGCGTAAAAAAATAAAATAATTATTTACGTGATTAAATCACGTTTTCTTTACATGTATATATATGCAAATATATATTATTTTCTTTAAAAATCAAAACTTGAGTTTTGTGTAATATTACTTAGAAGTAAACAATTATTTATGATGAAATAATGTTTTAATTTTCATAATTCCATGGTGAATGTTCACACAGTATAAATATTCGTGATTTAATGAAAATCTGATTTTTTTGAACGTCTTTTGTAGGTTCAAAGAGACGAGCAGGTTTTGAAGTATTAACCCTTACGTTGCATTCACTACTACTAGTGGAATAGTAAAAAGGTAAGAGTTGAGAATTACCAGTTTGTAGATGGATCTATTTACACATTGGTAACTTTTGTGCTTCGGATCCCAGAAAATGTCAACTACCAACAACGGAGATTACGATTATTGGTATTCCTCTTCCTCTTCTAGCTCTTCTGATGAGGATTCCAAAGATCCTGTAGCAAAATCAAAATCCAGGGCTACTCAGGATGAGGGAGAAAATCCTAGCATACCCTTGAACGAGCGGAGGGCCACTTTTGCTGAACTTAGGAAAAGAAAAGCTGAGGACGATAAAAAGGAGACTTGTCAGTGTGAAAAGGATCGAATCCGGCGCATAATACAAAGGACTGAGGAGAGATGTCAATTCTTGGACGGGAGGCCTTCTGACTCTGATTTTGATGCTTCTAAAGAAGAAGATACATGGGAGGCACCAGAGCGCAACATTATACCTGATCGATATGAAAGAGAGTTCCGGAAGACCATGAAGCAAATTGAAGCCGAAGCTGAAGCAGAAGAGGACTCGGACTCAGACGATGATCCTGAAGCTTATCCGAACTCCATAGCCGCTGATTCTGACGAAGAAGAAGATAGTGATGACAACTATGATGACTCAGATGATGAGAAGGACAGTGATGACGAGTCTGATAATTCAGATGAGTCTGACGAGTAACTTTATTTCATCTTCTTTTCTTTTTTAAACATTTGAATGTTCTTTAGGTCTCGTAGCAGACATTTCTTCGATGACTTGAATGGTTTTGCTTCAGAGTTAGGGCTTTCTTCTAAATAAACACTTTAAAGATGTTGATTTCTTCTGATCCGATGAAATGAACCAATATCCATGCACTTAAATCCATCACGATCTCTTTTGATGATATTCGTCTTGTTTTGTCTTATGAGAAGTAACATAGCACGGTTAAGAGACTCATGACACATATAAAGACATGTGGCTTTTCTTTGACTATGTCATTGTCAGTTCCCAGTACGTTATTTTCCTCCGCGTCTTCAGTATCAACCTTTGAAACTCAGGGTTTCAGTGAAACTCGTAACTGAATTGACTATTCGCAGAAGATAAACCTCCACCGTGTCTAATATATATCTTCAAGACTTTGGGTCTATCCTCTACGCAAATATTTCTTCCACTCCTGAGTAATTCCATCGTGCAGAGAATTCTTAATCATACCTTGTTGTTTCTATGTCAAGAAGTAGTATTTCTTCTCAAGATGATCCTCAGTCGAAGCGTGAAATAGCAGCGTCCATCTCAATAAGTTGCATCTCTTTTTCATCTTTGTCTGATCAAGATTATTGATCATAAGAAAATAATTTATTGCAGGATAATCAGAAGAATAATGCTTCTTCTCATATTTCGAGGCCCAAGCGAACTGTTAGAGCTCCTGTCCGGTATAGATCAGCTCGTGCTGAGGCTGGATCATCTGTAAGTAATCTTATAACTCTTAAGATCCCATTGTGCTCCATTTTGGTGAAATTAAATACTCCTTCATTTTGTCGCAGGCGGATGTTCGTGTCGTGGTCGATGCCAGACGAAGAAGGAGCGGAAAGTCTGTGACTGTAGTCGAGGTTGAAGATAACAATAACCGAGTTGGTGAAGATTCTGTAGAATCCGTGGAGATAGAATACAGTGTTCATGTTCGTGAATATCCCACAGCTGGACTCCCATTTGAATCCCCTTTGATCAATACTTTCCCGAACAATGAAGTGGTTGGCGGATTCGTCATTCCCAAATGTCACGCGCCTCTGTATACTAAGATCTGGAAGAAGTATGGCCACATTGCCACTTCAGAAGTATGGAAAGGATTTCTTCCAACCCTTTTAACCACAGTAGCTGTTTTATTGCCGATCATTAAGGAAATAAACCAGATGCACTTGCAAGATGTCAAGAACCATGAGCTGCATAAATGGGATGAGATGATCTCAAACTGTGAGACATTATGATTTAGTGTGAGATGTTCGTCGTTGACTCGAGTTAATCAAGATTCATAAGGCATCGGAGGCTGCTGATGCAATTTCCATTACCACTGCTTTACTAGAGGAAGAGAAGATATTGGCTCTGGAATCAGCCAGGGTCGAGAAGGAAGTTGAGGATTTGAAGGTAAAGACTAGGATCTTTTAGAAGAAACTTGACAAAGCTTCTTATTGGGATTATCCACTGCTGGATGGTTTGCTCTGAATGAGCATTCATAATTATTGTTTTCGAATAGGCTAAGGCTTTTCTTAGGTAGGATGATTGATGATGACATGAGGAATTTTTTTTTGTTCATTTATGGGATGTTTTAATGAACAAAGGAGCATTTTGCACGCTCTTTGGAAGAAAATAAATTACATTGTGAAAATGTTTGAAATGATGAATTGATGAAAATGTAGTTGTATTCTATGGATTAGGCGTAATATTCTTTAATCCATTTGCCGTTATTATATTTCCTTTTACTCCCCCATCAACCTTTAAGATTTTGTAGTACCCGCTGGATACTGCCTTGATAACTACATATGGTCCTTCCCATTTCGGAGAGAACTTGTGAGCAGACATGTCTTGTTGAATGTGCTTTGCTGTCTTTAATACGAGATCCCCTACTTGAAATGTTCGAGGTCTTACCATTTTGTTGTAGGCCCTGGAGATTCTTTGTTTGTAGGTTTCTATATATTTCTACACCTTAGCCCGCTTCGACTCGAGCATGTCCAGTTCAGCAACTCTTGAGTTGGGCACTTCGGCTTCATCCCATTTCACTCCACTGGATGTTTTGATCCTTGCTAAAGGAATTTTGATTTCTGCCGGTAGTATGGAGTCAACCCCATAGACGAGAGAATATGGTGAGGTCCCGGTCGAGCTCCTTGGTGCGGTTCGATAAGCCCATAAAGCTATAAGCAACTATTCATGCCAGGTTCGGGGATTATCATGAACTGTTCGACTGAGAATGTGGATCAACGTTTTGTTGGTGCTCTCTGCTTGTCTGTTTCCTTGGGGATAGTACGGTGTAGAGAAGACTTGTTTGATGTCGTATTCCTCGAGAAATTCTGTCACATGCTTGTTGGCAAAAGGAGTTCCATCATCAGTATAATGTGTTTGGGAACACCGAATGTGCATATTATATATTCTTTGATGAAGGCTGCAATCGTGACTCCAGTGGTGCTTCAAAGATGAACATATTCAACCCATTTGGTAAAATACTCGGTTGTCGTAATGATGTACTCATGCTGCTTCGAAGATGCTGGATTGATTTTCCCGATGATATCCAGTCCCCAACTATAGAAAGGCCACAGACTATTCACGAAATTCAATGGAAGACAGGGAGTGTGAATGAGGTTACCATGGACTTGGCATTGATGACACCTTTGAACATGTGCAGCTGCATCGTCTTCCATAGTCGGCCAATAATATTTCTCATGAATCTGGAAAAACAATTTCCTTTTTCCTTGATGTTCTCCATCATGCATCTCCTTTAAAATCATTGGAATTTCATGCTCAACTAAGCATCTCAGCAAGTTTCCACCAAAGCTTTTGCGGTATAAGATTCCATCAAGAAAGATAAATCTCTTAGCCCTCTGAATGAGTTTGATTGTTTCTTTATTTTCTGACGGCAGTTCATTATCCCGGAGATATTTGATGTAGGGTTCCCTCCAGTCCCCAGTATGATGGGATGTCAGAGATTCTAAGTGATGAGGGGGCATCTGACAATTGGGCCATGACTTTTGCAGAGTTCTTGATTGAGCCTCCATGGAAGGCCAATAGTATCCCATTCTTTGAAGCTTTCTGTAGAGTATTACTACCAGCGTTTATCCGCAAGTTTCTTCATGTATGTGCTTGAGTCGTTCGTCCACTTCGTTATTTCCAAGGTATCGTGATAATGACCCATCAGAGTTTCGATAGTATAAAGCTCCATGAAGTAAAAAATAATTATTTAATTTCTTGAGACTGACTTTCCCTTCTGAAAGGGAACTGCTCAACTTATGAATAATAGGTTCTTGCCAATCATATTCTTGGACATATTCGACTTGAGCAAGCCAGGTGGATGACACGTTACGCCTTTGTACAATGGTGGTTTTCTTCTCTCCTTCAAATTGCAGCTTAGAAGCGAGAGTTTCCAGGCATTCGGAATGCCTATTGTTAGTTCGTCCAGTATGGACGATCGATGCATCAGCGAAGTAGGCTAACAACCGTTGATCTTCAGTTCTAAATGGAGCAAGTGTGATTTCTTTGAGAGAGTATGTTCTATTCATTTGATTGACCAGTAGTTTTGAATCTCCCCTTATCTCGAGGTACGTTACCCCTGCTAGCTTAGCCAGAGATAATCCCAGTAAAAAGGCTTCATATTCTGCTGAATTGTTGGTGCAGTGAAAATCCAGCTTGAATAAATATGAGAAAACCTCGCCAGATGGAGAGACTTGCACTATGCCTGCTCCTCCTGTGTCATTTATAGGGGTGGCGGAACCGTCGAAGTATAAAATCCACGTCTATTCTTTGATAACTAAGATGTCTGGAAACTCACCAGGTACATCTTCATGTAACATTGTTGCATCTTTTCCTGGAAAAGCAACGAGCAAGTATGCTACTTCTTGGCCTTTAATTGCTTTAGGAGGTGGACATGCTTTGTCAAATTCTAACATCTGAAGTAACCACTTTGCTGGTCTTCCTATCAAGGCTGGCTTTGATAGGAGGAAATTTATAGGGTCAGCTTTGGAAACGAGCTGTTGGATAGCAAATAGTGCCCGAACTTCTGAATTGCAAGTACTAACGCCAGACACGCTCTCTCAGCCTTTGGGTATCTGAGTTGAGCATCTCGCATGGTACGACTGAAGTAGTAGATTGGTCGTTCGATGCCTTCGTCATCTTCTTGATGAAGGAGTGCTCCGATATAAACATCACTAGAAGCTGTGTAAAGTATCAGTAGTCGTTCTTGCACCGAAGATTTCATGACAGCAGGTGATAGCAGTATCTATTGTATTCTCTAGAATGCTTCTTGTTGCAAATCAGTCCATGTAAAACTAGCTCCTTTCTTCAATAGAGGGGTGAATGAAGCAATAAGCTGAGCTAATCCAGGGTTGAAACGTCGAATATAATTTACCTTGCCCATGAAACTTTGGAGTTCTTTCATAGTGCGTGGAGGAGGCATGGTAGTAATATCTTTTGTTTTGTCTGGATCGACTTTGATTCCTTCTTCTGTGACCAGGAATCCTAAAAAATTTCCGGAAGAGACACCAAAAGCGCACTTCAGAGGGTTCATCTTTAGTTTGTATTCTCGACATCTTTCAAAGACTTGTTTTAGAACTTGAAAGTGAGATGCTCGAGTCTTCGACTTTACCACTACGTCATCAACATAGTCTTCCAGTTGCTTGTGCATCATGTCGTGGAATATGGCAGTAATGGCTCGTTGATAGGTAGCACCGTCATTCTTTAATCCGAAGAGCATCACAGTGTAATGGAAATTCCCAATAGGTGTATGAAATGCGGGTTTGTTGGAATCATGTTCATATATTTTGATCTGGTTGTATCCACTGTAGCTATCCATGAATGAGAACATACCATGATCGTTGGTTGCATCTACGAGCATATCGATGTTGGGTAGAGGAAAGTTATCTTTCATACAACATTTGTTCAGATTCCTGAAATCAACACAGTATCTGATTTGGCCATTTTTCTTTTTAACAGGAATAATGTTTGCCATCCATGTTGGGTGTTGAATAGGTTTGATAAAACCTGTTGCTAATAGTTTCTGAATCTCGACTTGTTGCTAATAGTTTCTGAATCTTCGACTTCGTATATGAACTTCCTAGGTGGTTGTTTGACAGCTTTGGAGCCAGGTGTGATGTGCGGATGATGAGTAACCAATTTATCATCTAGACCATGCATTTCTTTGTACGTCCAGGTGAATACATCTTGATACTCTTTCAGTAGTGATATTAATTCCGTCCGTTCCTCCGGTGACAGTGATAAGCTAATTAGAATTGGCCTTGGATCATCCTCTGTTCCGATGTTGATCGTTTCGAGATCATCAATAGTGGAGTCAGTGTCGTCTTATAATTGTCGAGGAGCATCCTTCGAGTGATGATTCACTCTGACATGATTCTTTGGGGCGGGGAGACTCTTCATCGTTCTCCCATACTAATTGCAAATTTTTACGTCGGTAAATGATTCTTCCCTCCGCATCGTGACTGGTGATGAAATCAAATCCCTGAGTTGAAATCTGATCCTTGCGGCGCTTAATTGGTGTAGCAGATGACTTAGCCGACTCGATGCATGAAGATTATGGCTTGTCTGCAACCTTTTCGATGGACTCCCAGCTTGGGAGTGAAGCACTGTAAATATTGTTTGGAGGCTCGGGGATGTTCTTCTGAGACTCAAGGAATTTAGCGTCATAGGCCCGGACGTAAGGATATGATGAAGCCGTAATACGAACAATTTTGTTATTGATTAGAGCTTTCATGCATTGATGGTATGTTGAAGGAACCACTTTGTTGTCATGGAGCCACGGTCGTCCGAGTATCATGTGATAGTCAGGTTCTTGTTCGATTACGTGGAATTTGGCTTTTGATTGAATATGCCCCACCTTAAGATCTATGTACGCATATCCATATGTATGGATCTGGCTTCCCTCAAAACCTGTCATCAAGATGGGATGACGAACGATATTGTTTTGTGGGAACTTGGATGCTTTTAGGGTCTTCATAGTGACCATATTTGTCAAAGCGCCTGTATCAACGAGAGCTCTCTTGAATTCAGAGTCCTTGATAAAACTGGTTACGTATAGGGTTCGGTTATGCCCTTCATCTGGCATACGGTCCTCTTCTCCAAATGTGATATTGTCGATCGAATGTTCAGACATCATGAATGTCTCTTCTGTTGGAGATATGGAAGTTAATGGTAGCTCATATGATATCTGGTTGAGTACAACGAACGTGTCTGTTCGCTGCTTCCTGGAAAAGTGTAAGAGTTCACATAAGTTTTTAACTAACTGTGTAATCTCCTAGTCCACCGACTTATCATAAGTAGTGAAACTGTTGCTTTGAGGGTCACCTTGTGGCGAGTCAGTCCCCGGTGCGGGGACTTCTGGAGCGGAGATTTTTCCTAACTCGGATGTCAGTTTGATGAGAAAATTGAGTATGTGATTCATTGTATCTTTCATCAAATCCATATTCCTGGTGTGGATCTCTACGAATTATGCCAACTCAGTTAGAGTTGGGACTTCTATGTTTTTCGTGCTGTCAGACGTAGCGTTAGAAGGAGGAATATTATCGTTTGAAAGATTCTAGATTGGGTTTGGAGTAGTTGAATTATCCCTAAGACCAACCATCCTGTGAAAATTTGAGGTTGCAACCGAGAGATTAATCTCCCACTGTGGTCGCCAATCTGTAGAAGGGGCAAAACGATTTTCTAGTTTTTACGGAATTGAGGAGACGACCGTACGGAGGAGACTCCTTGAACCGAGCGAAATGTTCAACCTCACACAGATGCACCGCTGTAAAAGGGTTACTTTGAATTCGAGAGATCAATCTGTAGTACTCCGACCTAAACCAAGACAATGGCCGTTCCAGAGTAAATTCGTTCACAAGAGAGGATGGGTCGATCTGTAGGAGGGAAGCTGAGAAATGTGTGGAATCAATGGTAATCAAAGATTGTAGGTGTGTTGTGAATTCTGAATATGATAATTTCTGAATGATTGAAATTGCTTAGTTGAGAGTAATTACTCAATTGATGAGTTATTGATCTCGTGTTGTCTGTGAGACGTGAGATTCTTGTTGTGTATTCAATCATGATTCAGAGACTTATTTATAATATTGGAATTATAGACACCATGATCCCATGAAGTGTGACAGTTGATAGAATCAAGAAGTGGGGAAATGGAAATCGTGTTTGAAACCAGTTGCTCATCGTCCGGAGACTTGGTTGATTTTCCATCCACTACTTTGTTAACTTCTTCAACTGACTTCACGATTTGCTCACATTCCATCGTGTGTTTGAACACATGTGCCGTAGACCGCCATACCAAAACCCTAGTTGATATCCCCCAAGTGACACGATCGACGTCTCGTGGTTAATTAGTCAGTTGTTGACTTCATGATTTAATGGGACAATGAGTCCATATATTTGCTGAGTTGAACATGATTTGCAAAAATGTTCAGAAACTCATGAATTGAACGTGTCTGCTGAGAAGATAAAATTCTGACGTTGGAATGATCAAGTGTTGCTCATTATATGAATTGTTGAATATTGATAGTTGAACCAATATTCCTTGGTTTGAGGAAATATTGCTTGTCTGAGCAAGTGTTGCCCGTCTGATGAATTATTGGTAGCGTGACCAAAATAAAATATTAATTAAAATACTGGTAGTTGAACCGAGCATAATTAATAAGAATACTGATCATGAGATCGTCATAAAATTATTAGTGTTTGAATCTGGAATTATAATCCTCAGATTCAGAAACCCTAATTTGATCAATTGATGACCGATTGATGGTTTACTTGAAAATTAACCATGGAATGAAGGAGAACCGACTTCATGGGACCGTGGGTCGACCATGCAGCTCCCATATGCTCGTGTGAGCAAATACCAAGGCCTCTCGAAGAGTTGGTGATTCGTTGATGAAAGAATGATCAAATGCTGGTTTAATCATTTATTCAAAAATGCTCGTCTGAGCCTTAGGTGATAAAACCTAATTAATTATGAAGGGATGAGAGACCTACCAAGGGGTCATGAAACTAGCCTTGGGTGGTCACATGATCGAATGACGATCGTTCCATGAAAATCCCAAAATTATTTGGAAGAGTTTTGGACCTAATACGTGTAATTGCGCAAATTAGGTCAAATTGTGTAAAACACGCGGGACCGGATCCTTGCGAGCAAAAAAGCCAACCTTGGTCGATCAAGGTAACATGCTTATGTCACCAAGGTGTTCGTATCTCAGTTCTGAGAATTTTGATATTTTCAGATGTGCATTTAAGCAATCCTTTGAGAAAATATGAAGAAATCGTTTTTGATGAAGCCGTCAAAACTTCATGAGATGAAGGAAAAATAATAAAAAAAGTGAAGAAATCATGAAATGTGGGACCGGCCATGCCTTGGCCGGCCAAAGGTCCCAATCCCACACGTTTTTCCCAATTTTTTATAATATTTTCATGATTTTAAGGAAATATGATAAAACCAAGAAATTTGTTAAAACCAAGGAGTTTTTGTTGAAATCAAAGAGTTTTGTTGAAATCAAGGAGTTTCCATGAGATGAGGAAAACATGAAAAATAATAATAATAAAGTAAGGGACTGTGGGACCGGCTTGAGCATGGTTGGCCGGCTAGGGCCCAGTCCCGTGAGTTTTCCCTAATTTTATGTATTATTTCATGATTTAAAGGAATTTTCATAATTTGAAGGAAATATCATGAAATCAAGGAATTTCATGGGATTATGGAAACATGAAAAATATAATAATAATAATAATAAAATGGGACGTGTGGGGCTAGCTAGGGCTTGATCGGCCGGTTAGGGCCCCGTCACACTGGTTTTCCTAATTTTATGTTATTTTTTCATGGGATCAAGGAAATATAATGAGATTAAGGAGTTTTCATGAATTTAGGAAAATAATAATAAAATAATAAGGAACCATGAGGTGTGGGGCCGACTGGGATCAAGGCATGGCCGGTTGGCCAATAATCACGACCCATAATATTTTTCTTAATTTTATATTATTTCTTTGGTGTGAGGGAAACACCATGAAACTGAGGAGTTTCCTCAAAACGAAAGACAAGTGAAAGGATTTTCATGAACTCAAGGAAAATAATAAAAAATATGATAAAAATATGAAACTGGTGTGGGATTGACCACGTCCGTCCGGTCAGTGGGCCCATGCTCCCAGCGCCTTGGTCAATTTTTAATTATTTTACATCATCGTCGAGTACACTTGCACCATTTGAGTCAAGGTTTACTCGGAGGTAGCTCAGATGCCCGTGTTGTTGAATATTTATTACTAACCCATGGAATTCTGCTGGGAAGAACCATGGATTAAAGTAACAAAGTATTACAAAAGTATTTGAATAATTTCAGAAAATATTTGAATATTTTCAGAAATTCAGTGGATGAATCCAAGAATTTAAGAATAATTAATTGATGGATATATACTAGCAGAGCAAGCTGTCTAGGAGCATTAATTATTCTGATATGAGCTTGTTGGAGCTTCATATCCTTTATATAGTCAGGGAAAACTGTTGTTTGTATCCTAAAGACGTTATCGCTCTATACTAGCAGAGCAAGCTGTCTAGGAGCCGTCAATCTTGTGATTCTATATAGAAATAATTACTGAAGTGTTCAGTATTCATGAGATACGCCGTTGTCCATCCAAGAAACTACATATCTACATGTACTCTGAAAGACAATATTTCTCAGTCAGAGGTTCAATGAGAGACCCGTGTCTCAATACTCACGTCTGATTGCTGGATCAGAAGTTCGTATAATTATGGGTTTACGATTTTAGCCTTTGTCGAAAATCCACTATCTACAATACTCAGGTTTGCTCCTTTCCTTTTTATTTTCCTCTTTTGGTTTTGATCAGCAGTATTGCGAGTACCAACTAGTTCTGTACGCTGGTGTGTCAATCGCATAAGCACCAAGTGTAAAGGAGTTGAACAAATTGCGCTGCTCCTTTTTCTCTTTTTCCTTGGTTTGTATTTCAGCATCCCAACCTGGTTACCCAGAAAGAGTTTCAGCCCAGAAATGTAAACACACAGCAAATAGAAAACTGTTACTACACATTGAACCTGAAATGATATGTTGCATGCGGGCAAAAAGGTGAATGTCTATTATGTGAGAATGCAAGAATGCTTGCACTGATACAGGGTGCTGACAAACTATAAACTGCTAGTTAATTGGTAGTACCATACTTGGTGCTACAAATATTTCACAGATGATTGTCCTATAGCTGCATATTATAATCGAAACTAGTGCAACATCAGGTATGATAGTACAGTACAATTTGGAATGGGGATAAATCAACTTTACATGTTTGGCTAGCACATCCAAAGGCTCAGAAATTTCATGGTGAATCTCACAATATAGCCTGAGATATAACTCAGGTTATGCAGTTTCAAGTTTAGGTACATGTGACAGTGACTAAGACCACATGAATGGATAATAAAGATGCAGCTAACAAGATGCAATTAATTAAAATTGAATGACATGAAGAAGGACTATAGCTATATGCACAAACAGTTTTAACAATGCATGATAAATGAACAAGTGAATTACTAAACTACAGTACATAACAAAGTTACAGATGGTAGGGAACTACAAACTGAAAAACAACAAAAGCTGAGATATGAGATTGCAGATATGAACAGGATGCAAAAAAAATGTTGAAGTTTAAAAACTAAAGCTACTACTACAGCTAAGATTCTACAGGGCTAAGCTTACAGTTACGTATTATGTCCTAACTATGCACAAACTAACAAATTTATGATCTAGGCTACAGAATTATAGTAAACTATTAAGCTACAACATGTGCAAACCAATGAACTGAGAAAGAAACAAAAGAGGAACTAACAAATATGCTAAGGAATTTATTTTTAGGATTATGATGCAGGCACAACAATATATACAGATGGTTGAAATAACTAAATTAAACTAAGAACAGACAAACTACAAAAGTAAAGATGCAGTGAATGGAATGATAAAAATTACAGCTAA
This sequence comes from Papaver bracteatum, assembly GCA_023529315.1. Classification (NCBI taxonomy): domain Eukaryota; kingdom Viridiplantae; phylum Streptophyta; class Magnoliopsida; order Ranunculales; family Papaveraceae; genus Papaver; species Papaver bracteatum. The sequence continues at coordinate 3,402,449 of JAJJWX010001246.1, forward strand.
AACTAGCGAAAGGATGTAGGATTATAACTAAGTTATACTAGCAATGACTGAAATAGCAAAATCTAAACACATATATACAAGATTATACTAAACACATATATACAAGATTATACTAAAATCTGTAAAGCGGAACCAAAGAAACAATTACACCGCTACCGAGTCCCCGGCAACGGCGCCAAAAACTTGGTAGGTCTGTAAACAATCCTACGGCTATGTCTAACTGCAAGTGCACAACGTCTATGGTAGACAAAGCAAATACAGGTCGATCCTATAGAGACAAAGAGGGTGTAGATTTGAAGCTATGGTCTTACTACTACTGATTTCAGAATAAAGAGTAACTAAAAGAGGGTTTTGTTTGCCGATACGGCTAGATGATGGTAGTGACTGAAATAGTAAAACATAATGCAAAGAAATGATAAAGAGGATACTAGGATTGTCAAATCCACCACTAAGTCACATTATGTATTCAACTAAGTATACTACTCTTGTCCTTGTAACATATAAGGGAGAAGTGTCAAGTCTACCACTTACCTAAGGTGTTTCTCCGCTGGATAATTCAATCACAACTAAAGTATATTTCCAAAGCATTAATTGTCTAGTTAAGCACAACTAATCTAAGGATCAATAACAATATGTTCAAGCTACAATGGATACATGACATACACTGTGAGACCATAATGTTGACGTACTTAGATTAAATTCTATCCTAAACAATTCAAGCATTCAAGAGTAACATAAACAGTATGAATAACATAAAAGAGAGTCAGGGTTTCATCTAAATAGAAGGAAGAGAAGTGAAGGCGGTGTTTGGTTCTCTGTTCGTACAAGGAGAAAGAGAAGTGAAGGTGGTGTTTGGTTCACTATTCGTACAAGGAGAGGAGATGGAAGTTACAGTGTGAGGCAGGAGTAGCGAGACTTGATGCACGGTGAGGAGATGACGTTGGATGATCAACAACTGGATTGAATTTAACGGCTCACATTAGAAACGGGTTTGGGTCTTGGTTCTTATCTCTTCTGGGCTCATATCTTTCTTCAAAGATAATATATCAAGCCTACTTCTAGTCTTTGAGTCTTGCAAACTACATTCTTCACTTGCGGGTGAGGTGCAAACAATATTCTCCACTTCTTTCTAGCGCGAGCCTTTGTCGTCTCTCTTCCATTGTCGTCAATTCTCCGCTCCTTTTGGCTTCTCGATTCATCCAATCTTTATTTAGTACCTAAAAAGATAAAATTAATTAGTACAAGTATTTATTCTTGAAAACAGTAAAAATATAGAATTTGGGATAATATATGATTTTAAAGTGCAAAAGATGAGTTAAATGCCAATAAAAAGGTATAGAAATATGCAATATTTGGCACTCATCATCCACTTTTTGCATTCATATCATCCTCATATGTTGCCTTATTGTTGCTTCCCTTGCATTCATCATTGCATACTTTTTATGTTTTGCATCAGTTTCTTTGCTTGGTTTCTCTTGAGGAGTTCTTTGTCATTTTTTTTAAATTTATTTGCTTTTTGAAGTGATTCTAACCTTTGCCATTTATTCTAATTGACTGGTAGAAGATTAGAACATATTTTGAATGGGGGCATGTTATTAGTGGTTTTGTTTAATTGCTTTGGTAAGGTCTGGTATCTCTAGAAATCCGTTTAGAGAAAGCAACTTTCATTAATTTTTGTTATCTGTCATACAAGATACTTCTACTAAGATTGAGATAAAATCACTCTAGGCGATTTAAAACTTGAAAAAAAACCTACAACTTAAAAGAAAACTTATACTACTAAGATGGTCTACTTGATGCTTTCTCTAAAACTCTGTTTCTTCTTATTCTTCTTCTTATGAAACTTCAACTTCTATCAACCCGCTGTTTCGCTCCTGATGGTAAATCGCAGATTTCTCATGAACATATGCATAGTCCATTCCGGGAGGGTACTCGGTTAGAAAATAATTTGCAGTAACCGAAATCCCTCTGGTAAGCCTGGTGTGGAGATCCTTAATAACTTATTTCCATAGTCTCTCATTCTCTTCCTTACTCAGATTGCACAATGCTAAGTGTTGAGCTTGCGCTGGATATTGAAAGGTCTCATGATTGAACTCACTGCAACGATAGTATTTCATACGGTGGAGTTGCCATTCTTGGCAGCGTATGAACCTAGTGGATGAAATTCGTACCCCTATTGGTATTCTAAAGTGGTTGCAGGCCATCTCTTCTTAAATTTTTTATAATCTCTTTGTTTTCTCTGTTCTCTTTGTTTCTGTATGTTTTCTTTTCTTTTTAGGGGATGGAGAATTTATAGTACAACTCTTTCACTGATTTTATCCTCTTATTTAATGCTCTATATCTCTTCACGTTTGGTTTTCTCTTAATTCAGACGCCTCATCTTCTTGTATTCTCTGCTTCCCTGTTTTGCTATGTTTAATGGAACGATTTACTTTCTTTTGAAGCAGAGTAATGTAGACAATTATGGGTCTCATTCTTCTTCTAGGTATTGACCTTTTGAATTGTCTTTCAATATAAATGCTCTGATAACTAACGTCTGGTTTATTTTGGAATGACGTGCAACAATAGCTCTAGGTTCCTTTAAATTCAATATATAGTGAACTAGTGAAGAAACGTATGAATTTTCCTTTCAGAGCTTTAAATCGTCTGTTGTTCTCCTTCATCCATCTAATCCTGGACAATTTATTGCTTGCTTTATATGATTCCTAGGAATAAATGGATTTAATCGCTTTTTGCATGCCTTATCTTCATTAGTGCTGTCGTAATTTGATAGGTGGAGGATTAATTTGAATTATTTTTCCTTTGTTTAAGGTTCGTATTCCGAGAATTTTTGTTGTTGGTTTTGAGCAAACACAACATTTAAGTCCTTCTCAAGCTGTGTTTCTTCCATCCATCTTTATGCTCTTCCATCCAGTGATGGTGCTTGAATTCTTATCAACTTTCCTTTTATTTTTCTCTTTCAATCTTTCATGAGTAATTACAATATTTACAAGCATTTAAGTGGTCTCTCAATGGCTCGAAGGTATGCTAACCATACAAATATGGGAATTCTGCCAACTCTTTCTGCGTTAATACGGGAGTTTGGCATTAAAGACAATAGTATCTTGGCTAGGATTTTTTTCCACAGAAGTGTACAAAACTGAAGATATAAGAGGAGTTCTGCGACATTTTTGGGGGCTTAACATTGGTTTTCAAATTCGTGAACTGGATCAAAACCTTTTTATCATCTCTTTTCGTTCTGTGGAAGATCTTAAATGGATTGCCTTGAATGGCCCTTGGTACCCTTATGGTAATTTTATGTCAGCAAGATCAAATTTTCATGGAATGCAGATATCTACTGATGTAGTTAAAGAAATCCCGCTTTGGGCTAGTATCTCAAACACTAGTCATGAGCATAGATTCGGAGAACGTTTATGTCTTATTGCTAACAAAATAGGGGTTGTTAGTCGAGTGGAAAATGGAAGTTTTGACTCTGAACCTAGAGTTCTTATTTTGGTAAACATAGAAAAACCGCTTTTTATGTAGCTTTTGGTAAGGGTCGGACAATACCCGGTGAGAGAACTGAGTTTCACTTACCATAACCTTCCTTCTAAGTTTTGTGTTCATTACTCTCGCTTTGGTCATAAGTTTTCTCAATGTGCTATTCTTAAACACAGACTGTTGGAAGACATCTATGATATGTCGATGCCTTCCCCTAATCTTGCTGATGATCTTATTTGGTTAGACGACACCTCTATCCAGATTTGGAACCGTCGTGACAATACAGATGCTCATGGGACCATGGAACCAATAAAACCTTTCTTAGATATACCAGGCAATAGAGACACCTTACGAGAGTTTTTTTGGAGAAGATCACCCTCCGGTGGGTCAGCATCATGATGCCGTGTCTATGGTAGACCATAACTATGAGGTTTCAGGTCCGGTTACTTACGATGAAGAAATGCAAGATACATCTACCTCTATCTTAGGGAAGAGAACTTATCTATTTAATCTGCTAGAAAACTACATCCCTTTACATAGTTCTGGTTCCGAGTCAAGAGGATCGCGTAACTCATAGACGCGTAGAGTTATTAACTCAATGATACAGATAGGAACCATTACATCTCTTAATGCGGTTCTAAGTCCGGTTCTTCTAAACCAACCCAATTATGCCTTAGAACCTGAACCTATTTCAGTTAATCGAAGGATTTCATTCTCTTCTCGCCTTATGTTGATGCTTTGGAGAATCTTCCCTCTCTTATTTCCTATGAATCGACTGCATCATCTATTATTGCATCCCATGACATCGCATTACATTCATATCAACATTCATTGCATCCATTGTTGAATACCCCTTTAACTCAACCAAAATCGGCATTCAAGTTGTCGGACCCAAATTTTCAATCATCATCATCATCGGAAGGACTCAGAATTCTAGTAACTGATTCAGACTATCAGTTTACTATTGATCAATATGGCTCCAATCTTAAGAAGCAGAATCAGGAAACAGATGTAAATTCACCAATCCCATTTAATCTTGACTTCCCATCTAAGAAAATAGATGTAATCCAGGTAGCCCTAACTCTAATTCTCTTTAAATCCTCAATTTTATTTATCATTGCCTAAATCATTCTTATTACTGATTGCATTTTGATAGTCTTTTCTTTTTCTACTTGTCTTATTGATTCTTAACTTTACTGAAGCATGCAATTTATAGCTTTGAATGTTCAAGGGTGTGGAAACCCTTTTACCCAAAACCACCTTAAATAATTGATAAATGGAGATAAACCAGAAATCCTTTTCTTATCTGAAACAGAATCTAAGAAATATTTAGTTAAAAATATTCTTACGGATTATCCTAATGTGCATATAGTTAATCCTGTTGGACAAGCTGGAGGATTAGCTCTGGCTTGGGTTGATGGTTTTTCTTTTGAAATTGTTCAATGGAATTTGAACATGATCAACATTTTGGTTCAAACAAATTCTGAAACTAAGAAATGGCTCCTGACTTGCTTTTATGGTAGCCCTTATCCTCATAATAGAAAAGAAGCTTGGGATTTTATATCTGAAATTTCTTACCAAATAGACAAATGTCCAATGCCTTGGGTTCTTTTAGGGGACCTTAACATGATCTTCAGTGAAGATGACAAGTTAGGGGGTCTACCCTTTAGGAAAAAGGATAGTGAATACTTCCATATATAACATCCTATCTAAAGCTGGTCTTTTAGATTTAGGATTTAAGGGGTGTGAATATACTTGGAATAATCACAGAGAAAAAGAAGCAAATATTCAGGAGAGACTTGATAGAGCAGTAGCTACCACTGATTAAAGTGCCATGTTTCTTAGGGATGAGGTTTCTCACCTAGTTGCAGCTGGCTCTGACCATTGTCGTATAGCCTTAAATCTAGATATTAAAAACACTAATTGCTTCTATACCTTTAATTTCTATGACACTTGGCAAAAAGAAAGTTCTTGTATTCAAACCATCAAAGATTCGTGGGATCTTACTATTAGAGGAAACCCTTCTGATTCTATGTTCTTGAATCTTCAAACTTTACAAACTAACCTAGAGTTTTGGAAGAAAAACATTTTTGGTCTTCCTTCCAAACAGATAAAGAAAACTTTATCCCAAATTGAAACTCTGACTAAATCTAGTTTTGTGTTCAAAAAAAAAAGAAAAGATAAAGGACAAACTTTTACACCTAGAAAATATGTATGCCACCCAAGAATCCATAGCAAAGCAGCAATCCAGGGATAATCTAGTTAATCTAGGAGAAAAAAATACCAAATATTTCCATACTAAAACTATGAAGTGAATGAAGTGGAATAATATTGAGTGTATAAAAATGAATGATAATGTTATTACTTTTAAAAGAGATAAAATGAACAAATCAGGAAATTTGGTTAGTCATAAAAAAACTTAAACCAAATAAATCTCCTGGCCCAGATGGTTTTCCTGCTAGTTTTTTTAAAACGAATTGGGAGACTGTTGGTGAACAAGTAGTCCTTGCTGTTCAATAATTTTTTGAATCAGGAAAGCTTCACTCTAATTTCAATAAAACTTTTCTTTTCTTAATACCTAAGAGCAAGCATCCTAAGGATCCTAGTGGCTTCAGGCCTATTGGTCTTTGTAATACTATTTACAAAATCATAGCTAAGATTCTCACAAATAGGATAAAGCCTCTTCTTAATTCTATCATCTCCCCTTTCCAAGCAGCTCTTCTATCAAAAAGGCAAATTTCTGATAACATTATCATTACCCGAGAGATAATTCACTTCTTTAAAAAAAAGAGTGAAACATGCTGGAATGGGTATCAAGATAGACATGTCCAAAGCCTTTGATAGAGTAGACTGGGAATTCTTATTAACTACCATGAAGGCTTTTGGCTTTAATAATAACTTCTGTAATTTAATTCATCAATGTATTTCAACTTCATCCATTGCAGTTCTGCTTAATGGTAGTCATGGAGAATACTTTAAACCATCTAGGGGGCTTAGACAAGGGGATCCACTTTCCCCTTATCTCTTTATATTTGCATGGAGATTTTCTCTAGATTGTTACTAACAAGTGAACAAGACAAACTTATCAATGGGGTCAAGATTACCCCTAAAAATAATCCAATTTCTAATCTTTTCTTTGCTGATGATTTCCTTTTATTCATCAGAGCTGACTTTAAGGAATGTCATAACATTCTTACTCTTATTGAATCATTTGGCAAAGCATCAGGTCAGCTTATTAATTTTGAGAAATCAGGGGTCTTCTTTAGTAAAAAAAGTTCAACCAAAACACTAGAGAATGCTTTGTAAAGTCCTAAAAATCAAGAAAATCAATCCTAAAGACTCCTACTTAGGAACCCCCCTCTTTATCAACAAATCCAAAATTAAACAGTTTGAAAATTTAATAGAAAAAATGGAACAGAAGATTCAAGGTTGGATGGGTAAAATTCTTGCCCAAGCCAGTAAACTTATTCTTAATAAGTCAACTTTGGCAAGTATGTCTAGCTATCAAATGAGATGTTTCATCTTGCCTAAGAAAATAACTAATAAGATAGATGCCTTACAAAGGGATTTTTGGTGGGGTAACGAATCAGATTATAAGGGTTATTACCCTAAATCTTATTCTTGCCTTTGTAAACCAAAAAGTAAAGGAGGACTAGGTTTTATGGATGCTCAAAAATTTAACTTGGCTATGATAACCAAACTGGCTTGGAGATTACTAACAGAATCAGATACTCTGTGGGTGTCTCAATTAAAGCCGATATACTTTAGAAACACTTCTGTTTTTAAAGCTAAAATCCCATCTACTAGTTCCTGGATATGGAAATGTATAAGCAAAGGTATTCACTTAATTGAACAAAATAGTATCTGGGAAATTGGGGATGGAAACAATACTAATATCTGGGATGATAAATGGATACCTAATCAGGAAGAAAATCTTCAGTGCTTTAGAACTCCTGTAAACTTTTTTTTAATACTTGTGAAGGATCTGATTGACCCTTTCACTAAGAAGTGGAATTTAATTTTAATTTTTGAAATGTTCCCTGCTCATATTGCTAGGAAGATCATCAATATTAGAATAGATGGTAATAGACCTGACACTCTGAGATGGTTGCTCACAAACTCCGGAGTATATACAGTAAAATCTATGTATCACAAACTCATTGAAAAAACAGCAAACTTATATAACTTAGAATAGTCTGCTTCCTTTTGGAATAACTTGTGGAAGCTTAATGTGTCACAAAGAATCAAAAAAATTGCTTGGAAATGTTTACAGGGGGCCCTATCAACAAATTCACAATTATCTAAATTTATGGAAGATGTACATCCTAATTGTTCTTTTGGTTGTGATACAGCTTAAACCATAGAACATCTTCTGATCACTTTCCCTTATGCCAAATCTGTTTGGGATTTAGAGCCTACTTCTATTATTGTTAACTCATATAATATATTCTCCTTTCTAGAAATTTTCAAAACAGGGATAGGGAGGGTAGAGTTGGACATACCTATTGAAATAATCTTGACAGAATCTTGGTATATATGGAAAGAGAGATGCAACAGAGTCTTTGAACAGAAACAACAAACTAAAACTCAACTAGTCTTAGAAATACAAAGATATATAGACTTCTGGTACAAGGGTAACATGCCTTCAATACAATTCCCTAAAGGAAAATTGCAGATACAAAACTGGTCTTTGCCTAACAAATCTCAGTTAAAGCTTAACATTGATGCTGCATGGATTTCCATAGACTTTCCTGCAGGTTTTTCTTTAATTCTCAGGAATGATACAGGGAATTTCGAGCTTGGTAGGGAAGGATATTTCACAGCCTCTTCCCTTGAAGAAGAGGAAGCCATAGGACTACTACAAGGATCAAACTGGGCAGTCGACAAAGGGTGGTCGAAATTCACAGTGGAAGGAGATTGTAAGAATCTTTTCAATTACTTAAATGGGAAAGATTCTCAAATCAGTCAGCAGAATAGATTGATTATGGATGAAGTCACAGAAAATTAGTGTCAAAACTTTTTGGGTTTTTGTTTAGTTCCTAGGACTGCAAACAATGTGGCAGATGTTTTAGCCAAAGAAGCTAAATCTTTCAAGAATATTTTAAATTGGAGAGCTACTCCTCCTTCTTGTATTAATCAAGATCTAGTAGTAGATAAATCAAATGTTAGGGTTGCCCCTAACAGCCTAACATTAGATGGCTCTACTTTTTTCTGTTGTAAGGGTTTCTAACTCCCTAAGTTAGCCTTTTGGAATGCATTTTAACTTACAAAAAAAAAACAGTTTTTCTTGGTTTGCATTTACTTTTATTTTCCTCCTATGGGTCAAGTTGTGTTCGTACGAGTACCCCTGTTACATGTCACGAACCTACATTAGAAATCCTAAAAGCTTTCCCGAAATCGTTTATATGTCCTTCCTATTGAGTTGAGTTATCTCACTATACTTTTACTATTATAAATAGTGGCTTCTCCTCCTTATTCTTATTATAAAGAATGGCTTCTCCTCCTTATTCTTGGGATTTGCCAAAAGATTTTATTGATAATGCTATATATTTCAACTTCGATGTAAATAAGAAAATAATCCCTGTAGAAGTTGAGGACTCCTCTTCTCAATCTCCTGATAATTATTCATACATTGAGGACGATGAAGAGATTTCTGCTGAAGTGGTTCATGATTTTCTTAAATACTTTGAGGAATCAAAACTGGTCTTGATATGTTAACAACTGAGTTGAAAAATGTTAATTCAGACCTTGTTCTCATGAAGACACATGTTAAAGATATTATCAATGAGGATATCATCTCTGAAGAAGCAGTGGATATTGTTAATCACAAGCTCGAAGGTCTCAAGACTCATGGAGGTTCCGAATATGATCCTTGATTGCCGATTTGTGATTGTTTTTGCTGGTTTAGATATCTTTTGATTCTTGATTGATTGTCTTCATTTTGTCTAGGAAAATTCTTATGAGAAATTATTCTCGTGTTTTAAGAAGGATAACTAGGATTTGGAATAGCAATGTCCAACGATTTTCATCTTGCAATATTTTTATATTTATTTATTTAAATTCTAAAGTTTATTTGGAAGATGATTTTGCAGTATTAATCTTTATGGATTTATATATTGCAACTTATTATGGGATATGTGTGTTTGCGTCTGTGAACTATGATTGTCCCATATTTGTCAAAATTTAAGTCTTTCATATGTCATTATGCAAATATTGATGGAAGATAGGATGAATTTTTGCTTACAAAGATTAAGTCTATTACATGTCTCTATGCAAATATTGATGAAAAATAGAATGAATCTTTAAATATTCCGCATTATTGGTCTTTCCCTGATCCACATCTTTGTGTATGTACTGTGTGGCTCCGTAAGTTTTCTTATGTTGAGCATTTCCGATTAAATTAATTACGGGTTCTCTTGTGGTTAATTTAATTGAATAATTATAAATTCATGTTTCATGATTATTTGTTAATGTCCAAAGAAATCCTTCTTTTTCTTGTGAAAGTAAGGTTGCTCTTGTTGTTCTTTCGGGAATGACATTTTATGGGGGAGAGTTCTTTTTGAACTTGTGCTTATTTGCCTAATCTTTTTGGGGAGTGCGGCTGTGGAATATTGTAGGAGTTTTCTTGTATCTTTATAAACTCCTTGATGAATACACTAGTTTCGGCTATATGAAATCATCGAAACAAGTTGATATGTTCTTGTTTGTACCCTAATAATTCGCACTAGAAATGGGATTACTTGGGCCTAATATGATACTTTTATTAGTAAAAAATAGCCAACTAGGCTTCACTAAGACTATACATGGAAGACCATGAGAAAAGGTCCAAGTCAAGAGATGGAAGTCATATGTCAGCACTTTCGCGTCAGTAGGAATCTCCGACCAGCGTCTGCCACATCAGCAGAATAGGCACAGTCATAAGTCAGCTGGACAGTGACATCATGGCGACCTACCCCGGAGTCCATAGCCGACGACCTACCCCGACGGCCATAGTCGGTGGCACCCCGGCGACCGAACTGAATCCCTACCAGCGGCAACAGTGGTACTTCTGTACTTCGTGTGTTATTTATTTCCATAGTCCCTGGATTTATCCACCACACTCATTTGTTCTGCAGGATGTTTTCACTAAGCCGAGTCGGCTCAGCCGACTGAGTTACTAGTCGAGCCAAGCCAATGGCTCACTGGGTTTTTCCGCCACACACTGTTAGCCTTGCGGATTTCTCCACCCCATTGAGTGGGCTAATCCAATTACAATATTTCTTGGAATTGGTCTCTTACACCCGTTTTAGCATGGCTAGTTCCATAACCTAGTGGAATATTCTGGAATATTCCGGGAGGCATGCAGGGCAAGTTAATACAGAAAGGCATGCAAGGCAAGTTAATGCAGGAAGGCATGCAGGGCAAATTATGACAGGGAGGCATGCAGGGGAATTAATGCAATTCATGCTTACCTCGAAATAAGGGAAAGACCTTGATTTGCAACATATAAATGGATGGGTTCGCAACCCTAAAAGGTAAGCAATCTTCTCTAGAAAAACACCTGTAAAAACTTTAGCTAACTTAAGCATCAGAGGGTTTTTTGCAGGTACCCCCCCTCCTAATAAGTGCATAATTCATATGATTTTAGTGTCCATTCCATACTTGCTTTAGCTATTATTCTTGCATATTTTCGTATTAGTCTTGTTTTCTCTTATGTACCTCTAATAGGTGAATCATCCAAAAATGAGCTACAAAGTGCTGAAAATAGATAGGAAGAGAAGTATTCCAAGTATCCAAGTGCCCAAGTCCAAGAGAAGTTGAAGAAAAGTGACGAAAAGAAGCAAAACGCTCAAAATCAAGACTCAGGCCAAATACTGAGATTAACTCATTCAAATTAAGGATTTCTCATCACCATCATTAGGATAATTGAAAGATAAAAATAATTAAAAAATAATGAGGTCATTCCGAGTTCGGATGAAGAAGTTATGGCCAAAACAAGCTTTTATTGAATACCGAAGACAGTAAAGTTCGCGGACGAGTTTCATACTTTAATTCCGAAAATATCTGCTTGAATTTGAAGTTTGCGGACTGGTTTTGAGAACTTAGAAAAATGGGAAACATGTATTCACACCTTGGAAGACCTAAGTGCACGTTTAGATTCGTTATTTCGGGTCGGGTTCTTGAACCGAACTAAATACTTGGAAGCCAAACAATGTAAACCTATAAAAAGGTATTAGGTTATGTAAAGATAAATCATATCGATCTCATATCAAAAGTTCAACATCAAAAACCTAGGGTTTACCCCTTTAGGGGGAAACCATCATTATCATCTTCTTTGTAATATGATTAGCTAAATCCTTCGTTGATTAAGGATGAATTCAATGTTCCAAGAGTGAAGCTTTATTAATAATACAAGTCTATTTGAGGTTTTAATCATCATAGTTTGTTTTCATTATATCTAGGGTTTATGATTGATTCTTAGAGTGGTTTGGGTGCGCAAATAGATTAGTCTATTGATCATTCTATTGCTAGTAGAGAGTTGAACGATCCGTAATTATCGTGCATCTCCTACACAAGTAGAAAACATGAGACCTTGCAGAGGGATTCTGTAAAGCAATCGTGTGTGGAAACAACACCAGTAAGTGAACCGAGCAAACTGAGTTTAACTGCTAGAATCAAACCTAAATTCACAAACCCTAAAGCGTTCGATTGAGTTACACCTTGTAAGCGTACCTCAAGGCGGCTCAGTTGGATAGAATCCGGTGACTAAGTGTACCTGTTATCCGGTGATATAAGGAATTTTAGGGATAATTAAGCCCACGTGTTATTCTACGGTTGGTGATGAATGGCTCTAACGGAAGATAGATAAGTATTCTAATCATGTTAACGCTTGGTAACGACGAAGGATTCCTTAATCATCTCTTTTACTTATTATTGTCTTTTTGTTTATATCTTATTAACCAAAACCCCCCTTTGTTATTTACTTTATTTTGCTAATATAAATAACCTATCAATTACACATCTCTCTGTGGGAACGATCTCTTACTACCGCTATATTACTAGTTAATTAGTGGGAAATATATTTATTAATTTCTTGAGCCTACGACAACCCAAAAAATTTTTGGCGCCGTTGTCGGGGAGCAGTTGCTAATTGATTTTTTATTTGTTTAGCTTATTTTTGATTTTAGATTTTTTTTATAGATTTTTTGGTTTCTTTCTTGTGAGTCGTCATGTTTCCTTACGGAAATAACATGTACGGAGCACAAGATCAGACATATAATTGTGGTAATCAATATGGTTTTCAATCTCAATGTTTTAATAACTACTAACCATCCTATGGGTATAATCAAAACCAATCTTTTGACTATGATCAATATCGTACGGAACCTTATGGGTACTCTCATGCATGTCAACAACCTTATGATGGGCATGTAAGTGAACAATCACGAGGATGGAAGGATATTTATTCTTTTGATCATTTGTTTTCTAGTAATGTGCAGACAAAAGAGAGTTTGGAACTAAAAATTTATGACACTGAATCAATACATACTTCTCTTTATCGTGCTTTTCCTTCACTCTTTCCAAAAGAAGAGATACGGACTAGGCATGTGAATGTCAGAAAACTTTTTAAGCAATACGAGCAGCTAGAAAAATCTGGAGCATCAAAAGAGACTCTTTATGAAACTGATAAAGCCATACGAACCAAAATTCAACGCCGTTGGTATGGAAGATGATGAGATTGACGAATATTCTGATGAAGATGAACAACCTCTCGAAAGTCCTTTCAACAATGATAAGATTATGTCAATTCCGGATCATAATAATGATCCTTAGCCTATTCAAAAGGAGGAGATTGGGTATGACATATCTATTTTTATAAATGGTGTAACGTACTCAAACAAAGAAATTAGGAGTTGCATCAATGAACTAGACGTTTTAGGAGATGATTCCAATTCCGATGACAAGGTTGACGAAGATATTGAGATTGAGAATGAAACCAAATTGATCGATGTCGTGGAAGACCCAATTGAGCTAGATAATAATAGTTCGATAGAGGACCGCGATATACTTGAGGTAAATAATTCATTGTTAATTAAGAAAGATGAGGATCCGGTACAAGGTTTGTTTAATCCTTTGCATAATTCCATATCTATTGATCCTTTCCATCAAATTGAAATAGTTTCTCAAAGAGTTGTTAACCCAACTTTTAAGAAAATACCTCACTTAAGATTGGAGTTGTGTGCTTCTAAAGTTTTAACGGCTTATTTTGCTTATAAGTATCCACCACTTGATGTGTTTGATTCGAGTATTGTCCAGGTTCACCAAGCTGATGAACCTTTTGAAGTTCCCGAATTCTATGTTCTCTATCCACTTTCGAGTGTAGAAAGAACTAAGTGTGGGGGAAACTTCAATAAAGTGATAGCTTCAATATTTATATTTTGTGCTAACGCTTTTGTGAAGCTATTATTTGAATTGCAGATTGTTATTTGAAAGGACTACCAAATTTTCATATTACTGGTATACGGAAAATAATAATAACATTGTGCTGACGACGTTAAACCAAGCGCTGCGTGGGAGGAAACCCATCAGTTTTGTATCTCTATCCTTTTTTGTTTTCTTAGTTTTGCATATCATATCTTGCATTCCCATCTTAGATTTTACAAAGTACTATATCTATAATGAAAGTTTTGGCGAAACTATTTTCGTCAGAAAAAATTCTGACTGCGCAGTTGTCACGAAAATAACTCTCGAGACTTCATACGGAGTCCGATTTGAGTGGTTGACCCCAACTTTTAAATAGGACAGACTTACCTTTTTCCAAAAAAGAAAATCTGAATTTGGAGTCTGTTAGTTTGGTTCGATAGGCCTGGACATTTGAGTTTCGGTATTTTTCCAGAACTTTTTCAGATTGCTTGACAGTCAGTCCAGAGGCCATCAAAGTCATACCATTTATCGAAACGCTGTGCCCTTTTCACATATTATAGAAAAGACATAGGCGAACAACTTTGGTTTAGGATGTTTTTACTATTTCCTTACCTATTTGTACAATTTTCGATTTTTTCAGGGTTGTTATGTCAGAAATCGGAATTTTCGGTTTTGATCATTGAGGACAATGTTGAGTTTAAGTGTGGGGGAGTAGTTAAGCATGTTTGGTTTTCATATACACATTAAAAAAAATACATGTATAATAAAAAAAAAAAAACTCTTTGATTTCTTGCATTCTTGAGACTTCATATTTTGGAGTTAATTATGAGCTATTTAGGATGACACTCTAAACCTTTTCAGGTTGAAACAGTTCTTACAGCTATAGATTGAGTTCCATTTCATCATTATACAATCCTTAATAATATATACGTTCATAATTGAATGTGAAACTCAGCTATGGTAGTCATTTGAAAGATTCATCCTCGCAATTAATCATTAATGAATCACTTTCTTTTTATTTTTGCAGTTTTATGTTTCTCTAAAGTGATTTGGTGGGATCCTGATACTGCCGTGGATGTTGTAGAAAGGTAATCATTGGTTGAGTATATAAAATCCCCATAAACAATTGTATTACACTCATAAAGAGTGAGCCGAATAAATAAATAAAAATAAATAAATATATAAGGCTCCTCTTCTTTTATTGACATTAATAAATGATAGGTCCGGAATTTCGGACAAATCATAGTCGATGAATAAAAACCGTATCATCATTATATAGCAAGTCAAAAATACTATTGATGAGGTTCTTGACACTTGGATAGCAGTATGTGTGAAACGTTGTCCCTGTCTCCGTCGCCTAAACAAGCTTGGAATGCAGGATCCAAGGCAACTATCATGTACTTGATGAAAAGGAACATGCGCTTAGAGTATCTAATCATGTGGTCGAGTTAAATAGGTGCTTCTCTTAACTATTGCGCTATAAATATATATCCTTTGACGACATTCATACAAGTATTGTGGGTAACATCTTTCACTTTAGTCAACATTTGCACACTTCACTTTTCTATTTCCATTTTCTTATCTATCCATGTGATTTCAGTATGCGAGTGTTGTGGCAAATGTTGCAACAAGTAGGATGACTATCTTAGTAGAGTTTTGCAATCAGGTTGAATGTCACACGTGAGTAATTGCTTTAGTGTGATGATTGGAATGTATGTGGGATGTTTGTAGCTAAAGAACTTATGCATGCTAATTATTTGGATTTTTACTTTGTGTCTATCCTTAGTGGTTCTTCTAAGGCGAGAAATTGGAGTAGGTTTTGTGGGTATACCTCTTGTAAGCCCTCACGAGACTATAACTCGTCCACTAGGGACACCTAGGGGTTTAAAGGCATGTTGCATTAGCTAAGAGTAACCGTATCCTCATGACATGGAGTTGTTGTATTTAGGATTAGTTTTATTTAGTTTGCTTGAAGACTAGCAAAGGATAAGTGTGGGGGAATTTGATAAGTGCGTAATTCATATGATTTTAATGTCCATTCCATACTTGTTTTAGCTATTATTCTTGCATATTTTCGTATTATTACTCTTGTTTTCTCTTATGTACCTCTAATAGGTGAATCATCCAAAAAGGAGCTACAAATTGCTGAAAATAGTTGGGAAGAGAAGTATGCCAAGTATCCAAGTGCCCAAGTCCAAGATAAGTTGAAGAAAAGTGACGAAAAGGAGCAAAACGCTCAAAATGAAGACTCAGGCCAAAGACCAATATTAACTCATTCAAATTAAGGATTTCTCATCACCATCTTTAAGATAATTGAAAGATAAAAATAATTCAAAAATAATGAGATTATTCCGAGTTCGGATGAAGAAGTTGTGGCCAAAACAAGCTTTTATTGAATACCGAAGACAGTAAAGTTCGCGGACGAGTTTCATACTTTAATTCCGAAAATATCTGCTTGAATTTGAAGTTTGCGGACTGGGTTTGCGAACTTAGAAAAATGGGAAACATGTATTCACACCTTGGAAGACCTAAGTGCACGTTTAGATTCGTTATTTCGGGTCGGGTTCTTGAAACGAACTAAATACTTGGAAGCCAAACAATGTAAACCTATAAAAAGGTATTAGGTTATGTAAAGATGAATCATATCGATATCATATCAAAAGTTCAACATCAAAAACCTAGGGTTTACCCCTTTAGGGGGAAACCATCATTATCATCTTCTTTGTAATATGAGTAGCTAAATCCTTCGTTGATTAAGGATGAATTCAATGTTCCAAATGTAAAGCTTTATTAATAATACAAGTCTATTTGAGGTTTTAATCATCGTAGTTTGTTTTCATTATATCTAGGGTTTATGATTGATTCTTAGAGTGGTTTGGGTGCGCAACTAGATTATTCTATTGATCATTCTATTGCTAGTAGAGAGTTGAACGATCCGTAATTGTCGTGCATCTCCTACACAAGTAGAAAACATGAGACCTTGCAGAGGGATTCTGTAAAGAAATCATGTGTGGAAACAACACCAGTAAGTGAACCGAGCGTACTGAGTTTAACTACTGGAATCAAACCTAAATTCACAAACCCTAAAGCGTTCGCTTGAGTTACACCTTGTAAGCGTACCTCAAGGCGGCTCAGTTTGATAGAATCTGGTGACTAAGCGTACCTGTTATCCGGTGATACAAGGAGTTTTGAGGATAGTTAAGTGTACATGCATTCTAATCATGTTAACGCTTGATAACGATGAAGGATTCCTTAATCATCTCTTTTACTGATTATATTCTTTTTATTTATATCTTATTAACCAAAATCCCCCTTTGTTATTTACTTTATTTTGCTAATACAAATAACCTATCAATTACACAATTCTCTGTGGGAACGATCTCTTACTACCGCTATATTACCAGTTAATTAGTAGAAAATATATTTATTAATTTTTTGAGCCTACGACAGCCCAAACACCCCCACCACCACCACCACCACAACATTGTTCACTTGGAGAAAAAGGTAGCATTTCGATCATCAATTCAATCACCATCAGAATCGTTTTTGAGGTAGAAATATTTTACCATCCAAACATTGGCGCTGATCTAAGGGGAATCGAGAAAAGATATTTGTGTTTTCCAAAATTGAGTTATGGCAGTAGTCAAACAAATTGTGCAAAGGGTCGATTCCGTTAGCAATTCTCAACAGCGCATGAGACGAGAATCTGAAAGGCACGAGATTGAGGTTCAGTCAGCACCAGTAGTACCCATTGGAAACAAACAGGTTAGAGATCTTGCTCATGACAAAACCCTAGATCATGGTTGAGACCGAGATCGTGCTCATGACAGAGCCCTAGATCGTAGTCGAGATCGAAATCGTTTTCGTGACAAAACCCCAGATCTAAACCGGAGAGGCGAAAAAAGACCGATGATCAAATACGAAGAATGGATGTTGACTCCATACCTGATAGATAAAACTCACGAGTTCGAGCAGACAGAGGTCTTATATTCGGCAGCCCATCAAGGAGGAATAATGATCGACATGACTTGCGAGATGGACGAACCGCGACTCCTAGTACGGTGGAAAAACTGTTGCGCCATCAACTGAATGAGGTGGAGAAAGAGAACGCTCTCCTGAGATTAGAACGTGAGAATCAGTCTCGACCAAGGACTATTAATCTGAATAACCAGAAGGGTCATTCTGTATGGGAGCATCTTGGAAGTCGAGTTATCCCTCGAGATGCAGACCGAAACAGAGAAGTGATCGATATTGATAGACCAGAGAAAAATCTGTTGGTCACATGAGATCTACCTAGACGAAGGCATGTATGAACCCGGCGAGTAAGAACCTGAGCACGACCAAATACAACTCAGAAGAGTATGGCCAGAACTACCACCCGCTCAAAGCGTCTCAGGAATGACGAAGATGAGGTTCGATATCGGCACGATGATAGGGAATTTCCGCACGATTACTATGCTTGGTCGGAGCAAGGCAGAGCTGAAAAAAGAATAAGATCCAAATTTGATATTTCAGAGGACCAGGACTATGAGCAGGAAGACAGTTCCTCTGATGGCGACGTAAGAGCAATAACGAATGCTCGTCTTTGCAAGATGATCGAGAAAGTAATGTCGAAAAAGCGCTCCAGAGAGGAAAGGATAGACAGGTTGCATCGAGCCGTATGATCTTCTTTCAAACTGAATATAAGAGAATTCTGGCCGCCAATGAACTTTCGAGTTCCCAAGATGCCAGAACTCGATGAGAAAACATATGATCCCGATCAGCATGTTTTACACTATGAAACTTCCATGACTCTGTGGAAGTACATCTATGAGTTGATGTGCAAGATATTTCCACAGTCACTGACTGGAGGAGCAATAACATGGTTCAATCAGCTTCCGGCATAATCGATCTGGACATACCATAAGCTGATTGACGAATTCTGTTCCAACTACAAATACAACAGACGTGATCGGAAGGGATGTCATGCATTGTTCCTTCTGGGAATTCATAAGGAGGAAAGCATCGGACAGTTTACTCGACGCTTCAAGCAATAGTTGGCCGATGTGGATGGAGCTAACGATTAATTCATCATCGTGGCATACAAACATGCATACCAGTATGATCAGAGAGGTATGTACGGTTCCTTGGTAAATAGACCACCAAAGACTCTGGATGAACTGTATGATCGAGCAGAAGGATACGCTCGAGTGGAGGATGATTCTAAATCTCAAGAGACAAGAGAAGTTAATAGATCATCCAATCATCCAAATGATGGGAAGAAAGACAAGTCAAAGAACCGTTCGAGTGGATAACATAATGATCGAGGTGAAGTTCGAGAGGAGAATCAAGGGTAACGAATGGAAATTGAATATCAAAAATATCATGATATGAAGCTGACACCATTGAACATACGGCTTACAGAGTTGTATGAGAAAATAATCAAGGATTTGATCCCCCCTCGTCCTTTGCCATCGGAGACACACGATAAACGTGATAAGGGAAAATACTATAATTATCATAAAGACCATGGTCAGAAGACTGAGAATTGCCGCTCTTTGCAGATCGAGGTCCAGCGAATGATAGACACTGGAAAGCTACAAGAGTACGTGAAAAGGGATTTTGGGAAGGGTTCAGGTCAATTTGGCACAACCCATGTGATTAATGCACATGTGATTAATGTCAGTCACGCCAGGATCCATTCAATGACCAGACGGCATCAGAAGATGAGACCAGGAAAAAGATCAGGCAGTTAAAGGAATGGTACGTGACAAATCACATCGATTTTGTCAGTGGAAATGGAGCAGAAATTTGGGAGCATGGATGCACAAAGATCGAGTTCTCTGAGGCAGACATGATAGGTGTATACGCTCCCCACAATGATGTTATCATTATAACATCTTGAATTGTCATGTTTCGTGTACACCGAATTCTAGTGGATACAGGAAGCTAAGTGAGCGGGCTGTTTTCAGGAGCTTTTTCCTCTATAAATCTCTCACACGACCTGATCGAGGAGGATGAAAATCTGATGCGTATCGTAACCATAACAAATTAATTAAGATATTTCCTACTAATTAACTGGTAATATAGCGGTAGTAAGAGATCGTTCCCACGAAGAGAGTGTAATTGATAAGTCATTTAAATAGCAAAACAAGATAAAACGAAGGGGGATTGGTTTAAAGTAAAATAAAAAGAATAATAAATAAAAGAAAAAGATGATCAAGGAATCCTTCGCCTTTACCAAGAGATAACTGGATTATTATACTTATCTATCTTCGTAAGAACCATTCATCACCAACTGTAGAATAGCAGCTAGCTCAGTGTTATCCCCAAAACTCCTTTTACCACAGATACGGAAGCTCTCCAATATCAGATTATATCCAACCGAACCACCAAGTAGTAGCTCACTCAAGGTGTAATCCAACTGAATGCTTTAGGCTTGTGAATTAGGTTGATCCCAGTAGTTAAACTCTTAGCTCAAGGTCCACTTGCTGGTGTTATCTTCACTCGCAATTGCTCCACAGAATCCCTCTGCAAGGTCTCGCGATTTCTACTTGTGTATGAATTATTCGACGATTACTTATCTCATAACCAAATACTAGCAATAGAACAATTAATAGATCAATCTAGCGTGCACTCCAAATCAATCCAATAATCACTCATAAAGATCAAATATGGTAAATACAAAAGATAAGATGATTAAAACTCCGAACAAACTTGTAAAATAATAGAGCTTCACGCTAGAACATTGAATTCATCCTCAATCAAATAAAGTTTAACCTCTCATGTTACACCGTTTCATGGTTTCCACCTAAAGGGGTAAACCCTAAAATATTTATGAAGAACAAAAGTGTATTATGAGATGTGTATTTACATATGATATCATATGTGATTAAGAAATCTTCTTTTATAGGTATCCCAATTGTTGAAGCGGTCTGTGCTCGATCCCGGTCAAAGAGTATTTCCAAAACCTTGTCAACATGCCTAAAATAAGCCTCTGCCAAATCCTGGCCGTGAACATTAGATATTGGACTGCGCATAAGGCTAAGAGGCCCAGACACTTGCTTGATTGATTAGTATTGGCTTGTCAGTTTGGTGGAATCAAAAACTTATTTTCTCCTTCTCTTCTTATAGCCAGGACATTCTGTCCGTGAGTTCTCCTGGAACATTTCTTTTCTTTTCTTGTTTTACTTTGCGGCTAGGACATTCTGGCCGTATATCTTTGTAACTTTTCTCTCCAGCAGCTCCTCACTTTCCTTCTCTATAACCACGGAAAACTCCATCTTCGTCTGCATTGTCACACCCACTTTTCCGTTAGTAAACATCGCCGATAATATCTCTTCCATCACCATCCTCCATTGCTACCAGCGCCTCATTTTATCATTCGTCGTCAAGCCAACTCCTTCAATCACCGATAGTAGCTCTTTCTCGAGCTTCACCCGCACCATCGCTACTTCCATCTTCAATAGCATCATCTCAATGCTTCAACTTGTATACATGATCAACTCATTCCATCTGTTGCATCATAAGCTCTTCTCATGCTGGCAACATACATGTCTTCCTTTTACCATCTTTAGCAGTCCAATGGTCCTCTCTCGAGATCTCTATCTTTATAACTCATAAGTCACCACATACCAAAAACCAACATCCACAACGTCATCATCATCTCCCATTACCAACATAAGACTAGACTCACTCGTATCTTCTCTTGTTTCTATCTCGTCACCAGAACCATTAACAACTAACCACTTACCACCATTCCCTTCCATATTTTCGTTACTCATCTATCACAGATTTCTTCCATTTCCAAGCTCAGTTCATAGCTTCACGTCACCATCGATCTCTAACTGTAGCCAAGGTCTACTCCTTTAATCCTCTCCAGCGACAACCACCCAAACAGCTCCATTAAGGCCGTTAATTCATCCCTGCAAATGCCAAGCTTCACCAATCGCTATATCTCCCAAACTCAGGCGTCATTGTGCTCAACAACGTCATCAACTACCAATGGTAGTTACTCCCTGAACATGGTCGTGATGCTTGGTAAAGAAGATGTGGTGGTAGCCCCTAACGTAAATATGGGTGCCTTTAACACTAGGGCTGCCTCTTAACATAATAGACGCCCCTTAGTAGTTCCAACATCATTCTTTAGCACTTCCCATTTAACTTCCAGTTTTTGACAACCGACAACATAACTTTTCGTTTCGCCATTACTTCTTCATATGGTGTCGGATTGACCTCATTCTTTCGTCGTTGGTTTCATCTTTTCGTCCTCTTCGAGTTGATATCAAGAACTCCTTGATTTGAATGAGTTACACTTGGTCTTTGGCCCTTCTCCGCTTGGGGCTAACTTCTTTCTTTGCACAATTAAGTGCATATTCACTTCTTTTGGATGGTTCACCTAGCAAAACATAAATAAGAGAAAACAAGAGTAATATACAATAATTCGCAAGAAAATATAGCAAGTACTAGCCTGGTTTCGACACTAAATATATGCATAATATGCACTTAACAAATTTCCCCACACTTGGATTTTGCTATTCCTCGAGCAAACTATCTAATCTAAATACAACAACTCCATGTCGTCGAGGATACGGTTGCACTTAGCATGTGCAACATGCCTTTAAACCCCTAGGTGTCCCTAGTGGACGAGTTATAGTCTCGTGAGGGCTTACTAGAGATATACCCACAAAACCTACTCCAACTTCAAAGCGTTCCAGCTTCCCAAGCATCCAAAGAGATATGAGGACATAGAATTTCTGCATGCTAGTAATAAGAAGTTAGAAATACCAAAGAACATATTCATTCTTTAATCTTGAGTGAGAAATAACCACACCATAATGAGAGAAACGCGTGTTTGAGAACGATCAATAAGCATTTCGCCTCGACTTCTGCCTCACTTAATAGGATTTTATGATAATTGCACTTAATAAGACGGCTTTTTTATAGGTCTCACATGTGTGTAGGTAGGAATGAAGAGAGATATCCTACACACGTTGAATGGTGGGAAGGTAACCTTCCGAATTATTTCTGGAGACTCCACAAAATCGTGGAAAACAAAAATATTTTTCTGATGATCTCTAAGAAAGGAAATCAACCACTATAGCAAGGATGAGAGTACTTACCGCCTTCACATCTGATTGCAATGATGAAAGCACCACTCTCACAGCATCCAATAGAAACGTCTTCCTTCCTTCGTCTCGTCTTCTTCATCTTGGTCTTCGGTCTTCAACTATTGATGATAAACTCGTGAACTTTATAAAACTTTGACAATTGTAACTCTTTTCCTCAAATTCCTTGTTGCTTGAAACTTCCTTATATATTTTTCTTCCCCATGGCCTTATTGAGCAAATAACAACCTAAATGCAAATCTCTTTGTATATATATATATATATATATTTTTGTATTTTTTTGTAAAGAGATTGCAACTAAAACAATAAAAATAAAATAAAATAAACTTTTCCATGTAAGAAGTACTTTACCACTTTAATCTTCACAACTTGTAATGTCTTTGTATCATAAACTTCAATAACTCTCATCTTTTGATTTTCCTCGCTCTTGTAATAAGTCTTCATACTTGAATATATAATTCCGCTCCTTATGTGTAAGTCTTCAACATGTATATAAAAATATGCTCATTGTATGTTGCTTTACTTGAATATGAAATTTCGTTCTTCCTTGTATTATTGCTTGTAAACCTCAAACGTCTTCAACTTTCCTTATAGATTTTGATATCGCTCCATTGTTGATGATGATGTGTTTCTATGGACCTGTTGTTGGCGAGAGAGAGAATGGTGCTAACTGCAAATCAAACTATAAGAAAGTGGTTTTCATCTATAGACGTCACCCTCATGATTGACAAAATTAGCACTCGAGAGATCAAAAACAGTGCTGAAAATGGTGTGAAGTTGGGTAGCTCACCATTCTACCCGGAATTAACGTACGGTGACACACACTCAAAAGAAAGCTCTTTAGTTATCTATAAAGAAAATTTGGTCTGGTGCCTTGGTTGATATGAAAATGGGTAGTCTCCACTAATGATTGATCAGCAACTCTAATAATGCATTTCTCTCTGCTCCAAATTTGCATCACCGGCATGATTAAATCCATTATTTAACACTCCAATTCGTAAGAAATCCGAATGTAGTTCCCTAATACTTCCAAGTTCAGTTATGTCGGTCAGAATCTCTATGTAAACATACCTAGAAGTATGCTAGTGACTCTAAAATCTCTACAAGTTGAAGGTTTTTTATGCAAAATTTTGAAAAATCTATATGCAAAATACTCCCCCACACTTAAACTTCACATTGTCCTCAATGTGTAAAACCGAAAGTTCTGAATTCTGACATAACAGCAGATAAAACGCAAAAACTGTGCAAATTGGTAAGGAATATGGAAAAACTCCATTTCATAAAAGTTGTTCATCTACGTGTTTTCTACAAAGTGTCAAAAGGGAACAGTGTTTCAATAAAAGGTATGACAGTTATGCTCTCTGGACTGAACTACGCGCAGTCTGAAGTTTTCTGACTAAAAGGTATTCGTCATAATTCTCTTCTAAGATAGATTACGGACTCAATGAAATTAAACATGGGGATGCAAATATGATATGAAAACAGTAAAAACAAAAAAATAAAAGGGTTTAAGATACAAAACCTATGGGTTGCCTTCCATTTAGCGCTTGGTTTAAAGTCGTCAGCCCGGCTCTTTTGTTATCGTCCATATACCAACAATCTGAAAATCTGGTAGTTTTCCCAGAAAATAATCTGCAATTATAATAACAACTTCACAAAAATATTAGCACAAGATATAAATATTAAAGCTATCACTTTATTGAAGTTTCCCCCACACTTAGTCCTTTCTACACTCGAAAGTGGATAGAGAACATAGAATTCGGGAACTTCAAAAGGTTCTTCAGCATGGAGAACCTACAAACTATTAGAATCAAACATATCAAGTGGTGGATACTTATAAGCAAAATAATCCGTTAAAACTTTAGAAGCACACAGCTCCAATCCTAAGTGAGGTATTTTCCGAAAAGCTGGATTAACAACTCTTTGGGGAACTACTTCAATTGGATGGAAAGGATCAATAAATGTAAAATTATACAAAGGATTAGACGAACCTTGTTTCGGATCCTCATCATTCTTAATTAACTTCATTGAATTATTTACCTCAAGTATATCGTGGTCCTCTATTGAACTATATTTCAAGACAAGCTCAATTGGGTCTTCCACAACTTAAATCAATTTGGTTTCATTCTCAATCATCTTCTCGTCAACAACCTCGTCATCGGAATCAGAATCCTCTCCCAAAAAGTCTAGTTCATTGGTGCAAATCCTAAAATCTTCACTTTTGTACGTTACACCATTGATAACAACGGTTATGTCATATCCGTTCTCCTCCTTTTGAATAGGCGAGTGATCGTTATTATGATCTGGAGTTGGAATAACTTTACCATTATTGCAAGGATTTTCCAAAGGTTGCTCATCTTTAAGATACTTATGAATCGTATATCCATTATTGATCATGGGAACGTCGGAATTGATTTGATTTTGAGGCCAAACTTCTTCCTTATTTATTCCCTTCTTAATTTGATCCATTTCTATTCTTAGGTTGTTAATAACCTCTTGAAGTTCTTGAAGTGTATCTTCAGTCTTTTTGTTGTGTTCATCCAGCTGTTGGTTTTCCCGATCCAAACTATTCATAAATTGGTGCATTAGATCTTCGAGAGTAGAAGAACTATCTTTATGATCATAAATCTCCATAGTCTGGTCGCGTTCATCCATCATTTGAATGTGCTGGTCCAACTTTTGATTTTTCCGATCCATATTATCCATAAATCGGTGCATAAGATCTGTAAGACTAGAAGAATCTTGATTAGAAGCATAACTATCCCCCCATTCTTGTAGTTTTTCACTTACATACCCATCATAAGGTTGTTGATATGTATGAGAATAACCATAAGGTTCCGTAGAATATTGATCATAGACAAAAGATTGGTTTTGATTACACCCATGGAATGGTTGGTAGTTGTCATAATATTGAGATTGAAAACCAAATTGATTTCCACTATAATATGATGATGGGTCTTGTGCTCCGTACATGTTATGTCCGTAAGGAAACATGACGACTCATAAGAACAAAATAAAAATTCTAAAAACAAAAACAAGCTAAACAAATAACAAATCAATTGACAACCGCTCCCCGGCAACGACGCCAAAATTTGATGCGTGTCGTAACCACAAAAAATTAATTAAGATATTTCCCACTAATTAACTGGTAATATAGCGGTAGTAAGAGATCATTCCCACGAAGAACGTGTAATTGATATGTTATTTAAATAGCAAAACAAGATAAAACAAAGGGGGATTGGTTTAAAGTAAAATAAAAAGAATAATAAATAAAAGAAAAAGATGATCAAGGAATCCTTCGCCATTACCAAACGATAACTAGATTATTATACTTATCTATCTTCGTAAGAACCATTCATCACCAACCGTAGAATAACAGCTAGCTCAGTGCTATCCCCAAAACTCCTTTTACCACAGATACGGAAGCTCTCCAATATCATATTCTATCCAACCGAACCACCAAGTAGTAGCTCACTCAAGGTGTAATCCAACCGAATGCTTTAGGCTTTGTGAATTAGGTTGATCCCAGTAGTTAAACTCTTAGCTCAAGGTCCACTTGCTGGTGTTATCTTCACTCGCAATTGCTCCACATAATCCCTCTGCAAGGTATCGCGATTTCTACTTGTGTATGAATTATTCGACGATTACTTATCTCCTAACCCAATACTAGCAATAGAACAATTAATAGATCAATCTAGCGTGCACTCCAAATCAATCCAATAATCACTCATAAAGATCAAATATGGTAAAGACAAACGATAAAATGATTAAAACTCCGAACAAACTTGTATAATAATAGAGCTTCACGCTAGAACATTGAATTCATCCTCAATCAAATAAAGTTTAGCCTCTCATGTTACACCGTTTCACTGTTTCCCCCTAAAGGGGTAAACCTTAATATATTTATGAAGAACAAAAGTGTATTATGAGATGTGTGTTTAGATATGATATCATATGTGATTAATAAATCTTCTTTTATAGGTATCCCAATTATTGAAGCGGTCCGTGCTCGATCCCGGTCAAAGAGTATTTCCAAAACCTTGTCAACATGCCTAAAATAAGCCTCTGCCAAATCCTGGCCGTGAACATTAGATATTGGACTGCGCATAAGGCTAAGAGGCCCAGCCACTTGCTTGATTGATTACTTAGTATTGGCTTATCAGTTTGGTGGAATCGACAGCTTATTTTCTCATTCTCTTCTTACGGGCAGGACATTCAGTCCGTATATCTTTTGGAACATTTCTTTTCTTTTCTTGTTTTACTTTGCGGCTAGGACATTCTGGCCGTATATCTTTTGTAACTTTTCTCTCCAGAAGCTCCTCATTTTCCTTCTCCATAACCACGGAAAACTCCATCTTCGTCTGCATTGTCACATCCACTTTTCCGTTAGTAAACATCACCGATAATATCTCTTCCACCACCATCCTCCATTGCTGCCATCAGCCCACAGGAAAGCTCCTATCTTCCTGACTAACAATACCAGTGCCTCATTCTATCATTCTATGTCAAGCAAACTCCTTCAATCACCGATAGTAGCTCTTTCTCGAGCTTCACCTGCACCATCGCTACTTCCACCTGCAACAGCATCATCTCAATGCTTCAACTTGTATACAGGATCAACTCATTCCATCTGTTGCATCATAAGCTCTTCTCATGCTGGCAGCATACACGTCTTCCTTCTACCATCTTTAGCAGTCCAATGGTCCTATCTCGAGCTCTCTATCTTTATAACTCATAAGTCACCACATACCAAAAACCAACATCCACAACGTCATCATCATCTCCCATTACCAACAGAAGACTAGACTCGGCTCGTATCTTCTCTTGTTTCTATCTCGTCACCAGAACCATTAATAGCTAACCACTTACCACCATTCCCTTCCATATTTTTGTTACTCATTTATCACAGATTTCTTCCATTGCCAAGCTCAGTCCATAGCTTCACGTCACCATCGATATCTAACAGTAGCCAAGGTCTACTCCTTTAATCCTCTCCAGCGACAACCACCCAAACGGCTCCATTAAGGCCGTCAATTCATCCCTGCAAATGCCAAGCTCCACCAATCTCTATATCTCCCAAACTCAGGCGTCATTGTGCTCAACAACGTCGTCAACTACCAATGGTAGTTACTCCTTGAACATGGTCGTGATGCTTGGTAAAGAAGATGTGGTGGCAGCCCCTAACGGAAATATGGGTACCTTTAACACTAGGGCTGCCTCTTAACATAATATACGCCCCTTAGTAGTTCCAACATCATTCTTTAGCACTTCCCATTTAACTGCCAGTTTTGGACAACCGACAACTTAACTTTTCGTTTCGCCATTACTTCTTCATATGGTGTCGGATTGACCTCATTCTTTCGCCGTTGGTTTCGTCTTTTCGTCCTTTTCGAGGTGATATCAAGAGCTCCTTGATTTGAATGAGTTACACTTGGTCTTTGGCCCTTATACGCTTGGGGCTAACTTCTTTCTTTGCACAATTAAGTGCATATTCACTTCTTTTGGATGGTTCACCTAGAAAAACATAAATAAGAGAAAACAAGAGTAATATACAATAATTCGCAAGAAAATATAGCAAATACTAGCATGGTTTCGACACTAAATATATGCATAACATGCACTTAACAAAATCCAATTATCGGATTCAGCGGAGAAGTAACAAAGGTGATCGGGAAAGTAAAGATTCCAATAACGGTGGCTGACAAGTCCGTTTTAGGCAGTTTCTTGCTACTGGATTTTTGAGATCCCTGTAATGCGATCATTAGACGAGACTAGATGCATGCGATCGGTGCAGTCACATCCTCATATCATCAATGCCTGAAGTTTGTTACCCCTGAAGGGGTTGTGAAGGTTAGAAGCGACCAGATGGCCGCCCACAAGTGTCATGAGAATGCTATGGATGAATACATAAAATCAGGAGTTAGCGGGAACCAAATCCTGCGAGTCGAACAAAAATAGCAATTACAGAATCCTCTCCCTCCAAAATCATATATGGGAGAGGACGCAGCTGAACCCCCAACAGTTGAGAAAATGATCGAGGTCCAGATTGGGATGAGAAGCACAAGACTACATTTGTAGGGGCAGATCTACCTGCACACGAACGCGATGGTTTGATTATATGCTAAGGGCAAATGTTGACGTTTTCGCATGGAGTTTTGCTGAGATGCCTGGGATAGATCCGGACGTAGCCTTCCACAGGCTAAATATCGATGAGAAATTTCATCCAGTTCGTCAGAAAATTAGGAATATGGCGCAAAGCAAAAAAGATAGAGTTGCTGCAGAAGTCGAGAAGCTGTTAGAAACAGGCTTTATTCAACCGGTGCAACATCCTCGCTGGCTATCCAATGTCGTTCCAAAGAAGAATGGTAAAATTCGTGTCTGTATCGATTTTACCAATTTATATAAAGCATATCCGAGTGATCCGTACCCACTCCCACGAATCAGAGATTTGGTGGATGCAACCTCAGGATACGGGAGATTGTCATTCATGGATGGTTTTTCGAGGTATAACCAAATACCTTTGTCCGAGGAAGATCAAAAGCATAAAGCCCTTGTGACTGACAGAGGAGTTTACTGCTATACTATAACGCCATTCGGGCTAAAGAACGCAGGGGCGACCTACTAACATTTGGTAGAACATATGTTCAAAGATTTGATTGGGAAGACGATGGAAGTACATATCGACGACATGGTAGTAAAATCTGAGCAAAAGGAGTCGCATTTTCTCGATCTACAGAAGACGTTTGATATCTTAAGGCGATATCTTATGAAGCTCAATCCAGCAAAATGTTCATTCGGGTTATCCTCGGGAAAGTTCCTAGGATACTTGATGATGTATAGAGGAATCGAGGCGAATCCGGAGCAAATTATATCCATAAGAGAGATACCATCCCCAAGAACGAAGAATGAGGTCCAGAAGCTAGTGGGGCTATTAGCTGCTTTAAATCGTTTTATTTCACGCTCGTTGGATTGATTTAAACCATTTTTTGACGTTTTGAAGAAAGCAGTGAATTTTGGATGGACGGATGAGTACTAAAGAGCCTTCGATGAGATCAAATAATATTTGTCAACTCCCTCAGTATTGGTGAGTCCGAAAACTGGACAACCTGTCGGAGTTTATCTGGCTGCAACTGAGAACGCTGTAAGTAAAGTGTTATTTATTACAGATCCACATGAAAAGAATGTTTACTTCGTTAGTAAATCTTTGACGGGGGCGGAAACACGATACAAAAAAATTGAGAAGATATCACTCGCATTGTTTCATGCATCTCGTCGCCTCAAACCATATTTCCAAGGGAGACAGATCATTGTCTACTCTGAATATTCGCTGAAGAGAATCCTGGAACGTGCTGATGATTCCAGCCGACTAGCCATATGGTCAAATTTCCTAGGGGCGTATGAAATCAAGTACGAAACCGTAACTGCAGAGAAGGGACACGCTCTAGCTGCATTGTTAGCAGATCTCCATGTGGACGACATAGAAACAGTTACTGAAGAAGAAAAGTTGTCGATAGAGTCAACCACTGATGAGGATGGGGGAGAGTCCACAATAGAGATTGATACACCTGAGCCACTATGGACTGTGTTTACTGATGGGTCATCAAATATTGGTGGAGATGGAATTGGAAGTGTCATCCTTACTCCCTAAGGTTCGAGGATCGAGAAAGCGACTAGATTAGGCTTTCGAGCATCAAACAATGAAGCTGAATATGAAGCAGAAATTATCGGTTTAAAAGTTGTCAAATAGTTAGATACGAAGAACGTGAAGCTGGTAACTAATTCTATGCTAGTAGTTAATCAGTTTATGGGGACCTGCAGAGCCAAGGAAGAGAGGATGGACATATATTTAGATCGTATGGGAGAGCTGGTAAATGAATTCGACCAATTTTCTATTGGGCAGCGATCATGGTTGGAAAACAAGCATGCAGACGCTTTAGCATATCTATCTTCCGCAGTCGAAACTGATTCCACCCGTTTCATTGTAGTGGATTTCCAAGAGCTACCTAGCATCTCCGACAACCACTTTGTTCTGGCTCTCGAACACGCTAGTGTGGGCGAGAGGGAAACTACATCAGCATAAGAACATGTCGAAAATGTTAGCAGCAATATGGATGTTGACACTCCAGTGATAGACGATTCAGGCAATCTTTCTGAAAATGCCTCCTACTGGCTTCAACCTTATATTCGGTATTTGACAACCATTGAACTCCTAGAAGATGAGCAACTCGCTTCAAAAGTAAAAAAAAAATGCACGGAGATATTCAATGATCGAGGGACAGTTATACCGCAAACCTGTAGCTTTGGAGACATTCTTGCATATCAGCCGAAGAAGGACAACAAATATTGGCAGAGGCTCATGAAGGAATATGTGGCAACCATTCTGGAGGACGCAGTCTTGCACACATGATACTTTCCCAGGGGTATTTCTGGCCATACATGAAGAAAGATGCTAAAGAATACGCGCAGAAATATGTGCCATGCTAAGAGCACGCTCCAATTCCTAAAAGGTCCGCTAACGAATTGCATCCAGTTTTTAGTCCTTGGCCGTTCGATAAGTGGGGACTAGACATCGTCGGACCACTCCCCCAAGCTCCCGTAGGAGTCAAATATGTACATGCCTAACTAATTATTTTACAAAATGGGTTAAGGCAATAGCATTAGTACATGTTACCAGATACAACGTAAAAAGTTTCATATGGGAGAACATTGTCTGCAAATTTGGAATCCCACACGAGCTGGTGTTAGACAATGGAAAGCAGTTCGATTCCGGAGTGATCAAAAAATTCTGCGATAACCTGAACATTCACCATAAATTTTTTGCTCCATATTATGCTCAAATCAATGAGCAGGCGAAAGCAACAAATCTTGTTATTATGGACAATCTCAAGGAAAAGTTAGAAAAGGCAAAGGGAAGGTGGACAGAGGAGTTCCCTGGAGTCTTATGGTCTTACCGGATAACCCCAAAAAGATCCACTGGTTTCTTCCCATTCATATTGGCTTATGGAATAGAGGCAGTCATACCTACTGAGGTACACCTAAAAACTACCAAGACCCGTGCTGTTGAATCTGGAAACAATGAAAGCGTACTGGCTTTAGATAAAGGGTTGCTGGAAGAACAAAGAGAAACAACCTTGCAGAAATTGGTTCAATATCAGCAGGTAATCAAGTTGAGTTACGACCGAAAGGTCAAAGAACGAGTATTTAATCCAAGGAAATATGTCTTGAAAAAACTCGAGCAGCCACAATGGAACCAAACTGTGGAAAGCTCAGAGAAAACTTGGGAGGTCCATACATAGTAGACAGGCCCGCGTCTCGTGGCTCATACTACCTAAGGAACCTTGATGGAACTCAAGATTCAAAACCATGGGATTCGTTCTACCTGAAGAAGTTTTATCATTAGCTGAATTCGCATAGGCATAGTGTCGTTCAAATCCTACTGTACTGCACTCTTTTTCCTTTATGATGGTTTTATCCCACTGGGTTTTCTACACAAAGGTTTTAACGAGGCAGTTGTTGTTGGGCAGTAGGTACTTATCTTGTTATTCCTATTTAGATATTTAATTCGATAATATTTTGGCACTCCACACTCTATCAAGATTGTTCGTGTTTAATTATAAACTACCGCGGACGGTTCGAATCTGCAAACAGTCCTAAATAACAAAGCAGTGCAGTTCGAGTCTGTTGTTAACAACATATCCAACACCTTGCAAATAAGGTGAATGCATAGTTCGATCATTTTTATCATATTCTAAGCATGTCCCCATCATATGGGATGTCAACGAATGTGGAGAACATTTTCTCATGTCCAGGCATGGGAAAGTGTACGCATCTCAAATCTGCGCGCATATTGAATAGTGGG
The DNA here is from genome assembly GCA_023529315.1 of Papaver bracteatum. Taxonomy (NCBI): domain Eukaryota; kingdom Viridiplantae; phylum Streptophyta; class Magnoliopsida; order Ranunculales; family Papaveraceae; genus Papaver; species Papaver bracteatum. The sequence continues at coordinate 3,435,299 of JAJJWX010001246.1, forward strand.
ATTGTCCCCCTATGCGAATTCAAGATAGCAGAAAAACACAAATTCTTTTCCTATGCGCGAGCGAAATGCAGTATGGAAGTGCACCCTTGCGAGAGCATTGAGCAGCATGACACAATTACATACTGGGGGCTAGTTACATATCACCTCAGTCACTTGGGGAGCGTGATATGCAACACCTCAGATCACAAACAAAACAATACCTAGGGGAAGTTGCATAACACTCCACAATGCACTTGGGGGCGAGTTATGTAACACCCCAGAGTAATGCGAAGTTTAGTCGCAGAAAAAATTTGGAAACCCGAACATCTTAACCCATAATAAGTTATGGATTAAGAGGGGGCGATGTTTGTACCCTAATAATTCGCACTAGAAATGGGCTTACTTGGGCCTAATATGATCCTTTTATTAGTCAAAAATAGCCAACTAGGCCTCAATAAGACTATACATGGAAGCCCATGAGGAAAGGTCCAAGTCAAGAGATAGAAGTCACACGTCAGCACTATCACGTCAGCAGGCATCTCCAACCAGCATATACCATGTCAGCAGAACAGGCACAGTCAGAAGTCAGCTGGACAGTGACATCATGGCGACCTACCCGACGGGAAAATCCGGAGACCTACCCCGGCGGCGCACCACGGCGGCCGAACTGAATCCCTACCGGCGGCAGCAGTGGTACTTCTGTACTTCGTGTGTTGTTTATTTCCATAGTCCCTAGATTTATCCACCCCACTTGTTTGTTCTATATGATGTTTTCACCCAGCCGACTGAGTTGCTAGTCGATCCAAGCCAACGGCTCACGGGTTTTTCCGCCCCACGCTGTTAGCCTTGCGTATTTCTACGCCCCATTGAGTGGGCTAAGCCAATTACAATATTTCTTGGACTTGGTATCTTACACCCATTTTAGCTTGGCTAGTTCCATAACCTAGTGGAATGTTCTGGAATATACCAAGAGGCATACATGGCAAGTTAATAGAGGGAGGCATGCATGGAAAATTATGATAGGGAGGCATACAGGAGAATTAATGAAATTCATGCTTACCTCGAAATAAGGGAAAGACCCTTATTTGAAACATATAAATGGATGGGTTCGCAACCTTTAGAGGTAAGAAGAAAACACTTGTGAAAACTCCAGCTAACTTAAGCATCAGAGGGTTTTTTGCAGGCACCCCCCCCCAACACTGTTCACTTGGAGAAAAATGCAGTGTTTCGATCATCAATTCAATCACCATCGGATTCGTGTTTGCGGTCAAAATATTTTACCATCCAAACAGTTTCCTTTTGGTCATGAAGTATCTCTATGAAAATTTCATTAGGATCCCGCTAATTTTCGTACATTTGCTAATTTATATTCACAAAAAGGGGGAGAATTAATGTGTAGTTCACGCTACAAATACATATGGTTTACGGATCATTATGTAAGGGGGTGTGGTTTTCATGTGAGATGAAGTATTGACTTAGAGGGAGTGATACACATCACCATATTATTGTTGTCAAAGTTGTGATACAATTGAACTTTGATGATGTGTAATAATACTATGACACTGTATAACAATGACTGAGAGCAACTGTTTTCTCATTGTTATAACTATGGATCTTCAACAACTATGATGCTGAGTTGAACACGTTTAGAATCATGGAGTACTTGGAAGTGACGAAGATTTCGAGTAATATTAAAGAACCAAGGAGATCAAGTATTTGGATGAGAAGCTACAAAGTTTATTTATTTTGTAATCCATATGTATTGATAGTTTTGTCATAAAAATTGACAAAGGGGGAGATTGTTAGAGCACTGCTCGATCGAAATCGCAAGCGTTTCTATCTCAAGCATATTTGTCAAGTTTAGTGATCAAAACTATAAGTCTTGATTTCTAGTCTACTTATAGTAATGTCTCGGACTAGGATAGATTGTGTAGTTAAGCTTTAGAATTCACGGCTTCATCAATTGAAGACAAAAAAATACAAAGGAGATCTTGTGAAACTTCATCTAAAAAAGGTATGTGGATACTGAAACTCATTTATCACTCAGAAAGTCTATTTCTACTCTATCTCCTTCTTGAGACAAAAGTCGTATTACTATATAGTATTCGATTATACACATTTGATATTTCGAGCCGAGTTTAACTCACTTACATATTTCTCGAAATATGTATTGGTAAGATTTTGCGTTAACCAAGTTCATATTATATTCTTGGGGCAAGTCAAAATATGATCATGTGAAAATCGCCAAGTAACATCTTACATAATTTGTGTGATACAGTCATTTAATGTAGACTCAGAATGTTTCGTATTGATTATTTCAATAACTTGAAAATCGCTTTGATGCTAATAGTTAGTGAAAACAACTATTGTCATCCTCTAAGAATATTTCAATGATTGAAATAGAGTTTATAACACATGACCATAATTGAAATATAGACATAGTATGCATACTTGCATATATGTTGATCCAAGACCGGTATAGTATGCGTACCCGTATGCATACTGGGAAGGTCAGGTGAAGTCTGGGAGCCTTGGAATGCGTACCCATACGCGTACTGGCGAACTTAGTTAAAGTTCATGAACTATTTTATGCGTACCCGTACGCGTACTAATTCAACTGTTGTTTTGGATGTGTGATAGTATGCGTACCCGTTCGCATACTATCAGACACAATCCAAGTCCGGCTACTTAAGTATGTGCACCCGTTTGCATACTTGAGTGGGTTAAGTTCTAGAATCGGTTTGTTCATGAACTAATACATTTATAATATAAGGAATGCAATCTTTTTCAAACCGTGGATATAATGTTCATGACTTGATTCGAGTGAGTCAAAATCGATTTTGCTTCAATTGTATCTTGTATACTTCTATGAGAATATAAACAATTGAACAACTCTATAAATAGTTTCATTTGAGTCATTTGAACTAGTTTTTGATAAGATGAATATGGTTGATAAGAAAGTATTCATATGGCTAACTTCGATTAACTATTGTTGAGCCAACAAGGTGTACACGTTTAGGTACGGTTACTTATATCTAAATGAAGGAACATTTCATTTGTGTGTAACAAGCTAAGACCATCTAACGGTGGAGAGATATTGTTGTGCGTTCAAGAAAACTTAGCTTGGCTCTTAGATCAGGTTTCATCTAACGATGAATATTGATTGCTTTGTGTTTATGGGTAAAAACTGTTTCTACTGGTTTTGGTAATTTGGGTGGGTGGATGAGAAACAGATCTAAACCTAAAAAAAATGCATTGCATGAGAGTACTTTAGTTTCGAGAGATCAATCTGTACAATCCTAGCCTAAACCAAGAAATGGCCATTCCAGTCTTGCTTCGGTCACAAAGTGAAGGAAAAGGGTTGGTCTTAGGGAGGGAAGCAAAGAAGGTGTTGAGACCAGAATGGTTAATTCTGAAGGTGTGGCTATTTATGACATATATCAGAATATGGAACTGCTTGCGGAATGTAAGCTATCAGTTCTTTGGTATTTTTTTGATATTGTGTTGTTGTTCTCACCAAAACTTGCTGTTTTTTGTGGAAAATAGGTGAAACCTATTTATACAAGTCATATTGAACGTACCTTGGTCTCGTAGAAAGTGGGAATAATGGAGTGATGGAGAATTGGGATCATATGTAAATGCCAGAAACCACGTTCCCACTATGAAGAAGACGGGTTAGTTTATACCCACTACTTCTTGCCGCCACTAAATCCCCTGCTTTCTGACACTTTCTTATAATGGGCGTGTTGCACGCCGCACGTTGTAAACCGCCAGACCAATACCCTGATGAGTATCGCCCAGTTTGTGACATGTTTGGTGTCTCGAGTGTTTTCGTGGAAAACGTGTAGCAAGTCAAAGTCAAGAGACTTGCCACGGGAAAATAGCATGTGATGCTATTAAGATTATCTTGGTTGGTCGCCTAAGACTTGCCACAGGTCTGTCAATTTTGTGGCGAGTTTGGACGGCTGAGATTGCAACTTATGAGAAAGGGTGGCCATGGATTATGACCACATTCTGTTGGCGCCCGATGGTAGTACAATGGCGTCTTTGGCACATGCCAATGACGTGGTGGCATATAGCGGCATGACAGTGGCATCGTGGCACCTGGCGTTGCCATGGTAACTATTTTGGCATATTGGTGTTAAACCCAAATATGGCTCCGGTAACATTGGCCATGTTGCTACATCAGACTTAAGGCATTAGGAGAATTACTTGACTTAGTTGGCATGACAACTTTTAGCAAAATTAGGGTTTGGAATATCGAAACCCTAATTAGCGCGTGTGGCATGGATGCGGCACGGTGACATTTTATGCAATCGGTGTCATGGCCACATTAAAGGAATTATGGCAGGCCATAATATGGGAATAGCCACAGGCGCAAGGATGGCCATGGGTGGTTATCGAATGGCGTCATTTTTAGGGTTTTTCGGGTCCCACATGGCTCGTGGCATGTTGTAGGGCCAAAGTGGTGTAATTGGGCCACGACTGGAAATTAGGGTTTTGACTAATGCCATAAGGCAGAGCCGTGGAATATCCTAATTGGAATGTGTTATGGCGTTTGGCCATGAACAAGCAGCAGGTTGGCGCGCTATTTATGGCATGTTGCCACGTTCGACATGCTTCTGTGGCAAAGTGGCACATTTGGCATGCCAATTCGCGCATTGACGCAACTTTTGGAAAGCCAATTTTGTATTGGCGCAACTTTGCCTCTTTTAATATTGTGGAAAGTTTAGAGCGACCTGATTAGTCGAAAAAGAGGGGGTCGGCCAGACACGGGCGTGCCCACACTTCTGGTGTGCATGCGGTGGGATTGGCCATACTTATGGTGTGTATGTGGAGGGTTTGGACACACTGCTGGTATGCATGTGGTGGGTTTAGAGCGACCTGATTGGTCGACAGGAAATAGGGGCTGGCCGAGCAACATGAGGTGTGGCCACTTGCAAGTGGCGCCGGCTGGCCTATGGCATGGCCACCTTTCCTTTGTTGTTTATCCTGTTCCGCGTCTCCTTTTATTCCTTGTTTTCTGATTTTGGGTAGGATTTTGCTCCTACTAATCCATATAAGATTAATTACCTAGCTCGCCTAGGCTTAATTTCGACAGGCAAGGTCTAATATATTGCGCAGGGTGACCTTAATTTTTGAAAATTAGTCAGGGTGATAGTTGAATCTTGTGAATTATCACAAAATTTATTGAATTATATGTGTTGACACATAGTTCTCTAAGTTCATTGTCAGAGAGCAGTATGCTTTCTGATTGAATACTTTATGCAAGGACCTTATCCTTGATACTTGGAAATTCGTGTTACTCTGCTGCGAGTGAACACAAATTGTCAAGCCATATCAACATTAAGGGTTAAGCCAGGGAATATACCACAGAAAGCATTCAAAGAAACTTATATTAACTGAATAATACATTCAAGGTGCCAAAATTTACAGAATATCTGGGATTGTTGCTACATGCACCATTCTGGATATATTTCATGTGAATATATTGGGTTGATCAATAAATGCGTCAATGAAGAGGTTGAACACTCATCGCTATTACATGGCTATGTTTCTTTGCAGAGTGACGGCATCTTAAATGCAAGGTTTACAATTTTAACCCTGGACTAAAAACCACCATCAACACTTTGTTTCAAAGCTATCAAACCCTGATTTGAAAACTGTAACCTTAGGCTTTTCGCGAAACCCTGTAGGTTAACGACTTGAAGACTTCAATCGGATTGTGAATCCAGACCCAACTATTTTATCTATAGTTGCATGTTCTGATCTTGCTGTTTTCTATCGTGATTGATTATTATCTTCTCTAAGATTTGCTCGAGATTTAATCTCCGATAGGCAAGATAAAAAGTAGTTACAAGCATCTTCGTCTCATCGTTTGTGATTCCACAATATCTTGTTTCGCCACCATACGATCAAGATTATTGTGAGGTGATTGATATTTCTAGACTGTTCTTCGGGAATATAATTCTGGTATATCAATTGGTTCCTGTTCACCTTGATTTATCAAAAGACGGAACAAAAATCATAGGTTTATCTGTGGGAGACAAATTTATCTATACAATAGACTTTTCTATGTGAGACAGATTGGTTTATTAAGTCTTCGACTTTGGGTCATATCAACTCTTAGTTGTGGGTGAGATCAGCTAAGGGAATCAAGTGCGCAGAATCCGGCGTGGTTCTAGAGGAGTAAGGAACGCGACTGTACCTTTATCAATGTGAGATTGGTTAGGGCTCAACTACATTCCAGTCCGAAGTTAACTTGGAGTAGGCTAGTGTCTGTAGCGGCTTAATACAATGTGATGTTCAAATTTGGACTAGGTCCCAGGGTTTTTCTGTATTTGCGGTTTCCTCGTTAATAAAATTTCTGGTGTCTGTGTTATTTATTTTCCGCATTATATTTGTTTATATAATTAAAATATCACAGGTTATGCGTAAGATCAATCAAATAGATAATCCAACCTTTGGTTGTTGATATAAATTGATTAACACTTGAATATTAGTATTTCTTATATTCAATCGGGCTCGCAAATTCCTATTTGTTTGATTACGGATTGAATTTAGAAATTGAGATATAACTCTTTGATATACTTTTCTTAAGATTGAGTCTGACTGTCTAGTTGATTCTCTTGAAAGTATATTAGAGTTTGTCCATACAGATTTCTAAGCAAAATATTGGGTGTGGTTGTTAGACCCCCGCTTTTTCACGTATGACTTGAGATATCTTTATCTTGAAAGAATCAATAGAGTTGTTATAAAACAGATTTGTTTTTCCTTTACTATTTGGAATACGATCCAAAGGAATTGTTCCAGTGCGTGACCATCAAAGTCGGAAGTGAAAAGATACTAAGGAAACTAAGTGAACTAGGGGTAGTTGCTTGGTCTCAACTATACGAAGTTGTTGTAGATTTTGTATATCGGCTTAATTCTGAGAATATTCAATTCTGGACTAGGTCATCGGGTTTTTATGCACTTGCAGTTTTCCTTATTAACAAAATCTTGTTGTGTCTTTAACTTTTCTATTTCCGTAATTATAATTGTTTATTATAATTAAAAGTAAAATACACAAATGTTAACTCCGATATACTTGATAGTAATCATATAGAGTTTGGTTAAGTCCAACCTATTATCAAGTATCATACTTTGGTAGTCGTATTGTCTCGATCTTGTATATATAGACAATCACACAAGATGTGAATACCGATTAGTTATATTGTCTCGACTCTGTCCATAGACGATCACTTTCGATAAGAGGACTTATTGGTTGAAAACAAAAAGATTGTGGTGTATTTTGGTACCCTCGTCTTTTCAATTTCCATCTCCTTTTTCTTCTTTTGGGTCATTAGAATCTACGTTTGGCTCAAGACATTCATCAGTTCCATATCCATCTTGAGTTTAAGGAAAATAAAAGTGAGGATCATGCTCATTTATCCCCATACTATTTAAGGACAACAAGGGAGTTCAAAAGCAAGCCGAAAAAAAGGCAAAAAATAAACATGATCTTGCTTCTCCACAAAGTCGGGAACCTCGTCGAAAGCGCGTTAAGATATTAGATGCTAAACACCGTAGGGTATCGGATAGTAAAGCCATAGGGATTCACATTAATGAACCACCACCTCAAATGGTGTTTCCACCACTAGATGAATTTGATTCTGATACACCTATTGAAGAAGAAAGTAATCAAAAACAAACTAGTGACAAGAAAGTTGAAGAAGAAGAAAGTAGCAACGAAGTTGATGAAGAAGAAGGAGGGGGGTGAGGAGGAGGAGTTCACCAACAAGGTAAAAAAGATGGTACAAAGAAAAAAAAAGGGGGACCACATGTCCGACATGAAGAAAATGTTCTCTCACTGCCCTACTGATCACATTTATGGGTTACCCGGTGATAAAGAAAAGTTGCTATGGGGGGTACAAAGAGAGTTGGATTATTTTCATCTGTCATGCCATAATATATATATCAACCTTATTTTATTTAAGATAAAACTTAATATTCATTTAGTGTTTTGATTTATTATTATTTTAACAATATTCCCTTGACGTGCATCCTCTTAAGCTAGGAATGTCAGCGCGTATGATGACCTTATGACCACTGGAAGGGCTGGAAACAACAATATGAGAAGTACAGGAAGTAATCGAACTAATCGATGCAACAGATTGTTGGTTGCGGTCAAAGAGCAGAGGAGAGGAGAATACAAAGTCATAAATGCTAGTAGGTCAAAGAGCAGAGAGTCTTCCATCTTGCGATTTTGAGGGACTAATTCATGGGAACAAAGAAGTTTCGTGCATAAGGAAAAGAGGTGACTAAGGAACGTATTGTAGCTACAACACACACATATGGCCTCTACATCTTGGGAGTTGTTATCTTCCCCGACGTCTTCGGTGCCCGTATAAACGCCAACTATATTCAGTTGTTACAACCATTTTATGAATTTCGCGAAAACTCTTGGGAATTTTAGGGCTTGAAGGAACCAAATCAGGGGGATATGGCTATTCTCCAAGTGTGGATATATTTTCACTTCCTAGAGTTTGCTAAAAGGAATTTTCTGAACAAGGACCGGGATAAAAAAAATTTATGGAGACCGGTACATCTTCAACAGTAAGACGAAGTCCCAAAGGGAGGAGGTGACGAGGTGTCAACTCGCAAATAATATTTCTCTACTTCTCTTTACACTAGCAAGTAGTATAATGAAAGCAAGATCGTCCCAAGGGAGGTGTATTAAGCATAAGTTGTTATGGAATTACTCTTAGCAAAGATGATTGTGTTGTAGAAATTCTGAAAATCACAAAGTTGTATTCAAATATGAGATGGAATTGATTAAGGAATCATTCTCTACCACGAAACATAAACCAAATCGATATATAGCACGTTCTTCGCATTATCTTGTTACTAACAACCCTAGGATAATTAGTATGCTCAACTATCCCGTTATTATCTCCTAAGATCATCGGATACGAAAGCGCTCGACTACCTGTTTCTACTTGTCAAGTTACCTAGAGGTACGCTTACTAGGTGTGACTTAAACAAATGCTTTAAGTTTTATGAGATAAGATTGTTCCTAGTGATAAAATCAAAGGCTTGAATTACCTACTAGTGTAAATTTCTACATATGGGTACTTATCAAAATCCCATCATCAATACCCATTTATTGGTAGTTGTGTTTATATTCTCTATACAATTACGGGTCGAAGAAAATCTAAACTAGCAATAAGATTGTGACATAACTATTTAATTTCGAACTTAAACAATTAAGGAACAATCCATAAGCATTATTAGCATGGTATAAATCAAACAATAACTAAACTTGCGAGAAAACGAGCTATTGCATATCAATCATGAGTTCATATTTCGTGCTTTGAAATCACCCTCAATCAAAAATAGTTTTATTTACTCATAAGTATGGAGTTCATCATCATAATAATAATTAAAACAAAATAAAGAATATGAAAGATTAAACCGAAAGAAAACCCTAGTTACGACTCTCTCCAGAACCTCCAAGTAGAATACGTGATAATCCAAGTTGTAGAAAGACTTCTCTTTTATAGATCTTCTTATTTCCAAAACTAGGTCCAAGTCTTCAAAAGTCCAATAGATAGAAGACCTCCAAGCCTATGTTTGAGAAAAAAAACCATGTAGAACTATGTCCAAAAAATGTCGCCGGAAAAATGGTTGTGGTGTGAATACCAATGTTATTTTTGCCCTTTGTTTCACCCAAAGGATGTATAGTATATAACCCGACGAAAGTCACAAGACAATATGACGACGTACAAAAAATCCAAATGAGCACAAGAAGTTTAAATTGGATAAGACCAAGAGTAAGTCTCTTGATAATGATGTTGAGGTTATTCACAAAACTTTACCATCATCTGATTATTGGAAAGATATAAGGTGCCAAATTCATGGGGTGACTGGCTACCCTATAAAAGATGATGAGGAAACTCCGGATTACATGCCATGGTATTGATAGGTGAAAATAATTTGCTAGTTTTGAGGAAAAATTGAGGGATGTGCAATAAACGGATCCTCAATTGAGAAAATTTCCTAAACTATTAACAGATACACTTCTCGGGTGTGATTTGAGTTCGAGAGATCAATTTATAAGACTCCGGCCTAAACCAAGACAATGGCCATTCCATAGTCAATTCTGTAACAAAGAGGGATGATGGTCAATATGTAGGAGGGAAGCTGAGAACTAAGTAAGATCAATGATGATTGAAGGATTGTGGATGTGTTGGAGACTTTCGCAAGTTTGATAATTATGATCAAATTGATTGATTTTTGTTCAGTAGTGTTCGACTGAGATCCGTTGAATTTGAGTTAAGTTGTGTTCAGAAAAGTTATCAAATCATAGATCGATGAACCTATTTAAATTGCAGAAGTAGTTAACATATTGATCTCCAGTAAGTGTGACTATTGCATAAGAGTGAAAGAATGTGGTAGTGGGAAATCGTAGTTGAACCAGTTTCATATTGTGCTGGATCGTAGTTGAACCAGTTCCATATTGTGCTGGATACTTGGTTGATTGTCCATCCATAACTTTGCTATCTCCTTCATTTGATAGCATGACCTACTCATATTTCTTATAATGGACGTATTGTTACATCACACATGTTGTAGGCCGCCAAACCAAAACCCCTAATAAATATCACCTCATGTGACATGATTGATGTCTCATGTATGTGGAGTCTGCAAGGCAAACATTATTTAATTGGTAAATTATTGACTTGGCTAGACCATGAGTCTTAGCCTAGATGAGTCGGGCATAATTGACGAATGTGATATGCTATGTGACTCATGTATGGAGCATAAGGTGTCTGATGGGACAACAATAATGCATAGATCGACGTCGAGTCTGATGAATTGTGATGTACTCTGATTTGTATTAATGAACGTCGATCTAAAGAGATTGCTCGATCATGGACCTATTCCGATATGTCGAGTATTTGACAGGAAATCAGATATTTATGAGTTATGTAGAGTACTCATTCCTGATCTAATATGTCATGAATTGTCGAATGACATAGTAGGGTGTTTGTACCATAAAAACGCCACTTAATGGGCCGAATTGATACTTGAATCATCCTTTGGTCCCCATCCAAGCCCACTAACCAGTCAACCAAGGCGGACCACCAGTCTGCATAGACCGGTCAATGGTCAAAGTCGGTCAACTACCAAAGTCAACATCCGGTCAACGGTCAAAGTCAACTACCAGAGTCAGACGCTCCTCCAGCCAATTTTCAGTCTTATAGCCAGAAACGCTGCCAACCATGCTGCCAGCCAACCCATCAAGTCAGCTAACCAATTATGCTGACAGCCAGCTTCTACCCATGCAGCCAAACCTCGGTCAATGGCCAAGATCCCGCCACACCGCCGATCAAGCAGTCGCATCCATGCCTACCAGATGACCCAGTCTGCTAGCCTGCCATTCAATCCAGCCCGCCATCCATTTCAGCAAAACAGTTTCAGGCGAATTTATCAAGGGCCATAAATGGACAGTTTCATACATAAATCACCATTAAGTCATGCAGCATTAATTCCGACAGTTACATACAGATTTATGATAGAGATATAAAGGAGGAAGTTTCATACAGATTTATGATAGAGGCATAAAGGAGGCAGTTTCATGCAGATTTTATGAGGGAGGCATAAATGGGCAGTTTTATGCCATTTATGTTGATATTGAAATTTAGATGTAAAAAGGTATAAATAGGGAGAGCAGAAATATTAAAAAGGGGTAGTCAATAGGAGAGAAAATCATATGCTGTAATAAAAATATGAATAAGAAATTACTCCCCAAGGGGATTCACCCGTGGACGTAGGCAGCCATGCCGAACCACGTTAAAACTCTATGTTTCCCTCCGTTCTTCAAATCGACCTCTAACCCCAAATTCATATCCAAACTATCCATTCTTTGTGTTTCGTGCCTAAAAGTGATTTTGGGTACAAACATTGGCGCCGGCTAAGGGGAATACGAAAAAAGGAATCGTGTCCTCCCATTGAGAAAGTTGTACAAAACGCTTCAAGATCATATCCGTGAAAAAGCAGTCTGAGCGTCTAGAAGAATCACTGCTGTAGTCCAGTTGATCGCAACTGCTGCCATCCAGTTTGCTCATAATAGTCGCAGTCCAGCTGAACGCAGCTGCTGCTGTCCATATAGTCGCACATACTGCAGTCCAGTTGATCGCAACTGCTGCAATCAAGATTCACTGTTTCAGGTTTTTACCTTCCGAAACCACTAAAATTGCGTCTCAACGAAGTCTGATGAAAATGTTGCCAAAAATTTCGGTCCGCTGTAAAAAGTTAGAGCGGAATACCATCAAAATTGTTGGCACCATGTTCGATCTGCTGCATGTTACATGGCGAAAAATCACTATTAAGACTGGTGAAAACCCCGCAAGAACGTTCGATCCACGGTGAAAGATGTCGAAAAAGCATCATCAAAACTGTTGCTGGATGTTCGATCTGCAACTTGGCTTGGTCCAGTTTTGTTTCCAATCACTGCAGTCCAGCTGGTCGTAGCTGCTGCAGACCAGTTAAATACATATATTGTAGTCTAGTTGAACGCCACTGCTGCAGTCCAGCATCGCAGTCGGAAGCCACCAAAGCTCACTCACTGCAGAAATCACCGAGATTGTTGTTAGGATGTTCGATCCGCATCACGTTTCAAAAAAAAAAAAAAAAAGGCCGGCGGCCATGTTCAAAAAAAAATAAATAAAAATCTTCATCAAAATTGTTGTTGGATGTTCGATCTGCAACATGGGTTGATCCAGTTACGTTTTCAATCGCTGCAGTCCAGCTGATCGCAGCTGCTGCAGACCAGAAAATTACCATTACTGCAGTCCAGTTGATCGCAACTGCTACAGTCCAGCATTGCAGTCGGGAGCCTCCAAAGCTGACTCACTGCGAAAATCACCAAGGTTGATGTCAGGATGTTCGATCCGCAGCATGTTCGAGTACAAAGTTTAGAAAAATTTGCTTCTCAAATAACATATTACCCACCTGTTCGAGTTTGATGTATATGTCAAAATCACAACTGTAATTACCGCAAGGTTGTCAAGTTGTCTGCATCTCAAGGTGCTTGAATACCCAAGGGAAAACCTCCAGAAAAGCATCTCAGAAAACTCCAGAATATGTCACAAATTGAAGGAAAACCATAGTGAAAATTCCATGAGAAAAACGCAACAATCCATACAACCGTTGCTAAAAGCCCATTAGGCTGTTACGAGAAAATTCCAAGGAAAACATCACAAGTCAGAAATAGCTGTCACCAAATACACGAGTAAAGATCACAGTTTTTGAAAACTGTCACCAAAAATTTCAAAAAAAAAAAAAAAATGCCGGCGGTCTCACCCGGCGGCCAATCCGGCGGAAACTCAACTCAAGATCTGTACACCCACTTCCGTTTTCCTTCACCCACGTCAACATTGATACACCCACATCATATGTTGTTCACCCACCTCAATTATTCGTCACCCTCGTCAAATTTCTGTCACCCACGTTTTTTACCAGTCACCCACGTCAGTGTTTCTGTTAACCCACTTCAACAATTGTGTTGTTCACCCTATTCACTTCAGTTATACGGATAACACTTCAATGCTTCCAATTACATCAAAGGTCGATATTCCTCGCATACACACCGTTGATGCTATGGGGTACATCAATCTTCGATGTTCTGGATACGTAGACCGTTGATGCTCTACGAGGTATCAAATTTCGATGCTCCACCATACATTGAAATTCAAATTCAAATTAAAAAAAAAAAAAAAAACCGGCGGCTCGACCCGGCGGCCAAAGCCGAGCGGCAATCGGCGCTTCTCCTCCGATCAATCAGCGACAAGTTGGAATGGGCGATTAATTGGGGGCGATTATTTGGTGATGCTGATTCAGCGAAGCGCGACGCAAGATAATCCCATGGGCCTGATTCAGCGAAACGCGATGCAACTTAATTAGGTAGCACTGATTCGGTGTATCCCGGCGCAACCCTAACGCGTAGTCCCGATTTGGTGTGACGCGATGTTACTTAATAACGTAAACCCGGATGTTTCAGCCCAACGCCGCTATCCTGAAGGATTAATACGCCCCACTTGGGCTTGGTAAAAAATTTCTTTCGTTGATATCTTCTCCGTCTCGCGTCCGAATCGGGTGATTTTTGGCTCGTTGGAATCGCCTTTCAATTCCCTACAACATGGGAGTAAAAAAATCATGAGTTTAGAAAATTTAATTTTTGAGGTTTCGAGTAGCACGTCAACCATTATCAAGTGAAAAATACACATTCGAAGTTCGCAGACGCTAATGCGTAGAGTTCCTATCTACAAAGCGCCCGTGTACAACTTCGTGAGTGTTGGTTCGGTTCGACACACACATATTTGATCGATCCACTGGCATCTAGCTCCTCAGCAATACTTCAGTCCAGTTGATCGAACTGCAGCAATCATTTTCAAACATAACTGCCATAGTCATTTGATCGAACTGCTGTAATACAGTTTCACAGAAACAGATGCTGGCATGTTGATCGAACAGCCACAACCCTTTTTAATTCCTACAGTCCAGTGGGTAGAACTGTTGTAGTCCATTTTTCCTCAACAATCTATCAATCGTTGTTGTTGAAATACAGTTCCATGGCAACTGTCTCCAATCCAGTTTTAATTCAACTGGTGCATTTCAGTCCCATAGACAAATCAATTTACTAAGTCGAGACGAGACGCTAAGGCAACTATACTAGTCATCATCGTTGGAAAACATCAACATAGTTGATGGGCATCCTATTCATTTCATAAACAAAGTCGCGATAACATTTTCGATATGGTAAGCAAATGGTAAGTATACAATTTACATATTTTTGCATCTTTTCATATATTCATGCATACTTTTATTCAGTGTTTTCGCATATGCATACATACTTTTGTTCAATAAGACACCTTTAATGTGGCAAGCATTTTCTCAACGAGGGAATGCACACATTTCAATTCTGCACAAATCTAGAATAGTGGGATTGGCCCCCCGCGCGAATTCCAGATAGAAGACATCTTCAAAATTCCATGCGCGAGCAAAATGCAGCAAGGCAGTGCACCCTTGTGCGAGCATTGAGCAGCATGACAATTACTATCTATCGGGGGAGAGTTGCATATCACTTCAACGTGACTGACTATCACTTGGGGGCGAGATATGTGACACCTCATGGTCTGAAATGGAAGGCTACGTAAACACTCTATACGATTGGGGGCAAGTTACATAGCACCTAAATGCAATGCGGATTTCAGATTCCAAAAATCCAAACTTCAGGTAACCCGAACTTCTTAATCCTCCAATGAATTGCAGGATTAAGAGGGGGCGAGCATACACCATAATATTTTTACGCATAATATTTTTTCAGTAATGTTAAACTACCATAGTTATATTGAATTATTGTACTCCAGTTCAAAAGAAACACAGATCGGTTGGACGCAACCGATGCGATCGATTACTGCGAATCAGACCATTGGACACAATCGATGCGATCTGGTGACACTTAGTTGGACGCAATCGGGTAATTAGTCTAGTTTATTAATAGCTTTTTACACCCTTGTTTATCGAAATTTTTAAGTTCAGTCCCAAGCAGCTGCTTGCAGTCCATCTAATCATACACTCTGCAGTTTAATTAAGTTGTTATACGCTGCTGATCCAGCTAATTGTTGCTGCCACAGTCCATCTAATCGTTGCTGCTGCAGTCCATCTAATCATAACTAATACATTCTAGCTATGCTCGCAGTTCCTTCAGTCCAGCTGAACGCAGTTGCTGCAGAGGAACCTTGTTCGATCTTTGTTGCATTCCCATCGATCTTTGATCCGACCTTGCTCGCAGTATTCCGATACCCGGTGAACGCACTTCTTGAAGCGGAACTTTGTTCGTTGCTGCTGCATTCCAGCTGATCGCAGATGATGCAGTCCATCCTTTCTCACAGTTCCGGCAGTCCAGCTGAATGCAGCTGCTACGGCGGAACTTTTTGTTCTGTGTTGCGCATTCTAGCCGATCGCGCTCTGATGCGATCAGCCTTTGCTCATAGATTCCGGCGATCCAGTGAAACGCATGCGCTGCTGCAGCGGAACTTTGTTCGTTGTTGCCGCATTCCAGCTAATCACAGCTGATGCATACAAGATATGCTCGTTGTCCCCACAGTCCAGCTGATTACAGATGTTGCAAACCAGCTTCACAGTACCACTCCACTCAACTGTTTCTCGCCAATCTCCCAATCGTAATAGCCTCGCTTGGGGGCGTCTCGATTGTGATTTCCGCAAACAACAAAGGGAGTTCGCCAATCACCTCAACATCAATAATCCACACCTAGGGGCGAGTTTTATCATTGACTAAGGAAAACGGAATTTTCTTAACCCCCAACAAGTTGGAGGTTAAGAGGGGGCGATGTTTGTACCATAAAAACGCCACTTAATGGGCCGAATTGATACTTGAATCATCCTTTGGTCCCCATCCAAGCCCACTAACCAGTCAACCAAGGCGGACCACCAGTCTGCACAGACCGGTCAATGGTCAAAGTCGGTCAACTGCCAAAGTCAACATCCGGTCAAGGTCAACGGTCAAAGTCAACTACCGGAGTCAGACGCTCCTCCATCCATTTTTCAGTCTTATAGCCAGCAACGCTGCCAACCATGATGCCAGCCAGCCCATCAAGTCAGCTAACCAATTATGCTGACAGCCAGCTTCTACCCATGCAGCCAAACCAGTCTGTCAGCTAGCATCCTGCCACATTGCCAGTCAAGCCAGTCCGCATCCATGCCTACCAGACGACCCAGTATGCTATCCTGCCATTCAATCCAGCTCGCCAGCCATTTCAGCAAAACAGTTTCAGGCGAATTTATCAAGGGTCATAATTGTACAGTTTCATACATAAATCACCATTAAGTCATGCATCATTAATTCCGACAGTTACATACAGATTTATGATAGAGATATAAAGGAGGAAGTTTCATACAGATTTATGATAGAGGCATAAAGGAGGAAGTTTCATGCAGATTTTATGAGGGAGGCATAAATGGGAAGTTTTATGCCATTTATGTTGATATTGAAATTTAGATGTAAAAAGGTATAAATAGGGAGAGCAGAAATATTAAAAAGGGGTAGTCAATAAGAGAGAAAATCAGATGCTGTAATACAAATATGAATAAGAAATTACTCCCCAAGGGGATTCACCCGTGGACGTAGGCAGCCATGCCGAACCACGTTAAAACTCTGTGTTTCCCTCCGTTCTTCAAATCGACCTCTAACCCCAAATTCATATCCAAACTATCCGTTCTTTGTGTTTCGTGCCTAAAAGTGATTTTGGGTACAAACATAGGGATTAGAGAATTAGTAAGTACTAGACTCATGGTCGTGCAATAAAATATTGGATGGTCGGCCGAATGGATGGTTGTCCAATATCACGTTGCTTATTGGACAGTAGAGCAACAAAAATGTTGGTAGCAGCACCGAATATTTAAATATTAATTAAAAATATTGATAGCCGGATCAACATGGAAACTATTGATGTTTGTCAAAATTATCATAAATCTGAAACCCTAATTTTAGGAAGCCTTGGATCCTGAAGATGGAGAGTTTTCCAATGTAGGTAGAGATAACCAATGGGAATGAGGACCTGCCATTGGTGGTGAAGAGATCGGCTAGGCGGTGTATGGAGAATTATCCAATTGGTAGAAGAGGATTCACCAAAACATGGAGGATTATCCAAAATAAATAAAGCAATATGGGACCGGCAGGCCATGGTGGCCAAGTGTACCGGCCAAGTTGGTCTAGTGATGCACGGGCCACCATGTCGACGATCGTCCATTCCTGAGAATTTTTGGTATTTTTATTAGACGTTTGTGCAATATTTTATATTTTCAAAAGAGTTTGGTCTTGACTGAAACTCTCAATTTTTTCATGAATGAGCAAGTAAGGTTTTTGCTCATGCATGAAATATTTTAGAATACTAAAAATAATAATATTTTAATATTTATTGGTGAGAAGGCCTGACGGTTGTGGGAATATTTTATTTTGTAGGATTTTTGGAGAATAGAGTAATATTTGAAGAAATATGGAAAACTAAGAGTTTGCACGAATGTGGGAAATCAAGAGTTGTGGAATAATAATAAAGTAATACAAAGTGAGGAGGCGTGGGATAGGCCACGGCCGCGACATGGCATGCCGACCGGTGGAGCCGGTCCCATCCGCCTTTTTTATTTATTATTTTCCCTTTCCTATTTTGCATAGCTCTCCATACATCCACATTCGTCCATATTTTTGGGTGCTCATTCGTGCATTATTAGTAAATAAACTCACACCATTTTCTCGGCGGTGGACCATATTCCCGAAAGGTATATATTTATTAGGAATTCAATTGATGAATATTGCAATATAATTAATTAATTGATGGCTCTATACTAGAAGACAGTCTATCTAGGAGCATTGTATTTACTCGAGAATCGAGGTATGAGATAGTTGAAGCATCATACTTGTTTTGAATGTTTATTCTGCTTAGTTATGGAACATTTGCGACATCCTGAAGACAGTATTGCTCTATATTAGTGGTCAACCCATCTAGGACCGTCCAATCATTCTCGATTTTATACAAAAGTATGTACTGGAATTGCTCAGTGTAAATGATAAAATATGCAGAGTATTGAAAGCTCATCTGAGAGGCTTTAATAATTACATCTAAAGAGGCTACACACCTAGTCAGAATTTACCGTAACATGAGCTCTCATGTCTAAATTCTAAGATATAAATTTCATACATTCGTTCGAAGCCAGGTCAGAAATATACAAAATTATTATGATTTTAGCCTTTATCAAAAATCCACCATCAACACATGGTATACCTCAATATTTTGCATGCTCATTTGATACGAATAAATAAGAGACTCTTCATCAAGGATCGAGAGAGAGATATCAAATTTCTGGTGCGTATTGTTAGTCTATTATGGTTTTGTTAATTGTTTTAGCATGATTTGTTGAATATTTATTGTTTAAAATGAAAACAAAGAATATGAATCGGGCATTTTATAAATAACATGCGAAGATACTTGTGGCCTCGGATAAACCTCAAAAGCGAAGATCTTGTGGCCTCTTATAAGGCCACAAAAGGGCGCAGTGGGATGGTGAAGGACTTGTGGTTGGTTGCAAATATTGAAATTGTCAAGGAATTATGGACGTTGCGCAATAAAGCTTTTCTCGAAGTTGCGACAGTCAATTGGCTTGGTTTCAAGGGCTGGGTTTATCAGGTAATCCGTGATAACTCTATTATAATGAGGAGCCATATGTTTAATAATTTGGAAGATTTGCGCATCTTAAGTTACTTCAAGGTGCAACATCGATCAAGCAAAGATATTAAGCCTATTTAAGTAAGTTGGTCGCCTCCTAACCAAGGTGAAATTATGATTTTCTATGATGATTCATCTTATGGAAATCCAGGACAGGCCGGCGCTGGTGTAATTTTTCGTGATGCCAATGCAACGATACTCGATGCTCTTTGTGTTGGCCTTGGTTGGCAAACCAATTATTATGCGGAAGTGTGCGCCATTTTTTATGGTCTGATGCTATCCAAGACTTTGAATGTTAAGAACATTTGTGTTTAATCAGATTCGAAGAGTTGCATTCAAGCTTTTCAGAATGGTGAGTTGCCTTGGCAGCTTGTTCAGAAGTGGAAGATAGCAAGTGCTTTTTATAGCAATATTCTCTATATTTATAACTATAGAGAAGCAAAATTTTCTGCAAATATCTTAGCTAAACAAGCATGTTTGTTGGCTGAGGATGTTTATGAACTTTATGAGGGTAGGCCAGATTTCATTCCGTCTGTGGAATGGCCTGGCAAGGTTTATTTCCGTTTTAAATAGGTTGTGCTTTTTTAAATAGCCTAACTGGCTAGCTAGAATTTCACGGCCTTAGCCTTTATACATATTTTGCTTTTTTAATGAATTTTTATTGACCGAGTAAAAAAAAAACATTTTATAAAAAAAACAAGGCTATGTATAGGGTAAGGAGTAAAGGTTGAGGAGAATGAAGAAAACATTGATGAATTTAATAGTCTTCAATATGAAAATAAGGGTGAAAAGTTTGGGGAAGCGGTGGAGAATACAAAGCAAAAGAGGAAGAAAGTCGTTGCAAGAAGGTAAATCGAGCACCGCTCAATATGATGCCGGCTAGCGGCGGAGCCATATGCAACTTGTGGGTGGCCATGGCCACCCAAATATTCCGATAATTAAGTTGGAAACATGCACATTTTTTCCTAATTTTTCTAAGTTTATACTACGTGGGCCCTCCAAAAAAAGTTTGAAGAAATTTTCTTGTAAAACTAACTCCTCGTATTTATATTTTTCTTAAATTGTTGCAACTTCCATTAAATCTAGCTAATTTCATTTTCTGTTTATTTTTAAAAGATCTATTAACTTTAGTAAGATTGGGTAGTTTGTTAGGAAAAAAGATTAGGTCATTCTTATATACATTGATTATTTAAACCTAAATAGGATCCTAATTCCTAAATAGACAAAATTTGGTTATAGATTGGAAGCCCTCTTCAGTCTCCTGGAAACGCTCAGAAACCAAAACGCACAAATAAGGTATGTACACTATTGAGCGTGAGATTATAATTACTAATTAGTAAGATTATTGTTTAATCTCAAAACTTTTATATCGGATTCTTCTCAATCAGTACGTATGTGGACAAAGAGTCAGTGAACGAGATTACTAAGAAGAGTACTTGGACGATCTCAAAAATCAATCTAGTCGTATCCAAATAATCCAATCGGAATTCTGCAAAGTAATTAAACATGTTATCTATCTTTTAAGATACGAATTCTTCAAGAAACGAGTCCCATAATTGATCACAATTAGATGGATGTATCTACTAAGATTGAATATGTACGACTTGCGTAAATCCAATTATAAAGATAAACAATATAACGCGAAAATGGAAAAACACAAGACACCAGAAGTTTTGCTAACAAGGAAATTGCAATAGAAGAAAAACCCCGGGACCACGTCCAGATTTGAATACCAAACTGTATTAAGCCGCTACATACACTAACCAACTATCAGACTTCGAACTGGAATGTAGTTGAGACCGAATCCACCCTCAAAGCGATTCAGTTACAGTCATGCTCCTTACATCTCTTGAACCTCACAAGGCTCTATGCAATTGATTCCCTTAGCTGACGTCCTTTACATCCTAAGAGTTGCCTCAGCCGAAGTGAAGACTTTTGATACCAATTCCCATATAACAGATAATCCTATCTGATTTATGTTTATATCAAAGATAAAGGTGAGGAAATATTTTTGAAATAGACAAAGCTAGCAAACCTCATAAATTCGGAACTTACGACTTATGAAGAGCAACCTAGATTCTTAACCATCTCTCAAGAACAATCTTCAAAATATCAATTAAGATCAGTTTTCAGATATTTATCTCGGGGAATCACAAAGTCTGAGACGAAGAGAACTTTGCGATTACCATCTATCTTGCCTGAAAAAGATTATGAAAACCTCGATAACAGAATAGCAAGATCTGGATACATGACCTATCAAGGTAGAGATAGCCGAACTTCGCTTCACGAATCCCCGAAGCAAAGTCTTTTAGTCATAGACCTAATTATGTTTCTCGGAGGAAACCTAGGTCTATATAGGACGACTCTAGAATTAACTAGGACACAAATTATCAGCCATTGAATTTCCCAGTTGAAACAACATCTTTATTAATAGATTTCAAAGATCAGGGGTTGATTAGAATTCAAACTAAGATAACTTGAATATCAAGCAAACACTTTTAGGTCTTGAAAATACAATAGAAAAATAAACACTAGAAACCGATTCTGGAACCGTGTATAATGATTATTCGGTTTGGCAGTATGACAAAGAAATAAAATAATTTGATGTTCATTTAAACACCTAAGAAATTAATCATGATGCACAAACATAAGTGTTTGAGTGGTCAATGAAATCTTAGAAGTGTTTGAGAGAGAACTAGCAATGCTAAACATATTTGAAAAAAATAAGTCTTTGAGCATCTGCTAGAATCTACTGAGATGAGTCAGGGTGAAACGGTTCGTGAACCATTAGGCTTGTTCACGAGTCAGAGTGCAACAGTTCATGAACCGGGTTCGTATACTGCTAGCCTATAATACCAATTATCAAAATTCACTTCACAATGGTTCGTGAACTGTCCCCATCTGAACTTGCGGTTTGCGAACTGGTTTTCCAACCTACCCTGAGAAGAAATATCAGATAGTTTACTATTTCTATCTTATGATATTTGAAACATATCCACTTGATAAAATCATTCGCATGGGTAATTTTCACTTGATCCACTAATTAATTCACACAATAAATTATTTAGAACTAATGTTGTTAAGGATCGTTAAACATCTTTCCTAAAATCATTTCGATATTTTTAACAAGACAAGCTTGACTCGAAATTTCTTCTTTGTAAATCTACTAAAAGTCATACGACATCTTCTCAAAAACATAGAATGGTAAGATAGTGAGTAAAATAGAATGGTTCAGTCTTCATACCCGATACAGAAGTTCTTCATATGTCTTCGTCGATCTTCAGTCTTCGAGGGTGATGTATGATACTCAACTACCAAATTCTAACCTAGTCCGAGACTTGACTTAGTAGACTAGAAATCAAGATAGAGTTTTTATCATCCAATATTGACAACAAGCATGAGATAGCAAAACTTATGGGTTCAACCGAGCATTGATTTAACATGATATTTAAATGACAAACTCTTACTTATCACATTTTGAAACTAGTTACTAGTTAGTATTCTCTTACGAGTTTTGAAAATTTCTGTTTAGAAACCTACTTGCTAAGTTTACAAACTACGGTTGGCCACGGTTCGTGAACCGGGTTCGCCAACTCCTAGCCTAAAATATCAACTTAAAGAAGGCAATTCACAATGGTTCGTAAACTGTTCCCAACTAAAATCAAGGTTTCGAACTGGTTCGCCAACCTACCTGTATTCTAAAACTCATATATCTATTATTTGCGAACTTTTTACCTAAACTACTTATAGTAGAAATATCAGTAGTTTTGAATTTCTCTCTTATGATGTTTGAAACATTCCCAAGTGATAAAATCATTTTCATGGGAAATTTTCAGTTGATCCACAAATTAATTCAAACAATAAATTGCTTAGAGATAATATTGTTAAGGACCGTTGAACATCTTTGCTAAGATCATCTTTCGAGATATTTAACAAGACAAGCTTGTCTCGAAACTTCTTCTTTGTAAATATACTAGAAGCCATACGATATTATCTCAATATATAAAACGGTAATATAATGAATAAAATAGAATGGTCCAGTCTTCTCATACCGCATACAGAAGTTCTATAAATGTCTTCGTCGATCTCCAGTCTTCGAGGGTGATGTCTGCTACTCAACTACCAAATTCTAACATAGTCCCAGACTTAGCTTAGTAGACTAGATTTCAATATATAGTTTTGATCATCTAATATCGACAACAAGCTTGAGATAGCAAAACTTGTCGGTTCAACCGAGCATTCCTCTAACAATTAGTAATTCGGAACGACATACGAATGTATATGATCTGTTTTACAGATACGATTTCGGTACTGAAAATTCGGCATACATAGAATGATAATGATAAACCTTTTAACAAAGTTTTAGGTGAAAGTACTAAGATTTTGTAATTTTATATAGTATATATATATATAATATGTACAATTATAATCAACATAGATCCACAGAAGTGGTGGTTTGGTGACTCTTCCAAGGAGCATAGGATCGAGTCATGGTACAAAATGTCTTTGCTAAAACTTGAAAAAAAATATAAAGTGAGCTAATTCACCATACTTAATTTGCTAAGTATCTTGTAAATATAAGTGTAAGCGGGCGAATCAAGAAGCTGAACTATTCACGAATCAGTATTATTCTCCACAAGAAAAAAAAAATAGGCGTACCAGGTTCGTAGTTGCAGAAATTCATGCAAATTATTCATAACCGACTCATTCTCGAATGATTCTCCAATAATACATCGAATTACTAACTAGGGTTCATCTGTATATCACCTTTTATTTGCAAATGACATGTTGATCTTCACCAAAGAAAATCCCAATGAGGTAAGAAATCTGAACTTTATAATTAAAAATTTTAATATAGCAAGCCAGAAACTTGTAACAATGATAAAAAATGCTATCACGAATATTCTTAATATAAAAATAATGAAACTTCAGGGGTCACTCTCCTTCTCCAGACTAACAAGTCTTAATATTTCGGTGGTATGTTAGATAAATAAGATGCTAAGTTAAAATATAAACATTTAAACCAAGTAGCATAACAATGCTCACTCATGCAGTTTTAGGCTCACTCTAAACACAAAGGTGATATTAATATTAGACAGACTGCAATGTTTAACAAATCTCTTTTGACTAAGTTTGCTTGGAGATTGTTGCAGGATTCATAGTCTTTGGGTTCAAATCCTCAAACATAAGTACTTCCCTGAATGTAGTAGTCCCCTATATGACGACGATTAATGTAAATGGTAGTCGGATACGGAGAGGTGTTTGTCAAGGATTAGCAATTGTTAAGAAATATTATCGTTTGGAGTTAGCTGGTGGTAAGGATATTCATATTTGGAAAGACATATGGGTACCAACTTTAGGAAAACATGTTTCTAATCGGTTAACCTCTGCTAATATCCAAAAGGTGGATCAGTTAATTGAAAATGATACTATAAAATAGAACCTTAGTGTTCCTAATACTCTTTTTGCTCCTTATGCGGTCGCTCTTATTAGTATGATTAAAATTCCTCTCGTAGGACATGACACTATTAACTAGGTGTACTAGTAGTAAAAATGGTCATTTTTCCGTGAAATCCGCTTATAATATTTTGCTTAATGAATATCATCAAAATTCTACTAGTTCCAATGTTATATTTCCATGGAAAAAATAAAAAATACTTCTAGTTCCAGTGTTATATTCCCTTGGAAAAGAGTGTGGAGACTTCAGTTGCCACCAAAAGTGCTTCACTTCCTCTAGAAGCGTATTCGGAGTGTTTGCTTACAAGAAATATGATTGCGAGGTTTGTGCCTAATATAAAAGTAACTTGTCCTCTTTGTGTTATTGAAAATGAGAGTATCTAACATATTTTTATGAGCCTTTATGTTACTTCAAGAATCCAGTTTGCAGTGGATATAAAAATGCAAAATATGATGGTAAACAATGATTATTCTACTTGGATTTTAAATGTATTCAATATTATTATGCAGGAAGAAGTTAGGTATGTGAGATGTGTACTTGGTAAATAGGAAAGCTTAGATGCTCTTGTTTGTACCCAAAATTACTTTTAGGCACTAACACGATTGATTGTTGATGGTGATGCAAAATTAGGATTAGAAAATGAATTGAAGCAAAATAAATGAGACAAGAATTTAACGTGGTTTGGAAAGTGATGCCTACATCCACGGATGGAATTTCGTTGAGAGAGATTTTATTGATGTATGTATTACATTGATATTCTTCGGGTTAGCTAACCTAGAAATTCCATATCCCCTTAGGGTTTAGGATACATGTATTTATACAGTATATGTATACCTTAATTCTGATATAAACTTGATATTCAAGCAACTTGGGAAACAAGACTTATGGAAACTTCTGGAATCTTCTTTCACAGGCTAGACGGGCTTGATTAGTGTGCTCTCTGTCTATTTTATAGACGGTACAAACATTGCCCCCTCTTAACCTCTAACTTGTTGGGGGTTAAGAAGTTTGTTTTTCCTTCTACGTCGATCGCTGATGACGTAACTCGCCCCCAAGAGTGAATAAAGATATTACAAAGACGCTACCAACTGTGGTAACCTGCAATAACTTTGCTTACGTGTTTGGCGAGACTTTATTGTCAAAAGTCTTATGTATAAGCATACACCATCAAACGAAATCACAACTAATTAGTAAAAATCATAAATCAATTAAAATAAGTACAAAAAGTCATAAAGAATCAATTATAGTTACCAAACAATTGTGATAAGGCTTCCTCCGTCATCCCAGTGATGGGGTTTAGCTCTTCATGGTGCAAACACTCTCCAAATATGAATTCATTTCTCAAAGGTGTATTAAAGATGAAAATACAAAGAAAATCAATAAAACAGATCAACTGCAACGTTTATATGCGTTACAGATCGACTGTTACTAACGATACAGAAGATATAAGACTGCTGGGAACGATACTATGTGTGTGTCATGGATAAACCACTTATCTGCGACTGACTTGGGTCGTCTAATGTTCTTCAGCTTTGTCTTCTTCCTCCTGCTGCTACAACTTTCTCTGCAGCTTAATTTCTTCGTACCAGAGCTTCCCCTAAACTACGTATAGACCCCAAACTCCTCGACCATCTTATGCTTGACTCCAAATGACCTATATATACTCGACAGGCCAATAAAATTGCGGAAAAATCTTCACAATCTTTTCTTTTCCTCCACACCAAGTTAAAGATTTATTTCTTTTCTTATCTCGTGCACGCTTCACCTCATTGTTCCAAGCTCCCAAAAATAGATAAGCAAGAATCCTACAATGATATATTTCCTTAATACTTGCGTACATTCCCTAAATAACCAAAAACCAAACCCGAGAAACTCTTCCCTGTTTTAAACGGAATCACCAACTATACGAAGATTTGCTTCTTATTTTAACTCTCAAACACTTCATTCATCATGTTTATTAGGTAAATACTTAATCCCGTGTTTAACTTCACGTCAAAATCTTGCCTGAAATCACCCTTCTCTGTTTTGCTTAAACCGGTGAATTAACCGATGATCCAGCCCAATTCGATGGACTCAAACACATATACCTACCTTGTCTTGCCATAACAAGTCCATCCCATAAGAAATACGCAATTGAATCTCTTTCAAAATCTTCAAAAATTGGATCCGTAATCTGCCAGTAAACTGTGTACTTTTTCCCGCCAATTTTCCACTTTTGAACGATGAAGATGAGGTGCCCTGATCCAAAAGTTTGGCACCTTTAACAGATGAGGTGTAAATAGCAGCAATGTGTCCCTTAGTAATTGAGGTTCCCCTTATCTAAATGAGTGGTGCATTTAGTAATTTTGTCCCACGAGCGCTAAAACCACTTTTCGAGTCAATTTTTCCGCACAAGTGTATTTCTCCAAAAACACTTACAAAGACATAAAAATCCGAAATAAGTACAAAAATAGGTTCCAACAATATAGAAAATTGAGATCAAAATAGACACATAAATGCGTCAATCAAATACCCCCAAACTTATTATTTGCTAGTCACAAGCAAATCTAATCTACAAAATAAAATCCTAACTCACTGTCGCATGCATCGTCGGTTGCATTTAGCGTATGCAACAAGCCTTTAAACCCCTAGGTGGCCCTAGTGGCCGTGTTATAGTCTCGGGAGGTCTTACAAGAGATATACCCACAAAACCTTTACTCCAGACCCTAGATATCTATGCAGAACCTTGGAAGGCACTAAAGAATCTCCTTGGTTGGCATACTTATTGACTACAGGAAGAAGTACCATGATGCGAAATTCCAATTGATGTACACGAGTTTTCACTCAAGCATACTAAAATTCATATATAAGTGACAGAACTCTACTCAGATAGTCGCACTATTGACATTAATATCCGGAGTCAACAAATCACATGGATAGATTAAGAGATGGATATAGAGAAAAACATAGATGGTTTTGATGTTGACTAAGTGAACGATGTTTCTCATATCTGTCTGAAGGCCACTGCCAAAATGAACTTATTCTAATGGACTGAGATACGCGTATGACTAATATCAACACAACTGGCATATACAAGGGAACCAGTGGTCGATAATCCTAATTCTAGATCAACTCGTCTGGCATGTACAAGGGAACCAACGGTCAATTTATTCACTGAACAATTAACTTTTTTTAACAACATAATTAGATCTTGCGCATCCAAGTGCATGCTTCTTGTCAGCAGATTACATGGCAATTCTCGTGCATCCTGCGTTCCACGCTTGTTTAGGCGACAAAGACAGGGATAACACACACATATTTCTATCTAAGTGTTTTTTTTTTTGAGAATTATTCCGTTTGGTCTAATTGGTCTGGTCTTTTTTTTCCTTTTTTTAATATCGCAATCACTCTATTTCACCCTAGCAGTGGTAACAACTTGAATCGTGAGCCCCACCTAATCACTTAGAGAAACATATTTTAAAAAGAAAACAAAATAAAAATAGAAGTGAAAAGGACTCAACGAGATATGGTGAAACTACCATGTTATTTCTAACACCTGAGCTCTGTGCTTTTATGAATAGACTCTTTAGATGTCTCCATCTAATCAGATTGGTTCCTCAACTCCTACAACCAAGATGCTTCCATCCACTTAGATTGGTTAGTGACATCCTTAATAAGCATAAATTTCTAGGCTTTGGAGTTTATTTATTGCAACTAAAAAGTTTCTCCCATACCCCCAAACTTAAATCTAACATTGTCCTCAATGTTCTAAAGATAAAATTAAAAGCATGAACAAGGAGAAACTGTTACCATTTGAAGCAAAAGAGATAAGGAAAGATATTACCGTGTCGCATGAATATTGGGTTACCTCCCAAGAAGTGCTAAGTTTAACGTCTTCAGCCAGACATAAGAAAGGATTAGTCACCTCATATCATAAAGCAATAACTGAAACAATCGTGGATCATCTGCATCAAATAAAAGGAAACTGCAACAAACCAAGAATAAACATAGCACACCTTTGCCTAGTTTCCAGTTGAAGACAACTATATCTAGTTGTGGTTCATGTAGGACCAGAATATCGCTACAATACCTTTCTGCGAGATTAACAACGCTTCCCAGCGAGCAATACCGCAAGCTTTTAACAACACCTGGCGAATGTCACAAAAGAAGTCAAAAGAATGACGTAATAGCTGACTATTAAAGAAAACATAAGAAAAGCATGTTTTTCCCACGATGGTTACAAAGCTTGCGAGAATGAACATCGTAACTATCGCGGTACAATCGCAGAACCAATCCGAAATAAGAGTAAAACTTAGCTGTCATCCACTATGTAACTACCCTATAAATATAGACCCAATATTTCCAGAAAAGGATGATGTATTTTTGAGAATTAAGAAAGTCTTGAGGAGAGAGAAACTTCAAGAGAATAGTTGTAATCTTGAATTCTTCCATTTCTGTAAACATTTCTGAGACCAAAATAATAAAGTGTCGTTTTTAATCTTCAATTATGAGTTGATTATAGCAAAATCTTAACAAGGGTGTAGTGTGGGAAATCCTTCAACTACATTTTGGTAGCAAAAAACAGGATTGAATTAGCAAAATCATAGAAAAAGGTGAAGAAGAAGATAAGAATTGTTCAAGATTAAGAAAATCATAAAACAAATCAGTGAGATATTTGAAGGAAGGATGATTAGAATCAAAGAGGATTGTAGAAAATTGGAGTGTGGAATGGTAACAAGAACAATGATTGATAGATTTCATGAAAATATTAAGGGGAAGATACACAAACGGGATTTTGAAGGAAGGAAAATTATGACGGTGGAAAAAATATCACCATTGAAAGATTGGGAAAAGCAGGAGATCACATTTACAGCAGCAGAAATACCAAAAGAAAATCTAAGTCATACATCTCCATTGGTAATCACAGTATCCGCTATACCAATGAGAAAGGAGGAATCAATAAAATCTGTAGAAGAATGGGTTATGAATAGAACTTTGGTGGATGCAGGAAGTTCTGTAGATATAATATTTTATCATACTTTCAAGAAAATGGGATATAAGGATGAAGAAATGTCTTATTCAACATATCATGTTCATGGCTTTGGAAAATCTATAACAAAACCTAAAGGCGAGATAATGGTACGAATTCCACTAGGGGAGATTGAAACACAAGTAAAGTTATATGTGGTAGATGTGGAATCACCGTATAACATGATATTAGGAAGACCATGGATACACACAATCAAGGATGTTGCATCAACATTGCATCAATGCATCAAATTTTCTATACCCAGTGGAATTGGAAAAATTAGAGGAGACACAGATTTTGCAAAACTGTGTTACCAAATAGAAGTAAGAAATTATGAAGAACGTCCAAAGCTGCGAAAGGATCGTAGGAAATTGGCGAGAGAAACAAAGAAGGAAGAAGAATTTAAAGTTTACGTGATAAGGGCAAAAGAAGGAAAAGGAATACCCAGCGAAATCTCGCAAGAAGGAGATGAACTCGCGAGAGTTATGAAAACACCAACACCAATGGGAGAACCTGAAGCCAGTTATGTTGCAGCAGAACCAACAAAGGACATAAATATTGGGAGTGAAGAAGAACCTAAAATGCTGAAAATTGGGACTAGAATGGAGGCAGATGAGGAAGAAAGAACTATAAATATCTTGCGAGAATATAAAGATATCTTCGCGTGGAGCATGGATGATATGCCAGGGATAGATCCGTCAATAGCATGTCATAAATTATAAATCAACAAAAACATAAGACCATTTAAGCAAAGAATAAGGAAAATCGCAACAACATATCATTCTCAAATAGAAGAAGAATTACAGAAGATGCTCGACGCAGGAATTATAAGGCAAGCAAAATATCCAGAGTGGATTGCAAATATGGTGGTGATCCAAAAGAAGAACAAGGGGATAAGAATTTGCATAGATTTCACTGATTTAAACAAAGCTTGTCCTAAAGATAGTTTTTCGTTGCCAGATTTCCCACAGATGGTTGAATCAGCAGCGGGAAATGCAAGAATATCATCGTTGGATGGATATAAAGGATATAATCAAATCCCTCTCGCTGAAGAAGATCAAGAACATACCGCATTTTTTGCTCCAAGAGGATTATATTGTTATACAAAGATTCCTTTTGGCTTACGAAATGTTGGTGCAACGTATCAAAGAATGGTGGAGAATGTGTTTGCAAAGTGGATCCACAAAACATTAGAAGTGTATGTATATGATATGCTGATTAAAAGCAAAGAAGCTGAGAATCATGTACAAGATCTGAAGAAGATTTTTGATCAGATGCGATAATTTAACATTAAAGTGAATCCCGATAAGTGTACTTTTGGAGTAACTTCAGGCAAATTTTTGGGGTATATTGTATCAAAAGAAGGAATACAAGTTGATCCGGAAAAAGTACAAGAAATTCGCGATATGCCCACGCCTGGGACGGTAAAAGATGTGCAAAAATTGAATGGACTCTTAGCCTCGCTAGGAAGATTCATCTCGCGATCTTCAGACAAATGCAAATATTTTTCGATATACTCAAGAAGGGAACAAAATTCAAGTGGACAGATGAATGTGAAAAGGCTTTTCAAGGAATAAAAGTACATTTAATGAACATAACTATCTTACAGAAAGCTGAACCGGGAGAAGAACTATTAATTTATCTCGCAACAACCACATATGCGCTAAGTGCTGTGTTGCTGCGAGTAAATGCAGGGGTTGAAAAACCAATTTATTACATCAGCAAAACGTTCAATTCTGCATAGAGAAATTATTCAAAGATTGAAAAACTAATTATAGCATTGGTGCATGCAGCTTTTAAGCTTCACATCTACTTTCAAGCACATAAGGTCAAAGTGTTAACAAAAGTACCAATTGAGTCAGTAATGAAAAATTCAAAAAGATCAGGCAGAGTTGAGAGATGGAATGCACAAGTAGGACACTTTGATATTCAATATGAAGTTTTATCCTCGCCAAAGTCACAAGTTATTGCAGACTTCTTAGCTGAATTTCCTTTAGAAGATGATGAAGTTATGGAAGAGATGATGGATGTAGAAGAGGAACATGGAGATCCAAAAGAACCATTAACAGAACCCGACAGATGGGAGATATTGGTGGCTGGATCATCAAATGGAGAAGGAAATGGGATTTGAGTTGTTTTTATTTCACCAGAAGGAGAGAAAACAACTTTTTCATTTAGATTGGAATTTGCATCCACTAATAATGAGACAGAATATGAGGCCGTGATTCATGCTTTAAAATTTGCGGTAGAAATGAAGTTGGAAAATGCTAGAATCACCAACGATTCACAGTTGGTTATTCGCCAGATAAAAGGAGAATACACAACAAACAAACCATCTTTAAGAAAGTATAAAAGATTAATCGAAGAATTATCTGCGAGAATTCCAAAAATAAAATGGAGACACATATCAAGGAAAGATAATAGGCGCGCAGATGCTTTTGCTTTCATATCAAGTATGATGACAAATCCAGCTGCGAGGTGCATAAAAATTCAAACACTTTTATTACCAGCGATAAACAAGGAAGAAGAAGAGGAAGATGTGATGATGGTAGAAATTAGCGAAGAAGAATTAAAGAGCAACATTACAGATTGGCGAGCAGATCTTCATGCATACTTGGCAAGAGGAGAAATCCCAAGAAATCGATTGGCACATAAATTAAAAAGTAGGGCAACCAATTATGAATTAAGAGATGGAGTATTATATCGCAGATCTTTTAGTGGACCATCGCTAAGATGTTTGACGAGGGAAGAAGGACAAAAAATATTGAAGATGTTGCATAGTGGTGACGCTGGAAATCATAGTGGAGGAAGATCTTTGGCATATAGAACAAAAATCCAAGGCTATTACTGGCCATATATGCATGAAGATGCAAAACAACTCTCAAGGCGTTGCAAAGATTTCCAGCGATATGGAAAGAGGATACATGCACTAGGAGCACCATTATCATATTCAACAAGTGTATGGACTTTTGGGAAATGGGGGTTAGATATTGTGGGACCATTTGTTCCTGGTTCTGGACAAAGAAGATATCTAATTGTCACAACAGATTGTTTCACAAAATGGGGAGAAGTAAAGGCAGTACAACATATCCGCGATAAAGATATTTTTACATTCATATTTGAGAATATAATTTGTAGATTTGGGATTCCAGCACAGTTGGTGTCTGATAATGGAAAGAAATTTGAAGGGAAAAATATAGAATTACTCCTCAATGCATTTAAGATAAAATATGGAAAGTCTACTCCTTTATACCCACAAGCAAATGGTCAAGCTGAAGCAACCAATAAGACAATCGCATACATCCTAAAAAAGAAGCTAGAAGGGTATCACAGAGCATGGTGCGATCAAGTGCATAATGCAATATGGGCTTACAATATAACTAGACAAGAAGCTACTGGAATGTCACCTTTTTGTTTGACATATGGAGTTGAAGATGTGTTACCAACGGAAGTAGCTATTCCTACAACAAAAAGAGAGGCTTGGGAAAGAAATCTAAGTGCTGGAATGATTTTAAATAAATTAGACGAATTAGAAGAAAAAAGAGAAAAGACTTTACGACATATGGAAAATTACCAGCGAAGATTAGCTCGCGAGTACAACAAACGCGTTAAAAAATGTGAGTTTCAACCTGGTGATTTAGTGCTGCGAGAAACACCAAGTTATCAGCGAGAGAATGGTGGAAAGTTGGCGAGAAAATGGGATGGACCGTATATCATTAAAGAGATAGTTGGAACTGGGGCATACAAACTAATGGACCTTGAAGGGGGAGATGTTGGTCAAAGACTTGACAGGCCATGGAATAAACTATTTCTGAAAAAGTATTATCAATGACAACTTCTGCAAGATAAGAGATACTAGTACGTTGAATGATGAAACAAATAATAAATTTTTCCTTATCTACTACAACTGAGAAATTCTTCTGATAACAAAGCAAAGCAATATCTGCGAGCATAATCGCATGAAAGGCGAATAAAATTTCGCAGAGATTAATAGAATGGGACGAACCTTTATGGCGTGCACCCTAGTTCGCGAATAAAATTTCTCAAGAGGAAAATGTAAGACCTAATAGTGCATCATATAAGGGGGTATCTATTTACATGACTCAGGGATAAGGTTATACCGCTGCTGGAATTTGAGTTATGAAGATGTTGGGGTTAAAGAAAACCTATTCAGGAGAGGGATCTTGGATTTCTAACTATATAAGGTTATACCCTGGTTAGACGACTAAGAACCTCTTCTAAGGAGTTCAGAGTATGACCAAGACGCCGAGGTTCACGGATGAGTCAAGGGTACTCGGGGCGTACGAAACTACCATGGCCATCCTTGGCAAGTCTTGGCTATGATGCACTCGGCCCGAAGAAAACCCCACTTAGGGTGCAGTCTTGTAACTATAAACCATATAGGCATAAAGGATAAGAGGCTGCGAAAACAACTGGTTGTTGGAAAATCTGGATAGGAGGAGCTAGTCTTGTATGGCCGATGTGCCCTCCTTGAAGGGGAAACCAGGGGGAAGATAAGGGCGGCACCCTCCATTAGGGAGTTGATAAGTGTCTTAAGACGACAATGTCATAGGGCTTTGTGATCGTCAGAACATTTAGGCCTATCACATTGTCACGTGACGTAAATTATACAGAGGCAACAAGCCAAAAGAGATATGTTTAGATGAGATCAATGTGTTTTTACATGAAAATGTAAGGACGTCATGCGATTTCATCGCAAGACGGCAATGTCATGGAACTTTATTCTCGCTAGAGGATTTAGATCTGTCATATTGTCGCAGAAAGTTCAAAGAAAAATGGATAAGGCAAGATCAATGGATTTTTACATGCAAATGTAGAGATGTCCTGCGATTTTGTCGTAAAAGGAAAAATTTGGCAAAATAAGACCTTTAACTAGGAAGGCAAAATAACACCATCAGAATAATATTAAACATTAACTATTTCATTACAGGGGATATATTTGTTCATCTCAGGGGATTTGGAAATATTTTTTCATCGCAGGGGATATATGAGAAGGCAACCTTTGTCAGAATTTTTCGGAATATCGCAAGAATTCATTAAATCGCAGATCGCAAAAAGAAAAAATGGGAAATAATTCCACATCTCAAGAAATTTAATGAAGGGCAAGTAGGGGAATGAATAAATAAGATCTCATTATCTTCCTTGAGAATGTTCAAAGTAAACAAAATTAAAGGTTGAATTCTAAAAGTTGCAAAAATTACACTACACGCAAGAAAGGAAAAGGAAAAGAAAGCAAGAATGAAATTCAATCTTCAGCGATGGTCTCGCCAGACTCAGGGTTTTTGCCATTATTGTCAGCATTACCAACTTTTTTGTCATTTCGAGTTTCTCCTTCTCTGGGAGAATCCTTTTCTTCTTCTTCTGGATTATTCTCTTCAACATCTTCTTCAACAGATGCATATTCTAAATCCTTGTCCATGGGGAGAGGGACTTCATCATCATCAACTTCTAGAGGAAGAAAAGATACAGGAGGGAGAGAATGGGATATCTGAATATCGTTCACAAGAACTTCAGCACTAAGGTGAACCTTGCGAAGGAAACCTCTGTCACGATTTCTAATTTCTATATTTTTGAAGTACTCAAGATAGTCAAGTCTTCTCTCTGCCTTATCGCGAACTTCTACAAGATCATAAATGAGAATTTTGTTTTCTTTGCGAACTTTATCCAATTTATCAGTAAGATCAGTGATGTTGGAATGAAGATTTCTTTCATATTCTGCGAGCAACAAAAATGATTAAATATTATTGAGACAAAGATCTCGCAAGAAACATAACGTAAAATTTGACAGAAAGATCAACAAATAAGGCAGTCAATTGACTACCTTCTTTTTGAGAGGTTAAGTTTTGGATTAATGTAAAGAAACAGTTCTCCCATTGATTCATAGCGTCATCAAATTTATCGCCAACCATACCCTTCAGACGAGATTTCATGTTTTCTTATTTGGAGTGTAGATACGAATTTTCCTTTGCTAATAAAGAATGAGATTTCTTTAATTGGGAGTACTGGTCTTGAAGCTCGCTGGCCTTTAAACTAAGAGTTAATCTACCCTTAATAAGTTTATCCTTATCAGCGGCAGATGATTCAGTTACTTCCTTGAGTTCATCTTTAAGAGAGCGAAGAGATCGCTCTTGATTATCACATATTCTCTGTAGATTACTCAATTGATGTGAAGAAATCGCCATCAAGCTTGAAAATATATGTTTCTCTTGGGATAAAGTTCTATTTTCATATGATAAAGATTCTATCGCCAAGTTAAACTTGATTAACAAATATGAGAGACGAGTAACCTCATTACTTAATAAAGTTTGACTTTGCGATAGTTGATTATTCTCATTAGTAAGATTATCTATTTGATCAATCGAATATGTGTAGAGATTATCTAGTCTATTATACTGGTCCATCCAAGAATCTATTTCAACACGAGCTTCTTCATCAATAGATTCAAATTTAAGTCTTTCCATGAAACGAGTCTGATTTGAAACTAATATATGAACCAAGAATTTAAGAAGGAGACTTGAGTACAGAGGATATGAAAGCAAAATAGAAAGACAAAAGAGTAGAGGCAAGAAAATTGTACCTTTCAGCTCGTCATTTTTTCTGCGAAGGTTCTCGCAGTTAAGTGAATAATTGCGAAGCATATGGTTCAGCGTATCACATTCAGAAATTTTGACTTGAAGGCTTTTTCTTAGAGCTTCAACTTTATTTTCTAAAGATGCTCGTGAAGCAGTATTATCAGAGCCAAAATATTTGAGTAAGGTCTCGCAAACTTCATATTGGAGAGAGTCAGTAGAAGATTTTCTAGCATTATCTAAAATATTAGATAAAATTTTAAAAGCAACATCAACTCCTGCTAAGGTTGATGCAGAGGCTTCATTTGATGGAGGAAGAGATGTAGAGGGTGAAGTAGTAACGAGGACAAGTTGACGATTTGAGTCATTTGCGATGGTTGTATTATCAGAAGGAGGAGTATTGGGAAAAATAATAGTTGAAGGCAATAAAGGGCTAGAAGGAATTTCAGTCACAACAATTTCAGGAGCCTGATTTGTCAAAGAATCAAAATAAATAGAGGTGTTGGCAGCGGTATTCTCGCAGATAAAAGAAAGAGGATCCAATCACGAGGGTGTAGGAGTAACTCTCGCAGGTTTTAACGTGGGGATGGTGAAATCAGCCTCAAGAACTTTAAATTGACGAGGTCTTTTGGGAGGATTAGCTATGTTCTCGACATTCTGCGAATAATAATTAGATGAGAAACAGAGGCAACAATATTGTTATTAAGAAATAGGATGTGTTTATTACCACCTTATCATTCGCAGAACTTCTCTTCTTCTTATCAGTTGGCCCTTTGCGAGCATTAGGGTTTTGAACTGAGGATTGGGTGTTGGGGATAGTTCCACTGAAGAAAAGACATAATATGAGAGTTATGAAGGATCAAATAGAGAAAATCGAAGAATATGAGTAAAAATTGAATCAAATAGAGATTATAATCAAAAAACATACCTTGATGACTCCATTAGACCAGTAGTAGTCGTGTTATAGTCTCGGGAGGGCTTACAAGAGATATACCCACAAAACCTTTACTCCAGACCCTAGATATCTATGCAGAACCTTGGAAGGCACTAAAGAATCTCCTTGGTTGGCATACTTATTGACTACAGGAAGAAGTACCATGATGCGAAATTCCAATTGATGTACACGAGTTTTCACTCAAGCATACTAAAATTCATATATAAGTGACAAAACTCTACTCAGATAGTCGCACTATGGACATTAATATCCTGAGTCAACAAATCACATGGATAGATTAAGAGATGGATATAGAGAAAAACATAGATGGTTTTGATGTTGACTAAGTGAATGATGTTTCTCATATATGTCTGAAGGCCACTGCCAAAATGAACCTATTCTAATGGACTGAGATACGCGTATGACTAATATCAACACAACTGGCATATACAAGGGAACCAGTGGTCGATAATCCTAATTCTAGATCAACTCGTCTGGCATGTACAAGGGAACCAGCGGTCAATTTATTCACTGAACAATTAACTTTTTTTTAACAACATAATTAGATCTTGCGGATCCAAGTACATGCTTCTTGTCAACAGCTTACATGGTAATTCCCGTGGATCCAGCGTTCCACGCTTGTTTAGGCGACGAAGACAGGGAAAACACACACATATTGCTATCTAAGTGTTTTTTTTTTTTTGAGAATTATTCCGTTTGGTCTAATTGGTCTGGTATTTTTTTTCCTTTTTTAATATCTCAATCACTCTATTTTACCCTAGCAGTGGTAACAACTTGAATCGTGAGCCCCACCTAATCACTTAGAGAAACATATTTTAAAAAGAAAACAAAATAAAAATAGAAGTGAAAAGGACTCAACGAGATATGGTGAAACTACCATGTTATTTCTAACACCTGAGCTATGTGCTTTTATGAATAGACTCTTTAGATGTCTCCATCTAATCAGATTGGTTCCTCAACTCCTACAACCAAGATGCTTCCATCCACTTAGATTGGTTAGTGACATCCTTAATAAGCATAAATTTCTAGGCTTTGGAGTTTATTTATTGCAACTAAAAAGTTTCTCCCATACCCCCAAACTTAAATCTAATATTGTCCTCAATGTTCTAAAGATAAAATTAAAAGCATGAACAAGGAGAAACTGTTACCATTTCAAGAAAAAGAGATAAGGAAAGATATTACCGTGTCGCATGAATATTGGGTTACCTCCCAAGAAGTGCTAAGTTTAACGTCTTCAGCCAGACATAAGAAAGGATTAGTCACCTCATATCATAAAGCAATAACTGAAACAATCGTGGATCATATGCATCAAAAAGTGTTAACACAGATAAAAGGAAACTGCAACAAACCAAGAATAAACATAGCACACCTTTGCCTAGTTTCCAGTTGAAGACAACTATATCTAGTTGTGGTTCATGTAGGACCAGAATATCGCTATAATACCTTTCTACGAGATTAACAACGCTTCCCAGCGAGCAATACCGCAAGCTTTTAACAACACCTGGCGAATGTCACAAAAGCAGTCAAAAGAGTGACGTAATAGCTGACAATTGAAGAAAAGCATGTTTTTCCCGCGATGGTTACAAAGCTTGCGAGAATGAACATCGTAACTATCGCGGTACAATCGCAGAACCAATCCGAAATAAGAGGAAAACTTAGCTGTCATCCACTATGTAACTAC
Source organism: Papaver bracteatum (assembly GCA_023529315.1). Classification (NCBI taxonomy): domain Eukaryota; kingdom Viridiplantae; phylum Streptophyta; class Magnoliopsida; order Ranunculales; family Papaveraceae; genus Papaver; species Papaver bracteatum. Next base: position 3,474,256 of record JAJJWX010001246.1, read on the forward strand.
CCTATAAATATAGACCCAATATGTCCAGAAAAGGATGATGTATTTTTGAGAGTTAAGAAAGTCTTGAGGAGAGATAAACTTCAAGAGAATAGTTGTAATCTTGAATTCTTCCATTTCTGTAAACATTTCTGAGAACAAAATAATAAAGTGTCGTTTTTAATCTTCAATTATGAGTTGATTATAGCAAAATCTTAACAAGGGTGTAGTGTGGGAAATCCTGCAACTACAGTTCATGTTCAGGTTCAATAAAGGGGTCTAAATAAAATATTTTCATAGGTTGCACCTCCTCATAAGTAAGATCTGATTTGTTAGGTTCTAAGGTCTGGAAAAATTTAAAAGCACACAATAATAACCTGAATAATTGAGGATCCTCTAAGTCAATCAGATTTGACTTACACAGTTGACTATAATGAGAGTGGTGGTCATTCTTAAGCAAATGTGTCAATTCTAGTTTCTTAAAATAATTAGGTTTAGTCTCAGAACTTAATAACTGACACATTTGGAATTCAAACATTCCCACAACTGGTAGAAAAATATTTGGTGGGAAAACAAAGTCAATATGGGTATCATAGCCTGGATAGACCACATCAACCAGGGGATGGATTTCTAACAATTGAACTTCTTTATGGACATCACTAGGTTCAGGAAAACGTATATGAAGATAATCTTGTAAAATGGTTAAGGCACATATGTCGATTCCCAAGTGAGGGATCTTTATAAGAGCTAAAGGTAAAGCACGGGGAGAATGATGATCACCCCCAAACTTATAGTTTTGGGAGTCTCTAGATAGACTAGCTATAATTTCCCTAATTTCTAGATCATCGAAATCATGAAAATGGTCAATTGCTTCTTGCAGGTCATATTCAGGTGACACATCCTCATACATATTTAAAAGCTCTACGAGTTCATCTTCTTCGTCTAAGACTATTATTTCTAAATCCTTGGACTCTAAAACAGTATTCTCAGGATAAACCCGTTCCTCTAAACCATTATCGGCTTCGTAAAAAGGAAATACTACATCGTCTAAAACGGGGGTATATCTAGTCAAATCCTCGTCCTTTTGAATAGGTGAATAATTATTAAAATTATTTGGATTTGAACTAGAAATAACATCATTATAAAGCTCAATTGGAGTAGAAAATTCCTGATCACTATGCATACATATTTCAAATTCTTCATCAACATTATCCTCATCATCATTAGTACTATCCTCATCATCATAGTAATATGAAAATGGTTGAACCTTATCTAAAGTATTGCTTCAAATTCTAACCTCGTCATCTTGATTAAGTAAATAAAAAATTTCCTCATTTTCAAGGGTGATTTTTGAAGCAATGTATTGGCAATTCAGTGTAATTCGAGCAATTCTCTCTTCTGTCTCTAACTCAAACCTACGTGTTGACTCAGAAAACTCACGTGTTGACTCGGTTAACTTACATGTTGACTCAACTAACTTCCTGAGGTTATCTTCTAAAGAAGGTTCACTCATTGTTACATTTCTTTCATCCATAACTAAGTCATTTGTGTCTGCTAACTTATGTTCTGACTCAAGTAACTTACGTGTTGACTCAATTATATTACGTGCCTCTTCTAGTTGAGGAGAAATATAAGAATCTTTCTCATATGACTGATACACATGTGGATAGTAATTGGGCTCACCATGGTAAGACCCATATCCTTCAAAAGGATGGCGTTCCCAACCACTATTCACACTATAGTCATAATAAGCATAATGTCCATGTTGAAAATCAGTCGGGTATTCACTGTACTGGCTATTATAATACCAATTCGACATTTTTATGTGCATGTGCAAATGAAAATGCTGGGTTGACTATTTTGGGTAGGCTTGAGTTACCTTTAGCAAAATATACCTACAGTCAGAGACTGGTCAAAGGTACGAGGCTAAGGCTTGTAGTGTTTCGGATGATAACTCCCAAAGGGTTCACCGTACTAAACCACGTGTTTTCCTACTAATCGGTGCCAGATGATGCAATATGAAGTGTATGTGTGCTTTAGTGTTTGTGTTTTTTTTTAATATATACAAATAAACAAACAAAAAAAAAAGTTCCAAAAAAAAAAGTTTGGGATTTTCTGCTCTTTTAGGCAAGTCCAACTTTCCACCTTTAGTTTCCAGAAAAACCTGCACACCAAAAACAAAAATACCTAGAGTAAAATCTAACAAAAGAAACAAAATAAAAAGAAAATAAACCTAAAAAAAGAAATATCTAAAAACTTACCTAAAAACAAGTCCGCGTCGGCAGCGCCAAAAATTGATGAGATTTTAATTGTTGTAGAAAGTGGTAGTAAGAATGTCGTTCACTCGGACTCGTTGAGGTTGATTTTAAGACTTAATAACAAAAGTATATACAAAATGTGTCACAAATATCGAGAGGACTTGGACTTGGGATTCCACCATTAATCACATTCAATTGGTTCATATAATGACTCATAACAATTCTAGCTCTTTTGTTGACTCTTTTCTTTGCCAAAAGTAGATTTCTAAAAAATTAGATGTAAATCACAAGCATGGTATATCAAAAGCTCTTATGTCTAAGCATACACCATCAAACGAAATCACAACTAATTAGTAAAAATCATAAATCAATTAAAATAAGTACAAAAAGTCATAAAGAATCAATTATAGTTACCAAACAATTGTGATAAGGCTTCCTCCGTCATCCCAGTGATGGGGTTTAGCTCTTCATGGTGCAAACACTCTCAAAATATGAATTCATTGCTCAAAGGTGTATTAAAGATGAAAATACAAAGAAAATCAATAAAACAGATCAACTGCAACGTTTATATGCGTTACAGATCGACTGTTACTAACGATACAGAAGATATAAGACTGCTGGGAACGATACTATGTGTGTGTCGTAGATAAACCACATTTATATGCGACTGACTTGGGTCGTCTAATGTTTTTCATTTTCGTCTTCTTCCTCCTGCTGCTGCAACTTTCTCTGCAGCGTGATTTCTTCGTACCTGAGCTTCCCCTAAACTATGTATAGACCCCAAAATCCTCGACCATCCTCTGCTTGACTCCAAACGACCTATATATACTCGACAGGTCAATAAAATCGCGGAAAAATCTTCACAATCTTTTCTTTTCCTCCACACCAAGTTACAGATTTATTTCTTTTCTTATCTCGTGCACGCTTCACCTCATTATTTCAAGCTCCCAAAAATAGATAAGAAAGAATCCTACGATGATATCTTCCCTTAATGCTTGCGTACATTCCCTAAATAACCAAAAACCAAACCCGAGAAACTCTTCCCTATTTTAAACGGAATCACCAAATATACGAAGATTTGCTTCTTGTATTAACTCCCAAACACGTCATTCATCCTGTTTATTAGGTAAATACTTAATCCCATGTTTAACTTCACGTCAAAATCTTGCCAGAAATCACCCTTCTCTGTTTTGCTTAAACCGGTGAATTAACCGATGATCCAACCCAATTCGATGGACTCAAACACCTATACCTACCCTGTCTTGCCATAACAAGTCCATCCCATAAGAAATCCGCCATTGAATCTCTTTCAAACTCTTCAAAAATTGGATCTGTAATCTGCCAGTAAACTGTGTACTTTTTCCCGCCAAATTTTCACTTTTGAACGAAGAAGATGAGGTGCCCCTGATCCAAAAGTTGGGCGCCTTTAACAGATGAGGTGTAAATAGCAGCAAGGTTCCCCTTAGTAATTGAGGTGACCCTTATCCAAATGAGTGGTGCCTTTAGTAATTTTCTCCCACGAGCGCTAAAACCACTTTTCGAGTCAATTTTTCCGCACAAGTGTATTTCTCCAAAAACACCTACAAAGACATAAAAAGCCGAAATAAGTACAAAAATGGGTTCCAAGAATATAGAAAATCGAGATCACAAGGATTTTTGCTCCCAACGTAACAAGGACGTCGCGCTCGCTGCTCGAGAAGGCTGGTTGTTGCTTGTGTTGAGTACAAGTCTTTGGACCAACATCGGGCATTGGGCTTGTGGTCTAGACGAGACTTTTTGCTTGCATCGGTGGAAGTCTTTATACTCGCGTGCAAGGAGAGATTTTATGCTTGCAAAAAAAGCAAGACTTTGTTGCTCACGTGCAAGGTTAGTCTTTAGGTGCTTGCAGTGTGATGCAAGGCTAAACATTGAACGAGTCTATGAAATCCTCGTCTCGAACTCGATCATGTCGCTATCCACGAACCTCGAACTCGATCAACTCGTTATCCACGAACCTCGAACTTGATCATGTTGTTGTACTCGAACACAAGAATTTTTTTCTTCCTGGTTGTAGGAAATAGAAAGACGATTCGAACGAGCCAAAAATCACTCAATTCGGACTTAAATGAAGAAGTTATGGACGAAATAAGATTTTAATGAACCGAACATGCTGGTGCTGACGTGGTAGGTCAGTTGTTGATGTGGCGCTACTGACTATGCCTGTGTTGCTGATGTGTCGTTGCTGAGTATGCCGAACCAATGATGTGGCCACTCGTTTGATCCGAACTATCTGACTGAGTTGGATCAGCTGCTTAGTGATTGGACCTAACCCGAACCAGACTGGCTGAACCGTATCATCTAGTGAACCAGTTGGTTGGGTTGGGCTTCCAATCACGCTTTCTGCAACATCTATTACTGTTATTGTTCTCTGGATTCGGCAACGCCTCTGCAGCTGTTTTCGTAACGGTTTATTCAACTATTTCGTAATGGTTTTTATAAAAAAAATTGTAACAGTTTGGTGCGGACAATACATTTTTTCTTCTCTTTTTTCTTGCTGATTTTTCCTAAGAATTCGTGCATTATTTTTACCCCACTTTTCTCAATGATAAAACACGATTGTTTTACGTGAATCCCCTTAGTCGGTGCCAATATTTGTGCCCAAATTTACTTCTAGGCACTAACACGATTGATTAGTGATAATGATGCGAAACTAGGATTAGAAAACGAATTAAATAAAAATAAAGGAGATAAGAATTTAACGTGGTTTGGCAAGCGATGCCTGCATCCACAATGGAATCCCGTCGGGAGAGATTTTATTGATGTATGTATTACATTAGTATTTCTTCGGGTTAGCTAACCTAGAAATTCCTTATCCCCTTAGGGTATAGGATACATGTATTTATATAGCTAAGTTAAACCCAAACTCCCTGATACTTTATATATGAGAATCTCTCAGGTGATATGAATATATTAACATTGTTGTTTACTTTTACAGATAAACAAGAAATAGAAATAAGTAAAAGATATATAACGTTCTTAAACTGCTAAATCTATAGACTACGGAAACGAATATCTTCAAGCACGCCAACTCCTCTGATAATTGAAAAACACTAAAGTGGGAACATATGAGCACATCATCCTAAAAGGGTGCTCAATGGAAAACAAGTACTCTCAAATAATCACTAACACACTTCACAGTTCTAAAGAACAACAGTAAGCTATAATACAATAATAATCTAAAACATTCAACGATTCATGCAACATAAAGCAAGATAAGTATGTCTAAGTACTCCGTGCTAAATTACAGTCTAGCATTTAATAATTTATTAATTTGATGAAATTTATCCATATAACTAATCTTACATTTTTTATTAATTTTTAAATCTTACATTTTTATTATTTAAAATTTTCATTAATTTTAAATCATCATTTTATCAAAATTAAATCATTTTAAATTATTACACAATTTACTTATTTATTTAATAATTATATATTTATATATATACTAATACTTTTTCATTAAACTCATTTTATCTCACATCATTTTACTTACTCAAATATATATATATATATATATATATATATTTCTACTTTCACATATTCAATTTAATTTTATATTATTTATTTAAATATACAAATTTAATTCCTTTATTAAAATACCAATATCGTATTTCATATTAAAAATAAATTTACTTTATCGAAAACAAAAATATAATAATAAAAACTAGCTAAACAATAAGAGAAATATTTTAAGTTTAGGTTTACAGGTCAGTGGAAGGCAGCCTGGCGACAAGCTGGGCGCCAACCCCTTTATCGATATAACTAATTCAGATTTGATTTTACGTAAATCTATAATATCTGCTATTTTAATTTTACAATTATACAATACTTTAAATTTGTTAATAACATAACTATTAAAATACTAGTATCAGTAGTGTTATTATTCTCCCTATCTTTATTATTATCGTTATTGGTTTGTATATAGTCACGTTGGTATACTAAGTCTTAATCCTCTACATATGACTCTATATTCACGTAAAGATTGATATAATTCATTTTATTTATTCATATTGATTTTCGTATACTATATCTTATTAAATATTGACCTTGCTAATTTTAATATGATTTATATTTGAATCTGCATAAAATTTTAATATACCCTAATAGCCTTTAGATTTTGCTATTATTTTAAAGTATCATACTAATATGCAAATTTATTTTCTTTTAAGTCTAATATTGTGCTAAGTATCCAAATATTATTATTACTACTTCTTGTGTATTTGTCACATATTGAATCATTTATTGGACTAAAGATAATTTGAGTATAAAATTACTAACAATTTTAGTAAGGGATATTTAATGTTTGGCACCGGCAAATGACCAACACATTGGCTTGGTACCTAATATTTTAAAAATTAGGATTTGGTACCTAGATTCATCTTTGACTGTCAAGTCAAGACGTAGGACTAACACTCTGTTAAATGATAAATACTACTTCTGACACGTAGATAACCACTTAACAGTGTTATAATTTCGTTAACACGTGGACATATTATAAAAAAAATCCAGCCGTTTATTAAATAATATCAGATCCAATGGCTCAAGACTAGACCCTAAGGCCTTCTTCATCTTTCTCTCCGCCATTAATGGTGAGTCTAAAACTGTCACAAGCTTTCCTAAGAAGTAAAACTGTCACCACCATCACATCCAGATGAAAGAGTAAGGGGGTATTGTTACAAAAGCAATCAAAAAAAAAAATCAACATCAATTACTGAACAAACTAAAAGAATGTTTATGATTAATGTAATGTTATTACAATGATAAGTTTCCAGTAGTTCTTACAAACACATATGGGAGGTATTTATACACTGTAACACAGACAACTATAGTCAAGTCAACAAGACCTTGACTACTAGTATTATATCCTAATATACCCCCCTCAAGCTTTACAAAACACAGAAGTAAAGATTGAAAACAAGAAAGAAAAACTGAAAAACAGAAGAAGACATATGCTCAACAAGAGCCAAGATGTCTAATCTGAAAACAGAACTCAACAAGAGCCAATTCAACTGAAAAAAACTCACCTAGCAAAGGCCTGAGTTTGCAGAAAAACATATGCTCAACAAGAGCCAATATTACTATGAAACACTAAGTAATAGCTGTTGTAGTAGAATCAGCAGCAGCAGTAGAAGTAACAGATGCTAGTGTAACAGAAGAATGAACCAAAACAGATATAAGTCTTGAGAAAGTAGGGTAGCACAATTCCTTTGTAAAAATATCAGCTAATTGATCTTCTGTACAAACATGAACAACCTTAAGAGAGCCTTCATCCACCAATTCTCTTATTGTATGATAATCTACTTCCACATGTTTTGTCCTGGCATGAAAAACAGGGTTAGAAGCAAGACAAATTGCACTTTGATTATCACACTTGACCTGCAGAGGATAAGATACAGAAATATGTAAGTCTAACAGAATATAAGTAAGCCACTATAATTCTGCAGCAGCAACAGTTAGGGATTTATATTCTGCTTCAGCAGAACTTCTAGACACTGTTGGATGTTTCTTTGAAGACCAAGAAATAAGTGAATCACCTATGAAAACAGCATACCCAAAAGTAGATCTTCTTGTATCAGGGCAACCAGCCCAATCTGAATTTGTATAGGCTAGCAGAGAATGAATATCACCTTTATGTAAAGAAATACCAGTGCCCAAACTGCCTTTTAGATACCTCAAAATCCTCTTAACTAGAAGCATATGCTGATCAGTTGGAGCATGCATAAATTGTGATACATAATTTACCCCAAAACATATGTCTGGCTTTGTATGTGTCAAGTATTGAAGACTACCAACTATAGTCCTAAACTCCAAAGGATCTTCCAATAAGACACCATCATGAACATAATATCTTTTCCCTTTATCTACTGGTGTATCACATGGTTTACATTCTAGCATTTTAGCTTTCCTTAACAAATCAAGAGTATACTTCTGCTGTGTCAGAATAAAAGCACTAGCAGACCTAGAAATCTCAATACCCAGAAAATAATGAAGTTCTCCTAAGTCTTTCATAGCAAATTCTTTACTCAAAGCCATAATCAGTTGATGAATGAGTGTAGTAGAATTCCCAGTTAACAAAATATCATCAACATACAATAACAACACCATCATATCTTTTTCAGTTGTATATATAAACATTGAATGATCATTCATGGACTTATGAAAACCAAACTGAATCAAAAAAGAACTAAATCTGTGAAACCATGCCCTTGGTTCCTGTTTTAAACCATACAATGACTTCTTTAGATGACCAACATGATTTGGGAAATCAGGATTTATAAAACCTGGAGGTTGCCTCATATACACATCTTCAGATAAATACCCATGTAAAAAGGCATTTGACACATCTAATTGATTTACTACCCAGCCATTTGTAATTGCTAAAGTAAGAACAACCCTTACAGTTGTAGTCTTAACAACTGGTGAAAAAGTCTCTCCATAATCTACTCCATCCTGTTGATTGTATCCCTGTGCCACTAGTCTAGATTTTAATCTATCTACAGTATCATCAGGTTTGAGTTTAACCTTGTAAACCCACTTACAACCAAGAATATTCATGTGAGGTTCTGGTAAGACATATGTCCAAGTCTCATTAACCTTAAGAGCTTCCACTTCATCCCCCATAGAGCTGACCCATTGTACTATCTTAGATGCTTCTTTATAAGATTTTGGCTCAGTAATAGTATTCAAAGAACAATTAAAAGCATTAGGAATAGGATGTTTAACTGAAAGATTAGTAACAAAATCAGGAAATTATTTTGGTTTTGAAATGCCTTGCATTGATCTAGTGACAACAGAAGGTTGAGGAAAAATAGTTGGATGTATAGTAGAATCTGATGACCCTAACTCAGAACATGTAGGTGAATTATCACTAGATAAAGAAGTAGAAGGTGAAGGAGATGCATAATAGAAAGAAGTTTCATCAAATATGACATGTCTAGATATATGAATTTTCTTAGAAATAGGATCAAAACATCTATAACCCTTATGCATAGGGCTATAACCTATAAAAACACATTTCACTGATTTTGGAGAAAGCTTATCAGTTCTATAATGTCCAAGATAAGGAAAACAAGTTGAACCAAAAATTCTTAAGAAAGAATAGTCAAGAGAAACATGAAAAAGAACCTCATAAGGAGACTGCATTGATAAAACAGGAGTAGGAGTTCTATTGATAAGGAAAGTAGCAGTACGAAAAGCATCAAACCAAAAAGATTTTTGACAAGAAGATTGAAAAAGTAGGGTATTACCCATTTCTGTAATATGCCTGTGTTTCCTTTCTGCTAAACCATTTTGTTCTGGAGTATTTGGACAGGAAAGTCTCAAAAGAATACCTTTAGAATCTAGAAATTGTTTAAAAACTCCTTTTTCCAGTTCACAAGCATTATCAGTTTGAAAACAGTGAATTTTTGTAGAAAACAAATTCTCAGTAAGATTTTTGAAATGAATAAAACAATCTAAGGCATCTGTTTTTAATTTCATTGGATAAATCCAGTGAAATCTACTAGCATCATCTATGAAAACTATATAATATTTGTAACCAGCAAAAGAAAGCACTGGTGATGGTCCCCAAACATCACAATGAATAAGTGCTAGAGGATTTGATTCATGAGTATTTGAAAGATGAAAAGGAAGTCTTTTGCTTTTAACAATTTGACATGGATGACAAAGAGAATCAGAGGACTCAGAATTGAGAGAAATAGACTTCTTTGAGTTCAAATAATGCACAATTTTCTTAGTTGGGTGTCCTAATCTATTATGCCAAACAAAGGGATAAGTAAGCATAGTAGAAAAAGAGGTAAAATGAGAATTTGAGCTGAAAGACAAATTTTGAATGGGATACAAATTATTGATCATTCTACCCTGAGCTAAAACTGTGTGAGAGCCTAAATCTCTAATTTCATAACTCCATGGGTCAAACACAAAATAGCAGCAGTTGTCCCTAGTAAACTGAGCCACTGATAGTAAGTTCTGAGCTATTTCAGGAACTAATAAAATGTTATCTAGTTTAAACTTTGCATTAGAAGTATGAAGAATAGAATTGCCAGTTTGAGAAATAGTAAGAGTCTTACCATTACCAACAACCACCTTGTCTGAACCATTATATGAAGAAGTATTATGCAAAATTGATGATTCTCCAGTCATATGTCTAGAATCTCCTGAATCAGAAATCCATGTTGTAGAAAGACACAGAAGGATCATCACACATAGCTGAATTAACCTGAACCCCACTAAAAGCTTGCTCCATATTTTGAACACTTGCAGCATTAGATGACTGAGAATTGGTATTGTTAACTGTAGCTGGTGGATGATACCTAAAAAAACATCTAGTTGCAAAGTGACCAGTCTTTCTGCATATTTGACATTCCACTGTAGAAAAATCCACAAAAGTTTTTCTTGCAGCTCCATCAGAAACATCCCCACTAGAGATTGTAGACCCAACACCATTCTTGAAAGAAGAAGACCAATTCTTGGATGTAAAACCAGTATTCTTGAAATTCTTTGATTTGCCTTTACCATTCTTACCACCATTGTTAGTGTTCTTTCCATAGAAAGTTGTTGGATTAGTAGTATCAAAATCAGAACTAGCTTCTTGCCCTTGAGTTTGATCACTAAGCCACTGCTCATGAGTTAACAACCTAGACTTCAGTTCAGCAAAAGAATAAGGTGTGTCACGATTTTGAGCAGCTATAACAAAAGTATCATAAGTTCTCCCAAGACCATTAAGAGCATACATCATTATATCAAGATTCGAAACTCTATCATTAATTGCTGCCAATGAATCAGTAATAGTCTTCAACCTATGCAAGAATTCAGTAATTGTTTGAGATCCCCTTCTTAATCCATTTAGTTGATTTCTAAGTAAATTCCGTCTTGCACCAAAATGAGATCTAAAACTAGTTTCAAGATATTGTCATATTTGTCTAACAGAGCTCATTCCAAGAACATCCCCTGAAATGGTTTGGGTAAATGTTGCTTTAAGACAACTCACAACAAAACGATCTGCCTTTCTCCAATAAACCCATCTTGGATTAACACTTGTGATTCCATTAATTGTTACTTCTGATGGAGGTTCAACAATTTCTCCACTTACATGACCATAAAGATCCGTAGTTATTAGCACAGACTCAAATTGATCACGCCATAGTAAGTAATTTGTATTGTCTAACTTCTCAGATATGAAATTTCCAAGAAAAATAACCTGAATCTCCATTAACAGAAGCAGTAGCAGTAGCAGCGGAATAGATTGGTCCACCATCTTGATTTAAATTTGAATGTTGTTGTTGTTGTTGAAGATTATTCATCATAGACCTAGTACTCAGCATGAATTAGAGATTGAAATTTGTTGAAATGTATTGATAAACCCTAAATTCCAAGAATCCCAGAAAGAGTACTGGAATTGAAAACAAGAAGTGGGAAAAAGACCAGAAAATTGTTGAAACTTGTTTGATCTATGCGTGATGAAATCACCCTCTGTAAAAGAAACTTATTTAGAATGTTGTTATTACAGAATAATCCCAGACTGACCTCAATGATACCATGAACAAACTAAAAGAATGTTTATGATTAATGTAATGTTATTACAATGATAAGACCTTGACTACTAGTATTATATCCTAATAATTACAAAATGGAGTCATGGAGTTGTATTTGGTGATGATCAAACAATCTCTTTGTCAACTTATGTCAATCATATTCAACTGGTATTGTCAAGCACGCAAATTAACCTAATGTTGAATTTAATTCAATCTATCGTACATACCCGAAATTAAAGAAAATCCCATTGATCTTTTACTCAATTTAATCAAGCAAATAAGCCCATTGAAATTCAAAAACCAAACCCTAAATTAGAACCCCTAAACTTCAATTCAATTCAATCCACTACGAAATTTAAATTAATTATGCCAAGACAATACATCAACACTGAGTATCACCTTCGAACTCACTTCCTCTGTATTAAGCCAAAAAACAGTTCTTGTCGTTGCTGACCATCGGTAACAATGGTAACTACTGGTGATGACGGTGAGTAATGGGAGAACCTTGTATATGAGGAAATTCAGAAGTGGTTAAGGTCCACAAGCTTGTATTAGGAACTGTGTTTTACTTTTGGAAACGAAAAAGAAGAAATTGAACACCACAGATATTAATGACGGCTGCTGCCACTGATTGATGCTGAGTTGATATAATTATTCTTGACGGGAGTAATGATTGTGATTGATGGTGATATATGTAAGGCATAGTTGAGTTTGGTTGCTTCCATAGATTGATGAGAAGTGAAGAAAGAATTATTGGGTTGGAGTTGGTTGTTGCTGATTTACGGTGGAGCTCGAGTAGATAGATTGGTTTGAGCCTGTGGTTGAAACGAAGAAGATGAGAATCATGGGATATGGTGACATCGTGTGAAAGATGTATATATAAAAACAATCAAATTATCCATTGGATTATTCGGTTTCTGACCAAAAGATTAAATTGGTAGGATCATATGTTAACGGCTCATAAACGCTGTCAAATTATTATTGTTTATTACTAATTTTAATTATTTAGTTAATAGATGGTTAAATCAACGGTTTGACTTGACGGTCTCTCACGGATCCAGGTACCAAAGCTTAATATTTGAAATATTGGGTACCAAACCAATGTATTGGAAATTTGATGGGTATCAAATATTAAATATCCCTTTTATTTTATGTAATATATCTTCATGTTCTCGAGTCTAACCTGATAAGTATTATATTAACTATCTGGTTTAAACACAAAATATATATTACTAATTTGTCATTAGTTCAATTTACAAAACTTAACCGTAGATAAGCATTAATAATTTTCCATTTCAATAAATTAATGACCCTACATAAATGTAAAGGTATTTAATGGGTTACTAAATAAATATAGGGTTTATCAAATATACTAACCTCGTTATTTTCCTAGTGTCGGATTGTATATGTGTTCATAATCTTAGACTAGCTATTCTATGATATCCTTGCAACACATAAAGTAATTGATTTATCCTACAATTTTTACTTCATAAAACATACATGCAAACAAATAAACATACTTACAAGCAGCTAAATGGGCAAGAATCAACAACCTACTGCCCTTCAGCATGGAAGGCGACTGCAAAAATCTGGTAGATTACCTGAATGGAAAAGACTCTCAAATCTCTTGGCAAAACCAAACTATTATGGATGAAGTGAAAAATGAACTTTCTTTTTGTAATAACTTTAAAGGTTTCTTTTTTATTCCTAGAACTGCAAACAATGTTGCAGACATTTTAGCCAAAGAAGCTAGGAATTTCATAACTGACTTCAACTGGAATTCAGCTTCTCCTTCGTGTATTAAATATGCTATAGAAGTAGATAAATCTAATGCTAGGGTACCTATAAACCCGGCACTAGATGGCTCTACTAGTTATGATGTAAGGGTTGCTAACTCCCTAAGTTAGTTTTCTTCAGTTCTTTTAACTTACAAAAAAAAAAACAAAAAACAAATCACACAACCAAATACATCTTTTAGTTATTGGTAGCTTTTAGTGATTAAACTTTATCTCACAACCCTAACCAGTTCTAAACTAATCTAATTATCTGACATTAGATATTACCTATTGTTGCCCATGTAAGATCTAATAGTGAGCTCTGACACCAACTTATGACGCCCCAACTCTTAAACCGGTTTAGCTATTAGGATTACAACCTAATTGAAGCATCATATCTAAATTATCAATTTAAGAAGTCGTAATCACGTAAAGTGAACTAAGTTAAACCCAAACTCTCTAATACTTTATATATGAGAATCTCTCAGGTGATATGGATATATTAACTTTGTTGTTTACTTTTACAGATAAACAAGAAATATGAATAAGTAAAAGATATATAACGTTCTTAAATTGCTAAATCTATATACTACGAAAAAGAATATCTTCAAGCACGCCAACTCTTCTGATAACTGAAAAACACTGAAGTGGGAACATATGAGCACATCATCCTAAAAGGGTACTCAATGGAAAACAAGTACTCTCAAATAATCACTAACATACTTCACAGTTCTAAAGAACAACAGTAAGCTATAATACAATAATAATCTAAAACATTCAGCGATTCATGCAACATAAAGCAAGTGTTATCCTAACCTCGCCAAACTCATTAGAGAAGACGATGCGAGAACTACCCTAATCAATAATAATAAGATCTTCCACACAGAGTGCCCATACAAACTGTGATTCAGAATATTACCATCAAGGTCAAAAAGTTATCCAAACAAGCATAATATGCACACGAGTGATTTCCCTCAAATAAAATAGTATATATAATATCATAACGGATGAATCACCGCCCTACTAAGTAATATTCAAACGGATGAGTTACCGCTCTACTATATTAATAAGCAGTAATATTCAAACGGATAACTTACCACCCTACTAATGAAATAGTTATAATAATATTCGAACGGATGAATTACCGCCCAACTGAGTAATATTGTCGACGGATGAATTACCGCCTTACTTAACTTAGCTAGGATCCGTGGGGAAACACAAACACTCCTCGCAGGGAAATCTCACAATGCATATCACAAACAATACATCGAAGCAAACATCGTACATACATATACAACATATACATCATATTGAAGATACAGGAATATTACATCAAAGTACATGCAATCATGCACACAGATAGTAAAGTCTCATCATGCACGAAGATAAAAGAAAACTTAATGAATACAAGAACGTTACGGAGTTCCCACCTGAATTGATGACAATCCATGCCTACCTCGAGATCCGCGATCTACTGGTTCATCCTTTGAATTTATCGTGGTTAATCAAGACTAACTGTTAATCACACAAGCACTCTAAGAATCTATCCAATAACCTCATACAAGGTTCATAACATAATATCATCCAAGTCTCTAGTTATAGGCTACGTCAAGTACCTTACGGTTCTAGTTTTATTAATGGTTCTCTAACTTAGTAATAAGTAATTTTGGGATAAAACAATATATACATATCCAAACAGGGTCAATTTGGGTGTCATCAGAAATCCCTCGAAAAATGCTACAACTTTGCAAAGTAACCGAAAACCAATTCGGACCATAAAGGGTCCAAAACATCAAAATACTAAATCTGGCCCTAAACCTAGCCCACGGTTTGGCTCAAGTCGGACTGCTAATCCGACCCGTTAAACCGTGGACCAACCCTAGCTGGAACGCTAAATGAACCTCCAACCCTAACCCATGAACCGGTCTGACTCACTGAGTTGGTTTAACTCTGTTGACTAGGTTAGTTGACTCACTATAACTCACTTCATCTTCAACCTCTAACAACCCTTGTAAACAGCACGAGGGTCCAACTTTGAGGATCTATATTTCACTCGTTTCATAAACAAATTAATTAATTCTTCACTCTATAGAAATACGGTATCTCCCTATACAACTTTTTAGTTTTATCTCCAGATCTAAATTTGTATCTAACATACATAGAAAAGTCCATGAACATGGCTACTCACCGCAATAACAAGTATTTTCCAGATTTCATACTCATCACCAAAATCATCCCAACTCTCTCAAATCAACTCCAAATCAAGTAAACTTGGTTTCTATGGTTTCATGATTCAATATACTATAATTCCCACGTGAAAACTAAGATTCAATTTAACATATAGAGTATCTAAAATCAAAATCTAAGTTAAACATTAAATCATGATAATCATAAATTACTTGATTGATTTTACTCCATTTCTAAGTCTAAGATCTACCCAAACATTAATAACATACATCAATCAACTACAAGCGTTAGCTTGATCGTTTTAACAAGTTTTCCTTCCTCAAATCCATGATTATCAATATCATCATCACCATCAACTTGTCCTCATCAAGCTTCTAATCTATCATAAACAATGATCCACTTTCAACAAAAACACTCAACTGATTACCCTCAATTTATTCTTTACTAGTTCGTAATAAACCGTACAAATATCCCTCTCTATCTCTCACCATATAAGCTTACTCTCTCCATTTTAGTTTTCTCTTTTCCTCTCATCACCAATTCTCCTAATTTTCTCCACAAGAACTTCTCATCCCAAAAGCTATTTTATACTCTCAGAACTTATCTTTTAATCCACCTCCTCCACATTTTCTTTAAATTTTGAATTCAAAATAACTCTGAATCAACACCACCACCTTCCCATGAAGAGGATATATATGGACGTGTGATAAAACTAAACTAATTAATTTAGGTGACTTACACTCACTTTACACTTTACTATATAAATCCATAGACATTGGTTAAGGGTTAAACTTTTACTAATAAGAGGTTCACATAAAATATAGGCCCGGTCAATGAAAGTCAACGGGAAATGGTAAAGTCAACGGTGACGGTCAACAACAGTTTTTGACTAATTTCTACTTCAACTTCCGAGCTTTGTATCTTCTTCATCCGATATCCAATTTGCACGTTCTTGTAGTCCATTTCGCATAACTTTTCGAAATATATCTAACGACGCTAGTTTCGTATCTTTCGTATCTAAATCGTTATTAGATTAATTTCTATTAATTAAAATCTATATTAACTAATCGAGTCATTAACGAGTAAATCATCTCTTGACCGTCTCTTGACTGGTCAAATAGCGTTTACGAGCTTGAGGGTCCTTACAAGCATGATTAGCAAGCTCTCCGTTTATTTTATAGATGGTAAAATCAGCTCCATAATTTTTTAGGAAAAACAGTTCCAACCCACATAATTCATTCTCTCTGTTAAAAAAATTATTTTTGATATATAAAGTACTATTGTCCGTAAGGTAGATAATCAAAACAATATGCATGTTACTCATTGGAGTCCACCAGTAGGAAATGTGATCAAAGTTAATTTGGTTGTGTCATTTAGAGAATATAGTTTATCCATTGGCTTTGGTCTATCATTAGAAACTTTGCAGTGAAATTCATTGGAGGAAAAGGAAAGTAATCATCAGGGATAAATGAGCAAGGAGATGTTGTTGCCGCATTGGAGGAAATTCAACTGGCTAAAATATAAAAAAAAATATAAAAATGATATAATTGGATGGAGATAACAAAAATGTAATTGTCTAAGTAGGGGGAATAGACCAGACAACAAATAGTATTGTACTGTTGTGATATAGAATAAAGTGAACAAGAAACAAAAACTAAAAGGGAAGAAGACAGAGAGAAATTCTATTAGATGTGTAAAGAATACAAAGATTTAGGACTCTATTTATAGAGTTTACATACTTGGTGCCCAAGTAATAGGGTCCCACTAAAGTGGGCATCTATACATAAATTTCCGTTTATAACACCCCCCCCCTAGATGGCCACTGTATCTAAGCAATTTCCTCATTAAAACCTTGTCAGGAAAATCCAAATGGACAAAACCTGATCGAAGGGAAAAGAGTACAATTATGAGAAAACTTAGAACAGAGTTGGACATGCATATGTTGCCTCATTAAAATCTTGACAAGGAAAACCCAGTGGGGTAAAACCTTGACGAAGGAAAAAGAGTACAACTAGATAGTCCAGTAAAATACCTTTTCCTAGGATGCTCCCCCTAATAAGTACTTCAGTTAAATCTTGGCTTCCAAATCTTCGAGTCGACACTTCCCAATTTCAATAAACGAATTTCTTGAATTGTGGAGATAATAATGCTTTACTGAGAAATCTGCCAGTTGATGAAGTCGTCTTTTGTGTTAGTCTTCTAATGGTAGTGTTCTCGAGTCTTCACGCTTCTTTAAATACATTGAGGACTTGCTTCTTGGATTGCTAGCTTCTCGAAGATGATTTGCGGAAGTAGTTGATGTAATTTCTTCAACAAAGTGCCAATATTTAGTTACGATTGAATAGGTGAAAAACATTTGTGATCATACCATATATGGATTAGAATAATATCCAAATTCATAGGAGACTGTGGTCTAACAAAATGACCTAGTTAATGGTGGAAATCTACCAAATTACCAAACTTTGATATAACTCCCCCTTGGATGACCACCATGTTAAATAATTTGTCTCAGTAAAAACCCAATCGGAAAAAATATAAGGACGAAGGGAAAAGAGCACCAATATCAACATTTAGAAAGAAAATTATACGTCAATGAGATGTTGCCTCGTTAAAACCTTGTCAGGAAAACCACATGGGACAAAACCTGAAACGAAGGGAAAAAGAGTACAACTTTTGACGTAAATATGGATGCTAAACTAAGCATCAAAATAATAACTCTAGTTTATATCAAAAGACGAGTTTAAGCTAGCATGATTCTAACTACAGATTTAAGAAAGAATAAAAAAATAGAATTTATGCTCCTAAAACGTGGATTTTAGTGTTTTTATGGACTCCTCAAGAGACCTATGAAGTTGACATAAACAATTAGTTTGAATCCTTCAAGGATTACAAGTCCTAGTATGTTCTCTGACCACATACGAGTCCCTCAAGGACTACCACGACAAATATATCTTATAAGGAGAACAATTATTGAAGCAATCCTAGGATTTAAGCAAAAATTAAACCCTCAAACCGTTTTTAATACGATTATTTTCTCTTAACAACGTATCACGACTACACCAACCTGTAATTTAAGAATTCAGGCTTGCACATTTAAGGTGTTAAGTCTTGGATCCATAAATTGCGTTATTCAGGAGATTTCAATCCAACATAATTTGGATTTTGTGCATACCAATCACAGATGACGATATTTCTTTGGAGAGTGGTTAACAACCACCATCATTTACTATTTCAGTAGATACTATAAATAAATATTCGACAATAATTTTTGTTTACCACGATCCCACACAATTCTCAAGTATATGCATATTTTGAAAAAAAACTCAAAATTTATCGGTACCAGCGCCCACGGTCGTTATGATCTCATCATCATCAGGGGATGAGATATTAAATTTGAGAATGTGAATGGTGTTTCGGTAGACTCAATTTGAGCACTACCAGTAGCTTCTCATGGAACGCTACTTATTTACGAGAAGTGACTGGATTTTCCTCTTAAAGAGGCAAACGCTTATATAAAAGCAAATGAGACATTTTACGCCTAGTTAATATCAGCCTTTTTCGATTTGGTCATGATGGGAGAGAAACTAATATAACATTGAAGTTAATTAACACCAAATTTTGTTGGTAGTGTATACTCTCCCCCTGATTATGGCGAAAATATTTTCATGTCCTAAAACGAAAACAAGTTTCGTAAAGTATTATCCGATTAATTCGAAGACATATACTCATAATAATTTTTGGTTTTTATGTACCACATATATCGACTATTCAAAAGTCCTTATACATTTACCATCCATCATGGATTTTGCTAGTAGTAGCCAAAAATATATATATAATACGCAAATAAATCTCCAAAAGAAATTAATTTTTTCGGAATAAAATTATAGACTTCCTTTATCAAAAGAAAATTAAATTAAGATCAATATAGTCACTACAAGGACTAATAATATTGGCTAACATGCCGGGTGCACACCCATTGATCTTTAGTGTCCGACCGTAATCCAACTATAAGTGGAACAAATCCGAATTTTGGAGATTATTACCGAAAAAAATACAAAAATTAAATTAAATTAAAATTGCTTAATATCTTTAAAGAATGCATCTAAATTCTAGTTCATCGGTATTTAACGATTTGCTTATACCATAATAGCGATATTTCATCATTTAGGGATCAATATAGATGAATTATATGTTTCTTTTTGAGAATATAAAGAAATCTTTATCGTTATTTTTCTTTGAAGAGATAAAATCCACTCTTTCTAGTTGATGAATGGTTTCATTGAAAGGAAAATAGAAACCAATGGTTTATTATTAGATAAAACCATACATATTTGATCGTAAAAATTCGTTTGAAACGATCAATCTTCCGTAATAGGGAAAAATCAAACCATTATTGGCAAAATTTTAGAAAATATGCCAATATATTTTCTCTTGTATTATAGAAACTAGTGAGAAAATTCACAAAATTGGTTTTTACGATTTATCAAACTCGTATTGACAAAATAAAAATATTGGCGTTTTAGTTATCGCTTAGGAAACCTATTTTGAGGTTGACAGATGGTTTCTTGCATATAAAAAAAATAGAAACCATATGTAAATCACATGATCCTTGTCTAAAAGATAAAGATACCAAAATTAATTAGCCGTAGGTTTTTCAACCATGCACGTGATTAGTTACCGTAAATGTATTTATTTATAGCGATAACACCAATTTGTGGTGATTACAGTTTCAATAAAGAAATAGATAATGTGTAAATTAACCGTCTTTCGATGTTCTTTTCCCTATGAAAAAAATTAGAGACGAAATAAAATACCAAACTTTGGTGATTACAGTTTCATTAGGAGAATAGAAACCGTAAACCATCTTTTGATGGATTTTTTTTTTCTATAAAAGAGTCGAATCTATTCGAGAAAATAGATCACCAATTTCCATTAATCACGATCCGGTCTATTTAGGATTAAACTATAAGGTTTTAGTTGTTCCCCCCCCCCAAAAAATAAGAATAGCCTTTGGTAAAAATAAAAAAAGCCATTAATATAATTACTAAAGATGCAATAAGATATTCTTTTCTCTTTCCTCTCTGTGACTCGGGCGGTACTATGGTTTTAATTCTCATTCTTCTTCATGATTTTATACTATATTCATGATTCTTTAATCAACTAAGAGTTTTTCTAACCATTTATATGCTTTTAGTCTTCTAATTTGTCAAGTTTTTTCACCATTAGATCATTGATTTTCAAGGTTAAGTTTTCTCATTTTTGTTTTAATGTCTAACTAATCTACTGGTGTCTCTTCATCATGTGTATGCAGATTGGATTATCCATAATGGCGTTGCCTTAACGTTTTGTTAGTGATTTATGCGTTTGCAGGGAAGTTAGCTAATCGTTTGAATGCTAGAATGGTCTTTAGAAATATCAGTGGTTTACAATGGCAGAAGGTCTTGGAGCGATTTGTGAAACCGATTCAAAACATTATTTCAGCCCGCCATTAAAGGATTTCAAATTCAAAAAAAGTCAAGCTGCGTGATTACAGCTATAACTGGAAATGGTTAAGTTGTTACCTTATTCTGCTCAATTGGTCAATTTTCGCTATTCCTATTCTTCAGCTATCAAATTTTGCCAAATTAAATCCCCACCTGAATTATGGTCAAAATATTTTTAGAATATCTTTTGGTAACCCTAACCCTAATATCTCTCTTTATATCCTTCCTAATCCTTTCAATTTATACATAAAAATTTTCTACCCCAAAGGTCTTACCATCACTCAAATGGAGAAAGAAAGCGCAAATCAAATGGGAGAATTGGTTAACGGGTTCAAAAAAGCAACACTGGAGCTAGGAGATACTAGTCAAGTTGCAGTTATATATTCGGAAACTATTCAAGAAGAAGATGATGCTAATCAATGGGAGGCCAGCGCAATTGGAAAAGTTGCCATTAAAGGAAGAATGAGTTTTGATATGGTGGCACAATTTATCAAGTTCACTTGGCCTTTTCTGACTGAATCAGATATGCAGATAATTGAAGTTGAACCCAATTTGATGCTTTTCAAATTTAACAAATGGGAAAGTTTGAATAGAGTTATTGATGAAAGGCCATGGAACATAAATAGGCATCTTCTGGTGGTGCGTGATTTCATTCCTAGAATGGTTTACACTGAAAAACACTGGGGATTCCATCATTTCTGGTTGCAACTAAAGTTTATTCTTCCAGAGCTCATGAATGTCTCAGCTGTGACAAAGATAGGGAGCATTATGGGTGAAGTGGTAGCTATTAATCCAAAGGATGCAATTCATGTAGGTGGAGTTCCTGTGAAGGTTTGTGTGAATGTTGACCTCTCTAATCCTATGAGGAGAGGATTCAAAGCAATTACTAATACGGGTGTCAGCAAATGGATCAAGTTTTATTATGAAAGACAGCCTCCTGGTATCTGCCCTAAATGTTATGTTATTAAGCATTGCAAAGTAGCTGCCATTTTCTTAGAAAAAGCACATGAGAAGCCTTATTATTTTGGTAATCCAAAATCTGTTCGCAAGAATATTACTGCAATCTCTACTGGTTTGGCTCCTACTTCTAAGTAAACTCATAAAAAGTTTGTGAAGAATACTGTCTTTGTGCCTCTTAAAGATGGAGAGGTTGTTAATTTGAAATTTCTAATTAATTATCAAGAAGAAGAAGAAGTCAATGAAGATAATGCACCCAAAAAACATTCAAGAACCAATGAAGATATTTCTCCTTCTGTAGCTCCTGAGACCTCTGCCAATGCTGCCACAACTATCAATAATGACCTTCAAACTTCTCAACAAATCACTACAAAGGATAATTCAGCACAAGCACCACATATGGAGAGTCAGGTAAATTTTTTTGAAACTATTTTCAGATCAGATTCTACAATTTATAAATATCATCCCATAATTTTATTTGAGTTTAGTCTGCAAATTAATCAAGTTTTAATCTAACCATTTATTTGCTCTGCACTTTTCTCTGTTTTTACAAATTGCTGCATATAGTTAAGTCTATCATCAGTATTGTCTTTGGGTGGCATTAAAAGTTTCTCTCATCCTCTAATCATTAAGTGTGTGGTTTTGTTGTTACTTTCCGGAGAAGATATGAAAATTATATCATGGAACGTTCAAGGTTTTAAGAACCCATATACTAGAAATCATTTGAGTGATTTGGTCAGGACTCAAAATCCATACATAATTTTTCTATGTGAAACTAAGTTAAGCAGTATCAAATGCTCCCCTCTTCTAAAACAGTTTCAATATCCTAATAGTGCTCATATAGAACCTCAAGGCCTCTCTGGTTGTTTGGTTCTAATTGGGAAAGATGGTTTCTCTTGTGGTATCATTGACACATCTCATAATATGTTTAATGTGGTTGTGCAAGCTGATTTAAGACAACCTGAATATCTGCTTACATGCATGTATGGTTACTCTAACTACTCTTAGAAAAAAGATCAATGGAATCATATTCAAGCAATTAGTAATGACATTAACAAACCTTGGGTTTTATTAGAAGATCTTAACTTCCATTTGCTTGACTGTGACACTAGTGCCTCCACCTCTGCTGATGGTATGGTCAACAATATAATTTCTTCTTGTGGCCTAGAGGACTTAGGGTATGTTGGTAAGAATTACACTTGGACTAATAATAACATGGGTACTGGAACTAAGCATTCTAGAATCGACATGGCCTTAGGAAATGTATATTGGATCCTTAATTTTACAAACAGTAAACTTTAGCATATAAATAAATTAGGGAGTGATCATAGTACCATCATGTTAGTCACCGATGCTACCATACCTAGTTGTTGGAATCCTTTTAAGTTCTTCTTAACTTGGCTTAATGATGCTTCTTGTTAAACTGTTATTGATGATGCTTGGAGTTCTGATGTCAATGGATCACCTGCTTACCAATTGGTAAGTAAACAACACATCACCAGAAGGAAATTATCTCTTTGGAACAAAGAGCATTTTGGGAACATTAAGCTGCAAGAAGAATTAAAAGTACTTCATGAGCAACCTTCAAACACAGTCAACAAAGAAGAAATAAACAAGATAAATAATGACCTAAGCAAGTGGCACAAGATCAAAAGTAAATTCTATCAACAAAAGTCAAGAGATAAATTCATCAAAGATATGGACAACAACAGTAAATACTTTCATACTAAGATCAACAGAAGAAAGTGCAAAATAATATTGATCTATTCAGGAGTATGAGAATAAATGGCTCCAAAAAAGAGATGAAATTTCTTGTCATCTAACTATGCATTTTAGAAACATAAGTACTTCTGTTAATCCTATTCTGGATGAAAGTATATACAGTGTTCTTCCTTCCATTATTTCAGATGAAGATAATGTTGCCCTTACAAGAATTCCATCTCTTTTTTGGAGAAGATAATTTCAACATTTCAAGTATGGAAAACTGGAGTGCACCTGGTCCTGAAGGTTTTCAAGCTGGTTTTTATAAAAGTCAGTGGGATTTAGTTGGAGAAGATGTTTGTCTAATGGTGAAAAAATTATTTGAGAGCAAGCACATACTCAAACAAATTAACAAGACTTACATTTCTTTAATACCAAAGAAGAAAAAAGCTACTTGTGATAGTAACTACACACACATTGGTCTGTGTAATACTTCTTACAAAGTTATATCTAAGTCATTGTTAACAGAATGAAGACTTTAATGGAGAAGATATTTCACCATTTCAAGCTGCTTATGTCTCAGGCAGATTAATAAGTGATAATACTGTGATTGCTCAAGAAATAATTCACTCAATGAAGAACAAAAGGGGAGAAACAGGTTGGATGGCTTTGAAGCTTGATATGTCCAAAGATTTTGATAGGTTGGAATGGCCCTTCTTGATTAAAGTTCTTCAGTACTTTGGTTTCTATGAGAATTATTTTGATCTTATATTCCAATGTATAAGTATTACATCATTATCAGTCCTGCTAAATGGCTCTCCTTGTGAATAATTTCGTCCTACAAGAGGTATTAGACAAGCTGACCCACTCTCACCTTATCTTTTCATTCTTGCAATGGAATATTTATCAAGACATCTCTATCATGCATTACAAGATAAGTCTATTATTGGTATTAAAGTGGATAATATTTCACCAGCCATTAATCATATGCTCTTTGCATACAATTGCTTGATCTTTACTCAAGCAAATTATAATTCTGCTAATAATAATTTATTGAAGTTGCTTCACAGTTTTAGCTCTCAATCTGGACAGGTTATTAACTTTGAGAAGTCTGCAGTTCATTTCAGCAAGAAAACTAAGGCAGAAGTTGTTGAAGCTTTAAGGAAAACTATGGGTGTCAAAATAATGAATTCTAAAGAGAGATACTTAGGTTCTCTTCTAATTATTGGCCACTCAAAACAATAATATTTCAAGTTAATAAAAGAAAGCTTTGAAAACAGATTTTCTTCTTGGTCTAGCTCTACTCTATCACAAGCATGAAGGGGAACTATGATCAAGCATGTCTTAAATTCAGTGCCAGTTTATCAAATGGGGACTTTTCAGCTGCCAAGCAATCTTATTCAGCTGTTAACTACTCTTGAAAGAAAGTTTTTTTGGGGCTACAACAACAATAGAGGTTCTAATCCAATTGCTTGGATAAGTATCTATAAGCCAAAAGAATTTGGTGGCTTAGATTTTAGTGACCTGGAAAAAATAAATTTGTCCCTTCTCACAAAGCTGACTTGGAGAATTTGCTCAGATTCTAGTAGTCTTATCAAGGACAATTATTTCATGGAGATAAACAATGGTAAAAATACAAAAATATGGAAGGATAGATGGATTCCAGGTATGTCTCATCCTCCTACACCTATAAGTGATCTTCATAGATTTTATGAAGATATTTTTGAATTATACTTGCATGATACAAATCATTGGAATATTGAGCTTTTGAATAAACTGTTTGATGCTGCTACTTCTATTAAGATACAATCCCTCTTCATTGATGTTAGTAAGGAAGATGTTATGATGTGGCCACCCTCTAAAGATGGTAAATTCAGAGTTAAAAGTACTTACAATCTTTCAAATCATAATAATAGTTGTACTCAGATCAATGGAGCCAATATTGATTCAAAAGTGTAGAAGAAACTGTGGACCTGTGTAGCAGCTGAAAGGATTAAACTTTTGCAAGGAAGTGCATCAGGGGAATTAATACAACTAAGGTCAACAAAGCTCAGTATAATTCTACTTTGGATACCCACTGTGATATTTTCAGTCACTCTGAAGAGAATATGGAACACATTATTTTTTACTGCAAACATGCAATGGCAGTATGGAAAGGTTTAGATGTTAACATAGATATTATTTCAGCAGGTTCCACCTCAGTCTCTGAATGGGTTTTAAGTTGGTTTACTCATGATAATTCTGCCATTGAAGAAAGGTTGCTTTTCCTATATATGATTGCGATATGGATACTTTGGAAGGATAGGTGTGATGTCATTTTTCAGGGAGTAACACTCAACTCAATCACTTCAGTGCATAAAATTCTTTATCATTTAGCTTCTCATATGCATACTTATCCTACAACTAGCTTAAATTCCCATAGTATGTGCATCAATAATTCAACTTCTAACTGGAAAACCCCCTGTAGGAGTTGTTAAATTTAATATAGATGGTTCCTTTGATTATGAAACTAATCGATATGGTATTGGTGTAGTGATACGTGATCATTCAGGTACTTGTCTTGGAACCAAAGGGAGTCACGTAGATGGAGCATTAAATCCAGAAGTTGTGAAATGTATGGCAATTCGAGAAGCTTTATTTTGGGAATTGGAAAATAATTTTCCAAATATTCAAATTGAAGAGGATGCCAAGCTAGTTATAGAGTCTATTAACGGTGTTAGTGAAAAAGTGGGGGTCTAACAACCTCACCCAATATTTTTGATTAGCAATCTGGATGGACAACTCCGAGTTGTTTTCTAGAGAATCAACTAGACTCAATCAATAGAAAATGCTCAAGAAATTATTATCTCAATCTCTCAATTTAATTTACTCAAGCAAATGTGATTCGCGAGTCTAATCAAAAAGAGATAACTTGGATGGTACCAAAGACCAATATCCAAGTGTCAATCAATTTAAATCAACAACCAATAAGGTCGGATATTCCAATTGATTGAACGACGCACAACCTGTATTATTTAAATTATATAAAAATATAATGCGAAAAATAAATAACAGAGACACCAGAATTTTGTTAACGAGGAAATCACAAATGCAGAAAAACCCTGGGACCTAGTCCAGATTAAACATATATTGTATTAAGCCGCTACAGACACTAGCCTACTCCAAATTAACTTCGGTCTGGACTGTAGTTGAACCCCAATTAATCTCACACTGATCCAAGGTACAGTTATGCTCCTACACCTCCGATCTCATCAGGATATTGCGCACTTGATTCCCTTAGCTGATCTCACCCACAACTAAGAGTTGTTACGACCCAAAGTCGAAGACTTTAGCAAACAAATCTGTCTCACACAGAGAAGTCTACAAGATAGATAAATCCGTCTCCCACGAATAAACCTATGAGTTTTGTTCCGTCTTTTGATAAATCAAGGTGAACGGGAACCAATCAATAAAACCAGACTTATATTCCCGAAGAACAGCTCAGTTTTATCAATCACCTCACAATAGTCTTAATCGACGCAGCGAAAAAAGATATTGTGGAATCACAAATGATGAGACGAAGATGTTTGTGATTACTTTTATATCTTGCCTATCGGAGATATAAATATCAATCCAATTATTACAATTGTACTCGTACGATAGAAATAGCAAGATCGGATCACACAACTACAAGAAAAGTAGTATCGGTCTGGCTTCACAATCCCAATAAAGTATTTAAGTCGTTAACCTATTTTTAGAAGAAGAAAACCAAAGGTTAAAGGAGAATCGACTCAAGCTTAGCAAACTAGTATCACACATAATATGTGGGGATTAGGTTTCCCAGTTGCTAGAGTTCTCCCTTATATAGTCTTTCAAATCAGGGTTTGCAATCAATGTTAGCTTAGTAACAAAGCATTCAATATTCACCATTAGATGAAAACCTGATTAGATACAAGCTAATATCTCTAAACCATTAGATCGAAAACTAAGCTTGCCATACACACATGTACTTGACGATTTTGTGTAACCGTACCCAAACGTGTACAATAGTAGGTTCAATATTAGTCAACCAAATAGTTAGCCAAATGATAACTTTCATATCAACCATATTCTTCTTCACCATAACTAGTCCAAATGACTCAAATGAACTAGTTAGAGAGTTGTTCAATTGCTATGAGATCTTATATACTACACAAGACACAGTTGAAGAAAAAACGATGTGATTCACTCGAATCAATTCATGAACTATAAAGCCATGGTTTGCAATAACATTCCTTAGATAATTTAGATAAGTTCACGAACATCGTTTTTAGACATAACCACTCAAGTTCGCGGACTCAATTAACGGTTGAAGTTCACAAACTCCAGCAGAAATTCGCGGGTTCGAGAACTTTCGTCAGTTCACGGACTGAAATCGAGCTACAACTCTAGCAGAAATTCTCGGGTTCGCAGACTGGGTTGACTTCTCAAGTTCCTGTTTTTCACTTGAACAACAAAGTTCACAAACTTCGGTTCAAGTGTTAAAAACTTATACATATATGTGTTACCACAACAATGTTTATATCCCCCAGTAGTTATATTGTCTAAACTCCCATTTCAACCATTGAAACATTCTCAGAGGACGTCATATAATTTTTATTCACAAACTAGTTTTCGTCAGATCCATTTCCAAAGTGATTGAAACATAACATGACTTTCGTCACTAGGCAAAGATGAACTTGGCCACATATTTCGAGAAATAGATAAGTGAGATATACTCAGCTCGAAATCTCACATGTGTATATTCTTAGTCTATATAGTAAAACAACTTTTGTCTCAATATAGGAGATAGAGTAGATAGACTTTTGAGTGATAGATAAGTTCAAGTCTCCACATACCTTTTAGTCGATGAAGATCCACTGGTTCCTTGAGTAGTCCTTCGTCTTGTATGATGATTACCATGGATTTATTAGGCCCAACTACACATTCTATCCTAGTCCGAGACCTTATCTATAGTAGACTAGAAATCAAGACTTTATAGTTTTGATCACTAACATTGACAAACATGCTTGAGATAGCAACGCATGCGAGTTCGACCGAGCAATGCTCTAACAGTTAGTTCACTCATACATTGGGAGAACAAGAACCTAATAAAGGAGATATAATACCTAGTCTCCAATTTTTATCTTTGTGTTTTCAATTCTATTTCTCGTGATGATAATCAAGTGGCTGATAAAATTTCCAAGACTGCAAGATTATCTTCTATTAATTTTGAGAACTATGTAAAATTTGATCCCGATGTTTGGGGTCTTCTAACAAAATATCTCAAACACATATAAGCAATAAATTTTTCTTATTATCAAAAAAAAAAAAAGATGCAAAGATGTAAAGGAAAAAAAAAACGAAAAACGAACTATGTATAACAAAGAGTCACTCTTTGTATAGGTAGATGGTGGCCTTGTATCCACATATGGTTGATGTTTTATGGTCTCGTTTGAGATAAAGAAGAACAAATCAAAAGTATCCAAGCACTCGTTCATGGCTACTTCATTATCGTCATCATATAAACCATGAAAGTTAAACCAACCTAAAAGTATCTAGCGAAAGCATAGTTAGAATATGTTTAATAAATCAAAGAAGTAAAAGAACAAAAAAATCAAATCAAACACAATATGTATGATTTAATTTTCTATTATTTTTATTTCTTCTTCTTCATAGAATGGACTCCAAAGCTCATCGTAGAGCAGCTGATAACGTGTTGTGATATATAGACAAAGAACAAGAAACACAAAATAAAACGGAAGAAGACAGAGAAAAATTCTATTAAATGAGATTTATGACTCTATTTATAGAGTTTACATACTTGGTGCCCAAGTAATAGGGTCCCACTAAAGTGGGCATCTATACATAAATTTCCGTTTATAACATGTACAACAATATATTAGTCTATTAAGTACTTTTAGTTATGTTTTTCTTAAATATAGCTCACACATTTATTAACCATAACCCATTTAAAATAAGTGTTTAAGTTAACCAAACATACCTTTATAATCATTCGACATAGCCCACAAAATTATGTGTAATTATTAAACATAGCCCATAATAATAAGATGATCATTAAATCCTCGATCAACATCAACAACAATAAAATAAAATAATAAAGTTAATTATCTAATCAAGTTTATGTAAGATATTTGACATAATTAATGTTTTTTTTTAAGAATAATCAAAACCCTCGATCAATTTTAGTATAATCATGATTGAGAAGAAAAAAAAATCATCTTATAGATTTTTTTTTTAATGTTTATGGAGTTCCAAGGAGAATGGTCTTAGGAAAAGAATTAAAATCTTAGTTAATTCCACTTCGATTGACTTTGTTGTGGATTTTTTTATGGGAGCAATTAGAATATGCACCATTAATTTTGATGTAATCATGAATAAGAAAAATTTATTGTAGAGAAAATAAGAATTAGAGTTTATTTTGTTTTTGGAAAAAGAAAAAAAGAATTAGGGTTTATACATAATTGTTCAATTCGTGAGAATATTAAAAGAACAAATATAATTAATTTTAAGTATAATTAAGAAGAAAAAAATTAGGGTTTATTTTGATTTTGAGGAAGAATGATTTAAGTTTAATTATTACCAAAAATTAAGACTTGTTTGGTTTTTCATTTGAACTTAAATTTTTTAAGCTAGGTTAATAAAAATGTGAGCTACATTTAAGAGAAGCCTTTAGTTATTGGTGTGCACTGATGTTAAAAGAGATGCAAACAGTACGACCCATGGTTTAGCCAAATTTGCTAGAGTGAGCGATAGTGCAGTGTGGTTTACTTTACTTCCAGATTTCATTAGAAATCTTTTCGGAAAATGGGTCATTTGTCCAAATATTTTTAAAACATGTATCTAATGGACGAGTAAAAATTAGTATGGGTGAAATAGACACCAAAAAAATAGCATGGATGAAACTGGATTCATCATGGCTTAAACTTAAAAATAGCGAGGATGAAACTGGATGCATCCTGATGTAAATTAAAAATAAGAAAAGTATTTGAAAATGGGTAGGATGAAATTGTTTACATCCTGGCTATTTTTACATTTTGTTTCCATTTAAACAGTATCAAATTTTACATGTTTTTTTCACCCAGGAATTGTCGTTATTGGGTTAATTGACCAATTTTGTGAAATCTTTTGGAGAAAGACGATGTTCTATTTTGAGTTTCCAGCACTAAGTTCATTTCTCATAAAAAAAAAAAGGAAAGAAATAAACATGATTTATAAAGGGAGATACCACTATTAACGGGGGTGATACCAATTGAGTGATCCGACAGTCAAGATCTGTTAACATTTATTTGTCATATACGAAATGGTATCACCCCCGAGTGATACTGGCATCCCCTTTATAATTCGTGGAAATAAATCGGGTTTTTGTAGATTTGGTTCGGCTATATACAAGTTTTTATAAGGGAACATTATCTATATACCCTTATTATGAGGCCCATTGCAAAAGTACCCTTATGAACTTTACAAATACCCCTAAGCTTAATACATTACTAAAATACCATTATATACAGTGTATACATAAAAAC
This sequence comes from Papaver bracteatum, assembly GCA_023529315.1. Classification (NCBI taxonomy): domain Eukaryota; kingdom Viridiplantae; phylum Streptophyta; class Magnoliopsida; order Ranunculales; family Papaveraceae; genus Papaver; species Papaver bracteatum. The sequence continues at coordinate 3,505,709 of JAJJWX010001246.1, forward strand.
ATTGCCACTAACCACTATTTACAAAAAAAAAAAAAACTACCTCTACTGTCCACCACCGACATTATCCACAACCATTGTCCATCGCCGCCGCCAACCAACACCACCATTGTTCACCACCGCCGACCATCACCGTCGACCACCACCACTATCCACCAACACCGCTAACCACTGACGCCGCTAACCAACACCACCCACCGCCGCCACCACCAAACACCGCCGCCGACCACCACCCACCGCCGCCACCATCGACTACCACCACCACTACCCATCGCCGCCACTAACCACCATCGCCGCCGCCAATCACCACTATCAACCACCGCTTCCACCACCAGCATGTGAAGTCAACTTGTTGAAAGTTGTGTCCATATCGGAGTCAACTAGCCCAAGTTATCTCCAATGGTGGAGGCAACTAGCTCAAGTTGTCTCCAATAAAAAGTGCTTAGGAACAAGTTGCAAATCAAAATTAAGGCAACTAACTCAAGTTGTCTCCGAATATGAGGCAACTAGCTCAAGTGGTCTTCAAATATGAAGGCAACTAGCACAAAGTTGTCTACAAATATGGAGACAACTAGCCCAAAGTTGTCTTCAAAAGTGAGAGCGACTAGCTCAAGTTGTCTCCAAATCTAGAAGCAACTTGTTCAAGTTGTATCTAAATATGGAGGAAACTAGCACAAGTTGTCTCCAAAAAAAATAATTATACACAAATGAATGAACCTGACGTGAGTCGAACACAAATCTTCTGACATATATTCAGTTGTGCTACCATTGCACCACAGATTTGTCAATACAAGACAACATATCAAAATCACATCCAATAAACAAAACATTTCAACCAACAAACAACCTAAAACTATCTCCTAAACAACCTGAAATCACTTTGCAAGAACCAAAGCACGAAAATGTAAACACAAAAGCCACTAAAAAAAAGCTTCTAAATATTTTGGTTATATCGACGAGACATAGAGACATAATTTCAACAAGAACAAGTTTCATATAAAACAAAATATCCTAAAGTCTAAACCCAGTCGATACAAAATTTGAGAGAATAATTGTGATAAACAAGACCTAAGCTTTAGCATTCAAGAAATTGTTTAACAGTTAACTGTCTGTAAATTCATCAAGAGAGAGAATACCTGAAAATATATGGAACATAATCCGAATATGAGTAATGATCCAATGCTGGAAGCAACTAGCAAAAGTTGTCTCCAAATAGTGGAAGCAACTTGGTCAAGTTGTATCCAATACTGGAAGCAACTAGCAGAAGTTATCTCCAAATAGTGGAAGCAACTTGGTCAAGTTGTTTCCAAAGTTGGTAGCAATTTGATGAGGTTGTCCTGGGTCACAATTACTTTACCTTTCCAAAGTTAAGAAATGTCATCAACTATTCAAATTACTACTGCAAAGTAAAACATAAGTGGATGAACAAATGGATGTAATGATTATTCCCTGTAAACTGAGATTAAAAAAGCTTGTGAGAAGAATGGAAAATTAGTCTCCTCAGTTAGCATTTTCTATCTGTTTCCTGATCCTCAAGCATGGAAAAACACAAAAACCTGCTTGCTAACATAAGATAGCTTATAAAAGAAATAAGATCGATATTGCGAATAATCTACATGAAGGATGACTTATGATGGTAAGTACCTACTGGGTGCGGCATTAGGAGTCGTTGGTCGTGGGCACCACTAGCAAGCTTTCTAAACCAGCTTCCTTTGCAACATTTATATGAGTAGATCAATCACTAGTAACTTATAGACACCAGCAATATAGGTTTTTGCACTTCAAAAACCATCCAACCCTGCAATCACAACATAAAATGAAAGTCAGAAGTTGTACAATAATCTTAACTTCCAAACTATTAGATGACTTGACAAAAATGTAATTCATGGTCTCTAACACCATTTCTCATATGCATAATGGTATAATGTTCTCAAGCAACATCATTAATATGTCACAACTTAATCTACATTCGTGTAAATTCTACACCCCCTAGCTAGCTCGCTTAATAACCATGATAAATTGCTACATAAGGATTTAATTAAACTTAAAGTAAAATAGGGTTCAGTACAGAACCATACATTTTCTTCAAAAAAAAAAAAAACCATACATTTCAAAGCTATACCTAAACCATACATTTCAACGCTATACTTAAAATCTCACCAACTGTTGGATACATTTCCTTTGTGTCTATTTTACATTGGATACATTTCAAAGCTATGCCTAAGTTAGCTCAAATATGAAACACGTAGAGACAACATGAAAACAAGGGTATCTAATGTAGAATAGACACAACTGTTACCTTTGAATCACAATCAAATATTAAAAAAAAAAAAAAAACTCAAAACACTACCTATAAACCATCGGTTTTGCAATTTCAAATGCCCAGCATCCATATCAACTTATTACTATGATCAATTTTTAACCCCCTAAACCGCATTCAAGGTAGCATAAAACAAGAGCACATACCATAAAAGAGTAGTGAAGCACATTATACATGTTGCCAACAAAAAACTACTGCTAAAGAAGCAAAAAGGATTAGCTCATTACCTTTATCATTAACAAAACACATGGCCTTCAAAGAACTCTGCAAACTCAACAACATCATCCAACTTTTTTAAATCGATATAAGCTCGAGAATACATATTATTTATGGCTGCAGAAATTCATTCAAAGTATAATTAAGTTACTGACATATATTTTTAATAACAGATGATGTTTACTAAACCAAATGTCATCTCCATCAGATGATGTTTACTAAACCAAATGTAATCTCCATCAGATGATGTAGGCATGTAATTCTTATACTAAAACCAAAAACTGGACATTATAGATAAAGAACAAACAGATAAATGTGTAAATAATCCCATCAAACTACAAACCTGAAATTTATACATCTCAAAAAACTAAAGTCTCAGTACTCATTACTCAGAAATCGCTCTTCTTCGAGTTGCAAAAACCCTAAAATGCATCCAATTACTTCAATTAGATACTCAAAAAAGTGATAAAAATTCAATTATTCTTTGGTTTTTCTTCCTCCTCCTCATCTCTAGAATCTGATTCCTCTAGTACCCCTTTTACTTTCTTTTGATCTGGATTCATATAAACAAGTTTCGTATCCCTGATTAAACTAAATCCTCTACCTAAATCAAATCCGAAAATAAATAAATTAAAATTCGAGGAAATCGTTTGAAACAAAATTTTAAATGTAGAAACAAATATTAAGATTAGTTGTTTAGCTTCAAACAAAACCAACATGCAACAAATCAAATCAATACTTACCAGGAAAAAAAATCCAAAGCCTAAATCTCTGTCTTGATCGTCTGGATCTTCAATTGACATCGAAATAAGCTCAAAATGAGAAGAAGATCAACTGTTTATGGTGATTTGAAGTTCGATTTCGAAGATTTGATTGATCTCAGACGAAGATATCTCCCAAAATTTCAAATCTCTGAAAATCTCTGCCACTCAAATGAACCAAAAAATAATTGTGAACTAGTTTTGTTGGGTATTAATTTGTTGTAGACCGCGTAGGTGGAGGTGGTGGTGGTGGTGGTGATGGCGTAGCGATGATGGTGGGAGAGGTGGTGCTGGTAGCTGAAAGAGGAGGAAAGGAAACGAATTTGTGGATCTAAAATAATAAATGTTGATTTCCACTTAATCCGTTATTAGCATTAAAAGGGTACTTATGGTATTAAAAGTAAAAAATATTGGGGAAGGGTATTTATAAAGTGAGAAGTGAAAAATACTAGAACCACCCTATTATATGGGTTCAATATTTTCAAGCCCCACCAAATAGATCATATATTGTCAACTCCATTCTTTCACATTTTGATATTTCTAGGCCTAGAACTTTAATTTTCCGGGCCTGTTAATAAAAGTTTTATTTAAAATAATTTTTATAATACCAAGAATACCCTTTAGTATATAAATGTAATAAAACTAGGCATCTGTTTCATTTTCGATTTCATAATCTAATTTATTTTCTCTCTCCACTGCTCTGGAAATAACGAAGAATGGAGATTCACTCGATGAAACTCGAAGAAAACTTGAGGATTCAGCATCATATCGAAAGTGAAAGATAAGTTTCTCATCTATATTTGCAGTCATGTTGAATTCTCATTATGTATTAGCCAAAATCAAGTTCTGGAAAGTTCAGTGACAGCTTCAAATACCTAATAAGTTCGATGTTACTTCGAATTTTGATCTGATTTTAGAATTGTTGCTTCGATCTATAATCCTTGTATCATTTGCTTTGATTTGAACTGTTTAGTTTCGATTTTTGTTTAAGAAATATTTTTAGGGTTTGTAATCAACCCTAATTTGTAATCGCTTATGATTTCAACTAAATTTTCTCGACGAAATCAATATTAGAGTTCAGATCTGTTATAATCTAATCTTTATCTGCTTTTCAGATGAAAGATTTGAAAGATTTTGAAAGAAAATTAAAAAAATCTAGGTTTCTTTATTGAAAATCAATCAATCAATCAATCTTAAATCTCGATTGAAAATCGGTTATCATATTTGAAATCTACGAATCATCATCTCTATTACCCATCTATCTGTTACGAATTTCATCTACTTTGATTTTCCAACTGACTGCTTGTATCAGATATTGAATGTTTTGTTATAATGCAATCAAAATTGGAATTAGTTGTTTGAGATACAACATCAGATGTCAAAATTCAGTGTGATTGAATTTCTCATGTTGATGAGATGTTTTTAGGTGCTCTTGTACTTGTTGTTTTTATGTCCATTTAATAAGGTAATTATGAATCTAGTTTATGTTCATTTTTGGCTGATTATACTGGTTTTCATGTTGTTTTGTGTAGGGCAAAGGATCATAAAGGTTCAGAAATAGCTTTACTCGAACAGATAATACTTTGTGTGATACTCATTAACTTAAAGTAAATCTAAACTTATATATCTCCTAGGATGGATACCTGAAAGCACAATAAGAATGCGCAGCTGTGGAATTTTTTTAATATGTAATCTGCACATTTATAATTTATCTCAATATTATCCTATATAGTTTATGAATGCAAGTTTCTGAGTTTCAATTTCTAAGACATGATGCAATTTATATTTTAAGCTTGAGTTTGGTTCTATGAATTGGTAGTGTCATTTGATCCCATTTATTAAGCAGACCTCACAGATTGGATAAGCTGAGAAAATCCTTCTTTTGCAGTTGCACAAACCATATGGATGTGTAATTTTCGATTACACAATCCATATGTATGTGTATTTTCCTATTACACAAGCCATATGGGTGTGTAACTGCTGATTACACATGCATTTTGTATGTGTACAAGCTGATTACATAAGCATTTCACACACTCGATCAAAATTCAAGCATATTGTATTGCCTGTATTTTTTTGTGTGGTTTGTAATATAGTTTTCTTGTATTTGAAATTCTATGTAGTTAACAGTGTATGTGACAGGTATACAATCCATATTGCTGATGTGTAACTGCGGCTTGCACATGCCATATGCGGAGTCCTTGGGAAAGGTCCTCCACTTTAGATGTCTCATCAATGAAGTGAGCTTCCAAGGAAAGACCGCAACTGGAACAAACTGTGTCCCCTGCAGAGTGGTCAAATGGTACCTTTGTGCTTCTTTTACAGTTCCGGGCAATAAGCCAAGGTATGTGCAGGTACAATAGTTGCATCTTTCTGTACAATTCCCTCTCCTCGCTTCTCGTTGCTTATGTAAAGCTCGCGCAAATGTAATGTCTAGGACAAAAGCTCATTCCTGGTGTGCATGTGCAGCTTTTCACTTTTCAATCTAATTTACATCGTTATAGATAATCCAATACTACTATCTTACCTTTTGCTTTACTAGACCTTTTATTTGAATCATTAATTTGATTAGAGATTTGGTTTGCAAGCATAATGTATTTCATTTCTCTTATCCATTGGTTTGGCAGAATGTGAGCAATGGTGTTTATGGTTAATTGGTGATAAAGAAGAATATGAAGATTAATTGGTATAACAAACATTTGATGAGTTTTCTCCTTTTGAGCTCTAAATGTTTAATAAATTGCTTCTGTTGTTTAGTTTATTGATGCTGGATTATTTTATTTTTTGTTGTTATGTAGATGGTTATTGATGAACCAACAGGAAATTCTCATGAATCTCAAAAGAGTTTGATTACTCGATTATTATTAGATTTTCCTGAAAAATTAGAGAATTCTGGTAATTTTAACAAGTAATATTTGTTCCAATAATTTTCTGATTATTGATCTATTTTTTTTTATTAAGAAACAACAGTTTATTTAACATGATAGAAAATGATTTCGTGTAGGCGGTCCAGCTGATGGAGACATTAGATCGAGATGTTTGAGATTATCAGATGAAAGCACTTCTGAATCTCATGATGTACAAGGATTGCTTGGACACCACTTACCCCTGGATAGATCACAATATAGATGTGTAACTTATGATTACACGTGCCTATGGTATGTGTAACTGCGGCTTACGCATGCCTATGCCACTAGTAGGTTAATGATTTTATTTATTTCATCCAGTGGAGTTTGCTAGGGTGTCTTTTAGCAAATTTTTCCATTAGTTGCCCTCGGTTATGAATCAGGTTCTTTTGACTAATGACGACTTAACTCTTAATTGACATGTGAGTAGGGTTAGCTTGCACTCGGACTAGTTGACCTAGTTCTTCCACAATATTTTGAGCCTTTGGGTGTGAATCTCCTGAGATTTGACAGTGGTAGATGCTTGTTGTGTCAAACTTATAATCGGTAAAATGGTACAGTGTTGTTACATTTGTGACTAGTTTTCAGTTTATTTACAAGTTACCCAAGGAATATCTGAGTTCAAGCTAACACCTGCTGAGAACCGTGATTGTTTTTATTAACTCTTACAGTGTACCTCATAGTCTACTAGTACATTATAACCATCTGGAGTTTTAAGGTTAAAACTAAATATCCAACATTGTCTTCTGTGATGTTGATATTGCACTCATTAATTCCTCAGGTGAAATTCAGTTCTGATGCAATCGAAGAAACATATGTTGTTAAAGAGAGCTTGAAGCCAAGCCACGCATAAAATCTGTTGGTGTAAGTTATCTGACCTTTTTTTGATGTGTAACTATTAGTTACACATGCTAATTAGATGTGTAACTTCTAGGTACACAAGCTAATTAGATGTGTAACTCATAGATACACATGGCAATCAAAGATATTATTATTTCACAAAACATGGCAAAAAAATTACCCCTACACTATTCTTCTTTTTTGCTTTTATGATTACAACTTGACTAGATTACTATCAAATAGAGCTGAGGTATATCAATAATCATTTATCTTTATCTATGTAACTTGGAGTGTGCCCTTGGGTAATGCGGAGACATGATCAATTCTATGTTTTCTGTCTTAAGGTTATTTCAGGTCATGGGGATGCACGGGAAACTGAGTATGTTAAACAAAACCTTTTCAGTAATTTGATCAGTCATTCGAAGTTCATCTCTGATACGAAATCAAATTGTAGGTTCTTTTCTTGTGCTCGTTTGAGTATTCTATTAGTTTCTTATTCTTCTGTGCGCTTACTGTTTATTACATCCTGCTTATTTAATATGTAACTTGCCTTTGCAGCGAATGCATATAGCCATACAGACTCAAAGTGTTTGAAATCAGAGAATACTCAAAATAGAGATGCTGGCTCAACAACACATCAATTCTCGTTGGTGACTGTTTGCTAGTTGCAAATGTGGGAGATTCCAGAGCTGTTATCTGCAGGGGTGGAAACGGTAAGTGTTGGGACTTATCATGTCGTTAATATTTGATGATGATCTAGCTTTTATTGCGATGTCATTTGTTTATTAGCCTATCTAACATTATAAAAACACCAAAAGCTGCTCCACAATAAGATAACTCGTTGCACTTTACATTTCTCCCGCGTTTCTGATATGTAAATTGTGTAACTGCTGGTTACACATTCCCCTATGCATGTGTAACTCCTAATTACACATGCAACATGCATGTGTAACTCTTAGTTCTACTACCCGTATCCATGTGTAAGTCCTAGTTACACATGCTAAAAATGAACAACAACATTGTTTTTTGCATCAATTGATTTTGCGTTTCTGAATTAAATTGTGTTTTCTTATTGTAATTTCGAGGTCAGCAGGATTCAATAGTTGGGACTTTGACACTTTCGGATTGTACTCGTGGCTCTAAGATGCAAAATTAGGCATCAAAAATAAATTGTGTTGAAGCACCACACGATAATCACTTTGAGTTGTCTAAGGGAATGTATATCTTTCAGATTGGATGGCATTATAATTAAATATATAGTGTTTTTGTTGTACATGTACAAAGAGATTTTTGATTTACTTGTCACTATGTATGTGTAACTGCTGGTTACACATGCCACTATGCATGTGTAACTCTCAGTTACATTACCCATATCCTTGTGTAAGTCTTAGTTACGCAAGCTAAAATGAACAAAAAAAATGTTTTTTGCATCAATTGATTTTGCATTTCTGAATCTAAGTGCATTTCTGAATTAAGTGGTGTTGTTTTATTTTAATTTTCAGGTCAACATGATTGAACAGTAAATACTTCGACATTTTTGGATTGTCCTCGTGGCTCTAAGATGCAAAATAGGCGTCAAAAGGAAATGTGTTACAGCGCTCAGATGGAATGTGAGTGTCCTAACTTTATAATAATTTCTCCTCCAAACTTGTATGTAATTGTTGGATGCTAGTTACACATAACGAAATAAATTCGGATTATAAAGTTCTCTGCGAGGTTATTCTTATGTTCCTGTTATTGCTTACATAAGTTGCAAAATCTTCTTTGTCGATTTTACAGGTATATGGCACTAGGCTAATTAGGAGGTGGTTAGATAAGAGGGTGGTGACAGGGTTGTCAAAGAGATTGACGAGAACTCTACCGAGTATATTGATGCAAGTCTAGATGGAACTGAACTTACTTATCCATTGGAAAAGAATGGTGGATTGATGAATGCCAGAACTAAAATTGCGCTTGATACCACTGCAAGGTTAGTCCAGCATGCTCCAGCAAAAAACTATTTCTTGTTTGAACGGGTAATTGCCGAATCCCATCATATATTTGATTGTACTTTTTGCTGTTTGGGGAACTGTAACGTATCTCTTGTGATCATACAAGAATATTTTGAACTATTACGGGTGCATGTGTAACTCACAATTACACATGCCATATGCATATGTAACTCCAAGTTACACATTCCATATGCATGTGTAATTCCCAGTTACACATGCATTTTGTATGTATACCAGCTGATTACACATGTTTTTTTTTTGTTGGAATGTTTAGACTATGGCATCTTAATATTTTTATGACAATAATTTATGAATAGTTATAGCCTTTTTTGGATCAATTGATGTCTATGCGGGTCTCCACGTTTTTTGTGCGCACTGACAAGACACTAGCCTTTTTTTGGATCAATTGATGGTCGATTAGATTGATTTTGTTATTAGGTTGCTGGTTTCGGTGAGGAGAATTATGATGAGGAGCCTGAGGGAGATGATATTGATGTAGAACATACAATGGTTTCAACAGATGAAATTCTTTCTTTAGCGGGCAGGTAATTAAAGTTTGTGTTATCGTTGTATGCTTATATTTCAAAACTAAATTATTGTGATAGGTTGTTTAAACTCCTTGTGGCAGTATTATTTCATGGGTTTTCTGCATAACTTTACATTATATAAAATGTCTAGCTATAAGACGTACAATGTCATTGACAAGTTAGGTTTCTGCTTTATATATAGTTTACAGTAAGATTCGAAAACGGTTCTGTAAAAAAAATTGTTCTAATTATCACAACAGTGATGGATACTTAGCTAGTGCGCATAGCGAGAAGTGACAACATGGAGCCATAGAGGCTAAGGTAAATTCCTCCCCTAGTGTTCAATCTTAGGTATTCAAGTTTCTTTTAGAATAAGATGCACAATGTCTTCTTTTCAGGTGTAATTCTATACTTTTCGTTGCTAACTTAGGTAGGAAAAAACCTTTTAATTAGGAGAAATGTCTATTTGTAAAAGGGATTAGGAAGAGAAATGTCTATTTGTTGTAAATTATCTGACCTTCTTTTGGATGTGTAACTATTAGTTACACATGCTAATTAGATGTGTAACTTTTAGTTACACAAGTTAAATAGATATATGTAACTTCTAGTTACACATGCTAAATAGATGTGTAATGGTTAGTTACACATGCTAAATAGATGTGTAATGGTTAGTTACACATACTAATTAAGAGTTTGGTAAAAGATAAATGTATTGAGGACTAACTTTTTTCTTGACACCTGGGCTGTTGATGTTCTATTTTATACATCTATTATAGTTATGCATGGAGTTGCCTGCAATAAAACTAAATTACCTTTTTATGATGTCTGTCAACTTCAACTTTTTATGCATTTGACTCTTTTTTTACTGACATAGAGGCATTACTAGTTGGGTATTTGACTATGTTTTTCCTAGAATTTGCAGATTTCCTTGATTGGACCAAATTGGAAGTTTTTTGATGCTTCACGAGGATTTATATTATAGCATATAGTGGCGCTTTCCATATCTCGTGTTTTAATTCGATTATTATGTCCAAACAACCAATTACTATAGTTGTAGTAATTGATGAACAAACAAATAATTGTAAATGAAAATTAAAGTAAATACATGTATTTTACGATGAATAACTTGTAGATAACCTTACATATAGCATGTGTAATAAAAAGTTACACATGCATATGGATGTGTAACTTGTAGATACACATGCCATACGCATGTGTAACTTCTGGGTACACATGTGTAACTACAGAGTACACATCTATGTACAAGTGTAACTCTGCATTACACATTTTATATGAATGTGTAACTTCTGGATACACATGTCATATGCATGTGTAAGTTCTGTGTACACATCATGTTGGTGGTGGTCGGCAGTTGGTGGCGGCGCCACTGTCAGCGGTGGTGGTGGTCGGAGGTGGCCGTCAGCGGTGTTTGGCGGCGGCGGTGGTGGCCGTCGGTGTGGTTGGCGGCGGTGGTGGTCTGAGGTGGCTAGTGGCGATGGTCGGAGGTGGCTGGAGGTGGTGGTTGGTGGCGGCCGGAGGTGGTTGTGGTGGTTGAAGGTGGTTGGAACATCATCACATAATATTTTAATAATTTTGGGCCTAAATTTAAATTTTATTTAATTATGGGCTTGACAATATGCATAAGGGTATCAAGGTCTTTTAATAATTTGGGGCCTAGATTTAAACTTCTTTTAATTAAGGGCCTCATATTATGGGTTATCCATGGGTTGGGCCTTAGCCTAACTTTCCCAAGTAAGAAAGGGTATTTGTGAAGTACCCATGGATAATAAGGGTGTTTATAACATTCCCACTTTTTTAAATCTCATTTTCTATTATACGACGGAGCGAGCACCTGTATGCTTGATAACCGGAGAAAATCATTGCGTACTTTATAAGGGGTGTCACATATCAATTCTTTTAAGTCAACTTGTGCGAGTAATCTTATAGGGTCGTCGTTGTCGATACTTCTTGGCTGAAAATACAAAGTACACAGCTAGATATTCACAAAGACATTATACATCTGAGTCGGTGCTCATCATGGGCACTACTATTCTCATTTTGATTAATGTTTTCATAGTCCATTGTTGATGTCCTAGTTAAGGTAAGTGCGTGTGGATGACATGATTCACATAAACTTGTGGCCATGTCCAATCGATTCTAGTATTAATTTAACTTAGTCTGATTAAGTTGGAGTATTAATTTACGGAGCTTTCGCAATCAAGTCATCAAAATCAACCAAATTGTTTTAACTTATGATATGAAGTGTTGGTTAGTATACTTGTAGTATTTCAGCAACAAGATCCATATAAATCGTTTTTGTATTGAAATGAAATATTAAATCTTGTGACGGCTGAAAATCAGTAGCACAACCAAATATGATTTTAATGGTAAAGATGATATCCAATTAAATGATAAAGGTAACGTGAGAAGAAAGAGGTGAGAGATATTTAAATGTTGACACGAGATTTAACGTGGTTCGACATATCCAGGCCTACGTCCACGGGTTAGTGATTTTATTATGTGTGTTAGAAGAGCCTCCATTAATGAGGAGCTCTGCAAGTATAAGGGTGAAAGAGATGAAAAAGAACCGACCTCCCTCACACCCTAATCTCTACCTTTTTATAAGGAGAGAGGTACAAAGACATTTACTATATTACCCCTAGCTTAATAATTAAGCTAACATATAATAGTTATAGTGTATGTTGGTGTAGAGTTGTATGTTGTTGATGCTTTAATCTAATGCCACGTGTTGATGAAATATTTGGTATCTACAATTTACCCCTTTTCTTGAGGGTTGTTGATGAGCGATCCTTAAGAAAATATCTCCATGTCTTGACTGTACTTTGCTTTGATAGTTGATGTTTTCGTCCTGATTAAGTCTGATGCTGCTATTGTGTCGTTGGTGCTTGGCAATGGTGCAGAGTGGTTTTTTCCTGGATTATGTGTTGCCTTGGTGGTTGATTTTTCCCTGCCTTGTCATGATGAGATATTTTTGCCTGAAATGTCCACTTAATTACAGAGTTTTGCTGCCAATACTTAGACATAAGCACACATTAGTGTAAAGATCTCATCCCAATATGTTATGAACAGAGATGATAACTAGATGAATGGAACTCACCATCCATTCAATCTTTTAAAAAATCTGTACTACTGCATCCCAATATGTTATGAATAGAGATGATAACTAGATGAATGGAACTCGCCATCCATTCAATATTTTAAAAAAAAAACTGTACTACAGCATCTAGTGCACAAGCATAAGTCAATCAAGGACTCAAATGCAAGAAGGTTATCGAGATGGGTTGTTTGTAAGGTGTCATTGTATGTACGTGCCAATGCATGTAATAATACCTGGCATCTCGAGTGTGCCGCTACTATCAGTAATAGACCTTTTCATGACTCATACTGATGTCAAAATACCGTAAATACGAGGAATTCATAGAAACAAAATGGATGAAGCAAGAAAATTTGAAAAAAATTAGTTGAAAATTGAACTTTAAAAAAAAAAAAAAAATGTCAAGTCCAAGAGGTATGAGTACTTAGCTCTATTGCGAGTGTCCATGTGGATCTGTATCAACTGGTGTGTAGCTCTGTTTGTTTCTAGTTGTAAGATAGATTCCCGAGCACTTGAAAATGGTTGTGGGCTATACCTGCATGTTTCCAAAAGGGTTGAGATTTAGGTTGGTGCACTTACTTCTTACGGAGATAGCTGCCCATTGGTGCTACTTGTCTTGCTAGGAGTGTGGTAGACTCCGTTGAATTGTATTGTACTGGAGGCTTGGTTATGTTTCTGAAACAAGAAAACAAAACGACACTGCTTAGCGACTCAAATATGTATTAAATTATTTTTAACTTGACCTGTAGGTGGCTTGATTTTTTCTTTGATTGATGGAGATGTCTTTTGGTTTTGAGTTGATTCTGCCCCTGTGGAAGATTCACGCTCTGCTGCTCTAGATGCACTTCTTCACTTTGACTGCATTAGACACGGATTTCATTTTGTTTTTCTGCTGTTGTTGATGGTGAAGGAATTGAGGTGAAGAATGTAATGCTACGTTGGAGTATACATACTTGCCCCTATTCTTTGCGAGATTCCGAGGTATCATTGATCAATGTCCTGTAACAAAATAGTTTCAAATGTAAATTACATTTTCATAGAAAAGTGTACTCGCCATATTGAATGGATGTATGCCTCCTTTTGCGCCTGCAAATTTAAGATCAAAATTTATCTATATGTACAAAAAGCTAGTATGGCTCATGTTAGAGCATAGCTCGGTTGCACCCACCAAGCATTGGTATGTCAAGTTTGGTTGTCATATTTTAGTGAACCAAAACTCATTTAAGAGTCGCTTGATTTAAATGTACTAGGGTCAACTTCATATAGGTTAGCTTGAAAGTATTAGGGTGAGACATTACAAGTATTGCGGAGACTTGAATAAGTGAAGAAGTACGGAGCTACAACCACAACATCATCCTTCCACTTGAGGTTAATGATATTTGAATTGAACTGTTTCATTCCCTAATGTATCCTTCAAGTCGTGCATATTGAAAACATAAAACTGCGAAGCATGCATGAACACTCTAGATAGACATAGTATTAAGGAATACAATATGAAGTTTATTGCTTAACCATTAAACTTTGTATATGAGACATCGACATAATCGTATGAATGCTATTGTGATTATGTATGGGTATGAGGTGAGGATTTCATCATAGGAAACAATATTTTTACATGTGTTTTAAGGAAGTAAGTTCATGATATGTGTTATGAACCGAAAAGGAAATCGCCAGGCGTTATTGGGGTTGTTCTTCATTGCAAATCTTATGAACGACCAATATGTGTGATTAGTATAACCGCTCATGACTAGTTTGTGTTCTTGGTAAAACTATTCACATGAGGCATGACTTATGTATTGGTATGACTTTTATTAGTGAAACCGATCTTAAGGTAATCACCTAGGGTATGATCGGGTTTGAGAGTGTCTGACAAAATTTTGGGAAAGGGGAACCGATCCTCGTAAGAGGTGCAGTACATACATCACAAGGGGGAACCGATCCTTGTATGAGGTGCATTAAGGTTTATAGAAGAAAGGGGAACCGATCCTATGAACATGTGCAACACGTTTTTAGGCAAGGGGGAACCGATCCTATGGACATGTGCAGTGCATACAAGTTAGATACCAAATATATGTGGGGAACCGATCCTAGTACCTAGTCATCCGAATTTTGGTAAGCTAGTGTGACTATGCACAATACTCACATGGAGGTAGAACCGAAACTTGTTTTGGTAGAACCGTTACACCTATGGTTTCTGATTGAGTGTTACTTGATCAATCACATGGTTCTTGAAAGTCAGATGAACCAATTCTAAACTTGTTTGAAAGTGTGGTAAATCGGTTTCAAGTGAGTAAGTATGAAAAATGACTTGCAAGAGTAAGATGTCGACACACTTTGAACATGCGCATTAATGTGTATTCTTTTATTGTTCAAAGATATTCCTTAACAACTAATAAGGAAGTAAATCCCAATATCGAATTTAAATAAGTTAAGAATCTTTTAATTGAGTTTTTTAATTATATATGGAAAATAAGAATTAGTAATGTACATTTGCTAGTTAAAGATTTTCCAAGGAGATTTCGATCATTATATTTGGATAGTGCATTCACATGAATCTTGATAAATTACTGAATGTTAATAAGCCACTGAATATTGATAGTTGGATCAACATTCGAGCGACTGAGGAAGTATTGCTCGATTCGACGAATTACTGATAAATTACTGAATATTGATAGCTGGATCAATATTCGAGCAATTGAGCAAGTATTGCTCAATTCGAAGAATTATGATAAATCACTGAATATTGATAGTTGGATCAATATTCGAGCAACTGAGCAAGTATTGCTCAATTCGACGAATTATTTATTGGTGACGTGACCCAATAAAATATTAATTAAAATATTGGTGTATTACCGAATATTGTATAATTAATCCAAACGTTGATTGCTGGATCAACATAAATTTATTAGTGTTTGAACTTGCTCAGAATGATGATTTCGTGGAGTGTTTGTTCGAAACCCTAATTTTTGATCGATTGTTTATCAGTTGATGAATTGCTGAAAATAGGTCATGAGTGAGGGAGGGACCGACCACATGGGATGATGGACGACCATGTGATTCCCGAGTGCTCGATTGAGCATGCACCAGGGTTCCGAGTTGAACAGTTGGTGAAAGAATGATGATTAAATGTCGATTTCATCATTTATTGAAATAGTGCTCGACTGAGCATTAGGTAATAAAACCTAATTTATGGAGAAGGGAGGGACCATACAAGAAGGCATGAAACTGGCCCTTGAGAGTGTGGGACTGGCTGATGGTCGTTTGAGAAAATTCCAAGTTAGTTGGAAAGAGTTTGGACCCAATATGAGCAATTGAGCAAATTAGGTCAAAATCGTGAATATGTGTTGGACCGGATCCTTGCAAGCCTTAGGGCCGTCCTTGGTGGGTTAAGGGGGCATGCCTGCATCACCACAATGTCTGTGTCTCAGTCCTGAGAGTTTTGGTATTTTCTGATGTGCATTCGAGCTATATTTTGAATTTTCAGAAGAGTTCAATCTTTGACTAAAATTCTTGATTTTGCTTGAATGAGCAAGTAAAACTTTGCTCGTTTTATCGAAATTTGAGAAATATTAAAATAATGATATCTTAATTCTTGGCGCGAGAAGCCTAGTCGGTCGTGTGACCATGTTGACTTTTTGTCTTTTCATGGTTTGAGCAATATTTGAGAAAATATGAAGAAACCATGATTTTTGCTCAAACGGGGGAGTTTCATGAGATATAGAAATAAGGGTTTGGAAAGCGTGGGACCGGCCACGGCCAAGGCATGGCCGGTCGGCTAGGAGCCCGGTCCCGTGACATTTCCCTGATTTTATATTATTTTTTATGATACGGAGGAAATTCCATGAAACCAGGGAGTTTTGTTGAAACCATGAAATTTCAATGAGATGAGGAAAATAATAATTATGAAAGACTAGGGATTGTAAGGTGTGGGACCGGTCACGGCTAGGGCATGGCCGGCCGGATAGGTTTCCCGGTCCCGCAACACCTTTCCCTATTTTTTATTATTTTTCATGAATCCTTGAAAATATGGAATACCCATGAGTTTTGCTCAAACAAGGAAAACTGCTAAAATAAAGGAGTTTTCATGAGTTCATGAAAATAGAAAAATAATTAAAATAAAGGAAAAAGGCATGGGGGACCGGCCATGGTGGCATGACCGGCTGGCCGGTGGGTCCCAGTCCCCTAGGCGCCACTTTTATTTCTAATATTATTTTCTCTCTCCTATTTTGTGTAGGATTCCTCGTTTGTCCATATTTCGAATGCTCGTTCGTGCATTTGGTTGCTCGTTCGTGCAACATTGTCGAGTACACATACACCTTATGGGGCTTACTCAGTGGTAGTCTAGATGGCCGATTGTTGAGTATTTATTACTAATTTATGAAATTCAGTGGAGAATGATTCATAAAACTGAGTAATAAAAGAGAACAGTTGTTCATTATCAATCCATATGATCAGTCGTGGATTCGACCATGGATTCATAATAATAAAGCGCGTGTTACCACCCCATGGGATCGTGGATTCGACCACAGAATCAAAGAAATTAACTATTACCATTCCATGAGATCAGACATGGATTTTATCATGAAATCAGAGTAATAAAAGTAGTTATTACCATTCCATGAGATCAGCAGTGGATTCGATCATGAAATCGGAGTAATGAAAGTAGTTATTACTATTCCATGAGATCAGATGTGGATTCGATCATGAAATCGGAGTAATGAGATTATCTATTACCATTCCATGAGATCTGTCATGGATTCGATCATGAAATCAGAGTAATTATATAAAATAGATTATCTTCTATGAATTCAGTGGTGAATGTCACGGTAGAATTAATCTATTACATAAGGGATATTAACCAGTTAAAGCGTCATACCCATTCTGAAAGGTGCATAGTCAGGAGCCGGCTGATATCCTTAAGGCGTTATTGCTCTCAATCTTACGGAGAACCGTGTGGATATATACACGGTCTCTCTACATAGTCAGGGAACAATGAGTGTCACCGACGTCCTGAAGGTGTTATTGATCTCAATCTTACGGAGAACTGCCCAATCGTTCTTCTATGTAGAGGGGGGTCTCTCTCATGAATCAGGGAACAGTGAGTATCACCGACGTCCTGAAGGCGTTATTGCTCTCAATCTTACGGGGAACCGCCCAATTATGTTATTCTACATAGAGGTCGTGATGAAATGCACGGCATCGAACGCTCAGCTAGTGGAGGCCTTTCAGGAAACATATTCATCATGGATTCGTAAAATATGAATCGTCACATGCCCGAAGCCGTATTAGAAACATGCGGTATCATGATTTTACGGGTTTTACCTTTGTTGGAAATCCACCATCAACAACAACTCTACACCAACATACACTATAACTATTCTATGTTAGCTTAATTATTAAGCTAGGGGTAATATAGTAAATGTCTTTGTACCTCTCTCCTTATAAAAAGGTAGAGATTAGGGTGTGAGGGAGGTCGGCTCTTTCTCATCTCTTTCACCCTTATACTTGCAGAGCTCCTCATTAATGGAGGCTATTCTAACACACACATAATAAAATCACTAACCCGTGGACGTAGGCCTGAGTATGCCGAACCACGTTAAATCTGGTGTCAACATTTCAATATATCTCACCTCTTTCTTCTCATATTACCTTTATCATTTAATTAGATATCATCTTCACCATTAAAATCAGATTTGGTTGGGCTACAGATTTTTCAGCAGTCACAAATCTGATTGACTAAGCATCATGCATATGCATATATAATGTAGGATGTGAAATTTCACATGTGCTATTACAACTTCTCACATGCAAATACGTCACCTCACATTAACATTTATGCATACACAAATTCGAGTAAATGTTCACTGTCGAAGAAATATTAATATTAATATCCGTTTAGAGGGAAGACTTTCTTTGATAAAGAAGATTAGTGAGGTCATGAACATGGTGAGCGAGAATTGCGCCCTGGAATGCAATTTTTTCCCCTTTCTTGTTTGTGGCAGAAAGAGAAGGCAAGTTTTTTTTTCCCCTTTTATTTTCTGAAGTTGAGAAGGTTGATAAGGTATCTTGATAAGCTATCAATACCCCATAATTTGAGGTCCTTTTTGGTTGCTGAGCCTATTCCCACCATTCCCCGGACAAGTTTGTTGTTCATAAATAATAACATGCGCTTATAGCTGCCTATAAATGTCAATTACCGTACTGTTGTTTTGGACCACATTGCAAAAAGAAAAGAGAAAACAGAAGAAGAATAAGAAGAAGAAGCCTAAACAATGAGTACACTAAACTGCTTGATGCATATCAGTTGACTAGCAAAAACACTCTAGTATAATCTAATATCTTTCTCAAATAATAATTAAACTAATATCTTTTTGATATAATATCATGATAATTAAACTAATATCTTTCTCAAATAATAACTAATATTAAACTAATATCTTTCTCAAATAATAATTAATAATTATCATGATATTTTTTTTTATTATTATTGGATAAAGAGTATTACATTAACTAATTGGAAGCCTAACAAGCTAAGCTCCAACAACATAGTACTACATTAATTGAACCGGTTGTTGTGCTAGCCTACCAGTGAGCCTCATAGGAAACCTATCCAAGGGAGCCGAAGCGGATGGTGTGCCTGAGATTGTGTCACAAGGGGGGGAAGCTAACTCTACCTTCCATGTTAATTCCTGCAATATTACGTCATTGGGGGCTCGAACCTGGGACCTCCTGGAGCGGATGAAACTTTGGGAAACGGGGATGACCAGCTGAGCTTGGTGCCCGTCATGGTAATAAACAATTAATTAATAATGTTGCAATACTAATTATGTCCTGTAAAATACCTTCCAAGCAACAAGTAATCTGATGCTTAGTCCTCAAAAAATATCTATAAGTAGTGAGTATGTCTAAGGTTTTCTCATCATCAAAACGAAAAATATTTTTACTCTGCCTCTTCTTCATCCTCTTAATTTTCATATTTTCTTCTCGTTCTAGTTCGGATCGAAATGGCAATCAGCTGCAAGGTGAGGATTATAACCTTCTCACTTTTCGCATTGTTTGCCATCTCCATGCTCGAATCCTGTGATGGACCGAAAAATTACGCCTTTGGCGCGTTGCCCCGCAGGCCATAACTTCCCCGATGCGCCAAGATGAAGCTACGATCTGGGCCTTTACGGTAGGAAAATGCATGTTCAATTTCCCTTGCAAGCATGCTCGTGGATCATGACGCAACTAAGTAAGCTTCCACACCATTCCAACTTACCCTTGTGCCGCAAAGGTTTTATTAAGAAAATAAAAACTTTCTTAATACGGCAAAAACGGCCTTTTGAGGCCCTAAACGATGGAATTTGGCTAAATTCGGCCGTTTCCCATCAAAATAGACTCCTCTTGAGATAAATTACGACACTCTAGTTTATATCCTATGTCGAACGCCCTGATAGGAAGTATGAGCATCCAGTGAATGGAATTCAACTTGCCTCGTCAAGTTTGGCCACAATCATCTCTTGCGTCGAGCTACCGAGCCAGATGATATGAGAGGCCAGTATATTGCAATCATCCTTCAATTAGATGATATGAGAAACAACGGGCTGGATCGGCAATGCTGCAACTCATTGCGGCTTCCTACGTACCCTTCCCTACTCTAAGGGGATCAAGCACAGACCGTAGTTCATCCTCGAAGGGACAACCAACTTAATCCAACTCTTTTGCGATGCCGTGGCCGAGCAATAATGGTAATGGCCTAGTCCGTATAGGCCGTTCCGTCAAAATGCATACAAGTGATGAATGTTTGGTCCATAATATGGCATAACGATCCCTAAGCATCAAATGCCCTCTTCACGAGGCTACGCAACTATAAATAAGCCTTAGGAATCATTTATATTCTTTTGGATAAGCTATGAAGCTTACTTGGTGCATGGCCTGCATATGCACCGGGTCGTGATGGTTGCACCTTACCACCCTGGCTAACTGCGATGTACAACCGTGATAGCTATACATTCAATTCTGGCTCACAATCCAGTTCTAATGTCCGGCCATGACGGCTGAACATTTACTGAGCCAGGTCCCGTGAAGGGCCATAATGGTTGTATATTGCCAAGGCTATCTTACTTAGTGCATGGTCCGTATATGCACCTTCAACCAAGTACCCCTCTATATATATGTTAATTTGACATTTTTACAACTTAAATTGGGGGACCAAAAATCATTCATCAACTCCCACTTTTACTATTCATGATTGTTGCCTTATATTTCTGAATAACCGGCCAAGATGGTTGTTCACTGCCAATGCCAACTCCGATATTCATCCATGTTGGCCGTCCGCTGCCAACCCTATGTTCAGCCATGTTGGTCGTCTACTGCCAACCCGATGTTCATCCATGTTGGCCGTCCACTGTCAACCCGATGTTCAGCCATGTTAGCTGAACATTGCCAACCCGATGTCCAGCCATGTTGGTTGAACATTGTCAATGCATTGGCCAAGGGCCAATGTTCATTTTCCTACGCAACGGAATATTTGGATGAAGCTTCATATCGGGCCATGGTGTACCTTTTAGCATGCGCCATGCTAAAAACACAGGGTGTTACAAATCCACTCAGGTACTAATTATGAACTGTACATATTTTTTTTTCTTCTCTTCCAAATCTTAGTTTCTCACTATTTGTTCGTAAGATTCATCATGTGCTTTGTTCAACTGTCAGTACTGCATTGGTCAGTCTCTTGCTAAACTACTGTATTGCACGTTTTCTTTGGGGCACCTCTCGGATGCCCTTGGCTTTGTAAATAATTTTTCGCTTTTGATAAATTGGACTTGACCAAAAGAAGAAAATAATGTAGCATTATTTTTTTTTGTTTTTACACAAACTTTTACATCGTTAATTATACTCCACTGATATTTTGACTTTATAATTAACTTCAATTTTTCTGTTAATTTCTTGCAGGTTTCGGCAGTAGGACTAGGGGTACGTTCTACATCTATATCACTCTAAATTATTTCTTCTTATTATTTTCTATTTTCTCCTCAAGTTGTGAACTGTGGTCAACTAACTTAATCTTGTTTTATTTGTGAATTTCATGTTAAAACTATTTAGTCATATCCTGATTTACTACGAAAATGTTACGGACCAAGATCTGCAAAACTAGAGCGTAAGTTTTATTTGTTAGCTGAATTGCTCTTCTTTTTTATTCCAGATATATGTCCTTATTTAGTGCATGTAGTCGTTAGTCTTATGATATTGTTAGATATCCGACTGATACTATTCACATTTTCTGTTCTCGTTATGGGTGCTAACAGAATGCAGATGGAGATGTGCAACGAGGTGTAGTAAGACGATTAGACGAAGCACGATTTCTATTTCTGCAATGCAGGTTGCATGAGTTGCTGCAGTTCATGTAAGTGTGTGACCCCAGGTACTTATGGTTACCGATGGGTATGTACTTGCTACGACACCGAGAAGACTAAAAAAGGAGGACCAAAATTCCCTTGATTAATGAAGAAAGCTACCTACCATTATGACCGACTACCCGAGTACTATATTAATGCTAGTCTTTATGAAATATGAGGGCTAATGCTTGTTTTTGTTCATTAAGTGGTCTTTTTTTTTATCACTATTGATTTAGTTCTGCAGCTTTGTAATCTTTTCGCTTTGTTTAATCATCGAGTTGGAAAGATCTCTACTTGTTGTAATCGGGTCATCTTGCCCTAACTCTTTGAGTATTTAAATGGTTTTGTGTATTCAAAGGGAAGTAAGCAGGTCGTCCTGCCCTAACTATTTGAGTATTTAAATGGTTTTGTGTATTCAAAGGGAAGTAAGCAATGGATTTGGTGTAATGTTATCGATAAAAGATTTTCTTATTTTTAATTGGTACAATAATTGTTTTTCTTCTTTTTAATCGGTAAATAATTTGGTGTCGTTGAGTTTCAGCTCAGGTCATTGATATCATCACTTATTGACCTTACCACTGTACCAGCATTGATAATTCACTATAGATACAAAACAGTTCCACAAGCCATAAAGTTGTGCCTAACATCCTCGCTCTTTTCTAATAAAGCAAATTACTAGCTAATGTTAGGAAAGTGGTGTTGGAAAATAATAAATATAATATCATTTTTGAAGCTTCAAACAAACAAAATTGTTGCTTTCTTCTGTGAATAGAAAAATTATTAGTTTTATATTTGGGAACTCCCACTTCTTAAGTTGTTTTAAGAGACTATATAAACTTATTAGTCTCACATTGTGTGAGTTACAACTTTGTACTAAAAGATTATATAAGCTTGTTTTTCTCAACATATAAAGATCGAAGGAAAAAATGTTTCTCTATATTTTTAGACAGACCATAAGAATAATATTTTCCTAGTATTTTTTCTCAAGCTTTTGTGTTTTTTCTTTAGGTTTTTTCTAGGTTGCCAAGGTCAAGTTGAGCATCTACTACGTATGCTAGTAATAGGTGTAGTGGAGTGGTTTATCATGGAGTCATCCGTCCCATGAAGCTATAGCATCACTTTTGAGTGTTGTCGGGCGCTAATGTCTTAAGGACAATATGTTGAACACGTGACTCACTCTGTTTTCATTTTTTTTTTGCTATATATCATGTTGATGTTACGGCGAATTGAGGAGTTTATCAGTTTCATGTCACTCCCATTGCAGACGATCTAAGTATCAACAAATTTATATATTCGATTTTTTCTCATTTTTGATTATTGTATCCAACAGATGATTAATCTCTCACCTAGCAGCAACCAAAAGGAAACTTGGAGATATATAAGTTGTTGGAGTACCGAATGCACATAAATTAATTGGCTTAGTGTTATTTACCACTTGATTTGCCTCATCAACGCAACTTGCATGCTTATCTGAGCTGAAGATAAAATCAAAAATTTAAGAACTCCTCTAAACTAGGTTGATGTCGACCCTCTTTATTGGATGTAAACTTAATATTCATATATATTTTCGTAATAGCAATCTATTTTTGCTCTAAGAAATGAGCCAAAAAAATTTTTGTTCTCTATCCACTCTTGTTCTTCAAATTGCTTCAATGATGCGTGTCGTAAGTGCAACAAACTAATGATCTTATTTCCACTCAGATGACAAGTAATATAAAGGAAATAAAGTTTGTTCCCACGAAGAGCAAGTAGTTTTAGGTGTTTATAATGCACAAAAGCAGATTTTGTGCCTTGGGAAAAACTAGCTTCACGACGTTCATTAGTGCTTGATCATTTTCGGACACTATAACCCCTCTTCTTCATGGTAAAGAAGCTTCAAGGTTTCCAATGTCCAAATATAATTTTCATCCTTTTCGTGTTCCTGTTTTGGAGTAAAAACTGATATTGGTGAAAAAAGTAAAAGAAATAGGGCAAGATGATGATGCTTGTATATGAAATGTGTCTAAACCCTAAAATAAATGTACAGCGTAAGTACTTTTTATATTTGAGAGATCAAAGTTGTTAAGACTGGCCTAAACCAAGAAATAATAGTTCTTGTCTTGCTTCCATCACAAAAAAAAACAAGACGGGTCAGTCTTAGGGAGGGAAGCAGAGGAAGTGTTGTGTAAAGACCCTTAAGCTCTTCAACGGTATTTGACTGGTCTAACAATGATCAAGAGACGTATTAAGACGATAATGATTCGATTAGTTATTATAATTTTATTTGTTAGAAACTAATCTAAAAATGATTTATATACGAAATTAGTACCACTCGATAGATCTCGAAAAGATAGACGGAATAGACTACTCGCACGCGTCATTCGGATTCCGGACGAAGAAGATATCATTGGTTTAGTTCTTAGCCGACCTGGCTGCCCTTATCTTTTGGTCGGGTGCCTTTAGTATTTTGGGTCGGCCTTATCAAGACCAAGTTGAGAAGATAAGAACATATTTCTTATTCTTCTTCTTCTTCTTTCTTATCATTCTTTCTTTCCTTCTCCATGTTTCCTCCTTCTCTATTCTTCTTCTTTTGCGTGTATTTGAGAGAAAGGCTAGAGAATTCGATTGAGAGAATCGATCTATGATGAAGATTAGATGTATTAGAAGTAGTTTCCAAGGTTGATGAAGCGTTGAAAGTGGTGTTGATGTTTTATGAAGCAGTGTTAGGGTTTTGACATGAATTTTGGAGCCGCATGAAACTGATAGGTTAAATCGGATTGTTAACTGATGAAGAATGAAGGGTTGTAGCTAAATTGAAGCTATATACTTGATTTGGCGGTGAATCAAAAGAATTAGGGTTTCTGTAATCGGTTTTTGGATTTGTGTGAAGTTAAGGATGGAAACAAAGAATTAAGGAGTGGGTTTAATTGATTGAGGATCGAGATGGGGTTAATTAGATGTTATAGAGTTGTTCATGAGGAAATGAATAGTTAGGGTTTCACAGGAAAGCTTAGGAAAGAATTAGAAGATGGAATTGATGTTATAGGAGAAGGAATTGAGATGGGTTTATGTCTAATTGAGTTATGAAGTTAATTCTGTGAAGCATAGGGTTTATGTTCTGTTCTTCCCCAAATCAGAAGTTAGATTTTATGCATGTTAATTTGGGTGCGAATCAGAGAAGTGTTGATTTGGGAATTACTTTAGGGTTTTGCTGAGAACCAGTGAAGAGTTTGATTCAGGATGGTGTTTGGAGATCGATTGATTTAAGGCTACAACATCTAGAGTTGATGAAGTAGCAGTTCAGGGGAGTCTACTACATGAGTAAGTTTTTATGTTGTTTAATTATAATAATTGAAGTTGATTTGTGTATAATCTGTTGTAGTTGAAGAATGGGATGAGTTTAAGGATAAGATGTAGATACAGATGTAGAAGTTCTAACTGATTTGGCAGTGTTGTTAATGTTTGATTGGGTTTATCTTAGATGAATGCTTAGACTATGGTGGTGCTGTAAGGTGCAGGGATGGAATGAGATTGTGCTGGTGCTGAGATGGAGTTGCAGGTTATGCTAGTTTGGTGAGTACAGGGCTACATAGTGGTTAAGGGAATTGAAGTGTAAATTTTATGGGGTAAATGTGAATTGCAGGGCATGAGATTGATTGCAAGTGGTGGCACAGGGAATAAAGTTGAATCTGTAACCACAATGAGATTGTAGTTTAGTTAAATGAGTTAGTGTTATCTGAGTTGAAGCATAAATGTATGAGAGTTTATAGGTGAAGTGCTATGGAAAAAGAGTTGATTGTAATGTTGTTATAGCAGTGGCCTTAGTGAAAGCCTGCAACTGCAGATTAAGGTAAACAGATTTTGTATTTGTAAATGAATTATATGGTTATTTGAGATAATTGAGTTGCTGCAATGATAAAAAGGTAGGAATGTAATCTGATAAGTAGGAAAATTAGGATGTAAGAACCTTTGGCATGTTCTTTAGCTTGGGCCCGAAGTGTTAGTTGTTTGACTGAAACAGATTCAGTCTGATTTAGTCTTCTTTTCTGTGCGACTCAGTTTGTCTGACTGAGTTAACTTTAGACATTGACTTCTTTAGACTTGACCTGATCTTGACCTTGTTGACCGACGTTTACTGTTAGTTGACTCTTTTGACCGTTAGTTGACCAGTGGAGTATAGACTTGAATTTGACTGACGTTGACTGTTAGAGACCCGTTGAATGTTAGCTTGACCGTTAGTCGACTCAGATGGACTGGACTTTGTGTAATGGACTTGTTTAGTGGACTTGGGCTTAGAACCATTAAATAGAATTGTATGATTCTTGTATGGACCTTTTGGCTAGATTCTTAGACTTCTTGTGTGATTAACAGTTAGTTCATATTAACAACGATCGATTCAAAGGCTGAACCGGTGGCTTGTCATCAAAAGAGGTGGGAATACATTTTACTCTTTTGTAACCATTATTATTTCTTTTACATAAGTTTTTGTTTATTAAACCCATCCATTGTATGTTCGTGTATTCCATGCTTTGTTTAAATTGCATTATGTTGATTCTGTTAATCTTTCCACGATTTGGAAAGAACCTGTAATGTTTGTTGTCGATATGAACTGTTATGGGAAATGCGAATTTCCACGTATGGTATATAGGATACGCCCCTTCACATTTATACCTACATGAATTCAGCTTTTATTGTTTAGAGTGGGTCATCATGGTCTTGGTGATATCAATAGCTCAATGATTGTGGTTAGTACGAATATTATACATTGTTTGAAGAAGGAGTTTTTCCATATACATGTTTGTTTATTTCAGTGACTTGGTCGCTGTTTAATGTTCCGGAAAACATTTATTGTTTTCCAAATCTTGCATATGATTACTTAAAAGTTAAATGTTATTCATACTGGGCACCGCTTTTAGGGATGATGTGCTCACCTATTCCCACTTTCAGTTCCAGAGACAGATCAGAGTTGCGCAACGAAAGCTTCAAGGGTCGTTTTCGTTAGTTGGTTAACTTCTATTATGTTTGTTATATTACTTATTGTACTTGTAAACCAAATGACTATTGTATATGTATCATTTGAGAGGAGTTCTTTTATGTATATATTTCTGAGCGGGGCTAGTTTTGGGTTAAGTTTTGAAGCAGATTTCTTAATTGATTGTTTAAGTAAATGTTTTAGTTTTTAGTGCCTCTTATTTAGTTAATCACTTGGATTAGTCATCTGCTAGCTTAGGGGGCGGTACATGTTGAGATCAGAGTGTTAAACTCTGTGAGGTGTGGATGTTGTGTATGACTGTATATAAATAATTTTTTATGTATGACTGCGAGAACACTTATATGAAATCGAGATTGTAAACTTATTTGTAATTTTTATTTTGTGTGTTCTTATTTATATAGATTGACGGATTTATTTTATAGAGTCGTAACTGCACACACAGACCTCGTAGGATATGGTAGTTGTGAAGTAGTGATAAGGTGGAGGTCGTGGGAATGTGATGAAAACTATGTTCATATTGCTAGGAAAGACTGGACGATTGCACACCCACTTATCCATTACTCTATCAACCATTTGCACATCCTGACACTTTTCCATAACAGGTGTATTGATATACCGCATGTTGTAGATTTCCATACCAATATGCTAGTGAATTGATGTCTTGTGTAATTTTAATAAAATTAAATATTATTACTGTAAAGTCAAACGAGACTTGCTTAGTCAATTAGTTGACTAGTGGCTTGTCATGCCTAACTAGTCATGACTAATGAGTCTCGATGAGTCTGACAAGACTAGTGAGACTTGTATAGAATATGCAAACTAAAATAAATAAGTATTTATTTAGGCCTAATGTAAGTCTTTGAGAAACTCAGAGGGGGTTGAGCGAATCAAGATATCATTGTACTTCATGACATCAACATGAGGTGATGGATGGTCATGAAAGAGTGGAGAAAAAATTATGGGAGTATTGAAGTAGTTGAACACATGTAGCAGGACGTGTGTTAAGCCATATAAAGTAAGAAATCCCAGGATAGAACGTATGATAATTTATTTTGTGGTCAGATGTATACATAAATTGTATATGTAGGAAAGTCATATGTGTCTTGACATATATTAGAAGTAATTTTTTTGAATTTTACCGTGCCAGACACACATGGTAGTACATATGTGACAAGTCGGGTTTTATGAAATAGAGCTTATTGTGCTAAACTCATGTAGCCGGACACATATGGTTAGCCGCGTATGAGAAGTAAAGGAAATAAAGTATTTATGGCACGTTGCATTGGAAGGACATGTTTGAATTATGACTCATGGTGTGAGTCTTATGCTGTGAAAACATTAGTGGTCATCTAAGGTGGCACACGACTCACATGATCTATCAAATTTGGGAAGGTACATGAGCTAAGACGAGTATTACATGTTGCATATGTCATTTGGATGGATTCGCTATGAAAAAAGTGTTTTATGTCCCCCTTTTTAAGTATAAGGAAGAAGCTGGGACTCCAAGCTTCTAGGTTTACAATGCTTATAACTTTGCAGAGAAGGAGTTGAAACTCTTGGTTGTTGTAGAATAGAAGTTGTATTCCCAACCTTATTTATGTTACATGTTTTGCGACTTTTCTGAGGTATATTTATGGTTTCAAAGGGTAGTTCTCCTGACCAACTTGGGGCAGCCATAAAAAATAGCTTGTCCGGCCAAGTTGGCCGTCCACGGAATTAAGTTGTCCGGCCAAGTTAGGTTGAATAAAAAATCCTTTTAAAACGGCCAAGTAAGTCGTTTAGGCCCAATATTAGGGTTTATTATTTCTTGACCATTATTGGATTTTTAATGCAACTAATCATGGGAGATGTGACTGTTAATCTTGTCCAAGGTTAAATTTGGCTAGTTAGAGCTCTATTCTTGAGTTTAGCATGGTTTTGACCTGATATTTAGCCACAGCTGCTATGTTTTAGTCAAGCACATTTACATGCAGCTTGCATTCAATTGCGCATGAGTATTCATATAATACATATTTTTTTAGATAGTCAACTGTGGAAAATAACACTAAAGAGGA
This sequence comes from Papaver bracteatum, assembly GCA_023529315.1. Lineage (NCBI taxonomy): Eukaryota > Viridiplantae > Streptophyta > Magnoliopsida > Ranunculales > Papaveraceae > Papaver > Papaver bracteatum. The sequence goes on from JAJJWX010001246.1 coordinate 3,534,788, forward strand.
TTCGAATTGCAGTAAACTAATGGTTAATCCATCTAGGAACTTGAGATTTATTTTAAAGAAGACTCAAGTTGTTATATACTAGTGTATAATCCATCTAGGAGCTTGAGATTTATTTTGCAAAAATTAGAAAATATCTGGGAGTATTGCAACAATCACCAATGCTATTCTGATAATTTTCTTCAGAGGTGGATATTGAGTTATTCAGTAACATAGTTGTATACACATATATTTCCTGAGTTCAGCCGGGTGAAATACTCATATGACTATATATACTGAGAGATAAGCGTAAACACCTATTATGACATAGTATATTCCTAAAATTCCTTGCAGAATGAGAATATATTAAAGTTCAATATTTTTGCTACTTAGTCAAAAACATAGTTCTTATGATTTTTGCCTTGAGCAAAAAATCATCATTAAATTGCTTGTTTGAGGTTTGTCCTACAATGTTCAACAAAGGGATGTTGTATTTATTCGGCTAGAAAGTACAATCCATAAACAAAACTTGGCATAAGCACCTTCGGATGCACAAGAAAAATATGATTCAACTTGCCATCCAATGCTACATGGTGTATCACCGTGTGGTTGTGTTTATGGGTCAACCATTGTGATTCTTGCATTATCTTCATACCATCCCATTCAAATTTTTTGATAGTTGCTTTGGCCACATAAATTGTAGACAATAAAGAAAGGTTACCCTTGTCATTCTCCTTGAACTTAATTAGGATCTTACTTGGTTTGATTCCCCAACTTGATTGTACTTGCGCAAACTCGTGCGGTTTCAACTTGGCAACGGGGGATGTCCAACAAGACTCTGTAGATCTTTATGGTTATGTCAACCATTGGCAACTATTTGCATTCTCCACTTGAGGTTCTTTTGATTCAAATTAAATATAATCTTGAATGGGCAGACACACTTCTTTGACTTAATCTTGTACACCTTATTTATCTTCTTGGGGTACACTACACATAACCCTTTATCTTGTGACTTGCTACCATTCACCATACTCACAAGCCATTTCAAATCGCCCATGTTATGATCGTTTGTTTTTCACTAGAACACAGTCTTTTCTTTTACTTTCTCAATAACCCTGTTTGTACCATAAGTAAAAATGCCACATAATGAGCCAAAGTGATACTTGAATCATCTTTTGGCCCTCATCCAAGCCCTCTAACCAGTCAACTGAAGTAGATCACCAGCCTGCCCAGTATTGCATACCGGTCGATGGTCAAAGTCAACGCTCAGTCAATGGTCAAACTCAACGCTCGGTCAATGGTCAAAGTAAACAACCCTAACTGAACTCCACCGGAAACTGGTTATCAGGGATATAACTCAAGATGGTACTCTTAACTCGTGAGTGCCCTAAACAAAACCTCGGGTTCTTTTAACAATTCTACCCCAAGATCGAGCCACTGTCAGTTTCAGAGAACTGACAAGCCTAACTTCTCCTTTTACCCATAACGTCTTCATACGAAGTCGGATTGACTTTGTTATTTCGTCCTTAGCTTCGTATTTTTGTCCTCTTTGAGACGATGGCAAACACTATTATATTTGAACAAGCTCTGGTTGGTCTTTGGCCCTTCTCCACTTGTAGCTAACTTCTTTTATTGCACAATTATGTGCAATTTCACTTCTTTTTGGATGATTCACCTAGTAAAACATAAATAAAAGAAAACAAGAGTAATATACAATAATTCGCAAGAATATATAGCAACTACTAGCATGGATTCAACACTAAATATATGCAAAATATGCACTTAACATAACTGTATAAATAGGCAGGGGCAGAAATCATATATGGGGTAGCGAATACAGGAAAATAGCATTGTAATATATTATCAATAAAATCACTCCCCAAGGGGATTCTCCCGTGGACGTAGGCAAACCATGCTGAACCACGTAAAACCTGTATCAATTTTATTTGCTCTTCAATTCGTCTCTTAGCCCTAAATAACACACCAAATCATCTATTCATCGTGTTTCGTGCCCAAAAGTAATTTTGGGTACAAACATTGGCGACGGCCTAGGGTACTTACGAGAAAAGGAATCGTGTTTTCCCAATGAGAAAAGTTGTACAGAATGCTTTGAAATCATGTTCGTGAAAAAGCTGTTTGAAAGTCGTGAAAAACCATTGCCGTAACCCAGTTTGATCGCAATAGTCGCAGTCCAGCTGATCGCAGTTGCTGCTGACCATATGATTACTGCAGTCCAGTTGATCGCAACTGCTACAATCAAGATTCACTGTTTCAGATTTGCTGAAGCTATTACCTTCTGATACCGCTGAAAATCGCATCACTACAAAATCTGATGAAAGTGTTGCCGGGACGCCCAAACCGCGGCAAAAGATGCAGTGAAACACCATCAAAACTGTTGTAGGATGTTCGATCCGCAACATGATAAGTTAGTTGCAATTTCCGCCAAGGATCTTTAAGATTGCTGTGAAACGAGGAAAAAAACATCTTAAAAAAAACCCAGAAATTTCCAGTTTGTATGCCTTCAACAATTACTATTGCAGTCTAGTTGATCGAAAATGCTGCAGTCCAATTCTGATTGAAATCACTGCAATCAAGCTGACCGCAAGTGTTGTAGTCCATATTAATCGCAGTTACTGCAGTCCAGTTGATCGCAGATGTTGCATTCCAGATTCGCATTTCGAGATTTTCAGAAACTATTACCTTCGGAAAGCACCCAAACTATACCACTACAAGGGTTGTTAAAACTATTGTCAGGACGTTCGGTCCATGGTAAAAGATAGCGTTAAACATCATCAAAAATATTGTTGGGTATTCGATCTGCAACATGGCTTGGTCTAGTTTTGATTTCAATCACTGCAGTCCAGCTGATCGCAGCTGCGGCAGTACAATTAATCACAGTTAGTACAGTCCAATTGATCACAACTGTTGCAGTCCAGCATCGCAGTCGGAAGCCACCAAAGCTGATTCACTACAAAAATAACCAAGATTGTTGTCAGGATATTCGATCCGCAGCATGTTCAAGTCCATAGTTCGAAAAAAACTTGCTTCTCAAATAACGCATTATCCACTTGTTCGAGTTTGATGTATGACAAAATCGCTACTGTCATGATCGCAGGGTGGTCAAGTTGCCTACATCTCTAAGCGCTTGAAAACCCTAGAGAAGACCTCCAGAAAAGCATCTCAAAAGGTTCCAGAAAGGGCCATGAAAGTATAGCAAAACATTGACAGAAAAGTCCATGGGAAACGGCAACAGTTGGGCATTAACCGTTGCAGAAAATTGTTGCAGACAAGGTCTAAAGAAAGGGCAACAAATCACAAAAAACTGTTGCAAAAAGGCAGATGAAAAGACAACAGTTAGGAGGACTGTTACAAAAGTTCAAAAGCAACGACAACAATTCAGAAGAACCGTGACGAAAGGTTTTTTTAAAATAAAATAAAATTGCAGCAGCAGAAGCCGACAACCTACCAACTGTCACCCACGTCAGGTGTTCACTCACCCACGTTTTCATTCAGTTACCCACGTCAGAGGTTCTTTTCACCCCCGTTATACACCTTTCACCCACGTTTCCGCTATGTCACCCACGTTAGGGGTTCTTTTCACCTACGTTTGGAATATGTCACCCACGTTAAAGTCTTGTTCACCCACTTCAAGAGCTTAAGTTGCCACGTAGCAGCCACGCCAGCTAGCGAGTCCAGTCATCAACCACCACTTCATCAAGGATTCCATGTCAGTGATGCCATGTCAACAATGTGGTACAGTCAGTAACACCACGTCATCAGCTGGTCCAGTCAGCATTTGCCACGTCAGCAAGAGGTCTAGTCACCAACCGTTATGTCAGCATTTTATCTAGTTAATTTCCGCAACGTCAGCAAAACTAGGCAATCAAATTGCGCCACGTCAGCTTAGCCGCCCAGTCAGCAGTTGGATCTGTTATTGTGTGGCGCGGCGCAACTTAAAGATGTAGCCCTGATTCAGTACAGCGTGAAGCAACTTCGTTCTGTAGCCCTGATTTAGTGCAGCGTGGTGCAACTTAATTCTGTAGCCCTGATTATGTGCAGCGCGGTGCAACTTAATTCCGTAGCCCTGATTCAATGCAGCGCGTCGCAACTTAATGTCGTAGTTCTGGATTTTTCAGCCCCATGTTGTTTGCCTAACGGATTTCTACGCCCCATTGTGGGCTTAAGTGAATTATTTCTCTTGGGCTTGGTCATCAATCTTCCTCCTTTGATATCTCTTTCATACGACATCCGAATTGGATGATTTTTGGCTCGTTGAGATCGCATGCCAATTTCCTACAACATGAGGGCGCAATTTCAGCGTTTATGAAAAAATTATTTCTTGAGATTGGAGTGGCGACATCGAATAGGGGAGCATTTTAATCACAATATGAAGCCATAACGAAATCCTCAAAGATTGATGTTGTGTCGATTTAAGTCCACAACACGAAATGTTCGTGCTAATTGTGTAGATTTACAAATCTCAAGACACTTATGTTCGATGATCATCATAACTACTATAGTCCAGTTGATCGAGTTGTTGTAGTTCAGTTTCTCAGAAAATACTGCAGTCCGGTTGATCGAACTGCCGCAGTTTTTTTTCGTATAATTACTACAGTCTGGTTGATCGAACCACTGTAGTCCAGTTTTCCTCAAAACTGTTTCAGCACAGTTTTCCTCACAACTATCTTCAATCCAGTTTTGATTCAACTGGTGCATTCCAGTCCCGCACACAAATCTAGTTGCTGATTCAAGCCGAGACGCTAAGGCAACTACACTATTCATCGCCACTGGAAAACATCAACATAGCCAGTGGACATCCAAATCAACTGATAAACGAAGTCGCAATAACACTATAAATACGGTACGTATACAATTTACATATTTTCGCATCTTTTCATATATTCATGCATACTTTTGTTCAATGAGACACCTATAATGTGGCGAGCATTTTCTCACAAGGAGATGCACACATTTCAATTCTGCGCGCATATGGAATAGTGGGATTGGCCCCCCGCGTGAATTCCATATCGCAGACATCTTCAAAATCTCATCCGCGAGCAAAATGCAGCAAGGCAGTGCACCCTTGTGAGAGCATTGAGTAGCATGACAATCACTATCTTCTGGGGGAGAGTTGCATATCACTTCAATATGACTGACCATCACTTGGGGGCGAGATATGTAACACCTCATGAGCTGAAATAACTCTTTTGGGGCGAGCTGCGTAACACTCCATACGCTTGGGGGCGAGTTACATAGCACCTAAATGCAATGCGGATTTCAGCTTCTGAAAATCGAAACTTAAGGTAACCCAAACTTCTTAATCGTCCAACGTGTTACAGGATTAAGAGGGGGAGAGCATACACCCTAATATTTTGATGCAATTATTATAATCAGTAATGTTAAACTGCTATAGTTAAGTTGATCGAATTGTTGTTGTCCAGTTCAAAGGCAACTGCTGCACTCAGTTGGATACAACTGATGCAGTTTGGTTTTTGTAACTGTTATACCTAGGTTTATCGAACTATATTGATCTAGTTCCTCAGCAACTGCTGCAGTCCAGCTGATCGCAGCTGCTGCAGTGAGGCTCGTCGTTCCTGCAGTCCAGCTGACTGCAGCTGCTGCAATGCAGTCTTGCTCTCCGCTACTGCATTCCAGCTGATCGAGGTTGCTACAGTCCAGCCATGTTCACAGCTCCTGCAGTCCAGCTGACCGCAGCTGCTGCAGTGCAGTTTTGCTCGTCGCTGCTGCATTCTTCAGTACATCTCTATTCGTAGTGTCTGCAGTCCAACTGATCGCTGCTGCTGCGGTGCAGCTATGTTCGTAGCTTCTACAGTCTAGCTGATCACAGCTGCTGCAAACCATCTTCGCTCAATGATGTTACCGCCCAGTTTTTCTCATTACTACAGAGGACAGTTTTTTGTGAACAACGCAGTCCAGTTTACCGCAATCATTGCAATCCAGTTCCGCAACAACTATTGTGATCTAGTCGACAACGCTGCAGCTATCCTGATTCATATAACTATTGAAGACATATAAAGATCGATGTCACATCCAGTAACACAACCAAGACCATTGGGGGTCCAACAACACACGAAATCTGTTACCATCTCGACTACTAAAGGGTCACACCATTTCGCTCACAACTACCGCCTCTCAGCCCGTAATCGACGGCAGCTTAATGCCAATAACTACTACTGTCTAGTTTGGTCAGAAATTGCTGACAGTCAGCAAATTCAAATTTGTTTACAGTAATAGCTCACACAGATTCTAGTCGAGTGACGTCAGATATAGTTCATCTTTTCCAAACAACAGTTACTAGTTCTATGCAACTACCACAATTCAGTTTTACGTTAACAATTACAACTCACTTTCAATACTCTACTCCAGCATTACGCTTCCGTTGCAGACCAATTCAGCCTTCAGTCCTGTTTTTGCATACAACAATGGTTCATACTCAGTTGTTTCCCGCCGATCTTCCAATCACAATAGCCTCACTTGGGGGAGACTTAATTACGATTTTCACAATCAACAAAGGTAGTTTTCTTTTTCGCTTCAACAACAGAAATTTACTCTCGGGGGCGACTTGATTTCCGCAAACAACAAGAGAAGTTTTCCAATCACCTCTGCATCAATAATCCACACTTGGGGGCGAGTTTTGTCATTGACTAAGGAAAACGAAATTTTCTTAACCCCCAACAAGTTGGAGGTTAAGAGGGGGCGATGTTTGTACCATAAGTAAAAATGCCACATAATGGGCCAAAGTGATACTTGAATCATCTTTTGGCCCTCATCCAAGCCCGCTAACCAGTTAACTGAAGTAGCTCACCAGCCTTCCCATTTTTGCATACCGGTCGATGGTCAAATTCAACGCTCGGTCAATGGTCAAAGTCAATGCTTGATCAATGGTCAAAGTCAACAACCGGTCAACGGTCAAAATCAACCATCAGTCAATGTCAAGGGCGTGTTGCCGATAGTGTTGCTATGCAGTTTCCATTCATGTTGCCGATGGTGCTGCCATTTGTTTTTCACTCATGTTGCCAGCGATGCTGTCAACCAATTCCTAGCTAAGTACTCTATCGCACTGCCAGCCAGTTTCTACCCGTGCAGCCAATCCACTCTGCCAGCCAACATCTATCCATACTGTCAGACATTACGCTTGTCAACCACCAGTCCAGTTTGCCATCATGCATAATTTATTATGGAAGCATGAATGAGCAGTTTCATGCAAAATTGAAGATGGAGGCATGCAGTGTTAATTCCAACAGTTTCATGCAAAATTGAAGATGGAGGCATAAATTTGCAGTTTCATGCAGGGAGGCATGAATGAGCAGTTAATGCCAATTAAGTTTATGTTGAAATTAGATATTGAACTGTATAAATAGGCAGGGGAAGAAATCATACGGGGGTAGCGAATACGGGAAAAGAGCATTGTAATTTTATTTTCAATAAAATCACCCCCAAGGGGATTCATCCGTGGATGTAGGCAAACCATGCCGAACCACGTAAAACCTGTGTCAATTTTATTTGCTCTTCAATTCGTCTCTTAGCCCTAAATAACATGCCAAATCATCTATTCATCGTGTTTTGTGCCCAAAAGTAATTTTGGGTACAAACAAACCCACTCCACTGTTTCATATTTAGACGATAATTTTTATATTGCGCAATTAACAAATAACATTAGAAGCACTAAGAAAAAATTTTATTCAAAAATAAAGAACATTTCAAATTTAGGTAAATACAGAATTATTGGTATCATAATGGGTGGAAGTGTTAGTCCCCATAACGTTGACATCTTCAGGCTGATACAATCTACAAAAACCTCACAAGTAAGATATAAAATGTCAAGGAAAAAAGTACAGTCGACACGGTCGATATATACAAAATGTGACGACTAAAGTATATTTTACAACACAGTTTTATGTGCAGTTATACACACTTAGTCGCAAGATTTAGAATAACGATCATAATGACCAAAACACGGAACAAACAGTCAGTATGGCCCGATATAAAAAACATGAAGGCTTTTGATGGATCATAAAAGTTCGTCATTTTTTCCATAAAAGAAACATGCGGCCAGTTGTAGTCGTGAAGGTAGGAAAACCGCTGACCATGACGACACTAGGTGGCAGAAAAGTGAAAAAAGGAACTTTTTCCATCATTTGACATGCACAAATCACACTCTTCACCACGTAAGTCGTGCAACTTTCAGTTCTTTATTTCGGTTATTCTCTTATTCATTTGGCTCAAAAGATTCATCCTCCACCTAGTCACTTTGGGTTTGAGGAAAATAACGGTGAATATCATTCAAATAATTTATTGGCGATTCGTTTGTAAGGTTAGCTTACATAGGTTCATCTATAAGAATCGAAGAAGATTCCTCACTTTAAAATTACGATTAAAATCACCCATCTTACCAAATTCTTAAAAATGCTTTAATGCTTCAAATTTTTTTTTCTCAAAACATTAAGAGCCTGTTTGGTACCAATTTCAAAAACAATTTTCAAAAATAGTTTTCTACTGTTTTTAAAAAGACCCCTTTTCATTGTTTTCATTTTCTAAAAGCTGTTTGGTATGACTGTTTTCAAAAACATATTTTTAAAAATTAGTTATAAGTTAAAACTAACAATTCAAAAAGTAGTTATAAGCTTACACAATTGTTTTACACATAACAACAATTTTACATATTTGTATAACCTAAACGCGTTGGTGGTGATGTCGGCGTTATTGATAAATCCACATTGTCCCTGCTATGTCATCCCTAGCATTATTCATCAGCTCAATATTTGTCGTGCTTACATTAATGTCAATTGTTGTGCTTTCTTGACCAATGCTTGTACTTTCTTCATCTGCCACTATAAGATCTTCTGCAATGAATTGACTACACGGTTCATCATTAATTCCTTGAATTTAAGAGAATGAAGTTTTGTAAAGTACAATATGCAAAGGGAATGAGTCTTTGTCTTCGAAGTGGATAATTGGGCATGCATTTGAATATAGGAAACCTACTCTTCCACACTCCAAAACAACGTTCAATAACATTACGTAAAGAGGAGTGCCTTTGATTGAAAAATTCCATATGACCCTTTGCTTGTCGATTTCTTCCCCTGAAATCACGCAAGTGATACCGTTCTCCACAATAAGGTGCGATAAACCCAGGCATATGTTTATGTAAGCAGAGTCAACAACATAATACCTTCATACATTCAAATTAGTAGTTAATGACTTTATCAATTAAACAAACACATTTGAAGTATTAAATGTAAGTTAACAAGAATTAAAGTAACATGTATTCAATACCTTCCATGGGCATTGGAAATTTGTTTTCTTCGTTCGATATGGCATCCATGAGTACTCTTGCATCATTGGAAGTTTCTTCCCATTCCGTATATACAAATGTGAACAACATAACGAATGAGGAAACACACATAATGTTCTGCGTGATTTTATCTTAACAACCCTTAACCGAGTTCAAATTAACAATAAACAACCCTTAAACGAGTTCACATTATAAAAAAAATATATTACAAACTCTTAAGCCACATAATTCTCCTTGATTCTTTCATTTTCTTAAAAATTCTCCTATAGTCAGGGTTTGTGAACTTGTCAATGGCTTTGAGATATACATCATCTTCCATTCCTTCCATGTTGTCCAATATCTCTACATAATCTTCAATAGATGATATCTCGGTACCGGTACATAGAGGAGATGTTACTTCCTTATCCTTCTTACGTTCAACCTCCGCTTTTGTTATTTCAGCTTTAGCTTTAAGATTTTCACTCCATGCTACATGTGCATCATCAAACCTGGATGATTTAGTCACCTTTCGCTGAGGGAGATCAATAGGAATTTCTAAAGCACGTCGTTGTATGTTTGACTATGTGTGTGTGATCAAGGGTGACTCATGTCTCCAGAGCTGGCAGGTTCTACATGTACCCCTTTGCCAAGAAGTTCTTTTTCCAAGTCTCTTTTGGTGTCTGAGTCAGGAAGAGACCATGTTGATGCATTAGACACACTCTTGGATGTTGTTGTGCTATTAAATATCTCTCCAAGCATATAGTAATTATCTAACCTCTTTTTTACGAAAGGATTTTGCACCAGGATAATTCTGCATTTGGGAATGTTACACATGTATTATACTCTTAATCTATATTTTGTACAAAGTAAAGATAAATAGCATAGTATAAACATTTTTGCACACTATCTTCAAGTAACAATTCCAAGCATTATCTTTTGCAGTAACCGTGTTTGCGACTGTATCCCAACCCATACCGATATCACTCACTAACCATGCAAATTCCCTATGCTCTATACGCAGTCGATTGAATTTAGCTTTCAACTTCGAAATGAAATATGTCTTACCAAACTTAGCAAAGAGAGCATTGTCTATTTCTGCCAATTTTTTCTTCTCTAATGTAGTGGTTTGTAACCCATTTTTGGCTCCATCATGAACCAATTGAACAAAGTAATCCACAATATATTGTGGCCATGTGCGGATATCACAATTATGCAAAATCACAGAACTCATAATTTTAATGCAACAAGAATACCAATATAAGATAAACCCCAATGAGACTTGAAAACATCTTTACTCAAATAAGAAAACCCAGTAAGAGAAACCCAGAAATTGAAATAGATATTCATACCTAAAAATTGCTGCAAACCCTAGAATTTGATACCAAATCAATCAATACATATGTTTTAAATCATATACCTATTCGTCCAAAAAAAAAGAAGCTAATAACCGTAGAAGAATCGAAAAGAAATCATACATAAACCCATAAATTGAAATATATATTCATACATAAAAATTGCTGCAAACCCTAAAATTTGATACCAAATCAATCAACCCATCTGTTTCAAATTATACACCCAATTAGTCTGAAAAGTGATTAACTAATAGTCTTAGAGAAATCAAAAGAAAATTATACCTGAAAACTATGAAAAATCATCTCTCCTTTGGTTTTACTCTCTAAGAAAAAATGAAAACCCAAAAAACGATAAATAGTCGTTTTTTTTTCCTGTTTTCCAAAACAAAAAACAGGTAGAAAACGTCTCCAAAAAAACAGCCACCAAACGCATTTTCCTAGCGTTTTCTGCCTTCTATGTTTTTGAAAACGGGAAACTATTTTACAAAACGCTACCAAACAGGCTCTAACTTTTCGCTCCCCTAGAGTTCTTCTGCTATCAATAATTCCAAACCATATACATTAAGGCTGGGTTTGGTAATGCTTATATTTTTCAAAAAGCACTTTCAAAATATATATATATATATATATAGTAATTATTTTTCATATTAGTGTTTGGTAAAATATTTTCAAAGTGCTTTTAACCCAAAGCACTTCCAAAATTCCCCAACTTTTAAAATCCGGGGGAAAGGAGCTTTTAAAAGCTCTAAAGCATAAGCTTTGATCCTACTTTATTTTAATCCATGATTTTTCTTTTATATCACTACTATATTTTATAAATAACCAAAATTTCCCTTAAATTAATAATCAATTTCTTATTATCCGTATCATATTCTTTAAAGATTGTTATTTTAAATCTATGCTCTCTTTTTTTAGCATAATCTATGTCACATTCTTTAAAGATTATTATTTTCACTTTCAAACTATATATATTATATAAGGCTCCACCTATTTGCCACCTCCACTTCTCCTATTTTCCACTCTCATTAATTGCCACCCCCATTTCTCCTATTTGCCACCTCTATGCTTTTTCATTTATCCTAAATACTACCTCTTTGACTTTTTGTTTACACCCCACAAAGAACCACCCTTCACTTTGCTTATGCTTTTGTATGCAATTATCGATGGTCTTCACAGTTGAAAGATTATTTTTAAATTCTTTCTTTAAAGCAACAATAATCTGTCTAGGCGGCAAACCGTGTTCGTGGAAAGAAATAACATATTTCACTTCATCTTTAGTTAATCTACCAACGAATGCATGACCCACAAGTTCATCTGGATGAGGATGGTTATGGTGTCCAACTTTGAGAACCAAGTTCCATTTTGAAGCGGCTACACAAGTTGACCTCAACTTAAATGGACATCCACATCTTTTTGAGCTAGTTCCTTTTCTACTTTTAGAAGGACTCACTGTATGCTTTGACTTCCTATACTTTCCACCTTTCTCACATCCAAATACAATGGACGAACCCTTGCCACCTTGATTCTCATTCTTATTCACCGTCTTAGCAATCACGAAAACTACGTTGTTTTGTATACCGATTTTTTACACCATTCTATAATGTCTTCTCTTGAGTCAAATATCTACACAAACCTAATAAAATATATATGAACACGACCATTAAAAAACGAGAAAATAAATGATATATCACCTGCGAAAAAGGGCATACACTACCTTACCTATAGTAAAGTAATCAGTAGAATCGAAGCCAACAACATCGATAGGTTCTGGTTGCTCCACGTTATGTTGGTCTGCGACATCTAAAACTGTCTCATTCCCTTTTTATTCATCTAAAATAATTTCTTCAGATGATTCAAATTGGGAATGACAGCTTAATAAATTGTGAAGTACCTATGACAAAAATGTCAAACAATTCAAGTCGTTCATTCAAAAAGAATCACAAGGTACTATAGTCGTCCAGATACGATCTAGTTTCCAGCTATAAAGTCGTCATTTTATGGCCGATTGTTTGTTAACATAGTCGTCCTAACATGGACGATTGTAGTACTACGTAGTCGTCAAAACTGGAGACCAGATCAGCAAAAATTAGATAACCAAAAACCAAAAAAACACTAATCAAAAGAAAATAAATCAGTTACTTACCTCTAAATCTTCATCTATGAATGTATTTTCAGCTAAATTTACATAATCTTGTTGGATGTTCCATTCATTTAAGAATTGGATATTTTTCCCTAGATTTTCAATTGTAGAATCTTCCATAATAATGGTTAACGGATTATTTTCCGACCAAACCTTTGATTCTTACTAGTTAAATGATAGGAGTTAAAGAAATAATAAATGGTTTATACATAATAATGAACCAATTGAACATAGCTCTAGCTAGGGTTAATACTTTTTAATGGGGTTTTTTTAGTGAAAATAGATATTAATGGAGAAGAAGACAAATTAGTAGTGATAGTTATAGTCAAACTGAATTTGACTTGTGTAGGTGGTAAATAGGAAAAAGTAAAATTGAAAAGTAGAATTAATTTAGAAATTGTGATGAGAATGGCAAATAGGAAAAGTGAATGTGGCAAATAGGTGGAGCCTTATATAATCCTTTTTATTAGATAAAGAGTATTACATTAACTAGTCGGAAGCCTAACAAGCTAGGCTCCAACAACATACTACTACATTAATTGAACAGGTTGTTGTGCTAACCTACCAGTGAGCCTCATGGGTAAACTAGCCAAGGGAGCCGAAGCGGATGGGGGGGGCTAAGATTGTGTCACAAGGGGGGCAAACTAGCACTACCTTCCATGTTAATTCTTGCAATATTACGCTATTGGAAACTCGAACCTGGGACCTCCTGGAACGCATGAAACTTTGGGAAACGGGGATGACCAGCTGAGCTAGGGCCCGTTTTATATATCATTTCAATAAAAATAAAAATAAATAAGAGCCAATATCAAATAAATATTTGATTTTAGTACAATTTTTTTTATCACAAATTATATCTATAATAAAAACTAGTTACTCAAAATACATATAAATATCTAAATATGTTTAAGTCCCATAAAATATAATAAAACTATATTGGGAAGATCCGGAATCCAGAAGATCATGTGAATATGGAAGTGGAAATTGATACTACTATTATGCAAAATATATAAGGTATGAAGATGAGAGTGGGAGTTTCTCCAATTTCTTTTAAAGAGAAGTTACTATCAACGAAATCTCAGAGATTTACTAATGAAGAAATTTTTCTAAATGACATCGTTGATGAGATGGAAGATTGTGAAATTAATTCAAGTGATGAAGGTGATATCTCGAATTCAAAAATTCCAAATATCTACCTTAAATTGGAAACTAGAAGAAAAAATTGACAGAAATGGAAATGGTGTATTATTGAGAAAGTCCAAGGGAAAACTATGGGATACAAGTACATGCAGGAGAACGTGAATCAATTATGGAAACTGTCTGCTGCATTGGGGATTCTGAATCCAAGGAAAAATTTCATCCTGTTTAAATTTGGAAATTTAGATGATTACAAGAAATTTGTGTTTGGTACTCCATGGTTCATTAATGGGCATTGTCTTAATTTACAAAGATGGAGCCTTAATTTCAGACCATCTACATCTACAGCAAAGATAGAGAAAACAGTGGTATGGGTAAGAATTCCAGAACTTTCTCTTGAATACTTTGATAAATATGTTGTTTTTATGATTGGTAATAAGATTTGGCAGACAATCAAAGTTGATCTTACAACTGAGCAAGTGGCAAAGGGAAAATTTGCAAGAATCTGTGTGGAGATTAATACAGCTGTTCCACTAGTGCGTATATCCGATCTTGGGGTTTTGTCCAGAGAGTTGAATACGAAGGTCTTAATCAAGTTTGCTTCAAGTGTGGTTTAATATCGCATAAGCAAGGTGAATGCGAAAAAAATTGTTAACAATGGGGAATTAACGACCACAGATACAACTGTTCATCAACAGGGTGACAAAAAAAAAGAGGTTTCAAAAAGTAATGAAGAGTTTGGGCCATGGATGCTTGTGGAAGATAAAAGGAAGAAGAAGAATATCATAGGGTCAAAAAGAAATGGCAACAGTAAGGTCAGTGATGGCCAGGGGAAGAGTCAATGTCAGAGGGTGAATAATCGAAATAATGACAAAAATAACGGTTTAGAGCATGCTAATCAAAGAGACAATCAGTTTTCTATTCTGGAGAATAATAAGGAGCAGTTTCAAATTAGTAATGATAATGCCAATAATGGTGATGCAGAAGTGGAAATTTATGATGGGAGAAATACTGAGGTGAAAAAATTTAGCAACCAAGACAGTGGAGTGGTGGACTCTCAGTTGAAACGGCAACAATTGATGAAGCATGCATGTAGGGGGAGTGATAAGGGGAAAGAGATGGATGGAAGAAGAAGTGCTACAAATGGCAGGAGAGGGAATGGATCTCAAAACCTTGATAGTGAAAATCTAAGTGAGAAACATTCTAGCAGTCCAAATTCTGTGAGTGAAAATGTTAAATACAAGACCAATTCTTCAACTGTTTTCGCAATCTTGGAAAGAGCCATTAGTGGAGAGGTGGTTGGTGAAAGATTATCAAGGAAGAACAGCTCAGAAGGAGTTAGAGAAAATGGAAGAAACTTTTCCATGGGTGTTAATAGAGCATAGAGCTCGGATAGATCAATTGGTGCAAATGGAGGAAGAAGGGGAGGAAATGGACATGCAACTTTTTGCTGTGAATCCACGAGCAATGAATCACAAGAGTCCAGAAGATCTGGATGGGTTGTTGAGGCGAGAAAGGAAAGTGCTGCAACCATTAAGTTTACTCCCAGTAGCTTGGAATTTGCAGAAGGTAAAAGCAATGTTAGGACCAGAATCAAGCCTAAGATATATGCGACAAAAGGATTTAGCCAGAATTAAAAATGGTGGAGGCAATATTTCAGCCAATGGTAGAGACCATGTTTAATAAAAAACTCAAGCGGTTTGCAGATAATAGAGATGGTTATTTCGACGAGGTGGGATTTAGAGATGTCATTGCAACAAGTGTTCAAGACAAGGATGAATCATTTGATGACGATAGAATACAACAAGATCTTTGAGGTTTACCCGAGGAGATCATTGCAAACTGAATCTATCTCAGGTTGTGGCCTTAAGTCCCTTTATGATTATGTTTTTGTGGGTATGAATATTATGGTATGGAATTGTAGGGGTGCCACGAGACCCTTATTTTTTAGGGTAGCTAGAGACTTAGTAAGGAAGCATAAACCCACTATTTTTTCTTTGCTTGAGACAAGAATGATGGACTTTGAATCAAAAGGAATTGTGGAAAATTAGGGTACTCGAATTCTATTATTGTAGATCCTGAAGGTTTTTCCGGAGGGTTGGTGTTGTTATGGAATAGCAATGATGTGGAAGTTCAGGCTACTTTCATGTTGTGATCACTTCCAAATTTCAAGATCCTTGGATGTTGTCAACGGTATATGTGAGTCCTAAAAAGAATTACAGGAAAAGAATTTGGGAAGAACTTAATGTTGTGTCTGGAATTAGTGGGATCTCATGGGCAGTCATGGGAGATTTCAATGCAATAACAAGTTCTTCTGAGAAGAGAGGGGGCAAGAGAGTAATGGTTAGTCAAATGGAGGAAATGCAGAATGTCATGAATAAGTGTGGGCTGATGGATGCTGGTGCTGCGGGGCCGAAGTTCACTTGGAATAACAAGCAAACTGGTGGTAATAATATCAAGGAAAGGCTCGACAGGGTGCTGATTAATAGTGAGTGGGGATCTAGATTTGTCGCTGCTCAGGTAAAACACTTATCTTATTATAACTCTAATCATAGAGCTGTTTTAATTGAGCTTCATCCTAGAAGAGTCAGGAAAACTAGACCTTTTAGGGGGGAAGCTATTTGGACCGAGGATAATAGGTTCCGTGAGGTAGTTAAGGATAACTGGAATGTGGTTAATGCCCCTAGTCAAAGTGACAGGTTTAATTCCAATATTGGGAGTCTTCAAAAAGCTGCCAAGAAGTGGAATAAATCTACCTTCGGTCACCTGCAAAGTCAAATCTTTAAAGCTATAAACAACTTGTCTGTTGCACAAGAGATTTTTGAGAATATACCTAATATCGAAAATAAAGGGAGAATGGTTAGATGTCTTTATGAATATCTTCAAAGTCTTAGATTCGGAGAATTTTTTTGGAAACAAAAGTCTAGAAATCAGTGGCTTACGGAGGGTAACCTGAACACTAGGTTTTTTAATGTGTCCACTTTGGCTAGGAGGAGTAGACATAAGATTTGTATGATCAAATACAATCAAGGCCAGTGGTTAGACAAGGATAGTGAAATAGAGAATCATATTATTAGTCACTTTGAGTCACTTTTTACTGATAAAGGGTAGAATCCCAGAGATGATACTGAGCTTGCTAATTTGATTCGTAAATTGATCAATACTGATGATAATGCTAAACTTGTTAAAATGGTGACTGACTCTGAATTTGTGCAGGCTCTTAGATAGTTGGGTTATCTCAAGTCCCCGGGGCCTAATGGCTTCCAGGGAATTTTCTTTACAAAATACTGGAATTTTCTTGGACCTAATGTGATTGCCATGATAAAGGAATTTTTCAGTACTGGTAAGATGAACAGGGAGCTTAATAAAACATTTATTGTGCTTATTTCTAAAGTGACAAGTCCTGCGACTATCAAGCAATTCAAGCCGATCAGTTTCCTATAAACTTATCTCTAAAGTGTTAGCTAATAGGTTAAAATTGCATTTAAACAAATTGATTTCTTGTACCCATCATGCTTTTGTCCCTGGTAGATCCATATTTGATGCTTTCATTCTTGCGAATGAAGTATTTATTCTTTTTAGCGAAAACGTGGCTCTAAAGGTTGGATGGCCTTAAAGCTAGACTTTGACAAAGAATATGATAGGGTTAGCTGGATATTTTTGTGTAATGCGATGAAATGCTTTGGATTCCATAACCACTGGATAAAAATGGTGTATGCATGTATTTATACCGTTTCTTTTCAGGTATTGAATAACGGATCTCCTACTAAGTCCTTTTTTCCCTTTAGGGGCTTGAGGCAAGGGGATCCGTTATCCCCTTATCTGTTTATATTGTGTCTTGAATTTTTTTCCAGACTTTTAGATCACAATGTTAAAACAAAAAAACTAGATGCTTTTTGTGTTACTAGTGGAGCTCCTAAGATATCTTATTGTTTTTATGCTGACGATAATATGACATTTCTTAAGGCTTCTCATTCAAATGCTCAGGAGAATTTTGGACGAATTTTGTGATTGGTCTGGTCAGGTATGTAATCTTCTAAAGTCTTCTCTTATTATTTATGGTAATCTAAGAAAAGAGAGGGAAGAGATTTAGCTCAAGCGGTAGGTTTCAAATTTAGCACTGATCCTGGTTTGTATTTAGGATGTCATGTTCAATGGGGTAGGAATAGAATCAATAAGTATTCTAGTATTGTAGAATGAGTATCCAATAGAAAGCAAGGATGGAAAAGTAATACTCTTAACTTTGCTGGGAGGACTACTCTCATAAAATCTGCAATTGACCCTATTTCGGTTCATATAATGAACACCATAAAATTGCCTGTAGGAGTTATTAAAAAATCAACAAATTTAGAAGGCAATTTTTGTGGAAGGATGCCAAAGGCAAAGATAAGATGCGCAGTATTGGGCGGGATAAGCTCTGTAGACCTATTGTGTATGGTGGGCTAGGTATAAGAGACCTTTCCAAAAATAATTTGTCTCTTCTAGGCAAGATGGCTTGGAAAATTATTGAGAATCCAAATTCTGTTGTCTCTCAATTGCTAAAAGCTAAGTATTTTAGGGATAGTAATTTGTGGGAGTGTGAGTTAAAGGCTAGGAGCTTTCACTGTTGGAGAAGTATCATTCAAGGAAGAGATCTTATTAGAGATAGTATGAGATGGTGTATGGGTACAAGTGAGTCGGTTAACTTTTGGCATGATAAATGGGTTATTAATATACCTATTGCTAATTATGTTAACCAGAGTGATAACATTAACTCTCATTTACTTGTTAGAGATGTTATATACCCTGTAAACAGGAAGTGGGACCTTGCTGCCATTGAGAATGTTATCTCTCAAGATATCATTCACAAAATCCAGTCTATTCCAATACCTTTATCAGATTCTGTTGTTGACAAGCGTATCGGGCCTCATACATCTTCTGGAGAAGTCACTATTAAAAGTGGCTATAATATCCAGGTTTGCTCTGATTCTACCTTGATTCTTAATAATGATTGGAAGAAGATTTGGAAGCTCAAGTGTCTCAAAAGGTGAAAAACTTTGTGTGGCTGTTATTATTAAATAAATTACAGGTGAAAGAGAGGCTTCAATCACAGGAGGAATTTGGTAAATGACCGAAATTGTGATTTATGCAAGTCTGATTTTGAATATTCTTTTCATCTATTTTTTAATCGTGCTAAGTTCAAACCTATTTGGGACTTTGTTTATTCAAAATGGGGTGTTAGAATCCAACTGGAACCTTTCAATCCTACTTAGTTTATGAAGTTGTTGAGACTTGTTGATACTGATTGTGAGATACAATGGGATTCCTTTTTGCCTCATATTCTCTGGAACATGTGGTTGGCTAGGAATGATTTTTACTTTAACCATAAAAAAGTTGATTGCAGGTATATCATTTCCCAAATCTATAAGGGATACTCATCAGTATATGAGTGATGTTGGCGTAAAAAGTGTGATTCACACTTCGAGGACAATTGAGATAAATGTGAAATGATGTCCACCTAGAATTGGTTATGTTAAACTTAATATTGATGGTGCCTATGATGGGTTGAATAATACAGGTGCTGGAGGTGTGATGCGAGATGAAGCGGGAGGATTTGTTGCGTGTTTTGCAACTTATCTTCACAACAGTGGAGTCTCCGTCGCTGAGATGGTGGCTATTCGTGATGGTATGGCCTTGGTTAGAGAACGAGGTGTCTCCAAGGTTGAGGTGGAAAGTGATTCAATGTATGCAATTAGTCTTTGTAAGAGCAAGTCTTATGGTGGAATCCATGCTATTCCAAGTGGCCTTGGTTAGAGAACGAGGTGTCTCCAAGGTTGAGGTGGAAAGTGATTCAATGTATGCAATTAGTCTTTGTAAGAGCAAGTCTTATGGTGGAATCCATGCTATTCCAAGTGTGGAATATTCATGGAATGTCAAGTCTAATGGCTTCCAAGTTGGTGTTTTCCACACAAAATCCAAGCAAGGTTCCATGGTTTGGTGGAATGTTGCGTGGAATCCAGCAAAAACGCGAATAAGAATAGCGCTGAACGCTATTAACAATAGCGCGGTAGAGGACAAGAAACACCAATATGAATGGCGCTCAACGCTAATCAAAATAGCGTAAGTCAAGCGCTATTCATATTGGCGTTGAGCGCCATTCATATTGGCATTTTCGGAGCGCTAATAAGATTGGCGTTCAGCGCCATTAACATTAGCGTTTTACGCTATTAACAATTGCGTTTCTATTTATTTATTTTTCTTACACCATTCTCGCATCACTCCCGTTTCTTCACTAAAATGAAAATAAAAAAACTTTAAAAATACAAAACAAAATTTATAAAATTTGAAATTAAAACAGGATTTAAATTAGCTAATTTTCATTTCATAGATTAAGTTACATGAATTAAAAAAAATTAAAAGCAACATTACATGGGTTGAAATAACTATTATTTAGAATTTAACATGATCCGATTTTCATTGTCAAGCTTCATCATCGGTAAGATCACAATATTTAATTTCCGAAAGCGGGATGGCTCTTAAGAATTTGGTACACATGCTCAAATGCAAAATCTTTGTTGTTTTGTTGAGAATATAGAGTTTTAGCATGTGCCTCCTACAAAATAAATAAACATAATCTCATTTAGAAAATTCAAAATATGTAGATAATTGAAAATAAGATGTTTCATTGAATAATACTTACAACTTCTTCTAACGTCCATCCTCCTTCGGGCATATTTGCATAAATTGATTGTATGAAACCCATGTAAACTTTGGTTTGCTTTTTCATCAAAGACCACCTATTTTGAATACTTTGTCTTGTTCTTCCGTTTTCATTACCACCCCCTTCTTCTACAAAGGCTTGAAGCACCCTTTCCCAGTAAATGTGGACTCCTTGATTTTGTTCAACAATCGGTTGGAGACTAATTCTCATCTAAGCTTTGGTGATTGCAACATCTTCATTTGCAGTGTATGCCATACTTGCACCTGATTTTTGGAATTAAAAATATAAAATCAGGAGAGATGGGATGGTTTTGATTTGGGTTGAGGAAGCCAATTTATAGACAAATTTCAATTTTGAAAATCTGACCGTTGAAACGCTATTAAGAATAGCGTTAAGCGCCGTTCTTATTGGCGCCTTTTCCTAAGCCGTTGATTAGAAGGAGCCGTTGAGAATCCAATGGTGCAAAATAAAACGCAATTGATATTAGCGTTAAGCTCCATTCTTATTTGCGCCAAACGCCAATCTTAACTGCGCTAATCAGAAAAAACATCCAAAACCCTTCTCCCATTTCTTTTTTCTTTTTCTAGTCTCCCATTTTTTCCTCTTGAATGAAATTGAAGAAGATAAAATTGAACTAAATCAAATCAAAAAGAAGATAAAATTGAACGAAATTGAAACTTGATTGATACTAAAATACTTCAGCTACATTGATTCTACTACATCAAATTAAAAAAAAAAAAAAAAAAAAAACATAATTGAAGCTACATAGTTCCATAAGCTACATGGTTTCATATATTGAAATGACGAACATCGCTAGTGTTAGGATAATAACCAAGTGTTCTAGGAGGATAACCATGTTTTTCCAAAATCTTATTTTGTTTATCCAACATAAATTGTTGCTTCCATTCCGGTAAGGTCTCAACCACCACATCCAACACTTCGAGTTCATGTTTCTCCAAAGCTAAATCCAAGGATTTCTTCTTTGTCTCTGCAACGGTTAATAAATATTCTTCTTGTCCATCTAACCTTGCCATCTTCTTTGCATTCTCTTCACTAAAATGTTTCAAAATGTGGTCGGTTCCATCATTGATGACCGATAGATCCGAAGCTTCCCTTTGTTGAGCCCTTTTTCCCGTTGGTCGACGAGGGCCATCCTCTTCATGCCATCTTGGGTCGCTTCTTGCCGGAGCACTACTTTTTGAAGCATTAACACTAGGAGCCTCCGATTCATCTTCCTCATTTTGGGTAGGATCAACTTCTTCGGGATTGAATCCGGGAACATGGGCTTTGAAAAGTTTGTATACCTCTTCATTTCTAAAAGGTCTTCCCTTGCTAATCTTACTATATTACGATCTAGCTTCACTCTCCTACAAAAAACAAACAAAAACCCAAGTTAGAAATCCTTCAATAACATAAAATGATATGTATTAAGAAATCTTAATAAAACTTACAAGATCATCAATTCCAATTCCGCTTGCATTGTTTCTATGCAAATTTCTTAAGATATCAACCCACTTTTTGACATCTTTTTTCAAGGTACCAAATCTATTCTGCAACTTATGAACAGTCCTATCATAATTATTTCCAAAGCTGCTTACATAGGTATCGAATACCCGCTCCCAAAACTGGTTTGATATTTCATCAACTCCGGCAACACCATCAAGTGTAATGCTTATCCAAGACTTGGTGATTGCAACATCTTCCGTTGTAGAATATTTTGCCATGAATTTTGGTTAGAAAGGTCTAGAGTTTGAAAAGTTTTGCAATGAATTTTAAGAAGATGGGGAAAAAAATCTAGAGATTGAAAGGTTTTGGTCTTAGCTGAGAAGTGATCAATTTATAGGGAAAATTTCGAATTCAAAAAAGTAGCCGTTGAAACGCAATTCTTATTAGCGCTTTTATTGAAAAACATCCAGAAACTAGCGTTTGGCGCAATTCTTAAGGAGTCTGCTTCTCCTGCATGGTATCTGAAAACTATTGTGAGTGACATAGCGAAATTAATAAGTGAATTTGAGTGTTGTTTAATTACTCATAAGTATAGGGAAGCTAATGGAGTGGCTGATATATTAGCAAAGAAAGCTAGTAATAGAGCCTTAGTAGGCGTTTGGAACAACACTCCACCATTGGAGATTGTTGGTTGTTTAAGAGATGATGTTATGTGGAGAACTTACCCCAGAATTGTTAAGCTCTAGTTTTTTTTTTCCTCCTCTGTCAAGTTTATCAAAAAAACAAAAAAAAAAAATACATTAAAAGATTATGTCTGTTTTTGTTATTTGTTACACCTACAATAAGTGAATCTATATTTTACCAAATACAATTTGATCATTTTATAAATCAGCTTTAGCTTTTAGTATATAAGTTTACCAAACACTTAACTGTTTTTTTATACAACACAACACAGCAGAAAAGCGCTTTTCCAAAAACCGCAGCATTACCAAACTAAGCCTAAATTATTAGTATAATTAAGGGATATTTTGACTTAGGTGCCCATAAAATGGTATGCCTTTGCGTTTGGTGCCTAATTTTGTCCAACTTTGAGTTAGGTGTCTAGTGGGTCCCAGTCAACATATTGACTATGTTTGACCGTGTTGACCGTCGAATTCACAGTTAAAATTGTAAAATGACCAACGAAAATTAGACTTTCGTTTTGTTTACTAACTTTACCCAGTTAGTAATAACAAGATTGTTGTTACCGGAGACTGGAACGCTGTAAGAATTCATATGACCACTGAAAAAGAGACACTGCCCAATTCAAACACGAGAGAACCCATCGCTTATCCCATTAGTGGTGTTGTGAAAATGAGCCATCCAGATGAACTGAGCTTTGAGGGTCTTCGCCATCAAAGATCATCGTTGTGGATCGTCGTATCAAGACTTGGGCTCATCGTCTTCGTAGAAGGACTTTAGCTCTTCGTCGTCATCGGAATTGGACCATCAATCGTTGAATCTTTGGTTCACCTGCATTGAGCTTTGAATCATCGTCCATCTTTACATTTTCGTTACGAGACTATGCATCATCGACGCTAGTCTTGGTTCATCGTTGATGGACGTGGAAGTTGGCAATATCATCGTCCTGAGCTGCTGCAGTTACATAACGGCTTTACAGCAACCTTGGGTTGGCTTTTACGGCCATGATTGAGAAGAATTCAGCAAGATTGAGAGATGAGGATACTTTGCTTGAACGTAAAGCAGCTGAGCCTGTTCCTGTACCTCGATCAATTGAATTACTGATAGTTATTGTCAAAGAAGGTTTTCATCCAGTGTTCAACAGCAGCAACAATGTCAAAAAAGCAGCAGCTGAGAGCAAAAGTAACGCTAATGGCGTCGAAGATGCAGCAAAAGACAACAACAAGTCTGAGGTAATAATTCTTTCCCTGTAACTTTTTTGTCTTTCCTGAGGTAATGTCAAAAGGTCAATCCACTTTCTTAGTTCTATGTTTTTTTCCCTCCCTCTCATGTTGCTTTTTCTTGTATCCTATATAGGCCATAACCCAGAATCAGAAGAAGGAAGAACCAGGTAAACGGTAAACCTGACAAAGAACAAGTTGGTGTTGGTGATGATAAAGAATGCCAATCAACTAATGTAGACTTGAGTCAGTGGACAGATGAAGAATTAGAGCGTTTGTCAAGAATTCACTTTGGTGGATCATTTTCGCGCGACTTCCTCGAAGATCTTGGTTTTGATCCTAAAGAATTTGAATCAACTTCAGATGAAGAATAGAAGAAACAAAAGTTGACGGCCATTAACGGCGTTAAGTATTTTTTTTTTTTATTAATTAAAATTAAAATTAAATTCTTGACGGTCAACTGGTCATCTGTTAGTTCAACCGTTTTAATGAGACCCACTAGGCACCTAACTCAAAGTTGGACAAAATTAGGCACCAAACGCAAAGGCATACCATTTTATGGGCACCTAAGTCAAAATATCCCTATAATTAATTATGGGTAATTTTGCCATTTTGAAAAATATATTCCCAAAGGGATTCTGGGTTTTACTTCCTAAGAGCAAGTCTTATGGTGGAATCCATCCTATTCCAAGTGTGAAAAAATTGTGGAATGTCAAGTCTAGTGGCTTCCAAATTGGTGTTTTCCATGAAAAATTCAAGCAATGTTCCATGGTTTCGTGGGAGGTCCCGTGGAATCCATATGAGCACTAATCAGATTAGCGTAAACCTCTATTCAGAATAGCGCACTAGAAGACGGAAAACGCTAATCAGAATAGCACTCAACGCTATTCAGAATAACGCTTTTATTTTATCCGTATATATTTAAAAAGAGCTCTTGAAAATCTAATGGCTCGAAGAAAAAAAAAACGTTAATCTTAATAGCGTAAAACGCTATTTTGAATAACGATTTTCTAATGCTATTCTGATTGGCGTAAAGTCCTATTTTGATTAGCGTTTTTGTTGTTCCACCACTACACTTGCACTTCCATCCATAATTCCAAATGCTGAGGTGGCGTGGAAGATGGAAGATGAAACTCTTCCACCGTAAGACTTGCTCCCGTTCGGTTGGGAGAATCCAATTCCTAGGGAATGCGTCCAATTCCTTGAACCGAACGGGGCAAATGAAGAAGAATTAATTGGGGGATATGGGAATTAATTGGGGGATATGAATTACTTCCCCCAACCCATGGTGTGTGCTAAGGGGTGACTTTTGGTTATGAATATACTAAAATACCCTTCCCTCAAAATAATAAAAAAAAACTTAAAATCAAAAAACAAAATCATATCCCCATTTCCATCTCCACTTCTTCCCTCAAAATAAAAATTAAAAACTTAAAATCAAAAATCTAAATCATATCCCTCATTTCCATCTCCACTTCTTATTAATCTTATTTAGGGGTAGTGTTTTGAAACCCAAATATTCTCCATTCCCTTTCAAATTCTAAACTCTCCCCACTCTATATCAAATTCTCTTCACCTCACTTTGGAAACGAATTTTTTTTTTATTCGGAAGTGATGAAGATCATCTTTGAAAATTGATGATGACCATCCGGAATTGATTTCTCGAGCATGCACGTATCATGTTGGCATATGGTCTTCATCAATTCCGGCATGGTTTTCATCACTTCCTTTTTGAATTTTTCCTGGTTTTAAAAAGCTTGGTACCGGCATGGTCGGTTGATATGAAGACCATGCCGGTATTTTTCCAAGCATAGTTTTCATATTTATTTCCTATGCGAGAAAAACAATACGGCATGGTCTTCATATCAACCGACCATGCGGCACCAAGCTTTTTAAAGCCGGGAAAATTCAAAATGGAAGTGAGGAATACCATACCGGAATTGATGAAGGCCATATCTTGAACACGGTGCCGGCATGCCCGATAATTTCCTATCAATGCCGGTAGTCAAGTGAAAAAAAAATCAACATTCGGATACTTTTCATTCTGTTTCGGCATAGGTATTTAAGCAAAATACTATCTTTGGAAGCAGTACCAAAGACGCTGCGAAAAAGCTATTACCATGCCGGTACCTGTTCAAAACCAGAAAAAAATCAACATTCGGAAGATCAAAACCAGGAAAAAAATCGTAACGAGAGAGCTACGCCCCTCCGAACCCCCCCGGATAGTGGCAAACAATTTATGAACATTTCCAACAATTGCCGCCATGAGTTTTTGGTTGAATACCATGCCCGCACCAAGCTTTTTCAATTTTGCAACAATGGTGGATTCAAAGAAAAAAATCAAATTTTCAACCTCTTATTATCAGTAATTCTCTCATCACAATCATCTTCCCATTTTCAAAAAAAAAGAAATTCCTCTCAAATATTTTTTCCCTCCTTCTACTCTCACCCAAACACAAATAAAAATACACACTAATTTATCCCCCAAATACTTAACATTTTACTAATTATACTTAATCACTAATCCTAATTAGTGGGGGCTAGATTAGGAATTAAAAAAAAATTACATAGGGGTCACCCAGAATTGCTATTGGGACACCTATTTTGTCCCGTAGCTATATCCCCCAATTAATTCCCATATCCCCCAATTAATTCTTCCAAATGAACTCTATGTAATTGGGAATTTCAATTCCTAGGAATCCAATTCCCTTCAAATGAAATTCCTAGGAATCCAATTCCCTTCAAAATGATAGATTTCCATTGCATTGGTCCAATGATGCAATGGAATTGGATTCCGGGGTAATAACAAAGGTAATTGAATTACCTCAACCGAACATGAATTTTTTGGATTGGAATCGAATTCCTTGGAATCCAATTCCAAGAATTGGATTACCCCATAATTGAATTCCTAGGATTCTAATTCTCCCAACCGAACGGGCTATAATAGTAATATTGTTTTATACCTCGCCCTCGTGAATGCTCTTAACTACCTGGTGAACAGGTGAAGTAGCTTGTAGCCCGTTGTCCGCTCCCGTTATGGTGTGTTAGGGTTTCAGAGAAAAGAACCACCCACCTCTGCTTCGTTCCTGAAGAAAGTAAACAATCTCCGCACTATCATCTTCTTCTTCTTCTCCTGGTCTCTCCCTCTAGGGTTTTCCGGGAACAGCAATATCATGTCTCCTGTTGCTAGTCGAGTTGAAATGGACAAAGTTTTCATTGGAGCTGGATGCAATAGAATTGTACACAACGTTTCATGGGGCGCCTCTGGTTTAGTCTCTTTTGGTGCCAACAACGCAGTCGCCATTTTCTGTCCCAGTGTATGCTTCTATCTCTATTCTTCAGTTGTACTTCTCTTACTGAAGTGAAGTATTCTTTTTTTGTTTCAAATAAATTGATTGAAAATCTCTCTTATTTGTTTATCTATTTGGCAGACAGCACAGATTTTAACGACTCTTCCTGGGCACAAAGCAGTTGTCAATTGCACCCAATGGATCCCCAGTACCAAAGATGCTTTCAAAGGTAATACGTTTCTGATAAAAATAAACAATTAGGGAAAGCTTGGATAGTTGTGGTATTGAATTCAAACAGATAAAACTGAAAATTTTATTTTTGTCCTGTATTCTGAATGATCTTCAGAAGGTTCTCTTCCCGCCCCCACTTTATCTTTTATATTGTAATTTATGAATGAACTCTTAGAAATTTGTGTTTAATCCATTAACCAAAACTACCGTGTATTTAGATTTTGATAGGATCCAGAATTTTGAACTTGATCAACAAACAAAAACCCCAACTGTTTTCTGAGCCGATTTTACATGTGCACCTAAGATAGCACTTTTTGTTGCACAGGCATAATGACACATGAACTTTGATGGCCCATAACATGATGAAAATGAGAAGTTGAATTTCTAGGAAAACAAATTTTCAAGAAAAAGGCTGTTGAGTTACTTCATCCTTGAGAGTTGAGAACATCTTATTCCAAATCCTTTTTATTTATTTTTAATTTATCAGCCCATGCCTAGATATTTTATCCTTTCATCGGTTTTCGTAGAGCCTGAGGTCAAGGTTAGGCAGAAGTCCTCAAATATTTCTAAAACGCTGATAAAGTCTCCGAGTCACATAACATGAAGTTCCCTAGTTAGGCTAAGCTGACAAAAGAACCTGAGTAACAACATATGTGTGGGTGTGTTAGGTACTAGTAAGAGGTGTCGGACATGCTGACTTCAGATAACCAGGCTGATACATACTCATAATACTCATCTCAAAATATTCTTTACTCTATCCTTTTTTACAATACCACGTCCATCTGCCTAGCATTATGTTTCTTTTCTAATTTGTCTCTGTCTCTCTCTCTTGCAGCCCAGCAGTTAGAGAGCCATTTTCTCCTCTCAGGAGACGCAAATGGTGTTATTAATTTGTGGGAACTGACACTTAAAGATAGAAAGGTATTGTCTGTTGTTTCTTGCACATGTATTCTACGAGACCGTGAAAAAAATGCATATAACTAAGGAATTTCAAAATCCCTCTCATACTGGACAGTTGGGCAAAGGATTTATGGAATTATTCCTAATTGATACTTCTTACCTGGTCTATCTTTGCTTGTTTGGTAGTGGAGGCATGTCTTACAAGTACCCGAGCCTCACAAGAGAGGGGTTACATGCATTAGTGGGATTATGATATGTCAAACCGTTGCAATATTTGCTTCTACATCTTCTGATGGCAGTGTTTATGTATGGGAAATGGTTCTTCCGTTGAGTGCCGCAGGTAAGTCTATTGATTTGCTGCCCATGCTTGCTGTTTTAAATATTTTATCGCCTCTTTAATTGACACTTAACTTTGTTCTTCATGGTATTCTGCGGCATACTTGCAGGCTATTTCACGTAGTTATTGCTATTAATCATATTTGATTATAAACGCTTTATTGATTATAAACTTTTTATTCATGTATGATGAGAACATGACTTACACCATAAAAGGTCGACTACTTGTGCTTGACATGGCAATAATGAGGGATAGAAAAACTAATTTAACCAAATACAATAGAAAAGGAAAAAATATGCTTAGCTTCTATTTATATTTTCCCGTAGTGCAATAACTCAGTTTGCACTCTGAATCAATTGATAGTATCTTTTCTGATTTGTAACGAGTGGCATCATCTATCCGGGCTATGAATTGTCAGTTTAATTTATTGTAGGTGATTGTAGATTATCGCGCCTGGACTCTCTTTCTGTGGGATCCAAATCCATGGTTTCCCTTTCTTTAGCAGTTCTGCCTGGTGCCTCTGAGCATATACTGATAGCAATGGGGGGTTTAGACAACAAGGTTCACCTTTACTGCGGGGAGAGGACAGGGAAGGTCCGTGGCTGTTACGAATATTTGTTTTAATTTTCTCTGCATCTGTAATTTTCGTCTCATGATCTGAAATGTTTTGCTATTTGGGTCCAGTTTGTTCATGCTTGTGAGCTGAAAGGGCACACGGACTGGATTAGGTGTTTGGATTTTTCATTGCCAATATGCATTGACGGCGAAAAGGATAGCCTTCTTCTCGTAAGTTCCTCCCAGGATAAATGCATGCGCTTATGGAAGCTAGCTTTGCACCAGTCTCCAGCTATTACTGACATACCACATAGCAACACAAGCATAAGCCTAATGTCTTATATCGAAGGTCCTGTACTTGTCGCCGGTTCAAAAACCTACCAGATATCCTTGGAATCTTTGCTTATTGGGCATGAGGATTGGATATATTCAGTTGAGTGGAAACCCCCCGCCAGTTCTTCCTCCAAGGGGGTTGATGTAAGTCCATCTTTAAGCATCTTATCTGCATCAATGGACAAGACAATGATGATATGGCAGCCTGAAAAGACAACAGGAATATGGATGAATGTTGTTACTGTTGGTGAACTAAGTCATTGCGCTTTAGGGTTTTATGGTGGTCACTGGAGTCCATCTGGGGATTCAATTCTATCGCATGGGTACGGTGGATCATTCCATCACTGGAAAAATGTTGGGGTGGACTTCGATAACTGGCAACCACAAAAAGTTCCATCTGGTCACTTTGCAGCAGTAACAGATATTGCATGGGGCCGTTCTGGAGAGTATATCTTGTCAATTAGCCAGGACCAGGTACTACATTCCTCACTTTGATCTTATGGAGATTCATAAACATTATTGACTGATTTTGCTTTGTAAATAGAAACAACCAGTATATTTGAAGTGTTTTAACTAGTAATGACAAAAGATTATTCTCAGTGTGCTTGGACTATAGAAAGAAATTTCAAAACCCAGATGTGGAATTAAGACATTTACTTTTAAAAGATGGCAACATAAGATGTTGGAGCTAGTTAAATTTTCAGTGTGTTGGTTTACTATATATAGAACCTTAAAACTTCGTAATCTTTAACAAATGGCAGACTTCTCGAGTTTTTGCTCCCTGGGGAAGCAAATCTGAGCCAAGGGCTTCTTATTCTTGGCATGAAATAGCTCGTCCCCAAGTTCACGGTCACGATATTAATTGTGTCACAATCATTCCTGGGAAGGGTAATTATCGTTTTGTCAGTGGGGCAGATGAAAAAGTTGCCAGAGTTTTTGAAGGTCCGTTGTCGTTTTTGAAAACACTGAATCATACTGCCTTCAAAAATTCTTGTGAACTGGATGATGATCAAGAAGGCATCCAGATTTTGGGCGCCAATATGTCTGCACTTGGTCTATCACAGAAACCTATTTATCTCCAGGGTGAGCATTATTTATTTTAATATAAATCACTTGTTTCTTTGTGGTTATACATGAACATAGCTATTAGCAGTTTACTTAATAACAATGCAGCTTGAGTTTTCCTGTCTGAGAATAGTTCATGACTTCATTTTTGTTTTAACCCTGTGTTACTAAGTTGATACAAATCATGTTACCATCTCATGTATCTTTAATGTTATGTTAACTTATTGGTTTCTTACATTTTGCTGGTGCAACTGTTCGATGCATTAAAAATTCAGCCTTTGTCATCCTGTCCTAAAATTTTCATTTAATTATGCTTTTAATAATATTACTTCACCAGTTGCCTATATGTTATTCGAAATACATGTACCTTTTTTTCGTTGAGTAGAATGTGCCAATCAGTCTTCCTTTCTTAACTTCTCATTTATGCCAAAGGGGTGAAAAGTTCACCCTCAAATCCCAGTTTATCTATCGGTCAAAATGTGGAAGAGTAGGGGAAAAACCAAATTGTAGTTCCTCAAATCATGAGAAATTCTCACGCTGTCATCGGGTGGGGACAATTTTTTTGCACTCTTGTATCTGTGATCTTGCTTTTAATTAAGTTTGATAAAAGGCAGTTACTTGATTTTGTAGCTAGGGGCGAACGCCCGGAGAAATCTTGTAATGATTCTATGGACAATATAGAAGCTATACCAGATGCAGTTCCAAGTGTTTTCACTGAACCTCCAATTGAGGAACAACTCTCATTTCACACATTATGGCCAGAGTCACACAAGCTTTATGGGCATGGAAATGAGCTGTTCTCATTGTGCTGTGATCATAAGGGGAAGCTTGTTGCTTCAGCATGTAAGGTACCAAAATCCTTCTATTTCTGGTTGTTTCTCAATCTTCTGGGAACATGTTTCCAACAGATCCCGTTACCAAATAGTTTCGTGCTACATAAAACTCATTTTAAAATTATTAGTGAAATTGGTTATTGTTTATTTGCAAGTTTGCAGCTTCTGTAGTATCTAGCTTATTGTTGAATATCAAATCACCTGGTTGTACCATCTTAGGAGACTGCTTTTCTACTTGGTTTACGATTAGCTTGTAAAATTAACATACATCAGAGCCAGATACTTGGCTAGCATCTCTCAGTATCTCCTGAAGCTTGTTTTTATAGCTATCTTAACTTTGCATAATTGAACATTTTCCTATATTTAGGATGGAGGTCCTTGAAAATTCTGTATCCTAATATGTCCGTGGTTATATGATTCAAGTTAAAAAATTGCTTTTCTATATCCTACTCTTTACGTACATCATTTAACTTTCAGGCCCAATCCGCAACTGTGGCAGAAATATGGATATGGCAAGTTGGTTCATGGAAAGCAGTTGGGCGCTTGCATTCTCACAGCCTAACGGTGACGCAGATGGAATTCTCTCATGATGACTCTTTCCTTTTGTCTGTGTCGAGGGATCGCCATATTTCGTTGTTCTCAATCAAACAAACAGGTATAAATCTCTCAGCATCTGTCATCAGAAAGAAGTTCTTTTTTCTTGGAAACTTCTTCATAAATAGAAGTTAACATCAAACCCCAGGTGACTGAATACCAGAAAGAATATGTATTCGGTCACACTAACACACACACACACCAATCTGACACAAGTTGCGTTAGAACCCTAGAAGCCTTGTTACAACGACCAAGTCTGACCTGGTCAACTGTTAGACACTTGATTCCATTTGCAGTGAACCTGTGATCCCATAGTGTATTTTCATGACGATCAAGGATCCAGATATTGGACGGAGGACCACTTGTTAAACTAGTATCACAAGGTGATATTTATCATTTAAGATTTCCTGAAAATTTTAGAAAGATTAGGGATTTGGTAGCTAGCTTTGTATGCCACAAGGTGCACTCATGTGCATAAATTTCATAGCTCCAGATCGAGTTCGTTTCAGTATCTGCTGAGGAGATATCTACATAAATGTAATGTCTACTTGCACTCGTGTGCATAAATTCACTGACTTAAGATTTCTGGCCCACTCCTGAACTTCTTTAGTGGGATTGTTACTCCAAGTGAGTGTTATTATTCTTAGTCATACTGAAGCCTGTTTTAGTTCTCTTTGAATTTACAAATTCTTTGATGTGATCTGATTATATTCCAGGTGGTATGGATGAAGTTATTTGTGATCTTGTGGTGAGGGAGGAGGCACATAAGCGAATAATTTGGTCATGTTCGTGGAATCCATTTGGCCATGAATTTGCAACAGGTTCAAGAGACAAGACTGTTAAGATATGGGGTGTGGTAAAAGATGCAGAGGAAGGATCACCTTATTCAGTCAAGCCACTCTTGACATTGCCACAGTTCAAAAGTAGTGTGAGCGCTCTATCTTGGTTTGGATCCAATAGTGATGATGGACTTCTCGCGGTTGGAATGGAAAGTGGACTTATCGAACTATGGGTGCTTCCATGCGCAAGAAGAATCCCTGGTCGTGATTTAGTACTACCAGAGTTCACTGCTTCGCTTGTGAGGCAATTAGACCCATTTGTTTGCCATGTTTCTACCGTGCACCGCTTGGCATGGAAGACCCCTCACCTTGAGGAGAAAACTGACGACGATAATTCCTCCCGTAGGATGGTGCAACTTGCTTCTTGTGGAGCTGATAACTGTGTGAGAGTATTTCAAATGCGAGTTTGATTAGTATTAGAGGTATTTTTGTTTGAACATTGTAGAGATAAGATGAAAAAGAAAAAGAAAAAGAAAAAAAAGAGATGCTTAGTTTAAATGTAGATTCGTGTCTTTGTTTTTTGAGTAGAGCTACATTCACACAGAAAAAAACCGGGGAGGATACCGTGAGAGCATCGTGTGGGTGAGAGGGAAAGCCTCTAAACATTGGGATGAGAAATGATTGACGTGTGGCCCACCACTGTTTCACTCGGGATTTCACCCGGTTTCCTCACGGTGTATAAAGCATTACTGGATCTAATGCAGGTTCTGTTTCTTCTTTACTACTATGGTTGCACGTGTTATGTACCTGACCTACACCTACGTTTTACAGAAGCTCACAAACAGTTTACGGGGAATTCCATCCTAATTTATTTGAGATGAAATCTCCACTCCTTTAAAATGCTAAGTCATATGAGCTCTCACGTCGCACGGTGAGTGTGACATTCCCCTCAAATTAAATTAGATAAAAGTTTTGGACAATAGTAATTCTGGAGAGGACACTTGGTGGGACTTTATTAGTCGAAGCATTAAAATTTGAATTACACTCCATTTACACCCTGTATTTAACTGGCCGTTAGTAACACCGTCAACATAAATGTGGGTAGACAATACTTTTGACAGAGTTTACGCCCAAATAATTCGTTACACTTCGTTTACACCTAATATTTAACTGGACGTTAAGTAACACCATTGGTGTGGACAATACTTACGTCAACTCTAAACCTAAATAATGAAACCTAAACCTAAAAAGAACCGAGCCTCAGTTTCTTCCCGTTTACATCTTCGGTTGTTTGCTTCTCTGCCGTTTTTGTTCCTTCAGCCGGGCCTCTTTTCAACTCCATCTTAGTATTTTCTCTTCTAACAGGTAAGATTGAGATGTTGTTTACATTTATTGAATCCAGCTCTTCTTTTCTGGATCTGTGGATGCGCAGAAAAATGCACTTCATATAAGCTTGAAAGTGACGGAGCATGAAGTGCTTTTGATCCAAAGGGAAAAGTGATAACGAGGTATTAATAGTCTATCTTATATTATCTTAATTTTTAATCTTATATTATTTATTTTTCATGATCCAAGTAAATATTTGGGAATTGAATTTGTTTCTAATAGATTAATTTATACAACACTTGTTGTTTAAATTTGTATAGTCCTTTGTAGTCCACCTGCTGATAAATTTTACAGCGACGTCAAAAGCTGCTAGCAAACAAGAATTGCTGATTCAGTCATATTTAATTATGTATACGCAACTAAGTTTGGAAAGAATTAAATTATGATGAGTTTGTGAGGATTACTAACGTTTGGAAACCGGGTGAGAAAGTAATTTCATGTCGCTCGAAACAGTGGGATGTGCTCCATATATGGACGTCTCAGCTTCTGTTGTTGGTTGATTTGTTGTGCGGTTGCCCGTTTAGGTGTTTGGACTTATGATGGCATTGATGTTACATTATGAAACTCAATCATTCCGCGAAAACCAAACCATTTTGAAGTGTCAGGATTTACATATATCGAACTCTTTAACAATCAAAACCATTCTCTGTGTGTTAGTGTGCTTTTCTGTCGAATTTTTTCATGCCGTTGCCATAGCAAACGACAGGGCGGGGCGAAGCCAAGGCACACCAAATAAAAAATGCTAAGCGATGGGGCGAGGCAAAGCCGAGCCACACCAAATAAAAAATCTTTAGCATGTATCGGGACGGGGCGAGGCGAAGCCGAGCTACACCAAATCAAATATCCTAAGCGTGCATGAAGACAGGGCGAGGCAAAGCAGTTTTCGGATCCGCCCGGTGCGCAACAGGGGCACAAAATCTAGTGACAGTGAAAGTTAGAACAAAATCTAATTATTTTTTTGTTGATCTTTCCTAGTACTTCAATTAGGTTCCGCCTATTTGCCACCCACACTTTTCCTATTTACCACCTCTATTAGAATTTGTAAAAGAATTATACTTTGCGATTTTGTTTTTTCATATTTACTACCTAAAAAAGTCAAATTGGGTTTGACTAATACTATCACCATTGTCTTCTTCCCCAATAACCTCTCTTTTCGATTTCATTAGTAAAACTATTATGTTTATTCCAGTAATTAAAAGACAGAATGAATAAGACGATCCAAAAATGTTCATGAGCGGAGTACAAAAAAACTAAACGTTCTAAAAAAAGTATTTTACATGAATCGTTCTTCGTTATTATACTCACCCCAACCATTTCAACATAAGGAATTGTTTGTTTGATTCCATATCCATGTGTTGTCTTCTTTTACTATGACCTAAAGCTTACACAGCTTTGTTATGGAGATGGTAAAAATTAGACCATTCAATATTCAATCGTCCAGTTTTGGACGACTACATATGAACAGTGGATAAATGAAAATCAACAAGAACACCCACTAATCGAGTCATTCACCAGCAGTGGATCAATGAAAATCAACAAGAACACCCGCTACTCTAGTCATTCACCAATGGTTGACTAACTAGTTCTTTTCAGAAAAGAAAACTGCAGTCGAGTCAATCAATCTAAAATAAGTCGACCCAAGCCAAACGACTAGTTTTTCATCACACTAGGACAAACATAATCGGGTTTAAACATGAATTTCTTACGTCTAATCACACACGAATTTCCATATACAATTAGGTTTAATTTTATCTTTTCTAAGCTTTGGTTGATTTTGGTAAAATATTTTCTGCTTTCTTTGGAGACATATTTTGGTTACAAAATCAAAAATTAGTACAAATAGTTTAACAATATATGAGCGATGGTAGTGATCGGGGGATGGATATGGTGTAGAAGAAGATGGTCGTGATAGAGATCGTGAAAAAGATTCAGTTTAGAACTTAGGGTTTTTTTTTCTTCTTTTTTTCCTCTAGTTATTGGGGTGGTTTTGGTGTTGGGTGCAAATACAAAGTCAAGTAGTGGTATTTAGGATATATCAAAATATATGTGGGTGGTAAATAGGAAAAGTGGTGGTGACAATTAAGATAGGTGGCAAATAGGAAAAGCGTGGGTGGCAAATAGGTGAAACCCTTCAATTATTAAACTATAAAAGCAACTTTCAGAATTTGGAAAAGGTTTCATCAGTATCAGGCCAGGACTCGGAATAAAGGCACAAAATCAATGAATCTAAATTCAGGATAATTATTAAGAGGAGAAGTAGGAGAGTTGGGCACTTGGGCTATTCTTTGTATGAAGGGAAATTAGTAACGGAAGTTCCGTCAATTTGAATTTCCAGGTTCATGACATTCTCTTTATTATAGTTTGCATCTTGTGGGACAGGTGTTTTACAATTTCACCTGACAACCAATTTTTATTCCAAAAAATCTTAATAGAACGTGAAATAAACCGTCAACAAAAAACCGCCCCAAAAGCTCTCACAAAACCAGGCCCACCGGGTCCATATCAAAGAAACTGTGAGAGCATGGTTTATTTGGTAGTTTCTTTCTCGGTTCGTTTTTTTTTTTTTTTTAAGGATATATTAAAGGAAAATGGTATTTACAG
This sequence comes from Papaver bracteatum, assembly GCA_023529315.1. Lineage (NCBI taxonomy): Eukaryota > Viridiplantae > Streptophyta > Magnoliopsida > Ranunculales > Papaveraceae > Papaver > Papaver bracteatum. Next base: position 3,571,639 of record JAJJWX010001246.1, read on the forward strand.
GAAATTTACAAAAGAGAGGCCAGAGACTTCCAATCTAAAAAGCAAGCAAAAATATCTATCTCATATCATAATGTCTTCCCACTGAAATAGAATTTGACTCATTGAATAACCTCTAAAGATCTCCGTATTTGAGCTTCAAAGATGAATATCCAGCTTCATGGCACACAACAATTCATCTTTAGATTTTTGCCTTCCATGTACTCTTCCATTCCTTTCTAGCCACAATTCCCAGCAAATAGCAATAGGGATTAGATGCCATATCATCTTAACTTTCTTAGACAATCCATGAATACTCCAGCTCTGTAACAAAAGTTTTAAGTTATTATGCGATACCCACTTCACTTGCAGCGAGTTGATGAAGTAATCCCAGAAGAACTTAGCCCATTCGCACTGTAGAAATCAATGATCATGCATCTCCACCTGGATGTTACACAGTAAACAAAGATTCGAGGAAATCTCCATTCCTCTATACTGTAACATTGCTCTTGTTGGGACTGAGTCATGCATTGCATCCCAAACTATAAACACAGTTTTTGGTGGTGCAAACTTATTTGTAACTATCTTATGATACTCCCATTCTTCTCCATCCTCTGAAATCTTTGAATATAAAGCTTTAGAAGTTTAAACACCTTCAAGAGTATCTTCTTCCCCTAGAAACAAACGAACATCTCTTACCTCAAACTTTATTTCCAACAAATCAATGCGTTCTGCTGGATCAAGCTCTCTTGAGAATTCAAAGTTGCAAGTATTGCCTTTCATCATCTCTACTGTGTCAAAATTTTGTTTACTAAGTATGTACAACCTTGGATATTTATCTTTGAGAGCAAATTTCCCTTTCCACCAGTCATGCCAAAACCTGACACACCTTCCATTCTTAACTTGAATATTAACTGCATTATAAAAATCTTTGTTAGATCTCAGAATGTCAAACCACATACTTCTTCCCACTGAATCCTTAGTTTGTAAAGGAACTAAACAAAGCTCATCAGCTTTTGTTTTTTCACAAACAAATTTTCTCCACCAAGCAGTTTTCTCCTTACAGTATCTCCCATGCCATTTTGCTAAGAGTGGTCTATTGATATGTGTTAGATTTCTGATTCCTAGCCCTCCCTACTTTTTAGACTTGCAAATCTTCTTCCATGAAACCAAGCTCATTTTTCTTTTTTCCTCATCCTCCCCCCATAATAATTTCCTCATTATGCTGTTTAGTTGCTTCTTCACAGACACATGCAGATAATACACATGCATAAAATAAGTTGCAATGCTCTCAAGAGAAGTTCTGATAAGTGTTACTTTACCTTCCTTGTTGAGGAATTTTTTCTTCCAAGGAGTTAATTTCTTATTCATTCTTTCAATTATCTCATCCCAGATTGCCACACTTCTTTTAGTAGCACCAATTGGCATGCCCAAATAAGTAATTGGCAAAGAATCTATTTTACATCCCAATTCTATGGCTAGCTCTTGAATATATTCATCTGCACCTATACTTGTCATTGAGCTCTTCAGCTTCAAACCAGTCATCAACTCAAACAACAACAAAATAATTAGTAATCTCTTTACCTCCACAGTTGAAGCATTATAATTGTAGTACCCCCTTCAACCACTTGAAATCCACCAATTCTATTGTCTGCTACAGCTTTAGCTAGTAACATTGACAAAACTTCAACAACAAGAAGAAACAAAAACGGTGACAATAAATCACCTTGTCTAATTCTTTTGGAAGGTATTTTGATATTTGTAGCCTCCCCATTCACCAAAATTGAAAACTGAGCTCCTTTGACACATCATTCTATCCATTTTATCCACTTCTCTCCAAATCCATTCTTCCTCAAAATAGAAAATAGGGAGGGCCAGTTGACATTGTCAAAAGCCTTTTCCATATCTATTTTACATAAGATTCTAGGGTTTTTCTGTCTTAATATACTATCAATACACTCATTGGCAATACGAATTCCATCAAGAATTTTCTTATGCTTAATAAAGGCACCTTGAGCATTTGATATTAGACTTGGTATCACCACCTTAATTCTTTCATCCAGAACTTTAAAGACAATTTTATACAAGATACTGATGAGACTCCAAGGCCTGAAGTCCTTTACTGTTACAAAATCTTCTTTTTTAGGAATTAGTTTCATGAAGGCCATGTTCAATCTCCAATCCAATTTCTCTTTAGAGTGAAACTCATTAATAGCAGCCATTACTTCCACCTTAAAAAAACTCCAGCAAACTTTGTAGAATTCTAGATTATAACCATCTGGGCCAGGAGCTTTGTTTGCACCACAATTCTTGATAGCTGTAACCACTTCCTCCTTATCAAAAGGTCTCTCAAGCCAATTTTGTTGAACTGCATCAATCCTTCTAAAAGCCAGATTATCAAAAGAAGGAGTTACTGTTGTATCGGTTGTAAAAAGATAAATATAATACTGTTGTATTTCTTGCTTAATCACCTCCTAATTGAAAACATCAACACCTGCCACCTCCAGTTTTGTAATACAATTTCTTCTCCTTTTTGTATTTTCCATTTTGTGAAAGAACCTTCAGTTTTCATCACCCTCCCTGAAGCCTATAACTTTATCCCTTTGATGAGCCATTCTTGCTCTTATTATCTTCACTGTATTAAAATCGACTAACATATTAGCTCTCTCTTCAATCTGTGTATTAGAAATATTAGTTAATTCCTCAGCCAGATTTAAAGTGTTAATCTTCATAGTTAAATCTTCCTCCTCCTTCCTTGCATTACCAAATGTTTCTCTACTCCAATTCTTGATAAAAAAAAAATCAAATTCTGAAGTTTCCTGAAAAGAATATAATCAGGAGTACCCTCAAACTTCATTGCTTTACACCACATCTCCACCAAATGAATAAAATCTGGATGTTTAAGTCAATGATTCTCTATCTTAAAGCTTGAGTTGTTTTTAACAGAAGTGAATAAATCCAGCATCAAAGCATTATGATCTGACAATGTTCTAACTAAAGCAGTTTGAGTTGCATTAACAAACTTTACATCAAAGGCAGTACATACCAAAAATATGTCAAGCCTACAAAGTAGAGGCTCATCATGTTTATCGCTCCAAGTATAAGACCCACCATGCAAAGGAAGCTATCAACCAGCTCCTGCTCCAGAATAAACTCATTAAGAAAATTCGTATTTCTTGTATCACCACCAACTTTATTTCTTTCTGCATCACTCCTGACTGCATTAAGATCATCAGCATAGCACTAAGCTTCAGAAGATCATTGCCTTACTTCTACCAAGTCTCTCCAAAACAGTTCTCTTAAATTATAATCACAAGGGGAGTAACAATTAGTAAGGATGAATTTAAAACATTATTTCTGAATCTAAACAAACAAGATATAAAATTTAAACCCAATCTTTTGTCTAGCATCTCCAATAAAGAATTGTCCCAAATAGTCATAAGATCACCACTGTTACCAGAAGATCCTTTTGAAGGAATGGATTACCATCCAAAATCAGCATCAAAGCAAAGTTTCCTTACAAACCAACTTGAAATAGTTACCAATTATGTTTCTTGAATGACACATGCCAAGCATTTATCTGCCAAAATTAAATCCTTAACAGAATTTTGCTTACTGTAAGCATTCAAACCCCTTATATATCCCAGCTGATGATTTTAGATCCCATCTTCCACCACTAATTCCCTTGAGCTCACTTCTTCTAAATCATTTTCTTTCTCGGTTCGTTAAGAACCACTACTTTTATTCTACATAAATATATGGTTTTGTGTAGATAATTTTTTATTCTGCTCCATCACCATGACATCAACGTTCATGTTTTCATCTTGGTTGCGATTCAATTCAACTATGTGCCTAATCGACCTCAACATCCTTCAATCTTTCTTATTTCTTTGTTACCGGTTAAGATTTAAATCTCACAAACTAAACTTTTACCTTCAAAACATCAACTTTCTTTACATTGTATTCCACAAAAAATACTACTGCTACTTCTACTATTACATTAACCATCAACACTATAACCTTCAAAATACTACTGCTACTTCTACTATTTAATAATATTAGAACTGTTCAACAACAAAGCAAATTAAATAACATAGTTCAAATTGAAACCAAAAAATATTAGGCTCACCGTCCGAAAGAAGAAGAAGATTGTTCAATTAGAATTTTTCAGTTAATAAAATTTTGCGACAAGCATGATATGCATCAATAAGAACCCATGTGTTCTCCACAAAAGGGACCCTAATAACTTTTGCAATAAGTAAATATAAAAACCATTCTCTCAAGTCCCTCTTGATGATTCGATAAAGATCAATAAAGATCTTCATCATGATTTTCACCATCGTTGCTATCATATGAAGTCGCGAACTTATAACCTCTATATCCTCCATAAACCATGTTTGATGCATACTTTCATCATCATCATCATCATCAAGCTCGTCCTCCATTTCCTCATAATCGTCTTTATTTTCACTTTGCTCCTTTTCCCGACCCTTAATTTCCCTACCTTCAGAATCAATATTTCGAGGCTCTCGCATGGTTCTAGCAAAAATACGAAGATTTGATTTCTTTGATAAATATCTTCCTTAACTTACATTTTTTGCTTCCTCTTGAAGCTCAACCTCAATCTCTTCTGCAAATGAATCTGTTTATGGGTAAAAACGGAGGTGAAAGAGTAAAAGTGGGGTAGTGAGGAAGTACTTTAGATTCGAGAGATCAATCTGTACAGTTCTGGCCTAAACCAAGAAATGACCATTTCAGTCTTGCTTCGATCACAAAAGAATGAGAAGGGCTGGTCTTAGGAAGGAAAGCAGAGGAAGTGTTAAGATAAAAGTGGTAGACTCTGTGAGATGTGGTTGTTTATGACTGTGTATCATATAATATGACTTGCTCGTAAGCTATAAGTTATGTGTTTATTTGATATATGTAATCTGTATATTCTGTTTGAATAGATTGAAGAATTAATTTAATTTATATAGTCATAACCGCACACTTGATCTCGTAGGAAGTGGAAATTGTGAAGTAGTGAGATGGTGGAGGTCATTGTAGGATCCAAATATCGCACAACATATTTCATTAGTGTGCGAGATTCAATTATTTCCTTAGCTTGCGAGAATGTAGCAGAGCTTGCGCTGCGAAATTATAAAGAGAGCCAGAGAGAACGTAGCAGGGGATCCAAAAATGTAGGGTAATATGAGCTGTACTCCACTACTTATGAGTTGTCATCCACTATGTAAACACCTATATAAAGAGAAAGGTAGGAGATAGAAAAGGAGGATACACAATTTTGTAAGAGAGAGAGACACACATTTTTGTAAAAGAGAGAGAGAGACACACTTTGTAGAGGGAGACTTTTATTTTTATTTATCATCTTCTTCCCCAAAAAATAGATCTAGAACTCTACCCATTAATGGAGATTCTAATGTAATACTCATGTAACCTCAATAGTCATAGTGAAGAATCATGGATGTAGATCACATTGATCGAACCATGTAAAAAATCCTTGTGTCCATTTTACAATATTAGCACTTTAATCTTTATTTTGATTATGAAATATATTTAGATCTAGAAAATATGATATGGGGTGTGTTGTGGGATTTCCTGCAACTACATTTTTGGTGCTAAAAGGAGGGGACAGGATTAGCAACTGTTGGCGATGGATCTCACTGGATTTACAAACTTGAAGAGCAAATACAGAAGTCTTAGTAGAAAAAAAATACCAGTGGAATGTCAAGAATATAAAAGAATAAAGATGTAGAAACACATAAGCAGATTGAGAGAAATCTTCCACATGAGTAGAATCAAAAGGATCCTTCATGAATAATTTACAAAAAGGACAAATCTCTTCTGGACGATTCTAGCGAAGTTATCGTGTAAGGCAGGGAAATTCAGGGAAAAGAAAATCACAAAGCTGCATAAGTGAAATAAAGGAAGGAAAGTGGCGAACGTGAATCCTAACAAACATGGTTGCGAATTTAGGGCATGTTGAAAATATCAAAGGGCGAAGAAAGACTTCACATAACAGGCGAAAACATACTTCGTCAAAGGCGATAGAACCATCATCATCATGCGGCTATGAGACCATCTGTGCTGACTTTTAGGATTTGGGTTTATATTATTTTTCTTTTAGCAGCAGCGAAGAGATAGTCAAAATCGCAGCTCCAAATATCAATTTCCAACATCTTATGCGGAAGAACCAGGATTCTCAAAACCGATGGAGCACACGCTTAAAATCTTCAGCGAACTAATCAATGAAAGTAAAGCTCGATTTTTCATCAAAGGGAAAACCTAAAAGTGAAGGTAACAATGAAGAAAAGGGAGGTCTTCACCAAGTGGTGAGAAAGCAAGCTGCATAAGTCTTTGGTAAATCAATTTGGACAAGTTAAAGGGAAGAAGAAGTCATGCGAGATTCTGGCGCTAGAAGGAAATAGAAGGTAAAGAAGAAATACTTCATCAGAAGCAAGAATGTAACGAAGCAGTAGTCCAATTCGTCAGAACAATAACAAAAAAGCATGAGTTTACGAAGGTCAGTGAAAAATTAATAAAAGACTCAGCTACAACAAATAGAACCCAGCTAGAACGATCAGTGAAGATAAGGTTTGACGAAAACGAAATCTACTTCGGTTAGGACTCGACTGGTAAAATTTATTCCGTGAAAGATCAAAGACATCAGGAAAACCAACGAGCAAAAGAGAAAGATGAAGTACCACTTCGTCGACAATTATTCCGTTCAAACTCGTCAAAACATCTCTATCTGTAATAGCATGCCTCTCTACATATGAACCAGCTATAATGATTAAGAGCAGTACAAACAAAAGGGAAAATTCTCATCTTCTTTATTTCCTATTATTTCTTACTTTAGTGATTATTTGAATAATGTTGATTACAGGAAGTTCATAGAGTTAAATCAATCAAGCTTGCATTTGTAGGAACTGGCAGAAACCGTTGTTAGAAATTGAGGTAGTAATATTATTGATTCTTAGCTTATCTAGATAGTTACTGATATTATTCTTGGTGAAATGACTTCACAGTTGAGAAGAATTAGCTAATTGGAATTGATCACCAACCAGTAACAGAAGAAACAAACCAGATCCAATAAAGAGACTCTGCAGAGAAGAAACAATGAATGGTTTCTACGAAGTGCAAAGGCCTTATGCGAAATTTAAAGCTTCTGACCATATTCTATCAAGCATACAGAAGAAATAACTTCATGAAGAATTAAAACTCTCCAAGCGAAAATTTCTCAATTCAGAAAAATATCATCATCGGCAAATAATCAGTATAAAGCGCTCGGTGGTGCACCTCATCAACCATTCCAGCGAAGCAAATGGAGAAGAGAGACTTCGAGAGATATTCACATTGAGCAAAGGAGTTTTACGAAATTCCCATATTTTTGCGAAATTTCAACATCTCTGGCGAAGAAATGTCATTCCAGCGAAGAAAAGTACCATCACTAATCCTGTAGGTACAGAAAATATGCCCGCCACGTGTCCGAGGTAGATTGAACGAGGCAACAAAGTGAATCTTCAAGAAAGATATTATTCACCAATTCCTAAGAAAGTGTCAGTGAAGAGTCAAATTAAGTGCCAGGCTTACTTTAGCGAAGTTCAGATCGTGAGGTATCAATTAATGAGATAACACTGACTTGCACAGGAAGATATTTCACGAAGAAAATTGGGAATGCGAATTGTTGTGCAAGAAAAGGGAGAGCATATGAAGTCAACGGCGTGAAGTGTGGCTTGCTGTGCAAGAAATAGTAGGATCCCCGAGGTAAAATGAGCGAGATGTAGATTGTTGTGCAATAAATGGGATAGCTATCCCCGACAACAGCCGAACTTTAAGGCGTAAAAGAAGCGGAAAGTTGATCTGAGCGAAGTAAAAAGTGTATACCCGAGATAAATCGGGTTGTAATCCATTATGTAACTTTCTCCTATAAAAGGAGGACTTAGCCCTCTGTAAAAGGGGTTGGAACATTTGGGAAAGGTGAGAGAACTCTGGTGAGAGAAGAATTAGGATCTTAAGTGTCCTTGTGCAGCTTGTAAATTAAAATTCTAATAAATCAGTTGAAATATAAGATTTGTGTTTTATCTTGTTCGTGTTCATATTTGAGTTCTTCAAATTAGTAAGTGGGTGTAACTGTGGATTTTCTGCAGTTATATTTTGGCGTAAGAAAAATGGATCTCATGTTGAGATTTCAATCTCACTTGATATAGTTTGAGAGATTTATTATCGTATGAGAGTCCTTCTTCAAAATCATTAAGTGAGTTGTTACTTCATAAGAGCTGGAGATTAGTGACTAAGAAAGCGTGGCAGTGTTGGAAGAGGAAAGGTAGATCTGAGATCTGTTATCTTGAAGGTGAACAAGTTAGGTCTGGTCAAAAAGACGGTGAATCGAAAAAAGAAAGATTAACAGGTTGTCCATGGCAAGAGTGCCGAAACGAGCACAACACATCATCTCATCGAGAAAGAGCTTGCGTCCGGCAGGAAGACAAGGAGGAAGGATGGAGAGAGGCGAAACGTTAAACAGAGGAGGAAGGAAAGGTGCAGTCCAACATGGAGAAGATGATCATTATCGAGAAGGATCGATCCATACTGCTAACACCGAAACGGAGGAGGAAGAAGAACCTGTGCAAGGAAGCGGAGAGGGGAATATCAGTGAAGAAAATATGACGTTAGAACAAATCAGAGAGGTGCTATATTTAGAAAGATAAAGATAGAGATATTTAATGGAGCAAAGATCCATACTCATGAGGCAGAATGCGGTCGATGCAGCAAAACAACTAACTCAATGAGGAAAGGACTGTTCATGATTTACAAGGCGAAGCCGGTACAGGAGAAAACGTAACTCAAGGGGGAGGAATACCACCAGATGAACAAGGAGAAGAAAGAGGAGAACGAAGGAGGAGGCGTCGAAGAGAAAGAAGCGAAGAAAGGTTGCTGAGGAGAGCTTTGGAGGAAACTAGGTGGGAAGATCAAAGACGGCGATTTGGGGAAGAAAGAACTCGAGAGGCAGAAAGGCTTCGTGAAGAAGAAAGACTAAGACAAGAAATATCTCGTGAGGAACAAAGACGTCGTGAACAAGAATAGAAAGAGGAGGCAAGGAGGTGCGCAGAATAGGAAGAAGAGAGACATCGAGAAGAGAGAAGGAGACATGAGGAAGAGGGGAGGGAAGATGATGATGAGCGAGATAGAAGAAGGAGAAGGCATAGGCGAGATGAGGGAAGAGACGAGGTCAATCAAATGGTCATGAACGAGATACATGAGATGAAAGCATTACTCAACAATTCGCGAAGAGGAGGACTAGTGAAGCTAGCAGAAGCAATTGTGGAGGCTGACAAATCACCATTCTCGCGTGAAATATTGGAGGGAAAAATCCCGGGAAGATGTTCATTGCCCACCTTCGGAAGCATCTTCGATGGAACAGGGAACGCGGTACAACATATAAAACAGTATACCCTCTCATTAATGCAATGGGAGAAGTACGAGACGGTGTTGTGCCAGTATTTCCCAGCCAGTTTAACTGGGGGAAGCCTCAAAGTGGTTTGAAGGGATAGCAGAAGGTTGAATCTCGTCATTCAAAGATTTGCAGAGGATATTCTTGACAACTTACATAAGCAATAACATGTAAAGACCCGGAATAGAAACCCTATTTAATTTGAGAAGGAAACCAGGGGAAAACCTGCGAAGTCTCATAAAGATATGGAGGTGGGTATGTAGTGAACTCGCAGGAAGAGTAGATGAGAGAAATTTCATTCTGGCCTTCGTCAACGCGTTAATAACAACTGATCTCTTGCACACACAACTATTCGTAATTCTTAACACAATAGCGGTGAGTGAACTCCGAGAGTATCAGGAGGAATATGTAGCGCTAGAATAGAAACAAAGGGAGGATATTGAGGCAGCTCCGATACAATCGAAGGAGGGGAATTCGCGTCTCTTGCCGAGAGTAGCAAGCGTAATAGAAGATAACATGAAATATGTGGAAGCAGAGCCGTTAGCAACAATTCTCGCGAAATTGGTAGCAGTGTCCAATGGAGATCAAGAGTGGATATATCATCATCCGAGGTATATTGATCCCAGACCTCGGAACTAGGAGTCACGAGGTGATAATTCGAGGAATCCGTGAAGATATAACCCAGGAAAATGATATGGAGATAAAAGACCACAGTTCGATGATGTAGCGTTACCTGAACTTAACACCACAGTCGAGAAGATATGGGAAACGATTGTTTTAACTGAATAAATTCCTCCCCCGGCAAATTTTGGGGTGGAACCCTTTCCAAGTTCAAGAAGTGGCGACTTTTGCAAATATCATCGTTTTCACGGATACCTCACGGAAGACTGCAGAAACATACGACGAATAATACTTCGTCTAATTGAAAAGGGAAAGCTCAAGCATTTTCTGGCGAATCCGGGGCCATTACCGCCGCCACTACCTCGGAAAGACGATCAAAATCAAGAAAAGGTATACAAAATCGAAATTAATAGGGGAACCCAGATACTAAATTGCAATTCTATTATTCATTCTGCGAAGAACATAATTTTTTTTCATGATAATGTATTACAACGGGTTCATAAACGAGATTTTGAAGGAAACGAGATATTCAGTATCGCAAAGAAGGAGCCATTGGAAGAATGGAAAAAAAGAGCCATTTCCTTTTCAGCAACAGACGCCCCAGATGGAGGAGCTTTGCACACAAACCCATTGGTGATCACCTTGAACTTCGGAGAATACACAAAGTGGGAATAAAATTCCACGAGAAAAAAGAAAGTATGGGCAATAGACAGAATCTTAGTGGACACGGGGAGCTCGGTGGATATTCTCTTTTATCACACATTTAAAACAATGGGCTACCGAGACTCAGACTTAGTGCCGTCAACTTATAATATCTATGGGTTTAACGGAGTGGCATCAAAGCCGAGAGGAGAACTGATCGTGAAAATCTTCGCAAGGGAACTAGAAACCGATGCAATAGTATGTGTGGTGGATGTAGAATCTCCTTACAACGCTCTGATTGGGCGACCACCAAGATATCCGATTCCCGATGCCAAGCGGAATCAGCGAAATAAAGGGAGATCAGAAGGAGGCCAGGGAATGCAACGAAGAAGACGTGCATAACTATGACGAGAAGCTAAGACGCAAGAAAGAGAAAAAGAAGAAGGTGCTGGAAGCAAAGAGGGAAGAAGAATTAATGATATATATGGTCAAAGCAAAAGAAGGGTGGGCTATTCCCAGTGAAATTCCCGAAGATAAAGATAAGCCATTATAGAAATTAAAGGAGCCATCTCCGCTCGGAGAACCGGTCATGAAATTCGCCTCAGTAGAACCCATACAAGAGATAAACTTGGGTAACGAAGATGAGGTGAAGATGGTGAGGATCAGGACGAAGATGGAGACGGACGAAGAAAAAATGTTGATAAATCTGTTGAAAGAGTACCTCGATGTGTTTGTGTGGGGTATGAACGAGATTCCAGGAATAGACCCAGAAGTTGCTTGCCATAAACTGGATCTAAACCCAGCAATCAAGACAATAAGGCAACGGATACGGAAGATAGCAACTGCTTACCATGAGAAGATAGAGCAAGAATTACAGAAAATGCTGGACTCGGGAATAATAAAACCCGCGAAGTATCCAACATGGATTTCCAATATGGTAATAGTACCAAAGAAAACTACAGGAATAAGAATATGCATATATTTTAGCGACTTGAATATTGCTTCCCTGAAGGATATTTTCCCACTACCCAATATACCTCAGATGGTGGAGTCAGCATCTGTGTACAAACGTCTAACATTGATGGATGGTTATTACGGATACAATCAGATACCACTCGCGGAGGAAGACCAAGAGCACACGGCATTCTTCGCCCTAGAGGGTTGTACTGCTATACGAGAACGCCGTTTGGTTTGAAGAATGCAGGGGAAACTTACCAACAGATGGTCGAGAAGTTCTTCGCTAAGTGGGTGCACACTAAATTGGAAGTCTACGTCGACGATATGTTGGTAAAAACTAAAGAGTCAGGAGATCACGTTGAGGATTTGAAAGAAATCTTCGAACAGATGAGGGAATATAAGATGAAAATAAATCCTGCGAAGTGTATATTCGGCGTAGAGTCAACGAAGTTCCTGGGACACATCATGTCCGAAAGGGGAATCGAAGTAGATCCATCCAAGGTTCAAGCCATATTGGACATGCCATCGCCAGTGATGGTAAAAGATGTACAAAAACTGAATGGGTAGTTAGCAGATTTGGGTAGATTCATTTCTAGATCCTCAGATAAATGCAAGCATTTCTTCGATATCTTGAAAAAGGGAGCTAAATTTTCATGGACGCATGAATGTGAGCAGGCATTACAAAATATAAAAGAATATATTATCAACCTATCAATCCTCCAAAAGCTGGAACCAGACGAAGAATTGCTGATCTGTCTCGCGACTACACCAAATGCAATAAGTTCAGTGTTACTTCGATCAGATGAAGGAGTCAAAAAACCTATCTTTTACGTTAGCAAAACCCTCAATGATGCTGAAAATAATTACCCGAAGATAGAAAAACTAATTCTAGCCTTGGTATACTCATCAGAAAAATTGCGAACTTATTTTCAGACTCACAAAATTAAGGTTCTAACCAGAATCCCAATAGACTCAACTTTAAAGAATACGAAGAGAGTCGGGCGAGTTGAAAGATGGAATACCCGAATTGACCAATTCAGATTAAAATACGAAGTCCAGACTTCCACGAAGTCACACATTGTTGCAGAATTTCTGGCCGAATTCCCAATAGAAGAAGATGGAGGAGTGGAGGAGATGTTAGATGTAGATGAGGAACGTCCAGATCTTACAGACTTTTTAATAGAAAATCATCCGAGGAGATAGGAGATATTTGTGGACGGAGCATCAAACAGTGCCAAAGGAGGAATGGGAATTGTATTTACTTCGCCAGCTGGAGCGAGAACAATATTCTTCTTTCGGTTGGAATATAAAGCTACTAATAACGAAACAGAGTATGAGGCAGTCATACAAGCTCTAAGGCTGTCCATCGAGATAAAACTAGACAAAATAAGAATAACTAGCGACTCTCAATTAGTAGTCAGGCAGATAGAGGGAAGGTATCAAGTGAATGATGCCGTGATGAATCGATATTTACAACTCGTGAAAGAATATTCAAAGAAGATACCAAATATAATCTGGAGGCAGGTAAGTAGAGATAATAATAGACATGCGGACACCTTAGCCTTCATCGCATCGATGATTAATGATACTTCGGAGAAATACATCTGAATTGAAAGACTAATGCGTCCATCGGTAACTAACAAGTTGGAAGGTGAAAAGGTCCTAATGATAGAAGAGGACAATTTATCTGACAAGATGAGAGAAGATGACTGGAGAGCCCCGATTCACAAGTATTTGGGGAGAGGATATTTACCTAGAGACATATTTGAGGCACACAAGATCAAGGGGAGATCCACGAACTATGAGTTGCAAGAAGTAATCCTATATCGGAGGTCGTTCCTATGCCCATTGTTGCGGTGTATGTCACAGGAAGAAGGAATACAAATCATGAAAGCAATACATTACGGTGATGCTGGGAATCACAGCGAAACAAGGTCATTGGATTATAAAACTAATACGCAAGGGTACTTCTGGCCGAACATGCATAAAGATGCTAAAGATATTGCGACGAGGTGTGAAGCTTGTCAGATATTTAGAAAATGCATACATGCGCCATCAACATACCTAAATTTTGTGTTGAGTGTATGGCCATTTGCCATATGGGGAATAGATATCGTGGGACCGTTTGTCGCAGGAAGACAACAGCGAAAATACCTGATAGTGGCAACAGATTATTTCATGAAGTGGGTTGAAGCAAAGCCTGTGAAAAATACACGAGACGGCAACATATACGATTTTATACTCGAGCACATCATATGTATATTCGGTATCCCTCTGCAGACCGTCTCCAATAATGGGATGCAATTCGAAGGAGAAAACTTGAAGATGTTGTTTAGCACTTTCAAGATACAATCTGCAAAATCGACCTCGCTATATCCGCAGAGTAATGGACAAACGGAGGCGACGGACAAAACGATAGCATCCACTTTAAAAAATAAGTTAGATGGGCATATCCATAACTGGTGCGAAGAAGTTCCGAAGGTACTATGGTCGTATAGAACCACCATGCGAGAAGCAACAGGGATGTCTCCTTTCTGTTTGGCGTATGGAGTAGAGGCGGTTCTGCCTACCGAGATCATGTTTCCGACCACAAAACGAGAGGCCTGGAAAAAGGGCCTGAACTCGGATATGATCCTAGCAAAATTGTATGACTTGGAGGAAAATAGGGAAACTTCCCTACAACACATGACGAACTATCATCGAAGACTATCTCGTGAATACAACAAGAAGGTGAAGGAGAGGGGTTTCATTCCAGGGGAGCTGGTCTTACGAGAAATACCGCCATATCAAAAGGGACCTGGAGGGAAACTAGAGCCTACATGGGAAGGACCCTTTATTGTGAAGAGAAGAGTGGGGAACATAGCTTACGAGCTCGCGTACTGTGAGGGGAAAGATACAGATAGCAACGGAGACATCATATATGGCGAAGCAGAAAGGCAAGGTCGTAGACTAGACCACCCGTGGAATCCAATCTACATCAAGAAGTATTATCCTTAGGAAGCGTAGAAATTCGCAGAGAAAAGTGTAATAAAAAAAAAGAGAAAGTATCGTTTTGTAAACGACAAAAGAAATGAAATGAAGCGTTTATTGAGCAATCAAAAAATGAGCTAGAACAAAGCGAAAAGCGAGATGAGAATACCGAACAAAAAAAATGCAAGGGAGAAAAGTAATACCTCACTAGGAGGCTGCGTAAGACCCATGAAATAAAAAATATACAGAAGAAAAGGTAAAAGTAAGTCCTCTGTAAAACCTCTACTTAGAGAGGCTGATACCTCGTGGCATGCAACCTAGTTCGCACAAAGTGAAAGAGGCAAAAGTAAGACCTAACGCGCGTCATGAGACAACATCAGGAGATGGCCCATCCTCCATGAGCTAGGGGCAAAAGTAAGACCCATCCGCCGGGTCCCCAATTGGGTAACCACTCGGTAATGGGTGTAAGAATGAGACAGTGGAGAAAAAGATGGCCTGGTGTAGTTCTTCCACTCGGTCCCAAAACCACCTCACCTAGGGAGTGACTTCGTAACCAAGATCCATATCGGCGAAAGGGCACGAGCTCACAAAATAACTGATACCTAAGCCCAAAAGCACGTGGTACTCAGAGGGGAAGGGACGACACCCTCCTTTAGGGATCTGAGTGACCAAAAAATACGGCAATGTTACGGGGCTGGTACTCACGGGAGTAGGTAGGCCTGTGATATTAATGCACAATAAGACCTCAAAGATAGAGATAAGGCAAGGTTTGATGGATCTTTACTTCACGAGAGTAAAGAGTGCCTGATACTTCGTCGAAAAGCCCTGAACAACGGGGTTGGGCATGATAAGACCTTAACTAGGAGGCAAAATAAGACCCCGAAATGATGAGAGAGATGTGAGGCAGAAAATGAGACCTGAGGCAAAACAAAAGGGCAAAATACAAAGCAAAGCAAAAGACAAACACATTACAAAGCTTGACCGCACAAGTCACACAATTGAAGTATCTACAATTGAAAATATACTTTTGATAATATCCAAATTAGCATGATAGAATTGCATGATAAATACTAGTGATGCAGGAACAAACAACGATATGATAAGGTGAAACTATCAGCGAGGTGATAAAGACGCAGGACCGCCTATAAACGAAGGACTATGGCAATGAAGGTAAATCCATAAGGAGCTAATAACACAAGGTATGCTATATAAATCCGCAAAATAATAAGAGGCAAGTATATACTTTTAAATAAGGTTTCATTCTTTTGAGCATTTACTTCGCGCTAAGGTAAGAGATCAATGAATCTGACGAAATACAGAATGGTTTATATTATCTGCTTCCGAGAAACTTCAGAAATACCCAAAGAATAAGGGGCAAGTATATACTTAAATACGTTTATTATTCTTTGACTATCTCCTTCGTAACGTATATACTTGGTATGTCGGATTGATTCCGAGTTAGTAGGAAAATCTAGCGAAATACATGCAGTATTTATCAGATATGCAAATTATACATGCTAACCATGGTAAGTGCATCTAGCAGAACGAGATAAGAATGTGAAATGAAAAAAGGGAAAAGCTGATATATTAAGGCAAAATAAAAGCATAAAATGTTATGCCCCCCAAGCTTGGGAGCGTCCAGATAAAATGTTAAAGAAACAAAGGACAAAAAGATTGAACTGACATCAAAATAAATAATCAAGGATTGCCAGCTTCCTCCTCAACATAACCACTTCCATATTCTTGAATTCCATCGTCACCACCACCAGTGCTAGCTCCACTGTTGCCCTCCACATCTTGGGGAACTTCACTTTTGGGCTCCTCAACATCTTCGTCAGTCTATGTATCTTCGCTCTCACCATCAACATCAACGGGAGGCTCATCATCGGAGAAGACTTCAAGATCCATGGGAGTAAGGTCAAGGCCATGAGAACTGCAGAACTCAGTGAAGAATTTCACCTTCTCCTCTTGGGCATTTTTGCGAGTAAACTTCGAAACCTTCTTGGCATCCTTTTCCATCTTATCACAATATTCGTTCAGGAATGCAAGACTTTCCTTTAGATCGGACACCTCCTTGGAAAGACCATCCCTTTGGTGAGACAGGTGCATGATTTGATACTTGAAACCCTCCTCAGATTCTGCTAAATAACATCAAAGTGATAAATAGGTCTAATAGAGAAAAATATGAAGCATGACAATAACACCTAGAGCTACCTTATTTCTGTGAAATAACAGAACTTAGAGTTTTCTGAAGGTCGATGTTCATAAAGTCAAGTCTTGATGCTTCCGATTCAAGAAAGTTGCAGAGTTCGCGAGAAGATTTATCCCCATCTTTGTTAAGATCAGACGAAGGACTATCATCATCAGGAGACCCTATAACAAGTTTGCCACTCCTCGGAGGAACAACAAGCTTTTTCTTCATAGGGGAGGCAGGATCTGTTTTATTGCCTTGAAATCTCTCCAAGCGAGCCAAGATGGAGGACATTTCACCACTTAACCTATTATTCTTGTCCCTTAGCCTAATATTCTCAGTCTCCAACTTCTCATACTTCAGACCTAACTCGGAAAGTTCACTCCTGAGTTTGCGAAGTTCGACTTTGGATTTATCTTTCCTCTTAATTATCCTCTCTTTATCCTCCTCCAGTCGTTTACCATGAGCCATGAAGGAGGAATGAAGATTTCGCGAAGTCGTAAGAAGATTATTAACCCGACGTAACTCAATCCTTAAATGTTCATTTTCTTCGTGGAGATGAGAGTTTAGCTCTTCATTATTAGCAGACTCATTGGCTAAACGATCAGACAGGGAATATAAAGTCGTCAATTTCTCACTTAAAATATAATTTTTCAGACAAGTAATAGTTAATTTGAGACAGAAGATTTGCTTGTTCAGCTAGGTAATCCTCAGCGGTCGACTGGGCTTCCTCATAATCCATATAACACTTCGTAGAACGGGCTTGATGAAAATAAAAGAATAGTAAAGACAAGAACGAAATAAAATGATAGACAGAGAAAGGGATGAACTTACTGCTGAGTTCTGAAATCCTTTGATCATTATTAGCCGAGCGGTCCTTCTCGTCGGTAAGATCATTCTTAAGTTCCTGAACTCGGGCCCTGACAGTCTTCAAATTATCGCGAGTAACTCTTGTCTCCACAAGATGAGCCATATGACGGTTGAATACCTGCGAAGTACAGCAAGTAAGAAAAGAACTAAGGAAAGCATCCAGGTTAAAGTCAGTAATACCTACCAAGGACATAATATCAGCATGTTGCGGGAGAGAGATATTCAGGGAAGCATTAGAAATGAAGGACTGATCTTCAGCCAAAAAGGAGTCGTAACTAAAAGAAATCAGAGATTCAGTGGCAGCGGATCTAATGGATGGAGCGTCACGAGTTAAAAGGAAAGCATTCCTCAAGAAGTACAAATCGGGCTTATAAGCGGGATCTTCCACTTCATAGACCTTCCTCAACTTCCCTTGAGACCCGCCAGCAGAAGTAGCAGGTGACACAATGGGAGGATCGCCAGCGGTACTGATCGGAGTTGGCATGGTGGGCTTAGGAACATGAGTAGGAGCATCTTTCTCAGGCACCTTGGAAACCTTGCCTTTAGGAGGAGGAGAATCAGGAAACTCGAAGGACTTTGTGGAACTAGGAATTCGAGTTAAGAAACTCATGTCTAAAACCCTACGGCGTTTCGGGGAACAACAACAGAAGGGGACTGAAGCGAGGTATCCTCGTAAATACGAAATTAATACATCGAAGTATGCAGACGCGAAGTTAATAAAACAGGGAACAAAAGATACGAGATAAAAATAACAGCGGAATACCTTGGTAGCAGCAGCAAAAGAACTTTCTTGGCGATCTCGCTTCCTGGGAACCCGAGAAGAAATAATAGGAGGCTCCACAAAATGATCCTCCTACGAAGCATAAGGATTAGTCCATTTGAAGAAAAGAAGCAAAGCAGACGTATAAGGCGAAGTAAACAATAAATCATCTGATCAGGAGTTGGAGATCCGGCAGTAGATTTTTTGGCATAAGACGATCTGTCCTTGATCAAGCCAGGAGCAAGGAGCAAATACTTTGGAAAAATGGGAAACTTAGATAAAGGAATGAAAAATAAAATAAAGAAGAAGTCTAGCGAACTTACATCGGAAGCCCTTTCGGACAAACAAAATTTCCAAGGCTCGTAGGCAGCGAGATGGACATGATCCGGGAGAGGACCCACCCGAGATTTTCCTGACTCATCAAAGCCCCAAACCAGGGAAATCTCAACAACTACTGAAAATATCATCCGGTCTTCATCGTTAGTCAAGCACAGAGAGGGACCTTTAGGAGCATCCTTCGAAGAACTGACGGGCTCGACATCCAGGAGGATAACCTTGGAGGGATCCTTCATGGACTTCCGAGATAGAGCGATGCCACACTCTTGGTACTTCCTTATTAGGCCTTGAGTCTTATCTATGTAGTTCTCCGAGAAAGAGGTAATGTTGTAATCAGCCGAGACAAATTCCTCAGCTGCTGTGGGAATTTGAGACAATCCACCGGAAGAACGTCTCACAAATTCGTTGACAATGCGAATTGCGTTACCACTCAGCTGGAAGACTTCTCTGTTGAGATAAACAAGAATTTCATAGAAAAGTGGATTCTGGGCATCGTATAGAGGGAAAGTTAAGCCCTCTCTCAGCTGAACTAAGGTGGTAATCATCCTGGTGGACGACCATGTTTCTGCTTTGATCTAGCGGCAATTTATTTCCATCTGCCTGGTTGCAAGAACCGGAGGCATAACTGAAGAATCCACCGCCGGGGACAGAGTTAAACCCAATTTCTTGAAATTAGCCTGGAAATCCTCAAGGTACTTTGATGTAGTGGCAGGGGGAAATTTCTTGGGTGCCATTGTTGAGAGAAGAGACGATAATGATGCTAAGAGACTGAAGAAGAATCGAGGATCGCAGAAAGAAAAGAAGCGAAATTTGCAGAAGGGCGGTGCCGGAGATGAAAGAGTTGAAGATTATAAAGAAGAGAAATAGATGGAGAAGAGAACTATTTATAATGAACCAAGGAACGACCGGGAGAAGCGGTTGCATGAGAAGAGGAACCGGCTGATAACGGTTCAATAGGAGTCGTGGGAGACAAGATAGCGAAAAATCCGGGTACGTGGCGCTTACGAATTTGATGCAGGATTCTCTTTTCTTTCTTGGTTCCCGTGAATGGAATGAGAAAAGGAAAAATGTAGGTACAGAAAATCTTCCCGCCACATGTCCGAGATAGATTAAATGAGGCAACGAAGTGAATCTTTAAGAAATATATTATTCACCAATTCCTAAGAAAGTTTCAGTGAAGAGTCAAATCAAGTGTTAGACTTACTTTAGCGAAGTTCAGATAGCGAGGTATCAATTAACGAGATAGCACTGACTTGCACGGGAAGATATTTCACGAAGAAAATTGGGAATGCGAGGTATGGATTGTTGTGCAAGAAAATGGAGAGCATACGAAGTCAACGACACGAAGTGTAGCTTGCTGTGCAAGAAATAATAGGATCCCCGAGGTAAAATGAGCGAGATGTGGATTGTTATGCAAGAAATGGGACAGATATCCCCGACAATATCCAAACTTTAAGGCGTAAAAGAAGCGGAAAGTTGATCTGAGCGAAGTAAAAAGCGTATACCCGAGATAAATCGGGTTGTAATCCATTATGTAACTTTCTCCTACAAAATGAGGACTTAGCCCTCTGTAAAAGGGGTTGGAACATTTGAGAAAGGTGAGAGAACTCTGGTGAGGGAAGAATTAGGATCTTAAGTGTCCTTGTGCGGCTTGTAACTTAAAATTCTAAAAAATCAGTTGAAATATAAGATTTGTGTTTTATCTTGTTCGTGTTCATCTTTATGTTCTTCAAATTAGTAAGTGGGTGTAACTGTGGATTTTTTGCAGTTACAAATCCAACCAAAGGCAATACCAAGCTTAACAATTAATTCACAGTACACAAATATTCGCAAAAACTAGCGGAAAGATGATGGAGTACTTGCTGGGAGCAGAACACACGAAAAGGAGGCATATAAACTTCAACAAAAGCATAACCAAAGCATCAATCGCGGGATATAATGGAAACGCATGAGCTGTTAGTGGAGGAGGAAGAAAGAAATTTGCTTCGATGAAATGACCTTGAAGCTGAGAAGAGAAACTCAATCACGAAGAAGAAGAAATTCTGCGAAGCTTACTTCGTGATATCTTCAAAGGAAGGTTTGGAGACTCAAAGCAAAAGGATGGGGGATTTTGCGAAGCATAATTTGTCAAAATTTATCAAGAAGCGAATCTCAGTTAAGGAATGAAAGGGGAATCATTGACAGCGAAGAAAAGTACAGCTTGAAAGAAGAACATAATGAAAAAAGTCTTGCGAAGTTAAATATAACAAAGTGAAAAAGTCAGCTTGAATACTATATCAAAGACCTCACCAATGACTACGAAGAAAAGGAAAAATGAAGTTGCGAACAAATCTATAGAAATCGCAGTTGCTAATTTTTAGTACAATTAGTTGATCAGGTTGATTGAATTTCACACAGCAGCCCAAGCAGAGATGGTTAGAGTTGGAGCGAACGAACTGTAGGTCATGCGTTCGAAACCGCACCCCCACATATTTTTGGAATTTAAGGAGCGAAGCTAATGATAACCATAGAGTGCTGTTATGTTAAGTCACAAACAAGAATTTCGCACAAATGGTTCTAGTTGGAGAAAAGAAGCCATATGTCACGGGTTCAAATTCGCACACGAACATTCTTTTCTTCTTTTTACAAAAGGTTTCATTCTTTCGCAAACAAGAGAAGAATAAAGTTGATGATTATTTCTCAAGAGAGGCTTAGCACATTTGGTATGGTACAAGAATATGAAAGAGGAAGGTCAAGGGTTCAAGTCTCATTTCTCAAACTTCTTTTTGCTGCGCGATAATTACACTTCTTCGTGCGACATTTATACATTTCAAGGATGCCAATTTCGCAAGCAAACCATATACTTCGCGAGAGATGACAGCAACAGAAAATCACATGAAAGTAAAGTACCACTTCTTTGAACATTTTACTTACAGAAAATAAAAGATTTTTGATTTGATTTACAAAAAGCGATACAATCGCAGAATTACAAAGATTTCAGAATTACAATGTATTAGAATTTCTCTTGAATATTTACTTTGCTTCAAATGATATGATATTATGAGAATGAAAGAATGAATGAAAGAAATGAAAGAATAAAGAAACGCGAAAATTTCGCAAGAGACAATCTAAGACTAATGAAAATCTAAGATTAGAAAGGGGAAATCCTATTATGGCGTACACCCTAGTTCACGAAATCAAAATTCCGCAAGAGGCAAATGTAAGATCTAAAGTGCGTCATAGAAGGGGGTACCTGCCGCATGGCTCAGGGAAAAGGTTACACCTCCCCTGGAACCTGAGTCATGGAGATTTGGGGTCAATAAAGCCCATCCAGGAGAGGCTCCTTGGATTCTCAGCTTAAGCATATGACTTAGGTTGGGCAACTAAGGTGAGAAGGTCTCTCCTAAGGAGTGCAGAATCTGATCAAGGCGCCGAGGTACACGGTTGAGCCAAGAGTTCATGGGGCGTCTGGAACATAACTGGCCATTCTTGACAAGTCTTGGCTTATGCTCCACTCGGCCCGAAGAAAACCCCACTTAGGGTGTAGTCTCGTAACCATAAGCGATATAGGCAAAAGGGATAAGAGGATGCGAAAACAACTGGTTGTTGTTAAGACCGGATGGGAGGATCCAACCTTGTATGGTAGAGGTACGTCTCCTTGAAGGGGGAATATAAGGGCGGCACACTCTATTAGAAAGCTGATAAGTGTCTTAAGACGCAAATGTCATGAGGCTTTTTACTCACGGGAGTATCAAGGCTTGTCATATTTGTGAAACAATCCTGAAGATGCAAAAATACTAGAGAAAAAATAAGGCGAGATCAATGGGTCAGTACATGAAAGTGTAAGGACGTCCTGCGATTTCGTCGCAAGACGGCAATGTCATGGGGCTTTACATTCACAAGAATATTTAGTCCTGTCATATTGTCGCATGAAAAATATCCTGCTGAGGCAATAATACTAGAAGAAATGATAATACAGGATCAATGGGTCAATACATGAAAGTGTAAAGACATCCTGCGATTTTGTCACAAAGAAAAAAGAAACGTGGCGAAATAAGACCTTTAACTAGGAAGGAAAAATAAGACCACATAAGAGAGTACGCAAATAAACTTGCGAAGATGATTATATGTAAGCAAACAAGCTTGCGAACATGTATAAAGAAATGAAATTGAGATAGTGAAATGATGCACCTTTGATATTTTGATTATATTATATTATGCGATACTAATAGTGCGGGAATAAACAGTGGAGACAGTTAAACAATGAGATACAATGAGCTAAAGATGGACAAAGAATAAATTGAAGCACAAGCAAATGAACTTGTGAGAACAATAAATACACGAAGAGGAATGCATATACTAAATACAAAGTCATAGAAATAGAGAATGGAAGCAATTTAAAGCTATATCAATTTTAGTGCGGCAAAATGAGCTAAGTAACACAAACATTAGCTATACATTCCAATAGATAAGCATACTCATCATACAAGAAAAACACTCGCATCATGAAAGCATCACATAAGCATTTCATGGAATTAACATCGCATACACGTTTCATAACAGAATAATCACATAAGCATTATATTCGCACAAGTATTTTACAAAAACTTTACGGAATAATATCGCAGAATGTGTGAGAATTTCGCATAATGTGTCAAAATTTCAAAGAATGTGATTATTTCGCTCAATTATTTCGCACAATTATAAGCAACTTGAAGAGATTATACTATCGCATGAGCACAAAACATGAGACAGAGGCAAGATAAGAATAAAGAAGCAATTCGCTCATTCAATACTTTTTCAAGGATTCTACCCTCACAGATAAGGAACAGAAGCAACTATGGATAACCAAGAAAACATTTTATGTTCTTTATCTTCTCGGAAAGAATCATTTCCAAAGAAGATGTTCACTAATGTATAACAAGAATCCTCACCAACAATGGAGTAATAAATTCGCATGAAAAGCTCGCAATACTTCTTATTCTCATTCAAGGACTGATACTTCTTATATTTTGAGGATTGAGTACTTCTTATACTTCTTAAAGGATACTTCTTATTTACTTCGCAAAGCTCTGGAACTTCACAAAAGAATAGAGGCAAGTACGTACTTTTCAAGTCCAATATTCTTTCGCTTTTTCTTCCAACAACTACAACAAAGAGGATTTTTCCTTAAAGATCGCTCTTCAAGCAATATTCAAGGAAAAAGAGGCAAGATGTAGGATCCAAATATCGCACAACACATTTCATTAGTGTGCGAGATTCAGTTATTTTCTTAGCTTGCGAGAATGTAGCAGAGCTTCCGAAATTATAGAAAGTGTGCCTGCGAAATTATAAAGAGAGCCTGAGAGAACGTATCAGGGGATCCGAAAATGTACGGTAATATGAGCTGTACCCACTACTTATGTGTTGTCATCCACTATGTAAACACCTATATAAGGAGAAAGGCAGGAGAGAGAAAAGGAGAATACATAATTTTGTAAGAGAGAGAGACACATTTTTGTAAAAGAGAGAGAGAGAGAGACTTTGTAGAGGGAAACTGTTATTTTTCTTTATCATCTTTTTCCCAAAAAACTAGATCTAGAAATCTACCCATTAATGGAGATTCTAATGTAATACTCATGTAACCTCAACAATCATAGTGAAGAATCATGGATGTAGATCACATTGATCGAACCATGTAAAAAATCCTTGTGTCCATTTTACAATTTTAGCACTTTAATCTTTATTTTGATTATGAAATAGATTTAGATCTAGAAAATATGATATGGGGTGTGTTGTGGGATTTCCTGCAACTACAGTCATGGTAAAGTGATGAAAACCATGCCCTAATTGTTTAGGAAGACTGGATGGTTGCACACCCAGTACTCCTCTATTCTTGTTAAATGTCTGTTTTCCTGACCCTTTCTCGTAGTGGGTGTGTTGCTACTCTTTTTATGATGATCGTGATACTTGAAAACCATTGTCTGATTTAAATTTAAACGTTACAAGTGTTTTTGTAACAATATTACTGTGACGGACAGGAAAATTACGCCTTTTGCGTGTTGCCCCACAGGCCGTAACTTCCCCGAAGCGCCATGATGAAGCTACGATCTGGGACTTAAAGCTAGGCAAATGCACGCTCATTTGCCCTCGCATGCATGCTTAACGAGCATAATGCGGAAAACTTAGCTTCCACACCGTTCCAACTTACCCTTATTCCGTAGAGGGTTTATCAAGAAAATAAAAACTTTCTTAATAAGGAAAAACGACATTTTGAGGCCCCAAATGATGGAATTTGGCTAAATTCTGGTGACCATGTGGATCTAGATCAACATGTCTTGATCTTTGGGTCATTTCCCATCAAAATAGACTCCTGTTATGCTAAATTACGACACTCAGATTTTTAGAATATGTCAAACGCCTTGATAGGAAGTATGAGCATCAAGGAATGGAATGCAACAAGCCTCATCAAGTTTGGCCAAAATCATCTCTTATATCGAGTTACCGAGCCATATGATATGAGAGGCCAAAATATCGCAATCATCTCCCAATTAGATGATATAAGCGACAAAGTGCTGGACCGACAATGATGTGACTCATTGCGGCTTCCTACATACCCTTCCCTACTCTAAAGGGATCAAGCACAGACCGTAGTTCATCTACGAAGGGACAGAAACTTAAACCAACTCGTTTGCATGGCCGTTGACAAGCAATAATGGAAATGGCCTAGTCTGTATAGGTCATTCCATCGAAATGCATCCAAGTGATGCATGTTTGGTCCGCAATATGGCATAACAATGCCTAAGAATCAAATGCCCTCTTCGTGAGGCTACATAACTATAAATGAGCCCTAGGCATCATTTATACTCTTCTGGATAAGCTATGAAGCTTACTTGGTGCATTGTCCACATATGCACCAACAACCAATTACCCCTCCCTATATATGTTAAAATGACATTTTTACAACTTAAATTGGGGGACCAAAAATCATTCATCAACTCCCTAGGCCGTGATGGACGCACCTTACCATCATGGCCAACAACGATGTCCAGCCATGTTGGCTGTCCGCTGCCAACCCGATGTCCAGCCATGTTGGCCGTCCGCTTCCAACCCGATGTACATCCATGTTGGTTGAACATTATCAACGCATTGGCCAAGGGCCAATGTTCCTTTTCCTACGCAACGAAATATTTGGATGAAGCTTTGTATCAGGCCATGGCGCATCTTTTAGCATGCGCCATGATAAAAACACTGGGTGTTACAGTTACAGTCTTTACAAGCAATCTGCAACATATACTGCAACGCATAAGCATTGTCTACTTAAAATTCATCATTATAACGGTTTTTGCAACACTTAGTAGGCGTTGCTTGGTGCTGGAAATGTGAACATGCCTTTCTCATGCGCGACTGCCTTGGTCCATCGCATGTGTTGTTCACACTCTTGTGTAAACTTATTTGACCAACTTTGGACGAGAGTAGGAAGCTCGTCTGACCATATTTGAGGGCCGTGATTGGTCTGGAGTAGGATTAGGATGGTCAACCAAGTTGCGTGGCCAAGTTGGTCGTCCGAGATTTGATCTTTCGCCGGCCAAGATGGCCGAGATCCATTTCAGACTGTCCAAGTCGATCACGATTAACTTAATTAGGGTTTCTATTATACCTCTTCCATACTTGGGATTTTGACGCAACTAAGGATGAGAATTATTTGTTTCAAGCAGGCCAAGCTACGGTTATGCTAATAAGAGCTTAGAACTGTGCCCCACGCAAAATTGAATGAAATAGACAAATTTTCCGTGCTCACACGAAATTGAGAAAAATACGCAGATTTTGCGTGCTCACACGAATTTGAGAAAAATCGGTAAATTTTGCGTGCTCACACGAATTTGAGCAAAATGGGCAAATTTTGTATGTTGATACAAAATTGTTACATTTTTGTAGTTCTCGTGTCTGGAACGATGCCTGATTTTGTGATTATAGCTTGATGCTTCAATCAAGTACTTTCGCGTGCAGCTTTGTTCAGACACTGTAATGAATCTACATCATTCAGTTGAAAATGGATATTGATGTTTAGGTAATTTTTAGGAATTTCAGCTGTGGAATATAGCACTAAAATATTTTGACAATTAAGTATTATGAAAATGTGACTTTTCACTTCGAATTTAATCCGTTTTGCCCCTCGTGTGTAAAATTACTATTTTATTCTTGGTCGGAAAATTCACCCAAATTGATTGTTTTACCCTTTGTCAAAAATCCACTATCACAGAATCAATTTATGAATTTTCACCATCTTGATGATTTGTCCCTTTAATCTCCTCATCATCAGTCTTAGTTTCACTTCCTGATCTCCTTCATACAACTTAATTTTTTCTCCTTTCTTGCATCCCGCTTCTCTCTTCGAGGTAATAAACATGTTGTACTCTTCATAAATCCTAAATTGGGTGGTATTACATTGTTGTTGTTGGGAATTTCATCTCATGGATCTGCTATTTTCTCAATTTCAAAAATTCTCTCTTAATTTTCTTTCCTCTTTTGGTATAATTAAAAGTTATTCAAGTTTTTTTTTTAATATTTATTTATCGTGAAATTAAGGGTGTACTAATGTTTATTTAAGGCTAATGGTTACTTATCGTTGGCAGAAAAAAAATCCATCAAATCCATATGCAACAAGTCCAAATTCATCAGGACTCCTCGATTTCATTCACTCTAAAGTCTCATCCTAAGTCATGGGTGGAGCCAGCGAAGTGACGAGGGTACCAAGTACACCATAATCTTTTTGATAAAAACCTATAAGTATGATACCTTGTGTGATTATCTATGGACAAATAAGTCGAGATAATACATCAACAAGGTAATCACTTGATAATGGTTACGGTACAAGACCGATTTAACTATAGGATCAATATCAAGAGCCTGGTTAACGTATAAGTGTATTTTAATTTATTATAACTAAATAATAATTAAAATGCGGAAGTAAAGTAAATGACACAACAAGATTTTGTTAACGAGGAAACTGCAAATGCAGAAAAACCTCGGGACCTAGTCCAGTTTTGAATACTCTCAGAATTAAGCCGCTATACAAAGCCACTACCAACTTCGTATAGTTGAGACCAAGTAAACTACTACTAGTCACCTAGTTACCTAGTTTCCTCAGTATCCATGTGCCTACACACGTGAATCCTAAGATAGAGTCCACTATCTTAAGTTTTTTCAGCCTTTCTGAAGACTTTAAGCACTTAACCCTTTCGATCGTCTTCCAAACAGCAAATGACTAATATGTTTGGTGACCACTCTCCTATCTCAGGAAATCAATCAGAGATATTATGTTGAGTGTGACAAAGGATTTTTTGTTTAAAATTGATTGAACTCCTCTGTCGAGTTTTAGATCTTCCAAGATCTAGATGAAACAAGTTAACCAGATTGAGTCAAACAGAACTACCAGATACAGATACTGAAGAGTACCACCAAATGATAGCTTGTCGATCTAAATTACGACTATAAATAATAAGTCTATCAAAAGATAAACTAGATCTAGTTGGATCCCAGCCGATGAAGTTTGTACATGAAACAGGTCATAAAGATACAAAACCAATAAGAAAAATCTTATTGTCTTCAATCTTCAATAGTCTTTTGTACATGCACAATAACAAACTTGATTCCTAACTTATGATCGATCACGCATAGAACAAAGTCCGTTAACAATGGATGATCACAAGTCAACATTCATCCATTGATCTAGTTTGAGTGACCTTATGTCAGAAGAGAAGGCTCTCAAGAATAATCAAACTAGGTGCAATCAAGAGTTAACAACTATTAGTCAATCAAATCAATAATCGAAAACTAAAATAACAATGCAATTCTAGTTTCCCACCAATGGTACTATTAGAAACTTCTTGATCCCAAAGAAGTCTTTAAACTAGCGGATGTAAGAGATTCACATAATTAAGTTACTCTCCTCTCCAAGATAGTATGACAAGAATGCTATTATTCGGCTACACCAGAAACAACAAAGATGAAGTTTTCCTGGATGAGGGTATGTTTGTAAGAAGAACAAACTTCACTATTTATAGAACAAGTTAATTTGGACACCAAGGAATTTCCATAACCGGAGATATTCTTAAGATATGCAATAAAGTACCCAAATTCGGTTTTATAGATTCCAACCAATATCCAACTGTACAAACAAAATCATTATGGACAACTCAATATTAGCTAGCACTTAACTAATAAATATTTCCAAAGATATGTTTTGATTGCTCGTAAAACAAAACATATTAACTTCGAAAATCTCAAAAAGATTCTCTACTTATTTCGGTTTTGGATCTCACCTTGAGTATCAAGGAATATCTTTGAATAATTAAGAAATAATATTTCAGTACATGTTCAAATTACTCACAATGTCGACATCTTGAACTTTTCTATTTTGCAAACCCAATTTCCAAATCACATAAACCCTAAAGTGTAACTGACTTAGAGGAATCGGTTTTGCATATTGGGACCGATACTACCATGACTCCTAAAGCAAGTTAGGATTGGTTCTACCTTGACTCTCAATATAGGTAGGTATCTGTTCTAACTTGACTCCCAACATAAGCTAGGATCAGTTATACCTCGATTCCCTATATAGGTTAGCATCGGTCCAACCTTAGGATCTTCAATGAAAATCGGACCATCAATCTTTTTTATTTCCTTTCAAATGCGAAACAAGTTTGTACGTCTACTCCCTTAAACTTATGTAATTAAACATAGTTTTTTAGGTATGAAATCAAACCAATGTTCATTATACGATCTAGTAACGATTTACAAAGATTACGTTGATGTCGCAATTACGAAGTTCAAAAGATAAGCATTACTCTTTATAATTCAATATCCCAATATCAAATATTTATCACTATATATTATTCCTTGACACTTTGATCATAATATGATGATCAAGTCTACTATACTAGAGTTTCACATGTTATGTTTTCAATCAGAAACAACTTGAAAGATTACGATATAGAAATGGAAACAAGTCAAGTTATGTATTACTAACCTCAAGTGGAAGGATGATGTTATCATCGATATTGATACGTCTTTGGAATTTTAAGGTCTTCAGAGTAATACTTGTATGTCTCAACATTTCTAGACTTCCTAGTCTAACCTAACAAAGTTGACTCTAGTAATCTAATCAAGCAACTTATGAGTTTTGATACTAAAATATGACAATCAACCTTGACATATCAATGCTTGGTGGGTTCAACCGATTAATGCTCTAACAGTAAGTTTAAACAAGTGTATGCAGTTGCCAAACAGGATCCCAAGCCTAAATTTTCAAAGATTTTGAGCTCTCAAGCCCATTTTTTTCCCTATCTTGCACCGCCTAGCAATATGATGCTTCCATTTAATAGAGTTTATGGCTCCGTCTTTGTCCTAGGATAATCCGTTCAGCATTGTTATTAATGTGTCTATTGACTGTTCACCTGTTTTCTATGGTAAATGTGAAATTTAAATAATTTTAAGGGAATTTTGATAAACTGCCCCATTTCCAAATTACGCTTTAAAAAGTTGTCCCCGTTTTTTCAACTTTTCAAAACTGCCCCAAAGTTACTTTGTCCATCCAAAGTCAATTTTTCTTGGTCAAACTAGTCAACACGCCCAAAGAAATTACGTGTTTGTCCCTTGGTTCGGGGTTAACCTGTCGAGAGAGATTTATTCTTCATTTTTTCTCTTAGGGTTTGAGCATTCAGGGTTAAAGCAGTTGCAGTGGCGATTGAAAAATTTCGAGTGGTGGCTGTGTTGACTGCTACCGGAAATTATAGATCAGACAGAGAAGATAAAGAAGAAGACATGGTGAAGATGGATATTAGAGATTGAGAAGATGCTGCTGCTGAGAGAAATAGATCCAAATTGAGATGATTCAGAGAGCTGGGTTACTGTTTGAGCTCATGGAAGAGATGGGTTATGAAAAAGAAATAAGATCAGTAATGGTGATTCCACTGTTGATAGTGAAATTGATGCAAAAAGAGATTTTAGGGTTTTGGATTTGTTGTTAATTTCAGAAAGAAGAGAAGATGGATTTGGTGGCTGATTTCATTGTAAATTCTAGGGTTAGATGCTTGTTAGGACATGGTTGAAATTCAGGTGGAGTTGGGTTTGGAGAAAATCATGAGATCGGATAGCGGCCAACTCAGAGACGGGGGTTTTATTTTGATTTGATTCAGCTGTTAGACAATAAGAATTGTCAATAGGTTAAAGTTCTAATTTTAGGGGTTCTCGAATTCAAGTAAGAAGGTGATGAATCAAGGAGGAATTGTGAGTTTAAAGCAGGAAGGTGATGAATCAGGGAGGAATTGTGAGTTTAGGGTTCTGAAATTACGATTAGGGTATTGATTTGAATTAGAGGTGGGCTTTGGCAGTTACGATGAAGAAGGGTTTGTTCTTGAATATTCAGATGGGTTTGATGTGAAATTGGTTTCTATAGGCGATGAAGTTGAAGTTGTAGTGATGAACAAAATGAGGAAAGTGGTTGATGCTATGAATGATGAAGTCTGTGGATTATTTGGATTTGAACGGTTTGTGTATGTTGTCGGAATTGAATGTTCTTCAGGGGAACACAATGGGTCGGAGAATTAGATTTCATGGAAGTTGTTGGTGCTGCAGTTGTGGTTAGCTAGCTATGACCTGTAACAGATGCAATTGAGGTCATGGAAAAAAGGCTATGCGCATAAGGGGGGTATGTTGGTGGTGAAAGCTGAGATGATGCATTTGTTATAAGTTTTGGTGGAGCTGAGAGAAATTGTTGCATGTATTATGAACTGAAACAGGAATGGTGGTGAAGCGCTGCGTGTATTGGTTTAGTTTCCTGTGATGGATTGCAGGTTGAACTGGAGCTGTGTAGTGCAATTTATGGTGCAGTTCAGCGAACTTGACCTGAACTGAGCCTACTGCCTGAACAAGAGATGTTGAGCAGCAGGTGTAGCTGCAGTGGGGTTTGAGCAGTGGAAGCAGTTGAGGCTAGTGAGGAGATGGTTTTGCAGCTGAGGCTAGTGAGGAATAATCATTAACTCAATGCATAAGCAAATCGGGATTCAACTAGACGATTCAATTCTGTTGAAGGGCTTAAATGACATTTCTTTCATGCCAGCTGGCACTTAACACCCCTAACAAGCCGTTACCCATTTTTTTCAAAAAACGAGGCACTTTTGAAAAGTTGGAAAAAACGGGGGCACTTTTTTTTTTTGTAATTCAAAAGTGGAACACTTTATCAAAATTCCCTAATTTTAACCAATATGCTTCAATTTCAGAGAGGGCGACACCTGTTTAGAGGGGGACATGTCTGGCTTGGGCATTTTAGCTAGGATATCCTTCTTTTTTAACTAGATCAGCTCCCATTTGGAATGCCGATACTTATAACACCCTATAAGACAATTTCATATGGCCCCATACCAAATATTTTGTCGCTCTCTGTAGACATTAAACGAAGAGTTAATTAGTGTTTGGGTCCTAGATTTTGGTATGCTAGAGGATTTGGGTCCTAAGTTTGTCCAATTTTGAGTTTGGGTCGTTAAAAAATCGGTTACTTGTTCTTCTAAGTTTCTAGATCCCTCCAAACCCATAATAGCATCAACTCGTATTCCACATGATGGGTTTTATATTTTATTTTTCCCTAATATAACCCCTAATATATAATATTGTTGTTTAATGATTTGGGAATTCTGAGTTTTTGTTTAGTGATTTGATTAAATTGATTACTTGTATATGTGTTGATTTAACAAAACATGGGTTTTCAATTTTGGTGGTGGGATTTTAAGGTTGCAGAGGTTGCACAAAACCTTTTCTAAGGACCCAAACTCAAAATTGGACAAACATAGGACCCAAATTCTCTACCATACCAAAATCTAGGACCCAAACACTAATTAACTCTTAAGCGAACACACATACTTTGTAGTATTTTTTATAAGGCTTTCCCTATTTTGTTTGCAAAATCTTGTGTACCGGATAAACTACAACAACCATAAATATTTATTTACCCATGGATCTGGTGGGCCTCAATATTTTTACTTCCATGGTGAGACTATCATCAAGTACCATATCCAACCCTTTGTTGTTACGAGAAAAAACGACATTATGTTTATTGATCGTAGATGGTGGTCAGTTCCCTTATATCTTTTGTAATATGGCTAACGACAAAAGTTAGTATTATAGGAAACAAACCACTAGCTACTCGCAACAGAGTCAGATCTCTCTACCAATTACCCATATATCCATAACAACATTCAACTTGTACCATTTGGTCATCCCCTCTAGTCTTCTTATCAATAACCCCCTTGTGTTGATTCTATTTGTAAGGTTTTGAGTATATGGTCTCCCATTTTTATGATAAAAGATAATCTTCACTAGACTTGTCATCCTCTGATCACATGTAAGCATCAGACATATTTTTTTCATGTTAAGACAACCATCTGCATCTCTATCCTCACCATGCACGCATTTCAAATTCCTCATTCATTTGATTACCGACACCTATTACTATCTCCATATTTCCCTTTACCTCTCAGTTTAGGACTCACCAAAACCTCATGACACCATCATCTTGTCTCACAATTTCCCGTGAGAGTAGATAATGCAAAAATGTACTACTGTTTTGGGTATCAGGCATATCCAAAAAGTGTCCAATTGTGGTTGAAGCAAATACTGCGTAAGCCTTATCGCTCAAACGATCCCTGATCGTGGACATTAGTAGCATGCCTGAGTGACTTGTTATTCTCGGGTAGTTATCCCGATATTTTTGTAGGTGAACAAACTTGCTATACACATGAGGTGATTCAAGTCAGTTTTTTCCAAGGATATGCAACAACTACAATATTTTGAAAGGGAGGACGATTCTTTGACATGGTTAATCTCAAACCATCTCACAATTTTAACACCAATCTAGTTATAAAACCCAAATATTAATGAACCAAAAAGACTAAAATTAATTCTTGGTAATACATTCATCTTACAATTATCTACATTACTATTAAATCTCCAAGTGGTAGATGGTGGTGTTATACGTTTGGGTTTACTTATTTTTGATAGTATTACAGAGCACTATAAGAAGAACATATTACCAACAAATTAATTTCAAATTGATTACTGTTTAGTTTTTATTACATAGAGTTAGAATAACCGTATCAATGGATCTTCCCTCTTAAAATTGTATTTGTAAACAATAATTTGCGAGAAAAGACTTCCTGAGAATGAATAAAACAAACATGCTATGGTTCAGTTCCTGATGAATCAAATGTCGACGATTCAACAGATGCAAAAGTTGTCTCTAAAGATTCTTTGGACTTGACATCATCTTGGATGTCAGTATCTGTTGCACCTCCTGTTGTAGTAGCAGACATATTTTCCTAACGCCATGGATAAACAATCAATTTACCATTATATCAATTCACTCTCTACACGATATAACAAACCCAGTCCAAAATTTCAGTGGTTTTTTTTTGAGAACTACACATACTTAAGTTTGCAAAGAATTCTACATCCACAGATTGGTCTCAAAGGCCTAAAAATCTGTATTTAAGATATATATTTTTATAGGGTCAATATCTGAAAGGAGAAACAATTTTCTTTTTCAAGATGATGGACTAAACTACTGTGTTGACAAAACAAAGTAAATTCAGCGAGAAAACCTTAATTACTTGTCCTAATTGTGTCACCGATTCTAAAATAAACACACAGATAAATATAAACACGATTTGCATATCACCAACAATGAAAAACTATGAAATGACTAGTAATTTATTATTTTCAGAATTGAAATTAACTATAAAAAACCCATGGAATCACTTTACTAAGAGAGTAAAGATAAGTTTATAGAAGAATATTTTACCATTGCCGAAAGCCCCAAACCCTAGACACAATTCAAACAAAAATCAAAATTTAGGAAAACCCCCAAATTCATTGAAATTATTCGAGTTATGCTGAAGGTAAGGCTCGAATACATCTTACGTTAAGTGAACCTGATCAGTGAAAGCACTAGAGTTGGTACATTTTACACCAAAATAACTATGGTTTGAAGGGGACGAAGGGAGACATTCATCGCATTTCTCAAGAGAGAGAAATGATTTGGTCACATCCGGGTACTTTTATGATTTATATGGCCCCATCTAACCGCGACCTACGTGCGATAACATTTTTGGGATACATTAGGAATCTGCTAAATAGATAGTACTGAAAAAACGAGGGTACCCAAATACACCACAACCTTTTATTTATCCACAAATAAGTCATATCCCGAATGTGATCGTCCATGGACATAGTCGAGACAATACAACATATTTGGTTCACACTTCATGTTATCGTCTATGGATACAATATCAAGACAATACAATAGCAAGATCACTTGTGTGATTGACTATGGATACAAGATCGAGAAGATACGACAACAAAGTGTGTACTTGATAATAGATTCGGTAATAACAGAAACTCTAGAGGATCAATATCAAGTATTACGGAGTTAACGTACGTGTGTATTTTACTTAATTATAATAAAAATTATAATGTGAAAACAAAGTAAAAGACACATCAAGATTTTGTTAATGAGGAAACCACAAATGCAGAAAACCCCCGGGACCTAGTCCAGTTTTCAATACTCTCAAAATTAAGACGTTATACAAAATCTAATACCAACTTCGTATAGTTGAGACCAAGCAGACTATCCCTAGCTACTTACATGGGTATATTGGATCAGGATTTATCTAGATAAAATTAGATATTAGTTATACCCGAATTTGGGGGATTTATAATGTTTTTTAAAGAATCTTTAAGATTCTTATAGATATATGATTCTGGATTATAATGGATTGTCTTAGGGATAGTTGGATTTCAAAAAATTGAAGTATATTACAAATTAGTAATATATTTGAAAAAACACAAATCATGATTCCCTTAAGAAAAAAAAATTTGAGGTGGTGGTGGGCGGTGGTGGTTGGTATGTGCGGTGTGGTGGTGGCGGCGGTGGGCGGTGGTGGTTAGCGTGCAACGATGATGGTGGCGGCGGTGGTCGATGGTGTTGGTTGGTGGTGTGTGGTGGTGGTGGTAGAAAAACATAGCATGTTGTGATTAAAAAAAAATTATCCGTAAGAATCCATGAAACTCTTGTGGTTTGGGTTATGAAGGATATGAGATAATAACATACATATTTTGCCTACAAATATCCATAAGAATCCATATATATCATGTCCCTTAACTATCCTAGGAAATCCTAAACCAATTGAATACCTAGGATATTTGTGGAATCTAAAACAATCCTAATTGAATACCATGGATATTTTATGATTCCTTACATATCCTAATTGAATACCTATGAGTTTTTAGGATTGTTAAATATCCACGTAAATCTTAATCCAATACACCCCTGTTAGTTTCGTCAGTATCCCTGCACCTTCGACTTCTAGAGTCACGCACGTGAATAACAAGTCCTTTGGATCGTATTCCAAACAGCAAAGGAAGAATTTGTTTGGTAACCACTCTAATCAATCTTGCTAGAAGATAAGTGAGTCGCTGACAAAGGCTCTTATGTTTAATATAATAAACTCCTTTGTCTAGTTAGATCAATCTATCCTTTGATTACCAAAATAATCAATTTATAGATTCGCAATCAATCAATTTAGATCTCAAAGAGAAACTATAAAGCGATGTCGATCTCATGCAACTAATCAATCAATTATATCAAAGATAAACATATTCTAGTTGGATCCCAGCCGATCAAGGTTTGCGTATTAAATCCACAAGATACGAAAACTAATAAGAATTCTTCTTCGTCTTCAAATCTTCTATTGCCTTCAATAACCTGCACAACAACACTTGAATCCTCTTGTGATCAATCATGCATAGAGCAGAGACTATTAACAATGGATTATCGCAAGATGTCTTTAGATTCGAAGATGGTTCTAAAGATCTCGTCAATACTTTGATCTAGTTTAAGTGAATCTTATATCAGAAGAGAAGATTCTCAA
The DNA here is from genome assembly GCA_023529315.1 of Papaver bracteatum. Lineage (NCBI taxonomy): Eukaryota > Viridiplantae > Streptophyta > Magnoliopsida > Ranunculales > Papaveraceae > Papaver > Papaver bracteatum. The sequence continues at coordinate 3,608,355 of JAJJWX010001246.1, forward strand.
GAATAAACAAACTAGGTGCAATCAAAGTTTCAACAACCGTTAGTAAATCAAATCAATAACCAAAAACTAATAACACTGCAATTATATAGTTTCCCACCAACGGTACTCGTAGAGCTTCTTGATCCCACAAAAGTCTTTAAATAAGCGGTCGTAAGAGATTTCTCCTTAATTAGGGTACTTTGCTCTCCATATAGAGGGCTCCATGATAGGTGTCTAAAACACCCAGTTTCAATAATGATTTCTCATGTTTTTCTTGTAAGTTTTTTTGTAATTTTGTATATCACGTTTCTTTGTATTTTTTTTTAAGTACAAGGGCTTGAAACCTGCATAAAGAAGGAAAAAACGTCGAAATGAATGGTGTAGAGGCTTGAAGCTCATATGGACGCACTTATTTTGGATGCTAGCCATCAACGACTAGCCGAGATAGGCTAGTTATCTCTCAAGATGCAAATGAAGGATCGACAAGGCATTACTTTTACATGAGAACTAGATTTTGTGCCCGTGCTACGCCCGGGCAACTCTGCAAACTTGGTTCACCAATTCAATCTACCATTACAAATAGAATTGCATAGTCATGCACCAACTACAAATAAAATGCATCACTGTCTCTTTCTTGGAACCATATTTTTGATTTGGTAAATATCGGCTTCGCCTCGCCATTTTTGATTTGGTGTCGCATTTTTAATTGGATGTGGCTCAGCTTGGCCTCGCCTAGTCATGTGTTTTTTATTTTTCTGATTGGTCTTAGAATTTTTTGATTTAGTGTGGCTGGGGTTCCCCTCACCCTATTATAAAAGCAAATCATCCATTTTGTGCCCGAGCTACGCACCGGGCGGACCCGAAAATGATCCACCTTCTTTTTCTTTTGATTTGGTGTGGCTCGGCTTCGCCTCACCCAAGGACCCACCCTTTGTTAGTTCCCGTAATGAATTCCAAAAAGGATGTACCATTATTGTCGACCCGGAAGGCCAAGATAGGTAGAATGCTCCCGGAACAATAGGTTGCTTGAGATTTACCTCCACCCCTAATCCTACTTCATTCGTATTAAAGTTTATCATTTTGGACGTACATAGAAATGATGGACGGGCTAAAAAATGTGCAAATATTAATTATAAATTACTAAACATTGTGAAATTGGTTGAACAATATTCAAAAGTGTGTAGTAAAGAATCCATGCAACGCAGGTGCAAGGATGGACATAATGCATAAATCTATTAAAGGTTGAGTAGATAACACTCCAAGACTTCGTACACTGCAAGACTTGGGATTCACTAACTCCATGAATCTGAGTCATTCTCTTACATAAAGTTGCTACCTTTAAACACCCATAACAAAGATGGCAACAATTTAATTCGCTTCAAAATGTAAGCATCATGTCCTCAACTACTGCTTTCATCCAGTCCTTCCTATTCTGACACACAACTATCACATTAACTATACAAAAGTCAAAATTAATAGTTAATTTAGAGATAACCCGGTAACCCTCAAACCCAATATTCAAGTCCTTATTTTCAATAAGGGGAGCGGTCTTTTGTAAAACGACCATCTAGAAAGTGACTAACATGTGAATGACTGAATAGAAAATAGTAGTGGATAAATAACATCTGAACAAGTGAGCTTCCAGCATAGGAAAACAATTGAGCAGTGAACTGGTGAGAAGCTATTAGATATGCGGCGAACTGGTGCTCGACTGGTAAAAAACAGAGATTGTTATTTCAAATGAGAAAACCAAGATTGATGTTAGAGAGTTGAAAGTACATAATTTGTAAAACAAAAGACCATTAACTACTAACGCTAAGGAAGGGAAAAAAATGAAAAATAAATAGCAAGAGAAAATACAATTAATGGCTCCACCTTACCCCTTTTCTGAAACTTCCAAAGCCAATCTTACAATCTCGAATTTACCGATTAACCATTTTGTCTCGTTTTCCTCCGAAGCGTGCAATCAAACTAAATTTTAATTTGCAGGTTTCATTCATGCATGATGGTGTCCCCGTTGTGTTATTGTACTAAGAACATGGACTTTATGAGCAATATGTTACTACTCTATAGCTCACGTAAAACTGATAAGAAAGAATCAAATTAAACAGAGAAGTGATAAGGAGCAGACCCTGCTTGTTATTTTTTTCAAAGATAATAACCATCACTTGAAAAGTTAAAACAATAATTAACAAAAAATTAATAATCAAAAATCGTTCCAAGAGATACCTGGTAGACCCTCTGTGCAAATCAAGACACATCAAATTTATTAATATAAAAGAAGCAAAACCCAATTTTGGCTAGTAATAACAGGATCGATAAGCCATGATGATTATGTTTTGCTTCTCTATCCATTTATGATCACCTGGGACATTAGAAAAAAAAGCAAAAAAAATCAACACTAAAGCAGTCTTCAACGTTCCTCTACTAATCCAACAACAACAAATTTTTTTTACCTATATTCCCTTTTTTGTACTCGGTATCACGCTTGGTTTCTTTTCGTTTTTGTGTGCTTTCATATATCATTGTAGAAGTCCCCTCGTATTACTTGTTCTCCGAAGTTCATTCGACCTCGTTGTAACCTCTAAAGAGTGTCTTTCCTTCTCTTCGGCACATAAATAAGTTTTTCTTGGAGCAAACCTGCCTTTTTTTATCCTCACCAATAATGCAACCAATTATTCCTTCTATAGGAATATCTCTCTGCTCAAAAAAACTGACTATGCAATGACCCTAGCTGGACCATTGTCAGTAGTCAATTTCGAAGAATCTGTACCCAAGGCACATTCATTTTCTCATCTGGTGTTAAAATATCACTGTAGTCTTCACTTACTGATGTATCATTCTCGGTAGGAGACAAAAATGACAACTGTCTGTCATAACTCCATGGACACTCCTAGATTTGACGCTCACGACCACTTTGTGCATATTGTAAACCTTGGCTTTCCAGGGTCCAACCATTTCCGTTTTCCCCTACCTTCTCCATGTTAATTATGGGAAGATCATTGCTTTAGTTACATCAATCCCATGCCTAAAGATATTGATTTTAGTCATCTCTGCTATTTCCTCTTGAACTTCTGTTTTGTAGATTAGGATAATGAGATATGGGAACTATCGACTACAATCTCGAGCATTCTTGCTAGTTACAGATAAAGCTTACAAAAAAAGGGCAAGAACGATGTCTGCCCACTGATACTCCCTGACCTGGGAGTTGGAAATATCTTCTCTTCCAAAGTTTCCACCATAAAGAGAATATATATCAGTGCTTGCGATTTAACATTAGTCCTAAATAAGTGACATGTAAATCAAAAAAGTTAAAATCAACACCCAATGCGTAAAATGCTTCATCATATACAAATCAAGTTTATAACAACAATAATGAAAATGTATGAAACTCGTAAATTGTAGATCAGAGTGTAATAAGTCACACGTGATCCATGTTCTTCGTCTGTATTTTAATTCAACCTCCTAAACAACATTTTACCGTTAATCCCCATGTAACAACACGATGAATTCAAAGGCAAAAGTATAACCGTGCAACATAACAAATATGCAAACAGACCTATGAAAAGAACATCCAGAAAAAAATGATACACAACAAACACACAAAATAATCTTGAGATCAATGAGACTCTGACTTGGGAGGCCTAGGCTCACGGTGCTTTCATTTCTATTTCGATTTCAATACCTAAACTCATGTCTTTGTCTCACTCCAAATGTAACATGTCTGCCCACAATGATAACTTTTCATTTCATAGGCAAAATAAAATCTTGTATATGACAGTTTGAATAAATAGGGGGAAAATGAAATTCACCACACCTCTTGTTGCTTACTCGTCCTTGACCACTGCCTTGGCAAAGCTGCATATGAACAAAGCAACCTAAATAAAGTATATAGATGAAGTATTTTTAGTTGAAAGTAACTTCATCTAATCTCATTCCAAAATTCAAAGAAAATTTTGTTGTGAAATTGCTTAAATAAAGAGACATTAAATAAATTTGTTCAATTGTTATCTCAATTCCATGCTGACAAAACACGGGAACTTTCTTAGTGATGCCAAAATGATTAATTATAAAGCAGTTCCGTTCAAAGTGGCAGAGCTGGAACAAAACTTCAAAAATGCAAAAACAACTTAAAGAGTTTATAAATTCCCATTTTATGGTAAAATCTTCTTATATAGCCCCATTCCATATGCAGCCCCAATGCAAGGATAAAGATTTTAAGAAAGGACTGACCGCACAAATATGAGTCCAAAAAAAAAGTAACAGACATGAAAGAGATAAACATTTACTCTTTGCTCGCAGCTACTCCACATACTTGATTCATAAGAAACTCCAAATTCTTCCTCTCTAACTCCAATACCCTTGATTTCCATACATCTGCAGACACAAAAAATAGAAACATAATTTAAACATATACACATCAAGGAAATTTCAAGGGTTCCTTTCATATAAAGGGGCTCACAGAACAACACTTATAGTTCAATATCTACCTAAAATATATCGGATATTTCCCATATGCTACAGATTCCTTCTCTAGCACTTTCCACAGATGGCCACAATGGAAGTCTTCATTTGAAACCCATAGAAGTCCTAACTACTATGGTACAAACACCTGCAAAGTTGGTATAGCTTTAGTATTTTGGCATGAACATGAACACACCTAACATCATGATACAATGATCTACTTTTACTAACCAAATCAACAAACTAAGTTATACTCTTTTCATCATGTAAAAATAGCAAAAAAAAGTTTAGGAACTTTATGCCAATCATTAAAGTATTCTCAGTTCCATGCTGACAAAACACGGGAACTTTATGCCCATCATAGCATTTTAGCCCACCCAGGTTCTCCATCCTGCTTCCATCGCTGAAAACCATCAACCTTCGTACTTATTCAAAATTATCCACTTCGGAGGCTATGAGCTTGTTTCCCTGTATTCTTAAAAGAAAATAAATATCAAAGAATCAATAACCAAAAAAAAAAAAAAAACGATGTACATAGAGCAAACCATTACGCATGAATCAATGGCACTTCCTATGATTTGAATAGAACCCAGAAATCCCTAATTACATCACAACATCGAACCTAAAACATCCCCAGATTTGTTGTTGTTAACTGCCATCTTCATACCCCTCAACATGAACCCATTCTGCCATTTTCAATGCACTTCCTCTGATTTCAAGTAATTTATGTGTTCTCAAGAAGAAATTGTTAACCACTTAGATATTGGTAGAAAAGTTTAAATCCAAAGGTGTAAATGAGAATATACATACCTCTCAACTTTAAGACATATATAAGATCCCACTTTTTTCACCGAAAATGGAATTAACATTGTGATTGGAATCCTGGAAGATGCAATTTCATTATAGAGTAGTGTAGACCTATAAATCAATTCAGTTAATTTCAATTAAAAGGCTGCAATAGATTTGATTTTTTGAATAAAAATACGGTTAGGGATTACCATTTACCTGAATACTTCTGAATTGAACCATACATATTAGGCTTAAAGCAAGCTTCACGTGTTCTTCTCTGAAATCACAGAATTAAAATCAAACAAAATTCTGCCGGATCAGAAAACACAACCATTTTTAATTGAACCCTACATGCAACCTTCACCACCGCCATTAATGGAACCTTAAAACCTGGTTAGGGTTCTGACGGAATTCATATAAACATTGTTATAATCGAAGAATGTGCCTCCCTTCAACGGAAATAAATATCACCAACATCAAACCGTTGAAAGAAAGAACCCTAAAATCAACACAGGCGAATATGCTTCCCTCCAGTGTTTGGGTATCATAGTTAATGGTGATCTGTTTTGCAGAAAAGAAGAAGAAGAAAACCTAGGTTTGTTAACGATGTTCTGTTTTGCAGAAAAGAAGAAGAAAACCTAGGTTTGTTCCTAGCGTTTTTGTTTTTTGTTTTTTGTTTTTGTTTCCGGGATGATATGATAAATATAAAATTACTTTTTTTTTGGGTCAAAAAAACGCTTTGTTTTTCTCTTCTTTGAGGAAAAGTGATACAGAGCAATTATGTGCGAGGGTGAGGGTCACCGTCCAACGTGGAGCCTAAGGACCTTAGGTTTTTAAAGGAATTAGATAGTGCTGGCCATAAGTCGTGGGCTTACATTAGCTCGGCAACTACATGCCCGGGAAGAAATGAATCGTGTCTAAATCTAGACCACAGGTTGTGAATGGGATTTGGCACATGAACACATATGTGCTAGTAAAGGGATCCATTGAAACCCAAATTACAGAGAGGAAATACCATGTTCATCTCCTTTAGTCACCATTATACGAGCAGAGAGGGAGATGAGGTCTCTGTTGCCACCGATCTAGCCATGGCCGGTGGGTTTGCTTTCGCAGAATCGAGACAGGGGTTTAGAGCAATCAAGGCATCCAAGGAAGGGCAGGTTCAAATATATGGTTTGGGTGAGAAAGTGCTGTCTGGGTCGTTGATTTTGGGGCTGTCTTGAACAGATTTGAGATGCAGAGAAAGAGGAAGGTAACCAAATGTTTTATCCTGATTTTTTGAATGTTTTCCATGGGTTTTGTGAGACAACTTGAAGCTTGAAAGAATACGACACAGATGGCTCGACTTTTGGTGGTCTAATGGTCGAGTTCCGGTGGAATTTTGAGGACTGAATTGAAGTGTGTTTGAACTATTGAATGATTGTGGTTTGCATTGAATATAGAATTGTCGCAGGGAAGGTGATATAGTGAGGCTTGAATCACTAGCAAAGCTGTGTTTCCATTATCAGTCATGACACATCAACTGTTCGATAATAAGGCCTGAATGACCTTTTCTTCATCACTTCAAGCTTAGCTGCTGCTAGTTGAGCCTGTATACAAGGGCTATTGCTGAAATTGTATGTGGAGGTACTTTCTATGAGTTCTGGTCGCTATGTATGGTGATTTATGGGGCAGGAATGGAGAGTATTCAGGAGTCAAGAGCTGTAAGAAGCTTGGGTTGGCAGTAGATTGGAATTTGCAAGTGAATTTGTGACAATTCAGAGCAGTTCAGGCAAACAAGGTGCTGTAAGAGTCTGGGACTGATGTTGGTTGTATTTGAGCTAAAATTCAGTCTTAAGAGGTGTAGTGCTGCTATGGTTTGTGTAGGTATTTTCCATGGATGTCTTTCGAGGGTCTGGTGAGAAATTTGATACAAGATGGAAAACAACAGTGAAAGGAGTTAGGTCATTACAGCAGTTAGTAAGAATGGAGCTGGCAGTACAACTGGATTTTGGGTGATGTTTGAAATCAGAGAAGACAAAGAAGAACCTGATGCTGTTGTTGCTATAACTGAAGTGGTGCAAATTGTTTCCAGAGAACTGCAATTGTGTGATGCTATCCATTGTGGGGCTGTGAATAGAATAGGTATGCAGGAATGATGGAGTTTAGGTCGAGTATTGGGCTGTATTTCAGCCGGAAAAACAATGAGGAAACTGAACTGATGTTGCTAGTTATCCATGGTTCGTGGAACAGGTGGTTTAGCTTAACTTTGGTGGGGGTTCTGAGCTTACTTTGACTTCGGTAGGTCAGTGAAAGAAGGTGACTCTCTGTAGCTGGTTGCCGCAAGCCTATGGGGCTATGTGTGAAGGGTACTGGCGCTGGCTAATGGGTGTTTCTGTCAACAACAGGAAAAGAAGATTTTGGGTATGAATCAGGAGAAGATTTGGGTCCGTTAGGTTTTGCAATTCCAGGTGCATAGACATACAAAAAAGAGGCGCAAGTTACAGCAAAATACCCTACCTTTGAATCACCAGAGAAACGGCGCAACAGCAAGGGAGATCCTGAACCAGTTGGAGACTACTTCTTGCAGCAACTTGTTTGCTGCCTGGGTTTAATTTCAACTTTTCTTTCCTTTGATCCTTAAGCCATAAACCCTATTTTTGAGAACAATTATTATTATGAGTAGCTAATACTATTTTTGATTGAGGGTGATTTCAAAGCCCAGATTATGAATTCATGATTGATATGCAATAGCTCGTTTTCTCGCAAATTTTGTTATTGTTTAGTTTCTACCGTGCTATTATTGTTTATTGATTGTTTCTTAATTCTTTAAATTTCGAAATTAATTTGTTAACTCACAATTTTATTGCTAGTTTTGATTTTCTTCGACCCGTAATTATCTAGAGAAGATAAACGCAAGTAGCGATATGTGGGTATTGATGATGGGACTTTGTTACGTACCCATTTGTAGAAATTGACACTAGTAGGTGATTCATGCTTTTGATTTCATCACTAGGAGCAACCGTATCTCATAATACTTAGAGCACTTGTTTAAATCATACCTAGTAAGCGTACCTCTAGGTCACTTGAATAAGTAGAATCCGGTAGTCGAGCGCTTCCGTATCCGGTGAACTTATGAGATATTAACGGAATAGTTGAGCGTACTAACTATTCTAGGGTTGTTAGTAGAAAGATATTGCGAAGAATGTGTCCATATGTCAATTTGGTTTATATTCCGTGGCCGAGAATGAATCCTTAATCAATTCCATCTCATATTTGAATACATTCTTATAATTTTCAGAATTTTACAACACAATCATCTTTGCTAGAGTAATTCCATAACAACTTTTGCTTAACACACCTCCCTTGGGACGAATCTGCTTTCATTATATTACTAGCTAGTGTAAAGAGAAGTAGAAAATATTATTTGCGAGTTGACACCTCGTAACTCCACAAAAAAAAACAAGAAATAAGTTTGTCTGGCTCTTAGGATAGTTTGCAAGAAATGTAAACTCAAGTATTTATAGACCAAGGTTGTTTGGACAACAACGAAATTCCAAAACCGAAAATATTCTCAAGATATGCATTAAAGTACCTAAATTCGGTTTTCCTATTTCCAATTAATGTTAACCAATATTTCCTAAAACTCTCATGGAAAAACCTTCTATTATTAGTTTAGCACATTAACTAATAATATATTTCATAGGATATGTTTTAATTGCTGGTAATTAAAACATGTATGATGAAAATCATAATTAAATGTTTTTTCACTTTTTCGGACCAGGGATCACCTTGAATATCAAGGAATATCTTTGAAAAATAAATGATAAGAGTTATGTACATGTTCAAATATGTCGATATCTAGAAGTTTCTTAGCAAACCCTAATTCCAAGCTTTACACAAAACATACAGAGATATGTGAATATCGAAAACTTGGTTTTGCATCTCGGGATCGGTTGTACCAACCTCATAATATAAGTTGTGATCGGTTATACCATGTTTCCCAAACTAGGTTGTGACCGGTTACACCTTGTTTCCCAAAGGTAGCTTGTGATCGCTTGCACCTTACTTCCTGAGTTAGCTTGTGATCGGTTACACCTTGCTTTCCAAAGGTAGCTTGTGATCGATTATAACTAACTTCCCAATTCATCTTGAGACCGGTCATACCTTGGTTCCCAAAGTAACTTGTGACCGGTTACAACTTACATTCCAATATAGATTGTGATTGGTTACATCTTGATTTCCAATGAAGCTCATGACCGATTACAACAAATATATTATATAGGCTATGACCGGTTATACCATAAATCCCAATAAGTTAAGATAGGCTCTACCTTGCCATCTTACATCCGTCAATCAAAATATATTCATTAAAGAACCTGACCAATCATGATTTCCTTTCGATTATGAAACAAGTTCATATATGTACTTCCTTAAAACAAATGTTATAAAAATATTGTTTACTAGGGTGAAATCATTCATATATAATGCACACATAATAATATACCTATATACATTAGATTATGTCGATGTTGTACTTACGAAGCTCCAAAAGATAAGCGTTTATACTTCATAATATGTTTCCTTGACACTTTGATCATACTATTATGACCAAGTCACATCACTAGAGTATTATATACAATATATACCGCTTTGCATGTTATGTTTTCAATATAGCACGAGTTGAGTGATACATTAGGAATGGAAACAAGATCAAGTCAATATTACTAACCTCAAGTGGAAAGATGATGTCGTCGTTGTAGTCATTACTTCTTCTCATTCTTCAGGTCTTCGGAGTAATACTTGCACGTCTCGATGTTCCTTGACTTTCTAGTCTAACCTAAACGAAGTTGACTCTAGTATTTAATCAAGCGACTCTAGATGAGTTTTGATACTAAAATATGACAACCAAACTTGACATACCAATACTTGGTGAGTTCAACCGAGCTATGCTCTAACAATCTCCCCCTTTTTCAATTTTAGTGACAAAAACTCTTATTACATATGGATAAACAAATTACATAAGAATTCATTTTACATACGCTTGATTCCAAGTTTCAACAGCACAATAACCTGCATATATTCAATAAATAAATGCCGATGTTGACATTTGAATAAAAAAAACTTTTACTCCCCCTAAAGGAAAGATAGGTAAATATTCAATCCGAACACCTTTGTTATTCCCCTTTTGTAGTCAGAAATACTACACACCATTATGATATGTTTCTCCCCCTAAGTTTATGCTTTACTCTTTCATTAGATATAACGTTTAAGGACAAATGTCCTTTCCTAGTGATTAAAAATCACATGTTTACTCCATATATTTCACCCCCTTTTTACCACAAAAATGACAAAGGTTCGAGCAAATAAAGGTCAAACCGAAAGGATCGTACAAATCTATAAGACTTGTACAACCTGTAAGAGTTAGGCACGGAGGTTTCACGTACCATTTTAGATAACCAATATTAAAACCGAAACTACAAAAGTAATTTAGTTTCAATATGTTATCAAGGAAACAATTGCCCGAAGAAATTTTCCCTATAGTCCAACAAGTCGACTAAGATACTTAATTCTATTGTTGAACCAATTGTATATGTACAATCGCTTGTTTCGACAAGACCAAAATAAAGATCAGAATTAACTTTATTTCTCTCATCGGGTTAATTATTCCAGAAAGTAACTTAGACCTTTCCCTTTAGACAAGACAAATACTAGGTTAGTTAACTAGTTTTTCTTGTCAAGGCATTCAATTAGACTTGAGTAACCGAATCCTCCAATTAATAAGTCTAACTAAGATCAGAATTAACTTAGTTTCTCTTATCCGAAATCATATGGACTAAACAAATGATCCCATATATTTTGTTAAGACAAAAACAATAGATACGAACCAAAATAAATTGACTTGCAATAGTTTTTCTCAACATGAAGCAATTGAAACAAATATAGCATTGTAAGCATCGAAATTGCACCGAATTTCGTTCAGCAGAAACACTTGATACCCAATGATAAAGAAGATACCAAATCATAAGCTAATAAATTGACACAGTTTTTCTTAACCGGAAACAATTGAATCATAAAATCAATCCATACACAACATAATGTAACATATCAATTGTATTGAAATTTTGTTAAGCTAAAGAAAAATATATGCAATATAAACAGACTTTTCTTAAACAGGAAAAAAGATTAACTAACAAATAAAAATCGTTACCTCAATTTTCGCAGCCACTTCTCCCCAAAAATATATATCATTAAACGCAAGTTCAAATAAGAACTCACTCCCAGCATGTTGTCATCCTTCCGCAAGAACAAAAGAACAACAACAAGAGCAACCTTTACCAGAGAAAGTTTGAATCGGTTTTAACTAATGCGTGCCAATAGAAAAAGTTTAAATCCGAAACACATATGTTATGTTAAACACAACTTATGTAAACATAAATTGATTATCAAAATATTGTGACTTTTGATATATGAGTTTCAATCGGAACACCTTATGATCCTTTGATAAAGCCTACCAACATGGGCTAGAACTTAATCCCGCTAAATCAAAAACCCACACAAACTATAAGGGCATTCTCCATATGAGATCGAATATTAAGGTCAATAAAAACCGAAATCAGACATCTCATAAATCCGAAAGCACATAACAAAAATATAGACATTCATACACATGCTATGCAATCGGAAACTATCACATGAAACACAAATTATAATTTTTTTTTGTTTTATTCATTCATAAATAAATACTTTTATTCAAAATAGTCCGTATACAAAATAACGAAATAAATCAACATATTGATGTCTATTTTATGGATCAAGTATCTCAGTATATAACGTAATCCCTATAGGTACTTTGATGGTTCACTGAGGTTTCTTCAGTGTTAAAGTTCTTGAGTTTCCTCTTTTCTTTCCGCTGATTGAGACGCCTCTTCAAAAGATTTAATTCCACAATCATCTTCAGAAGTTTTGACTCGAGCCATTCCTCATTCTTTACAGAAGCTTCCAATTGTTTACGAGCAATTTCAAAATCTCGCAGTAGCATAAACATGAGCTCAATAGATAATTTATTCCTCTTATGTTCTCTTGAAAAATATCACTTAATCTCAGAAGGGAGATAAGTTTCAAGGTTCTGTAACAGAGAATCAATATCAATAGTATTTTCACCCATCTTGGACCGCAATCTAATTGTGGAGAAAATAATCGGTTTAAGATGTTTTATATATCAAATTAAACTTAGTTTACAAGTTTCGAACCAATTAAAGAGGTATTTTATTTGATTAAAAACAGGATTGAACATACTCAAATTCGGAAATAAAATCAAGGAAGATTTTCCCAATTATTGTTGTCAAGAAAGTCCGAATATATCTTATACAAATTTATCATGAACTTTCTTAGTATGGATCGAAAGTATTATTCTAAAAGGTGTATGATTCCATTTTTATAAAATACTTAATCTTTTCATGATGCATATAGATCAAGTATGGATTTTACAAATCTCATATGTTCCTTGGTGCTCTTTGAGAAATTCCCCATTTATCCAAGTCAAGCATAATTTTGAGGAAGTTCTGATCAACACACTTAGTTGTTGAAGTGAGCTTTCAATGGCTCAATATTACACATGGAACAAGATCTATCAGAGTAATCGATATCTCTTACAGGATATACTTGATGTTTTCGGACATCTTCTTTTCTGGAACAATTCTAAGATATAGGTTTCACACATCTGTAAATCACAACTTGAAAAATCCGATTTAACAGATAGATCTATTCGAGTAGGAACAAGATTGCAAGTGTGATTTGAAACCCTTTGAGTCATGAGTTGAGAAGTACTCTTAGATTGACCCAGTTTTTCCTTGGAATGCAACAACATCTTTTGATGAGATTGTGTCTTTGATCCTGATTTGGACAATCAATCAATAACAAAAATACACTATCTGAAATCATTAGTCTGCATGTATCTAAGTTGATCGGGTACATTATTTATATGTCCTTACTTTTTAACCCCAATAAATATATCCTTATACAACAATAAATATGTCCCTAATTTTTAATTTGGAAATTGAATTATTGTCCCTACTTCTGAAGGGCCTTCACAAATATCCCTAACAGACTTTATAAATGTCCCTGATGGAATAATTGAAATTTTCATTAAAAACTTAATACTAGTAATTCCGTGTTTAACCTTCCTCCCCTTTCACACCCACACGGATTCATCTTCTTCTTTATTTCTATCTAACAAAACCAGGAGATAAATCTCCATCGTCTCTGTCACTCTCACCACCACCATCTTCATCGTTCCCATCACCACCACCATCATATTCATGGGGATCGAGAGATCTGGTTTCTTTCTGTGATAAACTGTGAAGATATCGAGAGGATGAAGCTATTTCTGAACTGATATTAAAGATGAATAGGCTGCAGTCATTTGAAGCAGAAAATAGGATTTGATCGTCACCACAACTAGCACGACTACTAGTATCAACAGATCTGTCACGATTTTCTTTTTTGATTTCAACTGATTTCATACAGATTCAAAGATTGATTTGCTTTTGATTTCATACAGATTCAGAAATCGATTTGAGTTTTTGGTTTTCAATTTTTGGTAATTTCGATTTTGGATTCAATTGCAAGTGGATTTTGAGTTAGAGATTTGAACTCAGTGATTAGAGCACTAGATTTTTTGATTCTGAAACTGGCAAGGTTCGACTTTATTTTTAGGTTTAGGTTTTGCAACTCCTCTTTCTCTCTATATGCTCAATTGCTTATCTTCTCTGAATTGTGTGGTGAATGGTACTATAAGCGTGATTAGTGGTGAATGGTATTACCCATATTTGTTTTTTGTTTTTGTGATCATAATCTTCATCATATATTTGCAATTTATTTCTTCGGTTATGGATTGTGTTCCTTGACTTCGTTTAGAGACTTTTGCAGCAGAACTATCAATATCAAGGAAATTAATCAGTGAAGTGTGAATTTTAAGTTGAGGCTGTAATAGATGGTGGAAGAATGGGTCTGTTGTGCAGACGCAGATTCAAAATTAGATGAATGTTAGGGCAGTGACAAATGTTGCTTGGTATGGTGTTGTAAATCTGTGTGTTCCAGTGGTGTTTGTTGTGGCTGAAATATAGCAAGAAGAAGATGATGTTGGTGGCTACTGCAATGAAGTAGATGAAGTTGTTGTTGTTTATGAAGCTACAGGTGATGATCAATTGTTGTTGTTGACCCAATTTTTTATGGGATCAACTACGGTTGTTGATCCATCTATTGGATCAACTCCTATTGTTGACCCAATTTTTTATGGGATCAACTACTGTTATTGATCTTTTCTCAACTCCTATTGTTGGTGATATTTCCTTGGATAAGTATAATCATACTTGTAGTTTAAATCATGTCAATTTCTTCCAATGTTGAACTTGTGGTGAAATGGTAGCATGACTGACTCCATGTCAGATGATGCGTGTTCGACTCACGCCAAGTTCACTCCATTTTACATGGATCAACTTTCATTGTTGATCCAATTTTAGTGGATCAACAATGGAAGTTGATCCACTAAATTGGATAAACTTCTACTGTTGATCATTTTTTTTTATCAACTATCATTGTTGATACCTTAAACTAGATCAATTTCTATTGTTGGTTCTATTTTTATTTGGATCAACTATTGTTGTTGATACAAAAATATCTGAACCAGCGGTGGCGGCGGCGGTGGTGGTGGCGGCGACGACGAACTAGTGGTGGTGGAGGCAACATACTAGTGGTGGTGGAGGACTGGTGTTGGTGTAATGGTGGTGCTTAAGGAATTGTGGTGAAATATTAGTGGTGGTGGCAGTTGGTAGGTGGTGGTTATTGAACGGTGGTGGTGGAATGGTAGTTGAATGTTAGCGGTGGTGGTGCTAGTAGTGGTGGTGAAGTGGTAGAGGAAGAAATTTGTTCCATTTTGAAATAAAGAAAAATATTATATGGGTGAGGGTATTAAGGTAATCTAATATTAAATGGATAAGGTTATAAAAAAGTAGAGACATATTTATTGTTGAATAAGGATATATTTATTGGGTGTCAAAAGTAGGGACATATAAATAATATACCCCTTTTTAATAACCTTATCCATTTAAAATTAGATTACCTTAATACCCTCACCCATATAATATCTTTCTTTATTTCAAAATTGTACAAATTTCTTCCTCTACCACTTCACCACCACCACTAGCACCACCACCACCACCAACAACAACAACAACATTCAACTACCATTCCACCACCACCGTTCAACAACCACCACCTACCAAACACCACCACCACTAATATTCCACCACCACCAATAGTCTGTCGCCGCCACCGTCGCCGTTGGTTCAGATATTTTTGTATCAACAACAGTAGTTGATCCAATTTAGGGGATCAACAATGGTAGTTGATCCAAAAGAAAAAGGATCAACAATAGATGTTGACCCAATTTAGGGGATCAACAACAATAGTTGATCCAAAAAAAATGTTTTTTTTTTTGGCTAAATCATATGAATTTTATTACCAAAATAATTCAAAAATATTACAAGCCCAACTGTCTGGACAAGCCCAAGACAGATATTTAAACATAAGCTACATCAAAATTTTCAACTCAAATAAGCCCATACACACTTGGCCCAAATATAGTTACAAAAATTATAACCTAAAATAAGCAGAATTTTCAGACTCTATTTCTCCTAAGAAATCAGGCTTGTTTGTATAATATTCACATTCTCCCCTTGCCATTAAGGCTCCCTTCTTTGCAATTTTAATAGCAGAGAAGTTGGTCTCCTTGTAAGAATGTCTAAAGACAATCACTAGTTTACTTTTGATCACTTCCCATCTGGTTTTAACTATCCATGGAACCTTCTCTGACATGAATGATGACAATATTACCTTGGATTTAAGACATAAATACACACTGAAAATGCTTCTCCTGATTGCCCACTCTCCAGCAATGATCAAAGACATTACTTCAGCTATATAGTTAGTGGCAATGCCAATCCCTCTTGCTAATGCACCAACACATCTTCCTTTACTGTCTCTGCCCACACACCCCAATCCTGTTAAACCAGGATTTCCTCTGACAGTACCATCACAACAAAGTAAGACTTGAGGAGCTTCAGGGAGTCTGAAAAAGCACTCTTTAACTATAGTACTCCTTACTGGAATATTTTTAATACCAAAAAGGAATAATACCTCAAAATCATACTGCCCACCTGTCCTTTTTCCAGTCAATCTTATACTGCATTCCTTTGTAAAATTCATTATTTTACATTGAATCTGAGCAGCACTGGGGGCATTATCATCATACATTTTTATGTTTCTACTGAACCAAATTTCTACCATTGCAGTACAAGATCTAACCAACCATAGTTGTTGAATGATTGAGCTCTTAGTTTTCATCATGCCAAGGACATCTTCAAAATTGTTAGAAATTGGTATTTTAAAAACTCCACACAACCAATGCCAAATACCCTCACTGAAACTACATTGCCATAAAATATGATCCATATTATCCTGAGCATTCCCACACAAATAGCATTTAGAGACAGTACTGAATCCCTTTTTCCTAACAGATTCTTCAGTTGCACATGCTCCTCTTAATATTTTCCATACATTCAAGGATATATAGGGGTGTAAGCAAGGATGCCATACCTTTTTCGCCCACTGCACTGTAGAGTGATTCATTCTTACTTGTTGGGTGGAATTAGATACTATGAATTATCATGTCAGATCAGCACTCCAAATTCTTGTATCAGCTCCATGCCCTATCTGAGGCAAGTCTTCTATTTTTATAATTTGATTCAATTCCAATGGTATTTTCCATCTGCCATTATGTATCAGCTTATCAACTTTCCAATCCTTATGTTGTTGAATAAAAGTGTTATCAGGGTACTTTTCAAGCAAAGTATAGTCATATACCCATTTATCCATCCAAACATAAATATATTTACCATTTCCAACAATCCACCTAGATCCTTCATTTAAATCTTGAATGACCCATTTCAAACCAGGCCATATAGAAGATTGTTTATGGTACTGAATCCACCCACCATTCTTATTCCTAAACTTTTCTTTCATAAATCTTGTCCATTCCTCATCCTCAGTCAATATTCTCCAAAGAAACTTCATCAACAGTGCTTTGTTAATCACTTCCAATCTTCTAAGACCCAATCCACCTTCTGTAATTGGAGCATTGACCTCCTTCCACTTAACAATCACCAACTTTCTTTTTGATGGATCTCCAGTCCATAAAAAATTTATAAAAATTCTTTCACAATCTTGGATAACAACTCTTGGCCATTTATAAATAGACATTTTGTATATTGGATAGCTACACAGTACAACCTTCACCAAAGTAAGTCTTGAGGGAAATGACAATAATGTACCTTTCTAGATTGCAAGCATCTCTTGCATCATCTCAACAATGCCCCAAACTTGATGCACTCTCACTCTTCCAGGATTGAGGATTACACCAAGATATTTATCTGGAAACTCAGATAATTCCATTTGTAGTTGATCTGCAATTTTCCTCCTTCTCATATCTGAGGTGCCTCCCACAAAACATTTACTCTTCTGCCTATTTATCACCTGACCAGAAGCATTCTGATACTTAATCAATAACCCCATTAATGAATCCAAAGATTTCGTATGACCATTACAAAACACAAAAATATCATCTACAAAAAGCAAATGAGATGGTTGCACTCCATTTCTTTGTACCATTGCTTGAATTCTTCCCTCATTGACCATTTTAGTTAAACTCCTACTTAGAACTTCCTCAGCAATGAAAAATAAAATAGGAGACAAAGGATCTCCTTGTCTCAATTCTCTGCCCACTTCAAAAAATCCACAAGGTCCTCCATTAATTAGCACTGATATTCTAGCTGAAGTAAATAAAAAATTTATCCAGTTAATTCCCATTTCAGAGAAACCAAATCTTCTCAAAACTTCAAAGAGAAATTCCCAGCTTAATGAGTCATAAGCCTAAGAAATATCCAGCTTCAAACCAACATTCCCACCTCTTCTTTTGATATTCATCTCATTTATTAATTCAGAAGCTAAAACTATCTTTTCATGTATAGATCTACCTTTGATAAATGCTCATTGCTGACTGGAGACCAATTTATCCACTACACAGCTCAGTCTTGTAGTTATAATTCTTGTTATAACTTTGAAACTAAAATTGGCCAATACAATTGGTCTAAACTGGTCCACTCTTTTTGCCCCCTTCACCTTTGGTAACAAGAACAAAAAATTAGAGTTAAGCCCTTTAGGAATAAATCTACATCTCCAACAATGCTGAATTGCTTTTACCATATCCATACCCACAATATCCCAAGCAAATTTAAAGAAGCTGTCAGGAAATCCATCTGGACCTGGTGATGAGTTAGCATCCATTCCAAAAATAACATTTTTAATCTCAGTATTTGAAGGAACAACATCTAACACAACATTATCTTCATCAGTAAGCACTTTTGGAATAACTTCAAAAATATCACCTGAAAGAGTCACTGGCTGTTTCTTAAATTTGTTCTGAAAATGCTCAATAATCATATTGGACAAAACCCTTTGCTCATTAACCACAGTACCATTTTTATCTTCCATCTCAACAATTGTGTTTTGTGCTTGTCTTATTTTCATATTCACATGGAAGAAAGCTGTGTTAGCTCCACCACCCTTAACCCATTTAACTCTAGATTTTTCTTGCATCAATTTGTTGTACTGACTCTCAGCTAATTCTTGTCTTCCTCTAGCAGTAACTAAATCATTTAAAAGTGTAATGTTGGCAGGGTCATTATCAGGTAATAACAAAGCTTGAGAAACATCTCTTTCTGCATCTTGAACTTTTTTCTTCAAATCACCAAAAACAGTCCAGTTCCACATTTTTACAGTCTGTTTGAATCTTTTAAGCTTGTGCATGAATACAAAAGTTGCATTACCTTCATAGGGTTGCTCCCATGATTGTTAAATCAATTGAGTAAAGCATGGATGAGAAGTCCAAACATTCTGGTATCTAAAAGGCACATTTTGAGGTTTTGGAATTCCCACCACATAACCCAGTAATGCTCCATGATCAGAAACACCTGTATTACCAACTTTATAACTCCATCCTTCATGAAATTCAAGCCATTTCACATTTACAAAAGCTTTATCCAAATCACATAATATTCTTTTTTTTTCATCTCTATTGTTAAACCAAGAGAATTGAATCCCTAATCTTGAGGCTTGCATCAACTTACATACATCCAAACATTCTCTAAAGTCTTACATATAAACTCTTAGAGGCCTTCTCTCTCCTTTATTCTCAGTGCTATAGAGAACTACATTAAAGTCACCAATTACTAGCCAAGGACTATCATTGGTACTAATCTCAATAAATTCACCCCAAAGCTCTCTTCTGTTGATAGTCAAACAGTCTGCATGCACACCAGTGACCATAACCTCTCCAATTGCAACTGTTATACCTTATTTAGTTATAGAAACTATTTTTGGAGTAGCTAAAGAAACATGCCAAAATAGCCAAATATTAGCTTTCTCCCCATGAGCAGAATTATGAATTAATGATTTACACATACCAGGTAACTTCAGACTAGTAATAGAATTATTTTTAACTTTTATTTTGGGTTCAGCAATCCACACCAAAGCTGGACAAAAATGGTTAACTAAACTCCTTAACTTATCTCTGGCCCTTATTCTTTGAATGCCCCTGAGATTCCAGAAAATCACCTTCATTGAATTAATTGAGAAGTTGAAGGACCTCTCACACCTTAAAAATTCACTGAATTACTTGAAGCTGCTTGCTTCCTAGTTTTCACATTAGGTATTTGCTTGATATTTCTCCCTTTAACTAGCTTCACAATGTTTTTATTCTTACCATTATCAACCACAGAAGTATTAGTTTCACTTCCACTCTGCATCTCTTCTGCAATATTACGTAAAACTTGAAATTTATTTGAAATACTTGACCTCTCTCCAACACTATTGTCCTTTGGCTCCCAACCTGAAATTACATTTTTCACCACCTCAGTCCCCCCTGTATTGATGTCAGTATGTTTTGGTATTTGAAATTTTGGGTCACTGAAGCCACACTCACTAATTTCTCAGTTGATAAGAATGGAAAGTCCTTATGTATATCTAAGGAAAATTGTTTATCCATCTCACTATCCAACTGCTCAGTGGACATAGCTACAGTTGGACTCACATTCCTCTCATTATCATCTAGAAGCTTCTCCACATCTTGCTGCATTGCTTTCTCAGCCTCAGTAAAACAAATATCAAATCCGACTGCATTCAGTGGTTTAGGTCGCCATTGTTTTCTTTCTTTTTTTCTTTTGTATGGAAAAATATGAACATTTTCAGCACTTGCTCTTCAGTCTGTAATCAAATGTCCTACCATATTACAATGGGTACAAAATTTAGGCACATGAGGAATTTGCACCTCTTGAGAAAAACTGCCATACTTAGATTTCACTTCAATCTGGTTAGGAATGTGCCGTGAGAAATCCACCTCTACCAGTACACTAGCATAGTATCCCACCTCCTTCTTTAAAGTAGTTTCATCCACCTTAATAGCTCTGCCAAATCTTTCACCCAGGTCCATGATAATCTTTTCTTTCCAGTATTCCATTCCAAGACCAGGAAAATTGATCCATACAAAATCAGTAGTAATTTTTTGAGTAGCTGGATTAAAATTAGTCTCCCATTCTCTCAGTTCAAGAACCCGATCCTAATATATCTCATATCAACTTCATTATCCAGTTTAATTATGAAAAAACCTTTTCCCAATGGTATCAATTGACAAGAGCCAGTAAGTTTCCATTGATTCTTAAGTGAAGTTACATCAGCAGCAAATTTTAATTTCACTAAATCAAATCTACCAATCAAACTAAACTTCCATTCATTAATACTTTCATCAATTTCTTCATCAGAGATGTACACCGATGGCGTTTTATTCACATAATCTTCACCAAATTGATTATTACCATTACCAGAAGTATATCCAAAAATAGGAGTATTCATATCTTCCCCAACTTTCTTACCAGAAGTATCAGGTTTTTCAGGCGAGATAATCATTAAAAACACCTGAATTACTAATCATGACCATGAAGATGTAATAACTAAACAAAAAATCACATGGATTTATTGCAATCACAATGAAGAAACGAAGATCGAAGAAAAAAATCTCTGAGTTGTCGCCCGAGTCACAGAGCCCCCACCAAGTATAAAAATATGGCTTCGCCCCGAAAAAAAATGATCAAGAGTAAAAGTTTACCCAATTTAGGGGATCAACTACTAGTTTACCCTATTTAGGGGATCAGCAGTTGTATTTGATCCAAAAAAAAAAAAGGAACAAGAGTAGAAGTTTATCCAATTTAGGGGATCAACAACAGTAGTTGATCCCCTAAATTGGATCAACAATGAAAGTTGATCCATGTAAGTGGAGCCAACAACCAAAGTTGATACATAAAAAAACCAACAGACACCACTACAAACAAGCACCATCACTTCCATCTCTGCAACTATACCTTCCACCACAACCAAAAACATTCACTACCACCAATACAAATAAAATTACAATAGTATCACTACCACCAACCTAAAAGCATCACCAGCACCACTGAATTTATCCAATACAATGACCACTACCAGCACACCACCATCACTGTCAAATTTGGCAAAACCATGACATATACTACTATCAATACCGAATTTTCCACAATCACATTTAACTGTTGAAGTATAGATAAGAAGAGCTAGATCTTCTCTGAGGTACTCTCCACCTTTTCCTTTAGATGCATAAAAATCTTATTATTAAGTCAGGTGTCTTCACACTATTGCGCAACTTTATTAGTTTCCTATTGGTCTTCCCACTCTGCCAATTATCATTACATAAAAATGCATATACACACGAACTATTAGTAATACTTGTGATTCATTGCATTTTACCTCTTCCGTCACCATTTAAAATCAAACAAAGAAAGAACTGTAATCCAATTACCACTACCACATTACAACACCAATCACCCACCACAACCACACTTGCTACTAACCTACCACCATACATACTGATGCCCCACTACCACACACCACCATAGTAAAAATCAAGTAAAGAAACGCTTTAATTTCTACTTTTATGAGTAAATACAGATGAGAATAATGAATTACCATTATTAATCTCTGAAGAAAAATGAAACCCAAAATTAGGGTTTAAAAGTGAAACCATGCCCAATTCAGTTGAAAAATCGGAGTGAGACTGACGAACCTGGTGCTCGGGATTAGGTTATGGAGATTAGTTTCTCTTTGATTCATCTCTTAATATGAATTTTGTAGTTGAATCTGGTGAAATTGATTATAACAGATTGTTTAGGAGGTGATGGTGGTGTTTCAATTTTAAGAGGTGTTGATAGAGGGAATTGTAGAGATGGTGGACTAGGGGTGGTGGCGGAGCTGATGAAGGTGGCGGAGATGGTGAAGGTGTTGGTAGTGATGTAGGTGCCAGTGGGGATTTTCATTTCTCTCTCAAAATTGAGATCGAGATGCGAAGGAAGAAATAAAAAAGAAAAAAGAAAAAAGAAAAAAGAAAAAAGAAAAAAGAAAAAAGGTTAAATGTGGAATTATAAACGTTCCATTTTCACACAAAATTTCAATTATGTCATTAGGGATATTTGTAAAGTTTCCTAAGGATATTTGTGAAGGTCCATTAGAAGGAAGGACAATAATTCAATTTCCACAACTTTGTCACTTTTAGAATAGTAATCCTTGTCACTGTAAGATACAGCTTTTCTTGATCGGATATTAGTCAAAGGATTATTTCTTGAAACACATCTCTTTTGATTCTTGCAGGTGATTAGACTTTTTGAATCAAGATGTTGTTTATTAGTTAAGAGATTCTAAAAGATATAATTGCATATCCTTGTCTTAACTAATAAAACTTTTGTGACTTTAAAAAGATTGTCAGAATTTTTAGATTCATTTTCAAGAGGAAATAAGACTGTATTTTTATCTTGACATAGACCAGATGTGATTATCATCATGTCAGGAGGTCCATGAATTTCAAGAGTTTATTGAATCACAGTTTCTTCATGAGACCTGGTTTTTATCATAGAATCTTTGATAATCCTTTTGACAGATGGATAATATATATTATCTTTTAGATTATATTTTTCAGCAGGCTTTATGAAAAATTTAATCTTATCATATCGTCTGAATCTGAATCATGCATCACAGGTGTTTGTTTTCTTATTAACTTAACATGGTTAATATTACCTGAGTTATGTTCAACAAATGAACTAACAATGTTGAGTTGTTTATCAGGATCTGAAAACAAATCGACTTTCTGTAGACTATGCTGCGAATATAGTATATCACCATATTGATCTATGTTAATTGAATCATCCATTAGATTCAAATCTTATAGGTTGGATCACACCAAACACAGATTATTAGATATTTTTGTGTTTGCCTTCTCTGATACCAATTGAAAATATGAGGGTACCCAAATACACCACAATCTTTTATATATCCACCTATAAGTCCTCTACCGAATGTGATCGTCTATGGACAGAGTTGAGACAATACAACATATTCGGTTCACACTTCGTGTGATCGTCTATAGATACGAGATCGAGACACAATAATAATTAGTCATTACTTAAGTAGCTATGTGTCATCCAACATGTCCATTATTAGTTGGATGACACCTCATTAGGTGAGTTATGCTTAGTCAACATGACACCTCAGCTAACATTAATCTAATTTAATCCCTATATTTAACTCTGATCAATTCTTAATCTGGCATATACTTAATCCAGCTTAGATTAGAACTAAATACAGATTAGCTTAACCTAAGCCTAATTTGTTGCTAAACCAACATAAAACTCTATCATCTCTCAAAGTATCACTTTTATCAGCTCCCAAACTTTTAAACAATAAGATCACTTGTGTGATTGACTATGGATACAAGATCGGGATGATATGAAAACAAAGTGTGTACTTGATAATAGGTTTGGTAATAACCGAAACTCTATATAAAGTATTATGGAGTTAACGTACGTGTGAATTTTACTTAATTATAATAAAAATTATAATACGGAAAACAAAGTAAAAGACACAACAAGATTTTATTAACGAGGAAACTGCAAATGCAGAAAAACTCCGGGACCTAGTCCAGTTTTGTATACTCTTAGAATTAATCCTCTATACAAAATCTAATACCAACTTCGTATAGTTGAGACAAAGAAAACTACACATAGCTACTTAGTTTCGTAAGTATCCCCGCGCCTTTGACTTCTGGAGTCACGCACATGAATAACAATTCCTTTGAATCGTATTCCAAACAACAAAGGAAGAATCTGTTTGGTAACCACTCTAATTAATCTTGCTAGAAGATAAGTGAGTCGTTGACAAAGGCTTGATTACCGAAATAATCAAGTTATAGATTCACAATCAATCAATATATATCTCAAATAAAAACTATAAAGTGATGTTGATCTCACGTAACTAATCAATCAAGTCTATCAAAGATAAACCGATTCTAGTTGGATCCCAAATGATCAAGGTTTGTGCACTAAATCCACAATATACGAAAACTAATAAGAATTATTCTTTTTCTTTCAATCTATATGGCCTTCATTAACCTGCACAACAACACTTGAATCTTCTTGTGATCAATCAACATAGAACGGAGTCTATTAAAAATGGATTGTCACAAGATGTCTTTAGATCCGAAGATGTTTCTAAAGACCCCGTCAATACTTTGATCTAGTCTGAGTGAATCTTATATTAGAAGAGAAGATTCTCAAGAATAAACAAACTAGGTGCAATCAAAGTTTCAACAACTGTTAGTCAATCAAATAAATAGCCAAAAACTAATAACACTACAATTATCCGGTTTCCCACCAATGGTACTCGTAGAGCTTCTTGATCCCACAGAAGTCTTTAAACGAGTGGTCATAAGAGATTTCGCCTAATTAGGGTACTTTCCTCTTTGGATAGACGGCTCCTCCAGAAACAACAATAAATGAAGTTTAACAATCTCTTAGGATAGTTTGCAAGAAATGCAAACTCAAGTGTTTATAGACCAAGGTTGTTTGGACAACATGGAAATTCCAAAACCGAAAATATTCTCAAGATATGCATTAAAGTACCTAAATTCGGTTTTCTTATTTCCATTTAATGTTAACCAATATTTCTGAAAACTCTTATGGAAAAACCTTCTATTATTAGTCTAGCACATTAACTAATAATATATTCCAGAGGATATGTTTTAATTGCTGGTAATTAAAACATATATGATGAAAATCATAATTAAATTCTTTTCACTTTTTCGAACTAGGGATCACCTTGAATATCAAGGAATATCTTTGAGAAATAAATGATAATAGTTATGTACATGTTCAAATATGTCGACATCTAGAAGTTTCTTAGCAAACCCTAATTCCAAGCTTCACACAAAACATACAAAGATATGTGAATATTGGAAACCCGGGTTTGCATTTTGGGATCGGTTGTACCAACCTCACAATGTAAGTTGTGATCGGTTATACCATGTTTCCCAAACCAGGTTGTGACCGGTTACACCTTGTTTCCCAGAGGTAGCTTGTGATCGGTTACACCTTACTTCCTGAGTTAGCTTGTGATCGGTTACACCTTGCTCCCCAAAGGTAGCTTATGATCGATTAAAACTAACTTCCCAATTCATCTTGTGACCGGTTATACCTTATTTCCCAAAGTAACTTGTGACCGGTTACAACTTGCATTCCAATACATCTTGTGATTGGTTACACCTTGGTTTCCAATAATTCTCATGACCGATTACAACAAACTATATTATCTATATAGGCTATGATCGATTATACCAAAAATATTAACAAGTTAAGATAGGTTCTACCTTGTCATCTTATATAGATCAATCAAAATATATTCAATAAAGAACCTGACCAATCATGATTTCCTTTAGATTATGAAACATGCTCATATATGTACTTCCTTTAAACAAATGTTATAAAAACATTGTTTTGTACGGTCAAAACATTCCTATATAATGCACACATAATCAAATAACCATATACAATAGATTATGTTGATGTCATACTTACGAAGTTCCAAAAGATAAGTGTTTATACTTCGTAATATATTTCCTTGACACTTTGATCATACTATTATGACCAAGTCACATCACTAGAGTATTATATACAACATATACAGCTTTGCATGTTATGTTTTCAATATAGCACGAGTTGAATGATACGTTAGGAATGGAAACAAGATCAAGTCAATATTACTAACCTCAAGTGGAAAGATGATGTCATCGTTGTAGTCGTTACTTCTTCTCATTCTTCGAATCTTCGGAGTAATACTTTCACGTCTCAGTGTTCCTTGACTTTCTAGTCTAACCTAAACGAAGTTGAATGTAGTATTTAATCAAGAAACTCTAGATGAGTTTTGATACTAAAATATGAAAACCAAACTTGACATACCAATGCTTGGTGAGTTCAATCATGCTATGCTCTAACAAGTACCCAGCTAGGGTATAATTGAAAGATCGTGGTATTTTATGTAACTCCATCCAATCCGTGGTATTGGGCATAAATATACCCCCTGATGTACCTTGTAAACATAATTTAACTTTCAAATGAATGAAAATCTTGTTATCCCTACTAATCATCCGTTTTATTTCACTGATCTTGTCTTCATAGATAAAACTGTTGTTCTTTTAGAAAATAATAATACTTGGAAATGGTGTATGGGTAGTCATGTTTGTATTAAAAATATTGTTCCAACTACCTATGTTTGTAGTTGTATTTGCATAGAATGTCATCTTCTCCACACTCATGATATTACCAACTTCAATGGGCTTAGGAATAAAGTTCTCATTCGTTTCATATCTGAAACTGATTTTAATAAGGTTGATGAAAAAAGACCTTGGTACATATGTAGTTATCTTATATCTCTTAGGGTGGTTCCGTTATCTGGGTGGCTAAATAAATGTTCCACTACTTTCACTTAAAAGATAATGTGGCTTGTTCTTTGTAATGTATGAATGTACTGATTTTGAATATCCAAGGAAGATCACTTTAAACCTTGGGGAACTTCTTAAAGCTTATAATCCTTATGGAAATCATTTTCTTAAGAAGAACATCAAATCTTTTGTTCTTATCTTGGTTCAAAAACCTATGTTTATTGGAATTCCCCTCATTACCAATGGTAGGATTGATCCACTCCTGATTGAATGTCGTTACATGGTGCCTCCAAGTTCCTTTTCTACTTCATGTCGCATTATTGATCATATGGAGAAACATCGAAGTTTTTGTTCATATCTTGGTTGAAAAACTTATGTCTACTGAAAGTCCCCTGATTAACAGGGGTGGGATTGATCCACTCCTAATCGAATGTCGTTACCTAGTAGTTCCAAGTTTCTTTTGTAATTCATGTTGTATCATTTATCATAAAGAGGCTTTGTGCACTAAAGCTAAAGCAAAGGTTTAACAAGATGGTGAAGCAAGTTATTCACTTTCTCTTAGAAACACCGACTCTCGTATTATAGTAGGAGATAATAATGCCTCTCTTGTCAACTACCACTTATAATGATGTTGTCTCTATTAAAGATATAACCAATCATATGGTGGTTGTTTATGACACGATTATGGATCACTTTGGATAAAAGACTCCTTGTGATAATATTGATAAAGGAAATACTATAGATACTAACAGTATTATATAGGTGGTGAAGTTGAATCTTTAAGGAGAAAGCTAAATATACATGGTCCATTTTTCGAGTCGATCTCCTTCCCAAAAAATTCTGTATATGTGTCTGGTACAAGCCTAACCACTTGTCTCGCTCGATAAGGGTTTACAAGTTGTTTCTAAACAAGAAGTTACTCAGTTTTCTATTATGTTGCTCCAACTCCGAATCAACTGATTTTATTACCTACTACTAATGCCGTTGACCTAATTTGTACTTTTTCTTCTTCGAGGAAATTTAAGAGTGATGTTACTTCTATTAAAACCGCCACTGTAACTAAACATGAGGTTATTTCTCTAGCTGTCGAACGTGATCCTCTTATTAATCTTAAACGCATGGCCAATCTTCGTTCTGACATGCGAGAATAATGTCGTACCATTAGGCCTACTTTAGCTAGTAATGTAGTTTCCCCCTGGATCTTTTGAAAATACTAAACCAGATTAAAACAACCCTTATCCATATATTACTCAACTTGGAAAATTATCTCCTCTTTCCAATCAAAATCTCAAAATTTTCAAATTATTATCATGTTAACCCTAAGGGAATGATAAAATTTCCAATCATAGCTACTTGGCTAATCATGGTGTCTGCAAAAAAGACTCTCATGAGGATGGCCTTTGGATCTAATGCCTCACAGAATAGTGGTGAATTAAGCTAGTTCTCAAGTTAATGGTAGTGTTGACTCTACCAACCAGGTAACCACTTCTTCTAATAGACCTCCCCCCCTCTGATATTGTTAATCTCTTAAATGTTACTCCTAATTTTACTTTCCCTGTGAATAATGATAAAATGCTATGTTGGAATGTGCGAGGTCTGGGAAAGAAGCATGTTAATAAAGAGCTTAGCCTCCTTCTAAAAAAAACAAATTTTGACATAGTATTTATAAGTGAAACTAAAATGAAAAACATTAATGCTGTTATAAAATTAAAGAATATGGGTTTCCCTTGCGTTTTTAATGTTCCTTTTATGGGCATAAGTGGAGGCACTAGCTTGGAAAATAAACGATCTTCACATTATTACTTCTGGTCTTAAGAGCATTTATGTTACCACTACTGACATCATCCATTCCAAAAAAATTCATCTTCATTTTGTCTATGGAGAACCTAACCAAGATCTTAGAAATGATTTTGTTCAGGTCAACGTGGATTACCATTAGCTCCTTCCAGTGATCCTATTATCTTTGTTGGAGATTTAAGTTTTTTATCAGTACCGGAGGATATATAAGAATGGTGGTCTAATGTTACAAGATGGTGATTTCAAAAACCTTAAATTTTCTGTGACATCTTTGATTTGCATGATCTGGGATTTTCCGGGCCTCGTTTCACTTGGTCTAACATGTAAGCTGGATATAATATAATTCTTGGAAGATTGGGTAGATGCTTTATGAATCATTGTGATGCACTTCTAATTTCTATGTTTTGTGTCAGTAATCTGCCAAGTAATTCCTCAGACCATTGTTCTATGCATGTTTTAATGAAATTTTTATGCATAAATATTTGAATTTTATGGCCATGTGGATTGAAGAACCCACTTGTAGGGATATCATTGCTAACTCTTGGCATGCCATCGTTGCTGGTTCTCCTTCTTACAAATTTCTCAATATTACATATAGGTGTGTAAAACACCTTGATATTTATCTATTGTTTATGCTTTCTTTGTTATGTTTTCTTGTAAATTATGTATCTTTTGTTTGATTTTGAGTTTTAGGTACTTTGGAGCAAAAGAAGAGGAAACGTCGCTTAAAAGGGCTAAAGTGTCATTTCATGTGCAGCTGCTGTTGGAGGCAAATTATCTCTCATTATTTACTTCTTCATCTCTATCTGAAAGGCATGTCGGCTTTAGTGATGCAAGTTATGTCTGAAAAGAATGACAGCCTTAGTGATGTATAAATATTGAAGAAAAGAAGTGGATATGAGAGGTAAGAGATAGCTGCTCGAGAAACTACTAAAAGCACCCAAAAAAGTGTTAAAAGCACCCTCAGAAATGTCCCAGAAGAGTTGATAAAGGCGCCCGAAGGAGTTGATAAAGTCACCCAGGAGTTTTTCACTATATATAACCCAAAATTTATCTTTGTACCCCATAAATTGCTATTTTCTACCCCCAAGAATTGCTAAATATATCCCAAATTACTAAGGGGACACCGATGTTGGATAAGGGGAAGGTCATCTTCTCCATTTGAAATTTGACTTTTGGCGGGAAAAGAGGACCAGAATTAGGGTTGAAGATTTGATGGTGTTCAATTGAGATTAAATCGCTGGAATTGAATTGGTTTGTTCCTAAGGTATAAACATGGCTGGTAATGGTCTTTGTTTCTACCAAAATTGGCTAGACAATCGGCAAAATATGAATCAAAGCTCACGGATTTTGGCGGGAAAATGTGTTCTTCATGGACAAATTTGAAGTTTGAATTTTGGGGAAGATTTACAGAGATTCAATCACTGGATTAAGTTGGATTGGACTTGTTAGAGCAAAACAGGTCAGGTATAGGTGTTTGAGTCCATCGAATTGGACTGGATAATCGAGTAATTTACCGGTTTAAGCAAAACAGAGAAAGGTGATTTTCAGGCAAGATTTTGACGTAATTTTGGAAACTTTAAACATGGGATAAAGTGGTTACCTAGTAAAAAGGATGAATGATGCGTTCAGGAGTTAAAATAGGTATTAAATCTTCTCATACTTGGTTATTATCGAAAAAACAGAGGAGGTGTCATTCTCGGGTTGGTTTTGTGAATTTATTTTTAGAAGATACGTGACATAAAGGAGAACCTAAACTCATCCAGGATCCGTATCTACTAAATTGGGAAATTGAAGCTAAACAAAAGAGGAGTTGAAGGGAAAATAGGAAAGAAAAGTCAAGACTTTCGGTAAAAGAAAAGAAGATTTTAGGAGAGTTTGATTCGGCATGTGGTGCATATAAAGTGTTGTTCGAGTCCAAAAAGGGTCATACGGGAAATTTGGGAGAAGAAATATAGGCTTAGAATCGAGAAAAGAGAGGTTAGAAAAATTCTTCCTGCTGCTGCATATTAAAGTACACGAAGAACAAGGTACGCCCAGAACAGTCGCAAAAAACTGTCGCAGTTTAACACAGAAGTTGTCTATCGTTCTTTTGTCAATAGAGAAAGACCTTCAGCCACTTTGTCGTTTGGTGATGAACTGTTGAACCCAGTTTTTATATATCTTTAGCGACTGGAAATCATTGTAAGCAGATTTCTATTATTTTTAATACAATGATTAATCAATTCTTTTTCAATTTTCGATCTATGAGTAGCTAGATTTCTTTTTTAGGGTTTTGGAGGATGCTATTTTTAATGAGTGAATTTTAGTAATTATTTTCCTTGACAACAAATACTCCAAAATTTTGTTTTAATTTTTCTAAAAATTCTCTCTTCTTTACATGCTTTATAATAATTGTTTTGGGTAGTTACTACCGTTCTTTTATAAGTGAATGAGGATTAGGCCTTAGAATAGTGACGAGAGCCATAAAAAAGAGCTTGTAACGTTATATTTTCCAAAGCATGAGATTGGATTCGAAACTGTTTTGAGTAAAATAGGAGTATTTTTTCAAAGAAATTGTTATTGAGTTTACAAATATTTGAAGTAGTGGAATCCAAAACCCTAGAATCTTCTCTCCTTGGTTAAAAAAAAATCAATTTCAATTAGTTTGTCTTAGTATTTTCTTTTAGTAATCAAAAACTAAATCTTTAAAAAAGTCCGAGTGAACGATAACCTTCTTACCACTATCAAAACTTCATCAATTACCAGATGAGGATTTATTTCATTCAATACGATCTCTTTTGGTAATCGTCAGAATTGGTCTCTCACTTTAGAACAATTAGTCTTTGTAATTATTCTTATAAACTTTTATCTAAAACCTTGGCTAATAAACTTAAATCCTTTACGGATAACCTCATTTCCTAAAATCAAAGTGCATTTCTCCCTAAGAGAAATACCTCTGATAATAATATTCTTCTGGCCATAGGCTACCTATATTGTTAATCATTTTAAGGGTAAGGATGGTATGGCTTCAATTAAACTTGATATGTCCAAAACATATGATAAACTTATTGAATGACCCTTTCTGGGCATAAACCTTTAAAATCTAGGCCTATGTGATCATTAGATTCACCTGAGAACCCAATGTCTCTCAAATGTGTCATATTCTATTTTACTTAATGGGGTCCCATTTGGCATCATCAAGCCCGGGAGAGGTTTACGACAAGGAGACCTCTATTTCGCTTCCTATATATTCTATGCTCCGAGGCTTTATTTGCATATATTAATAAACTCACTAGAACCGACCTTATTCATGGTATTAAGATATCTAGAAATTTTTCATGTTAATGCTCATTTGCTCTTTGTTGTTTATCATCTTTTCTTGCTAAAACTACTATATGTGCAAAGTATTCTTTTTCCTCTAGACATGAAATCAATTTTGACAAATATGGTATCTTGTTTAATAAGGAAAATCCATATCATGTGATGAATCAGTTATCTTCCATTCTGAAAATTTATAATCGTGATCTTTGTGAGAAGTACCTCGGTACTCCTATTACTTTCCACAAATCCAAATTCATTTGAGTATCTTACAGTCTGTAGATGCTATAATTACTTCTTAGTAACATAAACTTTTATCTCATGCTGCCAGAACTTCTCCTGTTAAGCATGTTGGCTAAGATATTCTTATTCATCAGATGATTGCCTTTCTTATTCCTAAGCACCTTTATAGGAATATGCACTCTCACCTTTGTTTTGGTGGGGAGAAACTGTAGGCCCTAAAGACAGAATAATGCACCTTCTTGCTTGGGATATTCTTTGATTACCTAAGTCTTGTGTGGGTTTAGGATTTCAAAAGTTAAGTTAAATAACTTTGTTAGGCTTGATAAAAATGCCTGGAAGTTAGTGAAATTCCTGATTCTCTTCTAAGTAATGTTTAAAAAGCTAGATACTTTTCTAATACTGATTTTATTAATGCCAAGTGTCGTAAGATTTTCTATTGGACCTGAAGATGTCCTCGCACCATACATGACCTTATCAAACCTTTTGTTTCTTAGATTGTGGGGGATGTCAATTTATCGACCTTTGGTGTGACAGTGGCTTCTGTCATTAGGATCTGGTAATGCCTAACCTTCTATTCCCTTTGAATCCTGACCTTAAGGTCTCTTATTTTATCAACTAAGATACCAAATCTTGGAATGCCACTACATTACAAACCTACTTAGCTATTATTCCCTTGAGATAGATTTGTATTCCTGATATGAGGGTTTAAGAGCTTTCAAAGAATGACAAATTAAGATTTAAATCTTTTTACTTGGGTCTCAGAGATCTTCAGCTTTCCCCAAGTACGTATCTTTGGAAGCGCATTTGTAAAAAACACGGTTCCTCACCGAATATAATTAGTTCTGGTGTTAGAGCATTGCTCAGTCGAATTCACAAGTGTTTCTATCTCAAGCTTGTTGTTAAATCTAGTTGTCAAAACTATATCTTGATTTCTAGTCTATAATTAGCTAAGTCTCGGACTAGGATAGAAATGTAGTTGAGAAACATTGGATCACGGTAGTCATCATTGTGTTCTACCGTTTGAAGGCGAAGATCACCCGAAGCTTTTGGAGAACTTCATCAACAAAAGGTAAGTAAAGACTGAACATTCAAGTTTTATCATTCGGAAAATAGCCTGGAACAGTGATATGTGTCATTGATGTTATTTGGGAATGTTTCGAAGCAATTTAGAGAGAAATATAGAACTACTATAGATTCATATACAAGACAGTGTTATCAGTCTTACAAACTGGGGATATTGTTATAAGTTTGAAGTCGTATTATATGTACTCGTACACGTAGAGGAGTAGCTGTATATCGACTTACAGATTGTGGTACACATATCCTTATGCACATCATGTGAAATTATGTTCTACTCGTGAACCGGATCGGTACGCATACTCGTATGCAAACCGTAAAGGAACTGTGGTCACGGAACCAGTGAGTATCCATACCGGTACACGTACAAAAATAGTTTTATGGACTCCGGAACCGCTCAATGTCTTAAGGTATCCATACAGGTATGCATACCTAAATAGTTCTGTTAACTCCGGAACTTGGTTTGTCTTATTAGCTTACAAACTGGTACACATATTGTTACTGAGCTGACTCACGAACGGATATGGTATTTGTACTTTGTACACTTACTAACCATGTCGATTATTTTCATGTGCAATTAAATTATTTCTACGAGATAATTAGCATTTGATTAATTCTCTAAAAACACTAGACTTATTTGATCACATGATTGTGACTCAAGGTTAATGTCTTAGGTGTTCATGATAATGAATATTAAGCTTTTAAGTTCAAATCGGCTAGTTTCGGCTAACCACCTTGAACATAATATTTATACACGGTTCTGTTACTGTTTCACCTAACCAAAGTGTATATCTTGTTTATGTAAATCAGATTCAAAGATTCATCTAACAGTGGATATTGATTGCTTGGTTCCAAAGTTATCTTAGCTTAAACCTAAAGCAACCTATACTTTGAAAGTCTATAAATGAGGAACTTCAAGCAACTAGGATCTTTGAATCCCAACACTACTTTTTGGTGTGTCCTAGTTATAACTAGAGTCGTCCTCTTCCTAACCCTTTTAGGGTTTAGCGACTACAAAGGATTCATAGGGATTCGTGAAGTCAAGTCCAGTTATCTTTTCTTGATAACTCGAGTATCCTGATCTTGATCGATTGTTGAGCTGCTCACTTGATCAAGATAGATATAAATCATCAAAGCTCTATTCGTCTCAAACTTTGTTGATTCCATAAGTTTTATACTTGTGAGGTGATAATAATCTAGGCTGCACTTCGGGTTGCATAAGTCCGGATTTTGATGTTAGCTAGACTTTGTGTATTGCTATCGATTTCCAAACCACCTTGATCGAAATATTTTTGATCGTAAAGGAAATCATATTAATCTGTGGGAGGCAGATTGGTTTAAAGTCTTCAATTGAGTTGAAGCAACTCTTAGTTGGTGTGACGTCAGCTAAAGGAATCAATTGCGCGGAGTCCTGCTGGGATTCAAGAGGCATAAGGAGCGCGATTGTACCTTAATCAGTGGGAGACTCGATTAGGGCTCAACTACATTCCAGTCCGAAGTTAATTGGTAGTAGGCTAGTGTCTGTAGCGGCTTAATATAGTTTGGTGTTCAATCTGGACTAGGTCCCAGAGTTTTTCTGCATTTGCGGTTTCCTCGTTAACAAAACTTATGGTGTCTGTGTTTTTTGCGTATTATATTGTTTATCTTTATAATTGAAATATTACAGGTTGTGCGTTAATCAATCATAGTAGATACATCCGACCTAGTTTGTTGGATATGACTTGATTGATTCTTGGACATTGGTCTTTGGTACCGTCCAAGTAATCTCTTTGTAATTAGGTTCACAGACTTGGTTCTGTAAACGTTCTAATTGTGAGAGAGAGAGATAACTCTAGATACTATTTCTTGATTGAGTTGAACTCTCATATTTGTATTATTAAGTTTGTTCATACAGCCAGGAATGCTAATCATGTTCGATTGGTCTTACAGACCAGAACGCCTATTGGTTCTACTGTTTGTCGTAGGTGTTATGTTGGTCGTAGGTGTTATGTTGATGATAAATCTGTTATGCATGCTCTTATTCTTTGTCCTTCTGTTAGACATGGTTGGTTCAATTCTCCTTTTTTCCTATTTTCGACCCCAACCCATGACATTACCACTTCTTGTTAAACGTTTGTACATCCCAAGTTTAAACGAAACTTCCTACTTTGAGTTGGAGTTTGATAATTTAGGTGAAATTTTGGTTCTTATGGTACCCATTAAAGGTAGGAATTTTTGGCTAAGTATATTTCGAAGTCATACGTATTGGATCTGATAGAAGATGCTATTTTATTGTCTTGTCTTGGCTATCTGAATATTTCGAAAAACGTTCTTTTGTTCTCCGGAAGCTAGGAAGGCAAAGATTTCCATGTATATGCAACAAATACATCAAGAAAACAAAATGAACCATAAACAAAAAGATCAATAAGATTGTGACGCATCCCCGACAACACGCCTCTCACAACTCCAGCAACTTATAAGAATAAACAATTGTAAGCATAGTAATATGAAGTGATAAGTACGGAAAATCAAGGGGTGTCCAAGTGCACCGGCAATTTTTTCTCCAAAACTGATAGCGGCAATATATAACACAACAAAGTTTAGAATGCTATAAGCAACCAATGAAAAAGGTAAAGAGATTTCTGCTATTTGCTGTTGCTCGCAAAATCAAGAACAATATACAAACAAAATAAGCATCATGAATCGAGATAGAACAGAGACACGGCAATCACACAGAATAGAGACATGGATACAGAAAGAAGTAAAGAAAAAACCCTGAAAACTATCAGTGGAAGCTACCCATTTTGTATCAAACTTAAAGTGCTCTTAGCTTAGTAGACAACTCATCCACAACCTCACCATTCTGCTCCATAATTGGTTCTTCCTGTAGATGAAAGGGAAAAACAATCAGGAGGGTAACCCTTTAACCACATAACTCTAATCATCAGTAATATTTACTTCACATATTGTTCTCCAGAAAAAGAATATACTGTCATAACATACAGTTCTTTCAGAAGAACTCTCCCTGGGAGTTTTTTAAAATAAAGAAAAAAAAAAACAAAGAACAAAAATTGTGGTTTTTAAATGCTGACACCAAAATACCGAGATCTGTAATGTGACAATAACTCGCTTGATGTGTAGTGGAAGGAGCTTAAACACGATGACAAACGACTGAAGTGCTCCTTACCTCCGAATCTTTCATTCCTTTAACAACTACACATTGTGAGCCACTGATACTCGCACTCTTTAAAAAGCTGTTAGGACTGTAATTTCCCTTGCTTGGTCCATTCTGTATCAGCGATGCATCCATTTTTCCATCACCACATCCGTCTTCTAGCTGTGATCTCGGGAGATTTTCGAGAGTTGATGGAACTAAAGCTGCACTATGCTTTTCAAACCCATTTTTTAGGTATGCAGTTTCGTCTTTGGGTGCACAGACCCGTTCTCTGCATAAGAATAACAACTAAACCCAATAAGAAAAAAGGTACATGGTTGAATGAATTAGTTAAATGTAAAACCACAGAAAAATGCCCAATACGTATTATCTAAAATGTGATTACCTTGGCAAGGAGTCATGCTTTCTATGTAATGGTGGGGTGCTCTTTTCTCCTCTGCCATAATTCTCCTCGAGATGTGCAAATTGTCTTTTAAACCTATCAACTCCACTGTAATGACATACAGATACCAGACGGGAATGGTTAAATGAACGATCTTAGCAGGAAATTCCCTTCAACAGGAAAAAACAGAAGTTTTTGGTACTTAGAATTGTAGAAGCACTCCACAGTGATAGGGAAAGCTGATTTAGTTATGTGCTTAAAGTTTCTCCATCTCAAAATGCGAAACTTGGGACTCAGATATTAAAATGCCACAAAATAGAGAACGTAGTGCGGCAAAGTTGCAACTTTTTTGTTCTAGCTGGGATAAATATTGTAGTTTTTCTATTGCAGATAACAATTTAGAGTCCAGACAAGGTCAAACAGTTTAATGCGTAGAAGATACTTCAAGATTAAAATTGGTAGACAAGATTAAAATTGGTAGACACAAAGATGACTCTCAGAAGTTCCAAAAACCTCGAATGCTATTGATTAAAGATAAATTGACAATCGAGTCCGTCACTCAACGAATGGTTGTGGGAAGCACCATGCTACCCAGACAAATTAACAAAGAAACAAACACGAGCAGCAAGTGTTACAATAAAAGACCAAGAAGGTAAATAAGAGAACAAAAAGAAAATATTGGAGAGACAGAATCTGCTTAGCCCCGCAACCCCTCTCCCAACTTCATTAATATAAATGTATGCATGACCAACAAAAATATTAACCTATAAGCACCCCATGTCACTGTTAACGTCATTGGTTTTTATTTATATTCTTTTATCACCACATGAGTAGTATCAAGTAAAAATGGAAACTATTACCTTAACAACCATTGGTGTACTAAAGTCCAACAGTTATGGAGCTGAACACCTAATAGTTTCCACACCAAATAGAAAGAGGAAAAAATTGATGCTCACACAGTATGCAAAATGTGTAGAAGATCTAGCAGCATACAGGGCACATATTCAAATAGAAGACTAATCTTTGCAGTCTAGTTACATTTGGCTATATTAGCAGCCCAACCTATGTATGTGGCTTGCATTTTTAAGGATCACGCCAACCAATCTTAAGACTCGATGAAACATTCTTATGTCGGTTAATAGCTTTTAAGAAATGTTGTTTTATTCTTAGACTAAGACTTAGCTATGCCATGCACCTTATTACAAACAATAAATGCTTGTACATTAGGATTGAGTTCATTCCTTGAGGTTGAGAGAAGAAAATAAACACCAAAAATAAAATAAATAGTTGAACCTGCCAACTGCTCCTGGATGTCAAGGAGTCATTAGATAACCAATAGCTTAATACGATAAGGATGTAGTGGACATTTGTAATCATATATAGCAAACAGGAGCTCCACATGAACCAACGCTTTTCAAAACCTAATCCACTATTCTACACCAATGATATGCAAAAAAATAAACAATAAAAATACAGCATCATTAGCATAACAGTCAAAGATAGTGTGGAGGTAAAGTGCAAATTAAATATGGCTTCACCTAGCCTCTAGCACTAGCTGATGCATGAAGCAAGTAGACAATCGCAATTGAGGCACATAAGCAACATCCCGGATAAATCTAACCATATCTTTATGAACTGTTTGCAGGGACGAAAAATAATGCAACCAAGCAGTGATAAAACTGACGAACAGAAACTATAGCAATTATAACCTCTAAAATTAATGGTCAAGGAGCAGTTTAAGCAGAACAAAAGAATGAACATAATTCATGAGAGAGTGTCACAACTGACTGACCTAGGGTACATGAAGCTAGCCTGATCTGCACCACGAAGATACTCCTGCAACATCTGCGGATAGTACTCGAGTATCTGTATGCTTTTAAGAGAAAATCCACATAAGTATATGTTCTAGTTAAGAAAAGGATGCATCTTAAGTATCATACTGTCAGCTGTACCTCTCGATAGATCAACTCCCTAACATCCTCTTTTGCTAATTTCCTTTTCTCAAATTCGAACTCAAGCTTCGAAATGGGGTGTGCTGATGATTCACGGTCCGCAGTTGACAAACCATGAAAGTACGGGTCAGTTAGTGCCTGCAATTACAAGAAAGGGAAGTATCAGCTAAAGTAGATCCTCTTCCTGACTGACACAAATGATTTATTTGCTAAAGTGAACTGCAACATTTATTGATTACATCTTCAGCTGATGGACGATCTTTCGGATCAAAAGCGAGTAACCGCTCAAGTAATTGAAGAGCCAGCGGATCTGCATCAGGAAACTTCTGCGAGAAAGGGACTGGTGTTTTCTTCCTCATATTACTTAGATATCTTCTAGCCTTTTCGTTTCGAATCTGCACATGGTATAACAAGCTAACATCAGTATCAAAGTAACAACAAGTCAATTACAAATTAACACTAAAGAAAAGGCCCGGATAGTTACTTCATAGGCTGTAATGGCCATCTATCGTGATGGTTACAAGTTTTACGAAAAACACTGGGAGCAGCATAATAATGTGTATCCAAAACACACTGAAAGTAGAATATGGAGAAGTCTAACACACTTTTTACTAGCTTTTATACAAAGAAACATTTAATGGGAGAAGGCACTTACTCTTGTAATGGATTCGGTTGAAGGTGTACCGAGCAGATCGGTCATAAGATCCAATTGATGCACCACATTCTTCCCAGGAAACAGTGGCTTCCCTGAAAGCATTTCTGCAAATATGCATCCTATGCTCCAAATGTCAATCGCAGGGGTGTACTGCAAAACAAAAACAAAAAATCCAAGGAAACACCTTAGGCATACTAATCATAACTGGTGATAATACTCGATCCCTCGTCCCAGTAATAGGTGTCAATGACGAGGTCATATATATCGAGAAATATCTTAACCAGGATTTAGAGATATTAAAAGTGACAAATAGCTTTAAAGGCAAAAGAGATTACAAGTGAAAAATAGTTCTGGAAGCGAAGTTTCTTGGCCATCGAAAAGGTTCTACAGGTACAACAAACTGTGAACATCTTATTCAGCAGTTGCACTGGCAGTGGGATGTGTGTCTACCCATCCATCCTTCTACTCATATAACCTTGTTATATGATGTCCCACTTTTACCTTAAAATGGAAGACTTCTGAGTAACTTAATACCAGCAACTATAATCCAGGTCTTGATCAGTGTTCTACCAAGCAGTGATAGTTCCAATCAGCTTATGTCACATTCGTGTACACCAATCTGCTCAGATTCAAAAGCTAACGTAGCTTTGGTCATTCTATTTAGGTCATTTCAAAATTTTGATATCCTCGGTTATTTACATTTGTCAAAACTTTCCTAGAATCCTCTACAAAGTTTCATTATTTATGGAATGTGTTCAAATAAGTTAGTTGGTTAAGTTAGGGAATGTATTGATTAAGTTGGTTACTTTCCCTCTCGTTAGTTTCCAAATAAGTTAGGTAACTCAAAAATCATGCTACCAACATGCCTCCATCCTGTTATGTGAACTGCAATGTGCCTCCAGGAACATAAGATAAGTATCATATGTTCTCAGAAATGCAAAATAGTTCAAACTAATGATTTAAAATGGTGAAATAATTAAAAAGTAATCAGCAAATTTGGAAAATTTTAGATTATTCCAATCTGAGTTCATGTATGCAGACAATATCCATGACAAGACAGAGATGGTCAATCAGCTTACTTTTGAGAAAAAAGAGCCACAGAGTTCAGGAGCACGATACCATCGGGTTGCCACATAATCCTTAAAAAGACAATTAGGAATGTAAGTAATGTATATTGTCAAGTAGAAGCAGCAGATAACAAAAATCCATTGCACTATAAGAGAAAACATACTGTCCAGAATATAGCTGATGGGGCATCATTAAATGACACACGAGCAAGCCCAAAATCACAAATCTTCAGCTTGCAATCCGCGTTCACAAGAATGTTTTTTGGCTTTATATCACGATGAAACACATTTGCTGCAAGCAGGGAAAGAAATTCTCACTAATTATTGAAGACAAAAAGCACACTGAACAAGAACAGAATACATCAAAGGAAAAACTTTTAACCTGTATGTATATATTTTAACGCTCTAAGAAGCTGGAACAGAAAGAACTGATGGTGTTCGCGAGTAAGATCGTCATTCACTTTAATTACTTGGTGGAGGTCAGACTCCATCAACTCAAATACAACATAAATATCTTTGAATTCTCTTCGAGATGGAGGAAGCATTATATGCTTTATTTCAACAACATCTGGATGCCGTAGCAGCCGAAGAAGCTTGATTTCCCTTAGAATGCGCATAGCATCAGAAACATGTCCAAATACATCATTTATCTTCTTAATTGCTACCTTCTCACCAGTGTGGGTGTCGACTGCAGACCCAACAATGCCATAACTTCCTTTTCCAATGACTTCCTGGATTTGGTAGCGACTTGCCTCACCATACTCGGTGAAGAACTCTGTGTCCACCGTGCCCTGAGTAAGAAAAATATATATCACTAACCAAAAACATTTAAGAGACAACTTCCTATATGATAATGGATCAGATGTGGTATTTACGGTACTTAGAACAGGCTTGAGAAGAACAAGTATCACTTTCCTAGAAGAATCCCATTATCCTTACAATATAGCTTCATGCGTCCTCGGTATACTGAGAACACCACCCACAAAAAGGATATCTACGACTAAGGTTTCTTGGACCCATTAACAAACTGATCCAAATGATACCTAGATTACACTTGCAAGATTTGTCTATGAGTTGACAATCCCAAATGATAACTTCAATGGAAATCTGGAGACTGCAGGAGCAGTAGTAGTCAATGTCGAACGTTTGAGAATAGTTTGTCAAAGTTAAATGGTTGCACGTGTTTTTCTAGAATGTGATGAAAACTAAGTCATTCCCTCTTTTGCGTTTGTAACCCTAACATCCAGAAACATCAAACACAATTAGAGGCCACACCATATTGATCGTTTCCTTCTAGCCACTTAATTTTAGTATTAATTGATTGTTAAGTAGTTCTGAAGTAAAGTGCTAAAAGAGAACCTTTCTGAAACCTCATGCGTGAAGGGTAAACCTTAAATTCCAAATGACAAAGTCCAAACTTCAGCCTATTAATCCATTAGGATCTTGAAGGAGAAATGTTCTCCAACTACTAACTTGAATCAGGAAAGGAACCACATATTAATAAACAACCAAAATTTGACTAAATCATCCCCAACCTTCCGAACCATCTCTTAGGGAATATATACACAAATCTCAATCTCAACAACATACCAAAATAAGTAAAGGAGCAACTTGCAAGCTAAAGCAAGCATAAACTTTAAGGAGGGGGTCGTAAATCAATTTAGAACAAATTAGCAGATATTAGCAACAGTTAGCATTTGATAACAAGCTAAGTGGTTTAACCTGACACGTCTCTAACTTATTAAACACAACATGGAGAACACGCCAAAGTCCAACAAGAAACAAATAATATTTAGGTCAATATCATAGAAGACTTTAAAGTAAATATGACCAAAAAATGGCGAGCAGGCGATATAAAGTTAGCCAGTTGTATATGAATAAATCCGAAAAATCAAATATTCTAATTGATTCTAAGAAACTTATTCCCACTCTCTAAGCCACAAATTGCAACAGAACCATCTAATAAGCTAATAGATAATACTATTTATCTAGGATATATTGAATATCCAAAAATGGTCTTGGTAACACAGTACTAAGCAAGTTAGGTTGTGTGAGTTCCACTAACAGCTCTAACAATAAG
Organism: Papaver bracteatum; assembly: GCA_023529315.1. Classification (NCBI taxonomy): domain Eukaryota; kingdom Viridiplantae; phylum Streptophyta; class Magnoliopsida; order Ranunculales; family Papaveraceae; genus Papaver; species Papaver bracteatum. The sequence goes on from JAJJWX010001246.1 coordinate 3,651,240, forward strand.
ACCCGCATATGCTGAAAATTAACCAGGATGAGACAACTTTGAGAGGGAGAACGCTATCTCAAGAAAATAGGCATCTTGTTCGAATTAAGAATGGAGGTCTTCGAAAATGTTCAGAATATAAAACAAAGTAATCTCGACAAAATGGATTTTTATTCAGAACAAAATTTCTGTAACAAGAAGAACTCAACTAAAAGATTGGAATCATCTCAAATATTAGTATATTACTAAGATTGGAATCATCTCAAATATTACTAATGTGAACATATGGAATGGGAGATTCCAAGCTGTATTTCAATCTATTTTCTCAATCCAACTCTGGAATTTTCTACTGGAAAATTGCATGATAGAATAAAAGGGAAGAGCAGTGGTAAGTTAATGAACTAAAAAACTGTAGCCAAGAAAATAATATTAGAAAGACTGTGAACTGAAGCAGTTTAACAAAGCAACAAGAGAGAGAAACCACTTACTTTCTTATTTTGACAGTCAAAAGTGGTGATCCAGTTTTGTCGTTTAGGGACTTTGATGGACTTCAGACCAGAAAGGTCAAAGTCTTCAATTATCATGAGTTCCTCCTGCTGTTGTTCGTCTTCTTCTGGAATTGTTGCCGGTAACGTTATTTGTCTGGTTTCTTCGTTGTCATCATTCTTGTTGTCGTCTGAGTTCAGTTTGCGATGAGACGTGGAAGAGGAAGATGTTGAAGAAGAGGATCGACGTTGAAACCAACGACGAACCCCATCCACGAGTGTTCCTCCTCCCCCCATTTGTAGCACTCCCTCAATAAACTAGATCAGATCCACTCCCGCCATTTGCCAGCCCTATTAACACTTCGTTTCTCCAACACGGGAAATTAAGGGCAGCCCAAAGTTGAGACTCCAATTTGCTGGAGTCTCACAAATCAACTAATCCTCCGGTCACCTGATTGGGAAATATATTAATACAGCGGAATTCATGTTCAACAAAATGCATGCACATGATGACTTTCTCAGACACAACTACCCCCAGTAGGATCAACGGTTCAATTTTATATCTCATGGTGCCAGTGTATAAGCATCATCTAACATCTAATGACAATCAGTCTTTTGCAACAGCAACATTGATCACTACATCTACCAGATTTCATAACCATGCCATTTGCATAAAAACAGAAGCTTCAAGCTTCAAGAATCATGCAATATCATAGAATTACCAGTTATCTTCAGTTCCAAGATTATATCACACGGTACGCGCAATATGTACCATTTCAACTAATTATGCTCAGCGAACATGCTTTTAAATGGACTAATGTTAATGAAGTGGGTGGACCACCAACCTCTGTCAATGGATAAACTCCGGACCGATTTGCTCAAGCCCAAGGTTTTCTTGCCCAGTCTTTGAGAAAAGAAAGCAGTGATGAAAAGTAAACACTAGATTCTACTACGTTGACCAAATCATTAATTTAGCAAAGAAAAAAAAAAGTATCAAAGAGGTAACTAAGAAAAAACAAGATATACTTTTAATCCCAATCAATTGTAGGGGTTTAAAAGGTCTAATGTCCCAATATTAGATTTCCAATGTTCCAATATCTTCAACTACCCTAATCGAACTCTACAACTTTTATATCACAAGTCCTTAGCAGCTTAAAGAGTTTCCAGATTAAAGTACCAAGGTTTGGCTCATAAATTCCCAGTCACTGGTAAACTGTAATCTACCACCAGTTTACCCTGATAGAATCACTGCCCATGATTAAACGTGACTTGCTATACCACTAACTATTTGAGCACAAAACTTAATTTGATCACATCAACCTCTTTTTCTTTTCTTTTGAAGATAAGAGACACTACTAACCCACAACTTAAGCAGGTTACATCCAAATACAATTAATCTCAACCATTAAGTAAGGGATCAATATTCTTCTTCATCATAATGCTCAAGTACAAAATGATTTTTGCTCAAGGAAAATAGATCAGTCCATCTACTATAACTTAAATGGTTTATTTCCTACTATTATACCCATCAAAACATGTAAGGCTATAAGGTAACATCAAATACAGACCTCCAGCGATCATGAAACCAAAAAAGTATCAATAAATGGAAATTCTGCCCAATCTAGTTGAAACAAAGCAGGTCAAGTTTGATCTGAAGTTCCAAAATGACAGGATAACATGTTTTAACTTTTAGGGATGGGGAACATCACAATGGCGAGTTTGAAATTAATATACCCAAAATAGCTTATTTTCGTGTATTAAACTTCCACGATAATTTTTGAATTAAATTCAGATTTTAGTTCAAACAAACCAAATCCGTACATTTTCTTTAAAAACAAAAAAAAAAAATCACACAAACAAAATTTTCATGAATTAGAAGGTAACGAAAATCACCTTAGATGATCTGATAGCTTGAACTCAAGCCGTTAATCCCAACTTTCAATCAGCTTTGTTGAAAAGACTTTTTCTAGTTAGATTTCTTCAACGCGATGGAAACCCTAGAATACTTCACCAGAAAGAAAATAGTATAACATCAATCAGAAATATGTAAGATCTTACTGTACAACTCTAAAACCACACACCGTCATCAATAATATTAGTCGTTCTCGATCTCCTCCAGATTTTCGGTTCACTGCTCTCCGTCAACGCTCTATATTTTTTGTGTTTGTTTTTTTCTCAGTATTTTTTACTATTCTCACATCTACCGCGTAGATGGCCCCCTAGGGTGTTTGAAATTACATGGTAATTAGTATTTAAGTCAAAAAGTTAAAAAGTAAAAATGAATGATTTTTAAGAACAAAAAAAAATATTTATAGTTATACTGATGCGAATGCAGTAAGTGCAGGTTGGGACGAAAGACTTTGGTGGTCGAAGATGACTCAGTTTCCACCGACTAGATAGTAACACGTGCTAAGCATCGGGTCATGTTATGACCAACGTCTCTTCCTAGCACAATTAATAGAGAATTGAAATAGAAATGAAAACAAAAGTAAAAGAAGCACACACACAACACAAGGATTTATAGTGGTTCGATCAAGATGATCTACATCCACTTTGGAAGATGACGATAACGTTGTACTATGATTTGAACAAGGTTACAAGAGTATAAACTCCTCTCAAGAACAAGCCTACACTGCCTGCCTTACACTCTCTCTAGAACACTTAATTCTTTCTCTCGTTTTAGGATTGATGCTATACAATGAACTGATCGATGCCTTATATAGAGAACATTGGAAGAGTATATGTCGACATATAATGATCATGCTCCACTAGCCCACACCGAAATCTCCACTACAGCTCATAAAGAGTGCTTCCCGACAGCAACCGAAAGTGTTCCACTATAGCTCCAATTGAGTGCTCACCGAAAGCACCACTAGCTCACGCCGAAAGTTCCGCTAGTGATTAGTTTATTCATTTGTTTATTCAAGACATATCTTACAAATCTCCACCTTGACTTGAATACCATCACCACTTATCATCATCATCTTCGCTCAGCCCCTCAAGGGCTCTCAACACCTGTTGACACCAACCAAGTCCAAGCAGTGCTTGAACTTGATACTTGGAACTAGCTTCGTCAACATCGGGGTTATCCATTTGTAGGAACCTTTAGCATCGCTATTCTACCTTCCTCAACTGCATCCTTGATAAAATGATACCTGACATCGATGTGCTTCGTTCTCTCATGATACATCTGGTTCTTGGTCAAGTGAATGGCACTTTGACTGTCACAGAACAAAGTTTCATTCTCTTGCTTGAAACCCAAATCACCAACCAAACCCATCAACCATATACCTTCCTTCATCGCCAGCGGCTGCCATGTATGCCTCAGTTGTAGACAATGCAACTGTGCTTTGCAAAACCGACCTCCAAGCGATAGTACTACCACACAATGTAAAAGTATAACCTGTCAATGACCTTCTTCTATCAAGATCCCGCATAATCGAATCAACATAACCCACAACATTCGTCGAATCATCATAGTGTTTATCAAACACTAAACCAACATTTGTACTTCCCCTTAGATACTTCAAAATCCACTTTACTGACTTGCCAATGAGCCTTCCGGGACTTCCCATGTATCTACTTACCACACTCACAGCTTGTGCGATATCCGGCCTTGTACAAACCATAGCATACATGATGCTACCAACTGCGCTTGCGTATGGAACTCGAGACATATACTCTGCCTCATCTACAGTTTGAGGTGATTGCTTTCTAGAAAGTTTAAAATGAGCTGCCAAAGGAGTACTTACTGGTTTTGTATCTTTCATACCAAACCGCTCCAACACCTTCTCGATGTAAGCCTTCTAGGACAAATGCAACTTTCCTTCAGCTCGGTTTCTATGAATCTCCATGCCCAATATCTTCTTTGCTGCGCCAAAATCCTTCATCTCAAACTCACTACTCAACTGCTCCTTCAGCTTATGTATCTCTTACATGTCTTTGCAAGCAATCAACATATCATCAACATACAAGAGTAAATACACAAATGAACCATTTTGGAGCTTCCTGTGATATACACAACTATCATACTTACTCCTATCATAGCCATTTGCCACCATAAACGTATCAAAACATTTATACCACTGCCTTGGAGATTGCTTCAAACCATACAAATATTTCTTCAACAAACATACATGGTATTCTTTGCCAGGAACTTCAAACCCCTTTTGTTGTTGCATATAAATACGCTCTTCCAAATCACCATGAAGGAAAGCTGTCTTAACATCTAGTTGTTCCAATTCTAGATCTTTCAAAGCAACTATAGCAAGCAATGTTCTAATAGAACTATGTTTAACAACAGGAGAGAATACCTCATTGTAGTCAATGCCTTCTCTTTGTGTAAACCCCTTTGCCACAAGCCTTGCCTTGTACCTTGTTTCTTCACCATCTGAAGTACCTTGTTTCTTCTTGAAGACCCATTTGCTTCCAACAATCTTCTGTCCTTTTGGTCTTGCAACTATCTCCCAAGTGCCATTCTTGTCAAGAGACTCAATTTCTTCAATTGCAAATTCTCCCCATTCTGCTGATTCTTCACCACCGATTGCTTCTTCATAGGTTGTTGGATCATCCCTATCTATGCTCTCACCTACTGCAAATGCATATGCAACCAAATAAGCATGGCCGTATCTCTGAGGTGGTCTGACTTGCCTCCTCTCTCTGTCTCTTGCAAGATTGTACTGATGACCTTGTGCTTCTTCTTCCTGGGCAGGTTCTTGCACAATATCTTGATCATCATCGTCATCAGAAACAACAGTCTCATTGCTTCCTTGAACTTGCACCTCAAGTTCCACCTTGTTACCAAGATTCACCTTATCACTAACACCCTCTTCAGCTCTTCCATCTAGTTCTTCATTCTTTGGCTTCAACATCGATTGCTCATCAAATTTCACATCTCTGGTGATAAGAAACTTGTTTGATATTTCTGCAGGACACCATAACCTGTAACCTTTCACGCCCTTTGCATACCCAAGAAATATACACTTCTTTGCTCTAGGCTCTAGATTCCCCTCATTTACATGAGCATAGGCTGGACATCCGAATATATTCAAGTCTTCAAAGTTAGCATGCAAACATGTCCAAACTTCATTTGGAGTCTTGCACTCAATGGCAGTCGATGGAGATCTGTTCACTAAATAAGCTGATGTGTTTGTTGCTTCTTCCCAAAACTGCTTTGGTAACCCGGCATTGGAGAGCATGCACCGTGCCTTCTCCATTATGGTTCTGTTCATCCTTTCTGCAACACCATTTTGCTGTGGTGTTTTTCTGACTGTGCGGTGTCTCACAATCCCTTGCTCCTTGCAGAACTCATTGAACTCACCCCCACAAAATTCCAAACCATTGTCTGTCCTCAAGCACTTGATTTGTTTTCCGGTTTGCTTCTCAACCATAGTCTTCCATTGCTTGAACTTGACAAAAGTTTCATCTTTGTGTTTAAGTATGAATACCCATACTTTCCTTGAGAAATCATCAATGAACGTCAACATATATCTACCACCACCATGTGAATCGACCCGAGAAGGACCCCAAAGATCAGAATGAATATAATCCAGAATACCCTTGGTGTTATGAATAGATGTACTAAACTTGACTCTACACTGCTTTCCAAAGACACAATGTTCACAGAAATCAAGCTTGCCTGTTTTATGACCACAAAGCAATCCCTGCTTGCTCAAAACAGCCAATCCCCTCTCGCTCATATGCCCTAGCCGCATATGCCACAACTTGGTAGTATCATCATCAGAACTTGAAGAACATACAGCTGCATCACCTGTTACAGTAGTACCTTGCAGCGTATAAAGACCATTAATTCTCTCGTCATTCATAATTGTAAGACTTCCTCTTGAGACACGAATAACTCCACCTTCACCTTGATACTTGTAGCCATTTGAATCAAGCGTACCCAAAGAAATAAGATTTCTTCTCAGGTCCGGAACATGCCTAACCTTAGTTAAAGTCCTCACCATACCGTCATACATCTTAATTTGAATTGTACCTACACCCACCACTTTACAAGTGACATTTTTTCCCATAAGAACTTTACCACCTTCTTTAGCTTGATAAGTAGTAAACCACTCTTTATGAGGACACATGTGAAAAGTACACCCCGAATCAAGAATCCACCCATTCTCTGAGCTTTCGGTATGAACCGTAAGAACTGTTCCATCATCACTTTCTGCTTCAACATTTGTTGCGGTGCCTTGGTTAGTATTCTTCTCAACATTCTTCAATTTTGGACAATCCTTTTTGAAATGCCCCTTTTCCTTACAATGAAAGCAATAGAATTTACCGGATTTTGATTTAGACCTTGACTTTGATCTACTCCTATCAAATCCGCCTTTTTGGTTTCCTCTTCCTCTAACAAACAACCCATCTCCCGAATTATCTTTACCGTCGATACCCGTCTTCTTTAACTCCTTAGAGTTCAAAGACGCTTTAACGTCTTCCATGGAAATTGAAGTTTTTCCATACATTACGGTATCAAAAAAAAATTCATAAGATGGTGGTAAGGAACAAAGAAAACCCAAAGCTTGGTCTTCATCTTCAATTTTGACCTCAATATTTGACAAATCCAAGAGAATTTTATTATAATCATCAATATGATTTATAATAGACATTCCTTCATGCATTCTAAGAGTATGTAATTTCTTCTTAAGATATAAACGATTAGTTACGGATTTAGTCATATACCTCTTCTCCAACTTGTTCCATAGCCCATCCGGTGTCATTTCCGCCACCACTTCTCTCAAGACCTCGTTGCTCAAACACAATAAAATTAATCCATGTGCTTTCTCCATGAGTTCATCCTTTTCTTCATCCTTCGATGTTGTTGCTAGAGCCGTTTTCCCCTTCAAAGTTTTCACCAAACCTTGTTGCACCAAAACAGCCCTCATCTTTAGCCTCCATAAATTGAAATCATTCCTTCCATCAAATTTCTCAATCTCATACTTTGCCGCCATCGTTGATCGCTTTTACCCGATGCTTTGATACCAATTTGTTATGACCAACGGCTCTTCCTAGCACAATTAATAGAGAATTGAAATAGAAATGAAAACAAAAGTAAAAGAAGCACACACACAACACAAGGATTTATAGTGGTTCGATCAAGATGATCTACATCCACTTTGGAAGACGACGATAATGTTGTACTATGATTTGAACAAGGTTACAAGAGTATAAACTCCTCTCAAGAACAAGCCTACACTGCCTGCCTTACACTCTCTCTAGAACACTTAATTATTTCTCTCGTTTTAGGATTGATGCTATACAATGAACTGATCGATGCCTTATATAGAGAACATTGGAAGAGTATATGTCGACATATAATGATCATGCTCCACTAGCCCACACCGAAAGCTCCATTACAGCTCATAAAGAGTGCTTCCCGATAGCAACCGAAAGTGTTCCACTATAGCTCCAATTGAGTGCTCACCGAAAGCACCACTAGCTCACGCCGAAAGTTTCGCTAGTGATTAGTTTATTCATTTGTTTATTCAAGACATATCTTACAGGTCATACTAATTTTTTCGGCCGTTTGTTCAACAGGTTTGAGAATGGGGACTAACCAACTTACAGTTGTGACCATGTTCGCTGACGTCTACTCATGGATACTAGCTAACTACATAACGTGACAATAGTAACTCTGATGAGTCCGGTGTGGCGATCCATCAGTAAAATGCGTTAGTACCGACATTACTAACTTCCCCATTGTGTTGCTTAGAGGAAACAATTTTTTTTCCAGTAATCATCTAAGAAAATGAAAGGATTTCACTAAAGGAATTTATAATCTGCACATTCTTGATTATTGGATTTCACTAATGGAATTTATAATTTGCAAATTCTTGATTAATTCGGTCTTTTAAACTAGTGCAACCGTTGCCACGGTGGAAGGGCCAACCGAAAAAGATTCTGAAGATGGAGTTTAAATTTGATATCGTTGTTTGTGCTCGTTGCGTAGATTTTTTTACAACCTTTCCAACGAGATAAAATTTGTAAAATTCTAAGTCACGGATTTTTGTATATGTTATATTAAAGTTGGCTTTCCAATTATACCCCTGAAAAAGTAGGATACACAAAGAGTTATAGTAATTGGACTAAAAGAGAGGGATAATCTTGTCTAGTGAAAAAGTAACCAAATGTGATGGGGAATTTGCAAGGAATATTCTTTTTCAATCTTTTTAGGAAATTGAACATTTACGTTACTCTTCATTTAACAAAAAAGTGGCCATAAAAGGTACTCCCTCCCTACGGGCCCTCCGTTCGGTCGGCCCAATTAATTTCCAGGATGGGAATGAATATTTTATACAACGCAATATAAGTGGAACAATTCATGCGGGAACAACTATACAATTTCTACTGTATCACTCATATTTAGTTTTTTGCCAACGTATCTGTGAACAATATAGATGAAGCAAATACAAAAGATTAAGAACAAAATCTTAAGGTTTCCTTTGATCAGGATATTTTAGTTCCTCTGCACTTCTATAGAGTCGCAGTAGGAATGTAGGATCGAACTAACCTATAAGATTGGCCTGATATCTCAACTTAAACCATCTTAAACACTGTGTTTTGGGGACAAACTTCAAGAACCCCAAAATGATCAGATTGAAGTTATTAATATTGATCACTTTAGCTTGTAAGGAGATCGGCCAAAAAAATGTGTGAATTTTTCCCCTTGCACCACTACTGATTCTATAATGTTTCACGTTTGAAGCCCACTTCCAAGGTAAGTTCTTCCAGTTCCATCCCCACCTCAGTAGAATTTTGTTCTAAACTGTCCATGAATATGCTAACAAAAATATACACTTAAAGGGAAAAACAACAGATCTCGAAAAAAGAGCAAACCTTTAGAGGAACAACTTATTGCAGACTCGATTACAGGTGGAGCAACAACTTCATACACGTCTTGTCTTTTTTTCAATAGACCAATAACTTTTCTACAACACAAAACAATAATATTTACGATTAATATAGTCAGGTTAGGGCTTGTCCAGCGGAATGACCATTTTGAAGTAAACCCAATTTAGATTAAAAACTTTTATCAAAATCAGCCACTAAAGTTTCAGAAATGTGAACAGAGACACATAGTACTTTAAAACTCGCCTTCATTACTCCTGCATTGAGCCTGCACTTGACATCAAATAAAAAAGAATTTAGATTCCTTAAATTGATAATAACAATGTCAGCAAAGTCTGTGCAAAAGGCAACACTCTCAAAAGAAATAGGGGATGTATTCCAATACTTTTGATGCACTGGTCTTGCTAGTTGTCACCATGTTTTGTTTATGTCCCTCCTCGAAAACAAATACCCACGAATATACAACAAAACACCCTTAATTTACAATCAAGTCAGCTGCTAAAAATTAAGAAAATTGAGTAAAAGAGAATGAGCAGGACTTGTAGAAAGAATACATCCAGTTCAACTATCTCTGCGGTTTCTTGAGGAGCACTTCCTAAAGTTCCAAGAGCATAATTAGCAACCACCCAAGCATACACACCTTCATCTTGACCTTAAAAACATATCCAATTAATCTATAACTTCCAGCTATCAACAAATATTTATCCTCAACAACATTTGAAAGAAAAATACACGAAACGGAAGCTGAACTTGCTATTTCCAGAAAATCTAATCAGGTAAATTTGTATGCAAAACATAAATAGGGTAATACCCACTTAAAAACCGCTCTTGGCCGTTAGTTAGACTATTTCAACATTACATTAAGTTTTTTTTTACAGCTATTTCAGCATTACATTAGGAATGTTCTCTGCGACTATGTTTAAGCATGCAAAATCACACCAATCCACTAACACTTACTTATAACAACAACTCTAAAAAAGCATTCCATTGAGTTTCTCTCTTTCTTCTATAATTGTTTCTCTCATGTATGTATTTTAATCCAAGTACAAACCTACTAAAAGTCTTGAAATTTACTCCAAGGGTTAATTTACACACACACACCTGTTAGAAGTGATGCCCATTAATTTTCAAAAAGAAAACCTGAAGATCATGTGTGGACTGCATTACACTTATACCTTCTTCCCCACCTCAATCGCGATGCCAACTAACTTATGACTGCATTACAAACACCACCGACATTCAAATTACAAATTTTAAACGCCGATACTTGATAGTATGTATCCCTCTACAAGAACAAAAAGGAAATTTGCAATAGATATAGAAGTTAGAAAGATCAGAATGACAAATTCCACAAAATATCACCTTAAGTGTGAGATCTTCATCTCATGTTGCTCGCACGGTGAACTTTGTACAATGGTGGTCATTGTAGTCAGTAGCTTAAGGCAATAGAAAAATCACTACTATTGCATATTGCTCCACCTAGGGGTTATCATTTCTATAATAAATAAATCATCTCTAACATCAGTCTTACAGGAACTAACTATACTGCATCTTTATACAGTATGCAATGTGTAAAAACTAAAGAAAGCAATACAGGGTAATACTGAATTACCAACAGAGTATTAACAGTCCTACTTGGACCAAATTCGATCTAGTAGGCTTACCATTCGCACATAATCTGACATAATCATATAAGAATACATTTTATTTGTTAACTATTCAATGCTCAATGCTCTAGGGTTCCTTTGACAACAGATATTCCATTAGTTTAAAGTGCATACACTTTCAATGCTCTTTTTCTGAAGCTTTTTCACAAATGCTTAAAGTGCAACAGTTAGAAAATAAATTTCTAACAGTGAGAAACATCAAAAGCAAGCCTCACACATTATACCATTAATCCAAACAGATAAAATGTGTGATTAGAGACCATAATCCCATTCAAGAATTGAATACCTCTACAAATACCTAAAGTTATTATAGATATATTAATGGAGAAATGCTTGAGATAATTGAGTTAAGATTAATTATGTCAATTAGGATAATCAACTCAACTCACTTTAATAGTTTTAAATTTATGAAGTAATCTACAATAAACTCACTTTAGCACCAGGGAAAGTCAAAAACAATCAACTACAATGTTGAATGTTATTATAGATATAATTTTGAATCTAATATATTTTTCTAAAAAGCAAAACAAAACTACAATGTTATTCAAAAAATCACCAAATCAACTTCTACAACTGAAAATCACAAAATAAAACAAAAAACTAATAGGAAAATAAAAAAGAGAAGAATAGTTACTGATGGTGTCACAAACAGAAATGAATATGAATTTTTTCTTTCCATCTCTACAAAAAGTTAAAGAGCGTTAGGTTTCCTCTCTTGAAATAATCAACAAACAAAAAAATCCAAGAGATATTTCCTTCCCTTTCTTGCTGTCCTAGCCTTTTCTAATCTAAACCTATCTTCTGGCATCATCTCTAATTCCTGGAACATTAGATAGACCACTAATTTGAACAACAGATGCAAACACAAACACATAGATTCATGCAAACACAAACACAGATATAAAGATTGTTTACCTTATTGAAGATTAAGATTCCTTGTTAATCTTAATTCGGATTTAGATTACAGTAAACACAAAAGCACAAAAGCAATTTGAAAACATTTAGGGTTACCTCAACAAACGGTGCAGAAAATTGATAATCATCACATGCAGAATCCAAATTTGTTGAGCCTTAATTTGTGACAGATTAACCAAATTAATAACCATGATGAATTCATATTTCACAGAAATCGTTACGGTGATGGGGGAGCTGCCCAACCTGTTTACGGTAATTGCTTCATTGAATTGTGATCGCGATTAAGAAGAATCAATTTTGATAACAAAGACGAAATCAAACAGGGGTTGTGAAAATTAAAGATAGCCATTCTGAAAATTCGATTTTTGTTTCTCAATTGGATATCGTCACTTACATAAGAAAGTGGGAGTAGAAAGTGGTGTTAAGGGAAAATGGGTTAAGTGGGAGTTATAAAGTAGGTGTGAGAAAGTATTAACCCGTAATGGGTGGGGGTTAAATTAATGAAAGAGCAGTATTTTGTAATATTCTCGTTGTAGTTGTCCACGTCAGATTTTGGTGGGGTCATAATTAATGAGAATCCAGTGTTTGGATTCAATTATCATCATGTTTGATTGATTGATTGATGATTTGATTGACATCCCTCCAAAACTCCTTCTTTTGGGCTATGGGGGTGTTTTTCATGACTCGTCTTCCAACGTTGAAGATGTTATGTCATGGAGGAGTGAATGTTGATAGTGAATCTTCGTGATTTGGAGGAGGAACGTGTGGAGTATCTATTTCTTTTATTGTGGTCTCTCATGGTTTATGTGGTCTTATTTTTTACAATCTTAAAAGTAAGAATGACGAAATCAGGAGAACTTTTGTTTTTGTTTTTTCGTTGGTCTATTTAGAAAAAATATAACAACGTAGCTTTTATGGGATGCATAAGTAAATCCCAAAAAGTCAGAAGTAACAACCCATTTACTTCACAAAAAGTTAATTTTTTTACTTTTAGAAATCAATTTAAAATTGTGTATCCAAGCGAACTTTTAAATTTTTTACTTTTGAAAAATGAAAAGCAACTTCTTAAGTGGTATCTGTGATACCCGTCGTTTTTAGTCCGAATTTTTGGTTTTGAAATGTGGTCCATTCGGTATAAGAAGAGAAAAAGAAAACTACCCTTATAGAATTATTAGTGTTAGTGTTTAAAAGTTTTGCTAGACTTAGCTTTTGCAAATAAATTAAATTTGACAAAATGTAACTACGGAACAAATGCATGTAAATGGAAATAAAATAGTATTATTATGGTCAGGGGCGAAGCTTAGTGAGGACTAGGGAGGACAGTTGTCCTCCCTAGAATTTACATAATTACTATTATAGGCTTAGAAATTCAATGTTTTCCATAATTGTCCCCACTTTTTCCTACAAAATTACTGTAATATGCTTCATTTGTGTAACTTTTTACATACATTTCAAAATTTTCTATGACAAATTCTAGCACTAGACTTAAATATTATAAAGTTCTACGAAGTATTTGATTTTTGATGGAGTCTTGAGGCAAGATCTATTCAAAGATATGTTTTTTGTCGCAAAACACGCTAGAAATTTTCGGGCGCCCTTCGGCCGCAATTAGTGTTATCTTCCACTTTATATATTTGTCGCCCAAGCTATAAAGTCTAGCTCCGCCCCTGATTATGGTCCATGCGGTGGAAGTAGAAAAGTCATGAACTTCTTAGGAAGACTTACTCATTTTAAAACGGTTAGCATTATGGTAATTAAAATATTTAATTAATGTAAGTGATTTTATTTGGCTTGAAATGGGTAGAAGTCGGTCAAGGGGAGGTTGCTTTAGTAATGTTGTATGCACATATTTTCAACACTTGCCACGTGTCCTCGGTTAAACACGTGGGAGACATGTGACGCGGAGCATCAAGAGATGATGCCACGTATATACAACCAAGAAACGTGTATCATCAGGGAGGGGCCCTCATCTTGGAGATCCAATGGAGCTAAATTAAGGAGTACCGAGACAGAATGTTGTTGCGAAGCACTGAAAACACCCTCGGACTCGCTTTATCCCATCTCGAGAGAGGTCCTTGATCGACGGCCAGGACCAAGCTAACTGACACGGATATGACAGGGGCAGGAGAACGTGGTCTGGCGCGTGCAGACGACTCAACCACCCGCATTAAACACGCTGGTCAGTGTACGTGTCATCCAACCAGAGGAAAACACGACCATAACTCTTTGGCTGTGAGGAAGAAACGATGGGGCATCGTGAAAGACGAAGAGGTCCGCGTACTGGCACAAAGCACAAGACGATAAGAATACAACGACCTTCATCAGTGGACCCCACGTCGGAACCCCTATAAATACCCCTCCTCACTAAGAGAGATGAGGAGGTCGGTTAAAAAAGGAAGGAGGGAGAGAGAATAAGGAAGAGTAAGTAGTTTCCCTAATCCCGCAGCCTCAATTAAAACTCCAAAGTCATTTGACTATATTTGTAATCAATCTACATATAATGAAATCCTCCCAACCCCGTGGATGTAAGCCTTAGTGTTGAACCACGTAAATACTCGTCTCATTTATATTCAGCACTTACATTCCGCACTCTACATTCAATATTTTGTATGATAAGCTTTACATTACTTTTCGGTCTCTATTTACTTTAATATACGAACATTGTTAGTGATAAACATACGATTAGACAAGGACGAGTCCGAAGACTCAGAGTCGATGAATCGGTATGTCACTTCGCTTTACGCATATTACATCTAATATGTGAATTTTAATGTGTGCGAACATTGTTTGTGAACACGTAAAGGCCATCGTAATTTACGCGTTCACAATCTGGCGCTAGAAACAGGGACTCTGTCCCGGTAAAATATTTATCTTATCCTGTGATTTGAACGCTCCGGCCGTTCCGAGCACCGCTCTATGAAAATAGCGGTGCTTAGAAAGTTTTTTATTTTTCTTAAACACTCACAAAAGAAAAACACCTGAAGATAACGTCTTTATGGGTCTCCACATGCGTTATCTAGTAGATCTACATCTTCGAAAGCGTTTTTAATCTCTTGCCTTTAGAAAATAAAACGTGTGGATAGATCCACATCTATTCTAGTAGATATACATCTTCGAAAGCGTTTTTAATAAATAAAACTCATGAATAGACTCATGATCATTTCATACATTTATTGGAGGTTCCACACCTTACAAACAGTTTTAAAGATATTGGTTGAGATATATCTGCGTCGACATACCTTTTATCATGTCTACGTTTCTTTTGAAAACTACACATGCTTGTGGTCAAACTTGTGAAATAAACCGGGGGCAACCAAGAGGTCTGATACCCCTGAAAAGGGGAATAATAGCCGGATAATCTCTTCACACCTTTGGGATCTGATTTCCATGACTTTACTAACGGGTTCCCCTTGAACCGCTCCTTTTTTGTACTTGATAACCTTTTCAGAAAATATCAGAAATGGAGAAGAAAAAAGATACAGGAAAAATAAAGTTCTCATCAAAAGAAACTCCGAGGACGACACCAGTAATGACTAGGAGCAAGCAAAAGGGTGAAAAGATCAAAGCGATAGACAAGACGCAGAATAGATTAGAAAGCTCGAGGCTTTTAGATGCCAGCGCTATTGCAGTGGAAGCTCTAAAGGCCACGGCTGCCAAAGACGTAGCATTGAAGGTCGGGGCATCCAAGGGAGGAGCCTCCAAAGTGACCATTGCCACCCGACCGCACGAACAGCGTGAAGGGATGGCAGAGTCAGGGATACGACAACCTCTTTACGGGATGCCTCTCACCAATGAGCTAAACGTGCCCCTACAAGTCAATCAACCGCTCCTAATAACGAACCAACACGTTCAGCAGCCAACTGAGCAGCAAAACCCGCAGACAGATCCACCTGAACCCTTAATTCAAATCATCGATGAAGATCAGACGATAGTAGCTGGAGGGCAGGTGCAGGAAGGGACTCCTAATCAGGAATCAAATCACTTTTCCCAGATGAGGGTAGAGCTAGAAGAGTTGAGAAGGAATTAAAATACATACGCGGACGTGGTATCTCTATTGGCTCAGGAAAATTAGCAACTCGGAGAAAGAGCTACCCATAACATGGAAATGGGAGTCCAGTGCGACGAGGCTAGCTCAATGGCACCAAGACCGAATCAGGATCAAAGAATGGTGGTGGCCAACCGCCAGAGCCACTGAACCAAAGAGACACGATAGGAAGTCGAAGATCCGACCCAGATTACAACCCTCATAGATCGGACTACTTCGACAGCGATACCCCACGGCTGGAACGACCCTCTGCTCAGGAAGAACATCAACGCGCAATGGAAGATCTCCGCGCTGAGATGATGGCGTAGATCAAACAACTAAAATCTAGGCAATAGGGGGGGAATATTGGAGCAAGTGATGAATGAAGCAAGCACTACCCCCCTAACACAACACTTGGCCAAAGCTCTCATTCCTCAAAAATTCCTAGTTCCGGCCTTCGAATGCAACGATGGATCAAGCGATCCCGCTGCCCATCTTCGTTATTATAATAAAATGATGGCACGATGGAATTATGACGAGGCCATATTGTGAAGATACTTCCCTTTAAGTTTGAAAGGATCCGCACTCTCCTAGTTCGACAACTTGCCACCAAATTCCATTAGTTCGTACGACCAACTTACTGAAAGGTTCTTGACAACTTATATGTATAACAAAGTTGTAAACACCGGAATGGATAAACTCTTTTCACTTGCAGTCAAGTACAAAGAAAAAATCAGAGGTTACACAGACAGGTGGCACCAAATCTGTCAAGCCATCGGAAACGTAGACCCCGTGGTCAGCATCAACTGCTACAAGTGGGGACTCGACAGGATGAGTCCCCTGTTCGTCGAGATCCACGGCACCATACCTGCTACTGAAGGAGACCTTCGAGTGATCATAAAAAAGCATGTTAGTCTAGAAGAAATCCAACGATAACATCCCAGAGCTCAGACCCAGCGTCCACCACTCACAAACTCTGCGGAACAATCCAGCAGACCGAAAAGGGGCAACTCAGGTGAACGACCTAACGAAGATAGAAGAGAGCGCAGGTGTATATGGGGAAAAACGATTTGCTGGTTTTTGTGGAATTGAGGACGACCGTGCGGAGGAGATTCCTTGAACCGAGAGAAATGTTCAACCTCACACAGATGCACCGCTATGAAGGGGGTTCTTTTAGTTCGAGAGACCAATCTGTAGTACTCCGGAATAAACCAAGACAATGGTCATTCCAGAGTAAATTCGGTCACAAGAGAGGATGGGTTGATCTGTAGGAGGGAAGCTGAGAAATGTGTGAGATCAATGATGATCTAAGATTGCAGGTGTGTTGTGATTTCAGCGTGAAAATGCTCCGAATGATTGAATCTTGCCTGATTGAGAGTAATTTTTGTGAGTTCGTGTAGACAAAAGAGCGCCTGTATGAACTTTGGTGAGAAATTACTCGTTCAGAAGATTGTTGTTCGAATGTTTGAAAACTCTTCGAATCTTGTTGTTTCAATCAGGATTCAGAGACATTATATAATGCCGGAGATGAAAACACCATGATCCCATGAAGTGTGATAGTTTGCTGGAATCAAAGAGTGGGGAGGTGGGAAATCGTGTTAAACCAATTACTCATCGTGCGGAGACTTGGTTGATTTTCCACCCACTATTTTGCTGATTCCTTCAACTGATTGCACGAATTGCTCAAATTCCATCGTGTGTTTGAACATATGTGCCGTAGACCGCCAGACCAAAACCCTAGTTGATATCCCCCCAAGTGACACGATTGATGTCTCATGGTTAATTTAGTCAGTTGTTGATTTCATGACTTCGTGGGACAATGAGTCCACACATTTGCTGAGTTAAACATGATTTTGTGAAATGTTCTGCAACTCATGAATCGAACGTGTCTGCTAAAATAGTGGTGGAATCCTCACATTGAGGTGAGCGAGTGTTGCTCGATAATTTGTTGAATATTGATAGTTGAACCAATATTCCTTGATTTGAGTAAATATTGCTCATCTGAGCAAGTGTTGCTCGTCTGATGAATTATTGGTAGCGTGACCAAAATAAAATATTAATTATAGCGCTGGTAGTTGAACCGAGCATAATTAATAAGAATATTGATCATGAGATCATTGCAAAATTATTAGTGTTTGAATCTGGAATCATGATCCTTGGATTCAGAAACCCTAATTTGATCAATTGATGACCAATTGATGGTTTATTTGAAAATTAACCATGGAATGAAGGAGAACCAGCTTCATGGGACCTTGGATCAACCATGAAATTCTCATATGCTCACGTGAGCAAAAACCAATACCTCTTTGAAGAGTTGGTGAGTTGTTGAAAGAATGATTAAATGTTGGTTTAATCATTTACTGAATTACTGCTGGGTTCAGCATTAGGTGATAAAACCTAATTAATTATTAAAATATGAGGGACTGACCAAGGGGTTATGAAACCGGCCCTGGGTGGTCATAGGATCAAATGATGATCGCTCCGTCAAATTCTGAAATTATTCGGAGAGTTTAGGACCCAATACGCGCAATTGTGCAAATTAGGTCAGAATGTGAGAAACACGTCAGACTGGCTCATTGCGATCCAAAAATCTAACCCCGGTCGGTCAAGGTGACATACTTTCATCGTTGAGACGTCCGTGTTTCAGTCCTGAGAATTTTGATATTTTTTGGTGCCCGTTTGAACGACCATTTGAGAAAATATGACAAAATTAGGGTTTTCTGATAAAACCGTCAAAACTTCATCGGATGAAGGAAATAATGTATGGAGTGTAGGACCAATCATGACCGTGGGCAAGGCTGGCCGGCCAAGGGAGCCATCCCACACGTTTTCCATAATTTTGTAATATTTTTCATGATTTTAGGGAAATATGATAAAACGAAGGAGTTTTGCTAAAATTAAAGAGTTTTGTTGAAATCAAGGAGTTTCCATGAGATGAGGGAAACATAAAAAATCATAAATAATAAAATAAGGGATGTGTGGGCGTGTGGGACCGGCTTGGAGCATGACTGTCCGGCCAAGGCCCGGTCTCGTGCGTTTTCCCTATTTTATGCATTATTTAATGATTTGAAGGAATTTTCATAATTTGAAGGAAATATTATGAAATCAATGAATTTTCATGGGATTATGAAAACATGAAAAATATGCTAATAAAATAGTGGGACGTGTGAGTCATCTAGGGTTTGGCCGACCGGCCATGGGACCATGAAAAATATGAAAAATATCCTTAATTTTTATTATTTTTCATGGGAAAATAGGAAATATCATGAGATTAAGAAGTTTTCATGAATTAGAAAAATAATAATAAAATAATGAGGAATCATGAGGTGTGGGGCCGGCTGGGACCAAGGCATGGCCGGTTGGCCAATGGTCATGCCCCATCACGTTTTTTTCCCTAATTTTATATTATTTCCTCCGCGCGAAGGAAGCATCATGAAATTGAGGAGTTTCCTCAAAATAAAGGATATTCGTTCAAATGAAAGGGTTTTCATAAACTCAGGGAAAACAACAAAAATATGATAAAAATATGAAACTGACGTGGGATTGACCATGGCACAGTCGGCTGGTCAGTGGGTCCATGCTCCCAGCGCCTTGGTCAATTTTTATTTATTTGTTATTTTTCATCCTATTTTGCATAGGTTCATCGTTTCATCGTATTTTGAAATACTCATTCGTGCGGTGGTTATTAATGTATCATTATTAAATACACTTGCACCATTTGAGACATGGCTTGCTCAGAAAGCAGCTCTGATGCCCGTGCGTCCAATATTTATTACTAATCCATGGATTTCTGCTGGGAAGGACCATGGATTCCGTAATGAATATTTTGCGAAAATATTTGAATATTTTCAGAAATTCTGCGGATGAATCCAAGAATTTAAGTTTGAGACAGGGCTCGCTCAGAAGGTAGCTCTGATACCTGTGCATCCAATATTTATTACTAATCCATGGATTTCTGCTGGGAAGAACCATGGTTTGAGTAATGAAATATTTTGCGAAAATATTTGAATATTTTCAGAAATTTTGTGGATGAATCCAAGAATTTAGGAATAATTAATTTATGACTTTATACTAGCAGATCAAGCTGTCTAGGAGCATTAATTATTCTGATATGAACTTGCTGAAGCTTCATATCTTTTACATAGCCAGGGTAAACTCGTTGTTTGTATCCTGAAAACATCATCACTCTATACTAGCAGAGCAAGTTGTTTGGGAGTTGTCCATCCCGTGATAGAAATGATTACTGAAGTGCTTAGTACTACTTGTGAGATATGGCGTTGTCCAGCTGTGAGACTACATATCTATATGCACTCTGAGAGAAATTATTCTCAATCAGAGGATTCGATGAGAGACCCGTGTCTCGATATTCACGTCTGATTGCTGGATCAGAGGTTTGTATAATTATGGGTTTACGATTTTAGCCTTTGTCGAAAATCCACCATCTACATTAAGTCCCCTGCTTATTGAGGAAAGCAGTGTTCTTCAGTCAGCATTGAATGGTGATTTTCCGGTCATAAAAATACAAGTAATTGAACTCAGTCGTAAGTTAAGATGTTACCGGATTTCGATCCTACGAGCGTACCATGACTTGAAAGATGGTTCCAGTAGCATGATAGAATGTCGTTTGATGAGCATAATTTGGTGTTGAACCGCTGATTTGGATAACGGGATCTTGGTCGTTTAGGATTCGCGGGTCGGGCCCAGTAAGGAAATCCTTGGAAAATTAGGTTTTGGAAATAAAGTTTGATATAAAAGGAATTGCTCTTTTTTTTTTAATTTTCCCGCACGACCAAAGCTTCATCACCTTCACGCCATCATCAAGAGGAGCAGGAAAGTTCGTTGGAGCGCCATGGTCGGCCAATTTCCGGCTGGTGCCGACAGGTATGCTTCGAACTTTTTTTTTTTTTTGATGTTTGCTTATTCACATGAGTTCTATGGATTGTTCATATATTTTTCATGATAAATTTATATACCCGTGTATATATGAGTGTGGGTTTCGTCGAAAACCCTCGTTTTGAAAACGTTTGTTCGTTTGATCGTTAATTTTTGAAAACTAGTAATAATCCTTGAGTTAGGAGAGGTTTTCCTTCATATATGAATATGTAGGTTCAGTGATGAAACTATGTTGATGAGCTTTCACGTGAGCCAAAGTTTTATCACAAAAAGTGAATTTTTCACAAAACCGTAGTAAAATCTTCGTTTTAAAGAATAACGATGATGCGGAGAAACGAGTTCTCCTCTTTATGTATATATGAACTTGTGTCCAGTGATAAAATTTTGTGTATGAGCCTTCATGTAAAACTTTATCATGTAATGCGTGAGTTTTCACAAAATTGAAATAAACCTTCGTTTCAGATACGTATGACGGCACGAGGGAAAAGAGTTTTTTTTTTTTTGAAACAGTGGAGTATCCACGATTTATTTTTGTGAGCCTGGCTCACATTGAAAAATATTCATTTATTTATGTGAGTAAATAAACGTTCTATTTATATATATATATATATATGCAAATATATATTGTTTCTCTAAAATCAAAACTTGAGTTTTGTGTGATGTTGCTTAGAGATAATATTATTTATGATGAAATAATGTTTTAGTTTCCATAATTCTATGGTGAATGTTCACTCAGTAGAAAAGTTCATGATTTTATGAAAAATCTGAGTTTTTGAACGTCTTTTGTAGGTCTTGAAGAAGCAGACGATTTTGGAGCATTAACTCTAGAATTACTCTCACTACTGTTTAGTGGAAGCGTAAAAGGTAAGAGTTAAGAGTTACCATTTTTGCCGAATTTGTTTGCAGGTTGGTAATCCTTTGCGCTTCTGATTCCAGACAATGTCCGACAACAGTAATCATTCTTCTTCCTCTAGTTCTTCTGATGGAGATTCCAAAGTTCCTGTATCGAAGTCCAATCCCTCTCAGGGTGAGGGGCCGAGGTCCGGCGTACCATTGAACAAGCGGAGGGTTTCTTTCGCTGAACTCAGGAAAAGGAAAGCTGAGGATGACGCAAAAGACACTCGTCGGCGTGAGAAGGATCAAATCCGGCGCATAATGCAAAGAGATGAAGAGAAACGTCTCATGGAAGGGCTGCCCGCTGACTCTGATGCTGATGATTCTGAAGAAGACATATGGGAGGTACCCGGGACCTGGACTTATCAAGATGAAAGAGAGTACCCGAGGTCCATGAAGCGATTCAGAGCTGAATCGGAGGAAGATTCGGATTCAGATGATGATCTAGAAGCTTATTCGAGACCCATCGACACTGATTCTGATGATGAAGAAGATAGTGATGACAGCTCAGATGGCAAGAAGGATGACGATTCTGACAATGAGTCTAACGAGTAGTTTTGTCTTCTTCCCTTCTTTGAAACATTTGAATGTTCTTTAGGCTTCGTAGTAGATATTTCTTCGATGATTCGAACAAATTTTCTTCTTATTTAGAATTTTCCTTTGAATGAGCAACACCTTTATTAATGTTGATTCTTCTGAGTAAATGAACCAATGTTCATGCCTTGAATTCATCACGTATTTCGATTCGCCTTAGTGATTTCCGTTAGTAGAAGGAACTGAAAGATACATGTTGCATGGGCTGAGAGAATACGTGTTATACATGAGTCCATGTAACTTGACCGTGCATGCCAATCTCAGCTGTTTTTCCTCCGTGTCTTCAGTGTTTCCCTTGTTGAAATGTTAAGGTTTCAGTAAAACACGCAACAGAATTGATTCTCCACAAAAGATAAACCTCCACCGTGTCTAACGTATATCTTCAATACTTCGAGGCTATCGTCTACGCAAATATTTCTTCCATTCATGAGTTAGTTTCATCGTGCAGATAATTCCTGATCATACCATGTTGCCACTATGTCGAGCAATGGTATTTCTTCTCAAGATGATACTCAGTCAAAGTGCGAAATAGCAGCGTGTATCTCTGTAAGTTTTCACCCCTCTTACCTTTGCCTGATCAAGATGATGATTTGATCATTAAAGAAAAACTTTCTTCATGGTAATCAGAAGAACGCTTCTTCTCGGCCCAAGCGAACTGTCAGAGCTCTTGTGAGGTACAAGTCTTCTCGTGCTGAGGCTGGATCATCCGTAAGTAACCTCATAACTATTGAGATTATACTACGCTCCCTTGACATTAATACTTCTTCATTTTGTTGCAAGCATATGTCCGTGTCGTCGTTGACGCCAGAAGGAGAAGTGGAAAGTCTGTGACCGTAGTTGAGGTTGAAGATATCCTTGACCGAGTTGGTGAAGATTCTGTAGGATCCGTGAAAGTAGGAAACGGTGTTCATGCCCGTGAATATCCCATAGTTGGACTCCCTTTTGATGCCCCTTTAATCAATACCTTTCCGGACAATGAAGTGGTTGGTGGGTTCGTCATTCCCAAATATCACGCGCCTTTATACACCAAGATATGGAAAAAATATGGCCACATTGCTACTATAGAGGTATTTAAAGGCTTTCCTTCGACTCTCTTGACCACGGTTGCTGGACTGTTTCCAATTATTGAGGAGATGAACCAAAGGCACCTGCGAGATGTCAAAAACCATGAGTTGCATGAATAGGATGATATGATCTCGAACTGTGAGACGTTGCGGTTCAACGTGAGCTGGCTTCGTCGTCGACTTGAGATAATCAAGATCCATAAGGCGGCAGAGGCTGCTGATATAATTTCCACGATCAATGCTTTATTAGAAGAGGAGAAGCTATTGGCTCTGGAATCTGCCAGGGTTGAAAAGGCAGTCGAGGATCTGAAGGTACAAACTAGGATCTTTCAGAAGAAACTTGACAAAGTTTTTTATAGGGATTATCCGTTGTTGGACGGTTTGCTCTGAGTGAGCATTTATGATTGTTGTTTTTGAATTAATTTCTGGCTAAGTGGAATAATTGATCATGGTATGAATGAATTTTGCTCATTTATGAAATATTTAATGAACAAAGGAGAATTTGAATTCTCTTTCGAGGAATGAAAATTACATTTTTGAAAATGTTTGCAATGATGGAATGATGAAAAGGTATTTGTTTTCTAAGGATCAGGCATAATATGCTTTGAGCCATTTGCCGTTGATTATATTTCCTTATATACCTCCATCAACCTTTAAGATTTTGTAGTTTCCGCTAGACATTGCCTTTATAACCACATGCGGTCCTTCCCATTTTGGAGAGAATTTGGGAGCGGACATGTCTTGTTGAATGTTCTTTGTTGTCTTTAATACTAAATCCCCTACTTGAAATGTTCGAGGCCTTACCATTTTATTGTAAGCTCTGGAGATTCTTTGTTTGTAGGTTTCTACATGTTTTTCCACCTTAGCGCGCTTCGATTCAAGCATGTCTAGTTTAACGATCCTTGAGTTGGACACTTCAGCTTTATCCCATCGTATTCCACTGGATGTCGTGATCCTTGATGAGGGAATTTTGATTTCTGCTGGTAATATTGCATCGGATCCATAGACGAGAGAATATGGTGAAGTTCCAATCGAGCTCCTTGGTATGGTTCGATAAGCCCATAAAGCCATGGGCAGTTGTTCATGCCAGGTTCGGGGATTATCATGAACTGTTCGACTGAGAATCCGGATCAAATTTTTGTTGGTGCTCTCTGCTAGCCCGTTTCCTTGAGGATAGTACGGTGTAGAGAAAACTTGTTTGATGCCATATTCATCGAGCAATTCTGTAACATGCTTATTGGAAAAATGAGCCACATTATCAGTAACGATGTGTTTAGGAACACTGAACCTGCATATTATGTACTTTTTGATAAAGGTTGCGATCGTGACTCCTATGGTGCTTCTAAGAGGAACAACTTCAACCTATTTGGTGAAATACTCGGTCGCAGTGATGATGTATTCATGCTGCTTCGAAGATGATGGGCTGATTTTCCCGATGATGTCCAGTCCCCAGCTATAAAAGGGCTAAGGACTATTCATATAGTTCAATGGAAGACAAGGAGTGTGGATGAGATTACCATGGAATTGGCATTGATGGCATCTTTGAACATGCGCAGCTGCATCATCTTCCATGGTCGGCCAGTAATATTTCTCGTGAATCTGGAGAAATAATTTTTTCTTTCCTTGATGCTCTCCATCATGCATTTTTTTCAGAATCGTTGGAATTTCATGATCAGCTAAGCATCTCAGTAGGTTTCCACCAAAACTTCTGCGATATAAAATCCCTTCGAGAAAAACAAATCTCTTAGCTCTCTAAATAAGCTTGATTGTTTCTTTATTTTCCAGCGGCAATTCATTGTCCTGAAGGTACTTAATGTAAGGTTCCCGGTGTGATGGGAAGTTAGAACTTCCAAGTGATGGGGAGGCGTCTGGCAGTTGAGACATGACTTTTGCATAGATCTTGATTGAACCTCCATGGAAGGCCAATAGTATCCCAGTCTTTGGAGATTTCGGTAAAGCGTTACCACCAGTGTCTGTCCACAGGTTTCTTCATGTATGCGCTTGAGTTGTTCTTCTGCCTCGTTAGGTCCAAGATATCGTGATAAAGACCCATTAGAGTTTCGATAATATAATGCTCCATGAAGTAAGAAATAATTCTTCAACTCTTTGAGAATGACTTTCCCTTCTGAAAGAGAACTGTTCAATTCGTGAATAATAGGTGTTCGCCAATCATCTCGCTTGAATATATTCAACTTGAGCAAGCCATGTAGATGAAACAACACGTCTTTACACAGTGATTGTCTTTTCTGCTCCTTCAAATTGCAATTTAGAGGCGAGAGTTTCTAGGAAGTCGGCATGCCTATTGTTGGTTCGCCCAGTATGAATGATTTTTGCATCAGCGAAGTAGGTCAGCAGCCGCTGGGCTTCAGTTCTGAAGGGAGCCAGTATGATTTCTTTAAGGGAATACGTTCCATTCATTTGATTGACCAGTAGTTTTGAATCTCCCCTTATCTCAAGATGCGTTGCTCCAGCTTGCTTGGCCAAGGATAATCCCAATAAGAAGGCTTCGTACTCTGCTGAATTGTTGGTACAGTGGAAATCCAGTTTGAATGAATGTGAGAAAACCTCGCCGGATGGAGATATGAGCACTATGCCGTCTCCTCCAGTATTGTTGCTGGGAGTAGTGGAACCATCAAAGTACAGAAGCCATGTCTCTTCCTTGATGATCAAGATGTCTGGAAATTCACCAGGTACTTCTTCATGTAGTACTATTGCATCATCTCCTGGAAAAGCAGCGAGTAAGTATGCTACTGCCTGCCCTTTGATTGCTCTTGGTGGCGTACATGCTATGTCAAATTCTGACATCTGAAGTAACCATTTTGCCGGTCTTCCTATTAAGGCTGGCTTTGATAGTAGAAACTTTATAGGGTCTGCCTTGGAAATGAGCACGACTTTGTTGGATAGTAAGTAGTGCCTGAATTTCTGGATTGCATGTACTAATGCTAGACATTCTTTTTCAGCTTTCGGGTATCGGAGTTGAGCATCCCGCATTGTACGACTGAAATAGTAGATCGGTCGTTCGATGCCTTCATCGTCTTCTTGAGTGAGGAACGCTCCGATAGCAACATCACTGGATGTTGTGTAAAGTATCAGCGGTCGACCTTGCACTGGAGATTTCATGACAGCCAACGATAACAGTATCTGCTGTATTTTATGGAATGCTTCTTGTTGAACGGTCGTCCATGTAAAGCTTGCTCCTTTCTTTAATAGAGGAGTGAACGAAGCGATGAGCTGAGCTAATCCAGGAATGAAACGGCGAATATAATTTACCTTTCCCATAAAACTTTGGAGTTCCTTCACAGTGCGTGAAGGAGGCATGGTGGTAATATATTTCGTCTTATCTGGATCGACCTTGATTCCTTATGCTGTGACTAGAAATCCTAGAAACTTTCCGGAGGAGACACCGAAAGCGCACTTCAGAGGGTTCATCTTTAATTTGTATTCTCTGCATCTTTAAAAGACTTGTCTCAGAATTTGGAAATGAGATGTTCGAGTCTTCGATTTCTCCACGACATCATCAACATAGTCTTCAACTTGCTTGTGCATCATGTCGTGGAATATAACAGTCATGGCTCGCTTATAGGTAGCACCAGCATTCTTTAATCCAAAAGGCATCACAGTGTAGTGGAAGTTCCCAATGGGAGTACGAAATGCAGTTTTGTTGGCATCATGCTCGTATATTTTGATTTGGTTGTATCCACTGTAGCCATCCATAAATAAGAACATACCGTGACCGCTGGTTGCATCTACAAGCATGTCGATGTTAGGTAAAGGAAAGTCATCCTTTGGACAACATTTGTTCAGATTTCTAAAATCGACACGGCATCTGATTTGACCATTCTTCTTCTTGACAAGAACAACATTTGCCAGCCATGTTGGATGTTGAATAGGTTTGATGAACCCTGCCGCTAATAACTTCTGAACCTCGAACTTGATTTGTTCTTCGACTTCGTGTCTGAACTGTCTAGGCGATTGCTTGACGGCTTTGGAACCAGGGGTTATGTGCAGATGATGAGTAACCAATTTACCATCCAGACCAGGCATTTCTTCATATGTCCACACGAAGATATCTTGATACTCTTTCAGTAGTGCTATTAACTTCATCCGTTCCTCTAGTGGTAGTGCTGAGCTAATTAGAATCGGCCTTGGATCATCCTCGGTTCCGATGTTGATCGTTTTGAGATCGTCAGTGGTGGAGTCAGTGCCGTCTTGTAACTGTCGAGGAGCATCTTGAACTTATTCTTCAAGTGATGATTCACTCTGACATGATTCTTTGGGGCGGGGAGACTCTTTATCATTATCCCATGTTAATTGCTAATCCTTGCGCCGATAAATGGATCTCCCCTATGCATCATGACTGATGATGAACTTAGATTCATGAGTTGAAATTTGATCCTTGCGGCGCTTGATTGGTGTAGCAGATGACTTAGCCACCGTGATGCCTGGGGACAATGGCTTGTCTGCAACCTTCTTGATGGACTTCCAATTTGGGAGTGGAGTACTGTGAACCTTGTTCGGAGGTTCAGGGAGGTTCTTCTGAGACTCAAGGAATTCAGCATCATAGACTGGGACGTAAGGATATGATGAAGCCGCAATGCGAACAATTTTGTTGTTAATTAGAGCTTTCATGCATTTATGGTATGTTAAAGGAACCACCTTATTTTCATGGAGCCACGGTCGTCCGAGTATCATGTGATAGTCAGGCTCTTGTTCGATCACGTGGAATTTGGCTTTTGATTGAATAGTCCCTACTTTCAGGTCTATGTATGCGTATCCATATGTATGGATCTGGCTTCCTTCAAAACCTGTCATCAAGATGGGATGACGAATGATCTTATTTCGTGGAAACTTGGCCACCTTGAGATTTTTCAGGGTGAAGATATTTATAGAAGCGCCTGTATTAACAAGAGCCCTCTTGAATTCAGAGTCCTTGATAGAACCGGTCACGTACAAGGCTCGATTATGTCATTCGTCTGCCATGCGGTCCTCTTCTCCAAAGGTGATATTGTTGACTGAATACTCAGTCATCACGAATGTTTCTTCAACTGCTGGAGGTAAGGAGACTAAGGGCACTTCAGATGATATCTGGTTGAGCGCGGCAAACGTGTTCGTTCGTTGCTTCCTGGAAAAGTGTAAGAGTTCACATAAACCTTCGACCAGCTGTGTCACCTCTTGGTCTACCGGTTTATCATAAGTAGTGAAACTGTTGATTTGACGGCCATCATGTGATGAGTCAGTCCCCTGTGTTGGGACTTCTGAAGCGGAGATTCTGCCTAACTCGGATGTTAGCTTGATGAGGAAATCAAGTATGTGATTCATTGTATCCTTCATCAGATCCATGTTCCTGGTGTGGATCTCCAGGTCTCTTGCTAATTCGATTAGAGTTGGGATTCTTCCATCTTCTATGTTATCAGACATAGCGTTAGAAGGATAAGCGTTTCCGTTTGAAAGATTCTGGATTGAGTTTGAAGTAGTTGAGTTAGTCCTAAGACCAACCATATTGTGAAAGCTTGAGGTTGCAACCGAGAGAATGATCTCCCACTGTGGTCGCCAATCTGTAGATGGGGAAAAACGATTTGCTGGTTTTTGCGGAATTGAGGACGACCGTGCAGAGGAGATTCCTTGAACCGAGCGAAATGTTCAACCTCACACAGATGCACCGCTATGAAGGGGGTGCTTTTAGTTCGAGGGACCAATCTGTAGTACTCCGGCCTAAAACAAGACAATGGCCGTTCCATAGTAAATTCGGTCACAAGAGAGGATGGGTTGATCTGTAGGAGGTAAGATGAGAAATGTATGAGATCAATGATGATCTGAGATGGTAGGTGTGTTGTGATTTCAGCATGAAAATGCTCTGAATGATTGAATCTTTCCTGATTGAGAGTAATTTCTGTGAGTTCGTGTAGACAAAAGAGCGCCCGTATGAACTTTGGTGAGAAATTACTCGTTCAGAAGATTGTTGTTCGAATGTTTGAAAACTCTTCGAATCTTGTTTTTTCAATCAGGATTCAGAGACATTATATAATGCCGGAGATGAAAACACCATGATCCCATGAAGTGTGACAGTTTGCTGAATCAAAGAGTGGGGAGGTGGGAAATCGTGTTAAACCAATTACTCATCGTGCAGAGACTTGGTTAATTTTCCACTCACTATTTTTATGATTCCTTCAAATGATTGCACGACTTGCTCACATTCCATCGTGCGTTTGAACACACGTGCCGTAGATCGCCAGACCAAAACCCTAGTTGATATGCCCCCAAGTGACACGATTGATGTCTCGTGGTTAATTTAGTCAGTTGTTGATTTCATGACTTCGTGGGACAATGAGTCCACGTATTTGCTGAGTTAAACAGATTTTGTGAAATATTCTGCAACTCATGAATCAAACGTGTCTGCTGAAATAGTGGTGGAATCCTCACGTTGAGGTGAGCGAGTGTTTCTCGATAATTTGTTGAATATTGATAGTTGAACCAATATTCCTTGATTTGAGTAAATATTGCTCATCTGAGCAAGTGTTGCTCGTCTGATGAATTATTGGTAGCGTGACCAAAATAAAATATTAATTAAAGTGCTGGTAGTTGAACCGAGTATAATTAATAAGAATATTGATCATGAGATCATTGCAAAATTATTAGAGTTTGAATCTGGAATCATGATCCTTGGATTCAGAAACCCTAATTTGATCAATTGATGACCAATTGATGGTTTATTTGAAAATTAACCATGGAATGAAGGAGAACTGGCTTCATGGGACCTTGGATCGACCATGAAATTCTCATATGCTCACGTGAGCAAAAACCAATACCTCTTTGAAGAGTTGGTGAGTTGTTGAAAGATTGATTAAATGATGGTTTAATCATTTACTGAATTACTGCTGGGTTCAGCATTAGGTGATAAAACCTAATTAATTATGAAAATATGAGAGACCGACCAAGGGGTTATGTAACCGGCCCTGGGTGGTCATAGGATCAAATGATGATCGCTCCGTCAAATTATGAAATTATTCGGAAAGTTTAGGACCCAATACGCGCAATTGTGCAAATTAGGTCAGATTGTGAGAAACACGTGAGACTGGCTCATTACAAGCCAAAAAGCTAACCCTGGTCGGTCAAGGTAACATGCTTTCATCGTTGAGACGTCCGTGTTTCAGTCCTGAGAATTTTGATATTTTCTGGTGCCCGTTTGAACGACCATTTGAGAAAATATGACAAAATTAGGGTTTTCTGATAAAACCGTCAAAACTTCATCGGATGAAGGAAAATAATGAAAAAGTGAAAATATTATGGAGTGTGGGACCAATCATGACCGTGAGCAAGGCTGGCCGTCCAAGGGAGCCATCCCATACGTTTTCCATAATTTTGTAATATTTTTCATGATTTTAGGGAAATATGATAAAACGAAGGAGTTTTACTAAAATTAAAGAGTTTTGTTGAAATCAACGAGTTTCCATGAGATGAGGGAAACATAAAAAATCATAAATAATAAAATAAGGGACGTGTGGGCATGTGGGACCGGCTTGGAGCATGACTGGACGGCCAGGGCCCGGTCCCGTGCGTCTTCCCTATTTTATGCATTATTTCATGATTTGAAGGAATTTTCATGATTATGAAAACATGAAAAATATGCTAATAATAGAGTGGGACGTGTGAGCCATCTAGGGTTTGTCCGACCGGCCATGGCCCGTGCACACGGGTTTCCCTAATTTTTATTATTTTTCATGGGACCAAGGAAATATCATGAGATTAAGGAGTTTTCATGAAATTAGGGAAATAATAATAAAGTAATGAGGAATCATGAGGTATGGGGCCGGCTGGGACCAAGGCATGGCCGGTTGGACAATGGTCACGCCCCATCACGTTTTTTCCCTAATTTTATATTATTTCCTCCGCGCGAAGGAAATATCATGAAATTGAGGAGTTTCCTCAAAATAAAGGATATTCGTTCAAATGAAAGGGTTTTCATAAACTCAGGGAAAACAACAAAAATATGATAAAAATATGAAACTGACGTGGGATTGACCACGTCACAGTCGGCCGGTCAGTGGGTCCATGCTCCCAGCGCCTTTGTCAATTTTTATTTATTTTTTATTTTTCATCCTATTTTGCATAGGTTCATCGTTTCATCGTATTTTGAAATACTCGTTCGTGCGGTGGTTATTAATGTATCATTGTTGAATACACTTGCACCATTTGAGACAGGGCTTGCTCAGAAAGTAGCTCTGATGCCCGTGCATCCAATATTTATTACTAATCCATGGATTTCTGCTGCGAAGGACCATGGATTGCGTAATGAAATATTTTGCGAAAATATTTGAATATTTTCAGAAATTCTTCGGATGAATCCAAGAATTTAAGTTTGAGATAGGGATCGCTCAGAAGGCAGCTCTGATGCCCGTGCGTCCAATATTTATTACTAATCCATGGATTTCTACTGGGAAGAACCATGGTTTGCGTAATAAAATATTTTGCGAAAATATTTGAATATTTTCAGAAATTTTGCGGATAAATCCAAGAATTTAGGAATAATTAATTTATGACTTTATACTAGTAGAGCAAGCTGTCTAGGAGCATTAATTATTCTGATATGAACTTTCTGGTGCTTTATATCTTTTACATAGCCAGGGTAAACTCGTTATTTGTATCCTGAAAACATCATCACTCTATACTAGCAGAGTAAGTTGTTTGGGAGTTGTCCATCCCGTGATAGAAATAATTACTGAAGTGCTCAGTACTACTTGTGAGATATGACGTTGTCCCGCTGTGAGACTACATATCTATATGCACTCTTAGAGAAAGTATTCTCAATCAGAGGATTCGATGAGAGACCCGTGTCTGAATATTCACGTCTGATTGCTGGATCAGAGGTTTGTATAATTATGGGTTTACGATTTTAGCCTTTGTCGAAAATCCACCATCTACAACGGGGATGATCGACGAGGGGATATTCGAAAATTCGAAGGCCAAGTCTACACAAAGATGAATGCCAGCTACTCGCGCATCTTGAAATAAATCAAGGGTCGTGAAAACCTCGATTGGCCATGGTCTAAGGGGAAGCAACCCCCAAGATCAGAAAAATCCAAGGTATTCTGTGAATATCATTGTTTCAATGGCCACCTAACAGATAAATGTAAGAATCTAAAGATAATGATTCAAAAGTTGGTAGATGCAGGAGACCTCAAACAGTATGTGCAGAGGACGGGCAATGAAGATAAGGCCAAACGAAGCAATCAGGTCCAGCTGCCTGAAGGAAACCGTACCCTCAACACCATCTCATGTTCTGAGTCCACGGGACCATCCCTAACGGCTCAGATAGGTAAGAGACTGAGAAAGAAGTTTGAAGACTATTGTGAGATATACAAAATCGATGGGGAAGAAGTGGACGAGCACGAAAAATGGATGGACGCACCCATGATCTTCGACACGGACGATGTAGAAGAAGATATGGAGGATCACAACGATCCCTGGTTTTCACACTGCCAATCGCAGGATGCAATATCAAGAAAATCCTCATAGATGGGGGAAGCTCTGTTAATGTTCTATTCTATGATACATTCAAATGAATGGAACTCAATGATGAACAACTATTATCTTCATACTACACTATCTATGGATTCAACGGAGCATCCACGAAGCCCTTAGGGGATATTGTCTTGCAAGTAGACGCAGGGCCAATGAAGGTCGATACCCGGTTCAGCGTGGTGGACGCACCCTCACCATACAATGCCATAATCGTTCGAAGATGGGTGCATAAACTCAAGGGAGTGGCTTCTACATACCACTAATACCTTAGGTTTCCAACCCCCCAGGGGGTAATGGAGATAAAAGGAGATCAAGTCACGACGCGAGAATGTTAAACTCTGCAGAATAAGCTCAACAGCGAACAAGATGAACAACGAAAGAACCGAAGATCCCGAAATAAAGAAGCCACGAAAGAAAGATCCATCGATGCTTATCTATAAGAAATCTCTGAAAAATGTCTTTCGAAGGGAAGTACAATTGGAAACACAGAGGCAAGTACCTCGGCCACCAAAGAAGACGAGGAGCCTACCAAATAACAATCAAAGAATATTCCTCTCCTAGGGGAATCAAAACCCACGTTTACACCTGTAGAAGCGGTGAAATAAATAAATATAGGAACTGAAAGAGAACCTAGGATGGTTAAGATCGGAACTCTAATGAATAAGGAGCGTGAAGCATCCTTAATAAAATTGCTCACGGATTACGCAGATGTCTTCGCATAGAAACTAGGGGACATGCCAGGAATCGACCCTAAGACAATCCATCATGAGCTTCACATAAAGCCAGGTACACCACCTTTCAGGCAAATGGTGCGAAAAGTAGCCCCAGAATACCACAAAGCAGTCGAAATGGAGCTTTGAAAGCTACTAGAAGCTGGATTCATCAAAAAAGTCAAATATCCAACATGGATTTCAAACATGGTCATTTTACCTAAAAATAACGGCGGGGTAAGAATATGCATCGATTTCACCAACCTCAATAAAGCGTGCCCCAAGGACAGCTACCCTTTATCAAGCATCGACCAACTGGTCAAAGCGGTTGAAGGGTACGAAGATATGTCATTCATGGATGGATATTCTGGATACAACTAAGTATTCTTGTCAGAAGAAGATCAACAACATACGGCATTCTACACCCCGCATGGCCTCTACTGCTACGTGAGAATGCCCTTCGGGCTCCGAAACGTAGGGGAAATGTACCAAAGGATGGTTGACGCTATCTTTAAGCCATAGATTGGGAATACTTTGGAAGTCTATGTGGATGATATTCTAGTCAAAATCAAGTTACGAAAAGATCACCACCAAGATCTGAAGGATATATTTCAGGCAATGGGGGAACATAACATGAAAGTAAACCCGGAGAAATGCACTTTCGGCGTCACTTCAGGAAAATTCCTCGGATACTTGGTAACAAAGAGGGGCATCTAAGTGGACCCTGCCAAAATTCAGGCCATTACAGGAATGCCATCTCCAAGGAACCTGAAAGAAGTCCAAAGACTCAATGGCTCCCTAGCAGCACTAGGGAGGTTTATATCCAGATCCTCAGGCAGATGCAAGCCCTTATTTAACATCCTTAGAAAAAGGAGCAAGTTTGAATGGACAGTAGAGTGCGAGGAAGCCTTCAGAGAAATCAAGGAATACCTTGTTGAAATCCCCATCTTGCAAAAACCCGATCCCGACGAGGTTTTGGCCCTGTACATAGCAGCAACGGAGGATGCAGTCAGCGCGGTGTTGGTTAAAACCAACACGAAGATAGAACAACCCATCTACTACGTCAGCAAAACTCCCAACACAGCAGAAATAAATTACACAAAGATCGAACAACTCATCTTGGCGTTAGTATGGGCCACCCAAAAGCTAAGGACCTACTTCCTGACCCACTATATCCGCATTCAATGCAAAGCCCCACTAGAGGCTGTCCTTAAAAGCGCAGGAAAGACATGGAGAATTGCAAAATGGAACACTCATCTCGACCAATACAACATCATACATGAGCTCCAACATTCCCAGAAGTCTCAAGTCCTAGCAGACTTCCTGGAAGATCTACCACTAGACAACGACGAATAAATCTTCATCGATGGGCTTAACACAGCAGAATTTCCAGAGGGCAACGAAAGCAAAGATCCCATCTATATTCTCAAAACGACAAACCAAATACAATGGGAAATCTTAGTTGATGGCTCGAAGAACAAAGAGGGAGCCGACATTTGCATCGTAATCACTACTCCCACGGGGGAAAAGATGATACATGCCTTCAGATTAGAGTTCAAAGGGCATACTAACAACATCGTCGAATACGAAGCTGTTGTACATGCTCTACGTCTAATAATAGAAATAGGTATAAAAAATGTACGCTTGACTAGTGACTCACAACTGGTCATCCGGCAAATAGAGATGAAATATAATGTGTATGACAAAACCTTGTCAGCATACATGACATTAGTCCAGACACTGGCACATCAAATGCCAAACATTAAATTTCGGCACTTAAGCAGAAAGGAGCTCAGGCATGCAGATGCTTTGGCATATATCTCATCTATGTTGAAAAATGAAGATTTTGGATCAATCAAAATCACCAGGGTTTACGAACCCTCAGTCTCCTCCTGAGAATTCTGCACTGTAAGCCAAAAGGACAGCACGGGAGAGGAAGTAGTAGATGATAATATAGGAGAATACATCACGGATGACTTTCAAGAGGATGACATCATGACAAGAGCAGATGAAGACAAAGATTTCAGCAAATAAGAAGACTAGAGGTTTGATATCCACCACTTTATCAAAGAAGGAACACTGCCCACAGACCTAAAGCAGGCCAAGAAGGTACAATCAAAAGCAGGAAGGTACGAATTAAGGGGAGGGATCTTATACAAAAAAATCTTTCCTCGGACCCTTGCTACGCTACCTATCCAGAACCGAAGGTCACCTGGTACTAAAAGATATTCATCGAGGGGACACGGGAAATCACAGCGGAATGAGATCCCTGGCCGACAAGGCGAAGACCCAAGGGTATTACTGGCCAACGATGATATGAGACACTGCAAGGATGTCGAGAAGATGCGAAGAATGCCAGCGGTTCGCTAGAAGAATCCACGCACCAGAAATAATGCTAAACTCAGTAGATAGTCCTTGGCCAATCTCAAAATGGGGCATAAACATTGTGGTACCCTTGATCGAAGGATCAGGGAAAAGGAGATTTTTGATAGTGGCCACGGACTATTTAATTAAATGGGTAGAAGCTAAAGCTCTGGCTAGAATACGCGACTCGGATGTCTTCACATTCATATTCCAGAACATAATCTGCAGGTTAGGAATTCCAGCAGAGATTGTCTCTGACAATGGTAAGCAGCTACAAGGCAAGAACGTCGATTTACTATTTGATACTTTCAAAATCAGGAAGAATAAATCAACACCAATATACCCTCAAAGCAATAGCCAAGCAGAGGCCAAAAACAAGACCCTCGCTCTCATTCTCAAAAAATAATTAGACGAGCATAAGGGACGATGGTGTGAACAATTACATAACATCTTATGGGCGTACCGAACAACCCGAAGGTTAGCCATGGGGGAATCTCCCTTTCTGCTCACCTACGGAGCCGAAGCTGTCATCCCCACGGAGATCATCATGCCAACCACAAAGACATAAGCATGGGAAAAGAACCTCACAACGGACATGATGCTGGAAAGACTCGATGACCTCGAGGAAAGGAGAGAAGCATCGTTACAAAAAATGGAGAATTATCAAAGGAAATTAGCAAGGGAGTACAATAAAAAGGTTAAACTTAAAAATTTCGTAGAAGGACAATATGTGTTGAGAACCATACCCCAATATCAACGAGAAAAGAAATGGGGCAAGTTGGCACCAACATGGGGAGGACCCTTTGTCATACAAGATCTCGCGGGAAACGGATCTTATTACCTGCGCAACCTAAAAGGGGAAGTCCTCCGACATCCATGGAACGCTAAATATCTCAAGCCATACCATCCATAGATAGCAGCGCAATCTTGCAACTGCGTGAAGAATACCAGAAGAAGAAAACAATGCATCCCATCAATATGTTTCTATCTCTGGACGAGGAATATCATACCTCAACAAATCAATCAAACAAGCTTTCTTGCAAAAATCCCTGGATAACAATTAGCCTAAGACAATATAAGGGGCAGTGTATTAGCAGAATGAATACCATAAATACACCTACAAATATGCTACAAAAACGACGCACAAATATTGGAAAGATCTCTCAGGACTCCCCTATCAGCGTCTATAAGTGTAAGACCATGGGGAAGACATCCAACAGAAAGATATCTCCAACTATTTTCAGTCAGAGGGTCGACGGAATGGGGACATGTAAATATTAACACCCCATATCCTAGAACGCTGCATCGACCCCCATCGTATGGGAATCCTCTGTCCAAGGATTAGCCAGCGGGGTGACAGGTCTCAAGACGATCACGAAGGTACATACCTTTGACATCGCACTCAAACACTTCGTTCTTTATTTTCACTACCTCATTTGGTTAACTAAAAAACACATCTTAAATAAGGATGTAGGCAAACATGGCCAATAAACGATGATCCATTCCATGAAAGTTGATTACAAGTTCGACAAAATAAGCGGGAAAAAAAAGAGAATCAACAGATACCACGAAAACTCTATAATCAACAAAGACCAACTTTCTATAACTAGCGGAAGAATCTACTTGGATAATTCATCTCCACCAGTGGGGTCTTCCCTCTGCGACGAAGGTACGCTCCCACCTGAAGAAGGCCCCGAAGAACTGGACAGTGCTGGAGGTTTAGGACAACGGGATATTCATTGACAAGGCCATGCTCGGTCCTGAGGTCATGCTCTATCTTAGCCAAAACCTTGTTCGTCTCCTCGGCTAGTTGACAACGAGCCTTGTATGTGATGGTGGTGTTTCGCATTTCGGCCTGAGACAACAGAGTGGACAGACGACTCACTTCCAATGATGCCAAGTGAGCTGCATGTTCGTGATACGTAGCCAGGCCCTGGAAATACGAGGTCTGACCCTCCTGGTGCACCAAGGAAGTTTGAGCCTTCCCTAACTCAGATTGAGCTTTGTCAAGTTTTTCATTTGCAGCGAGAAGTTGTCCCCGGAGCTCAGAAAAACAAAACGAATAATTAGGACTACGAAGTGAAAAATCACACTCGGAAAAGCAAACATATACCTTCGACTCTATCCGAAGCTATTTCACATTCATTAACAAACGCATCCCGAGCCTCGTCAAGAAAGTCATACTCGTCGGAAATTTTCTTATAATCCAGTTGAAGAGTGGAAAGAGAAAATTGACTAGCGTCTAACTTTACCTGCTTCATTGAATCCAAATGACAAAGATAGTTGACTTCGTTATTCAGCTCCTCCATTCCTTTGTTAAGTCTGTACATATTAACTTCAAGATTTCTCTCAGACTCGGACTGGCGAGTTACGTCAGCCCGAGACGCGGCTAAGGCCTTGCTAAGGGA
Organism: Papaver bracteatum; assembly: GCA_023529315.1. Taxonomy (NCBI): domain Eukaryota; kingdom Viridiplantae; phylum Streptophyta; class Magnoliopsida; order Ranunculales; family Papaveraceae; genus Papaver; species Papaver bracteatum. The sequence continues at coordinate 3,689,612 of JAJJWX010001246.1, forward strand.
ACGACCTCGGACCTAGAATCATCTCTTTCTTTGGCAAGACGCTACATATATTTTATTACTTCGGAATCATGAGAGGAACGAGCCTTCCGTAGCTCTTCCTCTAGAAGATTCATCTTGACCGTTAAAGACGAAGCAAGTTCGCGTGCTTCACGGAGATTGTCACACGTCCACAACAAAGTACCATTAAAGAGACGACGGTCTGCGTTATACTTATTTTTCATATCAATTATCTGATTATGCCTCAGATGCCATACCTCGGCTTTGGTGTCCCATATTTCGGCCTCACTCTTAATTTGTTCTACTAGCTCAGCAATACGGGTCTTCAGTCGTTCTCTCTCACTTCGAAGCCATATCAACTCGGGGACTCCACCCACTGAAGATAGGGTGGGGATACTCAGACAGAACACTAATTGATAGAAGATAACAACGTTAATTAAGAATAAAGGAAGCAAACATGTGAAAGACGAAGCATTTTTCGAACACCCTCCAACTCGCTGCGCACCATAGCAAGCTCCATACGAAGCCTTTCTTCTTTGTTTCCCAGTTGTTCCTTCCCTTTAATATGGTTCTTCAACTCACTTATCTCCTTATCTCTGGAAGAGATAACCGCCTCAGCTAGCTCCTCCTCTCTATAACGAAGCTTACCCTCTAACTTAAAATACTTGACCTTAAAAAATTGGTAAAAGTTATGATTGCAGTATTCGCTCCTCATTATCAACGTTTCAGAAAAGAAAGAGGCATCACATCAGAGCACCGTGGGATATCCACAGAAAAGTAAACATGAAAAACACGACGTACCTCTAGCATCCGCTGCTGAGGATAACCATACTGATACCCATAAGCTATGGCCATCATATCAAGAACAGTGAATGGAGGATCAACCACTAGGATAGCCTCCAGCGACCTCAAGTTCTTGTCCCACACCTCCACAACATGATTTGCGGCGGATAATTGCATCATCCGACGAGTTTAGGCATTAGAATTCTTCTCCCCAACAAGTACGGGAGCAGGGTTCGGGACAAACATCAAATGTTTCTTCTTCAGCCAAGCAAGAACAGCGTCGTCACCCTCCAACATCAAAGATTGTGGGAAATCATCCGAAGGGGACCCGGTAGAAGATTCCCCAACAACAGGAACCTTTCCAGCCGCTGCCTTCTTAGCTGCTCCCTCCCCTTCATTGATAAAGGTCCCAGCATCATCAACATCCAAAACCATGCGACCCGAATCCTTCCCTTTGCCAGAGGTGTCCAGCACATCCCAATCATTGTTTGGGGAAAGCAAAGGAAACTCCTCATCAAGACCCATGGCATCATTCACATCGAAGGTCTCCCCTGCAGAATAGACTCGACCAAAAGAGAATTCTTGGACAGTCTTGTCCCCACCACCATCACCAGCAGCGGTAACATTTTCAGCATCATTACCACCAGGGGTACTCTTCGTACCATCAACACCACCACCATCTTTGTGGGTAGGGGGAGAAGTGTAAGTACGTTCCTCTCAGTCGGAAATGTCCTCATCTTTCTCAAAGTCTTCATTAGCATGACTGGTAACCTCCTCTTGAACCTCTGCCTCATCAACAACAACAGTAGAAGATCGCTTGAGACCAATCCTTCTTTTCTTCGTCACCTACAGAACAACAAGGGAAGCAAATCGAATTTTTTTCTTTGCTCAAAAGTCTTTTTTAACAAGGAGAAAAGGGGCAAATATAGGAAGGATCCGCACCTTCACAGTCGCAGTGCTCTTCGAATGAAGAATAACATCTGAACTTTCTTCTTCATCGCCATCGACGACATCAAGGGCATAAGGAAAATTCATACCCTCGAAGTTCAGACGCCAAGAGCAGAAATCTCCATAACGAGTAGGGGAAACCTCACGAGGAAAACTATCAGCAGTAGGATGCCATTCGCGGGGCCCAGGAATCCAACCCCAAGCCCACGGACAAATAATCTCAATAATGGTGGCATGCCATTCGTAGTCATGGTCACGCTTAATCCTCTCACGAGGAGGGAAAATCTTCTTGTTAGCAGACCCTTCAGTACCAGGAACATACTTCAACTTGGCATCGCTCACTTCACTTAAAAGACGAATCTCGCCACGGGAAACAACAATATTACGAAGACCCACACTCCATGGCTTACGGTTCCTACTATTAATATAATCCCCGAAGGAATTATTAAAATTCTGGGGAGTATACCTTTACCTCTCAGCAGGATCGGGGACATAACAAGTCATCATCGTTTCTTCCTTGCTCCGAATGTAGCACTCCTTCAGAGCACGGAGATAATTCCCAGTCAACTGTGACACAGAACTACTATGGGTATTTGTAGAAGAACCCTCACGACCAGCCAATAGGTCATAGTAAAAAGAATTACATGACTTATACAAAGGCAACATAAGACCCGCCTCGAAGGCCCCCACGGTAGTCAGCAAATGAAACTCATCGAATTGATATCTCGAGATAAGATCGTAAGTGATATCATCATCGGAAGCATAGAAGCATACCTCAAAAGCTTGAAGTTCATGCTTCTCCTTAAACATCTCCAGGTCAATATTCTTGAAGGTGACTTTTTTCTTACCAACCGAGACGCTTCGTATAATCGGTGCAGCGTCTTCATCATCAGCAGGGTCTAGCATGGAGTCTTTCGAAGGACTCGTATCCGGGGCTTTCCTTTATGAAGGAACATTCTTAGGCGGTTCAATCTTCGAGGTAGTACCCTTGACAGATTTTCCTTTGAAAAGAGGATGTAGAGGATTCTGCTGAGGCAGCGGAGGAGCCATGGAACGAAGATGCGGAATATCCAAAGTTTCGTTGCGAAATAACCTGCGTGTTTTTAGACTCATCACGTGGGCGAGAAGAAGCGTGGGTAACAACACACCTAGAGCTAGGGGGATCCCTCGGAGGATCTCCTTTCTTGGAAGACGAATATCTCTGACCCGAAGAGGACGAGACCCTTTGAGAACGAAGATCAGCCTGCGAGGCCCTAGAGCCTACTAGCGGAGACATATCCGGGTCTCTACGCAGAGGAAATCTGTGAGGACTAGACGGCGGGGTCTGATAAGGAACCCGCTGATGATCGGCCATGTCTGCGGGACATACAATAAAGATCATCATGGATAAATTTCATAGAGTTCATCATGGATAGCCGATATAAAAAGAAAAAGAAAAAAGATAAAACTAAAAACCCTAGCTGACTTGCGTCGCCGGGAGAAATTCTTCAACTATGAATTCGTAACCTTTGCGATAAAGAACAGGGGCAAGTATATATACTTTTTCGTGTTCTTCATCACAAAGCAGAAAACACAACAGCAGAAGTCGAACTAATAATCAGGACCAAAACCAAAGATCAAACTCTTACCTATACCAAGAGCTTCAAACGATGGGAGAGCACGGCCAGAAAACAACGAACAACAGCAACAGACGAACCCAGAAAATCAAAGACGGGTCGTATTCAAAACAAATGCAGTAGCAGTTAATGGTAGCAACAACAGTTAATGGAATCCAAACAAAAATGAAGAATGAAAACTTCAGGGAAAAAGAATGAAGGACCGACAGAGAATGAAATTTATTTCACATTCTATTTCCCCCTTATAAACACTAATGAAGATTGAAACCGTCCCTTCACCCAAGGAGAAGTTATTGCAAGAAGTTATTGCATAATGGGAAACGCGTCGTGAAATATAGGGGAAGTTATTGGAGGAGTGGGGAATATGCGACGGTTTTCCTCTAACTTCAACTGACACCTTAAGTCAGAAGAAAAGGGGCAAATTGTATGCACATATTTTCACCACTCGCCACGTGTCCTCGGTTAAACACGTGGGAGACATGTGACGCGGAGCATCAAGAGATGATGCCACGTACATACAACCAAGAAATGTGTATCATCAGGGAGGGGCCCTCATCTAGCATATCCAATGGAGCTAAATTAAGGAGTACCGAGACAGAATGTTGATGCGAAGCACTGAAAACACCCTCGAACTCGCTTTATCCCATCTCGAGAGAGGTCCCTGATCGACGGCCAGGACCGAGCTAACTGACACGGATATGACAGGGGAAGGAGAACGTGGTCTAGCGCGTGCAGACGAATCAACCACCCGCATTAAACACCCTGGGTAGTGTACGTGTCAGCCAACCAGAGGAAGACACGACCATAACTTTTCGGTTGTGAGGAAGAAACGATGGGGGCATCGTGAAAGACGAAGAGGTCCGCGTACTGGCACAAAGCACAAGACGATAAGAATACAACGGCCTTCATCAGTGGACTCCACGTCGGAACCCCTATAAATACCCCTCCTCACTAAGAGAGATGAGGAGGTCGATTAAAAAAGGAAGGATGTAGAGAGAATTAGGAAGAGTAAGTAGTTTCCCTAATCCCGCAGCCTCAGTTAAAACTCCAAAGTCATTTGACTATATTTGTAATCAATCTACATACAATGAAATCTTCCCACCCCGTGGATGTAAGCCTTAGTGCTGAACCACGTAAATACTCGTCTCATTTATATTCAACACTTACATTCCGCACTCTACATTCAGTATTTTGTATGATAAGCTTTACATTATTTTTCGGTCTCTATTTACTTTACTATACGAACATTGTTAGTGATAAACATACGATTAGACAAGGACGAGTCCGAAGACTCAGAGTCGATGAATCGGTATGTTCACTTCGCTTTACGCATATTACATCTAATCTGTGAATTTTAATGTGTGCGAACATTGTTTGTGAACACGTAGATGCCATCGTAATTTACGCGTTCACAAATGTTTTGCATGGAGGGTTTTAAGAGAGATAAAATATTAGTATTGATTTGGAAATGTAGGGTGGGAACATTTTCTATTTTAGGGAATGTGAGATTTTTTTTCTGAGGGAGAGGCTAGTCGTCATTTTAGACTGTGTTTGATAACAGAGAAAGGAAACAATTCCATGGAATCAGTTTCCTAGGGGAGGTAAGGAAAGATTTTCCATGAAATTGAGCTTGAAATATATTTAAGGCCACACTTTTATTACAATTCCATGAAAATAGATTTTTGACCAAACAACGGAAAACACGTTATTTCTATGAAATTAACTCCTATCAAACACAGCCTAGGGGAGGAGACTTTTCTTCAGGGTGGGAACTAACGACACAGAGATTGTTGGTAGCTAGTCTTAGGTTTTGATTTTCACCAATATGTTTTTCGTCTTCTTATGGAGTGATTGAGAGTTAAATTTTTGAAGTGAGTTGATCAAGAAGTAAAGTTGATTTTTGAGAAAACAAATTATATTTTTTTCAATCAAAGTGGTCATTGTAGTGCATGGACACTAGGCGGTACAAATGCTTCAAAAAAAAAAAAAAAACTAGGCGGTACAGTAAATTAATTATCTTTCTTGAAACCATCCTTTTGTGAGTCATCATTGTAGTTAATTTAAGCTTTAACATTTCATTTTGATATTATACTTGTGGAATGGATTTGAGGATACTAAATTACAGAGAGAGAATGGTGTGTGGTTGTGGTTCTTCTAAGATTTTTTTTTTTTTTTTTTTTTTTTCATGTTAACAAGTAAAAAATCTCATCCATCGGTGACGAAACAATGCACGTAGAGCATGCGGACTCACGGAATCACGACAGAATCTCTGACAATTCGCCGCACATAGGTGTCTCTCTGAGATCAGCCAGTAAAAAAAAAGTGGTAATTAAATATTTATCCCTATTTTTATGGATCTTCATAAATATCCCTACCAACTATATTTATATCCCTCCTCTTTTCAAGAAGAAACTTATTTTAATTATAATCCCAAAAATACCCTGCATCACTTATTCCTTTTTGATTTTATTTGTTTCACGTCTAATTTTTTTTTCATTCTTTCTTTTTGTCTCTCTCCAGCTTTCACCACCACCTCTGCTACTACCGCCACCTTCGCCGTCGTCAACAAATTCAAGATTCAATCGAAAAATACTGTCATCAACAAATTCAAGATTCAATCGAAAAATACTATCATCGACAGATCGTTCATGTCAAAGAGTCTTCTTCTTATTATTAAGATTAATTTTAAAATCTACATGTTCTCCACCCCAACCTAATCCACCGTTTCTAGAGATTCCATTATCATCCACATCGCTACGTCTTATATTTCCACCAAATCCACCACCTGCAACACCACCTCTTGCTCATAAACAATCGATATCCACTTGATTTCGATATAAAACTTGAATCTGGTGATAAATCAACGAGAAAATAATCTTCACATCCTAATTTCGAGAATGAAAACGTTACATTCATTTTGATTTCTACTGGATTCTGCTTGAAGAACCTTAAATCAATGGTACCGGTATTAGTTCTTATAAAAATTGTATGCGATTGGGAACTAATGATGGAAATTGTAATTAACAATTGGATCTGAAGATTCAATCATCAAAAGCGGTTTAAAAGATAAGTTTTATACCTTATTTTCGTTCTAATTAGTGGCGATTATTAATCGTTGGATTTCGACGAATTAAAAAAAAAGAGGTACATAAGACAAAGTTTTTGGTTAGTTTGATGATTTGTACATGAATTTTTGCACTTGCTTGACAATCTCTATGTAGGAGGCGGTGGTGTTGGCGGTCAGGAGTTGGTGGTAATGGTAATTTATTTCCGGTACCAAAGAAAAAGGGCACACAAATGATGGTGGTGGTGATGATTTCCTGGGTTCTGCATGTCTCAAAAGTTTATTGGTATGTTCCTACTCACCATTTGTCAACTGTTTGGTATGGTAATCTGATTGTTTACACCATCAATGAATTGACGTACTGTACATGGTTTTTAACCTCAGATTGACATAAATCTGTTAAAAAGTAAGGTCATTTTTGGTTGTCCAGTGAATTGGTCACACTAGTTAATTTGTTGGTAATGTTTTTTACTTAATTAGAGGTATTAATCATGTTTATCTCCTTTTAATTTTTCATTTTCTTATACTCCGTCGATAAAATTGGTGTTGGATTTTGGTTTTGGTTGTTTGGTGGTGGTGCTGGAGATGTGTGATTTTATTAGTGGCAGTGTTGGTATGAGTTGTTGTTACAGAGATCGAAGCATGTTGCTGAATGAAATATGATGGTTATCTGGGTTGAAGCAAGCAGTGATATTGGATCAACTATGGTTGTTGATCCATATATTTTGGATCAACTCATGTTGTTGACCCAATTTTTTATTGGATCAACTATGGTGGTTTTGGTTGGAATGATGAAGTTGGTGTTGGATTTTGGTTCTGGTTGTTTTGGTGGTGGTGGTGGTGCTGGAGATGTGTGATTTGTTGGTGGCGGTAATGGTGGAGAGGTACGAATGAGAAATTAGTCATGGAAATAATAGTAGAATGGTGATTCCGGTTGTTGTAGTTGTCGATATTGGTTTTGAAGCTGGTCTTGGAGCTGTTGGTGTTTATGAAGCTACAGGTAATGAAATATGGTGGTTATCTGGGTTGAATCAGGCAGTGATATTGGATCAACTATGGTCGTTGATCCATATATTTTGGATCAACTACTGTTGTTTATCCTTTGAACTCATGCTTTGTAGTTTAAATCATGTAAATTTGTTCCAATGTTGAACTTGTGGTGCAATGGTAGCATGACTGACTCCATGTCAGATGATGCGTGTTCGACTCACGCCAAGTTCACTCTATTTTACATGGATCAACTTTTATTGTTGATCCAATTTTACATGGATCAACTTCTACTGTTAATTCTTTTTTTTGATCAAATATTGTTGGTTCTATTTTTATTTGGATCAACTACTGTTGTTGATACAAAAATATCTAAACCAGCGACGACGACGGCGGTGGTGGCGGCGGCGACGGACTAGTGGTGGATGAGGACTGTTGGTGGTGTAATGGTGGTGGTGAAGGAGTGGTGGTGGAATATTAGTGGTGGTTGCGGTTGGTAGGTGGTGGTGGTGGAATGGTAGTTGAATGTTGGTGGTGGTGGTGGTGAAGTGGTAGAGGAAGAAATTTGTTGTATTTTGAAATAAAGATAAATATTATATGGGTGAGGGTATTAAGGTAATCTAATATTAAATGGATAAGGTTATAAAAAAGTACGGACATATTTATTGTTGTGTAAGGACATATTTATTGGGTATCAAAAGTAGGGACATATAAATAATGTACCCAAAAAAAAAACTAGTATGTAACCCGTGCTATGCACCGGGTGATGTGGGAATTGTCGATTGGTGTGGCGGGGCTTCGCCCCGCACCCATGGGCCGGATGCGTTAAAAAATATTTTAATTAATTTTTTGATTGATAGGAAAGTTTGGTACCCTTTGATATCAATACACATTGGGAATATATCTAATTATGGAAACAAAATAATAGAGATATATGATAAAAATAAATCTTCTCATTACTAAGGAGCCTACGGGTATCAGAGCCCATGGAGAACTTTGGTTTTAGATCCATATTTGAGAAATAAATAGTGATGCTTAAGTGGTATCCCAACAATCCCATAGAATAAAGGATATCCAACCCACGGGGATTTATCAGTTTTTTTTTTTTTACGATTTATGTATAGTACGTAAAAGAAAATATCTGGTAAGGCTAATTTGTTGTCTCGTACTTCCACATCTTTTTGAACTTGTTTTCTGAATTTTACAAAAGTGCATTGTGTGTTACGCGGTATAACTTGCGGGATCCGATCCACGCTGGGTTTATCATTTTTGTGTAGTTTATGTATAGTCTCGCAAAGAAGAAATCTGATAAGGCTATTTATTTATTTTTTGTTACCATTCCTGTTTGATATGTTTTCTTTTCTTGAACTTGTTTTCTGAATTCTCCAAAGATGATTTTCTTGCAGAGAAAATGGTTTACATGTGTAACAAAAATCATATAGTCCTCTAATACATATTTTGAAAATATAGCTCAATTTGTAGTTATTACGTTACTTATTTATTTTATTAATGGGGGACAAAATAGATAATTCTTTGTTGTAATTATTTAAGCTATCCCATAACTCCACCAATATCAATGGCGGCCAGAAATCTAAACTGAAGGGGGCTAAAATAAAAATCTTAAATACGGATGGACTAAATGAAAGATATAAGTTTAGCTAAATACAAAATGTAAGAATAAATCATGTTTTTTTTATATAGGTTTGATTCTTTTATGTGGGTCTGAAGCAGGGTTAGTCAACCTCTGGCTCCTCTACCACTTACCATTATGATGTCATTGGAATCTAAGTTAACATCCTCTAGCAAGATATGAGCATGTGAACAACATCAGATTAGCACACATTCGTAGCAATTGTAATTCTTCCGTTTGTAAGTTGGAAGGATCGAATACCCTATTAACCCTTTCTCCAAATTCTCTTCCAGGTAAAGGTGTAAATCTCCAAAATATTGTGTGCCTCAACATCCCAAGTTCTCAGTACAAAGTTTTATTTATATTCTGCCTGAGGTGGATTGTGATCTCTCTCGATTCCCGGATGTCTTTCTAACCAAATCTTATCCGTATATTTTCTTAATCACATTTGGTAATTCGACGTTCATTCACTTCATTCTCCACATGCATCATTTGTTAGACTTTTCAGTCGGCTATCCGTAAAAAACCAAAAATCAAATGGAAGTATATATCATCATGTTTTATTTTAAAGAAAATCAGCCATGTCCAGGTTTTACCCAACTGCATCAATTGTTAGACATGTCTAGAAGCTAACATCCAGAGTATTAAACCACATAAAAGACATAGGGAAATAAGTTTTTGTCTCTGTTTTTCTGAGATTTTGTACAACTTATTAATTTTGCAGTGCACATTTTTATTTGAACACCCAAGTAACCTGAGTTAACCATGATATCCTGCATTTAGCTATATCTTTAATGATTTAACCAGTAAACAATTATCACCATCCATAATGGGTCGGAGTTAGATTCATATATATCATGGCCCACATGATTCCCATAGCGCAACCTTCGGTTTGGAACCCATAACACAAATTTAAATTGTTAGCATGGGTTTGGAGAGTTGCAACATTTACACAGTTTGTAGCGGCAGCTAGGGATTATATGTTATACCTGAGATTCTCAGTAGTGCGTTTGCACATTCGGCATGGATGCTTATCTGGTTTCTATGAAGCCTATCAGCTTAATTATTTTGCAGTGCGTTTTCTATGTTTTGGTAAATATAGTAAAGGATATGATTTGACATAAATACTGAATAATGATCGCTCTTTAATTGTATCATATATATACAAATATACTAATAACTAAAAATGAACGGTCCCCAACATATACTCTAGCACCTGATGGGAAAATTGACCCCATAACAAATCATATAACAATTTTAGATCCTAAACTAACTAAATTAGTACCCATCAGCCGCTATTGCCACAACCATTAGCACATCGACCCAATTATAGGTTACACATATATATTCAAACTCCTGCCTGCCTACATTTTCGATTAAAGAACATAAACAATAACTAATAAGATAATGAAGATAACAGTCGTATATTGCAAACATATTAGGATAATCTTTTATTATTGCCTTGTCAGATATTACACTAATTCTCTTTTAATGAACATTTCATGCCTCTCCTATCATGGTTCCATGTATGCAAGAGTGAATCAATAAGAAACTATTAATCATACAAAAGATTTGGTACAAACAAAATAATTACCATAATACATTGTGAATTTTGGAAGTTATGCACAATTATACCAATAGTTCATTTTTAAATCTGATAGAAGTTGATTGTGAATTACCTTCCCTACAGAATTTCATGATGAAAACATCAAACACAGTCCATATTTCAACAGAACTCTTAGGCCTTAGCTTTTCCAACCTTCACCTTTCTCATAGTCTATACCTAGATTTTTGATAGACCAAGAGAGGAGTAATCATGGTCTTACATATGTATTAGCTGCAACCACAAATCACTGAAGGATTAATCAATATAATATGGAGCAAAAAATAAAATCTAACTTGGTGACATAATGAGAAAATTAATCTAATAACCTTTGACCTAATATATTAATTGTTGCAAAATTGTTACTACACACCGTCTTTTACAATGTTGGTGCACAAAACCCTAAAAAAAAAAAAATTGGACTATATATGGGATAGTTCAAACACATATCCTTTCTAAGCTACAAAAACGTACTACCGGCTTATAATTATTAGCTGCATTTTTGAATCTCATTGAATTCCACCTGCACCGAGAATCCGCAGGGGGAGCATTTAATCCATAATGATCTCTCTTAGTTTGGTATATATGTTCATGGTCCCGAGTGAATGAATTATGATCATAGTTATTTACTGTACATTTGATTGTATGTCATCTTCATATCTAGTAATTTCAGTGTGGTAGATATCATTGTCAATTTTCTTGGCTACATGGGAGGTTTGGGGACATAAGTCATCACCGTAAGTGTGGTTCAATCCTTGCCGAGGTATGATTGACGAAAACAGTGGATACCACCTAGAAATAGCTTCAGCTTCGACTTCACTTCTTTTCTTCTTATCGGCTTCTCATCTCTTCTTATTCTTTTACATATGTCTGGAAAAAAATAATTCACTATCAAGATGGTGAGTCATTGAACAAAAAGAAGGTTGTCGAGAAAATCTTCTTAAATCACTTTATAGTTCCTCCTGCACTCGTAAGGACCAAGATATCCTTCGGTGTACAGTTTTATACATGATACACGTCACGAACCATATATCTACTTAACTACGTTCGTTCTCAAAGTAAAATTCTGATAGTTATATACACAAATGCATGATCATACTCACAGCAAGCACTCCACGTGTAATAACAATGAATATTTCATATGATATGCAAAAATACAGAAATACCAAAATGTGATGTATTGGTAAAAATAAAAATCGTCTACTACATCCAAATTAATGTACTTCCAAAAGGATCAAATATATAGCAATATTTTTATTTTCAAAAAATAAATAGGAAAATCATGTTATGGAAGTATAAAACTTCCATAATATATGAAAGAAGTGACAGTACCTTATTATGAAAATTCCAACTTTCCTCTTAACAAATGTATCGATATTTGTTGATTCAACAAAGTGCATGGTGTCCTGTAAAATGAGATAAACAACTCTAAAATCTTCTGAAAAGGAATTAGAAAGAAATAGTGTGGAAACAGACCTTCATGAAGAGAGGAGCACAATCAGTACACATTGGAGGTTTCTTAGACTAAGTTTAAGAGCATGAGTAAATCAACAATGATGAAAGTACATACATATCTTCAGGTACCATTGCTGAATACCTAATAATCATCAATCAAAAAAGACTATTAAAAATTTAACAACCCTAAGAAAATCCAGAGAAAATGATTAATTAACCACTACATATCGACAAAAGGCTTGTGTAAATTCAGGTTGGCTAGCTGTAGCAAGGGGTAAATCGTTGATCTAATTGTATTATGAATTTCCGATATGAATGTAGCTGTATTATGAATGTCCAATATGAATTTAGTTTCGGCAAATCATTGATTTAACTTATAAGTTATGAGTCAAACAGTCCTAATTTGAGCCACTTCAATCGTAAATTATCCAATAACGTACTGCGCATATACTGCACTGACCATGAAGGCTAAGTAAAAGAGTGTATATAAAATTGGAATTCTTTTGTAACCTTCTCGATAAAAGTTGGAGAAAATATATCTCTAGAGAAGTCTTTTTGCCAAGACCATTAATAATTAGATAATTAGACATTCTTGGAAAGTAATATAGCTTTGTCTAGTTGACAAAGAAATAAATTTTTGGATAGTATAATATCAACGTTATTATGCAGGATCAAGCTTCTGGTAAGTCTTCCAAAGGTCAAAAAAAGTTGAAAACTAGAGCATCTGATAAAAAGAATTAGTCTACACATGTACATATGACCAATGAAGCCTTATGGTCTGATATTTGTATACTCGCAAAAGTTCAAATATCAGGCAGTTTAGGCTTGAACTGCATTTTAACATCTATGCTTATTTTTTGGTATTTCATTTAAATTCCTTTCGTGTCGTTGTGCCCACCAGTGTCGATTCAAGTGCAAAGGATTTAAAACCAAGCATAGAAAAAGAGGCTGATTATAAATCTATCATGTGGATTAAGCAAATAATTATCCAAGGATTACATTATCCTCACCTCCAAAACTAAAACTGAATGTAAAGGTCTTTGACCCGTCCATGACCTTGAAAATCCTTTCTCCGGACATTCTTTTGCATAGATGTATCCTCCACAGAGTGCAGATGTTGTTCACGCTTAAGTTATGTTGTTATGTTTTATGAATTCCTGCAGAATGTTCACGTGTATTGATTCTAAATCCTTTACTTGTTAATGCTTACAGGACAAAGGATGAGAAAAGCAAAATGAGAAATGAGCATTCTAGAATTGTGTTGCAAACAAACAAAGGATGAGAATATAAAAATGAGAAATGAGCATTAAAGAATTGTGTTACAAACCCATATTAGCTATTAAATCAAATAATATTTGTATAGTTTGAATAATAACAATAATAATACCATTTTTTATATAAGAACTGGTTTAACAATGAACAATGACCCGAAAGTCCGGTCTAAAAAGAAGCTTATAATCGACAATAGACACCCATACCTGCAATATTTCAATATATTTCACTATTTTCCACGTTCATAGCCTCGTCTTTGAAGGGGATTTTTAGCCTCTTGTGCAGCAGGCTCTTGAGCATTTGTTACATTCTGCAATAACAAAAACACATAAGTTTCCCAACTTTAGTTAAGTAATATGAGATTTTAAATGAAAACTTACAATTATCTGGAAACCAAGAAAGAAAAATAGATATTCTGAAGGTTAATTATAATGATGGCATTGAATGTAATGAAAAGCATGCATCTGGATGCCAACAATTCCTCATACATGTAGCTCTTTAAAATAGAAACATTGGTAGAGTTAGTCCATACTCTAACCCAAAGAAAATAATTTGGAGAACCTCTCTTAAAAAAATTATATAACAGCGAATAAAGAAATAAAGAACTAAATATAACAAATTTGTCAGTTACCATCTCAGTTAGAGTATACTTCCTAATATAAGAGTCTGTTGTAATCCCAAATCATAGGTATATGCATCTTGACTCAAAAAAGAAACCTCCCTGGGCCTGAAGACTCTTCATGCTTCCTCGACTTTGATGCAAACTTGTCTATCTTATTGCATCCACATACTTGGGCTATGCTCCATACAGTTAGGAAGGTCGAGTAATATGTAAATAAAATTCGAGAATAGTAGTTTCATGTGTGCTAAACAAACCATCTATCCAATAAAACCAATTACAGTGGATTGAAGAATAAAACATCGTAGCAGTTCTATTGAAACATTAAGCCGAAAGAATTAACTACAAAGGAAAGAAATGGTACGGCGATTGCTCCTACATGTTGCTAGAAGAGTAAAACATCATCATAGTTCCATTAAAATATTGAAAAATGGGTGAGCAATTTTAAAAGATCAGTCAAAAACTGTGTAATGTTAACTTTGATACAATACATTCTCAAAGAAGAGCTTGTTATTACTGGTCCACATGAATCCTGTGCAGTTTATAACCCTTCAACAATAACCCATAATTCGGTACACAATAGAGTCCCAAACTACACGTAAAGAAAGAAAAAGAATCATACAAACGCATTCTAAGTAACAATAGTTTATCATTACTGTTGCATGTCATGTCTAGGAAACAACATTTGGCAATCCATCTCCGACTAACCATAAAAAGTAAAAAATATTGATATTGACTGAACAACAAAACCAAAAATAGAAAATATCATCAACTAAGAAGAATCAAAGAAATCATAAGGTGGTGTACGAAAGAAATCACAAAACTGGACAAACCATGATCTGTTACGTCTTGATAGTAGATAGTACTCACCTTTCTATATGCCCGCTTACGAATTCCTTATTGTAATTGCTGGGCCAGTTAGCAGACTTGATTCAAAGTGCGAAACATTTCTTTCACATGCACATGAGATCACTGAACGATGTATAAACTATTCTTGGAGGTGATTATTAATTAATACTGTATAGTCCTTAAAAGTTGCTCTCTTTAGTCTTTTAAAGTACATACCTGCGTTGAAATTTGATGATACATGACATAATTACACATAGGCTTAATATGCATGCATTAATTTGATTTGATGTGTATTATCTCTATTTGGAACACAATATGGAATAGTTCAATAGTGAAGTCACGTTGCATTGATCTATGTCTTAGAGTTTATCCATCTTATAATTAAATGCTCACTATATGTTTAGCTTGTACGTGCTGAATTACCTTGGTTGTACTTTCGTATATCTAACTAATCTTTAGTCCTTAGATTCCTTCATGTCCCATTCTTTCTATTGATGTTTATGACATGTTAATCTTAATTTTAATACTAACATAATCATCAAAACAGCTTGCACATAATTATGTAGCTAACCCCAATAATTATCAAGATTTTTTTTTTTTTGAAGCATGATAATTATCAAGATGGTTATATTTATCTTGCTGGGTTTTTGGTTTTTGCTATATTTATCTTGCTGGGTTTGACCTGATCGCATCTCAAACCTTACAAAGCGAAATAAAAATGTCCGGTAATTTTGTCGCCAAACAAACATTTCGAGAAATTATAGAATCTTCTCTTTCTTTAAAGATATGGTTACTCAATCCAAAAATCATGGAGATATAAATCTACTTAAACAAACATTATAATGAAACACCAAACAAAAGTAAAAAAACAGAGAAAAAGTTTCACAACTTACATATATTTTAAATTAAAATGCAAATATACCAATACCAATAGATAGATATCAAATCACTTGCTTAAATCAACAGACATCTGCCGGCTACCTCTACTGGATTTCATACGATAAAAAGTAAAAAAAAAAACATTATCTAGGAAAAAGTACATATGACAAAATGGTTATTTTTAACATGTTTATTCATCAATAAGACACGCAAGTTTTTTTTACCAAAGATGGTTGTTTTTAAAGAAGACTGAGTTGAGATATACAAAAAACTGCAACCATATTATATTGTACAAATTATCCAAAACTCATAGCATAGCTGATCTGGAAGAACATAGATACCAGTATTGTCAATTCATTGAATCTCTTGAAAATCTCTTAAAGCAGTGCCCACTTTGTGGGATGGGGCTCTCATCCACTCAAGCAAAATTATTACAAAATCTACTTGCATCTAGCAATTATCAAGAACTGGCCCTGAGAAACACGTAACCAGGGGACAATCGTAATCTATAATTGCATCACATAAAATACAAAAACCAAAACCTACGCACAAAGCAGACCAATGCCAAATCAAACCTTAGTCACATGTTTGCAGAAAAAAACCCAATTTTCCAAGATATCCAATCAAGCAATAAATTGTTTGCATTCAAATGGTTATATGCAAGCTAGTATATCCCAACACGCCCTGCAAGATATGACGTTCTAATATCAGCAAAAGCGTAACAGCTGTAATTATCACTTGACTTGATTTTGATCTAGTAGAGACAATAACAGATACACAAAACAAATATTAATGGCGCTTGTCTTAAAATAGAAAACACTAAACAGACGTAACAAAGAATAATATTCCCAAATACCCAGTCATTGTATACAAAATATGCCTGTACCACATCATTTTCCTCCTACTTCAACAAAAGACACCCGATATCTACATTATAATTTGATAAATCTTTCATCTTACATAAAGAAGTGGTAGGGTTGATCGCCATGTATTGTAAGTGTATAATACCCATGCAACAGAAGCAGAACTAAAATGGCAACAATGAAAAGATCAAGACACCTGCTTAGAGACTAACTTAACTCTACACAGCAACAAAAAAAGACTTGAGTTCTTAGTTATATATTCTTAAGCTTGTTATGAAGAGAGACCAGCATTACCATCATCAGCATCTACCTTGTGAGTCACTGCATAGAAATTATTTTCCATTCTTTGCCAATGCTCGAAATTCTGTGCTTGTTATTTCTTCTCACCTTCAGCTGTAGATCTGTTTAACCACACATGAATAAGCAATAAAACCCAGCAGTTGAACATCAAAAGAACCTCAAAACATATTAATGGATCAAACAATATAAAAAAAAAAAATTGCAGTCGTTGGAAATTGTTTGAATATATTCACCTAAAATAAGCTTCTACAGAACCCAACTATTTATTTTAAAGCACACAAACAAAATATTAATTAGAGTTTAATCTCTTTTGGAGAAGAGAGGCAAAGGGGGTATGCACTCTCGGCATATATCCATTAACCAGTGTATTTCCACTTCAAAATTATGAATCAGATCAGAAAAACTTAAAATCATACTACGTTATACATACGTGAGACCGGACATATCATAGTTGTACCCAATTCCGCGGAACACTTGTAATAGAAATGGAGATGGTTAGTATACAAATCAAATCAATGTATCTATCCTTGATTTTGATAGTGAGATCGAGACAAAACTCGGTCATTCGACCTTCAATTTGTTGAACCCAAGGTCCGAATTTTTACCTGTAGAAATCCCTCTTAAGAACACCTTCTTTTGGAGCAGAAGGTTAAGCATATATGGATGCCATCTAACCTGCGTATACACCTCTGTTAATCAGCAAAACTAACATGGCGAAAGTAATTAAGCAAGAGATCAGGGATGGAAAAGGAGTACCTCAAAGTCGAATTGATCCTTCGATGATTCAATAACTTTATCCAAATTCTTCTTGCCTACAAAACACCATGGACACACTGACATCAATTTTGATAAGCTTTTTCCCTCTGGTATTAGCCATGAGATACTTTGTGTATCTGGAGTAAAAGAATCTCATCAGCACAATAAACTCCTAAACGATGAACACAATTGACTGAAATTAATCGAATTATCTTCTTATTTTCTACCGATCAAAGGTTTTTGTCTATACAATTCAAAGTTGAAACCATTAAATTCTTTGAAATCTCCAAATATTTACAACACATTTCCGAAATCCATTTTCAAATTAACGAACAATTGAAGAGAAGAAATTCAATAATCTTTACAAACTTGGAGATCAAATTCAAAGAGAACAACTTACACTTAGAAGAGATCTGTTGATGTTGCAGAATGGAACCACACAAATCCAAGGAATTTCAGTTATCTCTAGGGAGTTTTTGTTGGTTTCTCAAAATATCAATAGTATATATGCTGGTTTCAGACCTAACAAAACAATTTATCCATTAACCTTAAGCAAGACCTACTATTACAGAAACCATCTTGGTGAATAGCAATGGCTATCACCCACCCTAGTTCACTCGGTACAAATCAAGGGAAACTCGGTACCAATCAAGGGAAATAAGAAGTAAATCTACAATATCAAAAATGCAAGAAGATAATGCAATAAGATAATGAACTTTATAAATAACCATTAAAAGAGTCGTACCGTCATGGGAGAACAAACAACTCGAGGACAATAAACAAACCTACAGAATCAGAAAAACGTTACTGCGCATGATTTTTTGAGGGGAAGATCATGAACAAACAACTTGAACTCGAGCACAAACCAAGTATTGTTTATATATACTTCCGTAAATTGGTCACTAAGAAATTTCTCTAGTTCTTTCACTAAATTTAGCATAAGATGCCAAAGAATCTACCGATATATTTGGCATATATATATATATATATCTAGATTATAATATGGGCGAATATTGTTTCTACCGGTTCTTAAAATTAGCAAAAATATCCAACATGAATGGTGTAATCTATTTTAGTCTCAAACAACCTCAAAAAAAATATTTTCGTACGAGTTATATATGGTTACATTTCCTTAATTATAATTTCCCACATGGAAATCTTGCATGAGAATATCTAAAAATATCTTGATATCTATAAACATGCATGCAACCGTATGGTAAGTAATTTATTTCAAATATCGAATTAACAAATATTTTTTTATAAAACATCAAATTAACTTAAAAAGAAATCCGTGCTATTTAAGTAACTCCTTGTTGCAAATCTAACAGTTAGCATTTTATTAAAATCATGTATATGGAAATTCTCGGATTTCTTCAATTTTTCGTTTTTTACCAAATATTTTCGTAGATTTTTTAGGTTTTGTTATATATGGCATTTTATTTATGGTTAATCTGAAGGCCTGGATTTTATTAAAATCATTTTTTGTTAACAAATCCATGATTTCCATAATTAAGCCGCTCATATATAAATGAACTTAATAAAAATAAAAATATGAAATATTTAAGGGAGTTTCGTCTATAGCAAATAATAATTCATGATTTCGAAAATATATGTCACTGATTTACGAAAATATGATTTTCATATTATTTTTTGTTAACAAATCCATGATTTCCATAATTAAGCCGCTCAGATATAAATGGACTGAATAAAAATAGAAATATAAGATATTTAAGGGAGTTTCGTCTATAGCAAATAATAATCCATGATTTCGAAAATATATCTTACTTATTTACGTCACCTCTTTTATGGTTATCAATGAGATATTTAAGGGATATTTTTTTTGTTTTTGGTTAAAAAATATGATTTTCAAGATCTTTTCTATATCAAATAATAATATTTCCGTCTTTTTTTTTCTTTTTTTTTCTACATCTCACGGCCCTAAATCCTGGCCCTCCGTTATTGATTCGATTTTACGACATGGATTTTATTAATATTATGTAAACGTGGTGTAAGAATTTTTAAAAAATCTCAGCCAATCAAAACCAAGGGTTTCGTCTACCCACCAACATAAAAGAGGGTGGACGCAACCACTAAATTTGGAGCATCCGATCGAATCCACGTAATTAGAAATTGACGGCCACGAAATGTAAGGAGGCTAAATTTGATTTCGGCCAATCAGGAACAAGGGTTTTGTTCACCGGCCAATGGGAGAGGAGGTTACCGCAACTCTCAACGTGGTGTCCATGATTTCCATAATTAAGCCGCTCATATATAAATGAACTTAATAAAAATAGAAATATGAAATATTTAAGGGAGTTTCGTCTATAGCAAATAATAATTCATGATTTCGAAAATATATGTCACTGATTTACGAAAATATGATTTTCATATTATTTTTTGTTAAAAAATCCATGATTTCCATAATTAAGCCGCTCAGATATAAATGGACTGAATAAAAATAGAAATATAAGATATTTAAGGGAGTTTCGTCTATAGAAAATAATAATCCATGATTTCGAAAATATATCTTACTGATTTACGTCACCTCTTTTATGGTTATCAATGAGATATTTAAGGGATTTTTTTTTTGTTTTTGGTTAAAAAATATGATTTTCAAGATCTTTTCTATATCAAATAATAATATTTTCGTTTTTTTTTTTTTACATCTCACGGCCCTAAATCCTGGCCCTCCGTTATTGATTCGATTTTACGACATGGATTTTATTAATATTATGTAAACGTGGTGTACGAATTTTTAACAAATCTCAGCCAATCAGAACCAAGGGTTTCGTCTACACACCAACATAAAAGAGGGTGGACGCAACCACTAAATTTGGAGCATCCGATCGAATCCACGTAATTAGAAATTGACAACCACGAAATGTAAGGGGGCTAACTTTGATTTCGGCCAATCAGGAGCAAGGGTTTTGTTCACCGGCCAATGGGAGAGGAGGTTACCGCAACTCTCGATGTGGTGTGAGAGATGTGGTTGGGTGTTTAGGTTTTGATATTCCGATCAGTCTTATAATAATAAACCTTCTTCCACTGTAATCTTTGTACGGATTGACATGGTTGCATTAGTTGTTAGAAATGGTGTGTTGTAATGATATATGGATAGGTGGTGCCTGTGCCGAGGATACACAGATAGGTGAGGCACGACCCAAGGATACTCGTGCATAGGATTTGGCGATTCTCGTGCCGAGGATACACGGATAGGTGAGGCATGACCCAAGGATACTCGTGCATAAGATTTTTCGATTTCCGTGCCGAGGATACACGGATAGGTGGGACATGATCCAAGGATACCCGCTCAAAGGAAATGGCGGCGCCCGTGCCGAGGATACACGGATAGGCGGGGCACGAGCCGAGGATACTCGTGCAAATTAATAAGATTGGATGGATTGTGTTGCAAGGTGTGAAGGCGGTTGGAAAGCTTCGGTAATGAACTACGTCATGCTTGATCCCTTATTGGGTACGTAGGCATCCGCTTTGCGGTTCAACATTTTCTCTATAAATGGAAGTATTTTGTCTATTTTTCTCTTATTCAAATGAACATCGATGAAATGTTAATATTTGTTGTACTATGGATAATTTTTGAAGCTAAATAAATGGAAGAAAAAAAATGTTAGTTTTTGCTCGTTCCGATTCGTAACGCTAGGAGTTTGAGGTGGGTTTGACCCTGATCTAAAACTCGGGGTGTTACAGTATCCATACAAATTATAAGACTACCTTAATGTTGTTGTCTTCGAACTTAGGTGGTTTTAAAATGTTACGGTTGTTTCTGTTCTTTACGTGTAGAAGTGGCTCAAGAGGAAGCATGATCATAGGTATTTATACTTAACTAGGTGCCTAGAAGCCAGTCACCAATGCCTCCCTTGTAATAGCACTAGTGTGTAACCTGTGCTACGCACCAGGGCTATTGAGAATTGTCGATTTGTGTGGCGGGGCTTCACCCCGCGCCCGTTACTCAAATGCATTTAAACAAGTTCAAAGAAAATCTTAATTAGTCCCATTATTTTTAATAGATACCTCAAACTATAATTTGAGTCAGAACGCTATATGTATAGTTTAAAATGATTTGTAAAAAGTGAAAGTATGAATTCTAGATACGTCTATTATATACACCTTTGACAATAACAACTTAAAGCATCAACTAAATCTTTTATATATATTGCAATAGCATAAATGAAATGTAACCAAGCTGGAAAGAATTTTCAAACTTCATTGATTGATCAATTACCAACCCGTTCACCACTGTCCATCCCGCACCATCAAACAAATAAAAATTAAAAATACCTAATTTCTTTTAAGTTGCTTGGGTCTGGTCTAAATCAACATGAGAACAAACAATTAGCTTAAATTAGAAACTACACAAAGTATAATTAAGGCATAAATGCCATCTAATAACTGTAATGAATCAATTTAATTAAAAATTGTCACAACTTAAGCCTAAACTTGATTATTTTCCTTAAATAATTACAATAAAAATTCATTTAATTCAAAATTGCCACAATT
This sequence comes from Papaver bracteatum, assembly GCA_023529315.1. Lineage (NCBI taxonomy): Eukaryota > Viridiplantae > Streptophyta > Magnoliopsida > Ranunculales > Papaveraceae > Papaver > Papaver bracteatum. The sequence continues at coordinate 3,711,748 of JAJJWX010001246.1, forward strand.
TAAACCTAAATTTGATTATAGTCCTTGAAGGCTAGATATCAAATTCCATATCTTTATATTTATGTCTGCAATTTTTCTCATTATGTGTTAATTTCTTTCTGGTTGGATTAATCAGCGGCCCTGCTTATTTGTGTTTCTTGTTGTACAACTAACATTTATGAGTGATTTTTTTCTCACTCGCAGAACTGTAGTTTTGTCTAAAAATAAAATAAAAATATCAAAATCCCATATACTAACCAACAAAGATTAGGTAATATAAAAATACATGGAGCGCAAATGCACAAAGCTTTCACTTTCTTAGATTAACTGCTAAATGAGGGGCAAAGCTGATAACAGTTTAAGAAAATTAAACTTTTATTCATTTAAGTATAATAAGTTTGTTTTGATACATAAAATTTAATATGGTGTGGAAGTTCTTAGAAACAACACCAACCCACTTGAAATACATAGCCATAAAATAAAAAAAAAATGACGAAAAATAGTTACATAATCGGATGACCCCTCTTCATGGGTTTGTTTTCTATTGCTCATCAATAATCTCGGTTGATGCACCTTGCTCGAGCATTGCATGATCAAAACACCTATATTTTCTAGAAAAGTTTAAACAAATCAGAGACAATTGGGCAAGTTTAAAAAAAATAATTATCTCCTTGGACGATGCTGCTCATAAATTTTCCTTACTTCCCAAAAAAATATTTACTAATTTTTTTTCCAGGGAGGTAGATTTTTCTCAACCTAATCCAAAATATTTTCTTAACCACACACTTATCAGATTTTTTGTTCATTTTACATCAATCTTGCAGCCAAAAATGCTTCCAACTGTTCCATATGTTGGACAAAAAAGAGCACGCAACCAAAAATGCTTCCAATTGTTCCATATGTTGGAAAAAAAAGAGCACATCCAAATTCATTAAGCTAAATTAACATAAGACACAAAATTTGTCAGCAATAAGATAAAAACATTTAGCATATACTCCATAAAATTCTTTGACCATTCATCACCGTCAACATGTAAGCTTTTCACTCAAATAAGTCAATAATGTCAATTGGTATAGCCTTAGTGATGTCTAATCAATGAGTCAATTTTCTAGGAGATCATATATCTAATGATGGAAAATAGTTAAATTATTTTTTATCTGAAATATCATGAGGCAAACTTTAAGATATAGTCAAGAAATCTTAGATTTCCCTTCTAACTACGAATATCTTTCATAGTTCCAAAATTAACACCAGTCCATGTCGAATCAGTAAGTAGGATCCCACTATTTGATGATGTTTGTCAGTCGTATTTTTAAGTCAACTGATTTTACACTTTACAAACTATACAAACTATATATAAGTAATAAGTATAGATGGGAACTGTTTGGGGTTTAAGCAGCTCAACAACTAACAACATATCACAGAGTATTTTAATATCATTTATTTGTGCAAGAATTTCCTTTTACTCCAAAGAAACCATCATGACTCCACTCTATTACATCCCTATTTACTTAGGCAGAATCTCATGGACCATATATATATATATATCCAAAAGAACTAATACAACATCAATCCTTATAAATTGGAGCTTAATCCCCAACCAGTGTTATGAAGTCAATCCTTTTTGGATTCAATTTTGTATCCTAATCTCCATTGTTTCAATGGAAGTAACATCAATTTTACTCCATATTTCTCTCTGGTATTTGATTTAAAAAACAAATCAATCATTCATAATTTCGTATCACTAATTTATTTTCCATACCGACCTCGAAAATCTCTCGCAACCCTTGGCAGCTGAGCATTGAACCATGGCTAGCAGTGATGGCAAGGAGCTTGGTTCAGCAACTCTTGGTTTAGTGAGAAATCTTGGATGTGAAATGAACTGAGAAACACAATTTGTAAAAGCATAATAGTTTAATACCAGGACATGAGTACCAAAAAGGAAGTCTTACAGTTAAACTTACGGATTTCGAATTTGTTATTTTATTAAATTTCCCCGTAACCTACGGTTCCTCTGACATTAGTGAAAATATTGGTTTCTTACATCCCAAGCATCCTTGCTAAGCTAAAATCATAATGTTCCGCATCCATTGTATCTATCAGAAGGATATTTGTACAAATACGAATCTTAACCTCATGTATGAACAAATTGAAAACTTTAAAAATAGCATTCTTTGAACATCTAATAATAAAATCAAAATATAATATGAACAAAGATGGAATCAAAATATAATTATCTCAAATCCACATGAAACTTAGATGCCCATACATTAAAATAAATAGGAATACCTATATGTCGACGAAAAAACTGCGATGAAATCAGGAGAGATGTCTTATGGTAATCTTTGATTTACTCTGGCCATCTACTAAATCCCAAGGCATCTATCATTTCAGATAGTGAACTATGGATAATGCATAAATATTTTAAAAAGGTTATAAGCATAAGTTACACAACTCATTCCCAAATTTAATTATACCATGGGTACCAAAGTACCAAGGGAAGCAACATATCCTCGGGAATCGATCATTGATGTGGATTCTACCTCATGAATTTCTCAATCTTCAATTGCAACAACTATTCTCGATACTAAAGCCGCCAATGAAACCTGCATATAAATTTAAAATATTAAATTGCTATATTTACTCGAAATTGTCCATAATAAGTTATCCTTGTACTTGACTGTCATGAAATCAATAGAATTTTTTTTCTATCAAAATATTAATTTGCACTATAAGTGAGATCCGCTATCAAGGAACACAATACAATCATCTCATTAGACAACCTAATACATACTATAAAGCCTTTGATATGGCTAGATTACTCATATAGAAACTTAATTACAATCAGATGAGTTCTTGTTTGGTATGAACAACTAAATATCGGCCACAATATAATCGAATAACAAATGGTCAACATTGGATTGTAAAATCTCCGTTTCAGATTAAATCTACATATATAAGAAGAAGAAAAGGATTGTAGTGACAACAACGAATCCATTGAAATGCACAACAGATTATTGGTTGGGCATGAAATTTTACCCATCGATGCAGTGGTTTTGATCCGTATGTTTCTTACTGTTGTGGTGTTTGCTTTTTACGAACTTCAATTGGATATTTTTAGATGCTATATAAGCAGTTGTAAATGAATGTTCTATTAAATTCATTAAATAGTGGTTGTGAGAGGACTTGGATGCAAGCAATGCATAAAATAAAGTGCACAACGTCTGTAATGATAAATGTATTATATGGGACTGGAAAAACAAACAATTTATCAGCATATTGAAAAATTAAGATGTTGCAAAATCCATCAGATCGCAAGGTAAAATAAGATGATAATATGGAAAATCAAGCAGGTGCAATGTAAGCTAATAAAATAAAAATGCGAAATTTTTTAACCTAAATATATGCAGTGCAAGCAAGGAAAAAAAATCAAGATTTTCACTAAGGGAGAAGACCACCCACAGTTGGTCCAAATAATAAATTATATATAAGTATAGTCTTACATGCTCACATTTTCAAAAAATTTGAGTTAAGCAGGGGCACTATGGAGTAAAATGTACCATCTAACCCAAATTATATGCTAGTATTTTTGTGTCCAAGCACATATGTTTATTATAGCAAACACGTTTAGACATATAAACACTACTATTTTCCTTCATATGAGGAATATGATATGGCTCTATGAGAGTCGCCTAAACATCTATTTCATACTTTTTTGTGTAAGAAATACATAAATTACAGCGCTATAATTACACAGTTCATGTAACGTCGCATAAAACACAGTTTCACATGTATGGATTTATGCTTCTGATCATATCAAGAGTTGGTTCCATCTGCCCGAATTCTTGGCAACATAGTTTCGAAGAAGCAAGATCGAAATCATTGAGGGAGTATTTTTCACATCAAATTCTATAAGGATTTTGAGGAAACATACATGTTATGTTGCCGAATCCTGGATTGAATTTCTGGGAGCTTATAATAATGAACTGCCAAAGAGACACAAAATTGCAGTTCAGTTTTTAGCAAACCGCCTATGTTCAAAGGTTGAAATAAATATTTCATTAATTTCCAATAGAAGAAACTGTGAAGAGTAAAAAGTGAAAGGTACGTGACATGGGGAAGGCACGCTTTAAGTACATAAAAAACAGATCCAAGATGCTTAGGCTAGAAAGCACCACATGTGTACGTGTATGCTTAGTTACCAAAGCATACATTGTAAATTCAATGCTTCTTCCACTCTATAAAGGTGTTGCATCATGTGCATAAACAATTTTTTCCCATTGTCATGGAAGCAAAACCAAACTGCTAGCCCTTCAAGATACGAAGATAACCTCAAAATTAACAACTAATCAATAACCTAATACAAATACGTAGTAGTTTTTTTATTTTAGAGCAAGAATACAAATGCTTCCAAAGTATATTGTACAAAATCATCAATCGAAGTTGTAGGTTAGATAACTCCGCAGCTTATATAGGTATATATAAGTACGTAATAGTTATTTTCATCGATCGTTGTAGATTAGGTAACTCCGCAGGTTATGTAGGTATATATAAGTGAAGTCATGGTATTCGGCTTGTAATTTTTTATGTCCAAATCCATCACATATGCAGGAAATTATGTAAATGTAAGAAAACTCTAACCTTATAAAACAGAACATTTTGGTTAAGAAAGAAATTACATGGCATGCATTGGATATTTTGGCTGAACAGCCTGAAAATGGAAGTCACTACAATTATGCAAGTTCACCATGATATTATAAAAACCTGCAAGTCATGGACCCTGCAAAATTAGTTATTATGTTAGCTGCGCACATCAGAAAAACATGAAGAAAAAAAATCATACGAACTAGCTAAAACCCTAACCAAGACTATCAGAGTTATACAAAAATCACTATGCAACTGTAGCTTATGCAAAAGATGAGAATTACCTAAATCCTTGACATGTACCACATAATAAATCATGAGCGAAAAAATCCAAACAAAGGAATCATGAGCGAGACTGGCAGGAGAAGAGTGCTTCTCGGTTAACCACAAACCGATCTATTTACATCTAGTGATTACAGCTTTATGGCTTCGTATGTGTTTCCTAAGCATTAATAATGAAGTTGATTTGTATTATCAACTTTCTCAAAAGCAGGTAGAACTTTTCTCATATGAAATTGCATTCAAAACCATAACGCTAAAGTTGTATATAACAGGTCCCTTTTCCACCCATCAATCCAACCAAAATCACTTGCCCTCGTAAAGATGATGGGAGACCCAACATTACATACATCCATGAAATGATCATAGTTATGACACAAGATAAGGTTTAATGGACTTTTTTTTTTTTTTGGAAGCGCACTATGTTGCCCAAAATTATATATCAATTTAGGAGTTCTCCTCATAAAAAATCCTTAGTCCTTCTCAAGCAAATCACAATTGTCACGATTGTTAATTTGTCTCTTTTGACTGCCGCAACAATATCATTAGAAGCAGTACGATAACCACAAATCCCATTGTTATAATCTAAATATACACATAACCACATCCAAAACAGTTTGATCATTAAAATATCCTAAGGGAAAAAAATAACGTTGTGACTATGACTCCTAATTTCAAATACCATATTGTTCACAATGATGACATTTTAACCACATGATAACCCAGGTTTGTGATGCAATCTCTAATTTGACTTCCATGATAGTTTTTTTTATCTCCCAGACAAACACCATGTAAGTTTCTAAGTATCACATGGCCTCTGGCCGAGGGTACGTCATTGTGTTGTTGTTCGAAGGAAAAGATAATTGTGAAAAATTAAAAGATCTAGTTAACTTTGAGATCCGACACCTTCGAGAGTGTAAAAAGATGGTTGTTTTAGTCTATATCATAGTCAAGTCTAAATCTTAGAAGTGCTTAAACTCCTTTAAGTGAAGACCTTCAATGTAAGTAACTGAACTGATCTATGAAGTTTTTTCTTTATCGATCAAAAAATATATAATTTTCTTTATAATAAATAAATTAGGGAAGTATTGGATCTGCAAAACACAAATGTAGGAATTATTGCTTCCATCGATAAGATCATTGGTAAAAGCAGCAAGTACATGATATTTGTGCCTTCTCGTGTGCTGCACCATTACGACATGCTGCGCTTATACTATAGCACCAGTTTCAGTAGTTTGTTGGTATAAAATATAAATGATGCCCACTTAACAACTTAAGCAACAAAGATAAGGTTCTCTATTAATAACTTGCAACAAAAAATTCAAGGAGTCATTACCAATGAATCAATGAACAATAATCAAACCCGACTGACTGTGAACTACCTGATACTTGTGACGATATTTTTGAACAACAACACCATCACCATGCATTAAGATCATAATATGTACGACAACATAACGTTCTATAAAGGAATCTCCTTCTGTTCTATGCAGTTTCCAAACTATTTTAGAGAAAAAGTTCTAAAATCATAACCCAAAGCAGCAGCAACTCTCGGTTCATTAAAAGTCATTCATTTTTCCATCTATATCACCAATCATCTTGAAACAGAAATCAAAAAAGTTGCACAATCTCTCACAACTTTCCGGTTCAAGAACCCACCGTACCTCTCCTCCGACGCATTAGGAAGATCAAGATATGCATATGAAGTAACACCTTTATAAACCATGTAATAATCAACCTATCATAATAAGCAACACCCTTTCAGGTTACCTTTCCAGTTCCATGTGAAAATATCCTAGACCATGAGATCGAGAAGCGGTACGTGTCTACATCTTCTTTGTAGTGATGATATTGATCCACCGCAACGTCTACATTAACATTGTTGCAATTTATCCTGGACAATACAACATATTAAAGCAATCTATGAGGAAGCTGATATGATATGCAACAGGAAAAAAAAAAGACAATTGGCTGCAATTTTGACGTTGACATCCTGGATACTGGGTCCTCTGCAATTTTAAGTTGCAGTCCTAAGATGTCCAGCGTTTAACCACGATGGCTTAGGAATGCAAGTATAAGATTCGCTAATATCAAATTACACAACCTAAATAATGAGATGTATAAAGAAGTATTAAAAGCTTACTCTTACTCAAAGTAGGAGAACAAAACATGAACATACCGGCAATGTCTTCTTATATATACCAAAAAAAATCAGAGTATGCAACAATTAAACACGTAAAAGGATCACTTTCAAGTGCATCAATTTTAGCTCTTGTATTCATTTCAAACAATTATAGATCAAAGTATCGTTTAGTTTGCGACAGAGTAATCGACAACAAAGATAACGCCTTCAGTTTTATGACCGGTGTGGTATGAGCCTTGAATGCTACTTATGTCTGTTAGCACTGCTGTCAAAGTATTTAGCCATTTTACCCGGCCCTAAGCTCGACGACTATACAAAGGCCATGCATAGCACGAATATGTGCAGTTTCAGAAATTTATACCACCCAATGCACCGATAAATTACAGTGATAATGGATACTAAATTTTAGGTGTCAGCTGTGTGAACCTTTGATGGTAAATCTACTAAAAAATATCCATGATGAATATAAATAAATAATTGTTATAAATGATACCACAGTGCAGGTGGAGAAGGTGATGATTATGAACGTCCACTCAATCACAACTACAACATAGGGAAAAAAAAATATTAGATCAATAGGAAATAAAAAACACCTAAATAACAGGAAAACATAAAAAATCAGAAAACCATAAAACAAAAATTACCAACTTAATTGCCGCAAACGACAGAATTACTCTCTTCTCACCTACAAAACCAAAACATTTGTTGTTATCAAAGGCACAAAATAAGAGAACAATGTTTAGATATGTGATTTAATAAGTACGAAATTGTGCACAAAAGTCTTAAACTTTATGTTGATTAAGATTTTCTTTTAATTTTCCCTAAAATCCAAACCGAAAAAATAAGAAATACAACAGAAAAGATACTCGCGATAATTAGATTCATCATTATTGCTTGTTTACATATTCTACAAACACACACCTATATATGTTTTCTTTATTTTGGTCCGTAATTTTATTTCCTAGCTATAATATTCCCAGATAAGAAATAATGTGTAGCTGCAGATTCTGCTACATCCCAAATAATACCATCCAAGATAACAAAGTAACTTGTAGGTGTAGCCTTGCACACAATGGTTTCCCAATTCTGGAATTAAGAATTGGACAAACTCACTGATTTTATTGCATTATGAAGACCTCTAAGATGCCATAAATTATATCACCTGAAATTAGAACTTAAATCACCCTTTTCTCCAGTGCAGATTCTAACAATTATATAGCTTGTTGCCAAAGTAGCAAATAAGAACATGGTACGGACATCAAGAAAGTAGCAAATGTAAAGCGATGACATCCAGAAATTAGCACATTTTCCTCATAAAATTAATAGAGGACAAGATGTTAAAGATCTAACTGAACATATCAACATAGCATATAAGCAACCAAGCAAACCTTCAATTTAATCATTCTATATTATCATCCAACGAAAAATAGATATTGCAGGTCAGATGATCATACTTAAAATTAATATAAGCGTAACGTGTAGTACTTTATAAAACATAAGCTCTAAATGTTCAAAATACCAAATTCAAACTAAACTCCAATTTGATATCATGCACCCTCAACACAACGATGTCTTCTCTTCTGCTTTTTTTTTTTGAGAAGAACAATAGGCATTCCAGTTTTTGGTTGTAGCTTATGACTTGGTAATAGAAAGATTTATTATCTAGCTTATAGGGAATTCAGTATAATGTGATTTGTATCTTCTGCTATATTTTTTTTTTGTATCTTCTATGTCTTTTTCTGTTATATGCACCATTTTATTGTTCATTACCATCAATGAGATTCAATGATCATTATGGAAATTCTAGCACATTTGCATACAGTAGATTTTTGGTTGAAGTACGCACCTAAATGGGGAAGGAAAACACACTTTATTGCATAAGCAGTTCCCGAACAATCAAAGCAACGGAACCTGCTCTTTTCAAGTCCACCTATACAAAGAACCAAAATAATAACATAATAATAAAGATTTTGTAAGACTTCTGATGGACCTCTGACCAAACTCATCCGCAGCTTTTCTGACAATCTATACTAGAAGCACTTGACAATCTTCTGACAGCCTACACTGCAAGTACTTCACAATTTAATGCTAGAAACATCTCAGTCTTTATACTGACAGGTTCAACCACATATTCAATAGAGATGTTTGTAGCATTAGTTAATAAAATACATCCATGTTCAATTTATTTGTTTTGTAACCCTATTAGGTGCAGAATTTCCTCCACCTGTTCTACATGTATCAACTATTTTTCAACAAATCCATCAAACCAAAGTAACAAATATACACTTACTAATTAGTATAAAAGGCCCAAATCGAGGCTTTGGTATCACCATGTCCCTGCGCATTAAATGATTTGCCTTTGCTTCTTCTGGATCCAATCTTGGTTGTCTTGGAACTGCTTGTAGCTGCAATCTTACTACAGGCGCAAACAAAAATAAAACCAAAATTTACAAATAAATGCACACACATGCGTTTGATCCGACCATTTGTTCAAGAGTTGCCCGCTCTAACTGCTCATATGTTCCCTGTAACCTGGATCATTGTACTGGCAGAAGTAAATTCTGATCCCCATGAACACGAAAGTACCAGAGAGCATTACATTATATGCACATGAAATCATTAAAAGTGTGCACCAAATATACCCGCATCTCTGGGAAGAAGTACTACACGCTCAATTTGGCTCCTCCCCTCCATTATCGTCTCAAAGTAATTCTAAGTCGTCAAAAATTAATGAATTTAAAACAAAAGCAAACAATACCATGCAATAATGCATTATCATGAATTCTATTTTCACGTAACTCTGCAATAATTAAGTCCATCTTCACTATACAGGAAAAAAAAACATGTATCTTCTTCTACACTATACCCAGTTATATCCTAATTTTCTGAATTCTCATTCGAAAAATCAACTTGCAGAAAAAAGCCTATCTTGAAACAATAAAATAAAAACCACCTTTGAAATTCAGCTGTAAAGATTATGAGTGTGCAATGTTTTTAACAAATCAACACTTGCATCTAAGAGCCTAGCTTGAAATAATAAAAAAAATCACCTTTGAAATTCAGATGTTAAGATGAGCACGCAATGTTTTTAACACTGCACAAATTTAGTATATCTTGTAAACTGGTAAAAAAAAATCAACAAACCCCGATCAATACAAATAAATTCAGAGAACTACATAAGAGAGAACCAAAAAAAAAAAAACTAATAAATTTTAATACGTTTCGATGCATGAATCCATTAAGTGGCACATCTTTCTGGTTCTAAATCGTCATATTATGAGTATGTAACCTGTGCTACGCACCGGATCCGGTGGGAACAACTGATTGGTGTGGCGGGGCTCCGCCCTGCACCTGTGGCCCAGATGCATTGGAACGTCTGATCGAAAATGCACTTTGTCGTTAGAAATACCCAAATGTAAAATTAGTGAATCATGTCCATATATTGTTGCATGCTTCTTAAAATATTCTGAATCTAATCTTTGTTTTTCATTATACCTAGAGGTTTATTATTTGGTTATTCAAAGCCCCATCTTTACCAAATCTTAACATTAGACAAAACCTTTCTGGAGTTGTGATGGGTTCATCCAAAACCTTTATGGAGTTGTGATGGAATTCAATTAAAACGCACTTAAGATCCCATATTTATCATGTGTGTTACTGATGTTCCTATAGAGTGGAAATAGAGTTTAACTCAAACTGACAAAGTATATTAATTTTGATTTAATTGAGGTATAATCTTGTAAAAAAAAATATTATATGATGTTACTTAGCCCTAAAAATTTGATAGTCAATGAGAACGGCTGTCCATATTATTTCATTAAGAAAAAATGAAAACACTTGTCCTCCGTGGCTCCATATCAGATCTAACTTAGTTCAGAAAGACTTGAACGAAATTTGTGTTAGAAAATGAAAGTAGTATTTTGTAAGGCTGACTTTTTGTCATGTTTTTTCACATCTACTTAAAATTGTCTTTTGAATCCTCTCGGAAAGGTAAATTTCTTGTAGAGAAAAGCCGACCCATGTAAAAAAAAATCACATACTTTTTGGTGATAGGTTACTATTTTATTTATTCATACATAAAAGACGGAAAAAAATATAAACGATTGTTGTGATAATTTAATTGTCCCTTAGCTCAACCATTTGGCATTAGATGATCTGGTGGGTCTAGCCGGCTATTTAGAATCTAAGCTACTATAATGTTTAACATCCACTATCTGGAGCTATTTTGGCAAGTTTGTGAGCACCAAAACAACGTTATTAGATTCACACATATTCTTAGTAATTGGAATGGTAATTATTCTATCTTTGTGAGTTGGACGACTCGAATACCCTGTCAACACTTTTTCCAAATCCTCGGCCATTTTGTCAGCTGCCAGGTAAGTATGTAATTCTTCAATGGCTGAATTTAAACACCAACATATAAGGCTATTATTTTTGGTTGATACCAAATCATCCTAAGTCAACTAACTGACGTATTCAAGCGAAGGTAAGCATGTCGTGGACACACTTTGCAATTTTTCCAATGAACACCTACAAACACATTCGAAAAAAATTTATATTAATATGGAAGACTATAGTAAAATATTAGCTAGTGAGCTACCCTGTCCACGTGAGGTAACATGCTAATAAGAATATTAAAAATTATATGTATTGATCAACATAGAAGGCTTAAGATTAATATAGAAGGCTTAAGATGATGATTATACCTTCAATTAGTTCGACTTTCCCCCCAAACTTTGCATTTTTGCATTTCTGATGCATTCTTGAAATTCCCATTGTTCGCGTACACACTTCATAATATACCAAACAACCATTGTAATAATGTTTGTAATATCCATGGGTTGTTATGGTCACTAAACCCGAATCCTAGTCCTCCATAGTAATACAATAAACTCATCTCCGTTCTAGAAGGAGTATGTAATGCAACAAAACCAAGGCATAAAAGCATCCAAATTCATTTTAAGTCAGGAGCTTCTAGTCAAGAACCCTTCACACTTCAAAAAGTTCATTTTAAGTTATCTATTGAATATTTTTTTGCAACCTAGGTTGAATCCTAGTACCATGAATAAAATATGTTTGTTCGTAAATGATGGACCTACCATAGAAACAAAATTTGACCTCCAATTCAACTCCACTGGATTAAGAAACTAAAAAATCATTAAGTTTTCGCTCAAAATTAATAATGAGATAAACAAAAGAGTTATGATATGTATATAAACTCCAATGGAGAAAATGGAATTGATAAAAAAAATTATATCTTGGAACTGAAACATTTATTCTCAGCCATATATGTATGGAAACTCCTGTGATAAAATTTGTAGGTCCTTGTAAACACCCAAAACCATAAACTCGATTGATCTGGTTTAAGCTGTAATTTGAGATTTCCACACCATACCATCAAACAGTGTAATGCATTAGCGGGATTGTTCATCTGGCTATTATCATGCGAACGTATTAATATGTTAGTTTAAATACCATACCATTTTATAGTGCTTAATATTGTACTGCAAAAAACACCGAAAGTAGAAAAGTAATATCGAGTATGGTCTATGGCAACGCCCAATTCGAGATGGCCATGGGTTTCCTACATCTATGAATGAGCTTGCGAAGTGTTGGCAACCTTGTGGTTTTCCAAGAACATGAAAAGTGGTATGGCCATTAATTCCTGCGGCAGTGACTTGGGTGTTATGGACAAAGCGCAACTGCCATACTTTCGAGTCTAAGCAAAGCTTTAATTTGGATCAGGATCTTGCCATTGAAGCCAAGTCACTTACTCTCTCTTGGACCTCTTGGACAACTATATTAGGAAACTGAGTTCATCTCAACTTCTCTAATTTTGTTATGAACATGGACTCTATGTTTGTGTAAAATTTTATTTTGTTTCTTGTAAATATATCTATCTCTGATAGAATCGTACATTCCATTCTTTTCTAGTTTATTTCTCAAAAAAAAAAGTAGAAAAGCATCCACATCATAACGAATTGCATTTTCAAAATTTACAAAGCCATAAACTAAAAATCCATAAGGAAAATTACTATTTTACTGGACGATTGTCTTTTCCTTCCGTTCTTTGAGAGTATAGTGTTATTATTTGCATGTGTTTCCTTGCTTCTACTCCCCCGCATGTCATATGAATGCTGCAGGTGGTATTCATGGGAAATTGTTTGTGCCGCACTTGGAGACACATAAAGCATAACCAATCTATCAAGAAAAACAGACTACAATTTCGGATAAATCCAGCACAATAATCGTTTGAGTAAATATAGAAATTTGGGGCTTCTATGGTAAACAGTACAACTGTAGAGCCTGGAACTTGGATGTAGCATTAGACTGAATTATAATAAGTCATTGGGCACCTTTATCCATGTTGCATGATAGCCTTGCGTACCTTTTCCTGTACTGAATTCAAACCCCCTCTCAGTACATCATGCTCAAATTTTACTTTGTCGGTATCAAAATCTAGTCAAGCAGCGCAAAGTTCTTCAATTCCATTGCGTTAAAATTCAACATTGGCATATTATTGTATCTCTTTCTTAGAGTATACAAAATATTTTCATATGAGATATCTTATAATTTTTGTCCACAATTCCTTTGGTTTTGTCACCTTAGAAAAGAGAAAAAACTGCACATATTAACAATTCACAGAGGTAAACGTACAGAAAAATAAGAAGAAAACATGAATATTCACAATGCACAATATTTAAGCTCCCGTGAAAATAGATATAGATAATTACCTTAATAACCACAATGATTTATGCTCAAGTTATATTAGAAATAGATATAGATAATTATCTTAATAACCACAATGATCTATGCTCAACTAATTTAAAACCAAAGACATAAAAAAGGTTTCTTCCGCTGCGCACAAAAATGCAACAAACCACGTTAATTAATTAATGACTCCAAATACAACAAACAAACTAAACCGATTTATGCTCATTTTATGAACGATATACTCTCTAACCAATGAAATGCACAATCAACACCAACCATACTTTACTTGTTAACCAGAATACAACATACAACCAAGACAGACAATGTTTAAGTATCTAAGCATCTTGTACGGTTAATTGGTTACATGCAGTCCAAAGCAACGCATGTCTTAACATTTGGTGCCATTAACTAGTTACAGGCTGAAATTAATTATGTTTATTCTTTGCACAATAAAGGCAAACAAATTTAATCCAAAAGTTCATTATTTCTTATATAGTTTATTATATACCAAAATGATGGTAAAATGCTGGGGGTCATGTTTTTACCTATGAAGTTTGCCGCCTTTACTGTAGCAAGAACACCGCCACCATTATTTCCATGTCGATCGACCAAATTGACCTAAAAAAAAACTCAAAAGCTATATCTTTGATGAGGTGAGGAAGAAAAAACTATTTCAAATTGAGAAGAAACTTGATGCTCCCGGGAAGATATAAAACCTCAGTCAGTTATCCGTTATTCAATAGTAGTTGGTGAGGATCATCCAACTGCCATAGGAGATGCATATATATTCCTGTTTACATAGCCCATTATCCCCCTGAACATCTCAAACAGTGCTTTAACTTGCCTGATGCGGCTTTACAAAGCATAATATAAATCATTATTTTTTGCTAGGCCAACGTAAAACATCAATAATGAATCTAGAATATCAAGGTTCGCATAATAGTAGTTTACCCACCGAAGAAGATAATAGGTTATAGCATCTCCAAAGACCGATCTACTACCAAACCTCGAATTCGAATTTCTTACCCATCTTTAACATAATATCAATACTACCAAACCTTTTCTTACACTCAGTGAGTCAGTGATATACTCTCCATTATCATCCCATAAGCATCCACATTTTTATCGTTCGTTTGATATACGTCTATTCTTCGTATATCGGCTAATTCTTTTTTTCCCCTGTGAATTGTCATCTGCAGCCTCGACAGAAAAATAAAAAGGATAAGAAGATTTCCTTTTATGATTCATTTTCTTCCTTCGGTCGGCGAAGATTGCATCAGAAGATTCATCAGTCACTTTCAGCCGAATCCGGTTCCTGTAAGCGATGCATACATAGGTCAATTTTAAAAATATAATATTAAGGATGAACGAACTATGAAGTACTGCATATTTTATTTTTCAAGTCCTTCTGAACATACAGTGGTTCGTGTGACTTTGGCCAAGTCCTATATTGTATGCAACTGTTAGAAAAAACGGTTTTTTATTGAAATCAAAAATGCATGGACCTTGTTTTGATCCCAAGACCTATTACTCACTAGATGTTTTTTTCCATTTGAATGCATAAAACATTAGTCCCACATTGACTAAAATCCTTAGAATTTTAGACTTAAATACCATGGGTTTTGCCTTAAGGGCATGGCCCTTTGGGTGTTTAGACCTTTGTGTATGGGGAAAGCCCTAGACGCCGCCGTCCGTGTGGGTGTGGGTGTGGGTTAAATAGACCCTATCTTTTTTGAACGAAATTTTTGTTACTTACGTTTTGAATTTATCTTTGGGTCGTACGTGTTACACGGTCTGTGCACATTGTATTCTCCTCGTGAAGAATCTATGCCCGACAAAAGCGATATCACTGTTTTTTTATCGCATACTTTCACTCGGCTTTTGTCAGTGCCCGACAAAAGCGGCAATTGCTTTAACGCCCTGTTTTGCGCGTTATTCACGGTCATTATGTCGCCCATAACGTTCGATTTTTCACTTATAAATACGAGATGAAAATTTCATTAGTACTCCTTCTTCTTCTTCTCTTCTGCTTTCAAAAATCTAAATTATTATTTACGTTTCTCTTAAAATACAGAAAACGTTCAGTTCTTCTCACTTAGAACATTTTCTTTAACTACTTATTAGTTTACAGAAACATAAAATATTTTTTACATTATTCTGAAACAAATTGTAATTGTAATTTCAATTTGTGTTTTTTGTTTTCATCTCTGCTTCCAAGATCTTAGAGTTCTCTCTTTGTATGCTACATAGAGGAGTACTAACAGTGGTTGTATCCTGGAGGTGACTTTCCAATTTCTATAGCATCTCAGAGGAGTATCATGGAATATTACCTTTAGGTCAGCGTATATCATACGTGCCTCTACTAAGTTTTTTGATACTATCATCAGTGCATCTCCCGGAACAACAGTCAAACATCAGTGCTAGCTATGTATTTTTTCTCAGTTGAATACGAATATTGTCAATATTTTCCAACATTCTAAAGGTAATATAATGCTCGTTGATATATAATTGTTACTATAACAACATGGGAAAAAATACTGTAAATAAACCACTAAAGTTCAGTGGAAAAGACTTTAAGCGATGGCAATCTAAAATGTTATTCTTCCTAAAAGACCAAAGGTTAGATGAACTTGCCTTAGAAAGACCCTCGAGAAGACTTCATGACCGTGGTAATGAAGATAAACTGGATAGGTAGACTAGGAAGAATTACATGTGCAAAAACCATAACTGTTTGGATGACTCCTTGTACGACTTCTATAATGCAAAAGAAAATTTTAATGCTTCTGATTTATGGGAAGCCCTTGAATAAGAATACCTTGATGAAGCTGCTGGAAGCAAGAAGTTCTTGGTGGCTAGGTTCCTGGAATATAATATGACTGATGAAAATCTCGTAGTAGAACAATTCGTCGAACTTCAGCTACACATCAGCGAAATTCATACTGAAGGCATGCATATTGATGAAGCTCTACAAGTATCTGCAGTGATTGAAAAGCTTCCACCTTCATGGAACGAGTACAAGAGAAGGCTACGACATAAGAATCGGGAAATCACCATGGTTGAGCTAGGGAAAAAGATCCAAGTTGAGGAGCTTCTGTGCTGCAAGTAGGGGTGGGACTTGGGTTGGTTGGGCGGGTTAGAAGGCTTGGCCGAGGCAGACCCAAGCTAGGAATTCTATGCCCAGATTTCCCATCGAACCCGTGGAACCCACTGAGGTGTTGCCCAAGTCCGCCCAAGTTATGTTCCTCGGGTTCCCCGGGTTCCTCGGGTTGGCCCAAGTTCCACTAGACATACAAGTTTGTTAATCTGATAATAATAAATTTAGTAATAATAATATTTAATTGCTGCATTTATTTTAAATTTCCAAATAACTGATGATTATTTACAATAATATAAACTCTTTTCATGTCAAATGATTTATGAGATAGATATACTTTATATTTTCATTAATAGATTTGAAGATAATATCTAAATTTTTTCTAAATAGATGATAATACTAATTATAAAAAATATCTTATATATAGTTCTTCGGGTTGGGCGGTTTGTTTGGGTTAGAAATATTTGTTCCCATGCTTGCCCAAATTTAACTCGGTTCATAAAATTTAGGCCCAAACTTGCCCAAAGTTTTGAAATACGTTGCCCATGTCCGCCCAACGTTCGGGTTGGGCATGGGTTGGGTGGGTAGCTGCAAGGACAAGAGCCTAATGCTGAGCAAAGACATGTCATACAAAGCTCATGTCCTGGATGATAATTCCGCGTCAAAGAAAAATCATGGAGAATCCAGCAAAAATGGTAACAGATGTAAAAAACATCGAAACTCCAAAGGTAACAATTTAAGCCTAGGGGTGGTGTCTCTAAAAACACCATCAAAGGCGACTTCTTTAATTGTGGTAAAACTGGTCATATGGTCAAGGACTGTAGAGCGCCTAAAAAGACCAATTTTTTTCCAAAACAGAAAAATAAGGCAAACATAGTAGATGATTTTGGATATTTTACCGGCATGGTGTCTGAAGTCGACCTTGTCTCCAATATGACTAATGTGAGAAACTGGTGGCTAGATTCTGGAGCCACCAAGCATGTCTGCAAGTTCAGAAATACTTTCTCCTCCTATGCCATAGTAGGAGACGATGAGAAACTGTTTATGGGGAACTCTTCCACCGCTAAAGTGGTGGGGAAAGGCAAGGTTGAACTGAAGCTCACTTCAGGTAAAACTCTCACATTGAATGACGTGTATCACGTCCCGGACATATGCAAAAATCTTATCTCAGAAACTATCTTACTAGGCAAAGGTTTTAAAATTGTTGCTGAGTCTAATACTGTTGTAATCTCTAAGAATGGTGATTTCGTAGAAAAAGGTTATGTCACTGAAAGAATGATTAAGCTTAGTGTATCTGCTCTGAATTTGAATGTTAATGCATCTCTTCTGCTTATGTTTGTGACTCCTCACATGTTTGGCATGATAGACTTGGACATTTTAATTTCAAATCTCTAGAAAGACTTGCTAATTTAGGTTGCATTCCAAAAATAAACTTTGACAAAAATCAAAGATGTGAAATCTGTGTTGAATCTAAAAATGCAAGAAAACCGTTTAATAAAAGGGTTGAACGTAAAACAGTTCCTTTGGAACTAATACACTCGGATTTAGGAGACTTGAAATCAACACCAACTAGAGGTGGTAAAAAATGGTACATCACTTTTATAGATGATTACTCACGATACTGTCAGGTTCATCTTCTTAAAAGTAAAGATGAGGCCTTAGAGGCTTTCAAATTTTATAAACTTGAAGTTGAAAACCAAAAAGAAGTTAAAATTAAAACTCTTAGGTCAGACCGTGGCGGTGAGTATGTGATACCCATAAGTGATTTTTGTAAACTTAATTGCATCATTCATGAAACCACTGCACCTTATTCACCTGAGTCGAATGGTGTAGCCGAAAGGAAAAATAGAACACTCATAGATATGGTGAATGCTATGTTGACCAGTTCAGGGTTACCTTCGAACTTATGGGGGGAAGCTATCCTCTCTGCATGCTATATTTTGAACCGAGTTCCATTTAAAAAATCAGATAAAACTCCTTACGAATTGTGGAATGGTAGACAACCTTCCTATGTATACTTTAAAGTGTGGGGGTGTTTGTCCAAGGTGGCCATTCCTCATACCAAGAAAACCAAAATAGGACCTAAGACAGTCGACTGTGTTTTCTTAGGATATCCTGAGCATACAAATGCGCACAGGTTCATGGTCATTAGTTTTGACCACAATAACATTGGTCTAAACACCATAATGGAATCAAGAGATTCTTTGTTTTTTGAACACATATTTCCTTTAAGGTATGGAACTTGAAAAAGGGTCCATGATGACCTCTCTGATGTTCCATCGACTAGTCAACCCCCATCTCTAGAACATGAATCTGAACCGAGAAGAAGTAAGAGGATTAGAACCGAAACAAGTTTTGGCCCAGATTTTTTGACTCTTATGGAAGAGTCTGAACCTCAAACCTACAAGGAAGCTATGACTTCTCCGGAAGCTCCTTTCTGGGAATAAGCTTCATTAAGTGAGTGGGAGTCCATTCAGCAAAACGAAACTTGGGAGCTTGTAGACTTACCTCCTGGTAGTAAATCCATAGGCTGCAAATGGGTGTTCAAAAGGAAACTTAGAACATATGGAACTATAGATAAATATAAATCTAGGTTGGTAGCTAAAGGCTATAGACAAAAGGAAGGATTAGATTTCTTTGATACATATTCACCGGTCACTAGAATCACTTCTATTAGGATGTTGATTGCTATTGCTTCTATTTATGATTTGCATATATATCAGATGGATGTTAAAACTGCTTTTCTATATAGTGAATTGAATGAAGAAATTTATATGGACCAACCTGAAGGTTTTATTGTGAAAGGTTGTGAAAACAAAGTGTGCAAATTGAAAAAATCTCTGTACATTTTAAAACAAGACCTAAACAGTGGCATGAAAAATTTAATCGTGTTATGATAACTAATGGCTTCAAGGTTAATGAATCTGATAAATGTGTTTACATTAAATCGTTGGATGATTCTCATGTTATTTTTTGCCTATATGTTGATGATATGCTCATATTAGGCAGTAACCTTGATATTATTAATACCATTAAAAGCATGCTTAGAGATAATTTTGACATGAAAGACTTAGGCCCTACTGATGTAATCTTAGGGATGAAAATCAGAAAGACATCTGATGGATATAGTCTTAGTCAATCTCATTATGCTGAAACCGTACTTAAGAGATTTAATTATGAAAATGCAAAACCTGTAACTACTCCTTATAATCCCAATTGTAACTTGAAAAATAACAAGGGTGAGGGAATTGAGCAACTAGATTATTCTCGCATTATTGGTAGTCTTATGTATCTGATAAACTGTACAAGACCTGATATTGCATACACTGTGAGTAGATTAAGCATGTATACTTGCAACCCAGGGCAGGATCACTGTAATTATCTCTACAGAGTTCTACGTTACCTGAGAGGCACTTCAAACTTTTTCTTAAGTTTTGGAAAGTATCCTGCCGTACTGGAAGGGTATTGTGATGCTAACTGGATATCAGACTCAGATGAGTGCAAATATACTAGTGGGTACATCTTCACACTTGGAGGTGCGTCTGTCTCTTGGAAGTCTTCCAAACAGACATGTATAGATAGATCCACTATGGAGTCTGAGTTTATAACCTTGGAAAAAGCTGGAGAGGAAGCTGAATGGATACGATGTTTCCTGGGAGGAATTCCACTCTGGCCCAAGCCTGTGTCTTCAATCGCCATCCAATGTGATAGTCAAGCTGCTATTGGAAAATGTATACAATGGAAAGTCTAAACATATACAAAGAAGAAACAAGATGGTGAAACAACTACTCTCTACTGGTATTATCTCGATAGACTTTGTAAAGTCCAAAGATAATATTGCAGATCCTTTGACGAAAGGTTTATCTAGAGAGGTAGTTAGATCCACATCAAGGGGGATGTGACTTAAGCTCATAGAATAAATCACCATGAAGGATACTCAACCTTGTGAATGGATTTCCCAGATTAAGGTTCAATGAGATAACTAATTTATGGTGATATTCGGAAATCACTATCTTTGTCCCTCCCTATGGTGTAACCGCGTGATAGTGATGCATGCATGATTAAGGATGATCTATTTAGATATTAATGGGTTCCATGGCTTTGATTAAAGCGGGGTGTGGCAGGACACTCTTTATGAACTCACCTTTGTGGATGTTGGAAGTGGGGACGCTTCCTATGAGAATCTGAGATGATTCTCTAGAGACATTCATTAAGTCTGGGATTTTAGCCCACGGCCAAAATGGGCACAACGGCAAGAGCTTGGAATCTTTCGGTTGAGGCATCAAGTGTGGCTATTATTTCTGAATTGCATTCACTGTTGGCGGTTCAAGACATTCTGTTCACCGTTACAACAAGCAGTTCAGGTAACCTCTCACTAAGTTAAGGTTCAATCTTTGGGACACCTTAGCCTAATTTGTTGTCTTATGTTATCTTGTGTTTTATCGATATGTTTTATCATTCATGTGGGGGATTGTTAGAAAAAATGGTTTTTTATTGAAATCAAAAATGCATGGACCATGTTTTGATCCCAAGACCTATTACTCACTAGATGTTTTTTTCATTTGAATGCATAAAACATTAGTCCCACATAGACTAAAATCCTTAGAATTTTAGACTTAAATACCATGGGTTTTGCCTTAAGGGCATGGCCCTTTGGGTCTTTAGACCTTTGTGTATGGGGAAATCCCTAGACTATGGTAATGTTGCCTTTCCCTTATTGCATTTCTCGAACACACGGTGCTTCGCACAGAAGCACGCACGCCGCCGTCGTCCGTCCGTGTGGGTGTGGGTTAAATAGACCCTATCTTTTTTTACTGAAATTTTTGTTACTTACGTTTTGAATTTATCTTTTGGCCGCAGGTGTGAAGTATCTTTGGGTCGCACGTGTTACACGGTCTGTGCACATTATATTCTCCTCATGAAGAATCTATGCCCGACAAAATCGATATCACTGTTTTTTTATCGCATACTTTCACTCGGATTTTGTCAGTGCCCGACAAAAGCAGCAATTGCTTTCACACCCTGTTTTGCGCGTGATTCACGGTCATTCTGTCGCCCATAACGTTCGAGTTTTCACCTATAAATGCGAGATGAAAATTTCATTTTTAAACAGACTTCAGAACATTAGTTTTCCTTCTTATTCTCTTCTGCTTTCAGAAATCTAAATTATTATTTATGTTTCTCTTAAAACACAGAAAACGTTCAGTTCTTCTCACTTAGAACATTTTCTTTTACTACTTCTTAGTTTACAGAAACCTAAAATAGTTTTTACATTATTCTGAAACAAATTGTAATTGTAATTTAAATTTGTGTTTTTTGTTTTCATCTCTGCTGCCAAGCTCTTAGAGTGCTCTCTTTGTATGCTACATAGATGAGTACTAACAGTGGTTGTATCCTGGAGGTGACTTTCCAATTGCTATAGCATCTCAGAGGAGTAGCATGCAATATTACCTTTAGGTCAGCGTATATCATACGTGCCTCTACTAAGTTTTTTGATACTATCATCAGTGCATCTCCCAGAACAACAATCACACATCAGTGCTAGCTAAGTATTTTTTCTTAGTTGAATACGAATATTGTCAATATTTTCCCACAACAACCTGAATAGATATATAGTATCATAAGTGTCTTTCTGGTTTGTAGATCATTATACCGAGTATGAATATGAAACTGATAACAAACATGAAAACTATGAATATTAAACTGATAACAAACCATGAAGAAAAATAAAAATAAAGGCAAAACTTACAGCGATATCCTATCAAGGTTGGTGGAGGCGATGAGAATATGCAATAAGAATAAAAAGTTCATAGTTCTTATAGGAAGCACATATATACCACATATACGTGATTTTAAATCCTCACCAAATTGAGATTGCAAGAAATCTCCAGACTGCAAGAGATGTCAAACTGTTTCCTGCACCTTCCAAGTTAGACTGACCGATGAGATCAGAACTTCAGTCGATCGATCGTAAAAGTAAACATCCTGCAATTGTTTAATAAATCAGTTTTCTTTTGCAAACAAAGTGCAACAATATTAACGCCAAATTAGACGCTAATATTTGTAACTTGCCCATCACGAAGTTTTTTTTTTATTGAACAACATTCTCTCGCCAAATCTGCCATTAGTTGCCAAAGAAAGAATCACTAAATTCTTACGTTTCCAAAAATATAAGAAATTGTTCTTAGCCTTGACATAAATATATAGATGGAAAACGTATTAGGAATATTTTTTTGACACGAATATTCTTAGCCTTAACATAAATATAGATGGAAATATAAACATAAATATACATGGAAATTATTAGCAGGAATATTAAGCGTTCACTAGGAAAAAAAATAAGATAACAAAAGGCTAAAGCTATAATTAAGGTAAAATTATTCTTAAATCCTTCGGGAAAAAAAAATCTGCAAAAATATCCATAAAGATATTTATTGAAAGAATTTTTTTTTCGTTAAATTTGGCTTAAGTTGCCGATGAATGAATCGCTAAATTTAGTGTAAGATATCTCCTGAATTTTTAAACATGATTAATTGGATTTTATTCCGCTATATTCTGCGTAAGTAATTTTATTTGAAATTTGGAATTTAATTGGATTTATTCAACTATTTCCTAATAAATGTTAAAATAACTTAAAAAACAAACCCAATTATTGAAAATTACTTCCGTATATATATTTTTGTTAATTTTTCTTTACGTATTTCCTTATAAAACATCAAAATAGCTTAAAAAACAAATTAAAAAATACTTTCGCGATTTTGTTTTTACATATTTCAGTTTCAATAATATATTTTTAGTAATTTATTATGGTAAATCCAATGGTATGGATTTTATTTAAATTATGTAAACGTGGTGTAAGAATATTTTTTAAATTTCAACCAATCCGGATCAAGGGTTTCGTCGACACCCTACGAAAAAAGAAGGTGAACGATATCGACTGTTCTGAGGCATCAAATTGAATAATTTCGATTAGTAATTAACGGGCACGAAATATAGGGGGTATAAGTTGCTTTTCGACCAATCAGGAGCGAGGGTTTTGTTCACCGGCCAATGAGAGGGGAGGTTACCGCAACTCTCGATGTGGAGTGAGAGATGGCGTGGGGTTTTTAGGTTGTTGATTTCCTCTTATCGTCCAGTTTTCCATCCAAACCATGGTTAGCTGGGTCAACAGATGTGCATGCGTGGATAAAATTGTATATGTGTTTCATGAACTATCAAAAATACTCTCAAACAAAAATAACAGATTTCATACACGTGTAAGGTTCAAGATCAACAATTTGTACGGTTAGATGTCCACCAAAATTGTGTCGTTGAATAACAATCACTTCATATTCTTCCTCTTCTTCTTGTCTATATAAAGAAATAAGAAGATCGACTAACTTTTACAATTTGTTTTCTGATCTAGTGAAGAAGGTAACTTATCATACGTACGCAGATCATAGGGGTTTCATCATCAAGCTCTACCTGCAAGGTATGTAATTCCACCATTAGGGAAGGTAATGCAAGTTTATTTATTTACAGTGTGTGTGTGTACTATCATATTTTTAATGTGAAGATGAATTGCAAATCAACCAATTTGTTCTGAATGGTTAGATAAAGCCGTGGAATCACCAACAAGATCCAAACTACACTTAGTAGGTATGCATTTCAAGTGTGGTACTGATTCTCATTGGGTTTCACATTGTGCAGAATCTTCATCAGCATCCAAAGAAAAAGGCAAGCCTATTGATAGGTATGATTGGTGTTTTCTTAATGGGAAATATTTCACCGTAATAACAACTCCAATGAAAATAATCATTTATTCAAAAGTAAGTGAAACTCTATTTGCAGAAATTTGTGACAGGTTCAAAGATGCAGTCATTATAGAACACACGACATCAATTTATAACAATATGTAATGATTTCAAGTCTTATTTAGTAGTATATAGTAATGAAATAAAAAGGCATTCATAAGTGATCTGCAACCCAAAATAATTGTTTAAAACATAGTTTAATAGTTTTCTCTGAGACAAAAAAACTAATAATGTTAGTGAACTAATGCCTCAATCCTGGTGGTCCGGAAACCTGAGATTATGGCCTGCTTGGTTCCCCCAATCCATCTGACTGAGATATGTACAAATGATGGTAGTTTCCAATTATTGCAGACCTTGTGGATTAATAGGTACAGACCTGCCTTTATGTTATGATGGTGCAGTTTTAGTTGTAGAAAACAATAAATATCCCCTTTCTATTCCTTGTGGTGTAGCAACTCCTTTCCCTCTATCTTGTGGTGGTTGTGCATCAACTCGTCTTCCTTTACCTTGTGGCAGTGGTGCAACAACTCCTGGATTCTTCTACCTTATGGTTGTGGTGGTGGTGGTGGTGGCAGATCAACTCATCTTCCTTTATCTTGTGGAGGTGGTGGTGGTGGTGTAGCAGCAGCTCCTCTTCTACTACTTTCTGGTGCTGCTACAGTGCCCTTGAAGTTCACAAATTTATAATAATTAATTTTATTCAATTCCACCAACCAATTAGGCACAAATAAGTGGAAACACATACCATAATTTCTTTTTATGAGAAAACAATTGTGATACTTTGATATAGGTCTAAGTATTCGTGATCATGCAGGAGTACACCATGGATCTAGTTATTGGACAAGCTATAACTTAGACCCTGAGAAGGCAGAGGCGACAACATCTCTAAAGGCAATGCAATGGGCTATTGAGAAATGTGTTTACAGACTTCATTTGGAAGGTGACTGTCAAGTTACTATAAAATCTCTAAATAGTAGTACGACTGCAGTCAGGTAGACTACAAATACGTTCATCGCAGATATTGTTGCTTTCTTATCTAATAGTTGTAGTAGTTGGAAGTGCTCTTTTGAGCCAAGAGATGCAAATAATGTTGCGCATAAACTAGCTAACTAATCAATTAACTCGGCAAGGGATGAGGAGTGGGGTAAAAAAATTCAAGTTAGAGTTGATGAGGTCTTTCAAATAGATTGAAACAATGTTATTTTTTAAACTTAATATTTATCTTCCTTTTGTATTGAATTTCTTTTTTGTTAATTATAACTAAAATCATGCCTAAGGTATGTATAACAGTAATGGGAATTAGTGGAATCGATTTACCATATCACCATAACTGACAAAGCACCAGATGTGAGTTGAACACCATGATTGAATATGATCCATTAGTCCCATTAATGGATGTTTTGATAACCAATATGCTAAACTATGAATGATTTGTTCAATCATTTTGGAAACAAAT
Organism: Papaver bracteatum; assembly: GCA_023529315.1. Lineage (NCBI taxonomy): Eukaryota > Viridiplantae > Streptophyta > Magnoliopsida > Ranunculales > Papaveraceae > Papaver > Papaver bracteatum. Next base: position 3,737,850 of record JAJJWX010001246.1, read on the forward strand.
AATTTGGTTTTTTTTTTTTTTTGTAGTTGGAAATACAGTTTTGAGTTTTATTTATGTAAATTTTTTGTTCCGTTAGGGAAGGGAAAAGACGATGCAAGATAAAGCTAGTTTTTCTTATCCATATCATACGGGTTTACAAATAATTAGATTTTAGGTGTGGGTTGTATTTAATGAAACTCTGGGTATATATATGTAGTCACTGCCAAAAGCAATAACCATTCATTCTATTACGAAAAAATAAATCTTGTATTAGTTCAACTGGTTAGACTTCAACCACCAACACCACATCATATCCATCTCCAACAACAACGAACTCATATAAAAGAAACAACTGTACAACATCTTCACCCACCAACAATCATTCAAGAAAAAAAATCAACAAAAAGCTGTCACAAACAATTATAACACTCTTCGGCTTCACAATGTGGCATTTGACCAACAAGAAATGCAGGATCTACATGAAACAAATCCAGACATCGAATCAGATAACTCAAATAAATGTAATGTTTGAAGAATACGTTTGGACTTAACAATATCTCCTCCCGATATCCCCGGACTTAAACATATCCTAAATCACACTGGTACGACAACTTCATATACTATAATTATGGTAGGATGGGAATCACCATAACAATATTGAAGCAAACTAAGAGCAGAAGAACTTTCCAACCAAGTAGTGAAATGCCAGAAAGAACAACCAAAGACGATATCATTAAAATCTGGAAAAATACCTGCCCAACCTTTCTTTTAAACGTTGTAACTGATGACAGAAATGGGGTGACTGTTAGAGCATAACTCGGTTGAACCCACCAAGCGTTGGTATGTCAAGTTTGGTTATCATATTTTAGTGAATCAAAACTCATATAAGAGTCCACTACACCAAATCCAGGTTTTTGTCACAGGGTATATCTGTTACCGATTAAATTTGTAACACATATACGCCGTTACAGAAATGTTGTGATTAATATTGTTGTAATTATTTGCATCGGTTTTTCCTGTGACAATTATTAATTAAAGTCACATATAATAAGCGTTACAATAATTAATAGCAACAAATGACCTAATTTTTAGATTGCGACACGTGTTTTAATTGCCACATATAATCCAATGGTTTTAACTATTATACCATAACTGTAACAATTCGCCAAGAGACATGTGTCATCTTCTTGTTACGATTGTACTAACGGACATAAGTGTTACTATTATTTTGCAACTATTACTTAGAAGACACGTGTTCATTTTACTTACGAATTTTGTTACGGTTTTTCCCTTGACAATTCTTTAATTACAATTAAAAAAATGGATAGCCCAGGTCATAATCATAGACCTGGGCTTCCAGTTTGCAGGCCTGTAATACTGGTCCTCATTCAGGACTCGGACTTTCAGTGTATAAGCCTACGATACAATTAAACCTGAAACCCAATTGCATGCCGGTCTTTTTGGAATTGCAATTCATACATTCACGAACTGCATAAAGGAAGTCAAGACATTCAATGTAGAAGCTCAAAGGAAGTAATTTATCCAAAAAAAATTCTTCATTAGTCTCGGACGAGTTATAATTGCATATGAAAAGTTCATAATAGACATGGCTCAACATGTGATAGGGCTAACTCACATGTTTAATTATGCTGCTAAATCTTGAAGGAGCTAGCTCAGATTTCCCAATGTGGATATTTGTGCGTGTGAAGTGTCAAGTAGAGCATCCATGTGTTGTGTCTCTGGTTCACATACGACAAAGAACGTCATTCCTGCAAAGCAAATCAACATCAGTACAATGACTTCGTTCATTTCTTAATACACAATAGAACAAAATAAGTTACTAGAGTATACTTCACTCAGCCAATTCTACAAGTCATACAGCTCACAAAGGAGTGCGTTAAAATAGAAAACAGAAAAAAAGAAATTAGAGTTTATTAATTGAATATGCTTATTTTGGTGTAAAATCCAGTCTTACTCTCTCGACAATACTATGGGGATCAGTAGCCTGTCCACATCTTCCTCTCAGTCTAAGGCGGAGGGCAGGTGGTTGTGAAGCAACAGGAGCACCAAGAGATGCTAATTTATGAGCCTAAGAAGAAATACTACTTCTGCATAACCCTCTTACAAAAGACTCGCTACCTAGGGTAGAAATGAGTAACCTTATACAAATGCACCAATAGACGCCATGTTAAGAAAGTACAGGCACAAGTGACACGACTACGCTAAACAAATGACTAGGTAAAATAATAAAAGATTTCAAGGCTCCATCAAACATATATAAACAAATAAGGTACAAATAACAATCTCTTCATGTTTACTACACTAAGTTAGCAGTCCAAACCATCGTGCATCAGGAAATAGGAAAATAGGAGATCTAACTAGGATACATCTAAACCATTAGAGTCTTAGACTACTGAGACCTGACCTCTTCTTTACTTCAAAAATATAGCTTTCATTTGACCACCACATTGATTCTGGCTATCTGATCAAATCACTGGATGAAGCAAAATCAAAATTAAGTTAGATATTAACCTGGCTATAATTTACATGATATAATGAAACTTAAAATCCGAAAATGAGGGAAAGAACGAGATCATACCTGATGTTGTGCTATTGATAGTTACCATATCCAATACCCCCATAGCCATGGTTAGAATACATGTTAGGATCTTGAGCAGCCGAAACATATGCATAGGTGCAGTGAATCATACAACAACGCCATTTGCATTTCTATGGTTGTCTTGTAGAGATTCATCAGCAGAATCGTAGAATACTACCCTATATTCTGTACAACAGCAGTGTAAGGGGGTCAAAACACTGGTTTAATCATTTTTATAGAGGAGCAACTAGTCCAGCCCATACCAACTCTCGCCTAATTCTTGAAATATGCAAAGAAAATTTATCAGCATGGCAAAGAAATTGACATGTGACAAAACAACTATTAATAATAAATGATAGAAATAAAAATGGAACCGAATGATCCATGAATGGCCAATAAGGTGTTTACCTGCTCTCCGTTGTCAGATGTTGACTCTGAAAAGCGGTCGAAATTTAGCTTCTGGGTCTCGGAGAACTTCCATTTTATAAGAAGAACTTGCACTAGAATCTGAATGAAAAAAGAGATGTTTCATAAGAACACAGTTTGGTCATATAAGCACGAGGTCTATGCAGATCTACATAAAAAAGGTGAGAGAAATGCATCACCTGTAATAGAATTAAAACTCCTGACTGCAGTGTATCCTTCGGGCCAGATATATTTATCGTTATGAAAATGTTCGGAGTCCATGACAATTTCACCTGTAAGGAGACATCACACAATCAGTAAAGCAAAGTAATTTCTCACTTTAAGCTGCCATTAGTTAATTTCACGACCAAGAATTCACCAATTGATTGTTATGGAATATAAGGATGCAACAGCAACACATGCAACTGTATCTGTACGATTAGAGGTGGCAAACAAGCCAAAAAACCGCGGGTTAACCCGACCCGGCCCGCAAAAACCCGAACCCGGCTTGGCTGGTTGTATAACAAGCCGGGTTCGGGTTGGAGAAATGTCTGCCCGCGAGAAAACGGGTTAACCCGACCCGGCCTGTCAACCCGCGGGTACAACCCGTAACCCGCAATTATTAAGACGTCTCCCTAATACGTGTCTATTTTTCTCCCCTTCAGCATACGTGTCTGTTTCCTTTCCTCGATATAAAAATAAAAAAACCCTAATCTTATCTTCTTTTTCCTTTACTTTGTTTTTTCTTCTCCTTCTCCGTCTGCAGCGGCCATCCATTGCCTGAACTGAATCCCTGATTCGATTGCTCTCTATTTTTCTCATACTGCAAACAAGCTAATTGATATCCTTGGAAAGACGATACGGGTTCGAGACACCGAAGAAACGATCTGATTTCTAAAGCAAAGAAAATCCAAGGTTTATTACTTTATTTCCTTCTTGTGCTTTATTTGTGATTTTCATCATTATTTTTCTATTCTTCTAAATATTTTAGCAGATGTTGTCTTCTGATTCTAGGGTTTTCATAGTATACCCAAACCTCCATCATACGTTTTCTGCCTAACTTTTGTTCGATCTAGTTCGAAATCAGGTAATAGATTACTAATCGCCCGTATCATTTTTCCTATAGAACTTCTAAAGTCCAATTGATTCTGAATTCTGTGACAAAAATCTTAGCCCACAAAATCACTTTTTATTCGGTTTCTTATAATCCAGTTTGTACTTATATCTGATGTTAGGGTGGTGCTTAGTGAATTGCATTTGTCGATTTTGGTTTGGATTTTAAATTTTCTGGGGGAATAGATTATAGGTATTTTCTTCATTTCTTTCGCTGAATCTGATTCTGCTCTTTCCTTTTCTTTTTCAATCTTTAGTTTTATTACTTCACCTAAGGTTGTTGATGTATGGTTTATTGTTATTTTTATATCCTTGGTTTAGGGACTAGGGTACTCAAGCTGCAGTGTTGCGCCGATTAGAGCATCATCATCAACTGAAACAGGAGAGCTTTGAACGAGGGAATCAGGGAACATTTGAGGTAGTAAATTAGTAATTTTGATAGTTTTGATTTATAAAAAACCAAGAATGCCTTGTTATTTGCTTAGACAATGTTGTTGCAGTAGTAATTTCGGATTATTTTGATTACATCTTATTTCATGTTTGATATTTATGGTGTGATAAAACATCAGTGTTAATTATTTATTCATACTCTTTCAGGTACCAAATACCTGAGTCTTGGCCATACGAGGAAGCTCGACGTCTTTTTAAAGAACCATTGGTCACACAGTCACACTCAGCAAAGAACAAGTCATCTCAGGGGAGGTAAGTGATCCTAATAATGAAGTTGAATGTGTGAAAGATCCTCTTAGGTACCAACTTTAACTGACTGAATGCATAGATTGGAGTCGTTTTTCAATCTCATTATCTCTGCAAGGGCCAAATCTGTATTGAAATTGTTATTTGCCAGCTCTATATTGGTACAATGTAGTTGAATGTTAAGTTGTTCGTTATAAATTTTTTTGAGGGCTTGTGTGATTCTTTGGTGCTTGATTCAGTTGAGTAACTTGAGTTCCTTTAATTTTGTAGCTAATTGTTGAAATTTGAAGGGTTAGTACTTAGTAGTAGTACCATTTTTTGCTTTAATCAACTGTTTTTTAAAACTCATGTCATGTAGATAGTTGTTCCCTTATGTAACTTATTGCAGTCTGGTAACTGGTTCTTTTATTTCCTGCACGTAATGTACTGATTTTTTTGTCTTTGACCTATTCTTTGTGGCTCCATCCAGGTCCCAGGATGTCAAGCGTGCAAGAACATTATAACGATGTTATGAGTAGTGACGACGGTGAGGATGATGATGTTGAGATGCCAGATTCTGTGAATGTCTCTGCAACTGTTGATTGTGCACCTGCAGCTGTTCCAAGTGAAAAGAAATCTAGACTTACATCTGATGTTTGGGAATTTTTTAATCTCGTTAAACTTAAAGATGGAACAAAGCAGGGAGTGTGCAAGGCTTGTAGTGCAGAATATAAATATGACAGCCAAAAAGGTGGAACCTCATCTATGAGAAGGCATGTGTGCCGTGAGCGTCAGTCTCAGGACGTAGGGCAGATGTTGTTATAGAAAAGATAGACATGGAAAATGAGAATGTTTTTTGGACAGGATGTTTTTTGGACAGACACAGACACAGTGTCTCCAAATTTTGTATAGAAAAGATATTGTTGGAGATGTTTTTTTTGGACAATTATCACTTTTTTTGATTAACCACAATATATAATTTTGTGCAGGAAGTGGTTATTAATATCTTTATTGTTGGAAAGTCACAGACTCACAAAGTACAAACAATGGTGTAATATGGTATTACTAGTACTACGGTCTCGAAGAGTATTTTTCTTTGTAGAAGAAGAAGATATGTAAGTAACTAAGTATGTAACTGTGACTTAAGACTGCAGAGAACTACTAAACTAGTGTTTTAGTTGTGAAGTTTTTCAATTTTCTTAAGCATTTCCTTTCATTAAGTAATTTAAGTTCTTAAATTTGTTGCGAATGTTCACTGTTGAATCTGTTGATTGATGTATAATATCAAATGAATTAGATGAAATTTATGTTAGGTTGCAGAGAAGGAGCTTTAGATGGCCTGAATGTTACCTAAATAGGCCGTAAATCATAGAAACGACGTCAAATTTAAAGTCGGTAAACGGCGGGTTAACCCGTGAACCCGCAAGTTTAACCCGTTACGGGCACGGGTTGAAGAAACCAGCACCCGTGAAGATTTTCAACCCGCGGGTTTAGACCCGTGTAAACCCGAACCCGTATAACCCGCAACGGGCCAGCCCCGGCCCGCCCGTTTGCCACCTCTATGTACGATTCACCCTATATTAAGTTAAGGTGCTAGAAAAACCTTACAACTAGAGCTGGCAAAGTTTAAGATTCACCTAAGCTTAATACACACATATCCCCTAGATCAATTTGGAAACTTGTCACTCCCTTCGACTTCTCTGCCACTTGCCACTTTATCTCCTCCATTGCTATCATCCAAACCAGGGACGTACCCAGGAATTAGTATTGGGTAGGGCTAAATTTATGCAAAAAAATTTCCTTTGTTCTACGAGATACGGAAAATTTATAAACTAAATTACCATACACGGTGGGAGGGGGACGACGGGAAAATTAGAGAGCATCTCCATTACAGACCGTTATCACCCTTAATCATCAAGCATAAATACCCCGTAAGATGAGTATATACAATCCAAATGTGCCTTTTAACTTTCCCCAACTGCATGAAGCAAATATCTTAAATACCGGTATATGCAAAATGCTTATCTTTCTACTTAACAAACTTAGTACACAAAGAATTGGGCCTATTTTGCATATATATTAATTAGTTTCACTTGTTGCAACTCCAGTCGATGCCCAGCTGACCACTTTCTCAAGTATCATTAGATACTTGGGAGTTTGGAGGCTTTTGCCAGATGTTGCCATCTAAAACCTTGCGATTAGCATGCATTGGAGGATAGTTATTGTATTTTAGTCCCAAATATCCAGCTCATGAACCTAATTTGCTCAGCTCACTCTTAATTCTCCCGGTCCTCCGCCTCTCTTTCTTGCTTCTTCTCTTACACTTCTACAACAACTTAATAGCAACAACAGTATGATCTTCAGTTCTTCACAACAAAAGTTACTACTAGATGAAGGAAGTGAAAAGAACCCGTAGTAAAATACTTAGATGGATATTCATAAATGGAACTTATATGAAAGGATTTGAGAAGAATCAAAAGATGGAATCATGGATTTTTTATGGTTAAATTAAGGTGGTAAATCAACAGGTAAGGTATTACGAATGCAGAGGTGATTTATGGTGTTATGTAGAACCTACTGCAATACAGTGAATGGCATTTTTTGATGTCTTCCATAAATTTATTATAGTTTTTGATTATAGCTTTTCCTGTACGCTGTACTGTTCTTCTTTTTACATGCACTGGTTCTTTTACTACTAATTTTTTTTATTTTGGGGGGAAAATTCCTCTACTACTAAGGATTCGTTCTGTAATTTTGCTTTAATTTTTTGTAGTTTAAAGCTTATCGATTTTGATCCAACCAGTGGAGATATTGATGAACTTTGAACGTTGTTTGACTGTATCTGAAAGAAATTTTCGAATGGGATGTTTCCATTTCGGTGTTTTTTTTTTTGACACAAACCATTTCATTGTTGGGCTAACACAAAACATTTTTCATTTCAGCGTTGGGCTAACACCAAAAATAAGGTAATTCAGTATACTAAAAAAGTTCTTTAGAAAATCTAGGGACGGGCTATAGCCCGGGTTAGCCCCTTGCTAGGCCCGTCCCTGATCCAAACTTGAACTACCCTTCCTGTGACCCTGTCCTCATTTCCAGAATCCTGACCTTGTGTCCCATTTCGGAGCTGCAGCATTGCTCCTGGAAGCTTTTGTTCACTTAGATACCTGAGTAAAATGGAAATGATTGGTTCAAAAGCAACATTCAGGCCTGAAATTAGACTGACTGAGCTCTTATGAGTGAAAGTAAGATACGTCGGACGATATTATAAATGCACCAAGACTAAAGCTACCTGGGAGAAGCAGCATAATATTAAACGTTAAAACCAACGAAAGGCAGAAAATGAATTCTCCATGTATATGAGGAAAGCCTTCTACTCAAACCAGGAGAAGTTCATGCAAGGATTTAAAATTTTAAATAAAAAAATTCTAAGAAAAGATACGTCAGCACACGTTTTAAACACAACATATACAACAAAAACAATCAAGGAGGGGAAAATGATTTCGTCAACCCTCACTTTCACATGCAGGTTTAGCTAAAGAAATTGCATAACCATTTAGACATACAGTATACCAAATACTATCCCTCACAACAAGCTATTGCTATCTTTCCAAAGGGAAAGGTGCAGAATATTATGGTGTATTATGGTGCTAACATGGTGTGGACTTCATACCATGTTATTCATAGCTGTGCATTCGTACGACCTACAACAGCAAGATGTTTAAGGCAAAAATGAGTAACAATGTATAATAATTGTTACTGTCAGATCTTAGTCGGCTGAAAAATTAAGAAAAGCAATAATCAAAATCATTTGTAATTGGTTACTAAAACATAAACTAGATGAACGTTGCCATGGTGGAACGACCGACCGAAGAAAACGGCGCAAAAATATGATTTTTCCTGACAGGATGCGGAAATATGATTTTTCCTGACATGGCATGGAAGTATCATTTTTTCTGACACCGGGTAAAAGTATCACTTTTCCTAAAACGGAAAATTAGTCGATGTATAAACCAAAATATGACTACATAATATGGTATGCATCTTTTGTGGTGGTTTTCGAAAATTATGCCTAAAGTGAAAGTATAATTTTTCCTGGGACGGAGTAAGTACATCGTTTTATTAGTTGCAACGGAGAAAAATTCGATGCATAAACAAAAATATGGCTACACAAAGTATTATGTATCCTTTGTGGTGGTTTGCATAATGAATATATATTTAATTTTCGAAATTGTGCCTAAAATGATAAACACCTCCGAAATTTTTCATAAAAACTCAAAATTTGATATTGTTGTTTGTACTCATTGCGTAGAGTTTTTTAATACCATTCCAACGAGATAAAATTTACAAAATTCCAAGACACGGATTTTTAGATATGTTATATTAAAGTTTGCTCGTCAATTATACCATTGAAAAAGTAGGATACATAAGGAGTTATAGTAATTGGAATAAAAGGGAGGGACAATTTGGAAATTTCGGGGGTATGACACCAAATCCAATCTTTTTTGTCAAATTGGAAAAAAAAAAGTCATGTCCCATGTGACACAAAGTCACCATATATAAATTCCTCCCTCGCTTCGCTCGGTCGGCCTAATAAAAATACAAAAACACAAAATTTATGAGTTGAGACTTGTAATTGTGTGAGTCCAACATTTTATGGCTTCATCGTAATGATTCAGCCAACACAAAAACCAAATTACTACTACACAACTATCCATTATTCAACAAATCTATACTCCTCTTCCTCAAATTCCTATAAAACCTTCACAACTACCTTCAAACGGCCAAACCATTACCCTATTTCAACAAAACTTGTTGCCTCAACCTTACTATAAAAAAAATGAAAAAATTTTAATTTTTTTTGAATTTATTTACCCATTGATGTAAAAACCCTGATAAGCCATGCATAAGCTTAGATCTCTTAGACCCATTTGTGATTTCAGTTTCATGGTGTCCTCCAAAACTTTCTTTGTTCAAAAACCAAAGAATGGATTTATTATTAGATACAATTATTTAAACTTGCAGAGGAAAAGAGAGGGGAAAGAAGATGATACCTTTGAAGATGAGTTTTTGACCTCTAGGGAGAACATTAGTAAGATGTTGAAGAGGAGATTTAAGGTCTTGATTCTATAGAAAGTGATTTTGTAGGCTGTAGTAGCAACAACCCTCCTTCATTTACCTTCTCTGCCGATTCAACATAAATTCAATTAGTAATTAAAACCCTATAATTCCACAATTCAAACCCCTAATAGTGAACCTTAGCTTCTTCTCAGATTCACTTTATTACCATCTCGATTCCATCTCTATCTCACAGATCCACCTTCAACTAATTTCAAAATCAAACTTTAAATAACTCTCAACATCAAAAACTCGATCTAATTATCTTCAACCTCTAGGGAGCACTAGCAACACCCTGTGAAATAAAGATGGAGGTGGTGAGGAGGCGCAGTGAAAAGGAAGAGACAGTGGAGAAGAAAGAGACGAGTAAGAAGAAATGAAATCTTCTCTAGGGTTTTTTGATTTTATATCCTAAACGAATGAATGTGATTAATCCAATATAATTTGACGGTGGAAATTAAGCATAACTTAATAATGTACCCAGCCAAGATGGGCGCGGGTTACGGGTTGTACCTGCGGTTTTACGGGTCGGGATAAAACGTTTTCACACATACTAGCATATTTTCAACCCTAGCCCGGCTTGTTTAGAGTTAGACCTGACTTTCTCGTTCGGATGAACTGATGACGAAATATATCAGAATTGAACATCACATGTCCAAAGATTACTAGAGTTAGATCTAAGTTTCTCATCCGGATGAACTGGAGACAAAATATATCAGAATTGAAAATCACAAGTTCAAAGATTACTAGAGTTAGACCTGAGTTTCTCGTTCGGATGAACTGGAGACGAAATATATCAGAATTGAAAATCACAGGTTCAAAGATTACTAGAGTTAGACCTGAGTTTCTCGTTTGGATGAACTGAGGATGAAATATAACAGAATTGAACATCATCGATTCAAATATTACTAGAGTTAGACCTGAGTTTCTATTTCGGATGAACTGGTGACGAAATATATCAGAATTGAACATCACCGGTTCAAAGATTACTAGAGTTAGACCTGAGTTTCTCTTTCGGATGAACTGGTGACGAAATATATCAGAATTGAACATCACAGGTTCAAAGATTACTAGAGTTATACCTGATTTTCTCTTTCGGATGAACTGGAGACGAAATATATCAGAATTGAACATCACTGGTTCAAAGATTACTAGAGTTAGACCTGAGTTTCTCTTTCGGATGAACTAAGGACGAAATATATCAAAATTGAACATCACATGTTTAAATAATACTACAGTTAAACCTGAGTTTCTCGTTTTCGGATGCACTGCGGTCAAAATATATCAAAATTGAACATCACAAGTTCAAAGATTACCAGAGTTAGACCTGAATTTCTCTTTCGGATGAACTGCAGATGAAAAATATCATAATTGAACATCACAGGTTCAAATATTACTAGAGTTAGACCTGAGTTTTTCTTTCGGATAAACTGAGGACGAAATATATCAGAATTGAACATCACAGGTTTAAATAATACTACAGTTAGACCTGAGTTTCTCGTTTTCGGACGAACTGAGGTCGAAATATATCACATGTTTAAAGATTACCAGAGTTAGACCTGAATTTCTGTTTCGGATGAACTGAGGATGAAATATATAGAATCGAACATCACAAGTTCAAATATTACTAGAGTTAGACCCGAGTTTCTCTTTTGGATGAACTGAAGACGAATTATATCAGAATTGAACATCACAGGTTCAAAGATTACTAGAGTTAGACCTGAGTTTCTCTTTCGGATGAACTGGAGACGAAATATATCAGAATTTGAACATCACAGGTTCAAAGATTACTAGAGTTAGACCTGAGTTTCTAGTTTTCGGATGAACTGAGTCTGAGGTGAAATATATCAGAATTGAACACACATGTTTAAAGATTACCTGAGTTAGACCCGAGTTTCTCGTTTTCGGATGAACTGAAGACGAAATATATCAAAATTGAACATCACAAGTTCAAATATTACCAGAGTTAGACCTGAATTTATCTTTCGGATGAATTGAAGACGAAATATGTCAGAATTGAACATCACTGGTTCAAATATTACTTGATTTAGACCTGAATTTCTCTTTCATATGAACTGCAGACGAAATATTTCATAATTGAATATCACAGGTTCAAATATTACTAGATTTAGACCTGAGTTTCTCTTTCGAATGAACTGGAGACGAAATAAATCAAAATTGAACATCACCGGTTCAAAGATTACTAGAGTTAGACCTGATTTTCTCTTTCGGATGAACTGAGGACGAAATATATCATAACTGAACATCACAGGTTCAAATATTACTAGAGTTGGACCTGAGTTTCTCTTTCGGATGAACTTGAGACGAAATATATCAGAATTGAACAGCATCGGTTCAAAGATTACGAGAGTTAGACCTGAGTTTCTCTTTCGGATGAACTGGTGACGAAATATATCAGAATTTGAACATCACAGGTTCAAAGATTACCATAGTTAGACTCGAGTTTCTCGTTTTCGGATGAACTAAGGCCGAAATATATCAGAATTGAACATCACATGTTCAAAGATTACCAGAGTTAGACCTAAATTTCTCGTTTTCGGATGAACTGAGGCCGAAATATATCAGAATTGAACATCACCGGTTCAAAGATTACTAGAGTTAGACCTGAGTTTCTCTTTCGGATGAACTGGTGATGAAATATATCAGAATTGAACATCACAGGTTCAAAGGTTATCAGAGTTAGACCTAAGTTTCTAGTTTTCAGATTAACTAAGGCCGAAATATATCAGAATTGAATATCACACGTTCAAATATTACTAGAGTTAGACCTGAATTTCTCTTTCGGATGAACTCATGAAAATATATCAGAATTGAACATCACCGGTTCAAATATTACTAGAGTTAGACCTGAATTTCTCTTTCAGATGAACTAAAAACGAAATATATCAGAATTGAACATCACCGGTTCAAAGATTACTAGAGTTAGACATGATTTTCTATTTCGGTTGAACTGGAGACGAAACATACCAGAATTGAACATAACCAGTTCAAATATTATTAGAGTTTGACCAGAGTTTCTATTTCGGATGAACATCGAGTAACAACATCACCGGTTCAAAGATTACTAGAGTTATTGAGTTTCTCTTTCGGATGAACTGGAGATTGAAATATTTGAACATCACATGTTCAAAGATGAACCTGAGTTTCTCGATGAACGAAATATATTAGAATTGAACATCACAGGTTCAAGATTACCAGAGTTAGACCTGAGTTTCTCATTTTCGGATGAACTGAGGCCGAAATATATAAGAATTGAACATCACAAGTTCATATATTACCAGAGTTAGACCTTAATTTCTATTTCGGTTGAATTGAAGAAGAAATGAGAATTGAAATCATATCAAAATTGAACATCATGACTTTCTTTCGGATGAAATTCATTTAAAATATTGAACATCACAGAGTTCAAATATTACTAGAGTTAGACCTGAGTTTCTCATTTTCGGATGAACTGAGCCGAAATATATAAGAATTGAACATCACAAGTTCATATATTACCAGAGTTAGACCTAATTTTCTCTTTCGGATGAACTTGAGTTATACATGACTTTCTTTCGGATGAAATATATCTAGAGTTAGAATCAAATATCACATGGTCAAAGATTACTAGAGTTCAAATATTACGGAGAGTTAGAATCAGTTTCACAGTTCAAATCGGATGATCTTATGATCTTAAGACGAAATATATCAGAATTGAACATCACGTGTTCAAAGATTACTTGAGTTAGACCTGAGTTTCTCTTTCGGATGAACTAGAAACGAAATATATCAGAATTTGACATCACAGGTTCAAAGATTACTAGATTTAGACATGAGTTTCTCGTTCGGATGAACTGAGGATGAAATATATCATAATTGAATAAAACAGGTTCAAATATTACTAGAGTTAGACCGAAGTTTCACTTTCGGATGGTCTGAAAATGAAATATATCAGTATTGAACATCCCGTGTTCAAAGATTACTAGAGTTAGACCTGAGTTTCTCTTTCGGATGTACTGGAGACATAATATATCAGAATTTGAACATCACAGGTTCAAAGATTACAAGAGTTAGACCTGAGTTTCTCGTTCGGATGAACTGCAGACGAAATATATCAGAATTGAACATCACGGGTTCAAATATAACTAGAGTTCGACCTGAGTTTCTCTTTCGGATGAACTGGAGACGAAATATATCAAAATTGAACATCACTGGTTCAAAGATTACTAGAGTTAGACCTGAAAATCTCTTTAGGATGAACTGAGAACGAAATATATTAGAATTAAACATCACATGTTCAAAGATTACTAGAGTTATACCTGAGTTTCTCGTTCGGATGAACCAGAGACGAAATATATCAGAATTGAACATCACAGGTTCAAAGATTAATAGAGTTAGACCTGAGTTTCTCTTTCGGTTGATCTGAGGACGAAATATATCAAAATTAAACATCACTGGTTCAAAGGTTACTAGAGTTAGACCTGAGTTTCTCGTTCGGATGAACCAGAGACAAAATATATTATAATTGAACATCACATGTTTAAAGATTACTAGAGTCAGACCTGAGTTTCTCGGTCGGATGATTTGATGATGAAATATATAAGAATTGAACATCACGGGTTCAAAGGTTACTAGAGTTAGACTTGAGTTTCTCGTTCGGATGATCAGAAGATGAAATATATCAGTATTGAACATCACATGTTCAAAGATTACTAGAGTTAGACTTGAGTTTCTCGTTCGGATGATCTTAAGACGAAATATATTAGAATTGAACATCACATGTTCAAAGGTTACTAGAGTTAGACATGAGTTTCTCGTTCAGATGATCAGAAGACAAAATATATCACAATTGAACATCACGTGTTCAAAGATTACTAGAGTTAGACATGAGTTTCTCATTCGGATGATCAGAAGGTGAAATATATAGAATTGAACATCACAGGTTCAAAGATTACTAGAGTTATACCTGAGTTTCTCGTTCGGATGATCTGAAGACGAAATATATCAAAATTGAACATCAGAGGTTCAAAAGTTATTAGAGTTAGACCTGAGTTTCTCGTTCAGATGATCAGAAGACGAAATATATCAGAATTGAACATCACAGGTTCAAAGATTACTAGAGTCATACCTGAGTTTCTCGTTCGGATGATTTGAGACGAAATATATCAGAAATGACCATATTACCCTTATAGGAAAAAGTGCAATAAATATTATTGAGACTGTGAAAATGACCAGACTACCCTTATCGAAAATAAGTAAAGTAAATACTACAGACTATAAAAATGACCATATTACCCTTACTGGAAAAAAGTGCAATAAATATTATGGAAACTGTGAAAAATGACCAGACTACCCTTATCAGTAATAAGTAAAATAAATATTAACAACTGTGAAAATGGCCGTATTACCTTCGTTGGAAATAAGTGGAATAAATATTATGGAGACTTTGAAAATGACCAGACTACCTTTATTGAAAATAGGTAGAGTAAATATTACAGACTTTGAAAATGACCATATTACCCTTATTGGAAATAAGTGCAATAAATATTATGGAGACATTGAAAATGACCAAACTACCCTTATTGAAAATAAATAAAGTAAATATTACATACTGTGAAAATGACCATATATTGGAAAAAGGTGCCATAAATATTATGGAGACTGTGAAAATGACCAGACTACCCTTAGCGGAAATAAGTAAGTAAATATTACCGATTGTGAAAATGACCATATTACCCTTGTTGAAAATAAGTAGAATAAATATTATAGAGACTTTGAAAATGACCAAACTACCCTTATTGAAAATAAATAAAGTAAATATCACATACTGTGAAAATGACCATATTACCTTTATTGGAAAAAAGTGCCATAAATATTACGGAGACTGCGAAAATGACCAGACTACCCTTATCGAAAATAAGTAATCCATATTGAGGTAGAACCGATCCTAGTGATTGGTAGAGCCGATTGAACCCATGATTGTGATTTGATATTTGATGAATCACGTAGTTGTCTTGGAATACAGATAATCCAATTCTAAACTTGTTTGGAAGTGTGGTATAATCGATTCCAAGATTGTAAATATGAAAGAGGATTCACAAAGAAAAGATGTCAACATATTTTGAACACAAACACTAACTCTTATCTTTTATTGATCAAAGATATTCATTAATTACTCAAGGAGATCCCGGTCCAAAATAAATTAAGAATCTTTTAATTAAGGTTGTTAGTTTTATATGCTTTAATTACCAGCAATTAAATGCATATCTGTAGAGAATAAAAATTAGTAATGTACATTTACTAATTGGAGATTTTCTATTGACAGTTTTCGGAAAATATTAGACAAAGCATTACCTGGAATTATGAAAACCGATTTAGGCATTTATTGCATATCTTGAGAATATTCGGTTTTGGAAATTCCTTGGTGTCCAAACATCCTTGGTATATAAATACCCAATTTTACATTTCTATCAAACTATCCTAAGATCCAGGCAAACTTCATCTTTTTGTTGTTTATGGTGGAACCGTTTATCCGGAAAGGAAAGTACCCTAATTAGGAGAAACCTCTTACTACCGCTCATTTAAAGACTTATGTGGGATCAAGAATCTCTACGAGTATCGTAGGTGGGAAACTAGATAATTGCAGTTTATTAGTTTTTGATTGATTTGATTGACTAACGGTGGTTGAACTTTGATTGTACCTAGTTTGTTTATTCTTGAGAATTTTCTCTTCTGATATAAGATTCACTCAAACTAGATCGAAGTGTCGACGGGATCTTTATAACTGTTTGTGGATCTAAAGAAATCTTGTGATAATCCATTGTTAACAGACTCCGTTCTGTGCGTGATTGATCTCAAGAGATTTAAGTATTGTTGTGCAGGTTTAATTGAAGATTAAAGGAGATTTGAAGACAATGAAGATTTCTTATTGGTTTCTCATATCTTTGTGTAGCACAAACCTTGAACGGCTTGGATCCAACTAGAATCGGATTTATTCGATTGGTGTTGTGTGAGATTGGCATCGCTTTATAGTTCCTTGTTGGATTTTATATTGATTGATTGCAAATCTAAACTCTGCCACTTCGGTAGTTGTTAGATAAATTTATCTAACCAGGCAAAGGAGTTTATTAGTTTAAACAGAAGAGCCTTTGCATATGACTTGAGATATCTTCATCTGAAAGAATCAAGAGAGTTGTTACCAAACAGATTTGTTGTTCCTTTACTGTTTGGAATACGATCCAAAGGAATTGTTCCAGTGCGTGTGCTTATTTAATGTCGGAAGCGCAGGGATACTGAAGAAACTAAGTGAACTAGGTTTAGTTGCTTGGTCTCAACTATACGAAGTTGGTTTAGAGTTTGTATAGCGGCTTAATTATGAGAGTATTCAATTCTGGACTTGGTCCTAGGGTTTTTTTGCATTTGCGGTTTCCTCGTTAATAAAATCTTGTTGTGTCTTTTACTTTTCTATTTCTACAATTATAATTGTATTATAATTAAAAGTAAAATATACAAACATTAACTCTGTATTTCTTGATAGTGATCCGATAGAGTTTGGTTAAGTCTGAACCTATTATCAAGTAATCACACTTTGATTGTTGTATTGTCTCGATCTCGTATCCATAGACGATCACACAAAGTGTGAATACCGATTTGTCGCATTGTCTCGACTTTGTCCATAGACAATCACTTTCGGTAAGAGGACTTATAGGTGGATAATTTAAAGATTGTGGTGTATTTGGGTACCCTCATCTTTTCAGTTAATTTCCCCAGAAATGTAACACATATTTGAGTTAAATGAATTCGGTCTAGCATTTCAAGAAGAAAAAAAATTACTGGTTGGACTTTACGTCAATAACGGGGCCTGTTACCACATTTTTTTCCACATTATTTTTTTCAACTCTACTTCATCTGATTGTTAATTACTATATGTGTTCAACTAATATAGTAGTACGCTACTTGGAGCTTAGCTTGTTGAGCTTCTAATTAGTTAAATATGTAATTAAAAATAAATAAAATCATTACTACATTGAGATTCAATTATTATTGTTCTCGGACTAGAGTCAAAGTTGCCTACGCAACATTTACTTGTAGACTTATTATTGGTGGTACATTGTCAATGTTGGGTTGGTTTGGCCCTGACCTTGTCATTAAATCCTTTTTAATTGCAAAACCTATATCTTCATTATCATGGTTAGTTAACAAACCGATACAACCCTAAGTAATTCATCCAGGCGCCCTTAGTAATCCCCTTTCAGTTTTCTGCATCTTTTCTTGAACTGTCAGTTAAGGGGAACTGTCAAGCTTAATCTTCGATTTTGTTCATAACTTTTTCATACGAGGTCGGAATGACTTATTTTTTCGCTGTTGACTTCGTCCTTTTGTTCTCTTCAAAATGATGAGGAAAAAAAAATCCAGGACTTGAATGAAATGAAACATATAAAACTAACAAACACCTAAGAGACTCACAAACAAACAAAATCGAACCATAATGAAATGAAAACTAACAAGAAATCAATGATTTTAGATTTCAAACTTGTGCAAATAATGCACATATCATTAACATACATTAGAATTATTCTCTCTAATTTCCGACTCATATGTTTAGATAGAAATAGCTAGGTTTCTTGCTACTGAATTCGGCATCCAATCTCTCAAGACTTTCTATGTCTCCAATCAGTTCCACTCTATAAAAAATCCTTATCAAAGCTTAAGAAACGGTTTACCATTATGAAGTTAACCAAACCTTGTTATATTTATGTTTAGTAAAAAACTAAAGAAACAAAATAACGGTGTTGTTTAAAACTGTTTTCGCAGTAAGTTCAAAACTTTATTCTTCTTGTTTCGTTTTCCCATTGCACATATGGAATTATTGTTGTTGTCTTAAGCTATTTCGAGTAGAGAAGGTAAGAAAAATCCTTATACAACAGTCCCGTACTTCATACAATGTGTAATGAACTCTCGTGAAGTCTCATTGTTTCCATGTGATTTTTATTTGTTCGGTATTAGAATTATCAAGGTTAGTCATACAAATTTTGGATTCGCAACGACCTGAAATTAGGATTTCCAATGACTTTCAAAATTTGGACAGTCTTCTTGGTAAATGCACTTAAAACCCTTCTTTGGTTCTGTTGCCTGAATTTGAAGTTTAGCAAACGTCTTATTGTTTTGTTTGGGGATGTCCTTCGACCACGTGATATTGTTTAATTGGGATGGGATTCAAACACTCCGACCTCCCAGGCAGTATAAAGGGAACTTTGCCAAATGGATAATCGAAGAATTGAGTCATGCCACAAAATGGATTAACAAACTGCAAGAACACGTGCATCATTATCCATATAAAAGTAGCTACCTCATTTTGTTTTGTTTGGGGATGTCCTTCGACCAGTGAGCCTTTGATCTGATGGTTTAATTGGGATGGGAGTGACACTCTCCAACCTCCCAGACAGTATCAAGGGAACTTTGCCAGATGGATAATCAAGTATATTAGGGAGGGTCAAGCATTCTCACAAATTAGATTTGAGTAGCTGAAGAATGGAGCCATGGTCACAAGATAGATTAACACACTACAAGAACACATGCAACATTATCATATAAAGTAGATACCACATAAATATTACTTAAAAAAAACAGAGAAATACGCATTGGTTTTTCTGGAAAAAAAGAAGAAAGAAAATGCAGTTGCACACATTCAAAAAATGATAAAAGCACCACCATACTAATCCTGGCGAGATTGGGGTATACCCAGATTAATTGGGGTATACCCAAATTTAAATGGACATGTGCACTTATTAAGGGAGGCCAAAATATGGTAAAGTTACTTTAATACCCCTACACTAATTAACCTAAAACTAAACCCTAAACTTAAAAACTAAAAATTGATTAATCTTCCTCTAATCCTTCTTCTTTAATCCCTCTCCTCTTCTCTTTCATTTCAAAAACCTAAAATCAACCAAAATTTTGAATTTTGATTTTCTACAAAAAGTGGTTGATTCTAAACGATCCGGTAGCAAGAGAAATTCAACAAGTAACATTAGAAGACCCAAATCGGAAGCAAAAGGTAAGGAAAAAGTTGGAAATAGCAAACCCGAAAATCCAATCCGTGAGAATGTTGGAAAAAAAACCTCTGTCGGCGAAAAGAAGATTGTAAGTGATTTTTATAAACTCAAACCCATTATTGTTTTGCGTTATATGATTGCTAGATTAGATTAGAAACCGAAAATTATAATTTTCATGTTTTTGGCCGGCAAGGTCGATAGTTGAACAACATGCCGACCAATAAACAGCCGGCATAGTCGCAGGATGAATAACTCCGACTTTTTATCGAAAGCCATGGCGATCATTGGACAATAACGTATTTCGTAGGTATACTAACAAACACCCTGGCGGCTAATTTGTAGCCGACATTGTATTGTACTTGGACCTTGCCGACTGTAGGCATCAGAAACTTGATATTTTTTAAGTTATAGCCGGCAGCATTATTTGATACAACCATGCCGACTATGTTTTGGTCGGCTAGGTGAATGGTTATTACCATGCCGGGCACATATTGGTCGGCAGTTTATATATTTTATACCTTGCCAGCCAATGGATGACCAAAATGTGTAAAAATATACTCGGCGTGTTCTTCAACCGAGACAATGTCGGCGGTCGTAAGGTCGCCAGCTTATTCAAAGTTGACCCTGCCGGCCAAACTACGGCCGGCACCTTATTCAAACCATGGCCTTGCCGGCCTTGTGCATTTTCAAAACCAAATTTTTTTGATCGAAATCATAAGAGGGATGAAAGGTTTAATTTAGTGAATTCATAATTTCAAAATTTTAATCTAAACTCAATTAATTAACCTAATCAGAATTTTAGTATTAATTAACCAATGGCATATTAGCCATTTAGAAAATACAAGGTTAAGGGGTGATTTGGCTTTACTTCATAATGACCTTATTTTGTCTTATTGGGTATACCCCAATCTCGCCAGAATACTAATGCCCCTACAACAACAAAAAGAATCAATTCAAGAATTGAAAATGGTAGTGTAACCAAGGTGTATTACTATGAAGAGAGTGAAAAAGAAGACAATGGAAAAAACTTGCCATGTGATGAAAGTGTTTCTCAGCGTGGCGTCCTAACGATTGCTTGTGAGCATGACCTCCTTTTTGTATTATAAACGGACTGCCCAAAATAAAGTAATGCAGCCGAAAAATAAACAGTTCATATGTTTATATATGAAGCTTTTGAGTCACGTTTAGCTTTAAGAAACCTCTGAAAGAAACATGCAATGATCTTTAATTATTATGGCCTTTTCTGCTTTTCACATGTAATATATTGTCCTGCCATTAGCAGTCAAGAATAGGAGAATAAAAGAATTACACTCCGATGCATACAATCGATGGTGAGTTCATCGAGCTCCTCCAAAATCTAGTTGCTGCCCCACTTACGCACAGACTAATTAAGCAAAATAATAAGAATGATCAGGTTTACCCTTAAAGCATTTCTGAAGATATGACAGGATAACATATTTGCGCATAACTCAAAAGCTTCAGAGCCAGAGTAATAAAGTTGTTACCTTGACCTGATTATTCTCAGAAGCTACTGCATTCGACTTAAAGTTCCTAGTGATAGAAATTGAAATGTTTTGGGGCTCTGATACCATGTTAGAAATTGAGATGAAACTTCGGAGCTCTGATAGCATCTTAGATTTGTGGTAAGAGTAAGGATCAGATGTAAACAATGAAGACACAAGAGATTAAAGTGGTTCGGCACTAACGCCTACGTCCACTGACAAACCCCGTAGGAATGAATGATATTGATGCTCAATACTAGAGATGATTTACAAACCCCACACACATAAACTTACGTAAGGATACCTCTCATCTCTCCCTTACTAAGGACCCAATCTCACTAATTTTGGGTGACTACAAATGATACTACAAATGTCTATTTATACTAGTTAGCTAAGCCTCCAAGTGACCAACTCCAAATTGAGTTCTACTTCCTTAGCCTACAAACTAGACTAACATATTTATCACATGTTTTACATTATGGTATTTGACCAACCTCTCTTGATCATTCTAGATACTTTGAACTCTACCTAACTCTATACTTCTTTAAACCTTGTTCACATTTGTTCATATTAAACATTACAAATTAGGTAATTCCAACACTTATCTAGAATATCTTTGACTATATCTTCATGGTTGCATTTTATTTGGAGGATATATTCTAACACCCCCCCTCAAGTTGAGCACGGAAATGTTTTGAAGTGATCAACTTGAACTGTTGTTGAGAAAGATGGTTTATCTTGGCGGAGAACGTGATGGCATGATTACAGTTGGAAGAGCTCGAGCTGGAAGGCAGTAAAGAAAACATGGCAGTAATGATGATGTTGTTTAGATGGAAGTTGTTGTGATGGGAGGATGACGAACTCGGTCTGCTGTCTGTGGAGTACGATGACGTTCATGGGAGGGAAGATCTCGAGATGCTGGTGGGCGAACTACAGATGCAGCTGTTGGTGGTACTACCGGTTCAACTGGTGGCTCAACTATGGGTGAAATTTCTGGTGCAGATGTTGGTGTACCTACTGCTTCAACTGGTGGTCCACCTATGGGTGCAGCTGTTGGTGGAAATATTGGCGCGCCTCTTGGCGGGACTACTGGTTCGGATGTTGGTGAAACTATAGGTGGAAGTACTGGTGCAACGGAGAACTGAAGCCAAACGATGATGTTGTATGATAAGTTGAAGCCAAACGATGGTGGAACTACTGGTTCGGATGTTGTATGATAAGTTGAGATGATTGAGAGTTGAAGCCAAACGATGTGCAATATTACAAACAAGTATTGCAAGTGTACTGACACCCCCCTCAAACTCGAGAGGGTCGAGTTTGAATACATACTGGACCTGAAGCATGGCATGCGGATTGTAGCACACGGATTGCGGCCCGCCAACTGTGGATGCACGCGGATTGTGGCCTACGGATTGCTACCCATGCAGATGTTGGCCTACGGAGAGCCTCTGCGAAACGAGTCTTCCTATAGCTCTCAGTGCCATCTTCAGAAGTTGTCTCTCTTTAGCCTTAAAAAGAAAGAATAGTTTTCCTTAACATGTTTAAACCTTACAATCATCAAAAAATAAGACATCCGGTGACATATAATATAATTAATACTTCTCTAAGTACGCGAGGTTATGTACGGTGTAATTCGACACCATAAATACGATTGATCAGACGATCAGACGATACTGCAGACCATGTACCATGTTGGGTTTAGATATTAGGAGCTACCTTTTTCATGGATAGAGGTTTGAATATCTTATCAGCCATGACTCGTATTGTAGCTAAACAAAATTCAGTGTGTAAAAACACATCATATGCATGCAATCACCTAGTTCCCATCTACAAGAAAATCTCTTTGACAGAAGTAGTTTCCCACCCCATCTCTCACTCCAACACATTAAAACCGCAATTCATCTTTAAATCCCCCAATTTAACCTATTTTTTTCCCAAATTGGTTATTGTTCTTATAAATTTCTATACTGAATGGATGAAGGTACATAAAAACCTAAAATTTGAAGCTTGTTTACCAACAAAATAAATATAAATATACAAAAAAGAACGCAGTTAGAAATGAGAGTAGAAGAAAATATAGGAAAATTGATCGAACTCTTAAATCGATTGGAAAAAATATACCTCTTAGCTCCCCTCTACAAATTTTGATCTTTCTCGCGTCTTTTCCTTTTCTTTTCTTTTATTTTGGATGCCCCGGGTGTATATATATAAAAGGGGAGAGAGAGGTCCGTCCCCGTCACGGGTCTGGTGCATCGTTCGGTCGTTCCTCCCCGATTAGTATTTTACTGCAGCACAGTACGAACGAGGTAGTTTAAGCATAACCTAATGGAATGATCTTCGTCTCTCCTTTTCAGATTAGATTCATAATTTTTTGACCGATTGTTTTTTTTTTCTTTAATATGGAGGAACTTTTGGGGTTTTCAGGGTTTTCTTCTAAATTAGGATTATTTTTTTAAAATCCTTATTTCAA
Organism: Papaver bracteatum; assembly: GCA_023529315.1. Classification (NCBI taxonomy): domain Eukaryota; kingdom Viridiplantae; phylum Streptophyta; class Magnoliopsida; order Ranunculales; family Papaveraceae; genus Papaver; species Papaver bracteatum. The sequence goes on from JAJJWX010001246.1 coordinate 3,761,763, forward strand.
TGGAGAAGATAGAAGAACAAGAAGACTGAGACAAGGATAAAGCAGAAATCACGGCACTAAGAAGAGTTGCAACACACGTATCTCAGATGCTGTTGGAAGGAAGAGAAGGAGTTGTTAACTATTTTGCTGATCCGGCCAAACTTTCAATGCTAATATGAGTTTTTACTCTCATAATCTTATACAGTACATGGTATTGCATTAAGCTGATTATCTATTTATTGTTATTCATTTTGCTCAGGTTGTAGTTAAGGTCCAATTTTTTTTGAAATATGAAGCTGAAATTGTCAAGGAGGGAGATCTCGCTAGACAAAATCTAGAGAGACTCAAAGCTGAGTTTATGCGCCTTCAGGTAACTGCTTCTACTCTAGCTGATTATTGTCATCAGTATCAGTAGCAGTATCCTATCCATAATGTCAAAGGTTTGTAGGATTGAACAGTTTTTAATTCCAAGTGAAAAATTAAAGCAACTAGTATATAGAACATGACTTTTTCACAATCAAAAATAAATAAATAAAAGGGTTGAGCTTCTTCACCACATGCCTTTATCTCGTGCGCATTTTCGTGATTGTAAACACCCTTAAATTATCATAGAGTTATTGGAGACTAATCCCAATACATTGTACAATTCTCTGAATAGATATGTTTCTTTCTGAAGAATTGTTCTGCTTTTATAGGCAAAGCCTGATATGGAAATACCGTACACGTGTACCCTAATACCTTTTCTGGTAAGTCTTCTATGAGGGGCAAAGATGGGGTTATTTAGGCACCCGCTAGTCATTCTCTGAGGGGCAGCCCACTTATGCCATGTCATCATCACTGGTGACTTTGGCTTGTTGTGTCATTGTCAATGGTGGCTTCGACTTGTCATCATCCGAAGCCCCCATTCTGGTACCTTCAGCTCTGGGCAAATCCATGTGCTTACATTAACCCCCTGACTGTTTTGTCAAGACTTGCAGGCTTGTAATCAGTCACAGTCTGTGTTGGATTATATCCTTGGAATTATCAATCCAATATGCCTTCCTATCCTCTTGGTGCCCCTTCTTAATCACAACCTCGGATCTTGAGTATTCATTGGCTGGAGACCTCTGTCGGTTTGTCGAATGCTCGCTTGAGGTCTGTGTTCCTTGAGTGTACTTCTCGAACTTTTTAGTACACATTTTGTTCGTGTTTTCTTTTGCGGTATATCATATCTGTCGACGGCATTGGGATACAGTCCCAATTTGTAAGTATTTATGGTAGGGTCACCTTCCTTCCACGTGTCTATCTTTTGTCATTGACTTGACTGCCATTTTGCTTACCTCATGTTCTCTCTCAGTAGCAAATGTTTTCAATATAAATTTTCCCCTGATATTGATCTTTTTCCTTCATTGTCCCCATCCCCCCCCCCCCCCCCACCGCTTTTTTGACTACGCACTCTGATTTTATTATGGCGCGTCATCTGGAGAGGTATTCAGTATTTCTAGGGATAGCACCGGGCTTGGTAATTAGGAGTAGTTCTTCGAAGGATATTCGTCGTTTTCAGTTGGTTCAAGAGGAAGTGGAGTGAATGTTGGCCCATCGTCAGGCTGTGTGCACTCGGATTTGCACCCAATGTGTGGAGCAGTCGGAAGCCTACAGAATGGAACTTCAGGCGAAGGTTTATCCGGAAGCATTGGAGCTTACTCATCAGCTCTTCCTTGAAGTTGATGTCGAATGTGTGGCAGCACGCCGTTCTTTGGATGAGGCATGTGCTTTCCTGGGGGAGGTGGATCAAGCTATTGCTCGATGATGTGACGCTTAATTGTAGGGCTCTGTTGGAATTGCCATCTTATTTTATTCTTTTCTTTTTGTATTAGTGTTATTAGCCAGAATCAGACTCATTAATGACTATAATTAATTGCTTTCAGATCTTTTCTTTCTTGTTTTGGTATAGTTCCTATTTATTTTATTAGCAATGTCTCGTATTCGCTTGATTCTGGAAATTGTTCGTCTTTGAAAAAGCGGATCTAACAACCTCACCCAATATTTCGCTTAGCAATCTGTATGAACTAACTCCAATATACTCACAAGAGAATCAACTAGACAGTTAGACTCAATCTTATAAAAAGTATATCAAAGAGTTATATCTCAATCTCTCAATTAAATCTGCAATCAAACAAATAATAATTTGCGAGATCGATTGAATATAAGAGAGATTACTTGAACAGTACCAAAGACCAATGTTCAAGGATCAATCAATTCAATCAACAACCAAAGGTTGGATTTACCAACTGATCGATTCAATGCACAACCTGTGACATTTCAATTATATAACAAAATATAATAAGGAAAAGAAATAACATAGACACCAGAAGTTTTGTTAATGAGGAAACCGCAAATGCAGAAAAACCTGGAACCAAGCCCAGATTGAACACCACACTGTATTAAGCCATTACAGACACTAGCCTACTACAAACTAACTTCTGTCTGGACTGTAGTTGAACCCCAATTAATCTCACATTGATTCAAGGTACAGTTGTACTCTTTATGTCTATGATCCCAGCAGGATACTACGCACTTGATCTCATCCACAACTAAGAGTTGCTACGACCCAAAGTCAAAGACTCGATAAACAAATCTGTATCACACAAAAAAGTCTATAGGAATAGATAAATCTCTCTCCCACATAAATACCTAAGAGTTTTGTTCCGTCTTTTGATAAATCAAGGTGAACATGAACCAATCGATAACCCGGACTTATATTCCCGAAGAACAGCCTAGAATTATCAACCACCTCACAATAATCTTAATCGACTAGCGAAACAACATATTGTGGAATCACAAACGATGAGACGAAGGTGTTTGTGACTACTTTTCTTGCATATTGGAGATATAAATCTCAAGTCAATCTTACGATTGTACTCAATCACGATAGAAACAACAAGATCAGATCACGCAACTACAGATAAAATAGTTGAGTCTGGCTTCACAATCCCAATGAAGTCTTTAAGTTGTTAACCTACAGGGTCTCGGGAGAAACCTAAGGTTAAAGAAGAATGGACTATAGCTTATACAACTAGTATTACACAGGAGGTATGGTGATTAGGTTTCCCAGTTGCTAGAGTTCTCCTTTATATAGTCTCCAAATCATGGTTTGCAATCTAAGTTACCTTGGTAACAAAGAATTCAATATTCACCGTTAGATGAAAACCTGATTAGATTCAAGCTAATATCTTTCAACCATTAGATCGAACTTAGCTTATTATACACAAATGAAATGTAACTCCATTTAGGTTTGAGTAACCGTACCTAAACGTGTACACTTAGTTGGTTCAACAATAGTTAACCAATGGTTAGCCATATGAGCACTTTCATATCAACCTTATTCATCTTCACCATAACTAGTCCAAATGACTCAAATGAACTAGTTATAGAGTTGTTCAATTGCTTAGATCTTCTAGAAGTATACAAGACACAATCGAAGCAAAATCGGTTTTGATTTACTTGAATCGATTCATGAACATTATAACCACAGTTTGCAAAGATTGCATTCCATAATATATAAATGTTTTATTTCATAAACAAACCGATCTTAGAAAGTAACCTACTTAAGTATGCAACGGGTACGCGTACTTAAGTAACCGGATGAGTTTGTTTTTCACTTTCAAACTCCAGCAGAAATTCACGGACGTGAACTTTTCGCTAGTATGCATACCCATACGCATACTTACCCGGATTTTCAACAACCGCCAGTACGTGTACGGGTACACATAATTTAGGTTCCCAATTTTGGAATTTTACACAAATGTGAAAACATACCATGTTTATATCCAAAGATGGTTACATGTTCAAAACTATCCTTTCAATCATTGAAACTTTTTTAGAGGATGTTATATAGTTGTTCTTCACAAACTATTTTTCATCAAAGCGATTTTCAAGTTATTGAAATAATCAACATGACTTTCGTCATGAGTAAAGATGAACTTGGCCAAATCGAAAGCTTACCAACACATATTTCGAGAAATAGATAAGCGAGATAAACTCAGCTCAAAATAGCAAATGTGTATAATCGAAGTCTATATAACAATACGACTTTTGTCTCAAGATAGGAGATAGAATAGATAGACTTTTGAGTAATAGATAAGTTCAAGTCTCCACATACATTTTTGTCGATGAAGTTCCACAAGTTCCTTGAGTAGTTCGTCGTCTTTGCATAATGAACGATGTGGAGTCTAGAGATCAACTACACTTACTATCCTAGTCCGAGACTTAGCTATAAGTAGACTAGAAACCAAGACTTATAGTTTTGGCAACTAAACTTGACAAACAAGCTTGAGATAGAAATGCTTGCGAGTTTGACCGAGCAGTGCTCTAACAATCTCCCCCTTTGTCAATTTTAATGACAAAACTATCAATACATATGGAATACAAAATAAATAAATTGTGTAGCTTCTCATCCAAATGCTTGATCTCCTTGGTTCTTCAACATTACTCGAAATCTTCGTCATTTTCAAGTACTCAAATGATTCTAAAGATGTTCAGTTCAGCATCATCGTTGTTGAAGATCCATAGCCATAACAATGAGAAAACAATAGTTCGCAATCATTGTCATATAGTTTCATAATATTATTATACAACATCAAAGTTCAATTGTATCACAACTTTGACAATAATACTATGGTGATATGTATCACTCCCCCTTAGTCAATACTTCATCTCACATGGAAACCACTCCCCCCTTACATAATGATCCGAAGAGCATATGTATTTGTAGTGTGAACTACACATTAATTCTCCCCCTTTTTGTCAATAAAATTGGCAAAGGTACGAAAATTAGTGGGATCCTAATGAAATTTTCATAGAGATACTTCATGACCGAAGGAAAAGCACATATCAACTTTTTAGATTCGTTCATATAGTCGAAACTAAATGCATTCATCAAGGAGTTTATAAAGATACAAGATAACCCCTATAATATTCCACATCCACACTCCCCACAAAGATTTGGAAATTAAGCACAAGTTCAAAAAAGAACTCCCCCCCATAAAGTGCCATTCCCGAAAGAACAACAAGAGCGACCATACTTTCACAAGAAAAGAAGGATTTCTTTGGACATTAACAAATCACATAAGAATATGAATTTGTATCCAAAAATATCAATTAAATTGACCACAAGAGAACCCATGATTAATTTAATCGGAAATGATCACATAAGAAAACTTACGGAGCTGCACAATATTTTACATAAAAATATGGATTAGGAAATATCAATACTGCGGAATAAACAAAGATTCATTCTATTCTTCAGCACTATATGCACAATGACGTATAATAGACATAATCTTTGTACACAAAAGTTCATCCTATCTTTCATCAGTATTTGCATAATTACATAATAGGCTTAACTTTGTTTGTCAAAAGCTCATTCAATATTTTATCAATACTTGCATACTGACATATGAAAGACTTAACTTTTGACCACGTATGGGACAATTAAGGTTCACGGACGCAAACATACATATCCCATAACAAATTGCAATATATGAAATCATAAAGATTAATACTGCAAAATCATCTTCCAAATAAACTTTAGAATTTAAATAAATAAATCTAAAAACATTGCATGATGAAAATCGTTGGAAATATCTGTGTACTCAGAATAATGGTTATTCCAAACCCTATTTATCCTTATTAAAACATAAGAATAAATTCTCATAAGAAGTTTCCTAGACATTAAGACCTTTGAAAAATTCTTTATCGTCCCCGAACTTCTTGTCGTCAACAGCCATTGGGACATAAGGTTCATGAAAAAAGGAGTTGATATCAATAACCTTCTTGACTGATGTCGAACCATGGCCTTCTGAATTTCAAGAGTCTTATACACAAAAGCCTTTATTTGCTGCACTTCCTTTCTTAATTCCTTCAATTCTTCAAGAACACCAGAAAATTTATGAAGATTTGAAGGGACAACTCTTGGTTTTTCTGACATTCCTCCTTTTTCTTTTCAGGTTAGGGTAAACAGGAGGAATGTCTTTTTTCTTAATAATTGATGTCTTGACAATCATATTAACATCTTTCCCATCAGAAGTTATGATGCTTGGAGTTTCCATAAAATATTGGTTTGTGAGAGGAAATTCTCAGAACAAGCTCTACAACCAAAACTTATGACAAAAGAGTTTTTTAGAGAAGGAAAAAGGAATATAGGGTTACATAACCTTTATACACTCAAAGGATTCACGTACGCACAAGTCTTACTCTAAAAAAGGAAGAATTGTCTGTTTTAACCCTCTTTGATTGATTAAACAGGGAAGACTTTTCAAATAACAATTAGATATGAAAAGCGACATGAATTCCAGACTTTACAATGCTCATAGAGAAAAGACACAAAAAGAAAATCAAAACAATCTAAAAAACGTTTCTTTTCCTAAAGCCTGAGGTGTGCAAAATCTTGTCTCTTTTGATCAGGCACATGAGACAAGATACACAAACCAACATAATTTAAGTTGTTCTAGGGTGAACAATGATCTGTCCACCATATCATTTTCGAATGGAATTCATAGAAACATGTTTCCCATAGCATTTAGACCATAAATATCTTTCTAATGATCTATTCTTTTCCTTGGAAACTAACTTCTTTGAAGAAGAGATGCGTTTACATACCTCCGATGATTCTTGTTAATCGATTCGCTCTTCGTTGAAGTTTGTTGACATACCTCATTTTGTGTTTGAACTTGAAACACTTTGATAACTCATGTCCTATGAGAGAACAATAAGCACATGTCAACCTGGAAGAAGATTCAGACGTCTGAGATGTGTATGCGGTTAGACACATAGTGGAACCTAAAAGATCAAAAAAAGAGTTTCCAATAAAAATAGGTAGACCAATTTTTTTCTCCCAGATTGGTTGAGATATCTTCTAAAAGAACATCAAGATTTATGTATGTATTGCTACAATTATCAAAATCAATATCTTCACACATAATTGCAACACTTGACTTGTCATCTTCATTAGAATCATAATTGTCAGACATTTCATCAAGAGTTGCAGCTAGACCTTTGTTCCCAGCATATTTTTTATGATTTGGATACTCATTTGCAAAATTGCCAAAACCTTTACACTTAAAGCACTGAGGCATATCATCGTCATCAGTTTCATCATTATCCCTATTTTTAGGAGGAACACAGTTATGAGGTTTAACTGATGACCTTGCATTATCTCTGGAGAACCGTTTATTTCTCTTCAAAAGAAGATCCCTAAATTGTATTGTGATCAAGGAGACTAATTTGTCAAGATCTTCATCTGATGAATCAGCCTCAGAAAGATCATCTTCAGAGATAAAAATACTTTTACTTTTTTCAAGTAATTTAGTGTTCCTTTGTGCTTTGACTGCAACATCCTTTATGAGTTTGGATGTGTGCTCATGATCAAAGATCTTTAATTTCCCAACCAGAGTATTTCTGGAAAGAGTTGCGAGATCATTTCCTTCAACGATGGAATTCTTCTTAGCATCGTATCTGGATGACAGTGATCTGAGAATTTTCATCACAATATCCTTCTCAAGAATAGTCTTACCCAATGCAAAAGATGCATTAACAATTCCAAACACTTTGTGATTAAACTCATCAAATGACTCTTCATATGCCATACGAAGGTTTTCCCAATCAGAATTTAGGTTTTGAAGCCTAGCTTATTTTCAGAGGTATTCCCTTCAAATATAATTTCTAATATATCCCAGGATTCTTTGGAATTTGTGCAAGTAGTCATATGATGCTGAAGGTTTAGGATAATGGCATGTATGATAACATTTAAGCCGTAAATTTTTTGCTTTAAAACAAGGATTTCTTCTGGACTATATCCACCAATATCCTTAGGTATAGATACATCGCCTTCTGTATTAACCAGAGGATCATAGCCATTAACAACATGTACCAATGTTTGAAAATCACGAGCTTGAAGAAAAGCACGCATATTGATTTTCCACCACAAATAGTTTGAGCCATCGAAGACTGGAGGTATGTTTATATAGATAGAATGTCCATAGATTCAGATCGCTACAAACACAGATTTATAAGGTCTTAAACGTGTTTGCCTGCTTTGATAACAATTGAAAAAGCGGGGGTCTAACAACCTCACCCAATATTTTTCTTAGCAATCTGTATGAACTAACTCCAATATACTTACAAGAGAATCAACTAGACAGTTAGACTCAATCTTATAAAAAGTATATCAAAGAGTTATATCTCAATCTCTCAATTCAATCCGTAATCAAACAAATAATAATTTGGGAGCCCGATTGAATATAAGAGAGATTACTTGAATGGTACCAAAGACCAATGTTCAAGGATCAATCAATTTCAATCAACAACCAAAGGTTGGATTTACCAATTGATCGATTCAACACACAACCTATGATATTTCAATTATATAACAAAATATAATACAGAAAAGAAATAACACATGCACCATAAGTTTTGTTAACGAGGAAACCGCAAATGCAGAAAAACCCCGGGACCTAGTCCAGATTGAACACCACACTGTATTAAGCCGCTACAGAAACTATCCTACTACAAACTAACTTCGGTCACAATCAATCTCACACTAATTCAAGGTACAGTTGCGCTTCTTATGTCTCTGATCCCAGCAGGATACTACGCACTTGATTCTCTTAGCTGATCTCACCCACAACTAAGAGTTGCTACGACCCAAAGTCGAAGACTTGATAAACAAATATGTATCACACGGAAAAGTCTATAGGAATAGATAAATCTGCCTCCCACGAAAATACCTACGAGTTTTGTTCCGACTTTTGATAAATCAAGGTGAACAGGAACCAATCGATTACCCGGACTTATATTCCCGAAGAACAACCTAAAATTATCAATCACCTCACAATAATATTATTCGACTAGCGAAAAAAGATAATGTGGAATCACAAACGATGAGTCGGAGGTGTTTGTAACTTCTTTTCTATCTTGCCTATCGGAGATATAAATCTCAAACCAATCTTATGATTGTACTCAATTATGATAGAAACAATAAGATCAGATTACGCAACTACAGAGAAAATAGTTGGGTCTGGCTTCACAATCCCAATGAAGTCTTTAAGTCGTTAACCTACAGGGTCTCATAAGAAACCTAAGGCTAAAGGAGAATTGACTATAGCATATACAAATAGTATCACACAGGAGGTGTGGGGATTAGGTTTCCCAGTTGCTAGAGTTTTACTTTATATAGTCTCCAAATCAGGGTTTGCAATCTAAGTTACCTTGGTAACAAAGCATTCAATAGTCACCGGTAGATGAAAACCTGATTAGATTCAAGCTAATATCTTTCAACCGTTAGATCGAACTTGGATTGTTATACACAAATGAAATGTAAATCCATTTAGGTTTGAGAAACTGTAGCTAAATGTGTACACTTAGTTGGTTCAACAATAGTTAACTAATGGTTTGATATATAAACACTTTCATATCAACCTTATTCATCTTCACCATAACTAGTTCAAATGTATCAAATGAACTAGTTAGAGAGTTGTTCAATTGCTTATATCTTATTGAAGTATACAAGATACAATCGAAGCAAAATTAGTTTTGATTCACTCGAATCGATTCATGAACATCATATCCACGGTTTGCAAAGATTGGATTCCTTAATATACAAATGTTTTAGTTCATGAACAAAACAATTTTAGAAAGTAACCTACTTAAGTATGCAAATGGGTGCACGTACTTAAGTAACCAGATGAGTTTGTTTTTCACTTTCAAACTCCAGCATAAATTCACGGACGAGAACTTTCCGCCAGTATGCGTACGGGTACGCATACTTACCCGGATTTCCAACAACCGCCAGTACGTGTACGTGTACGCATACTTTGGGTTCCCGGTTTTGGACTTTTACAAAAATGTGAGAACACACCATGTTATATCCAAAGATGGTTATATATTCAAAACTCTCATTTCAATCATTGAAACTTTCTTAGAGGATGTTATATAGTTGTTATTCATAAACTATTTTTCATCAAAGCAATTTTCAAGTTATTGAAATAATCAACGTGACTTTCGTCACGAGTAAAGATGAACTTGTACAAAGCGAAAGCTTACCAACACATATTTCGAGAAATAGATAAGTGAGATAAACTCGGCTCGAAATAGCAAATTTTCATAATCGAAGTCTATATTGCATACGACTTTTGTCTAAAGATAGGAGATAGAATAGATAGAATTTTGAGTGATAGATAAGTTCAAGTCTCCACATACCTTTTTGTCGATGAAGCTCCACAAGTTCATTGATTTGTTATTCTTCTTTTGATGATGAATTCCGTGGAGTCTAGAGCTCAACTACACTTACTATCCTAGTCCGAGACTTAGCTATAAGTAGACTAGAAATCAAGGCTCATAGTTTTGGAAACTAAACTTGACAAACAAGCTTGAGATAGCAACGCTTGCGAGTTTGACCGAGAAGTGCTCTAACAGCTCTCTCGGGTTCTTCCCATTATCTTCAACCATCTCGGGTCCCGCTATGATCATTGGGACGCTCTCGTGGTTGTGAGGGCTGTCGTAGGCTCAACAAATTAATAAATATATTTCCCACTAATTAACTGGTAATATAGCGATAGTAAGAGATCGTTCCCATAGAGAGCTATGTAATTGATAGGTTATTTGATCAACAACATAATGTAAATAACAAAGGGGGGGTTTTGGTTTATAAGATATAAATATGAATATATATAATAAAAAAGAAAAGTGATGATCAAGGAATCCTTCGCTGTTACCAAGCGATAGATGGATTAGTATAGTTATCTATCATTCGTAAGAACCATTCATCACCAACCGTAGAATAGCAGCTATCTCAGTGCTATCCCCAATATCAAATTATATTCAACCGAACCACCAAGTAGTAGCTCACTCATGGTGTAATCCAATCGAATGCTTTAGGCTTTGTGAATTAAGTTAATCCCAGTAGTTAAAATATTAGCTCAAGGTTTACTTGCTGGTGTTGTTTTTACACAAGATTCCTCCACAGAATCCCTCTGTAAGGTATCGCGATTTCTACTTGTGTAGAGAGTTATTTGATGATTACTTATCTCCTAACTTCTACTAGCAATAGAACGATCAATAGATCAATCTAGCGTGCACTCCAAATAAATCTAGGAATCACTCATAAACCCTAGATATGGTAAAAACAAACGATGATGATAAAAACTCTCAACAGATTTGTATTATTAATAAAGCTTCACGCTTAGAACATTGAATTCATCCTTAATCAACAAAGGATTTAGCTACTCATATTACAAGGAAGATAAATAATGGTGGTTTCCCCCTAAAGGGGTAAACCCTAGGTTTTGATGTAGAACTTATGATATGAGATTGATCGATGAATATCATTTTACATGACCTAATACCTTTTTATTGGTTTACATTGCTTGGCCATCAAGTATTTAGTTCGATTTAAGAACCCGACCCGAAAACATGAAATAAAGTTCCCAAACGCGCCCTTAAGCCTCCCAAGGAGTTTATACATGTTTTCCACTTGCTAATTTCGCAAACCCAGTCTGCAAACTTCAAATTCCAGTAGATATTTTCGGAATTAAAGTATGAAACCCGTACGCGAACTTTACTGTCTTCGGTAATCAATAAAAGCTTGTTTTGGCCACAACTTCTTCATCCGAACTCGGAATGACCTCATTCTTTTTGCATTATTTTTATCTTTAAATTATATTCAACGTGGTGATAAGAAATCCTTAATTTGGATGAGTTAAGATCGGTGTTTGGCCTGTCTCTTGATTTTGAGCGTTTTGCTCCTTTCCGTCACACTTCTTCAACTTCTCTTGGACTTGGGCACTTAGATACTTGGAATACTTCTCTTCCTAACTATTTTTAGGACTTTGTAGCTCCCTTTTGGATGATTCACATAATAGAGGCAAATAAGAGAAAACAAAAGTAATAATATGAATACATGCAAGAATAATAGCTAAAACAAGTATGGAATGGACACTAAAATCATATGAATTATGCACTTATCAAATTCCCCCACACTTAGCTTTTGCTAGTTCTCGAGAAAACTAAAATAAAGTAATCCTAAATATAACAACTCCATGTCGTTGAGAAAACGGTTACACTTAGCTAATGCAATATGCCTTTAAACCCATAGGTGTCCCTAGTGGATGAGTTATAGTCTCGTGAGGGTTTACAAGAGGTATACCCACAAAACCTACTCCAATATCTCGCCTTGGAAGAACCACTAAGGATATACACAAAGTCGAAAGATAAATAATTAATTAGCTTGCATATGTTCTTGAGCTTCATGTAGTAGCGGGAAATCCTACACTACACCCCTCACAAGAATTCATAATAATCAACACATCTTTTAAAGATTAGGAACAACACTTTTATTAATTGATTCACAGAAATATTACAAGAAATGGAAGAAAACAAGAATACAATCGCTCTTTAAACTTTCTCTCTCCTAATGACTTGCTCAACACTCGAAAAAAATCTCTCTCTTCCTTACGCTTATTCACCTCCTTATATAGGGATTTACATAGTGGGTGACAGCTAATCTGTCCTTTATTTTAGGATCTGACTTGCGATATTCTCGCAAGAGTTCTATTGTCAATCTTCGCGAGCACTACAAACATCGCAGAGTCATCACAATTTTCTCATGTTTCTGCAATCGTCATCTGTTATGTCATTATTCAAATTATTCTGCGACGCTCGCAAAGTGTTGTTAGCTAAACTTCGCAAATGTGTCCTTCTTGCGATATTCTGATCCTACATCTTGCCTCTTCTCATGTCTTCTCTGCGAAGGATATAATGTCATGAGAAATTGTTCTTCAAAATGCCGCAGTTGTTCATTTTTTCTTTCAATCTTCTTTTTCTATCGACAAGGCTCCATGAATTAAGCATAACCGTCAACATGTATTGATTATTCCTTTAATTATTAGCACGTTTTATCATTAACCGGTCATCTTCCTTTCCCTATTTAAAGAGGGATCCGGAAGAAAGATAATTTTCTTCTTTTGTTTCGTTTTCATCTTCTTCATCTTCATATCTTCTGCAAATCTTCATCATCTGAAAATTTCCTTATTTACCAAATTCATCTTCTGCTACTGTTCTCTTCTATTTCCATGGAGTCACCAAGGTTAGTTCTTCTTCTTTTTCTTCTATTGATTTTGTTGAAACTGATTTTATTTTGCCGAGATCATCTTGTTTGTTCTTTGTGTAATTTCCATACTGTTTTTGTTTCAGCAAAAGCGCTTCCAGTACCAAATTTACAGTTCTAAACCCTAATGCTCCCAAAGGATCGCATCCCAAGGTTCTTGCGAAAAAGAGAAAGTCTGCGAATGACAAGGTAGTAAGAAACATGGATATTTTTAATAACAATATTGTTGCCTCTGTTTCTTATCTGAGTTGTGATTCGCAGGGTGATGGGGATGCCACTAAACCTCCAAGAAATCTCTCCAAGCTAAAACTGTTGATGTTTCTGTTTCTTTTCCCAAACTTGGTCTTTCAACTTCTTCTTCGCAAACTGAACCTCCACTTCCTGTTTGCGAAAATATCGCAATAAGCTCTGATATTTTAACTAATCCTTCTATGGATTAAATACCTGTTGCGAATGAAATCTCTTCCTCCCCTGCAACCAATACTTCTCAAGTTCATTCCACCATAATCTCAACGCTTGATCTGCCTCACACCTTACCCTCAAATGACGTCTCTTTACCAGAAGTTGACGATCATCAACTTTCTATTATTACTACTTTTTCATCTGAGTCTCTCCCTCTCTCTAAGGAAACTGCAGACGGAGTGTCTCTTGCCTTAAAGGTCTTATCTGATCTTTTAGTTGATGCCAATAAATCATCTATGGACCCTGTCAAATCTGGTGTTTGCGAAATTTTAGGTAAATATCTTGGTTCTGATAGGACATCTTCGCAAACATCCTTAGAGAAGGAAGTTTAAGTCTTGAAGGAGAATCTCCGCCTTGAAAAGCAGAAGTTTCAAAATGCTTCTTTGGACTGCGAACTTCTTCGCAAGAAAAATAATGAATTAAAAGGTATGAATTTCTTTTCTTCGTTCTTAACTTTCCTCTTAACAAATTTGTTCTTTTCATGTTGTTCATTCTTAAAGGCTTTTTTCGCTTGTTAAGCTTTAAACCAGAAACGAATGATGGAGAGATTTCAGTTTGAATCTGTCGCTGAAGAAATTTGCGTTGATAGAGATAGTTGGATAGATCAATATAACCGATTAGATAATCTTCTTACATACTATGTTGATAAAATAGATAATCTTACCAAAGAGAATACTCAATTAGTTCAAGAGAAAAACTCATTAAGAAGCGAAATATCTCGTCTCTCTTATTTTTTTGACTAAAGCTAACTTAGAGATGGAAACTTTATCAAATGAAAACAGAACTCTTTCTCAGGAAAAGCGAACCCTTTTAAATATGGTGGCGATTGCTTCGCATAAATTAGGTGTTCTTCAAAAAGTGTGTGATAATCAAGAACAATCTCTTCGTTCGCTGAAAAATGAACTTAAAGAAGTAACTGAATCGTCTATTGCTGAGAAAAATACACTCATTCAAGGTAGAATAACTTTAAGTGTAAAGGCCAATCAGCTTCAAGAATAATATTCCAAATTAGAAGAATCTCACTCTTTACTTGCGAAGGAAAACACTTTTCTCATTTCTAAAGAAAAGAAATTAAAATCTCGTCTGAAAGGTCTAGTTGGAGATAAATTTGATGATGCCATGAATCATTGGGAGAATACTTTATTAGCACTAATTCAAAGTCTAATATCTCAAAAGGAAGGTAGTCATTTTGACTGCCTCAAACATCTTTCTTTTGTTAAACTTCTTCACAATATATTTCCCTTGCGAGGTGTTGGCCTGAATAATTTTTGTTTTTACCTTTCGCAGAATCTGAAAGAAAGCTTCAGTCTTCTATTTCTACTTTGGTTTCTAAACTTGCCAAGGTTCGCAAAGAAAATGGTTTGCTTGCTGCTCATCTTGCCCGCTCTTGCGATCGAGCAGAAAGAAAGTATAATTATCTTGAATATTTCAAAAACATGGAGATTAGAAACCGTGATAGATCTTTCCTTCGCCAAGCTCATCTCAGTGCTGAAGTTCTTATGAATGAGGTTCTGTTGTCCAAATATCTTTCTCCTGTATCACTCAAACCTATGTAAGTAGATGAAGATGAAACTCCTCGTGCTGGTGATAGTGACTTTGATTATGAAAGTGGTGAAAAAAGCGCTTCCCAAGAAATTTTAGAAGAAGAATAAAAAATCCCTACTAAAGAAGAAGATGCTGGTGATGAGCCAAATGAAGAAGAAACCAGAGTCGACCAGGATAAGGAGAACACTGGCAAAGATGATAAAGTTGGTGGAGATGATAAGGTTGGAGAAGAAGATAAAGATGGTGAAGAAGATATTGAAGTCTGAGTTCTAGTTTTATTTTCTTGAATTACTCTTTTTCCTCTTGCGAACAATGTACTTTGGACCTATTTTGGAATCAATATTTCTTTTATAATGATATCTTATTTATTAATTCCCATACTTGCCTCTCATTATCTTTCTTGTGATATATGATCTGCATGAAAAATGATTAATACTTTATAAAAAGAATTTATTTTATTATGTGGTCTTATTTTGCCTTCCTAGGTAAAGGTCTTATTTTGCTATCTTTTGTATTGCGACAAAATCGCAGGACGTTTCTACACTTTCATGTGGAAACCCATTGATCTTGCCTTAACTTTTTATTCTTTTGTATTTTTGCTGCGACAATATGACAGGTCTAAATTTTCTTGCGAAATTAAATCCCCATGACATTGCCGTCTTGCGACGAAATCACAGGACGTCCTTACACGTGCATGTAATGACCCCTTGATCTCGTCTCTTTTGTATTATTGCCTCTTCAGGAATGTTGCACAAATATGACAAGTCTTAATACTCCCGTGAGTAAAAAGTATCATGACATTTGCGTCTTTAGACACTTATCAGCTCCCTAATGGAGGGTGCCGCCCTTATCTTCCCCCTAGTTTCCCTTTCAATGAGACGTACATCGGCCATACAAGACTAGCTCCTCCCATCTAGTCTTAACAACAACCAGTTGTGTTCGCAGCCTCTTATCCCTTTTTCCTATATATCTTACGGTTACGAGACTGCACCCTAAGTAGGGTTTTCTTCGGGCCGAGTGCATCATAGCCAAGACTGACCAAGAATGGCAAGGGTAGTTTCATACTCCCCGGTCACTCTTGGCTCAACTGTGTACCTCGGTGCCTTGGTCATACTCTGCACCCCTTAAGAGAGCTCTTATTACCTTATTCTCCCAACTCAAGTCATATGCTCAAGTTGAGAATCCAAGGTGTCTCTTCTGGATGGGCTTTCATTGACCCCAAATCTATATGACTCAGGTTCCAGCAGTGGTGTAACATTATCGCTGAGCCATGAAATAGATACCCCCTTCTATGACGTACTTTAGGTCTTACAGTTACCTCTTGCAAAATTTTATTCGCGAACTAGGGTGTACACCATAAAGTTTCGTCCCATTCTGGATCTTAAATGATCATTTCTGGCGAAATTTTCGCATATTCTTATTTTAATTTGATCTTGAATAATCTCGCAGTAATTTTTTCATAATTTTTTTTTTTAATACTTACTTTGGTGCATCATACATCATTTCATCAACTAGGGATTCTCAAAGTTCCTCATGGGTAATATCTCTTTAAATATAATCTATTCCATGGTCTACCAAGTCTTTGACCAACATCTTTACCCTCTAGATCCATCAATTTGTATGCCCCTATTCCAATTATGTCTTTTATAATGTAAGGTACATCCCATTTTCTCGCTAATTTTCCACCACCTTCTCGCTGATAATTTGGCGTCCCGTGAAGAACCAAATCACCTGGCTGAAATTCACGTGGTTTGACAAGCTTATTTTATTCTCGTGCTAATCTCCGTTTATAATTCTCCATATGCTGTAAAGCTTTTTCTCTCTTCTCTTTTAATTCATCCATTTTGCTTAGGATCATTCCAGCACTAAGATTCTTCTCCCAAGCCTCTCTTTTTGTCGTGGGTATAGCAACTTCTGTTGGTAACACTGCCTCAACCCCATATGTTAGACAAAAATGTGACATTCCCGTTGCTTCTCGCCTAGTTGTGTTGTAAGCCCATACTGAATTATGTACTTGTTCGCACCATGCCCAATTTTGTCCCTCCAATTTCTTCTTTAATATATCTGCGATTGTCTTATTTGTTGCCTCTGCTTGCCCATTGGCCTATGGGTATAAAGGGGTATATTTTCCACATTTTATCTTAAATGCATTAAGCAACATTTCTATATTCTTCCCTTTAAATTGCTTCCCATTATCAGATACCAACTGTGCTGGAATTCCAAATATGCAAATGATATTCTCAAATATAAATTATAAATATGTCTTTGTCGCGAATGTGTTGTACCGCTTTTACTTCTGCCCATTTTGTGAAATAATCTGTTGAGACAATTAAGTATCTTTTTTGTCCAGATCCTGGTACAAATGGTCCCACAATATCTAACCCCCACTTTCCAAAAGGCCATACACTGGTTGAGGATGATAAGGGTGCTCCAGGTGCATGTATTCTCTTTCCATGTTGCTAACAATCTTCGCAATGCCTTGATACTTGTTTTGCATCTTCATGCATATATGGCCAATAATAACCTTGTATTTTTGCTATATATGCCAAAAATCTTCCTCCGCCGTGGTTTCCAGCATCTCCACTATGCAACATTTTTAATACTTTATCTCCTTCTTCTCGTGTCAAACATCTAAGTGATGGTCCATTAAATGATTTTCTATATAATATCCCATCTCTTAATTCATAATTTGTTGCACGACTCTTTAATTTGTGTGCCTCAAATATGTTTCTTGGTATTTATCCTCTTGCTAAATATGCATGAAGTTCCGTTCTCCAATCTGCGATATTGTCATTTGGCCCTTCTTCACCACCGTCTACTATCATTACATCTATTTCTTCTTCCTATTCTTTATTAATTGATGGCGATAAAAGTCTCTGTATCTTTATGCATCTCGCAGTTGGATCTGTCATCATGCTTGAAATGAAAGCATAAGCATCTCCGAGCCTATTATCCTTCCTTAATATATGCCTCCATTTTATTTTTGGGATTTTCGCTGACAATTCTTCAACAAGTTTCTTATATTTCTTTAAGGATGGTTAATTTGTTGTGTATTCTCCTTTTATCTGGCGAATGACTAGCTGCGAATCACTGGTAATTCTAGATTTTTCTAATTTCATTTCTATTGCGAATTTTAGGGCATGTACCACATCTTCATATTCCGTTTCATTATTAGTGGATGCGAACTCCAACCTAAATGACAAAGCCATCTTTGTTCCCTCTGGTGAAATCAAGATAATTCCAACTCCATTACCTCCCCATTTTAGGATCCATCCACCAATATCTCCCATCTATTTGGTTATGTTAACAAGTCTTTTGGATCTCCTTGTTTTTCTTCTACATCCATCATCTCCTCAACAGCTTCATCATCTTCTAAAGGAATTTATGCTAAAAAGTCTACAATAACCTGCGACTTTGGTGAAGATAACACTTCATATTTAATTTCGAAATGTCCTACTTGCGCATTCCATCTCTCTACTCTGCCTGATCTTTTTGATTTCTTCATTATTGATTCAATTGGTACCTTTGTTAGCACTTTTAACTTTATGTGCCTGAAAATATATGCGGAGCTTAAAGGTCTCATACACCAATGCTAGAATTAGTTCTTCAATATTAGAATAATTTCTTTCTGTGGCATTGAACGTCTTTCTGATGTAGTAAATTGGTTTTTCAACTCCTGTATCTACTCGTAATAACACATCACTTAATGCGTGCGAAGTTGTCGCAAGATAGATTAGCATCTCTTCTCCCGGTTCTACCTTTTGTAAAATAGATGTATTCGCCAGGTATTCTTTTATTCCTTGAAAAGCTTTCTCACATTCATCTGTCCATCT
Organism: Papaver bracteatum; assembly: GCA_023529315.1. Taxonomy (NCBI): domain Eukaryota; kingdom Viridiplantae; phylum Streptophyta; class Magnoliopsida; order Ranunculales; family Papaveraceae; genus Papaver; species Papaver bracteatum. The sequence continues at coordinate 3,780,723 of JAJJWX010001246.1, forward strand.
GAATTTTGTTCCCTTTTTTAGTATGCTGAATAAATGTTTACATTTATCAGATGATCGCGAGATGAACCTTCCCAGCGAAGCTAAGAGTCCATTTAACTTTTGCATATCTTTTACTATTGCTGGTGTTGTCATATCGTGAACCGCTTGCACTTTTTTTTGGATCAACTTGTATTCCTTCCTTGGATATAATGTATCCTTAAAAATTTCCTGACGCAACTCCAAAGATGCATTTTTCTGGATTCACCTTGATGTTAAAATGTCGCATCTGTTCAAAAATCTCCTTCAGATCTTGTACATGGTTTTTAGCTTCTTTACTTTTTATCAACATGTCATCTACGTACACCTCTAATGTTTTGTGTATCCACTTTGCGAATACCTTCTCTACTATCCTTTGATATGTTGCTCTAGCGTTTCGCAAACCAAATGGAATTTTTTTATAACAATATAATCCTCTTGGAGTGAAAAAATCAGTATGTTCTTGATCTTCTTCGGCGAGAGGAATCTGGTTGTATCCTTTATACCCATCTAGAGAAGATATTCTATCATTTCCTGCTGCTGATTCGACCATTTGAGGTATATCTGGTAATGGAAAGTTGTCTTTAGGACAAGCTTTGTTTAGGTCAGTAAAGTCTATGCAAATTCTTATCCCATTATTTTTCTTTGGAACCACAACCATATTTGCTATCCACTCCGAGTACTTTGCTTGTCTTATAATTCCTGCATCAAGCATTTTCTGTAGTTCCTCTTCTATTTTGGGATGGTAAGTTGTTGCGATTTTTCTTATCCTTTGTTTAAATGGTCTTGTGTCTTTGTTAATCTCCAATTTATGACATGCAACTGATGGATCTATTCCAGGCATTTCATTCATGTTCCATGCGAAAATATCTTTATATTCTCGCAAGAGATTGACGGTTCTTTCTTCCTCATCTGTATCCATCTTAGTTCCAATTTTCAACATTTTAGGTTCTTCTTCAGTTCCAATATTTACTTCTTTTGTTGGTTCTGATGTAGTGTAACTTGCTTCAGGTTCTCCCATTGGTGTTGGTTCTTTTATAATTTTCGCTGGTTTATCTCCTTCCTGCGAAATTTCGCTGGGTATTCCTTTTCCTTCTTTTTCTCTTATCATGTAGATTTTAAACTCCTCTTTTTTCTTTGCCTCTTTCGCCATCTTCCTACGAGCTTTTCGCTTCTTCACTCGTCCTTCATAATTTTTTACTTCAATTTGATAACATAGTTTCGCACCTTCAATATATCCCCTAATTTCGCCAATCCCGCTTGGCATAGGAAACTTGATACACTGATGTAATGTTGATGCTACATCTTTGATTGCGTGTATCCATGATCTTCCCAACAACATGTTATATGGTGACTCCATATCCACCACAGATAGAGTTATTTGTGTTTCAATTTCTCCCAACGAAATTCTCACTGTTATTTCTCCTTTTGGTTTAGTTGTGGACTTGCCGAAACCATGAATATTATATGTTGGATGAGACATTTCTTCATCTTTGTATCCCATTCCTTTGTATGCATGATAAAATATTACATACACTAAGCTTCCCATATCTACCAAAGTTCTATTCACCGCCCATACTTCCATAGATTTTGCTGATTTCTCCTTTTCTTTTAGTATAGATGTTCCTGTGATTACCAGAGGAGATGTGTGGTTCAAATTTTCTTCTGGTATCTCTGCCTCCGTGAATGTAATTTTCTTCTTTTCCCAATCCTTCAATAGAGATATTTTTTCTACCGTCATAATCTTCTTTCCTTCAAAATCTCGTTTATGTATCCTCCCTCTAATGTTTTCATGAAATTCATTAACCATCGTTTTTGTGATTACATTACACTCCAATCTTCTTTTATTATCATTGATCTTAACCATCTTTTCTCCAATTGATTTGTTGTTTTCTTTTATCATTTTCTCGATTTAAACAGTTTTCACAATAATTTCCACAATCTCTAATCAAATTTTCTTGATTTGATAATCTTCAGTCCCTGTTTCTAGCGCCAATATGTAGTAGCAGGAAATCCCACACTACACCCCACACAAGAATTCATAATAATCAACACATCTTTTAAAGATTAGGAACAACACTTTTATTAATTGATTCACAGAAATGTTACAAGAAATGGAAGAAAACAAGAATACAATCGCTCTTTAAACTTTCTCTCTCCAAATGACTTGCTCAACACTCGAAAAAGATCTCTCTCTTCCTTACGCTTATTCACCTCCTTATATAGGGATTTATATAGTGGGTGACAGCTAATCTGTCCTTTATTTTAGGATCTGACTTGTGATATTCTCGCAAGAGTTCTATTTTCAATCTTCGCGAGCACTACAAACATCGCAGAGTCATCACACTTTTCTCATGTTTCTGCAATCGTCATCTGTTATGTCATTCTAATTCAAATCATTCTGCGATGCTCGCAAAGTGTTGTTAGCTAAACTTCGCAAATGTGTCCTTCTTGAGATATTTTGATCCTACACTGCAAACATCCCACATACATTCCAATCATCACACACAAGAAATTACTTACGTGTGACATTCAACTTGATTGCAAAACTTTACTAAGATAGTCATCGTACTTATTGCAACATTTTTCACAACACTTGCATACTGAAATCACATGGATAGATAAGAAAATGGAAATATAAAAGTGAAGTGTGCAAATGTTGACTAAAGTGAAAGATGTTACCCACAATACTTGTATGAATGTCATCAAAGGATTCTTATTTATAGCGCAATAGTTGAGAGAAGCACCCATTTAACTCGACCACATGATTAGATACTCTAAGCGCATGTTTCTTTTCATCAATTACATGATAGTTGCCTTAGATCTTGCATTCCAAGCTTGTTTAGGCGACGGAGACAGGGATAATGTTTTACACATACTGCTATCAAAGTGTCGAGAACCTCATCAATAGTCTATCTGACTTGTTATATAATGATGATAGGTTTTTGTTTTCATCGACCATATGATTAGTCCGCAATTCCGGACCTATCATTTATTTGTATCGATAAATGAAGAGGAGCCTTACATATATTTTTTTTTCCTAACTTCTTGGCTCACTCTTGAGTGTAAGACAATTGTCTATGGGGCTTTTATGTACTCAACCAATGATTACCTTGCTACAACATCCACAACAGTATTAGGATCCCACCAAATCACTTTAGAGAAACATAAAATTGTAAAAATAGAAAGGAAGTGATTCAGTAATGATTAATTGCGAGGATGAATCTTTCAAACGACTACCATAGCTGAGTTTCACATTCAATTATGAACGTATATAATTAAGGATTGTATAATGACAAAGTGGAACTCAATCTACAACCGTATGAACTGTTTCAACCTGAAAAGGTTTAGAGTGTCATCCTAAATAGCTCAAAATTAACTCCAAAATATGAAGTCTCAAGAATGCAAGAAATCAAAGAGTTTTTTTTTTACATATATATATGCAAACCAAACATGCTTAACTACTCCCACACACTTAAACTCAACATTGTCCTCAATGTTTAAAACCGAAAATTCTGATTTCTGACATAACAACCCTGAAAAACTCAAAAACTGTACCAATGGGTAGGAAACTAGGAAAACATCATAAACGAAAGTTGTTCACCTATGTCTTTTATATACCATGTCTAAAAGGAACATTGTTTCGATAAATAGTCTGACTTTTATGGCCTCCGGACTGACTGACATGCAATCTGAAAAAGTTCTGGAAAAATACCGAAACTCAAATGTCCAGGCCTATTGCTCCAAGTTAACAGACTCCAAATTCATATTTTCTTTTTGGAAAAGAAAGGTATGTCTGTCCTATTTAAAAGTTGGGGTCAACCACTCAAATCGGACTCTGTATGAACTCTTGAGAGCTATTTTCATGACAAGTGAGCAATCAGACTTTTTCAAACGAGAATATTTCGTCAAAGCTTTCACTATAGATTTAGGACTTTGTAAAATCTAAGATGGGAATGCAAGATATGATATGAAAAACTAAGAAAACTAAAAATTAAAGGGATAGAGATACAAAGCCGATGGGTTGCCTCACATACAGCGCTTGGTTTAACGTTGTCATCCCGACGTTATTGTTATCGTTCATACACCAATAATATGAAAATTTGGTAGTCCTTCCAAATAACAATCTGCAGTTCAAATAATAGCTTCACGAAACCATTAACACAAAATATAAATATTAAAGCTATCATTTTATTGAAGTTTCCCCCACACTTAGTCCTTTATACACTCGAAAGTGGATAGAGAACATAGAATTCGGAAACTTCAAAAGGTTCCTCAGCTTGTTGAACCAGCACAATTCTCGAATCAAACACATCAAGTAGTGGATACTTAGAAGCAAAATAATCCGTTAATTTTTTTAAGCATGCAACTCCAATCCTAAGTGAGGTATTTTCTTAAAAGTTGGGTTAACAACTCTTTGAGAAGCTACTTCAGTTGGATGGAAAGGATCAATAGATTTAGAATTATGCAAAGGATTAGACAAACCTTGTTTCGGATCCTCATTTGTAATAATCTCTAGTGAATTATTTACCTCAAGTATATTGTGGTCCTTTATTGAACTATTATTATCTAGCTCAATTAGGTCTTCCACGACTTCAATCAATTTGGTTTCATTCTCAATCTCCATCTCTTAAACAACCTCGTCATCGGAATTTGAATCCTCTCATAAAAAGTCTAGTTCATTGATGCAACTCATAATTTCTTCGTTTGAGTATGTTAAACCATTTATAACAATAGATATGTCATACCCCATATCCTCCTTTTGAATAAGTGAGGGATCTTTATTATGATCCAGAGTTGGAATAATCGTATCATTGTTGCAAGGACTTTCGAGATGTGGTTCATCTTTATCAGAATCACTGCCAACCTCGGAATCGTCAACATGAATTTCATGTCTATGGCCTTGTTAATTTCGTCAAGAGTCTCTTGTGATGCACCAGCTTTTTCTAGCTGCTTGTGTTTCTTAAAAAAAATTCTGACATTAACACGCTTTCCACCGTTATGCACAATCTCCTCTTTTGGAAAGAGTGAAGGAAAAACACGATGAAGAGGAATAGGTTTTGATTCAGTATCATAACTTTTTAATTTCAAACTCCCTGCCATCTGCACATTACTAGGGAATAATTGATTAGAAGTATAACTATCCTTCAATCCTCGTGATTTTTCATTTACATGCCCGTCATAAGGTTGTTGACATGTGAGAATATCCATAAGGTTCAGTGGGATATTGATCATAGCCAAAAGATTGGTTTTGATTATTCCTATAGGACAGGATGGTTAGTAGTTGTCATATGAATGAGATTGAAAACCATATTGATTACCACTGTAGTTTTTGTAATCTCGTGCTCCATACATGTTATTTTCATAAGGAAACATGACGACTCACAAGAAACAGAAAATCCAAACAAGAATCTAAAAACAAAAAACAAAATAAATAAATAAAAACAAGCTAAACAAATAACAAATCAATTAGCGACTACTCCCCGGCAGCGGCGCCAAAATTTGTATGGGATGTCGTAGGCTCGACAAATTAATAAATATATATCCCACTAATTAACTGGTAATATAGGGGTAGTAAGAGATCGTTCCCAGTTCCCACAGAGACTTGTGTAATTGATAGGTTATTTAATCAGCAAGATAAAGTAAATAACAAGTACAAAACAAGGCTAGGACAAGTTAGCCTGTGTTAGTGGTGGTCAAGATTTGTCCTGGCACAGATAAATCAAGGGTTGTGGTTCTCCTGACCACCCCCTATAACTCGCACGCGTGGCTTTAATTCCAATATTATGAATGAAAAATGAGTACTCAAGTTAAGATATGGAATTTCAAAAATTATAACGGGGAGGTTCGAACTCGTGACCTATTGTGTCATAAGAGTGGCCTCTAACCAGTGTTCCACCTTGGTTGGAATTGATAGAAAAAATAAATCAACAGTGGTGGTTTGTTCAACTTAAATACCATAATTGCTTTATTAATTATTAGTGTTTCACTAATTGCATATAATAAATAATCTATTCATTATAAAGTGTTTTATTAATTAGTGTTTCACTAATTGCTCATAATAAATGACTAATCATTTTTTAATTATAAATGTTTTCTTGATTAATTATAACATTTATTTTTATTAATAAGTAATTTTGATAAATAATATCAATATACATTTTCTGCGACAATGAGTAGTAGAAGAGGTGGAGGCCGAAATATTAGTGGTGGTTAAGGGCGGAGCCAAGCACAATTATATTATTTTTGTTCTTTTATCGTAAAATGGGATACAAAATCCATTTTTCACATGTATCCAACTTGCCAAGAATTTTTTCTCCCTCTCTCCTCAAAATCCTGCCTCCGCCCCTGGTTTGTGGCGGAAGAAGTAGTGACGGTGACTGCTGGTGAGTAGTGATGGACAATATTAATTTTATGTTGTCATTACAACATCGATAACATCGTAGTGTGGAAGATGTGGTTGGTTGTTTTTAACACTTTTGATAAAGGAAGGTACCATATATTTCAGGGATGATATCATACAAGACAACATTTTCATGATCGTAGTTGGATCACCCAAATGATACCCATGTTATCTTTAGTACTATATCGTATAAATCATGATTTTTTAATGTTAAAATAAAATTGATTGCAATACAAAATAGAATATATACACAGGAAAAAAAAACTAATCAATTGACGAAATTTTGTTCAATCTAAACCTCATACATGGCATTTGTGATTGAAAATTAGAATTGCATCTAACAACCTACATGGGATGGGCGGCAGTGGTGGAGTCAAAAATTGACATTGAGGAGGCCTATTTTTTTTTATAAAGAAACATGTAAACTTTGGTGGACTAAACCATAAATATATATGGACAAAGTACTATTTATAAAATGAAATAAAAAAATTATGTAGTTATTAAAAATTCAAGGGGTTAGAGCCAGGTTAGTCAACCCTTGGCTCCGCCACTAGGTGGTGGTGGATAAAAAAAGTGGATTCATATGGTTTTATGGTGGTGGTGGGTATTGGTGAACAAAAACATATTATGCTAATTTCTTAACGCCACAAAATGTGTAACGTTATTTTATAAAGTATAAAACGTGGTTGATCATTCTAATGTTAAAATAAACTCGATAAAACACATGTCCATTTTAAAAAATTGGTGCAATCAATTGCCATGTTATGTAACAACTAAACGTACGACACGAATTAAGATTAGAACATATGGAATTATTTATTATCGATTTGTTTATGTAAAGAGTGGTCATGATTTGTCCTTGGCAAAGATAAATTTACCGTTGGGTTTGTTCAACTTAACCATTTTAAATGTTTTATTAATTAGTGTCTCATTGATTGTTCATAATGATTAATTAAATTTCTATTATAAATGTCCCTTTAATAATCTAACATAAATAAATAATTTTACTAAAAACTATATTAATTCTAATGGTGGTAGTGGAAGTAGGGTTAGTATAAGCGGTGGCGGGTGTTTGTGAATGGTGGAGGCGGTAACATTACTATTGGTGGAAGAAATAGTGGCGGTGGATAGTTTTTATGGTGGTGGGTGTTGGTAATAGTAGTGTATAATAATAGTTTTTGCTTTTTAGTGAATTTTATTGACCAAGTAAAAAAAATAATCTTCACAAAACATGCAACATTGTATTGTGAAAGATGTAATTAGTTGTTTTTAGCACGATTGATAAGGACAAAAACCAAATATTTCGAGGATGATACCGGAACGTATAAGACAATATGATCATGACTGTTAGATCACCCGTATTATATAAAGGCAATTGGTGTACCCGTGTAAGAGAACAAATATTTTAGTAACTTAGACCCGATGTAATACTTATGTTCTTTTTTTTTTAGTTTTTCCACAATCTATTTATTTAATAAAAATGAACATTGCAAATACATAACATCAACAAAAATTAGACAGATTGCGTTTGACAATAATGGCTATTGATGGTCCGGAAATGGAAAAAGAAAGGAATTGTTGTAGAAGAATTGTTGGGATATACAACGGATTACTTGATACGAATAAAAGAGGTATAACTATTTTGATTCTGAAATCACATAAAGTTCACAGTAGAAGATGACATCAAGTTTAAAGTTAGTAACAAACATAATATGGCTAACTAAAATGTTAAAAACAAACAAGATATATAAACTTAGAAAGTCGTGGGACTTGAAGAGGCCAATTTTGAAAACTACAATCATAGAAATCAACGATCCACAATACCATAACTTTGTTTTATAAATATTCAACGTAGAATATGTTAACTTTTGGTAAAGGATCTATTGCCAACCTATTAATTTATAATAGGATCAGGGAGTACAATATGTGTTCAAGGTTCTTTATGAGATAATGTGTCGCCAGATTGTATTCCAAGTGAAGGTAGGAACATACGGAAGTGACAAAATGTCCAGGACTTTTGAAGTTTCCAAAGCCTTCATTAAGACAAATTGCTAGGAACAATACTTTGTTGAATATTTAATGGCAGAGGTTCGCATATATACAATCCATTCGAAAAGGTAATGGGTACACATTTTAAACATTGTCATCTAATGGGTGTAGAAAAATTACAGGAAATCATGTCACATTGGATAGTTTGTATCATTCGTTCGATGCAAAAAAATACTATTCTCTGCCTATTTGGAGGATCGACAACATGACCATGATAGATGAGTCAGCTTGAGCGAAATAGGAGCATGTGGAGACTTTTATGGACGATATTGATTAGTTGATTTCACTGAGATGAGCGTTGCTGACGACATATTTCCAAAAAATATTTAAACTTCCATGTTCATGTAGAGCATTATCTCATTATAAGCAATGAACCCAAATAAAAAAGTGTTTGGAAGTTAGGATTATACTTCTTTCGTTTGAGCAAATCTCCGGCGGTAAAATATTAAAGGAAAAAACAAAGGAAAAAAAGAAAGGAAAATCCCAACTATTTTTATGACACACACATATTAAATCATAAGGAGTTGATAAGTATTCGGGACACAAATTATACGATATATTAAAAATGAACCAACATCATGGCCCGTGCCGTTACGGCACAGGTTAATGGCTAGTCATTAGTACAAAACAAAGCTAGGATAAGTTAGCATGTGTTAGTGGTGGTCAGGATTTGTCCAGACAAAGATAAATCAAGGGTTGTGGTTCTCCTGACCACCCCCTACAACTCGCACGCATGGCATTAATTCCAATATTATGAATGAAAAATGAATACTCAAGTCAAGATATGGATTTTCAAAAATTAGAACGGGGAGGTTCGAACTCGTGACCTATTGTGTCATAAGAGTGGCCTCTAACCAGTGTTCCACCTTGGTTGGAATTAATAGAAAAGATAAATCAACGGTGGTGGTTTGTTCAACTTAAATATCATAATTGCTTTATTAATTAGTGTTTCACTAATTGCACATAATAAATAATCTATTCATTATAAAGTGTTTTATTAATATGTGTTTCACTAATTGCTCATAATAAATGACTAATCATTTTTTAATTATAAATGTTTTCTTAATTAATTATAATATGTATTTCTATTAATAAGTAATTTTGATAAATAATATCAATAGACATTTTTGGCGACAATGAGTAGTAGAAGAGGTAGAGGCCAAAAGATTAGCGGTGGTTAAGGGCGGCGCCAAGCACAATTATATTTATTTTTGTTCTTTTATCATAAAAGGTTTTACCTAAATACCACCTATGCTTTTCCTAATTACCACTCACGGTTTAAAATGATAAAAATGGTAGACCTAAAGTAAAGTGGGTGACTAAAACGAATCTTCTTTGACAATTACCTAATAGGCTAACACCATTAGGTCTACCAAAAATAAGCTACCACCCATAATATCCATGGCGGCGGCCGCCGCAGCTACCACACCATCACCCAAAATTAATTTTAAATTTTAATTATGATTTTAGTTTCAGAGATTAGATAGATTGATTCCAGTTTCTTATAAAGACATATTAAGTTTTAACTTTAATAGATTAGGGCTTAATTTCGGAAAACTATAATAGGAACAAATGTGATTATAGGACTATATTATTAGGGTTTAAAGACACTTGCAAGTTCCACTAAAATCCATTATAGGAATAGATGTCAATCAATCCTTTGTAGGAGTAGATCGTCAGTGCCTTTGTTATATGGAAGAACTATAACTAAGATTCATCCATGCAAATGTACGTAATACGCAGTAACGGGGGTGGGGAGAGGTGGTTGTTAATGGTAATGGAAAAAATAACGGTATTTTTGTATCATGGTGTAGCGGAGAAGAAGGTGAGTAATTGTTACCTACTATTGATTAGGTTTACAACTACTGATTTTTTAGACCGCAGGTGGTAATTAGGAAAAACGTGGGTGGTATTTAGGTAAAACCATCATAAAATGGGATACGAAGTCCATTTTTCACATGTATCCAACTTGCCAAGATTTTTTTTCTCCCTCTTTCCTCAAAATCCTGGCTTCGCCCCTGGTTTGTGGTGGAAGAAGCAGTGCTGGTGAGTAGTGATGGACAATATTAATTTTATGTTGTCGTTACAACATCAATAACATCGTAGTGTGGAAGATGTGGTTGGTTGTTTTTAACACTTTTGATAAAGGAAGGTACCATATATTTCCAGGATGATATCATACAAGATAATATTTTCATGATCGTAGTTGGATCACCCAAATGGTACCCATGTTATCTTAGGTACTATATCATATAATCATGATTTTTTAATGTTAAAATAAAATTGAATGCAATACAAAACAAAAAAGAATATATACACGGAAAAAATAATAATGAAACCAATCAATTGACGATATTTTGTTCAATCTAAACCTCATACATGGCATTTGTGATTGAAAATTAGAATTTCGTCCAACAACCTACATGGGGTGGGCGGCAGTGATGGTGGCAGTGGTGGAGTCAAAAATTGACATTGAGGAGGCCTTTTAAAAAAAAAAAAAAACATGTAAACTTTGGTGGACTAAACCATAAATATATATGGACAAAGTACTATTTATAAAATAAACTAAAAAATTCATGTAGTTATTAAGAATTTAAGGGGTTAGATCCAGGTTAGTCAACTATTGGCTCTGCCACTAGGTGGTGGTGGATTAAAAAATGGATTTATATGGTTTTATGGTGGTGGCGGGTATTGGTGAACAAAAACATATTATGCTAATTTTGTAATGCCACAAAATATGTAACGTTATATTATAAAGTAAAAAACACGGTTGATCATTTTAATGTTAAAATAAACTCGATAAAACACATGTCCATTTTATGTTATATAATAACTAAACGAACGACACGAATCAAGATCAAAACATATGGAATTATTTATTTGTCTATGTAAAGAAGATAAATTTATCGCTGGGGTTTGTTTAACTTAACCATTTTTAAATACTTTATTAATTAGTGTCTCATTGATTGTTCATAATGTTAATTAAATTTTTATTATAAATGTCCCTTTAATAATCTAATAACATAAATACATAATTTTATTAATAAATAATTGTACTAAAAGCTATATTAATTCTAATGGTGGTAGTGGAAGTAGGTTTAGTATAAACGGTGTCAGGTGTTTGTGAATGGTGGAGGCGGTAACATTACTATTGGTGGAAGAAATAGTGGCAGTGGATGGTTTTTATGGTGATGGGTGTTGGTAATAGTAGTGGATATTAATAGTTTTTGCTTTTTAGTGAGTTTTATTGACCGAGTAAAAAAAGATTTTCGCAAAACATGCAACATTTTATTGTGAAAGATGTAATTGGTTGTTTTTAGCACCATTGATAAGGACAAAAATCAAATATTTCGAGGATGATACATAAACGTATAAGACAATATGATCATGACTGTTGGATCACCGAAATGGTATCCTTATTATATAAAGGCAATTGGTGTGTCCGCATAAGAGAACATTATCGCTCTCTCAAGTACAATTACTTTTTTTTCCTGAAAGACCATCAATGTCGAGTTGTTTTGCGACAACTACCTACAAAGACAACAACTGTTTGAAAATATTTGTTTGTTCATCAAAATCATCATAAAAAACTCTAAATAATAATCTAAATTTCGCCTCCAATGTTTATAGAATAGTTTTTATATTTTACATTCTCAAATCATGCGACCTCTTGATTACAAATCAATAATATATATCAAATTATGGATCAATATGTATAGGTTTCATTCACTGGGCTAGAAGGTAGAGTAGATACAGATGGGTAAATCACACAAAGCAGAACATGATTGAGAATACTTCAATAATTTGGTCAAGAAATAAGGTCAAAAATTTAAGATTAACTTTCTATAGGACTAATTAGATCGGCTTCGATAGGAGCCGACTAAAATATGGATTAATAATAATTTCCACGTAAGACAATTTCAAAACATAGTTTGGCTAATTCTGCCTATGTAAAGAGTGTTCAAGATTTATCCTTTCTCAATTCTTATGTTATGTGAGAAGGTGATATCTAAGATTGAGGTACAATTCAAATCCATTAGATTCATACCATTTACAACTGGACGCCTTGAAAAAAATTGACGTGTTGTTATTATTATTACAGGTAAGGGATACATTGACCACACTTGCGCAAATAGCTCACTTCGCAAATGATGGGTGTTGCATGTACTGTCTAGAATGCAACGATGAATTTGAGGAAACAAGGCACCAGAAGCAGTGTCCGGAGTATTTTGGATATAGTAACTTAGACCCGATGAAATACTTATGTTCTTTTTTTTAGTTATTCCATAATCTATTTATTTAAGAAAAATGAACATTTCAAATACATAACATCAACAAAAATTAGACAGATTGTGTTTGATAATAATGGCTACCGATGGTCCGGAAACGGAAAAAGAAAGGAATTGATGTAGAATAATTGTTGGGATATATGATTGATTACTTGATACGAATGAAAGAGATATAACTATTTCGATTCTGAAATCACATAAAGTTCACAGTAGAAGATGACATCAAGTTTAAAGTTAATAACAAACATAATATGGCTAACTAAAATGGTAAAAACAAACAGGATATATAAACTTAGAAAGACGTGGGACTTGAAGAGACCAATTTTGAAAACAACAATCTTAGAAAGCAACGATCCACAATACCATAAATTTTTTTATAAATATTCAATGTAGAAGATGTCAACTTTTGGTAAAGGATCTATTGACAATTTAGAAATTTGAAATAGGATCAGGGAGTACAATATGCGTTCCAGGTTCTTTATGAGGTAATGTGTTGCCAAATTGTATTCCAAGTGAAGGTAGGAACATATGGAAGTGACAAAATTTCCAAGACTTTTGAAGTTACCAAAGCCTCGTTAAGACGAACTGTTAGTCACAATACTTTGTTGAAGATTTAATGGCAGATGTTTGCATATATACAATCCATTCGAAAAGGTAATTGGTACACATTTTAAACATTGTCATCTGATGGGTGTTGAAAAATTACAGGAAAATCATGTTACATTCGAGAGTTTGTATCATCCGTTCGATGCAAAAAGATATTATCCTCTGCCTATTTGGAGGATCGACAACATGACCATGATAAATTAGTCAGCTGGAGCGAAATAGGAGCATGGGGAGACTTTTATGGACGATATTGATTAGTTGATTTCACTGAGATGAGCGCTGCTGACGACATATTTCCAAAAAATATTTAAACTTCCATGTTCATGTAGAGCATTATCTCATTATAAGCAGCGCTACTTTCAGTTCATTTTTCAATCTAATAGACCCCAAATTATACCACCTGCAATCGATTCACAACCAACACCAAATAGAGAGTATAGAGTCCACCACTGTCATCAGTACTGCCCAGAGCCGGCCCTGAGGTGTGCAGGGTGTGCGACCGCACAGGGCCCAGTTCTGTCAAGGGCCTTTTCCTCCCTAAAATTGTTTATTTTCACACACACAAAAAAAAAAACTTTTTTAACTTCAAAGAGATTAGAACTCCTAAACTAAACCTAATAATAATCCGGTAGTGTTGGTTAATGCATCATCCACCGAGCTAGTCTCTTCATTATTTTTTATATTAGACGCGTTTTGTATTTATGGTATTATTATTACCTCCTAAGGCCTTAGATATAATATATGCGGCGATATCATTGAGTTTTTCTTGCGTATTCTTATTCCTGCAGGTGTATATAAACAAATAAAAGGTTTCAATTGATTTTTTAGTTTATTTTTAAATACGTGTTAATAAACCAGTTAAGTGTAAAAAAAAAAAAAAATCTAGCGAATTTGTCTACGAAAAAACATTGACCTTTTTTCTTTACAATTATTATAAAATATTCGACACTATAAAAGGCCCTGCCAAAAAATCCGCACAGGGCCCTTCTAGACACAGGACCGGCTCTGGTACTGCCCCAATCATTTCACACAAAACCCATCACCACCGGCAGCTGATACCCATCGAACTCATGGTTTCCATTGCGGCAATGTCCACTTGACTTGAACAAACAATCCATCCAGATTCCATCTAACCTTACTGCCATCACTGCAGTCAATTAAATCACCACCAAAACTTCCATATAGATCGACCATTCTCTAAACTTCGTCTCATCACCTTCATTGAACTTCTAAACTGCATCACCATTAATCATCTCCAAATCGGTACAAACCCCATCACTGCTTGTGCAAAGAACAGTTCAGCAACAGCACCACTGTAGATTCCAAGTCCATCTAGCCAATGCTTTTCTACGTAACTGAGTACCATCAACTACTCTATGAAACCTTGATTGACCGCCATCTCTTTAAGTCTTCATATCAAACCCAATTTCAACCCTCATCGAACACAATTCCTGGAGTAGAATTTGTGCTCCTTATAAAACCATTTCAATCCATTGTTCTGTTGCGTGAACAGAAGCTCCATTCATCATGCAAATCTGTAATCATTTCCGCCATGTGAACTCTCGACACGACACCTTGTTTACAACAGCACCTTCACTTGGACAAACCCCATGAACTCCAATTTCATATGCTGTTAATATTTCAGTCATCTACTTCCTCTCTACCAATTGATTGCAAAACAAACCATACTGCCAATTAATTCTTCACCAAGACCTCCAACTCCATTTTTCTTCTGTTGCTTGTTTATAGAGAAATGAAAATCTCTTCTTGTTTTGAACGAAATGAGATTTGGTGTAAGATACCACAGACAAGACGTGGTAGTGGAATAAGCCACGTCTCGTACTTTCCCCTAGTGGAATCTTTAGGTGCTTAAACAAAGGCAGTTCTTTGCTGTCTTGTCGCGATTTCTGTAGTGCCACTACCATGCGGACCATAGCGAGTCACAGTCAATTCAACTGACTCCTTCGGGTGCTTTGAGCCGCAAACCGCAAACGCCATAACTCTTATTTATGCATTTACTTCTACAATAATTGGATTCGCGTGTACTTTCTACAAAAACACTAAAATGGTGTTATTAGCAAAATAACGAGTCATAACAAATGTAAATATGGGTATAATTTATCGTACTTACGTACTTATCAACATACACATATTAAATCATAAGGAGTTGATAAGTATTAGAGATACAAATTATATGATATACTAAAAATGAACCAACATCATGGCCCATGCCGTTACGTCACATGTTAAGGGCTAGTATTATAATAATAAAGAAAAGAGGTGATCAAGGAATCCTTCACCATTACCAAGCGATAGCTAGATTAGTATACTTATCTATCGTTTGTAAGAACCATTCATCATCGACCGTAGAATAGCAGCTAGCTCAGTGATATCCCCAAAACTCATTTTACCACGGATACGGAAGCTCTCCAATATCAGATTATATTCAACCGAACCACCAAGTATTAGCTCACTCAAGGTGTAATCCAATCGAACGCTTTAGGCTTTGTGAATTAGGTTAATCTCAGTATTTAAACTCTTAGCTCAAGGTTTACTTGCTGATGTTGTTTTTACACACGATTCCTCCACATAATCCCTCTATAAGGTCTCGCGATTTCTACTTGTGTAGAGAGTTATTCGACGATTACTTATCTCCTAACTTTAACTAGCAATAGAACGATCAATAGATCAGTCTAGCGTGCACTCCAAATCAATCTAAGAATCACTCATAAACCCCTAGATATGGTAAAAACAACCGATGATGATAAAAACTCTCAATAGATTTGTATTATTAATAAAGCTTCACTCTTAGAACATTGAATTCATCCTTAATCAACAAAGGATTTAGCTACTCATATTACAAGGAAGATGAATAATGGTGGTTTCCCCCTAAAGGGGTAAACCCTAGGTTTTGATGTAGAACTTGTGATATGAGATTGATCGATGAATATCATTTTACATGACCTAATACCTTTTTATAGGTTTAAATTTCTTGGCCATCAAGTATTTAGTTCGGTTCAAGAACCCGACCCGAAAACACGAAATAACGTTCCCAAACGCGCCCTTAAGCCTCCCAAGGAGTTTATACACGTTTTCCACTTGCTAAGTTCGCAAACCCAGTCTGCAAACTTCAAATTCCAGCAGATATTTTTGGAATTAAAGTATGAAACCCGCCCGCGAACTTTACTGTCTTCTGTATTCAATAAAAGCTTGCTTTGGCCACAACTTCTTCATCCGAACTCGGAATGACCTCATTGTTTTTGCAGTCTTATTATCTTTTAATTCTATTCAACATAGTGATGAGAAATCCTTAATTTGAATGAGTTAAGATCGGTATTTGGCCTGTCTCTTGATTTTGAGCGTTTTGCTCCTTTCTGTCGCACTTCTTCGACTTTTCTTGGACTTGGGCACTTAGATACTTGGAATACTTCTCTTCCTAGCTATTTTAAGCACTTTGTAGCTCCTTTTTGAGTGATTCACCTAATAGAGGAAAATAAGAGAAAACAAGAGTAATAATACGAATACATGCAAGAATAATAGCTAAAACAAGTATGGAATGGACACTAAAATCATATGAATTATGCACTTATCAGTGGTCAATTTTGAATGCCTGATAGATGAAGCTCGAGACGAGGGCCTTTTATTGCCTCTTTTTTTTATTTTTTTTTATCACCTCTATTTCCAAAATCAGCTCTTGATGACATTCTTTCGGGTGCTTTCTGCACTTTGCCGGATGGACACAGTGAAGGTTGCGTTGGACCGGGTTAGGGAAGAGCTTTGTTTATTGCCTTGATGTTCTGTCTTCTTCTCATATGACATAGGGGTGGATAGATTTCCAGTGTCCTTGTTTCAGATATATAATTATAGCTAGCTTTCTTTTGATGCTAGTATTTTGTTATTTCATAGTTTCTGATTGGTAGTTATTGTATGTGTGATGATTAGTACGGATGTGATTGCCAGAATTTATTTTATCTATTGCGTTTTATATGTTCCTCCCAAGGATTTATCATGGGGTTGGTTGTTATCTGATTTTTCTGAGGAAAACACCTTATCGGGTTAGATTTATACCCTTAGTGGGATGGATGTTTCGGAGGTGGGTTAGGCTTTACCCTTAGCAGATTGGAAATTCGGAAAGTATCTCATGCTTTGTAACGCGATCATCGGGCTTTGCTTAGGCCAGGATTCTTTCTTGGAATATAATTGCCAGTCATTGTGTTGTCTTTGGCATTTTTTTTAACAGTCCTCCCATTGGATGTGTTTGTGCATCTATCGTGGGGTTTGTATGGTATTTAAATTTATCGAGATGGATTTTGTATAAGTCTCTTCTGGTTAGGTTTGTACCCTCAGTGGGATGAAGGGATCCCGAAGGTATCTCATACCTTGGTGTGGAAAAATAAGGAGCGAGAGAAGTGTAGTTGTGTGTTTTCCCTTTTGGGTATAATGTTTCACTTGTGTGAGGTGATTGTATGTTATATTCCTCCCATATGGTAGTTCTCTGTCTACCTTTTACATGGTCATGTTCTTCTTAGAAAAGGCTCGCAGCCGGCGATTTTGGGTTTAATCACGATGCCTTTTGTGGAGAGTCAATTCATATCAAGTGATACTTGTTTCGATATGGACCAAAACCGTTAATAACTTGTGTCATTGGAAGAAGTCAATGTTTTATTTAGAAAACAAGATATATTAAAGTCCAAATTGAAAAAATTACTATGTTACGCTTGAAGCCAAAAAGTCTTTATTTCTTCTTTCACTTTATTCTATAGATAGATAATATAGATACAAATTGGATTAGCTATCCAACTCGAATTTCATTTCGATAATGGATGGGTAAAATCAAGGCATCTTGAAAGTGAATCGTATTCCATGAATATGATATCTATCTAGTGTGATGTATGGGAATATATTGCATACATATGTTATGCTGGTGAATTGTACCTAAGAATAGAATTTTTTCAACCAGATTTCATTGATTTTAGGATTTTGCTTCCCTTTGATTTTGGAGCCGTCAGCGTGCTTGAGTTTGTAGTATCTGGATCCCCGTACTTTACGGACTCGGAAAGGTCCTCCCCAGTTTGGAGCAAATCTTCCCGCACTGCCTTCTCTTTGGACATGTGGGGCTATGACGAGTACTAGGTCTCATTTTTTAAACTGTCTTTCTTTAACATGTTGATTGTAAGATCTTGCCAGTCGATCTCGATATTGTTGAGATCGTTTTTCAGCCGTGTCTCGGGGTTCGTCTATCATGTCGAGCGATTGGATATGTTGACTATCTAAGTCAACCCCAATTTCCGATAATATCCTAGCCGAAGCCACAATCACTTCTGCTGGTATGATAGCATCTTCTCCATACACTAGGCTATATGGTGATGCTCATGTCGATGTTATTTTAGCAATACGGTATGCCCATAGCGCCAGTGGAAGTTCTTCATGCCATAAGCATTTTTTGTCGTAGAGGCTCCTTTTAGAATTCTAAGTAGTGTTTTGTTTGTAGATTCAACCTGACCGTTTCCATGTGGGTAGTAGGGTGTTGAGGTCTTATGTTTGATTCAAAATGATTCTATGAGCTTTTTCACATGGTTGTTCACAAAAGGTGTACCATTGTCGGAGATGATGTACATTGGAATTATAAAGCATTAGATGATATGCTCCTTAATGAACGCAAAGATTATTTCCCCAGTTGTACCCTTCAGTGGTATAGCTTCTACCCATTTAGTAAAACACTCTGTTGCTGTAATGATATATTCGTGTTTCTTTGAGGACTTCGGGTTGATGGGTCCGAGGATATCTAGCCCCCAACTATGAAAAGTCTATGGAGTGCAAACACTCTGAAGCATAGTGTGTGGCGCATGCATTAAGTTTCTATGAATCTGACATTGCTCACACTTTTGTACATACTCCGTGATGTCAGTTTCCATTGTGGGCCAATAATACCCTGCATCATGAATTTGGATAAAGAGTCTTGCCTTTCCTTGGTGTTCTCCGTCATGACTTATTTCCCTTACACGGGTAACATTTTCCTTATCGATGCATTTTAAATATTTTTGATTGAAACCTCTTCGGAAAAGTTGTTCATCGATGACGAAAAAAGGTTTAACTCTTCTTTCTAGATTTTTTGCTAACTTCTTGTCGTCAGTCAATGTTCTCACTGTTAAGTATTCGATGTAGGGGGTCCACCAATCTTCTTCTTCGATCATGCAGCATGCTTCTTCGTGTAACGAGGCTCCCTGACAAGTTATGTAGTTGTTTTGTAATTTTTGAGCCTGGTGTATCACATCTGGCCAGTAAAATCATGCACGTTGGATTCGTTGTTGTAGAGAGATTTCGAGTCCAAGATCACAAGTACGTGCGTGAATCTCATGTAATAGTTTTCGTGCTTCTTCAGTTCCAACATATTTGCATAAGATGCCTGTCGTGGTGATGAAGTAAAGACTTCCGTCGATAAAATTTTTATTTACTTAAATTTTTCCATGGCAGTTGACGGTCTTCGGGTTGTTGCTTAAGGTCCTTCAGGATCGGACGTCTCCAGTCGTTCTCATACTCAAAGATGATGTCCTTGAACCATGTTGACGACATTGGGTTCTTTGTTACTGTGATGGTTTCTTCGGTTGAATGTAACATTTGTAAACTGGAGGCCAATGTGGCTAATGTGTCAACGTGTCTGTTTGAAATTCTGCCCATATGGGCGAGTGATACCTTGGCAAACTCATTTATTAATCTTTGAGCTTTATCTATATATGCTGCAAGAGCGGGTTCCTTGACACTGAATTCCCCCAGCATTTGTTGTATCAGTAGATGTGAATCCCAATACACAGTACAATTCTCAGAAAAGCTTTGTCTCTCTCTGAAGGATTGTTCTGCTTTTATAGGCAAAGCCTGATATGGAAATATCGTACACGTGTACCCTAATACCTTTTCTGGTAAGTCTTCTGTCATTAGACGTACACGTGTACTATTACAACTGCGGTTATTTAGGCAGCCGCTAGTCATTCTCTGAGGGCAGCCCACTTGTGCCTTGTTGTGTCATTGTCAATGGTGGCTTCGACTTGTCATCATCCGAAACCCCCATTTTGGTACCTTCGGTTCTGGCCAAATCCATGTGCTTACAGCAATGAATACTAACACTTACTAAGTTGACATTAAAATTCTGTCTTGAGGAACTTTCTGCAGAATGTAAAGCAAAACATGGTGCAGCTGAGAAGTTTACTGTTGTTATTGTGGGTAGTTTTGTTGCAGTTTATGCTTATCATATATGTTAGGGTGCCGACCCTAAATTCGTCATAAGCCCAAGGGTAGAACTCAACTCGAAAGTCGGTTGACTAGATGAGGGAACCCATTGACTTATAAACTACCAATTAAGCCACATCTAACCAATGTGGGACTAGGATCCCAACATCCCACCACGCTTCCAGACCCAACGTCCTCGTTGGCCCACTCTATCGACACTGACCAGAAGATAGCCCTTTCTCTTATGTCGGCTTCACTCCCCTATCAGTATTCAATGCGGGTGACAACTACGCCCATACATAGGTGCCCCAACACTTTAATCTAGCCTATAGGTCACCCCTTCCGTGGAGGGGGCATGGGTCGTGGTGGTTGGCTCTGATACCAAATGTTAGGGTACCGACCCTAAATTCGTCATAAGCCCATGGGTAGAACTCAACTCGAAAACCGGTTGACTAGATGAGGGAACCCATTGACTTATAAACTACCAATTAAGTCCCATCTAATTAATGTGGGACTAGGATCCCAACAATATCTCGCTAGAACATGCAGACTTACAGGCCCTGAAAACAGGATGGCAAGTTTCTACCCCCTTCCATACCATCAGATTCTATGCAACTTTGCACTTCGTAATTTTTCTAATGACTCTTTTTCCTTTGTTTTGCTGCTGTAGATATTGGAGCAGAGACGTGGGCAGCTTGCCGACCATTAAGTTATGTGGTTTTTTTTTTGGGGGGGTTGGGATCACCCGGGTTATGTAAGTTATTACTAGGGTGTGGGCATTTTCTCTTTTATAAATGGGGTAATTCTGGTACCAACGAATTATATCTGTCCTAAAATTTTATTGAAATAACATCACTCTTTCTTAAAAAAAAGCTGTTTCAGTCTTCTGACAATAGCTATATAAAAGTAATTGTAATTTAACCGATACAAATTCTAGAATATCAACGAGCCAAATAATTTGGATACGCAGAAAACACAGACAAATCTTGAAGTTCCCATGCGCCTTCGTTCGCCGCAAAACAATGGCAAGGCCCACGCCAAAGAAAAAATAAAAAGAAGTGATGATCAATAGAAAGCAAAAAAGTTAACATTTTCTCGATACATCCGTTCTTCTACCTCACGCCGGTGTCCTGTTTATCTTGCATCAGACAATTCAAGCCGTCTGGTTGCCCAACATCCAATAAGTTAAATAACACAACATCATCAAGAACCGTCAAACTCATTTGGTATAGAATACCAGATGTATTCTGCACGTGATTGCCAGACAGAGAACTTAACTGATGATCCAATGAGGTTCACTCTTTCACTGTCTCCCCTTTACAAGTGTAGAAAGTTTGAAATTGGATTCCACCCTAAAGCCCATGGTCTTCTATCAGACGGAAGTGCGAAAGTGAGCTCAAACATCTCTTTCGAGAGATTGCCACTTTCACAAAATCCTACTAGCTTCGCAACTAATTCTGCACTCTCTTGTATATGTTTAGCATCTTTAGGATCCACCCATAGTCTGTTTATAAGCTGTAGCTTCCTATGCTTACCAAAGAGCGGAACTTCCCACTTTATGTACAGTGAATCTCGCTCTTCTGCACTCAAGCGTGTAATCAACCTCTTTGCAAGGAACTCTCTCTCCCGCTTCAGTGCTCTGACACTGCATTAATCAGAAAAAACTCAATTGGAACCAACCAAGACTCACTCATTTTCTTCCTTGCTCCAATTGGAACCTTTTTTATTTTGTTTTTTGTTAGATAATGTTCAAAAAAACGGGGTTTTCAAACGGAGGAACATAAAAAGAGCTTGTGAACACACGGATGATAGATATATTAGTACCTTGATGACAGAGACATCACAGGCTCATCTCCTTGTGGGAGTGGACTTGCATTGCCAAGTTCAGCAAAGTGCTGCTGCAACCAAGTTAAACGCCGCAGCTCCACTTCCATATAGATTTGATCAGCTTGATCACCCTTAAACAGCAAGTAAAATTGTGTCCGATGAATGATGGAGACTTGGCATAAGTCCCATAATTCGATGATCTGCTGCCTCTGCTCCCGGAATGTCACTTGCCAAGACACAAGTGGATCCTGTACCTCAGATATATATTCATCATTCTCGATATCATATCCAGCAACTTCATTTGCTTCCAGTTCCAGCACCTAGCGACATATGTTCCACCATATAGGTTAGGGAATGTCTTATTGATTCACGGAACTAACACCATAACCAATTTGCTGACAGTCGGACGTAGAACGCCAAGTCCCACAATATGACCGGGTGGTAAAATTGACAGTATGTATTCCAGCCGATCACATCATGGGCCAACTGTATTAAACTGACTTGAAAGCATGAATATAAACCTATACAAACCTGGCAAACAAGTAGCTGTTTTTGGTACTGCAGTTTGGCGACACGCTCTTTAAGTTCTGTTACATAAGCCCTTATGCTTCTCACATTCTCTTCAGCAGCATTCTGAAACATCTTCTGCATTTTCCGCATGTTAACTGAACTTGAGCGTTGAAAACATGGGGTTCCTTCTCTAGAAGAGATATCACCATCGTCACTTTTGGTTGGGGTATCTTTTTCAGAACCCTGAAAAATCGCACCAGATGCAATATCATCATTCTGGGGATCCTTATTCTCAATCTCCGACTGCAATACCTGCCGAGTTGATGAGATAGGGGAGCATGGAGATCGTATGAGATTCTGTATGTTGGGACTAGTACTTGAGGTCAAAGGCTT
Organism: Papaver bracteatum; assembly: GCA_023529315.1. Taxonomy (NCBI): domain Eukaryota; kingdom Viridiplantae; phylum Streptophyta; class Magnoliopsida; order Ranunculales; family Papaveraceae; genus Papaver; species Papaver bracteatum. The sequence goes on from JAJJWX010001246.1 coordinate 3,804,039, forward strand.
CTTCTTCTTCTTCGATTGAGATTTAGATTTGTGATTTTTCTCATTGTTAGGCTGTTGACATTTGTTACTTGGCAGAGACAATACTAACTTGTCTATAGATTTCTGAACATTTTCGAGCTGCTCCTCAAGACCAGCAATTGTGCTTCCTTGTGAATGAAGTTTAGTAATCTCTTCTTTGAGGTTGGCACTGATACTTCTATGAGGTGCAATCACGTCTCCAACTTCAACTTCTTTTTGTACTGATCTTACCAAACACATTTCCCTTATCTCTGCTTGTAATCTGGCAATAGTCTCAGCTGCATCCTGATTACCTAATCTATGACAAGCAACCTCTTTCTGTAGTACTTCTAAAGCTCGGTTTGCCTCGTCCCCGAGCTGCTCTTGGAGTTGTTCAAGTTTACGAATTTCATGCATAAGAGTGAACGGAGCAGTCGATGATTGCCTCATGGTTTGCTGGCCCATAGTTATTCTTGTTCTATCTGCACGTGCAATTTCAACCTTCTGCGATGGTGCGTCGGAAAAGGAGAGACACTTTTTCACTCGATTAGGTGACTCCAGTGGATTGAAATCCTGAAGCAGATCAAAAAAAGGAAGAAGCGATTTATAAACTATATCAGTGTGTTTGTGGATGCATGTGCGTGGGCATGTGTATGTGCATGTGCATGATGGATAAATACATAGATAGAAAGAGAGATGCATACTAGCTGCTCTTCCTGAAGTTTCCTACGCAATTCTTCTGCTTGGGATTGGGCAAGGTCTCTCTGACGCTTCAGTTCTTCGATTTCCATCTCCATCTACCAAATTGAAGAAAAGCAATTTAGTTTGATGCAGGTAAATTCTTGAAACCTGAATCCTTAAGGAGAGGAGCTTTTAAAATACCTGCTGAATCATCAAATCCTTTTCCCTAGATAAAGCATCTGTATCTGGACGCACAGATGGATCTGGAGTTCTCAGCTCCGCTTCAAGTCTAGCTACTTCTTTCTGCAAGTGTTTAACTAATTGTTTTTCTGACACAACCTGTAAATAAGCATGTAAATGTGGAGCTAAAATAAGTTTATCACTTTGCGGAGGACTAGGAAGATGAGGAAAAAAAACTTTTACTTGTCTCCATAATCAAATTGAAAATGCAACTAAACTTGAATAAGCAGTAAGAAACTAATACAGAGAGAGAATATATGAATACCTATGAAAAGACATACGAGATAGGAAAGGCATACCATATTAACTTGGGCATTGTTTGTGACTTCCTTTGCACGGGTGGCAAAGGAGAGAGTGTTGCGAGATTGTTCGAAGTGACTCATTGCCGGACTAAGTGTACATATGATGGCCGTACGAGCATTCCCACCAAGTGAGTGTTGCAATATGCGTGTGAGTTTTGAATCCCTGTAAGGAATATGGCCACTTCTTTTTCCAGCACTGAGAAGAAATGGTCCAACAAGAAAATCAATAAGTCAACCGATTCAATGAATCTAAAAGGGGAAAAAACCAAAACGAAAAAGTAACAGTTGTCAAAAGAGGATATCCCATAAAAGTAAATGTTTCTGGTTTTACCAAACCGAGTAAGTAAAATGTTCGCAGAAAAACTAGCATTAGTAGCGTGCGTATATATTCTTACCTGAGCTTTCTGATTACAGTAGTCAGAGTCATTAGACTAAGGTTAATGTGGCAACCTTCCCTTAGCCTAGCCCCGTCTGCATGTGTCTGAGTAGCTCTTTCACTACCAGCAAGGTCTACAAAGTTCTGCAGGTAAAAGAAGTTCTAGCATTAACACCAGAATCGAAAACTCCCACTTAACTGTGATTTGCTGCAATAAGATTCTTACCAAGCTTGCAATGAAAGATCTCACACAATCCGAATTTTCGCGAAGGGTACTCTTAATGGTCTGCGTTGTCATCAAAAAAATAAGGAAATGGTTCCTAAAAATACATACCAAGATTAGCAAGGAGAACAAAATCTAGCATTTAACTTACAAGTCTTATTATCTGATGTGATCTCGAACTCGTATCATTCAATGCTGTTTCACCCACCTGCCTTTGTGCTGCAAAATATACAAAATACCGATTAATTGGGAATATAACTTTTTCTAACTATACATTAAGGTATAATGCCCTTGCAGACTTGCAGTCATCCCAGTATATAACTCAAGCATTCACTTTTACCTTCACAGATACCAATCAACTGTCTTAGATGCTGATCATTACGAGCTGTTTCTTCCACCAGTTTCTCAACAACAGTTCCTTTCTGTACCATATGAAGAAGAATATGAAAATCCGACCATAAAATAAATATGAACTTGGAACACACTATTCATAAGGACAGGTCAAATACCTCCGGGTCATCCAATAATTTAAGGCTGCGTCCCGAATCTAAATTCAACAGGTCCCTTACATTCTCGTTATAGATTTCTAGCCCAGAAATTTTAATGGTGAAATCTCTCTCCGGGTTCTGTAAAGCAAGGGAAATCAGATACAATATAACATTGTTAACGACAGCAATTGGAATTTTCTAGACATTTTTGAAAATCAAGAAAACATAAAATTAGATACTGTCCTAATTTGACTGTGTTTTACTGCTATCGCAATGCTCTGATCTATCCTCCAGCAATCCATTCTCGCAACGTCTAAAGCATTTATAATTTAAACTTTCCCTTCTTATTTAAGACTGAAAGATACTTACATCTAAAATATGGTTATAAATATCATTTACAGCATTGTCTGTTATTCCTCTCATTGTGTAAGTTTTTCCACTGCTGGTTTGCCCATAAGCAAATATTGTTGCTGAAGAAGAACAAAAACAAAAAACTGTTAACTGATATCCATAGTTAAAGATAAACACCAGATCAGAATTGAAATTGAATTACTTCTGTAGTAAGTGGTAACTAATACTACCATTTATGCCCGTCAATGCAGACAAAGCAACATTCTTCACACCATCTTCATACACATTCCTAGTTAAACTAGCAGGTCCAAATACTTTATCTGTCACATGAAGAATAACATGAAATTCAGTTATGCGACAATTTTTACTAAAACAAACAAATAATACTACTAAATCATTCAGAATATATTAGTATGTGTTAATACCAAAGAAATAAGAAGTTGGGGCAATTTGACGCTCCTGAGGCGACGCCTTGGTTACGATCGTATGGTCGTCAACGCACTCCCATGCTACTTGATCTTTAAGTGATTGTTCCCTTGTATTTAAGGGCCTTAACCTCACAGTTACAACAATTTTCTCTTCTTTTACTCTGGATCCTCCTGGTGTTGATGCTGGGGTTCTCTCTATCTTTGAAGCTGGTGTACTAGGACAACTTCTACTTGAAGTTGACATTTTTTAGTGTTCAACTTTATAATACTTTACAGATTTCTCTTCTAAGCCTCTGAAACCAAAACAGTACACGGCTAAATCATGGTTAGGAACCTCATCAAGTATAATTCTACTATTTAACAATCTAATAAAAGTAATGAAAATTGAGAACCAGTCTAAATTGGGATTGAGCAATTAATGCAAATTGACAAGTAAATTTGATAAATTTCTTCCAAAATGAGGTTAGAGAACAAAAGATTTGGGCATTGGATTGGAACAGAGACCTTCTACTCTTACCACTTTCAAAATTTAAAATCTGTTTTTATGCATCCCTTAAAACCCTATAGAAATTCGATCACTCAACTTTTTTATCTGTAAGAAGCAGAAACAAATAATCTCAATTTAAGATTATTATGATTATAGAATTGCGAAGGATCTTAAGAAAATTGTTCTCAAAAACTTCTTCAGGGAAGAAGTTAAACTAAAAGGGGAAAGTTAGGTTTCTATTTTTTGTATGAACTAATGAACAAGGAAACTTTGCATTCTAATTGGAACACAGAAAAGAAACAAATTCCACATCTGTGTAATCTGAAAACAATAAAATCTATCTGAAAACAAAAAGGATAAGGTAGAAAACTCACGAAAATCCAGGGAATTTCTGATTGAATCACTGGATCCAAACCAGCAAGAACACCGTTCAATTTGATCAACAGACAAAAAAAAAAAAAAATGGGAGAGAAATTCGACCAGTTTATAAATGAAATTTGGTGTATGCCGTTGGGATGTCGTGAGATGGAGAAATAAGAAGAATAGACGGTGTAATAATTTTAAAAAGAGCGTTTGCAAGAACTTTAACTTTTTCTAAGGTTTTGAATGGGAAAGAGAGATGTTTTAATCATTTTTGAATTTGAAGTTCAACGGCTAGTTCATTTTTCTCAATTCCATTTCTCGGGAAAAGATAAACGCAATATATCGTCCGTGAACGGAAAAATGAGCTGTGGATTTATTTTCTTTCGTTTCTAATTCTAACAACAAGAATGAGCTGGACAGCTAGAGAAACCGGACCCTAGTTGGTAGGCCGTTCACATCCGACAATTTTCCGTAACTTATTCAATCATTTTCCCGTGGGTGAATAATCCAAGGGTCATTTTGACTAAAAGTGACAACTGAATGGAAGGGTAAAAATCATGGTATCCTACAAAAAAAAAAAAAAAAAAAAAAAAAAAAAAAAAACTTTTTAATGGGGATCCCAACTGCTAGATTTTTTCCTAGCGAATTTAGGGGCCAGGAAAAAGGATTTAGGGCCAACAATAAGACAAAAAAAAGTCACCCAAACCTAAATTGAGTCACCCCTTATCCTAATTTTTTCGTAATGGCAAAATTGCCCTTCAATAATCGGTAGTTAAACATGAATTCGGTAGTTACTTTACATTTAGTTATTGTTAGCCAATTTTATTTTATTTTTGTTCTTCGCGAATTTTAGTTCTACCATAATCGGTAGATACAAATCTATATTATCTACCGATTATGGAAGATGTTCTTGGAATTACACTAGCAGAAACATAATCGGAAGATAACTACCTATATTATCTACCGATTATGGTTGATGTTCTTCGTTTCTTAAAATCAGATTTTGGAAGAAAAAAAACTCAAATTTTCGTAATGAAGAGCACGACTACATTCGGGAGATAAAAATCATGATTATCTCCCGAATGTGGGAAAAACAGAAAATCCCAAGAAGTAACTCATAATCGGAAGACAAGTAACTCATTTGACCTCCGAATATTTGTTGGCTCCCAAATTAGAACCACCATGAGCCTCGGCATATAGAGCCATGGCACTACTATATTCGGAGGTTTATATTGTTACTCGAACCTCCGAATATAGAGTGGCCCAAAAATCTGATTTGGAAAAAAACTCAAATTTTCGAAACGAAGAACACGACTACATTCGGGAGATAAAAATCATGATTATCTCCCGAATGTGGGAAAAAACAGAAAACCCCTATGTCAAGAAGTAACTCATAATCGGAAGACAAGTAACTCATTTGACCTCCGAATATTTGTTGGCTCCCAAATGAGAACCACCATGAGCCTCGGCATTTAGAGCCATGGCACTACTATATTCGGAGGTTTATATTGTTACTCGAACCTCCGAATATAGAGTGGCCCAAAAATCTGATTTGGAAAAAAACTCAAATTTTTGAAATGAAGAACACGACTACATTCGGGAGATAAATATCATGATTATGATATTTATCTCCCGAATGTGGGAAAAAACAGAAAATCCCTAGCTAGAAGTAACTCATAATCGGGAGACAAGTAACTCATTTGACCTCCGAATATTTGTTGGCTCCCAAATGAGAACCACCATGAGCCTCGGCATTTAGAGCCATGGCACTACTATATTCGGAGGTTTATATTGTTACTCGAACCTCCGAATATAGAGTGGCCCAAAAATCTGATTTTGGAAAAAAAACTCAAATTTTCGAAATGAAGAACACGACTTCATTCGGGAGATAAAAATCATGATTATCTCCCGAATGTGGGAAAAAACAGAAAATCCCTATGTTGGCTCCCAAATGAGAACCACCATGAGCCTCGACATATAGAGTCTTGGCACTACTATATTCGGAGGTTTATATTGTTACTCGAACCTCCGAATATAGAGTGGCCCAAAATTCTGATTTTGGAAAAAAACTCAAATTTTCGAAATGAAGAACACGACTACATTCGGGAGATAAATATCATGATTATCTCCCGAATGTGGGAAAAAACAGAAAATCCCTAGCTAGAAGTAACTCATAATCAGAAACACATAAAAGATCGTATATGAACACGATATCAGTACACCCTACATTAACAAAGAGATTGCAATAATTGGTTTATCACTGTGTAAGTCTCTTTTTGATTGAATATCTCTATAGCTCTGTTTTGTTCTGATTAACTAATTGTATCGATCATTATACTTGAAACCATTTTTAATCTTGCTTATTACAGTATAATTAGATATATATGGTATATGAACACGATATCAATACACCCTACATTAACAATGAGATTGTGATATCATAAATGAGTCATTTATGTGCAATGGATTGTATTTTGCTGAATTTCTTATTAACTAATAAATTATAGCTGCCTTCGATATTAATACACATGTTTGTCCACACTTGTAGAGATGCAATCAGGTACCGATATTCCATGCGACCTTGGTGAAACCATTAGTACGACAAAGGTGGCAGATGGTGATGGTTTCCGAAAGGAGTTGCGAACCAATTGCGGGTAGGGAAGAGTAGTGTCTCAATTATAGATGAACGCCTGGGATCCTAAAAATACGAACCAAAATACATGCGAGGGTTGTTGTCGAGTAGCTCCACTTCCATCCTGGTGGGGTGTATGTGCGATCCTGAGATATAGAAAATCATTTAACTTTCGAAACTACAGTGGCAATGATTGTCGCCGTTGTCATGATGGTTGTAAACCTAGATGCGATGTTGTAGGAGCAAGAGTAGGTGACCAGATTTGTGGGTATTTTTCTAATGGAAAATTTTTTGTTGGATTAAACTGTATATGTTGCTGTCGGACACAGGTTTCATACCCTCCACCACCACCTCCATCACCAACACCACCTTCTCCATCGCCCCACCATGAGCCTTAGCATATAGATAGTTGGCACTACTATATTCGAAGGTTTATATTTTAATTCTAACCTCCGAATATAGAGTGGCCCAAAAATTATATTTTGAAAAAAACTCAAATTTTCGAAATGAAGAAAACAACTACATTCGGGAGATAAAAATCATGATTATCTCCCGAATGTTGGAAAAAACTGAAAATCCCTAGAATAAAAAAAAATGAAACAAAATTCATTCAAATACTTTGACATTCGGAGGAATACTTTTTATTTTGTCTAACGAATGAATTCGGTAGATAAATATCATTGATTATCCTCCGAATATGTGAGGGCAATTTGGCCATTACGAATTATGCGAGATAAGGGGTAACCCACTTTACGTTTGGGTGACCCTATTTTGTTTTATTGTTGGCCCCTAAATCTTTTTTGTTGGCCCCTAAAAACGCTAGGGTTTTTTTGGGCTGCATTGACCATAAAATAATAATCCATAGAACTCTTTATCCTGATTTCTTTTAATACCTAATTTACCCTCAATTTGATTAGTGCTAATTAAAATGATTAAGCTAACTAATTAGTATTATTGAATGGATTAGTATTATTGAATGGATTAGAATAATCAAATGATTAATTTTTTGAAAATCAAAACTTGATTTTCTTGGATTTTGAAGAAGGAGAAGGATGACTTTGTGATTTTTTTGGAAATTTTTTTGAAGAAAAATGATGAAACCCTTTGTCACAATACTCAGGAAAACCTTATTATTAACTCCCAATACCAATATATCGATTCAAATCCATTAAAAATTCGGCCAAAGTTTGAGTTTTTTACGTGTTACGGTTGGGATAATGTGTCGAACCAGCCGTAAAAGAGTAAATATGGTTGGCAACTGTGGAACTTCCAGCCATAAATGAGAATTACAAATGGGAAGTGAAGAACTTCTGGCCGTTATTTGGTCCAGAATCACATGAGCTTGTATTATGACTGGGTTAACATGTTTAGAAGGCAATTTTCCCGTCCGTAAATGAACATGTAAGTTAAAAAAAAATAGAATTTCAACATGAATACATGCTACGATTGAGAGGTAGGAATACTTTGATTGATTAGACCACAATAAAGCCCATTACATACTTAATAGATCCGTATTACAAAGTTGGTTTTAATAACATCCCTTTCGATGTATCAAGAAATCTTTGATGATAGCGAATTGAGCTTCGAAGTTGAAATTATAACCTTTTCATTTTCTACATGCCTTCTTAGCTTGAGCTATGACTTCATCATCAGACTCACCTCTAAGTCGAAGTTGCTTGCAAATACAGAGTAAAGCTATATATTCCTCCATTTTTTTGCGTATGTCTGCAAATCGGAGATACAATTCAATTTCATCACGGTTATTAGTGTTACCTGTTTCACTATAAAAATTGCCATAAATCTTACTCAAATGTGATTGATTGACTAAACCACCTTTCATTCGTTCTTCTCCTACCCTATTTGGATAGCATAGTACAATTTTTTTGCAAAGAGATAAGTCTTCATCCAAAGTAAAGTTGGGTTTATCCTTTGAGTACATTGCATTGAGTTTGTAGGGGTTTGGTGGAGATTATTGATGTAGAAGGTATGATTTTGTTTTGGAATGGGTGGTTACATGGAGGTGGAGTTATTTCAAGTATGAATAAGTGTTTGAACATCTAGAACCTTCTATAAATCAGTCTTCTAACGAATCTATTTTTCAAAATTCAAAAAGTAGCCGATAAGATGTGGTACAAAAGGAAATTATGGTATTTACAGCTAGGAAATGGGTATGTCGACCAAGCTATACACTAGTGGACAACAAAAAAATTAAGTCTGCTCAGGCCTCGGGAAAATGTCTTCCCATGTCCTTCCTTGTATAACGGGTTGTCTAAGGTAGTCGTTTAACAATAAAAAATGCGGAAAATAATATTTACTTCTAGTGGAAGACGTTTTATAAGGGGGGTAATTTAGTAAATGAAAACAACTGCCAAATGGATTTATATAACGACTGTGAGAGTCGGCGTTTTTTGTGAAACAAATATCGAGGCAACTACGTAGATGAAATAACCCATGCCTTGTTTATATCGAATACCATTATCTTCTGGACCTTTTCTCTCACTCCTAATTTACTTTCAAACCTGCTGAAGAAAATCTACCCTTTACTAAAACCATCAAAGAACAAATATGATTCTCTATCCTTCATTAGGGAATAACAAAGATAAACCCTTGCATCTACTAAATCCCAGTAAACCAAATCAATCTATTATCCTAATAGATTTATTCGAGGTCATCTTCTTATTCTTCAAAGGTGAATGATAAACGAAACCCTTAATTTATTTTTTCATTTATGATTGTCACAGCCATCTAATATATTTAATTTTAATTCTGAGGGTTTTGTAGTGAACAATTTATCTTTAATGGGTGTTGTGAGCGATGATGATTTTATTGGAGGTGATCCTGGTGGTTATGTTGTAACAGTTAAAAATTATTACATGTATACACAGATTATGTCTTCATCTTAGGACTTCTGTAATTTATTTGCTTTTTTTTATTTAGGGTTTAGATATATGGATCTGGGTATTTAGATTGATTTTTAATTATTTATAGTAGTCATTCAATTTTGGAATTTGTTTTAATTTTTTCGACTCCTTTTTTGTTATGGGTTTTCTTGAATGGGTGGATTAGGATTTTGGGTGAAATAACATGTTTGATGCGACACAATTGATATACCAAATGCTTTTTTTATTTGATTAATTTGTTTTTTTTTATGTTGGGTTGGGTTGTAGATCATGAGTTAACCATTTTAAGAAGGAATATAGAAGGGTTGATGTTTGATCTATTAAGAATTCTGGATTTATTGGTTAAACCTTTCATAATTTTTATCCAACTTCGACTATGAGGTTGATTATCCTAATAGCTATCACTAAAGAATTGATGGTGATAAACTTTTGGAAAAATATGTGTTTGTATGTATGATGACTTCTAATCCAAAAATGAGACGAATACTAGCCCGTGACCTTATATTTACCCCCTGTGATGCTTGTCTATTGAGAATATCCTCATGTGTTTAGATTTTCAATAGACTACGTGACTGGGTTTTCTTGAGATTGGTTATAAGTTATAATAACATATCTAATAGCTTTAAAAAATTTACTACTTTGTGTTGATCACTATATCGTATCTACAAAGTAATGTCTTCATGTATTGCATATGTACAGTGAGAAGTTGAAGCTATGCTAATATGTCCTGTCGTTTATGTGTCACTGAAATTCTGTTTGGATCTATTTGCAAAGTTCGAATTTTGAAGAGGGAAACTGGATTTCATTTGTGTTTCCTTGGTCGATTACTTGCAGGTTTGCATGGCTTGCATTATGCAAGATTGTTGATAAGATTCTTTTTGCAGGATTCTTAATTACTTTCTTCTATTTATTTATTTTATTTTTATTTTTATAAATTTATTTTTTTCCCTTCTTGAAAACCCCAATACCCATCAATTTACCGGTAATACTAACTACTCCATTAGCAAGATTAACCACCGAGTGTGATCGTCTATGGACAAATTCGGGGCAATACGACAACTTGATATTCTATTGATAATAGATACGTCCGAAATTGATTTATTATAGGATCAATATCAAGATTAGGATTAACATACTAGTGTATTTACTTTATTATAATAAACAATTATAATGCGGAAGTAAAATAAATAACACAAACAAGATTTTGTTAACGAGGAAACCACATTGCATCTTCAACCTTTTGGTCAAGCACGTGAACCTCAAGACAGAAATCACTATCTCAAGTTGCTTTACCCAGTAAAGTCTTTATGTACCTCAACTCCTTTCGGTCGTATTCCAAACAGTAAAGGAATAAAATTATTTGGTAACCACTTCAATAATCTCTTGAATAAAATATTTGTTGAGTTATTAACAAAGGCTCTTCTATTTAATATAATAAATTCCTTTGTCGGGTAAGATTAATCTGAATCAGTAACTTAGATTCAGATTCACAACTATCAGATTCGGATAGTGAAGAAATACCACCAAATGATAGTTGTTGATCTATACGACTTTCTGATCAAATCTATCAAGAGATAAATCTAATCTAAGTCGGACCCAGCTGATCAAGATGTGTGCACAAACTCATAATATATGAAAAATAATTAGAAAAATCTTCTTCGTCTTCAAATCTTCGATTAATCTTTAAAGTACCTGCACACAAAAACTTGAATCCTCTTGTGATCAATCACGCACAGAACGGAGTACGTTACCAATGGATTCTCACAAGATTTATTTAGATATAACAACAGTTCTAAAGATCCCGTCGATACTTTGATCTAGTTTGAGTGATCCTTATGTCAGAAGAGAAGGATCTCAAGAATAATCAAACTAGGTGCAATCAAAGTTTCAACCACTGTTAGTCAATTAAATCAATAATCGGAAAATAAAATAACAATGCAATTACCTAGTTTCCCACTAACAATATCTCACACCATATAAATACGAACTCTAGAATTAGTTGTCGCTCCATTAAATATATCAAATTCCAAACTTCAAACAAAACAAAATCTTTCGGTTAGTTAAAGATAATTCAGCAAGAAAAACAAAACAAAGAATTACTTTCAAATTCATATAAACGCCCACACAACGAATTCACAGACAGAGATATGAGAAACGCTACAGATTCAGTTTCTTCAACTTCATATTCTCCATCTTCAAGTCCATTAAGGAATATTAGAACTACTGAGAATTCGCTGACACCCAGATCAACATTAGAAATATTAAGAAGAAAATTATCATTAAGAGAGTAGATGAATCCTGATCTTGCTTTTCTGTTATCGATGTTTTCATAATCTCTTTCAAGAAAGATAGATAGTTGTCACAAAGTTTCTTCGTTTCAGACTTTGGGATTCCTCAAGATGGATATTTAAAGACTCATCTTAGTTGATCTTTCGACGATTGTTCTTGAGAGGTGGTTAAGAATCTAGGCTTCTCTTCGGGAGGTAAGTTTCAGATTTGTGAGGTTTGCTGGCTTTCTCACAAATAGATTTTCATACCTTGATCTTTGATCTAAACGGAAATCAAATGGGCTTATATTTTAGAGGCATATTGGTATCAAAAGTCTTCACTTCGGCTAAAAGCATTCTTAGGATGTAAAGGACGTCAATAAAGGGAATCAAGTACGTAGAACCTTGTGAGGTTCAAGAGACGTAAGGAGCGAGACTATAACTGAATCGCTTGAAGGGTGGATTCGGTCTCAACTACATTCCACTCTGAAGCCTGATAGTAGGCTAGTGTCTGTAGTGGCTTAATATAGTGTGGTGCTCAATCTGGACGAGGTTCCGAGGTTTTTATTCTATTGTGGTTTCCTCGTTAACAAAATTTCTAGTGTCTTGTGTTTTTCCTTTTCTGCATTATATTGTTAATCTTTATAATTGTATTTCCACAGGTTTGTACGTATTTAATCTACATAGATAAATTCGCTTAACTGTAATTGATTACGAGAATAGTTTCTTGTATAATTCATATCTTGAAAGATAGATAAAATTTTTAACAACTTGGAAGAATTCCGATTGAATTATTTGGATACGACTAGATTGATCTTGGATATTGATTTTTGAGATCGTCCAAGTACTCTGCATAATAATCAGGTTCATGGACCTTGTGCCTATATACATATCGATCGAATAGAGGTTGAGATATTAATTATATACATATTGTCAAGAATCATTAATTTGGTCTTCTTGCAATTGTGTTAAGTTTTGTCTATACAGGTTGCCGAACGAAAACGTTGTGTATATTTGGTATCCCCTAATTTTCAAATGGTAAACTTATAAATATTTAAAGAAGATCAAGTACATAATAACTATTAAAATTACTTCTATGACCCTCGATATTTTTTCTCTTTTCAAATGAAATTTGAGAACAGGGGTAAAGTAGGGACCAATAACTCTAATATCTTTTAATTACGTTCATCCCCCCCCCCCCCACACACACACACAAGACAAATTTAGCAAATAAAAAATGTTAAGATGGATTTATGTCCGCCTTTGTGCATCAACATCATTAAATAACAAGAAACTTGAAGAATCTTGTTGTTTTTACTTATGAGTTTGAAGATGGTATAAGACCAAATAAGTTATGCTCACAAAAAAAAAGTGGTTTTATTCAGTCAGTTGTCGGTGTGCGATGTTTGGTAATTGGAGGAAAAAGTTCTTTACCAGCTACGCAATATAAGATCAATAGCCATAAACCCCCAAATAATGGTTATTCTCTTAGTCAAATTTTGAAATGTTGCAAGTTGAAGATTGACAGAGATATGTTGTGAACTGCCACGAGGATATTAATATTTTTTGATACCTCAAATAGTTCTAGAGAATTAAAAAGGCGATAGTTGGTGTTATGCATATGTATGGTTTTGATTTACATGCATTAGCTGAGTTTGGTAGTAATAAGAATGTCCTTCTTAGACATCCCTCTTCAGGAAGAACCTTGTTCATATAGGTACCCCATATACGAAGTTTTTACATCGTCTGAGTCAAATATTCCACTAATAGTTTGAAAGTTACCGACTATAACTTTCCAAGGAAAATCTGTGATCATCATATTCGTTTCACAAGGCCACAATCGTATTGATCCTTATTAGGATGTAAATGACACTAAATATGAATTGAAGACGCGTTGTAAAGATTTGTGGTATCTAAATTAAAAAATATAAGATACGCATTTGAAACAATTCCGTACACAAAAGAAAGGTAGATACCGTGAGCTTTGGAATTAGTTCAAGCCATGACTCTGATACTGAAAGTCATAGTGAATCACAAGATATAATGCGATATACCCACCCATCATCACCATCCAAATTTCAAGAAAAGTCACAACAATCGAGCGCATTTCAACCATGAACTTATAATATCTATATTGTGCAACCACAGATAATCACGAAAGTGCGATGCTTTTTCACCCATAATTACAATAGCTATGACTCATTATTTTTCTAATAAACTTGTTTTAGGAAGAATAAGCTCTTGTGGAGAATTGGCTCGAAAAAATGTTATTTTCACCAGGAGGACACGTGTTATTCGGACTCTCAATGTTAGTTAAGGGGCGCCTCAATTTATTAAGGGGCACCATGTGTGCTATGCACACCCCATGGATATTCGACCCCATTTATGCTAGGGGAAGAACCATCTTCTTCTCCACGGAATGAACAAAATTTGGTAGGAAAATTTTGGCTTCAACAACGCATTTTTGGTTATAATTTTTAGGAGACTTTTTTGGAGATTTTTGGCACGGGATTGGTTGGTGATGAGCTGTAACATTAAAACAGGGGCTATAATTTCCTTTGATTCGTAAAACGAAGGATATATTCTTGGTTTGAAGAAAACAATTGTGAAGATATTTTCAAGGTTTTATTCGTGAAGATATGTGCTGATTTGGAAATGAATCGTCGTGGGAGTATATTCTGCATTGATTAGAAGAGTTTACGCCAAACACAAATACGTATGGAGAAGAAAAAGGAGGTTTTAATGTGTTTCACGGTAAAACAGGTTTATTCTTGGGATTGACTGTATTTTAGGGAAGGTTGCATGTGCTACAAAGAACTTAACTCAATCTAAACTGTGTTGGAAACGTTTTGGAGTCAATTTGTTTACAAATGATGCGTGAAAGAGTTAAAAATAGTAATTATTCCATGTGAACTGCCGTAGAGAATATAAAGCATTTATGGAGGATTATTCGATTTTATGGTGGAGATTTTGAGGTCCTGTGACTATATAAAGACTGATGAGGAAGAGGGGAGTGTGAGGGTGGAGTTTGGGGTGAAGCTCTGGTTCGAAGGAAAAGTTGCAGACGAACTCTGCACTTTCAGGGAAAAATAAGAAGAACTGACTCACCGATTCAGTCGCAAATTACAGAGTCGTTTCTGTACAGAAGAAAATAAGAAGAAGAATATTTAACGTCCACACTGTCGCAGAGAACTATCTTTCTCAACAGTACTCGTAACAGTCTGTTTGGAACGCTTATTTTGAATTTGTAACAACTCTTGTAACAGTGATTTCTGTAACGCAAGTGAAACGTTGCAGATATTATTATTCTTCTTTAATAAAAACACCTTTTGAGCTATGAATCCATATTTTGAGCGTGTTTTCAACCTAATGAGCTAAACCCCAACACTGGGTCGACGGAGGAATCTGAATTTCATACATGGGTAAATTTATTTTATTCTTTTTATGACTTTTGCACTTATTTTAAATTGATTTATGATTTGAATTAATTAGTTATCATTTTATTAGATGGGTCATGCTTTCTTTAATGTTTTGATGTCTCATGCTTACGATTTATAACTAATATTTTGAGAATCTACTTTGGAAAAACCAAAACCAAAGTCAATGTTATTTTATTTATTGAGCGATAATTATTGAGAATAAATAATTGACCCTTATGTTATGAATTCGGTGAAATCCTAGTCCAAGTAACTCTCGCTTTTATTTATTATTTTAATATAATTAAATCTTTAAATTTAATCTTCACAAGTCTTAGAGTTCGAATCTTATTTACTACAACAATTAAAAATTACATCAACCACCCCAACATCCTGGTTCTACTAATCAAAGTTATTATGGAGAAAATTAACCTTCTGCTTCTATTATTATCAAAGTTATGGAAATCTTCAAGGTATCTCCAATAATTTAGGCACAAAAAGTTATAAAGATCTTGTCTAGTGGGACTCTAATCAACAATAGTAGAACAAATGTAATTTTATTTATGTAACTATGTGAAACAAATGTAAATTTTATTTTTGATCACTTAATATTATGTTGAGAAAAATATAATTTTTATTTATAATTAATGAAAGATAGTAATTTTAGATTTCAAACGTCGAATCAATTACATTCAACTAAAAATACTAAATCTTCGAGTTCAGGGTAAGGTAGGTGGTGATGATGGATCGTCCAACTGATCATAGTTAAAAATTTTCAGTGCCTTAAGGATGTGGAGACAAACTTCATATTTGAATATTGTGTTTTCTTATTTGATAATCCTTTCATTTCATCATAGTTGCAATTTGAAAAAAAATAAAAATAAAGATAAAGATAAAAACAAATTCAATATTTGAGTTCAAAATTTTGAGTTGTTCTTATCATACCAATATTCGTTTCACCACTCTTTCTGCATGAATAATTTTCACATATTAAAGCAATGTAAAAGGTAGCTTCTTTGCTGATTTGTGTGAAACAACTATCTAAACTCCAAAAATCATGATTATTGGGTTTCTGGTGTATGCGCATAATTATTTTCGAATGTTCTATCAAAAATTACCATGGACAGACTGCAATGATTTTAACAATATTTTTTTTATATAAATATAAGAGTTTTTTTCTCTTGTATATTCAACGAGTCAAACTTTTGGCCAAGATGATCGAGCATGAAATGGTGAACCTATATTTCAGGATAATGTTGTGAAAATAGAAGATAGAATATAAGAAATTTGTTTTAAGATTGGTTTTGGGTGAAAAACAATGTATTGTAAAAGTATTTTATATGTTCGAGAAATTAAAATCGTACAAGATGAGCCTAAACCAAAAAATGGTTGTTCACATCTTGCTTCGATCAGAAAGATAGAGACGACAGGTTGATCTTAGGGGAGGGAATCAGAAAGATTGAGAAATCGCTTTGCGATGTGTTTTACAGTGTGGAGTTGTTGGACTACTATACGAAGGATAATTTATGAATGTAAAACTGATTATCCTTTTTAAATAGATAAAGTTGTTTATTTATAATTATCGTGAACAAACTGTTGTCGCATAAGTTGTGGACGTTGCGAAGAAGTTAAGAAGTTATGGGCGTTGAAGTAGTGATCAAGTCATGTCCTTTATGTCAGGGAAGACTAGCAGTTACATATGACTACTACTTCCTCATTCTCCTAACTTCTCTTAAATGATCCCACTTATTTTACCTTCTCGCCATGGATTTGTTTCCACATCGAGTAAATACATTCATAAAAAAAATAAAAAAAAAATCGTTGTTGTAGTACACAATACGTAGTTATAAGGAGGAGTTTACTGCAACTTTCTTTATAACACTTGCAGTGCTACGTGATTCGTTTCAACATGATGTGAGCGATACTAGTTTCACATACATTCTATGCATTTCAATATACAAAACTTAGTTTTAGTTATCATTGGATCATCTACTTAACTTTAAAGATGGACTTTGGTCACCTTATGCTGGAAGATACTGATTAAATTTACTACCAAGCGTAAAGAGAAACTCGGCCTGGATTTACTAAGAGCGGGTCGAATGAACCAAAAAATTCTTGTATAGGGTCGTCTTACGGACAAAGCAGACTATGTGGTTGCCTAGAGCCCTAAATTATTGGGGGCCCAAAATAATTTCATATTTGTTCTAATAGTAGGGGTGTTTATAAAATTTATAAGTGTTAGTAAACCGTTTTGTCACACTTAATTACATCAGAGACTTTATAAGTGTTAGTAAACTGTTTTGTCACACTTAGTTACATCAGAGATAATTTGTAATAGTTTTAGTTATTACCAAATAGTTTGTAATAGCTATAAAAGTAACTAAAATTTTAATTTTTGAAACCACCGACCAGTTTGGGAGTACTTTACGCAAATTACTAGCTTAGAACCCAAATTCTAATCAAAAGGGCTGAAATTTTATTGCGGCCTTCGCTTGCACAACTAATTCAACTTATAGCATTAAATATACAAAATTTATCTTCTAATAATCTAAAATTCTAACTCTCGCTTTGATTAGGTAATCCATCTAAAATTCTAACTCTCACTCTAATTTGGTAATCCAGGAAAAATCCCAAATTTCAAGTTCACCTCGAGCATCCCAAACATGTAAGACGACCATATTCCCTATACATTTTGTTAAACCTAATTATTATTTTCAAACGAGAAAGATTTTAACCTGTTGATGTAAGTGTTTTGGAATATTGTAATGAAAAATCTAGAAGAAAAATATTTAATAGAAGAGTATTGATTAGTTATAATGAGACAGAGATGATGAAGCTGAAGCTGGTGGCGGAAGAAACCAAGAAGACAAATGTCAATTTTTTTTATGGTTGTTCCATTGTCTATTAACCCATATAGACTCCCTGATTATGGTTGTTCCTTTGTATATTATCCCCATTGTGTTGTAGTAGAAATGTAGGGTAAACAAAAAGGTAGAGAGTAGTTTCCATTCATCAGGATCATAGGGTTACATGGAACAATGTCCTTTCTATACATGTAGAAGGGAAACCCTATATATCTAGCTGGGCCGCACATCTATGGGTCGTAGGCCCTACAACACCCCCTCGTGCGGTCCAATAAAACTTCATATACAATGCTTCACATTTAGTGCTTCGAAATGTAGTTCTTCAAATATCTTCCTCTCCTTGATGACTTATGCCGAAATCAATTGGCTCATTAAAACTATGACAAGGAAAAACCCAGTGGGATAAAACCTTGGTACAACTCTTCACATATTGTCTCGTACTTTATGTTAGAGCAATGCTCGGTCGAACTCGCATGTGTTTCTATCTCAAGCATGTTTTTCAATGTTAGTGATCAAAACTATAAAGTCTTGATTTCTAGTCTACTATAGCTAAGGTCTCGGACTAGGATAGAAAGTGTAGTTGAGCTCAAGAACTACATGGAAATCATCATACAAGATGAATGACTACTCAAGGAACCAGTGGATCTTCATCGACTAAAAGGTATATGGAGACTTGAACTTATCTATCACTCAAAAGTCTATCTACTCTATCTCATATCTTGAGACAAAAGTCGTTTTACTATATAGACTAAAGATATGCACATGTGACATTTCGAGCTGAGTATATCTCGCTTATATATTTCTCGAAATGTGTGTTGGTAAAGCTTTTGCTTTAGCTAAGTTCATCTTTGCCTAGTGACGAAAGTCATGTTATGTTTCAATCACTTTGGAAATTGCTCTGACGAAAGCTAGTTTGTGAATAACAACTATATGATGTCCTCTGAGAATGTTTAATGATTGAAATGAGAGTTTATACAATATAACCATTGGGGAATATAAACATTGTTGTGGTAACACATATATGTATAAATCCTTAGCACTTGAACCGAAGTTTGAGAACTTTTTTGATCAAGTGAAAACCGGAACTTGAGCAGTCAACCCAGTCCGCGAACGTGCATAGTTCTCGAACCCGAGAATTTCTGCTGGAGTTGTAGCTCAATTTCAGTTCGCGAACTATGTTCGTGAACTGATGGAAGTTCTCGAACCCGATAATTTCTGCTGGAGTTTGTGAACTCCAACCGGTTATGTGAGTCCGCGAACCCAATCCGCGAACTTGAGTGGTTATGTCTAAAAATGATGTTCATGAACTTATTTAAATTATCTAAGGAATGCTATTGCAAACCGTGGCTTTATAGTTCATGAATTGATTCGAGTCAATCACATCGTTTTTGTTTCAATTGTGTCTTGTGTAGTACATAAGATCTCATAGCAATTGAACAACTCTCTAACTAGTTCATTTGAGTCATTTGGACTAGTTATGGTGAAGAAGAATATGGTTGATATGAAAGTTATCATTTGGCTAACCATTTGGTTGACTAATATTGAACCAACTATTATACTCATTTGGGTATGGTTGCACAAACCCAAAATCGTCAAGTACATGTGTGTATGGCAAGCTAAGTTTTTGATCTAACGGTTGAGATATATTATCTTGTATCTAATCAGGTTTTCATCTAACGGTGAATATTGAATGCTTTGTTACTAAGCTAACATTGATTGCAAACCCTGATTTGAAATACTATATAAGGGAGAACTCTAGCAACTGGGAAACCTAATCCCCACACATTCTGTGTGATACTAGTTTGCTAAGCTAGAGTTGATTCTCCTTTAACCTTTGATTTTCTTCTTCTAAAACCAGGTTAACGACTTAAAGACTTCATTGGGATTGTGAAGCCAAACTAATACTACTTTTCTTATAGTTGTGTGATCTAATCTTGCTGTTTCTATCATACGAGTACAATTGTAATAATTGGCTTGAGATTTCTATCTCCGATAGGCAAGATATAAAAGTAATCACAAACATATTCGTCTCATCGTTTGTGATTCCACAATATCTTTTTTCACTGCGTCGATTAAGACTATTGTGAGGTGATTGATAAAACTGAGTTATTCTTTGGGAATATAAGTCTGGTTTTATTGATCGGTTCCTGTTCACCTTGATTTATCAAAAGACGGAACAAAAACTCATAGGTTTATTCGTGGGAGATGAATTTATCTATCTTGTAGACTTTTCTGTGTGAGACAAATTTGTTTGCTAAAGTCTTCGACTTTGGGTCGTAGAAAATCTTGGTTGTGGGTGAGATCAGCTAAGGGAATCAAGTGTGCAGTATCCTACTAGGATCAGAGGCGTATGTGAATAATTGTACCTTGGATCAGTGTGAGATTGGTTGGGGTTCAACTACAGTCTAGACCGAAGTTAATTTGGAGTAGGCTAGTGTCTGTAGCGGCTTAATACAGTGTATGTTTAATATGGACTAGGTCCCGGGGTTTTTATGTATTTGCGGTTTCCTCGTTAACAAAATTCCGGTGTCCATGTTGTTTCTTTTTCACATTATATTTTTATATAATTGAAATAATACAGGTTGTGCGTTGTTCACTCGATTAAAATATCCGACCTATTGGTTGTTGATTTAAATCGATTGACACTTGGATATTGGTCTTTGGTACCATCCATGGTATCTCTCTTTGATTAGACTCGCGAATCATATTTTATTGAGTAAATAAAATTGAGATATTGAGATAATAACTCCTTGAGTATTTTCTATTGATTGAGTCTAGTTGATTCTCTAGAAAACAACTCGGAGTTGTCCATACAGGTTGCTAATCGAAATATTGGGTAAGGTTGTTAGATCCCCGCTTTTTCAATTGGTATCAGAGCAGGCAAACACGTTTAAGACCTTACAAGTCTGTGTTTGTGGCAATATGAGTTTGTGGACAAAATCTCTGTTGCGCATGCCAAAATGCCTCCTAAAGCTTTTGATCATGTCAAGTGTCTTGGAAACACCTCAAAGGATTACTCCTTAGTTGATTCTTCCGAATCCCTAGGTAAAAAGAATGTTCAATGTGATAATGACATTTCTTTCTCTCATGAGGTATGTGACACTCTGGAAGAAGCTGAAAAGGAGATCACTAGAATTTCAAAACATATTGCTGAAGATATTGATTTTAATAATCATGATCATCTCATTGATGAATTTGAAAAGTCTCTTGATCGAGAACGTGATCTCTATAACATCATTAAGTCCTTCTCTATGAATATTGAGAAACTTCTTCAAGAAACTACTCTCCAGCGTGAAAAGATTAGTACTCTTGAGGATATTATTAAAGAGGACTCAATTAGAGAAAAACGTTTGTTGGAGACTCATTCATCAGATCTCAACAGACTTCGTGCTGAAAAAGAGAAACTATGTGCATCTCTTACTCTAGCCCATGAACAGTGAAAATCCTTGGAAAAGGAAAACTCTGTCTTAAGGAGAAAATCCTATGTACAAACTGACACTCGTGATATTATGTACAAGACAAAGTATTCTCCAGAAGAAGATTGTGTCAAGAAAAGTTTACATAACTTGCAATCTTCTCATATGGCTATGGAGTTTAAACAGGTGTCAGTTATTGCTTCTCCTCCTAAAATCTGTACTTTTTGTGGAAAACATAATCACTATGATATCCATTGTTTTGCAAGAAGGAAGAAAATTTCTAAGCTTCATAATTTGCTTCTCTTCACTGTCAATGGAATAAATAGTCAGTTGACTAACACAGTGAATCGTATGCCCACAAGAAATCAGAAACCTTATAAGGATGATCTCTATTCTATAAATCAGTACAGGGCTCAAGTACATTCTGGCATAAATTCTTGTGTTGCTAACAAAAGGATTTCCTGTACTTTTAAGGATGTTTATGATAAACCTAATCCTAGGAAATGGATGCCTATCTATTCTGATCCTCTTGAACCCATTGCAAGAGGTCCTAAACTTAGTCCTCAGAGAAAGTCATCTGATGGATTTATTGAAAACGCCATGTTTTATCCTTCAGGGATGGATACCAACCGAAGAAAGACGAAGAAAACAAAGGTCAAACTAACTAATGATATATACAAACCTTTTATCGATAAGCACAGTAGGAATAGTTTCCACCCAATCACCTGATTTCAGGTATTTGTTTCCTTGTTTCGATCTTGAGAGATGCAAGGAAAATTATTGAGAAATACTCAAGTATGTTGTATAGTATTTCAGTTTGAGTTTTGATATTAGCAGTCCGCGAACGCCTGTGACCTCCTCCCGTGAACTCTTAGGGTTTGAACTAGAGATTATTACTCTCGTTCATGAACGCATATATATTCCTATATTGTGTGGTTATTCCTTAAGCTGCTATGAAGATCTCTGCAAGATCTCAAGAGATCGTGTGTCTTGATATGGAGGAAGGAAAACAGGAACGTGAATCAATTCAAGAGCTTGTTATAAAGAAGATTCTTGAAAGAAATGATCATAACTCCTGGATTGATGATTATGTCAAGGATTTAACTCATTTTCAGAACAATTCAAAGGTCGAGTTTGCAAATCTTCAGTTTCAAATAAACCAACTTCTAGATGGTCAAGCCAGAATTCTTGCTAGTCAGAACATTCTGATATGGAATAAAAAGAAGCTTATCATGGACTGTGCCAAAGCCAGACAGCTTGCTCGGGTGGTTGATCGCAAAGTTAGTTTTCTTACTCACGAATATGGCGTGTATACGGTCAAGAGAATAAAGGAAATCAGTGATACCTTCTTTGATGACTTCATTGAAAGATACGAGGTTCTCAATGAACTTTGATTTCTTTTAAAGTCTAGTAAATCTTTTATTGTTTCTTTTTGATTAGAAGAATAACTAGTATTTTGGAATAGCCATTATTGTGATTACACATAACTATCCAATGTTTTCATCTTCTTCTTGTTTTTAGATTTTTTGGTTTAAAAATTCTAAGTTTGTTTGGAAGATGATGGTTGCAGTATTAATATTTATGGTTCTATATATTGCAATATTTTGATGGGATATTTGTGTTTATGTCCGTGAACTTGATTGTCCCATATTTTGTCAAAATTAAAGTTGTTCGTGAATTGATATGCATATACTGATAAAAGGATGAATAGACTTTTGACAAACACAAAAGTTAAGCCTATATTGTCAATTGTTGATGTAAGATAGGTTAAAATCTTTTGTGATTCAAGGATTATGTCTATTGTGTGTCATTGTGCAAATGGTGATGAAAGATAGAATGAATCCTTGTGTTATCCACGGTATAGATCCTTATTGATCCATATTATTATGTATTACCGTGAAGGTTCCATTGTGTATCTCATGTTGAGAACGATACGACTAAGTCGATTCCTTATTGGCATGGTTGGTTGTTCCATGAGATGCTATATGTTGAGCATTAAGAACTAAATTAATCAACTTGTGTGGTTATTTAGTTTGTATTCCATAAGTTTACTTATGTTGAGTACATTTACGGTTAAGGTTGTCATATCCTATGATAATCTTAGCCGGGGTTCCATAATCTCTTATGTTGAGCCCAAATGAACTACATCAATCATCTAGTATGGTTATTTAGTTAGCACTCCATAAGCTTTCATATGTTGAGCATGTTTTATTGGGTTGGTTATTTCATGATTAACTTAGTCATCGCTCCGTAAAATTTCTTATGAGAGTTTAAACGATTGAATTGATTACTTTTGTGATTAGTTTAATTGAGTAATTCGGTTAGATTAATCATGGGTTTACTCGTGAGTAATCTAATCGATGTATTAAGTCTCCATAAGTTTACTTGTGTTGAGCATATTTAGTCAAATTAAGCTTGGTTCGCTGTGGTTAATTTGATTGAATATTTCTTGTTGGATTCCAAATTCATACTTGTATGTAATTTGTTGAGTCTAAAGAATTCCTTCTTTTCTTTTGAAATTAAGGTTGCTCTTGTTGTTCCTTAGGGAATGACATATTATGGGGGAGAGTTCTTTTGAACTTGTGCTTAATTGCCAAATCTTTGTGGGGAGTGCGGCTGTGGAATATTAGAGGGGTTATCTTGCATCTTTATAAACTCCTTGATGAATGCATTTAGCTTCGGCTTTATGATTGCATCTAAACAAGATGATACATATTTACCTTTGGTCATGAACTGTCTCTTACGGAAATTTCTTAGGATCCCGTTCTTGTACCTTTGCCAATTTTATTGACAAAAAGGGGGAGAATTAATTGTAGTTCACACTACAAATACATATGGTTTTCGGATCATTATGTAAGGGGGGGTGGTTTCCATGCGAGATGGAGTATTGACTAAGGGGGAGTAAAGTATCACCAAAGTATTGTTGTTGAAGTTGTGATGCAATTGGACTTTGACATTGTGTAATAATACTATGACATTGAATAACAATGATTGAGAACCGATGCTTTTCTCATTGTTATAGCTACGGATTTTCAACAACGATGATGCTAAACTTACAACCTTTGGGATCATTGGACTACTTGGAAGTGACGAAGATTTCGAGTATTGTTGAAGATTAAACATGTGTAATAGGAGCTACAAAGTTTATTTATATATTTTTTGTATTCCATATGTATTAATAGTTTTCCCACTAAAATTGACAAAGGGGGAGATTGTTAGAGCACTGCTCGGTCGAACTCACATGCATTGATATCTCAAGCATGTTTGTCAATGCTAGTGATCAAAACTATAAAGTCTTGATTTCTAGTCTACTATAGCTAAGGTCTTAGACTAGGATAGAAAGTGTAGTTGAGAACAAGAACTCCATGTCAATCATCATACAAGACGAATGACTACTCAAGGAACCAGTGGATCTTCATAGACTAAAAGGTATGTGGAGACTTGAACTTATCTATCACTCAAAAATCTATCTACTCTATCTCCTATCTTGAGACAAAAGTCGTTTTAATATATAGACTAAAGATATGCACATGTGACATTTCGAGCTGAGTATATCTCACTTATCTATTTCTCGAAATGTGTGTTGGTAAAGCTTTCTCTTTATCCAAGTTCATCTTTGCCTAGTGGCGAAAGTCATGTTATGTTTCAATCACTTTGGAAATTGCTATGACGAAAACTATTTTGTGAATAACAACTATATGACGTCCTCTGAGAATGTTTAATGATTGAAATGAGAGTTTAGACAATATAACCATCGGGGAATATAAACATTGTTGTGGTAACACATATATGTATAAGTCCTTAGCACTTAAACCGAAGTTTGCGAACTTTGTTGATCAAGTGAAAACCGGAACTTGAGCAGTCAACCCAGTCCGCGAACATGCGTAGTTCTCGAACCCGAGAATTTCTGCTAGAGTTGTAGCTCGGTTTCAGTTCGCGAACTATGTCCGTGAACTGATGGAAGTTCTCGAACCCGAGAATTTCTGCTGGAGTTTGTGAATTCCAACCGGTTATGTGAGTCCGCGAACCCAATCCGCGAACTTGAGTGGTTATGTCTAAAAATGATGTTCATGAACTTATTTAAATTATCTAAGGAATGCTATTGCAAACTGTGGATTTATAGTTCATAAATCGATTCGAGTTAATCACATCGTTATTGCTTTAATTTTGTCTTGTGTAGTACATAAGATCTCATAGCAATTGAACAACTCTCTAACTAGGTCATTTGAGTCATTTGGACTAGTTATGGTGAAGAAGAATATGGTTGATATCAAAGTTATCATTTGGCTAATCATTTGGTTGACTAATATTGAACCAACTATTGTACACGTTTGAGTATGGTTACACAAACCCAAAATCGTCAAGTACATGTGTGTATATCAAGATAAGTTTTCGATCTAATGGTTGAGAGATATTAGCTTGTATCTAATCAGGTTTTCATCTAACAGTGAATATTGAATGACCATATAAGGGTGAACTAAAGCAAATGGGAAACCTAATCCCCACACATTCTGTGTGATATTAGTTTGCTAAGTTAGAGTCGATTCTCCTTTAACCTTTGGTTTTCTTCTTCTAAAACCAGGTTAACGACTTAAAGACTTCATTGGGATTGTGAAGCCAGACCGATACTACTTTTCTTGTAGTTGTGTGATATGATCTTGTTGTTTCTATTGTATGAGTACAATTGAAATAATTGGCTTGAGATTTCTATCTCCGATAGGCAAGATATAAAAGTAATCACAAACATCTTCGTCTCATCGTTTGTGATTCCACAATATCTTTTTTCGCTGCGTCGATTAAGACTATTATGAGGTGATTGATAAAACTGAGCTATTCTTCGGGAATATAAGTCTGGTTTTATTGATTGGTTCATGTTCACCTTGATTTATCAAAAGACGGAACAAAAAATCATAGGTTTATTCGTGGGAGACGAATTTAGCTATCTTGTAGAATTTTTTGTGTGAGACAGATTTGTTTGCTAAAGTCTTCGACTTTGGGTCGTAGCAACTCTTGGTTGTGGATGAGATCAGCTAAGGGAATCAAGTGCGCAGTATCCTACTGGGATCAGAGGCGTAGTTGCATAACTGTACCTTGGATCAGTGTGAGATTGGTTGGGGTTCAACTACAGTCCAGACCGAAGTTAATTTGGAGTAGGCTAGTGTCTGTAGCGGCTTAATACATTGTATGTTTAGTCTGGACTAGGTCCCGTGGTTTTTCTGCATTTGCGGTTTCCTCATTAACAAAATTCTGGTGTCTGTGTTATTTTTTTCCGCATTATATTTTTATATAATTAAAATAATACAGGTTGTGCGTTGTTCAATCGATTAGAATATTCGACCTATTGGTTGTTGATTTAAATCGATTGACACTTGGATATTGGTCTTTGGTACTATCCAAGTTATCTCTCTTTGAATAGACTCGCGAATCATATTTGCTTGAGTAAATCAAATCGAGAGATTGAGATAATAACTCCTTGAGTATTTTCTATTGATTGAGTCTAGTTGATTCTCTAGAAAACAACTCGGAGTTGTCCATACAGATTGTTAATTGGAATATTGGGTGCGGTTGTTAGACCCCCGCTTTTTCACTTTACATGTAGTTCATCACATGCGATCTTCAAAGACCGAGAAGTCTAAGTTAATTGCCTCGTTAAAACTTCGTCAGGAAAACCCAGAGGGACAAAACCCGAACTAAAGAAAAGAGTACAATATTAAGCAAACTTATAACATAGATGGACTCCAATATGTTTCCTCGTTAAAAACCTTGTCGAGCAATAAAAACCTGTGGGAAAAAGTAACCTCAGTGAAGGAAAAGAGTTCAACACACCATTAGATGCTCCCCCTGATGTTAAACAATTTTCATTAGTCTAATGCAGTCAAAAGGAGTTTGTCACACTTTACTTTGATGGCTTGAATGTTTATAAGACCATGTTGTTGATTATGGAAGTTACGTTGCTTAACAGACTATCGAGTTTCATTTTTTAATTCAGATACATTCAGTAATAATCAACGCGATCTTTATGTCTTCAACGTTCAACATACTTGATGTTTCAAGTGTTGTCTCGCTAAAAACCTTGTCGACTGACAAAACCCTTTGGGAAAAACTATTATCGATCGAAGGGAAAAAGAGTACAATATATCTTCAATTTCGAAGTAAAACATGTCGACATCATATCATTGGATCCTCCCCCTGATTACTTTCATTGGAGAAGATACTATTATTCCTTCATAATCAACAACCTTTGGATTGCAATTCCTTTAGCATTCCTTTTTTATGTCTTTGCAGGGATAAAACAAACTTATGTCAGTGTTTACTTTTAAGTATATAGTTACGTTCATTATACCATTCCAATAACGTTGCGTTGGCGATGAGCTATATTTAGCTAACAAGTTCACTGAGGATGTAACATTTGGTCGAGTACATTATGATAAGTACAACAATGCGTTTATTGCACTTAGATAGGGGAATTTCATATCCAAACACATCTTCGTCATCTTTCTTTAGACGAAATGGTCATTTACTTATTTTGTACTTCAATTAACCATGGGAGTGCTATCAGGATGCATGACTTTGTTAAATTTCCTGACAGCTTTAGACATATGCAAACTGGTGGAATAATATACCATAAGATCAGTATTCGGTCGAGCTTTCCCCAGATTTTTCATCTCAAATTCGGATTTCAAATAGCTCTTAAGGTCTCTTATTAATCAAGAGTGCCCATCATGTCTGTATCATCGACATAGATAGCTACAATTCCAAATCAGGAACTTTCTTGTGAATACGTAATGAAAATAACTTACTTGTCTATCCCCTCCAAATCAAATAGTCACTTAGACGGGTATACCACATCCGCTTGATTGATTCAATATATAAGTGAGTGCTATGTCTAACTGTAAACGCACTCTGTGGTTTAGAGTCACTTGATTTGGGAAACAAAATGTTATTGAGTACTTTTGTAAATATATGGTATCTCTTGATTCTTTCAGAGATAAATAACAACCACATATATATGTTGCATTTCAAATCCCTTTGAAATTACCAAGCTAACTAAGTAGCGGAATGCCATAACGTTCATTACCAGAGAACAATTTCAGGGTTTTCTGAGAAACCTCGCGCCATAAGGCGAGTCTTTATACATTAAGGTTTCCTTCTTCTCATTATGCTTCATGACAAATTAATCTTGTATGTCCAATATGCTTTACACTTGGTTGGTTAGCACTACCACCCAAAATACCTGCATACTTGTGATAAGTGTCTAAAACACCTAATTTTATATTTAGTATTTATGCTTTCTTTGCTATTTTTCGTGTGAATTATGTATCTTATATTCGCTTTTGAGTTTTATGGGGGTTTTGGAGTCATTATGAGCAAAAGAAGTACAAAGCATCATTTGGAGCGTAAAGCGCAAAAAGATCAATTCACATGAGAGAGATACATGGATCGATCTAGGTTGCAAAAGAAGGAGGTAAAGAATAAACTTTCAAGAAATAAAACAGGTAGTCAGTTCTCTAGGACTGACATACCAAATGGCTATTGGGTGGCCCATATCAAGTCAGTGGGTGCCTTGAATAGTCTTACTCATTACCTATACCCAGAATTTGAGAGTAACATTTCTCTCATTCAATCATTGCCTCCCCTGAGATTCAGAGAGAGAGAGATGGAGATGGCATATCCATTAGATTCAGAGAGGCAATTTGGAGGCAAATGGTGATGTCGAGAGTTGGATAAATGGGTGTCTGTGATATCTCAGTTTCAAGAAGAATAAGAGAAATTTGTGTTGTGTTTCTGCCACTGTAAAAGATCAGTTGACATGGTTTTGCAGTTAGGGTTACGATTTGGTCTGCAATTGAAGAATGAGCGGCAGCAGCAGTTGAATCTGAATCGAGAACTCAATTTGAAGAAGGATTTAACGGAGAATGACAGAGATTGAGTTAGGGTTTGTGGTTATTGTGAGATTTCAGATGGTGGTCGATGTTGAGTAGTTGTTGTGCAACAATAATGGGATCTGATGTTGATAATAGAAATCAGGGTATGAGGTTTGGTGGTGAGTTTGGTATGAAAAGCAAATTGGTTTTGGTGATGAAATTGAGAAGAATGGGTTCTGTATTGGTGTCATGGAGCTGTAATGGTATGCTGTGAATTTTGTAGAGAAGAAAGGGTTCTAGAACTGAATGTCAGTAAGAGCATTGGTTTGTGAATGGAGTTCTGAGACTTAAGGTGTTGGTGCTACTGAGAGCTTATGAATAATTGCAGTGGGTTAGGCTTGAGATAATGGTTGTGTGAATATTGCAGTGCGGTATTGCAGTTGTGCTGCAGATGAATAGTGATGCCTGGATTACAAGGATGGAGAGAGCTCGACAGTATGGCAGAAGTTCAAACTGGAGGTGTTGCAGCTACATTTCTGCAGGAAATTGCAGGTGACAATTTGATATGGATTTGGTCTGAGCTCGGTAAAGCAAGTGGTGTTGATGTCGCAGTGATGGTTGCACTCATGAAGCTGACTTGACAAAGGAAAGGTGGATTTAGAGCTGAAATGGAGCTGTGTTGTTATAGGTGATGGAATTGAATTAGCAGGTGCAAGTTGATATGAGATATATGCACTGGAGCTGGTGGAACTCAATACTGCAAAGATTGAAGCTCGTGTAGATGGCAAGGCATGGCTGCTAATGAATATTTGATGCCAAGGGTCTGGTTTGAAGAAGGTACAACTATTGTTTGGTTTTGAGATGAGGAATGAGGTGAAATTGTAGGCATGATGGTTGATTTGCAGGTGGAGTATGCACTGAAAGCTACAACAAGATAATAGTGATTGCAGTGTTAATGTTGATGTTGCAGATGATAGTTGTTTGTTGAATTGGTGGAGATGGAGCTGTGTATCTAGGAGAACAAGTAGTGACAGTTAACAATATGCTAAGAATGGTATTTGCTTTGTGCTTGAGATTATGCGCTGCTGCAGGACAACAAATGGATTTGCAGGTCAGCAAAGCAGGAAAGTGCTGGTGCAGAGAAGCACAATGGAACTGGAGGAGTGTGAAACTGGTGCAACTAAAGGCCGTGAATGTGGAGGTTTAAACTCAAGTCTGAAATGGGTTTGAAATAGAGATATGATGCAGCTGCAATGAATGAGTTATAGATGAATGATAGGCTTGTTACAGGGGAAGACATAAGAGGCCTGAATTTGTCCGGGAAGCACCAGAAATAAAACAGAACTCAGCTGGAGTTCTATTCATATGAGTCGACTCAGAGACTCGGTAAAGCTCACTGATCCAGGCTGAGTAAGACCAGTTAGCCGAGTAAGAAGCTGACTCGGTGTCTGACTTCTCCTTCCTTGACTCGGTAAACTGTTAAGGATCGTTAGTCAACAGTTAAACATAACAGAATCTCAACGAAATATTCCTTGGACTGAGGTGAATTTTCAGGCGATCAGCGGCTACTTTTCGGTGCCGGATTCCGGCAACTTCCGGACAAAACCCCAATTTCCCGGCGAGTATTTTTGGGACAGACTTTCTACACGGGTTTTCTC
This sequence comes from Papaver bracteatum, assembly GCA_023529315.1. Lineage (NCBI taxonomy): Eukaryota > Viridiplantae > Streptophyta > Magnoliopsida > Ranunculales > Papaveraceae > Papaver > Papaver bracteatum. The sequence continues at coordinate 3,834,993 of JAJJWX010001246.1, forward strand.
ATACATGGGCTTGAGGACTTCTATCTATTGAACTTTTGAAGGCTAGACCTAATTTTGGAACAAGAAGAGCTATAAAAGAGAAGACTTTTCTCAAAACCTAATACATTATCTTCTACTTTTGTATGCTAGGGTTTAGAAACATGAAACTCCTCTTTATTCTTGTTATGAGCATGAGTACCTAGTTTTCTTTTGGTTATGGATAAAGTTGATTTCACATAACATGAATCCTTGTTCAATATATTAGTTTTGTCTCAATATTATCGATTATGATTCACTAGAAATATCGCCATGTATGATTGGATGTTTGTTTTGTCAAGTTGCAAATTGGTAGAACTCACATGCATATCTATTGCTAGATTAGGGTTATTATACGCAAAAGTGATAATTCCTGATTGCAAGTAGCATAAATATGATTATAGTTTGTAGTGATATATTCTTATGATCATATGTGAACCATAACCTTTGTTAAATCGGATTAGTGCTTTTACACGTTCGATTGCTTTGATTGGCCTGATTTCATAGAACTTAATGCATCTAGGGAATTAAACTTGATTAGTGCTTTTACACGTTAGGTTGTTCTCTTAGATAGAATTCATACTCGCATATTTTAATGTGTTTGTTGATGACAAGAGGAAATTAGCGGGATATTCTTGCGATCAAGGTATTCTAGGGCCATTGATAAAAGAGAGATTAAATATCAATTCTAGTTATTATGACAAGAGCATGTTAGTGATTGAAAACGAAATCCTTAACCAATATCTCTTCTATTTGATTTGTTTATTTTTCTTTACTTGCTTTTATTTTAGTTTGCTTTTATTAAAAATCAGAAAACCCCCCGGTGTTTTGTATAGGAAACCAAAACATATTGACAACCTAAGTCATCTCTGTGGAAACGATCCTTTCTTTCCCTTGCTATATTTATATTTTGAGTAGTAAGAAAGTGTAATTTATTTTTGACGCATACGACAATGATCAAATTTTGGCGCCGTTGCCGGGGAGGCAGCGGTTGTCACTTGTTTATGGTTTTTTTTTTTTTTTTTTTAGTTTTTCTTATTTTCTGGCTTTGACATAGTTTTGAGAACTCTTGTTTCAGGTACCATTCGATGGACGAAGCATATTGGAACAATGGATACGGTTGTCAACCTCAATAACAATATGACAACTATCACCCTTATGGGGAGTACAATCAAAACCAATCCTTTGGTTATGGTCAATAATCCAAGTACCCTTTGAGTTATTCTCATACATACCAACCTTCTTATGGTGGTTATGTAAGTGAGCAACCACAAAAAGGGGAGAATAGTTGTGCTTCTCTTAATATTTCCTCTAGTTTGGTAGATGAAATGCAACGATTTATGGCCAGTATGGAGTCAGTTTGTAGACAACCAAGCATGGAACCAGTTTCATCAACCGAATGTGCTCATAGTATGTTTGTCCCAATTTTTGATCGTAGTTATGATCATTCACCCATTCAAAGGGAAGATAATTGGCCTAGCAATACTGAATTAAGTAATTCTACCTTTTCCTTGTCGAATGAGCTTTACCAACAAATGGAAAACTATTTTCAAAATTTGAATGGATCACTCCAAGAGCTTCAAAAAGGTGTTTCCAATTTAAGACAAGGCATTGAAGAATGCAAAGAGGACATGCAAAATTCTGCGAAAGACCAATCTTTGGGAAGTGGTAGCCAATCTTATGTCAACTATGATAGTGACGATGATTATGAAAATACATCGCTTGAACCAATTTATGGTGACATCCCCGAAGAATGTACAATGGAGTCTTTTTGTGATCAAGGTGAAGTTGAAAAGGAATATGATGACGCTAGTGTAGCTTACTCAAGCATTGATATTTATAACGATCAAGAACCTATTCAAAAGGTAGAGCTTGAGGATGATGCAATGAGTGTTCTAAAGAAATTCCTTATGGACAGACTTGAATCCGCAGTGGAGTATGTGCCTTACAACAAAGAGGAGTATGTTGAGAATGAAACCAGTATGACCAATATTATGGAAGACCCAATTTGAGCTTGCATATGATTGTAATGATGATGTTGATGCTGAGATTTTGGTTAAGGCAGAAACGGACGAAGAATGGTTGTAAGGTTTGATAGAGGACCATGATATACAAGAGGTGAATTTTTCGCTTGATTTTTTCAAGGATGAATAGGATTCCGTAATACAAGAGATTGTGCAAGGTTTGTCTAACCCTTTGCATATTGATTTTTCTCCTTTACCTCGTATTGGTTTGAATGTATGTGCTTCAAAAATATTGTTGAATGATTTTATTTCTCGGTATCCTCCATTAGAGAAACTTAATTCTCATACTATGCAGGTTTTGGAACAAGGAACCGTGGAAGTACCCTACTCCTATATTCTTTATACACTTCCAAGTGTGGACAAGAATAAGTGTGGGGGAAGCTTTTATCGGTTAATAGCTTCAATTCTGTTTTCTTGTACTAATATTTGTGTGAAGCTAGTGTTTGCAAAACAGGTGCTATGGGTGGATCCCCAACTTTTCCGATTATTGGTGTATGGGGAATTCAACTTGCAAGTCGGGCTGGCGACTTTAAACCAAGCGCTAAATGGGAGGCAACCCACTGGTTTTGTGTATCTATATCTATCTTTTTATTTTTTAAGTTTTTTATCTTTATTTTCGTATTTTGGATATTTGCATATCAAAACTCCATCTTTTAGAGATTTTTGAACAATTTAGAATAATCACTAGCCTTTCTAAGTAGATGGAATTTTTTCTTTACGATGAAGTATATATATATATATTAGCTGAGTTTGGATTAGATACCAACTAAATAGCTTGTTTAGTATTTATTCTCTATTGTTCAGAAATAACTATGAGTTGGAGTATCCGTTTTTATCATGCATTTTATTTTCTTATTGTGTATATATATCATGTTATGAATTTCCCATCTTGAACTTTACTTTGGATGACTAAATTTTACATTGAGGACAATGTAAAGTTTAAGTGTGGGGGAATGTTATCATATAGAGTTTTTAGCCTTGTTATTTTTTATTTTTTTTCCCTTGTGTTTATATAAAAAAAAAATAGAATTTTTTTTTTTGCTTTATACACTCCGAAACCTAGAAATATGTGCCTTTAGGATGACACTATCAATCTAAATGGATGGAACCATCTTGGCTGGAGGAGTTGAGGAACCCATTAACTAAAAAGGACAGAATTATTTAAGTGTAAGAAATAATATGATAGTTGTTACCATATCTCAGAATATCACCATATCACGTTCTACTTTTATTTTTCCATATTTATCTATTGTTCTCTAAGTGATTTGGTGGGTCACTAAATATCGAATTGTTATTACTGCTAGGATGAAATAGAGTGATTGAGTTACTAAAAAAAAAAAAAGACCGACCTATTAGACCAAACGGAATAAAAAAGACACTTGGATAGCAGTATGTGTGAAACGTTGTCCCTGTCTCCGTCTCCTAAACAAGCGTGGACTGCAGGATCCAAGGAAACTATCACATACTTGCTGACAAGAAGCATGTTCTTTGATCCAAAAGATCTAATCATGCTATCTAAAAAAAATGTGAAAAAAGAGAGAAAAAAGAAAAGAAAAGAAAAGAATATTATTATTGTGTTGAATAAAGTCGACTCTTGGTTCCCTTGTATATGCCGGTTGAGTTGATGTAGAATTAAGATTGTTGACCTCTGGTTCCCTTGTATATGCCGGTGTGTTGACACTAGAATTCAGACTAGTATCTCAACCCAATAGGATGTATAGGTTCATCTTGGAGGTGACCTTTAGACAAATATGGGAAACACCGTTCACTTGTTAACATTCGCAAACATCTACCTCTATATCCATCTTCTTAATCTTTTCATTGTGATTGTGGTTAGTCAGATTCCGAGTATTGTGGTTTGTTCAACTTTCTGAGTAGTTCTTAATTTACATATATATTAATTTGGATTTGCATCAGGGTACCTCCTCCAATAGTCATTTTGGATTCGTTCATAGATTTGTCACAGGTAGCTGGAGTTAGAAATATAGGTTTTGTAGGTAGACCTCTTGTAAACCTTCACGAGACTATAACTCGTCCACTAGGGACACCTAGGGGTTTAAAGGCTTGTTATTTATGCTAAAAGTAACCGTAATCTCGACGAGACGGAGTTGTATGTATGTTTTATAATTGTTTTGTTTGATTTGCTCGAGGACTAGCAAAGTATAAGTGTGGGGAAATTTGATAGGTGTCTAAAACACCTAATTTTATATTTAGTATTTATGCTTTCTTTGCTATTTTTCGTGTGAATTATGTATCTTATATTCGCTTTTGAGTTTTATAGGTGTTTTGGAGTCATTATGAGCAAAAGAAGAAGAAAGCATTCATTTGGAGCGTAAAGCGCAAAAATATCAATTCACAGGCGAGAGATACATGGAGCGATCTAGGTTGCACAAGAAGGAGGTGAAGAATGAACTTTCAAGAAATAAAACAGATAGTCAGTTCTCTGGGACTGACAGACCAAATGGCTACTGGGTGGCCCATATCAAGTCAGTGGGTGCCTTGAATAGTCTTACTCATTACCTATACCCAGAATTTGAGAGTAACATTTCTCTCATTCAATCATTGCCTCACCTTAGATTCAGAGAGAGAGAGAGAGAGATGGAGATGGCAGATCCATTAGATTCAGAGAGGCAATTTGGAGGCAAATAGTGATGTCGAGAGCTGGATAAATGGGTGTCTGTGATATCTCAGTTTCAAGAAGAACAAGAGCAATTTGTGTTGTGTTTCTGCCACTGTAGAAGATCAGTTGAGATGGTTTTGCAGTTAGGGTTACGATTTGGTCTGTAATTGAAGAACGAGCGACAGCAGCAGTTGAATCTGAATCGAGAACTCAATTTGAAGAAGGATTTAACGGAGAATGACAGAGATTGAGTTAGGGTTTGTGGTTATTGTGAGATTTCAGATGGTGGTCGATGTTGAGTAGTTGTGTGCAACAATAATGGGATCTGATGTTGATAATATAAATCAGGGTATGAGGTTTGGTGGTGAGTTTGGTATGAAAAGCAAATTGGTTTTGGTGATGAAATTGAGAAGAATGGGTTCTGTGTTGGTGCCATGGAGCTGTAATGGTATGCTGTGAAGTTTGTAGAGAAGAAATGGTTCTAGAACTGAATGGCAGTAAGATCATTGGTTTGTGATTGGAGTTCTGAGACTTAAGGTGCTGGTGCTACTGAGAGCTTATGAAGAATTGCAGTGGGTTAGGCTTGAGATAATGGCTGTGTGTGCATTGCAGTGCGGTATTGCAGTTATGCTGCAGATGAATGGTGATACCTGGATTACAAGGATGGAGAGAGCTCGACAGTATGGCAGAAGTTCAAACTGGAGGTGTTGCAGCTACATTGCTGCAGGAAATTGCAAGTGACAATTTGAGATAGATTTGGTCTGAGATCGGTAAAGCAAGTGGTGCTGCTGTCGCAGTGATGGTTGCAGTCATGAAGCTGACTCGACAAAGTAAAGGTGGAGTTAGAGCTGAAATGGATCTGTGATGTTACAGGTGATGGAATTAAATTAGCAGGTGCAAGTTGATATGAGATATATGCACTGGAGCTGGTGGAACTCAATACTGCAGGGATTGAAGCTCGTGTAGATGGCAAGGCATGGCTGCTAATGGGTATTTGATGCCAAGGGTCTGGTTTGAAGAAGGTACAACTACTGTTTGGTTCTGAGATGAGGAATGAGGTGAAATTTCATGCATGATGGTTGATTTGCAGGTGGAGTATGCACTGAAAGCTACAACAAGAGAATGGTGATTGCAGTGTTAATGTTGATGTTGCAGATGGTAGCTGTTGGTTGAATTGGTGGAGCTGAAGCTGTGTAGCTGGGAGAATAAGTAGTGATATTTAACAGTATGTTAAGAATGGTATTTTCTTTGTGCTTGAGATTGTGCGCTGCTGCAGGACAACAAATGGAGTTGCAGGTCAGCAAAGCAGGAAAGTGCTGGTGCAGAGAAGCACAATAGAACTGGAGGAGTGTGCAACTGGTGCAACTAAAGGCCGTGACTGTGGAGGTTTAAACTCAAGTCTGAAATGGGTTTGAAATAGAGATATGATGCAGCTGCAATGAATGAGTTATAGATGAATGATAGGATTGTTACAGGGGAAGACATAAGAGGCCTGAATTTGGCCGGGAAGCACCAGAAATCAAACAGAACTCAGCTGGAGTTCTATTCAGATGAGTCGACTCAGAGACTCGGTAAAGCTCACTGATCCAGGCTGAGTAAGACCAGTTAGCCGAGTAAGATGCTGACTCGGTGTCTGACTTCTCCTTCCTTGACTAGGTAAACTGTTAAGGACCGTTAGTCAACAGTTAAACATAACAGAATCTCAACGAAATATTCCTTGGACGAAGGTGAATTTTCAGGCGACCGACGACTACTTTCCGGTGCCGGATTCCGGCCAAAACCCCAGTTTTCTGGAGAACATTTTTGGGACAGACTTTCTACACAGGTTTTCTCATACATGGGCTTGAGGACTTCTATCTATTGGACTTTTGAATGCTAGACCTAATTTTGGAACAAGAAGAGCTATAAAAGAGAAGACTTTTCTCAAAACCTAATACCTTATCTTCTACTTTTGTATGCTAGGGTTTAGAAACATGAAACTCCTCTTTATTCTTGTTATGAGCATGAGTACCTAGTTTTCTTTTGGTTATTGATAAAGTTGATTTCACATAACATGAATCCTTGTTCAATATATTAGTTTTGTCTCAATATTATCGATTATGATTCACTAGAAATATCGCCATGTATGATTGGATGTTTGTTTTGTCAAGTTGCAAATTGGTAGAACTCACATGCATATCTATTGCTAGATTAGGGTTATTATACGCAAAAGTGATAATTCCTGATTGCAAGTAGCATAAATATGATTATAGTTTGTAGTGATATATTTTTATGATCATATGTGAACCATAACCTTTGTTAAATCAGATTAGTGCTTTTACACGTTTGATTGCTTTGATTTGCCTGATTTCATAGAACTTAATGCATCTAGGGAATTAAACTTGATTAGTGCTTTTACATGTTAGGTTGTTCTCTTAGATAGAATTCATACTCACATCTTTTAATGTGTTTGTTGATGACAAGAGGAAATTAGCGGGATATTCTTGCGATCAAGGTATTCTAGGGCCATTGATAAAAGAGAGATTACATATCAATTCTAGTTATTATGACAAGAACATGTTAGTGATTGAAAACAAAATCCTTAACCAATATCTCTTCTATTTGATTTGTTTATTTTTCTTTACTTGCTTTTATTTTAGTTTGATTTTATTAAAAATCAGAAAACCCCCCGGTGTTTTGTATAGGAAACCAAAACATATTGACAACCTAAGTTCTCTCTGTGGGAACGATCCTTTCTTGCCCTTGCTATATTTATATTTTGAGTAGTAAGAAAGTGTAATTTATTTTTGACGCATACGACAGCGATCCACTTGTCTAAGAACCAAGTTCTACCTGGATTGTATATGCTAAATATGCTCTTTGTTGACATTAAGAAACAAGGAGCTTCGTTCGATCTCATTTTGCTCTATTTCCTTAAGAAATGATCTTTATATTGACTCGTGCGCATTCTCATAATCCCCTTGGGATGTCATTGTTCTCTGGAATCATAAAACTTCGGAGCGTCATCCAGTTTGATTCATGGACATATTCAGAGACAATCTTATGAGATGATTTCTGATGATATAAATAAGGTGTGCATTACTCGCCTAATTCCTTTCTAGGTGAGGATTGATCGAACCAAGTGGTCTCTCCAACTTACTTTATGGAGCCATGACCTCAACCAAACTTCCACTAAGTGTAGTTGCAACACCTTAGCCTATGGTGTATATCCCTTATTTGATGAGGATTCGTAACCTTGCAGGTAGGTTTGCAGCTGGTATATGTGATCTCATCACTTTAGCGACATCAGTGTATATTCTGAAAACCGATTATTCTTTGTCACTTCACATTTACATTTGTGGAGTACTAGAATCAATATGAGACATAGTAAGAACACACCACGATAATTCTTGTCATTCCCTAAGAGAATACTTTTTCTTGTCTCCCCCTAATGATGGGAAGACTATATCATTAAAGTGATAACCGCAACTCTAGCGGTAAGAGATCTCCTGCTAAATTTTTTAAAATGCGGATAATTGTTGGGAACTCATTTCCAACATAACTACTTAACAGTTTTGAAGACCCTATCATAGTACGATGCGGAGTCATAATGGCACATATATAGTGCAACCAAAAATGCGTAAGAACACGAATGTCAGACTTAAATCCAGTAACTAACTGGTACGCAAAAAAAAGTTGACTTATATTGGGTTCTAAAACGAATTAAGTAAATATGCGCTAATATTGCAATTTCCCCAAGCAGTTAAAGGTTGGTTTATACGCATAACCATGCCTTAGGCACCATCTGTAACTTTTGATGATTGCCTTTGAGAGACCATGTGGTATATGATGCTATGCATTGATCTTATCAAACATGCAATAACCATCAAGTCCTTTTGATGTACATCGCTAGCATTTACAAGGGATGGTGAGCCCTTACATGAAAAACATGTGCTAGTGGTTTTCCAAACGCAAGTTTCTTGGGAACTATTACTAGTCCAAAATGTAAAAAATATTCACAATTGCCATAAGTCACGTTAATGGTCCGCATTCTGCATGAATATTTTTCTAAATTTTACCTCTTTTTCTTTGTAATATGGATTTTTTACCATTTGTAATCCTATTAAACATCTTAGGATTATCTCAATCCTGTTTTACTCAAGACTTTATAAAATTGAGTGATATGCTTTCTTACCTAAAAGCATAACTGGAAGGGGGGGAGGGGGTGCATCTAGTACTTTAGAAAACACTTATTGAGAGATATGCCATCACTTTGCACTCTGTCAATCTTTTTCCCATTGCCTCGTCCACTCAAACACAGTGATGTACATATGATTCCTTTCAAAACGAAATATCATGTCACACCCAAAGTGCCTTTATGGTTATGTCAAAGCTTGTATGAGTCAACTCCAAACATTTCATCATCAGAGTCAATATGGATTCAATAATCCAAAAACTATAGTGATTTACAATTCACTAGATTGACTCATTAGTTTCTCTAAGATATATTTCCTTCCAAATATATTAGAGACTATAAAAGATGCAATCAATTATATTTTCATCACTGTGAGTTTCCATTTGATATCCACTTGCATGGATCTATTTGTAATTTAACAAGGTGATTAGCTCTCGGTACATATAGAGATTTTATGACTTTTAATCTTTGTTCCATCTTGGAAACAAAATTTGAGCAATGCTTCGCTCGATGATCCAACCATCGTAGTCACATTATAAAGAATTAGTTCAAAAACTAGTGTATATTCCTTAAATTAGTAGGAGAAAAACCACTAACATTTAGACACCGAGTCTTGAGAGATTTAATAAGTGGAGTGGCCTTATTGCGTAACAAAAGAAAATCTATCTTATTTACTTTAGAGTGTTAGTGTTCATGAAGATGATATACTTTTCACCATAATGTATCGATGATCCCTGTAACTCAAGTACTTTTGAGTATATCTCAATTTCTTTAGAGTATTTCAATCTCATGCAAATGATATACTATTCATTCCATAAGAGCATACAATGGATATAATTCTTCGCAAAAAAAAAATCTTTATTTTAGCTAATATAGTATCGGTCAAATATCATGTAGATAATAGTTTAGGATCAAATCATGCAAAATATATAGTCTAACCATAAGAATTCAATTGAATAAAGATAGACAATAAGAAAAGTTTCCAAAGTTCTTGTTGCCATTAATGTTGACGTCTAGGTATGATATGAGATTCTTCAAGAATATAGTGAGTTCGTTTTCCTTTAAACTACCTGTATCTCTTATAGTTGACTACTAATATATGATACTTTCATTATAATGCTTGTACCATTCTCAGTAAAATGCTTATACCAAGATTTTCAACTCTCATTGATATGAGGCAGAATAACATCTTTGTCCCATTATAGGTAGATATATTTACTTTGTATCATTACTACTGGAGCCAGAATTACATCTCTGACTCATGGAAACTTTTGTGAGTTTCTTTCCACAAAAATGAGGTGCGCTTTTAATTACAACATATCATTGTGGAAGTTATATGACGAAAGTATTTTACTTCTGCACACATACTTCCTAAAATTTAAAAATTCTTCTTTCAACTGTTCTGATCGAAAGACGAATGCATCATATTCCGACCATGATGAAATTTGTATGGTTGATTAATAGAAATGTTTATCCAAACATAATACAATTTTAAGAAAATCCAACGGCCATCTAAAAATATATTCATGATGCGGCATGACTGTTTCATTAACGTTTCTATGAACACAGCTGGAAATATCACGTACGTTGGAGTATTTAACATAGTTGAATCTTTATGAAATTTTTACAGTGGTTCAAGAAGAAAAACATATAACACATAAAAAAAACTAAAGAATAATCTAACGGTTGGAATTCCTAAAAATTAGTTTTTCGACTCTGTTATAAATGAACGTACATAGATTCATTAAAATATAGTTTTGGAGATTGCATCTTATTTATATTGTATTGAAATTTTAACATAATAAATCATACTTAACTGGGTTGAACATATGAAAAATTCAATAAAATCTAACGGTTAAATATCTATTTTTTATAATCATACATTCATGGAACCCTGATATATACTACGAAAACGAAATTTCTTTGTTCAAAAGAAATACCTGGTAATCCATAATAAAAATTAATCTTGATTCGAACCACGCTAATATCTTCATGAAGGAATCCATGATTGTTATTGAATGAATAAGGAAAAAAAAATGCACTAGCTAGTAGAGTCGTGCTTGAAAACGTGTTGCAGTGGAAATATAGGGAAAACAAAGAGGCGGAGAATAGTTTCCATTCATCAGGATCATAGGGTTACATAGAAAAATGTTCTTTCTATACATGTAGAAGGGAAACCCTAGATATCTAGCTGGGCCGCACATCAATGGGTCGTAGGCCCTACAACACATTGACGACTAATAATCAGCTTTCTCCTAGAAGGTTGTTTTTAGGCATACATAAATCTTTTAGGGAATACAAAATAATAGTCATGTCTTGGGTGACCTTATAAGGGGTACCCTATGGATAGTTCAATTACCTATATACCCTTAAGCCTTCTAAATTACTAATCTACCCCTTAACCCTAATACAAAAACCTAAAACAATTTATCTAAATCAGTTTCAAAAACAAGTCAAGTCTTCTTCTTCCTCCCCTCCTCTGACTCCCTCACCATTTTTTTTCATCGCATCGCCGTGAAACTGATAATCGTCGATTCATGAAAATTTGATCATCGATTAATCTCAACCATATAATGGGTCGTCGTAAAAATTTAACACGTTCTAATAGATCAATTAAAGCACCAACTGAAGAACCAATTGAAGATGAAGAATTAGAAACTGAAGAACAAAGTGAAATCCAACCACAAATCGAATCGGAAGAACAAAATGAAGAACCAACTCCTGAAATGAGAATAATAAGGTAAGTTCTACAAACCCATCTCGTATTTGATGTTTTTGATTGGTATAATAGGTTTAATACATCAAAAATTAGGGTTTTGCGACGGTTACATGGTATGGTTCGGCTTAAAAGTATATCCATATTTGTGCCGAACTGTTCTTGAAAATGAACTCTGAAAATGCATATGAACAGTTCGGCTTAAAAGTTCATATTAGATTTGAGCCGAACTTTGTTAAATAGAAGCCTTGTATTTAGGATCGGCTTATTCGATACAATTAGTTTTGTGCTGAACATGTATTGATAGAATTTCATAAATTGTTCAAGTGTGTAGGTTCGGCGTATTCTATGATATTATTATGCGTCGAATCTATGTTACAATTCCTAAGTATAGATTCGGCTTATTCGATACAATTAGTTTTGTGCCGAACATGTATTGGTAGAATTTCATAAATTGTTCAAGTTTATAGGTTCAGCGTATTCTATGATAATATTATGCGCCAAATATATGTTATAATTCCTAAGTATAGATTTGTCTTATTCGATACTTATAGTTTTGTGCCGAATATGTATGATTGGCTTGTAAGTATTTTGTTCATATAAGCCGAACCACTCTCTGTGTATAATAATCAAAAGTTTAAGACATAGTTCGGGTCATTTGTGTTATTTCGGGTAAGACGAACCGGTTGATTTGTTGACAAATTATTGGTATTTCAAATCCATATTTCATACAGTTCATATTCCTTTATTGTTCGAAGTATTAGGCTTATAAGTTTTATACTTGTGTCAGGAACAATGCAGCTAAAAATAAGAAGAAGATAGAGGTAACGCCTTCTACTTCTAAAACTCCCGATCTTCGAGGAGGAGGTAAGAAAAATTTGGGAGCGGGAGGTAGAGGAACTGACATTTTAGAATAAGAAGATGAACAAGGAAGAGTTGGAAGACAAGAATAAGGAATAGATGATGATGAAGAAGTTGATGATAATCAAGAAACATAACCCCAACGAAAACCCGAGAAAGGGAAGAAGGTTGCAGAACCCGAGAGAGAGAATAAAGTTACAGAACATCGGGTTACAAGTTTACACATTCCTGATGAAGATGACATAATTTCACCTAGATCGAATGGTTTGCCTCATGGTCTTCCGGAAGATGGTAGAAATATGTTGATTGGGTACGCTGAATCTTGGTCAAAAAGAATTTATGAGACTCCTGATCATAACCGTGCAGTCCGAGTATTGAGAAACCAGAGGGCAGCGGAATGGAAACTTTTCGAAGAGGTTCCTGAGGTGGTTGCTTATGTACAATCCTCTACTTTATGGCCTGCTGTTCAATATGGACACCAGGAATATGATAATGTGATAGCGTCCGCCTTTGCCGAGAGATTTTGTCCAGAGACTTACACATTTCAATTACCTTTTGGAGAGATGACAATTGTCCTGATGAGGCGAGTAAGATTACAGGCCTTAAGGCAAGAGGTGTAAGCGTGGATGCTGATTATTATGACATAAGTTGGGATGAGCTATACAAGTTGTTCGAGGAATTTCTTGGTTGGGATGCATACAAAACTGAGTTGGAGTTTTGTCGATTTGTTAAGATGTCGATTCCGTTTTCATACCCGGTGGGAAAAATAAGAAGAATAAGAAGATCAAGCTAACTAACTTGAAAAAGGAATTTGAAGGCACAAAGGAGAAAGTAAAGGAAAGGCTGTTGGTAATGGATGAGATCAAAGTGAAGCAAACCGGAACATCCTACTTGCTTTATACTCTTTGCAGAGATATCTTTCCTGACCTTACCGGAAACAAGGTGAATGCTAATTATCTCCAATTTGTAAAGAATATTGCTACCATTAATAAGTATGCTTAGGGAACGGGTTTGCTGGACCAACTTACGGGCGCCTTTAGGTTGACAAGCACAAACATTGGAGTAAACTTCACTATGCTTTAGGTAATTCTCGACGATCAAACTTGATTTTTTTTGGGTCATTAGTGTATGGTTCAGCTTATTATTATGCTCACATATAAGCCGAACAATAAATCTTGACAGGTTCGGCTTATAATACTTGTTACGATTTAATCCAAACAATGCACTGAGTTTTCAAATTTCCTTCTTACTTTGTTGTGTCAAAGAAAACAATGTATACTGTTCTGTTTCTATTACTTCAATCATTTTAAGTTAGTTATGTGGTTATTTGGATGTAGGTGTGGGTATATGACCATTTCACAATTTTGGAATTGGCCAAAACGCTTGAAAAGGATGTCGAGTAGGTTGATACAGAGCCAACAGTAGCAAGGTACGAGTATGAGGACTCGGAGAAAAGGAACAAAAAATAGTTGGTGGCAAGTTTGAGGGAGAAGTTAGATACAATGGATGTTGATGACATCGTTTTTCAACCATATGTGAAGGAAGATGAAGAAGAGAAAATTGTTGAAGATGAGGATATGCATGTGGCTATGTACCATGGGCCATTATTTTATCCTGGTGGTTACGCAATATATGATCCTCGGCGAATACTCCGTCAATTAGGATGCATCCAAAAGTTTCCTTTGTTTGACGAGAAATTCATATTGTTGCCAAAGGGTGGTAATGGAACTAAAAGCACCACTTTATCATGGGAACCAAAGTATGATCCCGATCCTACCCTTCAGTATTGGAAGAATTTAGATATTAAAAAATTATATGTTGGCAAGTTAGTACCTTTATGTGATGATCCATGAGAAGAGGATCCAGGATACATGGATTGGTATAACCAGATTTCTCATCCCTTCATTATCAATAAGAAAAGTCAAAAGAAAGATGATAAGGCGAAGGCGAAGGGGAAGGGGAAGGCAATCAAGATCTCTGCCAAGTCTACTTCCGAAGAAGTAGTGATGGCTTTCAAGATAATAGTAAGAATGATTTCACTTTATACTCTTGCATATATTAGTTCATGGTAAAAATGTCTTCGTACTCACGGTTAGAAGTTGTTTTCAAATGAAAATAGGTTGTCGCGGGTAGGGAGATGTTGAAAAAAATGAAGACCAAACTTGGTTACAAAACACCTATGACTGTTGAAGAACAAAAATACATCTACAATAAGTGGGATGCAATTATAAACAAATGACAAGGACCCGAGGAATCTGAGGTACCCGCACAAAGGCCTACCACTAATAGATCTCGACAAGTTGGTGAAGGTACAAGTGGAGGTGGTACTATGGGCCCATCCGGTAATAATGATGCGTCGGAAAATGAACGCCAAGGAGGAAGAAGAGGTGGTCATGGAACTAACAAGAAGGGTCGTCGTTAAGTGCACTTTTAAGTTTCCAAGTTCTTTTTAATATTTTCTTAAGTATTAAGTACACTTTGCAAGTTCTTTGACTTTTAGGTGCTGAACTATGTTTTTAATATTTGCGTAAGTGCACTGGATTCGGTTTATTTTCTAAAATTTGTATCAGCCGAACTTTTTGATTTTTCACGAAAATCTAGGAACAACTATTTTTTTGAATATATAGCCGTTGTAAACCTATATTCTATATATACCTACATGTTTTTTCATATTCTTAAGCACATATGCTCAAAAAATGGCACCCCCAACTCCTAAGTTTACTCTAGAAGAAGATTTATCTCTTTGCACTAATTATGTAGCATACTATCCAAAGAAGGGTGAAGAACGACGAGTGAAGGGTCTGATGAGTATGTACTACTTGGTTAGAATTCATGAAGCCTTCTGCATGGAAATAGGTAATCCTCACAACCGGGATAGTACGTCCTTGTTTTGCCGAATTAAAAGTATTAAGAGAAAAGTCACAGACTTCATAGCTTTAGTTCGGGTTGTGGGTCGATATCGACTCAAGGGTGAAACAAACTCTGATATTGAAGTTCGAGCTCTAAAGGAATGGCAACGATAGAAAGGAAAGAATTTCAAATACGAAGATCACTACCACATTCTTAGAAGGTTTCTCATTACCCGTTTAGGATATTAGAAATTGATTGTAAGGCTACTATGTAGAGGGTATGTAATCCACATTTTCTATGAATTTGAAAAGTCTATTTGGAATGATATAATAATTCTTGTGTTCATGGATCATGCCAGATTCGGATTTTTCTGAAATATTGTTACAAGCCGAACCTGACAAATAAACTCTAATTTTTTTAATTTTTCCAGGTTCGGCCTTAATGTAAATAATGTTACAAGCCGAACCTGACAAACAAACTCTGTTCTTTTTTTTAAAAATTTTGTCAGGTTCGGCTTTCCTTGAACTAATGTTACAAGCCGAACCATATCATGTGTTCATGATTCTGGTTTCCTTTGGTGGTTCGGCTTTTTATATCTATTAAATACAAGCCGAATTTCTCACTAGTTGGTGAATGAATAAATACTAAGGTTATTCCAAAAAATGATACATTCCATAAAAAAAAAGTAAATCATTCAAGTATTTCATTTTGATGGGTACATTCTAATGTTGTATCATCCTCATCATACACGAAAATCAAACGACACAAAATACGCGGATAAATCCATAAAACATTTTTGTGGAGATCCTAAACGAATCTCATCCTCTTCACTAACCTCTTTCTCATCATCTTCACTAACCTCTTGCTTGTCATCTTCATCCTCAGCACTTGAAAATTCGATTACTTCTCCACTTGGTATCGACACATTCAAATCTTTCCAAATATTTATTTTCGTTTCATAATTTGCACACCAATCCATTGCGTAATTATTTTCAAATTTATCCCAAAAGGTTGCACCTATTAAGAGTGGTAATGGGCAACCGGGTCTAAGCTTGAGGCCGATAAAATGACAATTTTGAACAAATCCAATAACAAGTCTTCTATCTTTTACACCATCATGGCAAGGTCTTGTTGGAGGCGCGTAAGTAAAACTACTACCCGTCCACCCGAAACAATGTACGACGCAATCGAATGCCTCCGCTATTAAAAAAACCCACAAATGGGCACTGCCATCCAATGTTCTTGGATGATTATTAAATCCCCGTGTAAATGATGTTCGAATGCAATGTAATCTGCTTCCACCCCTACATCTCCTCTTGGACTTCCTCTCATCATTGTCTTGTAGAATTCTTTGTTCCGGCGTAGGGTTTGTAATAATCGTTGCCTAATATAGTTGACTTCATTTTCATGGGGCACCGGATTATTCCCTTCCTTAAAAGGACCAAGTTGTTCCATCATGATGTAATATCCACAATTTCCATCACCTTCTACGTCGTCCATTGTTATAATATGCTCATGAATTATCGGCGATAGATCTTTCAAGTAGTTATCGTATATAAAATCGATAGGCCTCAAATAGTTACCGGACTTATCTCTTCTTAGCCCTCTCATCCTACCAATTTCATGTATGGTCCTTTTATCATTTATGTTGGATTTGAAGGATACATCTTAATCTTTCCCTTGACATCCTCTATAATATCATTTGCTTGTGACGAACAATCATTCTCATTGACCTCATTATTACTTGTTTCGGATTTTTGAATACTCGGACGACCACGTTTTCTTGGAACTTTCACTGCTTCCTCCTTCATCACCTTCTCAATTTCCTTCTTTTCCTTTTCATACCTTACATCATGGTAGTCAACGCCGGATGGATCCCTATGAGTAGATAATAGTTCCTTGTTGGCTTGTCTAGTTTAAAAATTATTCATTTTCTTACTCTTTCTACCTTTCTGTTCACTCTTCTCCAGTTCCAAAATATTTTCTTGGGTGAAAGGATACATGACCGGCATCATGTTGTACCATAGGATTTGTTTTTGAGATCGGAACATCTTCCTATACATCTCCGCCAACTTTTTCTCATTTTTCGTGTCCCAAATTTCTAGATCATCCTCGTCGTCTTCGGTTGAGAGAGGATCGAAGATTAATTTTTTCCAAAAATGATCAATATACTCAAATGGTATAATACCATCATTGTTATGAAGTATGTCGTGGCAGCATGGAAGTCCCATAGATATTTTAATTTTACAAACACACTCTTCCTCCAAGTTAGCACCTAATATCTCAATCAAATCTACTTATTTCATCAATTTTGCAATGCATAGATGGGAGACTCTATGACTTAATCCCCATATCCATTTATTATTACAATTCTTGTGTCTGAACATAAGGTTATGTTCGAAATCCGCTTTAATTCTCACAACATCACTTTTGAAATATTCATCAATTGCGTCAAATACCGTGACAAACGTGTCAACACATCCAAAAAGGTTCTTCTTCAACCGATGATGAGCTGACTCTATCGTACTTGTGGCTTGGTTATCGAAGTGTTTGTGTCAATTTGTGAAACAAGACACAAACCTTTCTTTATTAGGTTCCAACACATCTTTGAGCAAGTAAGTAATGACGTCGGGGTAGTCGGTCCTCCAATGGTTAATAAGCATTTTAACATTTTCTTCGTAAACATCCTCGGTAATTGACCATAACAAAGCTTCCCATTCGCCATGGAAAGAAGCCCACAACATCTCATTATGTTCATATTGTTTCAAGAATTCCTTCTTTTTCTTTAGTCATGTCTCCACCATTAGCAATATTCTCTAATTATTTCATCTTAAGTGGTTGAATTATCGGTTGGCATTTTTTACTTACATTGCACCATATATGAAACGTATAAAGAAAGTTGAATGCTTCCGGACATACCTTGTTAATAGCATACATCAACGATGAATCTTGATCGGAAACGAACACTTTAGGAAGAGAACCCTCCGGGAAGATTAACTTCAATTGTTCTAACCCCCAAACATAACTTTCTTTCTTTTCGTTTTTCAAGAAACAAAAAGCCACGGTGAACGGTTCCTTTGTCGACGTATGCCCCACAATGTTCATCAACGGCATCTCATATTTGTTAGTCTTGTACGTGCAATCCAATATAAGAACTTGTGGGAAGCATAGAGCCAATTGGTCGCATTCCGGCTAGGTAAGAAAAAATGTATGACTTGACCAAAGTCATCCAACTTCTTTTGGCAGCATAGTTTTGCTTCACCCCTAACCACATCACTTGTTGC
This sequence comes from Papaver bracteatum, assembly GCA_023529315.1. Lineage (NCBI taxonomy): Eukaryota > Viridiplantae > Streptophyta > Magnoliopsida > Ranunculales > Papaveraceae > Papaver > Papaver bracteatum. The sequence goes on from JAJJWX010001246.1 coordinate 3,853,537, forward strand.
ATTACCATCTGTTAGAGTAGTGCTCGGTTGAAACCACCAAGCATTGGTATGTCAAGTTTGGTTGTCATATTTTAGTGAACCAAAACTCATTTAAGAGTCGCTTGATTTAAATGTACTAGAGTCAACTTCGTATAGGTTAGCTTGAAAGTATTAGGGTGAGACATTACAAGTATTGCGAAGACTTGAATAAGTGAAGAAGTACGGAGCTACAACGACAACATCATCCTTCCACTTGAGGTTAGTGATATTTGACTTGAACTGTTTCATTCCCTAACGTATCTTTCAAGTCATGCATATTGAAAACATAAAACTGCGAAGCATGGACACTCTAGATAGACATAGTATTAAGGAATACAATATGAAGTTTCTTGCTTAACCATTAAACTTTGTATATAAGACATCGACATAATCATATGAATGCTATTGTGATTATGTATGGGTATGAGGTGAAGATTTCATCCTAAGAAATAATGTTTTTACATGTGTTTTAAAGAAGTAAGTTCATGATATGTGTTGTGAACCGAAAAGGAAATCGCCAGGCGTTATTGAGGCTGTTTTTCATTACATATCCTATGAACGACCAATATGTGTGATTAGTATAACCGCTCATGACTTGTTTGTGTTCTTGGAAAAACTATTCACATGAGCCCTGACTTATGTATTGGTATGACTTTTATTAGTGAAACCGATCTTAAGTAATCACTTTGGGTATGATCGGGTTGTGAGTGTCTGAACTTATTACTGGGAAAAGGGGAACCGAACCTAGTAAGAGGTGCAGTGCATTACAAGGGGAACCGATCCTTGTATGAGGTGCAACAAGGTTTATGGAAGAAAGGGGAACCGATCCTATGAACATGTACAACATGTTTTTGGGAAGGGGGAACTGATCCAATGGACATGTGCAGTGCATACAAGTTAGATACCAAATATATGTGGGGAACCGATCCTAGTACCTAGTCATCCGTATCTTTGGTAAGCTAGTGTAATTATGCACAATACTCACATGGAGGTAGAACCGAAACTTGTTTTGGTAGAACCGTAAACCCATGAGTTGTGATTGAGTGGTACTTGATCAATCACATAGTTCTTAAAAGTTAGATGAACAAATTCTAAACTTGTTTGGAAGTGTGGTAAATCGGTTTTAAGTGAGAAAGCATGGAAATACTTGTAAGAGTAAGATGTCGTCACACTTTGAACATGATGCATTAATGATTATTCAAAGATATTCCTAAACGGCTAAGAAGGAAGTAAATCCCAAGATCGAATTTAAATAAGTTAAAAATATTTTTAATTAAGGGTTTTTAATTATATATGGAAAATAAGAATTAGTATTGTGCATTTGCTAATTAAAGATTTTCCAAGGAGATTTCGATCATTATTTTTGGACAGTGCATTCACAAGAATTATGAAAACCGAATTTAGTGGAGTAATGAAAAATATCTTGAGAATATTTTTGGTTTTGGAAATTCCTTGGTGTCCAAACTTCCTTGTCTATAAATACTTTGAGTTTGCATTTCTAGCAAACTAATCCTGCGTAACATTAGACTTACTATTTTGTCTTTGTTACTTGTGAAGACGCCTATTGGAGAGGAGAGTAATCTAATTAGGTGAAATCTCTTACGGCCGCTCGATTTAAAGTCTTCTTTGGGATTGAGAAGCTCTAGCGCGACCCGTTGGTGGGAAACTAGATATTGCGGTTTATCTTTAGTTTTCGTATTGATTTGATTGACTAACGGTGGTTGAACTTTGATTGCAGCTAGTTTGTTTATGCTTGAAAATCTTCTTTTCTGATATAAGATTCACTCAGACTAGTTCAATGTTTCGACAGGAATCTTTAGACTGTTGTTAGATCTAAAGACGATCTTGTGATAATCCTTTGTTAACAGACTCCGTTATGTGTGTGATTGATCACAAGAAGATTCAAGTTTTTGTGTGCAGGTGTTTATTGAAGATCTAAGAAAAATTGAAGACAAAGAAGATATTGAAGATTTCTGACTTGGTTTTTACAATCTTTGGTGAGCACAATACTTGTTTGGGGAAAAAGAGGATCCGACTATAATTGATTTATCCTTTTGGGTATTTTGATAGAATAGTTGAGGAAGATCGGAATCAATACGTTTCCTTGTGATTAAAGGTATTGATTGGCTTAATCTTAACGATTGCCTTTGGGTGATTGAATATAAGATAGATCTTGGAACCTGGCAAAGGAGTTTATGTTAAGATATACAAGGGAACCTTTGCGCAACTCATATCACTTGGTTGAAGAGAGTTGATACCAAACAGATTTGTTGTTCCTTTACTGTTTGGAATACGATCCAAAGGAATTGGTCCAAGTACGTGACTTGTTTACAGGTTGGAGGCGTGGGAATACTGACGGAACTAGGTGAACTATAGGTTTAGTTGCTTGGTCTCAACTATACGAAGTTGGTTTATTTTGTATAGCGGCTTAATACTGAGAGTATTTGATTCTGGACTAGGTCCCGGGGTTTTCCTGCATTTGTGGTTTCCTCGTTAACAAAATATTTTTGTGTCATTTACTTTATATTTCCGCATTATAATTGTTTTATTATAATTAAAGTAAATTGCACAAATGTTAATTCCTATTTACTTGATACGTGAATCCTATTGTGTTTGGTTAAGTCCGAACCTTTGTATCAAGTAAACACACTTTGTTGTTGTATTGTCTCGATCTCGTATCTATAGACGATCACACAAAGTGTGAACCGATTTGTTGTATTGTCTCGACTCAGTCCATAGACAATCACTTTCGGGGAAAAGACTTATAGGAAGAAAAAGTAATAGCTTAAGGTATATTTGGGTACCCTCGCCTTTTCAATTGGTATCAGAGCAGGCAAACACGAAAAGATCTAACAATCTGTGTTCGGTGGGATCCATCCTATAAGAATTGAATCCATGTCTGATTCAGTTAATGTTAAGCAAGAGTATGACTACTCAAAGGTTGAAGATGTTACTACTTCGTTGACTCATGATCCAGGAGTTGCGAAAACATATGTATCTTTTTCTGATGAAAAATAAGATGCTAATAAAGAGTTGATAAAACTCCTAAAGCCTATAAAATCTCTGTCTTCTAAATTGATGATTTTAAAGACAGAGTCAAATCTTCTTAAACATGAGATCAGAAATAAAGACAGCCAACTGGATAGTCTGACTGAAGAGAATATGAATCTCACTATCAAATTAGAAGCTCTTGTTAATTCTCTTGTTAAAGAGACAAGTCCAATGACTCTGAAAAATGATGATGTTGTATTAGTCACATCCGAAATAGATCAAGATGATGGTAGTTTACCGAACTACATCAAGTCAAAAGAGGATGAGAAACAAGCTTCTATATCTACTGATGATCAAATAAAATCTTGTCCAAAGGAAAATTTGAACCGATTCCATAATAATGATCTTAAGGAATACACTTTTCAGTCACTTGACAAGAAACTTATACTTCTTCAACATACGGTGGTAAATTTTTTGAAGGAAGTTTCATGTCTTAAAAAACTGAAAGATCATTCCTCAATAGAAAGACAGGTTGTGCCACAACCCTATAAGATCAACTCAAAATCAGAGAAAGAGTTGACAATAGCTTCTGGAAGAATATTCCTCATCATCCATATCGAAACAATTCTTGTTTTGATGAAAAACGATTCCAGAAGGAAGGGAAAGAGAGAATCTCTGCCAAAGGAAACAATGAGGGATTTCCAATAATTGTTTCAGATAATCACACTGATGTGAATCATAAGGAAGTCCTTAGAATGAGAAAATCATATGAAAATCTCATTGAAAGAATTAATAGAGATCTTTCAGTCTCTGAGAATTCTCACATCGGTACTATTTCTTCACATGATCATATCTCTAGAGTTAGGAAAGATCATCATCTTGGGAGAAAATATATTGGACAGAAATTCCCTAAGAAAAACATGAATTATGTTTCTGATAGTCAGTATAAGCTTGAAAAAGCTTATTCTGATACAACTTAGTTGTATCAGGTTTGTGCACCCTCATCCCAATCCGTGCCCTAAGATGGATGAGAAAAGCACATAAAGAATAAGGGCACATGTTAATGTTAGTTCCCATTTTCGGTAATAAAATATATTTAAGGAATACATTTTAGGTCTCCTCATCAGTAAAATGAGAAGTTTGAAAACATGATTTATATTTTCGAAAAACTATTGTTTTCTTAAGTTTATTATTTCTCCTTGAAGGATGTCTCCTATAACTCGCAGTATTACAGGGAGTGTTAGAAGGGAAGCACGAATAGTAATAAATTGTCAAGGGTTTGTCCCATGTCAAAAAATCAGGAAGATTATCTCGAGAATCGAACCTGATTCTAACTCTGATAGAGTTCAAGAAGAATCATGTCTTTTTGCTATCGATGATTCAGAGTTTACCAAGTGTTTGTCAACAGATGGTATGAGTAATGTTGTGAATGAGTTTGAAGAACTCATAGGAAATCTTTGTATCTTGGTTAAAAATCGGGATGAAATAAAAGATAAAATTCAAGAGATGAAAAGTGAATTTGGAGGTTTGAAACTTCAACTTGAAGAAGAAAGAGGAGTTCTCTCTGAACTCAAGGTTATTGTTAAAGATCTTGAGAAACAAGAAGTGGTTGCATACAAGTCTCTTGAGACATGCTTTAACAGTTTGAACACTGAAGAAACATCGGTGAACAACAAGAGCACCACTAGAGATTAAGTTATATGATGTAATACTTAATCTAGAAAAATAGACATCAATTTTTGATCTCTTTCATTGATTGTATAAGTCTATTGAATAAAACTATTATGAATAAATTTGTTTGATTTATAATTTTTCTTGTGATAGTTTTAATTTACATAGCCGGTACTTTAATGCTTTATTTATTTGCTATGTATGTGTATGAGATGTTTGATTTCGGTTTTATTACCTTGATATGTGGTCTCATAATATGTTGTGTACCCTTATGGTTTGGGTGACTTTTTGATTTAGCAGGATTAAGTTCTAGCCCAAGTTGGTAGGCTTTATCAAAGGATCATGAGGGATTCCTGTAGAAACAATATGTGAAAAGGTCACCATTTGTTGAGTCGTTTTTGGTTTAGCATAAAAGTATATGTGTTTCGACGGTTTTCAACTTTTGCTTGCAATTGTTAAAACTGATTTTCAACCTTTCTCTGGTAAAGGTTGGTTGTTGTTATTCTTTTGTTTTTGGCATGGGAATGACAACATTATGGTATTTCGATATCAATTCTCCCGGAATAACAAAGCGATGGAATCATATTTGGAGAAGTTGGATGCGAAATTGAGGTAACAATCTTGTTAGTTAAGCCTATTTTTATTTGATATATATATATATTGCTTTTGCTTAAACGAAATAGCTGGTACAATTGATTTGTTTATTCCATTATGTATGTATGGATGTGTGTGTGATTCAATTGTTTCCGGTTAAGTAAAACTTTTGTTATCTTACTTTGTTGTGTGATATCATTAGTTTAGGCTTACAAAATTTGGTGCAATTACGGTGCTTTAATGTCTATGTTAATTCAATTGTTCTAGTTAAGTAAAACAATTGTTATTTTTCTTTATTGTGTAGTATCAATTGCTTAAGCTTACAAAATTTCGGTGCAATAGTGAAATTTTGATTTGTTTATGTGTTGTTTCAATTGCATCCGGTTGAGGTAAATAATTATGCAAGTTGATTTATTGGTTTGTATGAATTATTTATGGCTTAACGAATAAATATGTTAACGGGACGAGTTGTTTAGTCCAATTCGATTCCGGATAAGATAAACTAAGTTAATTCTGATCTTAGTTAGACTTATCAAAGTGGAGGTTTCAGTTATTCAAGTCTAGCCGAAAGCCTAAACAAGGAAATGCTAGTTAACTAACCTAGTATTTGGCTTGTTTGAAATCTAAAGGTTTAAGTTATATGGATAATTAGAACCTGATGAAAAAAATGGAGTTTATCTTTGTTTTGGTCTTATCGAATGAAGCGGTTGTATTTATACAATCGGTTTAACAAAGGAACTAAGTTTCTTAGTTGATTTTTGGTTTGCTAAACTAGTTGGTAAAATTGCTTCGGGCAATTATTTTCATGACAACATATCAAAGCGTGATTACCTTGTAGTTTCGGTTTTGATATTGGTTATCAAAAATGGTATGTGGAACCCTCGTGCTTGACTCAACAGGTTGCAAGTCTATTTTGAGATTTATAAGATCCTTTTCGTGTTGTCCTTTATTTGTTCGCTTCTTTGTCATTTTTGTGACAAAAAGGGGGAGAAATATATGGAGTAAACAAGTGATGCTGGTATCAATTTATGGTTGATTGGTGTCACTAGGGAAGAGGACAATGGTGCTTGAACGTTTATCTAACGAATGAGGAAAAGCATAGACTAGGGGGGGTGACATATCATATGATTGGGATAACAAAGACGTGCAGATTAAAAATCTACCTATCTCACCTTTAGGGGGAGTATGAGCTTTGTTATTATAATGTCAACATTGATATTTTAAGGATTGAATTAATGCAGGTTATGTGCTGTTGAATTCAGGAATCAAGCGTATGTGTAATGAATTCTTGTAATTTGTTTATCCATATGATTGTAAGATTTTTGTCACTAAAATTGACAAAGGGGTAGATTGTTAGATCATTGCTCGGTTGAACCCACCAATCGTTGGTATGTCAAGTTTGGTTGTCATATTTTAGTGAACCAAAACTCATTTAAGAGTCGCTTGAATTAAATGTACTAGAGTCAACTTCGTATAGGTTAGCTTGAAAGTATTAGGGTGAGACATTACAAGTATTGCGAAGACTTGAAGAAGTGAATAAGTACGGAGCTACAACGACAACATCATCCTTCCTCTTGAGGTTAGTGATATTTGACTTGAACTGTTTCATTCCCTAACGTATCTTTCAAGTCGTGCATATTGAAAACATAAAACTGTGAAGCATGAACACTCTAGATAGACATAGTATTAAGGAATACAATATGAAGTTTCTTGCTTAACCATTAAACTTTGTATATAAGACATCGACATAATTGTATGAATGCTATTATGATTATTTATGGGTATGAGGTGAGGATTTCATCCTAGGAAACAATGTTTTTACATGTGTTTTAAGGAATTGAGTTCATGATATGTGTTATGAACCGAAAAGAAAATCGCCAGGCATTATTGGGGTTGTTCTTCATTGCATATCTTATGAACGACCAATATGCGTGATTAGTATAACCGCTCATGACTTGTTTGTGTTCTTGGTAAAACTATTCACATGAGGCCTGACTTATGTATTGGTATGACTTTTATAAATGAAACCGATCTTAAGTAATCACCTGGGGTATGATCGGGTTGTTAGTGTCTGAACTTATAACTGGGAGAAAGGGAACCGATCCTAGTAAGAGGTGCAGTGCATCACAAGGGGAACCGATCCTTGTATGAGGTGCAGCAAGGTTTATGGAAGAAAGGGGAACCAATCCTATGAACATGTACAAAATTTTTTTCGGAAGGGGGAACTGATCCCATGGACATGTGCAGTGCATACAAGTTAGATACCAAATATATGTGGGGAACCGATCCTAGTACCTAGTCAGCCGTATCTTTGGTAAGCTAGTGTAACTATGCACAATACTCACATGGAGGTAGAACCGAAACTTGTTTTGGTAGAACTGTAAACCCACGAGTTGTGATTTAGTGGTACTTGATCAATCACATAGTTCTTGAAAGTCATATGAACCAATTCTAAACTTGTTTGGAAGTGTGGTAAAACGATTTCAAGTGAGAAAGCATGGAAAAGACTTGCAAGAGTAAGATGTCGTCACACTTTGAACACGATGCATTAATGCTTATTCTATAATGTTCAAAGATATTCCTTAACGGCTAAGAAGGAAGTAAATCCCAATATCGAATTTAAATAAGTTAAGAATCTTTTTAATTAAGGGTTTTTAATTATATATGGAAAATAAGAATTAGTAATGTGCATTTGCTAATTAAAGATTTTCCAAGGAGATTTCGATCATTATTTTTGGACAGTGCATTCACAGGAATTATGAAAACCAAATTTGGTGGAGTAATGGAAAATATCTTGAGAATATTTTTGGTTTTGGAAATTCCTTGGTGTCCAAACTTCCTTGTCTATAGATACTCTGAGTTTGCATTTCTAGCAAACTAATCCTGCGTAACATTAGACTTACTCTTTTGTCTTTGTTACTTATGAAGCCGCCTATTGGAGAGGAGGGTAATCTAATTAGGTGAAATCTCTTACGGCCGCTCAATTTAAAGTCTTTTTTGGGATTGAGAAGCTCTAGCGCGACCCGTTGGTGGGAAAATAGATATTGCGGCTTATCTTTAGTTTTCGTATTGATTTGATTGACTAACGGTGGTTGAACTTTGATTGCACCTAGTTTGTTTATGCTTGAGAATCTTCTCTTATGATATAAGATTCACTCAAACTAGTTCAAGGTTTTGACAGGGATCTTTAGACTGTTGTTAGATCTAAAGACGATCTTATGATAATTCATTGTTAACAGACTCAGTTCTGTGTGTGATTGATCACAAGAAGATTCAAGTAGTTGTGTGCAGGTGTTTATGGAAGATCTAAGAAGATTTGAAGACAAAGAAGAGATTGAAGATTTCTGACTTGGTTTTTACAATCTTTGGTGTGCATAATACTTGTTTGGGAAAAAGAGGATCCGACTATAATTGATTTATCCTTTTGGGTATTTTGATAGAATAGTTGAGAAAGATCGGCATCAATATGTTTTCTTGTGATTAAAGGTATTGATTGGCTTAATTTAACGATTGCCTTTGGGTGATTGAATATAAGATAAATCTTGGAACCTGGCAAAGGAGTTTATGTTAAGATAAACAAGGAAACCTTTGCGCAACTCATATCACTTGGTTGAAGAGAGTTGATACCAAACAAATTTGTTGTTCCTTTACTGTTTGGAATACGATCCAAAGGAATTGGTCCAAGTACGTGACTTGTTTACAAGTTGGAGGCGTGGGAATACAGATGGAACTAGGTGAACTATAGGTTTAGTTGCTTGGTATCGACTATACAAAGTTGGTTTATTTTGTATAGCGGCTTAATCCTGAGAGTATTCAATTCTGGACTAGGTCTCGGGGTTTTTCTGCATTTGCGGTTTCCTCGTTAACAAAATCTTGTTGTGTCATTTACTTTATATTTCCGCATTATAATTGTTTTATTATAATTAAAGTAAATTGCACAAATGTTATTTCATATTTACTTAATACGTGAATCCTATTGTGTTTGGTTAAGTCCGAACATTTGTATCAAGTAAACACACTTTGTTGTTGTATTGTCTCGATCTCGTATCTATAGATGATCACACAAAGTGTGAACCGATTTGTGGTATTGTCTCGACTCAGTCCATAAACAATCACTTTCGGGGAAAGGACTTATAGGAAGGAAAAGTAATAGCTTGAGGTATATTTGGGTACCCTCGCCTTTTCACCGTCCTACCTTATAAATTGAGTCTTATAATCTTATTTCTTGCATTGTAGATAGTTTGCATAGTCGACTTGTTATTCTTGTCGTCCGCCTTCGATTTACTAAGAATCCTAGAGGTGGCAAACGTGCTCATGTCATTTTATCCACTTCTAGAATCTCGTTGGGTTCGAGTTGCGCTACTTTTGCATGTCCATGAAGGTCACTTGGACGTGGGTGGTTATGACGACAATCCATTTCTTTATTCATAACCCAATATTCATCATATTTGTTCAAAACTTATTCTTGTCCTTGAGGTTGAAAACGATTTTGAAAGGGCACTTTTTTTCCTCCCGGTCTTCCCAACATATACAAAACCCTTTTTAACCTTGCTATCGCCGCTTCCACTTCGCTCACAAATCAATTCAAACCGATCCCTTCGGCTTTGTCGTCCTTTAAATAGTACGTAATTTATCTTCATCGCGTGTTCCTCAGCCCAAGCCAGTGCTTCGGGTTTAGTTTTCCATCTCTACATTCGTTCGAACACAATTAATTAGTAAGAAAAACTTCGGAATATTCCGACAACATTAAGGTAAACAACAAGTTCTTACATACTAAATCATTTTGGAAGTGATCCTTAGTATCTTCGTGAATTACGTCTACTGGATCAGGTTGATTTTCCATCGGTACAGGTCCGACAAGCGTGATATACAAAGAATATCACAAGGTTAAATACAACAAAGGAAAATTAATAGTTAGATTCGGATTATACGATAATCATAGAATGTGCCGAACCTTGTACATACAAAGGTTTCGGCTTATACGATATTCTAAATATGTGCCGAACCATCAACAAATTATGTACCCAATGATTATTAATGATGTGTTCGGCTCATACGATTTTCATTATATAAGCCGAACCATTAACATTTTTTATTCCAGAACTCTCAGGAATAGGTTTGGCTTTCTATGAAATTTTTATACAAGCCGAACTAGTGTCTAGCAAATGGGTTGGAAGTGGAAAATATATGTTCGGCTTGTCCCTAAAAAGTTTCAGCTAGCCGAACTGTTCATCAATGGGTTGGTTCGGCTCATAGATGTAAGCCGAACCTCAACCTGGTTCGCCGAACCTCAATGAAAAAATACAAATTTTTGATAATTTCGAGCTATAAAAGTGAGATTAAGCATATGATAGAAGTGTACCTGTGTATTAGAAGCATTGGGGTTCCTCATTAATGTCTTCACCATCTGGATTTGGCTCATAAAAAGCATCATATTGAGTTCGTGTTTGAGTTTGAGCTTGAGTTTGAGTTTGAGTTTGTGTAAAATCATTCTCAAGAATCTAAGAAATCAGCCATTTGGGAATCAATATTGTAGTTGATGTGTATTTTCCTAAGTTTTTTAGATGAATAATGACCCTCCTCATCCTCCATTGAATCAAGAAATAAAATTTTTCACTTTCTCCTTCTCTCCTTCTCAATAATTTTTTTTTTCCCCCAAAATTTATTATCTACACAAACCTTTATAATTCTAAAAAATTATCTTAATCACTAAACAAAAGTTTTAATCACTAATCCGGATTACCAACACTAATACATAAAGGGCAGATTTGTCATTATATTTTTTTTTGGTTAAGGGCCTTCTGATTTTGTTATTTGATATTTTTTTTTATTGAGTATGTCTAGAAAGATTTCCGTGTATGCTTAAAAACAGCCCTCTTCTCCTATCCATTTTAGCTTTCCCAATAACACATTTCAGCATTCCGGGGATTCCTATGATACCAAACCTATAGTGTTCTTCGCGAGTCATCAACTAACCGATTCAAACGCCCTTTTATCATTATTGTAAACATTGTCGGCGTTCTCCTCCTATTTCCTCTTCAAAGGAGTAAAATGTTGCAGGCTATGGTGTCCTGCAAGCACCTGACTTGGTTACCATCTTCATCACTTGCAAAAGAGATGTATTCCTCCTACCACATCAATCCCTCAACTTCGGTCTTCCCCGTTTCTGAATCATCCAAATTCAACAATTCTCATCGAATCTTCTCGTCTTCAAGTGCCCTTTCTCTTTCCCGTATGAGAAATTGCAGTAAGGTGCAGGCATTTGATTTTCAAGGTGGACAAGGGTAAGTACTTTATTACATTAACAAACCCATTTTGCTATTCACTATATTATTTGGTAGTTGTTTCTTTTGAATTTTGAAAAGATAAGTTTATTAGTGAATTTGGTATTAGCTAACACAATTTAATCCGTAATTATGATGCACAATTCATTCATTATATAGGTTATGTACCCAAATTTCAACTTCTCTATAAGATCCAATTATATCTGTATACATGAGTTCATTTGAGTAGGAATGTTGGTGTAGCAAAATGGATGAATGAAAAATGAAGAAAACAACTGAGGTTCAGTTTATGGGTATTTAGACCAAGGGTGTCAATGGAGGTCATCAGTTGCTTATTGGGCAATGTTGTTGTTGGAAAACAATTACTAAAAAATGATTTTTAAGGTTTTAATAAAATTATAATTTATTGTTTTCTTTTGTGAATGAAAAACTTATTAGTCCCACATTGTGGAGTTTCCATTTTTTAGTTGTTTTAAGAGACTATATAAGTTTTTTAGTCCCACATCGGGGAGTTCCTCTTCTTAAGTTGTTTTGTTCCATTATATAAACAAATTCACTACTTTTGTAAAATCTATGGGAAAGGGGTTGCTCTATATTTTAGAGGGACCCCAAGGGAAGATATTTTATATGTTTTCTCAAGCGTTTGCGATTTTCCGTTATGGTTTTTCGGAGTTGCCAAGCTCAAGATTGAGCATCTACTACATATGCATCTACTACATATGCTAGTAGTAGGTGTATTAGGGTGTTTTATCCTGGAGATATCCGTCCTGTGAGGGCTATAGCATCACTCTTGAGTGTAGCCGGGCGCTAATGTCTTAAGGGCAACGTGTTGAACACGTGACTCACTCTGTTTTTCAAAGTTTTGCCTTGTTGCTGTTGTGGAGATATGAGAAGCTCGCTCGTTTCGTCAAATCCATCACTTCCATTAAAAGGAGCTAAGTATCAATAACTTTTGCTTATTTGATTTTTCTTTATTTTGATTATTGCACCCAACAGTTGTTTCTGAGTAACAGTTTTTGGTGTAAAATCTGCTGCCTGAACTTATGCTGGATCGATTAGAATGATGCTTTATTTGTTATTAAAAATTGGGAGAGCCTCCATCTATGAGTCCATGTAGATCACATTGATTTTTTGGCTGAAATTCAAGTAATCTGATTGCGTTTAACATTAGTTTATTCACTCTATATTGCAGAATGAAGAGTTTCTTTGACGTCGAGCTGAAAGTCCGTGACTATGAACTAGATCAGTATGGTGTTGTAAACAATGCCGTCTATGCAAGTTATTGCCAACATGGTAAAGTTATATTTGAAAGTGGTTTTCCCTTTAATTATTCCAACAAAATTGTGTGATCAGGCTCTTTTTAACATTTCTTTTATATCTCTAATTTGAAACAATCGATGATGAACAGAGTTTCTTTACAACTAACTGAAATGTTAAAAAGAGCTTATAAATTTTTAAGAATTTTTTTCCATCAACCCCCACAAGCCAAGAAATCTTCCTTTGCGATATTTGTGACATTTTTTACTTTATTGATGGTACTCATCTTTTTTGTTCAATCTGTTTCATACTTTCGTCTCTCCTCTTTAACCTGTCTCCTGCAAAATGAACATGAAGCTGTCAAATCACTATACATTGATTGAAGCTGTTCACTATGTAAGTTCTATTTCCAGAATTCCTTTCCGTTAATCCCCCCTACTCCAGTCATGCGTGCTCTGTTGAAGTACATAATACAAGGTTGTATTCTTCACTAGTGTCCTTTAATAGGAATTAGCTCAAGCTAGAAAGTTGGAATACCATCACGGAATGATTGGGTTGATGCTATGTTTTTGAGGCGAGGCGCGCTGCTAGGTGTTGGGTATAAAATATAGAGCCGCGGCAGAGCCACATAGAGATCCTAATTTTAATCAAATAGAGCCAAAATAGAAGGCTGGGCCTTAATTTCTCGTGAAAAAGTAGGTTCAATAGTAAAGTAGAATCCTAAATGTTAGGTTTAGGGTTTTCTCAAATGTTGTAGAAAAAGGCTGCGCTTTGTCTGCCTAGGAGCCCCAGCCACTTTGCTTCTTGGGCGGCGGTCTGGAGGCGCCTCCGACAACATAGTTTTATGTTATTCCTTTTATGCTCCACATCCCCTAGATTCAAGAAATTCACATCTCAAGAAAACATGAATGGGTCTGTGATCTCTATGTGTAGTACTAGAGTACAAAATACAAGGCTGTATTCATCACTAGAAAATAGGAAGTGTCATTATTACAGAATGATTGGGTTTGATGTATTACATCCCACGTCCTTTAGCTTTGAGAACCAGATATACATCATTACAACATGCATAGAGTCTATGATCTTTATGCGTGATAGGAGTCTGCCAGCCAATTACCATATTTGCACATAGTGGGAAAGGCAGCTAGTTATTGCTTAAGAGCTGTCTTCTTTAAGAACATCAGGTTTTTTGTAGAACTAGAATTGTTTTTGGAGTCTGCTGTTTCCCTTTGTACAATATAGTTTACTTTAGTCTAATAAGTACAAGTAAAGATGGCTTCTCTAGATGCTAATATTTGGGAGAAGGCTGGTTAGTGTTACATGATGCATTCATCTTGTCAACTGTTTCTTTGTTTTATTTTAAAGCATATCCGATTTTCAAACTAAACGAAGCATCTCTTCTTCATGGGAACTACCAAGGGAACAACATTGTTTGGTTGGGTTGAATTAATAAACTCATGAATATATTCCAAGTTTTTCTTTTTAGATGGAACAAATGCTCTGTTCAGTTTCAATCTCAGAAAATAAGGAATAGTTTTTTTTTAACGCTTCCCACTAACATATGCACTAGACTGTCTTTTGATTCCATATCTGAAGATTCTTTCTTCTCTTGTTAATTAACCTTCCTTGATTATGACATCCCTCACTTCTGAAAATCGATCTCATCTATGATTTGCTTATCAGTTAAATGTATATCTTAATTTGTTGTTTAAGATTTTTGATCAGCCCGTCACGAGCTTCTGGAGAAGATGGGTGTCAATGCAGATGCAGTTGCGCGTACTGGAAACACATTAGCACTATCGGAGTTGTCCCTCAAATTCCTAGCACCGCTAAGAGTATGTTTTCTAGCTAATAACGACTTTGATATGCTTTTAGAGATCCACAACTTTCGCAAGTGATCCTTCTGTTTTGTAATGGTGTTGTTAGTATGGTAACAAAGTTACTTTATAGATTACCAAACCTAGAAATCTCCCAAGAAGTGAAGTTTTTATTAGTCCTAATTCTTGAAAAAAATAAATTGGCATCTTAAATTTGAAGTTTAGTTATGTACTGGATGCCAAACATGCTTCCTATAAGAAAAACACGAATAATTTCTTTTGCTAATGCCCCATGCTCAAGATAGAGAAAAGCTTATGAGGTCTAAAACATGAGTGTCTGCGAAGTCGTTATTTTTAAGATCTTTTGTAACAAAGTGAGTATTGTATGATTTGTAACCAAATTCTCATGGGGTTTCATGCACAGCCAGAGTGGTGAGAGGTTCGTTGTCAAAGTGAGGATCTCTGGCTCCTCGCCTGCTCGCTTATTCTTTGAACACGTCATCTTGAAGCTACCAAATCAAGAGGTTGGCATTTTTTTATAATTGCATGGGCATAAGTCTTCTTTTTCTGTTAACATATTTTTGACTATATGCAACTACATTTTTATCTCAGCCCATCTTGGAAGCAAAGGGCACGGCCGTTTGGCTCGACAAAAACTATCGGCCTGTTCGTATTCCACCAGATATGAGATCGAAGTTGGTTCAGTTCATTCGCCACGAAGATCTGTAATGAATTTAATCTAGGGTGGTATGAAGATCAACATCTGTTGTTTGTGGTGATGCTTTACATCTTTTGATGATTGAATTTTGTCACCCTTACACAGTTTGTTATAGAATTCTTTACGGTTTGGAAAAATGGTTTAGAGTTTGAATTAATAAGCATTGTCATATAGCCATGGCAACAGATTTTTGTTTTTGTTCTTTTTGCTTCTCCAAGTTCAGTTTACGACATTCGATTAAGTTGTCCATGTGATCCGCACTTTACAATTCTAGGCCACAGAAAGCAGAGCAGCGTACAAAGTCTACTAAGGCCCCTTCCTATGGCAACTGGCAAAATCCTTCATTTGCCATGCCAGCTGGCCTGGCAAACTGGCCGCGCCACTATGGTAAAAACTATTAACGATCTAGTCTCCACCTACCGGTCGAGAATACACCGGTAGCGGTCACTCAGAGACCTGCAGGTCTACATTACACCGTCACCGGTTTAATCTCCACCGGTCACGGTCGGTGCTCTACCTCCTATAAATCCCCCCATTCTCTTCATTTTTTCATTCACAAAAACTATTCTCCCCTTCTCTTTAATTTAGATCAGATCAGAGCGAATTTAAAAAAATGAGTAGTAGTTCCAAAACAAATAGGCAAAGGAAAAGAAATAGGAAAGACAAGGAAAAATCTATTGCAGCTAGTGATATAGTATGGGTTCAGGATAAAGATCACGAGTTCGCTAATGTTAGGCAACTAGTTGGAGATGATGTACAATCTACGCATTTATGTAACCATCCCGAGCGAGTTTCGTTACCTAAATTAAGAGGTGGGTGGTCTGAGCTAACTGAAGTGTTTGAGTTACTCCCCCAAGGTGTTCAAGCATCCTTGAGAAGATATCCTTGGCAGCGTTTATATTTCATGAAAGGCAAAAACCACAGGACTCAAGTTGTGCGAGTTATTTGTGAACGTTGGTGGGACACTGCAAATACGTTCTTTTTCAAGGATTTCGAGTGGGGTAAGTTCTATTTGTTCCATTCAATAGTTTAATTTTTAATTCAGAAACAAACTTTAATTTTTAGAGTTTCAGTTATTTAGTTTGCTACCAATTTTAGTTTCGCATACAAACTTTAATTTTATGACCATGTTGTTTTTAGGATTCACACCGTTAGATTTGTATATGTTGACTGGAATAAAAAGTGATGGTCAAATAGTGCAATTTGACCAGTTAAAGTGGATGTCAGAAGGAAAATGAAAACAATTACTCCCCTTGTACTCAAATGATCTTGAAGGATCACCGAGTCAAGACGATTCTGATCATTTGGATTAAGAGTGTCAGGTTGAAGGCATTTTTGAACCGTTACAATTCCAATGGGATAGACAGAATCGAAGATTATCCCGAGCTTGAACGTATTTTTGTATTATGGATGTTAGGCCAAGTTTTGTTCCCCAATGCTAGCAAGTGTTTCATTAATTGGTTTTTGGAATCTTTAGAAGATTTAGACAAAGCGCCAAATTATGATTGGGGTTCGCAATTTTAGCTGAGCTATACATATGTCTCGGTGAATGCTCAACTACGAAGTCAGATAGCTTAAATGCATTTTGGATCGTTTTGGAGGTAAGAACTATTTATTAGATTTATTATCGAGTTGAATGTATTTGTATTTGTGGTGAATGTAGTAACACATCATTTTTCGTCAATGTTATTTTTCAGTATTGGTGGTATACTTACTTTACAGTCGGGGAACCAGATCTTCACGATAAACGAATAATTTTCCCAGTCGTGTACAAGTACAAAGCTGAAAATTGGATTGGCCAGATCAATTATGGTCAAAATACTGTTATTGTTCAAAGGATGCAACAACTATGCAGAACTAGTGCCAACATTAAGTCAATGCCGTATATGGAAATTGATGAGTTCCATGAACAAATGGCACAAGAGATGCTTCAGTTAAGCTTAAAGCGAACTGTGTTTTACAGATCGATTAGGGGTCAGGGTATTTGGTATTATGGAGAAAGACATTTGTTTCAGCTACAAGGAAGAAAGGTAAAAGCAATCAACCCTTTTCCAACTTCCATTATTTCACATGATGATTGGATAAAGTTGATAAATAATGGACAACCTTGGGAAGACGCTGATGATTTGATCCAAGAACCAGAAGATGAGTATGATTACTACAGTTGGTTCCAAAAGGTATACAAGCTAAATATTGCTATTCATCCACATAGCTTAGGCAGTGTTGACTTTCCAGCAATTGGAAATTTTCCACTTACAGATCTTCCATCCCAACCCCCACCACCTACGGGGGAACCATGTACGTACCCTAGCAGTCAATTTGGGTCGTCACATATGCCTCAATTGCGATGGGAAGTCAATACTTTATCACAAAGTGGAGATATTGTTTCAGTTCCAGTCACTACTGAAGGTATGCAGCTGACCTATCCATATGATGTTGTGGATGCAACCAGAGAAGAGTATCAGAAACGATGTAACAATTATGAGCATTTTATCCAAGGGTTCCAACGTCTTCACTTGAGTCAGATACAGTCTTTGAGGGAAAGTCTGAGTTTTGAAATGACTGACACTACTAGTGAGAGCAATACAATAAGAACTAGAAGTCGTGCAAGTTGAAGTCATGGAGGTGCAAGTCGTGCAAGTGGAAGTCGTGGACGTGGAGGACGTCAACGCACTCCAACTATCATGGACGAGACTTTGGTGGAAGAGACTCAACTACAACCAACAACATATTTGCAGTCTCCTATTGGTTTCATGCCCCAAGGTCCTATACTTACTCATGCTGGTGAACACGTCAATTTGGATGCATTTAGGCAATCCCCAATTTATACCCCAAGTTCAGCATTTCACCGATTTCGAGCACCACCTCCAATGGCTCCGATACCATTTCAAGGTTATGAATCGCCTGATGCTACTCAACCACCACCTCAAACTCCAAATAATGAGTTTTCACAAGATCCAACAGGCTTTGTGGATTATGTATTTCGTGGTAATCGTTAGTTTTAGAGTTTCGTTTAGTCGTTACTATGAATTGTGGTTTGTTTAAATCGTTAATGTAATTCCACTTTTATTTGATAAATAATTGCGAACTTAGAATTGTGGTTTGTTTAAATCTTCATTTCAAGTTTTCTACATAATTGCGAACTTAGAATTGATAACCTAGATTAAATTGGGGCAACACTTTTAAGATTTCATAACAACTGGCATATCGGAACTCCTCTCCGGTGTCACAGGGCCACTTTGCACGACATATTTTATCAATGCACAGCAGGGTTTCACCACTTTTCATGTTTCGAACATTCTTGGAAATTATGGAAAACCGAGCACTCAACACCATCAAATTGCGATTGTTGAGGTTCGTTGTTTCTTCCTCAAATTTCATCAAAACGCGTCCCCAAAGCGGAATAAGCCGTAACGATCCATCAACAATTGGATGATTAGTGAAGAAAACATAATTTCGGCAGATGCATTCATCTTCTAACGTGCTAAAATCGCGATGTTGTGCAAATCTTCGACTTTCGACTGCATGTTGCTCTTCGATGAATTGAGCCATAGACATGTTTTGATCCATTAGAAAATCTAAGAAAATAGGAAGGAGTGAGTTAAAATGGTAGAGGAATGTGGTATTTATAGGGGGGAGAATAATAACCGTTGGATCAGATTTTAGTTAGCGGTGTAACAAGCACCTGCAGGTGTTACAAAAACCGTTAACGGTGTCGTATACACCTGCCGGCTTAAAGTACACCTACCGGTCGAGACTCGACCGGTAGGTAGAAACTCCACCTGACCTGGCTAAGTGGCAAATTTGCCACTTTGCCAGTCCAGTTTGCCAGTTTGCCCCCTCCATAGTGGGTGCTTAAATGGCAAATCAATGGATTTGCCACACCCATATGAAGGGGCCTAAGGTCATCAATCTCTACAACAGAAAACATAAAAGGGGCATAGAAAGTTGTCCATGTGATCCGCACTCCTGAACTTACTTCACAAATTTTTGGATGCAACCTGGTACAAAATGATTCTTGGACTAGTAGTCTACACTAGAAGTTCAGCCCCATGAACTTCACTTCGACTAGTAGTCTACACCAGAAGTTCAGCCCCATGCACTTCACGATTGAAATGCTTACACAAATCACCATAATTGCACAAAGGAACAATTTTACTTTCTCACTGTCTTTATCTGCATTCCATAGCTTAGGTAAGAGGCGGGTTAGCCATGTTAACAATCAAAACACCAGGTCAAGTACGAACACATCTAATACATAGAAACTCTATAAATTAATGTTGTTGGGACCACCAGAATTTATTAATTAAACGAGATATTAATTAACCGATAAATTAATAATTATTAATTTATAGATAAATTTAACTTCGATCAACAAATAACCTAAGTTTAAACAGTTCGGATGAACAGTTAGACGGTGATATCACTGAAGACTTGCAAATTTGATCGAAAAGTTGAGTTATCGCAATTTAGTGAATGTCAAGACGTCCGGAATATCCGGAAGAATATGAAGTTACGCAATTATTGACTAATGAAGAAATAGTTGAGAGCGTTATGGGAAGTGATAAAGATGGGAAAGAAGATGATAAAACTTCTATAATAGATCCCCTTCACGAAACGAGGTTTTTAAAGCGACAATCACATAACCATTTTCTCGCTGGGCTATGAGAAATAATACGAAAAATTCTTACGATGATATGAAAAATAAGAGATAAAACTCAATGTGATATTGATTTGACAAAAAACAGAAGACAATCATTTCCAAGAAATCTACATCTACTTATATAATAAAAAATGTATTAATTTATAATTTTAACGAATTATTAATTCAACACGTTGTCCGGACTCGGGACCGACTAAAAATATTATTTAAAAGAGTATAAAATAATCGAGTATTAATTGTTCAAATTATTCATTGTCCCTGTATGAATGGATGATACTTAAACTGTCGTCTCTAATGGCTAAATTATTAACGTTGTGCTGTTTCTTGACAAATATATGTTGTATCATCTTTTTCTTAACCAATGATGTTTTTTTTTTTTTTTTTTTTTTTTTTTTTTTTTTTTTTTTTGGGAGCCACTACAGCTCCCCGTCTCTTAAAGTTCATCAATCTATCTAGTTTTCTGTCTAGTTTTCCTCGTAAACACAATGGAGGAACTCACAACCACCATGCTTAGAAGAGTATGCCAAAGCATCTACCCAAGGCAAAAATTATAACCAGTTTTTTGTCATAAATAAACTGGAAAAATCATCTGGAGATGTGGTTGGAGCTCATCAGAGCAAATAACATGGACTACAATGAGATAACATTGCATCAAAACAGTTGTTACATCATAACCCTAGGTGGAGTGCCTTCGTAACAGAAAATGAGAAAACATCTTGTTTCCAAGGAGAACAGAATTTTTCCTTATTTCAGCATTTTCAAACCCTGTATTGCAATATCTCAGTCGCAGCTAGAACAACAGACAACATGTTCTGAAAGAAATTATAAGATAACAAAAGAAGAGCAAGTACAGAAAGCAAAAAATCAATCACAAGAAATTCTGCCACTTTGCACCTCATAGAAATTCCACAATTATTAGAGTTTTTTTCTCCCTATTTTCGTTAAGAACTTGTATTGATGCTTTACCAATCTTCTAATTAGCCTGGAAAAGAAGGAAAGATCAATGTCAAGATTTTCCTTTATTCTAATATGGGCAACTAGTGCACGGATAATGGAAGCTGTATCTTTTATTAAACTTTAAAAAAGTAAAGAAAGATTAGTCACAGAAGGAACACAGGAGAGGCAATTCATATAGACAAAATGTAATAGAATACAATTGTAAGATTAGACCCCCCAGTAGAAATAATCACTAATAACCAGCTTCTTAGAGTTTATACAATGCAATGTTTCAAGTAACACAAAGTTAAAATACCTGCCACCCATAATTGCTTCAATAATATCATCTCAAAGTGGGACTTACGAACTTCGATATTCCACAATCACACTTCTGACTGAATATGTCAAGATGCTCTCCATCAAACCCCTTTACGTACTTATTTATTTTAATGGTCTAATTTATTATCAAATTCGGCGTACCCAGTGCAACACTAGAATACCAGGTTCAAGCTAAGCAACTAATGGTAAACGGTACTTAAATATGGCACTCAAAGTTCTCGTCAAAAAGGAAACATGAGAAAATAGCAGATCCGTCAGACAAACACATAGGACATCAGAAATTCATGGAATCAAGTTGATGTGTATGACAAAATATTAGATGAAAAAAGCAAACAGATATAATGCATCCATCTGTATGTTTGTGAACTATCTTCACCACGCGCACCCTAGTACCATGAAGAAAATCACTTACTCTAAAAAGCTAAGTTTGCTATAAGAAGTTATAACAACAACTCGGCATCAGATAATATCTCACCTGGGGGTCAGAAATTGAGAATCAGAATAAAGCCACTCGGAGTATCTCAAATGCTATTGTGGCAACTTTTTTACATGGCATGCCTCATCGGTCTCACAGGTGATAAAACATCCTCTAAGAACATCTATAACAACGAAGTAGATGGCTCACATTTGTTATGCCAAATAGAAAACATACATACATTGTAGTTAAGAAGCCTTCTAATGCGAACCTATTAAGTCGATGTGAAGGTGATGATGTGACAAGAAGTTGGGAAGACATCTTCAATTCCTTACTCTTGTTCCGCAGAATTACTTCTTGTTCTGCTACAATATTACTATTCACTATCTATAATATTAAACATACCTAACCACCCTATAAGATGACCTTGTAGACAAATAAGTCATTTTAGCAACTTAGTAGAGGAGGTAGTTTCTCAAGGGTTTTCTAATGCCACATTTAAAACAAGTTTTTAAAGCATTTTTATGAGACGTGGAACATTGGAAAATTTCCAGTTGTACTGGAAATGCTCTTAAGCAACATGTCTCATGTGGAGTTTAAAAACCCTTTACTTTAGGATAAGAGAACTTCATTTGAGGTGTCATAACAGCTTTCCCTTGAATGTATCTTAAGCAACATGTAGTTATACTAAAACAACTAAAGAAACAAATATTTCGGTGAACCTCTGAAACCAAGAGAATGGGCTAGAAGCTGTCATCTCAACTACTTGCAGCATCAACTTAGGTCTGCATTAGAGAATTATCTATTCACCTAAACGGGTGTATTTCCTAAGTAGCACAATAAGTAAAGCTGACAACATTAGCATCAGAGATGATCTTACTTTAAACAACTTTTTTACAAGGCATGCCTCATTGGTCTCACAGGTGATGAAACATCCTCTAAGAACATCTCTAACGTCGACGTAGACGGCTCAAATTTGCTACGCCAAATAGAAAACATACATACATTGTAGTTAAGAAGCCTTCTAATGCAAACCTATTAAGTCGATATGAAGGTGATGATGTGGCAAGAAGTTGGGAAGACATCTTCTATTCCTTACTCTTGTTCTACAGAATTACTTCTTGTTCTGCTACAATATTACATTTCACTAAATCTATAATATTAGACATACCTAACCACCCTACAAGATGACCTTGTGGACAAATAAATCATTTTAGCAAATTAGTAGAGGAGGTGGTTTCCTGTTTCTCAAGGGTTTTCTAATGCCACATTTAAAACAAGTTTTTCAGGCATTTTTATGAGACGTGGCACACTGGAAAAATTTCCAGTTGTACTGGAAATGCGCTTAAGCACTAGCTTCACATGTCACATGAGGAGTTTAAAAACCCTTTACTTTAGGATGAGAGAACTTCACTTGAGGTGTCAGAACAGCTTTCTCTTGAATGTATCTTACATGTAGTTATACTAAAACAACTAAAGGAACAAATATTTAGGTGAACCTCTGAAACCAAGAAGATGGGCTAGAAGCTGTCATCTCAACTACTCGCAGCATCAGCTTAGGTCTGCATTGGAGAATCATCTATTAACCTAAACGAGCATATTCCCTAAGTAGCACAGTAAGTAAAGCTGATAACATTAGCATCAGAGGTGATCTTACTTAAAATAGGTTAAATTTGACGGAATAGCAGTAACCACAATAATCAAGCATTGGATACCATCTAGGAATCAAAGAAGAAAAACAAAGTGCCAGAAATTTGGGAAACAAAATTACATATCATCTGGATACTACTTCCTCCATACCAAATTTCGGCATTTCACAATCAGCCATTCTAACAGTTCAAGATGTTAATACAAACTTTGAATGATTAAAAAAAAAAAAAAAAAAAAAAAAAAAAAAAAAAAAAAAACCTAATCCCGATTCAACAAAATAACAAGACAAATTGAAAGGAAAAGAAAATGATTGATGTGTACTGAAATGAAATTTAATTGAATAAGAAAGTGAAACAGACCTGAAAATCAAATCATTCTGAAGATTGGACTTTGGGAGCATGGAAACAAGGGGGACGAGCATCTTTACCCCAACCGATACCTCTGGTAGATTCAAGATATTGTTGAACAAGATGCTTACATTTCTGAAGATGATTAATTCCTTCAACACGGTAACACCATTTGAGTTTCTCTCTCAATATCTTTGCAGTTTCAATATCGATCCATTTTTCTCTCACAATGTGTTCTCTCATCTCTAACATAGCAACTGGATCCTTGTAAGGATCCGATGGATCGAAATCATCTGGTGGACTTTCATCAAACACCACGTTTGCTCTTCGTACCATTCTTTCTCTTACTACAGAAGCTCGACCTCCCTCTCTTCTCTCTCTTGAAAACACAGATGGATTATGAACCTTCCTCCTCCATTTTGACAACTCCACTTCAGATGTC
Source organism: Papaver bracteatum (assembly GCA_023529315.1). Lineage (NCBI taxonomy): Eukaryota > Viridiplantae > Streptophyta > Magnoliopsida > Ranunculales > Papaveraceae > Papaver > Papaver bracteatum. The sequence continues at coordinate 3,877,679 of JAJJWX010001246.1, forward strand.
AGTGTGAGACAAAGTGCATTGGAGTAAAACTGCTATTACCAATCTCAACCGTCTAAATTTGGTCGTTGTGATATGTTGATATGTATATGGTTTGCTAATCATAATCTAACTAGTAGAAATCAAAGCTTAATCCCTTTTTAGTTGGGCGTTGGACGCTTTAGCCCACCGCTCATAAGCTTTTGAGGTAATATGAGATTTTGATACATTTAAAGTTTAGATCCGTTGATTATGATTAGCGTTGAAACACTATTTTGATTAGCGTTTTTTTATGATGCGTTGATTAGAAGGAGCCGTAGGAAATCTAATGGCTATAAACGTTATTCTCAATAGTGTTTGGTGCTATTCTCAATAGCGTATTCCTCAAAACTCATATAGAAACAGAGACAAGTCTTTTAGTTCCGTACTTAGTTTTTTTTCGTGGTCTTCTTCTCTTTAATAACAATGAAAACCATAGCCATAAAAATCCAACGTAAAACATAATATTTCATAAATTTTGAGTTTAGAAATCGTAGTATTGCAACCAAGTTACGAACATATTGAAAGTTCATTCGAAATCTTAGGAGAAAAAAGAAACGATTAAAGCTATTCTTTTGGGTAAACATCGGTTAGATTGATTTCACCATCCGATCTATCAAGATTATCTACCGGAGGAGAAGGAGATTTCGGTGAAGTTTTACCATCTATGAGACCTAGTCCATATCGTGTCCAAATGTGTTGTACTAGATCTTCGCGGAGTTGGAGATAGGCCTCATCATTCCTCAACACGTTGCATGACCTCGGTATTCTAGTAATTTTTGGAATTGCTTCGTTCACGACTTTGCCCCGATCTAAGTCACGTTTTACGTTCTCAATGACTATGTTGTTCGTATAATAAAGTTTATATCCTTCATATCCCAATACATAGCCTCCTTTTTTTTTATTTGAAACTTGTTTTATTGGAGAGTTCTGATAAGTGCATAATTCATATGATTTTAGTGTCAATTCCATACTTGCTTTAGCTATTATTCTTGCATATTTTCGTATTATTACTATTGTTTCTCTTATTTGACTCTAATAGGTAAATCATCCAAAAATGATCTACAAAGTACTGAAAAGAGCTAGGAAGAGAAGTATTCCAAGTATCCAAGCACCTAAGTCCAAGAGAAGTGGAAGAAAATCGACGAAAAGGAGCAAAACGCTCAAAATCAAGACACAGGCCAAAGACCGATCTTAACTCATTCAAATCAAGGATTTCTCATCACCATCTTGAATAGAATTGAAAGATAAAAATAATTCAAAAAGAATGAGGTCATTCCGAATTCGGATGAAGAAGTTGTGGCCAAAACAAGCTTTTATTGAATACCGAAGACAATAAAGTTCGCGGACGGGTTTCATACTTTAATTCCGAAAATATCTGCTGGAATTTGAAGTTTGCAGACTGGGTTTGCGAACTTAGCAAGTGGAAAACGAGTATAAACTCCTTGGAAGGCTTAAGGGCACGTTTGGGAACGTTATTTCGTTATGTTGGATCGGGTTCTTGAACCGAACTAAATACTTGGAAACCAAGCAATTTAAACCTATAAAAAGTTATTAGGTTATGTAAAGAGATAATATATCAAATATCATATCAAAGTTCTACATCAAAACCTAGGGTTTACCCCTTTAGGAGGAAACCACCATTATTCGTCTTCTTTGTAATATGAGTAGCTAAATCCTTTGTTGATTAAGGATGAATTCAATATTTTAAGCGTGAAGCTTTATTAATAATACAAATATATTGAGAGTTTTTATCATCATCGTTTATTTTCATTATATCTAGGGTTTATGATTGATTCTTAGATTGATTTGGGTGCGCAACTAGATTAGTCTATTGATCATTCTATTGCTAGTGGAGATTAGGAGATAAGTAATAGTCGAATAACTCTCTACACAAGTACAAATCGCGAGACCTTATAGAGGGATTCTGTGGAGGAATTATGAGTGAAGACAACACCAGCAAGTAAACCTTGAGCTAAGAGTTTAACTACTGGGATTAACCTAATTCACAAATCTTAAAGCGTTCGATTGGATTACACCTTGAGTGAGCTACTACTTGGTGGTTCGGTTGAATAAAATCTGATATTGGAGAGCTTCTGTATCCATGGTAAAAGGAGTTTTGGGGATATCACTGAGCTAGCTGCTATTCTATGGTTGTTGATGAATGGTTCTTACGAACGATAGATAAGTATATTAATCCAGCTATCGCTTGGTAACGGCGAAGGATTCCTTGATCATCTCTTTTATTATTTATTTTATTTATATTTATCTTACAACCAAAACCCCCCTTTGCTATTTACTTTATCTTGCTGATCAAATAACCTATCAATTACACAGCTCTCTATGGGAACGATCTCTTACTACCGCTATATTACTAGTTAATTAGTGGGAAATATATTTATTAATTTGTTGAGCCTACGACAGCCCATACAAATTTTGGCTTTGTTTAGCTTGTTTTTATTATTTTTTTTCTTTTCTGTTTCTTGTGAGTCGCCATGTTTCCTTACAGAAATAACATGTACGTAGCACAAGATTACACATACAACAGCGTTAATCAATATGGTTTTCAATCTCAATATTTTAATAACTACCAACCATCCTATGGGTATAATCAAAACCAATATTTTGGCTATGATCAATATCCCACGGAACCTTATGGATATTCACATACATATCAACAACCTTATGACGGGTATGTAAGTGGACAATCACAAGGATGAGAGGATAGTTGTACATCTAATCGTTTATCTCTTGAACATGAACAGAAGATTAATCAGATTATGCTTTATTTAAAGGCTGGTATGTCCACATTGGAGTCACTCAATGAGAAACTAAGTGATGAGAACAATAAGCCAACTGAATCTTACTTCAATATATCTAACCAAACTCCGGATCATTTTTATGATCATTCACCTATTCAAAAAAGGGAGACTTGGTCTGGAAATAATGTGGTGAGTGAAGAAGGTATTGGTTTTCAAGAACTTCTTGACCTACTGATCCAAGAGATGACGCAACATCAACAAGGGTTAAACCAATTCATTCAAAATTTGGATGAGCACAACAAAAAGATTGAAGAATCATGCCAAGAATTTCAAAGGAATATGGAAAAGATAAATATACAAACTGCTCAACTCAATGGGAATGAGGAAGAAGTTTGACCTCAAAACCAAACCAATTCTAAAATTTCTGAGGAAGAAAACAAATATTTTGGAGATGAGCAACCTTTGGAATTTTATTATAACAATGATGAAGTTATACCAGCTCTGAATCGTAATTATGCTCATTCGCCTATTTAAAAGGAGGAGCCTTGGTATGACCGAACCATTGTTATGAACGGTGTGACATATTCAAATGCATATCAACGTTACAATGAACATCCATATTACAATTTTTTAGGCCGGTTGATTTGTAAGAAGTAGACCCGATTTTCTCTTTGTCGGAGACTCATACGGAAGACCCTTGGATTTGCACCAATGAACTAGAATTTTTTGGGGAGGATTTCGATTCCGATAACGAGATTATTGAAGAGATGGAGATTGAGAATGAAACCAAATTGATTGAAGTCGTGGAAGACAAAATTGAGCTAGATGATAATAGTTCGATAGAGGACCACGATATACTTGAGGTAAATAATTCATTACTAATTAAGAACGATGAGGAACACGTACAAGGTTTTTTTAATCCTTTGCATAATTCTATATCTATTGATCATTTTCCTCTAATCGAAGTAGCTTCTCAAAGAGTTGTTAACCCAACTTTTAAGAAAATACCTCACTTAGGATTGGAGTTGTGTGCTTCCAAAGTTTTTAACGGATTATTTTTCTCTTAAGTATCCACTAGTTGATGTATTTGATTAGAGTATTATGCAGGTTCACCAAGCTGAGGAACCTTTTGAAGTTTCCAAGTTCTATGTTCTCTATCTACTTCCGAGTGTATAAAGGACTAAGTGCGGGGGAAACTTCAATAAAGTGATAGCTTCAATATTTATATTTTATGCTAATTTTTTTGTGAAACTGTTTTTTTTTAAACTGCATATTGTTATTTTGAAGGACTACCAAATTTTCAGATTATTGGTGCACGAACGATAACAATAACGTCGGACTGACGACGTTAAACCAAGCGCTGCATGGGAGGCAACCCATCGGTTTTGTATCTCTATCCCTTTTGTTTTTAATTTTCTTAGTTTTTCATATCATATTTTCATTCCCATCTTAGATTTTACAAGTCCTATATATCTATAATGAAAGCTTTGACGAAGCTATTCTCGTCAAGAAAATTCTGACCGCGCAGTTGTCACCAAAATAGCTCTTGAGACTTCATACGGAGTCCAATTTGATTGGTTGACCCAAAATTTTAAAGAGAACAGACATAAATTTGTTTTCCAAAAAGAAAATTTGAATTTGGAGTCTGTTAAGTTTGAGGGATAGGCCTGGACATTTGAGTTTCGGTATTTTTCCAGAACTTTTTCAGATTGCATGACTGTCAGTACGGAGGCCATAAAAGTCATACCATTTATAGAAACACTGTGCCCTTTTAATACGTTATAGAAAAGACGTAGGCGGACAACTTTAGTTTAGAATGTTTTTACTAGTTCCCTACCAATTGGTACAGGTTTTGAGTTTTTCAAGGCTGTTATGTCAGAAAACAGAATTTTCGGTTTTGAACATTGAGGACAATGTTGAGTTTAAGTCTGGGGGAGCAGTTAAGCATGTTTGGATTTCATAAAATAAAATAAAATAATACTCTTTGATTTCTTGCATTCTTGAGACTTCATATTTTGGAGTTAAATATGAGCTATTTAGGATGACACTCTAAACCATTTTAGGTTGAAACAGTTCTTATAGCTATAGATTGAGTTCCATTTTTCCATTCTACAATCCTTAATAATATATGCGTTCATAATTGAATGTGAAACTAAGCTATGGTAGTCATTTGAAAGATTCATCCTCGCAATTAATCATTACTGAATCACTTTCTTTTTATTTTTGCAGTTTTATGTTTCTCTAAAGTGATTTGGTGGGATCCTGATACTGTCGTGGATGTTGTAGCAAGGTAATCATTGGTTTAGTATATAAAAGCCCCATAGAAAATTGTCTTACACTCATTAAAAGTGAGTCGGAAAAGAAAAAAAAACATATATAAGGCTCCTCTTAATTTATCGACACTAATAAATGATAGGTCCGGAATTGTGGATTAATCATGTAGTCGATGAAAATAAAACCATATCATCATTATATATCAAGTCAAAAAGACTATTGATGAGGTTCTTGACACTTGGATAGCAGTATGTGTGAAACATTGTCCATGTCCCCGTCTCCTAAATAAGTGTGGAATGCAGGATCCAAGGCAACTATCATGTACTTGCTGAAAAGGAACATGCTGAAAAATCGGGGGTCTAACAACCACACCCAATATTTCGATTAGCAATTTGTATGGACAACTCCGAGTTAATTTCTAGAGAATCAACTAGACTCAATCAATAGAAAATATCTCAAGGAGTTATTATCTCAATCTCTCAATTTGATTTACTCAAGCAAATACAATCTGCGAGTCTTAATCAAAGAGAGATAACTTGGATGGTACCAAAGACCAATATCCAAGTGTTAATCAATTTAAATCAACAACCAACAAGGTCGGATATTCTAATTGATTAAACAACGCATAACCTGTATTATTTCAATTATATAAAAATATAATGCGGAAAAGAAATAACACAAACAACAAAATTTTGTTAACGAGGAAACCGCAAATGCAGAAAAACCCGGGGCCTAGTCCAGATTTAACATACACTGTATTAAGCCACTACAGACACTATCCTACTCCAAATTAACTTCGGTCTGGACTGTAGTTGAACCCCGACCAATCTCACACTGATCCAAGGTACAGTTATGCTCCTACGCCTCTAATCCCAACATGATACTGCACACTTGATTCTCTTAGCTGATCTCACCCAAAACCAAGAGTTGTTACGACCCAAAGTTGAAGACTTTAATAAACAAATATGTCTCACACAGAAAAGTCTACAAGATAGATAAATTCGTCTCCCACGAATAAACCTATGAGTTTTGTTCCGTCTTTTGATAAATCAAGGTGAACATGAACCAATCAATAAAACCAGAATTATATTCCCGAAGAACAACTCAGCTTTATCAATCACCTCACAATAGACTTAATCGACAGTGCGAAAAAAGATATTGTGGAATCACAAATGATGAGACGGAAATGTTTGTGATTACTTTTATATCTTGCCTATTGGAGATAGAAATCTCAAGCAATAAGGAATTATACATATATGTGTTACCATAACAATGTTTATATCCTCCAATGGTTATATTGTCTAAACTCTCATTTCAATCATTCAAACATTCTTAGAGGGCGTTATATAGTTGTTATTCACAAACTATTTTTCGTCAGAGCGATTTCCAAAATGATTGAAACATAACATGACTTTCGTCACTAGGTAAAGATAAACTTGGCTAAAGCAAAATCTTTACCAACACATATTTTGAGAAATAGATAAGCGAGATATACTCAGCTCGAAATATCATATGTGTATAATCTTAGTCTATATAGTAATACGACTTTTGTCTCAAGATAGGAGATATAGTAGATAGACTTTTGAGTGATAGATAAGTTCAAGTATCCACATACCTTTTAGTCGATGAAGATCCACTGGTTCCTTGAGTAGTTCTTCGTCTTGTATGATGATCGCCATGGAGTTTTTGAGCTCAACTATACTTTCTATCCTAGTCCAAGACCGTAGACTATAAATCAAGACTATATAGTTTTGATCACTAACATTGACAAACATGCTTGAGATAGCAACGCATGCGAGTTCGGACGAGCAATGCTCTAACACATGCGCTTAGAGTATCTAATCATGTGGTCGAGTTAAATGTGTGCTTCTCTCAACTATTGCGTTATAAATAAGAATCATTTGACGACATTCATACAAGTATTGTGCGTAACATCTTTCACTTTAGTTAACATTTGCACACTTCACTTTTTCATTTCCATTTTCTTATCTATCCATGTGATTTCAGTATGCGAGTGTTGTGACAAATGTTGCAACAAGTACTATGAATATCTTAGTAGAGTTTTGCAATCAGGTTGAATGTCATACGCAAGTAATTGCTTATATGTGTTGATTAGAATGTATGTGGGATGTTTGCAGCTAAAGAACATATGTATGTTGATTATCTTATTAGCTACTACTTTGTGTCTATCCTTAGTGGTTATTCCTATGCGAGAGATTGGAGTAGGTTTTGTGGGTATACCTCTTGTAAGCCCTCACGAGACTATAACTCGTCCACTAGGAACACCTTGGGGTTTAAAGGCTTGTTATACATGCTAAGTGTAATCGTTTTCTCAACGAGATGGAGTTGTTGTATTTAGGATTAGTTTTATTTAGTTTGCTCGAGGACTAGCAAAGGCTAAGTGTGGGGGAATTTTATAAGTGCATAATTCATATGATTTTAGTGTCAATTCCATACTTGCTTTAGCTATTATTCATGTATATTTTCGAATTATTACTATTGTTTTCTCTTATTTGAATCTAATAGGTGAATCATCCAAAAAGGATCTACAAAGTACTGAAAAGAGCTAGGAAGATAAGTATTCCAAGTATCCAAGCGCCTAAGTCCAAGAGAAGTGGAACAAAAACGACGAAAAGGAGCAAAACGCTCAAAATCAAGACACAGGCCAAAGACCGATCTTAACTCATTCAAATCATGGATTTCCTATCACCATCTTGAATAGAATTGAAAGATAAAAATAATGCAAAAATAATTAGGTCATTCCGAGTTCGGATGAAGAAGTTGTGGCCAAAACAAGCTTTTATTGAATACCGAAGACAATAAAGTTCGCGGACGGGTTTCATACTTTAATTCCGAAAATATCTGATGGAATTTGAAGTTTGCAGACTGGGTTTGCGAACTTAGCAAGTGGAAAATGTGTATAAACTTCTTGGAAGGCTTAAGGGCACGTTTGGGAACGTTATTTCGTTATGTTGGGTCGGGTTCTTGAACCTAACTAAATACTTGGAAACCAAGCAATGTAAACCTATAAAAAGTTATTAGGTTATGTAAAGAGATAATATATCAAATCTCATATCACAAGTTCTACATCAAAACCTAGGGTTTATCCCTTTAGGGGGAAACCACGATTATTCGTCTTCTTTGTAATATGAGTAGCTAAATCCTTTGTTGATTAAGGATGAATTTAATGTTCTAAGCGTGAAGCTTTATTAATAATACAAATATATTGAGAGTTTTTTATCATCATCGTTTATTTTATCTTGAGTGAGCTACTACTTGGTGGTTCGGTTGAATAGAATCTGATATTGGAGAGCTTCCGTATCCATGGTAAAAGGAGTTTTGGGGATAGCACTGAGCTAGCTGCTATTCCACGGTTGTTGATGAATGGTTCTTACGAACGATAGATAAGTATATTAATCCATCTATCGCTTGGTAACGGCGAAGGATTCCTTTATCATCTCTTTTATTATTTATTTTATTTATATTTATCTTACAACCAAAACCCCCCTTTGATATTTACTTTATCTTGCTGATCAAATAACCTATCAATTACACAGATCTCTGTGGGAACGATCTCTTACTACCGCTATATTACCAGTTAATTAGTGGGAAATATATTTATTAATTTGTTGAGCCTACAAAAACCCATACAAATTTTGGCTTTGTTTAGCTTGTTTTTATTTTTGTTTTTAGATTTTTGTTTTGCTTTTCTGTTTCTTGTGAGTCGTCATGTTTCCTTACAGAAATAACATGTACGGAGCACAAGATTACACATGCAACAGCGTTAATCAATATGGTTTTCAATCTCAATATTTTAATAATTACCAACCATACTATGGGTATAATCAAAACCAATCTTTTGGCTATGATCAATATCCCACGGAACCTTATGGATATTCACATACATATCAACAACCTTATGACGGGTATGTAAGTGGACAATCACAAGGATGGGAGGATAGTTGTACATCTAATCGTTTATCTCTTGAACATGAATAGAAGATTGATCAGATTATGATTTATTTAAAGGCTGGTATGTCCACATTGGAGTCACCCAATGAGAAACTAAGTGAGGATAACAATAAGCCAACTGAATCTTACTTCAATATATCTAACCAAACTCCTGATCATTTTTATGATCATTCACCTATTCAAAAAAGGTTTGCCTAAAACTAGGTTTGGCGTAAAAAAAAAAAGGGGGGGGAGGGCACGGAAGCACTTACCTTGCTGACGGACGGCGAACTCCGACGGTGACGGCGGCAAAGAGCTCCGACGGTGGCGACGACGGCGTGTTCGGCAGTAGTAGGAGCAGAGAGCGACGGGAGCTGAACAAAAATAAATAAATAAAAGAAAGGGAGGTCGGCTCCCCTTTTATAAACAAAAAATTGGAAGAATCCCAATAGGACAAGGATTCCTCTTTTGATTGAACTCCTTTTTTGTTTCAAACACCCAAGGGAGGAAACCGGTCCCACCCAAGACTCCATGCTTGCAACAACATTCTCACATGCGCGATTAATAGCGGACGATCAAGGATTTCCGGGTAAGCTCACCTCATCTTGTTTTCCTCCCATGTATTTGTCACCATCTCATGCCTACACTACAATAGTGTAACCATCGTGTGCTAGGCAGGGGACTTAATGTTGATGGTGGATTTTAGTTCAGGGCTAAAGTTGTAAAACCAATTTTTCGTGTAACCATCCTGCAGAGGATGAGATTATTTTATAAGTGATGAATACTTCTTCACTTTACTAATTCACCTAGAATAGAGCATGTAGCAACAATCCCCCGAATATTCTGTGAATTTTAGCATTATTGATTAATGCATAAAACGCCTTGTATTTCCTGTGTTGTTTCCTAGCAGGACTCTTATTGTTGGTGCGGCATGATGAATGATTGTTACTCGCAGCAGAGTAGCATGAATATCCAAGTACCAACAGTAAGGCATGCACGAAATGCACGTACAGGCTATAACTCTCGGTATGTTATACTAGCCTGATTAAGCATGTAACTCTCGGTGTGTTATACTAGCCCGATTGAGCATATAACTCTCGGTGTGTTATACTAGCCCGATTGAGCATCTAGACTGTCCATAGCAGTCTAGAAACGATCACAATCATCCAACTTCATCAACATGATTGGATGGTCCAGATCGAATCCAATACCCCCAAGCAGGTATTGGAACATTCATTGCCGACCCAATGCGGATCCCGCATGGTCGGCCTCCCCAAAAGGGGTGGCAAAGCTTTCCAAACCGTCCAAACCAAGCGAAATGGACAAGAAACCCTAAATTAGGGTTAGCAACACATTACATGTGCTGCAAAATGATCTCAACCATCCATCTTCGCAGGCATAGATGGAGGGTGTAGATGTAGATTCAAAGGGCCCAGAGCATATCAACACAATCACCGTGGGCCCACATACACACATGAACAATTGGTTAGGACCAACCATGTTTGGTTTTCCCAATTCGTACGTGCAAAACAATGCATGAAGCACAGCCGGCTAAAACCCTAATTAGGGTTTGTATCGATCACGAGCGTCCGTTTTCTCCTGATCGAATGTAGGGCTTAGGACACAATGAGCAGGTCCAGTGAGCATCAACATGATCAACGTGGAACCATCTATCTCCTCACCCGACCGACCAAGGCATACCATGCCTGGTTTCTCCAAAGCGCACGCTCAAACTAGCGTGGTCACGCTTCCCAAATCACAAACTGATCTCGACCTCTCAGTTTCGTCAGACAAATTGAGTGTCTTAGATCACGTTTCCATGGGACAGTCAGGTATAGGCGTGAATACCAGCCTACCACCTACACGCCTGAGATCGACCAAGCTTGGTCGTCTCGAAATGCGTACCTTGAAGGTGGCATACCGCGCCCCTTTAAGAATCCTTTGTGGAATAAGATTTTTGTCGCAAATCGATCTCAGCCACTCAACTTCACCGGTAAGTTCGAGTGGCCTAGATCAAACCTTCGTGGGACAGTGAAGCATGGGCATGAACATCAGCATATCGTCTACACGCATTCCTGATCGGTTCTCCATGAAACGCCTCCCATGCTTGGATTCGACCAAGATGAAGGAGTACACTCGCGCACCTCCTAAACCCTAATCCGAGGGTCGCAAATGTGGGTCTCAAGTCATCTCGTTCGTCCAACTTCGCCAGCTCGGACGGACGGCCTAGGATAAGAGTTAGGAGACCAGTGAAGTATCACTGTGATCACCGTCTGCCACTCTACCACACCATGTGGTCGACCAAGGGAGGATTTTCTAGTGCAGCCTCCAAACCCTCACGTGAAGTAGGCAGGGCATGGTGCTCAACAGCGATGCTTCATATATGCCGAATACATTCGATGTGTAACATGCATAGAATACACACGATACTTTACAAGTATCGACTTCCTAAATAATTTAGTTATTTAACTAGCATTACATGCTACCTTCTGTGGGTCCCACGATCCACACACTCGAGACATCAATCATGTTACATACTTGGGTATTGGTCTGGCGGTTTACAGCGTGCAGCGTGAAATGCGCCATCACAAGAACGTGTCAGGAAGACATGGAAGGTTAGTGATGATATGAGAAGTGGGAAAGATTGATCGTGTGACACTAACACACAAATCCACTACTCCATCACTCCACTTCCTCCACTTCCCACGAGAGACGTGAATAAGGCTCAAATGACTTGTATAAATAGGTTCTCCTCCCTATTTCCAAAACAGAACAGAGCACAACACAGAAACCAAGTGTTAATACGAGACGTATTCAAACACCCAGAGCTTGCTTGCATTATTCATAAGACTGCTTACCTGTCTGTTACAAGTCATAAACAAGCCTACACTTTCATAATCTCAACACCTTCTTCGCTTCTCTCCCTAAGATCAACCCCATCTCCTTCACTTTGTAACCGAAACAAGTCTGGAACGGCCATTTCTTGGTTTAATCCAGAATTGTATATATTGATCTCTCGAATCAAAAACACTCACCGCGCAATGCATTTGTTTAGGGTTTAGATTCATTCCTCATCTACACACCCCAAATTACCAAATCCGGCAGGAATAGTTTTCACCCATAAACAATTGGCGACCACAGTGGGAGATTAATCTCTCGGATGCAATATCGATTTTCAAATTTCTAATTTCATTCTTCAATTCCGATTTCAAGATGGTGGAACTTAGGTCTGGATCAGCAATCAACCTTGAAGGAGCTAGCACCGACAACACTCTTGGTATTGATGCCCCTATCAGTGGAGCTGCTGTGCAGAACGTGATCAGTACATCTCGTGGAGATGTTTCCTCTACCACTAACACCAGTGGAGCGGGGGATATTCCAGTAGGCACGATACCTCCCAACACTAGAGCCAGAGAAGCCGCAAATCCCGGTATTTCTTCAAGTGTAACGCCTCCGGTCGTCACCAGGGAAACCGCTACTCCTCCATCAAGATGAGGGGATGGAGGAACAATAGGAGGATAACCCTCTATCACCATGGTGGACTTGATAGAAAGACGGGAAGTTCTTGCTAGAGCCCAAACAGATATGGATGCGACTCATAAAGAGGTACTTACTTTTCTCAAAACCCTAACCGAACGATTTCCGCAGGGGCCATAACAACCCCTAGAGCCAACAAGGAACGTGTTTGATGCACCCGGGTAGGCACTTCAATGGCGCATAACCACATGGATTAAGAAACTCGTGACACTCCTGAACGCCCAAGGGAAAGAGGCCAACCATCCAACTTCATTACGCGTGAGGACCTGGAGCGACTCTTCCGAAGCCGGGGCAAAGGAAATATGGAGGACATGCACCAACACTATCCTCCATACCCTCAAGATGTGTAACGAATTCCTGTCCCAAGGGGATATGTCTCTCCTCAATTCTCCCTTTATGATGGTACTGGTAACGCTCGAGAACATGTATCTCGATTTTTGGAATCTTTAGGAGAACACGAATACAATCTTGTTCTCCGCCTGAAAGAGTTCTCGAAGACACTTACCGTAAGAGCATACACTTGGTACAACAGTCTCGCACCTAACAGTATATCCAATTGGAGTGAGATGGTCGACGCTTCTACATGAAGTATTTCTTCATGTAAGAACAGGTCACCTTTTCAGATTTGGGAAGAATCTATCAACGGAGCAACGAACATCCGAACGACTTTGTCAAGAGGTTCAGAACTCAGGCATTGGACTGTCATGATCCGAATGTCACCGAATGCCAGTTAGTGGAGCTATGTATTAACGGAATGATTCCCATATACCGTGCTTTGTTAGAGAACTTGGGCTTTCAAACATTTTCTGAGCTACATGAAGCTGCTAAACGATCGGCCACAACAGCCCCAACGTTATTGGAGAGAACTAAGATCGTCCGAAATGAAGATGCGCGCGACAGCCGAGGAAGCAGGCGTCTCATCAATAAACAATACAACACCGGCCCTTCTGTGAGTGTGGTAGGCGAAGGAGGGAAGAGGAAAGCGTCAGCAATAGAACAACCTCCTAAGCGTGCAGCGTCAGCGCATACGACTTCGTCTCGAAAGAGAGCAGACAAAACTCATGTGCAAGACTCCGGAGACACAGTTCCAAATTTTCCCTTTCCTATGAATGAAGCCATAGAACTCCTGAAAGCATGGATTCAAGATGACGCGATCAATCTACCACCTATCAGACGCCCACCGACCGAGGACGAGATGACAAATCCCAAGTACTGCTGCTACCATAGGTTTGTACATCACCCGACCAAGGACTGCAACAAGTTGAAACAAATTTTCAGAGAAAAGGTGGAAGCAGGAGAACCCCAGTTAGGAAACGAGGGCGTTCATAGGGACCCTCTTCCCATTAGAAGCTGCATGATCTCGGGGGATTCTGTCCGCAAGACTGTACAAACCATGATGGAACGTTTGTGTGAAATCTTGTATCTCTCAAAGGGACAACGTCAAGACATGTTCACAGCCCTCAACCATGTTGTGTCAGGGAGGCGTTTGTATCCTGAAAAGGAAGCAGTCTCGAGGCCACGGTCTTTCCTTGAAGACACGACCAGCAAAGGAGACTGGGGACTCTTGACCATCACTCATTTGAAAGATGTCGAGTTCGATAGCACATTGATTGACGCAGCCTCCGAGTTCAACATCATCACTGTCAAGACTCTGAGAGCCGCAAGGATTTCAAAACAAGAAGCTACTCGCATCCCAACCATGATTAGGAGCTCAGAAGGAGAATTCAGGGATGCCTATGGATACATTGACCTCGAAGTTAAGATCGGTGATACTCTAACACATGCTAAATTTTACATAGTGAAAGAGTATCTGAATTACAACATGATCCTGGGACGCCCATGGATACACAAAAACAAGGCAGGACTAGGAGTGAGTCCTTTGCCGATTTCAGTACCTGAAAGAATCTCCAACAAGCCGTAGAATCCTAAAGACTATTTATTGCCTTTTCAACACCTTGAAAATGTGACGCAGCTTCTTGAAGAAAGCCCGAATTCATACCTTAAAAGGTCCGAGCCCATGTAAGTCTCATCGAACAACCTTTTTACAAACGATAAAGCATTTTCCTGTTGAGGCTCGGGGACTTATTTCAATCAACAACCTAACCACCATTAAGAGATGTGAGTGGGGTGCTGGTCCTTTCAAACATTTTTCTAAGAGCTTGGAAGCAGTCAGAGACAACGTGTCCCAGAAGCAAGATAATGTGCCAAGTTCAAATCCGTTTCAAATTGGAGATATGGTAGCAAAGAGGACCACGTTTCAAGTTGGAAACGTGGAGGTGAGAATGACTGACCAATATGATTCGTCGGTGACAAAGGAAGATGAACCATATTTGGTAGCGGATGTCATCCTAGGAGGCTACTGCAAGATCATCAACGCTGACAAGCTTGATGGCATGACGATCCACTCACGATGGCTTAAACCCTACAGTACCTAGAAACGTTGTGCTACTTTTCCTCTCCAACGTTCTCCGTAATGATTCCTCCAGCATTCCTCCAATAATTTCCCTTTCCTTATTATTTTGTAATTCCTTCAAAAATGATTGCAATACTTGCATTCATAATTATTAGCTTTCCAATTTCTCAATTAATCAAAGTATTTTTTTTTTTAGAGATTTTACCCTTGGGCATGACACAAAGATCTAGGTTCAACCTGAGTCATCATTACCCATCAGATTAAACCAGAGAACCTTAAAAGAAAAACATTTCACACCTTTCGAGAAACGTTGGAGGAATAAAATGTATACAAAGGAAAAAGTAAAGCATCTTGAACAGTTTGTCCCAACTTACATCAGGAGGGCGCATAAGAACTTACGCCAGGAGAGTGCGGACATGTCCGTGGTATTTTATTATGGCATTACTTATCTTCTCACAAGGATCACATACAATCATATGAAGGCACAACCACTATGAAGCAGTCTTAATAAAGGATTTACCTCAAAAATAAGAAACTTGTTCAAACAAGTAAACAGAAATAAGCAAAACCTTGAACTCATCCGTCAATGAGTACACGGAGAAAAGTGTTCACAAGATCACGTGAAAATACTCAAAAAAGAAGAAAAAAGAAATAACAGGAAGATTCAGTCATCAAAGGTCGACCGTGTCTTCTCCACCATTGAAGTCTGCCTCAACGTCATCACATGCCGCAACTGCTTTTTCCTATGGGTCTGACTCAGCCTCCACTTCAGGTATTTCTGCAATCACGTTCTCCACGATGTCCCTAGTAGGGGCAGCTTCCATATCTTCCTCAAGAGCTGCTGCAACATTGGAGATCGCGCTGACAACTTTTTGGAGCTCGGGCTCGTCCATATCAGAATCAAGAATGATCACACCATTGCGGATCGGATAATCACCCATATCTTCCCGTGGAGGCCGTTCATGTTCAACTCTTCGCCTTTTCAGCCATGCAGCAAATTTCTTAGCTCTTACACTTACCGGTGGTTGCGACGCTTCCTCGAGCCTCCATTTTTCTTCCATGTCGATTAAAGGCAAAAGATCACGAACGCGTTCTCGAGCAACACGAAGGTACAGAATTGGCATGCCCCATATGGCACGATCAACTTTGATAAGCGGGACATTAATTTTAGCCATCACCTCCTCGAACAGACCATCAGTCTCGGGCTTATTCACTTCGAAGCTTCTTTCAGGAGAGATACCAGAGCAGTCCTTGCCAGCAGCCTCCATCCTGCAAAAAGGATCTATGATTATATTAAAAAAAGTCATCACCAAGAAGATCAAGTTATACAATGGATGTCGAGCAATACCTGAAAAAAGAAAGAAACAATTCTGCAATGAGAAGACTCGTCGTCTTCTTTATATTTCATGAGTTAACAAGATCCCAGAGAAAAGAGGAGTCTTCACTTACCGTCTGTAAAGGCTACAAACGCGGGATAACAATCAGTGGATATTTATCGAATATTTGAAGAAACGCATCCAATCCAAGAAACATGCCAAATTATATCCCGAGGACTTAATCATGATCGGCTACGAGCACGTAGCGGGCCCATATTCGAACAAAGCGGGCAAGGCTGGTATCAGATTCAAGCAAGGCCAATATTAGGTCACGTCACCAAATCGCGACAGTCATGCAGGCATTGGGCCACATCAGCAAGCGGGACCAGTCAAGACCACGAAACCGGTATTAGTCAAAGCCACAAGAAGGGTATAAGGTCGATGTTTGAGCAGGACGGAACCCACATTTAATCAAACATGCATAACGATCATGTATTCATTCACACGTATCATAACACGATTTTTCTATATTCATGGGACTCGTGTCTACGAAATTCAAGCCAGTAATGACTTCCCCAAAGAACAAAAGAGGTTTTCCTAAAACTAGGTTTGGCGTAAACAATAAAGGGGGGGGGGGCACGGAAGTACTTACCTTGCTGACGGACGGCGAACTCCGACGGTGACGGCGGCAAAGAGCTCCGGCGGTGGCGACGGCGGCGTGTTTGGCAGCAGTAGGAGCAGTGAGCGACGGGAGCTGAACAAAAATAAATAAACAAAATAAAGGGAGGGAGGTCGGCTCCCCTTTTATAAACAAAAAATTTGAAGAATCCCAATAGGACAAGGATTCCTCTTTTGATTGAACTCCTTTTTTGTTTCAAACACCCAAGGAAGGAAACCGGTCCCACTCAAGACTCCATGCTTGCAAAAATATGTTCACATGCGCGATTAATAGCGGACGATCAAGGTTTTCCGGGTAGGCTCCCCTCATCTCGTTTTCCTCCCATGTATTTGTCACCATCTCATGCCTACCCTACAATAGTGTATCCATCATGTGCTAGGCAGGGGACTTAATGTTGATGGTGGACTTTAGTTCAGGGCTAAAGTTGTAAAACCAATTTTTTGTGTAACCATCCTGCAGAGGATGAGATTATTTTATAAGTGATGAATACTTCTTCAGTTTACTAATTCACCTAGAATGGAGCATGTAGCAACAATCCCCCGAATATTCTGTGAATTTTAGCATTATTGATTAATGCATAAAAAGCCTTGTATTTCCTGTGTTGTTCCTAGCAGGACTCTTATTGTTGGTGCGGCATGATGATTGATTGTTACTCGCAGCGGAGTAGCATGAATATCCAAGTACCAACAGTAAGGCATGCACAAAATTCCCGTACAGGCTATAACTCTCGGTGTGTTATACTATCCCGATTGAGCATGTAACTCTCGGTGTGTTATACTAGCCCGGTTGAGCATATAACTCTCGGTGTGTTATACTAGCCCGATTGAGCATCTAGACTTTCCATAGTAGTCTAAAAACGATCACGATCATCCAAATTCACCAGCATGATTGGATGGTCCAGATCGA
The DNA here is from genome assembly GCA_023529315.1 of Papaver bracteatum. Classification (NCBI taxonomy): domain Eukaryota; kingdom Viridiplantae; phylum Streptophyta; class Magnoliopsida; order Ranunculales; family Papaveraceae; genus Papaver; species Papaver bracteatum. The sequence continues at coordinate 3,895,532 of JAJJWX010001246.1, forward strand.
ATCCAATACCCCCAACCAGGTATTGGAACATTCACTGCCGACCCAATGCGGACCCCGCATGGTCGGCCTCCCCAAAAGGGGTGGCAAAGCTTGCCAAATCGTCCAAACCAAGCGGAATGGACAAGAAACCCTAAATTAGGGTTTGCAACACATTACATGTGCCGCAAAACGATCTCAACCATCCATCTTCGCAGGAATAGATGGAGGGTGTATATGTAGATTCAAAGGGCCCAGAGCATATCAACACAATCACCGTGGGCCCTCCTACATACATGAACAATCGGTCATGACCAACCATGTTTGGTTGTCCCAATTCGTGCGTGCAAAATAATGCATGAAGCACGGCCTGCCAAAACCCTAATTAGGGTTTGTATCGATCACGAGCGTCCATTTTCTCCTGATCGAATGTAGGGCTTAGGACACAATGAGCAGGTCAGTGAGCAGGTCAGTGAGCATCAACATGATCAACGTGTAACCATCTATCTCCTCACCCGACTGACCAAGGCATACCATGTCTGGTTTCTCCAAAGCGCACGCCCAAACTAGCGTGGTCATGCTTCCAAAATCAAAAACTGATCTCGACCGCTCAATTTCGCCAGACAAATTGAGTGGCTTAGATCACGTTTCCATGGGACAGTCAGGTATAGGCGTGAATACCAGCCTACCACCTACACGCCGGACCAAACGGCCGAGACCGACCAAGCTTGGTCGTCTCGAAACGCGCGCCTTAAAGGTGGCATACCGCACCCCTTTAAGAATCCTTTGCGGCATAGGATTTCTGTCGCAAATCGATCTCAGCCACTCAAATTTACCGGTAAATTTGAGTGGCCTAGATAAAACCTTCGTGGGACAGTGAAACATGGGCATGGACATCAGCATATCGTCTACACGCATGCCTGATCGGTTCTCCATGAAATGCCTCCCAAGCTTGGATTCGACCAAGCTGAAGGAGTACACTTACGCACCCCCTAAACCCTAATCCGGGGGTCGCAGATGTGGGTCGCAAGTCATCTCGTCCGTCCAACTTTGCCAGCTCGGACGGACGACCTAGGATAAGAGTTAGGCGACCAGTAAAGTATCACCGTGATAACCGTCGGCCACTCTACCACACCATGTGGTCGGCCAAGGGAGGATTTTCTAGTGCATCCTCCAAACCCTCACGTGAAGTAGGCAGGGCATGGTGCTCAACAACGATGCTTCATATATGTTGAATACATTCGATGCGTAACATGCATAGAATACACATGATACTTTACAAGTATTGACTTCCTGAATAACTTAGTTATTTAACAAGCATTACATGATACCTTCTGTGGGTCCCATGATCCACACACTCGAGACATCAATCATGTAACAAACTGAGGGATACATACTGGGGTATTGGTCTGGCGGTTTACAGCATGCAGAGTGCAACGCGCCATCACAAGAACGTGTCAGGAAGACATGGACGGTTAGTGATGATATGAGAAGTAGGCAAGATTGATCGTGTGACACTAACACACAACTCCACTATTCCATTACTCCACTTCCTCCACTTCCCATGAGAGACGTGAATAAGGCTCAAATAACTTGTATAAATAGGTTCTCCTCCCTATTTCCAAAACAGAACAGAGCACAACACAGAAACCAAGTGTTAATACGAGACTATTCAAACACCCAGAGCCTGCTTGCATTATTCGTAAGCTTGCTTACCTGTTTGTTACAAGTCATAAACAAGCCTACACTTTCATAATATCAACACCTTCTTCACTTCCCTCCCTAAGGTCAACCCCATCTCCTTCACTTTGTAACTGAAACAAGGCTGGAACGACCATTTCTTGGTTTATTCCAGAATTCTATAGATTGATCTCTCGAATCAAAAGCACTCACCGCGCAGTGCATTTGTTTAGGGTTTAGATTCATTCCTCATCCACACACCCCAAATTACAAAATCCGGCAGGAATATTTTTCACCCATAAATAAGCGGTAATCAATATGGTTTTCAATCTCAATATTTTAAGAACTACTAACCATCCTATGGGTATATAATCAAAACCAATCTTTTGGCTATGATCACTATCCCACGGAACCTTATGGATATTCACATACATATCAACAACCTTATGACGGGTATGTAAGTGGACAATCACAATGATGGGAGGATAGTTGTACATATAATCATTTATCTCCTGAACATGAACAGAAGATTGATCAGATTATGCTTTATTTAAAGGCTGTTATGTCCACATTGGAGTCACTCAATGATCAACTAAGTGAGGAGAACAATAATCCAACTAAATCTTACTTCAATATATCTAACCAAACTCCTGATCATTTTTATGATCATTCACTTATTCAAAAAAGGGAGACTTGGTCTGGAAATAATGTGGTGAGTGAAGGTATTGGTTTTGAAGAACATCTTGACCTACTGATCCAAGAGATGATGCAACATCAATAAGGGTTGGACAAATTCATTCAAAATTTGGATGAGCACAACAAAAAGATTGAAGAATCATGCCATGAATTTCAAAGTAATATAGAAAAGATAAAGATACAAACTGCTCAACTCAATGGGAATGAGGAAGAAGTTTGGCCTCAAAACCAAACCAATTCTGTAATTTCTGAGGACGAAAACAAATATTTTGGAGATGAGAAACCTTTGGAATTTTCTTATAACAGTGATGAAGTTATACCAGCTCTGAATCGTAATTATGCTCATTCGCCTATTCAAAAGGAGGAGCCTTGGTATGACCGAACCATTATTATGAACGGTGTGACATATTCAAATGCATATCAACGTTACAATGAACATCCATATTACAATGTTTTTAGGCCGGTTGATTTGCAAGAAGTAGACCCGATTTTATCTTTGTCGGAGACTCATACGGAAGACCCTTGGATTTGCACCAATGAACTAGAATTTTTTGGGGAGGATTCCGATTCTGATAACGAGATTATTGAAGAGATGGAGATTGAGAATGAAACCAAATTGATTGAAGTCATGGAAGACCCAATTGATCTAGATGGTAATAGTTCGATAGAGGACCACGATATACTTGAGGTAAATAATTCATTGCTAAATAAAAATGATGAGGATCACGTACAAGGTCTGTCTAATCCTTTGCATAATTCTATATCTATTGATTATTTTCCTCTAATCGAAGTAGATTCTCAAAGAGTTATTAACCGAACTTTTAAGAAAATGCCTCACTTAGGATTGGAGTTGCATGCTTCCAAAGTTTTAATGGATTATTTTTCTCTTAAGTATCTACCAGTTGATGTATTTGATTCGAGTATTGTGCAGTTTCACCAAGCTGAGGAACCTTTTGAAGTTTCCAAATTCTATGTTCTCTATCTACTTCCGAGTGTATAAAGGACTAAGTGCGGGGGAAACTTCAATAAAGTGATAGATTCAATATTTATATTTTGTACTAATATTTTTGTGAAGATGTTATTTGAAATGCAGATTGTTATTTGGAAGGACTACCAAATTTTCAGATTATTGGTGTACGAACGATAACAATAACATCGGACTGACGACGTTAAACCAAGCGATGCGTGGGAGGCAACCCATCGGTTTTGTATCTCTATCCCTTTTGTTTTTAATTTTCTTAGTTTTTCATATCATATTTTCATTCCCATCTTAGATTTTACAGTCCTATATATCTATAATGAAAGCTTTGACGAAGCTATTCTCGTCAAGAAAATTCTGACCGCGCAGTTGTCACCAAAATATCTCTTGAGACTTCATACGGAGTCCAATTTGAGTGGTTGACCCGAAATTTTAAAGAGAACAGACATAAATTTGTTTCCAAAAAGAAAATCTGAATTTGGAGTCTGTTAACTTTGAGCTATATGCCTGGACATTTGAGTTTCGGTATTTTTCCAGAACATTTTCAGATCGAATGACTGTCAGTACGGAGGCCATAAAAGTCATACCATTTATCGAAACATTGTGCCCTTTAGATACGTTATAGAAAAGTCGTAGGTGAATAACTTTTGTTTAGAATATTTTTCCTAGTTCCCTATCCATTGGTACATTTTTTGAGTTTTTCAAGGCTGTTATGTTAGAAAACAGAATTTTCGGTTTTGAACATTGAGGACAATGTTGAGTTTAAGTCTGGGGGAGCAGTTAAGCATGTTTGGATTTCATAAAATAAAATAAAATAAAATAAAATAAAATAATACTCTTTGATTTCTTGCATTCTTGAGACTTCATATTTTGGAGTTAATTTTGAGCTATTTAGGATGACACTCTAAACCATTTTAGGTTGAAACAGTTCTTACAGCTATAGATTGAGTTCCATTTTGCCATTCTACAATCCTTAATAATATATGCATTCATAATTGAATGCGAAAGTAAGCTATGGCAGTCATTTGAATGATTCATCCTCGCAATTAATCATTACTGAATCACTTTCTTTTTATTTTTGCAGTTTCATGTTTCTCTAAAGTGATTTGGTGGGATCCTGATACTGTCGTGGATGTTGTAGCAACGTAATCATTGGTTGAGTATATAAAATCCCCATAGAAAATTGTCTTACACTCATTAAGAGTGATCCAGAAAAGAAAAAAAACATATATAAGGCTCCTCTTAATTTATCGACACTAATAAATGATAGGTCCGGAATTGCGGATTAATCATGTAGTCGATGAAAATAAAAACCATATCATCATTATATATCAAGTCAAAAAGACTATTGATGAGGTTCTTGAAACTTGGATAGCAGTATGTGTGAAACGTTGTCCCTGTCTCCGTCGCCTAAATAAGCGTGGAATGCAGGATCCATGGAAACTATCATGTACTTGTTGAAAAGGAACATGCTGAAAAAGAGGGGGTCTAACAACCAAACCCAATATTTCGATTAACAATTTGTATGGACAACTCCGAGTTACTTTCTAGAGAATCAACTAGACTCAATCAATAGAAAATATCTCAAGGAGTTATTATCTCAATCTCTCAATTTGATTTACTCAAGCAAATACAATCTGCGAGTCAGAGATAACTTGGATGGTACCAAATACCAATATCTAAGTGGTAATCAATTTAAATCAACAACCAATAAGGTCGGATACTCTAATTGATTGAACAACGCATAACCTGTATTATTTCAATTATATAAAAATATAATGCAGAAAAGAAATAACACAGACACCAAAATTTTGTTAACGAGGAAACCGCAAATGCAGAAAAACCCCGGGACCTTGTCCAGATTAAACATACACTGTATTAAGCCACCACAACCACTAGCCTACTCCAAATTAACTTCGGTCTGGACTGTAGTTGAACCCCAACCAATCTCACACTGATACAAGGTACAGTTATGCTCCTACGCCTCTGATCCCAGCAGGATACTGCGCACTTGATTCTCTTAGCTGATCTCACCCATAACCAAGAGTTGTTACGACCCAAAGTCGAAGACTTTAATAAACAAATCTATCTCACACAGAAAAGTCTACAAGAAAGATAAATCCGTCTCCCATGAATAAACCTATGAGTTTTATTCCGTCTTTTGATAAATCAAGGTGAACAGGAACTAATCAATAAAACCAGACTTATATTCCCGAATAACAGCTCAGTTTTATCAATCACCTCACAATAGTCTTAATCGACACAGCAAAAAAAGTATTGTGGAATCACAAACGATGAGACGAAGATGTTTGTGATTACTTTTATATCTTGCCTATCGGAGATAGAAATCTCAAGCCAATTATTACAATTGTACTCGTACGATAGAAACAACAAGATCAGATCACACAACTACAAGAAAAGTAGTATCGGTCTGGATTCACAATCCCAATGAAGTCTTTAAGTCGTTAACCTGATTTTAGAAGAAGAAAACCAAAGGTTAAAGGAGAATCGACTCTAGCTTAGCACAACTAATATCACACCGAATATGTGGGGATTAGGTTTCCTAGTTGCTAGAGTTCTCCCTTATATAGTCTTTCAAATCAGGGTTTCAATGTTAGCTTAGTAATAAAGCATTCAATATTCACCGTTAGATGAAAACCTGATTAGATACAAGATAATACTTATCAACTGTTATATCGAAAACATAGCTTGTTATACACACATGTACTTGACGATTTTGGGTTTGTGTAACCGTACCCAAACTTGTACATTAGTTGGTTCCACACTAGTTAACCCCAAATGGTTAGCCAAATGATAACTTTCATATCAACCATATTCTTCTTCACCATAACTAGTCCAAATGACTCAAATGAACTAGTTAGAGAGTTGTTCAATTGCTATGAGATCTTATGTACTACACTAGACATAATTGAAGCAAAAACGATGTGATTCACTCGAATCAATTGATGAACTATAAAGACACGGGTTCTTGAACCGAACTAAATACTTGGAAACCAAGCAATGTAAACCTATAAAAAGTTATTAGGTTATGTAAAGAGATAATATATCAAATCTCATATCACAAGTTCTACATCAAAACCTAGGGTTTACCCCTTTAGGGGGAAACCATCATTATTCGTCTTCTTTGTAATATGAGTAGCTAAATCCTTTGTAGATTAAGGATGAATTCAATGTTCTAAGCGCGAAGCTTTATTAATAATACAAATATATTGAGATTTTTTATCATCATCATTTGTTTTCATTATATCTAGGGTTTATGATTGATTCTTAGATTGATTTGGGTGCGCAACTAGATTAGTCTATTGATCATTCTATTGCTAGTGGAGATTAGGAGATAAGTAATCGTCGAATATCTCTCTACACAAGTAGAAATCGCGAGACCTTATAGAGGGATTCTGTGGAGAAATTGTGAGTGAAGACAACACCAGCAAGTAAACCTTGATCTAAGAGTTTAACTACTGGGATTAACCTAATTCACAAATCTTAAAGCGTTCGATTGGATTACACCTTGAGTGAGCTACTACTTGGTGGTTCGGTTGAGTAGAATCTGATATTGGAGAGCTTCCGTATCCATGGTAAAAGGAGTTTTGGGGATAGCACTGAGCTAGCTGCTATTCCACTGTTGTTGATGAATAGTTCTTACGAACGATAGATAAGTATATTAATCCAGCTATCTCTTGGTAACGGCGAAGGATTCCTTGATCATCTCTTTTCTTATTTATTTTCTTTATATTTATCTTACAACCAAAACCCCCCTTTGCTATTTAATTTATCTTGCTGATCAAATAACCTATCAATTACACAGCTCTCTATGGGAACGATCTCTTACTACCGCTATATTACCAATTAATTAGTGGTAATATATTTATTAATTTTTTGATCCTACGACAGCCCATACAAGTTCCAAAAGCCCTTTCAACATCTTCTCTTCGCTTGTTGATATCTATTGAACATTGTATTAGCATGTTGATTTGGAATAAGAATTTTGAATGACTACATGATACATGACAATCGGGGATATATATTATCCACCAAGAAATAACCCATGTTTTAGTTGTGGCCATTGATACGGTAATTACAAGGAGTTTCTAAACTATCAACCATCTTATCAAAAAGTGGTGATTGAGTCAAGACGTTCAAGTTGTTTTTAGACTCTGGCGTTCCAAAGAAACCATGCCAAAGCCACCGATCATATGATGCCTCAACTTTTAAGACCATGGTGTTTTTTTTTCATGTCCTTGGAATGTACCTTCCCATGCTGTTGGACAATTCTTACACGAAAAATTCATACAATCAACACTCCCACGCATCCCAGGAAATCCTATAGCCGTATTTTCCGTCAATAATATTACAGTGTCTTCTCTTGTAGGAAGTCACATATACCTTGGTCCAAAGTGCCGAACAATTATTTTAGAGCATAGCTCGGTTGAACCCACCAAGTATTGGTATGTTAAGGTTAGTTGTCATATTTTAGTGTCAAAACTCATATAGAGTCGCTTGATTAATTACTATAGTCAACTTCGTTTAGGTTAGACTAGAAAGTCTAGGAATGTTGAGACTTACAAGTATTACTCTGAAGACCTGAAGAATGTGAATAAGTAACGACTACAACGAAGACATCATCCTTCCATTTGAGGTTAGTAATATTGACTTGAACTTGTTTCCATTCCTAACGTATCTTTCAAGTCGCTTTTGATTGAAAACATAACATGCCAAGTTATATTTATGAAACTCTAGTATTAGACTTGGTCATATTATTATGATCAAAATGTCAAGGAAGAAAACTGAATTACGAAGTAAAATGCTTATCTTTCGACCTTCGTAAGTTAGGCATCAACATAATCTATGTAACTTTTTACTTGGTTGTGTGTATGGGATATATGTGTGATTTCATCCTAGGAAACAATGTTTTACAATATTTGTTTAAAGGAAGCACTATACGAACTTGTTTCGTAATTGAAAGGAAATGAACAGGTATGTTGGTCCGGTTTCTCATGACTATATTTTATGACCGAATCATACCTATGGTAGGATATTGTGGTATAACTGATTCTTAAACTTATGTTGAGAGTCAAGGTAGAAATGATCATTACCTATCTTGGAAACCTGGTATAACCGATTCTTAAACTTATGTTGAGAGTCTAGGTAGAACTGGTCCTTACCTATATTGGGAACTTGGTATGACCAATTCTTAACATATATTAGGAACCATGGTGAAACCAGATTCAATATTTTATTTTGGAAACACAAACAAAAAGTTCAATACCAAAAAATGATATGAATTTATTGATAAATAAAGAGAGGAGAGAGAGATAAATCAGGAAGGTTTTTTGTTTCCTTCACGCTTTTCTTATTCATAGCGGCTGATCATGAAGACATTATGTTGTTGTATCCTTCTTTATCAAGCCTTAAATCGTCTGATGTTGTTACTACTGCGAATCATGTTATTGTGAAGCATATCTCTTATGTAGATATAATTTCTGGTTCTACATGTCATGATATTCCTATATCTCAATTACTCAAGCCTTGTATTAAAGGCCGATTACATATCAATCACTTCTGAAGAGTTAGTCATAATAGATAGTGATGATACTGATAGATTTATTAGATTAGACACGTATATAAATGATATAATTAATATGATGATTATCCGGTATTTTCACAATTATTGGTTTGGGATAACATGGTTTTAGAAGATACTCTGGGTAGGGTGACATCAAATTCTTCCCATCGACATGTTTTAAGAGGTTCTAAAAAGAAAAATGCTAATAAATACATAAAATTTACTTGAAAGATCCTGGATTTTTTTTTCCCGATGAAACGCTTTGGATGAGTTGGAAGATGTATTCTTTCACTTTTCTAATTATCTTATTTTATTTTATTTTATTTTTTGCTTCTCTTTTTCAGATGGTTTAAAAATAACACGTGATTGGGGGATACTCAAACTAATTGGGGGATAGAGGAAAAGGACAAAACCTGGATCTAAATATCAATTCAGGGTCACCCCTTATCTAAGTATTTTACGTAATACCTAATCTACCCCTCATTAATCAGGATTAGTTCTTAATTATAATTAGTAAATTCATAAGATAATTTGATAATTTGATAATAGATTAGTGTGTGTTTTTATTTGTATTTTGGTAAGTGAGGTGAGAGTAGAAGGAGGGAAAAAATATTTGAGAGGGAACTTTTTTGGGGGAAAATGGAAGATGATTGTGAAGAGAGAATTATTGCTACTGAATCTTTACCTTAATTACAACAAGGATCATATCCTCAATCTTCTGCTAATCACAACAACTCACAATTGCAAGTTTTTGTGGAACCAACACCCTTGAATGATGATTTTAACGGGCATGGAGAGTTTTTTGAAGAACCTACACAAGAAAGTAAACTTGCACAACATACATGCATCCCCAATACACAGGTAAAGCTGCTAACAGGTTGAAAATTTGATTTTTTTTCTTTCTTTGCATCCACCATTTTTGCACCTGAAAAAGCTCAGTGCCGGCATGGAGGTGTTATGAATACAATGCCGGAAGCATCCATACCGGCATAGTATTCATACTACGGCCATGCCGACCGCCCGATATCCCCCATTTTGAAATTCAATTCGGCATTGTATTTGACCAAACAACTATGCCGGTACAAAAGTTACTTTTCACCTACCACATAATATTCTACGGAATATGCTACCGGCATGGTTTAATTCTAAGTTTACCATGCCGGTACTGTATGAAAAAAATAGAGGAAGAAGTATCTTCCAAAGCTAAATACCGGCATGGTATATTAATTATCTACTACGCCGGAACTATGTATCGTCATGGAACCACACATAACATGAATTCCGGTAGCTTTACCGGCATGGTTTAATTCTAACTTTACCATGCCGGTACCTAAAAAAATCATACAAGAACCAATTAGTTTTCCAAAACTAAATATCGGCATGGTATTTTAATTATGGGATGCACCGGAACTATGTACCGACTTGGAACCATAGATAACGAACATGCCAACACCTATATTTTCAGTATTGATTTCATATGAAATTTATATGCCGGAAATAGTTTCAAATTTGGTCTTCAGTTCGGTTTAGTTCGACCATGCCGAAACCTTGGTCGAGCATGCCGGAACTGTGGTCCGGCATAGTATTTTAATTTTTTTGGTTCTAATTTATTTTATTTTCATTCGATCCTTAGGTTGTGACATATATTGATCTAAGAAATGCAAGACTGCTTGGTCGGGATACGTGGGAATACTATAAAATGCCTATGGTATGTTACCAAAGTATAATTTTCACCTAGTATCTTGAACTTTACTAATGTATTAGTTGTAATGAACATTATAATCTCCCATTGTTGTCCTTATGTAGGGAATAAAACCTCCAATTGAAGCAATTGCTTGGGCTAAAGAGACGGCTCTTAAGCACATGTGTGTGTTGGTGAGGAATACCCAAGGTTCAAAGACTCATTTTGAGATAGCTTGCGAGAGAAGTGGGGTATACAAGGAGAAGAATAGCCACAAGAGAAAGGGTTATGTTTATCCAAAGAAGACCAATAGGGTGTACAAGAATCGTACGAGGAAGGATAATTTCCCATTTAAGCTTGTATTCCATTTAAAAGATAATGTCAAGGATTGGGATTGTACGGTGTGGTTCGGTCGTCATAACCACCCGGATCCGGAAGATTTTGTTGGTCACTCCCTAGTTGTGAAGCTAAAACCTCATGAAATGGAGGATGTAAAGAGATTGACCAAAGAATGTTTAAAACCAAGACAAATTATCAGAGGCTTCAAGGAAAAGGATCGGACGAACGTGTCTTCTCTAAGTATAATTTATAGCACACAAGCAACTATTAGAAGGGTGGAATGGGAAGGGAGGAACGTTATGCCAGAATTTTAGAAGATTGTTTGGGATCACAACTACACGCATATCATTAAAAGAGGTCCGGACGACAAGCCCCTTCAAATATTCATTTCACATCCTTTGCTTGCAAAATTGTCTCATACATGTTGTGGTGTTCTTATGATGGATTGCACCTACAAGATAAACAAATACAACATGTTGTTGTTCAACATCGTGGGGAAAACATCGGACAAGGTATCATTCACATTGGCTTGGTGTTTAATGGTAAACGAGAGGGATTATAATTATATTTGGGCATTATGAAAATTGAAATTATTCTTCCAGGAAAATCATCTTCTGAGGGTCATCATAACCGATCAAGATGACACATTAATGAATGCAATATTCGACGTCTTCCCGGATGCACAAAATTTCCTATGTACATATATCATATATGTCAAAATGTGATAAAAGCTTGCCATGCCTTGTTTGAACCCACTAAGGCGGATATTAAGAAGAGAACGATTGTTCAACTAGAGGAAGACATTCGCACAAAAAAACTATCACCCGAAGAAGAAGATGATAAAAGAGGCAAGATCAAAGAGTGAGTGGACAAAGAACATGAAGAAACTCATAAAAAGTGGTTGAAATTTCTAAGATATTGGGAGAAAGTTTATTGGTCTCTTACCAAGGATATGTACGAAAAGAGATTGGACAAGTTTATTGTCGATTGGAACGAAGTTTATCCCACTACCATCTCGTATTGTCGGAATCAATGGTTGGAAAAGTTCAAGGAAAAATTTGTGCGTGCATGGACAAACCAGTATAGACACTATGGTAATGAAGCAACTAGTATAGCGGAGTCCTCTCATGGGAGATTTAAATGTATCATCGAGTCTAACCAAGGAAACGTGGCTACGGTCACCGAGGAAATGTAGCAATACTTTAAGAGTGATATCGATAGGATCAAGCAGGCTTTTGAGAAAAGCTCAATGGAAAGGATGACTCCATTTCTTCAATATGGTAATTTTCTCCAAGGAATATAATTCAACGTCTCTCATTGGGCAATAAAACATATGATGAGAGAAATGAAAAAGGAGATAAACTACGGAAAACCGGGTGATGTATGTATTTGTACCTACATATCTTCATTGGGGATTCCGTGTCGTCATATGATTGTGAAGTATGAAGAAGTAATACCTATTGAGGTTATTGATCCGTTTTGGAAGAAACTATCTTTCACCCCTCCCCCTACGGAAATTCCCGTACAATCACCATGGAATATTAACGAAGCAAAGGAATTCTTCGAAGCTTACTCACGTGGCAACTTGGTTATCCGGCAAGTATTATTGAGCCAACTAAGGCTAATTACTCGCCCATGGATCGCACAAAGTGAAGAGCCAACAAAGGGAGATCCTCCCAGAAGACCATAAACCAAAACGACAAGGAAAAAACAAATGAAAGAATTAAAAAAATGAGTCAGCGTGAATCTGAACACGAGGCAAGTAAGAAACGAGATCCAACTGCTTGTAAGATTTCAAAATCAAGGTCCACGGAAGCTCCGGTTTCAAACAAAAGGGGTAGGCCGAGAAAGGAACCGCTATCAAGTCAACAACAAACGGTGGATTCCGAAGCCGCACCCATAGTCGATGTAGCGGAGGTAAAAAAGAAAATGGGTAGGCCTAAGAAGGTACCTACATCGATTGAATAAGAACAACAAGGTGAGCATTCCGAATCCACACCCATAGTCGATGTAGTGGAGGTTCCAAATAAAAGGGGTAGGCTACCAAAGGTACCAACATCAAGCGACAAAGAACAACAAGGTGAGCATTCTGAAGCCACACCCATAGTCGATGTAGCGGAGGTTCCAAAGAAAAGGGGTAGGACACAAAAGGTACCAACATCAAGTGACAAAGAACAACAAGGTGATGAGGTGTCGATGTCAAACAAAAAGGGAATGCCAAATAAGGAACCTACATCATGTCAACTATATCAAGGTGAAAATTCTGAAGCCATACCAAAAATAAGTGATAGCAAAGGTAAGCGACCTATATTTAGTCAACAACAACATGATGGTGAAAACTTAGTAGGCACGGCCAAAGTTGATGTAGTTTCGGTTCCATAGTGAAGGGGTAGGCCAAGGAAGTACGGACTCCCATCACATACTGAAGACATTGGAAGTGTAGAGATTACAGAGGATAGATTTGATATAATTAAGCTAAAAATAAGGGTAATATGAAGATGTATAAGGATATGAAAACAGGTAGGACCATTAGAAGTTACCATACCAAAATAGAGTCTTATGTAGATCAACTTCCTGAGGTTATTCGCGAGTATATTATATATACGAATGATGTCGATGGAGATGGAAATTGTGGCTATGTCGTGACCGAACAATTAGGAATATTTGAAACGGCAGTTAGTAAAGGGATGATACTATGCCGATACGCTAGAAACAGGATGGCTGAACAACTTATGAAAAAGAAGGGCTTTTATGAGCAAATACTTGGTCATGATGAAGGGTTTGATAATATGTATGCTCAAGTGTTAGGGCCCAAGCATGAGATTAAGTTCCTTCCTACTCAATATTGGATGAAAATGCCATTTGATAGGCATCTAGTGGCAGATACATTTAATTGTGTTGTTCATTATTTTACCCCCACCGTACAAGCAACATTTACACCAAAGTGGAAAAAATGCAAAGGATCTCTTAAGAAGAGAAGAGTTGTTTTGGCGTTTGTGGGATGACGAAAAACAAGGATATAGATCCCAATATCTGGAAGGAATGGATGGCATTGTATGGGGAGAATCACCAACTTTGGGATGCTTTGGCCTTATCAATAAAACTTCTCCAAGAGAAGATGCAACTTCATACATGTGGAAGCGACAATGGGTAATTTGGATATATGTGGTTCACTAATAGGAAACATTTTATTTTTTTGGAAGTGTGAATTGTAAACATTAAATCATATTTTGATGCCAATGCCGGCATGATTATGTTTCATCATTACAACGCAGGAACTTCTGTACCAGCGTAGAACTTAACTTTTCAAATGGTGCCGGAAATTCAGAAAAATATCCAGAGAAATTAGTAAATGTGTCGGCATTGAAATTAAACTAAAAACAGTGCCGGTATTCTGACAAAAATATTTTGCACCTGGAAATTGCAGACTACCGGCATGATAGCCAAAAAACCTTCAATGCCGAAACTCTATAATTTTTGTGATTTTGAAAATTCAGGATGGCGATATTGATTTTACGCTTTTCGACCATGATGGTAAAAGAGGTAATTTGACACTGGTTTACCAACATAATAAATCAAATAACAATACTAGATTGTATAAAAAACAAACACCAAAGTTAAGAGGTTCCAAACCGAAAACAAATCAAACATAAACCAAAACAAGCAAAGAGTTTAGCAAGACACACAAACAAACACATTGTTCAAGACACACAAACAACATAAAACAACATTAGATTGTTCAAGACCAAACTAATACTATAGAAGAAACACACGATCACTCGGTGCTTGGCTTCTTGTGTAACTTCTTCTTCCTTTCTCCCCACAAGTATTTTACCTCTGGATCTTCAATTTTGTCTATCTTTTGTCCGACTTTCTCCATTTCTTTCTGGGTAAACACCTCTACTTTCTTGTTCTTTTTCTTTTTCTTAAAGAACTTTGACAGATTTCCTATCCGCTGACGTTGTTGTCATATTTTTGAACATGTACTTAGTATGTACACTTATATAAGTTCATAGATATAGATTAAAAGAATAGGAAATGAACAAAAAGTATGTACCAACAACGTAAGGATATTTTGTAGTCCGGGTATAGTAAGTTCAGCCGGAGTTCTGGAGGGAGGTGTTGCTTACTTCTATGTTAGCCGGGCGTACAATATAAGGACGTGAGTACTTCCGATGACCTCTGAGAAAGGTTAGTTCGATCTCATAACTGTTCACTAGTACAAATATTCACATTGGCCACACTTAATCACCGTATCCATAGGCTTTTGGTCATGGATTTTTTTTACTCCAAAAATGTGGCATCAAGTGCCGTGACAAAGACGTACCTGTATGGCTACATAAACTTTGAGCGGATATAAAATATGATTTACCATGGCCATACCTCTATAACCGTGTCTATATGGTACTCTTTTTCTTTTTTGTAGTCAAGCATTTTCACTATCACCATGGCCATAGAATCCTTATAGACACACAATTTGATTACATATGGCTAAAGTTTACCTTAAAGTCACGCGAATTTTATTATAGCTGTGGCCTTTGTCATCAATTGGACACGCAAATTAATTTTATCATGGCCAATTCATGAGTTGCAGCCACACTAATTTTTCTTAACAATGGCCAACTCTATCGTTTGGACACACGATAAATAATTTAACATGGCTCATACATGACTTGTAGTCACGTTTAATCTATAGTACCATGGCCATCACTATTTTCGGACACGTGATAAACATTTTATATGGCCAATTAATAAGTTATGGCCACTAAGAATTTGTAGCACCGTGGCTAAAAACTTGCCAAAGACACATCAAATGTTCTCAATGTGACTGTTGTTCATCTTTCAGACACAGAAGATACAACAAACCATGGCCATAAACTTTATAAAATGACACAAAACGTATTCAATGTGGCAAATATTAGCTTTTAGCCACTCAGATATTACAATTTTCTGTGTCCAATTTATTCTTTGGTCATTGTTTAAAATCTAAATGGTGGCGTGTTTTATATTCAACCATAGTATTAGCCACTATATCGAGACTTCAGGGACCTATTGTCCACTTCTTTCGATCATGTGTATCATCAAACCTCAACTTAATAACCATCCACAAAAATTAATCATACTAAAATTAGAATTGAACCAAAATAATTTTATTAATCATATGTTAAACGTCTCAATATCTGATCAATTCTGCAATAACCTTAAGATAACAAAATATCAAAGGGAGATTTACAAGTTTAAACATATAAATTCTAAGGTCCTCGACTATTTCACTTAATAATTAGGCTACAATCTTGAGTCTCTTGCTGGATCTCCGAGACTTTAGTTCCCAACTCTTTGTATTTGAAGGTTTCTTCTTCTTTCTCTTCTTAGTGTTTGGGTCGGCATCATGTTCATCTGGGTCTGAAAGTGGTTGGCCCTGCAGCAAGCAAGTAGATGTATAATTATGGAAACAAACCATGTTAACAGTTATATGCTTAGGATGCAGAAAGTAATAAACCATGTATAATAAAGCAACTTACAGTAGAGCAACAAATCACAAACTCTTTAGGCCAAGCTACAACAGACTTTTTAGCATCCTCTACTGTTTTCAGATGAGTAGATGGGATTGGAAAATAATGATTCTTGAATATTGATTCTTCAACCGTCACTCTGACACAATCATCCTTGAGTTTAACTCCATGTACTAACTTAGCTGGCACTGATAGAAGAACGCTACCCAATGCAATGATATTTCTCAGTAAAGCATGAGCCAGTTTGCATTTACCACCAATCTACAAAACATATATGCTATATTGAAATCAACAGATTCAACTCTCAAAACAATATATATTTAAATACCTGTAAAACGGATACACCGTTGAAAGTTCAGTTTTGTCTTTCGATCGAGACTCTTCCGAAGAATTAAGGGGAAGATGCTCAGATGCAAGAGACTTTTGTTTGTGTTTTCCAGACTGCAAATAGATATGTTACATTATATCAACAAATGGAACTCCCAAAACAATATATATATATTTATATATATATATATATTTATTTATTTAAATACTTGGAAAAAAGAACATACCATTTAGAGTTCAGAATTGTCTTTCAATGTCGTAGACTGATTAGATTCCCGCCTTTCAATCGAAGAATTGCTTCTAATAGGGGCCTCAGGTATAAGAGACTTCTCTCTAATAGGAGACTTCTGCAAAGTGCAGTTGACATATTAGATACTTCAATTTTATTAGGAAATATACACTTGATCAAAATTACTTAGATGATGTTAAACATACCCGCGCCTTTTTGCTCTTGTTTTTTTTTTGTTTTTCAATACTCCTTGAGATTTCAGCTGAGACACTAAGCGCTCATCATTTTTGCATGCGCATTCATTGCTTCCTTCATTTCTTCATCCTTCCTCTCTCTCTCTCCATTTGGTTCGTGCGTCTTTCATCATCCAGTTGTTTTTTCAGTTCAATGTGCTCCTTGGACGCTCCTTTCCGTGACAGGTGCCAGTATGTTGTTGGAGTCACTCCCTTGCCTGCATATCTTACATGCCCACCATGTTCTCCCCCAAACACAAGTGTGACAGAATCAGTTCCTGGTTTTTTCTCCAAAGTTTCATCTTCCAGCTGCTTATCAAACTCCTCCCGCACAAAAAAAATAGGGGATTAAAAGTATTAATCAACAAACTAGACCAGTAGGACAATGGCCATTCTATAGTTCAGAAAAAACTCACTAAATAAATAAAAATATCTTTATATAAAGAAAATCCACTTCTACATACATTCTAGATAACAAATGATGGACTATATATCTTTGAGAAAAATCCGATTACCAATTATAAAAAAAATAAAATAAATAACAGCTGATCGAACAAGATAATCGTTATAAAGCTGAATGTGGAGATATTGTAAGGATGACTAGTGACTATTATCAAGCTGAACGAATAACACTGTAAGGATGAAAGATAATTATCATGAAGCTGAACGGAGAGCATATTACTGTGATTACTGATAGGTGTGATAAACACCTAATTTTATATCTAGTATTTATGCTTTCTTTGCGAGTTTTAGTGTGAATTATGTATCTTATGCTTACTTTTGAGTGTATTAGGTGCTTTGGAGTCGTTTGGAGCAAAAGAAGGAGAAATTAGCCATTGGGAGCTACAAAGTGCTAAAAGGAGCAAACAAGTAAAGTGTTATTGATGAAGAAGGAAGACCAATTTTAACTCATTTCAATCAAGGAATTCTTATCACCATATCGAAGAGAATTCAAACGCGAAAAGAACGCAAAAAGAATGAGGTCATTCCGAGTTCGTATGAAGAAGTTATGAGCAAAATGGTGAAACCAATTTGGATTAGGTTTTATGTTGGGCCTTATTGGGCCTGCGCGAAAAGAGAAAGGAGAGATGCGTTTTGGGCTTGCTATGGACGTGAAAATTAGGGTTTTTGGTGGATTTTAAGGAGGTGCACTTCCCTATTTTTACTAGGTTTCCTAGTTTTCTTAAAGAAGAGGTTACAAAACTCTATATATAGGGAAGCCTAGGCACATATCTTTGACATAATCACTTCTACTACTTTTTTCTAGGGTTTGCAATATGATAGAATTTCTTTTTCTTCTTGTTATGAACTCCTTGAATATGAGTGCTTAATTTTATTATTGGTTATGGAATAATTGGATTTCACATAATATGGTTTTTGATATGATAAATTAGTTTTGTCTCCATATTTTATCGATTATGATTCACAATTTATAGTGTTATATGATTTGAATGCTAGTTTGATCGAGTCGCGAATCGGTTGAGTTTGTTTTCATCTCTATTGCTAGTTTAGGGTTTATTATACGTAAAAGTGATACTCCTTGAATGCAAGTAGCATAAATATGATTATGGTTTGTAGTGATATATTCTTATGATCGTATGTGAATTATAACCTTTGTTAAATTGAATTAGTGCGCTTTCCACGTTCGATTGCTTTGATTGGCCTGATTTCATAGAATTTAATGCATCTAGGGAATTAAACCTGATTAGTGCTTTTACACGTTAGGTTGTTCTTTTAGATAGAATTCATATTCGCATCTTTTAATGTGTTTGTTGATGACAAAAGGGAATTTGCGGGATATTCTTGCGATCAAGATATTCTAGGGCTTTTGATAAAAGTTGAGATTAAATATCAATTCTAATTATTGTGAAGAAAACATATTTGTGAATGAAGATGAATCCTTAACCAATATTCTCAATACTTTGATTTGTTTATTTTTCTTTGTTTGCCTTTATTTTATTTTAGCATATAAAAATCAAAAAACCCCTGGTGATTATTTATAAGAAACCAATAATATTTTGACAACCTAGACCTCTCTGTGGGATCGATCCTTTCTTGCCCTTGCTATATTTATATTTTGAGTAGTCAGAAAGTGTAATTATTTTTGACGCATACGACAGTGATCAAATTTTGGCGCCGTTGCCGGGGAGGCAACGGTTGTCACTTGTTTTTGGTTTCTTATTTTTGTTTTTCTTATTTTCCGGTTTTTAACCTTAGTTTGAGAATCTTATTTCAGGTACCTATTATGGACGGAGCATATTGGACCGATATAACCAATATTGTGGAAGACCCAATTGAACTTGTGAATGATTGTAGTGATGATGTTTATGCCGAGACTTTGGTTAAGGCAGAAACGGATGAAGAATGGTTGCAAGGTTTGATAGAGGACCATGATATACAAGAGGTGAATGATTCACTTGAGTTTTTCAAGGATGAAGAGGATTCCGTAATGCAAGAGATTGTGCAAGGTTTGTCTAACCCTTTGCATGTTGATTCTTCTTCCTTACATCTTATTGGTTTGAATGTATGTGCTTCGAAAACATTGTTGAATGACTTTGTTTCTCGATATCCTCCATTAGAAACATTAGATTCTCATACTATGCAGGTTATGGACCAAGAAACCGTGGAAGTACCCGACTCTTATATTCTTTATGCACTTCCAAGTGTGGACAAGAATAAGTGTGGGGGAAGCTTTTATCGGTTAATAGCTTCGTTTCTATTTTATATTACTAATATTTGTATGGAGCTATTGTTTGCAAAACAGGTGCTATGGGTGGATCCCCAAATTTTCAGATTTCTAATATATGGGGAATGAATCTTACAAGAAGCTACGTCGGGCCGTCGACTTTAAAACAAGCGCTAAGTGGGAGGCAACCCACCGGTTTTGTATCTCTTATCCTTTTGCTTTTGCTTTTATTTTTGTTTTGTTTTTTTTTATTTTTTATTGTTTTCATATCATATTTGCATCCCCAGGTTTAATTTCATTAAGTCCATAATCTATCTTAGAAGAGAATTATGATGAATACCTTTTCGTCAGAAAATTTCAGACTGCGCGTAGTTCAGTCCAGAGACCATAACTGTCAGACCGTTTATCAGAACACTGTGAAATTTTGACACTGTGTAGAAAACACGTAGATGAACAACTTTTGTGAAATGGAGTTTTTCCAAATTCCTTACCAATTTGCACATTTTTTGCGTTTTATCTGCTGTTACATTAGAATTCTGAACTTTCGGTTTTACACATTGAGGACAATGTGAAGTTTAAGTGTGGGGGAGCATTTATATGTTTGTATAGTTTGTTTTATTCCTTTAATAAAAAAAAAATCAGAAAAATAGAAAAACCAAGAAAAAATTTGTGCTTTTTGAACTCCGAAATCTAGAAACTTGTGCCTTTAGGATGACACAATTAGTGGATGGAACCATTTTGATTGCAGGATTTGAGGAACCGATTAACTAAAAGGGACGAACATAGCTCAGAAATCATAATTAACATGATAGTTGTTACCATATCTCGGAATATCACCATATCACATTCTATTTTTATTTTTCCATATTTATCTATTGTTTTCTAAGTGTTTCGGTGGGTCACTAAACATCGACTTGTTATTACTGCTAGGATGAAATAGAGTGATTGAGTTGCTAAAAAAAAAATGAAAAAAATATATGAAAAGAAAAAAAAAAGACCGACCAATTAGACCAAAACGGAATAAAATGACACTTGGGAATAGCAGTATGTGTGAAACGTAGTCCCTGTCTCCGTCGCCTAAACAAGCGTGGAATGTAGGATCCAAGGCAACTATCATGTACTTGCTGACAAGAATCATGCGCTTGGATCCAGTTTGATCCAATCATGTTGTCTCCATAAAAAAAAAAAAAAAAGTGAAAAAGAAAAGAAAAAAAAATATATATTATTTTGGTTGAATAAAGTCACTTCTGGTTCCCTTGTATATGCCAGTGAGTTGATGTAGCATTCAAACCAAGTAGCTCAATCCAATGGGCGTAGGTTCATCTTGGCAGTGACCTTCAGACAGATATGGGAAACATCGATCACTTGTGAACATTCGCCAACATCTACATCTATATCCATCATCTTAATCTTTTCATTGTGATTGTGGTTTGTTAGTTTCCGAGTATTGTGGCTTGTTCGACTATCTAATTAAAGCTTTATTAATTTATGAATTGAATTGCAAGGTACCTCCTCCTGTAGTCATTTTGGATTCGTTCATTGATTTGTGACAAATAGACGGAGTTGGAAATATAGGTTTTGTAGGTATATCTCTAGTAAACCTTCACGAGACTATAACTCGTCCACTAGGGACACCTAGGGGTTTAAAGGCTTGTTATTTATGCTAAAATTAACCGTAGCCTCGACGTCACGGAGTTGTATGTATTTGTTTTAGTTTTGTTTTGTTTGATTTGTTCGAGGACTAGCAAAGTCTAAGTGTGGGGGAATTTGATAGGTGTGATAAACACCTAATTTTATATCTAGTATTTATGCTTTCTTTGCGAGTTTTAGTGTGAATTATGTATCTTATGCTTACTTTTGAGTGTATTAGGTGCTTTGGAGTCGTTTGGAGCAAAAGAAGGAGAAATTAGCCATTGGGAGCTACAAAGTGCTAAAAGGAGCAAACAAATAAAGTGTTATTGATGAAGAAGGAAGACCAATTTTAACTCATTTCAATCAAGGAATTCTTATCACCATATCTAAGAGAATTCAAACGCGAAAAGAACGCAAAAAGAATGAGGTCATTCCGAGTTCGTATGAAGAAGTTATGAGCAAAATGGTGAAACCAATTTGGATTAGGTTTTATGTTGGGCCTTATTGGGCCTGCGCGAAAAGAGAAAGGAGAGATACGTTTTGGGCTTGCTATGGACGTGAAAATTAGGGTTTTTGGTGGATTTTAAGGAGGTGCACTTCCCTATTTTTACTAGGTTTCCTAGTTTTCTTAAAGAAGAGGTTACACAACTCTATATATAGGGAAGCCTAGGCACATATCTTTGACATAATCACTTCTACTACTTTTTTCTAGGGTTTGCAATATGATAGAATTTCTTTTTCTTCTTGTTATGAACTCCTTGAATATGAGTGCTTAATTTTATTATTGGTTATGGAATAATTGGATTTCACATAATATGGTTTTTGATATGATAAATTAGTTTTGTCTCCATGTTTTATCGATTATGATTCACAATTTATAGTGTTATATGATTTGAATGCTAGTTTGATCGAGTCGCGAATCGGTTGAGTTTGTTTTCATCTCTATTGCTAGTTTAGGGTTTATTATACGTAAAAGTGATACTCCTTGAATGCAAGTAGCATAAATATGATTATGGTTTGTAGTGATATATTCTTATGATCGTATGTGAATTATAACCTTTGTTAAATTGAATTAGTGCGCTTTCCACGTTCGATTGCTTTGATTGGCCTGATTTCATAGAATTTAATGCATCTAGGGAATTAAACCTGATTAGTGCTTTTACACGTTAGGTTGTTCTTTTAGATAGAACTCATATTCGCATCTTTTAATGTGTTTGTTGATGACAAAAGGGAATTTGCGGGATATTCTTGCGATCAAGATATTCTAGGGCTTTTGATAAAAGTTGAGATTAAATATCAATTCTAATTATTGTGAAGAAAACATATTTGTGAATGAAGATGAATCCTTAACCAATATTCTCAATACTTTGATTTGTTTATTTTTCTTTGTTTGCCTTTATTTTATTTTAGCATATAAAAATCAAAAAACCCCTGGTGATTATTTATAAGAAACCAATAATATTTTGACAACTTAGACCTCTCTGTGGGATCGATCCTTTCTTGCCCTTGCTATATTTATATTTTGAGTAGTCAGAAAGTGTAATTATTTTTGACGCATACGACAGTGATCAATTACTATAAAGCTGAAATGAAGGGTGTTTTAAGGATGAATGAAGGGTGTTTTAAGGATGAATAATTACACTGTAAGAGAGTGCAACAAAACCAGATGCAAAATTAGCAAGCAAACACTAAGAACAATTTTAGGCCAAAAATGAACAAATAGCTAGGTAGTTTTAGTCGTGTTACAAGTTGTGTTGCCTTTTCCCTGACATCATCGTCATCGTATTCTCCATTTTGTTTTGATGTGCCTTCCTCCATAGTAAAGACCGTGAAGGATCTCCATCTTCACGAATCTCTTTTTCTTTAATCTAGTAATTATCAAATACACAAGGCAAATATTAGATACATACTCTTCATATCATTAGATGTACTCTTTAATTAAAGCATACAAGCTAACATGACATCATTGTATGGAAATAATACTAATTTTTGATAAGAAACTGAACTTACTAATTTTTCCAATAGCCCTGCATACCCTGCTCTTCCCGTCCTGTGGTTATATTTGTGGCTCTCACGCGCCTTCACTCTCTTAATGGACAATTCCCGAGCATACAGATTTAAAAAATTCCATTCTTAAAAAATTTAGACTAATTAATGAAATTAATATCAATAATAATACTAAAACGTGTGATATACAACCTTGCATTTATCAGACAGCCTCCACTTTACGAACCTGTCCCATTGTTTTTGGTTCAAAATACAATGATATGGTTCATGAATTTTATTTAGTTTACCAGGTTTACCCAAATTGGGCACTATAAACTTTACATACAACTTTCTTCTGAAGTTGCGCAAATGTTCACCAAAATATTTCATAATTTGTCTTCTCATAGTCTCCTCAATTTCATAAAACCGCTGCCAAAATATGAATCGGATATTAATGGCGGGTAACCCAACAAAAATATAATTAAAATTGAATATAGATAAGCATATACATACCAATAGTTCGTGCCATAACTTATCCCTCAGCACTGACTTCACTTCCTTCCACTTCAAGTACTTGAGACCAACGTCTCGATGTACCAATACACCCATGTAACTAGCAATTTCATATTTATACTCCCCCTTAAATCGACCAACTTTATCAAATTCTATCACGTGTTTCTTTCCTTTAAATTTTTTCTTCATCTTCTTTAGTCTTGTTAAACCTCTAACAATATTCTTCTCAGACTCTGTTGTATTGTTTGGAGCCACTGTGTCTTTTATAGTTTAAAACCCCAAAATAAGAGTAAACATGGTGTAAGAGTATACTCATTCTACTTAAGTCCAAAACAAACAAGCTAGTATAACAGTTCAAACAGTACCAGGATGTTCAGGACTTTCAGTGGATTCATCATCAGAAATGGAGCTATCATCATCAGAACTGGAGTTATCACTATCGGAACTGGTGCCACCACCATCGCTATCTTCGTCTTCATCCTCTAACTCTCCACCATTCCGCAAGGCTTCAGCCTCCAGGACTACAGTCTCATTTCAGCATACTCATCATCATCATACTCTAGCTCCCGACTCGAAATCTCGTGTGTAGACATATCAGAAACTTCATATGCATATATGATTCAATCAAAGATGATCTGAATTGAAACACAGTTTATATTCAACAGGTCTGGTATTCAATATAACAGTCAATTAAAATGGTCTTGATTATGTCAGTACTAACTTGGATGAACACTCCTCCCGATGATAGTATTTTGGGGAAAACATTACAACTATTCCATAACAAAGAAAAAGGAATGCATAAATTGAACTCTCCTTTCATACTGCTAGCATAACAGTTAATAGAAGTAATAGTATGATATATGTAAGAGCAGGATGCGGTCTCAGAACATCAAAAGAAAAAAAAGCTGTAAATATAAATTAGTTGTAACTTATAACAAGTGTTACATAAATAGAAAATTAACGTTCATAAATACAACAAATTAAGAAAGGCTTAATAAAACTAGTAATGAGTCCTAACCAAACCTATCCAAAAAATATGAAACTATTAAACTATTGTATCGATCCAATTGTAAGGTGACTTATGTCCATGAGGGTTTTTCTAACAACCTCCGAAGCAGCAAAATGATCGCTCATTGAGGTTTTTACTAAATCATTGAAAGCACTCAAGCAAGACTCCAGTTCAAACATGCACAATTATGCATAAAGATCCTAAGCATAACAGATGAAAAGCTTAAACATGCATATATGTATCTAGACTAAACACTAGAACAATGGGTATTAGATTCATCTAGAAGTTCCCAAGAGAACACCAGTCTTCTTCTTAATAAGACATAAATAAGTGCATAAACCCTGCTGCCAATGAATCAAATATGAAAATAATCTATCAATTTTATTTCTTTTCTTACACACCTTGATTTATGTTCATAAATCAGATGCATAACCAAACACTAAAAATTGACTGACTTTTATAAAATCTCAGTATCCACATATATTATCTTCTGTCAAAACCAATAATTAAAACAATAATATAGAGCAACATCTGAAGTACCAATTACTCATACTAATAAAAAAAAGAAAAACATGAAAACTAAAATCTATTAGGGTTTTGTTTGAGTCAAAAATTAACCTTTGAATCAAAAATTAAGAATTAGGGTTTGAGTCAAATCTTAACCTTTGAATCAATTGGGTCTGAATCCAAAATTAAGGTTTGAATCAATTAGGGTTTGAATAACTACGCTTTCTAGACGAAGGAAAAATTGAGAACAAGATCTACCTTTGTAAGATTTAGCTGAAATCGGATGCAATTCCTCATCATCTTAGGGCTCTTTATATAGTCGAACAGATTGAATAATCCCGCCCAAAAGATTTTGCATTTGATTTTCATCTCGCTCAAAATTATTTAGGGTGAACTAAAAAAAATATTGAGTTTCATCTACGATTTCTTCATTCGGGAAAAATCTCCTAAGAAAACACCATTTGATTTTGATCCTACGGTAGAGCTAAAAATATTTCCAAAATTTAGAAACCTGATTTCCCTTTTTTCTCGAACAAATCTCAAACTTTCCCTAATTTTTAGCCAAGAACTTTATCCCCTTTGACTTAGTTATCTCTAGTTCTCTCCGCTCTGTAACTTTGGTTGAGGAGGAAAGATAAAAGAAAAAAAATTGAGGTGTTACAGAGCGTAAGATAAGAGGTTCTTGTCTATTGATCTAACTATTGGTTGGGATAATGATAACTATCATCCACCGTTATATTTAGTAAGGACATCTTATTCGATGTATGTGGAAATAACATAAGTAAAACCTTAAAATCATAATGGACTGGGATGGACTGGTGGGTTAAATCTTGTGATCTAAAAATATTATATTTGATTAAGACATTTTGTTTTCTTTGTTGGAACAAAGTAAATTTAAATCGCATTGGATTTTATGGATAATTAGGAAAATAAGTGTGGGTCCAGTAATGTTAGGGGAAAATTGAGGAAAATTGGAATACATATAATCAAGCGTGTAATCAGTTATACCGAGTCCTATTTGATAATTTCGACAATGATTTAAAGGTTTAATGGAATAACCAAAGATTGTGTACAGTTGGAATGAATTTGCCGATAATCATTCCTAGTGAGTATGATCTAGTAATGCTGACCAGAATTGTGGATAGTTTGATTGAAGTGGATGAAAATAAATGGATAGACCAAACATAGTGAGTATATTCAGTCATAATGAGTATGATCTAGTGATGTTCGATTTATGTAAAATTGTGAATAGTTGGATCAAATTTGTTGAGAATTGGTCATATCAAGTACGGTCAAGTAGTCTTATGGGAATATTGGGGACAATTTGATTGAAGTATTATGGAAATACATATGGATAAACCATCTATAACGAATATATTGAGTCATAATGACTATGATATAGTGATTTTCGATTTATGCAAATTTGTGAATAGTTTGATCAAATTTGTTGAGAATTGGTCATAGCAAGTATGGTCGAGTAATCTTCTTGGAAGATTGCGGGAAATTTGATAAAAGTAGATGGAAATACATGGATAAACCAGCCATAACGAGTACATTAATTCAGTCATAGCGACTATGATCTAGTGATTTTTGATTTATGTAAAATTGTGAATAGTTGGATCAAATTGTTGGTAATTGGTCATAGCAAGTACGGTTGAGTAATCTTATGGGAATATTGGGGATAATTTGATTGAAGTATTATGGAAATACATATGGATAAACCATCCATAAAGAGTATATTGAGTCATAATGACTATGATACAATGATTTTCGATTTATGCAAAATTCTGAATAGTTGGATCAAATTTGTTGAGAAATGGTCATATCAAGTACGGTCGAGTAATCTTCTTAGAAGATTATGGACAGTTTGATTGAATTATTTAGAAATACATGGATATAAACCAGCCATAACGAGTATATTTACTCATAGCGACTATGATCTAGTGATTTTCAATTGAAGTGTCGAGTCTTAATTTTGTAACTAAATTATTGACGCAACTCGTCTCAATTCGAAAGGATGAAGTTACAGTTTCTTTATTTTTCTTCAAAGTTATGTTGTTACATGGAGTTGGTAAGGAGCCTAGCAACAAGTTATGCTCCTTCTTTTTTTTTGGATGGCGAGTCCTTTTCTGTGGAAAAGAAAATTTTCTACTATGACACGAGCATCATATCATAGCTAGCTAGAAAGAAAGAAAATTCTTCAGGAAAACCGCAGTGTCCCCACGAAGCTTGCCTAAAGTTAAGAAAATCAATATTGTGAAACAATATCCATCGGCAACGCATTTGGATAGATATTTGTAGCGTTTGCGAGTTACCAATCAAAATCACTAGTTCATCGTCATTATGGGTGATTCATAGTTAATATATATGTATTTCTATTTAATTTAACCAAATCGTCGACAATTCTCCTATAAGATTACTAGAACAAACTCGATATGACTGATTATCATCTAAGCCAATCCAGTTGTGTACAATTTTACATAATTTAATAAAACAATCACTAGATCATAATCACTCATAGTGATTATACTCACTATGAATAATTTATGTATCTATTTCCATTTAATTCAATCAAGTATTTCTAATTAATTCAATCAAAATATCCACAGTTCTCTCATAGGATTAATTCAATTTCTTCAATTGTGCTTGAACTCGATTGCTTGAATTCGAATGGATGAAGTTCTAGTTTTTTCAGTTTTACTCGAACTCATTCCAACTCAATCAATTTTTCAATTGAAGTTTCGAGTCTTGATTATATAACTAAATTTTGACACAAATTGCATGAATTTCCAATTTCTTCAGCTTTACTCGAACTCGTTCCAACTTGATCAATTTTTCATTTGAAGTTTCGAGTCTTGATTATGTAACTAAATTTTGACACAAATTTCCTGAATTCTAAGGATAAAGTTCTAGTTTCTTCAGCTTTACTCGAACTCATTCCAACTCGATCAATTTTTCAGTTGAAGTTTCGAGTCTTGATTACGTAGATAAATTTTGACCTAAATCGCCTAAATTCTAAACGATAAAATTATTGTTTCTTCAGTTGTTCCCGAACCCGTTCCGACTCGGTCAAATTTTGAAATAAAATGTCTAGCCTTGATCATGTAACTAAATTTTGACGCAAATCTTCTAAATTCGAAAAGTTGAAGTTACAATTTCTTCAATTTTCCCCGAACTCATTCTAACTCGATAAATTTTTCATTTGAAGTGTCGAGTCTTGATTATGTAACTAAATTTTGACCCAAATCGCCTCAATTCTAGACGATAAAATTATTGTTTCTTCAGTTTTTCGCGAACCCGTTCCGACTCAGTCAAATTTTGAAATCAAATGTCTAGTATTGATCATGTAACTAAATTTTGACACAAATCGCCTAAATTCGAAAAGATGAAGTTACAATTTCTTCAGTTTTCCTCGAACTCTTTCCAACTCGATCAATTTTTCACTTGAAGAGTCGAGTCTTGCTTGTGTTTACTAAATTTTGACCCAAATCGCCTTAATTCTAAACGATAAAATTATTGCTTCTTCAGTTTTTTCCAAAAACGTTTCGACTCGGTCAAATTTTTCACTTGAAGTGTCGCGTCTTGCTTATGTGACTAAATTTTGACCCAAATCGCCTGAATTCTAAAGGATAAAGTTATTCTTTCTTCATTTTTGCCCGAAACCGTTTCGACTCGGTCAAATTTTGAAATCAAATGTCTAGTCTTGATCATGTAACTAAATTTTGATACATATCATCTCAATTCGAAAGGATAAAGTTCCAATTTCTTCATAATTATGAACGAAACTCGACAACTACCCCAATATTGGCTGCAACATGCCATGTAACCCAATATTTAACAAAAAAAACTCTGCATTTTTTTATTGGTGTCAGTCAATCCTAGTCAAGTATCATTGAAAATAAAAGACCAAAGCCTTTACTTCTGCCTTGTACGCCCCCAACTAAAAGAAATATAAAAAAAACAAAAAAAATTACGCCCAACTAAAAGAAAGAAAAAAAAAAGATTAAAAAAAAAAAAACTGACGCGTGTCTTTGATGGAAACAATGTGAAAATAGTTTTCTCCTCCACTGAAAAGTCTAGATCTAGCGTATTCATCCTCATCTCTATCTTAGGTAGAAGATTTCTCCTCCATCTGATATTTTGCTAGAAAATTAGGGGTTATTCATTGAAATTTTGTTCTACAATTTTGGAAATATATCTGCATCGCCATAGATGATGGTGTTGAATGGAAGAAGAATATCAAGCGGTAATAATCTTGGTCAAAAAACTTTCGATTTGAACCCTCACAATTTTGGGCGGGATGAAAATCAAAAGAAAATCCCTTTGGGCGGGAATTATTCCCGCTTAGTGTTTTGGAATAGCTATAAATATCAACCCTAAAATCAACTAAGAGATGTTAAGAGATATAATTTTTTTGGGGAATTATAAGAGATCAAATATAGCAAGGTATATCCTTTTTATGCTTATCTATAGCTTAATAACTTATGATTTTTGATTTAAAAGATACACTACAAAATGAAATTGGGTTCTTATTTAGAGTGACAGATGGTGCATCTTGAGATTATTTTGTTATTGTTTTCGATTTCAATCAAGTTCTAAGGTTATACTTCAGTTACAAACATTGCCCCATTTTTGATTTATTAAATCTTCAATATTTGTTGATTAATGTGTATTTTATCTGCAGTGACTAAAATCAAAGAAAGAAAAGTTGAAGAAATTGGGGAAGAAAGGTAAATTTCTGCTTATTTTTTTATTTACAACTTTGATTTCAATTAATTTCTCTGCAAAATCCTGTTAAAAAGTTGATTATTTTGAAGTGTTGTATTAGAAGCTCATAAACTATTCATCTGGGAACAATCTGTAATACAAACATACTCAGCTAAGCTCAACAACATTAGCACCACTATTCTTTGAGTCCGCAGACTAAATGTACAATTTTTAAGTGATAGCCATTAGCTAGATAGTTTAGTTGTAATCTGAGTTTACATGTGATATGAATCATGTTGACTGAATGTATTAGATTATTGAATCGAGGCAAATCTTTAGAAGGTTAAATTTAGACTGGAGCATCTATTGTGTTCTTCTCTGGTGTTTGTTGAAACTCTATGAAAAGTTAGTTCTAGAGCATGGAGATTTAACTAACTTATTGGGTATATTCTTGCAGGATAATCACATGCTTATGATATTTAACTAAATTTGTGTAAGGTCTTGATTTGATGTCTTACAGCCTCTGCTTATGTGAATCGTTTTTTGAGGAAGAGGTTCCATTTTTCTCTGGTTTCATGTAATGGGTATATTATTGCAGGATAATCACATGCTTATATATATTTTCACCTTTAGTTTATCCTAATTGTGTATTACTAAGTTGTAGTTCTCTTACAGACTCCGTTTAAGCTCTTCTTATCAAATTATTTAGCTAATTTTTATTTGTCACTGGGTAGGAGACTTTGCTTATGAATTGTTACATTTTTGAATCTCGCTGGTATTCTTAAGTCTAAAACTTTGTCTACAAATTATTGGTGTACTCGGTCTTGTCTTATATGCCACTTTCTTTTAGTTTTCTACTGTGTGTGATACTGAGTTTTCAAAATGCTAGCTACAAGACTAGTGTGGATGGTAATTGGTATTGTTTTAGTACAGATTGTTCAATCTTATTGCGAGCTATTACTTAAGTATTGTGTTCTGTGCAGTAACATTTGTACTTTTTTTCTCTCTCAAGGGCCTTATATACCCAATTATTCTTTTAAGCTAAAACCCCCGTTTACTTAAATGAATGTGCTGGGACAATCTGAGATTTGATAACTACTTATAAAAAATTTCTTTAGTTATAAAATCAGCTGGTATAATTGGTTTTCATAAGCTAGTGCAGGCAAAGATAATTTTCTTTTGTCTTCTTCAATTCTACGGCGTCTAGTTTTCAGAATAGTTTGCTACAAATGATTACTTATATTCTCATTTTTACCATTGGCCTAGTACCCATTGTTGCTTGAATTCTGAATTAAGAGTATACTCTACTATTTTTATTTCATTTTTCCGAGTGACGTGATGGAAGATTTGTGCTTTCTAGTCGAGTCGGATCCCGATTCGGTGGGAGCTAAAAATTTCCGTCTGTTACAGTTATAGTCTAAATATGTATGATGTTGTTGACAATTTGGCAATTACATGTGTCAATGTTACGTGTATTTTCTGATTGAGAGAGCTTAACGACTAGATATTATATGCTTCAATGATGTTGATACAACTCTTCTTGGAAACACGTTTTTGTTGTTACAATCTTTGGCTATATTCATGTGTTTTTTGGAATCTTTCTATTTCGTTTCATGGGTGTCATTATTCTTCAGTGAAAGCATTATTCAGGGTGTCATTATTATTCAGTGGAAACTCATGGCTACATTCATGAGTTTCCAGTTCCAGGGATTATGAACTTTAGACAATAGTGTGACTGTACTAGGACAGCCAGATTTAGTGATTTGCTTTATATATAATACCATAGTGCAGTTTCGAGCATTTTCAGTTAAGACCTCCGGAAGAATTTGAAAATTTACAATGATAAAATTCTTAACTGTTTGCAACAGTTACCTGGGATTTAGTGTTTCTGGATCTAATTTCTACTAAATCAGCACTTTGAGACGAGGAGAGAAAAGCCACAAAAGGAAGGCATTTTTTTAAAGAATCACTAAAACTGATTCAAAGTTACTTATAGGTATGTTATCAAGCCTTACTGTACTATGCACCGGTGTTAAGTACTTCGTATTTTTTTCTCCATAGAAAAAAGAAAATTACCTATTAGGATGATATGAAAGGAAAGAATGCAGTAGTAACTCCACATCCCTACACATTTTATTGTATGCTTTACTTAGATATCAGCATTTGACCTTTTGCTAAAGAGTCGCTCATTTTTCATCTTCGCTGCTGCACTATGAATTGGCCACAGTTCAAACTCTTTGCATTATAAATAGTACCACTTAGAATTTGTCTTATTATCATCCAGATTTAGTTTGCTCACATCTTTTCCAGATTCAGTATGTATCATTCCAAAACTTGAAATGACACAATATACTGAAAGTACTAGACCAATTTTCCTGAGTTAATAATGGATGTGTGATTATGGGTTTGTGTGGCATGATTATGGGTTTCTATGAGGGAAATTGCATATGGTCTGTTTCATCTGTTATTACCATGTTTGTCCATAAAGATTTTTTATGTTTCAAATGGTGCTGAATTTATTGGTAATTTCAAGACTTGTATATCTAAATTGTCAAGTGAGGGGATAACTACTGTTTTGAAATGAAACATATTTATTAGTTATTGCTAAGCTTGTATTTCTGAATTGATTTATCATTTGTTGCTTTTATTAGAGTGCAACTGATGTAATTGATCTACTGGTTCTCTTTGCGTTTCAGAATGGATAAATCCTGGATGAGTACTGATAGAACGAAGAAATTCTATGGAGAAGGAGTCGCGTCATTTATGCGGTATGCTGTCAACCATCTCAAGGAGGAGGGTGAGACATATGATGAATTTATTATGCTGTGTCCATGTACGGATTGTTTAAATCTCTGTGCATGTTCAGTTGGTGACGTAGAAGATCATTTATTCGTAAATGAAATCGATCAAACGTATACTATTTGGAATAAGCATGGGGAAAGGGATGAGACAATAACTAGTAGTAGGCCTATTAACGTAAACAATGGTATGCACGCTGAATTTGAAATGGGATCTCCCACTGATGCTCCAGACGAAGATTTTGGAGTGGGAACTCCCACTGATGATCCAAACACTATAGATATGATGCAGGCTGCAGAAGAGTTCGCAGATGACCCTATAAAGTTTAAAAAATTACTCGAAGATGCTGAAAAGCCCTTATACGAAGGATGTCCCAAATTCACAAAGTTGTCTGCAATTGTGCAGTTGTTCAAGTTGAAGAGTAAGCACAGTGCCTCAGACATGTTTTTTAATGAATTGTTACCCTTTGTTAAAGGACATGCTTCCCAAAGAAGGTAATTTCATGGCGAGGAGTACATATCAGGCAAAGAAAATATTTAAAGCAGTGGGTTCAGGGTACACAAAGATATATGCATGTGTCAACAACTGTGTTCTTTATTGGAACTAGTACAAGGATGAAAAAGTGTGTCCTACTTGTAAAGCATCCAGATGGAAAGTTGACAGGGATGCTAAAGTGTACGAGAATGTTCCAGCAAAGGTATTGTGGTACTTCGACATCATCCCAAAATTTCAGCGGCTATTTCAATCGAGGCCCACATCAAAAGATTTGATATGGCACCATACCACTAGAAATAAAGACGGTGTTTTACGTTATCCGGTAGACTCACATGCTTGGAGAGAGATAGATAACAATTTCCCAGAAATTAAAGGTGATCCAAGAAATCTGCGGTTAGTTGTTTCGGTTGATGTAGTTGATGTAAACACAGGCACCAAACATTACAGTGTATGGCCAGTTTTGGTTGTGATTTACAACCTTCCATCGGGCATGTGTATGAAGAGAAAGTTCATCATGTTGTCGTTGCTTATAGACGGTGCGCCTGGAAACAACATCGATGTCTTTTTAGAACCTCTTCTTAAATATTTTCAGTTCTTATTTTAGAAGGTAAAGAGAACATGGGATGCATATGACCAAAAAAATGTTTACTCTACGTGCAGTTATTTTATGGACGATAAACGATTATCCTGCTCTTGGTACATTATGTGGTTGTCGCTAGGCTGGATATCATGGTTGTGTGGTGTGTCGGAAGAAAACTCAAAGTATTAGGCTTCATGACTCAAACAAGAATGTTTATGTTGGTTATAGAAGATTTTTAAGAAGAAGGCATTTGGCGAAAAACAAGAGTGGGAGACTGCTCCAAAACCAATGACCAGGGAAGAAATATATGAGGAGGTAAAATGTATAAATAATTCATGGGGAAAGAAGGGGACAAATAATCAAGGGGAAGACGTGCAGGATACACCTGGAAAAGGTGAAAAGATTAATTGCATCAGAAAAACGAATACTCAAGGGGAAGACGTGCAAGATACACCTGGAAAGGGTGTAAAGATGAAGCGCATCAGAAAAATATCAAAGGAAGTCGATAGGTCAGGTGAGGAATAGGAAGGCAGGGAAACCACTTATTGGAGCAAGTACAACAAATGGCAGCGACTACTTAGATATTGGTGTTATAATGATGTCCAACATTGTATTGATTTCATACACGTCGAAAGGAATGTGGGACAAATTCTTGTTGGAACGTTGCTGCACAACGAAAATACAAAAGATGGATTAAACGCCATATTGGATTTGGTATGTTTGGGGTTAAAATCGGAGTTACACCCTAAGAAAGATGACAAAGGAATGATAATTCACGTATCATGTTATACATTAACCACGGAAGAAAAATACATATTCTTGGAGACATTATCCGAGTTAAGAGTTCCATAAGGGTATTGTTCGATTTTTTTCACCCTTGTGAACCTAAAAGAGCGTAAGTTGATCCGTCAATTATGCCTATACCTGTGAGATATGCTATTATCAGTTTTTATTTCTTTTTTCAGATCAATATCTACCAAAGAAATCAAGGTGGAAGACCTGTATAAATTGCAAGAGGATCTCTGTGTGATATTATGCTTACTAGAGAAGTATTTTATTCCATCCTTCTTCGACATCATGATTCATTTAACTGTACATCTTACCAGGGAAGTGAAATTATGTGGTCCGGTTTGCTTTCGATGGATGTATCCTTTCGAAAGGTGTATGAAGGTTATAAAGGGGCATGTGCGGAACAAGAATCAACCTTGTGGATGCATTTCCGAAGAGAATTTTGCAGAAGAGACGATTGAGATATATTGTGAGTACCATAAAAGCATCAGGACAATTGGTATTCCATTGGATAGGAATAATACATCTCAGGAGGGAGAACCGCTATCAGCTGAAGAGCCGTGTATAGTTACCCCTGAACAGTTGAGACAAGCACATTTCTATGTAATGCAAAACACACCTGAAATTGAGCCTTACATAGAGTAAGTATTGATTTGTTTATTTTCCTTTTTTTTTTGGTACAAAATATAATAACATTGGTTATTTTACATACCAGCTGACACAAGATCTATTTGGAAACTAAATATTCTACTAAAAAGCGAGCATGGCTGGAGAAAGAGCACTCTAACTCTTTTGGAGATTGGTTAAAAAATGAGGTAATAGGTTGTAGATAGAGTGCCTTGTTTGATGTGTTATATTCCTTTACATTCAAGGTTCATCCTAATAATGAATTTCAGGTTGAGAAAGAGTTGGCAGTCGACTGAGAAAGTATCTCAGAGAACTTAAGATGGATATCACACGGCCCGCACTACGAGGTAACGAAATATACTGTATATCGCATCAATGGATATTTATTCCGCGCAAGATCACGTGATGGTAAAATTCACCATAATAGTGGGGTTAGCATCGCGGAAAATGACATGCACATATCTTGAGATGATGGCATAACATATGGTAAAGCCTCTTATTAGGGTGTCTTGCAAGATATATGGGAGTTAGATTACTATGAAAGAAAAGTTCATCTGTTCAAGTGCAATTGGGTTGATAATAAATGTGGGGTCAAAAGAGATGCTCTTGGCTACAAGATTGTTGACCTTACTATGTTGGGATACAAAAATGATCTTTTTATTTTAGCCTCACAAGCTAGGCAGGTATTTTATGTCAAAGACCAGTTAGATAAGAAAAAGTCTATTATTTTTGTGACACTTCCCAAAATTATAGAGATGCGTGTGATGATGGAAACAATGAGGAATCCAGTACAGTAATCTTTTCTGGGAATGATAATATCTTGTCGTCTGTAGATCCACAAGACTTGGGTAAAGAATCCAGAAATGATTACTTCTGAACTGACTGCCGGGGTTTACTTATACGTAAGCCAAAATGACACACTCCTGCTGGTACGTCGCTTTATTTCTTTTAATCTGTGGTTATTCAGTTAGTGACATGATATTGATAGAATGAAAATGATGGACCTTATGTTTAATCTTGTTCCTTTGCATGCTTTCTGTATGTTTGCATGCTTTATTCTATATAAAATGAGTAACATCATTCTATATGTGTCTCATATGGAACTTCAATTGAAATTGCTACTACTGTACTTGTCAAATTGCTACTCTGGTCACTTTTAAATAGATATACAAGAGAATGAGAGGTGGTATGTTTTTTTTTCTATTGCTTGAATATATTTATGGGCACATGCACTATAAATACATGTTGTACTTGTATTTTAGAAATCTTTTATATACTTCATAACATTAATCAAAGCATATAATGAAATTGAATTCCAAGTACTCCAAATTAGACTCATAACCCTGTAGATGTAAGATGGAAACTACAGTTCATTAACCATAAAAACAAGCATTTAAAAAGATGGTGCTAAAGGTATTATGGTTCTCAATTTTATGGTGAAAGCATTTGGGCGCGAACTGATGCTTTTTCCTAAGTGAATTGCATGGAGTGGTTCACTTGCTTGTGTGAGGAGTTTGCATTGTGTAGCATGTGTGAAGAATATTGAATTTTAAGCTCATTTCCTTGTTCTAATTTGAACCCTCAACCATTTTGAATACCATACTTGATAGGGTTTTTCCCATATCTTGTGAAAGTAATTTTTGTAAGAAGTCTTGACCATAATTTATGTTGAGTTGCGATGACACCTTGTATTAATTGTTGTGCCCTCGTTCTTTCTTCCTTGTTTTTATTGAACTCAGAACCCTATTTTCCTGTTGCAGGTTTGTTATGGCTATTCAACACTCTACATTGTCCCTGAGCTTTGACGAAGTCATTTTTGTACCATCATATGCCTCTATAAGTTTGACACTGGATTGTAGGACACGAACTCTGAATCTAAAATATTAAGGAATTTGATTATGGGAATGTTTTGTCTTGTTATATAAAGAGCAAAAGAAATGCATTCCTACTGCAATATCAACTTGATGTAATATTTTTCTTTTTTTCTTTTGGAAAGAGGTAAATAAAAAATATTGGTTGTAGATCTAAAATTTTTCATTAAATATATTGGATAAAAATATACAATCTTTTGTGAATTGATAAGTTAAACAGGTTTGGTTGTTCTCACAGATGGCTCCTATCGTTTGCAGCCCCTTCTAGATTTTTATGAAAAGTTTAAGATATGGTTTCCCATTTTGGATTTTGGCGTGGTTATCAATATAATGTATATCGGGAATTATAGGAAAAAGTAACACAATAGAACTCCACTATACATGTTTTATTTTCACAAAACACCCGGCTGCACCCGCTGTATTGCAATTCTGTTGGAGGACACAATCACTTGTAATGTATCCTTCTATACACCAGAGCTTGAGGTTTTTGTATTGCAGTGAACAAGCATAAACATTATCCCAGCATATGTTGCTTGAAAATTAAGCATACTTGGAACATTAGGTCTAGAAAAGACTCAGTAACAACCATGGATAGTACTTTAAAAGTTAGAATTCAATCTCATGTGTCTAATGGTACCGACGCTATGGTCACAATTTGTTTTTCGTATAGCCATATCATAATCCTTCCAAAAAACATATATGGTGTAACCATATGTCAATATTTTGTCATGTTTGATAAAATGTGACAATTCCTTAGTATATGCGTGTCTAATAAATCAGATATTATGGACACATAAATAAACCAATGTGGCTAAATAAATCCTCTTTCCGTCACGGATTAATAGGTGTGTCTATTGCCATCCTATACTTTTGATACATACAAAATTATTTAATGTGGCCATATACGCATCTGTGGCTACATGTGATGGGATTAGAGTGAAAACTATGACCAAACGATACCATATGGCTACAGTTGATGGGTTTAGGATTAAACCTATAACTAAATGGTGCATTATCGCTACA
Organism: Papaver bracteatum; assembly: GCA_023529315.1. Taxonomy (NCBI): domain Eukaryota; kingdom Viridiplantae; phylum Streptophyta; class Magnoliopsida; order Ranunculales; family Papaveraceae; genus Papaver; species Papaver bracteatum. The sequence continues at coordinate 3,933,993 of JAJJWX010001246.1, forward strand.
GAGTAACACAAAATGTGGCTATAGTTATACAGATGACCAATAGCCACGCAAATAACCCGAAATGTGGCTGGGATGTAAACCAAAAAACGTGGCCTATGTGAAGGTTTATACTAGTGGTTTTCCTCCAATTCCCAACCAACCCTATCCAACAAAACTTCCCGTTCTTACCTTTCCCACCAATGTGCAAGAATGGGATTTGGGTCGTAAACTACCAGAGTATGGTTCTCATTTGCTTGGCATTGAGGAAAATCATGAGAGAATTTATGATAAGATGTATCTGTAATATCTTTCTACCTGTACCCAAGTTGGCGTATTACACGGCGAGGGTTGTGCATAAAAAATCCTTTTGGATGAAATAACGGTCCGTTGTAAAATGAAACATTGTCACGCCTTGCAAAGTGAACTCCTCTGGCATTCCTATATGGGTCAAACGTAACATCTTGGGTAGCCACGGATTCCAAATCCAATCTCATTGCGAATAACTGTTTCATGTTATTGGGCTTCGGGGTAATGTTGAAGTAGTATTTCTGAGCTAGATTCTCATGTTGTTAATATTCACGTACAATATTCAATCATTTATACCCTATGAACAATTTTGGGAAGTGTTCATAAGACCACACCTATGCCAATGAAATGTATAAGAAAAAAATTAATGACAAAAAAATTGGAAACTAACAAAATTAATGACCACGATGACAAAATAACTAGTTCACTATACCTAAATTAAAGTGAAATAACCATTAAATTGACGGGCGTATGCCTTAGAAGCTCTACGTATTTCTGCCAAAAAATGTGCCAAGAAAGCAGTTCCCCATGAATACTCATGGACCCTATCCAAGGGATCCAAGTATTGTAGATTGTTCATATGCACCCTATAAACATTAGCGTTAGGGAATATAACGGAGCCCTAGGTGAAAAAAAGATAAGCAGCTGCAGTTTGCTAAACTTGTTCGGGATTCAATTCTTTATCATTGTATTCCCAAACACTCGAACGAGATTGACGAATGTGATAGTCTTTGTCCGGGAATGGTTTATCTTGTACATATTTGCCATAGTCATTTCCTTGTCCCAGCCAAAAAAATTTTTAGTCAGCTCATAGATCTTGTCCCATTCTAGGTCCTTACAGTGATCTCCTTCCTTAACGGCTTTCCCAAGAACCTCTAAACCTAGTATTTTTTGGACATCTTCAAGGATAATGGTCATCTCGCCAAAAGGAAAATGCATGGTATCAGTTTCACCAAAAAACCTCTCCAAAAAGAAGTTCGTCGTGATGGAATCAGTGGACACATAATTTTCTACCACGGAATACAAACCAGATGCTCTGACTATTGCTTGAACTTCGGGACACTCTAACTCCAAATGCCATATATCACTTGATTGATGGCGGCTAACACGGAAGGCTTTCCTGTGGTCCTATAAAAACACACCAAACTAAATTAAATTCACTTGATCACAGATAAATAATATAATAACAAGATTCAAACATCTTACATAAGTTTGATAGATCCAACGAGCCCAAGAGTGCTTGTAGTCAAATAAGAGTTGCGGGTTTATCGGTTGACCCCACTGTTTGCCATCATCGCGGTCTGAAATCATGTCATATATTTTAGGAAGGTAGGATGGGGGTTTCTTTTCCATTTTCTTAGGGACTTCATCTCCGACATCAGGTTTTCCTAAGCCACCTGCTTGTGAGGATGAGCCACCTGCTCGGTCCGGTTTAGAAAAAATTTGCCACTCATCATCATTGTTTGTGTCCCCCGTACGCTCCTGAGTGATGACCTTAGCACGATCCGGATCATAACGACTACGCCGAGCCCGAGAAGACTTATGTTTTACTTCTCCAACAACTTTTCCCTTTCCTTTCTTCATTTGTGATACTCTAGACCTACGTCCTAATATGTAAACTGAGTTATAAACAGGTGTTTGAGGGTAAAAACTGGTTCTGTTGTTTTTGGTAAATTTGGGTATGTTGATGAGAAATGAATTAGTACCCTAAACAAATGCACTGCACGAGAGTACTTTTAGATTCGAGAGATCATTCTGTAGGACTCTTTCCTAAACCAAGAAATGGTTGTTCCAGATTCAATTCGGTCACAAAGTGAAGGAGAGGGGTTGATCTTAGGGAGGGAAGCGAATAAGATGTTTGAGATCAGAATGTTGAATGATGAAGGTGTGGATGTTTTATTACTTGTATCAGAATATGGCTTCTGGATACTTGTGTTGATAACACTTATGTCCCCCCTTTTTAAAATAAGTTGAAAAACTACTTATATATAAGTCATTGAGCGCACCCTGATCTCATAGGAAGTGGAGGAAGTTAAGTAGTGGAGAAGTGAAGTCATGTGGAAGGTGGTGATCATCGTGTTTCCGTTATGAGGGAAGACTAGTCACACCTTCACCCACTACTCTCATTATTGTTAACCGTCCATCCTTCCTGACACTTTCTTGTAATGGGCGTGTTGCACGCCGCACATTGTAAACCGCCAGACTAATACCCCAGTGAGTGTCCCCCAATTTGTGACATGTTTGATGTCTCGAGTAAATGGATCAAGTCATGAGAATCGCCGCTAAAATCAGCACATAGTGCTTTTAGGTTAAATAATAAAGTTATTTATGAAATCAATATTTGCATAGCATCGCTTATAGTCGATGTTTACAGAGCATCGCTTTTAAACAAGTAGCTGAAAAATAATCGATGTGCTGGAAGCATCGTTGTTTTAGAGCTCGATTGAATCAATCACAAATCGAGAGTCTTAAAAGGTAGCATGACCGACCACCTTTGGGTGATCGTTTGAGTGCTCTATGAGCAAGCTATCACTTGGTCAATATCTCCCCATGAAGGAATGATGGCCGGTGATCACAACGCTACATTATTAGTTTTCTGAAAACAAATCTACACCGGTCAACTAGGATAGCGAAGTTGGATGGATGAGATGATTTTCGGAAGCTAATGATTATTATTGAAGCAGCGCGAAGGACTAAATTTGGGTGATCATTTGGGATCGCACGGGAGAGCTGTAGATCGGCCGGTCACTCCTTGCAGGAGGGGTGTGGTCGGTGATCACAGCGTCACCCTGTTAGTTATCTTAAATCTGATCTAAACCGTCCCACCAAGCTAGAAAAGTTGGACGGACGAGATGGTTTCCGGAAGTTGTTCATTTCCATTAATGTAGTTTTAGGGTTTATGAGCCGTGCGGTTGGCTCTCTTTCGGTCGATCGATTCAAGACATTGAGCGTTAGCTTGAAGAGACCGATTGGCCATGTGCAAAGGTGAGTTGCCAGTGAGCACGCTAACACTTTCAGGGTTACCTGAAATTGAATCTAAGCTACTTAATTTGGCTGGCGAAGATGGATGGTTGTGATCGATTTGCGACAATAGTATATCATCACGACGCAACTTAGGGTTTCAAAACGGTGCGTTCATCCTTCTTTGGGCCAGCAATTTGATGTGTTCTAATCTTGATATGAGAAAGTCGATCGACCGAGGGTGGAGTTGGGTCGACGGTGAACTCGTTATCACTTCCTTAATCATTCGAAGGAAGATCTAAGCCGTCCAACCAGGCTAGCTAAGTTGGACGGTCATTATATATTTGAGACCGTTTTTGCCGGTCTTAGCTATTTTGAGACATCTTTCAACAATGTGATCACCCATGTTAGGGCTAACGTTACATGGCGTCGCGAGTGTGCTAGATGGAATCCGATCGGTCGGGGTATTAGTGGGCCCGCCGGTGGTCATCATGATGATCTCCTAGTTCCGCTAGGAGTAGGCTAGGCCTATTGAATTGTGTGGACAAATCGTGTGGCCGTGATCGTTTTTGAGACTGATATGGAAAGTCTAGATTTTCCTTAAGGAATTTAAGCGCGTTCGATCACGCTAACTTTTAACAAAAAGGTGTGTAAACATACTAATCTCTTTATCAGAGAGTGGTGTAGCCCACGTGAGTGTTTTCATGCAGGTCTCAACACTGACACTTCGGGACATTCATGCTACTCCGCTGCGAGTGAACATTAATCATCATGTCCTGCCAATATTGATAGTTCGCCTGGGAACATAACACAAGAAATTACTAGTCATGTCATGCATTAGTGAATAATGCAATAGGTCAAAATTTACAGAATATCTGGGATTGTTGCTTCGCGCACTATTCTGGATAAATTTCGTAAACATGTCGAATTTCTAAATATATATATATATATATATATAAGTGAAAAGATTTATGCAATCATCACTTTCAAATGGTTTTTTTTTTCCTTCGCAGGGTGACAGCGTATTAAAATACAGGGTTTCACGATTTTAGCCCTAAACCGAAAACCACCATCAACGATAGGAAGCCAACATGTATATTAAACATACAATCAGTATCGGCATATGTGCCAGTGTACTAAATAGTTAAAATTCAATGCCGGTTTTCTTGAATTTTATACAGAGAATTAACAAATTAAGGGAATGAAAACCGGCATAGTTAGTAAATATATCGACATTTCCGGCAGCGGTGCCGGCATGGTAAAATAGAGATATCCTATGCCGGAAGTAGGGTAATTTTGTACATAGTTTTTAACAGAAGAAGCAAATAAAGTCGGCATGGCATTGATAGGTGTGATAAACACCTAATTTTATATCTAGTATTTATGCTTTCTTTGCGAGTTTTTATGTGAATTATGTATCTTATGTGTGAATTTGAGTCTATTAGGTGCTCTGGAGTCACATGGAGGAAAAGAAGAAGAAACCAGCCGTTTGGAGCGAAAAGGGAAAAAAGGTCATTTCACTGTGAACACTATCTGGAGACCGGTACTGGTTAAGGGGCAGCTCTTTGGAGGAATATTAAACAAAATCCAGTCAAGGTTAAGGGGTAGCCATTTGGGTGTCCCTTATCATCTGAGCAGGTGTAGATATCCCAGGGTGGTCCTTGTCTAAGACTATGGGTGTATTTATCTATCCACCCTTTATACCATAATAATTCAATCGAGAGAAGACTTTTTATCTCTTCATTTTGAATCTGAGAAAGACGGAAGAAGCAAAGACTTTCTGTCGTTAGACCTGAATCGAGAGCTCGATTGTTGAAGGTTAGTGGTGGGTTATCTGTTGCAAATGAAGATTAAATGGGTATGTTCAGTTCGTATTGTGCAGCAAGGGAAGTGGTTTTGAGCTCAAGTTCACGCTGCCAAAACAGATGAAGTGTTGCTGCTGCTAGTGCACTGTATGGTTGAATATGTGCAATTAATGGATGTTTCCGAATTTGAATGATTGAATGAGTGTATGAACTCGTGTTTGAAGGGAAGGAGAGCCAATGAGGAATAAAATGAGTACAATGGAGTTCTGTCCATTACCGGATTGGCAGTGGCATACAATGTGTTTGTCAAGAAGCCTCAACGACCAGTTTTGCTGTACAAGTGCCATCACCAGGATAATCATGGCTTAAGTTCAGGGTTGTGATGATTGCAAAGGTAGATTGAACTGGTTGACATTGCAACTGTTGAAGAGAATATTATTGGTGGTAGTGAACTGATATTGCAGTGTGATGTTGTTGGTGGTTTCATGGCTAGTAATGAGCGGGTGGTACTGCGATGATGGGTTGTCGAATGTTGGCAGTGATGCTAGCATTGCAGGTCTGAAGCACAGGTGAACAAGAAAGAATAGATGTATGTTTAGGAACTACATGGATATGATGCTGCTCTGAAGTGCAGTGGGGTCTGTGGATGAAGTATCAGATGCAAGTGTTGGGCTTGGCCGAGATGTCGGGGAAAGATTGATTTGTTGCTGTGCAGTTCAGAGATGAGGAGACCATTAGTATGTGCAATTTTAGCCATGGGATCGCTGGCCTTATTCCAAGGAGAAGTGGTTTGAGTTTAGGTTGTCGTTCAAGCACAAAGTTAGCTACAATGTGCTGCCACAGTTTACATAGAGTTGGCGTTTGTGATGAATGGCTAGGCAATGGTGCTCAACTGCAGTGGCTATGTGCAGTTGATATGGTTTGTTGTGCTTGAATTAAGAAGTTGCAGGGAACTGCGACTGGTGAGATACAGATGCTGCTGGTGCACAAGGAATAGACCTGGTGGTGCAAAGTGACAGTGTGGTTAGCAGCGTTCCTGATGGTTGAATGAAAGAGCAAAGAAAATATGGTCTCCGCAGGTGATGTCGTCGAGTGAGCAATGGATTTTATAAGGGTATGTTCAAGAATTGTACATGAATAAAATTAGTTGCTTGGTGGTTTGGGACTGGTTTAGATGAATGCTTAGGGTATTGAGGCTGCAGTTGGTGGAATGGAGTTAGCCGAGTCTTTGGTGGTGTAAGGCGAAGCCTAGCTGCAGTGAGGCAAGGCCTGACCATTTTTTGAAGCTGCAGTCGGCTGCACTATTTGTGCTATGTAGTGCCACGGGTTTTTTGATGTTGGTGATCGAATAGAGCTCGATAAGAAGATGCAATCACTGTGAATGAGGCAGAGCAGTAATTGGTGCTGGTAGTGCATATGGGCTTGTGGTGATTCAGTTTGGCAGATGGCAATGGTGGCTGAGCTAAGAGAACTGAAGCAGTATTGTTGCAGTTTGCGAGATGGAAGCAAGGCCAAGCTGGTGCTAATGGGTTTATGTGAGTATGAAGTTACAGAAATGCGTGGAAATACACGGTCTTGGTGGAGCTGGACTATGAACCAATTACAGGGTGCAACTGGTGTGTTGAGTGGTTGCAAGAAACCAGAGAAGAGAGTCGCAGTTTGATGGTTCAAGTTGTTTTGTTGATGTGATGCTGAATTGTAGCTATAATGGGTAGAATGGAAAAAGGTGTTGCAGTTCAACTGAAGTTAGAGCGGGTGCAGTTTAAGCTGGTAATTGCTACAACATTGAGGTATACAAGGCATGCTGGTACTGATGATGCAGTTGGGGTAACAAGGAAGAATGTAGTGTTACTGTCACAGTAATGATGTTTGAATATGCAGTGGTGATAGCCAAGTGCTCAAGAAGATCAGAGAACCTGTGATGTTGCAAAAGTGATCATAGAAAGTTTCCGGCGACCCGATTTTGGACCCAAATTTTCCAGAGACTTATTTTCACTCCTGGGCTTGGTGGACGAATTGGAGACGGGTTTTAAGAAGAATTAACCTATTTTTGGGTATCCTTTTGGGGAGAGGCATATAAATAGAACTTTTTCTCTAAACCTAGATATATCTCCATTAGGGAGACTACTACTCTTGTTCCAGGGTTTCATGATAGTTTTCTTCTTTACTTTCTATGATGAACTCCTTTAACATGAGTGCTTGATTTTGCTATTGGTTAAAGATGTAGTTGGATTTTGAAAACCAAGTTATGGATTTTATGAAATAATTTTCTCTCAATATTATCGTTTGATTTCTGCTGGGTTATAATAATTGCATGATTGATGTATTGCAATATGATTGAATGTTTGTTTGGTTTAGTCTAGAATTGATTGAACATACATCCATATCTATAGCTATTTTAGGGTTTTCATCGAGCGATAACCTTGAATACGAGTAGCATGATATGATTATAGTTTGTAGTGATACATCCTTGTAATCATATGTAGAAGTTTACCTTTGTCCGAATTGTCATGCGCAATGTGTGATAGTTGCATTGATTAGCCTATTTCTTAAATTTAATGCTCCTTGGAATTGAACTTGATTAGCGCAAGGCGTTGAGTTATTCTTTAGGTAGAATTCACATATGCAGCTCTAATGTGTGTGTTGATGAACTTGGAAATTTATGGAGTATTCTTGCAATAAGGTATTCTAGGGATTTTGATGATAGATAGATTAAATACGAATTCTAATCATATATTCAAAACTTGTTTACAATTGAAGATGAAATCTGCAACCAATATTTTCACATCCTTGATTTGCGTGTTTACTTTTCTTTGTTTTGCTTTTATTTTATTTTAGTATATAAAAATCAGAAAATTACCCGGTGTTTTTATATAGGAAACCAAAACAACTTGACAACCTAGACCTCTCTGTGGGATCGATCCTTTCTTGCCCTTGCTATATTTATATTTTGAGTTGTGAGGAAGTGTAAATTATATTTGTGTCGCCTGACAACCGATCAAATTTTGGCGCCGTTGCCGGGGAGGCAACGGTTGTCACTTGTTTTTGGTTTCTTATTTTTGTTTTGTTTTTGTTTTTAGTCTTATAATTGTTTTCCTTATTTTCTGGTTTTTATCCTTGGTTTGAGAATCGTATTTCAGGTACCTATTCTATGGAAGGAGCATATTGGATCAATGGATATGATTTTCAACCTCCTCAACACTTTGAAAATTTCCCACCATCTATGGAATACAATCAAAACCAATTTATTGGCTATGATGCATATCCTAGAGAACCTTATGGTGATTTTCATACATACCAACAACAACCTTGTAGTGGGTATGTAAGTCAAGCACCTAGGTGGGATAATTATACTTCTAATTGGCTTTATTCGAGTTGTATGCATATAATGCATGGATTGCAAGATATGCAAAAAAGGCTAGACCAACTTGACCGTAATAGAGAGAACGTCGCACAAACCAATTTCTGGAATATGCCTTCTTACCCGACTCCGGATCGTAGTTATGATCATTCACCCATTCAAAGGGAAGAGTCATGGGAAAGAGAACATATTTTAGCTAATGGTGGTAAGCGTGTGAACGTCAGGAAACTTGCGCAGAAATTATACAAGTTGGAAGACGATGGATACTCAGAAGAGCTTGTCGATGAAATTAGTAGGACCATCCATATGGAACATAAACGGCGTCGTGATAAAGGTGGGGAAACCGACGACGATTCTGATTTTGGTGAGTCTGAAGATGAAGACGAAGAGGAGTATGTTGAGAATGTGACCGTTATGACCAATATTATGGAAGACCCAATTGAGCTTGCAAAGGATTGTAATGATGATGTTTATGTCGAGACTCCGGTTAAGGCAGAAACAGACGAAGAATGGTTGCAAGGTTTGATAGAGGACAATGATATAAAAGAGGTGAATAGTTCACTTGAATTTTTCAAGGATGAAGAGGATTCTATGCTACAAGAGATTGTGCGAGGTTTGTCTAACCCTTTGCATATTATTTCTTCTCCTTTACCTATTATTGGTTTGAATATATGTGCTTCGAGAACATTGTTGAATGATTTTTTTTCTCGATTTCCTCCATTAGAGAAACTTGATTCTCATACTATGCAGGTTTTGGAACAAGAAACCGTGGAAGTACCCGACTCCTATATTCTTTATGCACTTCCAAGTGTGGACAAGAATAAGTGTGGGGGAAGCTTTTATCGGTTAATAACTTCATTTATGTTTTATATTACTAATATTTGTGTGAATCTAGTGTTTACAAAACATGTGCTATGGGTGGATCCCCAACTTTTCCGATTATTGGTGTATGGGGAATTCAACTTGCATGTCGGGCTGACGACTTTAAACCAAGCGCTAATGGGAGGCAACCCACTGGTTTTGTGTATCTATCTCTATCTTTTTACTTTTATTTTAAGTCTTTTATCTTTATTTTCTTATTTTGTATATTTGCATATCAAAACTCCAACTTTTAGATATTTTTGAACAATTTAGAATAAACACCAGCCTTTCTAAGTAGATGGCATTTTTTCTTGGCGGAGAGGTGTATATCGGCTGAGTTGAGATTAGATGCCAACTAAATAGCTTGTTTAGTGTTTATCCTCTATTGTTCCGAAATAGCTATGAGTTGGAGTAATGAGTTTTCATCATGCATTTTATTTTCTTGTTTTTGCATATCATGTTATGAATTTCCCACCTTGAACTTTCTTTGGACGATTCAATTTTACATTGAGGACAATGTAAAGTTTAAGTGTGGGGGAGCATTTACATGTTTGCATAGTTTGTTTTAGTTTTTTTTATGCCTTAAAAAAATATAAAAAATATAAAAAACCAAGAAAAATTTGTGCTTTTTCAACTCCGAAATCTAGAAACTTGTGCCTTTAGGATGGAACCATTTTGAATGCAGGAGTTGAGGAACCAATTAACTAAAAGGGACGAACATAGCTCAGAAATCACAAATTAACATGATAGTTGTTGCCATATCTCGGAATATCACCATATCACATTCTATTTTTATTTTTCCATATTTATCTATTGTTCTCTAAGTGTTTTGGTGGGTCACTAAACATCAACGTGTTATTACTGCTAGGATGAAATAGAGTGATTGAGTTGCTAAAAAAAAGTGAGAAAAGAAAAAAAAAAAAAAAAAAAACCGACCAATTAGACCAAACGGAATAAAAGACACTTGGATAAAGCAATATGTGTGTGTTCTCCCTGTCTCCATCACCTAAACAAGCGTGGAATGCAGGATCCAAGGGAACTATCGTGTAATCTGCTAACAAGAATCATGCGCTTGGATCCAGTTTGATCCAATCATGTTGTCTAAAAAAAAAAAGAAAAAAAAAAGAAAAAAAGTGAAAAAGAAAAAAAGAAAAGAAAGTATTATATTGGTTGAATAAAGTCACTCCTGGTTCCCTTGTATATGCCAGTGAGTTGATGTAGAATTCAAACCAAGTAGCTCAATCCAATAGGCATAGGTTCATCTTGGCAGTGACCTTCAGACAGGTATGGGAAACATCGATCACTTGTGAACATTCGCCAACATCTATATCTATATCCATCTTCTTAATCTTTTCACTGTGATTGTGGTTTGTTAGTTTCCGAGTATTGTGGCTTGTTCGACTATCTAATTATAGCTTTTTTTACTAATATATGAATTGAATTTACAAGGTACCTCCTCCTGTAGTCATTTTGGATTCGTTCATTGATTTGTCACAAATAGACGGAGTTGGAAATATAGGTTTTGTAGGTATATCTCTAGTAAACCTTCACGAGACTATAACTCGTCCATTAGGGACACTTAGGGGTTCAAAGGCTTGTTATTTACGCTAAAAATGACCGTAGCCTCGACGACACGGAGTTGTATGTATTTGTTTTAAAATTGTTTTGTTTGATTTGCTCGAGGACTAGCAAAGTCTAAGTGTGGGGGAATTTGATAGGTGTGATAAACACCTAATTTTATATCTAGTATTTATGCTTTCTTTGCAAGTTTTTATGTGAATTATGTATCTTATGTGTGAATTTGAGTCTATTAGGGGCTCTGGAGTCACATGGAGGAAAAGAAGAAGAAACCAGCCGTTTGGAGCGAAAAGGGAAAAAAGGTCATTTCACTGCGAACACTATCTGGAGCCCGATACTGGTTAAGGGGCAGCTCTTTGGAGGAATATTAAACAAAATCCAGTCAAGGTTAAGGGGTATCCATTTGGGTGTCCCTTATCATCTGAGCAGGTGTAGATAGCCCAGGGTGGTCCTTGTCTAAGACTATGGGTGTATTTATCCGTCCAACCTTTATACCATAATACTTCAATCGAGAGAAGACTTTTTCTCTCTTTATTTTGAATCTGAGAAAGACGGAAGAAGATCAGCACCTGCTGCTATTAGACATGAATCGAGAGCTCGATTGTTGAAGGTTAGTGGTGGGTTATCTGTTGCAAATGAAGATTAAATGGGTATGTTCAGTTCGTATTGTGCAGCAAGGGAAGTGGTTTTGAGCTCAAGTTCACGCTGCCAAAACAGATGAAGTGTTGCTGCTGCTAGTGCAGTGTATGGTTGAATAGGTGAAATTAATGGATGTTTCCTAATTTGAATGATTGAATGAGTGTATGAACTCGTGTTTGAAGGGAAGGAGAGCCAATGAGGAATAAAATGAGTACAATGGAGTTTTGTCCATTACCAGATTGGCAGTGGCATACAATGTGTTTTTCAAGAAGCCTCAACGACCAGTTTTGCTGTACAAGTTCCATCACCAGGATAATCATGGCTTAAGTTCAGGGTTGTGATGATTGAAAAGGTAGATTGAACTGGTTGACATTGCAACTGTTGAAGAGAATATTATTGGTGGTAGTGAACTGATATTGCAGTGTGATGTTGTTGGTGGTTTCAGTGGCTAGTAATGAGCGAGTGATACTGAGATGATGGGTTGTCGAATGTTGGCAGTGATGCTAGCATTGCAGGTCTGAAGCACAGGTGAACAAGAAAGAATAGATGTATGTTTAGGAACTGCAGGGATATGATGCTGCTCTGAAGTGCAGTGGGGTCTGTGTATGAAGTATCAGATGTAAGTGTTGGGTTTGGCCGAGATGTCGGGGAAAGATTGATTTTTCACTGTGCAGTTCAGAGATGAGGAGACCATCAGTATGTGCAATTTTAGCCATGGGATCGCTGGCCTTATTCCAAGGAGAAGTGGTTTGAGTTTAGGTTGCCATTCAAGCACAAAGTTAGCTACAATATGTTGCCACAATTTACATAGAGTTGGCATTTGTGATGAATGGCTAGGCAATGGTGCTCAACTGCAGTGGCTATGTGCAGTTGATATGGTTTGTTGTGGTTGAATTAAGAAGTTGCAGGGAACTGCGACTGGTGAGATACAGATGCTGCTGGTGCATAAGGAGTGGACCTGGTGGTGCAAAGTGACAGTGTGGTTAGCAGCGTTCCTGATGGTTGAATGAAAGAGCAAAGAAAAGATGGTCGCCGCAGGTGATGTCGTCGAGTGAGCAATGGATCTGATAAGGGTATGTTCAAGAATTGTACATGAATAGAATTAGTTGCTTGGTGGTTTGGGACTGGTTTAGATGAATGCTTAGGGTATTGAGGCTGCAGTTGGTGGAATGGAGTTAGCCGAGTCTTTGGTGCTGTAAGGCGAAGCCGAGCTGCAGTGAGGCAAGGCCTGACCATTTGTTGAAGCTGCAATCGGCTGCACTATTTGTGTTGTGTAGTGCCACGGGTTTGTTGATGTTGGTGATCGAATAGAGCTCGAGAAAGAGCTGCAATCACTGTGAATGAGGCAGAGCAGTAATTGGTGCTGGTAGTGCATATGGGATTGTGGTGATTCAGTTTGGCAGATGGCAATGGTGGCTGAGCTAAGATAACTGAAGCAGTATTGTTGCAGTTTGCGAGATGGAAGCAAGGCCAAGCTGGTGCTAATGGGTTTATGTGAGTATGAAGTTACAGAAATGCGTGGAAATACACGGTCTTGGTGGAGCTGGACTATGAACCAATTGCAGGGTACAACTGGTGTGTTGAGTGGTTGCAAGAAACTAGAGAAGAGAGTCGCAGTTTGATGGTTCAAGTTGTTTTGTTGCTGTGATGCTGAATTGTAGCTATAATGGGTAGAATGGAAAAAGGTGTTGCAGTTCAACTGAAGTTAGAGTGGGTGCAGTTTAAGCTGGTAATTGCTACAACATTGAGGTATACAAGGCATGTAGGTACTGATGATGCAGTTGGGGTAACAAGGAAGAATGCAGTGTTACTGTCACAGTAATGATGTTTGAATATGCAGTGGTGATAGCCAAGTGCTCAAGAAGATCAGAGAACCTGTGATGTTGCAAAAATGATCGGAGAAAGTTTTCCGGCGACCGGATTCCGGCGCCGATGACCAGAATCCGTCGATGATGTCAGCAATCCGGCGACCCGATTTTGGACCCAAATTTTCCAGAGACTTATTTTCACTCCTGGGCTTGGTGGACGAATTGGAGACGGGTTTTAAGAAGACTTAACCTACTTTTGGGTATCCTTTTGGGGATAGGCATATAAATAGAACTTTTTCTCTAAACCTAGATATATCTCCATTAGGGAGACTACTACTCTTGTGCTAGGGTTTCATGATAGTTTTCTTCTTTACTTTCTATGATGAACTCCTTTAACATGAGTGCTTGATTTTGCTATTGGTTAAAGATGTAGTTGGATTTTGAAAACCAAGTTATGGATTTTATGAAATAGTTTTCTCTCAATATTATCGTTTGATTTCTGCTGGGTTATAATAATTGCATGATTGATGTATTGCAATATGATTGAATGTTTGTTTGGTTGAGTCTAGAATTGATTGAACATACATCCATATCTATAGCTATTTTAGGGTTTTCATCGAGCGATAACCTTGAATACGAGTAGCATGATATGATTATAGTTTGTAGTGATACATCCTTGTAATCATATGTAGAAGTTGACCTTCGTCCGAATTGTCATGCGCAATGTGTGATAGTTGCATTGATTAGCCTATTTCTTAAATTTAATGCTCCTTGGAATTGAACTTGATTAGCGCAATGCGTTGAGTTATTCTTTAGGTAGAATTCACATATGCAGCTCTAATGTGTGTGTTGATGAACTTGGAAATTTACGGAGTATTCTTGCAATAAGGTATTCTAGGGCTTTTGATGATAGAGAGATTAAATACGAATTCTAATCATATATTCAAAACTTGTTTACAATTGAAGATGAAATCTGCAACCAATATTTTCACATCCTTGATTTGCGTGTTTACTTTTCTTTGTTTTGTTTTGCTTTTATTTTATTTTAGTATATAAAAATCAGAAAATTACCCGGTGTTTTTATATAGGAAACCAAAACAACTTGACAACCTAGACCTCTCTGTGGGATCGACCCTTTCTTTCCCTTGCTATATTTATATTTTGAGTTGTGAGGAAGTGTAAATTATATTTGTGTCGCCTAACAACCGATCAGGCATTGATTAAATATAAAAAACCGGCACAGAAAACCGGCATAGGATGCAATTAAATGTATATGCCGGCAGTTTCATGCAATAAAAGAAAGATACAAGACATATAATCCGGCATGGTTTTCAAATTGAATTCTACCACGAAACAAACATAATTTCAATTGACTAAATTGCAATTTCAAAATTTTCTTTTAGTGTAGTGGAAAGACTAATCAAGCAAGTTTCAATTTGTATTTTCTAGTATGGGATAAACCCTAAAAATACTTCAATTCAACATTGACATCACTTACCGCATCAAATTTGTTATTTCCTCCTCACCAACAGACTCTTCAGGCACTTGTTCCGCTTTTGATTTCGATTTAACACCATCATCAACAGAGTCTTCAGGACTGGGTTTTGGGTGCGACGACCCATTGTCTTTGGTATAGAAGATGAAACAAAAAGGGAGATTTAATACAAAAAGAGATTGTATACTTTCCTTTCTATAACCGTCACTTAAATAAAATTAAGGAGTTTGTAACCGACGCATAAATGGTATTAAGGAATTTGTAACAGTCACATAAGTGGGATAAAGGAGTAACCGTCACATAAGTGGAATTAAGGAGTTTGTAACTGCCACATAACTTGAGTTTGTAACCGTCAGAATGCCGGCATGGAAAGATGACACAATATAATGTCGGCATTCTGACAATAAGTTTAAATTGAGTCTAGGATACCGGCATTGTATGTTTATCACCGTCAACGCCGGAAACTATGCCAGAATTGTCCTTGGTTATTATTCGATAACAACATTATGACGATGAGTTTAAATAGAGTCCAAAGGTTTAAACAAGCCAACTGACCCAAACTGGCCTTCATATTAATCTTAAGGAAATAAACTTAAAAACATTAACCACTTAAACAACGTTACACATAAAATGTAAGATCTCAAGCTAATTGCAACTAACATCATATCTTGGAACGAGATTCAATAAACAAAGCAGATTCGAAATTCCTAAAAGGATCTTTTCTCCACTTGGTATATGCATCCTGATCTTGATACCTATTCCCTCTATATCTTGTGAGAAACTCGTTGTATTTCCGACATAATTTTATGAGGAAAGTTGTTCGATTCGCTACAAACTCATTCCCGTAATCTATTTTGTGTTTCTTGCACTTACCGTCATCAAACTTCGACATATAAGGATCACTGCTAACAAGACCCCAAAAAGATCCAAAGGGCGGTGATTTTCCGGGAAATCCAATACTATGTAGAAAATTTTAATCAATTCGGTTTCTTCCTTAACATCAACTTTTATCTTTGCTTGTTTTACACGTTCATATATTTCCTTGGTTTCTTTGCGATATTTTGCTTTTTTTGCTGCCTCTTGTTTTTCTATTTTCCTTTTGAGTATCTCTTCTTCCATTGCGGAAATTGACTTGGTGGTTTCTTCCTTCATTATAATTTTTTCTTGTATAATGGCAATTGAGTTGGTGGTGGATGATAATTGATTTCCTATCGAAGTGGATAGTTTGTTCTTCTTAAGTTTTTCTTTTTCCATGGCAATGATGAAATCGGTAGTTGTTGATGGTTTCAACATTGGAGATATGTGTTGGACCTTACTTTTTTTTTTTTTTTAGAGGTATCAAATGCAATGGGTGTATCCATTCCTTTAAATAGATGAGTACACAACGGCTCTTTTTCCAGTTTATTATACCGGCATCGTCAGTAACCTAAACTCTATGCCGATAGTTCGCTTTACTGTTTTATGGTTTGAAAAAATAACCGTTGGGCATTGAATGTTAAATCCCGACACTAAACTATGGTCAAATTGATTGCCGACAACGGATTCCGGCATGGAGGCGTATTAAGAAAGCAATGCCGGAATAAGGTTTATTGTCCACAGAAACCATAAAATTTTGACACTATATCCCGGCATAGACTTATATATAAGATCTACGCCGTCATTGAATTATGTTAACATAGTATGCCGGAACTATAATTTATTTCAAATGTAATCCTTATCGCATGAAGCACGGATACACTTAGCACGTGCATCAAGCCTTTAAACCACTTGGTGACCCAAGTGGATGAGTTATAGTCTCGTGAGGGATCACATAGAGATCAACCCACAAAACCTTACCAAAAACTACCCTGAAAACCTAACCATAAACCACTAAAACTATCAATCTTTTTAAGAAGAATCCGTCTCCTATTCACCCAGCTGGTGGTACTCCGTGAATTTGGTTACCATGTGGTTCACATTTTCATCAAACATGAATGATTCCCCCATTTCCTGTAACTAACGCGCTTTCACGGCTTCATGTTACAAAAACAACGCATAAACTTAGTTTGTTACATAAAAATTGAACAGAGTGGATTGCGTCGAATTAATCATAAAGTTACTTATGAGTTGTTGAGTGGATAATCTATTGTGGGTAGCGTGCTCGATTCGGTGTTTGATTTTTAAATACTAAACCACTGCATCTAGGATGATGTCGTGATGTTGCTCGATTTGTTGATCAGTTCTTCCTTTCGGGTTCCCATAATCATGAGTAAATTTGTGAAAAATCTTCAACCACATGGAATCCCCCGAACTATTATCTATAGTTGAAGGATGAGTTTCGGCATACCATACTTTGGTGATTGCTAAATCTTCCTTGGAATCAAACAACGTCATTTTTTGTATGTGGGAGAAGGTTCTATACTAAGCTATTTATATATAACTATTCTAGGGTTTAGGATTTCATAAGTTAAGAGTCTCAAGGATATACATATGAACACATGAGTTTTGGGAAATTGGGTCCAAGTATTAGCTCTCTTTCAACAACTACTTTTTTTTAAATCACATGTGCTGGCATTGTCGGTAATATGAACTGAGACGCCGGCACTAGTTTCCGGTATAGATTACCGTTAAACATCCATGCCGGTATCTGATTATTTTTTTTACAGAGATTGGGCCAAATCTACAGTTAATACCGGCATCGTTTCAACAATAACGTACAATGCCGTCACACTTTACCGGCAGTGATTATGTTTCTGCGACCATGCCGGTACTTGTAAATTTTAAAAAAAAAAACGGCTAGTTTTTTGAAAAATAAGACCGTTGGAGCTTCATTCTATATAATACCCCCATTCTTTTGGAAAAAATTACACAAAGCACCCACCAAATAAGAAAAATCCTTCTCTCAAGAAATCAAGCCTCAAAAAATAGATCAAGCAAGCACGGTTCAAGCTTCACAAGTGATGGCAGATTCATCAACAAGCTCTATTTTCAAACCACCATCAAGCTCTACCTGCAAAGTAAGTATATTCAACATTACTAACGATGGATTGGACAATTAAAATCTTCTCTTACAGAGTCATAATTGCAGCTGTCAAATTTGCAAGTCACCTTCTCATCTAGCCATGGACTATCCTTTTATTTATTCGAAGTGTAGAAACTTTGATGGGACACACCGGTTTTGGATTCCAAAAACTGATGATGTTGATAATGGAAGAATGTTTCTAAGGTGTTTGAATCACCCAAAGTGCGAAGAGTTTTAATGGTTTGACAAAGTTATTGCACTAACAGAAGCAAGAGAAAACCACAAGGTCCAATGAAGATGGGTGTGATGGGCGTTATATAAAGGAAAAGGAATATGTTAAAAGAGAAGATGAACCAATGAAGATGGTCCTCGACACCGAGATTCTAGACGATGTCTTCGAAGATATTCGCGAAAGTCTCAAAGGTTCCGCAATTGTTGAAAAGGGATGGAAATAGATTATGAGATTATCTTCAACTAAAATTACTCCATTCCATGATTTGTATGTTTTAATTTAAAGTTTCAAATCTAATGTAATAGATTACTTAGGAATGAAATAAAAGAGTATTCGGAACGGATTTATTATCAATACCGGCATTGAATTTTATTCCAAACCAATGCCGGTTTTCTGGAAAAACTATCCAAGTGTAAGAAAATCAGAGTTTCGTCCTAGATTCAATAAATATTTCGATGCCGGGAGTGTCCAAATTCTATACAGGAACTTGGACCCTTTTAACCAACTTTTCCGGTATGGTTTTAGAAATAACATTCAATGTCAGTACCAGTGACGGTTAGGAATTAAAATTACTTTTACACGCCGGAAAAAGTCTCGGCGCTGTAGAACCTAAACATTTCAATGCCGTCACCTCTGGTGTAAATAAAACTTACAAAGAAAACATTTCACCAGAAATCTAAACATGTTCAACATAAACCAAACAACTAGATTGTGCTTAAATGTTCTTAATCCAGGTATTGTAAACCAAACAACTAAAGAGTTAATCATGAGGTACAAACAAAAACAAGTTCGGAATTGTTCAAAATGTAACAACCACCATCCAAATGAAGAAACACAACTAAATAGTTAATCACTTGGTCCTTTGCTTCTTGTGGACCGCCACCTTCCTTGTTTCCCCGTACAAATATTTTTCACTTGGGTCTTCAATTTTATCAAGCTTTTCCTAAACTTCCTTCATTTCTTCAAAGGATAACACCTCCCTTTTCTCGTACTTTCAACCAAACATCTTCTTCAACTTGCCAAGACGACGCCGCTTGTTTCATACATCCAACACATAATTAGTATATATATGCTAATATAAGATTATATGTACATTAAACGACTAAGCAATTAAAAATACTTACTAGCAATCCAACAATTTTATTAAGTTGGGCCATCGTAGGTAGTGCCTCTGTAGGAGTTGGAGCGGGAGGGTTTTCCTGGGGTGGAACTTTGACATTGTCCGGGCACACGACAAATAGATGCGACCCTTCTAGGTAATAATACATGTAATTCTCCGAGGCTTCATCACCATTTTCTGCAAGTTCCTAGTTACTAATATCTATCAAACAACGTGGTTCCCTATCCCTCCAATGTGTTGGTTATAGAATTGGATCATACTCTACCTTCAACTTCAGCTTAGTTGAAAAGCTCTGAGAATGGTCAACTTCGTACCTTTCAAGAGAGGTTGTGTCTGGATAAGGTAATTGCTTATATCCAAGTTGCAGCATGACACGTCGGGGATCAGCCATAACGTATCCCTTTGGGTAGAACAAGGGTCCATTGTAAAATGCAACGTTATTAAACCTCACAATTTGGTGGTTCTCTCTAGCCTCCTTGTAAGGTCGAACACAACCTCTTTGGTAGTCATCAAGTCCAGGGCCAATATCATATCTATCAGTCGACGATTGTTATCGGTCTTTGGAATATTGTTGAACTCGTATCTCGTAGATTTAGGCGCCTATGGTTCGGAAAGGTTATTGACCTTGAAGAAGGGATAATCCTTGAACAATGTTGGGAAGTGTTCATAAGCCCACACCTATTCCAATGTGGAATGATACATATAATAAGCAGTAAATTTTGTTTTTAAGTTCATAATAAGGGTACATATGAACATAAGTTTAAAAACAAAATTACCTGGAGTAGAGTGAAATTCCAGACAAATTGGTTTGTAACATCCTTGTAGGCCCTTCTCATCTCTGCCATCAAATGTGTCATTACCACGGTGCCCCAAGAATAGTTACACACATCTTCCAAAGGATCCAAGTATTGATGGAGGTTTGCACCAACCCTGTTACCACTAGATTCAAGGAATACCTTAGTGCCCAAGATGAATAAAAGGTACGCAGTGGCTGTATAACGAATTTGTGCAGGGTCCCATCCATCCTTCAAACTTCTTTTCTTCATTATTTCAAACTTCTCCTTAAGCAACTTCATCTTGATGGTCTTTGTCTTACTATTCTTAGATACATAGAATCTTTCCACAAAAGTTTTGTAGTCCCAACCCAACAACTTGTTAGTCAGAGCGTGCAACTTCGACCATTCTAGGTCCGGACAATTATCTTCTTATGTAATTTATTTTCCGATAACATTCAAGCCTAGAATATTCTGAGCATCATTAGGGATAAAGGTCATATCTCTAAACGGGAAGTGCATGGTATCAGTTTTACCATGATACCTTTCGACGAAGCAATTGACTGTGACAGAATCACACTTCACATAATTTTCAACCAAACAATATAGACCAGACTCCATTAATTACTAATGTTTCGACCTTTTCACATTCCTCAGACAAATCCCAATGAGATTGGGTTAGGTTTCGAAAAACACGCACAACCTTCTTATGATCCTACAATTAAGAGATAATACGATTAAGAGATTTTACATAAATAAAAAACAAAACATATGCACAAGATAAAAAAAAATCTTACATAGGTTTGATAGATAGTACGAGCCCACGTGTCCTTGTAGCCAAATAGCATTCTCGGATCGTCAGCTTCACCCTAAATTCTACCATGATCAAAGTCAGGTATCATGTCATTAGTATGAGGAATGTGCGAACCTGTAACTTTTAATTTGCCTTTGCCTTTGCCTTTGCATTGTGTTGGTTTTCGACTTGGCCTACCATCTTCCTCTAAAACTTGGCTTTGGCCTGCTAATTGACTTGGTTCAACCTCATTATCTTCTTCCTTACTTTCCTCTTCATCTTGCTCATCATCTGGCTCATGGTGATCAACTATTCCAGTAGGTTCATGGATTACGAGTCGACTACGGTCACCACTCTCCCATTTTTTCCCTCTTGTAGAGCCTGCCCCCAAACGCTTGTCGCGACCTTGATCTCTCCCTCAAGGAGGCATAGACTGAGGAGTAACAAGATTGTCCTTTGTTTTCTTAATGCCAGCATCTTTAGTTTTTCCTTTGTTAGCTTCCTTGGCTCTAGCCCTATATCAAAAGACACAATAAATGAACATAAAATAACTCACTTTCATAATTGATGCTGGCATAGATATACCAAAAAACGGCATAATAAATTATCAGTACCGACATTGATTCAGGAAATATTTACTGTTGGAGCATAGCTCGGTTGAACCCACCAAGCGTTCGTATGTCAAGTTTGGTTATCATATTTTAGTGAGCCAAAACTCATTTAAAGAGTCGCTTGATTATGTACTAGAGTCAACTTCGTATAGGTTAGCTTGAAAGTATTAGGATATGAGACATTACAAGTATTGCGAAGACTTGAAGAAGTGAAGAAGTAAGGAGATACAATGACAACATCATCCTTCCACTTGAGGTTAGTGATATTTGACTTGAACTGTTTCATTCCCTAACGTATCTTTTAGGTCGTGCATATTGAAAACATAACTGTGAAGCATGAATGATTACACTCTAGATAGATATATTATTAAGGAATACTATACGAGGTTTATTGCTTAACCATTAAACTTTGTATATAAGACATCGACATAATCGTTTGAATGATATTGTGATTATGTATGGGTATAAGGTGAAGATTTCATCATAGGAAACAATGTTTTACATTTGTTTTAAGGAAGTAAATTCATGAACTTGTTTTGTGAATCGAAAGGGAAATCGCTAGGCATTATTGGTATTGTTATTCATTGCATATCTTTTGAACTACCAATATGTGTGATTAGTATAACTGCTCATGACTTGTTTATGTTCTTGGTAAAACTATTCACAATGGCCTGACTTTTGTATTGGTATGACTTTTATTAGTGAAACCGATCTTAATTAATCACCTGAGATGGTATAATCGATTTAGTGTTATTGGTATGACCGACTCTGGGTAAAGGGGAACCGATCCTAATAAGAGGTGCAACCTATCACAAAGGAGAATCAATCCTTGTATGAGGTGCAACAAGTTTTTAGTAGATAGGGGAATCGATCCTATGGACATGTGCAACAAGTAAAAGTTAGATACCATATATATGTGGGAATCGATCCTAGTACCTAGTCAACCGAATTTTCGGAAAGCTAGTGTGACTAAATCCATTTCCCATATGGAGGTTGAACCGAAACTTGTTTTGGTAGAACCGTGAAACCAATGTTTGGTAATTGAGTGTTCTTGATCAATCACATAGTTCTTGAAAGTCAGATGAACCAATTCTAAACTTGTTTGGAAGTTTGAAAAATCGGTTTCAAGATTGTAAGTATGAAATAGGACTTACAAAGTAAAGATGTCGACATACTTTGAACATGTGCAGTAACGCTTATCTTTTATTGTTCAAAGATATTCCTTAATAGCTAAAGGAAAAAATCCCGGATCGAAAAATAAATTGAGAATTTTTTATTTAAGTTTTTAATTTTATTTTTGGAAAATGAAAATTAGTAATGTGCATTTACTAGTTGGAGATTTTCGGTCAATGTTTGGAAAAAGCATTTCCAGGAATTATGGAAACTGAATTTGGAATATATTGCATATCTTGATAATCTTTTCGGTTTTGGAAATTCCTTGGTGTCCAAACTTCCTTGTCTATAAATATCAAAGTTTGCATTTCGAGCAAACTAATCCTTAGAGCCAGCAAAACTACCTCACTTGTGTTGTTATTAGTGGAGCCGCCTATTCGGAGAGGAAAGTAACCTAATTAGGCGAAATGTCTTACGACTGCTCGGTTTAAAGACTTCTTTGGGATTGAGAAGCTCTATTAGTACCGTTGGTGGGAAACTATATAATTGCGGTTTATCTTTTGTTTTTGATTGATTTGATTGACTAACGGTAGTTGAACTTTGATTGCACCTAGTTTGTTTATGCTTGAGAATCTTCTCTTCTGATATAAGATTCACTCAAACTAGATCGAAGTTTTTACGGGGATCTTTAGACTATTTGTAGATCTAAAGACGTCTTGTGATAATCCATTATTAACAGACTCCATTCTGTGCGTGATTGATCACAAGAGATTCTAGTTGATTGTGTGCAGGTGTTTATTAAAGATCTAAGAGGACTTTGAAGATTTCTGATTTGGGTTCATAATATTTGGTGTGCATAATACTTGTTTCGGTTAAAGAGGATCCAACTATAATCAGTTTATCCTTGTGATAGATTGGATTGATACAATTCTTTGTGATTAAAAGTATTGATTGCAAAATCTTAACAATTACTTTGGTAGTTGTTGATAACATAGATCTAAGAACCTGACAAAGAAGTTTATTGAGATAAACAGAAGAGCCTTTTGTCAAACTCACATCACTTGGTTGAAAAGAGTTGATACCAAACAGATTTGTTGTTCCTTTATTGTTTGGAATACGAACCAAAGGAATAGTTCCAAGTCCGTGACTTATTACAGGTCGGAGGCGTGGGAATACAGACAGAAGTAGGTGAACTATAGGTTTAGTTGCTTGGTATCAACTATACGAAGTTGGTTTGATTTTGTATGGCGGCTTAATCCTGAGAGTATTCAATTATGGACAAGGTCCCGGGGTTTTTCTGCATTTGCGGTTTCCTCGTTAACAAAATCTTGTTGTGTCATTTACTTTAATTTTCAGCAATTATAATTGCTGTTATTATAATTTAAAGTAAATTACACAAACGTTAATTCTTATTTACTTGATAGTAATCCTATTGTATTTGGTTATGTCTGAACCTTTTATCAAGTAAACATACTTCATTGTTGTATTGTCTCGATCTCATATCCATAGACGATCACATGAAGTGTGAACTGATTTGTTGTATTGTCTCGACTCAGTCCATAGACAATCACTTTCGGAGAAAGGACTTATATGTGGAAAAGTTTTAGATTGAGGCATATTTGGGTACCCTCGTCTTTTCATTTACAATGTCGGGACCAAAAAATGGCATTGGCATTTAACAAAACCACTGCGTTGGGAAAAGGTACCGACAATGGCTAATTATTGTACACAATGACGGTAGTTTTAAGTAATTCCTAGGAATTTTCTGTGTACAAATAGAGCACTGCTGACAAAAACGTAATAATTCATATCCATGTTGTAACAGAGTACCGTCATCATATTCAACATACATTTTATGCCGGTATTGATAACAAATTCCTAGGGTTTTCCTGTGTACTTAAAGTGGACTTCCGACATACAAGAATAAATTCAAATCAATGCCGTGACATACTACCGGCATTAAAGTCAACCTAAAATCAATGCCGGGACAAAACATTCAGTTTCAGGTGTTTCAGTAACTCAATACCGGCATAACATTCATACTAAAATAAATTCCGTAACTATATATCGGCATTGCCTTCAACCTAAATTTCATGTCGTTGCTTGGTACCGACATTGTATTCATACAAAAGTCAATGCCGGAACTCGCTGAAACTCAACTGTTTGAGTTAGGGGTTCGTGATTCTAAGCTAAACCCACTGCTGTAAATTGATTCAAATACTTATAAACTAGTTCAAAATCACTTATCTTCTCACAGAAGCCATGTTTACGAGAGGTTGATTCTCTGAGTTCTCCTCTTCTTCTTCTTCTTCTTCTTCTTCTTCTTCTTCTTCTTCTTCTTCTTCTTCTTCTTCTTCTTCTTCTTCTTCGACAACCCGATTGATTCTTTCTTGTTGTTTTTGTTGAACAATCGGTTTTGAATTCGATTAGGATTTTGATTTCTTTCGAGGAGGCATGATTATAGATAGATTGGGGTTATCGACGAAGATATTTTTGAATCGACGATGAAGAACGGATGAAGAATGATGAAGAAGATAAATATTTTTTTCTTTCAAAAACCTAACCCTAAGAGTGCCGGAACTGATGGTGTAGAAATGGGGGATATGTTTTGGTTATTTTGACTTTAAGTCTTAGGAGAAATGGTATAATAGTATTTACATAATATTTTTTAATTAACCCAAGGGTATTTTAGTATTTTCATACCCAAAAATCACCACTTAGCAGACACTATTGGTTGGTGGAAGTAATTTATATCCCCCAATTAGTTTGAGTAACCCCCAATCGTGCGTTCTTTAAAAAAAATCAAAATAAACTAAATATCACCAAAAAAAGAAAAAAATAGTAAAATTTTAGCATTATTCATGAAATACTTGATCATTGTTTTATTATTAATAATTTTATTTACTTAGTAATGAAGTATTTTTAGAATAATAGTGATATTTTGTTGAGTAGATTATTGTTAAATCTCATTTTAGTGGTGTGTGTAACACATATAACTTGTTCCAGTAACCGTGTCACAACCGTGTCTTGTATATGTGTCAGTGCAGCATAGAATGTCACCGTACTAATGACCAACATACCAGTTTAAAACATCCCATGCTTCATATAGTCATTAAGAAAACACTACGGAAAATAAAACGATATGGAGAGAGAAAGACCGAGGGAAACGAAAATTCTCTATCGCGATAGAAAAATTTTCTATCCTTTAATGGAAACTATAGGCAATGTAGAAGGATCAGATTGGAAGAAAGAAAAATATTGGGATTCAAATCATGGATTCATTTTTCAACAGACATAGCGTTTTGGCTTAGCGATGTTTTAGAAGAAGCAAGAGAGGAAAATGGTGACAGGAAGAAATGGCCAAGGAGAGAAGGAGAATCATCTTTTTTTTGTGAGGATAAAGTGAATGAATGAGGATGATATTTGAGGATGTCTAGAGTAAGAAGAGGAGACGAGGATCGATCTTATGTACTGTGCATTCCATATGGAGACAGTTGTTATTATTGGATTATATTCTCTGTAAGGAGATATGTAGGAAGTTGCGGCTTAATAACTTGCACAAGAAGATGGTACAATCTTTACCTTCAAATTCAAATTTTGAGGCATCATTACATAAGAAGAGTGTGGATTAGAAATATTTTAAAGGATTAATCCGTATAGATGGGTTGGGTCAATAGCAAGTAGTATCAAGGAAGGTAAGAAGAAAGATGAAATCGAAGTCTTTTATTGATATGGAGATTGTAGATGAACAAACTGCAAAATTGGAACTTATTGATGATTACTGGCTAGATTTTTGGAAGCCAAATTTTTTTATGGTAGAGGACTCTGTGGTTCATCTTTCCCGGTTTCGAGAAGATCTTATAGTTAAGTCTAAACAAGGGCAACCTGCTAAACAGAAGGAGTTTGTCGAGCAAAGGAATTCTGTTAATTCCAGTTTAGCTAAAGATATTATTATTCCAATTCAAGCGGTATCAAAGCTTAAGAAGTGGCTGAAAATTAGAGGTATTCCAAAGCGCTTTTAGAATTTAAGCTTTTTCGATCAATTAGTGGTTCATAATTGGGAGTTCTGATTGAGATTGCAAATGGCACTCTGCAACATGACGATGCTTATTTTTTTAGAATCTCAGTCAAAGGTGATTTTTCGATGATTCCGACGGTTTTAGTGGTTGAAGATGGAGACCGGACCTGGGTTATGACGATTGAATGCGACTTTAATTTTAACCCTAAAAATAAGGCTTCTCTGGGGGAATATAACAAAATGGTTATTAAATTTGATTATAAATAGACAATTTCAAATTCAAAAATCTCTATTCCCGCGATCTCAAGAGCTAAATCGGCTTGGGTCTGAGTCCACTTCAGGTGAGTTAAATCATCAAAATATGGAGTTGGTAGACAATATATAATTGGGCTTATAAACCAAAATCTTTGTCTGGCAATAACTCTTGTGATGATTCACCGTCAGCAGGTGAGGGGGTCCACGTGGTTGGTACTTCTCACTATGTTTCTCGTGATTTGGGTGGTAAAGAATGAGTAGCACACATGCAAATTATTGAGAAGGAGTTTACTAACTTAGTTGTGGAGAGGAATGGATGTGCATGTGATGTTCCCATCTCTCACAATAGGGTTATAACTCCAACTGGAAATAGGTTTCAGTTCTTAGATGATTGTGGAAGAGGGGTGGTAGTGCCCACATCATTTAGACTGGAAGTTATTGACAGTATTCTTGCAGCTGAGTCAACTGGTTTACAGAATGCATGTGCTGGTGGTGATGGACCCATACTTTCTGATAATCATTTGAACTTGAGTTGCACTGGAGATTTTTTGCCTATTTATAGTAGATGTGAAGGAGCAGTTCCTACTACAATAGTGAAGAAAATTCCAGACTATAATAGAAGGTTTATTTCCTCAGGTTGTCCTGGCGACCTTCAATTAGTTTTACATGATAATCCTCTGCAGGTTCCGCCTATCCTGGCCACTGGTCTTCAACCTCTTCAAATAGCACCAGCTGCTAACCTGTTTTCGGTGGTATAGGACCAGATTGTAATCAATCTCAATAACTTACAGAATGCTAACATTGACTCAAACAAAGTTATTTTTTCAACTTTGAAGACAGTAGTTGATCTTTGTTTCAGACTGGGGGTATTCAATCCAAGGATGAAAATAATGACAAAGCAGTAATTGACGAGATACTTTTCAAGTATCGTGACAGATACAGGGCCATTGCAGATGGAAAAAATGTCCAAGACAGTTGTGAGACAGGCGACTCTGGAAATTCTAATGACCAGAAAATCAATCCATATGAGGTTAACTCAAGGGAGATATTAGCTGATAATGGGATCTAATTTCCTTAACTGGAATATTAGAGGAATGAATGCATACAATAGGTAGATTACTGTGAGAGATTTGATCGCAGTTCACTGATGTCTTATGTGCACAATGCAAGAAACAAAAATTGCTAATTTCTCTTAGTGGTTTGTCAGACAGCTTTGATTTGATTCAGATTTTGGTTATGAATTTATTCCTTCCCAGGGGTGTTATCATAATATGGGATAGCGCACAATTGGATCTCCTGGATAAAATATTGGGGAATAATTCAATTTCTCCTCTTATACGTTTCAGAAGTAATGGTTTCAAGTTTGTTTTGTCTAATGTTTACTCGCCTTGCGAGTATGCTTCCAGGGACGCTTTCTGGTCTGATTTGGTTAATGTTAGAAACTGGTCTTCTGAGGCGTGGTGTTTGGTGGGTGATTTCAATATTGTTAGAAGTGATGCTGAAAGAAACAATCCGGGGGGTGATACAAGGAATATGGCATTTCTAAAATACTTTATTGCAACGCATGAGTTGATTTATTTACCATTAAATGGTGGTTCTTTCACTTGGAGCAATAACGATAATCCTCTTTTTTGGTCTGTAATGCTTTCGATATGAAGTTTAGTAGTGCTAATCAAACTGCACTGGTAAGAACTTTTTCTGATCATAATGCTTTGATTTTTGAGCTATCTTCTAACATTATTTATAAGTAAAATTTCAAGATTGGGAATCACTGGCTGCAACACAAAGATTTTGTGAAACTGGTGGACATTTGGTGGAAAGCAATGCACTTTGATGGAACATCAGGTTATGTTTTGATTCGTAAGCTACAAAATCTGATTTTTTTTAATTAAAGAATGGAGAAGGGAAGTGTTTGGTAATGTCAAAAGGCAGGAGGATGAGTTAACTGATAAGATTTAAACTCTCAACTTGAATGAAGAGGTTGATGCTTTATCTAGGTCTCAAAATGAGGAAAAAGCTGACTTACTGGTTAAACTTAATGATGTTAAACTCAACAGGTCTAGAATGGCCTATCATAGGGCTAAAGTCAAAGGGTTCCAGGAGGGAGATAAAAACACGAGATATTTTCACAGGATTGCTAATGCTAAGAAGAAAAGGAGTCTGATTATTACCAAGTTGCAAATAGGAGGCGTGGATGTTTTCAATCAAGATGCAATAAATGGAGATTCAACAATATTATACTAAGCTGCTTACAGCTACTGGTTACGTTGCTCCTTCTTTTGAGAACATTGATTTCAAATGCATTGATAATACAGAAATGCTGGCTGGAGAGAGATTTTGATGAATAAGAAGTGATGCAAGCTATAAAGAAGTGTGGTACTAACAAAGCACCAGGACCAGATGGATATAACCTTGAGTTCGACTAGGCTTATTGGAGTACTTTAAAAGATGATATCATGGCTCTATCACTGATTTTTTTTTTTTTTTTTTTTGCAAAGGTAAGTTGGATTGGAGATTGAATATGTCCTTCTTGAAACTAATTCCTAAGAATGAGGATTCAGTTATTCCAAAAGACTTCATACCTTTGAGTCTCATCAGCAGTTTCTATAAGATTATCTCTAAGTTACTTGCTGAGAGATTGAAGATGGTCATGCCAAGTTTGTTATCTAATGCTCAAGGTGCTTTCATCAAGAATAAGCAGATTCTCGATGGAATTCTAATTGAAAATGAGTGTATTGATAGCACGCTGAGACAAAATAAACCAGGCATATTATGCAAGATAGACATGGAAAAAGCTTTTGATAACGTCAATTGGCTCGCTCTATTTCCTATTTTGAAAAAGAATGGCTTTGGTGATAAGTGGATTTCATGGATTCGTTGGTGTGTAACTGGTAGTTAGTTTTTTATATTGGTAAATGGTGAGGCTAAGTCTAGAATACAACCTTCAAAAGAAATCAGACAAGGTGATCCTTTGTATCCTTTTATTTTCCTCCTGGTAGTGGAAGTTCTCTCTATGTTGATCAATGAAGCAGTCGCAACATGAAGATTAAGTGGCTTACAAGTAGTGGAGGATGACACTTCAATTTCTCATTTACAATTTGCGGATGACACCATTATCTTCATGCATACTTCTAAAGTGGAGGTAAGGAGATTACTTATTATTTTGATGCTTTTTGAAGTTCTAACTGGTCTAAAATTGAACTTGGAGAAAAGATCTATGACCATTATAGGTGTTGATGACTCAGTTCAGGAGTTGGCGTTGGAACTAGGATGTAAAGTTGATTCTTTACCTATTAAGTACCTAGGTATGCCTATTGGTGCTTCTAAAAGGAATGTATCTATTTAGGGGGGATGTTATTTAGAATATGCAGAAAAAACTTGCTCCTTGGAAGAGAAAGTTTCTTAATAAGGCTAGTAGAATTACTCTAATTAAGTCTTCTCTGGAGAGCATTGTAGTTTATTTTATGTCACTCCATCACTTGCCTGTTTCTGTGGAGAAAGGACGCGCAAATTTCTATGGGGGGAATATGAAAACAACAGAAAAATGAGCTGGGTCTCATGGAAGAAGGCGTGTAAACCAAAAAGCAAAGGGGGTTTGGACATAAAAAATCTAAGATTGGTTAACAAATTTTTGTTGGTTAAATGGCATTGCAGGTTCTATAAAGAAAAGTCTGCTTGGTGGAGGAAGATTATTTGTGAAAAAACTAAGGCAGACATGGAATGTTTGGTTCCAGTCCAGGTGAACGAGGAAGTGGGCGGAAGTATGTGGTATGAAATTCTAAAGGCAAACAAATATTTCTTTGAGACACTCTTTAAAGGTTAAGAATGGCAAAGGAATTAGGTTTTGGAAGAACCGGTGGATGGGAGATAACTCGTTTTAAAAAAGTCTCTAAAATTTTTTAAAATAAGCCGACAGAAGAAGATGGTTATAGCTAATATGTTGAGTCCAAACTGGAATTTTATATTTTCCAGAGACCTTGATCCCGCTGATAGAATAGATTTTCTGGAAATCAAGTTTGAGATACGGTATGTGGCTCTAACTCCGAGTGAAGAGGACGATATTGAGGGTGAAGGAACGGCAAAAGATATTTTCAATAAACTCTTAATGGCAGACGAAGACTAGATTGGGTGTGCAGCTTTGCATAGTAAGTTTGTTCCACCTAAGGTTTTGCTTACCATCTGGGCAGTGTTTCATGATTCTCTACCAACAAGAGGTGTGTTACATCATAGAGGTGTGACTATATCATCTGTCCCTTGCTTATTTTGCGACTCTCAGGAGTCTCGTGATCACTTTTTCTTAAGATGCAGTACAACTAATTCCCTCTGGAATTACTTTATCTCTACTCTTCAAGTGACGTGGGTAATGCCAAGGGATTTGAAATCTTTATTTTTGAGTTGGAGGCTTCAGAGAATATCATGAAGAAGTATGATATGGCAGCTTGTCCCTTTTGCTCTCTGTTGGGAATTATGGCTGGAACGCAACAGAAGAGTACACGGAGGCAGGGAAAGATCGAAAGATGAACTAATCTACACAGTGAAGATGGATATATGCTTATGGAGTTTGTCTACAGATACCTTCAAAGGTTATACAATAACTCATATTGTGCATGATGGGAACATGTAATCGTGTAATCGTTTTGTAGTCTCTTCTTTCTTGTTTTTCTTTTGTTTCCCAGTAAATATCGTGTACATATCTTTTTCTCTTTCAATATATCCTTTCTTTCTCGTGACCAACATACTGGAAAAGCTTTAGCTAACGACAATTGGAAATCCCCATGGCACACCTATGAGGGCAATTGATATCCACACGGAAACCGAGATAAAAGATCGAACAATCCATTGAACACCAATCTCTAAGGCTATCAAGGCCCAACCATCAAAGACAGAGGTGCTAAAGACCGCCACCCAAAACCGGCAACAAAAAAGATCGCACCGATAACCAGAACAAATCTACTGAATACTCCAATACTATGAAGCACGGATACTTCAAAATTGGTGCCGTATCCGTATCGGCGCCGTATCAGTATCGGATACTTGGGGATACCTGGGGATACGTATCAGATACTCCATTTAAAGTGTCACCTTTTTAAAATTACAAAAAGGGTAGGGATACTCTGGGATACCTCTCAGATACTATATGAGGGGATACTTCCTATAATCTAACATTTATTTTTATTATACAAAATCTATATATCTATAAATTTATACATAAAATATAAATATTTATAGATATTTGTACTCATGAACATATCGAACAATTATATCTAAACCTAATAACTTGTTGACTACAAAGAAAAATGACTCGGTATTTATTTTTGTGGCTATCACTAATGACTAAAGGCTTATTAGTCATGTTCTTCATGTTGTTTAGAGATAAATCGGAGTACATATGATTTTATCCATTCAATTAACATAAGTAAGACTGAAACCCAAAATGATGAAAATTTAATGTTCGCTCACTTTAATATTCAAAATAGGATCTATCGGATTTTTTTATTTTATGATTTTTTTAGTAGAATGAATTATTACTATATTAAAATATTTTCTTAATAAACACAGGTATCCCACCGTATCTCGTATCCCCATTTTATGAAAAATCCCATATCAGTGTCACCGTATCAGTATCCCCGTATTAGTATCGGTGCATCATAGCTCCAATACCAAACCTATGGAAATGAGTCAGCAACAACAGCAGAAAGGCCAAACTAGTGAAGTCAACATGGATCAGCAGAAGAATGACTCGATCCGGAGCAATCAGAAAACCTGACCCAATTGTGATTTAGTTTGGTTCCTATCCAGGTGATGGTATTTTTGTAAGTTTCCCCCTCGTACATGAATATAACCTTCAAATTTGTCTAGAAGAAAAAATATAAAAAGTGATTTGTTGAGACAAATACAATTGCAACAGAAACCCAAGATCATATTATTATTCTTCAGCGATGCATATTTTTACATTGGCAGCGCAAAAACCAATGCGTACAAATCAGAAACTGCGTCATAATCGAGGAGCTCGATTCAACAGAAGCTCCAATAGAAGGGGCTGCAGGGCTGATGATATTAAGCTTTCTGTTCTTAACCAATCATTAGTTCTGTGCAGAAGGCATTTTTCTCGCTTATCTATATATCTACAGGAGAATGAAGAAAGGCCAACCTGCATACTAGCTGCAAAAATAAAAAGAATTTGCCTTACACATGTCATTTGTTAATAAATAGCAAACCAAACAAACAGAATTTCATAAGATTCGACCCAATCCATTTCAACCAAAAAATTATGTAATGGGTTCTCGAGATTGAACTATCTCTATGCTTCCATTGTAGGTAGTTTTGGGATGTTGAAAAGGTTCTTAGTCTCATGCATTTCAGTATAGGGTTACGAGGGTCCTTCAAACATTTCATTACCACCTCAAGTCTGTTATACGAATAGATTATAATAACTAACAGTAAAAATGCAATACCTTGATTGGATTGATATCTGAGAGAAATTCATCCCCTCAGCTGTGGTGAGAATAGCCATATGATGAGCTTACTTTTCTTCAGATCAAAGATCAAGATTCTTAATATCTTGATTCATCAAATTCTTCCTCATCACTATCGTCGTCGTCATCATCATCATCATTATAATCATCGCCTTCATCATCATTATAATCATCGCCTTCATCATCAGATTCCATTGAAGAATCTTCATTATCCATCTGCATATCATAAACCAAGTTAGGAAAAAAGAGAGAAAAATACAAATCAAAATGTCACTCGAACTATCCAATCTGAGAAATCTCACTTGAGCAGACATCGACACGCGATCAAACCGACTCCGGTTGACTGTACCATAAGAAATTTCAGAAAATGCATCTTCACCCTGTGAAGTTTACAAGAAAGTTTGTCATCAGTCAAAATGCCGACAAAGTCATGAATACAAATAGAATCTGAGATTTGACTAAGCGTACTTTCAATGTACTTATCCCTATCCAAAACGTATATAACGAAACCAACAAGCTGAAAAGCATTATAATTGCTAACAGTTCAAGTATTCAAGTACATATATATAAATAAAGAGAGATACGTACTGAATCATGATTGAGGAAAAGTAGCACCGAGCCTAAATGAATGACTACTAAGAAAACTCAAATCTATTCTGATTTTATGGTGTCATACACGATTCCTTATCTAAGACACGGGACGAACCATAAGTGTGGACCACATATTGTTCATATCCATCACTTTTAGTAGTTAAACGTATAGTTAACTAATTTATGTAGTCTGAAATCTGAATGTCCATCAGCTGGTAAGTTACAACACACGACATCTTCATATTCTATATATATTAAAGATGAACAAAAGAAAATTAACAGTGACGACAGAAGGCAGAAGGTTCGTGCTCATATAGCATGTGGGATGTGACAATTGTGCCTGACACTTCGTACCGGTCTGAAACATCAAATGACCTCATCTACGTACATAACAGTAGCATACCAAGAAACAAGAAAAATCAGAACTTACAATTCCAGATTTCATTTGGTCTATGGCTCTCTCCAACTCAGATATGTGTTGACTTAATGCCTGCACATAGTATAGATAGAGTTAAACTTTATTCCAACAGTGATGTAAACAACTATTGGAACCTAAGGCATTGGACTCCAATAGCAATGTCTTTTGCAAAAATAAAAAGGAAAATCGAGTAGATA
Organism: Papaver bracteatum; assembly: GCA_023529315.1. Lineage (NCBI taxonomy): Eukaryota > Viridiplantae > Streptophyta > Magnoliopsida > Ranunculales > Papaveraceae > Papaver > Papaver bracteatum. The sequence goes on from JAJJWX010001246.1 coordinate 3,968,384, forward strand.
TAGATATGGAGAGAACCTCATGCCGCTGCATGGCAACTGAACGCTTTAAAGCTTTTGCTTTGGTTAGAAGGTTTCTCGGCCTCAAGGTAATAGGTCTTTGATAATTTTTACCCCGGTAATAGATAAGAGCATACCCCTTGGGGACTCTTTCAATAGCTACCAATATTCCACCACTTTCATATTCTAATAACCTTGCCGTGTCTTCAACAAAAGCTAGTGCCTTTTGTTTTGATATTAGCTTGACTAGTTCTCTATGCTTCCAATGCAAGTGCATATTCTCAATTACACCATCAAATACACCACGAATACCTGCCAACAGGATCAAAATAAGAATATTAGCACTTGCGTATGGAGTTTGTATTGAATGTCATTTTGTAATTGGTAACAGGATTGCAGTCACAAAAAAGAAAAATTCACCAAGTGGCAAGTAAGCTTTCATTCTCAGACCAACCCTGCGATACATAAACTTTTCTTCGTCTGTTATTGTTTCCTGGTCATCAGAAGGGCCAATAGGAATCATGGATGCCTCAATCTTTGATAGAAGTTTTTCAGCGCGTAGCATTTTGGCTTGGGCCTATAAACATATTGAATAGACAACCCAATCAAACTCAAAATTACAGTTGCACGTGCACACAAAAAGTTTGTTAAAAAGCTCAAATGCTAGAGAACACTAAAACCAAACACCTATGCCACAGAGAACCTAAAATACGACACAGATATATATTGAAGAAACCATCAATCTTGCTTATTTTAAAAGCATAGGAACCTCAAGACTCAGCTGAAAATGAAGCAGTAATAACTAATGAATAAAACAGGTAAGCAGCTCAAAGAAAATCCAGAGACAAATCTATCCACCAAAATTCCAAATGCCAAGGTGCTAAAATGCGTGAGAATTGAATATAGACTTTGTAGCATCAATTTGAGAATATTTTCTTATACTCATAAAAGAAACAATGACTGTGACCACAAGGTTCAGTTTCCTAAACTCGTCAATTTTAAAGGAGAATAAAACAAGTAAACAGATAACTTACCACATCCATTTTATGCTCAATCTTTTTGACTACCCTGGCATTCTTAGCTTTCACGGCTTCTTCTTTCATCTTCGTATGTTCTTCAGCTGAGATTTCTCGTCCCCATCTTGCTTGAGCCTCATGAAATTCAGCCAGGGTACCAGCAAGTGCTGTCCCTGTAGTGGTTTCCATGCGAGTGGGGGGCTCAAACGCAACAGCCCGCACTTTCTCTTCAGTGTCTTGAATTTCTTTAGTCAATTCATGTCTTTCCATCAAAGCAGCCTCCACACTTGTGGGAAGAAAATCCTTCCCGCGGTATATGACAATGTAATATTTGTTACGGAGCAGAAGGGTACCTCCTGTTAGTTTCTATAGGATAATTGAACGAAAATATTGAACATATTAGCACATGATTTTTAAATGTAAGCAAAATATTTAAGAAACTGTTTACAACTTTACTGCTTCTTTTTCACGTTCACTAAAAAAAAACAGACTGATTGCCCATGTTACATGATGTTTACGATGGTAATACTGATAAAGACTTAATAAACCCACATATATGTGGGTCAGTAACACTGATATGTGAAACAACAAACAAAGACAGATAAATGCAGCTATGACGAGAAACAACCCTTTAAATTGCTTAACAGGTTACTTAGTGCACCATTAGATGGAGAATAAACTTGTTTCCATGCTCTTACAAGATTCAGATTATAAAAAGAATACCCATGTTTCTCATCTTTCTTAGCATCATCTCACAAAAGAAAAAGAACAGAATTTGAAGGCTCTTCTTCCTAACTTAACCCGGGATCACTTAGGTCCAAGCTCCGAAAAAAATAATCAAAACGAACACCCCCTTATAAAACCTATTCAAACCCACTAAGGAGTTACATCCAGGAACCAAAATACCATGGGAACCAACTAAAGTCACTTTCCAGAAAAGTTACATTCCCAGTTGCTATTCATTCGGTGCATGCAAATACTGAGAGTCAACCCAGCACTTTAGCTGTACTGTTCACATTTGGTCGAATAATTATCTAATTATCTTTACAGGAATTCCAACGAATCCTTCCAAATTTCATGTGATCACACTAGAACTTTTCTCAAGACTACAGGTCTAGTTCAAAAACTAAAAATCTAGTGGGACATACTATGCTAACCGCATTAACGTCAAATGCCCACATTTACAGCTAAGGGACTGTCCAAGGATGTTAGACATTTATCTTGGTGCAACATAATAGACTAGTAAACTTAGTTTTACTTGCCCCACCATGCAACACAATTCAATAATTTGTGACAGCCATAGTATGCCTAGTTATTCTAAGCTAATTTAAAATGCAGGCATAAATATTAATTCAGAACTTCCTAATTCTTCCTTCATTTGAGAAGCAGACACTAACAAAGGTGCCAAAATAAGTTTGACTGTTGGACAAGAAACATGATTAATATAGGTTTAACCTAAAAGGTAATCAAAATCATGTGAATTTGTTAACAGAGAATGCTGTGATGTGAAGAAATAGGGGTCCACCTTTATCTCCTCGGCCATTAATTTATTATTCGTGTTCTGAATTCCTCGTTTAACAGCAATTTTGGCAACTAAGCTTTTGTCCCAAAGCTTCACAATAGCAGATGCCAACCCTTGATGATTTCTATTTCTCCCTGTAAAAATGAAGTGGAAAAAAATTCAAAATGAAAAGAACAAGGAAAAACTGGAGGTTACTATCATGAAGACAACAATAGAAGTAAACAATACCAAGAGCAAAGTGACATGGAAGTGACTTGGCTAGTTTCCGTAAGTTGGTCATCTCTGCATTTGTCAGTCGTGATCGCATTCCAGTAGGAAGAAGTCTAAAAGGTGTTTTATAACCAGGAATAGTTGGAGGAAGCAAATCAGCATCTACAGGTAACAACCCAGTACCCCACCAATCATGAAAGCGTGGACCTAAGCCAGAAAGTAGGTCTTTGTACTCTACCTCCTCTGGCGTCATGTTTTCAACAGAATCAGGATCCACAGCAGAAGACTCTCTCCTTTCTAAGACTGAAACAGCATTATTGTTGTTCTTCACGATTGGATGGCCAGCAGATGAAACATCAGGCACGAAAAAATCATCAGTTTCTTTATGAACGGATTTAGAACTAGAAGGCCTTTGATATGGACTCCCTCGATACACCACCATAACACTTCCAGACCTCCATATGACTAAGCCTTTTGTTCGATCCTGATCCACATAATAGGAAATGTCAAAAAAAAAAACTATTGAATAATATCCGAAACATGTATCTTAAACACATATATAAAGCAACATATCAAGTACAAAGCATATAACGATGAAAACAATTGGCACATTTCTTGTGACGTGGGACATTGATTGATCAAGTCGACAAAACACAGAATATAAAGCTTTTAACTTTGATGTTATTTTTTAATAACCCTAAAAAGCTCTCTGATGGAACAAACAATGCTTAGAACAAACAAGGTCATTGCACCACCAAGAAGTAGAGCCCTTTGTCATATTCTATAGTATTGATAGCTTGCTCAGCAAGTTTATAGTTGTAGTTTGTACCAATAATATTCTGAAACAGCTAATGGTATTTATCAGTTCTTATTCTACTTTAGATGATTATCACAGTAAAAAGGAGATAAACGCTAAGGTGGATCAACGAGTACGAGAATAGTTTCTCCTATAATCTTGATGAGTAAATTTGTAACGAAGTTCGAAAACATCATTTATCGCAAACATGAGGAGAACTGTAACCAGTGACTCCTGCAAAATATGATTAACCTTGTCATGATAAGAAGAACGACTGAAAGGTAAGAAGATAGATGAAAAATTTGATAAACACTGCAGAACAATGTAGTGAAAGCTCACTTGATATAACTTACTAAAGGGAAGGATTATTTCTCTAAGAAAAAGTAGTTAAAAAATCTCCTTCATAGGAAATATGATGGTTCGCAAAATTGTAATGAATAACTGGAAGAAAGTAAGTAAGAGGAGCTAGGTCAGGTATCAAACTGAAGGTCAGTAGCAGAAGATGTAACAGAGGTTGCAGGCAAGAAAGAAACCAGAGTTGATACGATGAAGGGTGTGGTTCAATTGTTAACCATCTGCTCAGTTCACAAACGAGGTATTGCAATAACAAATAACAAACAAACAAATATCATCAACCCTACTGACTCACAGCCATGTCTCAATAAAAATTAATAATCCACATGAAGACATTACCAAAACCTGCAGTCTACATTGATGACTTAGTTTAAAACAACCAACTAGTCCCACGCGTGGGCAGAACCACAAGATTCATTTGAATGGAGTACCTAAATGACATAACATACTTTACAGCAAATGAATGTAGTACAACTACAGTCGAGAGGAAGCCACAACTGTAATGGGCAACACATTGTATCCATGGTGTTTTTAGATGATGTTCACGTATTCTGAGCTACAATTAGGATTTAGGATCCATCCTTAATCCTTTGTCCAAAGGACTTCGTGGAAGATAAACAGCTAGTATAATCTATTGACAACTCTCGCCGAATGTAAGAAAGATCACTTCACAAATATAACCTCAAATAAGCTTAGCCTTTTGCCAATGGCATTTTAAATGCCATTTCCACATAGTAGAGTGACTTCTGCAATTGAGAACCATTCCCAAGATGGATTTTGTAGGTCAACATTGGACTGCAAAAGCAGGAGGCTATGATGCTGTAATAAGAGATCATCAAGGGACTGCCAACCATTGACAACGATCCATGAGTTACAGGATATCGAGTTAGGAAAAAACTAGATATGTACCTTAATCAAACAAGGATCGCCGTAGATACAGATCCTCAGGTGGCATATTCCTATCTAAAATCAGGTAATTCAGTTCCCCTGTGGATACTATTATGATCAGGAGAAGGATTTCTACAATGCAAGGTTGGTTCCTCTCATTCAAGGCTGTATATGTTTTTACAGAGACTATACAGTGGCTGGCTTCTTGTGGATACTTAGCCTAGTGATTGTATAGAGTGGAATCCCAATGTTTTGACTAGAAATCGAAGAATACTTCAGGGCAGGAGAAATGATAGGTTTATATATTATACCATAGAATGTAATCAACTCTTGGTTAGCTTCATGTCTCCAACACCTGCAGATCATTTCAAAACAAACAAACAAACAAAATACTCTTTTACGCTTTACATAATGCACAGCTTCATCTATCAGTAATGGCTGAATCATTAACTATCAGTAGTGATCAACATAATTAAACATGGTTTCCAAAGCAATACACAAGCTACAAGGAAAATGCACCAACCTCCACAATTGCATGTGCTGTCCTCATATCATGTGCAAGGGATTCATGGAATTTGAGCCTGACCAACTCTGACTTTCTCCATTGATCATGAATCTTTTCAACAATCAACTGGGTAACTCCAGCTTTTGGTATGTTAATTCTCTCTCGAAGCGTCATTCCGAGAGTCCTCAACCTTCTGAGTTCTGCATCTTCAATCGTCAATTCAGCATATGTGGGTGCTTTCACTCTCTTCTTTTTCAACACTCCCCCTTCCTCTACTTGTCTCTCATCCTCACCTCTTTCCCATGGCAAAAGCATCCTGTCATCCTCATCATCATCATCAATGTAAGAATCTGGCCTACTCCATTTTCTCTGCAACAAATCCCCCAATTTCTCTTCACCGTTATATGCATTTGCATCATCAACGTCCTCCTCTTCTTCCTCTTCACCATCAGACCCTAAACCTAAATTCCTTAACCGATGGACAATCCCTTCAATTGCACCTCTCCCACGATCACCATTACGATTCTCTGACTGATTTTCCACTAGGTCTTTCAAATCCGAATCCAATTTTCTCTTTTCTGTTGTAGAGTTTGTGGTCCGCCATGAAGGAGCGCTAGATTTTTTATAGTGGTTGTTAGGGTTTTGTCTTGGGCGACTGGAACGGTTATGTTCAGTAGTTCGTAATGTGGAGGAAATAGATGAGAAGGGTTTAAGGAGTGGAAATGAGGGTTTAAAAGAAGAAGAAGAAGAAGAAGAAGAAGAGAAAAAGAAATTGTAAGTGAAACAATGAGAACGTAGAGGGATTGATGAATTGTGAAATGGCATTTCAGTTAGTTTAGTTGTGCAGAGAGCCATTCTCAATTTACTTCTTTTTAATTCTTTCTAATTTTACTTACAAAGAAGAAGAAAAAGAGGGAGAAGGAGGAGAGATTTGAACTTAAGTTGGTTTCGGAGCTTCAGCTCTGCAGGTGGATGAAACTCTAAAAGATAAGGCTACTCATCCCCTTTCTAAGACAAAAAAAAAACAACAATTTGGAAGAAAAAAAATACACAACGGTAAGTGCGGTTATCAAACTAGTAGACCTATCCATGACTTGGTATAGCATCCATGCTTTTATCCAATTAGTGCAACTCCAATCGGATAAAAGCAATTCATATTTTATTCTAGGAATTACTAGCTAATTCAAAAAACCTGAACTAGTTAACTGGCTAATCCAGTGCCAGAATTAATTTATTCGTTGGTCGCCAGAATTAATTTATTCGTTGGTCCAAAAACATGTTTTTGGACCAGAATATTTATTCTCTAGTCCAGACATGTGAGATTCCCACAAATCCGACATTCCAATATACCTATTATACCCTTCTGCAATTGTATGTACTGTAGAAATCAAAACCCGCCTTTGTTTCTTTCCTCTTTTTTTTCTTCATCTCAAATCAAGTCGATCGCTTCTCTGTTGCTGCATTTTTGTGTTTCTTCGTTTCAATTTGGTTTTGTCTCGACTTGAACTAGGTTCATCTCAGATTCGAACAAGGTATTTCAATTCGACAATACTTTTAATCATCTCCCTCTGCTGCTGTATCTCCCTCTGCTGTTGTTCTTGAAATCATGATCAATAATTAGTTCTATTCTGATCAATGTATTGTATGTGATGCGCATTGTTATCTTTCTTTGATGATTTTAATTTTGTGATGATTTACATTGTTTAATTCAGTTTACGTCGTTCGATTTTACATTGTGATTTTTATGTATTTCAATTAGGTATCTTAGATTCGAATTAGGTTAATCTCAGATTCGAACAAGGTATGTTATGTAATCAGCTTTTTCTCTGCTGTTGTTCTGTTTTAGTTTCTTTGTAATCTGATATAGGTTACTTTCATTCTACAGATTGTGTAGTAATTTTGTATTCTCTTTTTTGATATAGTCTGCGGTTAAGTCTGTTTATATTATCATGATTCTCAAAATATATAGAACATAGTTACTCATAGGAACAATACATATTGATATGTTGTTCAATATATGTTATCTATTCTACATGTTACATAGCAATACGTACTGCATATAGCCTGCTCTCTTAGTATGTATCGTGCAATACAGTAGATGCCAATACATACCAGTATATATAATTCCTAGATTATTCATAGGCACGATACATATTGGTATGTTGTAAAATATATGTTATCTATTCTACATGTTGCATACCAATACGTACTGCATATAGCCTGCTCTCTTAGTATGTATTGTGCAATACATTAGATGCCAATACATATCAGTATGTAGAATAGATATCCATTCAGAGACTTAGTTGATTTTTTGATTATTTTTTTACAGGGTTAACATGTCTAACATTGCTCCCGAACCAGATTTCTCGATCTACTCTCATGTATACCATAAGCAATACCATTTTGCGTATCCAGTTACATCGTTTTCAACTTTAGAGGATTTGAAATTTTGCATCTGTAATATGTGGAGCTGGTTGACTCCAGCGACTATTCTGGTTAACTATATCCAGAATCAAGCAATAGTTCCTATTCTTGCCGACGTAACGCTCCAGAGCATTCTTTGCATTACATTCTGCAAAGCAATCGGCTTTCTTTGATTTGCAGGTGGATGTAATTTCAGCTGGCGCATCTAGTTCTTCTAGGCGTATGGAAGTAGACAGTAACGTAGACTTAGTTGTCAGTGCAAAAAACAGTTATTTGAAAGATGGTAAAGAGGTCCCAAAAGAGTTTTTCTCAGATGGTTGGGATAAGATTTTTGATGATACAGAACAATTATTCTATGGTGGTGTTGATGTCGTTCGTGTAGCATGCCAAAAATACTGCATGAAAACTGGATATGAGATAATTAAGAAGAAAAATGACCTTGAGAGATTCATCGCCGTATGCAGCGTGGAAGGTTGTTCATGGAAGCTTCACGCAACTGCCATTGGTAATTCTATTGATATTTTTAACATAAAGGAATACGAGGGAAGGCACACCTGTGGCGGTGGTTATATGTTGAAAAATCCAAGAGTTACAAAGAAACTCATGAACAGTCTAATTCATGAGTATGTCAGGCACAACCCTCGCATAACACCAGCAGAGATCATAGATTATATCAAAGTTGGTGGCGGGATCGACATTCAGTACCACCACGCATATCATGCAATCGAGTTATCGCATAAACATATTTTTGGTAATGATGTCAAGTCTTACACTGATCTTGCTTGGCGGGTGAATGCTGTTAGGACAACAAACCCCGGGTCATTTATTGATTTCGACTTCAATGATGCTACAAAAAGATTCAACAGACTTTTTGTTTGCTTTGGAGCTTGTAGAGAGGGATATAAACTATGTCGACCCATGATATTCTGTGATTGTACATTTCTCACTAGGACCTTTAAAGGAGGTCTCATGGCAGCAACATGTCTTAATGGCAATCAAGGTAACTGGTTTTTTTATTCATATGTTTTTTTGTTTGTTGAGGAAAATCATAAATATAGTTTTTGAGGAAAAATATACTGTGTACATATTCATATACTACATATAGTTAATGATACATATTCATATACTACTACATACTTCCCTTACTGAGTACAAGGTTAACCATACTCAATTACCCTTTATTAGTGGAACCATCTTCCACTACATATTGATATGTAGTGGTGTATTGATAGCATATTCCTAATACTTATATTACATGTCAGTTACCCTTATTAGTGGAACCATCTTCCACTACATAGTGATATGTAATACTACAATACTGATTGTGATGTAACCATCTTTTCCACTACATGCTGATATGATTCACCATCTACGGGGTCGAGGGGGCAGCGCTCCCTCGTATCAAAAACATGTAATATCTATACACTGGTATTACATGTACTGGAAGATGGTTGTATGGTATATAGGTATCTAGTGGAAGATGGGTGTATGGTATATCTAATGGTTGTGTCAAGCAGTTGCTTAACATAACTAGTAATTCCTTTTTGCGGGTTTTTATCCCCTCGTGTTTGGTTTAGTAAATGGCGAAAGTAATATCAAATGGGAATGGTTTTTCAAGAATCTGAAGGAGGCTTTGAATGATGATCGCCCAATCACTTTTATGACTGACCGAGGTGAAGGGTTGGTTAAATATATTCCCAAAGTATTCTCTAATTCTCGTCAAAGATATTGCTACTTTCACTTGGACAAAAACTTACCTATCGCAAAGTCTGACGATAAGTATAATGAAGTGACTGATGCTTTCCGAAAGGCGACATATGCTCTTTCTCCTGCAACATACGAGGAAGCTCTTCAAGAAATGGTTAATTTGGGAAGGCCTTGGGTTGCTGACTACTGCCGTAACATTCCCAAGGAAAAGTGGTCCAGTGCGTTCTTCTAGGGCTGTAGTTATGATCAGACTTCTTCCAGCGTTCCTGAATCGTTCAATAACTGGATTAGGCGCGAGAAGAAGTTTCCTGCTGCTGCGTTTGTTGACTCGATCAGGTTTGTATCAGTTTTCCTAGTCATAGTACAAGCTTATATGTAGTTTTAAGAATTTATTAGTTTTCTTTCTGTAACAGTATTAGTATATATGTATTGTTAATCTAGTATAATGTATTATAATAGACTTTTTTGCTATTCCCTTTGTCATGTAGGCTACGTATGATGGAAATGATGTCAGAACGTCGTGAGGAGAGTGTCTTGATGAACCCATAACTGCTAACCCCTGTGTATCAAGCCTTGCTTGAACTACACATTCAAATTGGCCGTCCCTGGAAAGTTAGCCAGTCAGATGCTAAGCGATATGAAGTTCATTCTCCAAGGTTAGCATTTTACCCCTAATCTCTATCATATGAATTTAAGTAGCATGTTAAAATATAACATATGAATATGTACTGTGTATAACATATTCATATGTACATATGAATATACATATTAGTATCTTTTAAATGTGTACATATCAATATACATATTAAAAGAAAACATATGAATATGCACTGTGTGTATATATCCGTAGATATGTACTGTGTATAACATATGAATGTGTATTGTGCATAACATATTCATATGTACTGTGTATATATTTACATGATCTGCTTGTACTTTCCAACGATAATATGGTGTGTTTTATGTGTGCAGGTCTCATATGGTGGATCTAGAGAGTATAACTTGTACTTGCCAACGATGGCGCGTTTATGGTTTTCCATGCTCGCACGCTACTGCAGCTATTACTAAATCTGGAGGAAGAATGCTTGATTACGTCGAGGATTACTTCAAAGTTACCACTTTCTGTCAGCTATATTCAATAGCTATTAGACCCGTTCCTAACTACGACAGGTATGTGTCTTTAATCAGTACATTTTGATATTGTTTTTTGAGGAATAATATACCGTGTACATATATGATATGTAGTTATGATACTATTTTTTTTAATCTCACAGGCCTGATGAGTATCACGTAGACGATATTGTTCTCCCACCAGAAGTAATTAGGGCTCCACCAGGCAGGAAGAAGGGGAAACGTATTAAGTCAGCTCATGAGACTAGTAGAAAATATGTCAAATGTTCAAACTGTAATTTGAAGACTCATCACAACAAGGCAACATGCAATGTTATCCGTCAGTATGAACTTGCTGAAGAATGATTTTGTGTTAGGTATGTGTTGCAGTTAGATCCATATTAAAGATGTGTCTTGGGGTAGGATGATACAATACAATGAATTTTAAACTAATTAGTGTTCTGATTTCTCTTTTTCTTTTATTACAAGCTTGAACGTGCAGCAGAATGTGATACCGATGACGTCGCCATTATTCTTTAGTCCACAATTCTTTCCTCTAGCCCTTATTTCTACTCTACTGTTTTCTTTTTAATATGTCACTATTGTCAGTACCAACTGAAAATATTACAGTTTTTGTTGTTGTTTCTTAGAACATCTTTTGGTTTTTGAAACATTATAAGACTATCAAAAATGTAGTTATATTGATCTTTCGACATAATGAAATATGTTGCTAAGTCTACCAAAATGACAGTATCTATTACATGTCAGTATTCTAGTGTAAGCATCTTCCACTACATACGGATATGTAGTGGTTGTAGTTTAACCATACTGAGGTTGTAACAAGAAAACAATCGAATATGTACTGGTTTGTGGTGTAACCATATTCCACTAAGATTATTTAGAACATATCATAATTACATTTCCATAAGATTAGTTTAAACCTTTGTGGTTTCAATCAGATCAGTACATATTAAAGAATACAATCACTACATACTGATATGTACTAGTTGTGGAGTAACCATGTTCCACTACATACTTACAGTTGCATCACTTAAAGCAAATTTAAACTTGTGGTTTCAATCAGATTAGTACATATTAAAGAATAAAATCAGTACGTACTGATATGTAATGGTCACCATCTTCACAGGGATCGAGTACATAATCACTAATAATTTAGACTACACAACAAAGTAACACAATTGAAATATCTCTACATTAAAGTTAACCCAAGTTTTTGAACATTCTTGAACATTCTTAAAGATAAAGAAAAAGTAACTAGTAAAAGGAAAAGCGGTATGTTTTAAAAATATAAAATAGATAAATATTAAAATGTACTGTCATACTACTTTTATCAATTAGGATCTATTGCGTCAGTTTGCCAACTGATTTCCGGTGGAGATGCTGTCAGCAATTTGCATGCTAACGAGACCCTTTTGTTACGAATCTTCACTTGCACTTCATCATCATCTCCTAAAGATACTCCCACAAATTTTCTTTTCGACTTCGTCTTCATAAAATGCATCACAAATAGTAGGCAGTCTGGTGATCCAACTTGTTGGGGTACTTCACATTCATTGACTATTACATTCTTCAATGTTTCTTTATTCTTCTCCACCAAGTACATGTTGATAGGTTTGTACATGTGATCTGCCATTTTTGTGGCGTTTTGATAACATCTTGGTCCCCATTCAGCCTTAGAAGAATTGTAGTGGTTGAACACCATTTTTTCACAGTCATACTCAAGTAGCGTCCAATGAAGATTCATATGGCACATTGGTACAAGAATCTTCTTGATACTTTGATCCATCTCCAATATTGGTTTGTAAACATAATTGTATGCTCCTCCTTTGAGCTTTTCCGGGAACTCGACATTAAAATGAAAACATGGATGTACTTTGAATAATCATGTCTAATTATGTTTAGATATGTAGTGTACCGATCCCTACATACTTTTAATATTAACATGTGCTGTAGTAAAAATACACTGTAAGATAACAACTTACCCAAGCGGACGGATCCAGATGCAAGACATGCAAGTATTTTCTGTCTATTTCGTTCATCGGCTGCTCTTTCTGAAACTTGTTCTTAAGCTTGTATTGTGCGTAGTTGAGAAGATCTTGCTCTAATAAATCGTTCTATACCAAGTTATCAATTGTACCTCCACTTACGCAAAGACCACCTTCTCCCGTTCTCCAAGCAATTGAGCTGGAAAATAACAACGTAAAGGTTAGTATTCTTGTGTAATAGAACATACTGATATGTGCTCAAACATATTGTATAACAGAACATACTGATATGCAAAATTAGTATACAAATAGTACATATTTAGATACAAATCTAGTATACAAATATGAAATTAACAAGAATACAATCAATAAAGCAAATTTAAACCACTCCATAAGATTAGTACTGATTGTTAAATAAAGCAAATTTAAATCAAGAATACAATCAATAAAGCACTACTTACTGATATGTACTGATTGTTAAATAAAGCAAATTTAAACCACTACATAAGATTATTTTAAGCTACTCGTATCAACAATACAAAACATACTGATATGCAAATCTAGTATACAAATAGTACATACTATGTAACAGAACATAATGAGATACAAATCCAGTATACAAATCAATATGTAGTAGGCATGGATACCAATAACTCACCTAAGCAATTTTGCATTATCGATAAATATGGAAAGGGTAGTCTTTTGTTCATCCTTCATGTCATTATAGAATGGTGATTTATTCAGTTTCCGGAAAAATTTGCGGCGCAATCTAAGCTTCTTGTTTTTCTTAGGTTATGTTGCTCTTGCTTTCGGCTTCTTAGGTTCTTTATACGATGGAGAGAACTTACTTCCACTTTCGTAAATATCATCTGTCTTTTTTGCAGGATGGGCACGAGTAACGGGTCTGGCAGGTGTGAAGTGCTTCCTTTCGGGCCCTTTGACGGTCTTTTTGATCATTGCAACCCTTTTTTGTTTCTGGCTTGGTGTAATTGGTTCCTGCATTTTTACCAACGTAAAAAAAATAGCAATATGTAAACACACAACATAGCTGCTGATTAACATTCACTTTTCATCTGAAACTAAGTATGCATATGCAAAAATTAGCATCCAGTACCTGTGATGGAACCTCAAAAACATCTTGCGATGGAAATTCCAAAGTATCTTGTGATGAAACTTGCAAAGTATCTTGTGATGGAACCTCCACAGTAGCTTCTGATGGAACCTCCAAAGTAACTTGTTGCTTAGCTGTAACTTTACATGCATCTTTCGGTTCAATGGGTTCTTGTTGCTTAGTTGTGTGTGGAATAAATTCTACGTTTTCTAAATATCTTCCAATTAAATTATTAAAACATTGTTGTAAGTCAATGCCAAAAAGACCAAGGTTTTGATCAGCGCCACCACTTGGAAGGAGGTCAGCATACTCTTCGACGTAAATTCCAAAGCCGGAGTTTGCCATGTCTATATAATCTCCCATAGAGAGCTTTTCGATGTGTTCTAAACTCGACATCTCAGTAAACAAAGGTACATCCAGCATATGAAAATCTTCCGTCGCCATCTCAGCGTTATACTCTGCAGATTTCTGCGAATTAACTACAACTGAAGCCTTTGTTTCTAGCATAGTTTTAAGCAACTCCTTTGCTGCTTCCTGCCTAACTTCAAGTTGATCAACCTGCAAAAAGCAATCGAAACTGTCAACAAAAACCTTCTTAGGTGAGTTTTTACATAATGTTACATAGCAATATGTAATGGTAGACACCACTACAAAGAATATAAGTATCTACCAGTACATATTGAATTTTTTTTTAGAGTACATATCAATATGTAATGGTAGACACCACTACAAGAAATGTAAGTTTCTACCACTACAAGAATGTAACAGTACATATCAATATGTAATGGTAGATACCACTACAAGAATGTAAGTATCTACCACTACATATTGATATGTAACAGTAGATACTGATATGCTACTTAGACTACGTACTGATATGCTACTTACCTGTGTGTTTTCTTTTCCTTTTCTATCTTGTATCTCTTTGAATTTTTGCTCCAAATTATATTTAGCCCAGTTTTTAACCTCAGAACGTTGAACTTCAACATCATGGAACTTCAATACTGCGGGTGACAAACCAACTTCAGCATTAGCATGACATTGATCTTTCGGTGTTGACAAACCAACTTCAGCATTGTTGACATTTACATCTATTTGATCTTCCTGATAACCTTGCATTTCGGTCTCAACTATTAGGTCCACATTCAACTCTTCATTGGGTTTGCTTTGAGTAGGTGTACATCCCAAGCTAACATAATCTTCCGGTCTGGCTTCTCTCTGCAAAGGGAAAGCTTTCCGGTAAATTTCATGCAACATGAACTCAAGATTTGAAGCGTCAACCGTTTCGCCCTCTTGCTGCATTATGTTGACTTCACTCCATTTGGCAGATATTGTACTCCTCAAATCATCGTATTTGATCTTCCAAGATTCTCCCCCCAATACTGAGTCATCTTCTTCTTCCTATTCTTCTTTCTCTTCTTCTTTCTCTCCTTCTTTCTCTCCTTCTTTCTCTTCTGTCGATTCAGAATTATCATCTAGACAAAAAGCTTCATTATTTTCTTCCTCTTGAATCCTTATTGAGATACGATTAAGGATTTGTCGTTCTTGGTTTGTCATCTCGTCTTTAAAATCAACATGGAACTGGTACGAATCAAATAAATGTAAAAAATCAACTACATATTAGATATTACCAAAAAAAACATTTTATAATTCTTTCTCTATTAGATACACAGGGAAAACTACATATTACATATGTACTCATACTAATACGTAGTGTTTTATAACATATCAACATACTAATATGTAGTGTTTTATAATTCTTTCTCTATTAGATACATAGGGATAACTACATACTTATATGTACTCATACTAATATGTAGTGTTTTAACACTAAACTCATCAATTATTCTAAACAATCTCATGTGCATCACCATCTACGGGGGTCGAGGGGGTAACGCCCCCTCGTAAATAAACACAACAATGTATAGCTACATATTCATAAATATGTAGACACTACATATTCATAAATATGTAGACACTACATATTAGTATCATACATATTCTAAACACTACATATTCTACAACACTACTTATTCTAAACACTACTTAATCTACAACATATTGATATGTAGTACACAATTTTATTAGTTAATAGAGAACATAAAATATTTGCTAATAACTAGTTATCAATATATACTTTTTATTCGACAAAATATGTACTTAAAGTTTACCTGATACTCAGAAAGATCAATATCCTTTAGGAACTTAGTACATATCTTTGTATGATTCCACCTAGCCACTCTTGGCACATACATTCCATTAGGTTCTATCACTATATCCTCGGGCGCCACCAAATGGGTATGCTCCGCAAACCATGGCTGTAAGTATTGATACGTAGTGTTAGATATACTACCAAAATGTAGAAAACACACAAAACAAAAAGATGTTTAAAGTAGAATAAACAAATCAATAGATTCTTACCAACAAATAAACAACACAACCATTTGTGTGTTCTACGGATTCCACGTTTTCATTCAGCTCTTTCTCTAAATGAGAATGGATGAGGTCAGGCCATGAAATATTCTTGGCCTTCTCAAGATCAAGAACGAAACCAATGTATTTTTCAGTCAAAGCGTTGGCATCACTTGTTGCGAAAAATAACGAAGTGCACATATACAGGCAGATAAGCCTAACAAGATCTTCGGTATCTTCCTCGTCTTGCTCAGAATCTTCATTTGATTGATCACCCATGCTTTATAGAGGCTCTTCATCAGACTTCTTCTTTTTCAGATTAATTGGTGTTCGTTTAAGGATTTTCAAGATTGCCTTCACAATCATTGGCCTAGTCACTTTTTCACCGCCTTTCAGATCAGCTAGGAAAGTCCTTTTGAAGAATTATGTTTCACGCCATCCACTTTTCTTATTGACTTGTGTAAGCCTCCAATCATAATATTCCCTATTTGGAATTCTTGGCATTCCATAAACAAGTGTCATTTCTTCTGGTGTGGATACCAGCTCATTCGGTAAGCCATGTCTTTCAAAGCAAAATGTAAGCTTGTTTGGATCTTGACCTCTCACGTAACAACGTAACATTTTGGTCATTGCATCTTCAATCTTCAACCAATGTTCCAAATCGAATTTGGTGTACCAGAACATTAGGAACAGGTTCCCGTAAGATGCTTCGGAAATCATCTTCAGCTTCAACTCACTCAACTTAAGTTCTTCAGTGGTCTTAATAATCTTCACAAGGCCCCACAAGCCCCTGAAACCGCCACGGTACAAATTTCGTGGTTTTCCAGCTCCTTTCTTAAGCTTATTACCACCTATACAATAACAAGAATGTAAAACTATTACACTACATATCCATATACCAACTTAACATGTAATTATATCATCAAGAATAAAAGTATCTACCATGTACTTGAAACTACATATTTTTTTATCTACTCTTAATCGATTTCAAAAAATTAGAAACATTAACTTATTTTTGATGAATACAATAAATAAGGATATATGTGGGAAATGTCGTCTTAAAATTAGAGTTTGGTCTATCTAAATGGACAACCAAAATCCAATATTCCGCCTATACATGTTGGATGGAGAAAGTATAATATCTTCAAAGATGGAAATGACAAAAACCATCAATCTCTAAAGAAAGTGATTTAACATGTTGTAACACTAACCATCATATTCCTTATGTTATTAACCAATGTTATTATTGTGGAAAATAAAGATCACTTATATAGGAGTTGTAGGATTAAAGAACGAGATATGAAAGGTAAGAAGATTCACAACAATGCAGGTTGAGTGACGGATGAATTCGCGAAATTCGAATCGAATAATGTTATTTCCCTTAATAACTCAGGTCGTTATTGTCTGAAGTTTAGGTAAAAAAATTATTATCATGATAGTTCAAGGTTTGCCTATCAAATCTCAGCAAAGTTCTCTCGTAAAATATCGAATAATAGAAGGAGATAACTTTGTAAATGAAAATATAAGGTCTGATGTTCCAACTTGGCAAAAAGTTGACTCACAAGTTATCCAAAAGGGAAATCATCATAATTGTATGATAGAGAAAGCAACTATTGAAAAAGTTGTTTAGTAAATGGATCGCGAAGTCCACCACATAAGCAACCAATGAACTATCAGACTCTTGCAGAAGAAAAACACTCAAAAGATAATTATTGGTAATTGTTAGAGCATTGATCAGTCGAACTCGCAAGAATTGCTATCTCAAGCTTGTTTTTCAAGTTTAGTTGCCAAAACTACAAGTCTTGATTTCTAGTATACTTATAGCTAAGTCTCGGACTAGGATAGTAAATGCAGTTGAGCTCTAGACTCCACGGTATTCATCGAATGAATACGAAGAACTACTCAAGGGAACTTTTGGAACTTCATCAACAAAGAGGTATGTGGAGACTTGAACTTATCTATCACTAAAAGTCTATCTATTATATCTCCTATTTTGAGATAAAAGTCGTATTGCTTACACATTTGCTATTTCGAGCCGAGTTTATCTCGCTTATCTATTTATCGAAATATGTGTTGGTAAGCTTTTGATTTAACCAAGATCATCTTTACTCGTGACAAAAGTCATGTTGATTATCAATAACTTGAAAATCGCTTTGATGAAAATAGTTTGTGAATAACAACTATTATAACATCCTCTAAGAAAGTTTCAATGATTAAAATGAGATTTTATATCAAGTAACCATGTTTGGATATAAACATAGTGTGTTCTCAAATTTATGTAAAATTCCAAAACCGGGAACCTAAAGTATGTGTACCCGTACACATACCGGCGGTTGTTGGAATCTCGGGCAGGTATGCGTACCCGTACGCATACTGGGGAAAGTTTCACGTCCGTGAATCTCTGCTGGAGTTTGGAAGTGTGAATTGGTATGCGCACCCATATGCGTACTGGAGTAACCAAACTCGGTCCGTTTTCATACTTAAGTAAGTTACTTTCTAAAATCGGTTTGTTCATGAACTAAAACATTTATATAATAAGGAATCCAATCTTTGCAAACCGTGGCTATAATGTTTATGAATTGATTCGAGTGATTCAAAATCGATTTTTCTTCGATTTTATTTTGTATACTTCTATAAGATCTAAGCAATTGAACAACTCTATAACTAGTTCATTTGAGTCACTTGAACTAGTTATGGTGAAGATGAATAAGGTTGATATGAAAATGCTCATATGGCTAACCATTTGTTAACTATTTTTGAACCGACTAGGTGTACACGTTTAGGTATGGTTATCCAAACCTAAATGAAGATGCATTTTATTTATGTATAACAAGTTAAGTTCAATCTAACGGTTGAAAGATATTAGCTTGAATCTAATCAGGTTTTCATCTAACGGTGAATATTGAATGCTTTGTTACCAAGGAAACTTAGATTGCAAACCCTGATTTGGAGACTATATAAAGGAGAACTCTAGCAACTAGGAAACCTAATCCCCACACCTCTTGTGTGATACTTGTAGTTGCAAGAATTCCCACACTACACCCAACTCAAGAATTTATGACACAATTTGAAGATTAAGTACCTCTTTATTGATATGATCTTAAAAGAATTACAGTAAAAAAGAATACAATTCACTTAATACGATTTTCTCTCTCCTAAAAACTTTCTTAGCACTCAAAAATTCATCTCTCCCTCTGGAACTATTCATTTCCTTTATTTAGGCATTTACATAATGGATTACATCTCATGACAGCTCATTTACAGTTAAGATTCCCTTTAATTTCGGATCTGAGTTCTTGCGATAAATCGCAGTTAGCACCGCCTTAATCATTCGCAAGTTTTATTGGTTCGTCACAGAAATGTCACACTTTACTCATGTTTCTGTCGTTTTCATCTGATATGTCATTCCTTACGTAACTTTGAGATGTGTCGCAGAATATCATTGATGTGTCGCAGAACTGTTGTTTATTTCGCAAGAATATTGTTGTGACAATATTCTGATCTTACATATTGTCTCTTATCATATCTTTTCTACGAAGAAGATAAAGATCATGAGAATTTAAGTTTCTTGATTTGCCGCAACTCCTTACTTTTTACCCGACAAAGTTCCCTATTTTAAGTTTTACCGTTGGCACGTGTCAATCTTTACTTTTTTACCGATCAACCCGGTTACCCATCCTTCATCTATAAATAGATGTCCCACTCGAGGAAAGATTTTCTTTCACCTTCTCTCTTTTCTTCAACTTCTTTCTTTTTCGTCTGCAACTTTTTCTTTCCTAATATCCTTCCTGCTGCTGCTCTAATGGAGACTCAAAGGTATGTTCTTATATTGAACCTTATTTTGTTCATGTTTCATCATTTCTATCGCCTGATTTTCTTTGTAATCCCCATATTCTATATTATCCTTTTCAGTAACACTACTTCTCAGATTAAGATTACTATCAAAAACCCTAACCCTAAAGTTCCTCAAAAAAGGCGTGTTGGAAAGGCGAAAAGATCTGAGAATGATAAGGTAGTAAGAAACACTTATTTCTTTGAAATAACAATATTGTTGCCTCTGTTTCTTATCTACATTATTATTCGCAGGGTGAAGAAAATATTTCTAGACCTCTTAAGCGTTCTCGTCAAATTAAAGCTCTTCCATATGAAGTGGATATTCTTGATTTCTTGCCTGCAGACCCTGTTCCGCCGCAAGATAAATCTTCTCCTTCTCCTCGCGTAAATTCTAATATTAACACCAATACTACTTCTTCATCAATTCCAAATGAAACTATTGATGCTAATATTTCCATCAATATTTCAAAAGTTGCGATGGATGAATCTTTAATAGCTGGAACTAAAGTGAATGAATCAGCAGCCAATGATCCTGTGATTAATGAAACTGTGGTGAATGAAACCACGGTAAATGAAACTGCGGTGAATGAAGCCGTGGTGAAGGATTTTTCGGTGAATGAGACTGTAACTGCGACTAACCGAGTTCCTTATTCCACTCCTACTACCACGAATGATTCTAATCTTCAAGTTATTGTCGCCAAAACCTCTTCCTCTACTTTTCTTCCTTCTTCTCAAGAAATAGCAACAGGGGTTGAAGCTGCTTTTCAAATATTATCTGAAGTTTTGAATGATGCTATGAAATCTTCTACAGACCCTGCGAGACAGGATATTTGTATGATTCTAAGCAAGCATCTTGGATCCTGCGGTTCTTCGTCTAAGCTAACTGCTTTAGAAAGTGAAATTGAAATCTTGAAGAAGAATCTTCAAGCAAAAACTTTAGAATGTGAAATTCTCGATCATAAGTTTCGTAATTCTGAATTAGACTGCGAAAATCTTCGCAGCAGAAATGATGATCTGAAAGGTATAACTTTCTTGCCTCTGTTTTTGCCTCAGTAATTCTTTGTTTTCTATGTACTCAATTTTTCTTTATTTATTTGTTGACGCATATTTAGCTTCAAAACATAACCAATTATTGAAGATACTTGAATGAGAAACAATCGTTGATGAGGCCCGCATTGGGAAAGAGTCTTGGAAGAATCAATTTGATAGATTGAATACTCTTCACACATATTCAATTGACGAGATAAATAATCTTAAGAATGAGAATAATCAGCTAATTTGTGAACGAGATCGCCTAAGTAATAAAGCCACTCAACTTTTATATTCTCTAAATCAGACTAATTTGAGGGTGGAATCTTTATTAGATGAAAACAAAACCCTATCTCAAGAAAAACGTAGCTTTGTGAGTAAAACAATGGTTTATTCGCAACAATTGAGTAATCTTCAAAAGTTGCGTGACAACCAAAATAAATCTCTTCGTGTATTGAAAGATGAGCTTAAAAAGATAACCGAATCATCTGCCGCTGAACAAGAGAAACTTATAAAATGTAGATTAGCTCTGAGCGTAAAAGTCAACAGTCTCAAAGATGACTATGCTCTACTAAAGAACTCCCATTCCTTCTTAAAAGAAGAAAATACTCATCTTCTTTCTAAAGAAAAAAGTATAAAATCTCGTTTGAAAGGTAAAGTTGGTGATACTTTCGATGATACCATGAATCAATGGAAGAATTGCTTCCTTAACATAATTCAAACTTTATCCTCGCAAAAGGAAGGTAGTCATTTTGACTGCCTCATTTATTAATTATTTCATTGTATTTTCCCATCTTATTTCTTGCGAGAATTCCATCTAATATGCAATTTTTCTTCTGCAGAATCTGAGAAGCATCTTCAAGCTTCAATTTCTGATCTGTCTATGAGGTTGGCCAAACTTCACAAAAATAATACCGCGCTTTCTAACTCCCGCAACAGAGCATTAAGAAGATTTGACTATCTTGAATACTTCAAAGATATAGAGATCAGAAATCGGGAAAAGAATTGCCTCCGTAAGGCTCATTTAGGTGTTGAGGTTCTCGTAAACAATGTTCTATTCTCTCATTCCTTACCTCCTATGAAGATCAAACCCTTGGAGATAG
Organism: Papaver bracteatum; assembly: GCA_023529315.1. Lineage (NCBI taxonomy): Eukaryota > Viridiplantae > Streptophyta > Magnoliopsida > Ranunculales > Papaveraceae > Papaver > Papaver bracteatum. Next base: position 3,990,408 of record JAJJWX010001246.1, read on the forward strand.
ATAATAACGAAGTCCCTCGTCTCATAGATGAAGATCTAAATTATTCAAGTAACGAAGAAGATTTTTCTGAGGATGAGCAAAACCCACCTAAAGAAATAGAAGAAGAAGAAAACCCTCTCAATGATGCAGAAGAACAAAATCCTTCTCAAAATTCAATCGCCAATGATGGAGAAGAGGAAGAAAATCCTCATAAAGAAGCAGAAGAACAGAATCCTCCTCACAAAACAATCGCTAGTGATGGAGAAACCCAAACTGAAAAAGATATCGTTGGTGAAGATAATAGTAGCGAATAAGAATGATAAAATTAGGGAAGAATATTCTCTGAAGTTTTATATTCTTGCGAAATATCTTGTTCTTTTCCTTGTCCTGCGAATGATTGTAATTTCTGAATCTCTTTTGCGAAACATTTCAGTTTTTGTAACTCCATCATCTTCTTCTGATTATATATTTTTATTAATCTGAATCTAAGCTTCGCTGATTCTTGTAACTTGATTATTTTTACTATCTTGATTCTTCTCAAGGAAGATAATGAAATATTGTTTTATAATCCCCATATTTGCCCCTCATAATCTTCCTTGTGAAGTATGTAATATGTTACCATTGTAAGAAAGCCCTTATACTTGGCTCTTTTTATCATTCTACAATATGATGAATGAATTGTCGCGAATAATGCTGCGAAAAATCTGTTATATGATTCGCAAATATAATCTCTCTTGTGGTCTTATTTCTCCTTCCTAGTTAAAGGTCTTATTATGCCACTTTTATGCGACAAGATCGCAGGACATTCTTACTTTCATATGTAATAATCCATTGATCTTGTCTTATCATTTATTTTGATTTATGTGACAATATGACAAGTCTAAGCCATCTTTTTAAGACTCATGACATTGGCGTCTTTTCGATGAAATCGTAGAACGTTTTTGCGATTTATATCCTCTTATCATTGATTTCATTTATCTCGTCTTTTGTTCTTATCGCAAAAACCCATTGATCTCATCTTAACATTTCTTTTTTGGCTTTTTTGCCTATTGTGCGGCAATATGACGGGCCTAAATATTCTTGCGAATATAAAGTCCCATGACATTGTTGTCTGTGTCACGCGACAATATGACGGGCCTAAATACTCTTGCGAATATAAAGTCCCATGACATTGCCGTCTTTTTTGATACACAGTTCCCTAATGGAGGGTATTGCCCTTATCTCTCCCCCTGGTTGCCCCTTCAAGGAGACGTACTTCTTCCATACAAGACTATCTCCTCCCATCCGGTTCTAGAAACAACCAGTTGTTTTCGTAGCCTCTTATCCTTTATGCCTATATGGCTTATAGTTACGAGACTACACCCTAGTGGGGTTTTCTTCGGGCCGAACACATCGTAAGCCAAGACTTGCCGTGGATGGCCAGGGTAGGTTCATCCGTCCCGGGCACCCACAGCTCAACCGTGTACCTCGGCGCCTTGATCATACGTTGCATTCCTTAGGAGAAACTCTCGGGCGCCCAACCAGGGTATAACCTTATATAGTTGGGAATCCAAGTTATCCCTCCTGGATGGATTTTCTATAATCCCAAATCTCCATGACTAGGTTCCAGCAGCAGTATAGCCTTTCCCATAGTCATGCAAAGAGATACCCCCCTTATGACGTACTTTAAGGACGTTGCCTCTTACGGAATAGAATCCGCGAACTAAGATGTACGCCATAAAGGATCGTCCCATTTTCATATGTTTTTAGGCGATTTGCGCCCGTCTTATGCATTTGCATTTAAAATTCTTAATTATCTCGCAAGTTATTGCGAAAAATTACTTTGTATTTTGCCAATTTTGTTCTTGCGAATTATTTCTTTTATTCTCTCGCAATTGCTTGCGTATAATCCAATCATGTTAGTCTTTCAAACCTTTATTGATAATATTTTCTTAGATATTGTCTATTCCATGGTCTGCCCAGTCTTTGACCCATGTCTCTTCCTTCTGGATCCATTAACTTATATGCTCCAGTTCCAATTATTTCTTTGATAATATATGGCCCGTCCCATTTTTTTCGCTAATTTCCCTCCATTTTCTCGCTGATATTCTGGTGTTTCTCGCAGAACTAGATATCAAACTTGGAACTCACGCTTCTTTACTCGCTTATTATATTCACGAGCTAATCTGCGATGGTAGTTCTCCATATGTTGTAATGCTTTTTCTCTCTTCTCTTCTACTTCATCAAGTTAGTCTAGAATCATACCAGCACTAAGATTCTTTTCCCAAGCTTCTCTTTTTGTTGTAGGAATAGCAACTTCTGTTGGTAATACTGCCTCAACTCCATATGTTAAACAAAAAGGTGATACCCCAGTTGCTTCTCTTCGTGTAGTATTATAAGCCCAAACTGCATTATGGACTTGTTGACACCATGTTCTATGATGCCCTTCTAACTTCTTCTTTAGGATATCTGCGATTGTTTTGTTAGTTGCCTCAGCTTGACCATTAGCTTGTGGGTATAAAGGAGTCGATTTTCCGCACTTTATCTTGAATGCATTAAGTAACATCTCTATATTTTGTCCTTCAAATTGCTTTTTATTATCTGACACCAACTGTGCAGGAATTCCGAATCTGCAAATGATGTTTTCAAATATAAATGTAAAAATGTCCTTATCACGAATATGATGTACTGCTTTAACTTCTGCCCATTTTGTGAAGTAATCTGTTGCGACAATTAAATATCTCTTTTTCCCTGTTCCTGGTACAAATGGGCCCACAATATCTAAACCCCACTTTCCAAATGGCCAAACATTTTTTGAGGATGTTAGTGTTTCACCAGGTGCATGTATTATTTTTGCAAATCGCTGACATTCCTCGCAACTTCTTGATAAATTCTTTGCATCTTCATGCATATATGGCCAATAATAACCTTGCATTTTAGTTCTATATGCTAAAGATCTTCCGCCGCTGTGATTACCAGCATCCCCACTATGTAACATTTTTAGTATTCGTTTTCCTTCCTCTTGTGTCAGACATCTGAGGGAAGGCACATTTAAAGATTTTCGATATAATATCCCATCTCTTAACTCATAATTTGTTGCTCTAATTTTTAATTTGTGTGCTTCTAATCTGTTTCTTGGTACCTCTCCTCTTGCTAGATATGCGTGAATTTCCGCACGCCAATCTGCGATAATTCGACTTGATTCTTCGCCATTATTTGCTACTACCATTGCCTCAGCTTCCTCTTCATCTTCTTTATTAATTGACGGTGCTATGAGTGTTTGTATTTTTATATTTCTCGCAGTTGGATCTACCATCATACTTGATATAAACATAAAAGTATCTGCGATCCTATTATCTCTTCTTGAAATATGCCTCCACTTGAGTTTTGGAATTTTCGCAGATAATTCTTCAACAAGTTTCTTATATTTTTTTCAAAATTATATCATTAGTTGCGTATTCTCCTTCGATTTGGCGAATAATCAATTGCGAATCACTGGTAATTCTTGCATTCTCTACCTTCATCTCTATTGCAAATATTTGAGCATGCACTACAGCCTCATATTCTGTTTCGTTATTTGTAGATTCAAATTCTAACCGGAATGCAAATGCCATTTTTGCCCCTTCTGGTGAAATAAAAACGACTCCCACTCCATTTCCTTCCCCATTGGATGATCCATCTACTAATATTTCCCATCTATTTGGTTCTGTTAAAAGATCTCTTGGATCCCCGTACTCTTCTTCTATATCCATCATGTCTTCTACAGCTTCATCATCCTCCAAAGGAAATTCTGCGAGAAAATCTGCGACAATTTGAGATTTTGGTGAGGACAAAATTGCATATTGGATCTCAAAATGCCCCACTTGTGCGTTCCATCTTTCAACTCTGCCTGATCTTTTTGAATTTTTCATTACTGATTCAATTGGTACTTTTGTTAGTACTTTGATTTTATGCGTTTGGAAATATATGCGAAGTTTAGATGTCGCATAAAATAATGCCAAAATTAGTTTTTTAATCTTTGAATAGTTTTTCTCCGCAGCATTGAATGTTTTGCTGATGTAGTAAATTGGTTTTTCAACTCCTGCGTCATTTCGCAAAAGTACTGCGCTTAAAGCATGTTGAGTTGTCGCAAGGTACATCAAAAATTCTTCTCCTGGTTTAGCCTTCTGTAAAATGGATATATTCACCAAATATTCCTTGAAAAGATTTCTCACATTCATCTGTCCATTTAAATTTTGTTCCCTTTTTTAGTATGTTGAAGAAATGCTTGCATTTATCTGATGACCGCGAAATGAATCTGCCTAATGAGGCTAAAAGTCCATTCAATTTTTGCACATCTTTTATTGTTGCTGGAGTTGGCATATCTCGAATTGCTTGTACCTTTTCAGGATCAACTTGTATTCCTTCCTTTGATACAATATATCCCAAGAATTTCCCAGATGATACTCTAAAAGTACATTTCTCAGGATTTACCTTGATATTAAAAAGCCGCATCTGATCAAAAATTTCCCTTATATCCTGCACATGATTCTTAGCTTCTTTGCTTTTTACCAACATATCATATACATATACCTCTAAAGTTTTATGTATACATTTCGCGAACACCTTTTCCACCATCCTTTGATAAGTTTCTCCTGCATTTCGTAACCCAAAAGGCATCTTTGTGTAGCAATATAATCCTCTGGGAGCAAAGAATGCAGTATGTTCTTGATCTTCTTCCGCAAGTGGGATTTGATTATAGCCCGTGTATCCATCTAACGAAGATATTCGATCATTTCCTGCGGCAGATTCCACCAGCTGCGGAATATCTGGAAAGGGAAAACTATCTTTGGGACATGCTTTATTTAGATCATTAAAATCGATGCAAATTCTTATCCCCTTATTTTTCTTGGGAACTACTACCATGTTGGCGATCCATTCTGGATATTTTTCTTGCCTTATAATTCCTGCGTCTAGCATCTTCTACAATTCTTCTTCTATCTTGTCATGATAAGTGGTCGCAATCTTTCTTATTCTTTGTTTGAATGGTCTGACATTTTTGTTAATCTCCAATCTATGGCACGCAACAGATGGATCTATTCCAGGCATCTCGTCCATATTCCACGCAAAAATGTCTCTGTATTCTCGCAGAAGGTTTACTGTTTGCTCTTCTTCCTCCACATCCATTTTAGTTCCAATATTCAGCATTTTTGGGTCTTCTTCACTGCCAACATTTACTTCTTTTGTGAGTTCTGCTGAAATATAACTGGCTTCATGTTTTCCCATTGGTGTTGGTGTTTTTATTATCTCCGTTGGTTCATCACTTTCTTGCGATACATCGTTAAATATTCCTTTTCCTTCTTCTGATCTTATCATGTAAATCTTGAATTCTTCTTCTTTCCTCATTTTTCTGCGCTATTTTTGCAACTGAATTTGATTTTCACAATTCTTTACTTCATTCTGGAAACACAACGCTGCATAATCTGCATCTCCTCTAATCTCGCCAATTCCGCTAGGCATAGGAAATTTTATGCACTGATGTAGAGTTGATGATACAGCCTTGATTGCATGTATCCATGGTCTTCCCAACAGCATATTATATGGTGATTTCACGTCCACCACGCACAAAGTTATCTGCGTCTCTATTTCCCCTAGCGGAATTCACACTATAATTTCACCTTTAGGTTTTGTTAGAAATTTTCCAAATCCATGAATATGATATGTTGGACTAAGCATTTCTTCATCTTTGTATCCCATTTTCTTGAATGTGTGGTAAAACATTATATCCACAGAACTTCCTGCGTCCACCAGAGTCCTATTCACAGCCCAATCTTCTGTAGATCTTATTGATTTCTCTTTTTTTGTTGGTACAACAAACACTGTGATCACCAATGGAGATGTATGACTTAAATTTTCTTTCGGAATTTCTGCTGCCGTGAATGTGATCTTCTGTTTTTCCCAATCGTGATCTTCTGTTTTTCCCAATCTTTTAGTGGTGATGCCTCATCTTCCAACATGATTTTCTTTCCTTCAAAATCTCGCTTGTGTATCCTTCCTCTAATATCTTCATGGAACTTATCTATCATCATCTTTGTTATTACATCACACTCCAATTTCTTTTGATTATCTTTGACTTCAACCATCTTTTCTTCCACCAATTTTCTTGATATTCTTCTAACTCTTGAATAATTTCTTTCTTTTACCTAACTTTTGCTATGATTTTCAACTATTCATCCTTGTTTCTAGTGCCAAAATGTAGTTGCAGGAATTCCCACACTACACCCAACTCAAGAATTTATGACACAATTTGAAGATTAAGTACCTCTTTATTGATATGATCTTAAAAGAATTACAGTAACACAAGAATACAATTCACTTAATAAGATTTTCTCTCTCCTAAAAACTTTCTTAGCACTCAAAAATTCATCTCTCCCTCTAGAACTATTCATTTCCTTTATATAGGCATTTACATAATGGATTATAGCTCATGACAGCTCATTTACAGTTAAGATTCCCTTTAATTTCGGATCTGAGTTCTTGCGATAAATCGCAGTTAGCACCGCCTTAATCATTCACAAGTTTTATTGGTTCGTCGCAGAAATGTCACACTTTACTCATGTTTCTGTCGTTTTCATCTGATATGTCATTCCTTACGTCACTTTGAGATGTGTCGCAGAACTGTTGTTTATTTCACAATAATATTGTTGTGACAATATTTTGATCCTACAATACTAGTTGCATAAGCTAGAGACAATTCTCCTTTAACCTTAGGTTTTTCACGAAACCCTGTAGGTTAACGACTTAAAGACTTTATTGGGATTGTGAAGCCATACCCAACTATATTTTTCTATAGTGCATGATCTGATCATGCTGTTTCTATCGTGATTGAGTACAATCGTAAGATTGGCTTGAAATTTATATCTCTGATAGGAAAGATAGAAATGTAGTCACAAACACCTTCGTCGCATCGTTTGTTATTCCACAATATCTTGTTTCTTTAATTGATTAAGATTATTGTGAGGTGATTGATAATTATAGGTTGTTCTTCGGGAATATAAGTTCGGGTTATCGATTGGTTCATGTTCACCTTGATTTATCAAAAGACGGAACAAAAACTCGTAGGTATATCCGTGGGAGACAGATTTATCTATTCAATTAACATTTCTGTGTGAGACAGATTTGTTTATCAAGGCTTCAACTTTGGGTCGTAGCAACTCTTGGTTGTGGGTGAGATCAGCTAAGGGAATAAAGGGCGTAGTATCCTGTTGGGATCAGAGACGTAAGGAACACAACTGTACCTTGAATCAGTGTGAGATTGATTAAGGTTCAACTACAGTCCAGACCGAAGTTAGCTTTGTAGTAGGCTAGTGTCTGTAGCGGCTTAATACAATGTGGTGTTCAAATCTGGACTAGGTCCCGGGGGTTTTCCGCATTTGCGGTTTTCTCGTTAACAAAACTTTTGGTGTCTGTGTTATTTCTTTTCCGCATTATATTTTGTTATATAATTGAAGTATCACAGGATGTGCGTTGAATCGATCAATTGGTAAATCCAACCTTTGGTTGTTAATTGAAATTGATTGATCCTTGAACATTGGTATTTGATATCGTTCAAGTTATTTCTCTTGTATTCAATCGGGCTAGCAAGTTTCTATTTGTTTGATTGCGGATTGAATCGAGAAAGTGAGATATAACTCTTTGATATACTTTTTATTAAGATTGAGTCTAAATGTCTAGTTGATTCTCTTGAAAGTATATTGGAGTTAGTCCATACAGATTGCTAAGTGAAATATTGGGTGAGGTTGTTAGACCACTGCTTTTTCAATTGGTATCAGAGCAGGCAAACACGTTCAAGACCTCATAAGTCTGTGTTTGAAGCGATCTTTCTCTATGGACAGAAGTGCTATCTGTGATAAACGCATCACCAAAAATAAAAGTTATGTTTCTATAATGTCTACTAAAGAGTAAGATTTGTCAATCTCAAATATAGACGAACCTAGTATTCTAATGAAACAGACTGACACTGACATGTGTTATCCCGATTACCCTTCAAATGAGTATGACTCAGTTGATGAAAGGGAAGCAGCTGAAGAGAGTAAACTGATTCTAAATCTTGTTAGAATCCAGGATGATATAATTAATCGGTTGAAATATAATGTCAATGATCTTCTCGGTATAGTGAGAGATTGTGACTCTAAAGAAAAATCTCCTTACAAGGAAAACGTTGAAGTTCGGTCATCACATATCTTACTCGTGGCGAACCTTAAAAAAGATGCTTTGGAAATTGAACATCTCTTGAGAAAACTCTTTATTCAAGGATGTTCCAAAAGGTCTACTATACCATCTGCTTCTGTCATAACTGAAAGAGTTCCAGTTCCAGAGTAAAATCAGAATCCCTTCCTATTGGAAAAGATGTGCTTATATCTTCCACTAATCAGGGAAGTTCTACATCACATCGAAGGAAGAAATATCTCAACGATGGTGTTAATCCTGTTCTGTCTAATCACTCAGGTGATCAGAAAGTGTGTCTCTTTTGTGATTCAAAGGGACATGTTGAACAAAAGAGGACTACAATGGGCTGGTGAAAGGGTGTTTAGCGCAAAGTCTGGGAATAACCAATTCAATGTTTGCAGAGCTGTGGGGGGCAATCTATGCTTTTCGTTTAGCGCGTACCAAGAAAATAGAAAAATTGTGGTTTGAGTGTGACTCAACTTATGTAATACAAGCTATTAAAAATCCGAATTTAGTGCCGTGGAATATTAGGACACATTGGATCAACTGTTTGAAGTTCACCGCCTCGATCCGGATGATTTGCACTCATGCTTTTCGTGAAGGTAACTCGGTAGCTGACTTACTGGCAAAGCACGGCGCTACGGTTGATTCTCAATGGTGGTCATGTCCTCCAAACTTCATTAGACGGAACATTGCAATAGATAACTCTATATTCCTGTTATGCAGATTTCGTAATATGTAACTTTTTGTTTTGTTTGTGCTTTTACTCTTTTTTCCTTCTGCTGTTGTGGAGGTAAGGCCCAGCCCCCCTCCTTATTTTTTCTTGGTTTAATAAATTGGTCGTTTCTCAAACAAACAAAAAAAATCGAGGTTGAATGAAAATTCTATTGTTCGTCTTCAACACACCTTATAATTAATTCTCAAAGGTGTAACTGATATTCGTATGTCTAGACCAATTGGTTTTAGTACTCACCCTGTGTATCCTACCAGGAAAGTCAGTTCGATGTGTTCCTCAAATGTTCAAATACGAAACAGTCTTCCTAAACCAATTCGTTCGAGAAGAACTCATAGGTCTTCTTCAATCAAAAAGGGAGATAATATTGTTCATGATGTGAAAAAGGTACCAGAAGAAGGAAGCAAAAATGGAGAGATGGAAGACAACCTAAAAATGATAATCGAAGGATATAAAGAGATTATTAACATGATGTCAATTCCCTCAACTCAAAACTCTTTAGGTAAGAATACATATTATGCGTCGTACTTTGATGATAGTAAATTTTATGTTAACTTTTCGCATCATAAAGTTTTTCCTCCAAAGACCAGGAGAAAGAGGTTTAACCGAAAACAACGTTCATTTGATGAGTTCAAGGCTCATATTTGTGCTAATTAATTATAAGGTTGAAATCTCACTCACAAAAATCCTGGTTGGGTGAGATATGGTCAGGTATACTTGATGGCAAAGTGTTTCCTGATTATCTGGCTATTTTCTTATCGTTTCTAGCCTGTTATCTTTATAAGCATGTTTGCATAAGTATTTGTATTTATTTTTTTTTTGACGAAGGTTTTGATTCTCAATTTCTTCTTGAAATTTTGTTTTGTCAGCTTGCTACTCTTGTGCTCTAAATTGATTCTCTATGGAGATATCAAATTTATTGAGCCCAAATTTTGTGAAAATATTCACGTAGCAAAAAAAAATCGTTGTGACATAAAAGTACAACCTTTTGTGTGAGTTTTTGTTTTCGGGTCAAGTTGTGTTCGTATGGGTACCCGTGTTACTGTCACGAATCCTTTTTGGAAACCCTAAAAGTTACCTTCCCTAAGAAACCTTTTAAATAGCAAACCTTTTGAGTCACGTACTCATACTCTGGGTTATTTTGTGTTGTGTCAAGAATGTCTTCATCTTCTAGCTCTGGTGATTTTGCAAGAGGTTTTCTTGATAAAGGTATTGGTTTCGAGTCCAAAGGGAAGAAGAAAAGAACCTTAGTAGAATATGATTGTCCTAATGCCATGTTACTATGCCTATTCACAACATAATATTGAGAATGAGGATATGGTTTCTGCTGAAGTGGTTCATGATTTTCTTAAATACTTTGAGGAAGCAAAACTGCAACTCGCTGATACTATGAAGAGTCTTAAAGTATTAAGAATTGAGTTGAAAAGGGTTAATTCTGACCTTGTTCTCATGAAGACACATGTTAAAGAACTTCTCAATGAGGATATCTTCTCTGAAGAAGCAGTGGATGTTGTCAATCACAAGCTCAAAGATCTCAAGGCTTGTGAGGATTCCAAAAAGTCTATTTGATTTCAATTCTTGTTCGGTTTTGGTGGTTTAGGAGTCTTTCTTGGTTTATTAGCTTGTTGATTTATGTTTGTCTAGGAAACTTCTTATGAGAATTTATTCTTGTCTTTAAGAAGGATAATTATAGTTTGGAATATCCATTATTGTGAGTACACATAGCTATTTCCAATGATTTTCATCTTGCAATATTTTTAGATTTATTTATTTAAATTCTAAAGTTGATTTGGAAGATGATTTTGCAGTATTAATCTTTATGGTTTTATATATTACAACTTGTTATGGGATATGTGTGTTTGCGTCCGTGAACTGTGATTGTCCCATACGTGATCGAAAGTTAAGTCTTTCATATGTCAGTATGCAAGTATTGATAAAAGATTGAATGAACTTTTGACAAAACAAAAGTTAAGCCTTTTATTATGTCATTATGAAAATATTGATGGAAGAAAGGATGAACTTTTGTCTACAAAGATTAAAGTCTATTATATGTCATTGTGTAAATAGTTATGAAAAATATAATGAATCTTTGTGTATTCCGCAGTATTGATCTTTCCTGATCCATATCTTTATGTAAATACTGTGCGGCTCCGTAAGTTTTCTTATGTGAGCATTTCCGATTAATTTAATCATGGGTTTTCTTGTGGTTAATTTAATTGAGATTTTTGGATACAAATTCATGTTTCATGTGATTTTTTAATGTCCAAAGAAATCCTTCTTTTCTTGTGAAAGTAAGGTCGCTCTTGTTGTTCCTTTTGGAATGACATGTTATGGGGGAGAGTTCTTAATTGAACTTGTGCTTAATTTCCAAATCTTTGTGGGGAGTCAGCTGTAGAATATTATAGGGGTTATCTTGTAACTTTATAAACTCCTTGATGAATGCATTTAGTTTCGGCTATATGATTGCATCTAAAAAAGTTGATATGTGTTTTTTTTTTGTCATGAAATGCCTCTATGGAAATTTCATTAGGATCCCAATAATTTTCGTACCTTTGCCAATTTTATTGACAAAAAGGGGGAGAATTAATGTGTAGTTCACACTAAAAATACATATTGTTTACGGATCATTATGTAAGGGGGGGGGGGGGTTTCATGTGAGATGGAGTATTGACTAGGGGGGGTGATACATATCACCATAGTATTGTTGTCGAAGTTGTGATACAATTGAACATTGATGTTGTGTAATAATACTATGACAATGTATAACAATGATTGAGAGCTATTGTTTTCTCAATGTTATGGCTACGGATCTTCAACAACGATGATGATGAATTGAATACCTTTGGAATCATTGGAGTACTTGGAAGTGACGAAGATTTCGAGTAATGTTGAAGAACCAAGGAGATCAAGCATTTGGAATAGAAGCTACAAAGTTTATTTATTTTGTATTGCATATGTATTGATAGTTTTGTCACTAAAATTGACAAAGGAGGAGATTGTTAGAGCATTTCTCGGTTGAACTTACAAGCATCGCTATCTCAAGCTTGTTTGTCAAGTTTAGTTTCCAAAACTATAAGTCTTGATTTCTAGTCTACTTATAGCTAAGTCTCGGACTAGGATAGTAAGTGAAGTTGATCTCTAGACTCTACGACGTTCATCGAATGAAGACGAAGAACTACTCAAGGGAACTTGTGGAACTTCATCAACAAAGAGGTATGTGGAGACTTGAATTATCACTCAAAAGTCTATCTATTCTATCTCCTATTTTGATACAAAAGTCGTAGTGCTATATAGACTTCAATTATACACATTTGCTATTTCGAGCCGAGTTTATCTCACTTATCTATTTCACGAAATATGTGTTGGTAATCTTTCGCTTTAGCCAAGTTCATCTTTACTCGTGACGAAATTCGTGTTGATTATTTCAGTAACTTGAAAATCGCTTTGATGAAAATAGTTTGTGAATAACAACTATTATAACATCCTCTAAGAAAGTTTCAATGATTTAAATGAGAGTTTAGATCAAGTAACCATGTTTGGATATAAACATAGTGTGTTCTCACATCTGTGTAAAAGTCCAAAACCGGAAACCTAAAGTATGCGTACCCGTACATGTACCGGAGTTTGTTGGAATCTCGGGCAGGTATGCATACCCGTACGCATACTGGTGGAAGTTTCACGTCCGCGAATTTATGTTGGAGTTTGGAAGTGTGAATTGGTATGCGCACCCATACGAGTACTGGGGTAACTAAACTCGATCTGACCATTTAGGTATGCATGCCCGTTTGCATACTTAAGTATGTTACTTTCTAAAATCGGTTTGTTCATGAACTAAAAGATTTATATAATAAGGAATGCAATCTTTGAAAACCATGGCTATAATGTTCGTGAATTGATTAAAGTGAATCAAAATTGATTTTTCTTCGATTATGTCTTGTATACTTCTATAATATCTAATTAATTGAACAACTCTCTAACTAGTTCATTTGAGTCACTTGAATTTGTTATGGTGAAGATGAATAAGGTTGATATGAAAGTGCTCATATGGATAACCATTGGTTAACTATTATTGAACCGACTAGGTGTAAACGTTTAGGTACGGTTACCCAAACCTAAATAAATGTGCATTTCATTTGTGTATAACAAGCTAAGTTCGATCTAACGGTTGAAAGATATTAGCTTGAATCTAATCAGGTTTTCATATAGTGGTGAATATTGAATGCTTTGTTACCAAGGAAACTTAGATGCGAACCCTGATTTGGAGACTATATAAGGGAGAACTCTAGCAACTGGGAAACCTAATCCCCATACCCCGTGTGTGATATTAGTTGCATAAGCTAGAGTTGATTCTCCTTTAACCTTAGGTTTTTCATGAAACCATATAGGTTAACGACTTACAGACTTCATTGGGATTGTGAAGCCAGACCCAACTATTTTCTCTGTAGTTGCATGATCTGATCTTGCTATTTCTATCGTGATTGAGTATAATTATAAGATTGGATTGAGATTTATATCTCTGGTAGGCAAGATAGAAAAGTAGTCACAAACACCTTCGTCTTATCATTTGTGATTCCACAATATCTTATTTCGCTAATCGATTAACATTATTGTGAGGTGATTGATAATTCTAGGCCTTTCTTCGGGAATATAAGTCCGGGTTATCGATTGGTTCCTGTTCACCTTGATTTATCAAAAGACGGAAGAAAAACTCGTAGGTATATCTGTGAGAAACATATTTATCTATTCAATAGACTTTTCTGTGTGAGGCCGATTTGTTTATCAAGTATTCGACTTTGGGTCGTAGCAACTCTTGGTTGTGGGTGAGATCAGCTAAGGGAATCAAGTGCGAAGTATCCTGCTGGGATCAGAGATGTAAAGAAAACAACTGTACCTTGAATCAGTGTGAGATTGATTAGGGTTCAACTACACTCCAGACCGAAGTTAACTTTGTAGTAGGCTAGTGTCTGTAGCGGCTTAATACAGTATGGTGTTCAAATCTGAACTAGGTCCTGGGGTTTTTCCGCATTTGCGATTTCCTCGTTAACAAAACTTATGGTGTCTGTGTTATTTCTTTTCTGCATTATATTTTGTTATGTAATTGAGATATCACAGGTTGTGCTTTGAATCGATCAATTGGTAAATCCAACCTTTGGTTATTGATTGAAATTGATTGATTCTTGAACATTGGTCTTTGGTACCGTTCAAGTTATTTCTATTGTATTCAATCAGGCTCGCAAATTTCTATTTGTTAGATTGCGTATTGAATCGAGAAAGTGAGATATAACTCTTTGATATACTTTTTATTAAGATTGAGTTTAACTGTCTAGTTGATTCTCTTGAAAGTATATTTGAGTTAGTCCATACATATTGCTAAGCGAAATATTGGGTGAGATTGTTCGACCCCCGCTTTTTCAATAATAATGATTATAAGAGTCTTGTCAATAAATTTGAGAAAGATCATGTGATTTCTGAAGTCAACAACAACAAAAGGAGAAACCAAACCAAGCAAGAGCTCAAGAATGCGATGATGGTCCTATCTTAGTCACTTGTGACAATCAAGACAGCGCTCACCTTAAAACAAGTGGTAGAATGTGCACACTCACCTTTGTGCTCAATCTTATGAAATGTGAGGAGGTACATAAAACAGAGCACATGATCTTTTGATCATTATATGACTCTTTGACATATTTAATGAATTTTTTTGTTTGACTCATTCCTTCTCTATCCATAATTGAGAATTTGATAGAATAGGTAATTACTAGTTGATGATGTTAATGTCTACAGGTTTAAAACGAGCCAAAAATCACTAAATTCAGACATCCAAAAATCGCTCAATTCAGACACCATATGCATAAGTCATGCTCGAAGTAGTATTTGGTATGTATTGCTCTTGAGTTGATGAGATATACTTTTGAATTATCATTAAGTTGATTGTATAAAAAGTTTCGGTCTCATTGACTTATTTTCTCTTGATTTGTGACTTTTGATTTGTAGTTTATTTTTTCCTGATCTAACCCTTTGAGTTGCTACATCAAAAATCATAAGAAGATTGTGGTGATTTAACTCATATATGAGTCACATATACTAGTATTGGTTTATGTTTTATAAATTGAATATTTGGTATACATATGAATAATTTCGTTTTTAGTCTTTCTCTTGTGGTAGGTGATGGATAAGATCATGTTTGACCTTTCTCTGGTAAAGGTTATTTTGTGTTGTTCTCTTATTTTGCAGGCAATAACAAACACAATGAAAGAAATCTATTTTTAACATGAGCTTAATGATATATATTTGTAGGCAATGTGCTGTGGAAATTGTGGGAAAACATATTTATGATAATTGTTTTCCTTATAAGTGTGTTTGTGGGTAAAAACCGTTTATGCTGATTTTGGTAATTTTAGGTGTGTGGATGAGAAATGAATCTAAACCTTAAACAATGTACTGCACGGGAGTACTTTTGATTCGAGAGATCAATTTGTACAATCCTGGCCTAAACCAAGAAATGGTCATTCCAGGCTTGCTTCGGTCACAAAGTGAAGGAGAAGGGCTGGTCTTAGGGAGGGAAGCGAAGAGAGTGTTGAGACCAGAATAGTTGTTTCTGAAGGTGATGGTTGTTTATGACTTGTATCAGAAAGTAGAACTGGCTAGCAGAATGGAAAGCTACCAAGTGATTTCTGGATACTGTGTTATTGCTGACCAAAAACTTGTTGTTTGGTGGAAAATAGGTGAAGCCTATTTATACAAGTCATATTGAAACATACCCTGGTCTCGAAGGAAGTGGAAATGGTTGAGTGGTGGAATGATAAGTGTTTAATTTACATGTTTAGAGTGTCAATTCCATACTTGTTTTAGTTATATTTGTTGCATATTACTTTATATTATGTTACTTTTCTATATTTTGTCTTATATTAGATGAATCATTCGAAATGAAGTGAAATAGCTATAAAAGTGAAGTTCACAAGTGTAGAAGGGCCAAAGACCCAGTGGAACTCGTTCAAATTGAGGATTTCTAATCATTATTTTGTAGAGGGCGAGAAGACAAATTCAATGGCGAAAGAACGTAGTCATTTTGAGTTCGTTTGAAGAAGTTATGAGCAAAACAAGAACTTAGAAGATTACAAGGGCAAAATGGTCATTTTAAAGGTCAAGTGATATTGGAACCCCCACTGTACGTTAAGGTACATTCATTCTGTTAAGGGGTGGACTGTTCCAAGGGAATTGCTAAAGGCAGTCATGTCAATTATTGGGGGGGAAGCTGGAATTTGAATAATGTTAAAGGCAACTGGATAATTACTCAAGGCTGCCACTTTTTAAATACCTTCTTCTTCCAAACTTATCGATCAGTTCAGGAATAATCAGGTGGAGCTGTGTGACGTTGATGGCTATGGAACTCACGGATTTAAGCGCAGGGACGACAGTGAAGCAAGCTCAGATGGTGATGGGTTATGTTGTGCGTGAGTTTGTTGGAGGCTATGGTTGCTTCTGAAGGAGTTGAACTAGAAGAACTCAATGGCAGTGATGATAATGATGGTGATGAGGTCGCTGTTGACGTTGCCAGAGAAGTATGGGGGTTTAGCTCGAGTTTGCTGATGATCATGATAATGGCAGTGAACATGGACTATGGAGCTGGATATGAGGAGTTTGGGTGTTTCTGATCAGTATCGATAGAAAATAACCCAAGATCGGTGGTGATGATGGTATGTGTATGATTGAAGGGACTGTTAGGAGCTAGAGGTTTTGTTGGCTGCTGTCATGATGAAGTTCAGGTTCAGGACTAGGTCCCGGGGTTTTTCCGCATTTGCGATTTCCTCGTTAACAAAACTTATGGTGTCTGTGTTATTTCTTTTCTGTATTATATTTTGTTATATAATTGAAATATCACAGGTTGTGCTTTGAATCGATCAATTGGTAAATCCAACCTTTGGTTGTTTATTGAAATTGATTGATTCTTGAACATTGGTCTTTGGTACCGTTAAAGTTATTTCTCTTGTATTCAATCAGGATCGCAAATTTCTATTTGTTTGATTGCGTATTGAATCGAGAAAGTGAGATATAACTCTTTGATATACTTTTTATTAAGATTGAGTCTAACTGTCTAGTTGGTTCTCTTGAAAGTATATTTGAGTTAGTCCATACAGATTGCTAAGCAAAATATTGGGTGAGGTTGTTAGACCCCCGCTTTTTGAATAATAATGATTATAAGAGTCTTGTCAAAAAATTTGAGAAAGATCCTGTGATTTCTGAAGTCAACAACAACAAAAGGAGAAACCAAACCAAGCAAGAGATCAAGAATGCGATGATGGTCCTATCTTAGTCACCTGTGACAATCAAGAGAGTGCTCACCTTAAAACAAGTGGTAGAATGTGCACACTCACCTTTGTGCTCATTCTTATGAAATGTGAGGAGGTACATAAAACAAAGCACATGATCTTTTGATCATTATATGACTCTTTGACATATTTAATGATTTTTTTTTGACTCATTCCTTCTCTATCCATAATTGATAATTTGATAGAATAGGTAATTACTAGTTGATGATGTTAATGTCTACAGGTTTAAAACGAGCCAAAAATCACTAAATTCAGACATCCAAAAATCACTCAATTCAGACACCATATGCATAAGTCATGCTCGAAGTAGTATTTGGTATGTATTGCTCTTAAGTTGATGAGATATACTTTTGAATTATCATTAAGTTGATTGTATACAAAGTTTCGGTCTCATAGTTGACTTATTTTCTCTTGATTTGTGAATTTTGATTTGTAGTTTTTTTTTTCCGGATCTAACCCTTTGAGTTGATACATCAAAGATCATAAGAAGATTATGGTGATTTAACTCATATATGAGTCACATATACTAGTATTGGTTTATGTTTTATAAATTAAAATATTTGGTATACATATGAATAATTTCGTTTTTAGTCTTTCTCTTGTGGTAGGTGATGGATAAGATCATGTTTGACCTTTCTCTGGTAAAGGTTATTTTGTGTTGTTCTCTTATTTTGCAGGCAATAACAAACACAATGAAAGAAATCTATTTTTAACCTGTGATTAATGATATATATTTGTAGGCAATGTGTTATGTAAATTGTGGGAACAAATATTTATGATAATTGTTTTCCTTATAAGTGTGTTTGTGGGTAAAAACAGTTTCTGCTGATTTTGGTAATTTCAGGTGTGTGGATGAGAAATGAATCTAAACCTTAAATAACGTACTGCACGGGAGTACTTTTGATTCGAGAGATCAATTTGTACAATCCTGGCCTAAACCAAGAAATGACCATTCCAGGCTTGCTTCGGTCACAAAGTGAAGGAGAAGGGTTGCTCATAGGGAGGGAAGCGAAGAGAGTGTTGAGACCAGAATAGTTGTTTCTGAAGGTGGTGGTTGTTTATGACTTGTATCAGAAAGTAGAATTGGCTAGCAGAATGGAAAGCTACCAAGTGATTTCTGGATACTGTGTTGTTGCTGACCAAAAACTTGTTGTTTGGTGGAAAATAGGTGAAGCCTATTTAAACAAGTCATATTAAAACGTACCCTGGTCTCGTAGAAAGTGGAAACGGTTGAGTGGTGGAATGATAAGTGTTTAATTTACATGTTTAGAGTGTCAATTCCATAATTGTTTTAGCTATATTTGTTGCATATTACTTTATATTATGTTCAACTTTTTGTCTTATATTAGATGAATCATTCGAAATGAAGTGAAATAGTTACAAAAATGAAGTTCACAAGTGAAGAAGGGCCAAAGACCCAGTGGAACTCGTTCAAATTGAGGATTTCTAGTCATCATTTTGTAGAGGGCGAGAATACGAATTCAATAGCGAAAGAACGGAGTCATTCTGAGTTCGTTTGAAGAAGTTATGAGCAAAACAAGAACTTAGAAGACTACAAGGGAAAAATGGTCATTTTAAAGGTCAAGTGCTATTGGCACCCTCACTGTACGTTAAGGTACATTCATTTTGTTAAGGGGTGGACTGTTCCAAGGGAACTGCCAAAGGCAGTCATGTCAATTATTGGGGGGAAGCTGGAATTTGAATAATGTTAAAGGCATCTGGATAATTACTCAAGGCTGTTGTAGGACCAGAATATCGCTACAACGGTATTCCAGCGAATAACAACACTTCTGCGAGAACATCGCGAGTTCTTTAACAAAACTTGGAGAGTGTCACAGAATAGGATAAGGAATGACGTAATGGCTGACGATTGAAGAAACATGAAAAAGCATGATTATCCTGCGATGGTCACAAAGCTTGCGAGAATGAACATTATAGCTGTCGCGATACGATCGCAGAGTAAATCCGAAAGAAAAGGAAGACTTAGCTGTCATCCACTATGTAATTTCCTATATAAAGGGTTCCTATAGATTCAGAGAGGGATGATGTATTTTTGGAGAGTTGAGAAAGTCTTGAGGATAGAGAAATAACAAGAGAAAAGTTGTATTCTTGAGTCTTACATTTCTTGTAAACATTTCTGAAAATTAAATAGTAAAGTGTCGTTTTTAATCTTCAAATTTGAGTTGATTATCATAAATTCTTAACAAGGGTGTAGTGTAGGATTTCTTGCAACTACATTTTGGTGCCCGAAACAGGGACTGAACTAACGAAAATCACAGAAAAAGTGAAGAAGAAGATAAGAATTGTTCAAGATTAAGAAAATTATTAAGCAAATCGGTGAAATAATTGAAGGAAGAATGATCAGAATCAAAAAGGATTGTAGAAGGAAGATTATTAAGGGAAAGATATTTTGAGGGAAGGATAGGAAGATTATTAAGGGAAAGATATTTTGAGGGAAAGAATGATCATTAACAAGAACAATGATTGATAGATTTCATGAAAATATTAAGGGAAAGATACATAAACGGGATTTTGAGGGGAGGAAGATTATGACGGTGGAGAAAATATCATCAATGAAAAGATTGGGAAAAGCAGGAGATCACATTTACAGCAACAGAAGTACCAGAATAAAATATAAGTCATACATCTCCTTTGGTAATCACGGTATCCACTATACCAATGAGAAAAGAAGAATCAATAAAATTTGTAGAAGAGTGGGCTATGAATAGAACTTTGGTGGATGCATGAAGTTCTGTGGATATAATATTTTATCATACTTTTAAGAAAATGGGATATAAGGATGAAGAAATGTCTTGTTCAACATATCATATTCATGGCTTTGGAAAATCTTTAACAAAACCTAAAGGCGAAATAGTGGTACGAATTCCGCTAGGAGAGATTGAAACACAAGTAACATTATGTATGGTAGACGTGGAATCACCGTATAACATGATATTGGGAAGGCCATGGATACATGCAATCAAGGCTGTAGCATCAACATTGCATCAATGCATCAAATTTCCTATGCCCAGTGGAATTGGAGAAATTAGAGGAGATACAGATTTTGCGAAGCTGTGTTACCAAATTGAAGTGAGAAATTGTGAAGAGCGTCCAAAGCTACGAAAAACTCGCAGACAATTGGCGAGAGAAATAAAGAAGGAAGAATAATTTAAAGTTTACATGATAAGAGCAAAAGAAGGAAAATGAATACTAAGTGAAATCTCGCAAGAAGGAGACGAACTTGCGAGAGTTATGAAAACACCAACACCAATGGGAGAACCTGAAGCCAGTTACACTGCAGCAGAACTAACAAAGGAAGTAAATATTGGGAGTGAAGAAGAGCCTAAAATACTGAGAATTGGGACTAAAATGGAGGCAGAGGAGGAGGAACGAACTATAAATCTTTTGCGAGAATATAAAGACATCTTCGCGTGGAGCATGGATGAAATGCCAGGGATAGATCCCTCAATAGCATGTCATAAATTAGAAATCAACAAAGATGTAAGGCCATTTAAACAAAGAATAAGGAAAATTGCAACAACATACCATTCCCAAATAGAAGAAGAACTACAAAAAATGCTTGATGCAGGGATTATAAGGCAAGCAAAATATCCAGAGTGGATTGCAAATATGGTGGTGGTCCCAAAGAAGAACAAGGGGATAAGAATTTGCATAGACTTCACTGATTTAAACAAAGCTTGTCCTAAAGATAGTTTTCCATTACCAGATATCCCACAAATGGTTGAATCAGCAGCGGGAAATGCAAGAATATCTTCATTGGATGGATATAAAGGATATAATCAAATTCCTGTCGCTGAAGAAGATCAAGAGGATACCGCATTTTTTGCTCCAAGAGGATTATATTGTTATACAAAGATGCCCTTTGGCTTACGAAATACTGGTGAAACATATCAGAGAATGGTGGATAAGGTGTTCGCAAAGTGGATCCACAAAACATTAGAAGTATATGTAGATGATATGCTGATCAAGAGTAAAGAAGCCGAGAATCATGTGCAAGATTTGAAAGAGATCTTTGATCAAATGCGACAGTTTAATATCAAAGTGAATCCTGACAAGTGTACTTTTGGAGTAACTTCAGGAAATGTTTTGGGGTATATAGTGTTAAAAGAAGGAATACAAGTTGATCCAGAAAAAGTGCAAGCAATTCGCGACATGCCAACGCCCACGACGGTTAAAGATGTGCAAAAGCTGAATGGACTCTTAGCCTCGCTAGGAAGATTCATCTCGCGATCTTCAGAAAAGTGCAAACATTTTTTCGATATACTTAAGAAGGGAACAAAATTCAAGTGGACAGATGAATGTGAAAAGGCTTTTCAAGGAATTAAAGAACATTTAATGAACATATCTATTTTACAAAAAGCTGAACCAGGAGAAGAACTATTGATTTATCTAGCGACAACCACATACGCGCTAAGTGCAGTATTGCTGCGAGTAGATGCAGGGGTGGATAAGCCAATTTATTATAGCAGCAAAACATTTAATTCTACAGAGAGAAATTACTCGAAAATTGAGAAGTTAATTCTAGCATTGGTGCATGCAACATTCAAGCTTCGTATCTACTTTCAAGCACATAAGGTCAAAGTGTTAACAAAAGTTACAATTGAATCAGTATTGAAAAATTAAAAAAGATCAGGTAGAGTTGAGAGATGGAATGCACAAGTAGGACACTTTGATATCCAATATGAAATTCTATCCTCGCTGAAGTCACAAGTTATAGCAGATTTCTTATCTGAATTTCCTTTAGAAGATGATGAAGCTGTGGAAGAGATGATGGATGTAGAAGAGGAACATAGAGATCCAAAAGAGATATTAAAAAAAACCCAATAGATGGGAGATATTAGTTGATGGATCATCAAATGGAGAGGGAAATGGGATTGGAGTTGTTTTTATTTCGCCAGAGGGAGAAAAAATAGCTTTTTCATTTAGATTGGAATTTTCATCCACTAATAATGAGACAGAATATGAGGCCATAATTCATGCTTTAAAATTTGCGATTAAAATGAAGTTAGAAAATGCTAGAATCACCAGCGATTCGCAATTGTTTATTCGCCAGATAAAAGGAGAATACACAACAAATGAACCATCCTTAAGAAAATACAAAAGACTTGTTGAAGAATTGTCTGCGAGAATTCCAAAAATAAAATGGAGACACATATCAAGGAAAGATAATAGGCTCGCAGATGCTTTTGCTTTCATATCCAGCATGATGACAAATCCAGCTACGAGATGCATAAAAATTCAAACACTTTTATTACCATCGATAAACAAGGAAGAAGAAGAGACATATGTGATGATGGTAGAAGATGGCGAGGGAGAATCAAAGAGCAACGTTACATATTGGCGAGAAGATCTTCATGCATACTTGGTGAGAGGAGAAATCCCAAGAAATCAATTAGAGGCACATAAATTAAAAAGTAGGGCAACCAACTATGAGCTAAGAGATGGAGTATTATATCGCAGATCTTTTAGTGGACCATCGCTAAGATGTTTGACGAGGGAAGAAGGACAAAAGGTGTTAAAGATGTTGCATAGTAGGGATGCTGGTAATCACAGTGGAGGAAGATCTTTGGCATATAGAACAAAAATGCAAGGCTATTACTGGCCATATATGCATGAAGATGTAAAGCAATTCTCAAGGCGTTGCGAAGATTGCCAGCAATATGGAAAGAAAATACATGCACCAGGAGCACCATTACCATCTTCAACAAGTGTAAGGACTTTTGGGAAATGGGGATTATATATTGTGGGACCATTTGTGCCTGGTTCTGGACAAAGAAGATATCTAATTGTTGCAACAGATTATTTCACAAAGCGAGGAGAAGTAAAAGAAGTACAACATATCCGCGATAAATATATTTTTACATTCATATTTGAAAATATAATTTATAGATTGGGGATTCCAGCACAGTTGGTGTCTGATAATGGAAAGAAATTTGAAGGGCAGAATATAGAATTGCTATTTAATGCATTTAAGATAAAATGTGGAAAATCTACTCCTTTATACCCACAAGCAAATGGTCAGGCTGAGGCAACCAATAATACAATCGCAGACATCTTAAAAAAGAAACTAGAAGGATACCACAGGGCATGGTGCAAGCAAGTGCATAATGCAATATGGTCTTAAAATACAACTAGACGAGAAGCTATTGGAATGTCACTTTTTTTTCTGACATATGGGGTTGAAGCTGTGTTACCAACAGAAGTTGTTATTCCTACAACAAAAAGAGAAGCATGGGAAAGAAATCTAAGTGCTGGCATGATTTTAAATAAATTAGACGAATTAGAAGAGAAGAGGGAAAAAACTTTACAACATATGGAAAATTATCAACGAAGATTAGATCGCGAGTACAACAAACGTGTTAAAGAACGTAAATTCCAACCAGGCGATTTAGTATCGTGAGAAACACCAAGCTATCAACGAGAAAATGGTGGAAAATTGGCGAGAAAATGGGATGGTCCGTACATCATTAAAGAGATAGTTAGAACTGGGGCATAAAAAATAATGGATCCTGAAGGGAGGAATGTTGGTCAAAGACTTGATAGACCATGGAATAGATTATTTCTGAAAAGGTATTATCAATGACAACTTCTGCGAGATTAGAGAAGCTGGTATGTTGTATGGTGAAACAGATAATAAATTCTTCTTTATAATTGAGATCTGCGAGCATATCGCAAGAATGGCGAATAAAAAATTCGCAGAGATTAATAGAATGGGACAAACCTTTATGGCGTGCACCCTAGTTCGCAAATAAAATTCCACAAGAGGCAAATGTAAGACCTAATAGTGCGTCATGTAAGGGGGTATCTCTTTACATGACTCAGGGATAAGGTTATACCGCTGCTGGAACCTGAGTCATGCAGATGTTGGGGTTAAAGAAAACCTATCTAGGAGAGAGACCTTGGATTTCCAACTATATAAGGTTATACCCTGGTTGGACGACTGAGGATCTCTTCTAAGGAGTGCAGAGTATGACCAAGGTGCCGAGGTACACGGTTGAGTCAAGGGTTCCCGGGGCGTACGAAACTACCCTGGCCATCCTTGGAAAGTCTTGGCTATGATGCACTCGGCCCGAAGAAA
Organism: Papaver bracteatum; assembly: GCA_023529315.1. Taxonomy (NCBI): domain Eukaryota; kingdom Viridiplantae; phylum Streptophyta; class Magnoliopsida; order Ranunculales; family Papaveraceae; genus Papaver; species Papaver bracteatum. Next base: position 4,014,736 of record JAJJWX010001246.1, read on the forward strand.
ACCCCACTTAGGGTGCAGTCTTGTAACTATAATCCATATAGGCATAAAGGACAAGAGGCTGCGAAAACAACTAGTTGTTGGTAAATCCGGATGGGAGGAGCTAGTATTGTATGGCCGATGTGGCCTCCTTGAAGGGGCAACCAGGGGGGAAGATAAGGGCGGCACTCTCCATTAGGGAGCTGATAAGTGTCTAAAGATGGCAATGTCATGGGGATTTATGATCGCAAGAACATTTAGACCTGTCATATTATCGCGTGACAAAAATTATACAGAGGCAACAAGCCATAAGAGAAAAGTTAAGATGAGAGCAATAGGTTTTTACATGAAAGTGTAAAGACGTCCTGCGATTTCATCACAAGACGGCAATGTCATAAGGTTTAGTTCTCACAAAAGAATTTAAACTTATAATATTGTCGCAGAGAAGTTGAAAAAATATGGATAAGACAAGATCAAAGGGTCTTTACATGCAAATGTTAAGAAATCCTGCGATTTTGTCGCAGACAGAAATTTTTTGGCAAAATAAGACCTTTAACTAGGAAGGCAAAATAAGACCAACATAATAATCTTAAACATTAACTATTCTATTTAAGAATGCAGGAAAGATTTGTTCATCACAGGAGAATATATGAGAGGCTATTTCTTCAGAATTTTTAAGAATATCGCAAGAGTATTCATTACATCGCAGATATATTCCTATTTTCGCAAGAAGTATAGCCACACAGCTCGCAAAAAGAAGATACAGGAAATAATTCACCATTTCAAGAAAGATAATGAAGGGCAAGAAGGGGAGTGGATAAATAAAATCTCATTATCTTCCTTGAGAATATTCAAAGTAACAAAAGTAAAAGTTGAATTCTAAAAGTTGCAAAAAGTTACATTGCTCGCAAGAAAGAAGAAGAAAACAAAAATGAAATTCAAGCTTCAGCGTTGGGCTCGCCAGATTCATTATTTTTGTCAGAATTGTTAGCTTCACCAACATTCTTCTCATTGCGAGTTTCTCCTTCATTATCTACAATTGCTTCACCACATGTAGTTACTTCTTTAGGAGGACTTTTTTCTTCTTTTATTGTGTCTTCTTGAGTAGTATCTTCTTCACCATTGGAAAATTCTAACTCCTTATCCATGGGAATAGGAACTTCATCATCATCAACTTCTAGAGGAAGAACAGATACAGTGGGGAGAGATTGAGAAATTAAAATCTCATTCACAAGAACTTCAGCACTAAGGTGAACCTTGCGAAGGAAACCTTTGTCTGGGTTTCTAATCTCTATATTCTTGAAGTATTCGAGGTAATCAAATCTTCTTTCTGCGTGGTCGCGAGATTTTATAAGATCAGAAGTGAGAATCCTGTTTTCTTTGCGAACTTTATCCAGTTTATCAGTCAGATCAGAAATGGTAGAGTGAAGGCTTCTTTCAGATTCTGCGAGTAACAAAAATGACAAGAAAATATTCAAATGAAGATCTCGTAAGAAATATAACATAGAAATTTAACAGAAAGATCAGCAAGTGAGGCAGTCAAATGACTACCTTCATTTTGTGAAGTTAAATTTTGAATTAATGTTAAGCAACAATTCACCCATTGATTCATAGCATCGTCAGACTTATCCCCAACTATACCCTTCAGGCGAGATTTTATGTTTTCTTCTTTGGAATGGAGATATGAGTTTTATTTTGCCAATAAAGAATAAGATTCTTCTAACTCGGAATATTGTTCTTGAAGTTTGCTGGCCTTTAAACTAAGAGTTAATCTTCCCTTGATAAGTTTATCCATCTCAGCGGCAGATGATTCAGTTACTTCCTTGAGTTCATCCTTAAGAGAACGAAGAGATTGCTCTTGATTGTCACATATTCTTTGGAGATTACTCAATTGTTGCGAGGAAATCGCCATCAAGCTTGAAAATCTATGTTTTTCTTGAGATAAAGTTCTATTTTCATCTGATAAAGATTCCATCGCCAAATTAGCCTTGAAAAATAAATATGAGAGGCGAGTAACCTCGCTATTTAATAGATTTTGGCTTTGCAATAATTGATTATTCTCATTAATGAGATTATTTATGTGATCAATCGAGTAAGTATAAAGATTGTCTAATCTATTATGTTGGTCCATCCAAGAATCTTTTTCAGCGACAGACTCTAATTCAAATATCTTCATTAATCGTTTCTGATTTGAAGCTAAATAATAAAACCAAGTACTTAAAAGGAAATTGAGTACAAGGAAGATGAAAATTTACTAAAAAAACAAAAAGACAAAGGCAGGAAAATTATACCTTTCAGCTCATTATTTTTGCCGCGAAGATTCTCGCAGTCAAGAGAAGAGTTGCGAAGCTGTTGGCGAATAACACCACATTCTGAAGTTTTAGCTTGAAGGTATCTCTTTAAAGCTTCAATTTAATTTTCCAAAAACGCTCGCGATACAGTGCAGTCAGAACCAAAATATTTGATTAAAGAATCGCAAACAACATGTTTGAGAGGATCAATAGAAGATTTTCTAGCATCATCTAAAATATTAGATAAAACTTTAAAAACAACATCGATCCCAATTAATGTTTCTTTAGATGAAGGGAGAGATGTAGAGGGAGGAGTATTAAAAATGGCGAGTTGGAGATTTGAGTTATTTGTAATGGTAGCATCATCAGAAGGAGGGGTGTCTGGAAAGGTAACGGTTGAAGGTTGTAAAGGACTAGATGGAATTTTGTTGACATCAATTGTAGGAGTTTGATTTATCAAAAACTCAGTAGAGATGGGGGTATTGACAGTGAGGTTCTCACAGATAAAATAAGGAGGATTCAATTGCGAAGGTGTGGGAGTAGCTCTCGCAGATTTCAACTGGGGAATGATGATATCAGCCTCAAGAGTTTTAACTTGGCGGGATCTTTTGTGAGGTCTAGTGATATTCTCGTCACTCTGCGAATAATAACTTAGATAAGAAACAGAGGCAAAAATATTGTTATTAAGGAATATAATGTGTTTCTTACTACCTTATTACTCGCAGAACTCTTCTTCGTCTTTTCAGTTGGCCTCTTGCGAGGATTAGGGTTTTGAATTACAGATTGGGAATTAGAAGTAGTTCCACTGAAGAGAAAACATAATATGAGAATTATGAGTAATCAAATAGAGAAGATTGGAAGATATGAGTAAAAATTGGTTCAAACAAATATCATAATTGAAAAACATAACTTGATGACTCCATTAGAACAGTAGCAGGAGAATATGAAGAAGGAGAAAAGTTGCAGACGGAAAACAGAACAAACAGATGAAGAAGATAGAAAAGTAAAAGAAGAAAATTAGTTTTGTAACCTAACCCTACCTTTTATTGGAAAAAGGGGATGACCTGTTGAGTAGAGACGTGTCGGTAAAAACAAGAATTTACAACACGTGTAGGCGGTTAAGCTAAAATAACGGAGCGATGTCGAGAATAAAATATGGAAAGAAAAGAAGCTTCGAGCACTATGAAGAGTTGAAGATTCTCATATCCTCTCCACTTTGCGAAGAAGACATGAGAAGAGGCAAGATGTAGGACCAACGGTATTCCAGCGAATAACAACACTTCTGCGAGAACATCGTGAGTTCTTTAACAACACTTGGCGAGTGTCACAGAATAGGATAAGGAATGACATAATGGCTGACGGTTGAAGAAACATGAAAAGAGCATGATTATCCTGCGATGGTCACAAAGCTTGCGAGAATGAACATTATAGCTGTCGCGATACGATCACAGAGTAAATCCGAAAGAAAAGGAAGACTTAGCTGTCATCCACTATGTAATTTCCTATATAAAGGGTTCCTATAGATTCATAGAGGGGTGATGTATTTTTGGAGAGTTGAGAAAGTCTTGAGGAGAGAGAAATAACAATAGAAAAGTTGTATTCTTGAGTCTTACATTTCTTGTAAACATTTCTGAAAATTAAAAAGTAAAGTGTCATTTTTAATCTTCAAATTTGAGTTGATTATCATAAATTCTTAACAAGGGTGTAGTGTAGGATTTCCTGCAACTACAGCTGCCACTTTTTAAATACCTGTTGATGGTGGATTTTAGTTCAGGGCTAAAGTTATAAAACCAATTTTTGTGTAAACATCCTATAGAGGATGAGATTATTTTATAAGTGATGAATACTTCTTCACTTTATTAATTCACCTAGAATGGAGCATGTAGCAACAATCCCCCGAATATTCTGTGAATTTTAGCATTATTGATTAATGCATAGAACGCCTTGTATTTTATGTGTTGTTCCTAGTAGAACTCTCATTGTTGGTGCGGCATGATGACTGATTGTTACTCGCAGCAGAGTAACATGAATATCCAAGTACCAACAGTGAGGCATGCACGAAATTTCCATACAGGCTGTATCTCTCGGTGTGTTATACTAGCCCGATTGAGCATGTAACTCTCGGTATGTTATACTAGCCCGATTGAGCGTGTAACTCTCGGTGTGTTATACTAGCCCGATTGAGCACCTAGATTGTCCATAACAGTCTAGAAACGATCACGGTCATCCAACTTCACCAGCATGATTGGATGGTCCAGATCGAATCCAACACCTCCAAGCAGGTATTGGAACATTCACTGACGACAAAACGCAGACCTCGCGCGATCGGCCTCCCAAAAGGGGCGACATAGCTTGGAAAACCGTCCAAACCAAGCGGAATGGACAAAAAACCCTAAATTAGGGTTTGCGGCACATTACATGTGTCGCAAAACGATCTCAACCATCCATATTCGCAGGCATAGATGGAGGGTGTAGATATAGATTCAAAGGGCCCAGAGCATGTCAACACAATCAATGCGGGCCCGCCTACACACATGACCAATCGGTCAGGACCAACCATGATTGGTTGTCCTAATTCGTGCATACCAAACCAAGCATGATGCACGGCCGACAAAAACCTAATTGGGGCATGCGGCATCATGTATGTGTCGCAAAGTCATCTCGTGCGTCCATCTTCGCAGGCTTGAATGAAAGGAAGATGAAACATTAGGGAAGACCGAACATGCTAGCATAACCACCCTGGGCCCGGCTTCATGACCGACCGGTCGGCCAAAGCCAACCTTGGTCAGACGCCTAGGTTCGTGCGCCCAAACTGGCATGGTCACGCTTCCTAAATCATAAATCAATCTCGACCACTCAACTTCGCTAGACAAATTGAGTGGCTTAGATCACGTTTCCATAGGGAAGTCAGGTATAGGCGTGAATACTAGCCTACCACCTACACGCTGTACTAAACAGTCGAGACCGACCAAGCTTGGTTATCTCGAAACACGTGCCTTGAAGATGGGATATCGCGCCCCTTTAAGAATCCTTTGCATAGGATTTATGTCGCAAATCGATCTCAGCCACTCAACTTCACCGGTAAATTCGAGTGGCCTAGATCAAACCTTCGTGGGACAGTGAATCATGGGCATGTACATCAGCATGCTGTATACACGGATGCCTGATCGGTCCTCCATGAAGCGCCTCCCATGCTTGGATTCGACCAAGCTGAAAGAGGATACTTGCGCACCTCCTAAACCCTAATCCGACGGTCGTAGATGTGGGTCGCAAGTTATCTCGTCCGTCTAGCTTCGCCAGCTTAGACGGACAGCCTAGGATAGGAGTTAGGTAGCCAGTAAGGTATCACCATGATCACCGTCCGCCACTCTTCTACCTAATATGATCGGCTAAGGCATGGCTCACCCATGAATCCTCCAAACCCTCACGTGAATCAGGCAGGGCATGATGCTCAACATCGATGCTTCAAATATGCCGAATACATTCGATGCATAACATGCATAAAATACACACGATAATTTACAAGTATCAACTTCCTAAATAACTTGGTTATTTAGCCTAGCATTACATGCTACCTTATGTGGGTCCCACGATCCACACTTACACTCGAGACATCAATCATGTCACAAACTGGGGGATACATACTGGGGTATTTGTCTGGCGGTTTACATCGTGCAGCGTACAATGCACCATCACAAGAACGTGTCAGGAAGACATGGACGGTTAGTGATGATGGGATAAGTGGGCAAGATTGATCGTGTGACACTAACACACAACTCCAGTACTACATCACTCCACTTCCCACGAGAGACGTGAATAAGGCTCAGATGACTTGTATAAATAGGTTCTCCGCCCTATTTCTACAATAGAGAGAGAAGACAACACAGAAACCAAGTGTTAATACAACACGTATTCAAATACCCAGAGCCTGCTTGCATTAATCGTAAGCCTGCTCACCTTTCTGTTACAAGTCATAAATAAGACTACACTTTCACAATCTCAACACCTTCTTCGCTTCCCTCCCTAAGATCAACCCCATCTCCTCCACTTTGTGACCGAAACAAGTATGGAACGACCATTTCTTGGTTTAGGCCAGAATTGTATAGATTGATATCTCGAATCAAAAGCACTCATTGCGCAGTGCATTTGTTTAGGGTTTAGATTCACTTCTCTTCTTCACACCCCAAATTACTAAAACTAGCAGAAGTAGTTTTCACCCATAAACAATTGGCGACCACAGTGGGAGATTAATCTCTCGGTTGCAATATCAATTTCCAATTCCCAATTTCATCTTTCAATACCCGATTCGATTTTCACAAATTCAAGGGGATAGATCTTAGATCCATTTCAATCGTTAACCTGTTCATTTCTTTCAATTGAAAAGTCTGGTTTCTGTCTTACGATGTATTCTCCTCAGCCGAGTTATCCGGGGACCAAGAGTGATCCAAACCTCGTGAAGAATATATCCAGAATGCTAGAAGACGTCATATCAAACCAAATTGGAATCTCTAGAAGGAAGAGCGAAACGTTCCGTCTTCTAAATAATATATATATATCAGTTCAATTACGAGAAGGTTCTGCAGATGCCTACCCGGAGAGTATCACGAATGACGACGCAGTCGAATCTCTATCTAGAAATCGTGTTTCTGCCAATCAGGACACAGAAGGAACACATGGTCGCACCAGGAGTCTAGGGGGAGACGAACAACATAATCCGTCCAACGAAGGAGATTCAAAGCAACTCTACAGGTAAAATGACGTGTCAAGAATGCCGCAGCCTTTATCATACAAAAGAAAGGGGCCAGCCTATGAAACCCTACTGGAAGATTTATATCTCAAGACCCTTGCCGAAGTATAGAAAGCTGCCCAATCTAACGCCACTTTTCAAACAAGCGAAGAACTACCTGAAGAGGGGGAAGTCAACCAAGAGTCACATGAGCACAGAGGCTAGAGATACCTGACTCAGCCAATTGACGATGACACTCTCGTTGACACGAGACATTTGAAAGCAGCAGCGCCTCAGCGAAGGCGGCCACCCAAGCGAGCCGCGTATATGTTGGCACACGTCCCGACTCCAAAACGTTCTTCATATCAAAGTCATCAAGAGATATCACAGCAGCGTCTGTCAAAGCAAGAAAGGCCTGGATCAACATACCCGCACTTCCCGTTTTCCATGAATAAGGTCTTGGAATTATTGAAGATGTGGGTACAAGACGGGGAAGTCCAACTACCTCAGGTATGGCGGCAACCAATTGATCAGGATATGATAGATCCGAGATATTGTCATTATCATCGTTTTCTTCACCATCCCACCAGTGAATGCAATGCCCTGAAGCGTATTTTCCAAGAGAAGCTTAATTCCGAAGATTTGCCTCTTGTCTTCGAAGATTAGCGCGTGCAATTTCTCGAAGTAAGTGCTAAGGAATGTCTAATTTCATGCAGATGGAATGTCTAAGAACAAGTAAGTTTTATCACGCAATTTTTACAAGATAGTTTTGGAGTTTATTGGGGACTTGACATCCCGCACGAGAGATTCAATGATCAGACGCCATGCTTGTCTCCTTTTATTCTAGCACTATATTCACAAATTCATATAAATATTGTTGTATTAGCCACATTACTCATAGCCAAGATGTAAATTTAATTCAGAATAATCTCTCTATAAAAAAAAAAATCATTCACAAAAACTATCTAAAAAAAAATCAATCCAAAAATTCAATTACCTACTAGTTCAATACCTAAAATCAAGTTGTGAAAGGAAACCCTCACATCACTCAAAACCTCTAAAAACAAAAGGGAAAAAGATAGTAGACGGCATAAAATGTTCAAAGGAAGTCCTTTAGCAATAGCTCGTCCTCCTGTGTAAGAGCGGATTTCATCTTCTGGAGAACAGCCTGTTCCAGCTTCAACTCATGAGACAACATTTCAATCTTTTCTTCCTGGCAAGAGATGCTGTCTGCAGAAGGGACTTCACGTGTTTGAGCTTGTAGCTTCTGTATTTTAGAGAGTCCTTCACAGAACCAGGAGGCATTAAACTCATACTTCACGAACACATCCCGGTAGAACTCCCAGTTTTCGATTACTTCTTCAAAAGCGGTATGCCCAGTCACGATGCTCATGTCATGGATAGAAGATAAATCTTCTTCGACACATTTAACTAGTGCAAGGCGACTTGTAAGCTTCTTGGTAGTGGCAATGTGACCATACTTCTTCCATATTTTGGTATATAACTCTTCATACTTAGCTGGCACGCTGAACCCTCCAACCAGCACATGATCTCCGAAAGGAACGTCAAAAAAAGGCTCAAAGATGACACCAGCACTGGAGTGCACAACCAATGCGTTAGAAGTCACGAGAAGCTCTTTAGAAGGGGTAGCGTATACAACTATCACGGATGTGGTGTTTCCAGAAGCTTCTACATCGTCATTCCTCCCAATCTCGAGGTTGGCGTCTTTCATAGCCTCGTCTCCTGGATCACTAGACTGATCAGGCTCCTCATTACGCGCGGAGACGCTTCCTTCATCATGGACTGCACCTCCATCATCCTCGTTATCTTCTACAAAGGTTTAAGTATCACCGGACTTCTCGGTATGAGGATCAGTGTATCCATACTTCTCACTATGGTTACGTGTCAGTCTTGCGAAAGCATTTTCTTTCAGAATTCCCTGATCGCAAACAAGACTCATTGTCGGTGGAAGTTACTTAAGAAAAACGAAATCAAAAGATCGAAGATGTTTAGAATACCTGCATATTAGAGGAATTGAGGATCACGGGGCCGCATGCTTGCTTCTTGTCCTGGGGACTGCAGTTATCAGTAGCATTAGCTCTGGATCGTTTACCCGGAAGTGGCTTCAACCGCTTGTGCTGCTTCAGGATCTCGGGAGATGGCATGTCACAAGGAACCGTTTCAACTTCTTCCGAAAATGTCTGGAAAGCTAATAACTGCTTTCTCCAAAATTCCTTGTAATTATCAGTTGCCATCGGCTTTCTTCCAATGAGAAAAAAATGGAAGGCTCTGCTCCGTTATGAAGACGTCGGTATTGAGAATAGACGGGACGAGATCTTGTAGAGGCATTCATGGACGATTGAATGGAACACCCTGGTCAAATCCCATTTGGCGAGCGGCCGTGTCAATATTGTAAGAAGTCACAGAAACGAACTCGTCGAAGAAAGTTGGGATATATCCTGGCATACAACTTCGAATGTAGAGGGTTTCTCCGTAGCTTATGAGTCATCCCTCAGTGTTCAACACAACATCAGAAGCAATGGTGGAGGTTTCCGTTTGAATCACTGAAGAATGGACTGACCCCCACGGGCGGAAGTCTATAGCATACACGTTATCAAGAAAATTAACAAGTCTTAACCAGGGTTTTGGACGTCTGTTCTGGAAACGAGGTATCCTTGAACCACCATACAAACCGAAGAGCGGAGTCGCGGGGACAGGAGCGTAACCTTTGAAATGTTCCCACAAGCACGCTTTGAGGAAAGTAATGTGGATATGCGTTTCCACCTTCTTATATCCATTAGAAGCATACATGTCTACCACCAAAGCATCCAGATGAGAGTAAAGTGATCCAAGGAATAAAGCGCCCAAGGGGAGAACTACAACTTTTGCCAATTTTATGGCAAACATTACGAGGTCGCGTCTTATAGTCTTCTTCCCAGAACCGTCATCGAAGATGTTCCGAGATAACCACAAGGACAGAAACACAACCACACTAAGTTCATCATCCAGTTTTTGACCTGGCTTAGGTTTCGTAGGAGACCACTCAGACACCCACCAAGTATAGAAGCATCTTACATCGCTTTTCTGTTGGTCATACTCTCCAGCCTTTTTAAGTATAGCCTTGAGGGTTACCTTCTCTTCGTCAGATAACGTATAGTGGAAGTTCCCAGCAATCGGAAGATTCATCAGCACGGCTACACTTTCCAGGGTAATAGTCATTTCTCCCCATCTACAAATGGTCGTGTATGTGGAAGGACACCATCGCGAAATGAAAGTAATCAAACCCCCAGTATCTTTATTAATGTTAAGAGAAGCAGACGCTATAACAGCTTCAATGATCTGTGCCTTGGTCAAGTTTTCCTCGATAGTATCATTGCTCAGCATACGTCTCATCCATCCCTCATAAGAGCTCAGTGGAGTGTGGCAAACCTTGAAGTCAATAGGAGAAGCGGATATTCATTTTTTCGAAGACATAATCTCATTACGAATGCTAGAGTAGATGGCGCAGCAGTCTCTTAACCTTCTGAGTTTGAAAGCAGTACTATCTTGTGGCTAGGATATTTCCTAACGCTTGGGAAGGGAATGGTGAATAGTTCATCATCTATATTCGGCATGTCTCTGGAGTTATCAACACCTCTCGATTTTGCAATAGTGACATCATCAGGTGACATCCTAACAAGAGCCTCTTTATTCATCTCCAAACAACTACAATGAAGTGCATAAGGAACGAGTCATTACTTCGTGGTAAGGGAGAAGCAAGTCAGCCGTTATATAAAAAATACATATGTGCGTCACCCCACGTTCACATTCGAGTGAAGCAGACACGCAGCATGTCCATGTTCGAGCAAAGCAGATACAGATGGGGCCCACGATTTGGCATGCAAGCAATATTGACATCATGCCGATCAAGTAGGCTGGAATTAGGTCATGACATGCCGGTGTTGGACAAGATCACAAGGCTGGTCGATCAGGAGCACGCGGTGGGGCCCACGTTCAATCAAGCGTGTATGGCGGGTCCCACATTTATTCAAGGTTGCGTACACGGTTTTGTTTATGGGCGGAAGAGTAAACGAGCTTATTCATGGGTTTTTAAACTATAACCTAAGGCTCCAGGTTTTACTTGCAACAACGGAAAATGAGTCATTACTTCATACTGAATGAGAAATCACGCAATACGGTGGTTGATGGTCAGAATCAACATGCAAGCATGCATGGTAGGGCCCATATTTGAAAGTTCACATACTATGGATAAAGCACACACAATGGGGCCCACGATTAGGGCTTGCATGCAAACCGTGCATGGAGTAGGGTATCATGGTATGTTTTCATAGGCGGATGAACAAAGAAAATTGCTCGTGAGAAATATGTCTACAAGGCCTAAGTCATACTTTCATCATAACCTAAGCCTAAGTGCCCACATGTCATGGATTATTTCACTAAGAAATCCTAGCAATATCAACCACTTTGCTATTTCATTAGTGGAACCAATTATTTTATGGCTTGCAAAGAAGTTTCGTCTACAATAAGATGGTTTCTCAAGAATAAAGAAGTTTACCTAAGAATTAGGGTTTGTAAAAAAAAAAAAAAACAAGAGGATCATGAAGCACTCACCTTGTCACGGGTGAGTGAATACGTCGGGACGGCGACGAACGGCAGCGGAGAGCGACAACAACGGAAAAGTCCGGCGATGGTAGCAGCTCCGTCAGCAGTAACGGCGGCATCAGCGGGAGCAGTGATGGCCACGGATGGGAGCTGCCAAACAAAAAAAAATGTGAGGAAAAGAAAAGGGGTTGGCTCCCTTTTGTAAACAAAAATTGGAAGAATCTTTTGATTGGATTCCTCTTTTGTTTCAAACACCCAAAGATGGAAACTGGTCCCACTCAGGATTCCATGCTTGCAACAACATGTTCACATGCACGATTAATAGTGAACGAGCAAGGATTTCCGGGTAAGCTCCCTTCATCTCGTTTCTCCCGTATATTTGTCACCATCTCATGCCTACCCCACAATAGTGTAACCATTATATGCTTGGCAGGGGACTTAATGTTGATGGTGGATTTTAGTTCAGGGCTAAAGTTATAAAATCAATTTTTGTGTAAACATCCTGCAGAGGATGAGATTATTTTATAAGTGATGAATACTTCTTCACTTTATTAATTCACCTAGAATGGAGCATGTAGCAACAATCCCCCGAATATTCTGTGAATTTTATCATTATTGATTAATGCATAGAACGCCTTGTATTTCCTGTGATGTTCCTAGTAGAACTTTCATTGTTGGTGCGGCATGATGAATGATTATTACTCGCAGCAGAGTAGCATGAATATCCAAGTACCAACAGTGAGGCATGCATGAAATGCCCGTACAGGATGTAACTCTCGGTGTGTTATACTAGCCTGATTGAGCATGTAACTCTGGGTGTGTTATACTAGCCCGATTGAGTGTGTAACTCTTGGTGTGTTATACTAGCCCGATTGAGCACCTAGACTGTCCATAATAGTCTAGAAACGATCACGGTCATCCAACTTCACCAGCATGATTGGATGGTCCAGATCGAATCCAACACCCCCAAGCAGGTATTGGAACATTCACTGCCGACCAAACGCGGACCCCGCGCGATCGACCTTCCAAAAGGGGCGGCATAGCTTGCCAAACCGTCCAAACCAAGCGAAATGGACAAAAAACCATAAGTTAGGGTTTGCGGCACATTACATGTGTCGCAAAACGATCTCAACCATCCATCTTCGCAGGCATAGATGTAGATTCAAAGGGCCCATAGCATGTCAACACAATCACTGCGGGCCCGCCTACACACATGACCAATCGGTCAGGACCAACCATGATTGGTTGTCCTAATTCGTGCGTACCAAACCAAGCATGATGCACGGCTGGCAAAACCCTTATTGGGGCTTGCGGCATCAGGTATGTGTCGCAAAGTCATCTCGTGCGTCCATCTTCGCAGGCTTGAATGGAAGGAAAAGATAGAACATTAGGGAAGACCGAACATGCTAGAATGACCACCGCGGGCCCGGCTTCATGACCGACCGATCGGCCAAAGCCATCCTTGGTCAGGCGCCTAGTTCGTGCGCCCAAACTTGTATGGTCCCGCTTCCTAAATCATAAATTAATCTCGACCACTCAACTTCGCCAGAAAAATTGAGTGGCTTAGATCACGTTTCCATAGGGCAGTCAGGTATAGGCGTGAATACCATCCTACCACCTACACGTTGTACCAAACGGCCGAGACCGACCAAGCTTGGTTGTCTCGAAACACGTGCCTTGAAGATGGGATATCGCGCCCCTTTAAGAATCCTTTGCATAGGATTTATGTCACAAATCGATCTCAGCCGCTCAACTTCACCGGTAAATTCGAGCGGCCTAGATCAAACCTTCGTGGGATAGTGAATCATGGGCATGGACATCAGCATGCTGTCTACACGCATGCCTGATCGGTCCTCCATGAAGCGCCTCCCATGCTTGGATTCGACCAAGCTGAAAGAGGATACTTCCGCACCTCCTAAACCCTAATCCGACGGTCGCGGATGTGGGTCGCAAGTCATCTCGTCCGTCTAGCTTCGCCATCTTGGACGAATAGCCTAGGATAGGAGTTAAGCGGCTAGTAAGGTATCACCATGATCACCGTCCGCCACTCTTCTACCTAATATGATCGGCTAAGGCATGGCTCACCCATGAAGCCTCCAAACCCTCACGTGAAGCAGGCATGGCATGATGCTCAACATCGATGCTTCATATATGCCGAATTTATTCGATGCATGACATACATCGAATACACACGATACTTTACATGTATCGACTTCCTAAATAACTTGGTTATTTAGCCTAGCATTACATGCTACCTTATGTGGGTCCCACGATCCACACTTACACTCGAGACATCAATCATGTCACAAACTGGGGGATACATACTTGGCTATTGGTCTGGCGGTTTACAGCATGCAGCGTGCAATGCGCTATCACAAGAACGTGTCAGGAAGACATGGACGATTAGTGATTACGGGAGAAGTGGGCAAGATTGATCGTGTGACACTGACACACAACTCCACTACTCCATCACTCCACTTCCTCCACTTCCCACAAGGGACGTGAATAAGGCTCAGATGACTTTTATAAATAGGTTCTCCGCCCTATTTCCACAACAGAGAGAGAAGACAACACATAAACCAAGTGTTAATACAACACGTATTCAAACACCCAGAGCCTGCTTGCATTAATCGTAAGCCTGCTCACCTTTCTATTACAAGTCATAAAAAAGCCTACACTTTCACAATCTCAACACCTTCTTCGCATCCCTCCCTAAGATCAACCCCATCTCCTTCACTTTGTGACCGAAACAAGTCTGAAACGACCATTTCTTGGTTTAGGCCAGAATTGTATTCATTGATCTCTCGAATCAAAAGCACTCATCGCGCAGTGCATTTGTTTAGGGTTTAGATTCACTTCTCATATACACACCTCAAATTACTAAAACCAGCAGAAGTAGTTTTCACCCATAAATAATACCTTCTTATTCCAAACTTATCGATCAGTTAAGGAATAATCTGGTGGAGCTGTGTGACGCTGATGGCTATGGAACTCACGGATTTAAGCACAGGGACGACAGTGAAGCAAACTCAGATGGTGATGGGTTATGTTGTGCGTGAGTTTGTTGGAGGCTATGGTTGCTTACATCAGCAGGAGTTGAACTCGAAGAACTCAATGGCAGTTATGATCATGATGGTGATGAGGTCGATGTTGACGTTGCCAGAAAAGTATGGGGGTTTAGATCGAGTTTGCTTATGATCTTGATGATGGCAGTGAACATGGACTATGGAGCTGGATATGAGGATTTTGGGCGTTGCTGATCAGTATCGATGGAAAAGAACCCAAGCTCGGTGGTGATGATGGTCTGTGTATGATTGAAGGACTATTAGGAGCTAGAGTTTTTGTTGGCTGCTGTCGTGATAAAGTTCAGGTTCAGGGAGTTTGTTTCCATCGAAGGTGATTGAGTGAGCCTTGGCAGATAATGGTGTTGCTGCTTGGGATGTGGGTGAGATTCGATAAACAGTGACAAGCTTGGCAGTAGCATGAAGATCGACGGTGATTGATCATGGCGTAAACGGAAGAATATACGGACAGAGTTTGGCAGTGAGGACCGATGGTTCTTTTCCATTGTTGATGCCCGATGGAGTTTAGATATAGCTTACAAAACACTGACGGTATGG
Source organism: Papaver bracteatum (assembly GCA_023529315.1). NCBI lineage: Eukaryota > Viridiplantae > Streptophyta > Magnoliopsida > Ranunculales > Papaveraceae > Papaver > Papaver bracteatum. The sequence goes on from JAJJWX010001246.1 coordinate 4,029,951, forward strand.
AGAAGATGGGCTTACTGTCATGGATTCAAGAGTTGATCAATGGAGGGGATGAACTATTGCTATTGAGATTAGTTAAACGGAGATGAGGAGTGAGTCCCTTGACCGAGAATTCAGTTAAGATAAACACAGGTCGATGGAGAAGTTTGAGAAGAACAGCGTTATCTCTTGGAGAATATTTCTCACGCGGTGAAAGTAAAAGTGGGAATCCAGTGCAGCTTTTTACATCAGATTTGATGTGTACTGGATTATAAAAGGAAGACAGTTCGGCACAAGTGGGTCCGACTGTAGTGTGAGCCAATAAGAAACCATGTACATTTTGATTAAGTTACTCCAGCTACATCAAATCAGTATCCTAGTTAGCAATTCGGGAGACGGGATACGTACGAGTATTATACGGATTCGTAAAATTTAAATTCGGTCAAAAATACGGTCAACGATTCGTGATACGACAGTAATACGGAATGGCATACGTACGTGTATAATTCGATTTACAAATGTGAGTTCGGCCCTGAAAATTCGGCACACATATAATAATAGATATTCAGAATTTATATGTAATCCTTCAAAATACATAGTTCATTCATAATACAAATATATATATCTCACAGAGATCTACCGTCTATACATCTTATATATAAAAGTTTTGACAGGTCAAGTTACTAGAGTAATGGTTACCTCCACAAAAAACACTAGAGCAATGGTTAACTCCACAAAAAACAAAAGATTGAACCATTAGATGTGTCAGTTAGAAACTAATATGCCCGTCCTAAATACCTATTGATTACCATAATTCATTCTCGAAGGAACCCCAATTCCACGAATTCTGTTCATCCAAGCAGTATCCTGATCACTCTGAACGTTGGCTACTACAAAACCTTCATCTATAGCTTCATCAAGATTTCCATCAACAACTTGAGTGTCCCACTCTGCGAGGTTTTCAAGACAGATTTGTGCTCTATCTTTTAACTCAAAATCAACATAATTTTTCAGCATCAATGAGTTCATCCTGATGTACACAAGATCTTCCAGCATTTCTGGTGACAATCTGTTACTTTTTTTTGTTTGTGCTGCATCAAAAGCACTCCAATTCCGTTCACATGCAGAAGCACTACATGGCTGACTTAATAAATGAATAGCAACCCTTCTTAGTAAAGGAACAAAGCCTCCATTTGCTTCCCACCACACCCCTGCAGAAGTGCCATACAGTCAATCAGTTTACTAAGTTGCTAAGTTTTTTACAAATAAAAAAATATGTATTGGCATGTCTTCATTACTCAATCACAATATTCTAGATTCTACGGTTATCCGACACATAGATAATAACTAGCTACAGCTTTTGCAATAAAAATTTAAAAAAATTATATAAACGACTTACTTGGATGAAATTTTCTCATTTGCGGTATGGAGAGTGGAGTAAAGATTCTCGGAAGCTTTCTATTGTAGTCTAGAAGTTCCATTGCAAAGTTATCTCTATCGGTAATATCAACCAATTTGTTACACACATATAATAACAAAGCAGCTTGCACATCTTGAGAAGAATATAAAATCTTTCCATCAAACATGAAACAAGGGTTCATAAACATGGCAGCAACATGAAACTGATGAAGTAAGTTAGATTCCACTCTATTTTCAAACAACTGCCATATCAACATGTACTTCACAGGATCATCTTCACACCGTATTTTAAGTGCCTTTCGTGCTCTATCTGTTGCTTCATAAATGTAGCCTGAGGTTGACCCATCACCGTCAACTAATCGTAATACCTTTACCAAAGGTTCCAAGGATGAAATTAGCTCTTTGCCAACCTCCCAAAATGATGTTCCTTGTACAATATCTTTGACTTCGTCAGCAAGAACTCCTTTGATATACATCATACTTCTCCATTCAACCGACGCGATCAAGGTCCTCAAACCATCTTCAACATCTAGAATAGATTGAAGCAAAAGAAAATGAGATGCAAATATGGTTTTAGAATACTTTCTCAAATCTTTCTTGGTATGCACTCTCATCAAGTCCAAAAGAATGAGATATATATACATATAGTCATATATCTTTTTTGCTTTAATAAAAATACTTTTAACCCAGTCAACAGTCTCATATATATCATCAAACAGTAATTAAAATCCATGAGCAGCACATTTTGATTTGATTATGTGGGGATACTCTTCCAAGATAAGATCACCAGCAAGTCCATAGTTTGAAGCATTGTCGGTCACAATTTGCACTACATTTTCAACACCAACCTCATCAATAACAATATCTCTCTTATAAATAAACAAACATGTGTTGCTGGCCGGATCTTTCAACTGATTTCAAAAATACTGCCCCTTTTGGTGAGTAAGCAATCACATTAATATATGATCTTTTTTTCATATTTTTCCATATGTCTGACATTATTGTGCGTCCACTTGTACTCCAAGATTCTTTGATTTCATGTACATAAAGTTCCACTGCTGCTCGAGTATTCACAACCAACTTAGTTCGAAGAGTTGAATAACTAGGTAATGCATACCCGATACCATAATCTGAAATTGATTTAGCCATCTCAATAAACCCTGGTGTTTGTATAACATTGAAATGAATGTTATTTGAGAAGAAACACAAAGCTACTTTCATATTCACTGATTCTTTATCCTTTTTGTTGATCATTCTAGGAATTGAAGTTTGTTGCAAGACTGTCACTAAATCTCCACTAAGACTACTGATATTCCCTTCAAAGCAGACACTCCCACTAGATGATTTAGTTTTCTGCCTTTTGGTCCCATTACTACAACTATTAACCTCCCCAAGATCAAGAACAACTAATGCTTGCACATCCTCGGGTACAAATGGACAAACAACAATATCACGACCTTTTATACCAGATAAATGGGATTTCACTCTTGTTATTCCTCCATCAAAATATTTTTTTGCAAAATTTACATTGAAAACGCTTGCCAGTTTGATTAGCATATTCCCAAAATTTGTCTAATGGTTTCATCTCCTAAAAAATTCACATCCAAAGTAAGTTCAAAAATCTAATAATAGATCAACAAATCTCAATTTAAATGACACTAATCGGTTAAATCATGGTGAAATAATAAATCGATAAATCGACAAGCTGCTGTTATTATTTATATCAAAGTAATAGCTTAGAGAATCATGATTTGTTAATAGATTTGAAAGTAGCAGTAAAAGGAAAAATCTATGAAAAAATACAAAAAATACTAGTAGACAGCACATACCTTAATGTCGCCGATTCACAAGCGTTAGATTAAAATCTCCAAGACAAATATTCTCTATTCAAGTTTGGATCTAGATTTTTCCGTTTGAAGTTATTCAGTATCATAACAAAGGTAACAAACAAGAAGATAAGATTTCTCTTATGTTCTCTTTCTTCTACGATTTTTAAGAGAAGATATTTTGTATATCTTTTAATAAAATAACCCATCCCTAGATTTTGCCGAACTAGTTTGCTGAATTTTAGTACGGGACGAATAAATCGCGTATTATTCGAATTCTCCACATAATCCGCGTACTAGAGTCAGTCTTTAGGTAATTTGCCCGTAACATTTGGTCCCGTTCAGTACGGCTAAATTCGCGAATCATTCGCCGAATTGCTAACTAGGATCAGTATCACTTAATTTGTCACGCACGAATTTCTTCTCAGCCGACTTTTAATCTTTATCAAGTGCAACTTTGGTGGATCGTATGCGTTATTGAAACCTATATAAACCCAGCATCGAGTGACTGATGGGACACAACTTTTGGGGGAGAGAAAAATACAGTCAGGAGAGAGAAAAGTTCTTTATTCCATACCTTAGGGTTTACCCCTTTAGGGGGAAACCAAACTATTTTCTTTCTCTTCTAAGTTCTATATATATTTTCATGGGTTTTAGTAAACTCATGTGTAACTAATTTCCATTGATTAATGATGAATTCAATGTGCTAGCGTGAAGCTTTATTAATTGTATAAATCTATTCGAAGTTTTAATCATCATCGTTTGTATTTACTGAATCTTGGGTTTATGAGTGATTCCTAGATTGATTTGGGATGCATACTAGATTGATCTATTAATTATTCTATGCTAGTAGAAGTTATGAGATAAGTAATCTTCGATTGACTCTCTACACAAGTAGACATCGCGAGACCTTGCAGAGGGATTTTGTGGAGCGATTGTGAGTGAGGACAACATTAGCAAGTGGACCTTGATCTAAGAGTTTAACTATTGTGATCAACCTAAATTCATAAAGCTTAAAGCGTTCGATTGGATTACACCTTGAGTGATCTACTACTTGGTGGTTCGTTGAATAGAATCTGGTAGTCGAGAACTTTTGTATCCAGTGATAGAAGGAGTTTTGAGGATAACACTAATCTAGCTGATATTCTACGGTTGGTGATGAATGGTTCTAACGAAAGATAGATAAGTATTCTAATCCGGTTAACGCTAGGGTTTGGCGACGTGGCCAAGGCTAGGGTTTGGCGACGTGGAAGAATTAGGTCTTAGCGGCGCGGCCAAGGCTAGGATTTGGCATCGTGGAAGAATTAGGGCATGGCCAGGGCTAGGATTTGGCGTCGTGGAAGAAGTTAGGGATTGGTGACGTGGCCAAGGCTTGGGTTTGGCGCCGTGGCCAAAGTTGGGGCTTGGCAGCGTGGCCAAGGCTAGGTTTTGGTGTCGTGGAAGAATTAGGGCTTGGCGGTGTGGCCAAGGCTAGGATTTGGCGCCGTGGACGAATTAGGGCTTGGCGGCGTGGCCAGGGCTAGGATTTGGCGCCGTTGAAGAATTAGTGCTTGGCGGCGTGGCCAAGGCTAGGATTTGGCGTCGTGGAAGAAGTTAGGGCTTGGCGGCGTGGCCAAGGCTAGGATTTGGCGTTGTGGAAGAATTAGGTCTTGGCGGCGTGGCCAAGGCTAGGATTTGGCGTCGTGGAAGAATTAGAGCTTTTCGGCGTGGCCAAGGCTAGGATTTGGCGCCGTGGTAAGAATTATGGCTTGGCGGCGTGGTGGCGCCATTTCTGACACATTGGCATGTTACTGCGGCATAGTGGCATGTTGGCATGCCGCTTGACATGTGTTTGTGGCAGGGCGCGTTTGGCTTGACAGTTAGTATGGTGGCGCGGTAGGGTGCATTTGTCCTTTGATGTACGGTGGCAAGTTCAGAGTGACCTGATTAGTCGGTGGGAAATGGGGCCGGCCAGTATGGGCCCAGCCACAACCGATGTGTGCATGGATAATTTGAGGAGACACGATTGGTCGAGGGAAATATATCCGGTTTAGGTAGGGGCGTGGCCAATGGAAAGTGGCGCCAATTGGCCTAAGGCATGGCCACGCCTCCCTTTGCTGCTGTGGCTCTCTGTTTTCTGATTGAATACTTTATGCAAATATCTTATCCTTGATATTTGGAAATTCGTGCTACTCTGCCACGAGTGAACACAAATTATCATTCCATATCAACATTAAGGGTTCAATCGGAGAACATAGCATATATATCATTCAGAGAAACTTATATTAAGCGCAAAGCGCTGAAATTTACAGAGCATCGGGGATGGTCGCTACATGCGCCAGTCTAGATAAATTTCATGTAAGTATATTGAGTGGCTCAATAAACATGCAAGTGGATAGGTTAGCACTCGTGGCTTCGTTTCCTTACAGAGTGACATCACAACTGATGTAAGGTTTTACAATTTGAACCATAAGCTATAAACCACCATCAACATTAAGTCTGTTAGAGCACTGTTCGGTCGAACTCACATGCGTTGATATCTCAAGCATGTTTGTCAATGTTAGTGATCAAAACTATAAAGTCTTGATTTCTAGTCTAATATAGCTAAGGTCTCGGACTAGGATAGAAAGTGTAGTTCATCTCAAGAACTCCATGACGATCATCATACAAGATGAAGGACTACTCAAGGAACCAGTGGATCTTCATCGACTAAAAGTTATGTGGAGACTTGAACTTATCTATCACTTAAAAGTCTATCTACTTTATCTCTTATCTTGAGACAAAAGTTGTTTTGCTATATAGACTTAGATTATACACATGTGAATATTTCGAGCTGAGTATATCTCGCTTATATATTTCTCGAAATATGTGTTGGCAAAGCTTTCGCTTTAGCCAAGTTTATCTTTACCTAGTGACGAAGGTCATGTTACATTTCAATCATTTTGGAAATCTCTCTGACGAAAAATAGTTTGTGAATAACAATTATATAACGCCCTCTGAGAATGTTTCAATGATTGAAATGAGAGTTTAGACATTATAACCATTTGAGGATATAACCATTGTCGTGGAAACACATATATGTATAAGTCCTTATTGCTTGAACCGAAGTTTGCGAACTTTGTTGATCAAGTGAGACCGGAGCAGCACGTGAACTTCAGTCCGCGAACTGGCGTAGTTCTCGAACCTGAGAATTTCTGGTGGAGTTTGTGAAATCCGTCCGGAAACTTAAGTCCACGAACCCAGTCCGCGAACTTGAGTAGGTTATGTCTAAAAACGATGATTGTGAACTTATCTTAATAATCTAAGGAATGATATTGCAAACCGTGGCTTTATAGTTCATGAATCGATTCGAGTTAATCACATCGTTTTTGCTTCGATTGTGTCTTGTGTAGTACATGATATTTCCTTGCAATTGAACAACTAACTCTCTAACTAGTTCATTTGAGTCACTTGGACTAGTTATGGTGAAGAAGAATATGGTTGATATGGAAGTTATCATATGGCTAACCGTTTGATTAAATATTATTGAACCAACTAATGTACAAGTTTGGGTATGGTTTTCATAAGCCTACAAACGTGCATTTCATATGTGTGTAACAAGCTATGTTTTCGATCTAACGGTTGATAAATATTAGCTTGAATCTAATCAAGTTTTCATCTAATGGTGAATATTGAATGCTTTGTTAGTAAGCTAACATTGATTGCAAACCCTGATTTGAGAGACTATATAAGGGAGAACTCTAGCAACTAGGAAACCTAATCCCCACACATTCTATGTGATAATAGTTTGCTAATCTAGAGTCGATTATCCTTTAACCTTTGGTTTTCTTCTTCTAAAACCAGGTTAACGACTTAAAGACTTCATTGGGATTGTGAATCCAAACCGATACTACTTTGTGTGATATGATCTTGTTGTTTCTATAGTACGAGTACAATTGTAATAATTGTCTTGAGATTTCTATCTCCGATAGGCAAGATATAAAAGTATTCACAAACACTTCGTCTCATCGTTGTGATTCCTCAATAATCTTCTTCGCTGCGTCGATTAAGTTTATTGTGAGGTGATTGATAAAGCTTAGGTTCTTCGGGAATATAAGTATGGTTTTATCAATTGGTTCCTGTTCACTTTGATTTATCAAAAGACGGAACAAAATCTCATAGGTTTATTCGTGGGAGACGGATTTATCTATTACTGTAGACTTTTCTGTGTGATACAAATTTGTTTATTAAAGTCTTCGACTTTGGGTCGTAGCAACTCTTAGTTGTGGGTGAGATCATCTTAGGGAATTAAGTGCGCAGTATCCTTCTGGGATCAGAGGCGTAGGAGCTTAACTGTACCTTGGATCAGTGTGAGATTGATTGGGGTTAAACTACAGTCCAAACCGAAGTTAGTTTGGAGTAGTCTAGTGTCTGTAGCGGCTTAATACAATGTATGTTTAATCTGGACTAGGTCCCGGGGTTTTTCTGCATTTGCGGTTTCCTCGTTAACAAAATTATGGTGTCTGTGTTATTTCTTTTCCGCATTATATTTTGTTATATAATTGAAATAATACAGGTTGTGCACTGTTCAATCAATTAAAATATTCGACCTCTTTGGTTGTTGATTTAAATTGATTGACACTTGGATATTGGTCTTTGGTACCGTCCAAGTTATCTCTCTTTGATAAAGACTCGCATATTCTATTTGCTCGAGTAAAGATCAAATTGAGAGATTGAGATAATCACTCCTTGAGATATTTTATATTGATTGAGTCTGACTGTCTAGTTGATTCTATAGAAAGTAACTCGGAGTTTGTCCATACAGATTTCTAATCAAAATATTGGGTGTGGTTATTAGACCCCCGCTTTTTCAATTGGTATTAGAGCAGGCAAACACGTTCTAGACCTTACACGTCTGTGTTTGTAGTGATCTGACTCTATGGACAGTAGTGATATCTCAATAAATGCACCACCAGATCCAGGGATTTCAGAATTCTCTTCCATGACTGATTTAATAAAATATATAGAACAAATTCTATCTAAACCTCCATCAGGTTTAAAATCCCTTGAAGTGTTTTCAGGGCTTGAAAGCTTATCTCTTGATGTTGAGTTATACCTCCAGAAAAAGAAAGAATATCTTGACAGGCTAAATCAAGTTATGATGAATAATATTCATGTTGAGGTTGATATTAATTTACTATTCAGTGAGAGCAATGCTCCTCCTCTGCGTAATCCAATTAGTTGTGATAAACTAAACGAATTACAAGAAGAGTTTAAATCTCAATCATCTGAGTGTATCACCTCGAGGCATGAATTGATTCGTTGCTCAATTCCTGATACTTCCTATCAAGATAGTAGTATTGTCTTCTTTTATGAGGAATCTAGGACGTCTCTTTTTAAAAGAGTTTCCCTTCGCAATACTAAAAACTATCTGCAGAAACTGTTTTTTATAAGTTGGAAAACAAGAAATCAGAAACACAAATCTTTTTGGGTTCTCTTGAAGTTCTTTGATAGACTTATAAAAACAGTTCCTTGGGTGTTTCTCAACACTACAAGATTTAAGAGTTGTTGGAAAGAAACTCTTTCTTGGTTCCATGGTGAGCAAGACATTTTTCACCTCAACACAACTTGATTGTGTTGTAAGTTCATCCTCACAAAGGAATGCCCTGCTACGCATACGTGAAGGAAGCATGAGAATTAGGGCACACAGATTATGTTTGGTAAGGCTGTATAATTAGACTGGATTCTTCTAAAGGTTTGCATAACATCTTTTAAAATCAAAATCCAGGAGTTTAAGTTCGCGGACTTGAAAATTCGTGTGCAAACCCGTAAGTTCGCGGACTTTCCTGTAGACGTCAATATTCGGTCGACTTGTTTTGGCCGTAACTTCTTCGTCCGAACTTGGAATGAACTCATTCTTTTTACATTCTCTTCCTCTTTTAATTCTCTTAAAATTGGAGAATTCCTGAATTTGGATGAGTTAAGATTAGTATTTGTCTTGTCTCTTGTTTTTTAGTATTTTGCTCCGTTTAATTGCACTTGTTCCACTTCTCTTAGACTTGGGCACTTGGATTCTTGGAGTATTACTCTTCTAAGCTCATTTATATCTTTTACAAGAATGTTGTTGGTGAATCACAAAGATTGAAATTCAAGAATGAGCAGTAGTACACGTTACTATGGAATTCTTGAATGTTCACATTCATTTTATGTGAACTTTGGTGCATGGTCGTTGATGACTTTGTATGTTCCTCTTTGTCTAAGAAAATATTTTTATACGCCTTTGGTAGCCATTCTTGGTGTAAATCCGGGCAAAAAAGATTGATTATACCCTTTGAGGACAAATCATCTTATATGTGCATTACGAGTTTGTCTTGATGCCTAGTAAATCTTCTATTTTTCTTGTTTTTTTTATAAGAATAACTAATGTTTGGAATAGCCATTATTGTGATTACACATAGCTATGTCCAAAGTTTTCATCTTCTTGTTTTTAGATTTATTGGGTTAAATTCTAAACTTGTTTGGAAAATGATTTTTGCAGTATTAATCTTTATGGTTTCATATATTGTAATATTTTTATGGGATATGTGTGTTTACGTCCGTGAACTTGATTGTCCCATATTTTTTCAAAAGTAAAGTCGTTCGTATATTGATATGCAAGTATTGATAAAAGAATGAATAGACTTTTGGGCACTTGGATTCATGGAGTACTACTCTTCTAAGCTCATTTATAACTTTTACAAGAATGTTGTTGGTGAATCACAAAGATTGAAGTTCAAGAATGAGCAGTAGTACACGTTACTATGGAATTCTTGAATGTTCACATTCATTTTATGTGAACTTTGGTGCATGGTCGTTGATGACTTTGTATGTTCCTCTTTGTCTAAGAAAATATTTTTATACGCCTTTGGTAGCCATTCTTGGTGTAAATCCGGGCGAAAAAGATTGATTATACCCTCTGAGGACAAATCATCTTATATGTGCATTACGAGTTTGTCTTGATGCCTAGTAAATCTTCTATTTTTCTTGTTTTGTTTATAAGAATAACTAGTGTTTGGATTAGCCATTATTGTGATTACACATAGCTATGTCCAAAGTTTTCATCTTCTTGTTTTTAGATTTATTGGATTAATTCTAAACTTGTTTGGAAAATGATTTTTGCAGTATTAATCTTTATGGTTTCATATATTGCAATATTTTTATGGGATATGTGTGTTTACGTCCGTGAACTTGATTGTCCCATATTTTTTTCAAAAGTAAAGTCGTTCGTATATTGATATGCAAGTATTGATAAAAGAATGAATAGACTTTTGTGTAAATATGGAAGATAGGTTAAAATCTTTTGTGATTTAAGGATTATGTCTATTGTATTTCATTGTGCAAATGGTGATGGAAAACAGAATGAATCCTTGCTTATTCCACGGTATAAGGTCGATCTCAGATCCACAATTTTTGTGTAAATACTGTGTTGTTCCATGAAGTGTCTTACGTCGAGCACTAAAACAACAAAAGTTGATTACTTTTGTGATTAGCTTAGTAGTTGTTCCGTAAGGTACTTTATGTTGAACATGCTAAACTAAATTAATCATCTTATGTGGTTATTTAGTTAGCACTCCAAAAGTTTTCTTATGTTTGAGCATTTCTTTGACTAGGTTGGTTATTCATGATTAACTTAGTCATTGCTCCATAGATTTCTCTTATGTCGAGTAAGACCAATTAAATTGATTACTTTTGTAATTATTTTGGTTGAGTTTGGCAATTAGATTATTTGCGAGTTTTCTTGTGACTAATCTAATTAATTTCTTAAGTCTCCATAAGTTTACTTGTGTTGAGCATATTTAGTCAAATTAATCATGGTTCGCTTACGGTTAATTTGTTGATTTTTTTTTTTTTTTTGGATTCCAAATTCATACTTGTATGATATTTGTTGAGTCCAAAGAAATCCTTATTTTCTTTTGAAATTAAGGTCGCTCTTGTTGTTCCCTTGGGAATGATATTTTATGGGGAGAGTTCTTTTGAACTTGCGCTTAATTGCCAAATCTTTGTGGGGAGTGCGGCTGTGGAATATTATAGGGGTTATATTGTATCTTTATGAACTCCTTGATGAATGCATTTAGCTTCGGCTTTATGATTTCATCTAAACAAGATGATATATACAATTACCTTTGGTCATGAAATGTCTCTTACGAAAATTTCATTAGGATCCCGTTCTTGTACCTTTGCCAATTTTATTGACAAAAAGGGAGAGAATTAATATGTAGTTCACACTAAAAATACATATGGTTTTTGGATCATTATGTAAGGGGGAGTGGTTTCCACGTGAGATGGAGTATTGACTAAGGGGGAGTGAAGTATCACCATAGTATTTTTGTTAAAGTTGTGATGCAATTGGACTTTGACGCTGTGTAATGATATTATGACATTGTATAACAATGATTTAGAAATCTTGTTTTCTCATTGTTATAGATATGGATTTTCAACAACGATGAAGCTAAACTTACAACCTTTAGGATCATTGGATTACTTGGAAGTGACGAAGATTTCGAGTATTGTTGAAGATTAGACGACATGTGGAATAGGAGCTACAAAGTTTATTTATATATTTTTGTATTCCATATGTATTAATAGTTTTGCCACTAAAATTGACAAAGGGGGAGATTGTTAGAGCACTGCTCGGTCGAACTCGCATGCGTTGTATAAGTCTTTAATGCTTGAACCGAAGTTTGCAAACTTTATTGATCAAGTGAAACCGGAGAAGTGCGTGAGCTTCAGTCCGCGAACCCAGTCCGCGAACTGGCAGAAGTTCTCGACCGAGAATTTCTGCTGGAGTTTGTGAACTCAATCCGGGAACTTAAGTCCGCGAACTTGAGTAGGTTATGTCTAAAAACGATGTTTGTGAACTTATCTTAATAAACTAAGGAATCCTATTGCAAACCGTGGCTTTATAGTTCATGAATCGATTCGAGTGAATCACATCATTTTTGCTTCAATTGTGTCTTGTGTGGTACATAAAGATCTAAGCAATTGAACAACTCTCTAACTAGTTCATTTGAGTCATTTTGACTAATTATGGTGAAGAAGAATATGGTTGATATGAAAGCTATCATTTGGCTAACCATTTGGTTAACAAGTGTTGAACCAACTAATGTACAAGTTTGGGTACGGTTTTCACAAGCCAACAAATGCATAGTACATTTGTGTATAACAAGCTATGTTTTCGATCTAACGGTTGATAAATATTAGCTTGTATCTAATCAGGTTTCATCTATCGGTGAATATTGAATGCTTTGTTACTAAGCTAACATTGATTGCAAACCCTGATTTGAAAGACTATATAAGGGAGAACTATAATAACTGGGAAACCTAATCCCCACACATTCTGTATGATACTAGTTTTCTAATCTAGAGTCGATTCTCCTTTAACCTTTGGTTTTCTTTTTCTAAAACTAGGTTAACTACTTAAAGACTTCATTGGGATTGTGAAGCCAGACCGATACTACTTTTATCGTAGTTGTGTGATCTGATCTTGTTGTTTCTATCGTACGAGTACAATTGTAATAATTGGCTTGATATTTTTGTCTCTGATAGGCAAGATATAAAAGTAGTCATAAACACTTCGTCTCATCATTTGTGATTCCTCAATAATCTTCTTCGTTGCGTCGATTAAGTTTATTGTGAGGTGATTGATAAAGCTGAGCTATTCTTCGGGAATATAAGTCTGGTTTTATCAATTGGTTTCTGTTCACCTTGATTTATCAAAAGACGAAACAAAACTCATAGGTTTATTCGTGGGATACGAATTTATCTATCCTTGTATACTTTTCTCTATGAGACAGATTTGTTTATTAAAGTCTTCGACTTTGGGTCGCATCAACTCTTGGGTTTGGGTGAGATCAACAAAGGGAATCAAGTACGCAATATCCTACTGGGATCGGAGGGGTAGGAACATAACTGTACCTTGGATCAGTGTGAGATTGGTTGGGGATCAACTACAGTCCAGACCGAAGTTAGCTTGGAGTAGGCTAGTGTCTGTAGCGGCTTAATATAGTGTATGTCTAATCTGGACTAGGTCCCGTAGTTTTTTTTCTTTTGCGGTTTCCTCGTTAACAAAATTCTGGTGTCTGTTTTATTTCTTTTCCGTATTATATTTTGTTATATAATTGAAATAATACAGGTTGTGCGTTGTTTAATCAATTAGAATATACGACCTTATTGGTTGTTGATTTAAATTGATTGACACTTGGATATTGGTCTTTGGTACCATCCAAGTTATCTCTCTTTGATTAAGACTCGCAAATTGTATTTGCTTGAGTAAATCAAATTGAGAGATAGAGATAATAAACTCCTTGAGATATTTTCTATTAATTGAGTCTGATTGTCTAGTTGATTCTCTAGAAAGTAACTCGGAGTTGTCCATACAGATTGCTAATCGAAATATTGGGTGTGGTTGTTATACCCCCGCTTTTTTAATTGGTATCAGAGCAGGCAAACACGTTCAAGACCTCACAAGTATGTGTTTGTAGCAATCTGTCTCTATGGACATAAGTGTTATCTCAATTAACGTACCACCAGTCTTCGATGACTCTAATTACTTATGGTGGAAAATTGCTATGCGAGATTTTCTTCAAGCACGTGATTTCCAATCATGGGTATATGTTGTTAATGGCTATGATGCTCCCGTTGAGGCAGTTGGAGGTGTAAACGTTCCTAAGAATATTGGTGAATATACTCCTGCCGAGATTCTTGCTGCAAAGCAAAACTCAGACGGTTTGAATGCTATCATACATTCCATTACCCCAAATCCTCAGCACCATGTGTCAAATTGCACTAAGTCACAAGAATCTTGGGATATCTTAGCAACTGTATTCGAAGGTAATTCCGGTAAAAAGGAAACTAGACTTCAAATTCTTAATTCGATTGGGAAAACCTTCGTATGGCAGATGAAGAAACATTTGATGAGTTTAATCACAAAGTGTCTGAAATTATTAATGCATCTTTTGCATTGGCTAAGACTATTCCTGAAAAGGACATTGTGACGAAAATTCTCAGATCACTGCCATCTAGATACGATTCTAAGAAGCATGCCATCGTTGATGGAAATAACATTGATACACTTTCCAAAAATTCTCTAGCCGGAAAGTTGAAAATTTTCGATTTTGACGATTTTGAACTGGAACAAAGAGAGAAATGTCATCTGACTAGCAACCATGTTGCTGCATCTGACTGTAAGTCTCGACGTTCCAAATTGATTGACAAAAGGGATGAGAATTGCTTTAATTCAACTCTATCACTGTTTATACAACAGCTTAAGAAATCTCTTAGATAGAGTAAAAGAAAGTCTCAAAAGAAAAGACAGCCAATCAATAAAAAGGTTCAGAAAAACTATGTTAATAATTCCACCTTCAAGTGATATAGAAGTGTTCATGATACTTCTAAATATCCAAACATGGAAGTGAGTGAGTTAACTAAAGCATGGATGGCTACTATTGACTGTTGTCCTGAAGACGATATCTATGAGGGTTCACTCAATTTGTTTGCTGATAATCATGAATGTCCACCAAAAAGTCCTGATTATTCTATGATAAACAATCATGCTTCTTCAGAAGTCCTTTTACGGGATAAGGAAGTCGTATTTAAAAGGATTGAAAATCTGGAGAGTGAACTGTCTGATTTGAAAAAGGAGATGACTTGCAATCATGATTTCCAAAACTTTTCGATTTTTTCATTAAAAAGTTGTCAGCAAAACTCCCCTGATTCTATACCTCTCTTAAGTCACTCAGAAAATAAGGATAGTATAGAGAATCACAAGAACGTATCTAACCTTGCAGATTCTACTTGTGATTATCAGGACCATATAAAAATTTGGAGCACTAAGAAACAGAAAAACTCTCTTCTACAAAAGGTTGTTTGCAGAAGAAGAAGAAGAAATCTTATACAATTCCCTCAGCTCTTGTAACAAAGATTTCCAATAAAATGCATAGTTTCCAAAAATCAACAATCAAGGTGTTCAAATCTATGCTAAAGGGAAGAAAGGATGATGTTCATAACTCTTCCTTCTTAAAAACAAGACAGAAACAAAGTATAACTTCATCATTTCAAAAGAAGTTACATAGTCCTAAAAGGGATTGGAACATGTACAGTTTATAATACTGTATTGAGGATTTTTTGTATATCCCTCTTTGACAAAAAATCGTAATCTTCAAGAGGGTTGTGATGTTTCTGTTGCTATTTTTAAGGTTCTTTCTCTGAGGATAATCAAAATACTGTTAGGGTTTTGGTCAAAGGTTATTTTGGATATTTATCTTCCCAGATTCCTTTAAATTAAAGTTTTCCAATAAATATTTCATCTATCTCTTCTATCATGTCCTCTTCAAGTCTTTCAAGCAAAGAAAGTGATGTTTGGACTGTTCTCTTTCCATCAAAGAAGATACGATTTGATTCTTCATACAATTGTGTGAATCCTAATTTTCATGGTTCCTCTCTGGATGGGAACATCTCTGTTTCTCATTTTGAAAAGCTCTTATTGACCATGAATCTAGTCTTGGAACAAGTTCGTGCCCTGAAAAGTGATTTAGAAAATTTTTCCAAGAGACTCGAAGAAAAGATGGAAAATATGAAATCTAGAATTGATCTGATCGAAGATGAGCTTGAAGAATACAGAGAATATGAGAAGAGTATGCAAAGTAAGTGAAATGATCTTTGGAAATCTTATTTTCCTAGTAAATCTTCTATTTTTCCTGTTTTGTTTAGAAGAATAACTAGTGTTTTGGAATAGCCATTATTGTGATTACACATAGCTATATCCAAAGTTTTCATCTTCTTGTTTTTAGATTTATTGGTTTAAATTCTAAACTTGGTTTGAAGATGATTTTTGCAGTATTAATATTTTTGATTTTATAAATTGCAATATTGTTATAGGATATGTGTGTTTACATCCGTGAACTTTATTGTCCCATATTTTGTCAAAAGTAAAGTCGTTCGTGAATTGATATACAAATATTGATAAAAGAATGAATAGACTTTTGACAAAACACGAATGTTAAGCCTATATTGTCAATTATTGATGTAAGATAGGTTAAAATCTTTTATGATTCAAGGATTATGTCTATTGTGTGTCATTGTGCAAATAGTGATGGAAGTATAGAATGAATCCTTGCTTATTCCACGGTATAAGGTCGATTCTCCGATACAAAATTTTTGTGTAAATACTGTGTTGTTCCATGAAGTGTCTTATGTTGAGCACTAAAACAACAAAAGTTGATTGCTTTTGTGATTAGCTTAGTTGTTGTTCCGTAAGGTACTTTATGTTGAACATGATTGAACTAAATTAATCATCTTATGTGATTATTTAGTTAGCACTCCATAATTTTTCTTATGTTTGAGCATTTCTTTGACTGAGTTGGTTATTCGTGATTAACTTAGTCATTGCTCCATAGATTTCTTATGTAGAGTGTGGCCAATTAAATTGATTACTTTTGTAATTATTTTGGTTGAGTATGACAATTAGATTATTTGCGAGCTTTCTTGTGATTAATCTAATTGATTTAAGTCTCCATAAGTTTACTTGTGTCGAGCATATTTAGTCAAATTAATCTTGGTTCTCCTTGGTTAATATGATTGAATATTTATTTTTGGATTCCAAATTCATACTTGTATGTGATTTGTTGAGTCTAAAGAAATCCTTCTTTTCTTTTTGAAATTAAGGTCGCTCTTGTTGTTCCCTTGGGAATGACATTTTATGGGGGAGAGTTCTTTTGAACTTGCGCGTAGTTGTCAAATCTTTGTGGGGAGTGCAGCTGTGGAATATAATAGGGGTTATCTTGTATCTTTATGAACTCCTTGATGAATGAATTTAGCTTCGGCTTTATGATTGCATCTAAACAAGATGATATACATTTACCTTTGGTCATGAAATGTCTCTTACAGAAATTTCATTAGGATCCCGTTCTTGTACCTTTGCCAATTTTATTGATAAAAAGGGGGAGAATTAATATGTAGTCCACACTACAAATACATATGGTTTTCGGATCATTATGTAAGGGGGAGTGGTTTCCATGTGAGATGGAGTATTGACTAAGGGGGAGTGAAGTATCACCATAATATTATTGTTAAAGTTGTGATGCAATTGGACTTTGACGTTGTGTAATGATACTATGACACTGTATAATAATGATTGAGAACTATTGCTTTTCTCCTTGTTATAGCTACTAATTTTCAACAACGATGGTGCTAAACTTACAATATTTTGGGATCATTGGATTACTTGGAAGTGACGAAGATTTCGAGTATTGTTGAAGATTAGACGACATGTGGAATAGGAGCTACAAAGTTTATTTATATATTTTGTATTTCATATGTATTAATAGTTTTGCCGCTAAAATTGACAACGGGGGAGATTGTTAGAGCATTTCCCGGTTGGACTCGCATGCGTTGCTATCTCAAGCATGTTTGTCAACATTAGTGATCAAAACTATAAAGTCATGTTATGTTTCAATCATTTTGGAAATTGCTTTGACGAAAAATAGTTTGTGAAAAACAACTATATAACGCCCTCTGAGAATGTTTCAATGATTGAAATGAGAGTTTAGACAATATAACCATTGGAGGATATAAGCATTGTTGTGGTAACACATATATGTATAAGTCTTTAATGCTTGAACCGAAGTTTGCGAACTTTGTTGATCAAGTGAAACCGGAGAAGTGCGTGAGCTTCAGTCCGCGAAATCAATCCGCGAACCCACTCCTCGAACATTGCGTAATTTCTCGACCGAGAATTTCAGCTGGAGTTTGTGAACTCCATCCGGGAACTTAAGTTCGCAAACCCAGTCCGCGAACTTGAGTAGGTTATGTCTAAAAACGATGTTTGTGAACTTATCTTAATAAACTAAGGAATGTTATTGCAAACCGTGGCTTTATAGTTCATGAATTGATTCGAGTGAATCACATCGTTTTTGCTTCAATTGTGTCTTATATAGTACATAAAGATCTAAGCAATTGAACAACTCTCTAACTAGTTCATTTGAGTCATTTGGACTAGTTATGGTGAAGAAGAATATGGTTGATATGAAAGTTATCATTTGGCTAACCATTTGGTTAAATAGTGTTGAATCAACTAATGTACAAGTTTGGGTACGGTTTTCACAAGCCAACAAACGTATAGTACATGTGTGTATAACAAGCTATCTTTTCGATCTAACGGTTGATAAATATTAGCTTGTATCTAATCAGGTTTTCATCAGAACTATAGAAACTGGGAAACCTAATCCCCACACATTCCGTGTGATACTAGTTTTCCAAGTTGGTTCTCCTTTAACCTTTGGTTTTCTTCTTCTAAAACCAGGTTAACGACTTAAAGACTTCATTGGGATTGTGAAGCCAGACCGATACTACTTTTATCGTAGTTGTGTGATCTGATCTTGCTGTTTCTATCGTACAAGTACAATTGTAATAATTGGCTTGAGATTTATATATCTGATAGGCCAGATATAAAAATAGTCACAAACATTTTGTCTCATCGTTTGTGATTCCTCAATAATCTTCTTCGTTGCGTCGATTAAGTTTATTGTGAGGTGATTGATAAAACTGAGCTGTTCTTCAGGAACATAAGTTTGGTTTTATCAATTGGTTCCTGTTCACCTTGATTTATCAAAATATGGAACAAAACTCATAGGTTTATTCGTGGGAAACGAATTTATCTATCCTTGTAGACTTTTCTGTATGAGACAAATTTGTTTATTAAAGTCTTCGACTTTGGGTCGTAGAAACTCTTGGTTGTGGGTGAGATCAGCTAAGGCAATCAAGTGCGTAATATCCTGTTGGGATCAGAGGCGTAGGAACATAACTGTACCTTGGATCAGTGTGAGATTGGTTGGGGATTGATAGGTGTCTAAAACACCTTGATATTTATCTATTGTTTATTCTTTCTTCGCTAAGTTTTCTTGTAAAATATGTATCTTATGTTTGCTTTTGAGTATTTAGGTACTTTGGAGTCATTTGGAACAAAAGAAGAAGAAACGTCGCTTTAAAGGGAAAAAAGGTGCAACTGCTGTTGGAGACTAACTATTTCTCATTATTTGCTTTTATTTCTTCATCTCTGTCTGAAAAGTATGTCGGCTTTAGTGATGCAAATTTTCTGTCTGAAAAGTACGACAACTTTAGTGATGACTCTCAATGAAGAGAAGAAGTGAATATGAGGAGTAAAAGACGGCTGTTGTTGGTGGAAGGCGAAAGAAGGCGTTCATTTGGAGCAAAAAGGAGCATAAAGGACCAATCCACAGGCGATCAAAGCTAGCAACGGTTGAGCAACAAAGAAATTAGGCTGTCGGTTATCTGAAACCGACAAGCCATATTTGAGCTACTACCCCTTATCTATATCACCTGGGTGGATATATCCACTCCCATTCTTACACAACCCTAGAATTCAGAGTCTCAATTATTTTCCCAAAATCAAGTTCAGAAAACAAGGGAAAGGAGTGTGGCTGCTATTAACACAAAAATTCAGAGGAAGAAAGAAATTGAGAAGATGATGTTCTGAGTTGAGATCGATAATGGAAATGCAAGCACAGATTCATGAAGAACTAGGGTCTATAATGACCAAAGGAGATGGGGGTTCCTGTCGAAATCATGTTTAAGAGCAATAAATGAAAAAATCAAGAAGAATCTGTGATTCATCCTGGAATTAGTGGATTAGTGAACTGGGTTTGTATGGATATTATTATGGCTTGAGGTTGTGATGGTTTTTAGGGATAGGAAGAAGAACTTGATGCTATTGTTACCATGGAACTAGTGGAATTCAACAAGGGTCAGAGCTCTTCTCACAGCCAACAAGGAGAAGAGATTGAGCTGTTAACATCACGGACTCTGTTGGGTTTTGGATGGAATGGTGGTTTGATTTTATGAGGTGATTATGGCTCAAGTTGCAGTCTGAATTGGGTACGAAATGATGACCGTTTGATGAAGTTTCTGGACCTAAAATGAAGATGAAGAAACTAATGATGCTGCCATGTTTGCTGTTGATAATGAAGAGTGTGTTTAAATGATTGTGGTGTATGTTGAATGTGGAATTGCTTACAGGGAATGAAGGTCTAGCGATATAATGCACTAGCAGATTCGCATCTCCATCATCAGCTCAGGAATGCACACCACATGTTTGACAGAATGACAGAAAGATGAGTTCATTCACCAATTTCTTTCAACCAGCCATGGGTGTTTACACAAGGGGTTACTGGTGTTTGTTCTCGACAGATAAAAAAGCTATTCTGAAGACATGAATTCAGTGAAGCAAGTGGGTGTTGCTTCTATGGCAGAGAGATGGAAGCTAAGAAAGGTATATGGCCTGGTGGAGTTCTTACTGGTGCGGCTATGAACTTGGTGGTGTTTTGGTCGTTCAAGGAATTAAGAAGCACATGTAATGGCAGCTATTACAGGTGAGCCTAGGGCTATGAATCAAACTGCAGGTAGTTGAGATGCAAGGGAAATGTATATGTTGCTGCATTTGGTATTGAATTGGCAAAGTCGCAAAAAGGGGAGCTGGTATTGAGCTGCTGGAGCTGTAGAGTGGAAGTTGCAGCCTCAATGCAGTGAGCACCAACTGGGTATGGTGCTGTGAAGTGCAGGTTTAGTCCAAAGGGAAAAGGAAGTAATAATTCTCCGTGATTGAGGAGTTGCAGCTGTATGAAAGTTGAGACTTGAGTGTTTGGATGGAGCTGTGGTAACGACGAAACTCTCTTCCAGGCAGTGATGTATGTTTAGACTGAACGACAGACTAATTAAAGTTGAATGAAATGGTGATGGAAGTTGCAACTGGATTTCAATGGGAGATGATGTTAATTGATGATTACTGATGTCAGTACTGGAGTTGGTTCTGATCAGGCATAAAGGAGTTAGCATGAACGAATGTATACATATTAGTTCGCCGAAAGGGGATCAATGGTTCATGGTTATGTGGCTCTTGCGCTGTGAAGCGCAGGTAATGGTGCTGTGGTTGCAGGTAATGGAAGCAGAAATGAGTTTTGCAGTGAGAAAATGCCGTGGCGATGGTTGAATGGGACTGCAGGTGGAATTGCAGTTGCATTGCGCGTAGATGAGCATCTGGAAAACTGGAGCTGAGCATGAAAGACAAGACCGAGAATGCTTGATGTCACGTGGCAATGGATATGACTGCTAGAGAAGCAGGAGAGCTGAGGTACTATGGGACTGCAAAGATTTGGAACTAAAGCTGTTAAGTGCAAAGATGGTGCAACATTGATTATGTCTTGTGCATGGTTGCAGAATGGCTTTGAATTAGAGCCAAGTCAAATGACTAGCACTAACTCAGCTGAGTTAAACTACGACTAGAGCCTGACTCAGTGATTGACTTACCGGCGACTGGTGACTTTTCCGTCCAAGTTCTGGCGACTTTCTGGGACCTCCGGTGATACGTTTTGATCAGAATTCTTACACGGGTTTATCTTGTATGGGATTTTGAGATTTGACCTAATATTGGAAAGGAGAAAAAGCTACATAAAAAGGAGGATTTCTACACTTTTAAAAGATGGATTCTTCTTAGAGTTTTGCAAAAAAAAAGAGCCGCAGCTAGGGTTTGCTTTCATTTTATATTTCCATCTTCTTTACTTTATTTCTATTATTATTTGATGATGAATTCCATACTTATGAGTAACTAAAACTCTTCTTGATTAAGGGCGATTTCGAAGCCCGGAATATGAATCTACAATTGATATGAGATAACTTGTCCGCTTGCATTTATTTATATTATTGTTTGATTTCTACCATGCTAATATTATTTTTGGATTATTTGTTAATGGTTTAAGTTCGAAATTGAATCATTAATTCTTAATCTTATTGCTAGTTTAGATTTTCTTCGACCCGTAATTGTCTAGAAATATAAACACAAGTAGCAATATATGGGTACTGATGATGGGACTTTGCTAAGTACCTATATGTATAAATTGATACTAGTAGGTGATTCATGCTTTTGAGTTCATCACTAGGAGCAACCTTATCTCACAAAACTTAGAGCACTTGTTTAAGTCACACCTAGTAAGCGTACCTCTAGGAAACTAGGCAAGTAGAAACCGATAGTCGAGCGCTTCCGTATCCGGTGAGCTTAGGAGATAATAACGGAATAGTTGAGCGTACTAATTATTCTAGGGTTGTTAGTAACGAGATAATGTGAAGAACTTGGCTATATATATAATTTTGGTTTGTATTCCGTGGTCTAGAATGAACCTTTAATCAATTCCATCTCATATTTGAATACACTTTACAATTTTCAGAATTTCTACAACAAAATCATCTTTGTTAAGACTATTTGCATAACAACTTAAACTTCATACCTCCCTTGGGACGATCCTGCTTACATTATACTACTTTCTAGTGTAAAGAGAAGTAGAGAAATATTAAATATTATTTTTGCGAGTTCAACACTTCGTCAAAATTGGCGCCGTTGCCGGGGAGGCAGTGGAAAGTTTAGTTGTTATTTTTATTCTTAGTTGTTACTTTTGCTTTTATTTTCAATTTCAGTTTACTTATTCAATCTCTTAGAATCTGATTTTCAGGTACTGTTTCTTTGGTGAATACATGGAGAGGGCAGACCAAGTCCAATTGGTATACGTCTTCGTTCGGGAACTTTACTTAAAGATTTCATTCTAGCAGTCAACACTCCACTTCCTCCTAGTTCCACACCAAGTGAATTCTCGGACTCGGACAAAGAGGAAGATAACACAATGGGAGGTCGACCACCTGCTCCGAGAACACTCAAGGATCTCACTTCTCCAAATCTTGACCAGTAGCCTTTATGTATTCAGCTAAATGGAACCATTTAGCAGGAGAAGATCCTAATCGTCACTTGCAATAATTCCATCATGTTGTGACTAGTATGAAGCAAGCAACTGCATATGCGGATATGGATATGATGACAGCTTTTCCTTTCTCTCTTATAGATGCTGCAGGAGAATGGTTCTTTTGCTTACCTGCTGGAAGCATAACCACATGGAATAGAATGAAGAAATTGTTCCTTGAGAAGTATTTTCCAGCATCAAAAGCAGCTGTGATTCGCAAGGAGATTTGTGGTATTAGGAAAATATCGGGAGAGACTCTCTATGAGTATTGGGAGCGCTACAAGAGGCTTTTAGCTAGCTGTCCACACCACCAATCAGCGATCAACTTGTGATTCAATATTTTTATGAGGGATTTCTTTCCAATGAGAGACATTTGATCGATGCCGCAAGTGGTGGTGCACTTACCAACAAGACCATTGCTGAAGCTACAAGTTAGTTGGAGAATATGGCTGCAAACACCAACAATTCTTCACTAGAGATGAATCAATAGCAAGGAAAGTGAATGAAGTTGGCAATTCTCCACACATGGAACAAAGGATGGGTAACATGGAGAGGATGATGCAACAGATAGCAGCTGCCGTCATACCATCATCACACACCGAAGATGTTGAGCAAGCAAGTGCTATGTACCAAAATCATCAAAGGCCGAGGTATGATCCGTACTCTAGCACATACAATCCGGGTTGGCGTGATCATCCTAATTTCAGCTACGCCAAAAAGCAAGTTGCATCAAATCTTACTTTCAATCAACAAGGAGGATACCAATTCATGCCAAGACCACAACAAAAAATTCAAGGTACAAGTGTGGATGACAAGTTTACTCTTATGATGCAAAGTATGCAAGAGATTACAAAGACAATGCAAGGGTTCAACCAATTCCAGCAGAAATCCGAGATGGCTATGAGAGATGTGCAAAACCAAGTTAGTCAATTGTCTAATGATATGAACCAACTCAAGGCACAAGGATCTGGAAAACTCCCTTTGCAATCACTGAATCATAAATAGAATGCCAATGCTATTGAGCTTCGAAGTGGGAAGCAAGTAGAGAAACCGGAAACATCACCGGTGTCACATGAACCTGATTTGGAGAAAGAAGAGGGTGAAACAGCCCCTAAAAAGGCTGATCCGGTAACAAATTCTAACTCTAAAACTCGTGTTTCTACTTATGTTACTCGTACTCCTTTTCCTAGCAGGTTTGCAAAGTCGAACAAGGAGACATTGTACCAAGAGCTTTTGGAAATCTTTAAGAAGATTGAAGTAAACATTCCACTCATTGAGGCGATAAGGTAGGTTTCGCGCTGGGCAAAGTTCTTAAAGGAATTGTGCACTAACAAGCACAAATTGACCGGTAATGAGGTAATGAGTGTGGGGGAAAATGCTTCGGCATATCTTCAAAAGAAACTCCCACCTAAGTTAAAAGATCCCGGTAGTTTCACCATACCACGTACTATTGGTAAAATCAGGTTTGAACGTGCTTTGTTAGATTTAGGAGCATCCATTAATGTTATGCCTGCCTCTGTTTATGAATCATTGAAACTTGGTCCTCTTAAAGATACCGGTATTGTTATACAACTTGCTGATAGGTTTAATACTTTCCCGAAAGGGGTTATTGAAGATGTTTTGGTGCAGGTTAATCAACTCATATTTCCGGCAGATTTCTATGTTCTTGACATGATGGATGGAGATTCACCATCGACTACCCCCTTGCCGTTGGTTAGACCATTCATGAGAACCGCTAGAACGAAGATTGATGTCTTCAAGGGCGCTTTAACTATGGAATTTGATGATGAGATCATAAGTTTCAATATCTTTGAGGCTATGAGATATCCTAGTGATGTGCATTCATGTTTTCTTTATTATTGATTATCTATCTCAACAGATGTTTGAATTAAATGGTGATGATGCATTAAAAAACACCATAGTGGAAGGTTTAGGTTATGGAAAATACAAAGACCTTGAAAGTGAATTGTCTATTTGTGATAAGCTTAAAAAGGCTGTTTTATCTCTTAACTCATTACAAGAAGTTCCAATAAAGTATAATGCATCTTATGTTTCTTTACTGCTCGCTAATGAGAAACTTTTACCGTCGATTGTGCAGGAACCTATTCTTGAGTTGAAACCTCTTCCGGATCACCTTAAATACATATATTTAGGTGACAAGGAAGAGTTACCGGTGATCATTTCCAACAACCTCACCAAGGTGCAAGAGGATAAACTTGTTCGAGTGCTAAGAGAGTACAAGTCTGCCATTGGGTGGACCATTTCCGATATCAAAGGAATCAGTCCTTCCACATGTATGCACCGAATACATCTTGAGGAGGGGGAAAAACCAACAAGAGAAGCTCAACGTCGCTTAAACCCTCCAATGATGGAAGTAGTCAAGAAAGAAATCCTGAAGTTGTTGGATGCCGGGATTATCTATCCCATATCCGATAGCAAATAGGTGAGCCCGATTCAAGTCATTCCAAAGAAGTCCGGAATCATGGTGGTGAAAAATGAAGATAATGACTTGGTTCCAACTAGAATCCAGACCGGTTGGAGAGTTTGCATTGATTACCGAAAGCTCAACTCTACCACCCGAAAGGACCATTTTCCTTTACCATTCATTGATCAAATGCTTGAAAGGTTGGCTAGACATGCTTACTATTTCTTCCTTGATGGTTTTTCAGGTTATAACCAGATTGTAATAGCTCCAGAAGATTAAGAAAAGACGACGTTTACTTGTCCTTTTGGCACTTTTGCGTATAGGCGTATGCCATTTGGCTTGTGCAATGCTCCAGCCACTTTCCAACGTTGTATGGTAAGCATATTTTCAGATTATGTAGAAAGCATCATAGAAGTGTTTATGGATGATTTTAGCGTGTATGGTGATTCTTTTGACAAGTGCTTAGATAACCTTGCACTTATTCTTAAACGATGCGTCGAAAATAATCTTGTGCTTAATTGGGAAAAATGTCATTTTATGGTGAATCATGGGTGATAAGTCGTGTTATATCCTCTAAGGGATTAGAAGTTGACAAGGCTAAGATAGATTTTATTCGAAACTTACAATACCCCACAACTGTGAGGGAGGTTCGCTCTTTTCTTGGTCATGCAGATTTTTATAAGAGATTCATCAAGGATTTCTCCAAGATTGCAATGCCCCTGTGTAGACTTTTGCAGAAAGATGTGGCATTTGATTGTGACAAGGAATGCAATGAAGATTTTGACACCTTGAAAGAGTTGTTAACTACCGCACCAATTATCAAACCACCCGACTGGAGCAAGCCATTTGAGTTGATGTGCGATGCAAGTGATTATGTCGTTGGAGCCGTGTTGGGACAGCGAGATGGTAAAGTTCCATATGCCATTTATTATGCTTCTAGAACTCTCAACGGAGCACAAATCAACTACTCCACTATTGAAAAGGAGCTTTTGGCCATAGTGTTTGCACTCGAGAAGTTTATATTTTATTTAGTGGGTACAAAGGTGGTTGTTTTCTCCGACCATGCTGCACTTCGATACTTGATAACAAAGAAGGATGCTAAGCCAAGGCTCATAAGGTGGATATTCCTTCTTCAAGAGTTCAACATGCAAATCAAGGACAAGAAGGGTAGTGAGAATACTGTAGCGGACCATCTAAGCAGATTGGTTGTGTCCGAAGAAGCGATTCCTTTGCATGATAGCTTCCCGGATGAGCAACTCTTTGCGGTTGGTATCACAACTCCATGGTATGCTGATATTGTTAACTTCTTGGTGACGGGACAAGTACCTAGTTCCATGTCTACATTCCAAAAACACAAGCTCAAGAAGATTGCCAAGCAATATATATGGGATGAACCTTATTTGTGGAAGCATTGCTCCAATCAAATGATCCGCAGGTTCGTACTTGAATCCGAGTTCCAATAAATTCTGAATTTTTGTCACTCATATGCTTGTGGTGGACATTTTGGAGCCAAGAGGACAGCCCTCAAGGTTCTCGAAAGTGGTTTTTATTGGCCTACATTGTTTAAGGATGCATATTTATTTTGCAAGGCTTGTGATAGGTGTCAAAGGACAGGAAACCTTGGTGCTAGAAACAAAATGCCGCAAACACCAATTCTCGCTGTTAAGATTTTTGATGTTTGGGGTATCGATTTTATGGGGCCTTTTGTGAATTCCAATGGGAAATTTTATATACTTCTAGATGTAGATTATGTTTCTAAATGGGTGGAAGCTAAAGCCACTCCTACCAATGATTCTCATGTTGTTTGTGAGTTTGTGAAGGAACATATCTTTTCTAGGTTTGGAACACCTCGAGTGGTGATTAGTGATGGAGGTTCACACTTCAAGAGATCCTTTCACTCTCTTCTAAATAAGTATAAAATTTCTCATAAAGTTGGCACACCGTATCATCCACAAATGAGCGGTCAAGCTGAAATTTCCAACCGGGAGATTAAGTCCATCTTAGAGAAGATGGTGAAAGTTGCAAGGAAGGATTGGAGTTATAGACTCAATGACGCTTTGTGGGCCTATATTACATCTTATAAGACACCTATCGGTATGTCTCCTTTTAGGCTTGTCTATGGAAAACCTTTCCATCTTCCCGTCAACTTGAACACAAAGCTTATTGGGCTATCAAGGTATGTAATATGGAATTAGATACAGCTGGTGAACATAGAAATCTTCAACTCAATGAGTTAGAAGAGATACGAAATGATGCATATGAAAGTTCATGCATTTACAAAGAAAAGACCAAGGCTTTCCATGATAAAATTATTTCCCGAAAGAGTTTTGAAGTAGGGCAGAAAGTTCTTTTATTCCATTCTCGTCTTAAATTGTTTCCGGGTAAACTTAGGTCCAGATGGGTTGGATCATTTGTTGTTACTAATGTGTTTGCGCATGGTGCAGCTGAAATTACTAGTCCCAAAACAGGGCTGGTTTCCAAGGTCAGTGGCCATCGTTTGAAACCATACTATGAGCAGTTTGTGACGGAGAATCATGATATGATGACATTGAGTGATCCACTCCCTCTGGAGGAGTAATTGGAGCTGAAAGTCGAGCTGACGACGTTAAACCAAGCGCTAACTGGGAGGCAACCCACCGGTTTTGTATCTTTATCCTTATCTTTTTATTTTAAGCATTTTATCTTTATTTTCTCTTGTTTTTGCATATCATTTGCGGAATTTCCCACCTTGAACTTTCTTTGGACGATTCAATTTTACATTGAGGACAATGTAAAGTTTAAGTGTGGGGGAGCATTTATATGTTTGTATAGTTTGTTTTATGCCTTTAAATGAAATAAAAATAAAAATAATCAAAAAAATAGAAAAAACAAAAAAAATTTATGCTTTTTGAACTCCGAAATCTAGAAACTTGTGCCTTTAGGATGCACTATAAGTGGATGGAACCATCTTGATTGCAGGAGTTAAGGAACCAATTAACGAAAGGGACGAACATAGCTCAGAAATCACAAATAACATGATAGTTGTTACCATATCTCGGAATATCACCATACACATTCTATTTGTTATTTTCCATATGTATCTATTGTTTTCTAAGTGCTTTGGTGGGTCACTAAACATCGACTTGTTATTACTGCTAGGATGAAATAGAGTGATTAAGTTGCTAAAAAAAAAAGACCGACCAATTAGACCAAACGGAATAAAAATGACACTTGGATAGCAGTATGTGTGAAACGTTGTCCCTGTCTCCGTCGCCTAAACAAGCGTGGAATACAGGATCCAAGGCAACTATCACATACTTGCTGACAAGAAGCATGTGCTTGGATCCAAAAGATCTAATCATGCTGTCAAAAAAAAAAAGTGAAAAAGAAAAGAAAATATTATGATTGTTGAATAAAGTCACTCCTGGTTCCCTTGTATATGCCAGTTGAGTTGATGTAGAAATAAGATTGCTGACCACTGATTCCCTTATATATGCCAGTGTGTTGACACTAGAATTCAGACCAGTAGATCAATCCAATAGGATACATAGGTTCAACTTGGCGGTGACCTTCAGACAGATATGGGAAACACCGATCACTTGTGAACATTCGCCAACATCTACATCTATATCCATCTTCTTAATCTTTTCATTTTGATTGTGGTTTGTTAGTTTCCGAGTATTGTGGTTTGTTCGACTATCTAATTAGAGCTTTATTTACTTATATATGAATTGAATTTTCTCAAGGTATCTCCTCCTGTAGTCATTTTGGATTCGTTCATTGATTTGTCACAAATTGACGGAGTTGGAAATATAGGTTTTATAGGCAGACCTCTTGTAAACCTTCACGAGACTAAAACTCGTCCACTAGGGACACCTAGGGGTTCAAAGGCTTGTTATTTATGCTTAAAAGTGACCGTAGCCTCGACGAGACGGAGGTGTATGTATGCTTTATAATTCTTTTGTTTGATTTGCTCGAGGACTAGCAAAGTCTAAGTGTGGGGGAATTTGATAGGTGTCTAAAATACCTTGATATTTATCTATTGTTTATGCTTTCTTCGCTAAGTTTTCTTGTAAAATATGTATCTTATGTTTTCTTTTGAGTATTTAGGTACTTTGGAGTCATTTGGAACAAAAGAAGAAGAAACGTAGCTTTAAGGGGCAAAAAGGTGCAACTGTTGTTGGAGACTAACTATTTCTCATTATTTGCTTTTATTTCTTCATCTCTGTCTGAAAAGTAAATCGGCTTTAGTTATGCAAATTTTATGTCTGAAAAGCACGACAACTTTAGTGATGACTCTCATTGAAGAGAAGAAGTGAATATGAGGAGTAAAAGACGGCTGTTGTTAGTGGAAGGCGAAAGAAGGCGTTCATTTGGAGCAAAAAGGAGCATAAAAGACCAATCCACAGGCGAGCAAAGCTAGCAACGGTTGAGCAACAAAAAAATTAGGCTGTCGGTTATCTGAAACTGACAAGCCATTTTTGAGCTACTACTCCTTATCTATATCACCTGGGTGGATATATCCACTCCCATTCTTACACAACCCTAGAATTCAAAGTCTCAATTATTTGCCCAAATCAAGTTCAGAAAACAAGGGAAATGAGTGTGGCTGCTATTAACACATAAATTCAGAGGAAGAAAGAAATTGAGAAGATGCTGTTCTGAACTGATATCGAGAATGGGAATGCAAGCACAGATTCATGAAGAACCAGGGTCTATAATGACCAAAGGAGATGGGGGTTCCTGTCGAAATCATGTTTAAGAGCAAGAAATGAATAAATCAAGAAGAATCTGTGATTTAGCCTGGAATTAGTGGATTAGTGAACTGGGTTTGTATGGATAGCATTATGGCTTGAGGCTGTGATGGTTTTTAGGGATAGGAAGAAGAACTTGATGCTGTTGTTACCATGGAACTGGTGGAATTCAACAAGGTTCAGAGCTCTTCTCACAGCCAACAAGGAGAAGAGATTGAGCTGTTAACATCACGGACGCTGTTGGGTTTTGGATGGAATGGTGGTTTGATTTTATAAGGTAATTATGGCTCAAGTTGCAGTCTGAATTGGGTACGAAATGATGACCGTTTGATGAAGTTTCTGGACCTGAAATGAAGATGAAGAAACTAATGATGCTGCCATGTTTGCTTTTGATAATGAAGAGTGTGTTTAAATGATTGTGGTGTATGTTGAATGTGCAATTGCTTACAGGGAATGAAGGTCCAGAGATATAATGCACCATCATATTCGCATCTCCATCACCAGCTCAGGAATGCACACCACATGTTTGACAGAATGACAGAAAGATGAGTTCATTCACCAATTTATTTCAACCATCCATGGGTGTTTACACAAGGGGTTACTGGTGTTTATTCTCGACAGATAAAGAAGCTACTCTGAAGCCATGAATTCAGTGAAGCTAGTGGGTGTTGCTTCTATGGCAGAGAGATAGAAGCTAAGAAAGGTATATGGCCTGGTGGAGTTCTTACTGGTGCGGCTATGAACTTGGTGGTGTTTTGGTCGTTCAAGGAATTAAGAAGCACATGTAATGGCAGCTATTACAGGTGAGCCTAGGGCTATGAAGCAAACTGCAGGTAGTTGAGATGCAAAGGAAATGGCTATGTTGCTGCATTTGGTATTGAATTGGCAAAGTCGCAAAAAGGGGAGCTGGTATTGAGCTGATGGAGCTGTAGAGTGGAAGTTGAAGCCTCAATGCAGTGAGCACCAACTGGGTATGGTGTTGTGAAGTGCAGGTGTAGTCCAAAGGGAAAATGAAGTAATAATTCTCCGTGATTGAGGAGTTGCAGCTGGGTGGCAGTTGAGACGCGAGTGTTTGGATGGAGCTGTGGTAACGACGAAACTCTCTGCCAATGGCAGTGATGTATGTTTAGACTGAACGACAGACTAATGGCAGTTGAATGAAATGGTGATGGTAGTTGCAACTGGATTTCAATGGGAGATGATGTTAATTGATGATTACTGCTGTCAGTACTGGAGTTGGTTCTGGTCAGGCATGGAGTAGTTAGCATGAACGAATGGATACATAGTGGTTCGCAGAAAGGGGCTCAATGGTTTATGGTTATGTGGCTCTTGCGCTATGAAGCGCAGGTAATGGTGTTGTAGTTGCAGGTTATGGAAGCAGAAATGAGTTGTGCAGTGAGCAAATGCCGTGACGAGGGTTGAATGGGACTGCAGGTGAAATTGCAGTTGCATTGCGCGTATATGAGCATCTGGAGAAATGGAGCTGAGCATGAAAGACAAGACCGAGAATGCTTGATGTCACGTGGCAATGGCTGTGACTTCTAGAGAAGCAGGAGAGCTGAGGTACTATGGGACTGCAAATATTTGGAACTAAAGCTGTTAAGTGCAAAGATGGTACAACATTGGTTATGTCCTGTGCAAGGTTGCATAATGGCTTTGACCTAGAGCCAAGTCAAATGACTAGAACTGACTCAGCTGAGTTAAACTACCACTAGATCCTGACTCAATGATTGACTGACCGGCGACTTGTGACTTTTCCGGCCAAGTTTCGGCGACTTTCTGGGACCTCCGGTGATTCCTTTTGAGCAGAATTCTTACACAGGTTTATCTTGTATGGGCTTTTGAGATTTGACCTAATATTGGAAAGGAGAAAAAGCTACATAAAAGGGAGGATTTCTACACTTTTAAAAGATGGATTCTTCTTGGAGTTTTGCAAAACAAAAAGCCGCAGTTAGGGTTTGCTTTCATTTTATATTTCCATCTTCTTTACTTTATTTCCATTATTATTTGATGATGAATTCCATACTTATGAGTAACTAAAACTCTTCTTGATTAAGGGCGATTTCGAAGCCCCGAATATGAATCTACAATTGATATGAAATAACTTGTTCGCTTGCATTTATTTATGTTACTGTTTGATTTCTACCATGCTAATATTGTTTTTGGATTATTTGTTAATGGTTTTAGTCCGAAATTGAATCATTAATTCTTAATCTTATTGCTAGTTTAGATTTTCTTCGACACGTAATTGTCTAGAATTATAAACACAAGTAGCAATATATGGGTACTGATGATGGGACTTTGTTAAGTACATATATGTAGAAATTGATACTAGTAGGTGATTCATGCTTTTGAGTTCATCACTAGGAGCAACCTTATCTCACAAAACTTAGAGCACTTGTTTAATTCACACCTAGTAAGCGTACCTCTAGGAAACTAGGCAAGTAGAAACAGGTAGTCGAGCGCCGGTGAGCTTAGGAGATAATAACAGAATAGTTGAGCATACTAATTATTCTAGGGTTGTTAGTAACGAGATAATGTGAAGAACTTGGCTATATATATATCAATTTGGTTTGTATTCCGTGGTCTAGAATGAACTTTTAATCAATTCCATCTCATATTTGAATACACTTTACAATTTTCAGAATTTCTACAACAAAATCATCTTTGCTAAGACTATTTGCATAACAACTTAAACTTCATACCTCCCTTGAGACGATCCTGCTTACATTATACTACCTTCTAGTGTAAATAGAAGTAGAGAAATATTAAATATTATTTTTTCGAGTTCGACACCTCGTTAGGGATCAACTACAGTCCTGACCGAAGTTAGCTTGGAGTAGGTTAGTGTCTGTAGAGGCTTAATATAGTGTATGTTTAATCTATACTAGGTCCCGGGGTTTTTCTGCATTTACGGTTTCCTCGTTAACAAAATTCTGGTGTCTGTGTTATTCTTTTCCGCATTATATTTTGTTATATAGTTGAAATAATACAGGTTGTATGTTGTTCAATCATTCAGAATATCCGACCATATTGGTTATTGATTTAAATTGATTGACACTTGGATATTGGTCTTTGGTACCATCCAAGTTATCTCTCTTTTATTAAGACTCGCAGATTGTATTTTCTTGAGTAAATCAAATTGAGAGATAGAGATAATAAACTCCTTGAGATATTTTCTATTGATTGAGTCTGATTGTCTAGTTGATTCTCTAGAAAGTAACTCGGAGTTGTCCATACAAATTGCTAATCGAAATATTGGGTGTGGTTGTTAGACCCCCACTTTTTCATGGACTAGATCCCGGGGTTTTTCTGCATTTTTGGTTTCCTCTTTAATAAAATTCTGGTGTTTGTGTTATTTCTTTTCCGCGTTATATGTTGTTATATAATCAATTAGAATATCCGGCCTGTTTGGTTGTTGATTTAAATTGATTGACACTTGGATATTGGTCTTTGGTACCATCCAAGTTATCTCTCTTTGATAAAGACTCGCAGATTCTATTTGCTTGAGTAAAGATCAAATTGAGAGATTGAGATAATCACTCCTTGAGATATTTTCTATTGATTGAGTCTTATTGTCTAGTCGATTCTCTAGAAAGTAACTCGGAGTTTGTCCATACAGATTGCTAATCGAAATATTGGGTGTGGTTGTTAGACCCCCGCTTTTTCAAAGTAGTACGTAACAGTGGTGTTGTTGTGGGGTAAGCATGAGATGGTGACAGACGAGAGTAAAAATCGAAAGGGTAAGGCATGAAGAGATTGCCAGGGAATTTTGACTAATATTTGGTGGAAGGCATGAGGAATCCACGATACTTACGTTGGCGGCTTTGCGTAATTCTGACTTGGCCATAAAGCGTTAGCATCAACGCTGAAACTTTGGATACTGATTGGAAAAGATGACACAACTGGCTAGGTTACGGAATATATGGAGATGGCGCTTGGCTTCAGTCCATGGAATGATGGAAATTGGCTCCATTCCGCGGAAAGGTGAAAAACAACATTTGGAACTTCATCCACCGAACATGGATGATGGAGACGGCTAGGTCTCAGGAGGGGAAGATATAACACCGCTCTGATTACGGAATACTAGAGTCATGGCGCCATTTTCTATGATATGGAGCGGGCGGAGATGGTGCTGATTATGTCATGGAATGGCAGGCGTGGCTGCTGACTTGGATGCCAAACCCTAATTCTCCGTATATTCAAGCATCTAATCCAGTTGGTATTCTGTGTTCAGAGCCTCGATATACGGCTAGTAAAAGGGTTATCTTTTTCGGCTTCGTCTATTCGCCCAATATAAGAGGCGACCTTGAAATTTTTAACGCATACATAATAAAAAGAATTTTTTTTTAGTATGCAATGGGATCCTCCGGTGATGATCATACCTTTTACTCTTCGAAGAAAATATTTGAAGTCAGCAAACCCAGAGTTTCTTCACATGAGGAGATATTAAACCAAATCAACTATTTATTCCATGCAGCAGACCGAATTATACAAGGAATGTCTCTCACCTATCTACGTATCATGCGGGTGCACGCTCAGGCTTTCATAGCTTTGATGGACATGGAGGAGAAATGGAGACATAACGAAGTGTCTCAGCAAGTTGGGAAATCTCAAGGTGATGAAGCTTCTCCACATCCCAGTGCCGGGGCTAAACGATTCGCCTCTCGATTGAAACGACGAAGGACTGAGTCCAAGAAATTTCTAGATGAGATCCAGTTTAATTACCCTATTGATAATGGTATCGTAATCCTCGATTATGAGGTGGACGAACCGGGGCATTCTAAAGAGGCTGTGGTTTGCGAGACTGAAGCAGCTTCTGAAGTGGATGTCGAAACTGCTGTTGAGGAAATCAAAGCGACCACTGAGGATGCTATTGGGGAAGATAATAAGGTGGTGGAAGCATATGTTGGAGTCATTGGAGAAGCTGTGGAGACATATGCTGGAACTGCTGCCGAAACGGATTCCGGATGGAATGTTGAAGATGCTGCTGAAACGACTTCTGGATGGGATGTTGAAGCTGCTGATGAGATAGAATCTGGATGGAATGTTTGCTGTCGGAGAAGGTGTTGGGGCAAGTGCTTGAAAAACCTCTGATGGAGGCTTCATTGACCAAGGTGTTTTGTCATTGACAACTGGTTTTCCCGTTTTGCGATTTTCTTTCGTAGATAAAATAATCTTTTCGTAGTTTTTAGATTTTTTTCGATACTTCAGTGTTTTTTTTTGTGCGACTGAAGCCATGTCTCACCGGGTAACATTACTTTGTTTATGCTACTTTGATAATTCCATATTTTTGGTTGAACGAATGAAATCTCACGGAAGAACCCTAAAACCACGTTTACGAAGAACTAGTTCTCTCATCCCCATAACGATCCAGCGGAAAGAGAGCCTAAATACAATAATTCTAATAGGCGTGTTATCTTCTTCTCGTTTAGCTTTTTATTGGATTTTATCTTGCAAATTATCTAGGGCTTTTGTGGCATGCCGCCTGAGTGTGTAGAAGTGTGAGCTTCCATAGATAACAAGTCATGAGAGAAGTAGAGAAAACCCGTCAGGTGAAAACCGTGGCTAGAGATTCTTGAAGGAAAGCGTCCGTGCCGCTGCTTGATAACCTTCTTTCTTGCCTTATTTATTTTTTCTGTATTTTTTGAATAAGATATTTTGGTAGGGGTTTGATTTCTCTGGTTTTCAATAGACGGGTAATAATTCTGTGAGAGTTTGGGTTCACTTGGTATTTTTCTTTTAAAATGGTTCAGGGAAACTTTTTTTTTCTTTCAAGGAAAGATGTTCTTTGATTGAAATTGAAAAAATCTAATCATGAATGCAAGCGGTGCAATCATTTTTAGAGAAGTAACAAACATGACATGAAATGGGAAATTGCTAAAGGAAATACTAAAAGAAGAACGCTAGAGGAGAAGGTAGTACAACGTTTTAGGTATTAAAGGGCTTGAGCCGTCGCGAATGAATCGTCACACCTTTTAATTTGTTGGCATTGATGAGTTTGCAGTAGCCACCCAAGATAACATCTTCCACCAGATATGGCTCGTCTTCTTTAGGTGAATCAGGTTGAGCGACTATTTTAACTGTTACATCTCCAACTTGAAACGAGGTCGTTTTGACGACCATATCTCCAATTTGAAATGGGTTTGGGCATTGTGCAACCACTTGATTTTTGAGCTCGTCATCATTGACTGCAGCAGCTTCCAAATTTTTGATGAAGCACTTGAAAGGCCCAGCATCCCATTCACATCTCTTAGTGACACCCGAGTTGATAACTGGACCGAGTACCCATGCCTGGCCGAGAGGAGAAGTAGCTGGGTGCAAAAAGGGTTGTTTAACCAGACTTACTTGTGTTTAGAACCTGCGGATGAATGCCGATGAGCTTTCTCCGCATAATTGAGTTACATTGGTAAGTTGTTGATACATCAACATGTATTCTTCAAAGTTGGATGGTCTGTTGGAAATTCTTTCGAGTATCGACACCGGCAGAGGGGATACTCCCAATTTCGCTTTGTTTTCGTGTACCCATGAGCGCCCCAGAATTATGTCGTAATTTGAGAGTTCTTTGACAATGCGAAATTTGTCACGTATTAGGGTATCTCCCACCTTAATTTCAAGGTTGATGTATTCATATGCATCTGTTGCTTCTCCTTCCAAGTTTTGACCACGATTGGGGAACGGGTAGCCTCCTGCTTCGAAATTCCTGCAGCTCTCAGAGTTTTGATGGTAACGATGTTGAAGTCAGGGGACGCATCGATCAATGCATTGTCAAACTCAGCGCCCCTCAGATAAACTGTGGTCAGCAGTCCCCAGTTATATTTACCAACACCGCTTCCTGAGAGAGCTTGGGATTCTGACGTAGTTTCTTCAATAGGAAAAAGTCGCTTGCCCGACACAACGTGATTAAGGGCTGTGAATAAATCTTGACGTTGCGCCTTGGAGAAATAGAAAATTTCGCATACATGTTGCATCATGGATTGCACGTTTTTGTGAACAGAGTCCCCGGAGAGTATGCAACTCCTGACTGGAAGAGGGTCCCTATGAACTCCCTCATTGCCTAGTTAAAGTTACCATGACTCCACCTTCTCTTTGAAGATACGTTTTAATTTATTACAGTCGTTGGTCGGGTGATGGACAAACCTGTGGTAGCGGCAATACTTAGGGTCTTCCGTTTCCTCTTCAGTCAATAAGAGCCTGATATGAGGCAGCTTGATGGCGCCATATTGAATCCATGCTTCCAAGAGTTAAATTACTTCTTCAATTGGGAACGAGAAATCTAAGGCTTTTTATCCAACTTCTTGATGCTACGAAAGAGCCTTAGCTGCGGTCTTTCGCGGTGGAGCTTCCTGATGTGCTGGTGTTGTGCGCTTGGATTGCTATTCTGCCACTGGAGCCTTCCTTTTTCCTATTTCACTTACCATGCGCACAAAGGGGCCAGTGTTATATTGCGTGTTGATGAGACGTCTGTTTCCTCGAGTTTCGCATGTGTCTTCAACCTTGACTGGCCTGGTCCTTTCCAATATTGCTGGTGCCTTTGTGGCCGACCGTTTAGCAGCCTTACGGATCTCATACAACGTCTGGAATTGCAGATTCTCTAATAATACACGGTAGATGGGAACCATACCATTGATGCAAGATTCCACTAATTGTTGTTCGGTCACATTTGGGTCGTGACAGTCCAGCGCTTGAATTATCAATCTTTTCACATAATCATTTGGATATTCATTATTTTGTTGAAACATCCTTCATAAATCTGAGAAGGTAATTTGCTCAGACACAAAGAAGTATTTTTTATAGAAAGTCGTAACCATGTCGCCCCAGTTGGATATGCTTCTTGGTGTAATGCTATTGTACCAGGTGTACACTTTTCCGGTAAGCGACTTCGAAAACTCTCTCAAACGGAGAATAGGTTTGTATTCGTGA
The DNA here is from genome assembly GCA_023529315.1 of Papaver bracteatum. NCBI lineage: Eukaryota > Viridiplantae > Streptophyta > Magnoliopsida > Ranunculales > Papaveraceae > Papaver > Papaver bracteatum. Next base: position 4,068,046 of record JAJJWX010001246.1, read on the forward strand.
TCGCCCAAAGATTCCAAAAATAGAGAGACGTGTTCACGCGCATTACCGGTGTCGACATACAAGGATAATTGAGGAGAGGAGTACCCTCTTAGAAGAGTAATTGTTTGTACTTCAGGGGGATACGTGGGTTGATACTGATACATGTCCGCAGAATCGTTTTTCTCTCGGTTTCAAAGAAGTCGTTCCAAATCTTCTCGCATGACAAAATTGGATGGCTGATTCCTCTCCGCTGGAGCTCCTGAATGAGTTTATTCATTTGAAAAGGTGTGTCCTGCTGAGTTATCGGCGCCAGATGTATTGAAGGTGTTCCTCGTTGGCTCTGGTTGGCATGATGCTTGTGGCAGCCGCTCCGTCAGTGTCTTGAGGAAAATAAGCACTTATTTCTGAGTCGAAGCCATGTCCGTCTGAGCTCTAGCGAGAACCTCCTATTTTTCCATCAAATCAGCAACGGTAATATGAGATCGTCTTCCTCTGGCTTCCCCAGTTTCTCGTCCTGATGATGGAGTAGCAGCGGCTCTGGTGATGGTTGAAGGTGTCATACTTGAAGAAACGTTAGGAGTGGCGGAAGCGGCTATGGCTCTAGTGATCGGTGGTGTAACACCTGGAGGAATATTTTTCGTGCCGCTAGTGTTGACAGGTGGCGTATTAATGCCACTGGAAGGAACGTTAATACCGAGAGTAACTTCAGCGCTAGTGTTTTCAGGGTTTGTTGCGGATCCGGACTTCAGTTCTACCATCTTGAGATCGGAATTAGAAAATGAAATTTGGAAAATAGAAATTGAGATTGCAACCGAGAGATTGACCTCCCAAAGATTGACCTCCCACCGTGGTCGCCAATTGTTTGTGGGTGAAAATCATTTCTGCTGATTTTGGTAATTTCGGGTGTGTGGATGAGAAATGAATCTAAACCTTAAACAATGTACTACACGAGAGTACTTTTGATTCGAGAGATCAATCTGTACGATTCCTGGCATAAACCAAGAAATGGCCATTCCAGGCTTTCTTCGGTCACAAAGTGAAGGAGAAGGGTTGGTCTTAGGGAGGGAAGCGAAGAGAGTGTTGAGACCAGAATAGTTGATTCTGAAGGAGGTATTTGTTTATGACTTGCATCATAAAGTAGAACTGGCTAGCAGAATGGAAAGCTACCAAGTGATTTCCAGATACTGTGTTGTTACTGACCAAAAACTTATTGTTTGGTGGAAAATAGGTGAAGCCTATTTATACAAGTCATATTGAAATGTACTCTAGTCTCATAGGAAGTGGAAATGATTGAGTGGTGGAAGAATATAGTAACGCGTAACTGTCAGACATTATGCTTTTATGATGAAGGAAGTGAATTCGTGTAACCGTTAGGCATTATGCTTTCATGATGAAGGAAATAAATTATTTTACACCGTTACTTCTCGCCACCACTAATTATGCCGCTTCATGACACTTTCTTGTAACGGGCGCATTGCACGCCGCATGTTGTAAACCTCCAGACCAATACCCTAATGAGTATCCCCCAGTTTGTGACATGCTTGATGTATCGAGTATTTTTGTGGAAAACGTGTAGTAGGTAGATATGTGTGGAAAGTCAAAGTCAAGAGACTTTGCTATAGGAAAATAGCATGTGATGCTATTAGGCTTGCCTTGGTTGGCCGCCTAAAACTTGCCACAAGTCCGTAAGTTTGGTAGAGAACTTGAATGGCTGAGATTACATCTCATGAGGAAGGGTAGCCATTGATTATGGCCATATCTTTGTTGTGTAGCAAAGTGGCGCCATTAGCATAGTGGTGCCTGGCATAGCCGTGGCGTTACGGGTTGTCTGGGGCTTGCCGCAAGTCCGTCAGTTCAGTGGCGAACTTGGCTGGCAGAGATTGCATCTTGTGTTGGCGCCTGGCAATGGTGCATGGGCGTTTTTGTGTACGCCAGTGGTAATGTTGCATGACTGGTATGGCGCGTGCATGCCAGTGGCACGGTGCTTAAATTGGCGCCTGGCGTAGCCATGGACACTAGATTTAGGTGGATGGTCGCCTAATACTTGCCACAAGTTTGTCAGTTCGGTGACGAACTTGGATGGGTGAGATTGCATCTCATGAGGAAGGATGGCCATTGATTATGGCCACGTCTCGTTGTATAGCAAAGTGACGCCATTAGCATAGTGGCGCCTGGCGTAGCCATGACATGGCGGCATACCAATGGCGTAGCCGTAGCATTGTGGCGTGGTCACACCTGGGAGGTTGTTGCATGGCCAAGGCTAGGGTTTGGCACCGTGTCCAAAGTTAGGACTTCGCGGTGTGACCAAGGCTAGGGTTTGACATTATGGAAGAATTAGGGCTTGGCGTTGCGTCCAAGGCTAGGATTTGGCACCGTGGAAGAATTAGGGCTTGACGGTGTGGCCAAGGCTAGGATTTGGCGCCATGGAAGAAGTTAGGGCTTGGCGGTGTGTCCAAGGCTAGGTTTTGGCGCCGTGGAAGAATTTGGGCATGGCGGTGTGGCCAAGGCTAGGATTTGGCGCCATGGAAGAAGTTAGGGCTTGGCGGCGTGGGCAAGGCTAGGATTTGGCGTCGTGGAAGATTTAGGACTTGGTGGTGTGGCCAAGGCTAGGATTTGGCTCTGTGGAATAATTAGGGCTTGGCGGCGTGGCCAAGGCTAGGATTTGTCGTCGTGGAAGAATTAGGGCTTGGCGGCGTGGCCAAGGCTAGGATTTGGCGCCGTGGAAGAAGTTTGGGCTTGGCGGCGTGGCCAAGGCTAGGATTTGGCGTCGTGGTAAGAATTAGGGTTTGGCAGCATGGTGGCGCCAGTTGTGGCACATTGGCATGTTACTGCGGCATAGTGGCATGTTGGCATGCCGCTTGACATGTGTTTGTGGCAGGGCGCATTTGGCTTTCCAGTTAGTATGGTGGCGCGGCAGGGTGCGTTTGGCCTTTGATGTACGGTGGCAAGTTTAGAGCGACCTGATTGGTCGGTGGGAAGTAGGGCCGGCCAGTATGGGCCCAGCCACAACTGATGTGCACGTGGCTAATTTGATGCGACACAATTGGTCGAGGGAAATAGGGCCGGTTTAGGAAGGGGCGTGGCCAATGGAAAGTGGAGACAGTTGGCCCAAGGCATGGCCACGCCTCTCTTTGCTGTTGCGGCTCCCTGTTTTCTGATTGAATACTTTATGCAAAGATCTTATCCTTGATATTTGGAAATTCGTGCTACTCTGCCGCGAGTGAACACAAATTGTCATGCCATATCAACATTAAGGGTTCAACCGGAGAACATAGCATAGATGGCATTCATAGAAACTTATATTAAGCGCAAGGCGCTGAAATTTATAGAGCATCTGGGATGGTCGCTACATGCGCCAGTCTGGATAAATTTCATGTAAGTATATTGAGTAGCTCAATAAACATGCCAGTGGAGAGGTTAGCACTCATGGCTCCGTTTCCTTACAGAGTGAAGTCACATCTGATGTAAGGTTTTACAATTTTAACTCTAAGCTAAAAACCACCATCAACAAAGTGACTAGATTGTTTTCAATTCTAGTTTTCTTTTTGAAGCTAGGGAAGGATTACTATGGATAATCGCTTTCCTGATAAGTAACTAAATTAATTATGATCTTCTTTTGGCTTATCAAAGTTATGGACGATTATTTTGATTAATTGGTTTTTAATGAGTAACTAGATTTCTGTTTCAATTCTAGTTCGGATTATCAAAATAAGTACAATAATTTTTGATAATTGCATCCTGATAAGTAACTAATTTAATTATGATCTTAGTTCGGCTTATAAATATGGGTAATTACTTCGGATAATTATATCCTGATGAGAAGGTAAGGTTAATTACTTTTGATAGTTTCAATGTTAGCTTGTCTTATCGAATATTGTATGTTAGACCTGCAATTATGTTATAGGTTGTATCGAGTTCTTATAAACTTGTGAAGTAATATTGAAATACTTGTTGTAATTTTTTGAACATTTGTCATTTTTGTGACACAAAGGGGAAGAAATAAATAGAGTATAAGGTGATTTCCAATCACTTTACAAATAACTAACGTATAGTTATCCTTGATATATCAAACTTGTTTATTCTACGGTCCTTCTCTTCTGTTATAAGGCTACTCAAGTTTGTTTGAGGATTTGATTATTACAGATCTTATGATTCAAGATTTATATATACAATTGTTGATCCATTGACATTAATAGACTTCTTTCAACTTGTGTGTGTTGGTCAATAATGGAATCGAGTTTTTTGTACAGCAGTTACTTTGAAGATTGAAGACTTGAAGACGTTCTTTTTGGTTTCTGATCTTTGTGATTACTCTTGTATATTTGATTCTCTGGGATCCAAACAAGCAGTTTTTCACGATAAACATAAAGCTTTTGTAAATATAAAACAAGTTGGACAATTGCTTTTTCTTGTTAAGTTGCTTGGATAGAGCTTGTTCACTGAGATTGATTTTTTCCATAATCATTATCTTATTTCTATCTTTGACCAAAGAGGTTTATATTGATTAAATTGAAGATCCTTTACTCTACTTTATTTATGATTTAAAGAATGATTTGGGAGATTAATAAGTGAGTAGGTTATTGAAACATATTTAGTCATTTGTTGTTTCAGGTTACGATCCAAAAGAGTTGAGAACGGAAGTCTTCACAGCAGGTGAAGCAACTCAAGATATATAGTGGACTCTATCTTGGGATTCACATACATAGACAAAATTGGTTGTAGGCTCAAGAATACTGAAGGAGTGTTTACTTGGTGTCAACTATACGAAGTTGCGGTACTCAAAACTAGATTAGGTTTTGGGGGTTTTTTTCTGCCAGACATTTTTCCTCGTTAAAAAAAAATCTTGCGTGTATATGTGATTTACTTTACTCATGCATTGTATTGTTTATCTTTATAATTAAACTAAATGCACTTGTACATTAATAAACTTGCTAACGATCCCATAGCTAGTTCGGTTTCGAACTTTGACTATATAACAAGTTACACCTCGTTGAAATAATCTTTTGGATGTTCTTGTTTCTGTATAAGATTATACAAGGTATGTCTATATAGATTGATATCGAAAAGATCGTGATGTACTCGGTACCCTCATCATTCATAACGAAGGATAATTTTCCATATATTTTGTGTTACATACAATAAATAGATAGAAGGTAGAGAGAAAAACGAAGATGAATTCTCATTATAATGTGTAAGATACACAATAGAATTAACCCTATGCTTATAGGGATAGATAAATGGACATCTTTATCAATAATCTTATGAAGAAAGATTTACCCTAAAAGTTCCCAAGTCAATAATACCCTAATTTCTAGCCAATTTATGTTGTGTGTAATTTGCGCGATAAGTTAAATGAAATTAAAAATGCGGGGGTACCAAAATACACCACTACTTTTTCTTAGGCATTCCTATGACAAACTCAATACAACTCCAAGAGTTAAACTCAATCAAGGAATAATATCTAGAGTTATATCTCACTCTCTTGCGATTAAAATGTTTACATAAACAAATTCGTGAACCTAATCACAAACAAATTATTTGGACGGTACCAAAGACCAATTGTCCAAGAATCAATCTTGTTGTATCCAACAAACTAGGATGGATGTATCTACTTATATTGATCAATGCACAACATGTGATATTTTAATTATAAAGATACACAATATAATGCGAAAAAGAAATAACATTGACACTAGAAGTTTTGTTAAAGAGGAAACCGTAAATACAGAAAAACCCCGGGACCTAGTCCATATTGAACACCAAACTGTATTAAGCCGCTACAGACACTATCCTACTACCATTTAACTTTAGACTGGAATCTAGTTGATCCCTAAAAGGTATCCCACCGATTAAGGTACAGTTGCTCTCATTGCGCCTCTTGAGCCCCAGCAAGACTCCACGCAATTGATTCCCTTAGGTGATGTCACACCAACTAAGATTTGCTTCAACTCAATTGAATACTTTAAACCAAACCTGCCTCCCACAGATTAAGCCTATATATTTGATTTCCATATTATGATCGAAACGTATGATCAAGGTGATGGAAATCGATAGAAATTTAACATGGTCTATCTATCCTCAAATCTGGACTTATGCAACCCGAAGTGCAACCTAGATTATTATTCACCTCACAAGTATAAAACTTGTGGAATCAAAAAAGTGTGAGAAGAAAAATAACTTTGATGATTTCTATCTATCTTAATCGATGGAGCAAGCTCTACAAACAATCAAGATCAGGATACTCAAGTTACAAGGAAAGATAACTGGACATGGCTTCATGAATCCCTATGAAGACTTTGTAGTCGCTAAACCATAAAAGGGTTTCTGGAGAGGACGACTCTAGATACAACTAGGACACACCAAAAAGTATTGTTGGGATTCAAAGATCCCAGTTGCTTGAAGTTCCCCTTTTATATACATTCAAAGCATATGTTGCTTTAGGTTTAATCTAAGATATCTTTGGAACCAAGCAAACAATATCCATCGTTAGATGAATCTTTGAGTCTGATTTACATAAGCAAGATATACACTATGGTTAGATAAAACCATAACCGAAACGTGTACAAAGACTATGTTCAACATGGTTAGCCGAAACTAGATGGTTTGAACTTAAAAGCTTAATCTCCATTTTCATGAACAAATAAGACATTAACTCTGAGTCACAAACATGTGATCAAATAAGTCTATTTTTATAGAGAATTTATCAAATGCTAATTATCTCATAAAAATAATTTAAGCACACTTGAAAACATAAACGTAGTTAGCAGGTGTATAAGGTACAAATACCATTGTCATTCGTGAGTCGGTACAGTCACAGTATGCATACCGGTTTGGAAACTTTAAACCAAAACACAGTTCCGGAGTTCACATAAATTTTTAGGTTTGCGTACCAGTTTGCAAACTTTCCACCAAACCAAATTTTTGGAGTTCATAGAATTTTGTAAGTTTGCGTACTAGTTTGGAAATTTTAAGACTTTCGTCGGTTCCGGAGTTCACATAACTAAATCGGTTTGCGTATCGGTTTGGAAATTCTACCGAGTTCAGGAACACAAAACTATTTTAGTTTGCGTACCGGTTTGGATACTCACCACTGAAAAAGCGGGGGTCTAACAACCTCACCCAATATGTCTGTATGGACTAACTCTAATATACTTTTAAGAGAATCAACTAGACAGTCAGACTCAATCTTAATAAAAAGTATATCAAGAAGTTAATATCTCTATCTCTCGATTTGATCTATACCCAAGCAAACAGAAATCTGCGAGTCTTTATCAAATACAAGAGATATAAACTTGGATAGTACCAAAGACCAATATCCAAGGATCAATCAATTTCCAATCAACAACCAAAGTTTGGATTTCATAATTGATCGATACAACGCACAACCTGTGATATTTCAATTATATAACAAAATATAATGTGGAATAGAAATAACACAGACACCATAAATTTTGTTAACGAGGAAACCTCAAATGCAGAAAAACCCCAGGATGTAGTCCAGATTAAACACCACCTGTATTAAGTCGCTACAGACACTAGCCTACTATAAACTAACTTTGGTCTGGGCTGTAGTTGAACCCTAATCAGTATCACACTGATTCAAGGTACAGTTGCACTTCTTACATATCTGATCCATGAAGGATACTACGCACTTGATTCCCTTAACTGATATCACCCACAACCAAGAGTTGCTACGACCCAAAGTTGAAGACTTTAATAAACAAATTTGTATCACACAGAAAAGTCTATGATAATAGATAAATCTGTCTCCCACAGATAAAACTACGAGTTTTGTTCCGTCTTTTGATAAAATCAAGGTGAATAGGAACTAATCAATAACCCGGACTTATATTTGCGAAGAACATCCTAGAATTATTGACCACCTCACAATAATCTAAATTGTATGGTAGCGAAACTAGATATTGCGGAATCACAAACGATGAGACGAAGATGTTTGTGATTTCTTTTTATCTTGCCCTATCGGAGATATAATCTCAAGTCAATTATTCAATTAAACTCGTATGATAAAAAATGGCAAGATCAGATCGCTCAACTACAAGAGAAGTAGTTTCGTCTGGCTTCACAATCCCAATGTAGTCCTTAAGTCGTTAACCGACAGGGTCTCGAGAAGAAACCTACGGTTAAAGGAGAATTGACTCAAGAAAAACTAACTAGTATCACATAGGAGGTGTGGGGATTAGTTTTTCCAGTTGCTAGACGTCCTCTTTATATAATTTTCAAATAAGGGTTTGAAATCTAAGTTACCTTGGTAACAAATTATTCAATATTCGTCGTTAAATGAAAACCCTGATTTATCCAAGCTAATATCTTTCAACCGTCAGATAGAAACTTAGCTTGTCACACACAAATGAAATGTATTTCATTTAGGTTTGATTAACCATACCTAAATATGTACATTTGGTTGGTTCACAAATAGTTAACCAATGGTTAACCATATGACCACTTTCATATCAACCATATTCATATTTTTCACAACTAGTTAAAATGACTCAAAAGAACTAGTTGAAGAGTTGTTCAATTGCTTTAATCTTTATATATAGACACAATTGAAACAAAATCGATTTGATTCACTCGAATCAATTCATGAACAATATAGCCACGGTTTGCAAACATTGCATTCCTTATTGATTTATTGTTTAAGTTCATGGGCTAACCGATTTGAGAAATATAACTAGCTTGGGTACTCGTACGGGTATGCGTACCTTAGCTACCGGATTTAAGTTTACAAACTCAGCCGAAATTTTAGGTTCGAAAACTTTTGTGGGTATACATACGGGTACGCGTACCTAAGGTGATTGGTTTACTAGTTTTCAAAATACAAACTCAGCAGAAATTCTCGATTCTAAAACTTCCATCAGTACGCGTACCTTTACGCGTACCCAACCTATCTCCTTCACCAATACCGCATGCACACATATGCACGCACTTGGTTTCAGGTACATGGATTTATACACTAATGTGCATACACACTATATATGCTTATATCCATAGGTGGTTACGTTATCTCAACTCTACATTTCAACCATTGAAATATTCTTCTATAATGTTATAATAGTCGTTAGACATAAGAATCGACTATCGTCTTCAAAGCTATATCAAGATTGAAACGTCATCATGACTTTCGTCATGGGTAAAGATAAAAATTGGTTAAAGCAAAAGTTTACCAATAATATTTCGAGAAAAAGATAGGTGTAGATGGTGGATTTTAGACGAAGGCTAAAATCTTAAACCCATAACTATATGAACTTCTGATCCAGCAATCAGATGCGAGTATTGAGACACGGATCTCTCATCGAATCCTCTGACTGAGAATACTTTCTCTCAGAGTACATGTAGATATATAGTCTATCAGCTGGACAATGGAATATCTGAATCGAGACACGGGTCTCTCATCGAATCCTATGATTGAGAATACTTTCTCTCAGAGTACATGTAGATATGTGGTCTCACGGATAGACAACAACATATCTCATGAATACTGAACACTTCAGTAATTATTTCTATATAGTATCACGGGATGGACGGCTCCTAGACAGCTTGCTCTGCTAGTATAGATCGATAACGTATTCAAGATATAAACAACGAGTTTACCCTGACCATATAAAGGATATGAAACTCCAGCAAGCTCATATCAGAATAATTAATGCTCCTAGACAGCCTGCTCTGCTAGTATAGATCCGTAAGTTAATTATTCCCAAATTCTTGGATTCATCCACAAAATTTCCGAAAATTTTCAAATATTTTCGCAGATATTTAATTACTGCAAACCATGGTTCTTCCCAGCAGAAATCCATGGGGTAGTAATAAATATTCAACGCACGGGCATCTGAGCTACCTCTGAGTAAGCCCCAATTCAAATGGTGAAAGTGTACTCAACGATGATGCACTAACAATCACCGCACGAACGAGTATTTCAAAATACGACGAGACGATGAACCTATGCAAAATAGGAAAGAAAATAATAAATAATTAAAAATTGACGAAGGCGCTGGGAGCATGGGCTCACTGACCGGCCAACCGTGTCGTGGTCAATCCCATACCAGTTTCATATTTTTATCATATTTTTTGTTATTTTCCTTGAGTTCATGAAAATTCTTTCATTTGAACAAATATCCTTCGTTTTGAGGAAACTCTTCAGTTTCATGGTGTTTATTTCACACCAAAGAAATAATATAAAATTAGGGAAGAATATTGTGGGGCGTGACTATTGGCCAACTGGCCATGCCTTGCTCCTAGCCGACCCTACACCTCATGATTCCCCATTATTTTATTATTATTTCCCTAATTTCATGAAAACTCCTTAATATCATGATATTTCCTTGGTCCCATGAAAAATAATATAAAATTAGGAAAACCCGTGTGCACGGGCCATAGCCGGTCGGTCAAACCCTAGATGGCTTCACACGTCCCTTTTTATTATTATTATATTTTTCATGTTTTCATAATCCCATGAAATTCCTTGATTTCATGATATTTCCTTCAAATTATGAAATTTCCTTTAAATTGTGAAATAATACATAAAATTAGGGAAAACGCACGGGACCGGGCCCTGACCGGCCAACCGTGCTCCAAGCCGGTCCCACACGCCCGCAGGTCCCTTATTTTGTTATTATTATTTTTTATGTTTCCCTCATATCATGGAAACTCCTTGATTTAAACAAAACTCTTTAATTTTAGCAAAACTCCTTGATTTTATCATATTTCCATAAAATCATGAAATTATTATGAAAATTTTGGAAAAACGTGTGGCATTGGCCCCTTGGCCGGCCGGTCATGCCTTGGCCATGGTTGGTCCCACACTTCATAATTCTTTCACTTTTTCATTATTTTTCCTTCATCTTATGAAGTTTTGACGGTTTTATCAAAAAACCCTGGTTTCTTCATATTTTATAAAATGATTGCTCAAATGCACATCCGAAGATATCAAAATTCTCAGAACTGAGATACGAACACTTTGGGTACATGAGCATGTTAACTTGACCGATCAAGGTTGGATCTTTGGCTCTCAATGAGCTGGTCTTACATATTTTCACAATTTGACCTAATTTGCGTAATTGCACGTATTAGGTCCAAAACTCTTCCAAACGACTTGGAACTTCATGGACCGATCAACACTTGATCCCGTGACCACCTAGGGCCCATTTCATGACCCCTTGGTCGGTCCTCCACCTCTTCATAATTAATCAGGTTTTATCACCTAATGCTGAACCCAGCAGTAATTCGAATAAATGATTAAACCAGCATTTAATCATTCTTTCATCAACAAGTCACCAACTCTTCAAGAGGTCTTGGTGTTTGCTCACGTGAGCATATGGGTGTTACATGATTGACCCACGGTCTCATGGAACCAATCCTTCCTCCGTCTCATGGTTCAATTCCTAACAAACCATGAAGTGATCATCAATTGATCAAATTAGGGTCTCTGAGTCCAAAGATTATGATCCCAAATTCAAACACTAATAAATTTATGACGATCTCATGATCAATATTATTATTAATTATACTCGATTCAACTACCAGTATTTTAATTAATATTTTATTCTGGTCATGCTGCCAATAATTCATCAAATGAGCAACACTTGCTCAGATAAGCAATACTTGCTCAAATCAGAGAATACTGATTCAACTATCAATATTCAGCAAATCATCGAATGAGAAATACTTGCTCGCCTCAACTATCAACGTGAGGATCATGCCCACGTTCAATCCATGAGTTTCATGACATTTTTATAAAATCATGTTCAACTCAGTAAATACATGGACTCATCGTCCCATGATATCACGAAGTCAGTAACTGACTAAACTAACCACGAGACGTCAATCGTGTCACTTGGGGGGATATCAATTAGGGTTTTTGTCTGGCGGTCTACGGGACGTGTGTTCAAACACACGATGGAATGTGAGCAAGTCGTGCAATCAGTTGATGGAGTTAACAAAGTAGTGGGTGGAAAATCAACCAAGCTCCGCACGATGAGCAACTGGTTTCAAACACTATTTCCATCTCTCCACTCTTTGATTCCATCAACTGTCACACTTCATGGGATAATGGTGTCTATAATTCCAGCAATATAAGTAAGTCTCTGAATCATGATTGAAACAACAACGACGAAAATCTCACATCTCATTGACATCACGGGATCATCAACTCATCAATTGAGAAATTACTCTCAACTGAGCAATTTCAATCATTTAGAACTTATCATATTCAGAATTCACAACACACCTACAATCTTTGACTACCATTGATGCCACACATTTCTCAGCTTCCCTCCTACAGATCGACCTATCCTCTCTTGTGACCGAATTTACTCTGGAATGACCATTGTCTTGGTTTAGGCCGGAGTACTACAGATTGATCTCTCGAATTCAAAGCACTCATTTCTTGTAATGCATCTGTGTGAGGTTGAACATTTTGCTCGGTTCAAGGAGTCTCCTCCGCACGGACGTCTCCTCAATTCCATAAAAACCAGCAAATCGTTTTGCCCTATCTACAGATTGGCGACCACCGTGGGAGATTAATCTCTCGGTTTCAATTTCAAATTCATAAAGTTGGTCGGTCTTAGGTCAGGATCAGTTACAAATCCTAACGCAAACATTGCTAGCACAAGTAATAATGAAGATATCCCGGAAACTGTTCCGGCCACTAACGTTAACGGCGCTAACAATACTCTTCCTCAGACTAATGAGGAAAGTCATCCTATGTTCGTCCGATATCCCGAAGAAGTCAGAGGAAATCTACCACCTACCATTGCCGATCCCATCAAAGTGCAAGAAACTCTTGCAAAGAATTAGACGGGTATGGCCGCAGCACAACAAAATCTACTTGATCATCTGAAGACTCTTACTGACAAATTGTCAGAGAAAACTGAAAAGAAAGGGAAAGAAAAGGAGAAGTCCTCAGACGTTGCTGATCCTGAGGTAATTCCAATTCACATAGTGGATGACGATGAAACTAACAAAGCTGCAGGCAATTCGTCAACGAAAGAATCATCGAATTTCATCACTCGGGAAGACTTTGAGCGCTTTCTATAGAATCATGGAAAAGACAAGACATCACATGTCCATCGTCACCAACCTCCTTATCCTGCTGCTATGCAGAAGATTCCCCTTCCAAAAGGTTATGTCTCCCCAACTTTCACACTATATGATGGAACCGACAATGCTCGGGAACACATCTCTCGTTTCTTTGAAGCCTTGGGAGAGCATGAACATAACCACGTTGTTCGCCTCAAGAAATTTTCAAAATATTTAAAAGTCAGGGCGTACACCTGGTACAACAATATTGCACCTGGAACCATCAATAATTGGGGGGAAATGATTAACGCCTTCTATAGGAAGTACTTCTTTGTGTCATAATAAGTCACTCTCTCTGACCTTGGAAGGATGTTTCAGAGGGCCGGTGAAAATCCCAATGACTTTGTGAAAATATTTAGAGTCCAAGCCTTGGACTGTCATGATCCTAACGTCACATAACAACAGCTGGTGGACTTATGCATCAACGGCATGCTCCCGTTCTACAGAGCTTTACTGGAGAATCTCTGATTCCAGACTTTCTCAGAGCTCCACGAAGAAGCGAAGAGGTCGGCAACCACTGCACCTGCTCTGTTAGAAAGAGAAAAATTCACAAAGACTGAAGAAGCACGAGACACTTGAGGAAACATAGTCTGGTCAACAAGCAGTACAATCTGCAGCCCTACACCAATGTTGTAACGGAATGGAGAAAACGGAAAGCTAATCCACAGTGCAAGCATACTTCTTCCACCCCTTCAAAGGCACAAAAGAAGGATAATTTGCAAACTTCTCCTCAGCATACAGAGGATCCAGAAGCACCTGACTTTCCCTGCTCCATTGAAGAAGTCATCAAATTGCTGGAAGCCTGGATTCAAGATGGTGAAATCAAATTGCCATATGTCAGGAAGGAACCAACTGAAGAGGCCATGGAAAATCCTCGGTACTGTCGCTTCCATAGGTTTATCGGCCATCCCACAAGCGATTGCAAGACTTTGAAGCGCATATTTAATGAAAAGGTCGGGTCAGGAGAACTTAATCTTGGAGTCGAAGGAGTGAACATAGATCCCCTTCCTATCAGGACTTTTTCTATTTCCGAAGCACCAATCAAGGAAGAAGTTTAGTCAATAATAGAGCATGTCTGCGAATTGCTCTATCTATCGAAAGCACAAAGGGGAGATATGTTTACGGCTTTGAATCACATAGTTTCTGGGAAACGCCTGCTGATTTTAGATATACCTCCTCAACCTTCAGCCACTGACAAAGAAATATATGACTGGGGACTGCTCACCACAGTGCACATCAAAGGAAACGTATTTAAAAGGGCGTTTGTTGATATTGGTACTGCTGTCAACATTATTCTTTTGAAGACTCTTAGGGTTGCCGGCATTACTCGACAAAAGGCTACTCACGCTCCCACATCAATCAGAGATCATGAAGGAATTTCCAGGAATACATATGGCTTCATCAATCTCAAAGTTACAGAAAGTTCGGTCTGCACTGAGACCAGGTTTTACATAATCCGGGAAGACCCTGGATATGACATGATACTTGGAAGGACTTGGATCCATACTGGAAGACTGACCTTCATGTCTTCAGCACACTCCACTACTGACAAAGACTCCGAGTCAGAATAAGAAGAGGAGAACGCCCCACTATTTGAACATCTAAAGGAAGTTGAAACCTTGATGGAACTTGTACAAGAACCTAGAGAGAGTCCACATAACTTTGTCGAAAGGTTTCGAGGTCAGGAAAGTCTTATTCCTCTTCATGCTCCAATATTACAGATGTTCAAATATGCTACTTTGGTCCAGGGACTTCACCCCATGAACAGTTTAGCAATTTCCAAGAGTTATGAATGGGTAACTTCACCTCGACAATATTACACCCAATGACTGGGTTCAGCGTATATTCATGTTGATCATCTAGTCAAAAAATTTATTATTGAAGACCAGGCAAAACACGACAGACAGTATGCTGGATACACTCCTCTACACCAGTGTCCATATGTACCCCAACCATGGAGTCAACACAAAATATTCAAGGCACGGACCATAAAGCCAAACAAGTTCATGGAAGGGGATTTGGTTCTCAAATCAACTAAACGGGATCTCCATTCTGCAAGGAGCTCTAATTGGTAAGGACCATTTATGATTGCTAAGTCCATTACCAGAGGATACTACAAACTGATCAACACGAATGGACGAACCTTACCAGTAATTCACGAGAATTGGCTTAAGGCGTTTGTCTGAGATTATTGGGCATTTGAGGTACTAGGTGATTAAGCATTCATAATGTCTGGATTTGGCATTTAGGATTTTTTTTCATTGTATTTCAATTCCTCCAAAACGTTTGCAATACTTGCAATCGGTATTTGAATTCAGCAATTTATCAAAAATTCAATTCATATTTCTTAAAAGAAAATATTTATCAGGTCCAAAAGAAAATCCTTAACCATCTACCAATCCAAAACCATGATATCAAAACCCAAATAAAACCTCACATCTCTCAGAAATTCATAAGTTCAAGAGATTATGGAAAATGAATCAAAGAAAATCAGCGAAGAAAGATTTTTGCGCCTCTACATCCTTCAAAGCCTGTAAAGCCGCCTTCTCCTTGTTCATCTCTTCAGTCATCCTGGCAATCTTGTCTTCCTTCTCCATCACAACATCATTGGGAAAGGGTATGTTATTTTTACATGAATCCTTAATGGCATTCATTTTCTTACGAAGCCACTTCACATTGAAGCCAAGTCTCTCAGAATTCTCCAAGTTGAACTCCCAATCAAAGAGTACATCTGGAGTTACGACATTTCTAGCTCTAGTGCATATATCGCTTACAACACGCAAGAGTACACTTACCTGCATTGTTAAAGCATAAGCACGCCCAGGATTCCTGTCGACAATTATATGGCAAAATTTCTCCCATATTTTCTTGTACAAACCCACATATCCAATGGGAACGCTGAATCCACCAACTAACTCATGATATGGAAGTGAGGCATCGAATGGAGGATCAAAAGCAACTCCTACACTTGGGTATTCGTACACGATTATACAGTTTTCAACTATTGGAGCATCTTCTACAATCAAGGCAACAGTTTCTTCAGTATTTTCTGTTGGTATCCTAGATTCTTCTATTACTGAAAAAGCAACAATCTGGGTCCCCATGACTTCATCAACAACACCTTCACGGACTTGAAGAGAAGATATAGTTTCCTCCTTATCAATATCCTCAGGGTCACTCGTTTCATCATTTTGGGTTCCTTCATTCTCAACTTCGGTATTTTGCGCCTAATACGAAGATTACATGAGATTAGGATCATCCAAGCATGAAACCAAAATAAATCATGAACTATAGCATATAGGTGTTCTAACATCATCAAAGTCTTTTATTATACATGCTAGATGTCAACAAATAACGTGAAAGTCACAAAATCACGTTTTACAATAAGTCCGCCTGAGAAGCTTTTACACTGCCCTGTACAACGAAATGAACTGGGAGCAATTGGTCAAGAATAAAAGGTTGAGTTATATACCATTCTCTTTGTATGGATGTTACCTACAACATGTAAAAATTCTATAGCAATCGTATGAACGAGCAAAAGGATGTGGTCGAAACTCGGGACTACACGACGTCTGAAAAAGTTCTGAAAGTCTCCTGGAAGTTCACTATTTCGCCTTTTTCAAGCCCTGAATGTGCTCAAAACTTAAAAAGCTTCTTTACGAAAGCTTGACAATTTCATGGGATTAAAGATGCATATGCAGATCATGAAAATCCGACATCAGACGAGGATTTTACAACGTTTTTCTTAAAATGCTGAGTTCTGAATTTTCTGGTGAGGTATTTTCGGAAAAACTTGTCGTATATTCACATACTTTCTCATTCATTCACTCATATACCAGCGAGTTTATACTTCTATGGATTAAATACGAGAGAAATAATTACCTGGGTGGTCCCCGAAGCGTTCAAAGAACCAGAATGGCTTGCATCAACATCGACAACCCTGTCACCTTCATTCGGTTTTGAACTCTGGGAGTTTTCTTCATTGCCGTCCTTCGAACGAGTGTTATCAGTATTTTCCACGTCCATGGAATCATCCTCCTGGACATATCCTCAACAATTAGCATTTCATTTATGGAGTGTCATATTTAATATGGGAAGAAATACTTACAGCTTCTTCCTCATCACTCAAGTCGGAAATTGTTCGCCCAGAAGTGGAAAACTGAAGACCGTCAATACTCGATGGAGTAAAGTTCTGCAACGGAATAACAACGGTGGTTTTAAGATACTAATTACGTGGATGAGAATAAGTCATGATGAAAGAGGTATCGACAACTCACCATACGAGTCATTGGGGACTTTATAGTGTTGGGTAACAGCCTATAACCTTTATGCCTGCCTTCTCCGCCATGAACAACCGCCTCAGTCTCTGATAAATCTACACGGATTTGAGGTTTTACGCTATGACCATCCTGTGGTAAATTTCGACAACAAAATCAGAATACAGCTATTATAATTTTATGAAGATTATATAAAAAATGTACCTGAGAACATCCCGGAGATGATTTTCACTTATTACCGGAGAGATACTTCAATCTTGGTCGACCATCGATCATCTCATCAGAGGGACGACTCCTTACTGGAGGTTGACTGACTGTTATGAACTCATGCAATCGCTCAAATTGATCTTCCCAGAAGTCTGCATGACCTGGAGTCACATATGCAAATCTATTGGAGCAAGGGAACTAGTATTTACTTCCTTCCACATGGGTATGATCTAAGCGAGTCATGATCTGCTCGACCGACGGCTTTCTCCTCCGAATAGTTGGAACACACGGATCCATACTCATTTGTCGAGCTGCTATATAAATATTATACTCCTCCACTGAAAGTTCTCCGTACGAAACCGACAACAAATGACCAGGGGTGCAGCTCAACATGAAAAATCTCTCACAATCGTTCAGATCCGCGCCAGATGATAGAATCGTGCTCTCTCCAGTATTGAAGGTCATCGGTTGAGAAATGTAAGGAGGCACTGACACCCAAGGACGGAAATCGAACTCAGATTCGTCATCCAACACGTCAATAAGGCGCGCCTTAGATCGAGGCTGCTTTGTGGGCCAACGCATGATCCTGACATTATCTTTCTCAGGGAAAATATGACGAGCATCAGTATTTGGTCCTTGTAAAACATTACGGGGAATGGGTGAATAATTCTTGAAGTGTTCCCACATCAGAGCTTGAAGAAACATCATGTTAGCGTAACATTCAATCTACAAGAAGCTATTCGACACGCTGGAGTCTATAACCAAAGAGCAAGTTGTCATACAAGGAGCCCAAGAACAAACTACCTATCGGGAGTTGCTCACCTTGGGCCATCTTAATATCAAAGGGGATCATGAAAGGCTTCAACAAGTTTCCACTGTCTTCAAAAATATCTCTGGACAACCGTAAACATAAGAAAGCAGCAATGGGTAACATATCGTCGATATGTTTATCAAAAACCTCGTCTTTGGGCCACCAACGTGTCAACCAAAGAGCGCAACATCCTTTACTGCCAGCCTTATTTTCTACCTCCATTGCAGCTGTCAAGACATGAGAAACAACGGTCTCCTCATCTGAAAGATCCCCAGGGAGATTGCCCTTGATTGGGAGATGCATCAGAGCTGCCACATCTTCCAAAGTAATGGTGAACTCTCCCCATCTACATATGAATGTGTGGGTAGGAATACACCAGCGAGCAAGCAAAGCTACAATACTTCTTACATCATGAAAAATGAACAACTCTCTAGAAGCATGGATGGCCCTTGTCACTTGCGCCTGATCGAGCATGGCCCTCACATGAGGAAAACCCAACATATGCCTCGCCCATCCAACAAACTTCTCCAAAGGTCGTCGAGAAAGCTTGAATTCTATGATTGATGCAAGGAAGACTCCTCGTTCAAGATAAAACCGGATAACTGTCTTAGGAGTCACGAATTTATTCTAAGTGATAGTCTTGGGATTTATTAGAAGACGATACGCTGGAGATTTCAAATGCTTTTCAACTCCTGAAATATCTTCCTCGAAAAATGCATCATCTATGTTCGGGACATTCTTAATCCCATGAGATTCGTCCTCGTCTTCACCAGCAGAAGTTTCATCCGTGCATGCCTCATCTCTAGAGATGTCGTCATCAACACACATTTCATCTCTTGAAGTGTCGTTAACTTGGGAGTTGGTTATCTTACGAAGTAGCTGCCAAAAATTCACATTACATGCTACTTCAGTACACCATCCAGAATCAGAAAATGCTAGCGTCTAATAGTAACTCTTAACTCTTACCTTTTATGCTTCCACTAACAATAGTGATGGTAATGTTAGAGTTAACACTCAAAGTTGTTCGTTTCTTCAAAACCTACAAAGGACGAACAAAACTCAGATTTTTCATAAAATCATGAATATTTCTACTGTGTGAACATTCACCATGGAATTATGAAAACTAAAACATTATTTCGTCATAAATAATTGTTTATTTCTAAGTAGTATTACATAAAACTCAAGTTTTTATTTTAAAGAAAATATTTTATTTACTCACGTAAATAAATATATTTTTTTTCAACGTGAGCAAGGCTCACAAAAATAAACCTTGTGGACACTCCACGGTTTTAAAATAAAATAAAATCCATGAACAAACCAGGGTTTTATAAAAATTATTTTCCTTCGTATTACCATACATATTCGAAACGAAGGTTTATTTCGATTTTGTGAAAACTCACACATCATAAGATAAAGTTTTGATTTACATGAAAGCTCATACACAAAATTTTATCACTGGACACAAGTCCAAATACGTATATAAAGAAGAAAAAACTTTTCTTCGTATCATCGTCATTCCTTAAAACAAAGGTTTATTTCGGTTTTATGAAAATCCATCTTTTCATGACAAAACTTTGTCTCACATGAAAGCTCATAAACATAGTTTATCACTGAACCTAAATATTCATATGTGAAGAAAAATCTTTCCTAAATCTGGGATTATTATCAGTTTTCAAAAACTAACGATCAAACGAACATATGTTTTCAAAAACGAGGGTTTTCGACGAAACCTGCACTCATATATGCACATGTATATAATTTTATCATGATCAATATGTGAACAACCCATAGAAATCATGAACATCAAAAAATAAAAAAAATAAAAATGGACGCATACCTCTCGGCTGGACAATGACATATCTGAATCGAGACACGAGTCTCTCATCGAATCCTCTGATTGAGAATACTTTCTCTCAGAGTACATGTAGATATGTGGTCTTACAGCTAGACAACAACATATCTCATGAATACTGAACACTTCAGTAATTATTTCTATATAGTATCACGGGATGGACGGCTCCTAGACAACTTGCTCTGCTAGTATAAAGTGATAACGTCTTCAGGATATAAACAACGAGTTTAACCTGACTATATAAAGGATATGAAACTCCAGCAAGCTCATATCGGAATAATTAATTCTCCTAGACAGCCTGCTCTACTAGTATAGAGCCATAAGTTAATTATTCCCAAATTCTTGGATTCATCCACAAAATTTCCGAAAATATTCAAATATTTTCGCAGATATTTAATTACTGCAAACCATGGTTCTTCCCAGCAGAAATCCATGGGTTAGTAATAAATATTCAACGCACGGGCATCTGAGCTACCTCTAAGTAAGCCCCAATTAAAATGGTGAAAGTGTACTCAACGACGATGCACTAACAATCACCGCACGAACGAGTATTTCAAAATACGACGAGACGATGAACCTATGCAAAATAGGAAAGAAAATAATAAATAATTAAAAAATTGATGAAGGCGCTGGGAGCATGGGCTCACTGACTGACCGACCGTGTCGCTGTCAATCCCACGCCAGTTTCATATTTTTATCATATTTTTTGTTATTTTCCTTGAGTTCATGAAAATTCTTTCATTTGAACAAATATCATTCGTTTTGAGGAAACTCCTCAGTTTCATGGTGTTTCTTTCACACCAAAGAAATAATATAAAATTAGGGAAGAATATTGTGGGGCGTGACCATTGGCCAGCCGGCCATGCCTTGGTCCCAGCCGGCCCCACACCTCATGATTCCCCATTATTTTATTATTATTTCCCTAATTTCATGAGAACTCCTTAATCTCATGATATTTCCTTGGTCCCATGAAAAATAATATAAAATTAGGAAACCCGTGTGCACGGGCCATAACTGGTATCTCAAACCCTAGATGGATTCACACGTCCCTTTTTATTATTATTATTATATTTTTCATGTTTTCATAATCCCATGAAATTTCTTGATTTCATGATATTTCCTTCAAATTATGAAATTTCCTTTAAATTGTGAAATAATACATAAAATTAGGGAAAACGCACAGGACCGGGCCATGGCCGGCCAACCATGCTCCAAGCCGGTCCCACACGCCCGAAGGTCCCTTATTTTATTATTATTATTATATTTTATGTTTCCCTCATCTCATGGAAACTCCTTGATTTAAACAAAACTCTTTAATTTTAGCAAAACTCCTTGATTTTATCATATTTCCATAAAATCATGAAAATATTATGAAAATATTGGAAAAACGTGTGGGATTGGCCCCTTGTCCGGCCGGCCATTCCTTGGACATGGTTGGTCCCACACTTCATAATTCTTTCACTTTTTCATTATTTTTCCTTCATCTTATGAAGTTTTGACGGTTTTATCAAAAAACCCTGGTTTCTTCATATTTTATAAAATGATTGCTCAAATGCACATCCGAAAATATCAAAATTCTCAGAACTGAGATACGAACACTTTGGGGACATGAGCATGTTACCTTGACCGATCAAGGTTGGCTCTTTGTCTCTCAATGAGCCGGTCTTACATATTTTCACAATTTGACATACTTTGTGCAATTGCACGTATTAGGTCCAAAACTCTTCCAAACGACTTGGAACTTCATGGACCGATCAACACTTGATCCCGTGACCACCCATGGCCGTTTTCATGACCCCTTGTTCGGTCCTCCACCTCTTCATAATTAATTAGGTTTTATCACCTAATGCTGAACCCAGCAGTAATTCGAATAAATGATTAAACCAGTATTTAATCATTCTTTCATCAACAAGTCACCAACTCTTCAAGAGGTCTTGGTGTTTGCTCACGTGAGCATATGGGTTTTACATGATTGACCCACGGTATCATGGAACCAATCCTTCCTTCGTCTCATGGTTCAATTCCTAACAAACCATGAAGTGATCATCAATTGATCAAATTAGGGTTTCCGAGTCCAAGGATTATGATCCCAGATTCAAACACTAATAAATTTATGATGATCTCATGATCAATATTCTTATTAATTATACTCGATTCAACTACCAGTATTTTAATTAATATTTTATTCTGGTCGCGCTGCCAATAATTCATCAGATGAGCAACACTTGCTCAGATAAGCAATACTTGCTCAAATCAGAGAATATTGATTCAACTATCAATATTCAGCAAATCATCGAATGAGCAATACTTGCTCGCCTCAACTATCAACGTGAGGATCATGCCCACGTTCAATCCATGAGTTTCATGACATTTTTAAAAAATCATGTTCAACTCAGTAAATACATGGACTCATCGTCCCATGATATCACGAAGTCAGCAACTGACTAAACTAACCACGAGACGTCAATCATGTCACTTGGGGGGATATCAATTAGGGTTTTGGTCTGGTGGTCTATGGCACGTGTGTTGAAACACACGATGGAATGTGAGCAAGTCGTGCAATCAGTTGAAGGAGTTAACAAAGTAGTGGGTGAAAAATCAACCAAGTCTCCTCACGATGAGCAACTGGTTTCAAACACTATTTCCATCTCTCCAGTCTTTGATTCCATCATTTGTCACACTTCATGGGATCATGGTGTCTACAATTCAACAATATAAGTAAGTCTCTGAATCATGATTTAAACAACAACGTCAACAGTGACGAAAATCTCACGTCTCATTGACATCACTGGATCATCAACTCATCAATTGAGCAATTACTCCCAACAAAGCAATTTCAATCATTCAGAACTTATCATATTCAGAATTCACAACACATATACAATCTTTGACTACCATTGATTCCACACATTTCTCAGATTTTCTCCTACAGATCGACCTATCTTCTCTTGTGACTGAATTTACTCTGGAACGGCCATTGTCTTGGTTTAGGCCGGAGTACTACAGATTGATCTCTCGAATTCAAAGCAGTCCCTTCTTGCAGTGTATCTGTATGAGGTTGAACATTTTGCTCGGTTCAAGGAGTCTCCTCCGCACGGTCGTCTCCTCAATTCCATAAAAACCAGCAAATCGTTTTACCCCATATACATTAGGCGAGTAAACTCGTCCCGAAATAGAAAATGTGTATGTATGAAAACTATCATACTTATACGACTGTTGTCTGAAGAGTAAGAGATAGATATATTTTTGAGTGATAGATTATTTCAAGTCTCCACATACCTTTTAGTCGGATGAAGTTCCACTGGCTCCTTGAGTAGTTCTCCGTCTTCATAAGATAATCACCTTGGATTCTGGAGCTCAACTATACTTAACCATCCTAGACCGAGACTTAGTCATAAGTAAACTGGAAATCAAGACGTATAGTTTTGATCACTAATATTGACAAACATGCTTGAGATAGCAATGATCTAAAAATCTCCCCCTTTGTCAATTTTAGTGACAAAACTATCAATACATATGGATTACAAAATAGATAAAACTTTGTAGCTTCTCGTCCACATGCTTGATCTCCTTGGTGCTTCAATATTACTCGAAAACTTCATCTTTTCCAAGTACTCCCATGATTCCATAGATGTTCAGTTCATCATCATAGTTGTTGAAGTTACGTAGCCATAATAATAAGAAAACAAAAGCTCTCGATCAGTGTTATACAATGTCATAGTATTATTACACAGAAGCAAAGTTCTTATATCCCAAATTCGACAACAATACTATGGTGATATGTATCACTCCCCCTTAGTCAATACTTCGTCTCAACACGAAAACCACTCCCCCTTACATAATGATCCGAAAACCATATGTATTTGTAGTGTGAACTACATATTAATTCTCCCCATTTTTGTCAATTAAATTGGAAAAGTTACAAAAACGGGATCCTAATGAAATTTTCACGGAGACGCTTCAAGACCAAATAAAAGTACATATCAACTTTGTTTAGATGCAATCATAAAGTCGAATCTAAATGCATTCATCACGGAGTTTATAAAGATACAAGATAACTCCTCAAATATTCTACAACCGCACTCCCCACAAAGATATGAAAATTAAGCGCAAGTTCAAAAGAAATCCCCCCCATTTGATGTCATTCTCGAGAGAACAACAAGAGCGACCTTACTTTTTACAAGAAAATAAGAATTTCTTTGGACATCAAAAACCACAAAAATGATTTTGTATCCAAACTTCTCAATTAAACTAACCACAAGAAAATCCATGATTAATTTAATCGGAATACACAACCAAAATAACCACAAACGAATCTATGATTACTCTAGTTGAGAATGCTCACACAAGAAGACTTATGGAGATGCACAATATATACATAAAATATGGATCAGGGAAGATCAATATTACGGAATAAACAAGGATTCATCCTATTTTTCATCACTATTTATATAATTACATACAATAGACATAATCCTCGTAAAAAAAAATTCATACTATCTTCCATCAATTATTTGCATAACAACATAATAGGTTCAATTTTTGTTTGTCAAAAGTTAATCGATCTTGTTGTTAGAACATTGCTCGGTCGAACTCGCATGCATTGCTATCTCAAGCATGTTTGTCAATGTTAGTGATCAAAACTATAAGTCTTGATTTCCAGTCTATTATAGCTAAGGTCTCGGACTAGGATAGAAAGTGTAGTTGATCTCAAGAACTCCATGGCAATCATCATACAATACGAAGGACTTCTCAAGGAACTGATGGATCTTCATCGACTAAAAGGTATGTGGAGACTTGAACTTATATATCACTCAAAAGTCTATTTAGCTCCTATCTTGAGACAAAAGTCGTTTGGCTATATAGACTTAGATTATATACATTTGGTACTTCGATCCGAGTATACCTCGCCTATCTATTTCTCGAAATATGTGTTGATAAAGCTTTCGCTTTAGCCAAGTTCATCTTTACCTAGTGAAAAGGAATGTTAAGTTTCAATCACTTTGAAAATTGCTCTGACAAAAAATGGTTTGTGAATACAACTATATAACGTCCTCTGAGAATGTTTCAATGATTGAAATGAGAGTTCAGACTATATAACCATTGGAGGATATAAGCATTGTTGTGGAAACACATATATGTATAAGTCCTTATTGATTGAACTAAAGTTTGCGAACTTAGTTCATTAAGTGAAACCGGAGAAGTCCGCGAACTGGCGAAGTTCTCAAACCCGAGAATTTTTGCTGGAGTTTGTGAACTCCATCCCGGAACTTAAGTCCACGAACCCAATCCGCGAACTTGAGTAGGTTATGTATAAAAACGATGTTTGTGAACTTATCTTGATAAACTAAGGAATGTTATTGCAAACCGTGGCTATATAGTTCATGAACCGATTCAAGTGAATCAAATCGTTTTTGCTTCAATTGTGTCTTGTATAGTACATGATATTTCCTTGCAATTGAACAACTCTCTAACTAGTTCATTTGAGTCATTTGAACTAGTTATGGTGAAGAAGAATATGGTTGATATGAAAGTTATCATATGGATAACCATTTGGTTAACTATTGTTGAACCAACTAATGTACACGTTTGGGTACGGTTACACAAGCCTACAAACATGCATTTCATGTGTGTATAACAAGCTATGTTTTCGATATAACAGTTAATAAATATTAGCTTGAATCTAACCAGGTTTTCATCTAACGGTGAATATTGAATGCTTTGTTACCAAGCTAACATTGATTGCAAACCCTGATTTGAAAGACTATATAAGGGAGAACTCTAGAAACTGGGAAACCTAATACCCACACATTATGTGTGATACTAGTTGTGCTAATCTTGAGTCGATTCTCCTTTAACCTTTGGTTTCTTCTTCTAAACCAGGTTAACGACTTAAAGACTTCATTGGGATTGTGAAGCCATATCGATACTACTTTCTTGTAGTTGTGTGATCTGATCTTGCTGTTTCTATTGTACGAGTACAATTGTAATAATTAGCTTGATATTTCTATCTCCGATAGGCAAGATAAAAAGTAGTCACAAACATCTTCGTCCCATCGTTTGTGATTCCAAAATATCTTTTTTCGCTGCGTCGATTAAGATTATTGTGAGGTGATTCATAATACTGAGTTATTCTTCGGAAATATAAGTTTGGTTTATCAATTGGTTCCTGTTCACCTTGATTTATCAAAAGACGGAACAAAACTCGTAGGTATATTCGTGGGAGACGGATTTATCTATTACCGTAGATTTTTCTGTGTGAAACAGATTTTTTTATTAAAGTCTTCGACTTTGGGACGTAGCAACCCTTAGTTGTGGGTGAGATCAGCTAAGGGAATCAAGTATGTAGTATCCTGCTGGGATCAGAGACGTAGGAGCATAACTGTACCTTGGATAAGTGTGAGATTGGTTGGGGTTCAACTACAATCCAGACCGAAGTTAGTTTGGAGTAGGCTAGTGTCTGTTGCAGCTTAATGAAATATATGTTCAATCTGGACTAGGTCACGTGGTTTTTCTGTATTTGAAGAAGTTTCCTCCAGTAGAAGGTTGTGTCAAGAAAGGTTTACATAACTTGCAATCTCCTCATATGGCTATGAAGTTAAAACAGGTGACAATTATTGCTTTTCCTCCACGAACCTGTACTTTCTGTGGGAAAAGAAATCACTATGCTATCCATTCTTTTGCCAGACGGAAACAAATTTCAAAACTTCATAATTTGCTTCTCTTCATTATCAATGGAACAAATAGTCAGTCGACTACTACAGTGAATTACATGCCCACAAAAAATCAAAAATCTTATAAAAATGATCTCTATTATAGAAATCATCATAGGGATCAAGTGCATTCTGGCATAAATTCTTGTGTTGCTAATGAAAGAATTCCATGTATTTATAAGACTATTTCTGGTAAATCTAAGTCTAGAAAATGGATTCCTATATATTCTGATTCTCTTGAACTAATTGCAAGAGGTCATAGATTTAGTCATCATAGAAAGCCTTCTGATAGACATACTTGTAGGACCAGAATATCGCTACATCTATTTTCTGCGAGATTAACAACACTTCACAGTGAGCATCACATCAAGATTTTATATCAACATTTCACGAGTGTCACAAAAGCCTTCAAAAGAGAGACGTAATACCTGACGATTGAAGAAAACTTGAGAAAAACATGTTAGTTCTGCGATGGCTACAAAACTTGCGAGATTTAACATTGTAACTATCGCGGTACAATCGCAGAATCAACCCGGAATAAGAGGAAAACTTAGATGTCATCCACTATGTAACTACCCTATAAATATAGACTCAATGTATCCAGAAAAGGATGATGTATTTTTGAAAGTTAAGAAAGTCTTGAGGAGAGAGAAATTTCAAGAGAATAGTTGTAATCTTGAATTCTTCCATTTCTGTAAACATTTCTGAAACCAAAATAATAAAGTGTCGTTTTTCATCTTCAATTATGAGTTGATTATAGCAAAATCTTAACAAGGGTGTAGTGTGGGAAATCCTGCAACTACATTTTGGCGCCCGAAACAGGGAGAATCAAGTTAAGAAATCTCTAATTACAATTTGAAGATTTGAAGAAATTATTAGAGTTGAAGAAATGGCTAGAAGAAGAAGAAATATATCAGAACCACCAACAACTGTGAGGAGGAGTAAAAGACTTGCAGGAGAAGAAACAAATGAATTAGGAGATTCTTCAAGGATAAGAACAAGAAGAAATAGAACAAGGATTGAAGGAGAAGATCAAATCCCAAAACCTAATCAACAAACATCGATCCAAAATAGAAATGTGGATTATGATAGAGTGAGTGTGCATACTTGGAGATCAGACTCGATGGAAGATGTAGAAGAACAACAATTAAGATACGGAAGATGAGAAGAAAAAAATCAAGGAATGGTTGAAGGATTAATTCATGGAGGAGATGAAAATGAAACAACAAATGATCCAAGACAAAGAATACAAGAGGAAATAATATTAGAGGCGGAAGAGCGTGCAAATTTAACAAGACAAAATCACAAGTTGAGAATGGAGAATTTGAGATTACAAAATAGAAGATCAATAAATACTGTTAGATCGAATTCAAGATCAGTAAGGGAAGAATTAAGGCCAAATTCCCCAGTAAGAAATGCTAGAGGAAATATCCAAGAAGAAATGCAAAATCTAAATGAAGAGCAACGTCATAGAGAAGAAGAGGTAGTAGAAGATCGCCATGATCCGCATGGCAAAAATTTGGATAATAGACTTAACAACAGAAATCAAGAGGGAAGAGACAACCAAAATGATGAAAATAATACAGAAGAGGGTAGAAGGATATTACACGGGCGAGAGATCCAAAGAAATCGAAGAATAATTGAGGAAGAAATTGAGAGACATTATGCTGAACAAGCACGACTAGCTCGCGAGAGAGAAAGATTAAGGGCAGAGGTAGAAGAAAAAGAATTCCAAGAGGCAGTACGACAGAATAATCATGAAAATCGAGAAAGGAGACGTACACAAAATCGTTATAATAATAATATCCAGGAAGAGTATGATATAATACAAAGGAGAATAGAAAGACAGCGAAGAGAAATGATGAGAAATGAAGAAATTCGCAGAGAAGTACAACTGCGATTGCAAGAATAAGGTGAAGTAGAAGATCGCAGAAGAAGGAATGTGGGTGTAGATGAAGACACACAAAATCTCGCAAGACAAGAGATACATGAACGTCGGAGAAGGGAAGCTGCATTAAAAAGACCAATGGAACCAAATTTAACGGTGAATGAGCAAATTTTAAGAGAGTTAGCAGAGATGAGGGGAATAATAAATAACAGAAAAGAAGGAGGTAGAAGGCAACTTGATGAAGCTATTGAAGAATCTGCGAGAACTCCATTCACTCAAGAAGTACAGTTAATAGGAATACCTCCAAAGTGCAACTTACCAGCATTAACCAGCATTTTTGATGGAATTACCTGTGATGTACAACATGTTAAGGCTTATGTTAGGTGTATGCTGCAGTGGGAGAATCATGATGTTGTATTGTGTAAATATTTTGCATCCAGCTTAACTGGCGAGGCGCTAAAATGGTTTGAGGGATTTCCAAAAAATATTATAACTTCTTTTGATCATTTACAAGCTACATTTCTGGGAGCATATATAAGCAACAATTCATCGCGGCCAGGTATCGAAGATGTGTTTGGGTTAAAACAGAGGGTTGGAAAGAGTCTGAAACATTTAACAATAAGATGGAAGACAATGTGCAGTGAGATGGCAGGAAGAGTTGACGAGAGATATCTTATCTTGTCCTTTATCAATGCAATGTTCGCGACCAATCTACTGTACATACAAATTTTCAGAGTCAAGAATAAAATCACTATGACTGAACTACGAGAACTACAAGAAGAATACATTGCTTTGGAGGAGAAACAAAATGAGATGGAATCCTATCCCATCGCGAATACCAATTCAGTAGCAGCAAATGGGAGTTTACTTCCTAAAATGATTAACAATGTGGCGAGCATCTCGCAAGCACAACAAGAGAAAGTGGAGACTGATAACCAGCAGAAATTGGTAGCAATGGGCAGTCGAGATCAAAAAGAATATGAAAGGGAGAATAATTATTACAATCGCGGTGGGAATAATAAGATTCAAAGCTTGATCAGCCGCAAGAAACCTATGGTGGACAAAGGCAAAACAATTTCAGAGGCTAAGGAAATCAGAGGATAATATGGGAAGAAATTAAGATGCCACCCCTGAATGCCAGCATAGAAAATTTTTGGGAAGCTATCATTTTGATGGAAAATATACCCTCTCCATGGAATATTGGAAAAGAACCACATCCTAATAATCGTAGTCAAGAATTTTGTCCTTACCGTCACTTTCATGGTCACACAGTAAATGATTGCAGAAATGTAAAGAGAATAATTTTAAGGATGATTGACCAAGGAAAGCTAAACCACTTTTTAGTAGGACAACCACAATCTCAACGATTGCCTCCAGCACCAGAAATTTGCAGGGTAAATACTGTAAAAGGAGCAGAATCATTCGTAATAGAAGTTGGGGCTAAAGCAAAGAATTTGTTTTGTAATTCCATTGTACATTCACACAGAACAATAGAGGATTTCCATGATAATGTTCTAAGCAGAGTCTTCGCGAGAGACACAGATGGAAGAGAGATAATGAATATCGTGAGAGCCTCGCCATTAGAAGAATGGCAGAAACAAATTATATCTTTCACTGCACAAGAAGTACCAGAACCTGGTGAGCAGCATGATAATCCATTGGTAGTAAGATTAGAGATAAATCCAAAGAAAGTAGAAGAAGAAGATGGAGGAAATGATGATGACAATGAAGATTCTTGGGCTATCAATAGAGTTCTGATAGACACAGGCAGCTCAGTTGACATACTATTTTATCATACCTATAAGACCATGGGTGGAAGAGATGAAGATCTAATTCCATCAACATATAAAATCTATGGTTTTAATGGTACTGCCAATAAACCAAAAGGGGAAATTGAAATGCAGATTCCATTGAAAGGGATAACTTCCAAGATCTTGTTCTGTGTTGTTGGCATTGAATCACCTTACAATGCCCTGATTGGTCGACCTTGGCTACATGGGATATTAGGTGTAGCATCTACTTTCCACCAGTGTGTTAAATTTCCTCATCCTAATGGTGTTGGAGTTATTAAGGGGGATTGGGGAGAAAGCAATAAATGTTATGAGATTGATATAAAATCTTGCGAAGAAAGAGCTGAGAAGAAGAGCAATTGGAAGTACAACATCAATCAACGACAGAGAGCTGAAAGATTGATGATTGATTCAATAGAGCAGCGAGAGGAAGAAAATGGCGAGCATCTCGCAGATAAAGAAAAAACATCAATACGTTACAGAAGAGCAGAACCAAAAGATAGTAAGTAGAAAGGTAAAATGATAAAATTTAAAGAAGCCTATGCAGCATTTGTTTGAAGAAAATGCAATTGAAAAGAGTACTCTGTATGAAAGAATTACAAAATTTTACAAGAAAATCAACGAAATAAAATTTTATCAGTTACAATGCTCGTGAGAAACGCGAATAAAATTTGGCAGAGATTAATAGAATGGGACGAACCTTTATGGTGTGCACCCTAGTTCGCGAATACAATTTCGCAAGAGGCAAATGTAAGACCTAATAGTGCGTCATATAAGGGGGTATCTCTTGACATGACTCAGTGAAAAGGTTATACCGCTGCTGGAACCTGAGTTATGCAGATGTTGGGGTTAAAGAAAACCTATCCAGGAGAGGGATCTTGTATTTCCAATTATATAAGGTTATACCCTGATTGGACGACTAAGAACCTCTTCTAAGGAGTGCAGAGTATGACCAAGGCGCCGAGGTACACGATTGAGTCAAGGGTGCCCGGGGGCATTTAAAACTAACCCTGGCCATCTTTGGCAAGTCTTGGCTATGATGCACTCGGCCCGAAGAAAACCCCACTTAGGGTGCAGTCTTGTAACTATAAGCCATATAGGCATAAAGGATAAGAGGCTGCGAAAAACAACTGGTTGTTGGCAAATCTGGATGGGAGGAGCTAGTATTGTATGGACGATGTGCCCTCCTTGAAGGGGCAACCAGGGGGAATATAAGAGTGGCACCCTCCATTAGGGAGCTGATAAGTGTCTAAAGACGGCAATGTCATGGGGCTTTATGATCGCAAGAACATTTAGGCCTGTCATATTTTCGCGTGACGAAAGTTATACAAAGGAAACAATCCAAAAGAGAAAAAGTTAAGATGAGATCAATGGGTTTTTACATTTTACAAGTGTAAAGTCGTCCTGCGATTTCATCGCAAGACGACAATGTCATAAGAATTAATTCTTGCAAGAGAGTTTATACTTATCATATTGTCGCAGAGATGTTGAAAAAATATTGATAAGACAAGATCAATGGGTCAATACATGCAAATGTAAAGACGTCCTGTGATTTTGTCGCAGAAATAAAAGATGTGGCATAATAAGACCTTTAATTAGGGAGGCATAATAAGACCATAAGATTATTGCGATAAAGTTATGCAATTATTTCTAGCGATAACATCGCCGATAATGGGGCAAATTTAATTTGATTCACAACTAATATCTAATCTCTACTCAATTTTTTCATATTGCAGATGAATAATAGAGGCAAGTATGGGAATGCATAGAATGATGAAATTATTATTCATCCATCATATGATAAAATTGCATAGATAATACATTTATACAAATAATTAAAGGATAATAATTATGATTGATTGATTATGTTGCAGAAAAATAATTGTTTTCTGATTCATAACAGATAAAAACAAAAGAATTTTACACATCAAGTTGGAGAAGCTCGCAACGATGTTACGAGAAGCAAAAAATAAATGTACAAAATTTACAATGAAGAAACAGAGAAGAAACAAGACTAAGTAGATCCATCACCACCTTCATCAGAGCTCTTTTCTTTCTCTTCATTACCAGATTTATCTTCCCCATCATTATCATTATTATCTCTATCCACGTCAGATCTCTTTTCCTCGCCAGATAATTCTTCATCGTATTCGCTAGACTCCTCAGCTTCGCTATCAGAGATAACTAAATTTGGGAAATCAGCTGGAATTTCCTTTGCAAGATCGGGGTATATAGAATGAGGGATACCATGATCATTACAGACTAGTTTAACAGCGTCATTACGAACACGGAGAAGGGCATTGCTAAAATTTGAAGATGAGATTTTCAATTTTTCCTTCAATCTAGAATACTTTTCATTGCGAGAAGATATACTTCCGGCGAGTTGGTTTTTCTCTTCTTCTAACTCATCAAATCTTTTACGATAGTTCTTTTCAGATGCTGCGAGCAAATGACAACAAAATTAGTACATATAAGGATGATTCAATTAGGAAATAATTCAGGGAAATCATAAGAGTGATAACCTTCTCTTTCAGAAATTATGTCGTTAATTAAAGCCGCTTGATCAGCATGAAGACTAACATCTACACCTAAATTAGTTCTGGCGTTATCAAGAATCTTCGCAGCCCAAGCAAACTCATCATCGCTATTAATGAGGAGACGAGATCGAACTTGAGTTTCCCTCGCAAGAAGATCTTCATTCTCGCGGATAAGCTTATCTCTTTCCATTTGAATATTAAGAAGAGTTTTATGGAAGTTTGCTAGGGTCTTGGAGCCATTTTTAACGGCAAGATCTTTCTCGTCAATAAGATCGCTATTCCTTTTTCTTAATCTATCTACTTCTTTCTTCGAATCAAGATTAAATCGCTTATACTTGTTGGTCAAACCTAAATTGAATCTGTGTTCAATTTTTAAGAGATTAAATTTGGATTTAAGTTCATCTATGGAGAGGGATTCAATCTTATCATCTGAGAAATTACTTAAAGAATTATTAAGGCGAGCAAGAAGGGTATTATCATCTACAGGGTCAGGAAAAGATTGGAAGAGTGTAGCCTCATCAGTAAGACCATAAATATCTGCAAAAATGGTTGCTTGAATAAGCTGCGATAGGGTGAGAAGAATTAAAAGAGAAAAGAAATAAATCATACCATAGAGTTGTTGATTGGATTTATCAAGATCAGAGATTTTTTGCTTGTCAACTGAAGCTTCAGTCTCCAGCTGCTTATTTTTTATGCGAAGTTCAATAACTTCAGCTTCTAGTTTTTCTTTATCTTGACGAAGATTAGCAGTTTTCTTTTCATAAGTAATACGCCTATTGTCTAAATCAGAAGCAACATCAAAAGTGGCTCTTCCAACCTGCGATAGAACTATATAAATCAATGTCTGACAAAAATATCAATAGATACACAAAAATGATGAACAAGTGAAAACATACCAGGCTGCCAAGTGAATTTAAAATACTTGGAGTCAGCGATCTTGAAACCCCACGAAGGGTATCACTGTCAGCTAGTATGGGAGCATCGCAGACATTGGCGAGGGACTGGGATATTTCATTAGTAGCTTCATCTCCATATTCATTTGGGATACCAAACATATTCTTGCCAATTTTTTTGGATAAATGAGCCACCGAAGAATCAGAATCAGAAGAATTCTTTATAAAAGGAAGCTGTTATCATTAAAATCCTCGTTATTATTATCCTTGTCAAAATCAACACTTGGATTTTCTGGAGTGGGTTGAGGAGTTAAAAAAGAAGAAGGTCGGGTTTTCCTTTTCTTCAAAGGAGGATCGCCAAATTCTTCACCACGAGGAGCAGAAGGCTTCCCTTTGGGAGGAATAGCAGATTTATCCTGATCGCCAGATTCTTTACCGCGAGGGGCAGAAGACTTTCCTTTGGGAGGAACAATAGATTTATCCTTTGAAGGTTTCTCCTTAGTTCTCACGGGTTTTATTGGCTCTAGTTCTTCAATTTCCTGCGAGCACATATGAAGATAAGAAATAGGGGAAACAATATATTGTTAAAATTTATGAAGAGATATTTCTTACTTCATCCGTGAAAGATTTAAGATCTAAGAAAGTGCTGGGTTTCATAAAAGTTTGATAGCTGAGCTTCATTCTTTCAATCTGCGAAAGATCAAAATAGTTAGCGAGAATATAAAAATAGGAAGAAGACAGTAAATAATAATAATGCAAAAAGTTGAGAGGATATACTTCTTTAGATATTTCAGGCCAGTTGAAGACCCATGGCTCATACACTGAGAGATTCGCAGGTAATGGGAGAGAACCAGATATGTAAGGACTTTCAAGACATAACGGAAAGATAAACCACTTATCATCACTGGAGTGGCGAGGGCCTTGATTGGTAGGTGTATGCCAATCAATGTCTAACATAAGAGCCTCATCATCAGCGATCTTTTCTTTCTTCAAGCGGACACCCCAGCAAGTACTATCCCTCTTCATAGGAACTATCTTGTAATTTTTGAAGAAATTCTCCACAGTATAATCTGCAGAGACAATGGGAACATCCTTGAATTGAGGATTCTTTGGAGCTTCAGGATAGCGAGATCCTTTATCAGCACCGCGAGAAGCATATTCAAGCAGCAATCTGATACAATCTCCACCTAATTGATATATTGCTCGCGAGAACCTCTCGTCAGATATTATTTGATAGAATAATGGGAGTTTTGGGTCATAGAGAGGAAGGGGAGGACCATCTTCAAGTTGACCTAGCGATACTATGATTTTCTGAAGAGAGCATTGATGATCAGAAAATAGTTTGATAGAAAGTTCAGATTTAGGGCTTTGACCTGGAATTGTAGACAAGGTAAAACCTTTACTCTTGAGCTTTTCTCGCATCTCATTAAAAGCAGTCAAGTTTTTAGCACCAGCAACAACCATTTTTGAGTATGAGAATGAAAGAAAAGGTTGAAAAATAAGAAAGAAATCACAGCGATGACAAACGCGCAAATTACGGAAGAACAGTAAACTTGCAGAGAAGTTACGCAGAGAAAGAAGAAGAAAGTAAAAAAGAGGAAAAGAAAAGAATGAAAGGAGTATTTATAGAAGAAGAGGTTTCTCGAGAAGATGAACGCAATAAATGCTAAGAAAAGACATGAACGGTCAGATCGCAGCGGTTAGAGAGGACGTGTCATAAATTCATTAGAAGAGAGAATATGTGAAAACAGCTGGCGAAGGGTACAGAAACGTGTTAGAACAGGGAAATCTGAAAAGATAAATAGTTGCAACATTTTAAAAATTCTCATAATCTTCTCTTCTTTGCAGAAAATACATGAGAAGAGACAAGATGTAGGACCAGAATATCGCTACATCTATTTTCAGCGAGATTAACAATACTTCACAGCGAGAATCACCGCAAGATTTTATATCAACATTTCCCGAGTGTCACAAAAGCCTTCAAAAGAGAGACGTAATACCTGACGATTGAAGAAAACTTGAGAAAAGCATGTTAGTTCTGCGATGGTTACAAAACTTGCGAGATTCAACATTGTAACTATCGCGGTACAATCGCATAATCAACCCGAAATAACAGGAAAACTTAGCTGTCATCCACTATGTAACTACCCTATAAATATAGACTCAATGTATCCAGAAAAGGATGATGTATTTTTGAAAGTTAAGAAAGTCTTGAGGAGAGAGAAATTTCAAGAGAATAGTTGTAATCTTGAATTCTTCCATTTCTGTAAACATTTCTGAAACCAAAATAATAAAGTGTCGTTTTTCATCTTCAATTATGAGTTGATTATAGCAAAATCTTAACAAGGGTGTAGTGTGGGAAATCCTGCAACTACAATACTAAACAAGCGGTGTCTTACTTCTCTGGGATGATTGTTTGTCAAGGAAAGAAGGATAGACAAAAACAACGTTCATTTAATGAGCTAAAAGCTCATACTTGTGTAAATTAATCACAAGGTTGATATCTCACGTACAAAAAACCTAGTTGTGAGAGAATTGAATAGGTATGCTCTTGACAAAGTGACTCTAATTATCTAGCTAATTTCTTATCGTTCTTTGATGGATAGTTGATCAAACACTTTTACATGAGTATTTTTTATCCTTCCTTTTCTATTAGTTTTTATTTCTTGCTTGTAAACGTTTTTTAAAGAGGTAAAAGCATGGACTTTTTTCTCTCCGTGCAGAGCTTTGAGAACCCTCTTCTTACGGGTAGACGTACGGTTTTGGGGTCTCTCATAAACCTATCGTGTAAACCCTAAGTCTCTCGAATTTATTTATATACCTATCCTATTGAGTTGAACTATTTACTCTAGGTTTCATATTATCAATGGCTTTTTCTTCTTGCTCGTGGGATTTACCTAAAGATTTCGTTGATAATGCGGTATATTTTGTATTCGATAAAGAGAAGGGAACTTTTGTTGAAGTTGAAGGTTCTTTTCCTCGATCTCCTGATTCCTATTCGGATATAGAGGAGGTTGAAAAAATCTCGTCAAATGTAGTTCTCGACTTCAAGAACTTTGAGGAGGCAAAGCAACAACTTGTTGATACGATGAAGTGTATTGATGTGGTAAGAACTAAGTTGAAAAGGGTTAAGTCTGACCTTGTTCTCATGAAAACCCGTGTTAAAGAAATTCCCAATAAGGATATCTTCTCCAAAGTTGCAGAGGATGCTGTCGTTCATAAGCTCTAGGACCTCAAGACTCAAGAAGGTCCCGAACTGTCTATATGACTTTAGTTCGCATTGGCATTTAAGTGTTTTTCGGTTTAGTCTGTTTAGATTTAGTTTGCCTAGTAAATCTTCTATTTTTCTTGTTTTTGTTTTGAAGAATAACTAGAGTTTGGAATAGCCATTATTGTGATTACACATATATATGTCCAACATTTTCATCTTCATATTTTTAGGTTTATTGGTTTAAATTCTAAAATTGTTTGGAAGATGATTATTGCAGTATTAATCTTTATGGTTTCATATAGTGCAATATTTTTATGGGATATGTGTGTTTGCGTCCATGAACTTGATTGTCCCATACTTGTCA
This sequence comes from Papaver bracteatum, assembly GCA_023529315.1. Taxonomy (NCBI): domain Eukaryota; kingdom Viridiplantae; phylum Streptophyta; class Magnoliopsida; order Ranunculales; family Papaveraceae; genus Papaver; species Papaver bracteatum. The sequence continues at coordinate 4,105,663 of JAJJWX010001246.1, forward strand.
AAAGTAAAGTCGTTCATGAGTTGATATGCATATATTGATAAAAGAATGAATTGACTTTTGACAAATACAAAAGTTAATCCTATTATGTCAATTTTTGATGGAAGATAGGTTAAAATCTTTTATTTCAAGGATTATGTCTATTGTATGTCATTGTGCAAATGGTGATGGAAAATAGAATGAATCCTTGTGTATTTCGCAGTAATTGATCTTCCCTGGTCCATATTGTATGTATTACTATGAGGCTCCGTAATGTGTCTTATGTTGAGCACTAAACAACCAAGTTGATTGTTTTTATGATTAGCTTTGTTGTTGTTCCATAAAGTACTTTATGTCGAGCATATTGAACTAAATTAATCATCTTGTTTGGTTATTTAGTTATGACTCTGTAAGTTTTCTTATGTTTGAGTGTTTTTGACTGGGTTGATTATTTTCATGATTAACTTAGTCATTTCTCCATAGATTTTCTTATGTCGAGTATGACCGATTAAATTGATTACTTTTGTGATTAGTTTAGTTGTGTATTTCGATTAGATTAATTATGGGTTCTCTTGTGATTAATCTAATTGAATATTTTTAAGTCTCCATAAGTTTACTTGTGTTGAGCATATTCGGTTAAATTAATTATGAGTTCTCTTATGGTTAATTTAATTGAATACTTTTGGATTCAAATTGATATTATGGGGGAGAGTTCTTAATTGAACTTGTGCTTAATTGTCAAATCTTTGTGGGGAGTGCGGTTGTGGAATATTATAGGGGTTATCTTGTATTTTTATAGACTTCTTGATGAATGCATTTAGCTTCGGCTTTATGATTGCATCTAAATAAGATGATATATGCTTTCTTTTGGTCATGAAATATCTTGTTTGGAAATTTCATTAGGATCTCGTTCTTGTACCTTTGCCTATTTTATTAACAAAAAGGGGGAGAATTAATATGTAGTTCACACTACAAATACATATGGTTTTCGGATCATTATGTAAGGGGGAGTGGCTTCCATGTGAGATAGAGTATTGACTAAGGGGGAGTAACATATCACCATAGTATTGTTGTTAAAGTTGTGATACAATTGGACTTTGACGTTGTGTAATGATACTATGACATTGTATAACAATGATTGAGAACTCTTGTTTTCTCGTTGTTATAGCTACGGATTTTCAACAACGATGATGCTAAACTTAAAACCTTTGGGATCATTGGAGTACCTGGAAGTGACGAAGATTTCGAGTAATGTTGAAGATTAGACATGTGGAATAGGAGATACAAAGTTTATTTATATATTTTTTATATTCCATATGTATTGATAGTTTTGTCACTAAAATTGACAAAGGGGGAGATTGTTAGAGCAATGCTCGGTCGAACTCGCATGTGTTGCTATCTCAAGCATGTTTGTCAATGTTAGTGATCAAAACTATAAGTCTTGATTTCTAGTCTACTATAGCTAAGGTCTCAGACTAGGATAGAAAGTGTAGTTGAGCTTAAGAACTCCATGGCAATCATCATACAAGACGAAAGACTACTCAAGGAACTGGTGGATCTTCATCGACTAAAAGGTATGTGGAGACTTGAACTTATCTATCTCTCAAAAGTCTATTTATCTCCTATATTGAGACAAAAGTCATTTTGATGTATAGACTTAGATTATACACATTTGGTATTTCGAGCCGAGTATATCTCGCCTATCTATTTCTCGAAATATGTGTTGGTAAAGCTTTCGCTTTAGCCAAGTTCATCTTTACCTAGTGACGAAAGTCATGTTAAGTTTCAATCACTTTGAAAATTGCTCTGACGAAAATGGTTTGTGAATAACAACTATATAACGTCCTCTAAGAATGTTTCAATGATTGAAATGATAGTTTAGACTATATAAACATTGGAGGATATAAGCATTATTTTGGAAAAACATATATGTATAAGTATTTATTGCTTGAACCAAAGTTTGCGAACTTTGTTGATCAAGTGAAACTGGAGAAGTGCGTGAGTTAAGTCCGCGAACTGGAGAAGTTTTCAAACCCGAGAATTTTTGCTGGAGTTTGTGAACTCCATCCGGGAACTTAAGTCCGCGAACCCAGTCTATGAACTTGAGTAGGTTATGTCTAAAAACGATGTTTGTGAGCTTATCTATATAAACTAAGGAATGCTATTGCAAACCGTGGCTATATAGTTCATGAACCGATTCGAGTGAATCGAATCGTTTTTGATTCAATTGTGTCTTGTGTAGTACATGAGATTTCCTTGCAATTGAATAATTCTCTAACTAGTTCATTTAAGTCATTTGAACTAGTTATGGTGAAGAAGAATATGGTTGATATGAAAGTTATCATATGGCTAACCATTTGGTTAACTATTGTTGAACCAACTAATGTACAAGTTTGGGTACGGTTACACAAGCCTACAAACGTGCATTTCATGTGCATATAACAAGTTATGTTTTCGATCTGACGGTTGATAAATATTAGCTTGAATCTAATCAGGTTTTCATCTAGTGGTGAATATTGAATGCTTTGTTACCAAGCTAACATTGATTGCAAACCCTGATTTGAAAGACTATATAAGGGAGAACTCTAGCAACTGGGAGACCTAATCCCCACACATTCTGTGTGATACTAGTTGTGATAATCTAGAGTCGATTCTCCTTTAACCTTTGGTTTCTTCTTCTAAACTAGGTTAATGACTTAAAGACTTCATTGGGATTGTAAAGCCAGACCGATACTACGTTCTTGTAGTTGTGTGATCTGATCTTGATGTTTCTATCGTACGAGTAAAATTGTAATAATTGGATTGAGATTTCTATCTCCGATAGGCAAGATAAAAAGTAGTCACAAACACCTTCGTCTCATCGTTTGTGATTCCACAATATCTTTTTTCGCTGCGTCGATTAAGATTATTGTGAGGTGATTGATAATACTGAGATGTTCTTCGGGAATATAAGTCTGATTTATCAATTGGTTTCTCACTACACCATTTTTAGGGATTAGTAACTGAAACTTGTAACAGCTTATGATCTATTACGAATTCGTAATAGAAAACCGTTGTTTCAAAATAGTTATAACAGGCCGAAGCTGTTACAAAACTTGTCAGAATTCGTAACTGTCTTGTGGAAATTACGAATTGTAACAGGATAGGATTCCACACGTGCCATCTGTGTGCGTGGGTGGTCACACCTTCATAATTTTTCCACCCAAGCTATGTAGAAATGAGGATATTTCCTCCCTTGGTCACACATGAGATCATCCCCTTGGTCATATGACTCGGTCATTATTCAGCCCCTTCTATTTCCTATCGAACCCCTTCGTCTCTTTCCTCTTTCCATATCTCTGCAGAAGCGAAGTACTATGGTTTCAGTTTGAGGGAGCGAAATTTGGGTTTCAGTTTGAGGGTTTCAATCTGAAGCTTAAGATGTAAGTGTTTACAGCTTTCGATTTGTGTTTCGATCTGGGTTTCGATATGTTCATTTCGATTAGGGTTTCGTTAAGGTGTTGATGTGTTAATTAGATTTTTGATTTTATATGAGATTTTCGTTTAGGGTTTCGATTTCATCTGGAGGATTTCAATTTATGCTAGTAAAGAAGAATTCTAATGGAATGGTTTGTTTTGTTGGATAGGTATTGTAATGCTGGTGAAGGGTCCAAATAGAGAACGAAATTGATCAGTATTGGGAATCAATTCACGGAAAGGAGGTGGTGGTCTTCTTCTTCATCTGAAATTTTAGCAAACATGGAACAAAACAAGATAGAAGGAGGAGAAAGAATTGAAGAGGTTACCGAAATGTCTTTCTTTCTGTCCTGCGAATGAGCAAGATTGTGCTTAATATCGTCGAGATGGGCACTAGATCAGCAGCTGGACCAATCATATCATATGCAGGCAAACAAATACTAGCCATAGTACATGGATAGGTCCTCTTAGACTCTGTCAGTAAGTAAAACACTTGCACACATATTCAGAAAATGCAATATTGTTAACGTTCAAAAAATCATTCAAGTATTTTTCTTGAATACATGCAAGGTTATGGATGCCGCTGAAGTTTCCGAAAAACAAGCTCTTTCTGCTTCATATGAAACTGCAACCAAAATGGTTTAGCTATAGTCGAGGATGCTCAAAAGAAGCTAAACAGGTAATTAAGTGATTTTACTGGTGATGTTTGCATTTTTACTTGTTTGTGCATTTTCTTTGCATGGTGCAAATTGGTTTAATGTACATCATGCATGTCTTCACTTACCCGTTGTTTATATGTTTCTTTTGACACTTGCTGGCACTTACAGAAGAAATGCTCTTGTCTGATCAAGGAAAGAAGCTGAGGAGAACAAAGATAACATATCCTCTCTCATGGTATGCTTTGTTACAAAATATGTTCATGATTTAATACACAGAATTTGTATTCCCTTAAGACATAGGAATGAACTTATAATGATTTAAGTGAGAATGAAAGTTTCTATATATTCCCTTAACCAAAAAAAAATTGCTACTTACAAAATTTCAGTTCCTTTTTGATATGAATTGATAGAATTTGATATGAATTGATTTGGAAAATTACTGTTGAATGTGGATGATGAATGGAGTAAAAGGTGTATGCATGATATTTAGAATTCCGGCCAGATTCCGGCAGCAAATGAACTGCCAGTCATATTGACCTGGTCAAAATTAGTCAGTATTGACTAGTTTTGACCGTGTCAATGTTGACTAGCAGTGATTTTTTTGCTGTTACAAAAACATTTGTAACGGCGAGGAACTGTTTCAACCTAACCGTAGTAACGGCCCTTTCCTGTTACAACTCTCTGTTACAAATAATTCGTAACATCTTGAGGATGTTACGAAATTCCACGTAGTAACAGCCTCTGTTTGTTATAACTGCTGTTACAACCAAAAATTCGTAACAGCTAGAGGGCCGTTACAAAAATTTGTCACGCCATGTTTTGAAACAGAACCTGCCTGTTACAACCCTGTTTTGTAACATGTAAAATATGTTTTTAATCGGCCAAAATGGTGTAGTGCCTGTTCACATTGATTTATCAAAAGACGGAAAAAAAACTCGTAGGTATATTCGTGGGAGACAGATTTATCTATTACCGTAGACTTTTCTGTGTGATACAGATTTGTTTATTAAAGTCTTCGACTTTGGGTCGTAGCAACTCTTAGTTGTGGGTGAGATCAGCTAAGGGAATCAAGTACGTAGTATCGTGTTGGGATCGGATACGTATGAGCATAACTGTACCTTGGATCCACTACACCATTTTAACGATATAGCAACATACAATAGCTGTTGCTAAACGGGGTCGCAACGGGACTTCGCTGTTGCTAAACACGGTGTCGCAATTTTTAGCAACGGCATAAGCTTCGTTGCGAATCTTGGTCAGCAACGGACATTCGCAACGGCCGTTGCCGTTGCGAAATTTTTTATTAGCAACAATAACCTGCTGTTGCTAATATGTTGCTAATTACAGGAATACCACTACCCGGAACCAGATACTGTTGGTTCTGGTTCTACTGTATTGGTTCTGGTTCTATTTTAGCAACAAAGCCCTGATGTTGCTAATCTTTTGCAACCTCAAAAAAAAAGGTCAAGTCCCATTCTGCTGACCTAGTCAAAATTCATTACCCCAAATTTCCCCCCTGCAATTACCCAGTTCCCCATATTCAACATCCAAATAGATATACAAACTACAATGGCAATACAAAATAGATACAAATGTAGTTGACAATCATCACCAGATAATTTTATTATAAAATAAAGGATTCTTCGGTTGATACAAATGTACACAAGTAACTTATGTATGTTGTGACTGACATGAAATATTCTATCTATGTTGATGTTCATAAATGGATGGGTAACCTAGTTTGTGTCAACTGACAGAGGCATTGAAAAACAGGGAAAGAAAGACTAATAAATGAGGAAGATTGAACTCCACCAGAAGTATCACGAGACTCCACTTGCTTAACCAATTTCCTCTGCAAATCATAGGTAGATTAACAGCACCAACTCAATCTATCTATCTCTTTTCTGTAAAAACCCAAAACACAAGAAGAAGAATAAGTGGGAGAGGGGGAGAAGATGATAAAAAAGAAACCCCAAGTTTTGGTTTTACCTAAAAAAGAGATAGAGTACAGTAAAAGTAAGACTGCTCAAAATGAATAAGCAACAAAACTACTGAGTTTTAGCATAAAAAATTCTAACATATATTGGTTAAGGAAAGGAAAAATTAGCAATTACCTACAAAATTCTTGAGGAATTAAGTAAAACCAGCTGCTCTTGGAACTGAAAACCCCCTCCTCTTTAGACTCTCAAGATCCAAAGAATGCTAGACGAACATAAATTACAGTTGAATATTACCTGTTCACCAACATTTAAACTCTCAAGATCCAAAGAATGATCATATTCTGTTAGAGGAAGATGTGACGACCGGAAGTTTCCCAACTCCATGTTGATAACCTACCATTACACAGAAGGTCAGTGACTATATCATATCCTATTTAACTTATTTTTATGGATTTCTTAAAACCCATAAAAATAAGTTACAAAAGAAAGGATAATTAAACCGTTATCACCGTCGTCACTCGGTGATTGGTCTTCTTATCCCCTCTTGTTTTATGTTCTTCCACGCTTCCACGGCCGCCATAAAAGTAATAGAACCTCCAGGACAGAACTCCCCCCCTTTCTCTTTCTTCTCTAGCTGATTCTATATCACGGTGGTGTGAAAAAGTTCAATTAAGACCTAGCATTCTATTAGGCCCAGTCCAAGCCCATGCATTAGTAACTCCAGCTTCTCGGTTCGAACTCTTTCACAGTCCGTCCACAACACTGACTGCACATCTCTCCATCTTATTTCGGCGCACAACGCACAAAATTTTGACTTCTCATCCTCCAACATCAAAACCATCTATTGAACACAGCCACTAATCTTCTGCCCCTACAAATATCTACAATAGCTCCAACTCCATTTGCAAAAGGGCTGCTGCCATTATGGAAACTTCCGTTGATTCATTTGCAGCATCACAACAAACCCAAATTTCAGTTCATGCCAATATGGAACCCTACTGCTACCGTTGTGATTGATTCTTGCATGCAGTCACTTGGATCAAACAGGACCATGAATCCAACACTATTCGTCTCAAGTCACTAGCTAACTCCGATCACATCATTAAGCTTCCAAACTGCACCACAGTAGGCTCCAAAGTCTCCAAGTCCATCTAGCCGATGCTTTCCTGCCTCCGGCTACATCATCTCCTCCTTTTCTGTTCATCTCCTTTGACGCTCAAAGCAATCTCATCATCCCCGTTATGAGAAAACCACCACTACCTTACCGTTTCAGCACTGCTTCCCATATCGATCAACAACAAACCAGCAAAACGATTGTTTCTTTTATAACCTCCTGCAAATTCCGTGCATCACCAAGCCAACTCCAGGACCTTTAGAATCTCGTCACCCACTGGTTGTATAAGATCATCACCAGCAACACCAGTTTTTAGAATAAAGAGAACCACCTGGATGAGCTGTCGCTACAGTGAACATCTTAAGTAACATCAACCCATCTCCATTAATATCGAAGCCCAGTCCCTCTTATTAATCCACCTGGCTACGGCAACAACTTTTGCCAAAAATCCGACCACTTCCATTTTCCATCACCGCCTGCGAAGCCATCTAAGACAACCCATAACTCCTTCTCGAATCCAGCTAACATATACACCTCCATATCTCCTGATACATAGCCATGAATCAATGGCAGTAACTATGTCAGTAATATCAGTCCTTCCAACTGGTTTATGCTCAAACCACTTCACCCACAGGCCGCCAACAAGTTGGAAGAACACCAAGTTTTTCAGGAAATTACAACTGCGAACACTCAATGTCCCAACGAACTCAACCTTTCATATAGAATTCTTCCAAATCCAGCGTCACCGGAAACCTAAACAAGAAATATTGTAAAGAGTTAATAAATTATACATATGCAATTTATGTAAGGAGCAATATCTGTGGTAAATTTCACAAAGATTGATGTAGATTACGTTTCTTCAAATAATAACTGAAGCCAAGCAGTGTTCAAATATTTACCTTGCTTGTAACCATTGCTGGTAGCTGACACTCGTCACCAATTAGAATAGCATGCCGTATGCCTTTAAGTTGCAAGGGTATTGCTGATTCACACTCTCTTAACTGAGCAGCTTCATCAATAACCAACAAGTTCAGCGGATCCATTTCTACTCTATGCAAAGTATACGATCTAGACGCTATGCATAAGATGAGCGAGGCAGATTGAAAGCAAAACTTCCATACCATAAAGTCCAGCATTTTCCATCACCGTTATGAATAGCATCAACTAAGGCAATGTAGTTCCAGTTCTTAATCACATCTCCTGCAGTTCTGCCACCACCACTTGAATTACAGCTGCAATACAACTTCCATTTGCAGCAATCAACAACACCAGTTCAGACCCAAACACCAAGGGATAAAAAACTAAAACAAAAAAACTTACAGCAGCAATTAATGGGATATCTGATTGACCTGGTGACCCATGAGAAACATCCATTCCCAATATCATAGTTGAAGTTTCACTAATAAGGGGAATGCGAGGTATTTGTTCAACATCTAGCAAAAAATTCTTACCCCCAAGCTACTAAACATAGAGAAACAAGATGGACATGAAAATAAGAGACTAACCCCTAAAAAACGGAGGAAGGGAAAAAAAAAGTAGCAGAGTACAAGGTTTACCTTCATATTGATTTTCAAAAGGACATTAGTAAGGTACTGAGCAGTTACTTTCATTGGGCAGATACATTTTGTGACAATACCTGCTTCAGAAAAGTAAAACATATTCAAATTTTAAAGATCATTAAAAGAAGAAATTGAATGTTGAATAATTATGTTTAGGCACCAAAATGATCAGTGTGAGATTGATTAGTCTTCACCCAAATGATCTCTTCAACACGCTTATATCCCCACAGTTCTAATTAAGCTGATTGAAGAAATCCACATTTTAAAGAAAAAATTAGCAAGATAATATTAATAAACATGAGTGATGCAAGTTCTTACTTATGTAACTACACATTGTAAGACAGGAAGTAGAAGCAATCAAGCAATCAGTATCAGAACACAAATTAGATACAAGTTCTGAACTGGAGATTTTACAAATTGTTGTAGCACTAACAACCAACCTCGTACGTAAGAGGGTCATTTGGTAAGTACACTTTAAAACCTCAGAACTATACTCTTAACACATCTTAATGAATGAGAACTTCTTAGCAGGACTAGCTCATTTCACTTCTCCATCAAGCACCCCTCTGTCAACCTATCATTTGAGTATGTATCTACTCTCTCTTCTTTTCAGAGTGTATTTCATATCATAAATCTATACAACACTACAATTTTACCTTTCAGAACCCAAAGGGAAAAGCAGAAAAAGCATCACTAGTGTCGTTTCACTAGTAAGTTCATTACTTTTTTTCCTTTTTAAATGTCAACCCTTTATTAAGATATCACAACCACAAGGTGTTACAATACTTTTTTTTTTTTAATAAAAATATATCAGATAAACTTTGTTTTGCAACTAATGAGATGACAAAGAACATACCACTCGCGTCCGAGCTCCATGGCACGTCCAGTGATAGTTCCATAAGGAAACTCCATATGAATGTCCCAGGGTGGATCTGCCATGATTACTCCAAACAGACCAAGAATATCCATTCTAAAATTACGTATATCACAGTTAATCCATTGTGATGCACCAAGTTCAGCATCTGAACAATATTCTGGACGTAGGGGCCTTATACTTTTAGTGTGTTGTGCTGACCCCATCATCATGTCTGGCACATCTTGACTTGAATCGAGCTCATAATGAACATACTTGCATGTCTGTCAATTCAAACATGATTGAAGAGAATTTCAAAGTAAGTACAAACGAAAAACTCCAGCCTAATCATGTTATGAATAATATCATTAACAACTAATTCAAAAACAAAATTACCTTCATGTGTCGACAAGTATCCAGATTAGAGCAGTCCCCTAAATTGATGTCAGTGTGTGGAGCAATTATGCGCCTAAAATGAACCTGGAATTTTGGAAGCTACTCGATTAGAATACTGATCGTGGATAAAACTCAAAAGTTAGGTGAAATGCTTTTTATTTACCTACTCATGCAATTCTTTTCTTTTCTGGTGAAATTTGTTTTATTATGAATCAATTAATGTCACTATGGTTGAAAAAAAGCATGTGGAATCATCACTATACACAAAACAAATGTATGAATATTGTAGAATAATCGTTGTGATGTTCATGAAAATTATCCATAGGCATTTGATTCCCTGTTACTTTTTCTCCGGTCAAAAGCCTAATTACATTTCTGGAGCAATACTCCCAGAAAACTAATGTGTATAATATGATGGAAATTAGGACCTTTTGGTACAACACCACAAAAATACAGAGTACAGCTATTCTTAAATAAATTCTTAAATAAGAATGAAGAGCAACCTTTTCACATGCAATATAAGAACCAGCTTGGCGTCGACAGTCTTCTTTGGTTAAAAGCCGTACAATACATCTTCACTTGAGAACCACCTTTGCTTTTGAACTGAAACAAGTTCACAACAATAGATAAAGACTTGCAGGAAACAGCTGACCATAATATGAAATGTAAACTCTTTCAAAAGGATAAAGAAAACTTTGACAAAACAAACGTCAACAGTATCTAAGAAACCACATTCCCACTTATGCAATGGATGAGGTTTCTTTAAATCTGAAATATTGTTTTTTTTAACTTTTATCGACAGTGAAGGAATGACAATACATTACTGATGACTGGTTCAAAATAATGACAAATTACATAGGGTAAAAGAAATTCAATAAAATCCAACAACTTCATGAATATTTGACCTTATGTGACTGAGCGGAATATCTTTCCTGAGACTAAGAGCAGCGGAGTAGCACTAGAGTCATCTAAGTGTCACAGAAATACATATTAAAGTACACTACGTACTAGTTCATAGAAATACATACGTTCTTAGTTCTTCCAAATTCAACTGTGACCAGTTCTTCTATGTCCCAACTATGATGAGCAAACTGTAATCATGTAACAACAACAAACCATTAAATCAGTTCATATTCTGAAACCCTAAAATAGAAATTAAACCCAAAACTGAAAATTGATCAAAACCCCAAAAACAACTTAACTTAAAACAATAAATTAAACTTATACCTTCTATGTTCTTCAGTTCTTCAGAGTTCTTTCTTCAAAGTAGTCCAGCTCTTCAACCTTGACAAACCATAAAATGGAAAAAATAAAATCGTGTTAGATTCACAAATAAAACCTTTTAAATCGAAAGAGAAAGAAGAAATCAAAAAACTAAAATCGGAAACAACAGATTCACGGATGAAACCCTAAAATCGAGAAACTAAAATTGGAAAACTAAAATCAAAATCTTTAAAATCGAAAAAAGATTCAGAGATGAACCCTAAAATCAGTAAACTAAAATGAAAAAAAAGAGAGCAGATTCACATATGAAACCTGAAATCAAATGCCCTAAAATCGTGAAACCCTAGAATCCATAAACTGAAATTGAAAAACTAATAATGATAAACACTTACCAGATCGAACACGAGCAACCAAACCTCTAAGATTAACACTTAAGATCGAGCTGTAACTGAATCTTCAAGGGGAGAAAATATCATGCGGGAGCAGAAAAGAAAAAAATAGAGGAAAAATGAAAATGGCTGTGAAAATTCTAAGTATAGGTAGATAAGGCTGAAGGGGTGGAAAAATAAAGCAGAAGACTGACCAAACTTTGACTTGGGCGGAAAAAAAGGGCAAAGTGTTTCCGACCACATGCGTGCTTCACATGCATGAACACCTCGTCGTTGCTATTCGCAACAGAAACTCTGTTGTCGCTAAATTAGCAACAGGCATACGTCGTTGCGAAAATATAGCAACGGAAATTAGCAACGGAAATTTCGCAACAGCACTAGCGCTGTTGCTACTCTGGGTTGCTATATCCTTAAAATGGTGTAGTGATCAGTGTGAGATTGGTTGGGGTTCAACTACAGTCCATATCGAAGTTAGTTTGGAGTAGGCTAGTGTCTGTAGCGGCTTAATACAGTTTATATTCAATCTGGACTAGGTCCCGGGGTTTCTCAGCATTTGCGGTTTCCTCGTTAACAAAATTCTGGTGTTTGTGTTATTTCTTTTCCGCATTATATTTGTTATATAATTTAAATAATACAGGTTGTGCGTTGTTCAATCAATTAGAATATCCGACCTTTTGGTTGTTGATTTAAATTGATTGACACTTGGATATTGGTCTTTGGTACCATCCAAGTTTATCTCTCTTGTATTTAATCGAGACTCGCAGTTTGCTTGAGTAAGATTTAAATCGAGATAGAGATATAAATTCTTTGATATACTTTTCTATTGATTGAGTCTAACTGTCTAGTTGATTCTCTAGAAAGTATATTGGAGTTTGTCCATACAGATTGCTAAGCGACATATTAGGTGTGGTTGTTAGACCCCCGCTTTTTCACTTGTATCAATACTTGCATATCGACATATGAAAGAGATAACTTTTGACATCATATGGGACAATAATAGTTCACGGACGCAAACACACATATCCCATAACATATTGCAATATATAAAACCATGAAGATTAATACTGCAAAAATAATCTTCTAAACAATTTTAGAGTTTAAATAAATAAATCTAAAAAACAAAGATGAAAATATTGGACATAGCTATGTGTAATCACAATAATGGCTATTCCAAACTCTAGTTATTCTTCCTAAAACACAAGAATAAAATTCTCATAAGAAGACTTCTGTTTGTGGGTGAAAACCATTTATGTTGATTTTGGTAATTTTAGGTGTGTGGGTGAGAAACGAGTCTAGACCCCTAAACAATGCACTGCACGGGATTACTTTTGATTTGAGAGATCAATTTATACAATCCTGGCCTAAACCAAGAAATGGTCGTTCCAGGCTTGCTTCGGTTACAAAGTGAAGGGGAAGGGTTGGTCTTAGGGAGGGAAGCGAAGAGAGTGTAGAGACCAGAATTGTTGATTCTGAAGGTGTTGTTGTTTACGACTTGTATCAGAAAGTAGAACTGGCTAGCAGAATGGAAGGCTACCAGGTGATTTCTAGATACTGTATTGTTGCCGACCCAAAACTTGTTGTTTGGTGAAAATAGGTTAATCCTATTTATACAAGTCATATTGAAACGTACCCTTGGTCTCGTAGGAAGTGAAATGATTGAGTGGTGGAAGAATAGAGTAACGTGTAACCTTCAGACATTATGCTTCCATAATGAAGGAAGTGAATTCGTGTACACCATCACTAATTGTCCCTCTTCATGACACTTTCTTGTAACGGGCACATTGCACGCCGCACGCTGTATATCTCCAGACTAATACCATGATGAGCATCCCCCAGTTTGTGACATGTTTGATGTCTCGAGTGTTTTCGTGGAAAACATGTAGCACTTTGCTACGTGTGGAAAGTCAAGTTAAGGGATTTACCGTAGGAAAATAGCATGTGATGCTATTAGGCTCATTTTGGATGGTCGCCTAAAACTTGCTACAGGACAGTTAGTTCGGTAGCGAACTCGGACGGCCGAGATTACATCTTGTGAGGAAGGGTAGCCGTCAATTATGGCTACCTTCTGTTGGCGCCCGATAATGGCGCAGTGGTGTTTTGATGTATGCCAGTGGAAATATGGCATGGATGGCATGGCTTGTGCATGCCAGTGGCACGGTGGTGCAAGTGGCGCATGGGGTAGCCATGGACACTAGATTTAGGCAGCTAGTCGCCGGAAACTTGCGACAAGCCTATCAGTTCGGTGGAGAACTTGGATGGCTGCGATTGCATCTCATGAGGAAGGATGGCCATTGATTATGGCCATATCTCGTTGTATAGCAAAGTGGCGTCTCGTTGATAATCACCTCCAAACTTAGAATTTTGGGTATCTCTAGATAGACTAGCTACAATTTGGAGGTGATTATCATTCTCTAGCTAGTCTATCTAGAGATACCCAAAATTCTAAGTTTGGAGGTGATTATCATTCTCCATGTTCCTTAACTTTAACTCTTATAGAGATCCCTCACTTAGTGATGTACATAAGGAAGTTCAGTTGTTAGAAACCCATCCTCTGGTTGATGTGGTTTACCCAGGCTATGATACCCATATTGACTTTGTTTTCCCACCAAATATGTGTCTTCCAAATGTGGGAACGTATGAATTTCAAATATGTCAGTTACTAAGTTTTCAAACTAAACCTAAGTACTTTAGGATATTAGAAACGATTTGGTACATTTCTTATGAAGATTTGATTTAAGAATGACCACCACTTTCATTTTGGTCAACTGTGTGAGTCAAATTTAATTGACTTAGAGGATCCTCAATTATTCATAGTGTGAATAGTGGTTGGGAGCATCCACCTTTTCAAGGTTATGGTTCATACCATGGTGAGCCCAATTACTATTAAAATGGACTGATAGGAAAATGAAATTAGCTAAATAAATAGTTTGTTAAAATAGTTATTATTGTGTGATTCTAAATTTTCCTAAACCGATAATGGTGTACTTTAGGATAGAGTTAACGATTTTGAAAGTCTTAGACAAAGAAGATGAACTCGTAGGAGCTTTTGAATATTGAGATGCATCACATGAGTATAACCTACAAGAAGCAATTGACCACCTAGAAACTTTCATTTTAGAGTCTAAGTTTGGAGGTGATTATCATTCTCCATGTTCCTTAACTTTAACTTTATAGAGATCCCTCACTTAGTGAGTACAAATTTATCCTCTCGGGTTGATTGGTTTACCTTATGATACCCATATTGACTTTGTTTTCCCACCAAATATGTGTCTTCCAAATGTGGGAACGTATGAATTTCAAATATGTCAGTTACTAAGTTTTCAAACTAAACCTAAGTACTTTAGGATATTAGAAACGACACATTTGCTTAAGAATGACCACCACTTTCATTTTGGTCAACTGTGTGAGTCAAATTTAATTGACTTAGAGGATCCTCAATTATTCAGGTTATTATTGTGTGATTCTAAATTTTTCCAGACCTTAGAACCTGATATTTCAGATCTTAATTATGAGGAGGTGCAGCCCATGAAAATATTTTATTTAGACCCCTTTATTGAACTTGAACCTGAACCACAGCTAGATGTAGTTGTCTTAAACAGGAAACTAGGCAAGGGTGTGCTATGTTTATTCTTGGTTTGTTGCAGTTTCCTTTTATCAGTGTTGACACTTTTTGATGCAAATGATCCACGGTTGTTTCGGTTATTGCTTTATGATATGAGGTAATTAATTCTTTCTTAGTCTGGCTAAAGACGTTAAACTTAACACTTCTTGGGAGGTAACCCAATATTCACGCAACACGGTAATATCTTTCCTTATCTCTTTTGCTTCAAATGGTAACAGTTTCTCATTGTTCATGCTTTTAATTTCATCTTTAGAACATTGAGGACAATGTTAGATTTAAGTTTGGGGGTATGAGAGAAACTTTTTAGTTGCATTAATAAACTCCAGAGCCTAGAAATTTAGGCCTATTAAGGATTGCACTAACCAAACTAAGTAGATGGTGGTTGTAGGAGTTGAGGAACCAATCTGATTAGATGGAAACATCTAAAGAGTCTATTCATAAAAGCACAGAGCTCAGGTGTTAGAAATAACATGGTAGTTTCGCCATATCTCGTTGAGTCCTTTTTACTTCTGTTTTTATTTTGTTTTCTTTTAAAATATGTTTCTCTAAGTGATTAGGTGGGGCTTACGAATCAATTTGTTACCACTGCTAGGGTGAAATAAAGTGATTGAGTTACTAAAAAAAAAGACCAGACCAATTAGACCAAACGGGATAATTCTCAAAAATAAGTAAAACTTAACACTTGGATTGCAATATGTGTGTGTTCTCCCTGTCTCCGTTTCCTAAACAAGCGTGGGACGCAGAATCCACATGAATTACCATGTAATCTACTGACGAGAAGCATGTTCTTGGATCCTCAAGATCTAATCATGTTGTTAAAAAAATTAATTGTTAATGTTCAGTGAATAAATTGACAGTTGGTTCCCTTGTATATCCCATACGAGTTGATCTAGAATTAGGATTATTGATCACTGGTTCCCTTGTATATGCCAGTTGTGTTGATATTAGTCAGACCAGTATCTCAGTACATTAGGATAGGTTCATTTTGGCAGTGGCCTTCAGACAGATATGAGAAACATTTTTCACCTAGTCAACATCAAAACCATCTATGTTTTTCTATATCCATTTCTTAATCTATCCATGTGATTTGTTGACTCCGGATATTGATGTCCATAGTGCGACTGTCTGAGTAGAGTTTTGTCAGTTATATATGAATTTTAGTATACTTGAGTGCAAACTCGTGTAAAACAATTGGAATTTCGCATCAGGGTACTTCCTCCTGTAGTCAAAAAGTATGCCAACCAAGGAGATTCCTTAGTGCATTCTAAGGCTCTGCGTAGATAGCTAGGGTTTGGAGTGTAAAGGTTTTGTGGGTATATCTCTTGTAAGCCCTCCCGAGACTATAACTCAGCCACTAGGGCCACCTAGGGGTTTAAAGGCTTATTGCATACGCTAAATGCAATCGACTATGCCTGCGACAGTGAGTTAGGATTCTATTTTCTATATTTGATTTGCTCGAGGACTAGCAAATAATAAGTTTGGGGGTATTTGATAGACACATTTTTGTGTTTGATTTAATCTCAATTGTATATATTGTTAGTGCTCGATTTTGTATTTATTATGGCTTTTTATGTCTTTGTAGGTGTTTTTGGAGAAATACACTTGTGCGGAGATATTAGCTCGAAAAGTGTTCGTGGGAGAAAAATTACTAAAGGTACCCCTTATTTGGATAAGGGGAACCTCAATCACTAAGGGGCACCCTCCAGGGCAACTACTATTGGCATACCGGAAAAAGATAGGGGGAGGTCATCTTCCCAAAATTCAAATTATGAAAAAGGCGGGAAAATTGTTGCAACACAGTTCATATTAGGGTTCAATTTTTGGGTCACTTGTGGGAAGATTCAATCGCTGGAATCAATTGCAGTAGGTTTGTTTTGGTTAAACACGGATGGTATGGTGATTAGATTCAATCAACTTGGGCTAAATCATTGAGTTCGACGAGAAACAGGGGAGAATACTTTCTCAACTACGGAAGTTTCTGGGCTCGATTTTAGCGAGTATTATTTGTCAAAGTTTTTCGTTGAGAGGGCTCAGTACAGCAAAAATAGGGTTGGTAACCATTTCGTCAATGTAAAAAAGAAGAATATTGCCACGGCCTTTCTATAAAACAGAGAAGAGAGATACTCGGGATTGGTGGTGACTCTTCTGGCAATGATTTGGGAAATATTTTCGTGAGTTTTCGTCGGAATTTCTTCACGGGAAAGAGTTAGTTTGGGTCTGTTAAGTTCAAACAGGGTTTGTATGTGGGTTGTAATCGAAGAAAATCAAGTTTCTCTATTTATCTCACATAAACAGAGAAGGAGAAAGCTTCGGGAGTTTGGGTGAGATTCTATTGGAGTTTTTCATGGATTTGGATTCGGATTCTATGTTTACAGTGATACAGGGAAGGTAATGAAGTTGGAGTCGATAAAAAAAAAAAGTTCACCGGACTTCCATTAAAAGAGGGAAGTAAGTTAATATCGGATTCTGTTTAGTATATTTTTGGAAGTGACGTGCAAATAAACGAGTGTGAATTTGTGCACACTCCTTAACGAGTGTGCACGTAACATTTTAATCTCAACCGTTGATTCCATTTAGGGAGTTATGTAACGAGGGTCGTGATTCTAAACATGGAGGGTAATGGGGCCATCAGTTAAATAATCAACCAATCATAAGACTATGTGAAATATACACTCGTTAGAGGAGTGTGAACAAATTTGGACTCCAAATAAACTGAGCAAAATATCTTATGAAGATTTGATGCTATCCTTAAGAAGGTTTCTAGCTCATATTACGCGTAAAGAAGGAAACAGGAAGAATAAAAATGTGTCATAACTTGCACGATAGGGAAAGAATATTTTCGGGATTTTAATCGAGTGATATGGACTGTTGTGTATAAATATGAGGTGTTAAGAGTTTCACGGGGGTCAGTCAAGTGTTTAGGGAGCCAACAGAGGGCTCTGGTATGAAGAAATCACGCTACACAGAGTTATAGCAGCATGAGGAAGATGATAAAGCTGAAAAACATTTGACGATCAAAGTCAGTCGCGCAGAAGTGTAGTGTATCTACAGCAACATAAACTGTCGTTTCCGGGCAGTCTTATTTATTCTGTATATTTTGTAACAGCCAACCTGCAACGCTTATAAACTATGCAGTTGATCTGTTTTATTGATTTTCTTTGTATTTTCATCTTTAATACACCTTTGAGCAATGAATTCATATTTTGAGCGTGTTTGCACCATGAAGAGCTAAACCCCATCACTGGGACGACAAAGGAAGCCTTATTTCACAATGGTTTGGTAACTATATATGATTTTTTATGACTTTTTGCACTTGATTCAATTGAGTTATGATTTTTACTAATTATTTGTGATTTCGTTTGATGGCGTATGCTTAGACTTAGAGATTTTGATGTGCCATGCTTGTGATTTACAATTAATGTTTTACAAAATCTACTTTTGGCAAAGAAATAAAGTCCATAAAAGAGCTATATTTGTTAAGAATCAATATATGCATCACTCGATTTTGATTAATGGTGGAATCCAAAGTCTCAGTACCTCTCGATATTTGTGACAAAACTTGTGTATATATTTTCTTTATTTTTAGTGTTTTCAATTTTTAAGTCTTAAATCAAACCTCAACGAGTCCGAGTGAACGACAACCTTACTTACCACTTTAAAATGGGTAAATTTATTAAATGCCCCTATTATAGAGGACCAACACAAATACCCTTATACAACAATATAAATACCCCTATCATTTAAATACCTTATCCATTAAAATATAGATTACCTTAATACCCTCACTTAAAATATTATTTTTCATTTATAAATCTTATCCATTAAAAAATAGATTTTTCTATTATTTCATTTCACCACCACTAACAGCTCCGCCGCCGCCACCACCACCACCACTGTTGTTTCCGCCACCACCACCACACTGTTGTTGCCGCCGCCACCATTAATATTAGGCGTCAACAACTGAAAATATTTGTTGACCCAAAAAATCAAAAGTTCAAAAATATTTGTCAAATTTGGTTGTTGATACCATTTTTCTATTGTTGATACACAAACTTTGGTTGTTGATACCATTATTCTATTGTTGATACACAAAACTTGGTTGTTGACTCCCTAAACTAAGGTCGATTTCTATTGTTGATACACAAACATTTTTTGTTGACTCCTAACACTAAGATCAATTTCTATTTTTGATACACAAATATTGGTTGTTGATTCCATTTTTATATTGTTGATACAGATACACTGGTTGTTGACTCCCTAAACTAAGGTCAATTTCTATTGCTGATACACAAATATTGGTTGTTGATACCACTTTTCTATTGTTGATACACAAACCTTGGTTGTTGATACCATTATTCTATTGTTGATACACAACTTGGTTGTTGACTCCCTAAACTAAGGTCGATTTCTATTGTTGATACACAAACATTTGTTGTTGACTCCTAACACTAAGATCAAATTCTATTGTTGATACACAAATATTGGTTGTTGATACCATTTTTCTATTGTTGATACACAAACCTTGGTTGTTGACTCCCTAAACTAAGGTCGATTTCTATTGTTGATACACAAATATTTGTTGTTGACTCCTAACACTAAGATCAATTTCTATTGTTGATACACAAATATTAGTTGTTGATACCATTTTTCTATTGTTGATACACAAACCTTGGTTGTTGACTCCCTAAACTAAGGTCGATTTCTATTGTTGATACACAAACATTTGTTGTTGACTCCCTAAACCAAGGTCAATTCTATTGTTGATACACAAATATTGGTTGTTGACTACCATTTTTATTGTTGATACATAAACATTGGTTGAAGTGGCCCGATCATATGAAGAAGGCATAAACATTGGTATAACATGAAAATTTCTAAATATGGACCAAAATGAGTTGAGAATATGAAGACAGACATAATTAATGGTCCCACTAGGCTAATTTTCAAAAGCTCACCCAGAAACCAAAATGGGAAGACATAATAGGCTCCAACATCATATGAAGAATGCATTACAATTTAAAAATATAAATATGCAGAAGGATATGGTGAGCACTAAAACAATGCTGGAAAGAACCTCCCTGTCAGCATTTGCACTAATGGGCATATGGATCTTAGTTAGCAGCACTAAGTCAAAATGAGTGAAAAGTATGCATACCTTCTTGGGAACTATGAAAGGCATGAGAAGACCATAACTATCTTTAGCTGTCAATCCAAAAGCCTTCTGTGGGAATTCTTCCTCTGGTAGTTTGGACATTTCTTTTCGTTCTTCTTTCCTACAATTCTCTACTTATAGTACTGTGAGCTAGAAATACCAATGGTCCAGTCTAGTAATATTTTAACTTCAAAAACAAGATTAACAATGTCAAATCCATTGCTGAAATAAATTTTTGCATTCCAATCTTCAATGTACAGAACTAGTTACACAACAATAAGAAGAGAGAATTGCCATCATGGCTGAAGTTTAGTTGAACTAAAGAAAGCACCAGTTCACCAACAAACAGTCTAGATCCAATTCAACACTACTCAAATCCAAGTATTCACTCCTTAAAAAAGCAGAGAAGAGTAGTAATTGCAAAACTCATGATGCACTGAAATTATTGGCCAAGAAAATATACTACAAAACAAGACATTCAGGACAAAGTCTCTTCTAACAAAACACATTACTACTCCTAGGAACACAAAATAAACTGAGAATTGCCACTAAAATCAGCAGCACAGATGTACCTACATGACCAACAAAATACAAGTGCTAAACAAAAGAGCTCACCCATAAGAGTCTGTCTGCTATGAAGAGCTTTCTACCAAAATACATTATCCAACTATGCTAATCAGTTTGTCGAACAGAACGATCACAATTTTTCAGCAATTATCTTCAACTTCCTCCATTGGCACCATGTTGCATAAATCTCCCTTACTCAGCCTAGACTTAAGACTAGCCATTTCCCAGTTAAAAAGAAAATGATGACGTTCTACCTCTTGTTTTTCACTCTTTAACTTGGAAATTCTACATTGAACTTTCTCCAATTACACCATTTCATCCCTAATTTCACCATCCAAATTCTTGATTTTGTCTTCATAGCTCTCATTGTTTTTAGAAATTGTTTTCACTCTCACTAACAATTCAAATCTCTTTTTCCATTTCATCACATCATAAACCATTTCTTCCAAATCAGACAACTCCCCTCTGATAGTATCCTCTTGTTTGTTAGATAGAATCAGACCACCACCTAGATTCTGCAACTTTTGAGTCAAATTGACAAAAATCATCTCAATTTCTGATTTCATCTTTTTTCTAATACTGGGGCAGTATTTTGCTAAGGGACTAAAATGGGGTTTTTGTTGTAATGTTGTATATATGTGCTTCCGAAGTTTCTTGTATCCCGGAGACCTAACATTAGACGAAAATTTAAGAAAAAAATCAAATCTGAATCCCATTAATTAGTATGAAGAAATAGATTTGATATCTTCCACCATTATCATGAAGTCCGATGGAGAAAAAATGGATAAAGACGGTGTTGGTGGATTTGATGGCGGAAGAAGTGGATGTTGGAATATTTTCAACCGCGCTACGAAGGGGGGTCCTGGGGGGCGTAGCCAGAAAATTCTTGGATATGCAATTGTTTGGACAGTTGGAAAACGTTTCCAGAAAATTCTAAATTCAACAGACAGTGTCTGTTGATGAAGAGACGCATCTCTTTAGAAGAGAAACCTGTTGGTGAAAAGACATGTCTTTTCCCAACAGATGCAAAAACCCGCATCTCCCAAACCCATTTCGATATTATATCTTGAAAACCCTTTCTCTTGTTTTTCTCTCTTCTTCTAAAGCATCATCGAACTTTCTTTTCATGTGTTCTTGATTGGGTCAAGGGTGCAAACCTTGAATCCAATTTTCGGTTGTAGGGCTTTCTTTGTATCCTGAAGAAAGTATTTCACATACATTGCAATTGCCAACTCGTTGGAAGGGTAGAAATATTTGTCTAAAAGAAATCACCAGAGCCTTGAAAGCTTTTGAGTACAACCACAATCTGTTTTTTGTGTTTCATCTCCATTGCAGCCCGGTAAGTTTTTTCCAACAGTGGAGAGATAAAATTAACAAGATCTGAAATCAAAAGAAACGACGAATTTTGTTTAAAATTTTAATTTTTATAATTGAAATTGATCTAAAAATCAATGATTTGGGAAGTGGTGGCGGTGGTTATGGGAGCGATAAAGATGGTGGCGGTGGTGAGAGAAATGGTGGAGGATGTGGTGGTGGCGATGGAGATGGTGGTTGTAGTTGCTGAAGTTCTCGTTGATTCATCGATCTACATAGATTGTTTAGGAGGTGGTAGTGATAGAACTGGTGGTGGTGGTGGATTTGGGGGAAGTATAAGAGGCGATGAGAACTGGTGGCGGGATAAGTGGAGGTGGCGCTGGAGTTGAGGCAGAGACGATGAAGATGAAAAGTTCATCTGGAAATGAAAATAGTTTTTCTATAAAAACCTAATCAATATAAGGGTAAATTTGTAATGTTGCATAATCTTTAATGGACCCCTGATGGGCTTTGGATGGAGAGGGGTATTTTTATTGTCTCATAAGGGTATTTTTGAATCCCTTGAAAATGAGGGTCATTTATATAATTCCACCTTTAAAATCACATCAGCGCGTTTGGCTTGCCAGTTAGTATGGTGGCACGACATGGTGCGTTTGGCCTTTAATGTATGGTGGAAAGTTTAAAGAGACTTGATTGGTCAAGAAAAGGGGTCAGCCAAAAATAAAGTGCGGCCACACCTCTAGTGCTCGTGGCGCATTTAAAGTGACCTGATTGGTCGGTAGGAAGGAGAGGGCCGGCCAAGCATGGGAGTGGATACACTTCTGGTGTGAGTGTGGCGGCTTTAGAACAACCTGATTGGTCAATGGGAAATGGGGCCGGCAAGTATGGGCCCAGTCACAACTTATGTGTGTGTAGCAAGTTTAAAGCTATCTGATTGGTCGAGGGAAATATGGCCGGTTTAGGATGGGGCGTGGTCAATGGAAAGTGGTGCCATCTGGCCTAAGGCATGTCCATGCCTCCCTTTGCTGCTGCGGCTCCCTATTTTTTGATTCTGGGCAAGGTTGTGCCCCTACTAATCCATGGTGGATTAATTTCCTAGTTTGTCTAGGCTTACTTTCGACAAGCAAGGTGTGAAATATTGCGCAAGGCGCAAAAGTAATTGATTGAATCCTGTGTGTTGACACAGAGTTCTTTTAAGTTCATTGCCAGAGAGCAGCATGCTTTCTGATTGAATACCTTTTGCAAAGACCTTATCCTTGATATTTGGAAATTTGTGTTACTCTGCTGCGAGCGAACAAAAATTGTCATGCAATATCAACATTAAGGGTTCAGTCGGGGAACATAGCATAGAAAACATTCAAAGAAACTTATATTAAGCGAATATAGGCAAGGCGCCGAAATTTACAGAACATATGGGATGGTTGCTACATGCGCCAGTCTAGATAAATTTTATGTAAATATATTGAATGGCTCAATAAATATGCCAGTGGAGAGGTTAAAACCCGTGGCTTCGTTTCCTTACAGAGTGGCATCACATCAGATGTAAGGTTTTACAATTTTAACCCTAAGCTAAAAACCACCATCAACAACTTTCTAGAAAATAACATCAGTTTTCTTTGATTATTTCATACCTTTGAAAAGGTCCATCAAAATAGGAGTCACTGATATCCTTGATTTTCTTGACCGTAGAGACACCATGTTCATGAGTTAGAACATTCTTTTTTCGGTCAACGATGCGAGCAAGATACCTGGTTTTGACGCAATCAAGGATGACTTTCTTCTGGTTTCTGATCAAGATGTTTTGATTATCAAGGATTCTTGCATGTCAATCAACGAGTTGATTTATCTGCAATTGAAGGTTAGCAAGCTCATTCTTAACTTCATTCTGAACTCGAATTAAATCCTTGACAGATTCTCCTATCCAAGAGATAAACTCTTTTCTTTCAAGCATCTTTTTCAGAAGCAGATCTTGAACAGAATCACATCCTTTAGAGTCTTCTTCCATCTCAATTTTCACTTCTTTTTGATATTCAACAGGGATTTCCATAAACAACCTTTTCAGGGAATATGATAAACACATACAAATAATATATATATATATATATATATATATATATGTTATCAACTAAGGGAAAAACACCCTTGAAAGAAGCCCTGAAAGATTTGAACGTTCATGGACCCGGAGAAGATACCAGAAGATCAAGAAGGACTTAAGATAAAATACATATTGTTTCATAAAATGTCTCTTTCAAGCAAGGCTCAATATCTGACAAGATAGAGCAGAAGAGTTACATTAGATACAGAGAGAATAACTGGAAAAAAAAAACTCATCCTGTAAAACAGTCATCAAACCTACAGAATGGATGGTAAACCACAGAAGACTTGAGCATCTCTCTTGCCAACATCCTTGCACCTCTCAAGTTAGACATAAGGATGAGAGTACCTATAGTTAGGTAGCAGGATGAGATGTTATCTCATCATAGGTGTTGAGAGACGATTTAGGGATGCCATCCGACAATATGATTTTTGTATTTCTTACCTCTCTTTTACTGTTTTCAAATCCATAGATTTAGGGATGCCATCTGAAAATAGGTGTTGAGAGACGATTTAGGGATGCCATCCGACAATGTATCCATTGTGAAAAACTGCAACATCAACTTTCGCAACAGAGCAAAACTGTTGCGACCCCACTTTGCAACTGCCAGCTACCGTTGCTAATCACTAAATTTGGTGTAGTGGGAGTTCACAGAACAAAATCGTTTTACGTACCGGTTTGGAAATTCTACCAAGTTCAGGAACACGGAACTCTTTTACTTTGCATACCGGTTTGGATACTCACCCCGGTTTCGTAACCACAGTTCAGGAATGGCTTGCATACGAATATGCATACCGATCTGGTTCACGAGTTAAACAGATTTTCATATGATGTGCATATAAATATGCCTATCACTAATCTGTAATTCGATATGTGTAGCTACTCTGCTACGTGTACGAGTACATGTAATACAGGTTCAGACATATAACATTTTTCCCAGTTTATAAGACTGATACCACTGTCTTGTATCCGCATTTATAGTAGTTCTATATTTTTCTCTAAATCGATTCGAAATATTCCCGAATAACATCAATGACACATATCACTGTTCCAAGCTATTTTCGAATGATGAAACTTGAATCATGATTTTGATTCCGAAATTCATCAAGCATGAACCAATGTTTATTAAGCTTAATCATTATATTTCAAGAAATTATCAAGATAAACTTGACTTGAAATTCTTGTCTATATGTACTAGTCTAATTAGTTATGAGACATCGTCTCTGGTGACAGAAAAGTGAATAAAACTTGAGATATATGTGGTTCATTCTTCACTTACCTTTTGTTGATGAAGTTCTCCAAAATCTTCGGTTGATCTTCTCCTTCAAACGGTAGAACGCAATGATGACTGTCTCGATCCTATGTTTCTTATCTACATTTTTATCCTAGTCCGATACTTAACTAATTGTATAATATAAATCAAGATATAGTTTTGGCAACTAAATTTCACAACAAGATTGAGATAGCAACACTTGTGAGTTCGACCGAGCAATGCTCTAATAAAATGTTCTCAACTAAATTTCAGGATTGGAACTTTTGAAATACCACTATGAAAAATTATTAAAACAACGCTTTGTACCCTATGCTAGTTTTCAGCACGGGCATAGCCGTTATTCATCCCTGATACGAAGGTAAAATGGTTAGATATGGGTACACATTGAAAATGACTTCAGTAAAGCTAATAAAAAAAGATATGATATTTTGACGAAAGCATACTTGAAAGTAAGTTTTTTTATTTTTTTGTAGTAATGCTCAAACATGGTTTCAATATAATGGTAGATAACAGAAGTGTTAGAGCGCTTCTCGGTCGAACTCGCAAGTTTTGTTATCTCAAACTTGTCGTCCATGTTAATTGTACAAAACTATATCTTGATATATGGTCTACTAAAGTCAAATCTCGGACTAGAAACAGTCAAACAAAGAAGTTATGAGTGATTTATTAAAGCAAAAACTCATTATGTGTTGCAGCTCGTGAATAAGAAACAGTCCATGAACTTTTTGTAACGGTTCACGGACTTAAGCGCAAAAACGTGACTAGTTGTTTTTTTAGTCAACTTTTTGATGTTTCCTTTTCTATGCAAGATGAGTATTCTTCCACACACAATTGATTACCATACTAAAGTTTGTGTGATGTTTTAAACTCATTCCTAAGTTAAATTGTAATTTATTTACAAAAATATAATTTATGCTAAGTAATTAGTTATTTAATTATTTATGCAAGAGTTGTAACTTAGAAAATACTCTCAATATAAAGAGAGTCTTGAGAAATAACTCACAAACTTGCTTAGGAATAAAGCAACCATTCACTATAAATAAAAGGATTCATGTAAGATACACAATTCATCCCTTGGAAAATTTATGTGTGCTTCATAAGGTTGTTTTCCACTACTTCTGTTCTTCGTGAACAATAGTAAGACAATAAGATTTGTTTGGGGATCACAAAGCACGAGTTGGTAATAATCTTCTCTGGTAGTTACACAACTTGTAATCTAGGTTATTTTAATAATTTTTGTTTATTCTAAGGTCATTCTCATCTGATATAAGGTCATTCAAGGA
This sequence comes from Papaver bracteatum, assembly GCA_023529315.1. Lineage (NCBI taxonomy): Eukaryota > Viridiplantae > Streptophyta > Magnoliopsida > Ranunculales > Papaveraceae > Papaver > Papaver bracteatum. Next base: position 4,132,535 of record JAJJWX010001246.1, read on the forward strand.
TTATTGATCATAAACCCTAGATTTGATAGATTTAAATCTAAGATCTTATACCGACACTAGTTGGCCGAAATCTGGATTAAAAATAAAACTTCATATAAGGTTTCTCATAAATTCCTTAAGAAGTGTAGATGGTGGATTTTCGACAAAGGCTAAAATCGTAAACCAATAATTATACGAACCTCTGATCCAGCAGTCATACATGAGTATTGAGACACGGATCTCTCATCGAATCCTCTGAATGAGAATACCTTATCTCAGAGTACATGTAGATATGTAGTCTCACGGCCAGACAACAGGATATCTCATGAATACTGAACATTTCAGTAATTATTTCTATATAGTATCACAAGATGGACGGCTCCTAGATAGCTTGCTCTGCTAGTATAGAGCGATAACGTCTTCAGGATACACACAACGAGTTTACCCTGACTATATAAAGGATATGAAGCTCTAGCAAGCTCATATCGGAATAATTAATGCTCCTAGACAGCTTGCTCTGCTAGTATAGAGCCATATGTTAATTATTCCTAAATTCTTGGATTCATCCACAGAATTTCCGAAAATATTCAAATATTTTCGCAGATATTTCATTACTGCAAACCATGGTTCTTCCCATCAGATATCCATGGGTTAGTAATAAATATTCAACACACGGGCGTCTGAGCTACATCTGAGTAAGCCCTGTCTCAAAAGGTGCAAGTGTATTCAACGATGATGCATTAAAAACCACCGCACGAATGAGAATTTCAAAATATGATGAAATGATGTACCTATGCAAATTAGGGAAAAAATAATAAATAATCAAAATATTGACCAAGGCGCTGGGAGCATGGGCCCATTGACTGGCCGACCGTGCCATGGCCAATCCCACACCAGTTTTATATTTTATTACATTTTTTATTATTTTCCTTGATCTAATGAAAATTCTTTCATTTGAACAAATATCCTTCGTTTTGAGGAAACTCCCCAATTCTGTGGTGCTTCCTTCGCACAGAGAAAATAATATAAAATTAGGGAAAATATTATGGGTCTGTGATCATTGGCCAACCGACCATTCCTTGATCTCAGCCGGCCCCATGCCTTATTATTCCTCATTATTTTATTATTATTTCCCTAGTTTCATGAAAATTCCTTCATCTCATGGTATTTTTCAAAAAATACATGAAAAATAATATAAAATTAGGGAAACCCGTGGGATCAGGCCCTAGCCGGCCGGCCATGCCCCAGGCGGTCCCACATGTCCCTTTATTTTATTATTATTATTTTTAGGATTTCCTTCATCCCGTGAAACTCCTTGATTTCATGATATTTCTCTCAAATTAGGAAAACTCCTTCAAATCATGGAAAAATATATAAAAAATATAAAAAATTAGGGAAACTCGTGGGACCGGGCCCAAGACGTCCGTCCATGCCCTATCCGATCCCACACGCCCATGTTTTATTATTTTAATATTATTTGCTTCCTTGATCCCATGGAAACTCATTCACTTCAAGGAAAACTCCTTAATTTCAACAAATTCCTTTATTTCATGATATTTTCAAAACACCATGGAACCGTGGTCACTGGCCGGCCGGCCATGCCTTGGCCTCGGCGGTCCCATGATTCATAAATCCTTTATTTCATAATTATTTTCCTTCATGCCATGAAGTTAATTTTGTCATATTTTCTCAAATGGTCGCTCAAACGCGCACCAGAAAATATCAAAATTCTTAGGACTGAGACACGGACATCTCAGCGAGAAGGAATGTTACCTTGACCGACCAGGGTTGGATTTTTGGCTTCCAATGAGACGGTCCCACATATTTTCATGATTTGACCTAATTTGCGCAATTGCACGTATTGGGTCAAAAAGCTCTTCGAATAATTTCAGAATTTGACGGAGTGATCGTCATTCGATCACGTGACCACCTAGGGCCAGTTTCATGACCCCTTGGTCGGTCCCTTACCTCTTCATAATTAATTAGGTTTCATCACCTAAGGCTCAGACGAGCATTTTTCGAATAAATGATTAAACCAGCATTTGATCATTCTTTCATCAACAAATCACTAACTCTTCAAGAGACCTTGGTATTTGCTCACACGAGCATATGGGAATTTCATGGTTGACCCACGGTCCCATGAAGCTAGTTCTCCTTCATTCCATGGTTAATTTTCAAATAAACCATCAATTGATCAAATTAGGGTTTCTGGGTCCAAGGATCATAATTCCAGATTAAAACACTAATAACTTTACGACGATCTCATGATCAGTAATCTTATTAATTATGCTCGGTTCAACTACCACTATTTTAATTAAATATTTGATTTTGGTCACGCTGCCAATAATTCATCAGACGAGCGACACTTGATCAGACGAGCAATATTTGCTCAAATCAAGGAATATTGATTCAACTATTAATATTCAACAATTCATCTAATGAGCAACACTTTCTCACCTCAACGTGAGAATCACATCATTGTCTCAGCAGACATGTTCAGTTCATGAGTTTCGGAACATTTTACAAAATCATGTTCAACTCAATACATGGACTCATCGTCCCATTAAATCACGAAGTAAACAATTGACTAATTAACCACGAGACGTCAATCGTGTCATTTGGGGGGATATCAACTAGGGTTTTGGTCTGGCGGTCTATAGCATGTGTGGTCAAACACACGATGGAATGTGAACAAGTTGTGAAATCAGTTGAAGGAGTTAACAAAGTAGTGGATGTAAAATCAACCAAGTCTCCGCACAATGAATAACTGGTTTCAAACACGATTTCCATTTCCCTACTCTTTGATTCCATCAATTGTCACACTTCATGGGATTATGGTGCCTACAATTCCAACAATATAAATAAGTCTCTGAATCATGATTGAAACAACAACAAAAAACAAGAATCTCACGTCTCACTGACAATACGAGATCAACAACTCATCAATTGAGCAATTACTCTCAACTGAGCAATTTCAATCATTCAGAACTTATCATATTCAGAATTCACAACACACCTACAATCTTTGATTAACATTGATTCCACACATTTCTTAGCTTCCCTCCTACAGATCAACCCATCCTCTCTTGTGACCGAATTTACTCTGGAACGACCATTGTCTTGGTTTAGGCCGGGGTACTATAGATTGATCTCTCTAATTCAAAATACCCCCTTTGCAGCGGTGTATCTGTGTGAGGTTGAACATTTCTCTCGGTTCAAGGAGTCTCCTCCGCACGGTCGTCTCCTCAATTCCGTAAAAAACAGCAAATCGTTTTTCCCTATCTACAAGAAGTTTTAACAAGATATCTCTAGATTTATTCTAATTATTCTTGTTTTAGAATTATTAGGTATCTCTACAAGTGTTGAAGAGTACAATCTACAAGTTTGTTTTGATATCTACTTTTACCTTGTAGTTATTCAAAACAAACACAAGATTTCCGAAAGCTTGATTCATATTTAAAGGAAAATCAAACCGGTATTTTGTGAAAGCAAAATATCAAAAAGTCTTCACTGAGGTTGAAGCAACTCTTAGGTTGTAAAGGGCGTCAGATAAGGGAGCCAAGTGCTAAAATCTTGCGAGGTTTAAGAGACGTAAGAAGCACGACTAAAAATAAATTGATTGGAGGATTAATTCTGTCACAACTACATTTCAGTCTTGTTAGATCATAACTCGATTGAACTCACCAAGCGTTGGTTTGTCAAGTTTGGTTGTCATATTTTAGTATCAAAACTCATCTAGAGTCGCTAGATTAAATACTAGAGTCAAATTATTTTAGGTTAGACTAAAAAGTCTAGGAATGTTGAGACATACAAGTATTAATCCGAAGAACTGAAGAATGTGAAGTAACGAACTACAACGACGACATCATCTTTCCACTTGAGGTTAGTAATACTGACTTGAACTTGTTTCATTCCTAACGTATCTTTCAAGTCGTGCTATATTGAAAACATAACTACAAAGTTGTGAATGATTATACTCTAGTAGACATAGTGTTAAGGAATTACAATATGAAGTATAACGCTTATCTTTTGAACTTCGTATATAAGATATCGACATAATCGTATGAATTCTATTGTGATTATGTATATGGGTATGAGTGAGGATTTCGTCCTAGGAAACAATTTTTTACATTCATTTAAAGGAAGTACATTCATGAACTTGTTTTATGAATCGAAAGGGAAATCGCTAGGCTTATTGGTATTGTTATTCATTGCATATCTTTGGATTACCAATATGTGTGAGTTAGTATAACTGATCGTAACTTGTTATGTATCTTGGTAAACTAGTCACAATGCCTGACTTATGTATTGGTATGACTTTTATTAGTGTAAACCATCCTAAGTAATCACCTAAGATGGTATGATCGATAGTTGTAATTGGTGTGACCGATTCTAGTAATTGGTGTAACCGATCCTAGTAATTGGTGTGACTGATCACAAAAGAGTAGTAATCTATCCGTGTAATTGGTGAAACCGGTCCTGGTAATTGGTGTAACCGATCCTGGTAATACCATGATCCCGGTAATCACAAGTAATACCATGAGAATATTATAACCGGTCCTGGTAATTGATGTGACCAATTTGGTAACTGATATAACCGGTCCCAGTAACCATATTAAGGTAAAACCGATCCTTGTGTTTGGTAGAACCATAAACCCATGATTAGTGTGTTGATTTGATCAATCACATAGTTCTTGGAAATCAGATGAACCAGTTCTAAAATTGTTTGGAAGTGGGGTATAATCGTCTCCAAGATTGTATATATGAAAGAGGATTTACAAAGAATTAAGATGTCAACATAGTTTGAACATGTTCAGTAACTCTTATCTTTTATTGGTCAAAGATATTCCATAATAACTAAAGGAGATCCGGACAGAAATAAATTGAGAATCGTTTAATTAAGGCTGTTAATTTTTATATGCTTTTAATTAGCAGCAATTAAAATGCATATCTATGGAAAATAAAAATTGGTAATATGTATTTACTAATTGGAGATTTTCTAGTAGGATTTCGGTTATTTTTGGACAGAGCATTTCTAGGAATTATGAAAACGGATTTGGAAATATATTGCATATCTTAAGAATATTTCGGTTTTGGAAATTCCTTGATGTCCAAACTTCATTGGTCTATAAATACCCAAGTCTGCATTTCATGTAAACTATCCTAAAAGCCAGCAAAACTACATTTTTGTGTTGTTACTGGTGGAGCCGTCTATTCGGAGAGGAAAGTACCCTAATTAGGCGAAATCTTTTACGACCGCTCGTTTAAAGTCTTATGTAGGATCAAGAAGATCTACGAGTACCGTTGGTGGGAAACTAGATAATTGCAGTATTATTAGTTTTCGATTTGATTTGATTGACTAACGGTTGTTGAACTTTGATTACACCTAGAGAATCTTCTCTTCTGATATAAGATTCACTCAAAATAGATCGAAGAGTCTACGGGATCTTTAGAACTTTCCGAACCTATTATCAAGTAATCACACTTTGATTGTTGTATTGTCTCGATCTCGTATCCATAGATGATCATACAAAGTGTGAATACCGATTCGTTGTATTGTCTCGACTCAGTCCATAGACAATCACTTTCGGTAAGAGGACTTATAGGTGGAAAAGTTTTAGATTGAGGTATATTTGGGTACTCTCATATTTTCATGTGTCTTGTATACATAATATGAGATCTAAGCAATTGAAAAACTCTCAAACTAGTTCATTTGAGCCACTTGAACTAGTTATGGTAAAGATGAATAAGGTTGATATGAACGTGATCGAAAAAGCAGGGGTCTAACAACCTCACCCAATATTTCTCTTAGCAATCTGTACGGACTAACTCCAATATACTTTTAAGAGAATCAACTAGACAGTCAGACTCAATCTTAATAAAAAGTATATCAAAGAGTTATATCTCAATTTCTCGATTCAATCCCAACTCAAATAAATAGAAATCTGCGAGTCTGATTGAATACAAGAGAAATAAACTTAAACGGTACCAAAGACCAATGTTCAAAGGATCAATCAATTTCAATCAACAACCAAAGGTTGGATTTACCAATTGATCGATTCAATGCATAATCTGTGATATTTCAATTATATAACAAAATATAATGCGGAAAAGAAATAACACAGACACCAGAAGTTTTATTAACGAGGAAACCGCAAATGTAGAAAAACCTCGGGACCTAGTCCAGATTGAACACCACACTTTATTAAGCCGCTACAGACACTAGCCTACTACAAACTAACTTCGGTCTGGACTGTAGTTGAACCCCAATCAATCTCACACTCATTCAAGGTACAGTTACGCTCCTTACATATCTGATCCCAGCAGTATACTATGCACTTGATTCCCTTAGCTGATCTCACCCACAACTAAGATTTGCTACGACCCAAAGTCGAAGACTTTAATAAACAAATCTGTATCACACAGAAAAGTCTATAGTAATAGATAAATCTGTCTCCCACAGAAATACCTACGAGTTTTTTTCTGTCATTTGATAAATCAAGGTGAACATGAACCAATCGATAACCCGGACTTATATTCCCGAAGAACAGCCTAGAATTATCAATCACCTCATAATAATCTTAATCGACTAGCGAAACAAGATATTGATGAATCACAAACGATGAGACGAAGATGTTTGTGACTATTTTTATATGTTGCCTGTTGGAGAAATTAATCTCAAGCCAATCTTACGATTGTACTCAAATACGATAGAAACAACAAGATCAGATCATGCAACTACAGAGAAAATAGTTGGGTCTGGCTTCACAATCCCAATGAAGTCTTCAAGTTGTTAATGATGGTTATTTTCAATGATGTTGTAGTAAAAGGTTCTTTAAGACTTGTGAAAGCAGGTTTTTTTAGACTTCATTTTTAAAGAAAAAAAAAACAAACTCAAAATAAAGTTTTGTAAAAATTATGGAGAGGCTGGGGATAGGATTCCACCATTGGTCGATATTAGTGATTTAATAAAACAATAATTACGCAACTCAACATTCAAATTAATTCTAATAGTATTGCCTAGACTTGTAGATTTTCAAAAGAATAGATGTTAATCCAAGCATAGAATATCAAAACCCTAAAGCAAGCATATTCTATCAAGAGAAAATACACCTAACTAATCAAAATCATATAATCAATTTTTAGTTCAATGCAAAATAATTAATTAAAAACAGAAATGTATCACTTTTACCGAAATGATGGCTTCCTCCATCGCCCCAAGGATTAGGTTTAGCTCATCTTGGTGGAAACACGCTCAAAAATTGATTTCATTGCACAAATGGTGTTCACAAATGATTAAATGGAGAAAACAATGATTAAACCGGGTTTGTAACACTTGTATTTGTTACAAATTCGGTTGTTACAAAGAACGATACATATAAACTGTTGCGGCTACGATATCGATACGACCCTACAACCTCTGTCGTTCTCACTGTTGCATAAACGACTGTCTGTAGGGGTCAATGTTCTTCGTGTTCTTCAGCTCATGCAACAACAGAAAGATATTTTGTAACTTCCCTCTCCGGCTCTGTTGAGGCTCCGTAACTCTCCCAAACTCTCCGTCCCTCTTAGTGAAACCCCTAGAGTCTATTTATACTCAACAGGGCGAAGAAAATCCTCGCCATTACTTAAAATAATCTTCATAACTCGGCTGTAAGGAAATATATTATAAGAATATTTTCTTCCCCTAATATATCTCCTGATGCTATTTTCTCGTGTTCAAACACTCCAAACATGCTCAGTCAACATCCAAGAAGTGGTTACACATGCTGTAGGCATACACAAACTTCTGTTACCAGCTCAAATGACTCGGGAAGAATAACCGAAACCCGTGTTGCTCTGTTTACTTCAATCTTAATGTTCATACAATTTCGATCAATTCCAACAACCCTACCACGTATGTTAACCGTAATCAAGTCTCCCCCAACAATCTGAGCCATTGAGTCTTTCTAGAATGCCCTCAAATCTCGAACGAAAATTATGCAGGTGAGAAACAAAATTTTCCGCCATTTTTTTCTTGTTTGAACTTTGAAGATGGATGCTCCCTATCCAGAGAGGGGGTGTGAATAGTAGTTGGCGCCCTGGGGGTGCCCTTATCCAACATGAGGGTGCCTTTAGTAATTTTCTCTGGGGGTCCAAATAGCACTTTTTGAGCAACTTGTTTCATACAAGTGTATTCCTCCAAAAACACCTACACAAACATAAAAACACCATAATAAGTACAGAATCAAGCACTAACAATAGAGACACTGAGGACAATTCAGACACAAAAATGTGTCTATCAAATACCCCCAAACTTATTATTTGCTAGTCCTCGAGAAAATCTAATATAGAAAATAAAAATCTAACTCTCTAGGTGGCCCCAGTGACCGAGTTAATCTCGGGAGGGTTTACCAGAGGTGTACCCACAAAACCTTGACTTCTAATTGGTCACCAGTATCCAAAGAGCTATGAGGACATACATATTATCAACCTATCGCCAAGTAACCAGAATGCTAGAGAAATTAAAGGTGCCAGCTCTAAAGCTTACTGAATAAAAGGGGAGACACATCCGCAACACTGCTAGATAAAGAGATATCCGCTACACAGCTAGATAAACATTGTAAGATGCGTCCGCTGATTTACAGCTGGATAAGATTAGGAGAGTGAAAAAGATGAGAGGGACATCTGCTACACAGCTGGACAAATTACGTGTGATGAGTTAAACCAGTGCTAGAAATATCTTGTGCCAGATTGAAAGCGGACTAACAAAGCAACCAAATGTATCTTTCTTCGACTCTCTCATCGTTCTCAGTAGAAACAACGTCTTCTTCGGCTTCAACTGTTGATGATAAATTCTTGAACCTCTTAGAACCTTGACAATTAACTCTTCTGTCCGATTTCTCACTTGACATAAAAATTTCTACTTACCTATGTCCTTATTGAACAAAAAACTAATTATAGAAAAGAACGTAACGATGATATTTTTTTTTTTCTGCTCAAAAATTACAAGACAAAAATTTACATGGCCATGAGAGAAGGACTTAAAAAAAAAAACTTGGATCTTCGCAACTCGTGATGTCTTGGTATCATGAATTCCAACAACTTATATAATTTGCTCTTATAACTTCTTGTAACTAAGTCTTCAACTTTGATTTTTGAATTATTCTTTTATATTGTTGCTTCTAAACCTTAAACGTCTTCCACTTTCTTCATAAATTTTGATGTCCCTCCGTTTGTTGATGATGATAAGCTTTTACCGAGAGAGAGTCGTAATCCAGTAACTAAGACTACATTGTGAGGTTGCTTTGTCTTTCTAGCATTTCCTGACCTACTTGCCTTTATATCATGGATGGTTAGGTTCATCACGGTTACCCTCTAAAAGGAACAAGTTCTCTCCTTAATTTCAAGGATCTCAATGTCTTTTTCTCTAATATCTCAATAGGTTGTTATCCCTAGCATTCCAATTTCTATCTTTTAAGTGAGAAACAGTATGTAAACTTATCTAACCGGATACTATGTGAGGCTAGAAGTTTCTCCTTTACCCCGAAACTTAAATCTAACATTGTCCTCAATGTTCTAAAGATAAAATTAAAAACATGAACAAGGATAAACTGTTACCACTTGAGGGAAAAGAAATAAGGAAGGATATTACCGTAAGCATGAGCGTGGGTGCCTCCCAGAAAATTTCTAAATTTAAAGTCTTTATCTAGACATCAGATACCTCAAAAAGGATTGTCGCCTTCCAAAGTCATATACCAATAGCCGAAATAGTTGTGGGTCATCAGAACCAAATAAAGCAGACACAAATGAAAGGCTACCATCTTGGATTAGAAAAATGAGTAGACGGAAGATAGCTTGATCTAGGGATTTTATCAAGGCAACTAGATTTATCCGGGGTGTATATTTGGGATCTATATAAGTGTCTAGGGAAATAGGTTCAACCGAATGACATGTCTCTAAGATCTGGGTTTCATCATGGACAGTGTCTGGAGGATCGGGTAGCAGAGTTTGAAGAAACTCAAGTAGTATCTTAGATGCACAAATCTCGAGTCCCAAGTTAGGGACTTCAATTAGGGATACATGACGATCATTAGAATCATCATTACCCCCAAAATTAGGGTGAACAATATCCTCAAATGGACCAAGATCTATGGGATGGGTTCTAGGGTCCATAAAGTCAGCACAATAACTAGCTTCCTTGGGAGACTGGTAATCTAAACGAACAACATCATCATATAAGGGATTATCAAAAAAATCTCTAATATAGGCTCATCAACTAAGGTGTTCGTCATGGTTACCTCCTCCGAATCACTGAAAGGCTCATCAAATAATGGATTATCAAACATAGTGCAGGATAAAGGATCGGGAACTAGAGTCCTAATCATGTTCACCATTTCTAAATCATCTATCTTAGAAGACTTAATAACATTAAATACATTTAGCTCAGTAGTCATGTTACCAAAAGATATGTTCATAAGTCCGGTTCCACAATTGATGACAGCATTAGATGTGGCTAAGAATGGGCGACCTAAAATCATCGGGATTTGAGCACTTGGGTCCTAAACAGGCTGGGTATCTAGAACAACAAAATCCACTGGGTATATGAACCTATCAACCTCAATAAGAACATCTTTTATAACACCACGAGGCACTTTGACAGACCTATCATCTAATTGTAGTGTCATTTTAGTCGGTTTCAATTTACCAAGACCTAGCTGGGTGTATACATGATACGGGAGTAAGTTAACACTAGATCCTAAGTCCAGTAAAGCTTTATCAAACATGTGATTACCAATCGCACAAGAAATGGTTGGGAATCCAGGGTCCTTATACTTAGGGGGTGTTTGGTTCAGAAGAATTGAACTTACTTGTCCAGATAGAAAGGCTTTCTTATGGACATTAAGCTTACGCTTTCATGTACAAAGATCTTTATAGAACTTGGCATAAGAAGGCATTTGCCTAATTTCTTCTAATAACGGAATGTTGATGTTCGCCTGCATAAATGTTTCCATTATCTCTTTGAAAATCGACTCCTTCTTTGTTGGGGTTAACAACTGTGGATATGGGGCTCTAGGCACAAAGGTAGTCCTATCAGGAATTTCTTGAGACTCCTTAGGAATTGTTTCAGTTTCCTCAGCTATGGGCTCCTCCTATTGGTAAGTAGAAGATGAAACCACAGTCTGTACACTAGGCATGGCTACCTTATTGTCTACCGTTTTCCACTCCTAAGGGTTGTTATAGAATTCACATGGTTTGATGGTCTCTCACCTACTTGATGAACTCCTCTAGGATTGGGCTGAGCTTGACTAGGAAACTTACCTTTTTCCCTCAAAGACTCATTTATCTGACTAATCTGGGTTTTCAACTCGGAAATAGCCTGAGAGTTAGCATAACCTATACTCTTACTTTCTTCTATCCCTTGCGCAACCATTTGGTTGATTTTTTCAGAGATTTTAATAAACGAGGCGAGAGTCTCTTCTAAACTTGTGATCTTTTTATCCGAAAGGTTCTGAAACTGGGGTTGACCTGAAGAGTTCTTAGCATAACCAAAACCTGGGGGAGGCTGAGAATTACTAAACTGACCTTGATTCTAGCCCTTAGACCAAGAGAAATTAGGATGGTTTCCCCAACCATGGTTGTAGGTCTCTGAGTATGGGTCAAACTTCTGATTCTTTTCAAACCTAGCATTGTTATAAACAGCATGGGATTGCTCTTCACTAACGTCACCTTCCCAAAACGAGATATTGGGTTCTATTCCACAACTAGAGACTTGAGAGGCTCTAATTCTATCATTTGGTTCAACAAGGGACCTATTTTTAGACTGACCCATTTCCAAAGCTTCTAACCTTCTATACAAAGCAGCGAACTTAGCATCTGACCCAAAGCTTGTATCGACCGCATTGGTGTTATTTCTATTGACCAAGAGTCTTTTAGGGGGTTCAACATAAGACTCCCACTGTTGGGATTTTTCAGCTACATCTTCTAAGAAGGAAAATGCATCATCAGCACTTTTACTTGTGAATAAACCAGCGCACATAGACTCGACCATGACTTTGGTCGAATAGTCTAAACCTTCATACAGAATTTCAACTAGTTTCATTTTTTCGAACCCATGGTGAGGACATTGCGACCAAAGATCATTAAATCTCTCTAAAAACCTATAAAGGGATTCTCCTTCTTGTTGCAAACTGGCACTAATTTTCTGCCTAAAAGATGCGGTTCTATGCTTAGGGAAAAACTTTAAGTAGAAAATAACAGTAAGTTGGTCCCATGTTTCCATAGACCCAGATGGTATATTATTCAGCCATGACTTGGCTTTATCTGTTAAGAAAAAGGGGAACATCCTAAGTTTCAAGACTTCATCAGTAAGGTCCTTAATCTTAATTGTTCCACAAATTTCCTCAAAGTCCCCAATGTAAAAGTAAGGGTTTTCATCATCTTTTCCTAAGAATATAGGGATCATCTGAAGAATACCAGGATTCAACTCATAAGTAGCCGTAGAGGCTGGCAATTTAATGCACGATGCTCGGTTGGTCCTAGTTGGGTACATGTAATCTTCCAAAGTAGCCATTGCTGGCACAACTGAAGTACTATGGGTATTTTCTTCACGAAGAGATAAATTCTCAAAACTGAAGTTTCCAAAAACGGGGCTCTCAAAAGAAGAGTCTTCGAGCTCCCCACCTTCACAAGAAGTACTACTAGGTTTGTCACGAATCAAACGACCTAGAGTGTTTCTTTTCCAAACCCGTTCTCTAATTACCTTGGGAATACACTAGAAAAAACAAAACAAAAAGAAAAGAAAAATCCTAAAAGGAAGGGAAGTTCTATGCAAACACAAACAAGGCTGACTCCACCAAAACAAACCTAGAGATTTCTAGCAAACAAAAAGCATGATGGCTCCACTTAGATTGTTTTCTAGACCATCTTCTAATCCTTCGAAAGGGAATTCATTACAATCTGAGCAAACCCCTCTGGAATCAATCCGAGTTTAAGTAAGTTGAATAGAGGCGAGGGAAGCTGCGTGGAGCTTTGAAACCCAAGGCCTCACCGCTTTACAAGGCGGCGCAGTCACGCATTCAATTCACAGAAACCATCATGAACTTCGAAGTATGCTTAAAGAGTAACCAATATTTTTCGAATGACTTTCCTAGTAAGCTCGTTACCCTATCGGTATCGTTCTATTCCAAATTTTAAGCTTAGGTTCGCATTTGGTATCATTTTCCTAAGGCGGGCAAGAAGGGAACGATGATGAAATCCGAACCCTTATCTTGTATGGCCAGTCCTTGCCCTTTACTAGGAATTTAAAATAGCCGTATTCAAGTCCTCAACATATATGCAAACGAAGGAATACAGTAACTCGCTGACAGGGTATTTGCGAGTGTTGCGACAAACTTACCTCCCGTTCCAGACGGGTGATGAACCATTGTAGTCAACTCGGGCCACGACTCCTATGTCATGTACGAACCCGAGGGGCCAATGTGATATCGTAATCACCGTCCTTCTCTGAAAACAATTTAATATTTAAACTACCCTTCCGTATGGTTTAAAAATAAAAGAATGTCCAAATGTCCAACTCCAAAGTGCAAAGAGTAAAGTGCAAAAGAAAAACAAAATTACAAGAATAGAAAAATCCTAATACAATCTAAAAAAATAAACTCTCTCTTTTTTTCTTCTCTTTTTAAAAAAAAAATCTTCTTCTTTCGCTCCTTTCACTCTGCCTTTTACTCCAAGTCTTTAAGTATTCACCAAAGCTTTCGCACAATTTTCTTTCGCTCCAAATTCTCTAAGGAAAAGACAAAAACTCAAAAACGTAAAGAAGAACAAAAAAAAAAAAAAAAAAACCTAAAAAAGAAAAAAAAAATCTAAAAACTCTAGCCTAAAGACAAGTCCCCGACAACGGCGCCAAAAATTGATGGTTATTTTCAATGATGTTGTAGTAAAAGGTTCTTTAAGACTTGTGAAAAAAGATTTTTTTAGACTTAATTTTTAAAGCAAAAAGAAAACAAACTCAAAATAAAGTTTTGCAAAAATTATGGAGAGGCTGGGGCTAGGATTCCACCATTGGTCGATATTAGTGATTTAATAAAACAATAATTACGCAACTCAACATTCAAATTGATTCTAATAGTATTGCCTAGACTTGTAGATTTTCAAAAGAATAGATGTTAATCCAAGCATAGAATATCAAAACCCTAAAGCAAGCATATTCTATCAAGAGAAAATACACCTAACTAATCAAAATCATATAATCAATTTTTAGTTCAATGCAAAATAATCATAATAGAGTTGTTATAATTAATTAAAAACAGAAATGTATCACTTTTACCGAAACGACGGCTTCCTCCATCGCCCCAAGGATTAGGTTTAGCTCATCTTGGTGGAAACACGCTCAAAAATTGATTTCATTGCTCAAATGTGTTCACAAATGATTAAATGGAGAAAATAATGATTAAACCGGGTTTTCAACACTTGTATTTGTTACAAATTCGGCTGTTACAAAGAACGATACATATAAACTGTTGCGGCTATTGTATCGATACGACCCTACAACCTCTGTCGTTCTCACTGTTGCATAAACGATTGTATGTAGGGGTCAATGTTCTTCGTGTTCTTCAGCTCATGCAGCAGCAGAAAGATATTTTGTAACTTCCCTCTCCGGCTCTGTTGAGGCTCCATAACTCTCCCAAAATCTCCGTCCCTCTTAGTGAAACCCCTAGAGTCTATTTATACTCAACAGGGCGAAGAAAATCCTCGCCATTACTTCAAATAATCTTCATAAATCAGCTGTAAAGAAAGATATTCTAAGAATATTTTCTTTCCCTAATATATCTCCTGATGTTGTTTTCTCGTGTTCAAACACTCCACACATGCTCAGTCAACATCCAAGAAGTGGTTACACATGCGGTAGGCATACACAAACTTCTGTTACCAGCTCAAATGACTCGAGAAGAATAACTGAAACCCGTGTTGCTATGTTTACTTCAATGTTAATGTTCAGCCAATTTCGATCAATTCCAACAACCCTACCACGTCTGTTAACTGTAATCAAGTCTCCCCCAACAATCTGAGCCATTGAATCTTTCTAGAATGCCCTCAAATCTCGAACGAAAATTATGTAGGTGAGAAACAAACTTTCCCGCCATTTTTTTCTTGTTTGAACTTTGAAGATGGATGCCCCCTATCCAGAGAGGGGGTGCGAATAGTAGTTGGCGCCCTGGGGGTACCCTTATCCAATATGAGGGTGCTTTAGTAAATTTCTTCGGGGGTCCAAATATCACTTTTTGAGCAACTTTTTTCACAAAAGTGTATTCCTCCAAAAACACCTACACAAACATAAAAACACCATAATAAGTACATAATCAAGCACTAACAATAGAGACACTGAGGAAAATTCAGACACAAAAATGTGTCTATCAAATACCCCCAAACTTATTATTTGCTAGTCCTCGAGCAAATTTAATCTTGAAAATAAAAATCTAACTCACTAGGTGGCCCCAGTGACCGAGTTAATCTCGGGAGGGTTTACCAGAGGTGTACCCACAAAACCTTGACTTCTAATTGGTCACCAGTATCCAAAGAGCTATGAGGACATACATATTCTCAACCTATCGCCAAGTAACCAGAATGCTAGAGAAATTAAAGGTGCCATCTCTAAAGCTGACTGAATAAAAGGGGAGACACATCCGCAATACTGCTAGATAAAGAGATATCCGCTACACAGCTAGATAAACATTGTAAGATGCGTCCGCTGATTTACAGCTGGATAAGATTATGAGAGACAAAAAGATGAGAGGGACATCTGATACACAGCTGGACTAATTACGTGTGATGAGTTAAACCAGTGCTAGAAAGATCTTGTGTCAGATTAAAAGCGGACTAACAAAGCAACCAAATGTATCTTTCTTCGACTCTCTCATCGTGCTCAGTAGAAACAACGTCTTCTTCGGTTTCAACTGTTGATGATAAATTCTTAAACCTCGTAGAACCTTGACAATTAACTCTTCTGTCCGATTTCTCACTTGACATAAAAATTTATACTTCCCTATGGCCTTATTGAACAAAAAACTAATTATAGAAAAGAACGTAACGATGATTTTTTTCTGTTTTTTTTTTCCGCTCAAAAATTACAAGACAAAAATTTACATGACCATGAGAGAAGGACTTAAAAAAAAACTTGGATCTTCGCAACTCGTGATATCTTGGTATCATGAATTCGAACAACTTATATAATTTTCTCTTATACCTTCTTGTAACTAAGTTTTCAACTTTGATTTTTGAATTATTCTTTTCTATTGTTGCTTCTAAACCTTAAACGTCTTCCACTTTCTTCATAGATTTTTATATCGCTCCGTTTGTTGATGATGATAAGTTTTTACTGAGAGAGAGTCGTAATCCAGTAACTAAGACTACATTGTGAGGTTGCTTTGTCTTTCTGGCATTTCCTGACCTACTTGCCTTTATATCATGGATGGTTAGGTCCATCACGGTTACCCTCTAAAAGGAACAAGTTCTCTCCTTAATTTCAAGGATCTCAATGTCTTTTTCTCTAATATCTCAATAGGTTGTTATCCCTAGCATTCCAATTTATATCTTTTAAGTGAGAAACAATATGTAAACTTAGCTAACCGGATACTATGTGACGCTAGAAGTTTCTCCTTTACCCCGAAACTTAAATCTAACATTGTCCTCAATGTTCTAAAGATAAAATTAAAAACATGAACAAGGATAAACTGTTACCACTTGAGGGAAAAGAAATAAGGAAGGATATTACCGTAAGCATGAGCGTGGGTGCCTCCCAGAAAATTGCTAAATTTAAAGTCTTTAGCTAGACATCAGATACCTCAAAAAGGATTGTCGCCTTCCAAAGTCATATACCAATAGCCGAAATAGTTGTGGGTCATCAGAACCAAATAGAGCAGACACAAATGAATGGCTACCATCTTGGATTAGAAAAATGAGTAGACGGAACATAGCTTGATCTAGGGATTTTATCAAGGCAACTAGATTTATCCGGGGTGTCTCTTTGGGCTCTATATAAGTGTCTTGGGAAATAGGTTCTACCGAATGACATGTCTCTAAGATCTGGGTTTCATCATGGACAGTGTCTGGAGGATCGGGTAGCAGAGTTTGAAGAAACTCAAGCAGTATATTAAATGCACAAAGCTCGAGTCCCAAGTTAGGGACTTCAATTAGGGATCCATGACGATCATTAGAATCATCATTACCCCCAAACTTAGGGTGAACAATATCCTCAAATGGACCAAGATCTATGGGATGGGTTCTAGGGTCCATAAAGTCAGCACAATAACTAGCTTCCTTGGGAGACTTTTTATCTAAACGAACAACATCATCATATAAGGGATTATCAAAGAAAATCTCTAATATAGGCTCATCAACTAAGGTGTTCGTCATGGTTACCTCCTCCGAATCACTGAAAGGCTCATCAAATAATGGATTATTAAACATAGTGCAGGCTAAAGGATCAGGAACTAGAGTGCTAATCATGTTCACCACTTCTAAATCATCTATCTCAGAAGACTTAATAACATTAAATACATTTAGCTCAGTAGTCATGTTACCAAAAGATATGTTCATAAGTCTGGTTCTACAATTGATGACAGCATTATATGTGGCTAAGAATGGGCGACCTAAAATCATCAGGATTTGAGCACTTGGGTCCTGAACATGCTGGGTATCTAGAACAACAAAATCCACTGGGTATATGAACCTATCAACCTCAATAAGAACATATTCTATGACACCACGAGGCACTTTGACAGACCTATCAGCTAATTGTATTGTCGTTTTAGTCGGTTTCAAGTTACCAAGACCTAGCTGGGTGTATACATGATACGGGAGTAAGTTAACACTAGCTCCTAAGTCCAGTAAAGCTTTATCGACCATGTGATTACCAATCGCACAAGAAATGGTTGGGCATCCAGGGTTCTTATACTTAGGGGGTGTTTGGTTCAGAAGAATTGAACTTACTTGTCCAGCTAGAAAGGCTTTCTTATGGACATTAAGCTTACGCTTTCGTGTACAAATATCTTTAAAGAACTTGGCATAGGCAGGCATTTGCCTAATTGCTTCTAATAACAGAATGTTGATGTTCACCTGCTTAAATGTTTCCATTATCTCGTTGAAAATCGACTCCTTCTTTTTTGGGGTTAACAACTGTGGATATGGGGCTCTAGGCACAAAGGTAGTCCTATCAGGAATTTCTTGGGACTCCTTAGGAATTGTTTCAGTTTCCTCAGCTATGGGCTCTTCCTCTTGGTAAGTAGAAGATGAAACTACAGTCTATCCACTAGGCATGGATACCTTATTGTCTACCGTTTTACCACTCCTAAGGGTTGTTATAGTATTCACATGGTTTGATGGTCTCTCACCTACTTGATGAACTCCTCTAGGATTGGGCTGAGTTTGACTAGGAAACTTACCTTTTTCCCTCAAAGACTCATTTATCTGACTAATCTGGGTTTTCAACTCGGAAATAGCCTGAGAGTTAGCATAACCTATACTCTTACTTTCTTCTATCCCTTGCGCAACCATTTGGTTGATTTTTTCAAAGCTTTTAATAAACGAGGTGAGAGTCTCTTCTAAACTTGTGATCTTTTTATCCGAAAGGTTCTAAAACTGGGGTTGACCTGAAGAGTTCTTAGCATAACCAAAACCTGGGGGAGGCTGAGAATTACTAGACTGACCTTGATTCTGGCCCTTAGACCAAGAGAAATTAGGATGGTTTCCCCAACCAAGGTTGTAGGTCTCTGAGTATGGGTCAAAATTCTGATTGTTTTCAAACCTAGCATCGTTATAAATAGCATGGGCTTGCTCTTCACTAATGTCACCTTCCCAAAACGAGCTATTGGGTTCTATTCCACAACTAGAGACTTGAGAGGCTCTAATTCTATCATTTGGTTCAACAAGGGACCTATTTTTAGACTGACCCATTTCCAAAGCTTCCAACCTTCTAGACAAAGCAGCGAACTTAGCATCTGACCCAAAGCTTGTATCGACCGCATTGCTGTTATTTCTATTGACCAATAGTCTTTTAGGGGGTTCAACACAAGACTCCCACTGTTGGGATTTTTCAGCTACATCTTCTAAGAAGGAAAATGCATCATCAACACTTTTACTTGTGAATAAACCAGCGCACATAGACTCGACCATGGCTTTGGTCGAATAGTCTAAACCTTCATACATAATTTTAACTAGTTTCATTTTTTCGAACCCATGGTGAGGACAGTGCGACAAAAGATCATTAAATCTCTCTAAAAACCTATAAAGGGATTCTCCTTCTTGTTGCATACTGGCACTAATTTTCTACCTAAAAGATGCGGTTCTATGCTTAGGGAAAAACTTTAAGTAGAAAATAGAAGTAAGTTGGTCCCATGTTTCTATAGACCCAGATGGTAGATTATTCAGCCATGACTTGGATTTATCTCTTAAGGAAAAGGGGAACATCCTAAGTTTCAAGACTTCATCAGTAAGGTCCTTAATCTTAATTTTTCCACAAATTTCTTCAAAGTCCCCAATGTGAAAGTAAGGGTTTTCATCATCTTTTCCTAAGAATATAGGGATCATCTGAAGAATACCAGGATTCAACTCATAAGTAGCCGTAGAGGATGGCATTTTAATGCACGATGCTCGGTTGGTCCTAGTTGGGTACATGTAAGCTTTAAAAGTAGCCATTGCTGGCACAACTGAAGTACTATGGGTATTTTCTTCACGAAGAGACAAATTCTCAAAACTGAAGTTTCCAAAAACGGGGCTCTCAAAAGAAGAGTCTTCGAGCTCCCCGCCTTCACAAGAAGTACTACTAGGTTTGTCACGAATCAAACGACCTAGAGTGTTTCTTTTCCAAGCCCGTTCTCTAATTACCTCGGGCATACACTAGAAAAAACAAAATAAAAAGAAAAGAAAAATCCTAAAAGGAAGGGAAGTTTTATGCAAACACAAACAAGGCTGACTCCACCAAAACAAACCTAGAGATTTCTAGCAAACAAAAATCATGATGGCTCCACTTAGACCGTTTTCTAGACCAGCTTCTAATCCTTCGAAAGGGAATTCGTTACAATCTGAGCAAACCCCTCTGGAATCAATCCGAGTTTAAGTAAGTTGAATAGAGGCGAGGGAAGCTGCGTGGAGCTTTGATACCCAAGGCCTCACCGCATTACAAGGCGGCGCAGTCACGCATTCAACTCACAGAAACCATCATGAACTTCTAAGTATGCTTAAAGAGTAACCAATATTTTTCGAATGACTTTACTAGTAAGCTCGTTACCCTATCGGTCTCGTTATATTCCAAATTTTAAGCTTAGGTTCGCGTTTGGTATCGTTTTCCTAAGGCGGGCAAGAAGGGAATGGTGATGAAATCCCAACCCTTATCTTTTAAGGCCAGTCCTTGCCCTTTACTATGAATTTAAAATAGCCGTATTCAAGTCCTCAACATACATGCAAACGAAGGAATAAAGTTACTCGCTAACAGGGGATTCACGAGTGTTTCGACAAACTTACCCCACGTTCCTGACGGGGGATGAACCGTTGTAGTCGACTCGGGACACGACTCCTATGTCATGTACGAACCCGAGGGGCCGAGGTGATATCGTAATCACCGTCCTTCTCTGCAAACAGTTTAATATTTAAACTACCCTTCCGTAGGGTTTAAAAATAAAAGAATGTCCAAATTTCCAAGTCCAAAGTCCAAAGTCCAAAGAGTAAAGTGCAAAAGAAAAACAAAATTACAAGAATAGAAAAATCCTAATACAATCTAAAAAAATAAACTCTCTCTTTTTTTTTTCTCTCTTTTTAAAAAAAAAATCTTCTTCTTTCGCTCCTTTCGCTTTGCCTTTTACTCCAAGTCTTTAAGTATTCACCAAAGCTTTGGCACAATTTTATTTCGCTCCAAATTCTATAAGGAAAAGACAAAAACCGAAAAATATAAAGAAGAACAAATAAAAAAAAAAAATCTAAAAACTCTAGCCTAAAGACAAGTCCTCGGCAACAGCGCCAAAAATTGATGGTTATTTTCAATGATGTTGTAGTAAAAGGTTCTTTAACACTTGTGAAAGCAGATTTTTTTAGACTTAATTTTTAAATCAAAAAGAAAACAAACTCAAAATAAAGTTTTGTAAAAATTATGGAGAGGCTGTGGCTAGGATTCCACCATTGGTCGATATTAGTGATTTAATAAAACAATAATTACGCAACTCAACATTCAAATTGATTCTAATAGTATTGCCTAGACTTGTAGATTTTCAAAAGAATAGATGTTAATCCAAGCATAGAATATCAAAACCCTAAAGCAAGCATATTCTATCAAGAGAAAATACACCTAACTAATCAAAATCATATAATCAATTTTTAGTTCAATGCAAAATAATCATAATAAAGTTGTTATAATTAATTAAAAACAGAAATGTATCACTTTTACCGAAACGACGGCTTCCTCCATCGCCCCAAGGATTAGGTTTAGCTCATCTTGGTGGAAACACGCTCAAAAATTGATTTCATTTCTCAAATGTGTTCACAAATGATTAAATGGAGAAAATAATGATTAAACCGGGTTTGTAACACTTGTATTTGTTACAAATTCGGCTGTTACAAAGAACGATACATTTAAACTGTTGTGCCTACTGTATCGATACGACCCTACAACCTCTGTCGTTCTCACTGTTGCATAAACGACTGTCTGTAGGGGTCAATGTTCTTCTTTTTCTTCAGCTCATGCAGCAGCAGAAAGATATTTTGTAACTTCCCTCTCCGGCTCTGTTGAGGCTCCGTAACTCTCCGTCCCTCTTAGTGAAACCCCTAGAGTCTATTTATACTCAACAGGTCCTCGACATTACTTCAAATAATCTTCATAACTCGGCTGTAAAGAAATATATTCTAAGAATATTTTCTTTCCCTAATATATCTCCTGATGTTGTTTTCTCATGTTCAAACACTCCAAACATGCTTAGTCAACATCCAAGAAGTGGTTACACACGCTGTAGGCATACACAAACTTTTGTTACCAGCTCAAATGACTCGAGAAGAATAACCGAAACCCGTGTTGCTCTATTTACTTCAATCTTAATGTTCAGCCAATTTCGATCAATTCCAACAACCCTACCACGTCTGTAAACCGTAATCAAGTCTCCCCCAACAATCTGAGCCATTGAGTCTTTCTAGAATGCCCTCAAATCTCGAACGAAAATTCTGTAGGTGAGAAACAAACTTTCCCGCCATTTTTTTCTTGTTTGAAATTTGAAGATGGATGCCCCCTATCCAGAGAAGGGGTGCGAATAGTAGCTGGCACATCGGGGTGCCCTTATCCAACATCAGGGTGCCTTTAGTAATTTACTCAGGGGGTCCAAATAGCACTTTTTGAGCAACTTTTTTCACAAAAGTGTATTCCTCCAAAAACACCTACACAAACATAAAAACACCATAATAAGTACAGAATCAAGCACTAACAATAGAGACACTGAGGAAAATTCAGACACAAAAATGTGTCTATCAGTTAACCTACAGGGTCTAGGTAGAAACCTAAGGTTAAAGGAGAATCGACTCTAGATTTAGCAAACTAGTATCACACAGGATGTGTGGGGATTAGGTTTCCCAGTTGCTAGAGTTCTCCCTTATATAGTCTTTCAAATCAGGGTTTGCAATCAATGTTAGCTTACTAACAAAGCATTCAATATTCACTGTTAGATGAAAACCTGATTAGGCTCAAGCTAATATCTTTCAACCGTTAGATAGAACTTAGATTGTTATACACAAATAAAATATACGTCATTTAGGTTTGAGTAACCGTACCTAAATGTGTACACCTAGTTATTCCAATAGTAGTTAACCAATGGTTAGCCATATGAGCACTGTTAGAGCATTGCTCGGTCGAACTCGCAAGCGTTGCTATCTCATACTATTATAATAATAAAAAGAATCGATACAATCACATACATATAACACACACGATACAAGAACCATACATAGACCGTAAATATATAATATTAATTAATAATTATTATCATTAAAGAAATACATTACAATCATCCATTAAAGAGTATACGTTATAGGGGACAACGCAACGTCATACGTTAAAATAAACAAATTATAAAAAGAAACGGTACATATATATTAATTTGAAAGAGATTAATTACAGGCAGGGCATTGGGATGGGGATCCGTAATAGAGACAGACAACACACATATACAATCACAAATGGACAAAGATTATCATCGTAGTATAAATTAAAAAATAAAAATAAAAATATATATATATATATATATATATATACATGTATTGTAGGATCAGAATATCACAAGAAGGACACATTTGCGAAGTTTGATCAACAACACATTGCCAATGTCGCAGGATGATTTGAAGAATGACGTAACAGATGACGATGACAGAAACATGAGAAAAGTGTGATGATTCTGCGAAGTTTAGAATGTTTTTGAAGATTAACATTAGAATTATTGCGAGAATATCGCAAGTCAGATCCGAAGTTAAAGGACAGACTAGCTGTCATCCACTATGTAATTCCCTATATAAAGAGCCGAACAGGCTTAAGGGAGGGAGAGATCTTTTTCGAGTATTGAGTAAGTCATTAGTAGATAGAAAGTCCAGAGCAGTTGTTAATTTCTTAGTTTCATCACTTTCCTTCCTTGTAAAATTTGTGAGATTAATCAATAAAGATTGTGATTGTTCATCCAAAAATGACTTGATTATATGAATTCTTATGAGGGGTATAGTGTGGGATTTCCTGCAACTACAAAATGGCACTAGAAACAGGGACTGAGAGTTGAAAGTTGTGAAGATCGTCATAAAGATTGCTCAAATCAAGAAAATAATGAAAGAAAACAGCAAAATAGTTGAAGAAGAGACAATCAATATGAATGAAAATAAAAGAAGGTTGGAATGTAGCGTAATCACAAAAACAATGGTTAATGAATTCCATGAGAACATCAGAGGAAGGATACATAAACGAGATTTAGAAGGAAAGAAAATCATGAAGGTGGAGAAAATATCTCCGTTGAAGGAATGGGAAAAGCAGAGAATTACATTCACAACAGCATAGATACCAAAATAAAATTTGAGCCACACATCTCCTTTGGTAATCACGGTAACGGTTGCACGAAAAGGAAAGGAGAAATCAGCAAAATATATGGAAGAATGGGCGGTGAATAGAACTTTAGTGGACACAGGAAATTCAGTGGACATAATGTTTTATCATGCATACAAAGGAATGGGATACAAAGATGAAGAAATGTCTCATTCGACATATCATATTCATGGTTTCGGCAAATCTATGACTAAACCAAAAGGGGAAATAGTAGTGAGAATTTCGCTGGGAGAAATCGAAACACAAGTGACGCTATGTGTGGTGGATATGGAATCGCCATATAACATGATGTTAGGAAGACCATGGATACACGCAATTAAAGCCGTAGCATCAATATTACATCAATGCATCAAATTTCCAATACCAAGTGGAATTAGTGAAATAAGAGGATATATTGATAGTGCGAAATTGTGTTATCCAATTGAAGTGAAACACTATGAAGAGCGTCCAAAGAAGTGCAAACTTCGCAGAAAGATGGTGAAAGAGGCAAAGAAAGCAGAAGATTTTAAGATTTACATGATTAGAGCAAAAGAAGGGAAAGGAATACCCAGCGAAATTTCGGAAAAAGGAAATGAACTTGCGAAAGTGATAAAAGAACCAACACCCATGGAAGAACCTAAATCCAGTTACACGCAGTAGAACCCATAAATGAAGTGAATATCGGAACTAAATAAGAGCCCAAAATACTAAGAATTGGAACAAGATGGAGGCAGATGAAGAAGAAAGAACTATTAATCTCTTGCGAGAGTATAGAGATATTTTCGCATGGAACATAGATGAAATGCCTGGAATAGATCCGTCTGTGGCGTGTCATAAGTTGGAAATCGACAAAGGTGCAAGACCATTTAAATAAAGAATAAGAAAAATCGTAACGACATATCATTCCCAAATAGAAGAAGAGCTGCAGAAGATGCTTGAGGCAGGAATTATAAGACAAGCCAAATATCCGGAGTGGATAGCAAACATGGTTGTAGTCCCAAAGAAGAATAAGGGGATAAGAATTTGTATAGACTTCACTGATCTAAACAAAGCATGTCCGAAAGATAGTTTTCCATTACCAGATATCCCACAAATGGTTGAGTCAGCGGCGGGAAATGATAGAATATCTTCTCTAGATGGGTATAAAGGTTATAATCAAATTCCTCTTGCTGAAGAAGATCAAGAACATACTGCTTTTTTTGCTCCAAAAGGATTATACTGTTATACAAAAATGCCATTTGGTCTGCGAAATACCGGAGCAACATATCAAATAATGGTGGAGAAAGTTCTCGCAAGGTGGATACACAAAACGTTAGAAGTGTATGTAGATGACATGTTAGTAAAAAGTAAAGAAGCTAAAGATCATGTGCAATATCTGGAGGAAATTTTTGAACAGATGCGACAATTTAATATCAAGGTGAATCCTGAAAAATACGTTTTTGGAGTTGCGTCAGGAATTTTTTTAGGTTACATTGTATCCAAGGAAGGAATACAAGTTGATCCAGATAAAGTGCAAGCAGTTCGTGACATGCCAACACCAGCGACGGTGAAGGATGTACAGAAGTTAAACAGACTCTTAGCTTCGCCGGGAAGATTCATTTCGCGATCATCAGATATGTAAACATTTCTTCAACATAATCAAAAAGGGGAAAAAACTCATATGGATAGATGAATGTGAGAAAGCTTTCCAAGGAATAAAAGAACATCTGATGAATATATCTATTTTATAAAAAGCGGAACCAGGAGAAGAATTATTGATTTAACTTGCGACAACTTCGCATGCATTAAGTGATGTGCTATTGCGAATGGACACATGAGTTGAAAAACCAATTTATTACATCAGCAAAACATTCAGTGCCGCAGAAAGAAATTACTCAAATATTGAAAAGATAATTCTAGCATTGGTATACGCCACATTTAAACTTCGCATATATTTCAGGCACATAAAGTCAAAGTATTGACAAAGGTACCAATTGAATCGGTAATGAAGAAATCAAAGAGGTCAGGCAGAGTTGAGAGGTGGAATACGCAAGTAGGATATTTTGAAATTAAATATGAAGTGTTATCATCACCAAAGTCACAAGTTGTCGCAGACTTTTTGGCAGAATTTCCTTTAGAAGATGATGAAGCTGTAGAGAAAATGATGGATATAGAAGAAGAGTGTGGAGATCCAAAAGACTTGTTAACAGAACCAAATAGATGGGAAATATTGGTGGATGGATCCTCAAATAGGGAAGGTAATGGAATTGGAATTGTCTTAATTCCGCCGGAGGGAATAAAGATGGTTTTTTCATTTAGATTGGAGTTTGTATCCACTAATAATGAAATAGAATATGAAGCTGTGATACATACCCTAAAATTAGCAATATAAATGAAATTTGAAAATGCTAGAATTACCAGCGATTCGCAGCTAGTTATTCGTCAAATAAAAGGAGAATACAGTACCAATGAATTATCTTTGAAGAAATATAAGAAACTTTTTGAAGAATTGTCAGCGAAAATCCAAAAAATAAAATGGAGGCATATATCGAGGAAGGATAATAGACTCGCAGACGCTTATGCTTTCAAATCAAGTATGATGATAGATCCAACTGCGAGATACATAAAAATCCAAACACTTATATCACCATCAATCAATAAAGAAGAGGAAGAAGAGTTATATGTAATGATGATAGAAGGTGATGAAGAAGAACCAAGAAACAATGTCGCAGATTGGAGAACAGAACTTCATGCATATTTAGCAAGAGTGGAAACACCAAGATACAGATTGGAAGCACACAAATTAAAGAGTTGTGCAACAAATTATGAACTGGGAGATGGGGTATTGTATCGAAAATCATTTAATGAACCGTCACTTAGATGTTTGACACGAGAAGAAGGAGAAAAAGTGTTTAAAATGTTATATAGTGGAGACGCTGGCAGTCACAGTGGAGGAAGATCTTTGGCATACAAAACAACAATGCAAGGTTATTATTGGCCATATATGCATAAAGATGTGAAGCAAATATCAAGACGTTGCAAAGATTGTCAGCGGCATGGAAAGAAAATACATGCACCTGGAGCACCATTATCATCTTTAACAAGTATATGGCCTTTTGGAAAGTGGGGCTTAGATATTGTGGGACCATTTGTACCAGGATCTGGTCAAAAAAGATACATAATTGTCGCAACAGACTATTTCACGAAATGGGCAGAGTAAAGGAAGTATAACATATTCGCGACAAAGATATCTTTACATTCATATTTGAAAATATCATTTGCAAATTTGGAATTCCAGCACAGTTAGTATCTGACAATGGGAAACAATTTAAAGGGTAGAATATAGAAATGTTACTCAATGCATTCAAGATAAAGTGTGGAAGCTCCACCCCTCTATATCCATAGGCCAATGGACAAGCTGAAGCAACAAATAAAACAATCACAAATATATTGAAGAAAAAGTTAGAAGGACATCATAAAGCATGGTGTGAACAGGTACATAATGCAGTCTGGGCTTGCAACACAACTAGGCGAGAATCTACAGGAATGTCACCTTTTTGTTTGACATATGGAGTTGAGGCAGTGTTACCAACAGAAGTTGTTATTCCCAAAACAAAAAGAGAGGCTTTGGAGAAGAATCTTAGTGCTCGCATGATCCTAAACAAACTTGATGAGCTAGAAGAGAAGAGAGAAAGAGATTTACAGCATATGGAGAATTATCAGCGAAGATTAGCCCGAGAATACAATAAGCATGTCAAGATATGTAAATTTCAACCAGGTGATTTATTTCTTCGTGAGACGCCAATTTACCAGCGAGAAGGTGGTGGGAAACTAGCGAAAAAATGGAATGGCCCTTACATTATAAAAGAATAATTGGAACGGGGGCATACAAATTGATGGATCCAGAGGGTATATATGTTGGTCAAATACTTGATAGAACATGGAATAGATTATATTTAAAACGATATTACCCATGAAGGACTTTGAGAAATCCTAGATAAGGAAGTAATGTATGATGCTGCTGCGAGATTATGAACAATAAATTTTATGAAAAAGATGCTGCGAGATTATTCAAGATCAAAATAAAATGAGAATATGAGAAAATTTCGCAAGAGAAAATCAGAAATTAATGACATATTAGAATGGGATGAACCTTTATGACGTACACCCTAGTTCGCGGATAAAATTTCGCAAGAGGCAAATGTAAGACCTAAAGTGCATCATAGAAAGGGGTATCCGTTGCATGGCTCAGGGATAAGGTCATACCGCTGCTAGAACCTGAGTCATGGAGATTTGGGGTCAATGAAAGCCCATCCAGGAGAGGCACCTTGGATTCTCAACTTGAGCATATGACTTAAGTTGGGCGAAAAGGGTAATAAGGACTCTCCTATGGGGTGCATAGTATGATCAAGGCGCCGTGGTACACGGTTGAGCCAAGAGTGCCTGGGGTGTATGAAACTACCCTGTCCATTCTTGGCAAATCTTGACAATGATGCACTCGGCCCGAAGAAAGCCCCAATTAGGGTACAGTCTCGTAACCATAAGCCATATAGGCAAAAGGGATAAGAGGCTGCGAAAACAACTGGTTATTGTCAAGACTGTATGGGAGGAGCTAGTCTTGTATGGAAGAAGTACGTCTCCTTTAAGGGGAAACCAAGGGGAAGATAAGGGCGGCACCCTCTATTAGGGAGCTAATAAGTGTCTTAAGACGCAAATGTCATGAGGCTTTTTACTCACGGGAGTATCAAGGCTTGTCATATTTGTGCGACAATCCTGAAGAGGAAATAATACAAAAGAGAAGATAAGGCGAGATCAATGGGTCATTACGCGCAAGTGTAAAGACGTCTTGCGATTTCGTCGCAAGACAATAATGTTATGGGACTTTAATTTCGCAAGAGAATTTAGGCCTGTCATATTGTCACAGCAAAAAAAGGCAAAAGAACAAAAAGTTAAGACAAGATCAATGGGTTTCTGCATGAAAATGTAGAGACATCCTGCGATTTTGTCGCAATGACAAAAGATAGCAAAATAAGACCTTTAACTAGGAAGGCAAAATAAGACCACATAACAGAACAAAATTTTTATAAATACTAACTATTCTTTATGCAGATCATTCATCGCAAGAAAGATAATGAGAGGCAAGTATGGGAATTAATAAACAAGAGGCATTATCTTTCTCGTCGCAAAGTATTTAAAAAGTAAATTTCAAAGTTGATTGAGGTGCATTATTCGCAAAAAAGTAAAGAACATGAAAAAACTCAAGAAGACATAATTAAATAAGAAACTCAATCTTCAATATTGACTTTGCCAGAAGGAGTTGAAGGGTGTTCATCGTTATTTTTCTCACTCTCAACAACATTTTCTTCAAGGACTTGATTAATTCTAGCTTCATCTCCACCTTGATGTTCGCCAGTGATAATTTCTTTAAGAGGGATTTCCTTTTCATTTCCGTCTTGGTCATCACCAGCAGATGCTTCTTTAGCAGGATGTTCTTCTACTTCATCTTCTCCTTGAGAAATAGTTTCCATGTCACTTTCATAATCAAAATCAATATCAGCAGAACGAGGAACTTCATCATCATCTACTTCTAAAGGTGCAATTGATACAGGAGGAAGAGAATTGGACAACAAAATTTCATTCACAAGAACTTCAGTTTTAAGGTGGACTTGGCGAAGGAATGATCTTTGGTGATTCCTATCTTGGATATCCTTGAAATAGGCAAGATAATCAAGTCTCCTTTCCGCTCGATCGAGAGAAAGAGAAAGGTGAGATGCGAGAAGTGCATTTTCCTTGCGAATGTTAGAATACTTTAAATCCAAGTCAGACAAGGAAGAACGAAGATTTCTTTCAGATTCTGCGAAGTGAAAGAATACAAAAAATTTATTAAAATAAAGAATTAGCAAGCAGCATGTTATAAACAAATTTAGCAAAGAAAGAATGGCTGAGGCAGTCAAAATGAGTACCTTCTTTTTGCGAAATTATGTTTTGAATTAATTTATCTCCAACCAAACCCTTCAGGTGAGATTTTAATTTCTTTTCTTTAGAGATGAGAAAAGTGTTCTGCTTCGCAAGTGAAGAGTAAGATTCTTCTAATTTGGAATATTGTTCTTTGAGTTGACTTGCCTTTACACTTAAAGCTATCCTACCTTGGATGAGTGTATTTTTTTTAGCAATAGATGATTCGGTTATTCCCTTAAGCTCATTTTTCAGTGAGCGAAGAGATTGTTCTTGGTTATCACACACCTTTTGAAGAGAGTTTAGTTGCTGCGAAGAGGTCGCCACCTTATTTAAGAGAGTTCGCTTTTCCTGAGATAAAGTTTTGTTTTCATCTGATAGAGTTTCCACCTCTAAATTAGCTTTAGTCAAAGAATAAGAGAGGCGAGATATTTCACTATTTAATGAGTTTTGCTTCTGAACTAATTGAGTATTTTCTTTGGAAAGATTATCTATTTGATCAACAGAATATGTATGAAGGTTATCTAGTCGATTATATTGATCCATCTAAATATCTCTATCAACACGAGCTTCTTCAGCGGCAGATTCAAATTGATATCTCTCCATTATTCGTTTCTGGTTTAAAACTTAGTGTACGAATAAAAGACTTTAAGGGAATTACAAGAGAAAAAGACATAATTACTTATAAGATAAATCAAAGGCGAATATCATAAAATCATACCTTTCAGTTCATTATTCTTCTTGAGAAAAAGTTCACAATCCAACGAGATGTTTTGGAATTTTTGATTTTCCAGGCGAAGAGCATCACGTTCCAAGGTCATTGTTTGAAGATTTTTGTTCAAAATCTCCACTTCTTTCTCCAACGATGTTTGCGAAGCTATCCTCTCAGAGCCAACATACTTGTTTAAAATTTCGCAAGCATCCAAAGTGATAGGGTTAGTGGAAGATTTCTTGACACCATCCAAAGCATCAGATAAAGTTTGGAACACAATATCTATCCCATCTAAAGCATCTTTGGAAAAGGAAGAGAATTCAGATGAAGAAGTGGTGATATTAGAAGATTGAGGAATTGAATCATTTTTCGTAATAACTGTGTCATTAGAAGGTGAAGTTGGGGGAAAATTAGTAGTTGGAATCAAGGAAGAGTCGATTTGAGAAGCATTAACAACAGGAGAATAAGGGGTTTCATTCGCAGAAGAGTTAATAAGATGAGTTTCGTTTGTAAGAAGACCAGTTGAAGGGGAAACGTCTGAGACAACATTTTCGCGAATAAGAAGTGAAGGTTCAGATTGCGAAGGTAAGTGAAGAAAATGGGACAGAAGTTTCAACAATCTTAAGAAGGCGAACTTTTTTGGAGGGTTTGTTGGCATCTTTGTCACCCTGCGAATAACAATCTTGATAAAAAATAGAGGCAACAATATTGTTATTAAAAGAATAATATTTCTTACTACCTTATTATTCGCAGACTTTCTTTTTCTCGCAACAACTTTGGGACGCGATTTATTGGGTGAATTAGGGTTTTGAGTTGTAGATTCAACATTAACAGAGTCTTTGCTGAAACACAAACAGTATGGGAATTACACAAAATACAAAATAAACAAGATGATTCCATTAAAATAAGATCAGTTTCAGCAAAATCAAAAGAAAAAAAAGAAGAAAACTAACCTTGTTGATTCCATGGGAGCAAAAAGAAGCAATAGCAGGAAGATAGAAAGGATGAAGAAAGTTGCATACGATGAAGAGTTACAGAGAATATTGAAAGATAAAGACAAAGTAAAAGAAGAAGTAAAAGAAGAAAATTATTTCTTCATCAGATCCCCCTTTAAATAGATGAAAGAAGATGACCAGTTTAACCGGTAAATAAGGGAGTGATGACACGTGTAGACGGTTATGTTAAATTTAAGGAATCTGGCCAATAGAGAGGGACATTGGAAAGATGGGCAACTGCGGCACTTGGAAGTACAATTTCTCATGACATTCTATCCTTCGCAGAGAAGACATGAAAAAAGGCAAGATGTAGGATCAGAATATCGCAAGAATGACACATTAGCGAAGTTTGATCAACAACACATTAGGATGATTTGAAGAATGACGTAACAGATGACGATGGAAGAAACATGAGAAAAGTGTGATGATTCTGCGAAGTTTAGAATGTTTGCGAAGATTAGCATTAGAACTATTGCGAGAATATCACAAGTCAGATCCGAAGTTAAAGGACAGACTAGCTGTCATCCACTATGTAATTCCCTATATAAAGAGCCGAACAGGCTTAAGAGAGGGATAACTCTTTTTCGAGTATTGAGTAAGTCATTAGGAGAGAGAAAGTACATAGAAGTTGTTAATTTCTTAGTTTCATCACTTTCCTTCCTTGTAAAATTTGTGAGATTAATCAATAAAGATTATGATTGTTCATCCAAAAATGACTTGATTATATGAATTCTTATGAGGGGTGTAGTGTGTGATTTCCTGCAATGACATGTATACAATTACAACATTACATTTAGTCATCTATCTGGGATCAATAATGATAAGATATATATATATATAT
Source organism: Papaver bracteatum (assembly GCA_023529315.1). Lineage (NCBI taxonomy): Eukaryota > Viridiplantae > Streptophyta > Magnoliopsida > Ranunculales > Papaveraceae > Papaver > Papaver bracteatum. The sequence goes on from JAJJWX010001246.1 coordinate 4,165,066, forward strand.
ATATATATATATATATAATGATTTCAAACAAAGTACATGGTAGATAAAACTACAAGGGATAGAAGAAAACAAACTTGATTGACTATAAAATAATTAAAATAATGGCTATCACATGACGCATAGAACCACGTAACCAAAAGAAAACTATTATAAAACTGTACAATCAAGAAATCAAACGTCATTCCCAAACAAAAACAGCACAGTCATAATGACACTAATTCATTTCCCATATGGATATACTAGTAAGTTTTTTAAAGTTTTTTTTGGGAAACTACACAAGGTCAGCTAGTTGACATGGTTCGAAGTTTTTTTGGATCCCTAAATATTCACCCAATCATGAACCACACAAACATCACTCTTATTCCAAAAGTGGACTCACCAACAAAACCATCACACTTCAGCCCTATCAGTTTATGTAATGTCACATACAAAATTATATCAAAAATCATAGTCATCAGGATAAGACCTCTCCTTTCAATCTTAATCAGTCCGTATCAGTGCGCTTTCGTGCCTCAAAGATCAATTTATGATAACATAACAATTGCAGTAGAAATATTCCATCACATAAGAACTTCAGAAATCACCAAAAACCCAAAAATAGCTCTGAAATTAGATATTGAGAAAGCTTATGATAGCCTTGATTGGGAATTCAACAAAAAAACTTTCTTTAAACTAGGATTTCCAACCATATTTGTGGATTATATCATGTTATGTATCTATTCAGTGACCTACTCTATTAACATCAATGGAACTCCACATGGTTTCATCACCCCAACAAGAGGCATCAGACAAGGAGATCCAATATCATCGTATATCTTCATTATATGTGCAGAATTCTTATCAACAAATCTAGGAAACCTGGAGGCCAAAAAGCTGGTAAAGGGACTTCGAATTTCTCAAAAGGCTCCACTAATATTACATCTTATGTATGAAGACGATCTTCTCATCTCTTATAGGGCCTCTAATGAAAGTAACAACATCTTGAAAAAAATACTTCATGCCTATAGCTCTTCAACAAGTCAACACATCAATGCCGCAAAATCAACAATCATACACCACCCGAGACTACAACCACATCTTATACAACCGCTACATCAATTTTTTAACATGCCAACCACTTCAACACCACCGATATATATATATATATATAGGAGTTTAATTCAAGCATGGAAGAATCTCTCGACATATATTTGAGCCATTACTTCAAAGGCCAACGTGCAAAGCTCAAGGATGGATGACAAAATGTCTCACACCTGCTGGAAGGTTAGTTCTTATTAAAACTTCCCTAAATCCTACTTCCAATCATCTTATGCAAACACAGCTGTTCCCCACACATATTCACAATCAGATTGATAGAATAACAAGAAATTTTTCTGGGGTCATGATTCCTCTGTTAAAAAGCTTCACTCTATGGGATGGAATAAACTTTAGAAACCGATTTCCCAAGGAGGACTGGGTATTAGGAAGAGTAGTCATCATAATAAAGCTTTGTTTATGAACATAATCTGTAATATCCACGACAAACCACATTCCATCTGCACCAAACTATATAGAGAGAAATACCTCAAACATCAACCTATATTCCAAGATACTATCCAAATTCCTACTACTGCCAGCCCCCAATAGAAACAAATGACATCTCGCATACCTTTTTTCAAGCAGAATATATTCCACCAAATAGGAAATGGTTTAAACACACCTATTCAGGCTAATTGGATACCTCACCATCAAAATCTTGATCCTACCCAATGTTATCCTATCCAAACAGTGGCTGATATCATTTACCCTATCACTCATAACTGGAAACATGATCAACTCCTTAATCTTCCACCTACAACAATCCAACATATAATCAATATCCACCTGACACTCAACAATCCCCCAGATAAAATAATTTGGCCTTTATCTAAATCAGGAAAGTACACTACAGTTTCTGTATATAATAGTCAAATACAACAAGATAATGTTGCACAACAAAACCTTCTCCCATAAACCAAATTCATGTGGACCTTACCGTGTCCGCCAAAAATTCAGTTTTCTTGTGGAAAACTATCAATGACGGTCTCCCTACATTCTCTCTCTTACACCACATCAATCTCACCAATTCCAACCTTTGTCCAAGATGTAGAACCACTCAAGAAATAGCAGAACACATGCTTCTCCATTGCCAAGTATCTATGGACACTTGGATTAGTTTATCCAATTACATAACAACAAATCAGCTCAATGAAAATAACCAACCACTTAACTGAACAAATCAGACCATAATTTCTCAAATTCTTCAATGTCCGACCACAACTCTACTATTACTTCATATTGTTATTTCCTTTGGTCCCTTTGGACAACCCGAAATGAGCTTGTTTTTAGAAGAACCGAATCTCAGTCCCAGGATATTTTAACAAGAGCTTTACAACAAGAATTCGAATGGGAAAAAAGTATTTCCCCACCAATTCTTCCAAGAGAACCACCTACCAGAAGTCCTACCAATAATAATTAACGAGAGTAATAATTAACGTCGGATGGACCAGATCAGAACAGGATTGGATAAAGATAAATACAGATGGAGATGCTAGAGGGCACCCGGGGTTAGCGGGGGAAGGATTCATTTACATGGTCAACGTTGTTAGCAACAAGAATGGCAACATAAAGACAATAGAGTAAAGTGTTGTTTGAGATGGACTCGGAAAATCTAATGTGCATAATCAAGACTAATACAGATGCTCCTTGGCATATCTCAGAAATGGTGACAGAAATAAAACATCGAATGAGACAAATACCAGACTGTGACATCCAACACACATATCGAGAAGGAAACCAAGCGACGGATGGACTAGCAAACTTCGCAGCGGATGCTAGTCAAGCAGAAAACTACTCCACCACAATTTGGGATAGGGAAATACCACCATGCATCAACCAAATTCTTTTAAATGACTTTAGGGGTATTAAATACCCTCGTGTAATTTCTTTTTAGCTGTCCTCTTTATTTACATGCTTCAAAAAAATAAATCATGTAGGCACGGTGAGAGCATATAAAATAATCAATATTTAACATATAGTTATTGACCCATAGGACTAATCAGTGTTCAAAATATCAATTATATATATAATAAATCATCAGATTCATCACATGTCAAACATTCAATCAACATCATGATGCATGCCTTAGGACTAATCAGAGGGATGTGATGGTGAACAGAAAATAAAAAAAAATAGAATAAAATATATACCATCATCGTCAAAACAGAAGTCATGGATCTACTAATAAAATACATATAATAAACATCCTAGATTCATTATTATAATATAAGCATAACATAGATATATAGTTCTTATTAGGGTACAAACAATTTACAATACAACAACACCGATTTGCGTAAAAAAAAATAATACACATAAGGCACCAGATCATGGCAGCAAACAACTTTTCATTCATCAAATCATGTCAGAAACAATAAAAAAAATGTAAAGGAAGAGAAGTTTCGGGATACCGTAGATCCGTTCAAATACTTGTGCAATCCAAAAATGAAAATCTTGCTGTAGGGAAGAGCTCGTACGAGATAACGTATTGGAGTAAGAATAATAAAGATAGAGAAGAACTTTTCATTAACCAGAGAAGGGAACCCAATTACATAGTATAGTATGTTATTTCTACAGGAAAAAGGGGAAAACCCTAGCGTTCTAATGGACCGCACATCCATGGGCCATAGGCCCTATCACATAAATTAATTATTAAAGTAATAATCCATTCAGAACAAGCTAAGTAACACTAAACACAATGGATAATTATGTAAAGATAAAGTAGTACTTTATTAGAATCCAGTGGGATCCTTAGATTAATTAGAACCTAAGGTTATCCATATTTATATGGAGCATGGATACGTTTTTTTTTTTTGCTAAGAAATAAATATTTCATTGACAAAAGAGGAAGTTACAATCATCCATAATATGATCCTCTCAAGATAGTTCAAAAAAGGAGGATATGAAACCCAAGTTGCTCTAATATATAACTTCCTAGCCCGGCGTGCAAGCCGGTCTGCAAACTTATTCATAGAACGCCTAATATATACAAGCTTAAAAGCAGAACTACTAGAGAGAAGGCAACAACAGTCTTGAAGAATATCACTGCATCTCCATCCGGCCGAGTGACTGACACCATTCACAAAATCTACTACTTGTAGGCAGTCACTAACAAGAAGTAATTTGGAAAAGTTTAGCTCCTTTGCCCAGGAAACAACCGAAAATAGCGTCATTACTTCAGCACTAACAACATCAAGATCAAGCCCAAAGTTCGAATTACAAGACACTATTCTTCCTGTAATGTCACATAAGATTAAACCAGTACCCGTGTTAAAGTCTTTATAAGATCCATCAATGAACATAAAATGATCAACCTCATAAGTGGGGGTTTTAGTATCCACACGATAGACAGACGTAAAGGGAGGCTGAATAAAAGTATTCAATATCCTTTTAGTATTGAGGATAACCCTGTCAAGGTTAATCTCAACTTTCTAAAAATCTACTTCACATCGCAGCTTCCATATACACCACATAACAATTGCACCTACACTAGGCCAGCAAACAGGGAAAGGCGACTGATCTAGCCTTATATCAAATAATTTTAGAAAGTAATCATCAGGCCACTGAAAATCAAAGGATATCAGATGTTGAAGATATAGTGCAAACCAAACATGAGACGCAACATGACAACGAAAGAAGAGGTGAAGGACAGTTTCAGAATCATTATTGCAGAGAGGACATTATTGTTCAATAGAGTTGTTATAAGCATTCATAGTAGCATTAACTGGAAACATACTAGCAAACACCTTCCAAATAAAGAACTTGACTTTTGGAAGACAGTTCAGCGACCAAACTTTAGACCATAAATAAGACTCTTCAGTTATAGCAAACTCATTTATATACACTTTATAAGCAGACTTAATTGTAAAATTACCATCTTTAGTGTGTGCCCATATAATCTTATCTTCTTGAGAAGAATTCAGGCGCATCAAACGAATTTTGATAACATCTTCAGGACAGAATAACGAATTCAGAATATCAAGGCTCCAAGTATTATGATAAGGGTTAATAAGCTCACTAACAAAGGTGTAATCATTATAATTTGGATCAATGGGTGTATGATGAGCAGAAGTACAAGGTAACCAAATAGAATTCCAAATTATAGTAGTTTTTCCATTGTTAATCTTACAAACAATGTTGGATTTAAGAAAGCTTAGACTATTAACAATGCCTTTCCAAATCCAAGATGAGGTGTCAGCAGCTTTATCTAATTCTAATAAGTTTTGATTAGAAAAATATTTATCCTTTAAATTTTTTGAAATCAAATATCTAGGGAACTGACTAATTCTCCAAGCAATTTTCGAAATAAACACCCTAATCAAAGCATAATAATTTTTAATACCCATACCCCCACATTTTTTGGATTTACCTATATCTAACCAAGATCTAAAATAAACCGCCTTACGCGGGCGGGGTTTTCTTAGCCCACCAAAAGGTTCTCTGTATGGAGTCCAACTTATTAGCAAGATTATTTGGAAGGGGGAAACAAGACATATGATACACATCAAGGCTTGACAGGACATGTCGAGTAACAATTGTTCTACCAGCACCATTGAGGTTAGTCTTCTTCATGTTGCCAAGTCTAGCATAGAATTTATCAATAAGAAATTGAAAGGACTTAGTCTTGTTTCTATTAATAAATAGTGGGGTTCCTAAGTATTTTTCTATGCTTGACAGAAACTTGATGCCTAAGGATCTAGAAAGAATTTTAATGTGCTTGTGATGCATATTCTCACTTGTAAAAAACCCCGACTTTTCCAGATTGATTGACCCGAAGCTTTTGCAAACTTCTTTAAAATATTCAACAGATTTTTTGCATACAGTAAAGAAGCTTTGGAGAAAAGCATACAGTCGTCTGCGAAGAATAAATGCGAAATAGCAGGGCTATTAGTTCTAAGTTTAAATCCTTGAATTAGGTTTTCAGATTCTGCTTTTAATAACATCCGAGATAGGACTTCCATACAAAGGATAAAAGAAAGACAGTCTCCTTGTCTAATTCCTCTACAAGGAGAGAACTCTTCTCCTAAAGAACCATTAATAAGAATCGAGTAAGAGACGGTACTGATGCACTGCTGTATCAGTTGACACCAATTATTCGAAAAACCAAGCTTTTGAAAAAAAAAATAATAAAATGGCCATTCTAATCTGTCGAAGGCTTTCGACAGATCAAGCTTAATAGCCATATAATTTTTTTTGTTCTTTTTTTCATTCTTTTAAAAGAATGCAGAATCTCATGACTTATTATGATATTATCATGAATTTGCCTGTTAGAAACAAAAGCCGATTGAAATGGGGAAATAAGCGAATCTAGCAAATGTTTGAGCCTATTGGTTAAGATGTTAGAGATAATTTTGTAGACAGAGTTTGCTAAACTAATAGGCTTAAAGTCATTAGGCGAAGAAGGGCTGGAAACTTTAGGAATTAAGGCTATGAAAGTGTAGTTCAACTGTTTTATTAAGTACCTAGTCTTGATTTTTTTTGAGTATGCTCAATTACCTGAACATAAACTATATCCCAATTATCACAGAAGAATCCTGCAGGAAAACCGTCTGGTCCAAGAGAATTCCATGGCATGGAGCATGGATACGTACTTCCATGATCTGGTGTTTCCTAAAAGAAAGTAGTAAAGTTTTTAGACTATTATTATATTATATGGGATTTGGGCTTACCATATTCCTTGCTCCTAGATGCATATGCTTAATATGATATCCGCACATGACAATCATAGTTACAAAAAGACATGGTAATTGACTCCTCGATCAAAGAATCAAAGAGTGGACATGATTGGCCGAAAAAGGGTCATCTCGCGGCCCTTATCGTCTGGATTTCGTTTTACTTGGACGACTACGAATTTTCAATATTATTAAGGGACGGGAATGTGGGTTAATATGAATTGGGTTTAACTCATACAAGCTTGGTAAAGGGGCGTCATGAATCGGTAGAGGGGCGTCAAGTGTGATAGCAATGACCCTCATATTGGTTAGGGGGTGTCCTATAGGGGTGTAGATTGACTAGATTACCCTTTTCACCTTAAATCAACCAAAATCAAATCAATTTTTTTTAAGCCTAATGATTCAAAAAAATCAAATCGTTTTTTTTTTTCATCTTCTTCTTCATCTTCTCTTCTCCTCCATTTCCATTCTAACCATAAGCTCCATTAAAATCGATCGAAAATTTCATCGTGATTAATCGGTGATTCGCAACATTAATAATTGTTGATTGAAGTCTATATTCGAAAACCCATTTAGTATTTTTGTTGTGTTCAATTGAAGTGTATTCTCCATCAAAAATTGGAGTTTTAGGTTAAAAATCAAATTTTAGAATCTTTGCATTTTTTCTTTATACGGTTAGAATTGGTTATGTTACGAACCGTATCTATGCTTTACGGTTCGTAACAATTAAATAAATATCAAATACTAACCGTATGTCCTTGGTTCTGAGAATTTTGGTCAGATACGGTTGGTAATTTAAACAGATTACGAACCGTATTTTGTCCTGTATGTTAGTTTTTTTCCAATCGGCTCATATTTTCGAGTTAGTTACCAACCGTATCTACATACGGTTGAGGATGATATTAAAGTTACCAACCGTAATTAACCTACGGTTTGTAATAGAATAAATTTTACCAACCGTAATCGGTATTATTTCGGGTTTTCCCAAATTGAACCGATTCACGGTTGGTTTGGTAGTATTGGTTACCAATCAGTATCTCACATATACGGTTGGTAACAATTAATTACCAACCGTGAATCGGTATTATTTCGGTTTTCCCCAAATTGAACCGATTCACGGTTGGTTTGGTAGTCTGTTACCAACAGTATCTCACATATACGGTTGGTAACCAATAATTACCAATCAGTATGTTCTTGAAATTTTTAAAATTTTGATTTTTTTACATACTTTAGAGAATTTTAAGCAACAAAAAGCTAATGGAACTAGTACTTGTTTTCTCTATCATATAGAGATTCACCCACCTCAAATTTGCAACTGGAATCACTCATTTTGGTTGAGTGAATCAAAATCTAGGGTTTCACAAATATCACATAAGTTTTCTTCTCCTCAATTTTTTTTTTTTATAACTCTAAAAATCTGATTTTAGAGTTATAATACACTAATCTTGATTATCAAAACTAATCTTGATAATTAACACTAATCTTAATTATCATTACTAATCTTGATTATTAACAATAAGGGCTAATTAATCATTTACATATTTTCATTAATAAGGGGCACTTGATTTTACTTCTAATGATCTTTTTTGTCTTATTAGTTTGACGCCCCTCTACCGATTCATGACGCCCCTTTACCAAGATCCTTTGTTTACTTCTTTTAAAAATCGTTCTCTCACAGAGCGAGAGATGGCTTCACCTTCACATCCTTCGTTGAATTACCTAACAGCGGTTGTTGTTGCTTAATAAAAGAAAAATAAAGCAGGTGTATGGTCTTCTCTGTGAAGATTAGAGATGTGAACAACAAGGATAAGAAAAAAGATAAAAACTTGGTTAGTAAACCCAAATTCTAGGGTTTGTTCTTTAATTTATTTAGCTTTTCTTCTGTTCTTAATTCTTAATTCTTCCATTTAATCTCACTATGTTTTACTTTGAAAATAATTGTGTAGAAAAGTCACCATTTGTTAGTTTTTTTGATCGAAATTATGAATTGATTCATTGATTGTATAAAGTTTGATTTTGATTATGTTTTCTGGAGTTCGAATTTAAATCATTCAAGTTTATTTTAATTAACTGAGTTAGGGTTTTTATGATGTGAACTCCATCTAGATCGATAGGTGCCATACGATTTAGTAGATAACCTTTTCTAGGAAGAGTCTACTTAGTTGGGAAACTACAATGAGATACATTGCTGATGCACATGCAAAGTACAATGGATACTGCTGCGAGTTATTCCCAGTTTAGCATACGGGTATTATTTTTGAATAAATGATGTACTGTGGAGTCATGCTCACCAAGTTGGATTGTCTAATTGCAGGCCAACAAACCAGAATAGGCCAAATTGGTGGTTACTTTGAATAAATAGTGTAGAAAGCTGAGCTTGAACCTGCAATTGTTCGCGAAGAACATAGAATTGTGGTTACTTTTATCGCTCCATACTTAAAATCTTTGCAAACAGATTGTGGGTTTAGTTTACGGTGAACTCCCCTTTCTTCTATATATTTGATATACATGGATGTCTGGAGAGTACATTTACTCTGTCTTCTGGAAAGATAAGCTGTACTCATGTCAGGAATTATAAGTTTTGCTACAGGTAATAGTGAAGCTTATCATATTTTGAGGGATCCAGCACAAAGATAGGATTATGAGGAATTCAACTTATATCCAATGTGTATTCATGTTAGCGGTTTCCACAATTAATAATATTTTATTATTAATTGTTTGCTTAGATTTTATCAACCAATCTTGGAGTGCAGAGTTTGGTATTTTATAACCTTTATAATGACTTTGTCTTTTGATTGTTTGCTGAGTCCAGAGTTTGGTCTTTTATAACCTTTATAATGACTTTGTCTTTTAAGTGCGGTGAATTTCATATTCCACATTGTTGTTATGTACTTAATGTTATGTGCAAAAGAATTTTGTTGGGTTTTAATAAGGGAGTGGTGTATATATGCAAATCTTCGATGTATTCGTCTCATGGAATAATCTTTAAATGATGAGGTGGGCAACTGGGCATAAAGAGTGAGTACTTCCTTATCTAAATTATTTAATGTTTGTGTTCGTTATTAGTGAAGTATTTGTATGAAGGAAGATGAGCAATTGAATCTGAAAAAATATTAATTTAGAGTTTAGTATAATCTATTACCATATAGGGATGCACAGTACTTGGGTGCTAAAAGAAGTCGTTGGTTTGAAGTACTGAAATGTGGATGAAAATAAACGTCACATGTCAAAAAAGACTAGACCCATAAAATGTTTATATACATGAATGGACAATAGAGTGAGTACTGAGTAGACATAGCTTATTAGTATCTTCATTAGAAAACTAGCCTTATCATGCACAACCATTAGGTATCTTCAGTAAGTTGGGAATCTTAGGAGCGCTGCATTAAGAATGGCCCCTAGTACAACAAACAATGGGGTAGTTAGATTGTACTTGATACTTTATATGCTTTTAGCCAGCACTTGGTATGGATGCCTTAGGTTAGGTATGTATAAGTTCTTCTGTACATTTCAAACAAACCTAAATAATGTTCAACGTGAGTTACATCATCATACTCTTTAGCATGTTTACATTTGAAGAAGATGTTGGCATAATTGCTGCATATTGAAAGCGATGTTATGATGAACCTTTTATTATCCGTTCTTTATTTGTGTTGTTTATGCTGTATTCTGAAGGTTGTTGCTTACTTTTACACCAATTGGTGAATCCTTGCGACCAATAGTCTATTAACATACTCATCTCAGAGAAAATTTGTTCTGGGGACACAGGCCCAATGACGTCTCCTCGGCTATTGAGGTTATGTCTGTAGTGTTAAAATTGAAGGGCGTCTTGGAAATAGGCATACAGATAGACTTAACTAGTCTTCTTAAAAAATTTGGTAAACCGAACAGTCTATTTTTTTTTCCTGATATGCGTTGCTAATTAAATTGGTTTCAGTATGGTAGCACAAAGACACTGAACATTTGAGGACCTCCGGGTTCCTGTGGAACAGTGTGGTTTTCTTCTCATGATGAGATTTCCTCCATCGTATCCTGTTAATGGATGATTAAATGGTAAGAGTAAACTGGAACCGGTAACTTCTATATTTATGATCAATCGGCATTTCAATATACCTGGAACAACTTATTGGCATCTGGAAATCCTGATTCTCATTGTACTGGATTGGGTACTCATGGTATTCTCTCAAATAGGTTTTACAACTATGGTTTTCTATATGCAAGCAAATTATCATTGAATTTATTATTTTTTTAAGATCGATCCAAAGAGTGGTAGTAAAAGACTCATTTAAACGCAAGGCATTCACATAAGGTGTTGGTTATAAACATGGAAAAGTATCAAGTAGAAGGAATGGTCTCTTGACTGTTATCCTGTTAGACAATTGTATCCAGTAAGGTAAGGCATCAAGTATATTACAAACATATTAAAGTATTATGTATCTGAAGCTGTTCTTTTGATTGCATATCATGATCTAGGGTTGTTTGTCCCATTAATAAACGATGTTTTTCCAGGTTCTTTTTACTTTTTCTGGAGCGACACTATCTTCCCTACCTTCTCTATTACTTTCTGAATCCCATAAGCTAAGAGATAGAACAAGGAGCCACCAGCATGCCCCCTTTTTCAAGCACACGGAGGCTTAGTTTTGGTAAGAGAAATAGCTTAAGATTTGATTGGCAGACAGTGATGGTAAGAGGTGTTGAAGTTTCACATTAGATGGCGGGAGGCTTCAGCCTCTGTTAATCATCTGAAGGCCGACAGTGATAGTAAGAGGTGTTGAAGTTCCAATTGGATGGCGGGAGGCTTCAGTCTCCGTAGACCATCTGAATGTGAAGGACATTGAAGGTGCGGGTCAAAGCTAAACAAATACACATAGAAATTTGTTCAAATTTTTGTTATTTAATTGGGCAAGGGATAAATAATGGGTTTTAGGGGAAGGGATAGATAATGGGTTTTATTATGATTTTCTCTCTTTAAGTTTTCTTCTGCAGTCAGAAACGTTGACTTGCTGTGCAGTTTCTGTATGCAATCTCATTGGTGTGTGTTTATCTGTTAGCTGGTGAATACTTTTGTGGTTTTTATGATCAGAAGTGCATGCTTAGGTAGATGATATTCAACTCTTATTATCATCCGCAGTAAAGTTTAGTCAAGTATACATTCTGACACGTACATAAGTTATTCTCTGGCTTTTATATTGGTTATTTAACTTAATTACTTGGGCTGTTCTTTGGAGTTTCACTTTGAGTCAAATAGTCTCTTTAAGGTTTGGATAGGTCCTCAAACAGTTCGCTGACAATGACCTTAATAGGTTACTTAACTTAGATAATAATGACCTTAATAGGTTCTCAAACAGTTCGTTTAAGTCTGTATGGGAACAAATGAGTCATTTTTTTCACTTATTGTTTGTCAATGAAATTGCTATATTGTGCAAAATTATTAGTAAATTTTCCTTCATATTAACCAATAGTGTTTCGCTGAAGTTTAACTCGGTTATGAATCGCTATTTATTGATTATCACTCATTATAGTAAATAAACATCTTCACGTATGGAATCAAGAATTTTTTTCATAAAGCAACATGTTAGTTGACTTTGCTTTATTTATATGTTCACCTTACAATGCCTCGATGAACTTGAAATTGATTCTCTTTCTTTCTCTCCATGTACAGGTAGTGTTGTACGGTTGGTTTACTGTTAGCTAAGTGTGAAGAAGATGATCCAACATGGTCAGAGATTCAGATGTGAGTGAACAAAATCTCAAAGTTTTAAATCCACTCTTGGCACTCCCTCACCTACTGTAATTCATCTTTGCAGACCTGCAGCCGAGTGAAGCCTCATATAGTCCATTGTATAAGCGCTTCTCTCTGACAGAAATGGACGCCTGCATCTTCAATTCTTATATTTCTTCAGAGGTATTTTTCGCGTTTGTCATCTTTTCTTTTCTTTTTCTCGGCGAGTCTGTTTTTTCTTGGAACTATGATTGTAATTTTGGGAGATGATGAACTAGGTAATATTCCTGCAATGAATCTGGGTGTGCTGAAAGATATGCTCATGCCAATTTTCGAGAGAATTCTTGGATGAAGTTCGCTAGGCGTCATGTTGTTTTTTTTCCCTTCCGCGGGTCTATTTCTCCAGAATATAGTTGGTTACATTTTTGTTCTTTAACTGTTTCCACGTTCTTAGTTGGTGAAACCATTTGAAGGCAGTGTAAAAGATGAAGGATGTTAACCAGGTGTGTTCTACATGTTAGATAAACACCTCTTAAAACAACTAGTTGCATTTTCCACAATACTTATTTACCGCCCGATCTGAACTCCTCAAGGAATAAAGTACTTCTTAGCATTCATGTTAGTTGTAACTGACTAACTGTGAAGGGTAAGGCTATTTTTTACTTGACCATCTAAACTCTAAAGGTAGAAGAATTTGATTGATGCACATATCTATTTATTTTTGCCAGAACATTCTTCATGAAATCTGATTTCTAACCAGGGATCCTTGATAAATTATATATTTACAAAGTTGCATCATATACATGGTTGCAGAATTTTACTATCTCAGTTCCATATATAGTATACCAGTTGAGTTATGTGGATCCCATGGTGGACCTGTGGCGCAATGGTAGCGCGTCTGACTCCAAGTCAGAAGGTTGCGTGTTCGAATCACGTCAGGTTCATTCACTGTTGACTTTCACTTTCTTTACGTTTTTTGTCTATTAGTAAAGCGTTAGGTATGATTCAAGGGGTGCTCTGTTATCTGTGTGGGTACATATTCGTTTTAGGATCTTCACTACTCCATAAGTCCATGTCCCATGAATAATCTTTGTAGAGTCACTCTCACTGTCTGTCTCTTTCCGTTCACTTACAGGATGGAGTTTTATCATTCAATGGTCAGAAAGATTCGAGTAACCTTCTCTCTTAATAGGTTTTTCCTAAACACTTTTACATGTATATTCTCTCAAGAATCTCAACATAGATTTTTATAAATTTTGTTTGATTCTTAAATGTTTTTTATCTTACATAGATTGATTTAACTGTTCATATTAATTTCCAAGAATATAGAATCTGTAGCGGAATTGCTAAAATATTGGTGGGCGTTTATGAGCAAGTCGATTAGAAGCGAAAATGGGTTTGATAGTAGTAGCTTCTTAAGGTGAATAACTATCTGTTTATTTTCCCCGTCTCTATGGGTAAATGCCTTTCTGCTACAACATGCAATTAGAATTGCTATCTTACATATCTTTCTAAGGATCAGGTTTTTGTAATTGTCGAGCATGTGTTCATATTTCAGATCTATTACTGGCGTGATTTCTTTATTTGTCTATTTGACATCATGGATCACCCACAAGCTTTTATAGCTCACTCCTCTGTTATTTCTTCGGGATTCCGAGCCATAATATTCCAATTTACAAGTAGATTAATTAATTAAAGTATTTAGTTCGTCAACTGAAATGAGATGTTCTTAGGCATTTGAAAATTGATTTTATTTAATTGCATTGCACAACAGTCCAGTATACCTGTAGAAGATGAGCGTACAAGTTTACATGTCTCATCTCTATGGGATAAAAAATATGATTCTGTGGTTTGGGTATAGACATGTTCTTATTTATTGATATCCATATCTAACATATTGATTATTGTTTTACTTGCCAGGTATTCAGATCACCACGCAAGAGAAGATAGCACAACAATGTAAGGAGAAAGAGGGAGGTTAAGGAGAACGACGATCTGAGAATCAGGTGATTTATTGCTCCTAACCCGTAGGGTTTATCTGATCAGATAACTGGGGTTCACTTAAAATTAAAAGAATGACGTTAGTTACAGGCATTTTATGCTATACATCAAGAATTGAATAGATTTAAATCAAGTCCTACCTCTCTGTCTCACACTTTCTCTTTCTATAAAAATCAAACCATTCATGTCCACGAAATTATCGATTTAACCAAGAAAGATATAGAATGTACAATATATTTGTATTTTGTTTCTGCATCTTCTCTTATAGTATTTGCATCTTCCATTATTTAGTCTATCAGGGGCACCAGCAGTTACAACACCATCCACAGTTGATATTCCATCCTACCATACTCAGGCTGCTCTGCAGCAGGTGTGTTGGAGGAGTAGGTTAATTAATCTGGAGAAGTAGTATATGGTGAAACCTGCAATAGTCGAGCAAGGATCTCTTTGCCAAATGTATGAAGAGCAACAGGTTTAGCATTATGGTTTCTTAATTTAATATTTTAACTAAATTGTGGGTGTTAATACTGAAATGCTCTGTTTACGGCTGTATTAAAAACATCAGATTGGCCAACAAGCACGATAAAATGTGATGTTTGAAAGAAGTATATGCCATGCACTGATTTACAGTGTCAAAACTGGATTCTTCTGTTATTATTGTTTGCAATGAGAATTTTGCATTATATGTTTTTGACAGAATTTTCATGAGTCTAATGCAGATTCTCAAACCTAAACAGATACCCACATGCTATTTTTTGATTTCCAAACCTGAATGGATACTCACATGCTATTCAAAGAGTACGTCTGATGGTATTGTCTCGAACTATCCAGTAAGAATATGAATAACTATTTTTGTGGAATATGTACTCTTCTCCCACCCACCCAGGGATATGAGAATAGTTGTTTTATTGTAGAATCAATGTACTGATGAATCTCACCATAACGCTAGCATGGATCCTACATATTTTAACTTTGGGTTCCTATACTAGAATGTAACTTCACATTTAAACTTTTTCTTGGCATTAACTGTATGTATGCCACCGAAGATTTTGCATCAGATGATTTAGATTAATCGTGCGGCATTTTGGATGATGAGGAAGAATTCTTGGATACAAGTTAGATGACAGAGCTCTAAAGGGTAAGGGTCCAAAATGCTTTTCAATACACGGGAAACTTCGTCATAGGACCGGAGTGTTCGATAAGAAAATCTTCAAATATATTTTAAAAATTAATACATGATTGGATAATTGATTACGATGATTTTCAATTCTTAGCTAAAATTATACACACTTTTGCAATATTAATGAGCTTTTTCTTATCCAGACATAAAAGTAAATATGGAAAGGTGAGAGGTTAAGCTTGGTTTCATATAATCAAATCTATTATTCGGATAAATTTTGAGATAGCTTAATTTTTCATTATTCTTGAATCGAATTTTTATTTGAATGTAATATTTACTTGATAATCACTAGATTCAATTATAGAAAATAATAAATGACTGAAAACTTTGAATAAACAAAAGGCACCATGTAAAGATATAAAGTTGAGCTGGGTTCTATATAAGCATTTTAAGGATACCTTAATTTTTCACTATTCGTGAGTTGAATTTTTATTCGAATCTAAATAGTGTACTTGCTTTCGCTAGATTCAATTTTTTTTTTTTTGATTCAAGGAAGAGTGAACCATATGATGTTGTTGATTATGTTTCTCATGATGTTGTTGATCGATGGGGGTGGATGAAAGTGGTGACATAGATTATGTTTTTGGTGATTTTGTGAATGTGTGTAGTTACCGGTTTAGTAGGAATATGACAACTGAAATTGGGGATGAACATCTCATATTTCTGTTTTAGTTAATGAACAATTTTATGGATTCTGATGATCATGTAATCCAAACATGTACATTGTTATCACTATTAGTAGATACACAAATGATTTCTAGAGGTTTCATTAAACATTAGAAAGTTGAAACAGTTGTTCAAGAGAATTTATCAACTTGCAACTGCTCGGAAAATTTGTAAGCAATCAAATTGGTTACATATACTTAATTAAATGATTAGAAAAACAAGTAAAAACGTATTATAATCTTATCTGCTAAAAAATAATGTTTACCAAATTGAGCAGGCTTATACCATTTTTTTTAACCAAATTGATGCTTTAGTATCACGTTGTTGTATCTCTTACACTCTATTACATGTTTTTTGTTAAGTAAAAGACTAACATACTGTACTTTAAAAGTAAATTACTAGCAATTTAATCTTTCATGGAGTTGACCAAATTTGAGCACTTCTGTTCTGTATCATTCTCTAAATATATTGAAATATGTTTGGTAGAGAAAAAAAGATATCTCATTTGTTGTTCTCTCATCGTTATCATCATTACATTCTAAAGTAAACTAAGTTGCTTCCTGAATAGTCTTCCTATTTTCACTGGGATCATCAGGTTGTGGCGTGCCGGTCATTATGAATACATTGTCCCCGGATTTGATCTCGTGTAAACTTATGTCATGGTTTTAGCAGTAAAAAAAGATATGGTACTACTTTTTGTTCTGGGCACTTGCTTCTTCTTGAATTCATACCTCCAGAATGATCAATACTCTAAAAGCATTGGTAGTTGCCATTGCAAGTGCAGCTGTTGCAAGGTATAATGGTATGTTAGGAAACAAGAAAATATAATTGTCGGCACATGTCTTGGTTAATTAGAAACGGACCACTAACCTCGAAACTCACTTACTAACGTTCCAGAAATGATAACAATTATTGGAGTATTGATAAAATTTAATCAAGTGATTGATTTTATTTTATTTTTGCTGGAAATGAGTGCCTAAATGCAGACTGATTCGATAAGTACTAATATTATTAGGTGTTTACTAATGTTATAAAAATTATGAGTACCCTAGAATGAGAAAAAAATAAATTATGTAAACTGACGCTAGTTTTCAAAACAACAGAAGTAGGGTTAAACTAATATAGAGATTGCAAACCCAAACTCATGTTACCTTTCCTTCAATACTTTTACCAAATTAGTGGTTAAGGTAATTCACTGAAATATTTAAAGGACTTACATTTACAAGACTGTCAAAGGTATATATTATCACAAAGAGTGAGTATTTCTCCGTAGATAGATCCGTAATAAGGGATAAATCATAAACAAGATAGGCATTCTTTACATTGCTTACCTCAAATATGACCAAGTTGTTCATGGATGTCTTCGTGTATTTTTTAGTCAAGTTTTGATTCTTCATGAATAAATGGGTAACTGCAAGTCGATATGATTCATCCTATATCTCTAATACCTAACTCTAACCTAAAGAACAGACCCCTAGCTTAGCTGGTCATCCCCATTCCCCAAAGTTTAATGCACTCCAGGAGGTCCCAGGTTCGAGTCCCCAATGGCGTAATATTGCAGGAATTAACATGGAAGGTAGTGTTAGTTTTCCCCCCTTGTGACACAATCTCGGCCCACCTCCCGCCGTTTCGGCTCCCTTGGCTAGGTTACCCATGAGGCTCGCTAATAGGTTAGCACAGCAACCTGTTCAATTAATGTAGTAGTATGTTGTTGGAGCTTAGCTTGTTAGGCTTCCAACTAGTTTCATGTAATAATAATAATAATATTTATTTAAATAAATAAATAAATAAAAAATTATACTACCATCTAAATTTGACAATTCCATGTCACGGTTTAATCAAACAATGCTTTAACATGATTGATAACTATTAACGGGGGTTTACTCAATAAATACATTTGTAGATTTGTAGAGATTTAGAAAGAGTCATGAAAATTAATAACTTTGCGAGAATTATACAGAATTGAGCAAACTTTTGCGGAGTTATGCAGAGTTGTCTAATGTATTGCAGACATTTGTAGAGTCTTGAAGAGTTGTATAAACAAATTTTATATGGAAATATGCATGATAGACATAAATATAAAATTTATTGTAGCTTATTTATTATAGTAACTTCAACTAAATTAAAATAAATTATTATATATATAACTTAT
Organism: Papaver bracteatum; assembly: GCA_023529315.1. Taxonomy (NCBI): domain Eukaryota; kingdom Viridiplantae; phylum Streptophyta; class Magnoliopsida; order Ranunculales; family Papaveraceae; genus Papaver; species Papaver bracteatum. Next base: position 4,183,536 of record JAJJWX010001246.1, read on the forward strand.
TTCTTTGGTTCAATGAAATACAATAAAGTGTAACAATAAATTAAAATAATTATTATTGTACATTTGTACATAATAATTAAAAAAAAATGTTTAATCATATCATATAATTTATACTCACCTATAATAGGAGTTTTATAGATTGTGTATTCATGAAAAAAAAATAAGATAGAGTAAAAAACATCTTTATAAAAAAATTGGAAGTCTTCCAAAATCTTACATATTTTGCAAGACTTTAATCAAGGAAAATATATACCCAAAAGTCACTCAAAGTCTTGAAAATAGATAAATATGCAAAGTCTTTGAATTTTCAAGTTTATAACGAGTAACACAAACTTTAGAAGACCTTTTGACAATCTACAACGAGTAACATAAACTTTGAAAGAGATTTTAAAAGTATACAACCAATAACACAATACTTTGTAAATCCATTAAACTCTTTGGAAATCGATAAAAGTATTTATTGAATAAACCCCTGTAAGTTTATTGGAAGGCGTGCTTTGTTAACTTGGTTTAACCAAACAATGCTTTAACATGATTGATAACTATTAGGTTTCTTGGAAGTCGTGCTTTGTCTACTTGGTTGACCAGTCTTGACCTTTGGGAACACAAGTCCTGATTACTTTAACTCTTCTTATATAGTGGTGGTTAAACCTTTTTACAACAACACTCATTTAAAATAACGGTGAATTATTTTGTCTATAAAAACCATAAACGAAAAGTGTTTCGATTTATAGTGGTATATCAGGTACCAAGAAGAGATAACTATTTTATTATCCGAAAAACATCATTTTTTGACATTGAAGCATTGACCGCAGAATTTAAGGTAAAACCACCTAAAAGATCTAATATCACTGTAAAGAGCAACCTAATCGGAAACCCATTTATGACATTGTACAGTTTTGGTTTTGTAATTTTCTGACGGAAAAATGCAGTAATTATTCCGATATATATATATAATATTAGTCACTAATGTTTTTTTATAAAAACAACAAAAAAACATTTGACCAGAGTTGGTGAACCATAATGTCCTTATTACCTTGATATGTGAATATATACACATACACTTTTTCATATAAAGATAGCTAAATATTCATGTGTACTGATGAAAAGCCAAAATTCAAAATGTTAAACAACCACATGATCACTAGTTCTGTACGGAAGATTCCCGAATGGGTGATTATAACCAGGGCCGTATCTAGCATTCACCACGCCAACATGCAATAACCCCATATATAGCAACTGTGTCACCGTAGATATCATTATAAATGCCTCCAGGGTTTGCTGCACATGAAGAGACATTTAATGTTAGTTTGATTCTAGTTCTAGTCGTCTCTTTGAGGACATCCAATAAAACTAGAATGGCAACCGTAAACAAAACAAAGTGATCATTCATATGGAACGATGTGTACAAGCGTCATAAGCTAAGTTATGAAGGGAAAAAAAAGAGGAAAGGCCATAGTTTTATATTGCTGAAAAAAGATTGAAGACTATATAAGGTTGGTGCTTGTGGTTTCAAAATTGCCAAACTTTGTGGCCGCATGAAATTTACGGTGTTCAGTTACCATTTTCTTTTCCTAATCTCTATTATATGTAGCTAAAATTTAAAAGATCACCCAAAGGATTCCAAATTAATTCTAAATCAGGGTATTCTGCAAAACTTTCAAAGTTAAACCATATGAAATTGGATTAGCACCTTTGGTCAACCTTAACCTAGAAAACCTCAAATCAAAACAAATCCAGAAAATTGCCAAACTTTAATACCCTTGAACAAATTAAATATTAAAAATAAACTCATTTCTTAATTTCATTGTGTGATTTGATTGTTATATTAGGTTAGAAATCGAAAATTATGATTTTTGTGTTTTTGGTCGGCAAGGTCGTAACATGCATATCTTTTCGACTTTTCATAATAGCCATGGCGGCTGTAAATTTTTCCAACAGCCGCCAGGAAATTTTTTGAAGACCTTGCCGACTTATACAGCCGGCAGGGTATTTTCAACAGCCGGCGTTTTTTTTTTTGTAGACCATGCCGACTAATATTTTTCAACAGCCGTATCTTGTGTGTCAAAAAATAAATAAAGTCGACATATTCTTTATTTAAATACCCTGCCGACCAAAGCTAGTCGACATTTTCTTCATTCATCTACCTTGCCGGCCAAATATAGTCGGCATGGTCTTCATTCGTCGACCTTGCCGGCTTTTCAATTGAAAGTGTTGATTTCTTTTTCAACTTTGAGTATGATTTCATACAGCGGCTTTGCAATCCCCTTTTTAGAAGTGTTTGGGTTGTGTGCTTTCATTTCCGTTGCAAAAGATTTTCTCAAAACATTTTTTTTTCATCAAAAATCTTCCTAAATAAGTTCAATCAAAAAAAAAAAATCATAACTCAAATTCATAATTTGAGAAGTTTTAATCTACTCAATTAATTAAGCTAATCAGATTTTTTTAGTGTTAATCATTACAGGGGCAATTTAGCCATTTAGAAAATATATGGTTAAGGGGTGGCTTGTTTTACTTCAAAATGACCCTATTTTGTCTTATTGGGTATACCCTAATTGATCTGGATATACCCCAATCAAGCCAAGAAATAAAAACCATCCCATCCAAAAAAACAAATCTATTATGAACACCCAAAATCAATCCCAAAAGTCACTAATATCCACCGGAACAAGAAAACAACAAAATAACCAGTGGATTTATCCCAAATATTAAGAAATTCCACAATTAACTACATTGCCGAATATATGAAACTGTAGGAATGAGGAATGAAATAAAAAAAACTTTTATCAACTGCTACACAATCCAATTTCAAACAACTAAGCATAATAAACATTTTCATCGAAATTAAGAACCAAAGAACATACAAGCCCTAGTTTCAGAACAAACTCAAAATTCAGCATAACAAGAATCCTAGTTAATCTTCTTAGTTAATAAATAAGGAGAACTTGATTCATGATCAAACGTTCATGAAAGGTGTGCATTTCACAGGGTCCTCCGTTGGAGATTTTGAAGCAAAGCATGCTCTAAAGTTCTTTTACAAGAGTTGGTAATGTTGGTGTAGGAAGGTGTTGTTCCTGGAGTGCATATGATAAGTCAGTGACAATGGTGGAATGCTCATTTTTTTAGTGTTAGTTGTAGGATATGTTAGCTCTGCGGCTCTGATTTACCTTATGACCACCATGCAAAATAATAGGAAAGAGCTCACTATTGGGGGATATTCAAAGTAATTGGTGGTTAGTTTTGAATAAGACAAAAACGAGATATTTTGAAGTAATTATTAACACCCATTATCCATATAATTTTAGTAATGTCTAATTTTTTCCTTAACTATATATAGTTAGTTATTATATTAGTATAAAATAAATAATCCGATAATTAAAAAAAATGACAGTAGGAAAGAGAGTCTCTACAAATTGTAATTCTTTTCATCGTACGAATCCTTTCATCAATTGATTTTTCTTAAGCTCTGCTCATGTTTCTTTTATCAATAGCGTTCAAAATTTTCTAATATCTTAGATGTTTGGTTTCTCTCAGATAAAAAGGTCATTAGGTCTTCTCTTTTTGGTTTACTTGTTTTAGTTTTAGATCCTCTTTTCAAAAACGAATTCTTAGTTTTCACATGGGTTTCAAATGTTGTTGTTATAAAAAAACATCATTTTTATACGAAAATTATTTTCGCTTCTTATATTTGTCTTGTGTTTAACTAACTTTATTGTTTCTTCGATGTGTATTGACAAATTGTGTATCACCCAAAATGGCGGTTGTCTATAAGGAGCTTGTCCAACGGGCGTTTGCCTATGTGTTTATGATGGTTATAACGTTTGATGTGGATGCTGAAATGCTCATTGAAGCAAGAGATTTCTCCATTGTTTCCATTACCAAGATAGAAGCTCCAACCAATCACTAAATCGGGGGCAATCCGATACAATATTATTTTGAATTTCATATTAAGATTCCATGTGTTAAGCTTCGAGTCCATTACCAGAAAGGTTGTTACAAATTTGAAAATCAATTCCAGCTGCTTAATTTCCATAGTTACTCCAGTTTTTTTTTAGGTCGGAGTGTAAATCATACCCCGGATATCCAATAAATCATCAATAGACCTTTTCTTCAAAACCCCAAAACTAAAAATTTAGATACAAAATTCTATAATAATCAACTCTTCTATGGAGGCGATCATCAAACACATCATCATAGCAGATGAGTCTCATGTATTTGTTAGTGATCTTACTCCGAAGTTCCGGGATGCAACTCTGGAGTTAGGAGATACATCTGAAGCAATTGTTTCACCATAATGAATTTAAGGAAGATACTGAAGAAGGTCAGTGGGACATATGCCTCATCGGAGAAATTATCATAGAAAAAAAAATGAATGACAAGGTTGTTGGAAAACAACTGCAGTTTACCTAGAACTTCGTTCCTCCAGAAGATGTCAAAGATATTGAGCTAGATCCAAATGTGATGGTCTTTAAGTTAAAAAACTGGACCTAACTCAACAAAGTTTTTGAAATAAGACCTTGGAGAATTGATGGTCACTTGGTTGTCTTGCATGACTATTTATGAAGGGTGTATCTACAAAGACTTTGATTGGGGTACTCAAGATTTTAGATTCAATTGAAGGGTTTTCTTCCGGAGTTTATGATAGTGAAGATAGTTGAAAACATGGGAAGAATAATGGGAGAAGTTCGTGTTATAGACCCATGAGAAGTAATTCATGCTGCTGCTGACCGTGTGAAAGTCTATGTGAAAATCATTCTTCAAACTCCATTGAGAAAGGGTATTTTAGCAGTTAACTCTGCAGGGATTACAAGATGGATTCGTTACTCTTATGAGAAACAACCACAAGAACTGTCAAAAATGTTTTGTTGTGCAACATTCAAAAGTTTCTTTTACTGCTGCTACGAATTTTCTGGAAACATTAAGTCAAAAAAAAAAAAAAAAATTGGAAACAACACATCAAAAGCCTCATTACTTTGGGAGTCCAAAAGGTACTAGAAAGAATCCAGTTGCTCAAAAAATAATCTCTGCTCAAGCACCTAAGCATAGTTAGAAAAAGGTGACAAAATATACACCATTTGTGCCACCTAAATATAGTATTCAAGCTGGTTTTTTTTATCCTACAACAGATTTTGGTGAAGAGACTTTGGAAGACTTTGCTAGATTAGGAAAAAGACAAAGAAACTTTGTTTCTCAATCAGCATCCCATGACCAAACTCTTAACATCCCTACTGTGATTGGTACTGGGAATCAAATTGAGACTTCTACAACTCACAGAATCATCCAAATGGTTAAACAATTTGAAGATACAACAATGGAAGTTCATGTAACTCTTAGACTTATTCCCATTATCATTTCTCAAATTATTCTTATAAGTCTGAATTTATCAAACTGCAGTATATTATTTTGTACACTCACTGTTAGCTGGTATTTCTGAAATCAATTTACCTTCAATCATAATGAATATCATAAGTTGGAACTGTAATGATTTTAGGAACAAAAACACTAGGAACCATATTAAAGATTTGAATAAGTTTTACAATTCTGGCATAATATTTTTATGTGAAACAAAGATTGATTCAAACAAGATTTTAAATTTTGTTAGCCATTAAATTTTCTAAATCCTTTTACGTTCCTAGCATAGGTATAGATGGAGGATTAATTATATTATGGAATGAAGGTTTTAAGCTAGAAATAGTTGCGCATGATAATAACATGATACACTGTCTTATCATTAGTGATCCAACCAAACTAGAATGATTATTATCTTGTATGTATGGCACACCTTATTCTGCACTAAGAAGTGAACAATGGAGTTACATAAGAAATTTAGGGAATGATAATCCTACTGTACCGTGGATAGTGCTTGGATATCACCCTAAACTTAGAAGATAAAATTCTCTCATAGTATTTTACAACTAATTGATGATGCCAGGATACATGATCACGCATTTCATCGAAATTATTTTATATGTACAAGTAACAAGCATGGAACAGGAGGAATTAAGTCAAGGATAGATAGAGCTCTAATCAGTACGAATTGGCCACTCCTTTTTCCAGATTCACATCTTCTTCATCTACCACAAATAGGGATCATTGTCATGTGCTTCTTAATCTTTCCGCTGCTACTTCTATGGAGAATAAATCTTGGAAGTTCTTTGAATGTTGGTTAAAAGACAATTCTTATAAGGATCAAAATTATTTCATCTTTGGCCAATGACGTAATAGGTTCTTCTGCGTTCAAGTTGAAGAAGAAATTAAGTTGGAAACAATTACTAAAGGATCTATAACAACAAAAGATACAATAGATTTCCCTTGATTAAAGCTTGAAAACAAAAGACAACCAGAGAAGGTTTGGAAACAATTCAACAACAAAATAAAAATAAAAGGATCTATAACAACAATAAAAAATGATGTTACTTCTAAATCTCATACAAGGTTCTTCTATAGATGGTAGCAATACTCTTGATTAAAGCTTGGAACAACAAATTAAAGAATAGCATTAGGCATCTTGAAGAGGGGAAGAAAGAAGGTCTGTTGTGGTGGAGGATTGACAATTTCTCTTCAAAGGGGAGAGTCACATCTTAAATTGATAGTGAATCTCATATTATATATGAATGTTGAAATGGACAACAACTCAAAAATATTTTCGAAGATATGGTCCAATAGAGAGCAAGGGAGTAAGGCCCGAGGCGACAAGTGCGAGAAGATTGGAAGGTTACTAATGGCATTTTTCATCATGTGGCTAACTTTGTGGACCAAGTTAGAGGAGATATATGAGGAGATCAATGGGAATTGCAACTAGCGATTTCTTGAGTGAAGAAGTTAGAATAATCAAGTCTTTAAAAGACAACAATAAAAACTGATGTGGCGAGAAAAGGTATGGAGAGACAAAGAGCCTACTTATGATCACTTGAAAGTGTTTGGTTGCAGGGTCATTTGTTCATATCCCAAAAGATCAGAGATCAAAGCTTGACGACAAAGCAAAGCAGTGTGTGTTCCTAGGCTATGGAACAGAGAAGTTTGGTTACAGATTTTGGGATCCAGTTGAGAAGAAGGTTATCAGAAGTAGGGATGCAGTATTCCTTGAAGACCAGACAATTGAAGACTTTGAGAAGATTGAGATGTGAAGCTCATGAAGATGTTCCAGTGGGTGATGTAGAAGATGATTACCTTCAACAAAATCCACCACAGAGTTACTTCTAAATCAACACAAGAATTGAAGATGGTAACTCACAACCAAGGTACAAAGCATTAGTTGTGAAGGGTTATTCATTCGTATTCTTGGCATGGAGATCTCGTGATAGGAAAGCGAGGAAGCTGTGGTTATCACAAGAAAGCTACATTGAGAAGGTGTTGCAAAGATTCAACATGGACAAAGCCCAGGTAAGTTGTCCACTTGCAAACCATTTTAAGTTAACTCGTGATCAATGTCCTGTGAATGATGTTGAGAAACGGAAGATGGAAAAAGTAGTTTGATGTATGCAATGGTGTCCGGATATAGCTCATGGATGGACGGTGAAATGGATACTACGGTATTTGAGGGGTACTTCTAATATGTGTTTGTGCTATGGAGGTCAGTTAGTTGGTTACATCACTGGCAATCCAAGTTACAAAAATGTGTGGCATTTCTACCAAGCACATCAATATTAGGTTCAGTGGATACAACTTGTATATTGAGAAGATCCATACAGATGACAAACTGATATGATGACAAAGTCGCTACCAAAATACAAGCATGTGTATTTAGGGCAGGTTTGGTGGTGATGGGTACCTTGCCATAAGTCGTGAGGGGAGATTGTTGGGTTTGGTCACTCCTTATGGTCCAACAATTTCGGTGTCCCCTTAACCAATGGGAGGAGCTACCTAGTTAGGAATGTTTTTGTTAACAAAAACATCCGGGAGACTTGTTTTTGGTTTAACGGGTTCTTCTTCTTATTTTTGAGAAGAAAGAGAAAGAGAGGAAGAAGAGAAAGAGAGTGAGTGAGATAGAGAGAATTAATCCACCATTTTTGGTGAGATTAGAGGCATCTTGAAGAGGGGAAGAAAGGGTTCTTGTTGAAGGATCTTTTGGTTGTTGTGGTGGAGAATTGATTGATCAATTTCCACATCTCTTCAAAGGGGGAAAAATCTAGGGTTTGTCAAACCCTAGTAGTAAGTATCTCAAATCACTTCTAATTCTTAAATTGATAGTAACCCCAATGTTAGTGACAGACTCATTAACCTGTTACCAGAGCAAATTAATGAAGTGGATAACATATTTCCAGAGCAAATTAATGAAGTGGATAACATATTTCTCACAAGGATTTCTGATGCTAAAGAAATCTATGATGTTCTAAAGTCCATGAAACCATGAAAGACACCAGGATCAAATGTTTTCCACCTGGTTTCCTTCAAACACAATGGGCATAATGGGACATTATAGGTAAAGATGCAGTAGATATGGTGAAGATATTTTTCTCAACTGGTAAGCTGCTCAAAAGTATGAAAAGGAAAAATATTACTCTCATTCCAAAAGTGAAGCTTCCACAGACTCCAGCTGAACATATGCACATTTCCTTGTACAATACAACATATAAACTAATTACTAAAATTCTTGCTACAAGATTGAAACTGTATATAGACGGAATTATCTCCCCAATGAAGTCTGCATTTGTATCTGGTAGGCAAATATCAGATTATGTCTTTCTTACACAAGAACTTATCCATGGTTTGAAGAAGAAAGAAAAGGATAAAAGATTATATGGCACTGAAGTTGGATATGTCAAAAGCATTTGACAGGGTTGAGTGGATTTTCTTAAAGAAGATTATGTTAAACATGGGTTTCAGGTGTGACCTTGTTTAAGAGTGTATTAGTACTTGTGAAATAAGCATTAAGCTTAATGGTTCTTTATGTTCTTCTTTTAAACCTATAAGAGATCTGAGGAAGGGTGATCCATTATCACCATACCTCTTTCTTCTAACTATAAAGGTCTTTACTAGAGCAATGACTGATGCAAAAAAACTCAAAGAAGATACAAGGAGGTGAAATATTAAAATACGCTCCTCAAGTCTCACACCTTTTATTTGTAGTTAACTGTTTTCAATTCATTAGAGCAAACATTCACCATGTTAATAATATTTTAGAAGTGATCCAGAAATTCAGTGAAAGCTCAGGGCAATAAATAAACTTTCAAAAATCAGTTGTCTATTATTGTATGGATCTACATCCAAAACATTGTATATTAAAAGTCCATTGTATGAGTATCGAAGAAGTTTACCTTGGCATTCCTATTTTATTAAATATAAGGAAAATAAGTTCTTTTTCTAGAATTAATTGTTACACCAGCTTAGTCAACAATCTTTAGACGTAAAATACTTCTCTACTTAATACACCTAAAAACAAAAATGCTACTTGGGAATGGAAAAGTATGTACAAGTATGGAATTCACTAGGAGATTCAGTTTTGCCAAGTTGGTGATGACAAGAGCATAACGATACGGAGTGATAAATGGGTTCTGGGAGTTGAAGACACACTTCTACCAGCTGCAGAAACTATTATCAATATTCAAGAATATGATTTGGTTTCTAACCTAATTGATTCACATACAAAAACTTGGAAGGTGGATATCACCCAAGGGCTCTCTGGAAAAACATATTGCTGATAAGATTTTTCGAATCAAAATTCCTCAAAATGCTGAAGATAGTTTAGTTTGGACTCTCACCAACAATAGCATGTTCATTGTCAAATCTGCATACAACAAGTTAGTGGAACTGAAATACAGATACCAACATCAACATGGTGTAGAAAACAGAATATGGAAGCATTATGGAAGCTCAAAACTGCTGCATGGATCAAACTTTTCTTATGGAAGTGTGTTACTGATGATATTCCTACCAATGAAAGATTTATGAGGAATCTTAGTGGAGAAGTATTAGTTTGTCAATTCTGTAAACAAGAATGGGAAACTACATATCACATCCTCATGCACGGTACTTTTACCGGAGCGATTCTTACTTTAGCAAGAATGGGAAACTACATATCACATCCTCATGCACTGTACTTGTACCAGAGTAATTCTTACTTTAGCCCCTTGTGGTATTAACTCTACGACCCACGTTGATGATGTGCAAGCCTGGATTGTGAGTTGGTTTAGTACTAACAACCCAACAAATGAGAATAAATTATTGAAGCATCTGATGCTATTTAGGAAATATGAAGGAGAGATGCAAGGTTGTCTTCAGAAAAAAAAAAAAACCAAACCTCATCTCCTGCATTAGAAGAGCTGAAAACATATGTCATTCCATTTTATAAGATAACTCTAGGTTTAGCTTGGCTAGAAATTCTAACCCTTTACCTAAAGATAGTAAATGGTCTACTCCAGAGGACTGATTCTTGACCATAAACTTTAATGTTTTTTTTTACATTATTACATAATAATTGTTGTATATGACTGATCATAAGAGATTCTATACTACAACCCCCCCCACCATGTTTCTCATCATTAAATAAAATCTCACTTTTGAATAAATAGATTAGTTTAGTTTGTTAATCAAATGTGCTTACATAATACAAACTAGATGTACCTATCATTCCATGTTGGACTAACAAGAAATAACATTGAAGTTTATTTCTATTTTATCCTTCCGGGTCTCTAATGATTAAAGTTAATTCCTTTAATCAGTTAAGTGTTAAGTGTTAGGAAAACCGTGAGTTTCCTATTTTAGGTCCGTTTTCATATAGGGGTGAATTTCCAAATTGGAATAAGAAATATATTAGGAAAGAGTTAAGTTTCCCAATAAGAGATTAATACTTGGCGACCAAGTTTTTATTGTGTATATATAAGACTAGAATTGTTGATTTATAGACATCCAACCTAGAATAGTGGAATCCTTGTGCTCGGGAATTAGGTTGCTTAGGATTTTGGTCTCTTTGATAAAGAGGATCAAGTGCTAATGTGAAGGTCAATATCTGTGTGAAAAAAATTTGTAAAGAGAGGATTTTGGTGTTTTAGGGTTTAAGGATTTTACTGTAAACCAAGTTTCTAGTGTTCCAAATTTCTCCTCTATTAGTAACAGATGTGAAGAAGGTGCGGAAGAGAAGATACGAGGCTGGTTTGAAAATGGTTCAGAGATTTGGTTTCTATGATTTCTCCGATAGTAATCTCGGGGATGTCTTGTTACCTATGTGGGCCTTGTATTGAATTGCATAAAGAGTACGTAATGATTTTTGATTATAATGGAAGTTTTTCTGGTAATGACCGTGTGCTTAGCCTGTAAAGATGAACCACGTATATCTTGTGTATGGTTGTGTGCTTGTTTATCTTCTGTCTTTTTTATTATTTTTTTCATGTTTGGTTCAAAACACCAATTGTTCTCTGGTGCCAATTTCCCCAACACTAAGTGCAGCTAAGATTACCTTACACCAGAGCTGAAAACATGCTTGTTTGAAGAGTATTGAGTTGGAAATGGTGCGACTACATGAACCATCACGGATGTAACTGACACGGAAAGAGCTTATCGTCATACATGGCATATGGCCTTACTATCGACGTGAGAAATTAGAATCATCCAAGATATAAAGAAGATAAAGGAAAACAAAAATAAGGGATTGAAAAAGGCCCTACTTTATGTATTACTCTATTGATGAGATAAGGCGGTAAATATGCATGTGAATAGGAGATGTTCTATATATCAACTTCTGTCAGCTGGCGAAAGATGATGTTGGTTCAAGAAAAGTTGTACTATATAGGCTTGGTGGCTTGGATCAGATGGGGCAGAAAATTTAGGAGATCATCCTAACAGCCACTCCCCATTACAGAAGTGTATAAAACGCAACAGTCTTAGATCAAGAATCTAAATAAATACTCCCCACTCTAAATAAATACTCCCTCTATCCCTGAGAAAGTGATCCATCCAAATAATATTGGGACATGGCGTATGTAGAAATTGTAGAATGACTGCATGTGCATGGTTGCCGTAATATGATCTACATGAGAAGTAGAACACTGCTCAGAAAACCCATCTTCACTATGATTCCATGCTACCAACAACACGATTGAATAAAGGATTCTTTTATATTAAGCCATGAAAGTAAACTAAAACTATAAATTACCAAACGCCTTCCTCTATGACCTCCTAAAGCAATCTCCTTGCATGCAAGACTGGAAAATTGACAAGATCACCAAGAAACAAGAGAAAAATCAGTATATATACAAAGCTTTTGATTAATGCCAAACTTCGTAAGAAAGAGAGTGAGAGAAGCGGATATACCCAAAGGTGAGAGCAGTAATGGCCCAGGATATGATAGCAAGTGAAGCAGCACTGCTCAGAGTCTCACTGCGCCAAACTCGGTGGTGGAGCAGACCAGTTATGACGGAGGATATGCCTAATACACTAGCTAAGAGAGCAAACACCAGCATAAAACTTGTCGCCGGATTACCACCTAAATCTGCAGCAGGGAGAGTCGGTAGATAGAGATTAGACATTTAAATCCATGCATGATGCCCTTAAAAAAATCTCCACCTTGTTCATTTCTTTTGTTTTCTTTGACAAGTGAGTGTTATGTTCCTAATTATCTAGTTCTTGAATCATGGCGCATAAGCGTCCTGGCGTTTTTAGGGGCCAAAAAAAAAAAAATTAGGGGCCAACAATAAAACAAAATAGGGTCACCCAAACTTAAAGTGAGTTACCCCTTATCTCGTATATTTCTTAATGGCAAAATTGCCCTTATATAATCGGGAGATAACTAACACATACTTCTTATTTTGTCTACCGAATGCATTCGGAGGATAAAAATAATATATTACCTACCGATTATGTAAGGGCAATTTCGCCATTAAGAAATATGCGAGATAAGGGGTAACTCACTTTAGGTTTGGGTGACCCTATTTTATTTTTTTGTTGGCCACTAAATCCTTTTTGTTGTCCCCTAAAAACGCGTTCGTCTCTTTCACAGTTCATATATATATATATATATGACAAAAAGCTGCTAGAAAGAACAACTAGAAAAAACAATTGCAGCGCCTAGTAGTGTATATACGTACGAGGGTGATGTTGCTCGCCGTTGATGTATTTGTCCAGGGACCAGCTAGCAAGACCAAGCACAATCAAGTACATCACAAAGATCACTGCCAAGAGTGTACTAATCAGCCCTCTACCAGTATTACCGGTCGCCATATATATCTCAAACTATAAGTAGCAACTAAAAGCTATTCGAAATTAAGTTTCCAAGGATAACGATGATTGGTGTAGCGGAAAGCTTTTTGTAGTTTCAAACGATCACAAGGAAAAGCGAAAACCATAATTATTAATTAGTGAACAATGAATTGATTTCCTTTTCAGTATACCGGGACCGAAATGCATGAAAAATTCGTGTCGCGATGCATGGATGGGAAGGTGTATTATTGGTTATTACACGTGTGTGGTGATGAATATTACATTTCATCTTCCTGCTCTTGACAAGAACCGAAACTTTAATTAAGAAAATTAAACCTTGGACTGATCGATAAACTTAGCTGCACGTCTGTCGCTCTATTATGCTTTTGTCCTCATTTTGTAATTTTTCGGTTTAATTATTTATAACATTAATAAGGTTTAAAAACTTACGCCGGTGTCACTGTAGTAAAATGGTAAAATTACTGAGTGATATACTAGTGATCTTATCCAGAGCCAGGTCTATCAGAGGGTGGGTACTGCTCTAATGGAGCTGGACGGAAATCTTTAAATCAACTGCTAAGAAATGGCCTAAAATTTGCCATTTTTCTAATACAAGGGCTTAAAATTATACTCTTGGGTGGGTACTGCCAAGAGTGTACTAATCAGCCCTTGTATTTTTCTAATACAAGGGCTCAACTCACAACAAAACAGTCTTCGAAATTAGGCCTACTTTCGATAGATTGTAATGAAAGGTGAAACATTTACACTCCAACATAGATGATAGCCCAGTCGGAATGTCTTATTCATTCACATTTCACAAGACTATACAGTTACTGCATCAGACAACCAGGTTTCCGGTCCCCCAATGACTAGATAACCTTGAATATAACTACCGTTCCCAGTTTTCACCTTGTCTTGACTTGCTGAACTTACGAACTAAAAGTTCATACATGCATAGACATTTTCAGGTTATGTACATATAATGTTGATTTCTTATATTAAAATTTGCTCAAAGGATGAGCAGTAATAGAGCCTCACATTCTCCTTATGAGTTCAACAACCACCACTGCTCGCAGGCTCTATTGAACTTAATAGACCATTACCTCTTAGTTGTGTGCAGTGATCCTCAGCATCAGCTTGAGCACAAATAATTACCACTGCCATTCCGTTGATGTGTGCTTCTTGCATAATATTGACTGCAATATCAAGTGTCATTCCGGGGATAACCTTCATTAGGACCTGAACAACATATTCCCTCTTGTTGAAGTTGTCGTTATGAAGTAATACACGATAAGGAGGTGCTGTTTTCCTTGATTTTCTGAAAACGATAGTAGCAGGGGTATTAAATCACTTTCTTGCTTTGTTTCTTTGCCCATAAAACACATATAAGTGTATTTTGGTATTTAATTTGCATCTTTACATGTTTCTTTTGAACATCAAAACCAATGGCATTTCAACGTGACAAAAGAGTATTTGTAGGAAGAGAGTTCACAGGAATTTTCACATTGGAAATAATAGATAGAAACATTTATTACCTAATTCTATTCAGGATTCGGTAAAAAAGCTCTTTGTAATATAATGTAATCATGCTCATCACTTTTAAATCAGAGAAGAGGCAAAACCAAACAAAAGGAAAGAAATAGGTTCTAGTAATGTTCAGTCCGATCTCCAGCACAGAACTATAATATTTAGTCATCTATGATTGTAACAGTTCATGAGAGCACAATGAATATAATCGACTTAAAGCTTTAGATCTATACCTCAAGTCAAACTCAGACTCCCGTCCAGGAGTAGTTTTCTCAATGGTTGGCCTTTCTAATAATCCACCACCTTTTCCTGGTCCAGCGGCAGATATCGTCTTAAGAATGCCTCGATTAGTGCAATTTCCCCTATAAATGGAGTAAGTATCCCCTCCTGCACGCACAGTAGCCGTCCATGGGAATGCGTTAAACAGATATTTGAACTAAATTTTATAGATAAGAAGAAATTAAACAAGTTGAGTGAACTAGGAACTCCTTACTTTGAATTGCAATACTACATCAAATTTTGATGGGTAAACTGAGATTCATTCATTAAGTGTATATGGTAATGAATAGAAAAACAAATATGTTAAAGTGAAATCAAGGCATCAAAATTGTTTATACATAGCAAAGATTAGATTATTTAATTTTCTGATATTAGAAGGCAATGGAAAAAAATGCGAGTAACTTCAGCACATAAATGTGAACCTTTAACTTCGAGGCTTTTTCCAATGTGGAGGACTCTGGTTGAGGAATAAGTGCAGAGAGGTCGGACATAAAGAAACAACTCTTACACCTTATGTGGAAACGGATATATTTGCACGAAGGATTCATTTGTATGTGCTTCATGGGATGCATAAAAGACACATGATTTCTTAATCAGCGGTGAGTGTTTCATTCTCTCAAGCAAATACAGTTGCCTGTTATTTGATAACAACTAGTGTACTTACCCTAAAAAGTTTTGCGGAAGGAGTAAATAAAAAGACGCAAGCCACAGACAAGAACACTCCACACATGAAATAACAACCACTCTCTCTGAAACAAGGGACCCACATCTAAATACACTCTGCTTGAGCTTTACATGGATAGCAAACCCTTAAACCTTTAGGTACTTCTAGCATGATAGCATCTTAATTAATAACTACTCTTGCAGGATTGAACTTTTAGCAGAAGGCATAATTGTATAAGTCAAGGTCTAATAGGGGATTTATACACGAAGCAATTGTGTTGTACTTAATTCTATTCTTCAGCTTTGGGAACATGATTGTAAAAATGTTTGATAAGTTCTGAAAGTATCGAATTGAAATCATTAATAGCTTATACCGAATGAACTTCACAAAAGCATTCAGGGTATAATAATTTGGTATTACTTTCCGACAAATACGGTAAGGTATCAACTCAGGGGGGTCAATTAGCACTGCCAAATGTATGCACGAAGTAAAAGCATAACTGTATAATTGTTGTGGGAGATAGCCAAACTAACCGCACCACTTGTTAGGGAAATCCAAATAGAATTAACCCACAAGACACTAAATCTTTGGATCGATGTAGAATGAAAGATAGACGATGCAAACACATATTAGAAGTAATAAGTAAAGCACACAAGATTTAACGTGGTTCGGCAATATGCCTACATCCACCAAAACGGTTACGACTTCTTCATTATTATGGAACCACTAAATAGAGAATTACACACTTAACGATTGATGAATCAATCAACAAACTACGATCCAACATTGTGTTGGATCATAAACCCTAAAATAACTCTCTTGAACAAAACGCTCCATAAACCCAAATAATGTCTAACCAAAAAAGATAATACTTATCTCACATAACCGAGATGACCTCCTTCTAAACGATATCTCTTCCAACACCAACGATGATTTTCCACCATCAACGAACAAGGCGATCTTCTCTTCACCGAACGATGTCTTCCACATCTCCCCAAAACCATAACGATGTACTCTTTTAACACCAACGGTGTATCTTACAACACCCGAGAATGGTCTCTTTTTCCCTAAAACTCCACCCCAAGAGGTGGGATGGAATCCCTAGAAACCTTAGAGAACTACATTGTGTATTCTCTAATTCTCTATAAACCTCTAAATTCCATTGAGAATTCCATGTCTAAACACATAGCCTAGACCTCCTTATATATGAGTCACAAACTTGATTTCCAAGTATTAGTCTCCTTGGAAAAGGAAACTCTAACCAACTAGGAAACCTATTGTTATTTAGGTAACCTATCTAAATATGGAAATCAACCTAAACTAGGAAACCTTGTGTTTCTCTACACGAAGGATTTCTAGTATGTTCCGGAATTTTCCGGAACCTTCCAAAACACCGACAATTATCTAACAATCTCCACCTTGTTGATGTTTCAACAAATCTCCACCTCGGTAAAGATTCCACTAATCTGAGCCGACCTTCAAACCATGACAATCGCCTCAGCATCCAAAAGGATCTCAACGACGAGCAAACTGGATCAAGTACCAACTTAACCCCCAAATGACCGAAGTCAACAAATCTTGTCCAAACTTCTGCACAAGTATCTTCTTAACAAAACAAAACTCCTTCATCTCTAAACTCCAAACTCAATTGCTTCTTAAAACAATAAAACTAAACTTGTTCTTTGCCATGAGCATATCCCAAAAAAGAGTAAAGAGATACGAAGAAACCAA
This sequence comes from Papaver bracteatum, assembly GCA_023529315.1. Lineage (NCBI taxonomy): Eukaryota > Viridiplantae > Streptophyta > Magnoliopsida > Ranunculales > Papaveraceae > Papaver > Papaver bracteatum. The sequence goes on from JAJJWX010001246.1 coordinate 4,200,871, forward strand.
ACATGTCAAGCTTCACAAAATCACTAACTCGATGAACAAACAAACCAGAGGCTCCAAAAGCTGACATTCCAAACTTCTAAACTAAACCAGCAACATCAAACCAAGCGGGCTATGACAACTTAATGTCCTCCACCAAATCTTCAAGCAAGAATGCAGTTTCGACTTCGTCGACTAAGTCAAACCGCCACACAAAAACTAACATGACTTGGATAGAAATGTGATTAATCACGGAGGAAAATCCTCATAACGATCACACTCTGTCTTGTGCATATCCTTTAGTCAACCTTACCCTAAAACGTGTACCAGTACAAAACTGTTTCAAACAAGATTTGGCAATCATCCTTCAAAAATGTAAAGACCCAAACACACCCAACCGTCTTCTTAACCTTAGGCAACTCCACCATCTCCCAAGCAACTATCCAAAACGTTGTTGTGCTCACCCATTGTCTTCTTACTCTTAAGCAATCGTAATAAGTTCTTAAGTAACTATCCAAGACAATAGTGCTAACTTCTCACGCTAAGCTGGGAAGCAAAGGATGATAAAACTAAATTGTTGCTGAATAGATTTCTCAAAAGAAATCTTTGATCCCATCTTCTACCGCCTTTGTAATTATTGAAACCACAATCTCAATATTTGTAGTAGATGAGCAAAGGAACACACTGCTCCACCTAAACCAAAACCTCTCAAAATACCATCACAGCTACAACATAACTCTTTTCACCGAGAATTCCAAACTGATCAAGAATTACAAACATAATTTCTGGAATACTAAAGAAAGAACACCTTCTTCAACACTAACACCAAAGCTATTTCCTCTTGCGAGAAATAAACTTGACAACCAAAACTTGATCACTGTCCAGAAGTACTTAACCAAATAACAGTAGATGATAAAAGGTTCATGAGATAGCACACCGAAAAATTAGCCCAAACTTTTCCAAGAAACTTGAACAACATGCATTGTGCTTTCTCCGAGTAGTATGCGATAAAATCGCTTTCTACACCAAACAGTAGAATTGTACCTAAACTTATAAAGTGCCCAAACGATACCTTGTTCCTCTCAAACGGGTCTTCACCTCCGAATTAGAATGTATCAACACTAAAAGACCAACCTATTTTTCAAAATGGTCTTGCACTTCAAACCACTTCGATGATCCCCGATACACTGCCAAAATCCTCCACCAAAACATCATCGAAACAAAGGTCACAATTTACTTAGCATCTCTCTCAGAAACAATAATAAAGATGCCCTAAACACCCAAATGGATGTCACTAAACGTATCATGTATACGAAACATAATGATACCCAAACATGTAGCCACGTCACTCTCCAAAGGTACACACCCTTCGAAGCTACAACGTTCTCATAAACACAACTAAATAACCCTTTCTTCAATCATATGCTTAAGATGCATATTCCATAACTTGTGTTAACAAAATTGTTTCTCATTAAATAATAAGAAACCATAGCTCCACCACAATTGAAATCCCTGTATACGAAGTCCAAAACATACCACGTCTCATCAAACGATCATCACACTTCAACTTACTTGTAACCAACGCGCACAAGTACTCCGAACGAAATCAAACTCTTCGAAAACTGAAACATGTTGATCCTTGATAATGGTCAACAATTCCCAAAACGAAATCTTCAAAAAGATCTCACCAAATCTTCACTGCCTTATGCAATTGAAGCCACAAAAAACTTTGAGTCTAACTTCTTCTTAACATCCTTCGACTTTTAAGGTCAAAATATTGACAACAACATGATCTAACTGATGACGACCGATATCAAACTTGTACTCTTCGTACCGAATAATGATAAGAGTTTGACACACTAAAAATTGTCGCCTTAACTTCAACCAACATACAAACCGAAACTTGTATCTCAACCACAACGCTCTTGCTTTCTCAAAACGTGATTTGCAAAGAAAATACACCCAAACGAAAAACAACTTGGTCTTCCAAAATAGTCCACAAGAGCCTCATACTAAACGAAGTAAAAACACAATTAACTAACCAGAATATAGGTACGCTTCAAGAAGCATAATATCAAATTCTTCAAATGTAGAGCACCACCAAAAACGAATGTGGAATATCAAAGTATCCCATTCTTCTGAAACCCTTTAACTTGCTTCATACCCAAAATTGATAACATCAAACCCTTCAAACTTGAATGCTTGATAACATCAACCTATGCATCTTCAAATATAACATCAAACCCTTCAAACTTGAATGCTTGATAACATCAACCTATGCATCTTCAAATATTTGAAAACTACAAATCCTTCGTACTTGAATACTTGAAAACATTTAACCCTTCGAGACCACAAATTCCGCTACCCGCAGAAAACCGAACATCCCCACTTCTAACTTCGATACTCTCCACCTTCACCGCACCACTTGTTATGGGAGATAGCCCAACTAACTGCACCACTTGTTAGGGAAATCCAAATAGAATTAACCCACAAGACACTAAATCTGTGGATCGACGTAGAATGAAAGACAGACGATGCAAACACATATTAGAAGTAATAAGTAAAGCACACAAGACTTAACGTGGTTCGGCAATATGCCTACATCCACCAAACGTTTACGTTCTTCATTATTATGGAACCACTAAATAGAGAATTACACACTTAACGATTGATGAATCAATCAACAAACTACGATCCAACATTGTGTTGATCATAAACCCTAAAATAACTCTCTTGAACAAAACGCTCCATAAACCCAAATAATGTCTAACCAAAAAAGATAATACTTATCTCACATAACCGAGATGACCTCCTTCTAAACGATGTCTCTTCCAACACCAACGATGATCTTCCACCATCGACGAACAAGGTGATCTTCTCTTCACTGAACGATGTCTTCCACATCTCCCCAAAACCATAACGATGTATTCTTTTAACACCGACGGTGTATCTTACAACACCCGAGAATGGTCTCTCTTTTTCCCTAAAACTCCACCCCAATAGGTGGGATGGAATCCCTAGAAACCTTAGAGAACTACATTGTGTATTCTCTAATTCTCTAGAAAACCTCTAAAATTCCATTGAGAATTCCATGTCAACACATAGCCTAGACCTCCTTATATATGAGTCACAAACTTGATTTCCAAGTATTAGTCTCCTTGGAAAAGGAAACTCTAACCAACTAGGAAACCTATTGTTATTTAGGTAACCTATCTAAATATGGAAATCAACCTAAACTAGGAAACCTTGTGTTTTCTCTACACGAAGGATTTCTAGTATGTTCCGGAACCTTCCAAAACACCGACAATTATCTAACAATAATAACATAAAGAAGTTCTAAGACATACACTATAGGCATGTATTCTTGAAACCAGACCACAATTACATCTGCAGGTTAATCACCAGACCACAATTACATCTGCAGGTTAATCATAGACCACAATTACATCTGCAGGTTAATCATCGTCAGTACTTATATTTAAATAGATTGATATAATAGAAATCATTTCAAACTAAGCCTGGGTCAGTATTATTAGTTAAATAGATTGATACATAGCTAAAATCAATTCAAACTGAGCCTAGGCACATGAATACCGTATATGAAGATCTCACTTCCAGTCTTCCAAGGTTGAACATTGGCATTATTTTTAGAACTCTATATTGTGGAAGGCATGAAACTTCCTCTCACCCAAAACATAATATTACCAAACCCTATAATTTATTCATGAAACTAGTTGGAAGCCTAACAAGCTAAGCTCCAATGACATACTACTACATTAATTGAACAGGTTGTTGTGCTAACCTACCAGCGAGCCTCATGGGTAACCTAGCCAAGGGAGCCGAAACGTCGGGAGGGGGGCTGAGATTGTGTCACAAGGGGGGCAAACTAACACTACCTTCCATGTTAATTCCTGCAATATTACGCCATTGGGGACTCGAACCTGGGACCTCCTAGAGCGCATTAAACTTTGGGGAACGGGGATAACCACCTGAGCTAGGGCCCGTTCTAATAAAACACTGGATATATTTAATCATCTCGGAAGAATATGTTAGTACGAACATACGAACTGCCAGGCATACACAAGTATGATTTAAATCTTATAGATTTGTGCATAAATAGGGAACTCCAATGAAAAGAGTGAATCCCACTGGACTAAAACTCTAGCTATTCCTAATCTTCTTATGAAAATAAAATACGTCATCCAACTAGACGGGCTGCTTTCGGTTAACAATCAGTTATGATGTAACAACATATAATTGGCCATGCAATAATCTTTACTCCATCTCACACAGTGACATGTGCCTAGTTTACTTGCGAGAATCAGATACCAAAATTTTCTATGGCGAACATGTATAGCAAGAACTTGACAACTCTTTGTTATTTCAATACCTCACTACAAGTTAAACTGCAATGCATACATATAACTCAAACAAAATTGGGTTGTAAATACTAGATACAACTCCATCAAAAGGAATATCTAAGGGAGCATCATATTTCTATGGAACGTTTCTAATAAAACGGCCTGCTAATTTTACAAATTCGAAAAAAACACTTTCTAATTCCATTCCAGCTCTACTTACTCTGGCATATAACACCAACAATTATAGACAAGTAAAACAAATATGTTCAATTCAAGAATCAAATCACGTATCCATTTCAAGGTTTTAATTTATTCTTATTCTGAAAACACATAAAACAGACTCAAATACTTCTATGAGTAATCGATTTGCTCTAGTTCAACAAAGTTAATAAGTCGATTAAATTTGTCAAAATGTTCATTGCAGCTTATAAAATCCTCTGAAAATTCTAGTTTCTATGCTTGCGGACAAAATGCGTCAATTTATGATTTCTCTCGATTGAAATGTAAATTCTATATGAATTTTTGCACAAAAACAACGAATTTAGACGAGGTTATCCCTCCAATTGATACTAAGCTTTCATAACGCCATAAGAAAACCAAGTGGAAATGACTCAAATAGAAATCCAATAAAGAAACTATTCAAGACAATCTAATCAGTAGAAACGTAGATTTTCATACAAATAGATGATTAACGGAAGTAACCAAAAAAATATATAAGACAAAACTATAAGAAACATAAATGGAAGAAGATAGAGAAGAATCAGATAACAGAACCAAAGAGTTGTGGGTGAAGAGAGAAAAGAAGAAACAAAAACCTGGTTTATTGTTGAAGATATGATTGGGCGAAAGAGAAACTCTTCCCCAAATTGCAGTTTCCATGGATTCTCTCTCTCCCTCCCTCTACAAACACTGACTCTCTACTGTTCCGAGAGAGAGTGTTTGGGTCCGCTTATTTGCTTATATATTTTATCTTTATTTTCCTTAACTGCGCGAGTGGTGAGATTTTCATTTCGAACGAAGCCTGTTATAGGGCTCCAACCAAATGGCTTTGATGGATCTCGTGGATTTAAATGCCCAAAGTGTGGATGAGGGGAATGCCTAATCCATAAAAAAAATACAAAACTATCATTTGATTTGTTTTATTACTACTTTATTACCCTTAAATAACTAACCTAAATCTAATTAAAAACCAAAACTTAAATCCGTATCTTCCTCTCTTCTTTTTCTCCATCACTTTTATTCTTCTTTCTTTTCTTCTTTTTGTTCTTCAACAACGATTAATCGTCGATTCTTCGCCGTTTGTTGCGATGCCAACTCCTAATTCTTTTCTTTTCAGTTAGCTTATTAGTTAGTCTTTTATTCCTTTACGTACTTAGAACTCAGTTTCCTAGTTTTACAGGTTTCCTTAAATTAGTTTGCTTGTCTACCACGTCTACTCAGCTATATATAGCTTAAAACTAAACTTGTAATGGCAGTTAATCATTATTATGAAGTTTGCTACATTAATTCTCAAAGGCAGAGGCTGCTCGCCCCAGATCAAAGGGCTTTATCCATGTTTTTGAGTTCTTATTCAACTTTCAGTTAGCTTATATTCAGTGTAAAGGTTTAGAACCCTAACACCATTAGGTGGTCACTCTGGTTTTTGAGAACTTTCAAGCGACTGCAATGCAATTTTCACTGGTCTGGCATGAAGCAATCAATTAAGGAATTTATTCTGCACTGTGAGGTTTGTCAACGTAATAAAACTAAACTTGTGGCTCCTCCTGGCCTTTTAAGTCCACTGCCAATTTCTTCAGACGTTTGGATTGACATCTCGATGGACTTCATAGACGGATTTCCACTTTCTCATGGTAAGAGTTCCATCTTAGTAATTGTTGATCGTCTAACAAAATATGCACACTTTGTTGCATTGTCTCATCCTTATTCTGCAAGTACAATAGTCGATCTATTTGTGCGTGAAGTAGTCCGACTTCATGGTATGCCAAAGACAATTACAAGTGACAGAGATCCTGTATTTATGAGCAATTTCTGGGAAGCCTACTTTACAATGCAAGAAACACAACTTTGCAAGAGTTCGGCTTATCATCCTCAAAGTGATGGTCAAACAGAAGTTACGAATCGTACATTGGAATGTTATCTTCGATGTTTTGCAGGAATGAAACCAAAGGATTGGTTCAAATGTTTAGCTTGGGATGAATGGTGGTATAACACCAGCTACCACTCTGCTATTAAGATGACACCATATGAAGCTCTTTACAGTCGTCCTCCACCAACAATTTCAGCTTATTTACCTGGGTCAACTCCTGTGAATGATGTGGATTTGAACTTACATGCCAGAGATCACACACTCAAGCTACTTAAGTCTCATTTATCTGATGCACATGATCGAATGAAGAAATACGTTGATTCTCATAGAACAGAAATACAGTTTGCAGTTAATGATTTTGTTTATCTCCGTCTGCAACCTTACTGACAGATAAATGTTTCTAATCAGTCTTTTTCAAAGCTCTTACCTCGTTTTTATGGCCCTTTTAAAGTTATTGAAAAAATTGGAACTGTGGCATATAAGCTGGACCTGCCTAACACTAGTATAATACATCATATATTCCATGTTTCCTAGTTAAAACTGAAGTTAGGATCTACTGCTGCTGTTGAGACTACATTGCTTACCATTGTTGACTATGACAAGTGGGAGCCCGAAGAAATTTTAGATATACAGATGTATAAGAAGGAAAACCAGGCTGCTACAAAATGGTTGATCAAGTGGAAAGGTCACTCTAAAGATGATGAAACTTGGGAAGATGCTTATGATCTTGTTGCATGCTTTCCACAGCTAGAGGCTTGAGGAGAAGCCTTGTTTCAGGCGGGGCGGGATGTTGCGATGACAACTCTTAATTCTTTTATTTTCAGTTAGCTTATTAGTTAATATTTTATTCTTTTACGTACTTAGAACTCACTTTCCTAGTTTTACAGGTTTCCTTAAATTAGTTTCCTTGTCTACCATGTCTACTCAGCTATATATAGCTTAAAACTAAACTTGTAATGGCAGTTAATCATTATTACGAAGTTTGTTACATTAATTATCAAAGGCAGAGACTGCTCGCCCCAGATCAAAGGGCTTTATCCCTGTTTTTGAGTTCTTATTCAACTTTCAATTATCTTATATTCAGTGTAAAGGTTTAGAACCCTAACAACGGTAATTACTTAAATTAGGTAAGAATCGAAAAACCCACCTTTTTTTTGTTATTTTTCGTTGCAGAAGTATGTTGGGTTTGATCTTATTATGATTTTTTAAATTAGTTTCAAAAGTTCATACGGTTGGGAAGACCAATATTTTCCAACCGTAAAAAAATTATATAGTGGGATAATATGAACTCTCAACCGTATATTTTGTTTACGGTTGGGAAACTATGAACTCCCAACTATAAATTAAATTTTCCAGAAAATATCTTGTCTCTAAAAATCCAACCGTAAATAGTTATATTTCATATTTTTCCAAATCGTATTTGTCCCTGGGTTTTTATACGGTTGGAAATTTCAACCGTATACGGTAGTTACGGTATGACTCCTAACCGTAAGGTGTTTTTACGGTTGGGAAAATTGAAAACTCCCAACTGTACACTGTAAGTTAAACCAAAATAAAAATAAATTTTGGTTTTCAAACCCAAACTATAAATCATATTATTCTTCCAATTTAATCACTAATCGTACTTAGTTTAGTTAATCTAATCATCAGCACTAACTAATCAAAGATATTCTAGCCATTAACAAAATTAGTAGGCTAAGGGGTTTTGGTGATTGCTATTTGATGACCCGATTTTGTTATTTTGTAAGCCCTCAAAACCATTTGGTTGGAGCCCCTATAACATGTTTCTTTTGAAGACTATTGTTGATGGGGAAAAACGATTTACTGGTGTTGATGGTGGTTTCTAGTTCAGGGCTAAATTTGTAAAACCTTGCATTTAATGTGTCGTCACTCTGCAAAGAAATGGAGCCATGTAAAAGTGATGAGTGTTCAACCTCTCCACTAGCGCATTTATTGAGCCATTCAATATATTTTGCATGAAATTTATCCAGACTGGTGCATGTAGCAACAATCCCAGATACTCTGTAAATTTCAGCACCTTATCTGTATTATTTATTAATATTAAACCTACTGAGTACTTTCCTGTGCTATTTTCCCTGGCAAAAACCTTAATATTGGTATGTCATGACGAATTTGTGTTCACTCGCAGCAGAGTAGCACGAATTTCCAAGTATCAAGGTTAAGGTCCTTGCATAAAGTACTCAATCAGAAAGCATACTGCTCTCTGGCAATAAAGAATTATGTATCAAACATATAGAATGCGATCAATTTTGTGATAACTCACAAGATTCATTACCCTGACTAATTTGCGAAAATTAGGGTTTTGCGCCTTGCGCAGTGTATTAGACCCCGTTGGTCGAAATTAAGCTTATGCAATTAAGCAATTGATCCGTCGTGGATTAGTAAGTGCAAAGTCCTACCCAAAATCAGAAAACAAGAAATAAAGGAGTTGCGGAGTATGAACAGCAACAAAAGAAGGTGTGGTCATGCCATAGGCCATCTGGCGCCACTTGCAAGTGGCCACACCCCATGTTTCCCAATCGACCCTTATCCTCTGTCGACCAATCAAGTCGTTGTAAACCTACCACACACACATGATTTGTGGCTGGGCCCATACTTTCCGGCCATATTCCCCATCGACCAATCAGGTCGCTTTAAATTAGCCACACGTACCAGAAGTGTGGCCACGCCCATGCTTGGCCGCCAAATTGGCTTTCCAAATACCATGCCAAATGAGCATGTCAATAGCACATGCCAAACGTGCCACGGTAGCACGCCAAATGCGCCAACGCGCCATGAATAGTGCACCTACGTGCCAACCCATCTTCTGTTCGTGGCCAACGCCATAACAGACTTCAATTTGGTTATCCTAACCAGAGACACGACCTTGCTATAGTGGGATGATCGTAACCCTAATTTCCAGTCGTGGCACAAATTATGCCACTTCGGGCCCCACAACATGCCACGAGCCGTGCGGGACCAGGAAACCCTAATAAAGGTGCCATATCATGGCCACTCGTGGAAACCCTGCTCATGTGGTCATTTCCATATGATGGCCTGGCTGTGGTTCCTTTGGCGTGGTTATGGCACCGTTTGCACAAAACGTCGTTGTGTCACGGTCGCATGCCATGGCCGCATGATACATGTCGTATGCACTAATTAGGGTTTCGACTTGACAAACCCTAATTCGAGAAAAAAAAATCTACGCCAACCAGGTCAGGTAATGTTCCACAAAGCATTGGGATTGATGTGGCAACCATAACTGATGTTGTCGCGCCACATTTGGGTCCAACACCAATCTAGCGGCCATGGCTACGCCAAGCACCACTTTCACCATTGTGCCACCGGCATGTGCAAACTATGCCAGCCATGCCGTTGCACCACTGTGCTATTTCCATGCGCCAACAGGCTGTGGCCATAATCAATGGTCACCCTTTTTCATGAGTTGCAATCTCAACCGTCCAAATTCTCCATGAAATTGACAGGATTATGGCATGTCTTGGGCGACCATCCAAGACAAGCCTAATAGCATCACATGTTATTTTCCTATGGAAAGTCTATTGACTTTGACTCGCTACACGTTTTCCACGAAAACACTCGAGACATCAAACATGTCGCAAACTGGGGAATTCTCATCAGGGTATTGGTCTGGCGGTTTACAGCGTGCGGCATGCAACACGTCCATCATAAGAAAGTGTCAGGAAAATAGGGCACTTAGTGGCGGAAAGAAGTAGTGGGTGTAAACAAACCCCTTTCTTTCATAGTAAAGGAGTGGTTTCTGGCAGTTACATATTACTCCACTCTTCCATCACTCAATCAATCCCACTTCCTACGAGACCAAGGTGCGTTCAATATGACTTGTATAAATAGGTTTCACCTATTTTTCATTAAAAGACAAGTTTTGGTGAGAATAACAATACATTATCCTGTAATCACCAAAGAACTGATAGCTTACATTCTGCAAGCCAGTTCCATATTCTGACACAAGTCATAAAACAGCCACGCCTTCAGAATTAACCATTCTGGTCTCAACACTTTCTTTGCTTCCCTCCCTAAGACCAACCCTTCTCCTTCACTTTGTGACCGAAGCAAGACTGGAACAGTTATTTCTTGGTTTAGGCCATGATTGTACAGATTGATCCCTCGAATCTAAAGTACTCCCATGCAGTTCATTTGTTTAGGTCTAAATTCGCTTCTCATCAACACACCCAAATTTACCAAAACCAGCAGAAACAGTTTTTACCCATAAACAACTGGTTTTTTAGGAAATGAAGAGACAACCGTGCGGACGAAGACTCCTCAACCAAGCAAATTGCTTTAACCTTTTTTCAAATAGATGCACTGCACGGGAGTGATTTGAGTTCGAGAGATCAATCTGTAGGACTCCGGCCTAAACAAAGACAATGGTCGTTCCAGAATCAATTCGGTCACAAGAAAGGATGGGTCGGTCTGTAGGAGGAACGCTGAGAAGTATGTGTGAGATCAATGATAATCAAAGGGATTATAAATGTGTTGTGAGTTTCTGCAAATTGATGAACTGCTGGGTTCGAATAAGTTTAAATTTTGGTCAATTAAGAGTGATTGTTCAGATGAGAATTTTTGTGATAATTCTTGTATTGTTCTTACTTGTTCAATCATGAATTCAGAGAACTTATTTATATTGCTAGAACGTGGACATATTGACCTCCAGTAAGTGCGACGGTAATTTGAGTGGAAGAGTGGGAAAATGGGAGATCGTTGTTTAACCAGTTCCATGTCGTGCGGAGACTGGGTTGATTGTACATCCACTACTTTGCCAACTTCCTCAACCGATTGCATGACTTACTCACATATCTAATCGTGGATGAACACATGTGTCGTAGGCCGCCAAACCAAACCCTAGTTAATATCCCCCTGTGTGACGATTGATGTCTCATGAATGTGGAGTCTGCAAAGCAGACGTGTATTTAGTCAGTTTTTTATTTGACTAGACGATGAGTCTTAGTATTGTTGAATCGAGCATGATGGACGAATGATTTATGGTTCATGAATTGAGCATATCTACTGGGACATATGTATAGTTCTCGAATGATCATTAATAGTGAATCAACTTGATGAATATTTCCAGTCTGAGCAAATATTGCTCGTATGATGAATTACTGAATATTGATAGTTGAATCAATATTGATAGTCAAAGCAAATATTGATCGTCTGAGCATATATCGCTCATTTAATGAATTATTGGTTGCTCGACCAAAATAAAATATTCAATTAAAATACTGGTAGCTGGACCGAGCATAATTAGTTAGAATATTAATTGCTGGATCAACATAAAATTATTAGTGTTTGAATCAATTCGGAATTATGCTTTGAATAGCATCTGATTCGAAACCCTAATTTTGATCGATTGCTGATCAATTAATTTATTGAAAATCAACCAACGAGTGAGAGAGGGACCGGCTACATGGGATGATGGTCCGACCATGTAGCGCCCAGATGTTCGAATGAACAAGCACCAAAGTTCTTTGCAGACCAATTGGTAAACGAAATATCAAATGCTGGTTTAATCATTTATTAAAATAGTTCTCATCTGAGCATTAGGTAATAAAACCAAATTATGGAGAAGTGAGGGACCGACCAAGAGGGAATAGAACCGGACCTTGGTGGTGCGGGACTAGCTGACGGTCGTTTGATGAAATTCCAAATTTTTTGGAAAGAGTTTGAACCCAATATGAACAAATAAAGTCAAATTATGAAGATGCATTGGACCGGCTTCTTGCAAGCCAAGGGGACGACCTTGGTCGGTCAAGGTGGCATGCCCATGGCACCATGTTTCTCGTGGCTCAGTCCTGAGAATTTCGATATTTTCTGACGAGTGTTCGAGCAATATTCTGGATTTTCAGAAGAGTTCGATCTTGACTGAAACTCTCAATCTTGCTTGAATGAGCAAGTAGGAAATTGCTCGTGCGATCAATAATTTAATAATATTTGCATGGAAATCCTAGCCGGTCATGTGACCATTTGACTTTTTGGCTTTTTCAACGTTTGAGAAATATTTTGAAAAAATATGGAAAAACCATGGTTTTTGCTCAAACGGAGGAGTTTCATTAGATGAAGGAAATAATAATAATAATAATAATAATAATAAAGTTTGTGTTCATGCTGCAAACGGGTTATGGACCATTTTGGAGACCACGCCATCCACTGTGCAAGTGAAGTTGGTTTGAAGTATCGTCACGATATGGTAAGAGACCTTTTTGCAGAGTTATGTTATAAATCCGGTATCGCAGCGAGAAAAGAAGTTTCGATTGGTCTCAATACGGACAGGAGCACCCCACTTAAACCAGTTGATATTATGGTTTACAACTGGGAGAACGGACGTGACATATGTTTTGATGTCACTGGTGTCTCCCCATTTTCTAAATGTGGTAACCGGAGCTTCACACCAGGCCATGTTATTTCGTCTGCCATTACCTGTACGCGTAACAAATATGTTGATTTATGTTCGTCTCATGGGTATAGTTTTGGTGTCCTGGCCTTTTCAACTTTAGGGGAGTTAGGGGATGACGTTATTGATTCCTTAAAGAGATTAAAAAACTGCATGGCGGATCATGATGTTAATAACCATTTAGGCAGTACTATTTTCCATAGGCTAGGTATTTTTATTTAGAAAGGTGTTGGGGCGCAACCAGTTGAGCGTCTCCCAGCCAAATCTTTGTAATTACTCTTGTGGTTTTTCTTAATAAATGCCTCAGTGGCTCCCTTTTATAATAAAAATAATAATAAAAATCTACTGCCGGTGTGGTGAACTTATGGATATCTGGTGCTTGTCCACCATTCTCGGTGAATATGTTGCCAGTGCCCCTTTAACTCCTCTTCTCAAACCAGATGGAGGTGTTAGGCCCATCGCAGTTGGTACGATCTAGAGGAGGTTATGTTCCAAACTTGCGGCAACTTCAGTTTGCAAGAACATTCTTCCATACTTGGGAACATATCAATATGGTGTTGGTGTTCCATGTGGCGGTGAAGCTATCTTACATGCTGCAAACAGGCTTATCGAGACAAAAGGTACTTGCAATTCAATTACAATGATGTTGGTTGACTTTTCCAATGCTTTCAATCTTGTAGATAGATCTACATTGATTCATGAAATGCGTGCATATTTCCCTAGCATCTCCAAATGGATAGAATTTTGTTACTCTAAACCTGCCAGGCTATACTACAGTGATACTACTTTATCTTCTGCCAAAGGGGTTCAACAGGTTGATCCATTGGGTCCGCTCTTATTCGCTTTAGCATTGCACCCCCTTGTTCTTCAGATTGATGCACAATGCACTTTGGACATGCAGGCATGGTACCTCGACGACGGTACAATTGTAGTAGATACTCTTGAAGTTGCCAAGGATTTGGACATAATACGGACTGAAGGTCCTAAGAGAGGCTTACATCTGAATGTTACCAAGACGGAATTATTCTGGCCTACCATCGATCCAAGACGCAATGAAGTGGGATTCTTCCCTACTAATATTTGTAAACCTATATCAGGCGTAAAACTACTAGGTGGACCTGTCAGTTTAAACACTGATTTTTGTAGTGATATGGTCACCAGCAGAGTCGATAAAACCATATCATTGATGCAAAAGATCCATAAGTTGCATGATCCACAATGCGAACTTCTGCTTCTCCATAATTGTGCTGGCATATCAAAACTCTACTCTACTCTCAGGAAAACCAACCCATACGCACTACAAGTTACTATTGCTCACTTCGATAAGCACTTTCTCGACTATCTGGGGCAAATCATTGTAGGTGACGGTGCAGGTGTTGGCTTAGTACAACAACGTCTTGCAACCTTTCTTATTAAATACGGAGGTTTGGGAGTCTACACTATGAAAAATATAAGTACATATTGTTACTTTGCATCTTATGCACAAACTAAGCACCTGCAGAACACCATCTTGCAACCTACGTCTTCAGGTGAACCATGCCGCAGTTATAATCACGCTGTGCAGCTATTTACACGAGCTTGTGGGCTATCCGAATCTGAGTTCAACATCAACGACACTTCCCCCCATTTTATGAAGTCATTGCCAGTAATCTACTTTGGTGTTGTCAAAGATTATATGCCCTCTCGCCTCCCCTTCAATGAGCGTGAGTCGATCATTTGGCAGTGCAACAAAGCAGAACATGCCATGGATTTTCTGAAGGCCATTCCTATTACTGGGCTCAACCAGTCTGTTGGTCCTAAACAATTTCAGTCTGTCCTCCAATATCGCTTGTCCATACCAATGTTTGTTGCTGATAGTGTTTGTTCTAGCTGCGCTAAGCCGATGGATATCTACGGAGACCATGTTGTGCACTGTGCTAAAGACATGGGACCTAAATGCAGACATAATATGGTAAGAGATTTTATCTTGGAAATATGCTACAAGGCTGCTATTACTGCCCAGAAATAGGTTTCGTTGGGATTTATTTCTAACAATGATAATGATCTTAAGCCGGCAAATATCTTAGTACACATATGGGAGGATATGAAGGATGTGTGCTTTGACGTAACATGATTCTCACGTTCACTAGTGCACGTACTCAGATATTCACCCCTGGACAAGACATTACCGCTGCTGTCACACGCAAAAATAATAAATATCTTGACAAGTGCATTAGTAATGGTTGTGGTTTCAGTGTCTTGGCTTTCACTACTTTAGGAGAGTTGAGTGGTGACTTTATTGTTTTTCTAAATAGGTTGAGTAACCGCCTTGCTAGTCGTGATGTGAATTACAAAGCTGGAAGTTTACTCTTCCATAGACTAGGTATTATTATTCAGAGAGGAGTTGGAGCCCAGATTGTCGCTAGGTTGCCAACTAACCACTTTTAAATACTCTTTTTTTTTACATAATAATAATAAATGCCTTTGTGGCTCCCTTTCATAAAAATAATAATAATAATAATAAGGGTGAGGAGAGAGAGTCTCCGGGCGATTCTCAGGCGATTGAAAGTCTGTGAGTGTGTTTCGGTAATCCATTGGTTTTTCTCCATCTCTTCCTATTTCTGCTCCCCTTGTTATGCCCTTCCGATCGATGCCATTTTCAAGCGTTTTCTCTTCAGTTTTTAGGGCAGTTACGATGGTTATTATTATTGCAGGTTTCCATGCCTTGTACTCATTCACGATCTTCAACATTAAAGGGAAAAATATCATCATCGAGCAGATTTTATGTACCACCATCTGTTGTTTCTCCCCCCTTATCACCACAGTTTCCATCAACTTCGAACTCACAAAGTGATAAGGTTCCTTTTCCATTCAAAGGTTATGATGGGTGTATAGGCGGGGTTAATGGCAGGGGATATGCGAAGAGTTCTATTTATTGTCATATATATGATCAGCACTTTTCTACATAGACAGACAAGGAAATTTGCAAGAAACATATCTAGCAGGACCATGAATGCTTTGCTGCTTGGGAAAGAGTCCTTCGTGACATGCAGATGTAGTTGTACATTAAGTCCATGCATGGAAAAAGGCTTGTACTTCGCAGTCACATAAAGCTGATGTTATTGCAAGTCCTCTCAATGGACATGATGTTTATTTTCTTATTTATGGTATTTCAAAGCCTTTGGCTAATAATTCGTCTGACAATGATGTAAAGTTGAGTAATTCTGATGATTGCAATGGCTTGAATCTGGACTTGTTTGATACTGTATTTCGGAGACGAATTACTACTACTGCCAGTATCCCTGCTCCTTGCAGAATATTGTTCTCTCGAACTCTAAAAGCTGCTCTAGATAAGGTGCTTGCCAAGCTAGGAGACCTGCAGGCATGGATATAGCTTTTTATCCTTCCCACATGTACTCTCAATCTGTACATTCCTAATTGTTCCAGTGATGAAAGATCTGGCACTCGCAAAAATCTACAGATTGCAGCAATCAATAAAGCATTGGGAGTATGGAGAAAACCCAACGGATGTGTGGCCTTGGTTTAAAAGTTGTTGAGTGTTTCCAAGCGTACTACAGCTATACGCAAGCTAGCCAAGAAGGATCAACAGGAAAAGAAGGTCAGTACAAATATCACTGCTTGCAGGAAGAAGATAAGTCAAGGACATTACATGGCAGCAGTTATTGTCATCTGATGGCTTAGCACCGGCCTCCCAGGAAACTTTCCAAGACTTTCTGCTTGAACATCCCACCTGCACCAACCCCTTCCATCCCTAGACATGACCCCTTAATGCCTGCTTTGCGTGTTGAAACGGACGATGTACTCTCAGCAATAAAGAGATTCCCCAAAGGCACATCATGTGGGAGGGATGGCCTGAGGGAACAACATCTTTTAGATGCACTTAGTGGTATCGCCGCTGCAGTTTCCGATGAACTGCTATAGTCAGTCACTGGTGTAGTTAACCTGTGGCTAGATGGTAGGTGTTCTTCATCTCTTGGGGAAATCATTGCAAGCGCTCCCTTAACACCATTACTCAAACCGGGTGGAGGGGTGAGATCAATTGCGGTCGGCACCATCTGGAGACGACTATGCTCAAAACTGGCAGCCACTTCAGCCTGCAAACTCTTTTCATCATACTTTGGTGATTTCTAGTTTGGAGTGGGGATGTCTTGCGGACGAGTGGGAATTTTACACGCGGCCAATCGTTTGCTGGAATTAAAAGGGTATAGTTCTACACATACTATGCTGTTTATCGACTTCATGAATGCATTCAACCTTGTCGACAGGTCGGTCATGCTTACGGAGGTCAGTTTACATTGTCCTAATATATCAAAATGGGTCGAGTTTTGTTACTCCAACCCGGCTAGACTATATTACAATGATTCTACACTAGCTTCAGCAAAGGGTGTACAACAAGGAGACCCTCTTGGTCCCATTCTGTTTGCCTTGACTTTGCACCCTCTAGCTAGCAAGATTGCAGCACAATGTACACTAGATGTCCATGCCTGGTATATCAACGATGGAACCATCGCTGGAGATACTCTTGAAGTTTCCAAAGCATTGAAAATCATACAACAAGAAGAACCTGATCGAGGGATGTTTTTGAACATTACCAAGACTGAGGTATTCTGGCCTACAATAGACCCCAGGAGCTTAGAAGATGGCGTATTTCCTAGCAACATTGGCAGACTCAGACTTGAAGTGAAGGTGCTAGGTGGGCCGGTAAGCATAAATCAACAGTACAGTAGCCAGATTTTTGAGAACCGGGTAGAGAATACAATCATCTTGATGCAACGAGTTCAACAACTTCGTGATACACTGTGCGAACTGTTATTACTTCGGAACTGCATAGGTGTCTCCAAGATCTACTTCGACCTATGAACAACTAACCCGTTTGCTATACAATACGCTTCCAGCCTTTACGATCAACACCTCCATCAATACTCGCAGTAACTTGTAGTTGGTAATGGTGCAGGTTTCGGACCAGTGCAACAAAGGCTAGCCACCTTACCTATCAAATACGGAGGGTTTGGTGTCTACACTATGAGTGACACGGGAAATTATTGCTATTTGGATTTGAATTCCCAAAATCAACACTTACAACAGCATATTCTAAGGCTCATATATCCCTCAACGCCGAGTCCCAGCTTCGGACATGCTCTACAAATCTTTACAAAGGCCCGTGGCATCACGGTTTCCGATTACAATATCAATGACGATGCCCCACACTTCATGAAATCCCTGGCAGCAACCTACTTTGATTTTGTTAAGGAAACTATACCCACGCGCTTTTCTTTAAATGATAGAGAGTCTATTTTGTGGCAACTCAATAGGGAGAAACACGCTATGGATTTCTTGAAAGCGGTTCCAATCGCCGGTTTGAACCAAGCTGTTGGACCAAGATATTTTAGTGTCGTGCTGCAATACCGATTAGGAATCCCTTTCTTTGAAGATGGCGGTTCATGTTCTATATGCGCAAGACCCATGGACATATATGGGGACCATGCAATTCATTGTGCTGGTGAAGTTGGCTCCAAATTTAGACACGACATGGCAATAGATGCTTTTGCAGATTTATGCTACAGGGCTGGAGTTGCTGCAAGAAAGGAAGTTTCGCTAGGTTTGCTATCCAATAGCGTTACCTCATTAAAGCCTGCAGATATACTGGTCTACAACTGGATTCAAGACAATGACGTTTGCTTTGATCTCACTAGGGTATCTCCATTCACTAGTGCTATAACTCGGTCTTATACACCAGGTCATGAAATTTATGCAACTGTGACTCGTAAGATGCACAAATATCGTGACCATTGTGCAACACTCGGTTATGGCTTCCATGTTTTGGCCTTCACTACCCTAGGTGAACTCGGCGAAGATACTATTTTGTTTTTAAAACGATTGACAAACTTCCTTGTAAGATATGATGCTAATCATAAAATTGGTAGTTCTCTTTTTCATAGGTTGAGTATTATTGTTCAAAAGGGGGTTGGTGCCCAGCTTGTTGCTAGGCGTCCAACACATCTTTGTGTAATTATTGACTAAGTTTGCTTGCTTAATAAAAGCCCTATAAAATAAAATAATAATAATAAAATAATGGATCATAGGGTGTGGGACCGGCCACGGCTAGTAGGCCCGATCATGTGATACCTTTCCTTATTTCATACTCCCGATCATGTGATACCTTTCCTTATTTCATATTATTTTTTCATCCTGTGAAGGAAATATGGAGAAACTGTGAATTTGGCTCGAACGAGAGAGTTTGCTCAAATGAATAATAAAATAATGGATCATAGGGTGTGGGACCGGCCATGGCTAGTAGGCCCGATCATGTGATACCTTTCCTTATTTCATATTATTTTTTCGTCATGTGAAGGAAATATGGAGAAACTGTGAATTTGGCTCGAACGAGAGAGTTTGCTCGAATGAAGGAGTTTTCATGAGACTAGGAAAAATAATAAAATAAGAGAAAATAAAAGGGAGAGGTGTGGGACCGGCCACGGCGACATGACCGGCCGGCCGTCCCGGTCCCGCTAGACGCCTCTTTATTATTTTATTAATATTATTTTTCTTCCCTATTTGCATAGGTTTCCTCGTTCATCCATATTTTTGAATGCTCGTTTGTGCATTTGGGTGCTCGTTCGTGTATCATTGTTGAGTACACTTGCACCATTTTAAAGGGGCTTACTCGGTGGTGGCTCAGATGCCCGTTCGTTAATTATTTATTACTAACCCATGGAATTATGCTGGGAAAAGCCATGAATTGAAGTAATAAAATATTATAAGGAACGTATAATATTTTCTAGGAATTCAGTTGATGAATCTTACGACTAGAAATAATTAATTGATGACTCTATACTAGCAGGCACGCTGTCTATGAGCATTATAATTATTCAAAAATCGAGGTATGAGCTAGTAGAAGCTCCACACTTGTTCAGAATGTTTATTCTGTATAATCATGGAATATTGAGACATCCTGAAGACATTATTGCTATATACTAGTGGTTAATACATCTAGGAGCCGTCCAACCATTTTCGATTTTATACAGAAGTGATTACTGAAATTGCTCAGTTGATGAAATATGTCGTGGTCTAAATTGAGAGACTGCATGTTCATATATGCTCTGAGACGCAGTACACTCAGTCAGAGGTTCTTATGGATGATCTGAGAGGCAATACACTCAGTCAGATATCATCATGGCATGAGCTTTCATGCTTAAACGAGAAACATGGGTCTTAATATTTTTCTGATTGCTGGATCAGGGATATGCAAGGCTATGATTTTATGATTTTATCCTTTGTCAAAAATCCACCATCAACATTAAGTCCCCTGCTTAGTGAGGGACAGTCATGTTCCTCAGTCAGCACTGGATGGTAATTTTTCTGCCATAAACGAAATAAGTAATTGAACTTAGTCGTAAAAATAACATTACCGGATTTTCGATTTGCTCCAATGATGTCGCGTACGAGCGAGTTATTGCTTGAATGAAGATCCCAGTAGCATGACAAAGCATCATTTGAAATTAGCATTAATTGGTGTGGCGTTTGGGTGGAGGAACACTCAATCTTGGTCGGTTTAGGATTCACGGGTCCGGGCCCAAAAAGGAAATCCTTGTGGAATTAGGTTTAGGAAATAAAATTGTTGTAAAAGGGATAAACACCTTCTTTTTTCCTTCACACGACCGACCACCACCTTCATTTTTTCCTCCCTTTCATGTCCGAGCAGCAGGAGAAGAGCATATTTTTTTGCCGGAGACCAGGTACACAAATTATTATTATTTTCTTCCAGACGTTTTTTGTTTTGTAACTTGTCCATGATTTGTTCATGTTAAAAATTATATATACCTATGCATATATAGGCGCGAGTTTTTCATAAAAAACAACGGACATTCGTTCGTTCGTTAGCTTAAGAAACGAGAAATAATCCCTAACTTATGAGAGATTTTTTTTTTTTTTTTTTTGAAATAGACCTACGTCTAATGATAAAAAAAAATCTATGAGCTTTCATGAAAATCAAAACTTTATTTTATGTGTGAACTTTCACAAAATTAGAATAAACCCTCGTTTGAAAGATGATGCTCGTATGAAGGGAATTTTTTTTTATGTGTACATGAACTTCTCACATAATAATAAAAAAAATTATTTACGTGAATAATTCACGTTTGAAAAATAAATAAATTGAAAACTAAAATTTTGATTTTGAATAATCATTAGAAAACAGATAATTATTTATGATGAAATAATGTCCTGGCGTGAGCTTTCATAATTTAGTAGTGGATATTCACAAAATGAAAACTATGTTCACAGTTTCATGAAAAATCAAGTTTTGATTTTTTGAATAATGAGTTTTGCTCGTGTTTGCAGGTTCAAAGAAACGAACAAGTTTTGAAATACTAACTCTTGTATCACAATCACTACTGTTAGTGGAATCGTAAATAGGTAAGAGTTGGAAAGTTACCATTTTATAGACGTTGATGTGAGCATCTTATTATTTTGTTGTGCTTTAATTTCACTGCTTTGATGAAATTTGCATCTACGAATGACATACTAAAGTAGAAATGTTGTATGGATGTCACAGCTTGTTTGCACAAATTATGGTTATGAGACTCCTTTAATTGACGAAGAGGAAGAAGCCGTGACTAAGAGCACTCCAAATACGGAAGACGCTACTTCAATTGATGAAGAAGAAGAATCGGTTATCAAGAATACTCCAAACGCAAATGACGAATTTTTTGTAGTTCAATATAGACCCGAAAAGCGTCTTCCAGACTCTTCATTTAATCTTCTTGTAAATCCCATGGACATTACTCAGAAGAAATTAGTATCTCCTTAAGCGATAATTCGATTTTGTCTGCAAGGAGGACACTATTCTGCTTCACTTATAGTGTTTAAGCTTTCTCAAAGACCTTTAGCAGAATTCTATGGGTGGGCGAGACATATACTAGGTTACAATCATGTCCGAGCTATGTTGGATCGTGCACAAGTGAAAAGGGCTATCCAAGCAGCTAGATACTTATTTATTTATCACAATATGAGAGGTATGGTAGCTTTGCTGACTCGCTGGTGCATTCCTACTCACAATTTCATATGAAGATGGGGAGAGTTTACCATCACTTTGGAGGATGTGGTTGCTTTATTGAACCTTCCAATTATGGGTAATCTTCCTGAAGGACTTTCAGTGGAGGAGACTGCAATGTCTAACATATTGACAGCTAAGATGGACGACCTTAATCAATTATCCAACAAATTTTGTTATGCTCAATGGTTAAGGTATTGGTGGACGAGAGATAGAATTCTTGACTGTCCCATCGATGATACATTAACCATTACGTCTTTCTTGTGATTGTGCATGTCCAAATATATGCTTAAAGATAGTGGAAACTTGTTGAAGTCGTTTGTGATTCATTTTTATATTCAGATGGCTCAAGGTGAGGTAATTCCCATCTGTAGTATGTTCTTGGGCTCATTGTACTCCAATTTAGATTCCTTAGTTATAGACTCCAGCATCTCTAATGGTTTTATGAAAATTAAATCTTATGTCAATTCAATGTTACTCCAAGCCTTAATGTGGGAACTCTTCAAGAATTATGCACCGACTCCTCGTAGAGTCTTGCAAGGACCAAATGTTGATTCTCGTCATGCTCTCTCCGATAAAAATAATGGCAGGATTATGTGTTGGTCCACAAAACATCCTCGACTCAAGATACGCCTCATTGATATGTTAGATAACGAGTCTGAGTTTAATTTTCGTTTGTGGTAACGATACCTCCTTATGTTTCTCAGTTGATTATTTCCAATGTTACTGGAGAAAATATTACTTTGGTGTCTGGTACAGACCTGAGTATTGAAGAGAGATCTTTCATGCTGAGTTGCAAACCTGGTTATTTAGTATCGGTAATATATGGAGAGTTCCTTACGAAAGAATATAATATTAACAGAGCAACACGTTAAATAGGTCTTGACCAGTGTGTTCCAAACATTTGAAGGAATAAACCATCAGTTGAGTAACTTAGAATTTGTTTGGATTGCACGTACTTGAATGGACGTGAGTATTTGTTTCCTTGCTCTGACCGAGCTACATATAGAACTTCGGGTTATATAGGCTTCTGGACCCAGCAACTTGAGAATCTCCATGACTTTGTAGTGGATGTTCAGCCTTCAAAAAAACCTCCTACTGCTGAGATAATCTTCACCCGGCTGAGATTGAAATATCCTTGTGGCGGAGATAAATGAAAAACACCTCCAGGATGTTCACCAATAAGTATTCTTCTTACGTTTTTGTAAAGACATAATAATTATATCTTAATCATTTCATTAACTTCTCCAAAGGATGGTCATGCTGTGAGACCTCAGATAGATATGGATTTCTTGGAAATAGCACCAAGCCTTCAAGTGGAGAATCCAGAAGTAATAATTACAAGATGATACAAAATACTGTAAAGTCCCCAGCTGTCTCTTTGGTGAGTCATTAATGCTTCTTCTACCATGGATATTTCTTGTATGCTTAATTAGAATTCACAAAACCAATGTTTGCTACTTTGTTTCAGAATTTTGCTCCATCAAGCATTGACAGTCTTCAATTCACTACTGCTGGACAAGCGGCTCCTGAATTGAGTGTTGATGAAGAAGTTGACATAAGTACTTCCTTGTATAATCATTTATGGTATTTCTTGAGTGAAATAATAATAATTATTGTTGATGTATCAAGGAGGAGCTCATCATGGATGAAAAAAGTGCTGATGATGCCCATTTGTCTTCGGGAGATGGCGATGAAGAAAATTCTCAAGATGCGAAACCGAATGAAGGCGATAACGCTCCTAATGGTGACGCTGGCAATATCGACCTCTAGAATAATTTAGAGACCACTCAAGTAAGTGTCCATCTTGTACTTTCTTCATATAAGTATAAAATTGTTGATTTTTGAATGAATGAATGAAAAGTTTTGCCGAAATACGTCACCAGAAAATTTAGAACTCAGTCTTTTCACAAAAACACTGTAGAATCTTCATCTGATGTCGGATTTTTGTGGTCCTCCCCTATTTTATTATGCCCAGGAAATTTACTAGATGTTTTCAAAAAGAGTTTGGGATTTTTAGCATATTTAGGAGTCAAAATCGACGAAACATTAAACCTCCAGGAGACTTTCAGAATATTTTCAGTTGTCATGTAGTCGAATGTTTCGATCACATCTCTTTGATCGTTTATCCAATTGCTATGAATTTTGGATATGTCATAGAGGATATATATACGAAGATAGTGACATATGACTCAACCTTATATTCTTTACCAATTTCTCCCAGGTAGTTGTCTTATACAGGGCTGTGTAAAATCATCTCAGACGAGTTTATCAGAAAACGTCTTATTTATGTCTTTATGATGTTTGCTTGCACCTTGAATGCATGATGAAGAAATTTGATGATATTAGTTCACTTATATCCTGTATTTTATGATTGTCATTTTAATTCTAACCATGAAGTACCCTAACTCACATAATTGTCGTATTACGTGCAAAACGACGAAGTTGAGAATAACGGAGCTAGCAATGATGATTCGAACAATATGACGAACCAAAATTATGGAATAAACACCTATGCACCTCAGTTTCATGAAGATATTTCTACTGAAGTTGTATAATAGATGGAAACCCAAGTTGCTGCTATTCCAGAGATAGAAGAAACTGCTCCAATGGTCGAGACTCATATGATCGTCCATGAATACTTGAATGTGGGGATTGCTCTTGATCCTCCATTCGGTGAGTTTCTCTCATATCATGAATTAGTTGGTGGATTTAGCATTGCCACTAGATATGCTGGTTTGTGCGAGAAGATATGGAAAATGTATGGTCATATCGTCGTTACCAAAGACCCAAAACGTGTTTGCTTCTTAACGATGCAAGTAGGAGCTATTTTGGGTGTTATAGATGATATGAGAACCAGATCTATAAGTGTTGTTACTCAAGATGTTTTCTTTGATTCAAAGTATAACTTGGAGCATTTTGAGAAAATTGGCTTCAATGTGAAGTGGCTTCGTCAGAAAATAAATAGTATCAAGTATTCTTGTGAGAAGAACATACCCTTTCCGAATGATGTTGTGATAAAGAAAGAAGCTGAGGTTGCTAGATTGACCAAAGAGTTGGAGTCAGCAAAGGTGGCTTTCTAAGTCTTGAAAGCTGCAGAGGAAAAGAAATCTTATTTTGCTGATTTCCTTTAGTCTTCTTTATATGATTCCTTGAACTCTGAACTTCTGAGAGACGTGAGGTTTTATTTCAGGTTTTGATTTGGTTTGTTTGTTTTATATATAAGTGGATGGTTGTGTGGATTTTCTTTTGGGTTTTATAGAGATTTTCTTTAAGTAAATGAACTTTGATTAATTGCTGAATTCAAATATTGAATGCAAGTTTTGGGTATTCATGCCTTAAACACCCAATACCTCAAACGTCCAATATTATCAGGTGTCAAATGCTTTGAGCAAATTTTTGTGTATTACTTCCACGTTTGCTTTCCCATCTATGTGGACTAGTTTGTAGTACCCACCGACCACAGACTTAGTGATCATGAAAGGTCCTTCCCAGTTGGAGTTCCTTGCAGAATGAAGATTACGCTTGGTTGCTTTGAGAACCAGACGTACTTCATGAAATTTGTTAGGCTTGATCATTCGTGCTCTGAATATCTTCTGCTGATTTGGTATTCCTTTCACAGTTGGGTTCCATGCTTATGCAGACATTGAAGCTTTTTAGTTCTGAAGCTCATGTGGACATTCGCGCAAAGGAGAATACTCGAGATATTCCTTGTTGTATTTGGACATTACTTCAGCAATGAATGTCTCAGAGAAGTGCTCAATCCGGAGAGGTTTTAGATTTAACCACATAGTAAAATATTTTTGCAGTGAGGCTATCCACTCATAGCGTCTTATAACAGTAGAGTTGCTAGCATGATTGAGTCCCCAGACTAGGAGAGCATGTTTGAAAACAGATGACATGGACGCGTTAGGAAGAATGAGACTTGCCTGAGTGCGGAATCTCCTGATTAATGTCAATGAGTCTTCTTTAGGCTCTTGTTTCAACTTCATTAGAGTTTGAAATTGCTTCAAATTCTTTGTTGATGGAACATACGTTGAATCTTCTGAATCAGAGCGATCCTCATATGAGAGGGGTGTAGGTGCCTCATCAGTAGTCACATTTTCAGGGTGAATCTCTGTTCTTTCGAGAACCATGTCGTATCTTGGATCTTCCCGGATTATGTAAAATTTGGTTTCTGTCCAAGTTGAACTTACCCTCATTTTAAGTGTAATGTAACCATAAGAATATTTAGGCATTTCTTGATGATCCATGATTGAGATGGGAGCATGGGTAGCTTCCTGTCGAGTAATACCAGCAGCTCTGAGAGCCTTCAATGGGATGATATTAACAGTAGTACCAACATCAATCAACGCTCGCTTCAACTTGTTTCCTTTGAGATGAACTGTAGTGAGAAATCCCCAGTCGTATATCTCCTTATATGTGGTTGGAGGTTCAGGGAATGTTTCCTGGATCGACAAACGCTTTCCTAATATGATGTGATTTAGTACATCAAACATGTCTTTTCTGTGAGCCTTTGATAAGTACAACAATTCACATGCATGCTCGGATTGCATTGCTTTCTTGACAGGTGGTTCAGAAAGAGTGATAGTCCTGACTGGGAGAGGGTCTCTGTGTACTTCATCATTCCCCGGGTTAAGTTCTCCTGATTCGCCCTTTTCTTTGAATATGCACTTCAAAATTTTGCAGTTACTTGTGGGATGATTGATGAATTTATGAAAGCGGCAATAACGAGGATTCTCGATGTCTTCTTCAGTTGGTTCTTTCCTGACATATGGAAATTTGATTGCACCATCCTGGATCCAGATTTCTAACAGTTCGATCACCTCTTCAATGAGAAAAGGGAAATTAGGTCCTTCATGCATTGGGTTGGAGATTGTGCATTCCGAATTTGATCATCCTTCCGATGTGCTTTCTGAGGGGCTGGAGAAGCGTGCTTGTGTTGTGCTTCGTCTTTCTGTTTTCTCTCTTCTGAAACAACCTTCGTGGAAGGTTGGAGGTTGTACTTCTTGTTGATTAAGTGTATGCTACCTCGAGTTTCCCTCGGTTCCTCGGATTTTGTAGCCTTTGCTCATTCCAATAAAGAAGGTGTGGTAGTTTATGATCGCTTGGACGCTTCGTGAAGCTCTGAGAAAGTACGGAATCAGATATTTTCCATCAAATCTCTGTAGAATAATCATTCCATTTATGCACATGTCTACAAGTTGTTACTCTGTGATATTTTGATCATGACAGTACAAAGCCTAGACTGTGAACCTTTTCACGTAATCGTTAGGATGTTCATTGCTCATTTGAAACATTCTTCCCAGATCAGAGAGAATGACTTGTTCTGAAACAAATAAGTACTTTCTGTAAAAAGCATTAATCATCTCTCCCCAACTAGCAATACTTCCTAGTGTAATGTTGTTGTACCAGGTGTATGCTCTGCCTGTAAGAGACTTTGAATTTTTTTTCAAATGAACGACATGCTTGTACTCAAGTTCCCCCAGCGATTCAGAAATAGGGAAACATATTCTCGAGCATTGCATGTTCCATCATAAATAGTGAATTAATGTTGGAGAGGTATAACCCTTTGGAAGAGGAATCCTTTGCGTTGCAGCAGGCTATGGGGGTTGGTGATGATGGATAGAGGATGTCTTATCTTTTCCACTGTCCTCCAGAAGGCGTTCCAAATCTTCATGAGTGATGAAACTAGGTGGTTCTTTCGTTGGTGGTTTGTTTGCAGCTTTGCGGATTTCATCATTGCCCACCACAAGAATTTGAAAGATTTCAGGATCAGCAGCCGGGGATGTTTCTTTGGCTTTTCCTTTCTCTGACCCGTAATGAGTTTTCTCAGACAATTTGTCTGTGAGAGTTTTGAGATAGGTGCATGTGGCAGCCATATCAGTTTGATTTTTTTGCGAGAACCTCCTGAACCTTCATGACATCATCTATGGTAGGCGAATTTTCTCTGATTTCTTCGAGTGCCCAACCGAAGAGAGGATTGTGGATGGTACCAGTACCATCGCTTGTTGATAGAAGCATTTACGTGTCTATTTTGATCTCTATTTTCTATTTTTCTAGCGCCCATTTTTGTATTTATTTGATTAATTTATGTTTTTGAAGGTGTTTTTGGAGAAATAAGCTTTTGCGGATAAATTGGCTCGAAAAGTGACATTTGCTCCCCCAGTAAGAATTACTAAAGGCACCCAGAGGACGTGTTAAAGGCACCCTGGAAGTATTTAAACGAACAAAAAAAATGTTCTTTTCACCCAAGAAAAATGATAAAAGGACTCACATTTCTGCTAAGGGGCACCCATTTTCTTAGTTTCAAATCCAGAAAAAGGCGGGAAAAGTGCACAGTGTACTGGAAGATTAGAGATCGAATTTTTGAAGAGTTTTAAAGAGATTCGATTGCGGATTTCTTATGGGCTGGACTTATTATGGCCAGACAGGGCTGATATATGTGTTTGAACCGATTAAGTTGGGCCGGATAATCAGTTTTGGAGTAAAACAGAGTAACGAATATTGAGTTCTCTGTTTTGTATTTGGACGAGATTTACTCGAGTTTACACGTGCAGATGGTTTGATAGTAACATGTTTTGTTAAACAGGCTTGGTACTCGGGTTTATATTGGAAAGAAACAAAGACTACACGTATTATCTACATAACAGGGCATTGAGTTCCTCGGGTTTGGTCTGTGTAAAGTACGTGGAAAATAAAATAGGAAAGGTTTGGTAATTCAGAGAAGCCGCGTAGAGAGATTGTAAGAGATACTCACGATACTTGCGAGAGAAGAGAAAAATGGGAGAAAGTCTGTGACTTTCTAAAAAAGAAAATTAAGATTTATTCGCGGGATATTTGACCTGTGGTATATAAAAAGAAGTCGTGGGAGTCATAGAGGGGTTATTGGGAGTCGATACGGAGGATTGGGAGCAGTCACAGAGCGTAAAAGAAGAAATTGTAAGATTTTGTTGTTGTAGCTGTGAATAAGAAGACGAAGAAAAAACACCCACATAAGTCAGTCACGAAGTGTGTAGCAAAAATAGTAGCATTCCACTTGGTTGCAGAAGACTTTCAGCGACTAAAGTTCATTTATGTCTTTGTAACAGTGACGTCTGTAACACTAATACAGCGTTGCAAATCTGTGTGTTATATAATTTCTTCAATAAAACACCTTTTTGAGCTATGGATTATAATTTTTTGCGTTTTCACCATGAAGAGATAAACCCCATCACTGGGACAATAGAGGAAGTCATTCTTCACGCATGTGATAATTCTATTTAATTTCTTTATGGCTTTTTGCATTATTTATTAATTGTTTTATGATTTTTCTTAATTGATTGTGATTTTGTTTGATGATGTGTGATTGGTATAAGTAATTTTGATGCGTCATGCATTATTTACAGTCAATCTTTTAAAAATCTACCTTGGCAAAGAATAAGAGTCGATATTTGTTACTTTATGAACTAGAATTGTGTCTTGAATTAATAGTTGAACTACATGAATATAAGAATTGGTGGAATCCTGAGTCTCAGTACCTCTCGATATTGTGATAAACTTGTATATATATTTTCTTTATTTTCAGTATTTTTTATTTTTAAGTCTTAAACCCAATCTCAACAAGTCTGAGAATCGAACTTTATTTTACCACTATAAAAATTACATTAATTTTTGGCGTCGCTGCCGGGGGACTTTTGGACATTATTATTTTTAAACCCTAAGGAAGGCTTAAAATTGAATATAAACTGGTGCAGGGAAGGACGACAGTTATGATACTGTCTCGGCCCCTCAGGTTCGTATACTGATATAGGAGTCGGTGGCCTGAGTCGATTTCAACGGTTCATCGCCTGTCTGGTACAGGAGGTAAGACTCTTTCCACCCATGAATTCCCTATCAGTGATTTTTTTTTTTTTTTGAGACTGACACACACGAACTCGTGCACACACCAATTGCATCATTAGACGGCCGAGTTTAGGAAAACTCGTGGAATGGTAAGCTGAACCCGTGCATTGGGCCTTATGGGAGTTACCAGCTAAAATTCCTAAAACCTCAGCCTTGTACATTTGACCAGTCTTTGACTTACGTATATTTTTCTTTAGTAAGCTGAGCTTACCTATTAAAGTCAACCTTGCATTTTCACGTGCACAAAAGAATGTCGAACTGGTATGCAATAACCAATACAATGAATATCCGACTGAGTTTCAAAATGGACGTAATTACTATCCATGGTGAGAATCAACCTTTTCAAGGTTATGGCTCATACCATGGTGAGCGTAATTACTATCCACACACACAGGTCATACGAGCAAGAAAATAAGAAAAGTCATAGTACTAATTCCTCATCTTTGGACAATAGAATGAAAATGTTAAGAACTAGTCCTTATTATGATCCTTCTGAACCTGTTCTTCCTCTAGAAGAGTCTCTCAAACAATTAAGTAAGAATACATATAGGTTTGTGTTAGAAATGAATAAACAAAATGCACCCATGAGTGAACCTTCTATACACGATACCATAAGGAAGTCATGTGAGTCGACTCAAAATCTTTTGTTAGAGGCCCAGAAAATAACTGCTCGAAATTGTTAGAGCATTGCTCGGTCGAACTCGCATGCGTTGCTATATCAAGCATGTTTGTCAGTATTAGTGATCAAAACTATACGTCCTGATTTATAGTTTACTTATGACTAAGTCTCGGTCTAGGATAGTTAAGTATAGTTGAGCACCAGACTCCATGGTGATTATCTTATGAATACGAAAAACTACTCAAGGAACCAGTGGAACTTCATCCGACCAAAAAGATATGTGGAGACTTGAACTTATCTAGCACTCAAAAGCCTATCTATCTCCTACTATTGAGACAATAGTCGTATAAGTATGATATTTTTCATATATACACATTTTCTATTTCAAGCCGAGTTTACTCGCCTATATTTTTCTCGAAATATATGTTGGTAATCTTTCGTTTTAACCACCTTTCATCTTTACCCGTGACGAAATTCATGATGATGTTTCAATCTTGAAAATAACTTTGATGACGATAGTTTATTCCTTATGTCTAACGACTATTATAACATTAAAGAATAATGTTTCAATGATTGAAATGTAGAGTTGAGATTATGTAACCACCTATGGATATAAGCATATATAGTGTGTTCGCACATTTGTGTATAAATCCATGTACCAGAAACCTGCGTGCATATGTATGCATACGGTATTGGTGAAGGAGACAGGTTGGGTACGCATATGCGTACTGGCGAAAGTTCACGTACGTGAATTTCTGCTGAGTTTGGATTTTACGAGCTTGCAAACTAGTCTCCTTAGGTACGCGTACATGTATGTGTACCCAAGATGGTTATATTTCTCAAATTGGTTAGCTCATGAACTTAAACAATAAATCAATAAGGAATGCAATCTTTGCAAACCGTGGCTATATTGTTCATGAATTTATTCGAGTGAATCAAATCGATTTTGTTTCAATTGTGTCTATGTATAAAGATCTAAGAAATTGAACAACTCTTGAACTAGTTCTTATGAGTCATTTGAACTAGTTATGAAGAAGATGAATATGGTTGATATGAAAGTGATCATATGGCTAACCATTGGTTAACTATTCGTGATATCTTAGAAACCATATTTGAATATGCTTGGGATATCATAATGAATATGCTTGGGATATCTTAGAAACCATATTTGAAGGAAATACCAGTGAAAAGGAAGCTAGGCTTCAAAACCTAAATTCTGATTGGGAAAACCTTCGTATGGAAAAGGAAGATTCATTTGATGAATTTAATCACAAAGTGTATGAAATTGTTAATGCATCTTTTGCATTGGGTAAAACTATTCCTGAAGAGGACATTGTGATAAAAATTCTCAGATCACTGTCATCTAGATACGATTCTAAGAAGCATGACATCGTTGAAGGAAATAACCTTGATACGTTATCCTGAAATACTCTGGTTGGGAAGTTAAAGATCTTTGATCATGTGCATATGTCCAAGTCAAGTAAGGATGTTGCTTTAAAAGCACTAAAGAACACTAAAGTACTTGATAAAATTAAAAGTGTTTGCATCTCTAAAGATGATCTTTCTGAGGATGATTAATCAGATGAAGATCTTGACAAGTCAGTCTCGTTGATCACAAGACAGTTTAGGG
The DNA here is from genome assembly GCA_023529315.1 of Papaver bracteatum. NCBI lineage: Eukaryota > Viridiplantae > Streptophyta > Magnoliopsida > Ranunculales > Papaveraceae > Papaver > Papaver bracteatum. The sequence continues at coordinate 4,232,906 of JAJJWX010001246.1, forward strand.
ATCTTCTTTTGAAGATAAGTAAACGGTTCTCCAGAGATAAATCCAATTCATCAGATAAACCCCATAATCGTGTTCCTCCTAAAAATAGGGATAATGATGAAACTGATGACGAGGATATGCCTCAATGCTTTAAGTGTAGAGGTTTTGGTCATTTTTCAAATGAGTGTCCAAATCGAAAGAAATACACTGAGAACAAAGGTTTTGCTGCAGCTCTTGATGAAATGTCTGACAACAATGATTCTAATGAAGACGAAAAATCAAGTGTTGCATTTCTTTGTGAAAATATTGATTTTGATAATTGTAGAAATACATACATCAATTTTGATATTCTTTCAGAAGAAAATTTAACCAACCTGGAAGATAAAATTGACCTTTCTATTGGAAACTCTGTATATGACATTTCAGGTACCACTATGTGTCTAGCATCTTACACATCTCAGATGCCTGAACTATATCCAAGATTGATGTGCTCATATTTTTCACTCAAAGGTCATGAACTATCAAAGTGTTATAAGTATAAACACAAATTTAGGCATGTAAACAAACTTCAACGAAGAGAAAATCGATTAGAAAGCAAACTCAAACTTGCTCAAAAGACCGTTGAGTTATGTAAGATTTTATCTTCTAAGAAGTTAGTTTCCAAGGATAAAACAAGACCATTAGAGAAAAAAGCATGGTCCAATCGTTTTGATAGACAGAGGTCTATGGATTCCTCTCAAAAGGACCATGGTGAACAGATTGTTATTCACTACAACACAACTTGATTGTGTTGATTTGTGTATCTTGTCTCATGTGCCTGATCAAAATAAACAAGGGTGTGTACCTCTCAGGCTTCGAGAAAAGTTTGTTTTCTTTTTTTCTTAGTTTTGTTTCTTTTTGATGCAAAATTAGAATTCTCTGTCTATCAATAAAGGAGGGTTAAAATATACAATTATTCCTTTTATAGGGTAGAGTTTTATGATCACGAACCTGTATGAATAAAGGTCTCGTAACCCTGCATGTACTTTTCCTTCCCAATTTTTTTTTCTTTTCTTAAGACCGCTTTTTGAGTTAAGTTGTGATTTCCTCTCACAAACTCATATTATGGATACTCCAAGCATCATGTCTTTTGATGAAAAAGATGTTAATATAATTGTTAAGCCATCAATCGTGAAGGAAAAAGAAAAATCTCTGATTCCTCCTACCTTGAAAAAAAAAAAAAAGGAATGTGAGGAAGGCAAGAGTTGTTCCTTCAAATTCTCAGAAGTTTTCTGATATTTTTGAAGTGTTGAATGAGACACAAAAGGAGATTCAACAGATAAAGGATTTTGTGCTTAAGACTCATGAGATTCAGAAGGCCCTTGTTCGACATCAATCAAGAAGGTTTATTGATATCAACTCTTATCTTCATGAACCTTATGTCCCAATGGTTTTTGACGACAAGGAGTTCGGGGACGATAAAGAATTCTTCAAAGGTATTAATGTCTAGTAAATCTTCTTATGAGAATTTTACTTCTTATGTTTTAGGAAGAATAACTAGTTTTTGGAATAGCCATTATTGTGATTACACATAACTATGTCCAAAGTTTTCATCTTCATTGTTTTAGGAAGAAGATTTTTGCGGTATAAATCTTTATGGTTTTATATATTGCAATGTGTTATGGGATATGTGTGTTTGCGTCCGTAAACTATGATTGTCCCATACTTTTTCAAAAGTTAAGTCTTTCATATGTCGATATGCATGTATTGATAAAAGAATGAATGAACTTTTGACATTACAAAAGTTAAAGCCTTTTATGTCCTATTTTGATGGAAGAAAGGATAAAACTTTTATTTACAAGGATTATGTCTATTATATGTCATTGTGCAAATAGTGATGGAAAATAGAATGAATCCTTGTCTATTCCGCAGTGTTGATCTTCCTTGACCCATATTTTTATGTATATATACTATACGGCTCCATAAGTTCTCTTATGTTGAGCATGACCAATTAAATTGACCATGTTTTTGTGGTTAATTTGGTTGTATATTTTAATTGAATTACTCATGAGTTTTCTTGTGGTTAATTTAATTATATTGGATATAAATTCATATTCGTATGTGATTTGTTATGTCCAAAGAAATCCTTTTTTTCTTGTGAAAGTAAGGTCGCTCTTGTTTTTCTTTCGGGAATGACATTTTATGGGGGAGAGTTATTAATTAAACTTATGCTTAATTGACAAATCTTTGCGGGGAGTGCGGCTGTGGAATATTATAGGGGTTATCTTGTATCTTTATAAACTCCTTGATGAATGCATTTAGCTTCGGCTATATGATGGCATCTAAAAAATTGATATGTGCTTTCTTTTGGTCATGAAATGTATCTATGGAAATTTCATTAGGATCACACTAGTTTTTGTACCTTTGCCAATTTATTGACAAAAAGGGGGAGAATTAATGTGTATTTCACACTACAAATACATATGGTTTTAGGATCATTATGTTAGAGGGAGTGGTTTCCATGTGAGATGGAGTGTTGACTAAGGGGGAGTGATACATATCACCATAGTATTGTTGTCGAAATTTTGATACAATTGAACTTTGACGATGTGTAATATAACAATGATTGAGAACTCTTGTTTTCTCAATGTTATAGCTACGGATTTTCAACAACGATGATGCTAAACTTACAACCTTTGGAATCATTGGAGTACTTGGTACCATTCAAGTAGTTTAAAGTAGTTTCTCTTGTAATCAATTAAACTCGTAGATTTTTATTTGCTTGAGTAAGTATTGAATCGAGCAAGAGAGATATAACTCTTTAATATGCTTTGATTAAGATTGAGTCTGACTGACTAGTTGATTCTCTTATAAGTATATTGGAGTTAGTCCATACAAATTTCTAATCGAAATATTGGGTGTGGTTGTTAGACCCCCGCTTTTTCAATTAGGATAGGTTCATCTTGGCAGTGGCCTTCAGACAGACATGGGAAATATTGTTCACCTTAGTCAACATCAAAACCATCTACGTTTTTCTCTATATCCATATTCTTAATCTATTCATGTGATTTGTTGATTCCGGATATTGATGTCCACAGTGTGACTATCTTAGTAGAGCTCTGTCACTTATATATGATTTTTAGTATGTGAGTGCAAACTCGTGTACAAAAATTGGAATTTCGCATCAGGATACTTCCTCTTGTAGTCAATGAGAGTATGCCAATCAAGGAGGTTCTTTAGTGTTATTCCAAGGTTATGTGTAGATATCTAGGGTCTAGAGTAAAGGTTTTATGGGTATATCTCTAGTAAACTCTCCCGAGACTAAAACTCAGCCATTAGGGACACCTAGGGGTGTTAAGTGCAATCGCGATGCCTGCGACAGTGAGTTAGGATTTTATTTTCTCGGGACTAGCAAATAATAAGTTTGGGGGTATATAATAGACGCATCTATGTGTCTATTTTGATCTCTATTTTCTATTTTGTTAGCGCCCATTTTTGTATTTATTTGATTAATTTATGCTTTTGTAGGTGTTTTTGGAGAAATAAGCTTTTGCAATAAATTGGCTCGAAAAGTGACATTTGCACCCCCAGGATGAATTACTAAAGGCACCCAAAGGACGTGTTAAAGGTACCCATATGACGTGTTAAAGGCACCCGAAAGTATGTTAAATGATCCCAAGAAAAATGTTATTTTCACCCAAGAGAAATGATAAAGGGATTTCCATTTCTGCTAAGGGGCACCCATCTTCTTAGTTTCAAATCCAGAAAAAGGCGTGAAAAGTGCACAATGTACTGGCAGATTAGAGATCGAATTTTTGAAGAGTTTTGAAGAGATTCGATTGTGGATTTCTTATGGGTTGGACTTATTATGGCCAGACATGGCTGATATGAGTATTTGAACCGATTAAGTTTGGTCGGATAGTCAGTTTTGGAATAAACAGAGTAACGAATATCGAGTTCTCTGTTTTGTATTTGGACGTGATTTACTTGAATTTACACGTACAGATGGTTTGATAGTAACATATTCTGTTAAAATAGGCTTGGTACTCGGGTTTATATTGGAAAGAAACAAAGACTACACGTACTATCTACGTAACATGGCATGAGTTTCTCGGGTGTCTCTGTTTGGTATCTATGTAAAGTACGTGTAAAATAAAAGAGGAAAGTTTGGTAATTCAGAGAAGCCGCGTATAGATATTGTAGGAGATACTCCCGATACTTGCTAGAGAAGAGAAAAAAGGGAGAAAGTCCGTGACATTCTAAAAAAGAAAATTAGGATTTATTCGCGAAATATTTGACTTGTGGTATATAACAAGAAGTTGTGGGAGTCATAGAGGGGTTATCGAGAGTTTAGGGGTCGATACGGAGGATTGGGAGCAGTCACAGAGCGCAAAAGAAGAAGTTGTAGGATTCTGCTAATATAGCTGTGAAGAAGAAGACGAAGAACAAACACCCACCTAAGTCAGTCGGAGTGTGTAGCAAAAACAGTAGCATTCAACTTGGTTGCAGAAGACTTTAAGCGACTAAAGTTTATCCTTTTCAGCCATCTCTTTGTAACAGTGACGTTTGTAACACAAATAAAGCGTTGCAAATCTCTGTGTTACATAATTTCTTCAATAAAACACCTTTTTGAGCTATGGATTATTATTTTGTGCATGTTTTCACCATGAAGAGCTAAAACCCATCACTGGGACAATAGAGGAAGCCATTCTTCACGCATGTGGTAATTCTATTTAATTTTTTTTGACTATTTGCATTATTTATTAATTGTTTTATGATTTTTCTTAATTGATTGTGATTTTGTTTGATGATGTATGCTTGGTCTAAGTACTTTTGATGTGTCATGCTTGGGATTTACAGTCAATCTTTTAAAAATCTACCTTGGCAAAGAAGAAGAGTCGATATTTGTTACTTTATGAGCTAGAATTGTGTAGTTGAACCACATGAATATATGAATTGGTGGAATCCCGTGTCTCAGTACCTCTCGATATTGTGATAAGCTTGTATATATATTTTCTTTATTTTTCAGTATTTTTTATTCTTAATTCTTAAACCCAATCTCAACAAGTCTGAGAATCGAACTTTATTTTACCACTATAAAAATTACATCACTTGCAGGAGTGATCGCTGGAGCACCGGAATTCGGAGGAGTAGTATTGGAAGGTGGCGTGTCATTGCTGGACGAAGGAGTGGTATTAGCGGTACCACTAGAGTTTGCAATCTTAGGGTTGGGTGTTGAACCCGAGTTGGTAATTGAACCAGACCTAAGATCGACCATCTTTGTGAGAATTGATATTAGAACCGAGAGATTAATCTTCCACTGTGGTCGCAAATCTGTTGATGGGGAAAAACGATTTATTGGTTTTTTAGAAAATGAAGAGACGACCGTGCGGATGAAGACTCCTCAATCGAGCAAATTGCTTTAACCTTTTTGAAAAAAGATGCGCTTTGAGTTCGAGATATCAATCTATAGGACTCCGGCCTAAACCAAGATAATGGCCATTCCAAAGTCAATTCGGTCACAAGAGGGGATGGGTCGGTATGTAGGAGGGAAGCTGAGAAGTATGTGTGAGATCAATGATGATCAAAGGGATTGTAAATGCGTTGTGAGTTTCTGTAAATTGATGAACTGTTGGGTTCGAATAAGTTTGAATTCTGCTCAATTGAGAGTGATTGTTCAGATGAGAATTGTTGTGATAATTCTGTGTTATTCTTACTTTTTCAATCATGAATTCAGATAACTTATTTATATTGCTAGAACGTGGACACATTGATCTCCAGTAAGTGTGATGGTTGTTTGAGTGGAAGAGTGGGAAAATGTGAGATCATGGTTTAACCAGTTCCATGTCATGCGAAGACTAGGTTGATCGTCCATACACTACTTTGCCAACTTCCTCAACCGCTTGCACGACTTACTCAGATATCTCATCGTGGATGAATACACGTGTCTTAGGCCGCCAAACCAAAACCCTAGTTAATATCCCTAGATGTGATGATTGATATCTCATGAATGTGGAGTCTGCAAAGCATACGTGTATTTAATCAGTTGTTGACTCGACTAGACGATGAGTCTCAGTATTGTTGAATTGAGCATGATGGACGAATGTTTTATGGTTCATGAATTGATCATGTCTACTAAGACATATGTATAGTTATCGAATGATCGTTAATAGTGAATCAACGTCCTTGGATGATTAGAACTTGGTATTCTACTCCTTGTTATGTTTTCGACCTTCTTTGATCCTTTTCGTCGCACTTCTTCCACTTCTTCCGTCTTTAGACACTTGGATCTTTGAGAACTTCACTATATAGCTATTTTGTAGACCTTTTCACTATTCTTAGGACGATTCACCTGATTTGGCACATAAACTAGAAAATAATTATAATAACAAGTAATATGCAAGAATTATAGCTATAACAAGTATGGAATTGACATTCTAAACATGTAAATTAAGCACTTATCAAATTACCCCACATTTAGCTTTTGCTAATCCTCGAGCAAACTACCTAAAATACAAAAACTCTATGTCTTCGAGGATACGAATGCACTTAGCAAATGCAACATGCCTTTAAACCCCTAGGTGTCCCTAGTGGACGAGTTATAGTCTTGTGAGGGCTTACGAGAGGTATACCCACAAAACCTACTCCAACTGCAAAGCGTTCCAGCTTCCCAAGCATCCAAAGACCTATGAGGACATAGAGTTTTTACATGCTAGTAATAAGAAGTAATAAATACCAAAGAAAATATTTATTCTTAAATCTTGAGTGAGAAATAATCACACCATAATGAGAGAATGCGTGTTTGAGAGCGATCAATAAGCATTTTGCCTCGACTTCTGCCTCACTTAAAAGGATTTTATGATAATTGCACTCAATAAGACAGATTTTTTATGGGTATCACATGTGTGCAGGTAGGAATGAAGAGAGAATCCTACACACGTAGAATGGTGGGAAGGTAACCTTCCGAATTATTTCTGGAGACTCCACAAAATCGTAGAAAATAAAGACTTTTTTTCCCCTAATGATCTCTAAGAAAGGAAATCAACCACTACAATAAGGATGGTATTACTTACCACCTTCACATCTTATTGCAATGATGATAACACCACTCTCACAATATCCAATAGAAACGTCTTCCTTCCTTCGGCTCGTCTTCTTCATCTTTCTTCGTCTTTGGTCTTCAACTGTTGATGATAAACTCTTGAATTTCGTAAAACTTTGACAATTGTAACTCTTTTGTCCTCTATTCCTTGTTGCTTGAAACTTCTTTATATATTTTTCTTCCCCATGGCCTTATTGAATAAATAAAATCAAAATTACACATTTTTTTTCGTTTTTTTTTTATAATAAGAAAATAATACAAAAATAACAATGAAAATAACCATGGTGAAGTACTTTACCGCTTGATTCTTCACAACTTGTATTGTCTCGTATCATAAATTTCTATAACTCTCATCTTTTGATTTTCTTCGCTCTTGTACTTAGTCTTCATACTTAGATATAAAAATCCGCTCTTTATATGTAAGTCTTCAACATGTATACAAAAATCCGCTCATTGTATGTTGTTTTTACTTGGATATGAAAATTTTGCTCTTCCTTGAATTGTTGCTTGTAAACCTCAAACGTCTTCAACTTTCCTTGTAGATTTTGATATTGCTCCACTTATTGATGGTGATAGTGTTTCTATGGATCTGTTGTTGGCTAAAGAGAGAGAATGGTACTAACTGCAAATCAAACTACAAGAAGGTGGTTTTCATCTATAGACGTCACCCTCATGATTGACAAAATTAGCACTCAGGAGATAAAAAATAGTGCTGAAAATTGGTGTGAAGTTGGGTAGCTCACCATTCTACCCGAAATTAACGTACGGTGACACACACTCAAAAGAAAGCTCTTTAGTCAGCTACAAAGAAAATATGGTCTGGTGCCTCAGTTGATATGAAAATAGGTAGTCTCCACTAATGATTGATCAGCAACTCTAATAATGCATTTCCCTCTGTACCTCATTTGCATCACCGACATGATTAAATCAATTATTTAACATTCTAACAACAAGAAATCCGAACGTAGTTCCCTAACACTTCCAAGTTCAGTTATGTCAGTCAGAATCTCTATGTAAACATACCTAGAAGTATGCTAGTGACTCTAAAATCTCTACAAGTTGAAGGTTTTTTATACAAAATTTGAAAAATCGACTCAAAAATGCTAAAAACTCTATATGCAAAATATCCAAACACTCTCCCACACTTAAACTCTACATTTCCCTCAATGTAATTGACTCATCCTAAGTAAAGTCAAGGTGGGAAATCCTAATATGATATGCAAAATAAGAAAACTAAAAATAGAAGGATAGAAAATACAAAACATATGGGTTGCCTCCCATTCAGCGCTTAGTTTAACGTCCTCAGCCTGACCCGCTGGTTATCGTCCATACACTAACAATATGAAAATCTGGTAGTCTGCCCAGAAAATAAGCTGCAATTCTAGTAACAACTTCATAAAAAAATTAGCACAAGATATAAATATTGAAGATATCACTTCATTGAAGTTTCCCCCACACTTAGTCCTTTTTACACTCGAAAGTGGATGGAGAACATAGAATACGAGAACTTCAAAGGGTTCTTCAGCTTGGTGAACCTATACAATACTAGAATCAAACACATCAAGTGATGGATACTTAGAAGCAAAATAATCCTTTAAAACTTTGGAAGCACACAACTCCAATCCTAAGTGATGCAGATCAAAATATTTAGAAATATGCAAAGGAATAGACAAACCTTCCACAATCTCTTTTATTACGAGATCCTCATCATTCTTAAAGAATTGCAATGAATTATTTATGTCGTTTATATCATGGTCCTCTATCAAACAATTTAGCCATTCTATATATACTTCAACCGAAATCTTAGCATCATTATAATACTTGGCAAGCTCAATTGGGTCTTCCACGACTTTAATCAATTTGATTTCATTCTCAATCACAATCTCTTCAACAATTTCATCATCGAAATCATAATCCTCTCTCAAAAAGTCTAGTTCGTTGGTGCAAATCTTAAAATCTTCACTTGTGTACATTACACCATTGATAACAACAGTTATGTCATATCTATTCGTCTCCTTTTGAATAGGCGAGTGATCATTATTATGATCCGGAGATGGAATAACTTTACCATCATTGCAAGAACTTTCTAAAGGTTGCTCATCTTCATAATCATTAATGATCAAATATTCATTACTATCCACGGGGATGTCAGAATAGTTTTGGTTTTGAGACCAAAGTTCTTCTTTATTCTTCTCTTATTTAATTTGATCAGGTTCTCTTCTTAAATTTTGGACTCTTTATTGAAGTTCTTGGAGTGATTTATCAACAATCTGTGGATATTGGTCCAATCCTTATTGATGTTGTGCCATTGCTTGGATCATTTGGTCAAGATGTTCTTCAGAACCTGTACTTTCAGTCATCACAAGATTTCCATACCAGGTCTCCTGCTTTTGAATAGGTGAAGGATCATAAAAACGATCGGGAGTTTGGTTAAATATATTGTAATAAGATTCGATTGTTATATTGTTCTCCATGCTTGGTTCATAATTAAGGGGTTCCGGCGTGGAAAAACTGGCCTTTAACTGAAGAATCAACCAATCAAGCTTCTGCTCACATCTGGAAGATAAACGATTAGAAGTATAACTACCCTCCCATCCTTGTGATTGTTCACCTACATGCCCGTCATAAGGTTGTTGACATGTATGAGAATATTCATAAGGTTCCGTGGGATATTGATCATAGCCAAAATATTGGTTTTGATTATACCCATAGGATGGTTGGTAGTTGTCATATGAATGAGATTGAAAACCATATTGATTACCACTATAATATGATGATTATTCTTGTGCTCCGTACATGTTATTTTCGTAAGGAAACATGACGACTCACAAGAATAGAAAGTCAAAACAAAAAATCTAAGAACAAAATATAAACAAGCTAAACAAATAACAAATCAATTGACAACCGCTCCCCGGCAGCGGCGCCAAAATTTGATGTGTGTCGTAACCACAACAAATTAATTAAGATATTTTCCACCAATTAACTGGTAATATAGCGGTAGTAAGAGATTGTTCCCATGGAGAGTTGTGTAATTGATAGGTTATTTAGATAGCAAAACAAAGTAAAAAAAAGGGTTGGTTTATGAAATAAATAAAAAGATAACAAAAAGAATAAGATGAAAGGGATGATCAAGGAATACTTCGTCGTTACCAAGCGATAACTGTATTAGTATACTTATCTATCTTTATTAGAACCATTCATCACTAACCGTATGAAAGCAGCTGGCGCAATGCTATCCCCAAAGTCCCTTATGTAACCGGATACCAAAGCGCTCGCATATCAAGTTCTATATAACTAAACCACCAAGTAGTAGCGCACTCAAGGTGTAACCCAACGTAAGCTTTAAGTTATGTGAACTTAGGTTGATCCTAGCAGTTAGACTGTAAGACCCCAAAGTTTTGTCCTTGTTTAGTTCAGCCCATTTAAGTGGAAATGAATTTTATCTATTAGTTGGTGCCAAAAATAAATAAAAAATAAAATAAAATGCAAGTACATTCATTTGGTGTATGGTGCCTTGATCCAAACAATATGGACCTTGATAAAGCCACATGCACCAAGACACCTCATATGCACACATGTTGAGTAGGAAAGGCATTTTGGTAATTTTGTTGCTTGATGTTAATACAAAAATGATAAGAACAGAGTGAAGGAGAAGAAATTGAGTTGTAAACATCACAGATTCGGTTGGGTGTTTGAGATGAATCCGTGGCTCGATATTTTGAGGTATTGTATCTCAATTTGCAGGATAATTTATGGGTTTCGAATGGGAATATATTGATGGCTGTGGAGATTAAGATGGGTCGATTCACTCAAGAAAGGGGATCTGAGAGCTGCTACTGATGAGATTGATTCGAGGAATTGAAGCAGATGATCTAGGATTGAGTGAATACTATTGAGTATACTGGTGGTGTTGGGATAAGGCTGTTGAGAACAAGAAAACGCAGGAATAGAAGTTATGAAGCTGCAAGGTTAATAGTAGATTTAAAGGCACTGATAGTGGGGTCATTATGCAATGGAGCAGCTAAGAATGGTGCAAGTGAAGTGCAGAAGGTGCAAATAAGTTTGGTGGTATTGCTTGTAACATGATCATGAAATTGTAGGTGGTGATGTTATAGTATTTATATGGTTCAGCTATGTTGCAGTGAGTAGGTGGAATTGGAAATGTACATGAGAACTGGTAATGCACAAGGACATGAGATGGAGCATTGCAGGTGTTTGAGTTAGCAGCTGCTTGATAATATTTTTTTAATTGTTGTTGTAGTAAATAGGTTGTCGTTCACTTGGACTTTGTTGAGATTAAATTTAAAGGTTTAATGAAAATAATAAACAAAAGCGAGAGTTACTGGGTCTAGGATTCCACCGAGTTCATATCATAGGGCTCAATTATTTATTCTCAACAATTATCGCTCAATGAATAAAATAACACGAACTCTTATTTTTCCAAAGTAGATTCTCAAAACATTAGTTATAAATCGTAAGCATGGGACATCAAACATCTAAGCAAGCATGACCCATCAAATAAAATGATAACTAATTAATTCAAATCATAATTCTGCAAAAGTCATATAGAAAATAAAATAAATTCACCCATGAATGAAATTCAAATTCCTCCGTCGACCTAGTGTTGGGGTTTAGCTTCTCATGATGAAAACGCACTCAAAATATAATTCATAGATCAAATGGTGTTTTTATTGAAGAAAAATAATAATACAATAAATCTGCAACGTTGTACTGGCGTTACAGAAGTCACTGTTACAAGAGTTGTTGCAAATTCAAAATAAGTGTGCCAAAATGACTGTACGAGTACTGTTTATAAACGACAGTTATCTACGACAGTCAATAGACGTCAAATATTATTATACTTTTTCTTCTTTGAAGCAGCAGAGAAATCTGCTCTGCAACCCTCTGTTCTTCACCCCCTCTCACTCGATATCCCTTCTCTGATCACAGGAAACCTTTTTATACTAGACAGCGACAAAATATCTCCTCATAACTGCTCCAAATCTTCTCTCTGTCAAGCCATAAACTCGGGAATATTTTCTTCCCAGATTTATCTTCCCATGCACCTGATTGCGACTCACTCACTCTGAACACGTCTCAGCAGAAGTGGGTCACGCTGTAAATACACAAAATCTTCCCAAACTAATACCCTTCACTAAAATAGAATATCAGATAATATTTTATTCCTTGTTTTACGTGAATATCTTCCTTTTAAGTCAATCCAATTCACATACCTTCCCTGTTTAGACGAAATAGGGTTATACTAATCCATAGCATGAGAATAATCCAGCCAAATCTCTTCCAATATCGAACCATAATATCGGCAGTTGAGCTTTCCCATGTTTCACTGTAACCCATGAAAATCATCATATTTCTTCGGTTGTACAACCCATACCAACCTTGTTTAAGTGTAACAGGGTGTTTCCAATGCAGAACAGCTTCCAAACCCGACTATAATTTCCAAATTTATCATTAGCAGACAACGTAACTTCTCACTCTCTGTTTTCTTGTCCCGGCTTATCCAGCCCAAATGGATCAAATCCATCGAGCATAGCAAGTATGTTCAGCCAAAACACGTCTATTACAATTGATTCCAGTGATTGAATCTCGTTACAATTCCTCCGAATCTGATACAACACTTTCCGGCAACATTCTCCCTGTTTTGCTTTATCTCGACAATCTAGACAATTCTAACCGAAAAGAAGACCCATACCATGCCTGTTACACTCAACTGAGTCATCGTAGAGAAATTCGGCCTTTTAGTCTCACTAAAACTCAACTGATTATCAAACCCTAATTATGTTCGTAAGCTGCACAAATTCCCGCCAAAAATAGAAATTCAAATGGTGAAGATGGGTGCCCCTTATACGAGACCTTGGGTGCGAATAGTAGGTGACCAACTGAGGTGCCCCTTATAAATTGAGATTCCCCTTATCCAATATGAGAGAGTCCGAATAACACGTGTCCTCCGGGTGCAAATAATATTTTTTTTGAGCCAATTCTCCACAAGAGCGTATTCTTCCAAAAACACATACAAACAAGTTTATTAATAATAAAATGAGTCCCAGCTAATATAGTTATGGGTAAAAATGCGTTGCATTTTTGTGTTCATCACTGCTATTGAGAGAAACTACAGGTGGATGTCTAATTTGTTGATGTTGTAAGGATGTATGGGTTTGATTTGTGTATTATAGAGAATAACAAGGTCAAGAGGAGCTGAAACTGGTGGTTCTAAAAAAAACTGAAGTCTGAGTCGTTGCTGCAATAGATGTTCGTAGTAGTGGTTAGCTATCTATAACTTGATTGTTACAGAGATAATGGCTGAAATGAAGTTACAGACGGAAAGAATGAGGTTACAGCTGATATTGGGGATGTCGTGTTGCTGACCTAAGCTGGAGCGGTTCACTAATGAAGTTGTATGGTATTGCAGTCAAGAACAAACAAAAAATAGGAGGATGTATGATGCAGTAAGGTGATGGAAGTTGTGTTTGACAATGATGAGAATGAGCTGAACAACAGTTTACGGAGCTTCCAGTGGCATTCTGAAGTTGTTGGTATGGAATGGAGATGTAGGTTTGTGATGGCAGGATTGCAAGCAGAAGCTACGAAAATGGGTTTGGTCACGAAGTAAAGATGTCGATATGTTTGATCTTGGCTATAGGTAGCTGTGTTAGTTTGTAGTGAACTGAGCTAATGGGAATGATTTCAGCTGAAATTGTAGGCATATTGCAGATGCAGGAATTGATAGTAGAAGGCAATAGTTGTGATTCTGGTGAATTTGCAGGTGGTGATGCAATGGTTCAGGTGATGATAGAGTGAAGTACCTGAGATGGTTATTCATGGTTTGTGCAAAAGGATGTTACTGCAGTTATGGAACTGGTGGATTAGAATGCCCTGCAGTTTTTGTTGCAATAGATGAATGCCGAGAACTGGGTATTGGAGTAAGTTGTTGGACCAATGGCCATGTTATGGTGGTGTGTGTATGCAGTACAATGCATCATGGTTGGCTATGAAGCAGTAAAGCGCAGTCTAGGCGCAATATGAAGTCTGGCCAGCCACGTGAGACATATTTTTCGTTGGCCTGAGATTATTCTGGTGACTTTTCCGTTCAACTTCTGGCACCTTAACCAGTTTTCCAGCTGCTACTTTTTGGCAAGGTTTTTACTGGGCTATTTTCTACATGGGCTTGGTTTACTTCTTGGTGATGGACTTTGGAAGATTAGACCTAACATTGGAAAGGAGAAAAGGCTATAAAAGGAAAAGTTTTCTTCTTCTTTGTTTGTCACGTATTCTACTTGGAGTTTTGGAGAGAGACGTAACTAGGGTTTGCTTTCGGTTTTATCTTTCATCTTCTTTATTTTATTTCAATTATTATTATGATGATGAACTCCATACTTATGAGTAACTAAAACTATTTTTGATTAAGGGTGATTTCAAAGCCCGAAATATGAACTCATGATTGATATGCAATAGCTCGTTTTCTCGCAAGTTTAGTTATTGTTTGATTTCTACCATGCTAATAATGCTTATGGATTGTTCCTTAATTGTTTAAGTTAGAAATAAAATAGTTATGTCACAATCTTATTGCTAGTTTAGATTTTTTTCGACCCGTAATTGTCTAGAGAAGATAAACACAAGTAGCAATATATGGGTATTGATGATGGGACTTTGTTAAGTACCCATATGTAGAAATTGGCACTAGTAGGTAATTCAAGCCTTTGATTTTATCACTAGGAAAAATCTTATCTCATAAAATTTAAAGCATTTGTTTAAGTCACACCTAGTAAGCGTACCTCTAGGTAACTTGACAAGTAGAAACCGGTAGTCGAGAGCTTCCGTATCCGGTGAGCTTAGGAGATAATAACGGGATAGTTGAGCGTACTAATTATCCTAGGGTTGTTAGTAACAAGATAATGCGAAGAACGTAGTTATTTGTCACTTTGGTTTATATTTCGTGGTCTAGAATGAATCCTTAATCAATTTCATCTCATATTTGAATACAAATTTACAATTTTCAGAATTTCTACAACACTCTTTGCTAAGAGTAATTTCGTAACAACTTTTGCTTAATACACCTCCCTTGGGACGATCCTGCTTTCATTATACTACTTGCTAGTGTAAAGAGAAGTAGAGAAATATTATTTGCGAGTTGACACCTCGTCAATAAACAAACTTATCATTATATTTCTTACCAATTAGATGTTTTGCATCATCAAAATCATGAAAAATTGGATTAAGTTAAAACCATCTTCCATCCATCAAATTTGATCTGGAAACAGAATTTATAAACATGATTTCTATAAAACCAACATTTCCTATCCAGGTAAACCCAACCCATTTAAACTAACCTAACCCAACTACTGTAACTAAGTGACTAGGGAAGGGTAGATTAGGTAGGAACTGGAATGGGTCAGTGGCTGAGTTGGACTCGCACATGGTTGATAGGTTTTGAGCGAGTCCGACTGTGAGCGTACCTTCCCGTGAAATAGTGAATATATGTGAGGTTTTCTCAGAAAATAATGGGAACAAATAAATTACCCCACGTTCCAATCTCGTTTCCCCCCCTTAAAATCTGGATTTTGCTCGGACTTGTTTGACTCAAACCAATTAGGGTCTACTGTTGGATATTAGTGCCAGTGGGATCTTTAAATATTTGATTTTGTTTTAATAATGGATTATGTATAATTTGAGCAAATAGGAGAACAGGTTAAGATACAAAAGATTTTATTTCTCCTAAATTAAAGCTCACGCCATACTCCGGTATATTATGTGTTGGGTAGGGTCATGAGAAAACTAACTGTAATTCATTTTTAATATTATATAAAATTTACATGTGTAAATTGAGTTACTGTTGGCTTCGAAAATCAAAAACCCAACCATAACTAGATCTGGTTTATAATTGTTTTTTTTTAGCCGGTTATGGTTAGAAGTTCGTCATTATCTAACAGTAAATTGGTGTTACGAATGTCTAAAGGGAGAAACCCAACCGGAAACCTGTCTGAAGACCTATTCAATTTTTGATTGGGTGATCCACGATTTCCATTGTGAGATATGTAAAATTCGAATTGTTTGTCGTATTAGGATTCACCCACCTTAAATTTCCCATTGGAATCCATTTGGTTGGGTGAACCAAAATCTAGGGTTTTCAAAAAAAAAAAAATCTCTTTCCTCCAACAAAAAAAGAAAAGAAAAAAACATCAACTCTAATTTTCTATCTCTTACTATAAATCTGTAATTTAATAAGGATTAGCTAACTTAATCAAATAATTAAAACTAATTAAATGAGGATAATTTAGTCATTATGAAAATACTTTGGATAAGGGTTTTTTGAAATTACTAACAGGTGACCCGTTTTTGTCCTATTAGTGAAGCCCCTCTATTGGAATGTGAAGCCCCTATATTAGGTTTCTTAAAGATGGAAAGAGATGTAATACCCAATATTCTGTAATGGTTGGCTGAATCGAATATAAGTAATGATTTGTCCTTTCCTAACGCCGAGGGATTTTCAGCATAATTGGCTCCAGAGTTGGCAGAAAACTCCGCAGTTAAGCGTGCTCGGGAGAGAGCAATCTAGGGATGGGTGACCTCCCGGGAAGTTGATGCTGGATGATCGCAGTGATGCCCGTTGAAAACCCCACACTGCTGGATAACCGCAATAACTAAGCTGGGACAATACCGGTGGAGGTACGGGTCATTAAAAATGGTATCAGGACCGACGACGGGTCACCTGCCTAGGGTGGGAAGGTACGATGTACGGGGTTGGTCCAGGTGCTTCTAATGAGGGGCAGGGAACATTGGAGATATGTGCTTGCGAATATATTCTAGAGCCGATTACGGCTCCAATTTAAGGTGGTGGTATTGTAATACCCGATATTCGGCAGTGGTTGGCCGATTCGAATATAAGTAATGGTTTGTCCTTTCCTAATACCTAGGCCTTTTCAGCACAATTGGCTCCAGAGTTGGCAGAAAACTATGCAGCTAAGTGTGCTTGGGAGGGAGCAATCCAGGGATGGGTGACCTCCCGGGAAGTTGTTGCTGGATGATTGCGGGGATGCCCGTTGAAAACCCCGCAGTGGATAAGTGGGGACCTCCCGGAAAGCTGCTGGATGATCGCAGCGATGCCCGTTGAAAACCCCGCAAAGGATAAGTGGGGACAATATCGGTGGAGGGACGGGTCATTACAAAAGAAATGAATATAGATTAGGATGATAGTTTATCAGTCTCACGGCTCACCCATTTTGGACATCAAGTACGTATTCAACTTTTTATTTCTTTTTCAGGTGGAAACAAAATCAAGTAGGCTTGAAATTAAAGAAAAAAAATGAAGGAAAAAGGCAGTGGCTGAGAATTTCATTGATATAAAATTTTGGTTACATGATCAATTATATCAGAAACAAATGGAAAGAAACAACTAGTACAAACATTACAGATTTCAAAACTTAACAATAAAACCCAGGATAATACTATTCTCCAATCCATCGACGAAATTGGTATCTTTCTAATGGTTATGATTTTAAACCATTTTGACTTTTGATCTTCAGAACCTTGATCATCAACATCATATATGTTATATGCTTCCATAGTGAAGAAGTAAGAAGCCCAAATCGACATCATCACAATCAACATCGGTAATAACTTTCGAAGTAGATCGTTATCTTTCATAATTTATTTTATAACGATGCAGCAACACCACCAGAAAAATGAATTATGGCTACATAATGTATGGCGAGTTATAACCCCAAAGGTGTCACTATCCATCCATAAAAAACCCATCAAAACAAAAGTAACACAAACAACCCAAATAACAAAAGTAACACAGAACCCCAAAGGTGTTTCTGCCACCATTAACTACCACTACTAGCAACCAACACCACATCCACCAACAAATTAGCACTACCACCACCAACTAACACCACCACTAACCAGAAACAGCACCACCAAAATTTGGTTTCATCATAAACTTATTGTTTCATCATTAAGATCTTTGGTTTCATGGTAAAAAAATAGGCAAAAATAAGTTGAAACCAAATTTGGTTTCATCGTAGAATTTGATGAAACTAATTTTGATTTCATCGTAGAATTTGATGAAACCAATTTTGTTTGGGGTTTGTGTATCAATTTTTAAAAATTTGGGGTTTTTGTATCAATTTTGTTTAATATGGAGTTTTAATGGATCCCAACATTTGAACGGAATTTTTGTACTCCAAATTTGGTCACCTTGGTGTTATACTACAAGTTCTGTTATGGCTATATAAAAAATCTGAAAGGAATTGAGACACCATATATAAAAAGAAGGATTAATTGGGGGATATGGAAAGTATTTGAGGGATATTTAAATTTTACTGTTTATATTCCCAATTAATGGTTCATAGAAAGTGGTTTGGCGCGATTCCATCCACAAAATAATCCGAGGTAAGAAATTTAAGTTTTAGATTAATGTTTTAGGATTTTTGATTTTTGATGCGATTTCTTTTAAATTGATGATTGATATTTGTTATTTAGATGATGTAGATGATATGTGTATGATTTAATTTGATTATTTGTGATTTTTTTTTAGGGATTTAATTTGATTACGTGTGATGAATATAAATGAAATTTTGATTTTTGTGATGAAAATGAATTATAATTTGTATGATAAATTGATTAGTTGTATATGAAAATGAATTGTATGATAATTTGATTAGTTGTATGATGAAAATGATTTTGTATGATAATTTTATTAGTTATGAATTGAGTATGGATGAAAATGAATGATAATGATATTTTAGTTGTATGAGATGAAATGAATGATAAATGAATCATAATGATAATTAGTATGATTAAAATGAATTATAATGATAATTAGTATGGATGAAAATGAATGATAATGATATTTTTTTTCATATTTGTTATTGATTGTAGTTACGAGTATGGATGAATTGCTAGACCGGTTGGATATAGTTTCGTCAAAAAATTGTGATATACATGTTTGTCAAGATGTTACGAAAGAGTCTCGCAGTGTAAGCTTTAGAGGTAGTTTTAAAGATATCGAGAAGTATTATAAAATTGTAGTGAAAGATAATCCGGTAGCAAAACAATTTCGTGATAATTGTGGCTTTTCCTCTGTTTTTGAGTTTGATTTCTCCAATGGGGATAGAGCCTTAGTTGAAGCCATAGCGGAGAGATGGTGGAAAAGTACCATGAGCTTTCATTTTCGGGAGTTTGAGATTGGCCTCCTTCCCGTAGATTGGTACATGTTAACGGGAATTCCAACTGGCGATCCTAGTAAACGACCAGTAGTTATGCCGCAGTTGGGTAGTAATCTAACATATGCTGCTTTGGATGATTTGTACTTTTCGGATATCAAAAATCATGGTACATGGGACTCTAAGACTAATACATTTTCCTTAATTGTCTTGAAAAACTACATTGAAAGTAGAAAAGACCAGAATAATATTGAATGTGCAGTGACATTGACACTAGCATTCTTTATGTGGTGTTTTGGTCATTTTCTTCTAGCGCATTCTACTGGAAAAGTAGATAAATGTTGGGTTTTGTTATTGGATGACTTGAATAGAGTTGGGGAGTATGATTGGGGTCTAGCTTCGTTAGGCAACACCTACAGATATCTCGACGATTGGTCAACCAGGGGTACAAATTTAGTTGGCATGGTTGTGGTACTTGAGTATTGGTACTATTACATGCGTCAACCTACCGCTCAAGATACGGAAAGGATTTTAGCATAAAATGAAGCTCGAGGATTTCCTGGTATGCTTGGTAGTGTCGATTGTTTTCACTGGGCATGGAGAGCATGTCCAATGGATCAAGCAGGTTCCCAGAACGGCTATAATCCATATCCCTCGGTTGTTTTGCAGGCGGTATCAACATATGATAGATGGATATGGCATTCCTATTTTGGGTTGGGTGGGAAGAACAATGATCTTAATGTCTTGCATGCTTCGGGTTTGTTCGATAGAGCACTTAATGCTGTAGCACCTCCTTGTCATTATCAAATCAATGGAATGAATTACGAGCAGGGGTACTACCTAGGAGATGGTGTATATCCCATGTATGGTTACTTAGTGCAAGCATACAAACCCACCTCAAACAATAGAGAAGCTCTTTTCAATCAATACCAAGAAGCCAAAAGGAAGGACATAGAACGTGCATTTGGTGGTCTTAAAGGTAAGTTTGACATTATTTTGAAACCATGTCGTTATTATAAAAAATCGGACATGAAGGCAATTATGATGGGGTGCTTGATAATGCACAATATGTGTGTTGAGTTGGAATACCTCAATGAGGATTGGGGGAGAATCACGAGAAATGAACCTCAACCGCCAATTCAAGGAAATGTAAGGCTAGCTCCTCATGTATTGTACAACCCTACGATTTGG
This sequence comes from Papaver bracteatum, assembly GCA_023529315.1. Taxonomy (NCBI): domain Eukaryota; kingdom Viridiplantae; phylum Streptophyta; class Magnoliopsida; order Ranunculales; family Papaveraceae; genus Papaver; species Papaver bracteatum. Next base: position 4,253,342 of record JAJJWX010001246.1, read on the forward strand.
GGACAACTTCGGTTGGAACTCACTACACACATATGGAACCAACACGGAGCAGGTTTGAGAGATGGTGATATTCCAAACATGGTTATGGATGATGCCTTGCCGGAAGTTCACGAGGGTACAACCGACGTGGACACCGATGAATACCAATATGACCCTCAAGGAGATGGTGCATTTTATGAGAATGGAGAGTAAATTTAATATTTTAAGTAGGCATTTTATGAGAATGGAAATAAGTAGACATTTTAATTAGTTCTTGTAAACTACATAATACTCTTTTTATCACTTAAGTACATTTACATATTTAACTAGAACTTCATATGCATACATCTTCATAATACTTCTTTGGTGATATTCCATACTTCTTCATGCATATGCTTCATAACCAAGTATCTCCAAAGCATTCTATGATCCGTTTATGAATGAACGGGAATTCTATGATCCATTTCATATACATTAATAGCATTCTCAAGATTACCATTTGATGCCATTAATGAAATGACAAAATGCTTGCATTTACACTTGAGTTTGTAGATGTTTTTTGAAAATGTAGCCGTTTGCCGGAGTGCCGTACCAATGGGCGTCCAGTGCCGAGCCAAACGACGTTTAGCATAACAGTCGCGAGATCAAAAGTGACCGTTGAAGATTCAACGGCAGGAAATGCAGCGCCTTACCATTCGGCGCTGGAACGCCGAACCAAACGGCTCTATATAATCTCAACCATCAGATCAAGATGATCGTTGCATTTTCAACGACTCAGATTAAATAGCCGTTTAAAACCACAACAACTATTTTTTCAAGCTTCCCTATAAATAGAGGACTACTTCTCCTTCATCCCTCACACCAAAATCAATTGATTATCTTCTTCATTGATTTTCTTCCTCTTCTTCACATAGTTTTGTTCATACAAAATTATGGCACACTTTAGTACGAAAGAAGAAGAGGCACTAATTTATGGTTGGTTCATAGCAAGCAACGATCCAATTCATGGAAAAGATAAAAAAATGTGCAATATTTTGGAATAAGATTATTGAAGAGTATAATAAAAGAAAAGGTCCCAATGGTGTCGAAAGAGATAAAAAAGCATTGTGAACGAAGTGCAACACAATAAGAACCGAAGTGAGGAAATATCTTTCATTTGTTAGGCCCTACTTTCGAAACAAACCTACGGGGATGACCGAGCCGGATTATGTAAGTACTTCAAAAAAATTTAATGTTTTATTTCTTCCATTTTGTTCTCTTTCTTTCTCTAAATTTTTCCTTTTTTTTTTCCCCAGTATCATCGTGGAAAACAGAAAGCAACGACTGAAAAACAATGGAGGTACGAATCGGTTTTCCAAATCCTAAAGACTTATCAACCGGATTACAACCCGGAGGTGAATAATGATGATGGATTCGATACTTCCACTCAACCTAGTCAACAAACTCAACCTGGTCAAGAAAATAAAGATGATAATATGGATGATAATTTACAAAATATGGCAAGGTTTGGTGGCACTTCATCTACTCATCATTCTGAAACCTCAGACATATCAAAGAGAAGACGATATTTCGAATAAACCGATGATGTCAGAAGTGAAGGTAGAGATAAAGCAAAGAAAAAGGCTCATGAGGCTAAAGCATCGCAGAAATCAGATGAAAAAAATTGATAAACTCATCGAACTTCTTGAAAATGCACAAGCACATAGAGAGGCCAAATATGAAAAAGAGAAAGAGTATCTAAGAAAGAATTTGGAAAGTTCTTCAATCTTGGCACAAACGCAACAAATAGAATCAGAAATGAATATCCTACAACAACCCTTGGATGAATTACAAGAATGTGAGAGACTCATCTACAAAAGATGGAAGAACGAGATTTTAGCCCGTTATGGGTTGGACCTTATCCCCTAAACTAAAGAGATAATTTAAATTATTTAGAAGTAGGATTTCAATTTCAATGTACTTTTTAATGTTTTAAGTTATTTAGAAGTAGGATTTCAATTTCAATGTAGTTTTTTTATGTTTTAAGTTATTTAGAAGTCGGATTTCAATTTCAATGTACTTTTTAGTTTCTTCAAAAAACATTGTAACTTTGTTTTGCAATGTAAATGGAAGATTACAAATTCTCAAACGGCTACATTTACTTCAATAAATTTCCAAATTTTGAAACAAAATATGATTGAAACAAATTGCCAAACATGTAGAAATGGAATTCTGGAAAAAATAGTCGTTAATAAAAAAAAAAGAGTCAAGCGCTGGATGGAGCGGCGTCCCCGAGCAACGCCGAATGGAACATCGTCCATCGTAGCGCCTAACAGTTCAGCGTTATTCTCTGGAATATTCGCATAACGCCGAATAACCCAGCGTTTGTGTTACTTTTTGAACGCCGCACTATTCGGCGTTTCAATCTCGCCGATAGTGCGACTGCGAGCAAATGCTAGGAGAGAGAAGTAGCCAGATTAAGTGTTAACTTTTTTCCCACACTTTTTTCATGATTTGCAACACTTTTTAGCCAATCTAGCAGTCCAATCTAGCCCATATGACTTAGCCTTAAACCTTCTTCTTCTTCCAAAAAAATAAATAAAAAACATTCATTCTAAGAAACCTGACATTTTTAGGGGCCACAAAAAAGGATTTCGGGGCCAACAATAAAACAAAAAAAAATCACCCAAACTTAATTATAGCCAGTCCTTATCCTATTTTTTCGTAATGGCCAAATTACCCTTACATAATCGGTGGATAATATATTATTTTATCCTCCGTATGCATTCGGTAGACAAAATAAGAAGTATGCGTCCGAATGTTGTGTTGACCCCTAAATCCTTTTTTGTGGCCCCTAAAAACGCCAGTCTAATGTAATTCAAATCTAATAAAATTGGGGTTATTGTTCTCCAAATTTCTAAACTGATAAAGTAGGAATTTTTGGGCCACTCTATATTCGGAGGTTCGAGTAACAATATAAACCTCCGAATATAGTAGTGCCAAGGCTCTATATGCCGAGGCTCATGGTGGTTCCAAAGCCCTATATGCCAAGGCTCATAGCGGTTCTCATTTGGGAGCCAACAAATATTCGGAGGTCAAATGAATTACTTATCTCCCGATTATGACTAGTACAAAATTTCGAAATTTTGAGTTTTTTTTTCCAAAATCTGATTTTTGGGCCGCTCTATATTCGGAGGTTCGAGTAACAATATAAACCTCCGAATATAGTAGTGCCAAGGGTCTATATGCCGAGGCTCATGATGGTTCCAAAGCCCTATATGCCAAGTCTCATGGTGGTTCTCATTTGGGAGCCAACAAATATTCGGAGGTCAAATGAACACAGTTTACTAACGAATGTATATTGGCCCCAAAATGAGATTTTTCCAAAATCCTAAAATTTACGAACTTTGATACTACCATAATCGGTAGATAAAAATATATTTTTATCTACCGAATGTATATTGGCCCTAAAATGTGATTTTTCCAAAATCTTAAAATTTTCGAACTTTGATACTACCATAATCGGTAGATAAAAATATATATTATCTACCGAATGTATATTGGCCCCAAAATGAGATTTTGCCAAAATCCTATAATTTTTGAACTTTGATACTATCATAATCGGTAGTAAACTGTGTTAATAAGTGATGCTTATTATCTACCGATTGTGTTCATGGACCCAAATTCAAAATTTTAAAACTTGATAAAATTTTGAAATTTTCTACGTTCACAATCGGTTGTTAATGGTGTTCATTATCTACCTATTGTGCTTAATTTTTAGTGCAGAAAAATTGAATTTTTTGAATCAAGAATAATCGGTGGATAAAAATCTTTATTATCTACCGATTATGGATGATGTTCTTGGAATTACACTAGCAGAAACATAATCGGTAGATAACTATCTATTTTACCTACCGATTGTGGTTGTTGTTCTTCGTTTCTTAAGAACATTAACCATAATCGGTAGGTAAAATAGATAGTTATCTACCGATTATGTTTCTGCTAGTGTAATTCCAAGAACATCATCCATAATCGGTAGATAATATAGATTTTTATCTACCGATTATGGTAGAACCAAAATTCGCGAAGAAAAAAAAAATTGGCTAACAATAACTAAATGTAAAGTAACTACCGAATTCATGTTTAACTACCGATTATTGAAGGGCAATTTTACCATTACGAAAAAAATAGGATAAAGGGTGACTCAATTTAGGTTTGGGTGACCCTATTTTATTTTATTGTTGGCCCCTAAATCTTTTGAAGTGGCCCCTAAAAACGCCAGGCTAAGAAAAACAATGGTAAAAGAAAAGACAACCATTTATAAAACTGTCATTTCGCACCTGTTAACTTAAACTTTCTCTGATCTTTCAATTTCTCCAAAAACCAACAAAGATTTATGGGCAAATGTCTCCCTTTTCCAAACTAGGCAATTTTTACACTTTATCATGACTGACTTTCAGGGTTCCTCTTCCTCTGAAATCGACTCCACCACTCAACAGGTACAAAACAAACCTATCTGATTTTTTATTTTGATTTTCTTTTGCAAATTTAATTCTGGGTTTTTTGTCATTAAGAATTTAAGAATTTTGCATTCAATTTTAGGATGGCTTAAGAAGAATTAATAATGTCAGTCAATCAACTTCACCTGGACTGGATACTGAACCTTCAAGAGGTTGGAGAGATGTTTTCTGGTCAGGAATTTTTACCATACATTTGATAGGATTAGGGTTTGTACTGGCAGTACTTGGAATTAATAGGTTTCAAAGAGCAGATAGACTTAAGATTGATCAATATACTTACAGATTTATTGAGAATCAATCACATTTAACTGAAACTTATTGGCCATTTTACGCTGTTGCTGGTGCTGTTGGGACTGTTATTGGATGGATTTGGTTGCTATTACTCGGTTCTAAAGCACTGCAAATGATGAAAGTTTCTGTACATATTTTGACTACTTATCTTGCTGTCATAAGCATATTCTGTTTTTGGGGAGGACAGATCTTTTGGGGTATTGCATTCGCAATTGCTGCTTCTCTCCAATTTCTATATGTAATTTCAGTAATCGACAGGTACCAAAATTGTTTCTTCTTTTTTTTTTGGTGTGATTTCTTTATTAAGGGTTAATTTGGCATGTTAATATGAGTATTGTGATTGGGAATAATGATTTTGTTTTCCTGTTCCCGGAACTATCTATTCTTGGTTAGACGTAGACTATATTTTTCTTCTAGAAAGATGATTTTCATTTCTCATCCTTACGCATTTGTACTTAAAATGCTGTATGAACTTTTGCTCCTCTTGGGGTTTAAGCGGTACATACAGCAGGGAAGCTAAACTGTGATAGATCAATATTATTTATTGGTACTTATTGTGAATTTTTGCTCCTCTTAGAGTGTCGAATTAGCCATTGTATAGATAGAGTAGGACTATTCGGTGACCACTGCCACACGAATGCATGTGTAATGTTAACCAACGTAATAGTTCATTTTGGTTTCTCTGTTAGATTCTCTTACTAGGACTTTTACTAAATTTAGTATAAAGCTCTCAAACCGTGACAAGTATAAGCGTATCAAGCTAAAAATAATTATTATATGTTTGATCAATTAAAGATTTTCTTCTCCTGATGTGATATAGCTTGAGAAATACTCAGATGTTTACAACGAGAAGCTCTGTCTCCCTGTTTCTATATAAAGACTGGATTAGTCTTATATACATCCTTCCTGACTTTTTGCTCTTTCCCATAGACTTCCTTTTACTATGTTGGTGCTGCGGAAGGCTGTGAAAATGGTTTGGAGCCTTCCCGAAGTTTTGACACTAACTGGTGTATTTATGATGGTTATGCTTTTATGGATGGTAATATGGTCATTTGGTGCTGCTGGTGTTCTTGCTACGAGTATTGGTGACGGTGGACGCTGGTGGCTGCTTCTGGTGAGCTGGCAACTTATGCTCTTATTTTAATAGTAGCTAAGGAGATTCAGAACTGGGCAATTATCCATATATGCTCTGATTCGTTTGTGCAGGTGCTTTCGGTTAGTTTATTCTGGACTGGTGCTGTCCTATGTAATACGGTACATGTAATAGTATCTGGAATGGTGTTTCTTGTTCTAATACATGGTGGCCGAGAATCAGCAACAATGCCTCCCAAACCATTGGTGAAATCTCTAAGGTATGCCGTGACAACTTCATTTGGCAGCATCTGTTATGGATCACTCTTTACGGCTGCTATCAGGACATTGCGATGGGAGGTACATACACTATGATTAGTACCTATGATTAGTACCTATGATTAAACTTTGCATGCCAAAATATTTTTTATTGTGTCGTCAATAAGATTAGTTTCTACTTGGCCACTTTTGGTCCATTTGTAATTTGAAATATTCTCACAGTATCATCACATTTTGCAGATCAGGGGAATTCGATCCAGGATTGGTAACAACGAGTGTTTGCTTTGCTGTGTTGATTTTCTGTTTCATATTGTAGAGACACTTGTTCGATTTTTCAACAAGTATGCATACGTCCAGGTAGATTATTTCCTTTGGTGTTTACTTTGTCACACTTAGTATAATCGATTTAGCATCAAGAATGAAAAAGTTGGAAATCTTAATTCACTCCAGTGATATGGGGTAATGAGAAAGCAAATACAGTATCACCAGATGAGTTGCAATGAATCTTGTTTGGGACTGAAATCATTGGGTTACTGTATCACTCAAATGCATTGATATATTCCTTGTTGTGTTGGATTACCATCAATTGGTACACATTATAGGAATCGCACTAGCTTAAAATTTGTAGAATTGGAAGACCACCTAGTTAAACCAATCACTAGTTAAAATTTATCAACAAAAAAAAAAAAAGTTAAACCAATCACAGAATAACAAAGTAATTTACTTTATTCTTTGAAAAATCTGAGGGAAGGTTTTTATATATATTTGTATAATGAGTGGAAACAACACAGAGATGGACATCGATAAGAGACTTGAGAAATGTTAATAGAATCCTAGCTCTTGGTGCTTATGTAACAGCAATATGTCTCACTGATCCAGGAAAATTGTTCTGTCCATTCTTAGTTGTTTTGAAAAGGAGTCCCAGTTCTTCCTCCTTTATTGAAAGTTATATGGGTAGGACTCAGTATTAAAGCCTTAATTTGAAACATTATTTTCATAATACAGATAGCAGTTCACGGTAAAAACTTCAATTCTTCAGCAAGGGATGCGTGGGAGCTTTTCCAATCAACTGGTGTTGAAGCGCTTATTGCATACGACTGTTCAGGTGCAGTTCTATTTATGGGAACCATATTGGGTGGGCTAATTACTGGAACCTGTGCAGGAATTTGGACATGGCATAAAACTAGTGATAGAGTGTTTATGGTAGGGTGTACCGCTATGCTAATGGGTTTCATCTTGGTAAGCTTTTCTCTAATATTCTCTCTTCTTTTATGCTGTTTTTTTTTTCTCCACACAACTTTACCTATAGTTAACTCCCTAGTTTCTGATATCCTATATCTGAGATGTTCGTTAGGATCTGCTTGAGATATTTGGATTTGAACTTATGTAAACCATCCAAGTAAATCTTGCCCAGAGTTGTGGTGTTTATCGAACATTGTTCTCTCACTGGTTTATTTTTAATAAGATTATTATTAAATATACTGGGAATTGAGACCTTAAGGAGAGAATTGATGGGGCTATTTTGTGGGTTTCATGTTAAAGGTATACCGACTTTAGGTGATACTTTCCTCGCGAACCTAGAACCCAGGATAATGATAGAATTTAAGATATCTCTACTCTAACAGTAGCAGTTGTTTCCTTTGTCTCTCTGATGATGGATTGCTGTTTCCCTGCTTGCGAGTCCAAAATTGCCTCGGATATGAATCCTATTTCTTCTGTAAAACATGAGCCAATTTTGCCAAATAAATTTTCATGAAGCTGAATTACCCTTGCTGAAGTTGAAAGCAACAATGCTTACAAGTGAGAAGCTTCGATTTGCAGGTTGGACTGGCAATGGCAGTTGTAGAGAGTGCTGTTACATCTATATACATCTGCTATGCCAAAGATCCCTCTCTGATCCATAGATGGGATCCAGAATTCTTCGACCAGATGTCTGAGGCATTACAACAACGCTTACAACACAGGAGCGCACGAAATAGAGAAGTAGTATTAGATAACCGCTTCGACATTCATGTACAACAAACAGTGGTCTCTGTTTAGATTGCCTTGGAAAGCAATGTAATTAATATATCTTTTATTTTAACCAGGCAAATATTTTCTACTTCTCCATTACAGTTTAAAAAGTTGTTTTTAGTTGTAGTTAATAAGTTCACACATCCCTAACATTATAAAGTTTGTATTCCCATCAATCTGGGTTCAACACAAGTAACAAAATCTACAGAAACCTTTTAATTTTCTTCTTCTGCTAGTTCTTCATCAGGCTGCAGCACAGCTATTGCTAGAGTATGGCGCCCACCACAAGCAACAAACTTAGCATACCATCTTTGGCCTAGAGTATCATCATCACTGCCACTTAGTACATCCTTTGTCTTTGAAAGGTTTATGGGTACTTCCATAGGATGACCTGTAGTCACTTTCCTCCCGTACCCAAGACGTCCATGGTCACCACGCCCAAACTGTCGAAAATGAACAGGTCAGCGTCAGTTAATTCCGTAATTTTGCTTAATAATATAACAAAATCAATCCAACAAACAAAACTAATATAGATGAAGAAAAGAACCCTCAAGAAGAAACAACTGCGACGTCTCGGTCAATGATCAAAAATCTGTTTAGTATATGGTATAGGAGGTTAACAGCACCTAATAGCTTTTTGCCAGGTTTCTATTTATTAAAGGTGGTTTCCACTTTCATTTTTTGTTTCCATCTCGTAAGTGACTTGGAGGTTCCAAGAGCAGGTAAAATTAAAAAAATCAACTTTTGTGTAGGTTACATACAGTGAACATTCGTCCATCGCGAGTTAATGCAACAGAGTGGGTGCCGCCACAGGAAATCTGTAAAGATATATAATATAGTTAAAAAAAAGAGGCAGAAACCTATACATGATTTACTAGGAATTAACATAAGAAGATTGAGCTAATGTAGGGATAATTCATATGACAACTATAGTATTTTGAACTTGAAAGCACCTGGATTATGTGTTCTCCGACAAGAAGCTGAACCCTCTGAGGCACCATTTTACTGCTCTTGTCATCTCCGAACCCAAGCCTCCCGTGTTCTCCTCTTCCCCAACCATACACCTGCAAGGAAAGAACACACCAGACCAATTATTAGATCACCACCTACATATTTAGGTACAACTTTTCTCTTGAAAAACAGGTACAACTTTCCACTTGAAAAACAGGCAACTATCAAGACCCATTTTGTACAAAACACGTACAAAAATTATTGCAAGTGTCCTTATGTTTGCATACAAGTGCACACTAAGCAAACAGAAATGTAGCATCAGCCATTGCAGATGCATATTAGTCATATCTAGCCCAAATTAAAAAACTGGAGAACTTAAAACATTGATGGTGAATGGTGATGTGCTTCACAATATTTTGATATTCATGAAAATAAAAAATATACAAATGCATACCTCTCCTTCAGCTGTCAATGCCGTAGAATGCCATCCACCAGCCGCAATATCAACCTGTAGATTTCATTAAAGACTGAATCTCGGTGGACGAAAATAGACAATCTGACACATTAACACTTACTCGTATCGTAGCAATATATATAATAAATCAAGACCAGAAGCAACTTGAAAAATGTGGATGCCATAAACGGCTCAATTATTTTTTGGGTTGTGGAGATCCAAGGGGCTTAATTCATCAAAACTTTGAATTAACGTTAATTTGGGACACATTCTATGCTAACAAATTCCAAGGAAAATGAAATCACTAGCTAACTCTAAAAGCAACCATTCTTAAATAGAATGTAGTTAAATTATAATAGTCCACAAATACTGATGGAACATTGTGTGCCGATTGTGCTGAAGGCAGGGCAGTATGGCCTTGCCGTTATGGCACGGATTACACCTAGTATTATAATCTTATGAAACACGCATTATACGTTGCACTCTTACATAAATGTAACAATAGTGAAGATTACCAGACTAACTGATATTGACTCGATCATCAGAAGATATTTCCAAAGAGTTCTTCAGTCAATCTTTCAAGACATGGTGCGTAGATGGTCCATGTCCTAAGCAAGGTTTAAAATCATACTTGACTCATCATTTTTCTTAGTTGAGAAACTGGGACATTTCGAGAAATAAATCTCAAGTTTTCAAACATACCACAGCGTTTGAAGAAACAGAAAACTTCAGGTGTTGTTCTGCTCCCATATTCTTAATTTACTTTCTACACTTCTCACACATACCATACTTGCATAGTACTTCATCAATTACTACAACCTTCCAGTCAAACTTTCTCACATGACAGCAGTTTAGGTGAATACTGTACCTCATTTAGAACTTAAGATTAATAGCAAAAAATCACAGTATTTGGATTTTGGTGCTTTCTTATTTTGTTTCTGTTTTTGTTCTATTAAGACTCTTTTCTTTCTTAAGGCAGTGCTATATAATATGAAGAAAGACCTACCGAAAAATATATACCATGAAGATATAAGCTAATGACAAGAAAACAATTACCCAGTACTCTTGGTTCCACAAGTAAATATCATGACCCGGTATAAATAAAAACGAACAATGAGATTAATGTTTAGAATGCAAACCAAGGTGAGATGGGAAAACCCTTGAACAGGAATAGGTTGCGATCTTGGTTGTGTATCGCCAGTCCCCAGTTGTCCATACTCATTGTTACCCCAAGCCCATAGCACGCCTTCTTCTAGGAGTGCCAAATTATGGAATGCGCCAACTGCAATAAGCCTCACCTTTTCAAGACCTTGTACTCTAACTGGAGTCGAAATCTGTTTACTGTGAAAAGAAATCTCATACATAAGCATAACCTAACAAACATTCTTAGAACAAAATAGAAAAGCTAAACGAGATTATATAGATAAGCAAGTGAATATACGAACATATCTCCAGGAGGCCATGGCTGTCCCCATGTCCATACGTGGCCTTCTTGTGTAAGCACAACAGAGTGAGTACCACCAGCAGCAACCTAAAACATGAGCAATTAAGCTTGTTTATGCATTAATAAGAGACCAAATGGACAAGCAAAGAATGAGCTGCTGGGTGTAAAGCAGCAAAGGAGTTTTAGAAGAAGACATTTTGATAATGGTCATAAGCATTCATGCTAAAATTCATTTTGCTAAATAGATAATCCTTGATTTCTAGCTGCCTCAGTTATTTAATAACATAGCCACAATTAATTTAAATGGACATGGTCCAAACATACACAAGAAAGAGTGAGTCATTCTGATTAATGGATCACCTGGCGAACTTTAAGCTTTGGAGCACACCGTTGAGGGATTACGATATCCCTTCTTAAAGCCCTACCACTACCATCTTTTTTCTCAGGTTCTTCACCGCATTGACCATACTCGTTTCCACCTGCATCACTCACTTCTCTTGTCAGTATATAAAAATTAAGTAGAAAAACTGAGTTTAGAATAACAATAATGTACCCCAAGCATAAGCTCGGCCTTGATCGTCAACAGCCAAACAATGCCATCCACCAATTGCTGCCTGAAATTGAGAAAATCCCCATATAATTTTTTGACAAAATGTAATTAAATAGAAACAATAGAAGTTTATATTACCTGAACAATCTTTACATTTGCAAGAGCTTTAACCTGAGTAGGAGTATTTTCAGTCTTGGTTTCTGGTGGGTGGCCTAAGGTTCCTCTTTGATTCCACCCCCATGTGAACAACTGATCAGCCATTCAAGAAAATACAAAAATTAATATAAGAAACTCCACTATTACTTTTGAAGCATCAGATTAAAGAATCAAAAACTAAACAAAATGTTAAAACTAAACCTTTCCATCTTCACATATAGCAAGCGAGTTTCTACTTCCACCAACAACTGAAGAAACTTTCTCAGATTGAAGAGCTTTGATAGAGCAAACCCATTCTTTTTCTTCATTCTCTCCAATACCTAACTGTCCATCTTCTCCTGCACCCCTGAAAACAAGATAATCTGATTATGAACCAAGTCACCAAAATAATATAGCAACTCATTAAGTGAAAGATAAAAGATTAGGATTTAGGGTTTCACAAACCATGATAAGACAATGGGGTTTCCCGAAGCCATGTGAACTGAAGTCTGATTAAGGGAAGATAGTGCTGGAGACATAGGTAAAAGGAGAAAAAGAAATGATGTAATAAGAGAGAATAATTGAGTTGATTGCTATGATTACAGGAGTGTATTGGATTAAGATTTAAATGGATAAATAACAATTCTAAAAACTCATAGGTATTCAATTAGAATTTATAATGAATCATTATATATGTATGGTATTCAATTCGGATAGTTTTAGATTCCACAAATATCTTAGGTATTCAATTAATCTAAGATTTCTTAGGATAGTTAAGGGCCAAGATATATATGGATTCTTATGGATATTTGTAAGCAAAATATGTAGGTTATTATCTCTTATCAATCTCACCTCACACCATAAGAGTTTTATGGATTCTCATGGATTTTTTTTATATTACATCATGCTATGTTTTTCCACCGCAACCGCCCACCACTACAGACCATTACCGCCACCACCAACGACAACCATCACTGACCACCACCGAAAACAACCACCACACAGTCACCACCAACCACCATGACCACCACATACACCACCCACCACCACTAACAACCACCATCACTACCACCTTCACACACCATCACCCGCCACCTCAAATTATGGATGGTTTTTTTTAATGGAAACAAGATGCAATTTAATATAAATCTAAACTAATCCTAATTTATCTATTATAATCTAAAAATTATATATCTATAAGATTCTTTGAAGAAACATTATAAATCCATTAGATTCAGGCAAGCTAGTATCTATTTTTATCCATACAAATCTTGATCCAATACACCCCTGGTGTCAGTCCAAATCTAGTCCAAAATCCAAATCCAGAACCTAAAAGTTTTCCTTTTAGAGCAAGAGCCTATTGGACAGGGTGTTTTAACACTCTCTTTCAAAATTTTCGGTTGACGAAAGTGCTACTTCACCCGCTCCCCTCCCCCACTCCTTTCCCCCGTTACGTGTCTTCGTTCTTAGCCCATGATCTCTGGATTAAGATTAGCAGGGGTCCCATTATTATTGGATTTAACTAACAAATGCTTGACACATAGATGGGGGAAGGGAGCGGGGGACGTTTAGCATTTTCGGTTGAGCGTCTAGGTGACAGGTGAATTTCCTTTCGTGGGAAAGACTTATGAAAAGACTATACGTCACACTTTTTTTTCGCCTATTTGAAAGAATAAAAATTGTGGACGGCACTTCATTAGCCGTTCACACCCAAAAAAAATATTTTTCTTGATAAATTTCAAAAGATTTTATAAGATTCATATTTATCCAAATATATAATTATACCTAAAATATATGTTTTATTAGGGGTAGGATTTGGATTGAATCAACCCACCCAAACCTTCTCCAACCCGAATGTTGGGCGGGCATGGACAACGTATTTCAAAACTTTAAGCAATCTTAGGCATAAATGTTATAAGCCCGCGCTAAATTTGGGAAAACATGGGCACAAATATCTCTAACCCAAGCAATCACCCAACCCGAAGAAATATGATATAATCATATATAACTATTTTCGTAATCAGTATTATTATCTATTTAGAGTTATTGTAGATATTATCTTCAAATCTAATAATGAAAATATAAAAAAGTTTATATCTATCTCATTCATAATGATTTTTGTTAAAGGGGGAGCAAAAATAGATCATAGAAGAGCAAATATCGTAGTTGACTCACCTAGTCATATAATGAGTCAGATTTTATTATTTTTTGCCCAAAATATCCTTCTCTTTTTGTATATATCGAGGATTTTTTTTTCTATTTCTTTTCCTTTTCCTTTATCCCTAATCAAATCATCTCTACAGGATCAAATGAAACTTAAGAAGAACTGGATTATCGTAATATTTCTCCTTTCATGACTGAATTACATGGTCAAATGAGAAAAACCCAGTTGGGAACCCGTTAAAGAATCAAATTTATTTTGGTTGTTGTTATAATGATGATGCTTTGTATTATTGGTCCTACCATGAAATCATTCTTGATCGGGTTAGCGTTTATTCGAAGATGAAGATCAGTAAAACCCTTTTATTCGTAACTACTTTTTTGTACGGATCACCTCCACCAATAATTTTTTTTGCACCAGTAACTAGGAAAACCAATATGAAAACAACCGAAGCTTAATCTTTACCTAGCTGACTACTGGTAAAAATCATCATATGTGAATCTACAAAACCCCAAATCATCCATATTCCATATTTACGGTCAGGGAAGAAATTGAGGGTTTCATGGAACAATATGGGATTTATGGGGTTTGGTTAGAATTTTATGTCAATAAAAATTAATCAAGAGTATTTGTTCTTGTGGTGTGATTGTGCTTAAGGATGTAGGAGTGGACCTGAAAATAAAATAATAATGGCGGTATATATAGTTGTCTATCAGAGACTTTGTGGTAGCACAAAAGAATGATAAAGACCTTACTAATGGTGATAAGGGAAATTTTGACCGTTTTAATAATAATACTTAAATCAATCTTAATTAGCGAGTTATTCAGGATTTTGCTCTTCTCATGTCGTATTTTACTCTCGTAAGATCGTATTTTGCTCTCCCTCTAAGAAAAATCTTAATAATTTAATATGAAAAAATAGAACTAGTAGTAAAACACTAAGGTGACCAAATTTGGAGTACAAAAACTCCGCCCAATTGTTGGGATCCATTAAAACTCCATATTAAACAAAATTGATACAAAAACCCCGAGCAAAATTAGTTTCATCAAATTCTATGATGAAACCAAATTTGATTTCAACTTATTTTTGCCTATTTTTTGACCATGAAACCAAAGATTTTAATGATGAAACAATAAGTTTATGATGAAACCAAATTTTTGTGGTACTGTTTCTAGTTAGTGGTGGTGTTGGTTGGTGGTGGTATTTTTTATGGTGATGGTAGTGCTGGTATTTGTTGGTGGATGTGGTGTTGGTAGCTAGTAGTGGTAATTAGTGGTGGCAATGATGGTTATGAAGCTGATGGTGATGCGTGGTGCTGGTTGGTGGAGACGGTGGTGCTGGTATATATTGATGGTGGATATGGTGGTGGTGGTTGGTGATGGTAGTGGTGGCGGCGATGATGGTGTTGCTGGTTGGTGATGGTAGTATGGTGGCATTGATGTTGTTTGTCATATTACCGTTGATTATTAATGGTGTTACTGGTTGGAGGTGATTGGTGGTGGATAGTGACACCTTTGGGGGTTTTGTGTTACTTTTGTTATTAGTAATATTAAAGACTCAATGGGGAATTTTGATGGAGTGGGGTTCGGTGAAAGAATAGTAGGAATCAAGAAAATGCATGTAAATATGAACAGTGGTGAACTCCTTGGTAAGGGTTATTGGCAAGCTAACGATGGGGGTGAATGGAATGAGCAGGGAAGTATATTAACGACTCAATCGAAGGTAATAAAGTGCATTACAGTTCCATGTATTTATGGTTATGAAAGAGGGAATGGGTCGAGTTCTGTTCAGGGCCTAATTGATCACGATCAACACCACAAGCTATGGAAGATCCTCATTATTGAGAGCATCATACCAATACAGAGTGAAGTTCTGTTTTGGATATTTATCTCTTCCGTCTATATTTGCATCATCATAATCGATATACACAAGCTCCACGTGTTTATTTCCCTACATGTATGTCATGCTACAACGAGTAGCGGAGAAGTCCATCCCTTGTGTACCCTGAGGTCAACGGAAATAAGGATGGACAGTGAGAGTTCTGTACATTCTTACCAAGTCGAGACTCCTGAAGCTACTGAGGTTTTAAACTTTGGATATATAAGCACAAGAAGAGGTACCTCATTGGTTAGTGTTGCAGTAGGAATTATGTCCAAGTATGGAGCATTTGGATCACATGATGGAGACCCGTGGTATGTGGGCTTTAATTTGAAGCTTATTGAAGTTACGTTCACATCTCCTGCTGTATTCAAGAAACAGCTGCATCAATTGTTTAGCCGAGATTACCTACACCTCTTATACCTGAGGTCATTTCACATTTTACATCCTTGAGGACAAGGATGATTTAAAGAGGTGGGTATTTGTCATGTCCCAGTGGGGGTTATCCATTATGGTTAAGGGCAGCCATTGCGGGATATGTTATAGGATAGGGCGTTGGGTGCTATTAGTAGTAGTAGTTACTAACTCATGTGTGTGGCTCGTGTTGTGCACGAGGTTTGTGAGAGTTGTATCTGTGGATATACGGGTAGCCTTGTTGTATTGAAAAGGGTAATAAAAATTATTAATGATATAACTCATCTTCTTCCTTAAATTCGTCTGTTTCTCTCTATCCATGTCTAATTCTACTTCTAACCCTATGAATTCTCTTCTTCTCCTTCAATAATCTCTATCCTTAGAGATCTAAAGTTGTGCTAATTTTTAACGTAGATCGTTACAAACATGTCTGTTGGGACGTATAGTTATCGAATGAATGATGTTGATAGTTGAAATATTGATAATTTGAGCAAATATTGCTCGTATGATGAATTACTGAATATTGATGGTTGAATATTCGAGCATTTGAGCAAGTATTGCTCGTTCAATGAATTACTGAATATTGATTCAACTATCAATATTCGAGTATCTGAGCAAGTATTGCTCGTTCATTGAATTACTGAATATTGAAAGTTGAATCAATATTCGAGCATCTGAGCAAGTATTGCTCATTCGATAAATTACTGATATTAATAGTTGGATCAATATTCGAAAATTTGAGCAAGTATTGCTCATTCGATAAATTACTAAATATTGATAGTTGGATCAATATTCAAGCATTTGAGCAAGTATTGCTCATTCGATGAATTATTGGTAACGCGATCAAATAAAGTATTAATTAAAATATTGGTAGATGGACCAAATATTACAGATATTGATTGTTGGATCAACATAAAATTATTAGTGTTTGAACTCGCTCAGAATTATGATTTGCAGAGCATTTGTTCGAAACCCTAATTTTGATCAATTGTTGATCAATTGATGATTTACTAAAAATAATTTACTGAGTGAAGGAGCGACCGAATACATGGGATGATGGTCGACCATGTAGCTCCTAAGTGCTCGAGTGAGCATGCATCAAAGTCCTTTGTTGACCAGTTGGTGAAAGGATGATCAAATGCTGGTTTAATCATTTATTAAAATAGCGCTCGTGCGAGCGTTAGGTAATAAAACCTAATTATGGAGAGATGAGGGACCGACCAAGGATCATAGGACCGACCCTTAGTAGTCGTGGGACCATCTGATGGTCGATTGAGTAAATCCCAAGTTTGTTGGAGAGAGTTTGGACCCAATACAAACAATTGATAGTAAATTAGGTCAAAATTATAAAGATGTGTGGGACCGGATTATTGCAAGCCATAGGGCCGTCCTTGGTCGGTCAAGGTAGCATCCCCGTGTCACCACAGTGTCCATGTCTCAGTCCTGAGAGCTTTGGTGTTTTCTGGTGCGGGTTTGAGCAATACTTTGGATTTTTATAAGAGTTTGATCTTAACTGAAATTCTCGACTTTGCTCGTGCGACCAATATTTTGAAAATATTTAAATAATAACATTTTAATACTTAACGTGAGTAGCCTAATCGGTCATGTGACCGTTTGACTTTTTGGCTTTTTCGTGGTTTGAGCAATATTTGAGAAAATATTGAAAAACTAGGGTTTTTCGCTCAAATGACGGAGTTCCATGAGATGATGGAAATAATAATATGAGAAAATAAGGGATTGTAAGGTGTGGAACCGGCCACGTCTAGGGCATGGCCGGACGGCTAGGTGGCCCGGTCCTGTGACACCTTTCCCTATTTTTGTTCAATGAAAGTATGGAAAAACTAAGAGTTTCGCTCAAACGAGGGAGTTTGCTCAAATGAAGGAGTTTCCATGAGATGAGGGGCACAAATTAAAATAAAATAATGGAAGAGGGGGACCATCCGTTGGGCCCGGTCCCACGCCTCTTGTTTATTTTATTTAATATTATTTTTCTTCATAAGTTCCTCGTTTGTCCATATTTTTGAACGATCGTTCGTGCGTTCGGGTGCTCATTCGCGAACTATTGTCAAGTACACTTGCACCATTTTCTCGGGGCTTACTCGGTGGTGGCCCAGACGCCCGGTCAGTGAATATTACTAATTCATGGAATTCAATCGAGAATAATCTATGAAACAGTGTAATAAAATATATTGATTATCTATTACTAATTCATGGAATTCAGTCGAGAATAATCCGTGAGACGGGGTAATAAAATAGATTTATTATCTATTACTAATTCATGGAATTTAGTCGGGAATAAGCCATGAAACAGAGTAATGAGATAGAATAGGTTATTTTCTAGGAATTCGGTTGATGAATGACACGCTAGAATTAACCTATTTGCAGAATTGAGATATGAGAAAGTTGAAGCATCATACTCGTTCTGAGGGGGGTGTATACTTAGGGAACAATGAGCGCGTGACGTCCTTAAGGCATTAAGCTCTCTAACAAACATTATGTCTAGAGAACCTCCCAATCATCAAGAGATTCTATACACGGTATCTCTACGTAGTCAGGGAACAATGTGCAGCGTGACGTCCTGAAGGCGTTAAGCTCTCTAACAAATATTATGTCTAGGGAACCGCCCAATCATTAAGATTATATGTAGAGGTTATGATAAAATGTGTGAAGCATCGAAAGCCCAGCTGGGAGGCTTTTTGAGAAACATATTCATCATAGCTCTGAGAGGAACGTTCGCTCAGTCAGAGATCGTGAGATGGTTCACGGATCATAAAAATATGAATTGTCACATACACTCCTGAAGCCGGGTCAGAAACATGCAATATCATGATTTTACGATTTTAGCCTTTGTTGAAAATCCACCATCTACAGCGTGTCGATTAGACGTTCTCCCTGTGTGTTCTATCACTGTGCTCCCTCTCTTTTCCAATAACTCTTGTACTTCTGCGCGGTAGGGAGCCAGGTGCGCCTCTTTTACTTGGAACTCGCTTGTTACTTGGTTAATAACAAGTTTTGAGTGTCCTTTTATATCTATCAATCTGAGATTAAGTTCTTCTGCCAGACGTAACCCTAGGACCAGCGTTTCATACTCCGCCACATTGTTATTACACTCAAAATCCAATTTGAACACTACGATAGCAAATATTATGTGGGTGTCTTGAGCACAATGCCTACTCCTCCATGAGAGTCATATGATGATCCGTCAGAAAAAAATCACCCATCACTTTTGTTCCTCCGCTTCTGCAACTTATACTGGTATTTCATCACTTATTTCCATTATATATGTTCTTGGGAATGCAGCTACCAGATCTGTGATTGCTTGTCCGTGGACTCCTTAAGGTCGTTGATATTTTAATTCGAACTCAGACAGCTATAGCAACCAGTGGGCCGTTCTTCCGGGTAAGACTGGTTTTGTGGCTAAATAGGTGATTGGGTTAGCTGTTGCGACTACTATAGTCGGATGATCGATTAGATACTGTCGGAGATTTTGCGTAGCGTACATGAGTGCCAAGCAGGCTTTGCTCTGCCTTTGAATATCTGAATTACGCTTCTCTAAATCCTCGGCATATATAGTTGATTGGACATAGTTGATCATTACCTAGGTATTGGGCCAAAAGGGCTCCGGTCGCTAAGCTGGTAAATGCCGTATATAGGTAAAGGGGCTCTCCTTTGATTGGTGGTCGCAAGTCGCCTGTGTTGATCAAGCACTCTTTGAGCTTTTGGAATGCGCGATGTTGGTCGTCTCCCCATTCGAACTGTTTATTTTTTTTAATAGTGGCAAAATGACGGACAATAGCTGAGCTAATCCTGGGATAAACCCCCAGACGTATGATATCTGCCCGATGAAAGCTTGTAATTCTTTGATGTTTGCGGGTGGCGTCATAGTGGTTATCGCTTTCACTTTGCTTGGGTCGATCTGTATGCCTTGATCCGTGACAACAAACCTTAGGAATTTCCCGAAGGTGATTCCAAACGTTCACTTGAGATGATTCATTTTTAGTCGATACTTTCTACATCTATTGAAGACGTGCCTCAAATGGTCTAAATGATCTTCTCGAACTCTTGAGTTTACCACGATGTCATCTATGTATACCTCCATTATTTGATGCATCATATCATGGAATATAGCCACCATTGCAAGTTGATAAGTTCCGCCCGCATTCTTCAGTCCGAAGGGAATTACGACATAGTAGAAGTTTTTTTTATGGTGTTTGAAAAGTTGTTTTACAAGCGTCTTCTACCGCAATTCTGATTTGGTCATATCCGCTAAATCTATTTATGAACGACAACATCTTATGGCCGCACATATTTTCTACCATCATATCAATGTTTGGTACTGGAAATTCGTCCTTTGGACATGATCGGTTCAAATCTCGATAATCTACGCAGCACCGAACTTTTCCATTTTTCTTCGCTACTGGGAAAATGTTGGCTAACTATACAGGGTGTTGAATCGACTTGATGAATCTGGATTCAAGCAACTTTTTCACATCTTCTTAGATAGCGAGCTCTATCTTTTCCATAAAATTACGGCTTCGATGTTTAACTGGTTTGTATTCAGGAGAGACACCCAAGTTTTGAGCGACCATCTTACTATCGTGGCCATGCATTTCATCGTATTTGAATGCGAATACGTCTTGGTACTCGCGGAGCAATTGGGTCATCCTCTCTTTCTCCTCTCCTTGTAGGTGTTTGTTAATACGCACACAGCGCGGGTGTTCTGTTGAACCAAGATTAATTTCCTCGAGCCCATCAAGTGTTGGATCGATGGATGGCTTCTCCTCCGGCAGATTTTACATTACTTCTTCTTCAGAGGCATTCATATCCGCCTTCTCCCGCTGCTCGTCTGTTATAGGGGTTGTCTATATCATCTCCTCGTGTATGGACGACATTGCACAGTGACGTTGATGCTGGGAGACTCTCACGACTAATTTCTATAATCGTTAAACGTGTCCGCCCTCTGGTCGTGAAAAACGCTTGAACTGGACGTCTTTTGCTCCAACCTTTGCCTTTTTATTTGCTACTGCGGTCCCATTCGTGATGGGCTGAACACCGACTTGGTTTTTTCTTTTATCTGCTTCGTCGGCTGAAATTATTCCCATTTTGGTAGGGGTGTTAGGTGCTTCGGTTGAATTTCTTGATCCGTGACAGGTGGTGTATAGAAAACTGCATCGGTCATGTAAGCTTTTTCTGGACCGAAAGGGTTGCTTGTGGCGAGGATGTGATACTGTTTTCCCCCGATATTGGTCTTGATACACTGGTGGTATATCGACATTACTACTTTTTGGTTCAAAAGCCATCTTCTTCCTAGCAGAACGTGAAAAGTGGTGTCATCTTCAAGTACATAGAAGGGTGTGAGAGCTCTTATAGGCTCGATCTTCATTACTAAATGCACTATTCCGATCGCCGTTTGGGTTTTTCCTCCAAATCCTCTTACTGTTTTTGCATGCAACTTAATCGCTGACTGTGATACCCCCAATATTTCTAATGTATGCAACAAAATTAGGTTGAGAGACGCTCCTCCATCTAGAAATGCTCTCTTAAGCGACTACTTATTAATGAAGGCTGTTAAGTACAGGGCGCGGAGGTATTCTCCCGGATAACAAATATCTTCGTCTGCAAAATTGATGGCTCCCTTGGGCGCCGGATCATATGGATTTCCTGAGGCGATTGCGGCAATTTCTTTTGATGCTTCGCGAATTTGATTTTCGTTAAAACCTAAAGAATCGAAAAATTATTGAGCCAATACGGTTTGAGAAAACTTGTTGGCGATTCCATTCGTATCCAAGAAGGATGCTGCCTCAAATGCTTCATACACCTCTTATTCTTTTGCATCCTCCCAAGGTTTCTAGGTTTCTCCGTCTATCGGATGGTGTGAAATCATTATGACCTAATGTTGAGGAAGAGGGTCATTGTTTATGTTTTGATCCCCTATTTCTAACTCTCCTTTAGCTCCTTCCTTTGGACAATGTATCGGAGGGAGACATATTCCACAGTCGGATGATGTACTCTACTATGAAAATGGCAGTATCGTTCGTGCACTTTATCCGTTGCAGTGGGTTCTTCGGAAATTGGTGGTAGAGTTTCTTCCTTGTTCGCCACCCATTGATACATAAGCCCCACTATCTGTTCTTTGCTTCATGGTAAAGGAGGAGGTGGGTTAGACCTTCCTCCATCCGTTCGTCCCCCTCTTCTTCTTGATTTCCCTCAATATGAGTTGAAAGTGTGAGGCCAAGGATATGTTTATTAACCAACACCTCAAAAACATTTAGACTTGGATCGACTAGATCGATTTTTCGCCAACAGTTACGATATGTATGAACTGATGGATATATTTGAAATACATATCATTTCCCGTGCCATTATGGCACGGGTTAAGCCCTAGTAAACCTATATAAATAGGTATCAGACCTTTCACATATCATATTATCTCATATCACAAAAGTTAGGGATTATTCGACATCTAAACATATGGTTTACCCCTTTAGGGGGAAACCACCATACTTCATCTTCTTTGTAATATGAGTAGCTAAATCCTTTGTTGATTAAGGATGAATTCAATGTTTAATGCATGAAGCTTTATTATTAATATAAACCTATTGAGAGTTTTAATCGTCATCATTTGTTTTCACTATATTTAGGGTTTATGATTGATTTCTAGATTGTTCAAGGGTACAATTGGATTAATCGTTTGATCATTCTATTGCTAATAAAGGGTTAGGATATCTGTGTAAAAGAACTCATACAAATATCACTTTAATTAAGTGAACGAAAATGGGAAAAATATTGACAGAATGCAAAGTGACGACATATCTCTCAATAAGTGTTTTCTAAAGTACTAGATGCACAACCCCCTTCCCATTATGCTTTTAGGTAAGAAAGCATATCACTCATTTTTACAAAGTCTTTAGTAAAACAGGATCGAGACCATCCTAAGATGAAAATGGTAAAAATTTCATATTACAAAGAAAACAAGGTGAACTTTAGAAAAATATTCATGCAGAATGCGGACCATTAAAGTGACTGATGGATCTGGTGAATGTTTTGACATTTTGGACTAGGTATAGTTCCCAAGAAATTTGCGTTTGAAAACTCCTAGCACATATTACACAATGCAAAGTGCAAAGGCTAAGCACCCTTGTTAATGCTAAAGAATTTACATCAAAAGGACTTGATGAATATTGAATGTTTAATAGGATCAATATAGAGCATCTTATACCCAATGGTCTCGCAGAGGCTACCATCAAAGGTAACAGATGGTGTCTAAGGAATAGGTTATGCATACCAACCTATCTTTTATCGCTTTGGGGATATGCAATATTACACGCATCTTACTTAATTTGTTTTTAGAACCCAATATTAGTCAACCTTTTATGCGTACCAGTTGGTAACTGGATTTAATCCTGACATTCTTGTTTTTGCGCATTTTTGGTTACACTATATACGTGCCATTACGACTCCACATTGTACTATGATGGGTCTTCAAAACTGTTAAGTAGTTATGTTGGAAATGAGTTCCCAACAATTATCCGCATTTTAAAACTTTTGGCAGGAAATATCTTACCGCTAGATTTGCGGGTTGTCATTTTAATGAGACATTCTTCCCGTCGTTAGGGGGAGATAAGAAAAAGTATTTTCTAACGGAATGACAGGAATTGTCGTGGTGTGTTCCCACTATGTCTCATGTAGATTCTTGTACTCCACAAATGTAAATGTGAAGTGACAAAGAATAATCGATTTTCAGAATGTACACTGATGTCGCTAACAAGATCACACATACCAGCTGCAAATATTCCTGCAAGGTTAGAAATCCTCAGTATGGGGTACACCATAGACTAAGGTGTTGCAACTACACTCAGTGGAAGTGTGGTTGAGTCCGTGGCTCCATAAAGGAAGTTGGAGATACCATTTCATTAGATCAATCCTCACCTAGAAAGGAAGTAAGTGAGTAAGGCTCAATTTATTTATATCATCAGATTTCATCCCATAATATTGTCTCTGAATATGTCCATGAATCAAATGGGAGGTCGCTCCGAAGTTTTAAATGATTCTAGAGAACAATGAAATCCTGACGGATTATAAGAATGCACATGAGTCAATGAAAGGATCATGCGTGCACAGTAATGATATAATCCATAATTAGTTGCTCTAGAAGTAGAGCACAATGAGATCGAACCATGCTTTATTTTGATTAATTTCAAATAAATAGCATATTTGGCCTACACAATCCAGGTAGAACTTAGTTCTTTGGCAAACATATGGGTATTTGGTGTGGTGGTGCTAACCAACCAAGTTTAAAGCCTATTGGACATACATAATTAATTTGTCATAAAGCATAATGAGAATAAAGTAGTCTAAAAGTACAAAGACTCGCCTTGTGGCGCGAGGTTTCTCACAAAGCTTTGGAATTGTTCTTTTGTAATGAACGTTATACGGTTCCGCTACTTAGTCAGCTTGGCAATTTTCAAAAGGACTTGAAATGCATCATATGTATGTAGTTGTTACATATCTCTGAAAGAATCAAGAGATAGAAGATATTTACAAAAGTGCTTGATAGACTTTTGTTTCCCAAATCAAGTAACTCTAAACCACAGAGTGCGTTTACAATTAGATAAAATATTCACTTATAGATTGAAGCAATCAGGCGGAAGTGGTATACCCGTCTAAGTGGATATTTGATTTGGAGGGGATAGAAAAGTAAGTTATTATTCCTTGGGTGTTCATAAGAAAGTTCCTGATTTGGAATTGTAGCTATTTATGTTGATGTTACAGACATGATGTGTACTCTTGATGTAATAAGAGACCCTAAAAGCTATTTAAAATCCAAATTTGAGATGAAAAATCTAGGGAAAGCTCAATCGAATACTGAGCTTGTGGTATATTATTCCACCAGTTTGCATTTGTCTAAAGTTGTCAAGCAATTTAACAAAGACATGCATCCTTATAACACTCCCATGATTAGTCGAGGTTCAAATGTAAGTAAGTGACCATTTCGTATAAAGGAAGATGACGAAGATGTGTTGGAGATGAAATTCCCATATTTAAGTACAATAGACACATTGTTGTACTTAGTATAATAATGTACTCGATAAAATTTTGCATCCTCAAGGAACTTGTTAGCTAGATATAGCTCAGCGCCAACGCAATGTCATTGGAATGGTATAGTGAATGTAATCATGTACTTAAAAGTAACCATTGCCATAAAAAAAATTTATCCCTGCAAATACATTAAAAGGAATGCTAATGAAAGTGCAATCCAAAAGTTGTTGATTATGAAGGAACAATAATCTCTTCTCCAACGAAAGTGATCAGAGGGAGATATGGTAGATTGTTTTCTAAGTCATTACCAATATTCAGTTTTGAAAAATACATGACTAAAGGAACTGTCTGGAATAACTCTGAAAGTAATCAGGGGGAGATGCCGACATCAGGGGGAGGATCTAAGGATATGATGTCGACATATTTTACTTCGAAATTGAAGTTGTGTTGTACCCTTTTTCCCTTCGATCGAGAATAATATTTCCCAAAGGTTTTTGTCTCTCGACAAGGTTTTTAGCGAGACAACACTAAAACATCAAGTATGTTAAACGTTGAAGACATAGAGATCGCGTTGATATTACTAAAAATATTTGAATCAAAGAAATGAAACGTGATAGTCTGTTAAGGAACGTAACTTCCAGAATCAACAACATGGTCTTATAAGCTTTCAAGTCACCAAGGTACAGTGTGATAAACTCCTTTTGACTGCATTAGACTAATGAAAATTGCCTAACATCAGGGGGAGCATCAATGGTGTGTCGAACTATTTTCCTTCACCGAGGTTACTTTTTCCCAAAGGGTTTTGTTACTTGGCAAGGCTTTTAATGAGACAACAACAAACACCGGGAATGTAATTTTCCAGCTAAGACTATTGTCTTTCTTATAAGGATTTTCTTCCTTAGGAGTTGTGAAGCAACTAGTAAACTTCAACGGAGCAAAGTGATCATCTGCAACTGATCACCTTTACTTTCATCTGTCACGTTGTACTCTTTTTCCTTCATCAAGGTTTTATCCTACTGGGTTTTCCTTGTCAAGGTTTTAATGAGGCAACATATTCGAGTCCAACTATGTTCTAAGTTTGCTAAATATTGTACTCTTTTTCTTTGGTTCAGGTTTTGTCCCTCTGGGTTTCCATGGCGAAGTTTTAACGAGGCAATTAACTTAGACTCGTCGATCTTTTAGGATCGTATTGCATGTGATGAACTACATGTAAAATACAAGACAACATGTAAACTACTACATGTGAATAGTTGTACCAAGGTTTTATCCCACTGGGTTTTTCCTTGTAAAAGTTTTAATAAGGCAATTGATTTCGGCGCAAGTCATCAAGGAGAGGACGACATTTGAAGAACTACATTCGAAGCACTATATGTGAAGCACTGCATATGAAGTTCTATTGGACCACACAAGTGGGAGTGTTGTAGGGATTTAGCCCATGGATGTGTGTCCCAATAATAACTAGGCCTTATTCCTATTGTATATAAAGGATGTAACATATATTAACTCAATGGGATGGAATCTTCTTCTATCTCTGTCTCTTTATCTTT
Source organism: Papaver bracteatum (assembly GCA_023529315.1). Lineage (NCBI taxonomy): Eukaryota > Viridiplantae > Streptophyta > Magnoliopsida > Ranunculales > Papaveraceae > Papaver > Papaver bracteatum. The sequence continues at coordinate 4,280,048 of JAJJWX010001246.1, forward strand.
CCCGACCACTACAAAAATTCTATCTTATTACATCACTTCTTTTTCTCTTTTTACCTATGTCTCAGCACTATCTTCCCTTAATTAGACTTCAGTTCACATGGCTTCGGGAAACCCCATTGTCTTATCATGGTTTGTGAAACCCTAAATCATAATATTTTATCTTTCACTTAATGAGTTGCTATATTATTTTGGTGACTTGGTTCATAATCAGATTATCTTGTTTTCAGGGGTGAAGGAGAAGATGGACAGTTAGGTATTGGAGAGCATGAATAAAAAGAATGGGTTTTCTCTATCAAAGCTCTTTAATCTGAGAAAGTTTCTTTAGTTGTTGGTGGAAGTAGAAACTCGCTTGTTATATGTGAAGATGGAAAGGTTTGGTTTTAACTTTTTGTTTAGTTTTTGATTCTTTAATCTGATGCTTCAAAAGTAATAGTGGATTTTATTATATTAATTTTTGTATTTTCTTGAATGGTTAATCAGTTGTTCACATGGGGGTGGAATCAAAGAGGAACCTTAGGCCACCCACCAGAAACCAAGACTGAAAATACTCCTATTCAGGTTAAAGCTCTTGCAAATGTAAAGATTGTTCAGGTAATATAAACTTCTATTGTTTCTATTTGATTCAAAAATTTAATTACATTTTTTCAAAAATTTATATGGGGATTTTCTCAATTTCAGGCAGCAATTGGTGGATGGCATTGTTTGGCTGTTGACGATCAAGGCCGAGCTTATGCTTGGGGTACATTATTGTTATTCTAAACTCAGTTTTTCTACTTAATTTTTATATACTGATAAGAGAAGTGAGTGATGCAGGTGGGAAATGAGTATGGTCAATGCGGTGAAGAAACTGAGAAAAAAGATGATAGTGGTAGGGTTTTAAGAAGGGATATCGTAATCCCTCAACGGTGTGCTCCAAAGCTTAAAGTTCGTCAGGTGATCCATTAATCAGAATGACTCACTCTTTCTTGTGTATGTTTGGACCATGTCCATTTAAATTAATTGTGGCTATGTTATTAAATAACTGAGGCAGCTAGAAATCAAGGATTATCTATTTAGCAAAATGAATTTTAGCATGAATGCTTATGACCATTATCAAAATGTCTTCTTCTAAAACTCCTTTGCTGCTTTACACCCAGCAAATCATTCTTTGCTTGTCCATTTGGTCTCTTATTAATGCATAAAAAAGCTTAATTGCTCATGTTTTAGGTTGATGCTGGTGGTACTCACTCTGTTTTGCTTACACAAGAAGTACACGTATGGACATGGAGACAGCCATGGCCTCCTGGAGATATGTTCGTATATTCACTTGCTTATCTATATAACCTCGTTTAGCTTTTTTATTTTTTTCTAAGAATGTTTGTTAGGTTATGCTTATGTATGAGATTTCTTTTCACATTAAACAGATTTCGACTCCAGTTAGAGTACAAGGTCTTGAAAAGGTGAGGCTTATTGCAGTTGGCGCATTCCATAATTTGGCACTCCTAGAAGAAGGCGTGCTATGGGATTGGGGTAACAATGAGTATGGACAACTGGGGACTGTCGATACACAACCAAGATCGCAACCTATTCCTGTTCAAGGGATTTCCCATCTCACCTTGGTTTGCATTTTAAACATTAATCTCATTGTTCGTTTTTTATTTATACCGGGTCATGATATTTACTTGTGGAACAAAGAGTACTGGGTAATTGTTTTCTTGTCATTAGCTTATATCTTCATAGTATATATTTTTCGGTAGGTCTTTCTTTATATTATATAGCACTGCCTTAAGAAAGAAAAGAGTCTTAATAGAACAAAAACAGAAACAAAATAAGAAAGCACCAAAATCCAAATACTGTGATTTTTTGCTATTAATCTTAAGTTCTAAATGAGGTACAGTATTCACCTAAACTGCTGTCATGTGAGAAAGTTTGACTGGAAGGTTGTAGTAATTAAAGAAGTACTATGCAAGTATGGTATGTGTGAGAAGTTTAGAAAGTAAATTAAGAATATGGGAGCAGAACAACACCTGAAGTTTTCTGTTTCTTCAAACGCTGTAGTATGTTTCAAAACTTGAGATTTATTTCTCGAAATGTCCCAGTTTCTCAACTAAGAAAAATGATGAGTCAAGTATGATTTTAAACCTTGCTTAGGACATGGACCATCTGCACACCATGTCTTGAAAGATTGACTGAAGAACTCTTTGGAAATATCTTCTGACGATCGAGTCAATATAAGTTAGTATGGTAATCTTCACTATTGTTACATTTATGTAAGAGTGCAACGTATAATGCGTGTTTCATAAGATTATAATACTAGGTGTAATCCATGCCATAACAGCAAGGCCATACTGCCTTGCCTTCAGCACAATCGGCACACAATGTTCCATCAGTATTTGTGGACTATTATAATTTAACTACATTCTATTTAAGAATGGTTGCTTTTAGAGTTTGCTAGTGATTTCATTTTCCTTAGAATTTGTTAGCATAGAATGTGTCCCAAATTAACTTTAATTCAAATGTTTGATGAATTAAGCCCCTTGGATCTCCACAACCCAAAAAATAATTGAGCCTTTTATGGCATCCACATTTTTCAAGTTGCGTCTGGTCTTGATTTATTATATATATTGCTACGATACGAGTAAGTGTTAATGTGTCAGATTGTCTATTTTCGTCCACCGAGATTTGGTCTTTAACGAAATCTATAGGTTGATATTGCGGCTGGTAGATGGCATTCTACGGCATTGACAGCTGAAGGAGAGGTATGCATTTGTATATTTTTGATTTTCATGAATATCAAAATATTGTGAAGCACATCACCATTCACCATCAATGTTTTAAGTTCTCCGGTTTTTTAATTTGGGCTAGATATGACTAATATGCATCTGCAATGGCTGATGCTACATTTCTGTTTTCTTAGTTTGCACTTGTATGCAAACATAAGGACACTTGCAATAATTTTTGTACGTGTTTTGTACAAAATGGGTCTTGATAGTTGCCTGTTTTTCAAGAGGAAAGTTGTACCTATTTTTCAAGAGAAAAGTTGTACCTAAATATGTATGTGGTGATGTAATAATTGGTCTGGTGTGTTCTTTCCTTGCAGGTGTATGGTTGGGTAAGAGGAGAACACGGGAGGCTTGGGTTCGGAGATGACAAGAGCAGTAAAATGGTACCTCAGAGGGTTCAGCTTCTTGTCGGAGAACACATAATCCAGGTGCTTTCAAGTTCAAAATACTATAGTTGTCATATGAATTATCCCTACATTAGCTCAATCTTCTTATGTTAATTCCTAGTAAATCATGTATAGGTTTTTGCTTTTTTTTTTAACTATATTATATATCTTTACAGATTTCCTGTGGAGGCACCCACTCTGTTGCGTTAACTCGCGATGGACGAATATTCACTGTATGTAACCTACACAAAAGTTGATTTTTTTTATTTTAACTTCTCTTGGAACCTCCAAGTCACTTACGAGATGGAAACACAAAATAAAAGTGGAAACCACCTTTAATAAATAGAAACCTGGCAAAAAGCTATTAGGTGCTGTTAACCTCCTATACCATATACTAAACAGATTTTTGATCATTGACCGAGACATCGAGGTTGTTTTTTCTTGAGGGTTATTTTCTTCATCTATATTAGTTTTATTTGTTGGATTGATTTTGTTATATTATTAAGCAAAATTACGGAATTAACTGACACTGACCTGTTCATTTTTGATAATTTGGGCGTGGTGACCATGGACGTCTTGGGTACGGGAGAAAAGTGACTACAGGTCATCCTATGGAAGTACCCATAAACCTTTCAAAGTCAAAATATTCAGTAATTCATCATACGAGCAATATTTGCTCAGACTATCAATATTTCAACTATCAACATCATTCATTCGATAACTATACGTCCCAGCAGACATATTTTTAACGATCTACATTACAAATTAGCACTGAACAACTTTAGATATATAAGGATAGAGACTATTGAAGGAGAAGAAGAGAATTCAGAGGGTTAGAAGTAGAATTAGACATGGATAGAGAGAAACAGAGGAATTTAGGGAAGAAGATGAGTTATTTCATTAATAATTTTGATTACCCTTTTCAATACAACAAGGCTACCCTTATATCCCAAGATACAACTCTCACAAACCTCTTGCACAGCACGAGCCACACACACGAGTTAATAACTACTACTAATATCACCCAGCGCCCTATCCTATAACCTATCCCGCAATGGCTGCTCTTAACCATAATGGATAACCCCCATTGGGACATGACAAATACCCACATCTTCAAATCATCCTTGTCCTCAAGGATGTGAAATGACCTCATGCATAGGAGGTGTAGGTAATCTCGGCTAAACAATTGTTGCAGCTGTTTCTTGAATATAGCAGGATGTAGGAACATGATTTCGCTACAACAGTTCGCTGGTAAAATGTCAACCAGTAAATACTAGCGAAGACTTCGCAGGATTATTAAAGAGTGATGTAACAAATGATGTCATCTTAATCACGAAGAAAGTGTGAAAGCTTTGCGAGAGTAAAGAAGTTTGCGAAGACTACCCTTAAAGGCTTGCGAGAATATCGCAAGTCAGATCCGAAATTAAAGGATAGCTTAGCTGTCATCCACTATGTAATATCCTATATATATGGCCAAGAAATTTTGAGAAAAGGAGAGTTCTTTTGAGTAAGAGCTAGAAAGCGAGTAGGAGAGAGAAAGTATGAGAGTTATTTGTGATTTCTTTGTATTCTGACATTTTGTGTAAGATCTTTAAGAGATATTAATAAAAGTTAGATTACAATTCTTAAAATTAGATTGAATATTCTTGTGATTCTAATAGGGTGTAGTTGTAGGAAATCCTGCAACTACATTTTGGCGCCCAAAACAGGGATTGATTAAAGAAGTTTAAAGATAATTTGAAGATAAAGTTGAAAATTGATGATTGTGATTCGGAAGAATTTAAAATAATTGTTGAAAAATTTGAATAGTTTTAAACAGAGTGTTAAAATTGAGAAAAATGGTGAGGAGAAGCAAGAGAATTGCTGGAAGAAGAAGAAACGAAACATGAGAATCTTCAAGAATGGGAGCAAGAAACAATGAAGAAGAACCAATTCAATGTGAAAATCCACCGATTCAACGTGTACCAACATAGGATAGAGTTACCGATTTTGATAGAAGTCAACATACACACTTGGCAGTTAGATTCAGCAGAACAAGTTGAAGAAACACAACAATTTAGACAAACAGAGAGGGAAAGATAGGTAAAAGGGGGAATAATCCATGGAAAGGAGGAGAATGAAACATTAGAGGCATTAAAACAAAGAATACTTGAAGAAATAAGATTAGAAGTAGAAGAGCGTGCAAATTTAACGCAACAAAATTATGAATTAAGGATGGAAAATATAAGGTTACAAAACTGTAGATGGGGAAAAACAATTTGCTGGTTTTTATGGAATTGAGGAGACGACCATTCGGAGGAGACTCCTTGAACCGAGCGAAATGTTCAACCTCACACAGATGCACTGCAATAAGGGAGTGCTTTGAATTCGAGAGATCAATCTGTAGTACTCCGGACTAAACCAAGACAATGGCCGTTCCAGAGTAAATTCGGTCACAAGAGAGGATAGGTTGATCTGTAGGAGGGAAGCTTAGAAATGTGGGGAATCAATGGTAATCAAATATTATAAGTGTGTTGTGAATTCTGAATAAGATAAGTTCTGAATGATTGAAATTTCTCAGTTAAGAGTAATTGCTCAATTGATGAGTTGATGATCCCGTGATGTCAATGAGACGTGAGATTCTCGTCGTTGTTGACGTTGTTGTCCTTTAAATCATGATTCAGAGACTTATTTATATTGCTGGAATTGTAGACACCATGATCTGATGAAGTGTGACAGTTTATGGAATCAAAGAGCGGGGAAGCGGAAATCTTGTTTAAAACCAGTTGCTCATCGTGCAGAGACTTGGTTGATTTTCCACCCACTACTTTGTTAACTCCTTCAACTGATTGCACGAATTTCTCAAATTCCATCGTGTGTTTGAACACACGTGCCATAGAACGCCAGACCAAAACCCTGATTGATACCCCCCAAGTGACACGATTGACGTCTCGTGGTTAGTTTAGTCGATTCTTTGACTTTTCGTGATATCATGGGACGATGAGTCCATGTAATTACTGAGTTAAACATGATTTTGTAAAAATATTCTGAAACTCATGAATTGAACGTGGGCATGATCCTCACGTTGATAGTTGAGGCGAGCAAGTATTGCTCATTCAATGATTTGCTGAATATTGATAGTTGAACCAATATTCTCTGATTTGAGCAAGTATTGCTTATCTGAGCAAGTATTGCTCATCTAATGAATTATTGACAGCGTGACCAAAATAAAATATTAATTAAAATACTGGTAGTTGAACCTAGTATAATTAATAAGAGTATTTATCATGAGATCGTCATAAATTTATTAGTGTTTGAATCTGGAATTATGATCCTTGGACTCAGAAACCCTAATTTGATCAATTGATGACCACTTCATGGTTTGTTAGGAATTGAACCATGGAACGAAGGAAGGATTAGTTTCATGAGACCGTGGGTCAATCATGTAACACCCATATGCTCACATGATCAAACACCAAGACCTCTTGAAGAGTTGGTGACTTGTTGATTGAAAGAATAATTAAATGTTGGTTTAATCATTTATTTGAATTACTGCTGGGTTCAACATTAGGTGATAAGACCTAATTAATTATGAAGAAATGGAGGACCAACAAAGGGGTCATAAAACCGTCCATGGGTGGTCACGGGATCAAGTGTTGATCGTTCCATGAAGTTCCAAGTCGTTTGGAAGAGTTTTGGACATAATACGTGCAATTGCGCAAATTAGGTCAAATTGTGAACATATGTAAGACCGGATCATTGAGAGCCAAATAGCCAACCTTAGTCGGTCAAGGTAACATCCTCATGTACCCAAAGCATTCGTATCTCAGTTCTGAGAATTTTGATGTTTTCGGATGTGCGTTTGAGCCATCATTTTAGAAAATATGAAGAAACCAGGGTTTTTTGATAAAAACGTCAAAACTTCATGAGATGAAGGAAAATAATGAAAAAGTGAAGGAATCATGAATTGTGGGACCGTCCATGGCCAAGGCATGGCTGGCTGGCCAAGGGAGCCAATCCACACGGTTTTCCAAAATTTTATAATATTTTCATGATTTTAGGGAAATATGATAAAATCATGGAGTTTTGCAAAAATTAAAGAGTTTTTGTTCAAATCAAGGAGTTTCCATGAGATGAAGGAAACATAAAAAATAATTAAAAAAAATAAGGGACGTGTGGGCGTGTGGGCTTGGAGCATGGTTGGCCGGCCAGGGCTCGGTCCCATGCGTTTTCCCTAATTTTATGTATTATTTCATAATTTAAAGGAAATTTCATAATTTGAAGGAAATATCATGAAATCAAGGAATTTCATGGGATTATGAAAACATGAAAAATATAATAATAATAAAAGGGATGTGTGAATCCATCTAGGGTTTGACCGAATGTTTGTGGCTCGTGCACACAGGTTTTCCTAATTTTATATTATTTTTCATGGGATCAAGGAAATATCATGAGATTAAGGAGTTTTCATGAAATTAGGGAAATAATAATAAAATAATGAGGAATCATGAGGTGTGGGGCTGGATAGGACCAAGGCATGGCCGGTTGGCCAATGGTCACGCCCCACAATATACTTCCCTAATTTTATATTATTTCTTTGGTGTGAAAGAAACACCATGAAGCTGAGGAGTTTCCTCAAAACGAAGGATATTTGTTCAAATGAAAGAATTTTCATGAACTCAAGGAAAATAACAAAAAAATATGATAAAAATATGAAACTGGCGTGGGATTGACCACATCACGGTCGGCCGGTCAGTGGGCCCATGCTCCCAGCGCCAAGGTCAATTTTTAATTACTTATTATTTTCTTTCCTATTTTGCATGGGTTCATCGTCTCGTCATATTTTGAAATACTCGTTCGTGCGGTGATTGTTAGTGCATAGTCGTTGAGTACACTTTCACCGTTTAAATTGGGGCTTACTCAGAGGTAGCTCAGACGCCCGTGTGTTGAATATTTATTACTAACCCATGGATTTCTGCTGGGAAGAACCATGGTTTGCAGTAATGAAATATCTGTGAAAATATTTGAATATTTTCGGAAATTCTGTGGATGAATCCAAGAATTTGGGAATAATTAACTTATGGCTCTATACTAGCATAACAAACTGTCTAGGAGCATTAATTATTCCGATATGAGCTTGCTGGAGCTTCATATCCTTTATATAGTCAGGGTAAACTCGTTGTTTGTATCCTGAAGACGTTATCGCTCTATACTAGCATAGCAAGCTGTCTAGGAGCCATCCATATCGTGATATTATATAGAAATAATTATTGAAGTGTTCAGTATTCATGAGATATGATGTTGTCTAGCCGTGAGACCACATATCTACATGTACTCTGAGAGAAAATATTCTCAATCAGAGGATTCGATGAGAGACCCGCGTCTCAATACAGATATGCCGTTGTCCATCCGAGAGACTACATATCTGCATGTACTCTGCGAGAAAGTATTCTCAGTTAGAGGATTCGATGAGAGACCCGTGTCTCGATACTCGCATATGATTGCTGGATTAGAAGTTCATATAGTTATGGGTTTACAATTTTAGCCTTCGCCGAAAATCCACCATCTACATTAAGTCCCCTGCTTAGTGAGGAAAGCCGTGTTCCTCACTTAGCATTGAATGGTGATTTTCCGGTCATAAACAATGTAAGTAATTGAACTTAGTCGTAAGTTAAGACATTACCGGATTTTGATCGTATTTTGTAGTTTTGAAGAAACGAACGACTTTGAGGTGTTAACTCTAACATTACCATCACTATTGTTAGTGGAAGCATAAAAGGTAAGAGTTAGGAGTTACCATTAGACGCTAGTATTTCCTTGATTCTGGATGGTGTACTGAAGTAGCATGTAATGTGAATTTTTGCAGATACTTCGTAAGATGACCAACTCCCAAGTTAACGACACTTCAAGAGATGAAATGTGTGTTGATGATGACATCTCTAGATATGAGATATGCACGGATGAAACTTCTGCTGGTGAAGACGAGGATGAAGCTCCTGGGATTAAGAATGTCCCGAACATAGATGATGCATTTTTTGAGAAAGATACTCTAGGAGTTGAAAAGCATTTGAAATCTCCAGCGTATCGTCTTCTAATAAATCCCAGGACTGTCACTCAGAAGAAATTCGTGACTCCTAAGACAGTTATCCGGTTTTGTCTTAAACGAGGAGTCTTCCTTGCATCGATCATAGAATTTAAGCTTTCTAGAAGACCTTTGGAGAAGTTTGCTGGATGGGCGAGGCATATGTTGGGTTTTCCTCATGTGAGGGCCATGCTCGATCAGGCGTAGGTGACAAGGGCTATTCAGGCTTCTGGAGAGTTGTTCATTTTTCATGACGCAAGAAGTATTGTGGCTTTGCTTTCTCGCTGGTGCATTCCTACCCATACCTTCATATGTAGATGGTGAGAGTTCACCATTACTTTGGAAGACGTGGCAGCTCTGATGCATCTCCCAATCACGGGCAATCTCCCTAGGGATCTTTCAGATGAGGAGACCGTCGTTTCTCATGCCTTGGTAGCTGCAATGGAGGTAGCAAATAAGGCTGGCAGTAAAGGATTCTATGCTCTCTGGTTGACACGCTGGTGGCCCAAAGACGAGGTTTCTGATAAACATATCGACGGTATGTTACCCATTGTTGCTTTCTTATGTTTATGGTTGTCCAGAGATGTTTTTGAATACAGTGGAAACTTGTTGAAGCCTTTCGTAATCCCCTTTGCTATTAAGATGGCTCAAGGTGAGCAACTCCCGATAGGTAGTTTGTTCTTGGGCTCCTTGTATTACAACTTAGACTCTTTGGTTATAGACTCCAGCGTGTCGAATAGATTCTTGAAGATTGAATGTTATGCTAACACGATGTTTCTTCAAGCTCTGATGTGGGAACACTTCAAGAATTATGCACCCATTCCATGTAATGTTTTACAAGGACCGAATACTGATGCTCGTCATATTTTACCTGAGAAAGATAATGCCAGGATCAAGCGTTGGTCCACAAAGTAGCCTCGGTCTAAGGCGCTCCTTATTGACGTGTTGGATGGCGAATCTGAGTTCAATTTTCGTCCTTGGGTGTCAGTGCCTCCTTACGTTTCTCAACCTATGACCTTCAATACTGGAGAGAGCACGAGTTTGTCATTTGGTTCGGATCTGAATGATCGTGAGAGATTTTTCATGTTGAGCTGCACCCCTGGTCATTTGCTATCGGTTTCGTACGGAGAACTTTCAGTAGAAGAGTGTAATATTGATAGAACGGCTCGAAAAATGGGTATGGATCAGTGTGTTCCAACTATTCGGAGGAGGAAGCCATCGGTTGATCAGCTCATGACTCGCTAAGATCATACCCATGTGGAAGGATGTAAATACTGGTTCCCTTGCTCCAATATATTTGGATATGTGACTCCAGGTTATGAAGACTTCTGGGATGATCAATTTGAGTGATTGCATGAATTTATGACAATCATTCAGCCTCTAGTAAGGAGTCGTCCCTCTTATGAGATGATTGCTGGTCGACCAAGATTGAAGTATCTCTCCGGTGATAAGCGAAAATCATCTCCAGGATGCTTTCAAGTACATTTTTATATAATCTTCATAAAATTATAATAGATGTATTCTGATTTTGTCGAAATTTACCACAGGACAGTCGTAGCATAAAACCTCGAATCCGTGTAGATTTCTCAGAGACTGAGGAGGTTGTTCATGGCGGAGAAGGCATGCATAAAGGTTATAGGCTGTTATCCAACACTATAAAGTCCCCAGTGACTCATCTGGTGAGTTGTCGATACCTCTTTCATCATGACTTCTTCTCATCCACATAATTATGATATTAAAACCACCTTTGGTATTCCGTTGCAGAATTTTACTCCATCGAGTATTGACGGTCTTCAGTTTTCCGCTTCTGGGCGAACAATTTTTGACTTGAGTGACGAAGAAGAAGCTGTAAGTATTTCTTCCCATATTAATTATGGCGCCTCATGAATGAAATGTTAATTGCTGGGGATATGTCCAGGAGGATGATTCCATGGTCGTGGAAAATACCGGTGATACTCGTTCGAAGGATGGCAATGAAGAAAACTCCCAGAGTTCAAAACCGAATGAAGGTGACAGAGTTGTCGATGTTGATGCAAGCCATTCTGGTTCCTTGAATGCTTCGGAGACCACCCAGGTAAATATTTCTCTTGTATTTCATCCATAGAAGTATAAACTCGCTGGTCTATGAGTGAATGAATGAGAAAGTATGTGAATATATGACAAATTTTGCCGAAAATACGTCACCAGAAAATTCAGAACTCAACATTTTAGGTAAAATGTCGTAGAATTCACGTCTGATGTCAGATTTTCATGATACGCATATGCATATTTAAGCCCAGGAAATTTCCAAGCTTTATCAAGGGCGAAACAGTGAACTTCTAGGAAACTTTCAAAACTTTTTCAGATGTTGTGTAGTCCTGAGTTTCGACCACATCTTTTAGCTTGTTCGTTCGATTGCTATGAAATTTTGACATGTTGTAGGTAACACTCATATGAAGAGAATGGTATATAACGCAACCCTTGATTCTTCACCAATTTCTCCCAGTTCATTGCGTTGTGCAGGGAAATGTAAAATCTTCTCAGGCGGGCTTGTAATAAAACGTGATTTTGTGACTTTCACGTTATTTGCTGATATCTAGCATGTATAATGAAAAAATTTGATGATGTTAGACCACTTGTATGCCGTAGTTCATGATTTCTTTTGGTCTCATGCTTTAATGATCCTAATCTCATGTAATCTTCGTATTAGGTGCAAAATACCGAAGTTGAGAATGAAGGAACCCAAAATGATGAAACGAGCGAACCTGAGGCTATTGATAAGGAGACAACTATCTATGCTCTTCAAGGCCGTGAAAGTGTTGTTGATGAAGTCATGGGGACCCAGATTGTTGCTGTTTCAGTAATAGAAGAATCCATGACACCAACAGAAAATACTGAAGAAACTGTTGCCTTGATTGTAGAAGCTTCTCCAATAGTTGAAAACCGTATAATCGTGTACGAATACCCAAGTGTAGGAGTTGATTTTGATCCTCCATTCGATGCCTCACTTCCGTATCATGAGTTAGTTGGTGGATTCAGCGTTCCCATTGGATATGTGGGGTTGTACAAGAAAATATGGAAGAAATTTGGCCATATAATTGTCGACAGGAATCCTGGGTGTGCTTATGCTTTAACAATGCAGGTAAGTGTACTCTTGCGTGTTGTAAACGATATATGCACTAGAGCCAGAAATGCCGTAACTCCAAATGTACTCTTTGATTGGGAGTTCAGCTTGGAGAATTCTGAGAGACTTGGATTCAATATGAAGTGGCTTCGTAAGAAGATGACTGCTATTAAGGATTCATGTGAAACTGACATACCCTTTCCCAATGATGCTGTGATGGAGAAGGAAGACAAGATTTCCAGGCTGACTGAAGAGTTGAACAAGGAGAAGGCAGCTTTACAGGCTTTGAAGGATGCAGAGGCGCAAAAATCTTTCTTCGCTGATTTTTTTTGATTCATTTTCCATAATCTCTTGAACTTATGAATTTATGAGAGATGTGAGGTTTTATTTGGGTTTTGATATCATGGTTTTGGATTGGTAGATGGTTAAGGATTTTCTTTTGGACTTGATAGAGATTTTCTTTTAAGAAATATGAATTGAATTTTTGATAAATTGCTGAATTCAAATACTGATTGCAAGTATTGCAAACGTTTTAGAGGAATTAAAATACAATGAAAGAAAATCCTAAAATGCCAAATCCAAACGTCATGAATGCTTGGTCGCCCAGTACCTCAAATGCTCAATAATCTCAGACAAACACCTTAAGCCAATTCTCGTGAATTACTGGTAAGGTTCGTCCATCCGTGTTGATCAGTTTGTAGTATCCTCCGGTGATGGACTTAGCGATCATAAATGGTCCTTCCTAATTAGAGCTTTTTGCAGAATAGAGATCCCATTCAGTTGCTTTGAAAACCAAATCCCCTTCCTTGAACTTGTTTGGCTTTATGGTCCGTGCCTTGAATATTTTTTGTTGACTCCATGGTTGGGGTACATATGGACACTGGTGTAGAAGAGGGTATCCATCATACTATCTGTCGTGTTTTTCCTGATCTTCAGCAATAAATTTCTTGACGGGATGATCATCATGGATACACACTGAACCCAGCCATTGGGTGTAATATTGTCGGGGTGAAGTTACCCATTCATAACTCTTGGAGATTGCTAAACTGTTCATGGGGAGAAGTCCCTGGACCAAAGTAGCATATTTGAACATCGATCATATTGGAGCATGAAGAGGAATAAGACTTGATTGAGCTCGAAACCTTTCGAAAAAGGCGTGTGGACTCTCTCCAGATTCTTGTGAAAGTCCCATCAAGGTTTCAACTTCCTTTAGATGTTCAAATGGTGGAGCGTTCTTCTCTTCTTCTTCTGACTCGGAGTCTCTGTTAGTAGTGGATTATGCTGAAGACATGAAGGTCAGTCTTCCGGTATGGATCCAAGTACTTCCAAGGATCATGTCATATCTAGGGTCTTCCCGGATTATGTAAAACTTTGTCTCAGTGCAGACCGAACTTTCTGTAACTTTGAGATTGATGAAGCCATATGCATTCCTGGAAATGCCTTCATGATCTCTGATTGCTGTGGGAGCATGAGTATCCTCTTGTCGAGCAATTCCGATAGCCCTAAGGGTCTTCAAAGGAATGATGTTGACAGCAGTACCAATATCAACAAACGCCATTTTAAATACGTTTTCTTTGATGTGCACTGTGGTGAGAAGTCCCCAGTCATACATTTCTTTTTCAGTGGCTGAAGGTTCAGGAGGTACATCTGAAATCAGCAGGCGTTTCCCCAGAAACTATGTGATTCAAAGCCGTAAACATATCTCCCCTTTGTGCTTTCGATAGATAGGGAAATTCACATACATGCTCTATTAATGACTGAACTACTTCCTTGATTGGTGCTTCGGAAATAGAGAAAGTCCTGACGGGAAGGGGATCTCTGTTCACTCCTTTGGCTCCAAGATTAAGTTCTCCTAACTCGAGCTTTTCTTTAAATATGCGCTTCAAGGTCTTGCAATCGCTTGTGGGATGGCCGACAAATGTATGGAAGCGACAGTACCGAGGATTTTCCATGGCCTCTTCAGTTGGTTCCTTCATGACATATGGAAATTTGATTGCACCGTCTTGAATCCATGCTTCTAGCAATTCGATGACTTCTTCAATGGAGTAGGGAAAGTCAGGTGCTTCTAGATCCTATGTATGCTGAGGAGAAGTTTGCATATTATCCTTCTTTTGTTCCTTTGAAGGGGTGGAAGAAGTATGCTTGTGTTGTGGTTCAGCTTTCCGTTTGCTCCCTTCTGTTATAGCATTTGTGGAAGGTTGCATATTGTACTGCTTGTTGACCAGACTTCTGCATCCACGAGTGTCTCGTGCTTCTTCAGTCTTTGTGGATTTTGCTCTTTCTAACAAAGCAGGTGCATTGGTTGCCGACCTCTTCGCTGCTTCGTGGAGCTCTGAGAAAGTCTGGAATCGGAGATTCTCCATTACAGCTCTGTAGACCGGGAGCATGCCGTTGATGCATAAGTCCACCAGCTGTTGTTCTGTGACGTTCGAATCATGACAGTCCAAGGCTTGGACTCTGAATATTTTCACAAAGTCATTGGGATTTTCACCGGCCCTCTGAAACATCCGTCCAAGGTCAGAGAGAGTGACTTGTTCTGACACAAAGAAGTACTCCCTATAGAAGGCGTTAATCATTTCTCCCCAATTGTTGATGGTTCCAGGTGTAATATTATTGTACCAGGTGTACGCCCTGCCTTTTAAAGATTTTGAAAATTCCTTGAGGCGAACAACGTGGTTATGTTCATGCTCTCCCAAGGCTTCAAGGAAACGAGAGACGTGTTCCCGAGCATTGCCGGTCCCGTCATATAGAGTGAAAGTTGGGAAGACATAACCTTTTGGAAGGGGAATATTTTGCGTAACAACATGATAAGGAGGTTGGTGACGATGGACATGTGATGTCTTGTCTTTTCCATGATTCTCCAGAAGGCGCTCCAAGTCTTCCTGAGTGATGAAATTCGATGATTCTTTCGTTGACGAATTGCCTGCGGCTTTGTTAGTTTCATCGTCATTTACTGTGTGAATTAGAATTACCTCAGGATCAACAGCGTCTCAGGACTTCTTCTTTTCTTTCCGTTTCTCTTGAGTTTTCTCTGACAATTTGTCAGTAAGAGTCTTCAGATGATCAAATAGCTTTTGTTGTGCTGCGGCCATATCCGTCTGATTCTTTGCAAGACTTGATGAGATCGGCAATGGTAGGTGGTGGATTTCATCTGACTTCTTCGGGATGTCGGCCAAATAGGGGATGACTTTCCGCATTAGTCTGAGGAAGAGTATCGTCAGCGCCATCGACATTAGCGGCTGGAACAGTTTCCGGGATGTTTTCGTTATCGCTGGTGCTAGCAATGTTTGCGTTCGGATTTGTATCTGATCCTGACCTAAGACCGACCATCTTGATGAATTTGAAATTATAACCAAGAGATTAATCTCCCACTGTGGTCTCCAATCTGTAGATGGGGCAAAATTATTTGCTGGTTTTTATAGAATTGAGGAGACGTCCATGCGGAGGAGACTCCTTGAACCGAGCAAAATGTTGAACCTCACACAAATGCACTACAAGAAGGTAGTTCTTTGAATACGAGAGCTCAATCTGTAGTACTCCGGCCTAAACCAAGACAATGGTCGTTCCAGAGTAAATTCGGTCACAAGAGAGGATGGGTGGATCTGTAGGAGGGAAGCTGAGAAATGTGTGGAATCAATGGTAATCAAAGATTGTAGGTGCGTTGTGAATTCTGAATAAGATATGTTCTGAATGATTGAAATTGCTCAGTTGAGAGTAATTGCTCAATTGATGAGTTGATGATCCCGTGATGTCAATGAGACGTGAGATTCTCGTCGTTGTTGACGTTGTTGTCCTTTAAATCATGATTCAGAGACTTATTTATATTGCTGGAATTGTAGACACCATGATCTGATGAAGTGTGACAGTTTATGGAATCAAAGAGCGGGGAAGCGAAAATCGTGTTTAAAACCAGTTGCTCATCGTGCAGAGACTTGGTTGATTTTCCACCCACTACTTTGTTAACTCCTTCAACTGATTGCACGAATTTCTCAAATTCCATCGTGTGTTTGAACACACGTGCCATAGAACGCCAGACCAAAACCCTGATTGATACCCCCCAAGTGACACGATTGACGTCTCGTGGTTAGTTTAGTCAGTTGCTGACTTCGTGATATCATGGGACGATGAGTCCATGTAATTA
Source organism: Papaver bracteatum (assembly GCA_023529315.1). NCBI lineage: Eukaryota > Viridiplantae > Streptophyta > Magnoliopsida > Ranunculales > Papaveraceae > Papaver > Papaver bracteatum. The sequence continues at coordinate 4,296,501 of JAJJWX010001246.1, forward strand.
CAGAGTTAAACATGATTTTGTAAAAATATTCTGAAACTCATGAATTGAACGTGGGCATGATCCTCACGTTGATTGTTGAGGCGAGCAAGTATTGCTCATTCGATGATTTGTTGAATATTGATAGTTGAACCAATATTCTCTGATTTGAGCAAGTATTGCTTATCTGAGCAAGTATTGCTCATCTAATGAATTATTGACAGCGTGACCAAAATAAAATATTAATTAAAATACTGGTAGTTGAACCTAGTATAATTAATAAGAGTATTGATCATGAGATCGTCATAAATTTATTAGTGTTTGAATCTGGAATTATGATCCTTGGACTCAGAAACCCTAATTTGATCAATTGATGACCACTTCATGGTTTGTTAGGAATTGAACCATGGAACGAAGGAAGGATTAGTTTCATGAGACCGTGGGTCAATCATGTAACACCCATATGCTCACTGAGCAAACACCAAGACCTCTTGAAGAGTTGGTAACTTGTTGATTGAAAGAATGATTAAATGCTGGTTTAATCATTTATTCGAATTACTGCTGGGTTCAGCATTAGGTGATAAGACCTCATTAATTGTGAAGAAATGAAGGACCAACCAAGGGGTCATGAAACCGGCCCTGGGTGGTCATGGGATCAAGTGTTGATCATTCCATGAAGTTCCAAGTCGTTTGGAAGAGTTTTGGACCTAATACGTGCAATTGCGCAAATTAGGTCAAATTGTGAACATATGTAAGACCGGCTCATTGAGATCCAAATATCCAACCTTGGTTGGTCAAGGTAACATGCTCATGTCCCCAAAGCGTTCGTATCTCAGTTCTGAGAATTTTGATATTTTCGGATGTGCGTTTGAGCCATCATTTTAGAAAATATGAAGAAACCAGGGTTTTTTGATAAAACCGTCAAAACTTCATGAGTTGAAGGAAAATAATGAAAAAGTGAAGGAATCATGAAGTGTGGTACCGGCCATGGCCAAGGGAGCCAATCCACACGGTTTTCCAAAATTTTATAATATTTTCATGATTTTAGGGAAATATGATAAAATCAAGGAGTTTTGCTAAAATTAAAGAGTTTTTGTTCAAAACAAGGAGTTTCCATGAAATGAAGGAAACATAAAAAATAATAATAATAAAATAAGGGACGTGTGGGACCGGCTTGGAGCATGGTTGGCCGTCCAGGGCCCAGTCCCGTGCATTTTCCCTAATTTTATGTATTATTTCACAATTTAAAGGAAATTTCATAATTTGAAGGAAATATCATGAAATCAAGGAATTTCATGGGATTATGAAAACATGAAAATATAATATTAATAAAAGGGACGTGTGAAGCCATCTAGGGTTTGGCCGACCGGCTATGGCCCGTGTACACGGGTTTTCCTAATTTTATATTATTTTTCATGGGACCAAGGAAATATCATGAGATTAATGAGTTTTCATAAAATTAGGGAAATAATAATAAAATAATGAGGAATCATGAGGTGTGGGGCTGGCTGGGACCAAGGCATCTTCGGTTAGCCAATGGTCACGCCCCACAATATTATTCCCTAATTTTATATTATTTCTTTGGTGTGAAAGAAACACCATGAAGCTGAGGAGTTTCCTCAAAGCGAAGGATATTTATTCAAATGAAAGAATTTTCATGAACTCAAGGAAAATAACAAAAAATATGATAAAAATATGAAACTGGCGTGGGATTGACCACGGCATGGTCGGTCGGTCAGTGGGCCCATGATCCCAGCGCCAAGGTCAAATTTTAATTACTTATTATTTTCTTTCCTATTTTGCATAGGTTCATCATCTCGTCGTATTTTGAAATACTCGTTCGTGCGGTGATTGTTAGTGCATAGTCGTTGAGTACACTTTCACCATTTAAATCGGGGCTTACTCAGAGGTAGCTCGGACACCTGTGTGTTGAATATTTATTACTAACCCATGGATTTCTGCTAGGAAGATCCATGGTTTGCAGTAATGAAATATCTGCGAAAATATTTGAATATTTTCGGAAATTCTATGGATGAATCCAAGAATTTGGGAATAATTAACTTATGGATATATACTAGCAGAGCAAACTGTCTAGGAGCATTAATTATTCTGATATGAGCTTGCTGGAGCTTCATATCCTTTATATAGTCAGGGTAAACTCATTGTTTGTATCCTGAAGACGTTATCACTCTATACTAGCAGAGCAAGCTGTCTAGGAGCCGTCCATCTCGTGATACTATATAGAAATAATTACTGAAGTGTTCAGTATTCATGAGATATGTTGTTGTCTAGCCGTGAGACCACATATCTACATATACTCTAAGAGAAAGTATTCTCAATCAGAGGATTCGATGAGAGACCCGTGTCTCAATACATATATGCCATTGTCCAGCCAAGAGACTACATATCTGCATGTACTTTGAGAGAAAGTATTCTCAGTCAGAGGATTCGATGAGAGACCCGTGTCTCGATACTCGCATCTGATTGCTGGATCAGAAGTTCATATAGTTATGGGTTTACAATTTTATCCTTCGTCGAAAATCCACCATCTACAAAAACTCAAGGTCAAGGAATACTACAAGATCAGATTCAAGACTAATTAGAAGAGAAATAAGGCGAAATTCGATTGTGGTAGGTAATGCTGAGAATATTCTGGAAGATGTGCAAAATCTTGATGAAGGAATTTTCGAAGAAAGAACAATAGCTGAAGATCGTTACGTACAACATGGTGAAAATTATCAAAATGAGCAAAATAACATAAATCAAAGGAATGAACAACATCAAGAAAGAAATAATCAAAATGGTGAAGAAAACCGAGAAGAAGGAAGAAGAATACTATATGTGAGAGAAATACAAAGGAATCAACAAGCTATTGAAGATGAGATTGAGAGGCATAATGTCGCACAAGCACGTATTGCTTGCGAAAAAGAACGAATAAGAAGGAGGATGGAAGCTGGAGAACAAGAGTTCCAAGAGGCAATACACTAGAATAATCATGATAACCATGAAAGGAGGCATGGACATTACCGCAACAATGATAACATTGAGGAAGAAATTGATAGAATACAAGAAAGGGATGAAAGGAAGAATAGAGAAATAGCGAGGAATGAACAAGGTTGTAGAAGAGAAAATGAGAGGAAAAATCCTATGCAAACACACGTAAGGAATGAAAGAGAAATTCACAGGGGAAGACAAGATGAGAATGATGAAGAGGAAATACAAGATGATGCAAGACAATAGCAACATGAATGCAGAAGAAGAGAAGAAAGGTTGAAGAGACCAATGGACCAAGTATCAATTGCGAACGAACAAATCTTGAGAGAATTAGTGGAGATGAGGGGAATGCTCAATAATAGAATAAAAGGAGGCAAAATACAATTAGATGAAGCAATAAAAGAAGCTGCGAAGACACCATTTACACAAGAAGTGCAGTTGAGAGGAATACCGCCAAAGTGCAGTCTTCCTGCCTTAACTAGCATATTCGATGGAACAACTTGTACAGTCCAGCACATTAAAGCTTATGTGAGATGTATGGTACAATGGAAAAATCATGATGTTGTATTATGAAAATACTTTGCGTCAAGCTTGACAGGAGAGGCGTTGAAATGGTTTGAAGGTCTACCAAGGAATACAATAACATCTTTTAATCATTTACAAATAGTATTTTTGGGAGCCTATATAAGTAACAATTCATCGCGACGGGGCATTGAAGATGTATTTGGATTGAAGCAAAGGGTTGGCGAAATCTTGAAACATTTAACCATGAGATGGAAAACAATGTGTAGTGAAATGGCTGGTCGGGTAGATGAAAGTTACCTTATTTTATCATTCATTAATGCAATGTTCGCAACAAATTTGTTGTATGTTCAAATCTTCAGAGTCAAAAATACTATCTCAATGACTGAGTTGCGAGAGTATCAGGAGGAGTACATTGCTCTTGAACAAAAGCAAGGGGAGATGGAGTCATACCTAATTGCGAATACAGGCTCGAAAGTAACAAATGCAAGTTTACTACCCAAGATAACAAACACAGTAGTGAGTACTTCGCAAGAACAATAAGGAAAAATGGTAATCGAAAGTGAACATAAATTGGTGGCAATGGGAAGTCGCGATCAAGAAAATTTTGACAGGGAACAAATATTCTATAGTCGAGGAGGTAATAACAAGATTCAGAGGGTTGATCAACCACAAGAAACTTATGGAGGTCAGAAATAAAATTATTACATGGGACAATTTGGGAAGAAATAATAATGCCGCCTCTAAATGCTAGTGTGGAAAAAATATGGGAAGCCATAATCTTGATGGAGAACATTCCATCACCTTGGAATATGGGGACTGAACCACCATCAACCCATAGAAGCCGAGAATTATGCGCATATCATCACTTCCATGGACATACAACAAGTGATTGCAGAAATGTTAAGAGAATTATTCTTAGAATGATAGATTAGGGAAAGTTGAACCATTTTATGATAGGACAAACACCACTACCACCACCATCAGAAAATCGCAGAGCAAATGCAACAAAAAGAGAAGATATATTTCTAATTGAAGTTGGTGCGAAGGAAAAGAATCTATTTTGTAATTCAATTGTATATTCGTACAAAACAATAGAAGATTTTCACGATAATGTTCTGAGTAGACTTTTCGAAAGGGATGATAATGGAAGAGAAATTATGAACATTGCGAAAATTTCGCCGCTAAAGGAATGGCAGAAACAACCTATTTCCTTTACAGCAGAAGAGATTCATGAAGGTGGAGAGATGCATGATAATCCTTTGGTGGTAAAATTGGAGATCAACCCAAAACCAAGTGATGATGAAGATGATGAAGCTGAAGATTCATGGGCAATTAATAAAATATTGATCGATACTGGAAGTTCTGTGGATATTCTGTTTTATCATACTTACAAAACTATGGGAGGAAAAGACGAGGATTTGATACCATCGACCTACAAGATTTATGGTTTCAATGAAACTGCGAATAAACTAAAAGGATATATTACAATGCTAATTCCATTGAAAGGATTATCTTCTGAAATTCAATTATATGTTGTTGATGTGGAGTCACCGTACAATGCTCTGATTGGTAGACCTTGGTTGCATAAAATACTAGGAGTAGCATCAAATTTTCATCAATGCATCAAATTCCCTCATCCTAGTGGTATTGGAATCATTAGAGGAGACTGGGTTGAAGGAAAAAAGTGTCATGAAATTGATGTTGAGAAGTATGAAGAACGAGCAACTAAGAAGAACAATTGGAAGCAGAATATCAGACAAAATCAAAGAAGTGAAAGGTTGATGGTGGATGCGGTAGAATGTAGAAGAGATGGGGATGCTGCGAAAGAAAGAGTCGAAAGCACAGAGCAAGGAGAAAGCACTCTGCGAAATAAGATCATTAATAGCGTACGAGAACTCAAAGAAGCACAAACACAAGGTAATAAGGGTAAGAAACTTAAAATGTGAAATAAAAATGAGATTGTTGATCTTGAGAAAAAAAGATGTATCTGAAAGAAATTCTTATTGATTACAGAAATGAGAATGAAATTATGAGAAAATTTCGCAGAAATTGTATTTATCATAAGAAAATAAAGAAACGCGAAAATTTCGCAGAAATAAGAGATAAAGGCAATCCTTCTTTGGCGTGCACCTTAGTTCGCGAGATAAAATTTTTCAAGAGGAAAATGTAAGACCTAAAGTGCGTCATTGAAGGGGGTACCTATTGCATGGCTCAGGGAAAGGTTACACCGCCCCCGGAACCTGGGTTATGGAGATTTGGGGTCAATAAATCCCATCCAGGGGAGGAACCTTAGATTTTCAACCGAAACTTATGATTTGGGTTGGATGACTGAGGGTCTCTCCTAAGGAGTGCAACATCCGATCAAGGTGCCGAGGTACACGGTTGAGTCAAGAGTGCCCGGGGCGTCTGGAGCGTACCTTTCCATTCTTGACAAGTCTTGGCTATGATGCATTCGAACCGAAGAAAACCCCACTTAGGGTGTAGTCTCGTAACCATAAGCCATATATATAAAAGGGATAAGAGGCTGCGAAAACAACTGGTTGTTGTTAAGACCGTATGGGAGGAGGCAACCTTGTATGGTAGAGATATGTCTCCTTGAAGGGGAAACCGGGGGAAGATAAGGGCGGCACCCTCCATTAGGGAGCTGATAGTGTCAAACAGATGCAAATGTCATGAGGATTTTTACTCACTGGAGTATTCAGACTTGTCATATTTGTGCAACAATCCTGAAGAGGCAAAAATACTAAGATAAAAGATAAGGCGGGATCAATGGGTCAGTACACGAAAGTGTAGGGACGTCCTGCGATTTCGTCGCAAACGACAATGTCATAGGGCTTTACGTTCGCAAGAATATTTAGGCCTGTCATATTGTCGCAAGAAATATATCCTTTAGAGGCAAAAATACTAGATAAGACAAGATTAATGGGTCAATACATGAAAGTGTAAAGATGTCCTGCGATTTTGTCGCAAAGAAACGTGGCAAAATAAGACCTTACTTAGGAAGGAAAAATAAGACCACACAAGAGAATGATATTGAGAATCATAATAAGTGGAATTTTGAAAAATTCCAAGATAAAAATGATGGCATAAATTATTATTGCGAAATTTTGCAGATAAACGCAAATGTGATTGCGAGAATGACGCAACAAAATGCCCCACAATGTCGCAACAGTAAGTATATGGTAACAATGATAATCTTAATATAAAGTAACATGCATAAATTTCATTTGGAGGAAAATAACAGAGGCAAGTATGGGAATGCAAATAACAAATTTGAGAATGTGTTATTTGCCACCATATGATAGATTTACGCATGAGATAAAATTTATTTGTAAATAATTGATTAATCATATGATATTGCGAAAAATAATTTCTTTGCTAACACATGCAGGTCAAACAAAAAAGGATAAAGTTTATATTTAAGAGACTTCGCAAATCAAAGAAGTTCGCAGCTATGAGATTACATGAGGATCAAAAAATGAGCATAGGTATACAAGTGTTGCGAAAATGGAGAATATTAGCGGAGAGGAGAAAAGCTATTCTTTGCGAGATTCTTCCTTTCCTTGGCCAATATCATTATCAGATTCTTCTTCTTTTCTTTCTCCTTCTTTTTCTTCATTTCCTTCTTCCTTTTCTTCATTTCCTTCTTCTTTTTCAATCTCTTCTTCCATTTCTTCTCTTTCAATTTCTTCTCCACTTTCTTCTTCACTATCTGAAATGGCAGGAAGAACTTCATTTTCTGGAATTTCTTCTTCTAGATAAGGATATCTAGAACAAGGAATATTGTTGTCATTACAGACCCTTGTGATGGTTCGATTGAGGAAGTGAAGAGCATCCTTCTCAAAATTGGAAACAGTAAGCTTCAGATGATTCTTAAGTCTGCGACATTTATCATTGCAAGCAGAAAAATCTTTCACCAGTTAAGCGTTTCCTTCTTCTAGATCTTTATTTTTCATCTCCAATTCTTCAATTTTCTTGCGAGACTCTCTCTTAGAATCTGCGAATGTATAATAGCAAGTTAACAAATTTGATTAAAGATTACGAGAAAGAACAGTTAAAAAGGTAGTGAAATTAACAACCTTCTTTATTAGAGATCAAATCTCTAACCAAGGCCGCATGATCATCTTGAAGACTAACATTTACACCTAAGTCATTTCTGGAATTATCTAAGACTTCCGCAGCCCAAGCAAATTCATCATCACTATTTATGAGGAGACGAGAGCGAACTTGATTCTCTCTTTCGATTAGAGCAGCATTTCTGTGATTAGCTTCATCTCGCTCAAGTTGGATTTCAAGAAGAGTTTTATGGAATTTTTCTAAAGTTTGAGCACCTTGATTAGCGATGCGATCTTTTTCATCTATAAGATTGCTATTTTTAGCTCTTAGTTTATTAATTTCCTCTTTAGAGTTAAGATAAAGATGTTTAAAATAGTTGGCTGAGCTCAAACCGGATCTATGGTCTATTTCTAAAAGGCGGAGTTTAGATCTAAGTTCATTCAAGGAAAGAGACTTTATTCTATCATTGGCGAAGCTGTTTAAGGAAGTGTTAAGATGTTCAATAAGGGTATCATCATCTAAAGTATTGGGAAAGGAATGAAGGGATATGACTTCATCAGAAAGACCATAGACATCTGCAAAAATGATTATTAATCAGATAAGGGAAAGCAATGAGAGGAAAAGTAAAGAGAAAGAAGGAAATTTTCATACCATAGAGTTGGTTATTAGCATTATGAAAAGAAGATATTTTATTTTGTTGAGTAGAGGACTCAACCTTCAACTGATGGTTCTTCTTGCGAAGTTCAACAAATTCAACTTCTAATTCTTCATTCCTTTTGCGAATTTGAAGATTTTTCTTCTCAAAATTTTCACACCTTTTCGCAAAGTCAAAAGTAACTGCATAAGAAGCTTTTCCAGCCTGCGAAATAATACAAAATTTGTCAAAGAAAATTATGATTTCGAATTAAGATCAAAGGAAAATAAGAGTATAGAGGATTACCAGGATACTTAATGAATTTAAGAATCTAGGAGTTATTGATCTGGAAACTCCACGAAGGGAATTGTCACCATCTAACAAGGTGGTATCACAGATGTTCGCAATAGCCTTGCAAGTGTTAGTTAAAGGAACATCACTTATTCCTTGAAGAGAATCTGAGAAAATTCTAGATAATTGAGCCATAGAAGAAATAGATGAAAAATCCTCCTTGGCGAAAGAAATGTCATCATCATCAGATCTTTCGTCAGAATGAGGATTTGAAGGTGAAGGAGAGCGAAATTTTCTTTTCTTTGAAGAAGGAGCAGTTGGCTTCTCCTTGCGATGAATGCCTTTATTCTTCCCTTTTCTCTTCGCAAATTTTATAGGTTCTTCTTCTTCAATTCCAACCTTCGCACACGGATACAAATAAGAAACAGAGGCAACAATATATTGTTAAACATAATAGGAAGAATGTTTCTTACTTTATCCGTGATCGAACGTAATACCTCTAAGGTACTTGACTTCTTAGTTCTGGAGTAGCTAGCTCTCAATTTCTTAATCTGAAAGTTTTGCAAGAATTAAAATAAGAATGGAGTAGAGATATATTGAAGATTATAAATTGAGCAAACTTTGGAAATATACCTCTTCTTGTTTCTCAGGCCAATTGAATACCCATGGTTGGTACGTAGCAAGATTCTTAGGTAAAATGTGAGAACCAGAGATGTAGGGCTCCGTCAAAATTAGTGGAAAGACACACCATTTATCGTCTTTAGACTGACGCGGGACATTATTCTTTCCAGAATGCCAATCAATATCTTGCATAAGTATTTTTTCGCTGGAAATGTTGTCCTTCCGCTTCAATCGAATGCCCCAACGAGTACTCTCTTTCTTCATGGGTATTAATTCATAATTATCAAAAAAACCTTCCACGGTATATTTCTCAGCGATTGTCTCTAAGGTGGCGAATTTTGGATCTCTAAATTCTACAGGGTAAAGAGATCCTAATCCAAAACCACGATTAGCGAATTCAAGAAAAAGGCGATTGCAATCTCCACTTAATTGATAGATGGCTCGCGAAAATCTCGCATCAGAAACAATTTCATAAAATAAATGAAGGTTATGATCATAAAGAGGAATAGGAAGGCCAGCGAGAATCTGACCTAGAGAAATCAAAACTTCTGTATGATTGCATTGATGATTAGAAAATAATTTATAAGAGAGAATGGATTTATCTCTCTGATTGGGGATGGTGGATAGAGTAAAACTTCTCTCTTTGAATCTTTTCTGAATCCCGTCAAAAGATGTTTCATATTTATAACCGCTGTGAGGCATTTCTAAGTATGGGAATGAAGAAGTAAAGATCGAAAAAAAAAAAGGAAAATCACAGTAGCAGGAGCGGAATTTGCGGAAGAACGATGAAGGAAAGTTGAAGAGAAAGTAAAAAAAAAAAAAAAGAGAATAGAGAATAATAAGAATGATATTTATAAGAAGGAGAACTTCTCGAGAAGATAAGTTCATTTAATGTGAAGAGTAGACGTGAACGGTTGAGAAATGGCGGTTAAAAAAGACGTGTCAAGAGTTGAGTGGAAGGAGAGACGCGTGTAAGTGATTCTGCGTAGAATTCGGAGGATAAGAATGTGGGAAGGTAAATCGGATGCGACAGCAGTTGCGGCATTTGGAAAAATAGATTCTCATATCATTCTATTCTTCGTAGAGAAGACATGAGAAGAGGCAAGATGTAGGAACAAAATTTTTCTACAATAGTTCGCTAGTCAAATATCAACCAGTAAGTACTAGCGAAGACTTCACAGGATTATTAAAGATTGATGTAACAAATGATGTCAGCTTAATCATGAAGAAAGTGTGAAAGCTTTGCGTGAGTAAAGAAGTTTGCGAAGATAACCCTTAAAGGCTCATGATAATATCGCAAGTCAGACCCGAAATTAAAGGATAGCTTAGCTGTCATCCACTATGTAATATCCTATATATAGAGCCAAGCAATTTTGAGAAAAGGAGAGTTCTTTTGAGTAAGAGTTAAAAAGCGAGTAGGAGAGAGAAAGTATGAGAGTTATTTGTGATTTCTTTGTATTCTGACATTTTGTGTAAGATCTTTAAGAGATATTAATAAAAGTTAGATTACAATTCTTAAAATTAGATTGAATATTCTTGTGATTCTAATAGGGTGTAGTTGTAGGATTTTCTGAAACTACATAGGAGATGTGAACGTAACTTCAATAAGCTTCAAATTAAAGCCCGCATACCATGGGTCTCCATCATGTGATCCACATGATCCATACTTGGACATAATTCCTACTGCAACACTAACCAATGAGGTACCTCTTCTTGTGCTTATATCCCCAAAGTTTAAAATCTCAGTAGCTTCAGGAGTCTCGACTTGGTAAGAATGTATAGAACTCTCACTGTCCATCCTTATTTCCGTTGACCTCAGGGTACACAAGGGATGGACTTCTCCGCTACTCGTTGTGGCATGACATACATGTAGGGAAATAAACACGTGGAGCTTGTGTATATCGATTCTGATGATGCAAATATAGACGGAAGAGATAAATTTCCAAAATAGAACTTCACTCTGTATTGGTATGTTGCTCTCAATAATAAGTATCTTCCATAGCTTGTGGTGTTGATCGCGAGCAATTAGGCCCTGAACAGAACTCGACCCATTCTCTTTTTTATAAACAATAATACATGGAACTGTAATGCACTTTATTACCTCCGATTAAGTCTTTAATATAATTCCCTACTCATTCCATTCACCCCCATCGTCAGCTTGCCAAGAACCCTTACCAAGGAGTTCACCACTGTTCATATTTATATGCATTTTCTTGATTCATACTATTCTTTCACCGAACTCCACTCCATCAAAATTCCCCATTGAGTCTTTAATATTACTAATAACAAAAGTAACACAAAAACCCCAAAGGTGTCACTATCCACCACCAATCACCACCAACCATTAACACCATTAATAATCAACGATAATATGACAAACAACATCAATGCCACCATCCTACCATCACCAACCAGCAACACCATCATCGCCGCCACCACTACCATCACCAACAACTATGAAAAACAACTATGAAAAACACCACAAGAGGATATGCATGGAGCTAAGGAACACCAGTTGCTCGTTTATACACTATGATAACCTGTGAATACCACACAACTGCTGGATGATATACTTGCTTAGAAAAATGATCTAGGCCACCTTCACGAATGTTAGGAAACTTAGAATTGCAATGCAAGAGATATGCAGGTTCTTCATGTATTTATGCCGGTATCCCTTGTGGAAGAATCATAAGATCACCATCACCCTTAATTACACCTAGCTCCACCATGATTCCCACCACTCTTACAAGGGATTTCCTCCATCCTAAACAGCATATACGCCTAATATAACCAATACAACAAGGTGCAACAAGTTGTAACTCGGTGACCATCTTTACATAATCACTGTCGTTTTCCATATCCCATAATCCCCATGAACACCCGATGGATTCAATTAAGAAAACCCAAAGTTTAGACTCCCTCTGCCTTGCTCCTTAAATAAACAATTTAGTCCAGATACCAATAACTAGTTGCAATATTTCTTCAAGGAACTTGCAATCAACCCGACTTTCACCATTCTTAGCAAACAAAAACATATTCGAATCAACAATCAAGCCAAGAATAAGTATACCAAAACTTGGATGAGAACTACTGTTGTTGTAATGAGAATTCATCTTGATTAATTCAAACCACTTTCCTCGATCTAATAAGGTTCGAGCCAAATTCAACCTACAGCAAAAACATATTTTCCTACACAACTTGTTGTCGACAATGAATAAGACCTTATGAATATTAAAATTTTCATAACACATCTCCCTAAGTGAGAATGAGAACATTTTACTAAATTTTCTCACATAATCAGCGTTCTTAAAAGGAATAAAAACATTAGAGAAACCAGACTTGTGTTTAGATCTGTAATTACCTTCCTCCATTGCTAGAGGAGTAAAAGCATTTCTACTGAACGCATTCAACGAGCTGAAATCCTTGACCTCACCATTTATAACCCTTCCAACTTGAAAACCCATATCGTCAGCACAAGATTTATAACTAAGATTGAACGGTTTACCTTCTTGGTAGTCCAGATATATTGTCGATGCCTTGTATTTCTGACTCTCATTAACATCACTAGATCCATTGGCATAAGATAATTCAACTATGGATGAGTTGAAGGATTTTGAGATAATAATGTGTCTGAATTTGAATCTTCACCTAAATCGAGTGGAATTAACTTCAAATTGACATCAATTTTGTTCTCGGTCATCTTCAACAACGATTCACCAGATTCATGAGAGCAATTTGTTGACGCGGTAGAATCTAAAACTCCAGCTCCAAATAAATCATAGCTATCTTTAGTTCTGGATTCCAATTTCTCAACATCAGTTTCCACCAACAAATCAATAGCTACGCCACCGATCTCATCGTCAAAACTTGGTGTTAATCTGTTATGATACCTTTCCCATGTAGCCAAGAATAAATCAGTAAAAGCTTCACTAATTTTTATATTAAACTCCGGTGAATACCAGTTGTGATTCTCCATCAGTAACTTGTGAAGACAATCTTGTTTTACTGAAATTTCTGAGTCTACTTGTGAAACCTTATTTGTTGCAGCAGCTATGGTAGCAGTCTGAGAATCGATTACTCTGATACCAATTGTAACGATCTACGTTACAAATTAGCACAAAAACAACTTTAGATCTCTAAGGATAGAGATTATTGAAGGAGAATAAGAGAATTCAGAGGGTTAGAAGTAGAATTAGACATGGATAGATAGAAACAGACGAATTTAGGGAAGGAGATGAGTTATTTCATTAATAATTTTGATTACCATTTTCAATACAACAAGGCTACCCTTATATCCCCAAATACAACTCTCACAAACCTCGTGCACAACACGAGCCATACACACAAGTTAGTAACTACTACTACTAATAGGACCCAGCGCCCTATCCTATAACATATCCCGCAATGTCTTCCCTTAACCATAATGGATAACCCCCATTGGGATATGAAAATGTTCAATTCATGAATCCTAGAACATTCAGCAATCATGCTCGACTGAACAATACTTAGACTCATCGTCTAATCAAGTCAACGACTGACTAATAAAATACACGCTTGATTTGCAGACTCCACGTTCGTGTGATATCAATCACGTCACATGGGGGATATTAATTAGGGTTTTGGTATGGCGGCATACGGCACGTGTGTTCATCCACGATGAGAAATGTGAGTAAGTCATGCAATCAGTTGAGGGAGTTATCAAAGTAGTGGGTGGACAATCAACCAAGTATCCGCATGACCTGGAATTGGTTCAACCACGATTTTCCACTTTCATACTCTTTCACTCGAGTAACCGTCATACTTGCTGGAGATCAATGTGTCTACAATTCTAGCAATATAAATAAGTCTATGAATTCATGATTGAGGAAGATAGATAACCTTTCGTTAAACAGGAGAATTATGATCCGAGCAATCACTCTCAAGTATTTAATCAATCGACCAGAACTTATTCGAACTCAGCATTTTACAGAAAACTTGCAGAAATCCTCAACAAATTCACAATCCTTGATCATCATTAATCTCGCACTCTTCTCAGCTTCCCTCCTACAGATCAACCATTTTCCCTCTTTGTGACCGAGTTGACTCTGGAACGACAATTTTCTTGGTTTAAGACGGAGTCCTACAAATTGATATCTTGAACTCAAAGCACTCCCGTGAAGTGCATCTGTATGAGGTTAGGTAGTTTGCTCGGTTGAGGAGCCTCCATATGCATGATCGTCTCTCCATTCCTTGAAAAACCAGCGAACCGGTTTTGCCCACCTACATATTAGCGACCACAATGGGAGATTTATCTCTCGATTGCAATCTCAAACTTTTACAAAATGGTTGATCGTAGGTAATGTTAAATTAAATCCTAACCCAAACAATGCTAGCACTAGAAATAGTGGTGGTACTCTAGAAATTACTCCGGCTTCCAACAACGGTGCTGGTGATAACATACCTCCTTAAACCAATATCGGAAGAAATCCTCTCTTTGGTCGGTCTCCTGAAGAAATAATAGAAGATCCACCTACCATATCCGATCTCATGAAGGTTCAGGAAATTCTTACCAAGAATCAGACATACATGGAGGAAACATAGAAAGAGTTGTGCACCTATCTCAAGACTCTGACCGACAAGGTGTCGTATAAGAAAACTCAGCCGTAACACCAGTCATACAAAGGAAGAGCTAAGGAAATTTTCGCAACTGCTGATCCTAAAAACTCCCCAATCCACATCGTGGAAGATGATGAAGTCTGTAATAACCCACCAGGAATCAACAAGTTTCCTCACTCGAGAGGATTTTGAGCACTTTCTAGAGGATCGTGGAAAAGATAAGACATCATTTGTCCATCATCACCAACCTCCATATCCTTATACTATGCTAAAAGTTCATCTTCTGAAAGGTTATACTTATACAAAGTTCACACTTTACGATGAAACATATAATACTCGAGAACATGTCTCTCATTTCTTGGAATCATTGGGCGAGCATGAGTACAACCATGTTATCTGCTTGAAAGAGTTTTCAAAACCCGTAACCGGCAGAGCATACATATGGTACAACAACATCGTACCTGAGAGCATCACTAGTTGGGGAGAGATGATTAATGCCTTCTACCAGAAATACTTCTTCGTCTCAGAGCAGATTACTCTCTCTGATTTAGGAAGAATATCTCAAAAGAACAATGAACATCTGAACGACTATGTGAAGAGGTTCAGAGTCCAGGCATTAGATTCTCATGATCCAAATATCACCGAATAAAAACTGGTGGACCTGTGCATCAACGGAATGATCCCGGTCTATAGAGCTTTACTGGAGAATCTGTGATTCCAAACTTTCTCAGAGCTTCATGAAGCAACCAAACGGTCAGCAACCACTGCTCCGGCCTTACTGGAAAGAACAAAAGATATAAAAGTCGAGGAACCGCGAGAAACTCGAAGCAGTGTCAGGAGCCTGACCAACGAATGAGAAATGATCAAACAGACTCAAACTTCCCTCTTCCCATTTAAAAAGTGATCGATTTACTGGAAGTATGGGTTCAAGATGGTGCAATCAAATTATCGTTCATCATGAGAGAGCCAACTGAAGAAGAAGTGGAGAATCTCAGGTATTGTCGCTTTCATAGGTTTGTCAATCATCCAACAAGTGATTGCATATTTAAAGAGAAATCTGACTCAGGGGAACTGGGGACTGAAAGGGTGCACATAAATCCTCTTTTGATCAGGACCTTTTAGCTTTCTGAATAACCGGTCAAAGAAGCAGTTCAATCCTTGATCGAGCACGTTTGTGAATTCCTTTATTTGTCAAAGGATCAAAGGAAATACATGTTCATGGCTTTGAATCACATAGTGTCAGGGAAATACCTATTTATTCCAGAAGCGCTCCCTGAGCCTCCGGTCACTGACAAAGAGATGTATGACCGGGGAATGCTCACCATAGTCAATCTCAAAGGAAATGAATTCAAAAGAGCATTAGTTGATGATAGTACTGCTATTAATATCATCCTTTTGAAGACTCCCAGAGCCGTGAGTATCACTTAAAAATAAGCCACTCATGCTCCATAAGAGAATATGAAGGAACGCTCAGAGACGCTTATGGATACACCACTTTTAAGGTGAAAATAGGTTCAACCTGAACAAAGACCAAGTTTCACAAAATCAGGAGGATCCAAGATATGACATGATCCTCAGACGAGCGTGGATCCATGCTGAAAATATGGCCACTGACAAAGCGTCTTTGGTTGCATATCTCTCAAACGAAGAAAATTCTGATCTAGAAGATTTTGCGGACGTTCCATCATCAGATTATTTGAAAGATTTTAAAACTTCGATGAAGTTGAAAAAAGAACCTGCAAAATATGCATAGACATTCATCAAGAGGTTCCGCACTCAGGAAAGTCTCATTCTTCCCATGTCTATGTAATTTATTTCCTCACATGCTATCTTAGCATGAGGACTAAATTATGCTATTGGAAGACGTTATGAATGGGTAGATTCACCGTATTAACATTTTACCAAGTGGTTGAATCTGACACATCTCTGAATCGAGCATCTCACTGAGACATTCATTACTGAGATGATGTTCAAGCATAGAAAATAAAATTTTGGGAGTTTCTCCATAGCCTTACAGGAGTGTCCATGAGCGCCACAAAATCAGAAAGCTCTGATGTCTGCACAAGTATTGAATACCACTACCACAACAAAAGAAATGCCGAATCAATAGAAGATACTCTGGGCCGATACGATCAAGCCTAATACATTCTATGATTGAGGGATATGACGTTTCAACGCTTAAGCATCCAAGGTTTGAAGCATTTAGGATTTTCTTAACCTATCTGTTATTTTCAATTCCTCCAAAATATATGCAATACTTGCATTAAGTAATTGAATCTATCAAACCAAAAGAAAATCCCTACAACTGTCAATCACCCACTTCTCCAAGGCAAATCAAAATTAAAAAACCTCTCATCTCTGAGTGCTAAATTCTCCAGAAGCCTTCAAATTTTACTCCCAATCAAAGATTACACCTTCTATAATGCCGCATATAGCTTCAGCACAAATATCTTGACAATGACACTATGATTCAACACCAACACGATCAATCGATAATTTTTCACTATCCCATGATAAGACTTCTGAAGCAGATGCAACATCATTCATCCATCGATGGCATGAATTCTTTCAACATGCACTGGGGACATGATCTTTGGACAAGATTCAAGACATAGTAGGTCATTGCAACCTGATGTAATTCCATGAAACGTCATCAACGGAACTTCTCTACATCACAATCCCCTGCATGACTGAGGAACTTCCTCTCTCTTTGCCAATCACATCCAGAATAAAGACCGCTGCTGTTATCTGCCACAATAACGTCAATTCACTAATGAAGCTAATTCACAGTAAAGTCATGTTGTTCAGGAGAATTCGGGTTGAACTCCCAGTACACCTTCATCTTAGGGATGCTCAACCCATCAACTAGTTCGTGAATGTAAATACTATGTCGATAATCATGGTTCTAGCCTTTTTAGTCTCTGAAGCAACTCCGACCATAGTATCGACATAAACAAGGATATCTGGAGAAACTACGTCCATGGTCTCAGCATTAATAAGAATGTCTGGAAAAAATTCAATTGTGATCTAGATGGAGGACCCATGTACAAAAAACTTGGGGACTGGCGGTCCACTGATCATGACGATCAGTCTCACAGTCCAAGACACGTGGCATCGAACTTGCCTGTGATAATCATTCACCATAAAAGGAATGCTATAACAGGGACATGCAACCATGGTCGTTACATCATCCCCTCTTGAGAGCAACCTTAGTTATGGTCCCGTGACCAGGGTTTCAGAAGTGATGCTTCTACGACGGACAGAAACAAGAAATGGTACTACAAGCACCAGGCTCATGTATAAACCAAGGGGTTAAGGTTGAAAATTAATTAATTTCATTGAAATCCTTCATCGAGCGTTCAAGACACAAGCAAATGGTCTAAAGACACAAAAGAGACGTTTTACAGCAAGCCTATCTGAAGTGATGTTACACTTTTCTGTACAAAGCGACAATCTAAGAGAAATTGGTAAGGAATCTAAGATTTATCATATGTCATTTTGTTCTTATGGATGTCCTCTACAACATATCCAAAATTCACAGCAATTGGATAAGCGAGCAAAAAGATGTGGCCAAAACTTTGGACCACATGACAGCTAAAATTTCCGAAAACCTCTTGGAAGTTTACTGTTTCGTAAATTTCGGCGCTTAAACGTGCTCAAACACTGAAAATCTTTTTCACTAAAGCTTGGAAATTTTTTGAATATGCAGAAACATGGGTAGATCACAAAAATCCGACATCGGACGAAGATTCTACAACATTTTCAATAAAGACCTACCTTATGAATTTTCTGATAACGGATTATGACGAAATTCTTCATTCATCTACATCCGAATCAGAAGCTACGCCGTCGGCGCGAGTTCAAACTTCATCTTCAGCTGCTAGTCTCACTTGATGAAGCCGACGCCGTTTTGCTG
Source organism: Papaver bracteatum (assembly GCA_023529315.1). NCBI lineage: Eukaryota > Viridiplantae > Streptophyta > Magnoliopsida > Ranunculales > Papaveraceae > Papaver > Papaver bracteatum. The sequence goes on from JAJJWX010001246.1 coordinate 4,315,109, forward strand.
ATAAGCTGCAAGCATTTCATCTTCAGTTTTCCTTTTCAGTAGTAACTCATCTCGTCTCTGCTTCTCTTCTACATCCGCTAAGGCTAAGAAATCATTGATTCCACCACGGACGACTCCAAGATGATCGAGAGATATACCATGTTTCAGCTTTCTAGCATCTCTGAAAGGTTGATTCGCCTCGGCATGAACATCTGCAGAAGTCTTCATCTTTGACTTGATATTTCTGGAGCGTTCCCCGGAAGAGCCGGAAGGGTGGTTGTAACTGGAAGTCACCATTATCTGAGGCGAAAGATATGGAGTCATGGATATACCAATAACAAACACACAACAAAAATGGTAACAATCCAACTCTTACCTGTTTACAATTTCAATAACAGTTGTGAACTTAACATAAAAGTTTTAAGAACTTGTTCATTTCTTCAAACCTGCAAAGACGAGGAAAGTCTATTATTCAAAATTCATAAATTGATTTTCATAAAATCGTGAACAATCCACGTAAATTTTTACTGTGTGAACATTCACTGGTTTTTCAAAAATTGGACAGACGTCCATTCTACAATTGTGAAAACTCACATACAGACATTATTTCACCATGTATAATTGTCTACTTTCAACAGTTTTTCAAATTTACGTGAGTTTCACGTTAAAATATATTTTTTGTAAAATCAATGTTTTGATTTTACATATATATATTTGCTCCCTCGCGCGAGAATACGTCATTGAAATAAGAGTATATTTTCAAAAAAATTGTGAAGACTGACATATCGAAAATAAATTTGTCATGAGACAAAAAATTTATTACTAACAGACGCACGTCTATTAAAAAAAAAACTTTTCTCTCGAGCATCTACCTTTGAAACGAGAGTTTATTGCTCATAGACAAAAAATTTATCATTAGAAGTAGATCTATTAAAAAAAAAATCTCTCTTATGCTAGGGATCATTGTTTGTTTCTTAACTAACGAACGAATGTCTATTCCTAAAACAAGGATTTCCTTTTTTGGGGTCGGGCCCTAAACGCTAAACCGACCTAAATTGGGCGTCCGAGCATCCAAATCACCAGTGCCTCATCACTCCATACTCACTGGATGACGCTCTATCATGCTTCCATATCCCTCATTTAGACATTTGCTAGTACATAACGCCATTGGAGCAAATAGGAAATTCTGAAATGTCTTTGTACGACTAAGTTCCGAATACTTATCTCGTTTACTGAAAAATCACCATCCATTACTTACTGTGGAACATGATTGTCCCTCACTAAGCAGGGGACTTAATGTAGATGGTGGATTTTCAACAAACGCTAAAATCGTAAAATCATGATACTGCATGTTTCTGACCCTGCTTCAGGAATATATGTGACAATTCATATTTTATGATCCCTGAACCATCTCACGATCTCTGATTGAGAGAACGTTCCTCACAGAGCTATGATGAATATATTTCTCAAAAAGCCTCCCGTATAGACTTTCGATGCTTCACACATTTCATCATCACCTCTACAATAAATCTTAATGATTGGGCAGTTCCCTAGACATAATGTTTGTTTGAGAGCTTAACGCCTTCAGGACGTCACGCTTCACGTTTTTCCCTGACTACGTAGAGAAACCGTGTATAGAATCTCATGATGATTGGGCGGTTCTCTAGACATAATGTTTGTTAGAGATCTTAACGCCTTCATGACGTCACGCGCTCGTTGTTCCCTGACTATACACCCACCTCAGAATGAGTATGATGCTTCAACTATCTCATATCTCAATTCTACAAATAGGTTAATTCTAGCTTGTCATTCATCAACCGAATTCCTAGAAAATAACCTGTTCTATCTCATTACTCCATTTTATGGCTTATTCCTGACTGAATTCCATGAATTAGTAATAGATAATCAATCTATTTTATTACTCCGTTTCATGGATTATTCCCGACTGAATTTCATGAATTAGTAATAGATAATCAATCTATTTTATTACTCTGTTTCATGGATTATTCCCGGCTGAATTCCATGAATTAGTTATAAATATTCACTGATCGGGCGTCTGAGCCACCACCGAGTAAGGCCCGATAAAATGGTGCAAGTGTACTTGAAAATAGTGCACGAACGATCACCCGAACGCACGAACGATCGTTCGAAAATATGGACAAACGAGGAACTTATGAAAAAATAGTATTAAATAAAATAAACAAGAGGCGTGGGACCGGACCACCGGCCGGCTGGATGGTCCCCTTCTTCCATTATTTTATTTTATTTTAATTTGTTTCCCTCATCTCATGGAAACTCCTTCATTTGAGAAAACTTCTCGTTTGAGCGAAACTCTTAGTTTTTCCATACTTTCATCGAACAAAAATAGGGAAAGGTGTCATAGGACCGGGCCACCTAGCCGTCCGGCCATGACCTAACCTTATAATCCCTTATTTTCTCATATTATTATTTCCATCATCTTATGGAATTCCATCGTTTGAGCGAAAACCCTAGTTTTTCAATATTTTCTCAAATATTGCTCAAACCATGAAAAAGCCAAAAAATCAAACGGTCACATGACCAATTAGGCTACTCACATCAAGTATTAAAATATTATTATTTTAATATTTTCAAAATATTGGTCGCACGAGCAAAGTTCCAAAGTATCAAACTCTTCTGAAAATCCAAAGTATTGCTCAAATCCGCACCAGAAAACACCAAAACTCTCAGAACTGAGACATGGACACTGTGGTAACACAGGCATGCTACCTTGACCGACCAAGGATGGACCTAAGGCTTGCAATAAGCCGGTCCCACACATCTTTATAATTTTGACCTAATTTACTATCAATTGTTCGTATTGGGTCCAACCTCTCTCCAACCAACTCGGGATTTTCTCAATCGACCATCAGCTGGTCCCATGACTACTAAGGGCCGGTCCTATAATCCTTGGTCGGTCCCTCATCTCTCCATAATTAGGTTTTATTACTTAACGCTCGCACGAGCGCTATTTTAATAAATTATTAAACCAGCGTTTGATCTTCCTTTCACCAACTGGTCAACAAAGGACTTTGGTGCATGCTCACTCGAGCACTTAGGCGCTACATGGTCGACCATCATCCCATGTAGCCGGTAACTTATTCACTCAGTGAATTATTTTTAGTAAATCATCAATTGATCAAAATTAGGTTTTCGAACAAATGCTCTGCAAATCATAATTTTGAGCGAGTTCAAACACTAATAATTTTATGTTGATCCAGAAATCAATATCTATAATATTCGGTCCAGCTACCAATATTTTAATTAATATTTTATTTGATTACGTTACCAATAATTCATCGAATGAGCAATACTTGCCCAAATGCTTGAATATTGATCCAACAATTAATATTCAGTAATTTATCGAATGAGCAATACTTGATCAAATGCTCGAATATTAATCCAACTATTATTATTCAATAACTTATCTAATAAGCAATACTTGCTCGAATATTGATCCAACTATCAATATTCAGTAATTTATCGAATGAGCAATACTTGCTCAGATGCTCGAATATTGATTCAACTTTCAATATTCAGTAATTCACTGAACGAGTAATACTTGCTCAGATACTCGAATATTGATTCAACTATCAATATTTAGTAATTCATTGAACGAGCAATACTTTCTCAAATGCTCGAATATTCAACCATCAATGTTCAGTAATTCATCATACGAGCAATATTTTCTCAGACTATCAATATTTCAACTATCAACATCATTCATTCGAGAACTATACGTCCCAGCAGACATGTTCAATTCATGAATCCTAGAGCATTCAACAATCATGCTTGACTGAACAATACATAGACTCATCGTCTAATCAAGTCAATGACTGACTGATCAAATACACGTCTGCTTTGCAGACTCCACGTTCATGGGATATCAATCACGTCACATGGGGGATATTAATTAGGGTTTTGGTTTGGCGGCCTACGGCACGTGTGTTCATCCACGATGAGAAATTTGAGTAAGTCGTGCAAGCAGTTGAGGGAGTTAGCAAAGTAGTGGGTGGACAATACACCAAGTCTCCGCACGACCTGGAACTGGTTCAACCACGATTTGCCACTTTCCCACTCTTTCACACGAGTAACCATCATACTTACTGAAGATCAATGTGTCAACAATTCCGGAAATATAAATAAGTCTTTGAATCCATGATTGAGGAAGATAGACAACCTTTCGTCAAATAGAAGAATTCTGATCCGAGCAAACACTCTCAAGAATTCAGTCAATCGACTATAACTTATTCAAACTCAACAATTCACAGAAAACTTATAGAAATCCACAGCAGATTCACAATCCTTGATCATCATTGATCTCGCACACTTTCCTCCTACAGATCAACCCTGTTCCCTCTTTGTGACCGAATTGACTCTGGAACGACCATTTTCTTGGTTTAGGCCGGATCCTTACAGATTGATCTCTCTAACTCAAAGCACTCTCGTGCAGTGCATCTATTTTAGATTAGACAGTTTGCTCGGTTGAGGAGCCTGCATCCGCACGGTCGTCTCTCTATTTCCTAAAAAACCAGCGAACCGTTTTTCCCCATCTGCACACGCTGATGCATTAGCTACTGTAGAAGCGAAGACGCGATTGAACAAAGTCGAGGAAGGGATAGTAGTAGTAAAGAAAAGAGCATTGCCAAGCACCTGGAAAGAGGACGCGACATTCGAGCAAAATGACGACTGGAGGCATACTTACATTGATGACTTGACAAAAAATACCGATGAAAAATTGTTGCCTTCAAAGGTGTTAAAGCAATTTTTCATGGTACGAGGAGCATTTTACAACCGGACACCTGAAGGACCCCTATCACACTGCATGGGAAGAATGGAAGTGCATGATATATTGAGCCACGTTCATGAGGAATCCCGTGGGAAAACGGGTGGTATACCACTATATCGTATCTTACAGAGAATGGGTATTTACTGGCCAACCATGATGGTCTAATCAGAAGCAATGCAAAGATTTCCAAGCACTACCACAACAAGCGGAAATATGCATCGTAGAAGTAGAAGATTGGAGGCAGCCATATATCGAATATATCAAGCACGAGCATTTATCACAAAATAAGCAGGATGCATGAAAATCCAGCGGAAAGACACCTGTTTCTTCATAAACGAAGGTATCTTGTATATGAGAAGTTATGGAAATATGATAATCCGTTTCTTGTTAAGGGAAGAAGCAAAAGTAGTGATGGCTACGACTCACAATGCAGAACATCAAGGCATGCAGAAACTTTTTTTACAGCTTTATGAAGGCGGACTTTATTGGCATACAATGGAAGTCGACACAATAGAGCACATAAGGAGGTGCCAACAATGCCAAATCCATAGGCCACTGATTCGCGCCCCACGTGTGTTTCTACACATCTTCGTCACTCCCTGGCCTTTCCATAGTTGGGGACTTTACATCATCAAACCGATAAACCCAACCTCTTCGGGGCGTCATAAATACATCGTCACTGCGACCGAGTATTCTTCAAAATGGGTGGAGGTTATTCCCCTACGCGACTACGTCGGTACCACCATCGCAACGTTCATCAAAGAATATATTATATGCCAATTCGGCGCGCTAATTAATGATCATTCGATCGGATAATGGAACTTCTTTCGTCAACAAAGACGTCAAGGATTTATTAGATCAATACAGGATCAAATTTAATACTTCGACTGTCTATTACCCCCAGGGGAACGGGCAGGCAGAAGCTACTAACAAAACATTATTAAATATATTAAGGCGGACGGTGAATGACCATCATAGGAGTTGGCATGATCAATTACCGCTTGCCATATGGGCATACCGCATCTCTAAGCGGAGCTCGACTGGAGCCTCGCCATATTCCCTAGTGTACGGGGAAAAATCAACAATACCAGCAGAGATAGCATGTTCCTTCTGCATGAGTAGTAGTGGCTAGTCTCACCACTCCGGATGAAGTAAACAGACTCGCCCATCTTGACACTTTGGAAGAACGAAGAGCTAAGGCCGAACGATTTGCAGAAAAGTACAGGCAAAGGAGGACAAATTACTACAACCAAAAAGTGAAGGAGTGGAACTTCTCGGTAGATGACATAGTGCTAAAAATTGCTCCACACGTCTAAAGAGATGCAAAAGTTTGGAAATTTGCCGCAAATTGGAAAGGCCCCTACGTGATCAGAAAAGCCGTAGAAATATATTATTATCTCAAGCAGATGAATGGATCTCGGATCAACACCCCTATTAATGGTAAATGGTTAAAAGATTACTATACATAAAATCTTATTTAAATGTATGGTGGATGGCCAATTATGAATACAATTTCCCTTTATATTATGATGTTGTGCATAGCCCCGAGTATGGCTAGGCGATGAGTATAACCTATGAAAACGAATTAATATCCCATAGTATGGCTAGGCTCCAAGTACAACCCATAATAATGAATCAATAGCCCAGAGTACTACCAATAAATGAATAATAGTCCCGAATATGACTAGGTTTTGTGCATGGCCAATAAAATGCATAATAGCCCTGAGTATGGCTGGGCTCCGAGAGCAGCCCTTAAGAATGAATCAATATCCTCGAGTATGGATAGGCTCTGAGTACATACAATAAGTGAACAATAGTCCTGAATATGACTAGGTTCTATGCATGACCAATGAAATGCACAGAAGTCCCAAGCACAGCTAGGCTCCAAGTACACCGCACAAAAATAAATCAATTATGGATGGGCTCCGAGTACATCTAATACATAAAACATAGTCTCAAGTATGACTAGGTTCCGCATATGGCCAATGAAATGAATTATAGCCACGAGTATGGATAGGCTCCAAGTACAGCCCACAAATAAATAATAATCGAGAAATTTGCTATTTAGTCCACAAAACCCGACCCGGGTTAATGTGTAGTCCAGCGGGATAAAATATTTGTTGGCTGGTCCAAAAAGGTTTTGAAATATTAAAATTACTTGACTGCCCTCACCAATTACGTGTGAATCATCTAGTTCATTCTTCTTCTTCTTTATTTTTCAGACGAAAATCAAAATTCCACGCCAAATAAACAGATTCAGTGAAACAATCAACAAAAAATTATCGAAATCATCAACCAAAAGTGAGAAAACATAGATCCAGTGAAATCATTAATGAATGTGATGAAAATCATTCAGAAAAACTCAAAAAAGATTAAAACTAAAAGAGCAATAAGAGAAGGAATTAACAGAAGAAGAAATAGTATTCATGCACCAGCAACAAGAAAGAAGAAGAAAACAAGTTGTAGAAAAACAAGAAGAAATTGATCTTTATTAGTCACCAAGAACAGTACATACCGATCCAACAATACATATTGATATGTACCGAAGGATAATATGTACTTAAGAAAAATGTGTATGATCCTACAATACATATTGATATGTATCGAAGGAAAATATATATTGAAGAAAAAACTATCTGATCCCACATTACATATTTATCCAACACTACATATTGATATATATTGAAGAAAATATGTACCGGAGAAAAAAGGGTATAATCCCAGTACATATTGATATGTAGTGAAGGGAAATATGTACTAAAAGAAAAAGTGTATGATTCAATAGTACATATGATCCCAGTACATATTGATATGTAGTGAAGGGGAATATGTACTAAAAGAAAAAGTGTATGAATCAATAGTACATATTGATCCAGCAGTACGTATTGATATATGTACTCAAAGAAAATATGTACTGGAAAAAAAAGGGTAAAAAAGAAAAAGAGTAGATAATCCAACAGTACATATTGATATGTACTGTATGACTGTACAAAATCTACAAAAAAAAATTCACGATTTTAAGAAAAAATAAAAGGGAAAAATTGAGCATCAGATCCAAATGAAAAAGATGATTAAAGAATATAAATCAAAATCCAAAGTTAATGAATTTATATTAAGGTTTCATCTTCTAATATTGAGCATCGGATCCAAATGAAAAAGAAGATTAAAGAATATAAATCAAAACCCAAAATTAATAAATTTATTTCTCTTTTTTCTTCTTATTCTTCTTTTTCTTCTTGTTCTTCTTCATGGATATGAATCTTCTTGATGTTCTTCTTCGCTTGCTTATCTTTTTCACCATCACTTAATTATCACAGAACATACCTGGATTTGATGGAGATGAAGCTGATTACAGAGGAATAAAACGATCTTCAAAAACAAACCTAACCATGGAGAGCAGAAGCAGTAGAGAACGAGAAAAACCAGCAGCAGCAAGCGATCTCAGATTTGAGATGAAGAGAGAAAAAAATACGAAGCTCGGATCTATTTCTGACTATCAATTGCAGAAGGTTAAATGTGGAAATATTTCATCTTGCTCGCACGTATGCTTTTCTTTTTTGGACGAGCGGATAAAAAGTAAATTGTTTCTAGGACTGGATTAACCATTAACCGGGTTTCCCTAAACTGGACTAACTAGTAATTCCTAGATAATAATCTCGAGTAATGTCTACGAGTATGGCTTGGCTTTAAATACAATAAGTAATAATCTCGAGTAATGTCTTCAGGATCGCTCCGAGTACAGCCCACAAATAAATAATAATCTCGAGTGTATAGCTAGGCTCTGAGTATGGCCAACAAAATCGAACAAATAGCCCCGATCAAAACTAAGCTTCGAATATGGGATGAGTAATAACTTTGAATTTGGGTGTGCTTAATCAACGAAATGCACCATAACGATTAAGATTGCCCCACTACGATTAAATCTCATGGGCGACCAATAAGATTGTCCTCAAGTATAATCTAATTCTAGAGTACACGTGGTAAATTAGTAGCAGCGACCAAAGCTACGACTGAAGCATATTAATAAATCGAAAACATCATTTATACAATTACACAAGGTTTGGATACGATCGAATACACATTTTGCAACTAAAACAATATACACAACACTAGACAAAGTGTTTGTGAACACATAAATTACGATGGCCTCTACATGTTCACAAACAATATCCGCATTTGTAAATAAAAATATTGTGGGGAATAAGATGGGCACAAAATGGTACGAACACGATGACTCATCGACACGGAGTCTTCGGACTCATCATAGTCTAGTCAGGAGGGACTGATTCTACCAATCTCATTGCTACGATGCATAATAACAAAAACATAAAGCAAAGTGCTGAAACATAAATGAGACGATGATTTACGTGGTTCAGCACTAAGGCCTACATCCACAGGGATGGTGTTTCACTATATTTTGAGGAATTACATAGATAGTCGAATGACTTTTGAGTGAATAACGCTGCTCAGGGAAATAGAGTTCATACCTACTCTTCATATTTATCTTTCCTATACTTGAAACTGGTCGACCCCTTATCTCTTGGTGGAGAGGGGTATTTATAGGGATAGGTTATGGGGCCCGCTCTTGAAGACCGTTGCAATCTTATCTTCTTGATTCCCGTGCTTATCCCGATGATATCTTCGTTCTTGTCTGAAGGCTCCAACGGTCACATTCTGTAACGATGGGTTATCTTACTTTCCTCCACAGGTTTATTGACACGTATCCTCTGTTCGGTGCACTTAATGCGGGTGGTTGGGGTGGTCTGCATACGTTGGAAAGATGTCGGAAGCCCCTGTCACATCCATGCCAGCGGGTCTAATCTCTGACGTTGATCTTGAGTCTTCCTTGGGATGGAGTAAAGTAGATCCTGGGGTGGTCTTCAATATTTCTCGGTGGCTACATATTTCAGTGCCCCTAGGTTCTTTGTCGTTGGATTAGTTCGGTGATGAATATGTGCTGATGATAGATGCCCCTTGGGTGTAGTAGCGCGACATCGTGTCTTGATGTCCCAGACCGTGTATTTGCCACGTGTAATCCTTCCAACACGTGGCGGGTGATGAATTATGTGTATACAGTGTTATGGATCAATAAACGCCGCTAGCACGGAACGCGCACGCCTCCACCTTATGCTTGTAGTATCAAGATTGAATCAAAACAAAAAGTTTCATTGAATGAGTTTTCATTTAGATAACATTAATACAATGTTTTTGATATTTTTTTTTGGATGATTACAAATGATACTACAAATGCCTATTTATAGGCTTACAAAGAGAAGAAGAGAACTATGCCTATGGAGGCTAACAACTATGCCTTTGGAGGCTAACAACTATGCTTATGGAGGCTAACAACTATGCCTTTGGAGGCTAACAACTATTCCTATGGAGGCTTACCTTATATTCTTTGTTTCTAGAATAATCTACATGTTTAGAACATGTTTAGAGGTAACATGTTTAGAATAATCTGTGTTAATTTCTTCCCCACTAACTTTCTGTTCTTTTGGAATTTCAAGAACAACATCTTCTTCGATTATGTCTTCTTCATAGTCAAGAGTCTGAATTTCTTTTCATACTCCCCCTGAAGTTCAGACTTCGAGTAATACATCACGTGTTCGTGAAACTTAACATCCAATGTGATGTACATTCGTTTAGTTGGAGGATGGTAGCACCTATATCCTTTCGACTTGTAAAGATATCCTACGAAGACACATCTTAAAGCTCGGGGAGATAACTTGCTCCGTTGGTTCTTGTGTAAGTGCACAAATACTACACAACCAAATATGCGTGGAGGCAAGTTTGGAACTGTTGGTGAAACTGTTGCCTCACTGAGAGCTTGAAAAGGTGTCTCGAAAAATGATAGTCTTTGGAAGGTGTACGGTTGATCGCATATCTTTGCAGAGGCAAGAGCTTCACCCCAATAAGTTAACGGCATATGAGCTGATATTAATGAAGCGCGCACAACTTCAAGCAAGTGACGGTTTTTCCTTTCAGCTACCCCATTCTGTTGAGGAGTATTAGGACAAGTTGTCTGATGAACAATACCACATTCTTTTAAATAATGCTGAAAATCAAGACTTAAATATTCGCCTCCGTTGTCACTTCAAGAACTTGAATCTTTGTATTGTATTGTGTGTTGACTACTTTGTGAAACCTCTGAAATAAATTATTCACTTCATCTTTTGATTTCATCAAGCAAACCCATGTCATCCTAGTGCAATCATCAATAAAGGTGACGAACCATCGTGCGCTTCCAAGAGTGTTAACTTTAGACGGCCCCCAAACATCAGAATGAATAATCATGAATGGAATAGGACTTTTATTTAAACTTGATGGAAACGAAGTACGATGGATTTTAGCTAGTTCACATTCTTCACATTGAAAACTAGAAACATCAATCTTTGAAAATAGACTAGGAAATAGCTTTCTTAAGTAGCCAAAAGAAGCATGCCCTAACCGTCTATGCCATAACCAAATTTGTGATTTCTCCTTCTCCCCCTGAGTACCATTCAAAACTAAAGCGTTAGATAATCTTTCTGAAATTTTTGACTCCAAATCTAGATAGTATAGCTTTCCTCTTCTAACCCAGATCCAATCGTCGCCGTGTTCGAATGTCCTTAAACACACAAGAATTAGGCCAAAAGATAACAACACAATTTAAGACTTTAGTAATTTGGGAAACTGATAATAGATTATAATTTAGAGAGGGAACGACTAAAACGGAATCTAGACTCAATGTATCCGTAAGATTTAATGATTGTTCTCCAATTATTGGAGCCAAAGATCCATCTCATGTGCAAACGGAGTTGTGTATGGATGTTTTAAGAGGAGAAACACATGGAATCAAAAGTCATATGGTCTCAGTGCAACCCGAATCAATTATCCATGAGCTATTAGGAACAACTTGAGAAATATTAAAAACCTTACCATTGGTTGTTTCCATAGCGGAGGTTAGATTACTAACCACATGTCTTCTTCTGCAATGAATTCTTTTTCTTGGGATCGCATTTATCCCACCAATCTGGATACCCGATAATCTTAAAGCAAGTTGTCTTTGGTATGACCACGTTTACTACAATGAGTGCAGGTGACAGACTTATGTTTAATGTTGTATTGACGACGGGTTGCCATTGCAGAAGTTTCAACACTAGATACAAGGATCCTTCTCCTTGCTCTGATACCATATCAAGATTGAATCAAAACAAAGAGTTTCATTGAATGAGTTTTCATTTAGATAACATTAATACAATGTTTTTGATATTTTTTTTGGATGATTACAAATGATACTACAAATGCCTATTTATAGGCTTACAAAGAGAAGAAGAGAACTATGCCTATGGAGGCTAACAACTATGCCTTTGGAGGCTAACAACTATGCTTATGAAGGCTAACAACTATGCCTTTGGAGGCTAACAACTATGCCTATGGAGGCTTACCTTATATTCTTTGTTTCTAGAATAATCTACATGTTTAGAGGTAATTCTAACATGTAGTAGCTAACAAACGCTCATAATATTCCATTTGCGATCGAGCACCAATAAACACCTCAAATGCCTCCGCAGAAGCAATAAACATCTCCACTGAAGGGGCAATCTGGTAAGCTCCCAGCCGACCCGCATACACATCCATTTCTTGAAAATACTGTGCTTGGCTAGTTGCAAAATATTCTCACACTCCTGCATAAGTCAGGTATTTCCAACCACAGTAATTCGAAGTAGCCCTGACTTTTGATGCATAAGCATTATAGATATCTCACCAACCGTCTGCTCAATACCTTGAGCCATAATCTCTTTAGAAACATGAGTATATATATATATATATATATATATATATAAATCAGGGGAGCGCATGCAAAGTTTCATAGGCACTATCAAGTGCCAACCTAGCGGACTCTATGGAGTGAACCGCCCCAATATACTGAAAATAAGATGCTAAACGTCGTTCACGGCAATAACCACGATGTTCAAGTAACGCCATCAGGTAATTTACCCGGGCTACTCGCATCCATTACACGATGGTCAACATCTTCTAATCGCTCATGCCAACACGAATTCTCAGTACTGAATACATCACACGCAATATGCAGTACCTCCAATAGGCGATCAAGATGCCTTATCTCTACTACTAATTGTACACGACTCGCCATTAAGTAATACATATAGAATAGTGAAGCAGTAATACATATATAAACTCAAATCAACCTATGAGTCTACAGCATCCCCAAATACAATTACTTAACACTCAAATCAACCAAGCCCTATTTTAATATAGAATAGTGAAGCAGTAATACATATATAAACTTGGACACAATATTCGAAAAGATGCCATCATAGAAATCTAAAAACTAAGATAAGATTAACATTTAACCTAAAAAATAAATAAAATAAAGAGAGACTAAAAAAAAAAACTAATATTGACTTCAGGATCGCTCAGTTATGAACGAGCGAAAATAAGTAATGTCTTGATCCAAATCCCGCATCATCAAAAGCACTTCATCATATTGAGTAGCAGCCACGGTTAAAGCACTGCGTGCTTCTCCAAGCACTTGGTGCACTCCACACATAATCTTATCAGATGCCCGAGCTTGTCGTGCCATATTAAGAGTTTCATTATGCTCTTCACAAGCCCTGCGCTCCTTTTCAAGGCAAATCAACCTATGAGTCTACAGCATCCCCACTTCATCCTTTAGCACTAACAGTCATGCTATCTCTACTTGCTTATCAAAAGAATGAACAAGAGCAGATACAAGCACAGGGTCAAGACACACCCGCGCATATAAGGAACCGCTTGCTGGGCAATATAAACGCGACAGTCGGCTATTGCCTGATCAACATCAGACATCGTAATGGCGGACTCCTGGAATAGTCGCTCAGCTTCATAACTCAAATTCCTTCCCAAAGGAAGTAACCAAGGGACGAGTCATCTGAAAAGCTAAGGCACAAAAAAAGAGCATTAACTGCTCACTAACTGTCACCTAACCATACTAATAATTTAAAACAAATAATAATAAAGGAGTCACATTAATAATACACGTCCGCTAAATAAATAAATAAATAAAAGAGAGATAAAAGAAGAGAGAAATATAATCTAGGAATTTATAACAAACACAAATCCAAAATTATTGTTCAAACCACCCATAAATAAAACAAACACAAAAGAAAGGACGATTAAACGTCCAAAGCATCAAACTCCGCCGTACGAACCTCCTCAGCAGCAACCCGTGCAGTATTCAACTCAGTAGTAGCCTGACCAACGCCCTCTATTAATTGATCATACGCCTCTTTCTTGGCCTGGGATATCTTAAGAATACGTGGATATTCCTTCTCTAGATCGCCAATCTCCTTGGGAAGAACATGACGCACATTATGGCTCGTTTTCACCACGTTCAGCAAATCCTTTAACCATACCATTGAATAAGAAATTGAAGAAGCAAATATGTCTGAACAATACTTTCCCACCGCCTTAATACAACCGGATCACTAGGGACCTCCTACGCACAGGCCAGGCCATCCGCAATATCCAACAAATCTTCATTCGTCACGACCAAAGCACTGACATCCATCCCCTCATGCACATACATATGACCAAACCTTTATAGTTAGCATCTTTGGCGGAAGAAACCAGGAACCCATGCACTAAAACAAAGCAACCATCAACACCAGCTTCTTCAGCATCCACAACACGAGGGTATTGAAACTTGGGATCCTCTGGAATAGCCATCAACACTGCATCATCATCCACGTCGCGTGATACTTTAGGAGTCATCTTTGTGGTGGTTTTCTGACGCTTCTCATTGGCACTTCCCGACTGTTCATCCACGTCGCGTGATACTTTAGGAGTCATCTTTGTGGTGGTTTTCTGACGCTTCTCATTGGCACTTCCCGACTGTTGTCCTTAGCGTGCACATTTGAGTTATCCTCTTTAGCGCGCACATTCGCTCGTTTACCCATATCCTAAAAAAAACGATAAATGCAATAAGCAAACATTAAAAAAAAACGGATTAGAAGTAGAAGGACGATCAATAGGAGAATGAACTGAACAATTTGAGGATGAAGAAGAGCTCGGCGCAGCTGGCTCCAGATGACCTAAAGGAAGAGAAGAAGATAGAAAGGACGAAGCAAAATGACATATCAGAGAATGTGAAACTCATAAGAATCATATACATATAAATAGATCCCAAAATGCATTAAATAACTACAACAAAATATTTCAACTGACATGTGTCATCCCTAATAACAAATACACAAAACTCAAACGACCAAAGAAAAGCAGTAAAACAAAAAGTAGAGGCACTTAAGATATTTGGAAGAAGAAGAACTATGGTTCTCCACTTCGTCCCTAAGATCAGCATCACTTTTACCCAGAGAATAGTCATGTATAGAATGTATTAAAGATCGAAAAAAAAAACAGAGCCATTACAAATTACGGGGGAGTGTTGGAATTACCTAATTTGTAATGTCCAAATGAAGTCTAAATGGTTTTACAGGTGTTTGTTTAAATACGTACAAACCAAAGTGTGACAATTATGTCATAGCGTGGCAAATCTGTTACGAATTCAGAAATGTGGCAAATCTGGATAAAGTGGCAAATTTGTAACATCAAATAACAAGAAGAAAAATAGTTAGAGCTTGTGGCAGAAGCTTGACGAAATGAAAGATTGTGAGAGAATCTGGATAACCAAAGAAGTGTTACAGTTTTCGAACAAAAGCGTGACTGGAACAAAGATGAATAGAAGAAGAAACAACAAAAAATGTTGTGAAGAAACGGAAGCAATCACCAAGTGGTGATGAGATAGAGAACAACAAAAGTGGGTGAAAATCCTATGAGTTGTCTAAAGAGTACAAGAAGTATTTTACTGAAACGAAGAAGGACCGCAATGTCCCTAAACTACGATGGAACCCGTATGTTCTAAAACTACAAAGAGGACCGAAATGTCCCTAAACTACGAAGGGGACCATAATGTCCTTAAACTTCCGAAGAGGACCGCAATGTCCCTAAACTACGATGGAACCCGTATGTTTTAAAACTACGAAGAGGACCGTAATGTCCCTAAACTACGAAGAGGACCATAATGTCCTTAAACTTCTGAAGAGGACCAAAACGTCCTTAAACTATGAAGAGGACCGAAACATCCTTAAACTATGAAGGGGACCGAAATGTCTACGATAAAGAGAAGTTGGAAAGTCGGTGTTGAGGGGGAGTGTTGAATATTCAACACCAACTTAGTCAAGTGTTCACATCTATCTAAATTAACCTAGAAATATCTAGGATGTCTAGAGTCAATGTTAGACAATTAACATGTGTAAAATGAGTGTTCTAGAGTTAGACAAATCAAATAAGAATACTAGATTGTCTAGTAGTTTGTTTGGTGGAAGCCTCCATAGGCATAGTTGTTAGCCTCCATATGCATAGTTGTTAGCCTCCATAGACATAGTTCTCTTCTTCTTTTTGTAGCCTATAAATAGGCATGTTGTATTCATTTGTAAGTAAGAAAGAAAGAATCACAATCAACAATATCAAATAGATTGTATTCCACCAAGATTAATATCAATGTAGTCTTTTACGCTTCCGCCCTTCACTACTAGAGCTCTAGGAGCTCTATACGAGCAACACCACGATGCTCGTATATCTCCGAAAAATATTATGAAGGTTTCTAAGTTCTTGATAAAATTATAAATTTTAACTTGGTATCAGAGCTCGTTCGATCCGAAATGGGCGTAAAAGTTTCCGCTACGAATTGATGGGTTTCAAAGCTTTCGAGTTGAGAAGATATGAAGTTTAAGAAGGAGAAGATGCAAACACCACTAAGAAGATTTCAACCATTCCAACTGTCAAAAAAAAAAAAAAAAAAAAAAATCCTACCTTCACAGGAGCAAAAACACCTCCATGTGGAAAAAGAAAAGTAGAGAAGAAAAAAAAGAAATCACTTTTTGATAAGTGACCAGAAGACAAGTTTGAGGGAAGAGAGCAATAATTTTCCTCCTCAAATTGTTTACAAAATTCTAAAGACAATTATGGGAAGAGTGCACCAAGGATTGCCTCCACAATCGTTCAAGAGTTTTAGAAGCCGATATCATGAAAACGTCAACAAAGAATGCCTCCATATATTGAGGGAAGAGAGCTTAAAATGATCGCCTCCTCATATTGTGGGAAGAGAGCCTCAATGAGACGACCTACTCGGTTTTGAGAGAAAAAAAAAATGGCAAGAAAGCCATGTTTGTCACGACAACATCAAGTTTCTACTTGTGACACGAAGCCGGTGGACATGTATCCACTGGAAGAAGAAAAAACTACTGCTACTACAAGACAAAGCTTTTGTAATATTGACATTTCAAAAATGTTGAATTTGTAGAGGCTTGCACGCAGAAGTTAGGAGACATACTAAATGAGCAAGAAATACTAAAAGAGAAGAAATGGGGTCTCCATGAAGAAAAAAAAAATGGGGTCTCCATGAAAAAAAAAAAACAAGATAAAAGAGAAGAAGAAAGGGTCACTTCCTAATAAGTGATCAGAGAAGGGTTTGAGGAAACAACCACTTATTGTTCTTACCCTCAAACCCTTCTCTGATCACTTATTAGGAAGTGACCCTTTCTTTTACGGACCCAATCTTTCATTTCGTCAAGCTTCTGCCACAAGCTCTAACTATTTTTCTTCTTGTTATTTGATGTTACAAATTTGCCACTTTATCCAGATTTGCCACATTTCTGAATTCGTAATAGATTTGCCACGCTATGACATAATTGTCACACTTTGGTTTGTACGTATTTAAACAAACACCTGTAAACCCATTTAGACTTCATTTGGACATTACAAATTAGGTAATTCCAACACTCCCCCGTAATTTGTAATGGCTCTGGTTTTTTTTTTTGATATTCACCCAATCTCCGTTTGCGGATCTTATCTCCTCATGCTTGCTTCGCTCGCAGTAAACTCTTTATGTTTGCCGCCACGTACCGCCGTTTTTTTTTTTTATTTATTTTTTTTGTTCTTCTTCTTATCACGAGTATGATTTAGTATCTCGTGACAAACATGCCATGCTTTTCTTCGACAATTGAGGAAGCAATCTGTTGCTCTTACCCTCAATATTCTTTTTTTTTTTCTTCCCTATCTTATCGCAACTTTGCAAACTCTTTACGAAAAACAACATGTAACTTCTCTTCCTCTCCTCTCTCCCTCTAACCTTGCTCTGATACCATATTAAAGATCGAACAAGAGAGAGGCGAACATAAACGCGGAAGCGTAAAAGACTACATTGATATTAATCTTGGTGGAATACAATCTATTTGATATTGTTGATTGTGATTCTTTCTTTCTTACTTACAAATGAATACAACATGCCTATTTATAGGCTACAAAAAGAAGAAGAGAACTATGTCTATGGAGGCTAACAACTATGCATATGGAGGCTAACAACTATGCCTGTGGAGGCTTCCACCAAACCAACTACTAGACAATCTAGTATTCTTATTTGATTTGTCTAACTCTAGAACACTCATTTTACACATGTTAATTTCCTAACATTGACTCTAGACATCCTAGATATTTCTAGGTTAATTTAGATATATATGAACACTTGACTAAGTTGGTGTTGAATATTCAACAGAATGGTCTGAGCCGGACATGCTCATCGCTCCCAATATATCAGAAGGAGTATGAAGAGGATGTTTTGGATCCGGGACTGTCTTTACTGTTGGGGGAGGCTTACGAAATCCGAGTCGCTATGCGCAATACGAAACCTACACGAGCAATGAAACACAATGCGGAAATACACAAACTATGACGATATAGATGCAATCACACAACACCGGCAATTACGTGGAAAAACCCCTCCAAGGTGAAGGGTAAAAAACCACGGGCAAATCTTCCACTATAACAATAATGGGTTACACACAATTCTCCCAAATTTGGGGATAACAACAACCTCAAGGTGCCTATAGCACTTGGATATCAATTTTCCTAATTACACTCACCCCTAAGGATGGATCAACAATTCATTCATATATAATATGAGATTCACTATCAATTTGAGAAATAGAAGTGATTTGAGATACTTACTACTAGGGTTTGACAAACCCTAAAATTTTCCCCCCTTTGAAGAGATGTGGAAATTGATCAATCAATTCTCCACCACAACAACCAAAAGATCCTTCAACAAGAACCCTTTCTTCTCCTCTTCAAGATGCTTCAATCTCACCAAAAATTGGTGGTTTAATCTCTCTACCTCACTCACTCTCTTTTCTTCTTCCTCTCTTTCTCTTTCTTCTTCAAAACAAGAAGAACAACCCGTGAGAATGAAAAACATTCTCCTAATGCCTTTTGTTAACAAAACACATTCACAAGGCATGTGTTAAGCTCATCCCTTAAAAAGTTAAGGGGATACCTCATTTGTTGGGCCATAAGGCAGTGACCCCAACAATCTCCCCCTCACGACTTATGGCAAGGTACCCGTCACCACCAAACCTGCCTGCTGCAGAAATACACATGCTTGTATTTTGGTAGCGACTTTGTCATCATATCAGAACCGTTGTCATCTGTATGGATCTTCTCAATATACAAGACCTTCTCCTCGAGAACTTCTTGTATCCACTAATACCTAATATTGATGTGCTTGGACCTCGAGTGAAAACTCGAATTCTTGCTGATATAGATGGCACTCTGGCTGTCACAGTAAATGATGAACCTCTGTTGCTTCACACCGAGTTCTCTAACAAACCTCTTCATCCATATCATCTCCTTGCAACTCTCTGTAGCTGCAATGTACTCTGCCTCTGTAGTAGACAATGCCACACATTTTTGTAACTTGGATTGCCAAGACACGGCTCCCCCTGCATAGGTAAATAAGTAACCCGATGTAGACTTGAGACTGTCTTGAGCACCTGCCAAATCTGAATCTGTGTAACCAACTAACTCTGGATTGTCACCTCCATAGCACAAACACATATTAGAAGTACCCCTCAAATACCGTAGTATCCATTTCACTGCTTCCCAATGCTCCATAGCAGGATTTGATAGAAATCTGCTTACCACTCCAACTGCATGAGCTATATCCGGCCTTGTACACACCATTGCATACATCAAACTACCAACTGCGGACGCATAAGGAATTTTCTCCATCTTTCGTTTCTCAACATCATTCACAGGACATTGATCACGAGATAACTTAAAATGGTTTGCAAGTGGACAACTTACCGGCTCAGCCTTGTCCATGTTGAATCTTTGCAACACCTTCTCAATGTAGCTTTCTTGTGATAGCCACAACTTCCTCGCCTTCCTATCACGAGTGATCTCCATGCCAAGAATACGCTTTGCTGCACCCAAGTCTTTCATAGCAAAAGACTTTCTCAGATCTGACTTCAACCTGTCAATCTTTTTCTTATCTTTGCCAACAATAAGCATGTCATCAACATATAGAAAAAGAGTAAGAAAATCACCATCAGCAAATTTTTGAATGAATACACAATGATCTGAAGTCGTCCTCTTGTACCCATGTTCCTTCATGAACGATTCAAACTTCGTGTGCCATCTTCTTGGAGCTTGCTTCAAACCATATAGAATCTTCTTCAGCTTGCACACCATGTGCTCTTTGCCTTTGACTTCAAAACCCTCGGGTTGTGCCATATACACATCTTCCTCCAACTCACCGTGAAGAAATGTTGTCTTGACATCTAGTTGTTCTATCTCAAGATCCAAACTAGCGGCTATTGCCAAGACAACCCGAATAGAAGAAAATCTCACCACCGGTGAGAAAATCTCGTCAAAGTCAACACCCTTTCTCTGCTCATAACCCTTCACAACTAAGCGTGCTTTGTACCTTGGTTGTGAGTTACCATCTTCAGTCTTGATTCTGTACACCCACTTGTTCTTCAGAATTTTCTGGTTCTCAGGCTTGTCAACCAAATCAAAAGTGTCATTCTCATCTAAAGAGCCAACCTCTTATTTCATGGATTTCAACCACTTATGACTTTCAGGAACACTAAGAGCTTCTTCATAAGACTCTGGTTCACCTGCATATGTGAGCATCACATACTCATGTGGTGGATACTTTGTTGAAGGTAATCTGGTCCTGCTGGATCTTCTCAACTCAGCTTCTGGTTGTTGTTGTTGCTGCACTTCTTGCTCAACATCACCCACTGGAACATCTTCATGAGCTTCATCTTCATTGCCATTACCATCAACATCATCATCATGTTGTTCAAGAGTAGGAACAACTGGATTTGGATCCAAGGTCATATCATCTTGAAGCTTTGGCATCTCAATCTTCTCAAAGTCTTCAATTGTCTGGTCTTCAAGGAATACTGCATCCCTACTTATGATAACCTTCTTCTCAACTGGATCCCAAAATCTGTAACCAAACTTCTTTGTTCCATAGCCTAGGAACACACACTGCTTTGCTTTGTCGTCAAGCTTTGATCTCTGATCTTTTGGGATATGAACAAATGACCTGCAGCCAAACACTTTCAAGTGATCATAAGTAGGCTCTTTGTCTCTCCATACCTTTTCTGCTACTTCTCCATCTAGCGGTCTTGAAGGAGATCGATTGATCAAATACACAACAGTATTCATTGCTTCACCCCAGAAATGCTTATGCAACTTGGAATGAGATAACATGCACCTTATTCTCTCAAGAATAGTGCGGTTCATCCTCTCTGCAACACCATTATGTTGTGGAGTCTTCGGCACTGATTTTTCATGACGTATACCCATGCTCTTGCAATACACTTCAAGTGGCCCAATGTACTCTCCCCCGTTGTCAGAACGAAGGCACTTCAAGGTTCTACCTGTTTCTCTTTCCACCATGCTGTGAAACATCTTGAACACAGGAACAACATCATCTTTGGTCTTGATTGCATATGACCAAACCTTCCTTGAAGCATCATCTATGAAAGTATCAAAATAAACAGCACCACCAAGTGTTTTGACCCTTAAAGGTCCACATACATCAGAATGAACAAGATCAATAATACCAGAATTGCGCTTGGGTAAAGCTTTATGAAAGGAAACTCTAGTTTGTTTACCAACTAAACAATGAGTGCACTTACCCAATTTCATACCTTTGGCATTTGGAAAAACTTGTCGTTTGGTGAGGATTTGAATTCCCTTCTCACTAAGGTGACCAAGTCTTCTATGCCACAGCTCGGAGATTGAATCTTTGTCAACAGCATTCAACTCACCTTTCAACACCTTCACTTGTGTCTTGTACAATGTTCCACACTTCTTGCCTCTTGAAATAACCATGGAGCCCTTGCTTAGCTTCCATTTTCCATCACCCAAGTGATTGTTATACCCTTCATCATCTAACACTCCTGGTGACATTAGATTCAAATGAAGATCTGGTACATGTCGTACATTTCTGAGAACCAACGTACAGCCAACACTGGTCTCAACCTTCACATCACCCATTCCTACAATTTTCGCAACACCACTGTTGCCCATTATGACTGACCCAAAGTCACCAGCCTTGTAGGAGGTAAATACATCTTCATGAGGAGTAGCATGATAAGATGCACCTGAATCAACTATCCATTCTGAATCAGAACCTGCAAAACTAACACAAACATCATTACAATCTGAGAATACAATGATATCATCATTTGTCACAGTAGCTGCAACACCATTGTCTTGGTTATCATTTCCTTTCCCCTTCTTGTGTTCTTGCTTCGGCTTCGTGCATTCATTTGAATAATGACCTCTCGTATGACAGTTCCAACATTCAACTTCCTTTCTGGACTTTGATTTACCCCTTGACTTGCTACGGCCAACTTGTCTTCTGTCTTTTCTTCTACCCCGATTTTCGGTCACAAGAGCTTCTGAATGAGATGAGTCTAGTGACCTTCTTCTAACTTCTTCACTCAGCAAACTACTAGTTGCAACAGTCATGTTCAACTTCTTGTCTGGAGCAGAATAACTGAGACAATTCCTCAATGGCTCCCAACTGTCTGGTAAAGTATTTAGAAACAAATAAGCTTGAACCTCTTCAGGAATTTTGAGGTCCATAGATGTAAGCTGATTCATGATACCCTTCATTTCATTTAAATGTTGCGCCATTGAACTCCCTTCCTTGTAACACAGCTTTCCAAGCTTTTTGAATAGAAGAGCTTTTTCACAAGGAGACTGCTGATCATATATCTCCTCTAACTTGGTCCACAAAGGATATGCTAGTGTCTCACTAGCCACATGATGAAAAATGCTATCATAAATTCACTGACGAATATAACCAACTGCTTTTCGATTAGTAACCTTCCAATCTTCTGCACTTGTTGCCTCAGGCCTTACTCCCTTGCTCTCTATTGGACCATAGAGATCTTTACAATATAAACAGTCTTCCATCTTCGCCTTCCATATGACAAAGTTCTCACCGGTCAAATTTACCATTCTATTACTAGTGCTAGCTTCCGCCATTGCACAGGATTATCTCAACCCAAAAGCTCTGATACCACTTGTTGGGGGAGGCTTACGAAATCCGAGCCGCTATGCGCAATATGAAACCTACACGAGCAATGAAACACAATGCGGAAATACACAAACTATGACGATATAGAAGCAATCACACAACACCGGCAATTACGTGGAAAAACCCCTCCAAGGTGAAGGGTAAAAAACCACGGGCAAATCTTCCACTATAACAATAATGGGTTACACACAATTCTCCCAAATTTGGGGATAACAACAACCTCAATGTGCCTATAGCACTTGGATATCAATTTGCCTAATTACACTCACCCCTAAGGATGGATCAACAATTCATTCATATATAATATGAGATTCACTATCAATTTGAGAAATAGAAGTGATTTGAGATACTTACTACTAGGGTTTGACAAACCCTAGAATCTTCCCCCCTTTGAAGAGATGTGGAAATTGATCAATCAATTCTCCACCACAACAACCAAAAGATCCTTCAACAAGAACCCTTTCTTCTCCTCTTCAAGATGCTTCAATCTCACCAAAAATTGGTGGTTTAATCTCTCTACCTCACTCACTCTCTTTTCTTCTTCCTCTCTTTCTCTTTCTTCTTCAAAACAAGAAGAACAACCCGTGAGAATGAAAAACATTCTCCTGATTCCTTTTGTTAACAAAACACATTCACAAGGCATGTGTTAAGCTCATCCCTTAAAAAGTTAAGGGGATACCTCATTTGTTGGGCCATAAGGCAGTGACCCCAACATTTACAACCAAAGGCTTAGTGGAATATATGGTTATGTGGGGAGAAATCACTTCAGAACCACTCATATTGATAGGCCAACCCAGTTGGCGCTCAACAAGATCAATGAATGAGCTAGAAGAAGGCGACCCCACTATTGGAGATTGTGAAGAAAGAACAGGAGAAGTATTAGCAGAGTGAATAGAAGGAAGTCACGGGATAGGTAATAAGCCAGCATCCCGTTTCATCTTTTTAGCCAACCGATCAGGCCTCCACTCGTGAGTAGGAAGATTAATAGTGTTATACGCCAATAGGCGGAGAACTCTAAAAAGAATATAACACAAACTAATAAAAAACGAACCGATACAGAAACCAACCAAAGAAAATAGAGAAGGGAGAAAGAGATACCTTGGCAGGTGGAGGTTTTGCAGGGATTTCCAATTGTTTCAGCGTGGAAGGAAGCCTCCTTTTTTTGAGCCGGATGAAGGGGGTAGAGATCTCCCTTTCTTACCTTTCTGAGGAGACTCGTTATCCAGAAATGGGTCCCAGCTGGTAACTAAGGGTTGGATATGACGACCGTTAGTACCCGAAGAAAGTTTATATTGCTTGGAAACCTCATCACTCAACCTCACCTGAACCGATGCATGAAGCTCCTTGAAATCTGAACGGGTCAAAGATAGAGGAGGATTCGCTTCTCCAAGAAGAAAGTTCGGCACATTTTGATTAATACCATCGCGATATACGCGTCTCTCATTGGTAACACTTACCTTCCGCATTTCAAAAGGCTGATAAAAATCAAAATGAGATTTTCGATCACTCATCCGGAGACCCTCTTTAAAGACAAAATGATTGAAAGTCTTGCGGATCTCCAACTCTTCATCCAAAGAAGCTTTCGACGGATTATAAGGAACTCATTGGTCAAAACCAAGCTGACAGGTGACGCGAATAGTGTTATATGCCTCAGATGAAAATTTGCCACCATGAAAGCCAAGAAGACGACCCGACATGATAGACAAAATAATATCAAAATCCTCAGAATCAATCACGTCTGCTGAACTAAGGCTCATTGGGAACTGAATAACGAAATTATAATGCAAGGGACCTAAGCGGCCGTCTCGATAAGATAAGGGGTTGAACTCAGGGGCGGAGCTAGTGTATAGCAAGGGTGTGCAATTGCACACCCTTCCAAACTAGCTCCAAAGCCTAATTTAGCCCAATTTTTTCATTTTTTTGGGGTTTTAAGCCTATTTTATCATAGTTGCACCCCCTATTTTATCATAGTTGCACCCCCTAAAAAATTTTGGGGTTTTTTGCTCCCCTTAGTTAGATTTCTGGCTCCGCCACTGGGTTGAAGTCATTACCTCTGTCCATATAATCCTTAAGTTTATTCTTGGGAGGAGAACCCTTCTTATGGTACAAAGCCATCCGGGGATGAGAACATGATACCTCCACCAGCCGCTTGGTGCCATCATCTCGAACAACCTCTTCCCTTTTCATGAGATCAAGAGGATTTGACTGAGGCATGTATAAAGGGAAATGCTCCCAAACCCACGCTTGAATGAAATTAGCAGGAACAAAAGTTTCTACCTCATGAGCCCCATCCACGAGGAGAATGTCACGTGCCAGCAAATCCAAATGATGATACAAACCACCCAGAAACATAGGGGCGAGCGGAAACGAGACATCAACACCGCTAAAGGAATCAACTCGTTCTTAATAGTATCCAGGGGACTATGCTCAAATACATCGTGGCATAACCAGAAAGGGAGAAAAGCTGCCAACTCTACCCGATCTGATTCCCCTTCACGAGGAGAAACACCCTTTGGCTCTCCGGTAGTTATAGGAGCTCAATATTTTATCCAACATGAAATTGAAGCACGGCATTGCCCGGACCTAGATTTCTGACTACTCTTCTCCCCCTTTACTTCCTGCACATCATCAGATTCCTCAGCAATAACCACCTTCGGGTAAGCTGGCCTTGATGGGAAGGGTTAAATGAGAGCTAAAGGTCATATAATGGGGACTCACGAAAATAATATACGCAAAATTCGAATTGACTCACTAAAAAAACAATTACTATAGGCCATTGTTTAGAATTCAAACAAACTAATGAGAAAGGAAGTGGGGGCCCAATAAAAGACTCGTATGAGCCATGATATAAAGCTCAAAAAGAAATGAGCGTGAGTTCGGGACGGGCCCAATAAAGCTCAAAAACAATTACTATAGTTAGCAATTCTGGGTACGGGTAGTAGTTCGGGACGTCATACGTACGGGAATTATAAGGATTCGGGTATATCGGATTCGGTCAAAAATCCGGTCAACGGTTCGTTGTTCGGACAGTAGTTCGAAACGGCATACGTACGTGCATATTCGTTTTATAAATGTGAGTTCGACACTTAAAATTCGGCTTACATATATGATAAATTGATAAGTATTATGTCCTTATTACGAGACTAATTTTATTTGTATATCATTCATAAGATGGAAAAAAAAAATTAGCGTGATTATTTAACAAGAAGTAAACAATTTAATCGCATAAATGTATTAAAAAACGAGTTTATAGACTTTTAAAAAAAATCAACACATAAAACACTGGTTAAACAACTACTAGTAAAAAAAATTAACTGAATAATTGTATTTAGATATAATGTATATACAAAATCAAAAAACCAATCAACTGAACTCTGGTGAGAGAGTTACCTATAGGAGATCTAGTTCGGAAATATCATTCGGATTCGGCCAGTTCGGATACGTTCGCGAAACATTCGTGAGGTCCATATAATCCGGAAACTAGGTTCAGAGTTCAAATAGTTCGGAAGTATCATTCGGATTCGGTCAGTTCGGATACGTTCGCAAATCATTCGGGAATGATTCGTAGAATTACTAACTAGGTGAGACAGAAAACAAATCCCATAAAAAACTATAACGCCTATCAATCACAACCCAGAAATCACCGACCACTCACAAACATGATATGAAAGGGGGAAATCTTTACTTTCATCTTGAGATTATCCTTTTCTTTCATTTTTATCCTATATATTTGGTACCCATAATTTATTATTATGTGACAAGAACAAAAAAAAAATGAAGAAGAAGAAGAAGATTTTCTGGTGATTCAAATCCTAGATTTCACAGGGAAAAAAAATCGAAATTGTTTTCTTCCGATTTTCAGATGATGAAGATCGGTTTCTCTTTCTCTCTTTCTGTTTTTCTTTTCGTTAATAACTGATTTTTTGGTTTAGATTAATAAATATATATATGAGGGGTATATTTTTAATGTTGTAGAATCCTTAATGGATCCCTGATGGCTTTGGACTGAAAGGGGTATATTTTTTGTAGGGGTGTCAATAAAATCCGGAACCACGGATTTCATCCGCAACCGTCCCAAAATTGCGGGTGAAAACCAATCCGCAAGAGTTTATGGGCCGAACACGAGTGAGTTTTCAAATCCGCAAGGTTTAGCGGTTTGGTTGCAGTTGGTTTTGTAAATTCACGGATTCACCCGCACCGTAGGTTATAATTAAAAAAAAAAAAGATAAAGCCCGGCAAAACGAAGCTTATGAGCCTCCAGCCGGTGCCATGTATTCTGCTATTTAACCTAACGGAATTTGCTTTGAAACGAAACGAACTGAAGTTCCCCTTCGCTCAATTTCATGTTTTTTTTTTTTTTTTTTTTTTTTTAATGGGATTTCAAGGTTACAATGAATTTAAGATCGAAGATAAGAGAATACAAAGTAACAAGAACATACCGTAAGAGTACAATACCGAGAAATCCGACAAGAGAAAGAGAAGGATTACCGGAGTAAGTCAAATACAAGTATGAATAAGATCCGATTAAATCGGAAGAAGGATGGGTTTTCTCGGAATTAAATTCCAACCATTTAGTTTTTTTTTCTTCTATAGAAAGAAATGCTCCCAAAATAGGAGTGATTTGCTCAAATCTCTTATAGCTAGTGATGAAGCTTCCGTCGTCAAAAAGACCATCTACGGAGATTCTGCCGCCGGATAAGTTGATGATGAAGATTCCGTCGCCGAAGATAACCAAGATGAAGATTTCGTCGTTGGAGAGCATGGAGAGCATCACTATCGATCTAAAAACCCAACCACTAACCAAGAATCGCCATTAAAGCGAAGATAAACCTCGAAAGAGTAGATAAAACCACCAAAATGGTGTAGATAAGTAGAAAACATAATAAAAACCAAACTAATCTACCAACTAACCTAGAAGGAAAATAAAAAAAATCTGCTCAGATCTAGTCCAAAAATGGACTAAATCTGAGCAGAGAAGAGTTGTTTTTGATGGTTTTGTTGGAGAAGAAGAAGGAGTGAGAGAGAGGAGAGAGAAATGCCTTGCGTTTTTAGGGGCCATGAAAAAAGATTTAGGGGCCAACATGTTATACACATCCACAAGCATTGGTTAAGGGGTAACATTTTTTACATTGAAGTTACCTAAATACCCTTGAAGTAAAAAACATAAAAACCAAAATCAAAACAGTTCCTCCATATTTTCATTTCAACTCTTCTTCTTCCTCTCTTGATGATGTCTCCCGATTGTGGAGAAAAAAAAATTCTTGCCCTCGTTCTTCGATTAATCGCATCGCGTTCATCGTAAAAAACATCGTTGATTTGTTTATAAAACAATGGATACGGGTAATGCAGCCCACAGAGTTAGACCTAGAACCAAAAACGTTGCTCGCGGTGTCGATCCAAATATAGGAATTTTAGCAAGAAACAAATAGATTGTTGCTGAAAATGACGAAGAACGCGAAGAACGCAACGAATACGAAGCCGCGGATGTAGTTGGCGGTGGCGATTCTGATAGTCTAACAGCTCCGACAACTTCAAATGGCCCCAATTAGGTAAGAATGTATCACTTTTAGGGTTTATTTCGCTTTAATTCGACGAATCGAGAAATTTTTTTTGTAGGGTTTTCTGCAATTTCCCAGATTCGGGAGTGAAACATGTTACTTTACTTCCGAATGTAGTCGTGTTCTTCATTTCTCGAGAACATCGACAGAATTCGGAAGTTATAATTTTTGGTTTTCTTCCGAATATGTGAAGCCATATGTTCCTGAATACGAAATGGAAATAATCGGTAGTTTAATGATTTTTTTGTCTTCCGAATATATTTAGGTAGAGACACAATAATCGGTGGTACACTTACTACCGAATATATAACTATGATGAAATATTATAAAAATTGTGATTTATGAAAATTCCCTTTTTGGGGCCAGGATATATTCGGAAGATTATTAAGTTTTATACCTCTGATTGTACATTCGGGTGGTATTTGTGTACTTTGTCTTCCGATTGTGTAGTTTGTAAACCTTGATTCTTTTGTGGTTGTTTAGACAAAGTCGATCTAAGCAAGCCCCAAAAACAGGGGACTTAGGGCCTCGTCGAGCAGGGAGTAAGAAAGTGACATCTAGTGCTAGGAGAGAAAGGAGTGCCAATGCTAATTCAAGTGCTCAACAAAGTGTAGAACCACAAGGTAGTGAACAAGGTAGGCAAGCAAGTGCTCAACAACCCACTCAACAAGGTGTAGAACCAACTGGTCCACAGGGCAGTGAAAAAGGTGTGCAACCAAGTGATGAACAAGGCACTCAACAAGGTATAGAACCAACTGCTCCACCACTTACATCCCACCCTGAAATTGAACCAATTGATCCAATTCCAAGAGTTGAAGAAGAAGGACAACCAAGTGGTAACCAAAAATCCCAAAAATCTAACAAAGGAGAAGAATGTGGAAAGAAGGATATTTCTAAGAAAGCATCACATCTCGTCCCTCAGCACTTGAAGGTGAATAATATTCCAGCAGGCACAATTCTTGGGCTACCGGAGGATGGAGGAAAATTGTTGTTTGGATACAAAGACTCCTGGGCCAAAGAAATATACGAAACCGAGGTAATAATAATCGTATATTGTTTATTAATGTACTGTGTATGTGTTTTATCGTAATAGTTATATTAAGGGTTTTTGTATGTTTTATCGTGTGTTTAATAGTATCATCAAGATGCGATTCGTCTACTAAAACCCACTGTCGCACCAACAAAAATGCGTGACTGGCCTTTATCCGGTGAATGTGAAAGGTTTAAGAGAATTGTAACCAACTCGGGGTTAGCTAATGATGTCGATAATTCAATGTTGGAACATGATCGTGTTGCTATATCGGCGTTCGTTGAGAGAATGTATCCTGAGACCAATATATTCCATATGCCGTTTTGGGAGATGACGATTACCCCGGATGATGTTGTGCAGATTCTTAACCTTCATGATCAAGGAACAACTGTGAAGTTCAACTACACGAAGCAGTTAAGTTGGGCACAACTTTATGTTCTAACTAAAAAGTGCTTAGGTTGGGATGAAGAGACAGCAACAGAAGAGTTTGGGAGGCATGCAAGTTCCAGAACAAGACAGATTAACATTTCTATTTTGATGAATATGTTCCGAGGCACCTTGGATAAAGAACAAAAGGGAACGTTAACTGATGAGCAAGTGAATCACGCGGCCACATCGTATCTCCTCTGTGTATTGGGATGTGTGATTTTCCCCAATACTTCTGGCAACCGGATCGACGCCAACCTTCTTCAACTTTTGGATCCTCTCCATGAAGTCGGTGACTACTCTTGGGGGACGACATGCCTAGCATTCTTGATGGAAGAGTTGAGAAAGTCGTCGAGGCGAGGCACTAGCCAAGTTGCCGGGAACGTGGCTCTATTGCAGGTTCTTTTTTAACTCTATAAGTCAATATATTGTTATTCCGGTAGACAATACATATGATGCATATTCTGAACTCCAAATGATGCATATTCGGTAGTATATACATATTTTTAACCCCCGAATGTATTGTATTCGGAACAACGTTACATAGTTGTAACTACGATTGTGGAGAAATCGGAATTAAGTCTTAGAAAATCACAACCGAATATATCTGCCAACATATTGTATTTTTACTGAACTCCAAATGATGCATATTCGTTAGGAAATGATCCATTAATTATGTTAGAATGTGTGTTATTCGGAATTTTATGTTGGAAAATTACTTCCGAATATATAGGAAAAACAACATAGGTTACTGAACTCCAAATAAAGGATATTCGGTAGTAATTACACTTTTATTGCGTCCGAAAGTAGGTTAATCGAAAACATGTAACTTTGTGTTTCTTTCGATTTTATATAATCGGGAATAACGTTTTGAAAAATACTACCGAATATTCAGGGAAAAAATATAGTCTACTGAACTCCAAGTTGTTGGGGTCATCCGCCTTTATTTTACTTAAGATCGCACTTGCTTTTTGAATCCTCATAGACTTCACTGTCTCCATTTCTCTAGGTTTTAGCTTGGCAACCATTACATGTCCAAGTAGAGTATCCGGATCATCGTGGTTGTGACAACCATTATCAACTTTATACATTTTCCACTCTAATCCTTCCTTACCGTCGGGTTTATAAAAGACAATCTTGAAAGGGCATCTGATTTTCTTTGAATTGCTTCGGTATTTCCTCTGCGTTTTCCTTACGTACTTACTATTCTTTCCCTCGTGACTCTTTCCATCCCCACCACGCTCACAAATCATTTCAAATCGAGTATCACCCACATGATTGTTTTGAACTACAACGCACGTGATCTCTTTTGCCTTGTTCATAAGCCATTCCTTTTCCTCCTTCTTACTTCCAAATGACTAAACACAAATATAACAAAACAAATATCATAAGTATAAGCATTTAACATACATATTTGAAAGATATGTATAAAATTAGTAAGGAGTATACCAAATCATTTGCATAGTGTAGGGAAGTATCGGGCCTCAAATAGAAATCATCAACAACCGCTACAACTACTGCTAAAATGAAGCAACACGTTTTACTATAATAATCGGTAGACATTCAGTAAGTTTTACAACCGATTTCAATATAATCGGAAGAATTTTATGTGCCACAAACTAACGATTTTAATAGAAATATTCAGACAGTTTCCTGAGTACAAAAAAAAGCATAATCGGAAGATATATATCTGTTAATACTTCCGAATATAATAAATTGGAAGATCAAATAATATATATTATTCCAAATTTCACAGAAGAAGAATTACAATTTGTAATATTTTCCGAAAATTTTATTTTGGGGCCAACCATATATTCGGTAGTTAAATAAATTTTTAAAACTACCGAATGTAAAAGATATGAATACTGAGTTTCATAGTTTTGAGGATTTGGTTTTGGGGCCATTCGGTAGTAAATATACTATACTAATACCCGAATGTAGATATTTTGGAAAATCAATTTGGGGGTTTTCAAATATTCGGTAGTAATAAAATTTGTTTAAACTACCGAATGTAAATATTTGGTACTCAGGAGATTATATTCGGTAGATATTTTGATACATTATCCACCGATTCTAGGTAGTTCATGGCGTTAAATGCATGCACTAATCGAGTTTTCTTGTTTACAAACGCATTCAAAGTGGGTATTGAGTTTCTTAAAACAATACCTGTATGTTTGATGCATCATTAGCTTCGATCTCGGGTGATTCTCCATTTTCTTCCATGAAAGCGTCGTCTAGGTTTTCCTCTCCACAAAAGTGTGAATCATTCAACATATACCCCAAATCGTCTTCTCTAAACGGTCGTGAACCTTCAACATTATGTTCTTCACGATCATTCTCACCTTCTTCTTCATATCCATCCATTTTTGTTGCATATTTCTAAAAAAAATGTGGTTTTCCCTTTTTCCCCTTTTCCCTTCTACTTCTTCTCTAGAACTATAAAATGACAACAAATGAAGAAAATGAAACACATTTCTTCCAAATACTACAGCGTCCACAATCGGACGATTTATGTTTTTTACTACCGAATTAATTCGGTAGATATATTTTCTTTTTAGCTACCGATTATATAAGGGCAATTTTGCCATTACAAATTACGCGAGATAAGGGGTGGCTTCTCTTTACGTTTGGGTGACCCTATTTTGTTTTATTGTTGGCCCCTAAATCTTTTTTCATGGCCCCTAAAAACGCAAGGGAGAAATGTTTAAAAAAAAAATCTCAATTGATCAATTTCATGTTAGTTTCAGTCCAAATATCTTTTGATTTTTTTGAATGATGTTCATATCTACACTATGGAATTCTCCTTTCGGCTTATTAGTCCCTGAATACTTCTACTCCAAATCAGTTACTTTGTTTTTCTTTATTATTATGCACGCAAGTTGTTTGCTGAAATGCCTAGCATTGCATGTTCAAAATTTCCCTCGCCGGTTTTGTTTGTTTCTTTTTTTTTTCTTTTAACTAAATTCACGGTTAAACCGCATCCGGTCCGTATTACCCGCTGATCCGCGGATGTGAAATCCGCGGGTGATTGGGCCGGTTACGGTTCAATTTTCCAAATCCGCAACTTTAACAGTTTGGTTGCGGGTGACCCCTAATCCGCAACCATCCGCCCGTTGAACACCCCTAATTTGTTGTGTCATAAGGGTATTTGTAAATCCCATAAAAATGAGGGACAATTACTAATTACTGTAGTTTGATGATGAAAAACCTTGCTATGGAATAAATTGAACTGCACCAGTTAGCTTCTATTGGTGCATTAGCTCCTTATTTGCGGCATCAAAAGTTATTTTCTTGAAGTCCATACAACCAACCGTCTTGGTAACTTGCCCTCTTCTTGATTTTTGGACGCAAAAACATCACCATTAGCAATATTATCATCGGGATTTTTACCATCGGAAGAGCGATTTCTTGAATTAGGGTTTGGGACTTGAACACAAACGAGTTGCACTTAAATATCAAGATCACGTGCTTTTGTTTGATCTTGCGCCATGATGGAGCAAGAATCACGATGTAATAGCGATAAGAAAAGGAAAAGAGAAAACCCGACTTTTCTCTCCAAATCTAAAGTTTAATTCACATTAGACAGTTCAG
This sequence comes from Papaver bracteatum, assembly GCA_023529315.1. NCBI lineage: Eukaryota > Viridiplantae > Streptophyta > Magnoliopsida > Ranunculales > Papaveraceae > Papaver > Papaver bracteatum. Next base: position 4,348,945 of record JAJJWX010001246.1, read on the forward strand.
GATTTGGACGGATTTGGGAGAAGTAAGGCTACCAACATTACCTGGCATGCAAAGCCACTGTAAAACTACCAAACTACCATTTTCCATATTTCCATTCCTTCACTTCTTTTCCAAAATTTAAAAATTGATTTTCAAAGCAAATAATGCTCACGAGTCACCACTATGCTATACGATATGAGAAAGTGCATGATCTACTTTAATTTGCAGAAAAGCAAATTGCATGTTGCATTTGCCGTGAAGTGTCAAAAACTAGAAAACCAACAAGGAAAAGATGATGCATGTTGCATTTGCCTATATACACTGTAAGGGTGATATACTTAATTCGCGAACCTTGACTATCCATGATCTATTACAAAGCCACAATTACTGAACTAAAACTTTAGGCCTATCTTCTTTTTTCCTTCTCTGTTTATTTGTGGATAAAGTGTGTACATACATGAGGGAGAGGTTCTGATAGAGCTGAACTAGTCATGTGCGGATGTTCTGAAATACATAAAAAGGATTCAGCATTTCATATAATATCTCCAAATAGATACGCTACATAAGAAAGAACAAAAGTCACCTTAGATCACTTATAGCAGACATTCTGTACAGGCACGCAAACACCAAGAGATGCAACCCTATGGAGTAGAAGAACACAAATGTTCTAGCATACCTGCAATCAAAAACACATGTTAATGGCCATGCACATAGTAATACTAAACAGAGACAGGATGCAAATTCAACGTATAAGCTTTACACGAAAAACTGAGAAAGATGGTCAACTGCAATTCGAATTTAATTTAGGACTGGACCTCCTTGGAAGAAACGAACTACAATTATGCAATATCTGAACATAATATATTTGTCAATTAAAATGGTATATTCATAATATCAAATGAGATGAAAAACAGTGAACAAACAAAAGATTAAAACATACCTATTGCCAAGAAGAAAACGGCCACTGCTCAGAGTGATTTTATCCCTGAAACCTAATTCCTTGTACCTTTGGTCTCTTTCCTGGTTCAATACGAAGCACAAGATATATAAGCCTTTCACCCAACGAATGCATGTCGAATGGATCAAAATGATAACGTATAAAAAAAAAATCACAGTAGGCGCAATTCTTAGTGAGGTAGCATTGACATTATCTTACAATGTCAGCACCGATTTTACAGTAGAGACCAAATGAATCCAAGTAGATGCTAAGTTTTTGGTATAATACTGTTCTTATTGTTCACTACAATCCCATATCAATGAGCGCATTTCATGATATGGGACCGTATCATCTACCAATTTACATATCAACCGTCGGTAACTAACAGTTGACATTCAATAGATAAAGAAGTTACATATCACGAAGTATGCTCATTTTTTATGGCCGTGTTGTGTTGTGTTCGATGATAACAACATTCCTACCAAAAAATTAGCATTTAACTATTTTTCATTTGGTCTTTACAGAAAAATTAGTGCTAAAATTGTAAGCTAATGTCAACCTAACCATATCAATGGATTCAACATCATTCTAAATAATTCAAAAAAATTATAAAAAGGCTGATGCAAAATACCTTTCTTGAAAAAGCGGCGAAAGGATTTATATCATCCTCATATATCTTTTTGTACTTGGATTCAAAGTCTGAGCTGAAGCCACTTTCCAAGTCTTCTGAATGCTGAAGATTAGTGCATAAACGATAAAAGATAAATAAAGAATAGAAGAAAAGAAACATACTATTAAGCAAAAAATGAAAAAAGATACTGAGTAGAGATTATAAAGGAGCACCTTCCTTGCTCCCCTGGATACTAGTTTTTCAAGACTATAGTCTTGAACATAACGGATCTTTCCATATAGTTTTACATTATCAGCTTTGGTTTTTTCAAGTTCTACCGTCAGGCCCCCTATCTTCTCCTTCAACTGCCTAACTTCCTGCCACATAAGATAAATTGAAGAGATCATAGGAATAGATATGTACTTAGCAATAAGTACTAGCAGCAAAACTAATTGGCAGCCTGAAAAGTAAAAAAAGCAATCTGATACACATTTTCTACGGCAAACTGATTACCTCTTCCGTCTCTCGCAAACGAGTGCGGAACCTATCTCGCTGATTGCAGATTACCTTGAGCATTGAGTTTTGATCTTGATCTGATGCTGTGTGCTTTTGTTCTGCATTCTGGTCCAAGGTAACAAATTGAATAAATCAGACAAGTATTCTAGTATCTAGGAATAAGTTCAGTTCAAAATCTGCAAGGAAATCGAGAATTATATGAACAAAAATAAAGGAAAGAGATCTAAAAGATCCTTTTCCTAGTCAGTATGCCATACCCCAAGTAGTTGCGTGAATTTATTTCTCTACAAAAATAGATACGGCTTTGGCTTCATTCCTGCTGTGAGACTATACACATAGTAAAAACAAGAATGCGAGATGCAGACATCTTACCGATACACTAATGCAAATATGCAATAAAGGATGCTACATGAACCAAGAAACGAATTTGATTCCGACAGATAGTTACCCAAAAGGACCTCGCTTTAAATCTCGTTTAATTAATCTTTTCTATTGCAATAATGTGTCCCTAATTATTCACAAACATCAAGGGCATCACTAAAACTAAAGCATTACATCACAGCATACAGATACCAGAAGGAGAGAAAGAAAAGCACCTCAGAAAGCTCGGCTGCACCTACATCGTGGAGATCCCAATCATCAAACCGGGTACCTTTTCGATCTGTAGAGTTGTAACCCTGTATGACAAGTAAAATCATTAGGAACAGAACTACACACAAATTCTAACAGATGGTGGATCAATTTTCTGAAAAAGATTCCCAAGTAAACGAGATATAGCAGCAATCAAGAGTGTGAAACGAACACAAAATGAGAAAAATGAAAAGCTATTTCAAATAATATAAATTTAACATGGAAATGGCTGGGTTTCAAACCTTCAATATATCATCTTCCAGCTTCGATATTAACCTTTGCTGTTCGTTCACCTTTGCAACTAGCTCTGCAACCTTCTGTTCAGCTGTTTCCAGCAAAGTTGATTGCTCAGAAAGTTTGACCTGAATAAAGAAGCGCACAGAATACATTATAGCATACCAAGTACTTTACAATCACAAACGGTGTCAAAAAACCCAAAGCTAATTGAATGTGTTGGCATGCTTATTCTTCAGTTAATTTAAATTTAAATATAAGAACTTGTTTTCGAGCAATTAAACACAGAGGCAGTATTTTGAAGTTTATTTTACAATAAATAACTGAGGTCTGATAGTGGAACTGGTCGAGTTAGTTGCAATAGCAGGGGCTGGAAGAAGGTGGTCATATTTGCGAGGGAACAAAGATGCATCTCTTTTAACAGAGTAGCTTATGCGTGACAATTGATTTATCTATACGTTAGTCCTCAAGCTTGAAATGATTGATCAATATCACATTGAAAAACAAATATTACTTAATGAATTATGAGGATGTGATAGATAACTGCACATGTATTTACTATGTTGATTGTTATACATGAAAACGAATACGTCATTTAGACATAAGAAGAGAGGAGTCATGCATACGAGTCACCTAATACCTTTAGCTGTGTGAGTTCATGTTCCATTTTACGATTCTTGTCAAGAAGCATTGACTCCAACTTGCTCATTTCTTCTCCATCCGTAGCTACTTCCCAATCTTCGGCTTCAATTGAATTATATCCCACTGCCTATGTTACAAGAAAATCAAATTTTAAAAAAGAGTTTAACAAGCATAGATTTCGTACCAACAAAAGAAAATGAAAGTTAATACATCATTGAGTACCTGCAAAATTTTGACTTTCTTACGCAGATCATCAACTAATTTTGTTGCCGGCCTTGCTTGAAGCTCTTTCTTGATATTCTCAATAATGATGTCCTGTAAATAGCCAAGAAAGATCACAAAAGTTACTTTTTTCCTCAATATTCTGAAGGTGCTACACAAGGTCCTAAGGGTCTAAAGTAGCATGCATGGACACAAATAGAGGGTGGCCAAACTGCATCTCATAAGATAAAGTACTAATCAAAATCAAATACACTTTCAAAAGCATTGCATGACTGCTCAAAAATTGAATCATATAGTACCTTTTCCCTTAGCAACCCATTCAACTTCTTGATATCATTAATGTGTTGCTCTCGCTCACTCGACAAGGTTGTCTCCATATTATGGAGTTCCATATTCAGTTCTGAGATTATTTTCTCTTTTGCACTCAATGAGTTCTCAAGCATAGTGTTGGAGTCCAAGTTGTCACTGCCACAGGAATATTCCCAACTAAGGTCAGAAGTAAACACAGACCACAGTATGATCCGATGAATCATAACAAGTATCACAAACCCAATAAGACAGATACAAGTGTTTACATTCAAAGTTATATTAACTATAACAAACCACCGGAGTCAGGTAAAAACTCGTATTTTACACTTCTGGTATAAACTTACTTGTAACATCCATTGTTCCCTTTGTTTTTGAGATATCCAGCAGTTTCCTTTTTTGTTAACTTATATGCAACAGTCTATTATTCTATATTACCAAGACAAGGTTAAGAATTTCCATTCATTTACTTATTTCATCTTTAGATTCCTAAATTAGTTACTCTAAAGACAAATAATAAGTTAAGTCCATTTATTTGGGCACAATTATCATATTATAGCATCACGCTAAGCCATTTTTAAAGAGAAATAGCCGAGACAGATCAGTTATTGTTCAAAGTAGCATCCTAACACATTGTTGTTTCATCTTTCATGCGAAACTATTGGAACATGATTTCTCTAAGAGCCTATCATTCTTTTAATTAACAGTAACATTGACAATGCGCCATGATATGTAAAGAAACTAACCATCATCCTTTTAGTTAAATATCAGAATTATAAAGTATGTTGTGTGATCAAACCATGAAAATTAAGTACATTCCAATAATGTAATAAAGTTAGTTGCCAGCAGAGAAAGTAATACTTAAATCTTGTTAGATCACTGCAAAAAATAAGACAGGCAACAAATTTACCTGTTCTTATTTCCATTTTCCTCGTTAGTAGTTTGTAATTGTGAACGGAGAATCCCCTGCACAGAATTAAAGCAAAATCAGGGAAGATTTTTTTGTTTGATCAATCAAATTAAGCACCAAAGATCCATTATTCACTTGTTCCTTTCATATCATGACTGTCTACAAATTAATCGACGAACTAACTAAGGTAAAACATTTGAAAAGATTGAAAAGAGATGAAGTAAATAAAATTTACTTAAGTATGGTGGTGTTTATATATCATTATTTACTTTCAAAAGAAGAGATTGGAAAGATAATTTAGGATATCAGACTGTATTTTGAATGTACTTTGGTAAATACCAGTTCATTACCCACTTTACAGAATATGTGGTATAGTGTACACTCTAGAAATTAGGCGTGCTGTACTCATGCTTATCCACAAGCAGATACTTTAAGGGTGTGATATATAATGCGACCTAAGTCTTGAGACTACCATTTTGGTAACCTTTACAGTACACAGGTATTTTTGATTGTTTGACCCAATCCTCTACATACCGAAGCACTTAAAAACCCCAACTAGTGATTTTTTTGCCATGAAATCAAAGATAATCTCAAATTCATCAGCACCCAATCAAGCCCCTTACAGTCTAAATATTTTCTAAACAATTTACACAAAGTGCATGTATTTGTAGCATGTACGCATAAGAATGTGCATAATGCTCCCCGGATAGAGATAGTACCTGACGGCTGTTGCATAATTTTTCGAGTTAGGAAAACTTGAAGCTAATGACGAGGAGATTCACATAGGACGTAACTCTGACTCAAAAACCCACTGAGTGAACCAGTGGGATATTTGAACTCTTAATTACCTAACAGTAACAACCAGGAGCGGAAATCCTCCATCCCTAAAATCCTTAATAATCTACTTGATCTTACGGTATATCATACAGGAAAGAAATAAGGAATTAACATGAGACATGGCGTTAGATATATAGAACAATGTTTCAGATTCACCTTCTCCCTTTCTAGACTATGCAACCGCGTCTGAGCACGTTCAACTTCATCCATAAGGAGATTGACCTCTGACTGTTTAGCTGCTCTTTCTTCATCTGCAACAGAGACGTGAAACTAAGTCTTCAATTTTGTGACAAAGCATGAGGATGGAATAGAAGTGATCTACCCTAGTTGTTTCAAACAACACAGAAAATAAATGAAGTATATGGGCAGGCTACCAAGTATGCCGTGCAATGTACCTTGGTGAATGCATGAAATTGCTATTTGAAATAATACCTGATTGAGCACGAAGTTCAAACATCTGGCTCTGGGCAAACTCATGTAATTTCTGCATATTAGAAACACTTTCCTTGGCCTGTCTTAATTGATCCTGCAATAGCCGCTCCCTGCCCTCATAAGATCATAGAATGTGTTATTACACTCTCAAGTAACACAAAAAGGATACCATGGGAATCACAGAAAATAAATAAAGAAATTTAGAATATAGCACATCAATAAAGATCTCCTGATATCTCATGTGCAACCATGGAGCTAAAACAATATAAAGATTGTATTCTTAGTTTCTCCTTTCTAAGCACACCAGAAAAATGATTAAAGAGCCATAAATTTCATTTCACTAGTACAATGCACGTGCGTTGTGCGTTTGCAACACCGTGTTGCCGTTTATCAATTTCGCAGAATCCGTGTTGCATGAAAAAGACGGAGAAAAATTATTGATAAAAAAATTAAATTTTGATTCTTATACTCGTTGGGTAGATATTTTGCAGGGCTTTATGAATATATAATTTCTAGAAAAATCCGATTTAAGCTTAGACATAATTTTTCTATAAATATAAGGCCTTTTCGTAAACAAGAAATACAAAGTTTGTAACTTTTCATTTAAGGTCTCTATAAAATTCGTAATTACTCAGAGATCCTTAGGTGTTGTAATATTTAACATTCCCATAATGCATTCCCTAATTTACTCCAATTGACTAAATAACTGACTTAGATCGGGTCAATTTGGTAATTTCCAATCTCCCATACCAAAAAATTGATACGGTCCAAAGTTTAGCCTTCATTTTTAAAAGCTAGATAGAATGGAATACCTGTCCTTGAGGACTTCCAGTGTTTTCTGATTCTCTTCTGCCAAGCTGCGTTGCTTAATTTCAACAATTTCCTTCACCTTTTCCTCCATCTAAACCCATTAGAAAGGAACATGAATCAAAAAGAGTGTACAAGCATAGACGTTACAGAAGCTGAAATTTACCACTAACACGATGCGGCGTAAGTTATATCTCTTGCATATACATTTCCCACTCCAATTGGCATAACTTATGTTGACAACTTAGCGTGACCAACCAAAAGGGCATTAACTAGGATACAGCATGTTACTTTGCAGCTCATCTTTTGTTAACTTAGTGGATTTGTTCTACAACAGTTTTATAGATGGAAGCATCAAAATTTAAAACCATGATTTACAGAATGGGTTGAATGGTAAAAAGCTCCATACTGAATCTAGTAAATGAGTGAAGGCATCATACGTGTTGGCTTTAGGACAAAATCCTCTTTAGTAAGTTGTACATCAACATCTAAATAGTGCACATCAGAGCTTATCTAGTTAAACTGCAATTAAGAAGTTTCTCAACTCCAACCATGCCTTTGCAATTTTCTTCCCTTCTACAAAAGTTTGAAATTCAAAATCAAACTGTAGATCAATCTATCATTTCACTGGCACAGTTGCATTTCTGCTTGCTTATCATTATAGAACCTGATAACTAACTTTTTGGTGTTTTATATTTGTTTTAAATCTTGAAGTCCGTACAAACCAGTAACTTCAATGGTACAACACAATTACCAGATCTAAATCACCCATTTGTCGCTATTGACAATGAAACCTAAAAGCTTGGTGCGGAAATTAATGTGTTATTCTTCACTATCTACACAATGCTAACCTGTTGTTCTAATTGACGATTGCGCTCCTCAAGTCTTCTTATTGTTGCCTGTTGATTTTTCAAATGAGTAGCTTCAGTCCTAAATTCTTCAAGTTCAACCTTCATTTTATGGTTTTCAGACTGCAGTTCTGACAAAATCAAGTCTTGTTCCTACATTTAGAGCGAACAGGTGAAATGAGTAAAAGTCCGTCACGGACACACAAAAAGAACTAAGAAGAACAGAACAGTTTAATCCAAAATCCAATTTTTTTTTAAAGAGGGAGGTGTAAAGAAGATTAGAGACATTGAAAGCAAATTAGAGGAACGGAGACTAAGTAACACTAGCAGCTTGTCCACCACAATGATACATATGTCACACTTACAAGCATGCACTATAGACCCAGTCATGTAGTACTTACGGCGATAGAAGCAAGAGCAGGATAAGGATCTGGCGCCTCATATATTTTCTGGTAAATGTTTAGAAAAGCATTCTCTCCAAATTTTGCTCTCTTCGTAAGATTGTCAACTTCTTCTTGATAGCCCTTAAGTAAAGAGTTAAACAGATTTAACTTTTCTTCAGGAGTAGCTTTTTTGAAATCTGTACACAGGAAAACGGTATTTAGATGGAATGCAAGGCTGACAATGTTTTAAACTTGGTACATATACAAATTCCGGACATCTAACCGATCTGAGACTCCTAAAGTCAGCTTCCTATGTAAGACAAACTGAACCAGAATATACGCGAAATGTTCAAGAATGTTGCATATCAAGTACCTCGTGTACTTTCCGCAAGCTTCCGTCTGTTCTTCTGGCTGTTCTCCTGATTTTCAGCTATCCTTAAACCCTGCTCATCCAGCACACTCCTCTCTTTATCTAAATCAAAGTCTGTATGCACCAACAATAACCAGGACAATGCGTTCAGTCAATCAGTCACATTCAACATGGAAGGACAGAAGTATTACAGTTACACAAACATGTATCAAGACTTTTATACTTAATATCATGTAGCAATCTACGTAGAATATGAATTGTAGCGTAATACAGTAAGATGATAAGACTCTAGCACAAGGCAAATGAAGTTACGCCAAAATAAGCAGTCAGGAACTATTACTCGAGCTTTAACCTATCAAACAAGGAAGACTTTGAAAAACATTGTAAATATTGCTCTGTCATTGATCTAACACATACTACCAAGAAAAAGAATCATAAGGAGTAACGGTTTTGACAATATCTCCGAGAAACCCCGAGGAAACACTAAATCCAACTCTAACCAACACCAATCTTCAATGACCTCTAAATCTGATTTTGGTAGTAAAGCTAATCTTCGATTAGATTAAGTTAAGGTAATAACCCGTATGAAGGTGTGTTTATGGTTTAATCATGCACTAAAGACTAGCTTAAGGTTGGTGCTAATTAATTTAAAGATAACTAATGAGTTTTCCCATGTAGCCATGAGTTAGAGAGACATGTGGCAAGGCATGACAAAAACTCGTTTCTAGCCTCTTGTGCAATAAAAAGTGAATGATCTTTATCCATCATTTAAGCATGAGGAAATAGAAGTAGAAGTCCAAGTCACTAAATTATTAGTAGAGAGACTATCTACATGTTTCTTCTTCTTAATCAGGCCATGCTAATTGTATTTGAAGTTACAGAACATGTTTGGTGTTGTGAGTTGTTTATAATGTTTATGAACTGATTATGCAAGGTGTACATGGAATTTATGTGAGTGGAACATGTTAATGCTGGTAAAATTTGTTTTCAGCATATGGTTATTAATATTACGTTTAGGTGTAACTTGTAAGTAATGATGCTTAAAGAGCTGAATTTCCAACAAGATCAACTTGCATTGGTTTTTCAAATCCTTGTTTGAACTGATAAAGAAAAGAGCTTCATAAGACGTCTCACATCTTGGAAATAAGCTGAAACGAAGGTTAGATTTTATTAAAATGTATGGGCTAGTACCATTCGGGGACAAAAAAAGGAAGAAAAAAAAAAATCAACTTTGTATATATTTAATACAATATTTTATAGATCAGTTCCCAATTCAGTATGATGTTTTAGCATAATTATTTACAATCTTCAAGTCCATGACCTAAGAAATCATATTATATCCACCCCTAAGAACTTCCAACAAATTAGAATACTACTGCAATTCTTACAGAGTAACTTTCAGATTTTAGCTATCTTTTACAAAACTTCAAAGACGATGACTTAATGATAGAAGACATTCAATGCAGTATATGATCTCATCTCCAAACTTTGTAAATTGCTAAACCTAACCAACGCCCACCCACTAATGTTCCATCATTTGATTTCTAAATGTTACAGGAATACAGCATGTGGCCAATGGTGATCTACTAGGAAAGTGACAATCATACAGCTAAAACGTTTTATCAATTAATCTAGATCCAGCGAAATGTAATCTAGATCGAGTATGTATCATCATTAACACATAATCAGTTTAGTTATATCAATGACTAGCATTCAAACGACAAATTTAACTAGAAAAAATAATCTAATTCACGATCGCACAGGAAGAATAGAAATTCAAAATTACCTCTCCAGAAATTGGATACAACCGCTGTAGGGGAAGGAGATGAACTCCCTTTCTCTCTCTCTGGTCCTCCTTGAGAGACCTCCATGTGTGAATCTGGATCTTTGCAACGAACAATTTAGTTTAATTGTTGCTTAATTCTTCAGCTCTTTCAAAATATCAGGTTTTAGGGTTTCAATTTTAATGCGCAATATGAAATTAACAGCAGATCTTAAAAAGTTCACTTCAATATGTATTTGTAAAATAAAAAAGGGGATTTCAGGAGAAATAAAAACAAAAAAAATTGTTTACAAAGAGGAAGTTTTTGCTGTTTCGGATTTTGGGGACCTAATACCATATTACCATTCAAAAGAGCGACAGGTGTCGGTTATAATTATTTAAATACCTAAACTAGCCCTCCAGTGTGTATGTATTTTTTTTTAGTTTACGTCAAATAGGGGTTTTAGGGCGAAGAGTGAAGAGGAGGGTTTATTGAGTACTGGGGGAAATGGGGTACATTGAAGAAGCCAGAGAAAATCATGTCAAGAAGAAAGTTGAAGAAGGTCAAATTATAATCCCTAATTCTATCTATATATTTTGTTCTGAAGTCGTAATCGAAACTCGATAGGAGTTCTCGATTAAGTGAATTTATTTTTATATTTGAACTCAGATTTTGAATTACCTGTACTCAATTCAGATTCGTATGAAGTTGTAAGTTAAGTGATTTATAAGGAATTTTATGTCTATATATGAACTCGATTATAGATCATGAATTTTTACAGAGAGAAAACAAAAACCACTTATGGAATTAATTGGTTGTGATTTAGGTTGAATTTTATGTCTTAATGTTTCATTTTAGTAGGAAATTGGGACATTTAAGATAGAATCTTGTACTGTATATATATATAACACTAAGATGATGCTTAACAATGCAGACATGAAAAATTTTAGTCCAATCACATTGAAAATTTGAAAAGAAAAATAACCACAAAACTGTTGGGGGCTTGGACCATGCTCGAAATGCACATCTAAGCATATAATAATGTATCTAGTTTATTTTCCAGCTTTGCGAAGCAAGATGAAGGCAAAAGCACTTAAAGAATGTGTCTACTACACTTCAAAGTATGCTGAATGTGCTGTAGGAAGAACATTATCTGTTGTCTGGCAGTGCCGCCAAGAAGCCAAAGAGCTTAATGAGTGCCTTCATCAATAGTAAGATTTGCTATTACTTATCTATGATGATGTTGTTTCTTGCTTTCACCTTGTGGTTATGATATTTTATGTCTGTTCGTGGTTATCTGTTTTAGGCATGCGTATAAACTATTACCCTTACACATCATCGTCATTTACGAATACAGTCATCAAGTTGCATTTGATATTATGAATGGGTTGAGCTCATCTCTTTGTTGTTTGTGCATCTTGTAATGTAATTTTTTGTATGGCGTTTATCGCTGATGTTGATACAATTGGGACATTTTGCTTTATAGATTATTATAAAATAAAACAACAAAAGCTTCCCACATCCAGTTAAACTACCTTTCTAAAACAAACTGTTGATTCGTCTTTCCCAACCAAGTCAGAAAAAATTACAATACAGACAGAGGAGTTATGGGCCACCTATATAATATAAAGAGCCTAAATACTGAAATATTCAAAATAAATGATACTGTAATCCAAGTCTCCAGATGAACCTTCGTATCATCTAACACATGTGGGTCATGTGGCAAAGTCAAGTTAGCTTTGCCTCGGATCAATCACTCTCAACTTTTCATTGTTGAACTTATTTTATCAATTTTTCTTCAAATTTTCCAGGTAAAATTAGCCATTCTTAGAAATTCTACAGATGCATTTGGTTTCCTGCTATCTCTAGCTTGTCTTTGAGATTTGTTTTACTCAACTTATTTTCTTCATTCGAAGTAGGCAACAATAGAAAGGATACAAAGCCACCTACGCCCCTCTATTCATTGGGATTTTCTTTTTGTTGCAGTGTTTCTGTGTTGGTTGGGTGTCCAAGGTTGTATGGACGTAGAAATTAATTTACTAACCTCTTATTTCTTCTCTTTTATGGCAGACTAGTAACTTTTAAATTGTTACGCTTATTCTGGCATATTATCTCTAGATGAGCAGTTACGCAGAAACCATTTTAACTGGACTTACACGCTGGATAAATATCAACTGACAATTGATGCATAAATTAGCACAAGTTTTTTCAGCATCTCACTTAGTAGCTATTACTATAAAATTATGACTACAAAGATGTAGTTAAATATTTTAGAATGAATAACTAAATTGTAGACTGACCATTGTAAATTTGACGAGTTATGTTGCTAAGATCTCTCACTCTTCTTTTGTTGCAGCACAAGTGACTCTGTCTTGGAGGAAATGAAGAAAGCATACACACTACAACAGGAATCCTAGTGGTCTCCTCCGATCCTTTTTGCCAATAAATACTTAAACTTGTCATATTTGTGCCTTGTAGGATATTTCTCACATTTAATCTTACATTCGAATATTTGTTTTTCTTCAACGATTGCACACGTAATTTCAAATTGAGATTGAGATTGTTCAACGATGTTGAGGTTATGTTATTTTGATGATTAGATGTATGCTAAAGAATTTAACACCGTGGATATTACGTATGTGCAGTTGAACCATTTTGGAAGCAACAAGACAGAACTGATGCAATGTAGTTCCATTATGGCCTGCTAGAGTCATATGCAGCTTATTTATGCACCGTATAAGGAGGGGTTTCTGCAACACCACAACTTGACGTATGAGAAGTGGGTTTCTGCAACATGCCTTCGACCTATTCCTATGCAGCATGGCAAAATAAACCATTTGCCATACCAGGTGGCACGGCAAACCAGTCGTGCCACTATGGGAAAAGAGCTTAGGGTCTTTATTGATGTCTATTAAAATCTATGTCGCTCGATATGGTTAATACTGACAACGTTTGACTCAATATCGTCAACAATCTATGCTGCCCGATATTCTTAATATTGACAACGTTTGACACTATCTCACCTACAAATACCACACTCCTCCCTTATTCCTCTTCACACATTCTGTTTTTTCTCTAATTTTTCCTAAACAAAAATCTTTGATGAGCCGAAAACCCAACCATTAAAGAAACAAAAAAGTCAAAGGATCTACTAGCACCTCGCCCAGTGGATTAAATTTTGAGCTGGATAAAAGAATATGAATTTCAACATGTTAGACAACTAGCTGGTGATGGGGCGCTCTCTGTATACATAATTGGCTATCCGGAGCGAGTTAATTCAGTCAATTTAAGAGTTTGGTGGTCTAGGTTCCGTACACGGTGGTCAGGTTAGTTCTTCCTTTTGTTCAAGAAAGAAAGAGTTCGAAGATATCCTTGGTGGCGTTTATATGATATGCAACCTAGAAACTATATGACTTGGTTCAAGTTATATTGGAACGATGGTGGAAGATGCCATAGTAGTCGGATATCAGCCACCATTGGCCGGTTGTCAATGGTCTTCCAAGTTGCCACCCATAGATGGGAGCCCCGTTTGGGCCTGAAAGCACACATTGTATCAGATGGGTGAGGGATGGTCAGTTTCCAATGTCAGGGTAGTCGGATATCAGCCACCATCGGCTAGTTGTCAATAGTTTTCTGGGTAGCCCACCTGCGGGTGGGAGCCCCAGTTGGGCTGGAAAATCACAGTACTTGTTCAAGCTCAATCGACTCTCTTTCTCAAATGAGATGAACTACTCAAAAGAGTTATTAATCATCTCAAGATCGATGGTATAAACTGCCACTATATGCAATAACCATCCCTTCTCAGATGGCATGAATTACCTTGAATGGTAACAATCATCTCATATCTCAAGTACAAGAGAGATGATATAAATTACCTTGGATGGTAATAGCCATCTCTTGTCTCACGTGTGTACAATGAATTACCTCGGTCGGTAAGAATCATCTCTCACTAAGTAATACGAACAGCCAATGGTTGAGTAACCATTTTCTAATACTTTTTTTTTTTTTTAGATTTTGAATGTGGTAAGTTTGTTTTTTCTTGTAATTAAACTTTTAGATTTTGTTTTTAGTTTTATAAAATTCAACCAATTTTAGTTATGAATATGTTGTTCAATTGGAGTTATGCCATTATATTTGTACATGTTGACTGGAATTCCATGTGAGGAAAATTTAATTCCATTTAACAAATTAAAGTGGGAGTCGAAAGAAAGATGGAAAGACCGACTTCCATTATACTCAAATGGTCTAGAAGGAAATCCAGAACATAGAAGATTAAAAGCATATGGATTAAAGGTGGTCGGGTTGAAAAGTTTTTTACAACATTATTGTTAGAGCATTGCTCGGTCGAACTCGCATGCATTGCTATCTCAAGCATGTTTGTCAATGTTAGTGATCAAAACTATAAGTCTTGATTTCTAGGCTACTATAGATAAGGTCTCGGACTAGGATATAAAGTGTAGTTGAGCTCAAGAACTCCATGGCAATCATCATACAAGACGAAGGACTACTCAAGGAACTGGTGGATCTTCATCGACTAAAAGGTATGTGGAGACTTGAACTTATCTATCACTCAAAAGTCTATTTATCTCCTATCTTGAGACAAAAGTCGTTTTGCTATATAGACTTAGATTATACACATTTGGTATTTCGAGCCGAGTTTACCTCGCCTGTCTATTTCTCGAAATATGTGTTGGTAAAGCTTTCGCTTTATCCAAGTTCATCTTTACCTAGTGACGAAAGTCATGTTAAGTTTCAATCACTTTGAAAATTGCTCTGACGAAAAATGGTTTGTGAATAACAACTATATAACGTCCTCTGCGAATATTGCAATAATTGAAATGAGAGTTTAGACTATATAACCATTGGAGGATATAAGCATTGTTGTGGAAACACATATATGTATAAGTCCTTATTCCTTGAACCGAAGTTTGCGAACTTTGTTGATCAAGAGAACCGTAGAAGTGCGTGAGCTAAGTCCGCGAACTGGCGGAAGTTCTCGACCCGAGAATTTCTGCTGGAGTTTGTGAACTCCGTCCATGGGCTTAAGTCCGCGAACTTGAGCAGGTTATGTCTAAAAACGATGTTTGTGAACTTATCTTTATAAACTAAGGAATGCAATTGCAAACCATGGATATATAGTTCATGAACCGATTTGAGTGAATCAAATCGTTTTTGCTTCAATTGTGTCTTGTGTAGTACATGAGATTTCCTTGCGATTGAACAACTCTCTAACTAGTTCATTTGAGTCATTTGAACTAGTTATGGTGAAGAAGAATATGGTTGATATGAAAGTTATTATATGGCTAACCATTTGGTTAACTATTGTTGAACCAACTAATGTACAAGTTTGGGTACGGTTACACAATCCTACAAACGTTCATTTCATGTGTGTATAACAAGCTATGTTTTCGATCTAAAGGTTGATAAATATTAGCTTGAATCTAATCAGGTTTTCATCTAACGGTGAATATTGAATGCTTTGTTACCAAGCTAACATTGATTGCAAACCCTGATTTGAAAGACTGTATAAGGGAGAACTCTAGCAACTGGGAAACCTAATCCCCACACATTCAGTGTGATACTAGTTGTACGTTGTTCAATCAATTAGAATATCCGACCTTTTGGTTGTTGATTTAAATTGATTGACACTTGGATATTGGTCTTTGGTACCATCCAAGTTATCTCCTTGTATTTGATAAAGACTCGCGGATTTATATTTGCTGGAGTAAAGATCAAATCAAGTGAGAGAGATATAAACTCTTTGATGTACTTTTATCTAGATTGAGTCTGGCTGTGTAGTTGATTCTCTAGAAAGTCTATTAGAGTTTGTCCATACAGATTTCTAATCGAAATTTTGGGTGTGGTTGTTAGACCCCCGCTTTTTCAATTGGTATCAGAGCAGGCAAACACGTTTAAGACCTGATAAGTCTTTGTTTGTGGCAATCTGAGTCTGAGGACAAGATCTCTTTTACGCATACCCAGATGTCTCCTGAAGCTTTCGATTACGCCGAGTGTCTTGGAAACACCTCAAATGATTACTCCTTAGTTGATTCTTCTGAATCCCGAGGTATAAAGATTGTTCAATCAGATGTTGACATCTTCTCCTCTCATGAGGCATGTGACACTCTGGTAAAAGCTGAAAAGGAGCTCACCAGAATTTCAAAAAACTCTGCTGAAATTATTGATTTTGAGAATCATGATCATCCTGTTGATGAATTTGAAAAGTCTCTTGATATAGAACTTGATCTCTATAGCATTATTGAGTCATTCTCTAAGAACATTAAAAAACTTCTCCAAGAAACTACTCTACAACGTGAAAAGATTAGTGTTCTTGAGGATATTATTAAGGAAGACTCAATTAGAGAAAAACGGTTTGTCGAGACGCATTCATCAGATCTTAACAGACTTCGTGTCGAAAAAGAGAAACTAAGTGCATCTCTTACTCTATCCCATGAACAGTGCAAATCCTTGGAAAACGAAAACTCTGTCTTAAGGAGAAATTCTTTTGTACAAACTAATTCTCATGAATTACAACACATGAAGAAGTGTCCACCATTAGAAGGTTGTGTCAAGAAAGGTTTACATAACTTGCAATCTTCTCATATGTCTATGAAGTTAAAACAGGTGCCAATTATTGCTTCTCCTCCACGAACCTATACCTTTTGTGGGAAAAGGAATCACTATGTTATCCATTGCTTTGCCAGAAGGAAACAAATTTCTAAACTTCATAATTTTCTTCTCTTCACTGTCAATGGAACAAATAGTCAGTCGGCTACTGCAATGAATCACATGCCCACAGCTTATAAGAATGTTTCTGGTAAATCTAAGTCTAGAAAATGGATCCCCTTCCATCATGATCCTTTTGAACCTGTTATAAGAGGTCCTAGATTTAGTTCTCAGAGAAAACTTTCTGACGAATATGCTAAACAAGCAGTGTCTTACTTCTCTGGGATGAACTCGTGCCAAAGAAAGAAAGATAGACAAAAACAACGTTCATTTAATAAGCTAAAAGCTCATACTTGTGTAAATTAATCACAAGGTTGATATCTCACATACAAAAAAACCTAGTTGTGAGAGAATAAAATAGGTATACTCTTAATAAAGTGACTCTAACTATCTAGCTAATTTCTTATCGTTCTTAGATGGATAGTTGATCAAACACTTTTATGTGAGTATTTTTATCCTTCCTTTTTTATTAGTGTTTATTTCTTGTCTGTAAACGTTTTTGAAAAGGTAAAAGCGTGGACCTTTTTCCGTGCAGAGATTTGAGAACCCTCTTCTTACGGGCACACGTACGGTTTCGGGGTCTCTCATAAACCTATCATAAAAACCCTAAGTCTCTCGAATTTATATACATATCCTATTGAGTTGATCTATTCACTCTAGGTTTCATATTATCAATGGATTCTTCTTCCTGCTCGTGGGATTTTCCTAAAGATTTCGTTGATAATACTGTATATTTCGAATTCGATAAAGAGAAGGGAACTTTTATTGAAGTCGAGGGTTCTTCTCCTCAATCTCCTGATTCCTTTTCGGATATAAAGGAGGTTGAAGAGATCTCGTCAGATGTAGGTCTCGACTTCCTAAAAAACTTTGAGGAGGCAAAGCAGCAACTTGTTGATACGATGAAGTGTCTTGATGTGGTAAGAATTGAGTTGAAAAAGGTTAGGTCTGACCTTGTTCTCATAAAAACCCGTGTTAAAGAACTTCCCAATAAGGATATCCTCTCCAAAGGTACAGAGGATGATGTCGTTCACAAGCTCCATGACCTTAAGACTCAAGAAGGTCCTGAACTGTCTATATGACTTTAGTTTGCTTTGGCATGGAAGTGTTTTCGGTTTAGTCTGTTTGATTTTTTTGCCTAGTAAATCTTTTATTTTTCTTATCTATGTTTAGAAGAATAACTAGAGTTTGGAATATCCATTATTGTGATTACACATTGCTATGTCCAACGTTTTCATCTTCATGTTTTTAAGTTTATTTTTTTAAATTCTAAAATTGTTTGGAAGATTTTTGCAGTATTAATCTTATGGTTTCATATATTGCAATATTGTTATGGGATACGTGTGTTTGCGTCCGTGAACTTGATTGTCCCATACCTTGTCAAAAGTAAAGTCGTTATAAAAGAATGAATTGACTTTTGACAAATACAAAAGTTAAGCCTATTATGTCAATTTTTGATGGAAGATAGGTTAAAATCTTTTGTTTTCAAGGATTATGTCTATTATATGTCATTTTGCAAATGGTGATAGAAAATAGAATGAATCCTTGTGTATTCCGCAGTAATTGATCTTCCCTTATCCATATTTTGTGTATTACTGTGAGGCTCCGTAATGTGTCTTATGTTGAGCACTAAACAACCAAAGTTGATTATTTTTATGATTAGCTTTGTTGTTGTTCCATAAGGTACTTTATGTCGAGCATATTGAACTAAATTAATCATCTTGTTTGGTTATTTAGTTATGACTCCATAAGTTTTCTTATATTTGATCGTTTTTGACTGGGTTGAACAATTAAAGTGATTACTTTTCTAATTAGTTTAGTTGTGTATTCCGATTAAATTAATTATGGGTTCTCTTGTGATTAATCTAATTGAGTATTTTTGAGTCTCCATAAGTTTACTTGTGTTAAGCATATTTGGTTAAATTAATCATGGGTTCTCTTATGGTTAATTTAATTGAATATTTTTGGATTCAAATTCATACTTGTATGTGATTTGTTGTGTCCAAAGAAATCCTTCTTTTCTTTTGAAACTAAGGTCGCTCTTGTTGTTCTTTCGGGAATGACATATTATGGGGGAGAGTTCTTAATTGAACTTGTGCTTAATTGCCAAATCTTTGTGGGGAGTGCGGCTATGGAATATTATAGGGGTTATCTTGTATCTTTATAGACTCCTTGATGAATGCCTTTAACTTCGGCTTTATGATTGCATCTAAATAAGATGATATACGCTTACTCTTGGTCATGAAATGTCTCTTTTGGAAATTTCATTAGGATCCCGTTCTTGTACCTTTGCCAATTTTATTGACAAAAAGGGGGAGAATTAATATGTAGTTCACACTATAAATACATATGGTTTTAGGATCATTATGTAAGGGGGAGTGGTTTCCATGTGAGATGGAGTATTGACTAAGGGGGAGTGACATATCACCATAGTATTGTTGTTAAAGTTGTGATGCAATTGGACTTTGACACTGTGTAATGATACTATGACACTGTATAACAATGATTGAGAACTCTTGTTTTCTCGTTGTTATAGCTACGGATTTTCAACAACGATGATGCTAAACTTACAACGTTTGGGATCATTGGAGTACTTGGAAGTGACGAAGATTTCAAGTAATGTTGAAGATTAGACATGTGGAATATGAGCTACAAAGTTTATTTATATATTTTTGTATTCCATATGTATTGATAGTTTTGTCACTAAAATTTACAAAGGGGGAGATTGTTAGAGCATCGCTCGGTCGAACTCGCATGCGTTGCTATCTCAAGCATGTTTGTCAATGTTAGTGATCAAAACTATAAGTCTTGATTTCTAGTCTACTATATCTAAGGTCTCGGACTAGGATAGAAAGTGTAGTTGAGCTCAAGAACTCCATGGCAATCATCATACAAGATGAAGGACTACTCAAGGAACTGGTGGATCTTCATCGACTAAAAGGTATGTGGAAACTTGAACTTATCTATCACTCAAAAGTCTATTTATCTCCTATCTTGAGACAAAGGTCGTTTTGCTATATAGACTTAGATTATACACATTTGGTATTTCGAGCCGAGTCTACCTCGCCTATCTATTTCTCGAAATATGTATTGGTAAAGCTTTCTCTTTAGCCAAGTTCATCTTTACCTAGTGACGAAACTCATGTTAAGTTTCAATCACTTTAAAAATTGCTCTGATGAAAAATGGTTTATAAATAACAACTATATAACGTCCTATGATAATGCTTCAATGATTGAAATGAGAGTTTAGACTATATAACCATTGAAGGATATAAGCATTGTTGTGGAAACACATATATTTATAAGTCCTTATTCCTTGAACCGAAGTTTGCGAACTTTGTTGATCAAGAGAACTGTAGAAGTGCGCGAGCTAAGTCCGCGAACTCAGTCCGCGAATCCAGTCCGCTAACTGGCGGAAGTTCTCGACCCAAGAATTTCTGATGGAGTTTGTGAACTCCATCAGGGTACTTAAGTCCACGAACTTGAGTAGGTTATGTCTAAAAACTATGTTTGTGAACTTATCTTTATAAACTAAGGAATGTAATTGCAAACCGTGGGTATATAGTTCATGAACCGATTCGAGTGAATCAATCGTTTTTGCTTCAATCGTGTCTTGTGTAGTACATGAGATTTCCTTGCAATTGAACAACTCTCTAACTAGTTCATTTGAGTCATTTGAACTAGTTATGGTGACGAAGAATATGGTTGATATGAAAGTTATCATATGGCTAACCATTTGGTTAACTATTATTGAACCAACTAATTTACAATTTTGGGTACGGTCACACAAGCCTACAAACGTGCATTTCATGTGTGTATAACAAGCTACTTTTTATGATCTAACGGTTGATAAATATAGCTTGAATCTAATCAGGTTTTCATCTAACGGTGAATATTGAATGCTTTGTTTCTAAGCTAACATTGATTGCAAACCCTGATTTGAAAGACTATATAAGGGATAACTCTAGCAACTGGGAAACCTAATCCCCACACATTATGTGTGATACTAGTTGTGCGTTGTTCAATCAATTAGAATGTCCGATCTTTTAGTTGTTGATTTAAATTGATTGACATTTGGATATTGGTCTTTGGTACCATCCAAGTTATCTCCTTGTATTTGATAAAGACTCGCAGATTTCTATTTTCCGGAGTAAAGATCAAATCAAGTGAAAGAGATATAAACTCTTTGATGTACTTTTATCTAGATTGAGTCTGACTGTCTAGTTGATTCTCTAGAAAGTCTATTGGAGTTTGTCCATACAAATTATTAATCGAAATATTGGGTGTGGTTGTTAGACCCCCGCTTTTTCAATTATGCTACGAAAATGAATGAAAACAAGTTACAAAAAACACAACATTTGTACCCATAACATTATGAGGAGCTCGAACGTGTGTTTGTGTTGTGGATAATAGGCCAATGTCTATTTTGAAATGCTACCTCATTGACATTAATTGGTTTCTCGAAGCGTTAAAAGAGTTAGAGAGAACACCAAGATATGACTGGGGGTCTCCAATCTTATCAAAACTTTACATAACCCTCGGTATATGCTCGACGTGTGCCATATAAAGCCTTAATGATTTTTGGGGAGTGTTGGAGGTCAGAACCAACATTTTTTACACTATTCATTTATTATTTTGACATGACAAATGTACTAACCCAACAATGTTATTACTTTCAGTATTGGTGTTATACATACTTCCGTGTTTGTAAATATTATCGTCACAATGACACCAATGTTTTTCCAGTTATACAGAAGTACAATGCCGACAAATGATCGGATTGAAGATAGTCAACATGCTACGTTGGACTCCACAATTGTGTAGCATAATTAATAACATTGTTTCCATGTCATATGCAATAATCCTTGAGTTCGAAGATGTGGAAGCCCAAAGAATGCTAGAGCTAATCCTTAAGAGGATTAATTGTGTTATACAGTCCTATTTATGAAAAGGGTGATTGGTATTATGGTGAAAGACTTCTTCTTCAGTTATAGAGAAGAATGCTGATAGCCATCAATACCTATCCAAGTGAAGAGGTTTCTCGAGATGACTGGGAGAAATTGATAGGATTATCCACAATGGGGAAAAAAATGAAAATTTGATACATGAGACGAGGTCTAAAAATGATTACGTTAATTGGTTTCAAACTATTTACAAGCCCAATATTGCTATGAAACCGCAAAATTTGGGTCGAGTGGAATTCCCAGCTTTTGGCAGAATGCCACTTGGTGATGATTATCTTCCTTCCCAACCTCCACCAGAGACAAGTGATGTATTTTCGTATCATATTCAATCGGGTTCATCGTCGACTATGCCATCATTTTCTTGGGATGTAGAGACTATATATATATGTCTAGAGATATTATTACTCTTTCTATTGTTCCTAGTGGTCTCGAAGTAGATGCTACCTCGGAGTTGTATCAGAACCAGTTGAACAATTATTGATATAGTATTTAATGTGGTAAGAAAGGGCTTCGATTCTCGGACTTGTGAAAGTTCAATTTTGGATTTAATTTCTAATGCTAAAATAAATAAAAATCAATTAAAAGTGATAACAATAATATTAGAAGCAACCAAGACTCCATATTCCATTACTACACATGATTGAATGATGCTATAAATATTTCAAAACTCTAGTCACCTTTTTAGTCCTTTTATTTCTTAATTCACTAAATATCAGACAGATTTTCAAATATTTCTTGTAAACTCTAAGCATAAATTATCAATAGATTTACCAAAGCATAACCTAACAAACTGAATGACAAACAGTTATGAAAATCATGCAATCGAATTGATTAAAACTCTGCAAAAGCAGTGATTAAGTGAATAAATAATAAAACTAGAAAAAATAAAATAATTAAAATAGTTACCAATCAATCATGCGTAAATAGATTCCTCCATTGTCTTGGTTTCATGAGAATTAGCTCATCAAGGTAAACAATCTCTCAAAATATTTATTCATTGCTCAAAGTGTTTACAAACAAGAGTAAATGAGAAAAATAATGAAAATTGGGAATTTGCAACGTTTATAAGCGTTGCAAAACCACGGTTACAAAGATTATTCAGTATTGTCGTTGAAAGACATTCTTAAAGCTAAGGAAAGAACACAGTCTTTTTACGACAGTTTAATTGTGTTTGTTCTTCATGTTCTTGAGGGTGTTTATGCAGCAGCAAAAAAAAAATCTACAACTTTGATTATCCCTCTATTCTCTACCCCTAACACTCTCACTCCCCTCTATGACTCCCGCAACCCCTTTAAATACTCACCAGGGACAACATATCTCTTCTTTAATCCTTTATCTTTGTAATTATTTTTGTTCTTGTTTTTACGGGGATAATATTTCTGATTCATTGATATCCTTGTATTAACACGTCATCTTGCAGACGATATATACACTCCAACACGATTCTACATGACTCACACAACGTTAAACATGTTACAGATGAAAAGACGAGGGTACCCAAATACACCAAAATATTTTTATTTTAACCTATAAGTACGATACCAAGTGTGATCGTATATGGAAAAAGTCGAGACAATACAACAACTAGATATTCATTTGATAATGTTACAGTCCGAAAACTGATTTATTATAGGATCAATATCAAGTGATTTGGAATTAGTGCACAAGTATATTTACTTTATGTTAGAGCGTAGCTCGGTTGAACCCACCAAGTGTTGGTATGTCAAGTTTGATTGTCATATTTTAGTGAATCAAAACTCATTTAAAGAGTCGCTTGATTATTTACTAGAGTCAACTTCATATAGGTTAGCTAGAAAGTTACTAGGATATGAGACTTACAAGTATTAAGTGACGACTTGAAGAATGTGAAGAAGTAAAGAACTACAACGACAACATCATCCTTCCACTTGAGGTTAGTAATATTTGACTTGAACTGTTTCATTCCTAACGTATCTTTCAATTCGTGCATATTGAAAACATAACTGCGAAGCTGTGAATGATTATACTCTAGTTAGACATAGTATTAAGGAATTACAATACGAAGTATAACGCCTATCTTTTGAACTTCGTGTATAAGACATCGACATAATCATATGAATGCTATTTTGATTATGTATGGGTATGGGTGAAGATTTCGTCATAGGATACAATGTTTTACATTCGTTTAAAGGAAGTAAATTCATAAACTTGTTTTGTGAATCGAAAGGGAAATCGCTAGGCTTATTGGTATTATTATTCATTACAAAGCTTTTGAATTACCAATATGTGTGTTTAATATAACCGTTCATAACTTTCTTTTGTATCTTGGTAAAACTATTCACAAGGCCTGACTTTTGTATTGGTATGACTTTTATTAGTGAAACCGATCTTAAGTAATCACCTAAGATGGTAAGATCGATATCTTGAAATTGTTGTGACTAAATACTAGACATTGGGTAACTGATCCAAGTAAGAGGTATGATCAATCACAAGAGAGTGTGTAATCGATCCTTGTAAGAGGTTTAACAAGTTTTAGTAAGTTGGTGTAACCGATCACAAGTTTTACCATAAGAAGTGGTAACCGGTCCTAGTACTTAGTTAGCCATTTTTTGGTAACTAGTGTAACCGATCCTAGTACCCACTTGGAGGTAGAACCGAAACTTTATGTTGAGGTAGAACCGTGAAACCCATTAATGGTGATTTAATAGGATAATCAATCACATAGTTCTTGGAAGTCAGATGAACCAATTCTAAACTTGTTTGGAAGTGTGGCAAATCGGTTCCAAGATTGTAAATATGAAAAAGGATTTACAAAGTAAAGATGTCGACATACTCTGAACATGTGCAATAACTATTATCTTTTATTGTTCAAAGATATTCCTTAATTGCTAAAGGAGAATCCTGGATCGAAAGAAATTGAGAATCTTTTAATTGAGGTTTTTAGTTTTATATGCTTTTAATTTCCAGCAATTAAAATGCATAACTTTAGAAAATAAAAATTAGTAATGTGCATTTACTAGTTGGAGATTTTCTACTAATATTTCGGTCAATATTTGGACAGAGGATTTCCAGGAATTATGAAAACCGTTTTTGCCCTTATTGCATATCTTTGAGAATATTCGGTTTTGGAAATTCCTTGGTGTCCAAACTTCCTTGTTTATAAATACTGAAGTTTTCATTTCTATAAAACTAATCCTCAGAGCCAGCAAAACTACCTAGTTGTGTTGTTACTGGTGGAGCCGCCTATTCGGAGAGGAATGCAACCTAATTAAGTGAAATCTCTTACGGCCGCTCGGTTTAAAGAATTCTTTGATATTGAGAAGCTCTATTAGTACCGTTGGTGGGAAACTAGATAATTGCAGTTTATTATTAATTTTCGATTGATTTGATTGACTAACGGTTGTTGAACTTTGATTGCACCTAGTTTGTTTATGCTTGAGAATCTTCTCTTCTGATATTAGATTCACTCAAACTAGATCGAAGTTTCGATGGGAGATCTTTAGACTGTTTGTAGACCTAAAGACATCTTGTGATAATCCATTGTTAACAGACTCTGTTTTGTGTGTGATTGATCACAAGAAATTCAAGTTGTTTGTGTGCAAGTGTTTATTGAATATTTTAGAAGATATTTGGGTTCATAATCTTTGGTATGCACAAAACTTGTTTCGGCTGGAAAGGGATCCAACTATAATCGGTTTATCTTTGTGATAGATTAGATTGATTAGTAGAGTAGATCGACATCAATACAATTCTTTGTGATTCAAAATATTGATTGCAAAATCTAAACAATTACTTTGGTAGTTATTTATTGGATAGATCTAAGAACCTGACAAAGAAGTTTATTGGGATAAAAAGAAGAGCCTTTTGTCAAACGCATATCACGTTGTTTGAAAAGAGTTGTTCCTTTACTGTTTGGAATACGAACCAAAGGAAATTTTCCAAGTGCGTGACTTATTGCAAGTTGGAGACACAGGGATACTGAGGGAACTAGGTGAACTATAGGTTTAGTTGCTTGGTCTCAACTATACGAAGTTGGTTTGATTTTGTATAACAGCTTAATTCTGGACTAGGTCCCTGGGTTTTTCTGCATTTGCGGTTTCCTCGTTAACAAAATCTTGTTGTATCTTTTACTATTCTATTTATGCAATTATAATTGTTTTATTATAATTAGAAGTAAAATACACAAACGTTAATTCCTATTTATTTGATAGCAATCCTATAGTGTTTGGTTAAGTCCGAACCTATTATCAAGTAAACATACTTCGTTGATGTATTGTCTTGATCTTGTATCCATAGTCAATCACACAAGTTATCTTGTTGTCTTATTGTCTCGATCTTGTATCCATAGACAATCACACGAAGTGTGAACCGATCAGTTGTATTGTCTCGACTCAGTCCATAGACAATCACTTTCGGAGAAAGGACTTATATGTGGAAAAGTTTTAGATTGAGGTATATTTGGGTACCCTCGCCTTTTCACTTTATTATAATATAAAATAATTATAATGCAGAAGTAAAGTAAATAACACAATAGAAGATTTTATTAATGAGGAAACTGCAAATACAGAAAAACCCCAAGACCTAGTCCAGTTTTGAATACTCTCGTAATTAAACCGTTATACAAAATCTAATACCAACTTCGTATAGTTGAGACCAAGCATACTACCTCTAGCTACTTAGTTCCCTCAGTATCCCCGCGCCTTCGACTTCTAGAGTCACGCATGTGAATAATAAGTCATTTGGATCGTATTCCAAACAACAAAGCAATAATCTATTTGGCAGCCACTCTAATCAATTTTTCTACAAGGTTATGACGAGTTGTTGACAAAGGCTCTTATGTTTAATCTAATAAACTCCTTTGTCTAGTTAGATCAATCTAAACAATAACTACCGAAATAGTCAAGTATATATTCACACTCAATCAATATGATCTCAAAGAGAAATATAGAGAATGTCGATCTCACGCAATTAATCAATAAGATCTATCAAAGATAAACTGATTCTAGCTGGATCCCAGCCGATCAAGGTTTGTGCACTAAATCCACAAATTACGAAAACTAATAAGAATTCTTATTCGTCTTTAAATCTTCTATTGCCTTTAAATACCTACACAACACTATTTGAATCTCTTGTGATCAATCACACACATATTGGAGTCTATTAACAATGGATTATCACAAGATGTCTTTAGATCTAACAATAGTTCTAAATATCCCTTCAATACCTTGATCTAGTCTGAGCGAACCTTATATCAGAAGAGAAGATTCTCAAGAATAAACAAACTAGGTGCGATCAAAGTTTCAACAACCATTAGTCAATCAAATCAAATCAAAAACTAATAACACTGCAATTATCTAGTTTCCAACCAACAGTACTCGTAGAGCATCTTGATCCCACATAATTCTTTTAAACAAGCGATCGTAAGAGATTTCACCTAATTAGGATACTTTCCTCTCCGAATAGACGACTCCACCAGAAACAACAAGAAATGAAGTTTGTCTAGCTCTTAAGATAGTTTACTAGAAATGCAAACTTAGGTATTTATAGACCAAGGATGTTTAGACACAAAGGAATGTCCAAAACCAAAAAATATTCTCAAGATATGCAATGAATGCCCAAATTCGTTTTTCTTAATTCCAATAAATGCTTGTCCAATATTTTCAAAATCTTTCTTAGAAAATATCCAATTAGTTAATGCACATTACTAATTTTTATTCTCTAGAGTTATGCATTAATTGCTGGTAATTAAAACATATAAAACCAAAAACATTATTTAAAAGATTCTTAATTTATTTCGGGACAAGATCACCTTGAGTACCAAGGAATATCTTTGAACAATAAATGATAAGAGTTATTGCTCGTGTTCAAAGTATGTTGACATCTTTTCACTGCAAATCCTTATTTCGTATTTACATGGATTTGTATCTTGGAATCGGTTCTACCACACTTCCAAAAAAGTTTAGAATTAGTTCTACCAGACTTCCAAGTCTACTATGTGATCGGTCATACCAAGTCACAATGGTTAGTTGTGATCGGTCCTACCATGTTACATATATGGGTTTAGATAGGTTATACCAATCACTAGGATCGGTTCTACCTATACATGGTACTTACTTGTGATCCGTGACACCAGTCACTAGGATCGGTTACACCAATTACAAGGATCGGTCACACAACCACTTATGATAGGTCACACCAATTACAAGGATCGATCATCCCATCTCATGGTGATTACTTAGGATTGGTAACACCAATTACCAGAACCGGTCATACCAAATCATAAGTCTAGGTATTGTGATCGGTTATAACAAGAGACATAACCTGAGTTAAGATCGGTTCTACCAACTCACACATATTGGTCATCAAAGAATATGCAATGAATAACCGGACCAATAAACCTATTGATTTTCCTTTCAATTCATGAAACAAGTTCATGAATGTACTTCCTTGCAACAAATATAAAACATTGTTTCCTAGGATGAAATCTTCACCATACACCCATACACATAAGCATTAAACTATATACAAGATCATGCCGATGTCATATCTACGAAGTTCAAAAGATAGGCGCTATACTTCGTAGTCTAATTCCTTAATACTATGATCATGTCTCTTCACTAGAGTATTATATACAATATGTACAATATATACAGCTTTGCATGTTATGTTTTCAATATAGCAAGACTTGAAAGATACGTTAGGTTTTGAAACAAATTCAAGTCAATATTACTAACCTCAAGTGGAAGGATGATGTCGTCGTTGCAGTTCGTTACTTCTTCTCATTCTTCAGGTCTTCGAAGTAATACTTGTATGTATCAACAATCCTAGACTTTATAGTCTAACCTAAACGAAGTTGACTCTAGTATTTAATCAAGCGACTCTATATAAGGTTTGATACTAAAATATGACAACCAAATTTGACATACCAACACTTGGTGAGTCCAACCGAGCTATGCTCTAACAATCTCCCCCTTTGTCAATTTTAGTCACAAAACTCTTATTTACATATAGAGCTAAAAGAATTACAAAATAATTCATTCTTCATACGCTTGATTCCAAGTTTCAACAATACAATAACCTGCATATATTCAATCAATAAATACCGTTGTTGACATTTGAATAACAAAAGCTTTTACTCTCCCTAAAGGCAAGCTAGGTAAATATGCAATTCGAACATCTTTGTTATTCCTCTTTTGTAGTATGAATGACTACATAAACAACATCAGATATGATGTGTAGTATTCCCCTGGTGAGCGTCGTTTACTCAACAAAATAAAATATATTTCCCACTAATTAAATATAATATAGCGGTAGTAAGAGATCGTTCCCACTAAGAGTAATGCAATTGATATGTTATCTAAATCAGCGAAAATATAAAAGAAGGATAAAAAGAAAAGGATATTGAAGAAATCCTTCGCAGTTACTAACCGTTAACTCAACGTTGTACCCGTTTATCTCTTGTTAGAAACAATTGTCACCAACCGTAGGAAAGCAGGTATGCTTAGCAATCCCCAAAAACTCCATATATCACCGGATACGGAAGCGCTCGACTACCGGATTCTATTCAAAAGAACCACCTTGACACGGAAGCGCTCGACTACAAGATGTAATTCCCAGAACGCATTAAGATTTGTGAATTTAGGTTTGATCCCAGCAGTAAAACTCGGTACGCTCGGTCCACTTACTGGTGTTGTATTTACTCGCAATTGCTCCACAGAATCCCTCCGTAAGGTCTTGCGATTTCTACTTGTGTAGGAGATAAGAGACAATTACGTGTCGACTCACCTCTCTACTAGCATTAGAATGATTAATAAACTAATCTGGTTGCGCACCCAAACCAATCTAAGAACCAATCATAAACCTTCGATATGGTAAAAACAATCCACAATGAATCAATTTAAAACTTGAAACAAACTTGCAAAATAATTGAGCTTCACAATTAGAACTTTGAATTCATCCTTACAATATAAAAGAGATAGTTCTCCCCCTAAGGGGGAGAAAAACGGTGAAAAGAAGATATTGTCTCCAAGATATTATGATATATGATTCCCTAAAATTGTGCCTAGGGTTCTCTATATATAGAGTTTTGTAACCTCCTCCTACAGAAAACTAGAAAACCTAGCAAAAATAGGAGAGTGCACCTCCTCTTGACAAAAACTAGAAAACCTAGCAAAAATAGGAGAGTGTCCCGTACATCAAACCCCGTTCAAAGTAGGTCACAAACTCACGGCCAAATATTGAAACAGCCGCACCACCCTTAATTTTGTTCGTGTAGATTAGTTGGCTTAAAAGCCTGTTGGGCTCGTGAACTCAACTATTAAGTATAGCCGGGCCACTTACTAGCTTAACTTCATAGAAGTCATGGGATGCTGGCAAAGCCCAGCATATTATCTTCATTTGCCTTCTCGGCCTCAGAAACCCGAGATTCTTAACTGCCAAATACTCTCGAGCTCCAAAAGATTCTCAGTCAACTGCCATACGTCGACTGAAACTCGACCGGATTTTGTATCTCGACCCAGCCATTCCATGGACGATCATCATTCATTAATAAACCCAATAGAACCAAACTCGACAGTAACTCTCGAGCTCCATTCCATCATCACTCCCATGCCATCGTTCTCATGGCAGCAGCACAGCCTTCCATCGTATCTGTTATCTTCACTCGAGCAACTACAAATGCAGTCTGTATTTCTTCTATATCTCACCATCTTCTATTCGATAACCACAGCTTCCTCCAGTCTCAGCCAACGATGGCTGTTATGGCAGCAGCCACTCTTCTCTTCATTCCCTGTAAATGCCAATCTCCACCGAATACCAGCAACACCTCATCACTGACAACACCAGCGTTACTATCCCACATCTCAAGCTCTCATTCCTCACTGCCAGCTCCACCACAGCGGCAACTTGTTCTGTTGTACTCGATCTTTGCCTACAGAAGCGTACTCTCATTGGTCATCACCGGAAATGGTAGCAGCCATCTCCTCAGTATCCCAGCCATCAATGCATAACCATCTCCACACCAACAGCACTCATACACCACTGCATTCGCACACAGCCTCTCATGATCAGCATCTTACAGCTTCGCTTTCTCATCATCGCTGCCAACATGCACTACACTGGCATCAGCTCATTCCTTCATTGCCAAGCCCCAACATCAGCTACTGTCTGTAGATTCTCAGTCACCACAGGCTGGAGCTCTCCGTCCAATACTCTGTTGAACACAGCTCACGCCATCGACCAGCAGAACCTCCATTAAACCACCATTCTGTCCGGCATTCATCGCTTCCATCTCATCAGTCGACAACTGACATCACGTTCTCGTCCATGCATGCCATGCAGCGCATATAATTCTTCCATCCACACTTTGCCTCAAGCCCTTGTATAACACCCATGGCTCAACCAGCAGTTCGAGCTCAAAGCATCATCATTCTTTATTAATCCATTACTGGCAATAACGCATTCCTTGGACCCATCGTTGCCGGCAGTAAGGCTTTGGCTCCTCTCAGCTCAAATTTGGTTCCTTACCCATACATCTCTTCCACAAGCACACATATGTGCTACCCTTGATGTGAACTCCATATTCCAGTAAATGTATGCGAACCATATAACCCATATTAAGCCCATTTTGCACTTGGTACCTCCAAACCATTCATGCAATGATAATTCCGTCTCTCTTTTGGAAAATTGGACGATTTTTGTTCTTTTTCGGGAATAATCTCCAAAATTCCCATAAAATATAAAAGAAAGATAATAATGCAATTTTGCACGAAAACTAGCCAAGAAAGCAATACCAATCGATACTTATAAAGGTGTTTTTACACACCTATCAAATTCCCCCACACCCAAACTTTGCTAGTCCTCGAGCAAACAAAACGAAACAAAAATAAAATACAACTCCATGTCGTGAGGATACGGTTACTCTTAGCATGAATAACAGGCCTTTAAACCCCTAGGTGTCCCTAGTGGACGAGTTATAGTCTCGTGAGGGCTTATGAGAGATATACCCACAAAACCTTTACGCCAAAACAAATAACAAACAATTAGCAATTACTCCCCGGCAACGGCGCCAATTTTGGTGAGCGTCGTTTACTCAACAAAATAAAATATATTTCCCACTAATTAAATATAATATAGCGGTAGTAAGAGATCGTTCCCACTAAGAGTAATGCAATTGATATGTTATCTAAATCAGCGAAAATATAAAAGAAGGATAAAAAGAAAAGGATATTGAAGAAATCCTTCACAGTTACTAACCGTTAACTCAACGTTGTACCCGTTTATCTCTTGTTAGAAACAATTGTCACCAACCGTAGGAAAGCAGGTACGCTTAGCAATCCCCAAAAACTCCATATATCACCGGATATGGAAGCGCTCGACTACCAGATTCTATTCAAAAGAACCACCTTGACACGGAAGCGCTCGACTACAAGATGTAATTCCCAGAACGCATTAAGATTTGTGAATTTAGGTTTGATCCCAGCAGTAAAATTCGGTACGCTCGGTCCACTTACTGGTGTTGTATTTACTCGCAATTGCTCCACAGAATCCCTCCGTAAGGTCTTTCGATTTCTACTTGTGTAGGAGATAAGAGACAATTACGGGTCGACTCACCTCTCTACTAGCATTAGAATGATTAATAAACTAATCACAGTTGCACCCAAACCAATCTAAGAACCAATCATAAACCTTCGATATGGTAAAAACAATCCACAATGAATCAATTTAAAACTTGAAACAAACTTGCAAAATAATTGAGCTTCACAATTAGAACTTTGAATTCATCCTTACAATATAAAAGAGATAGTTCTCCCCCTAAGGGGGAGAAAAACGGTGAAAAGAAGATATTGTCTCCAAGATATTATGATATATGATTCCCTAAAATTGTGCCTAGGGTTCTCTATATATAGAGTTTTGTAACCTCCTCCTACAAAAAACTAGAAAACCTAGCAAAAATAGGAGAGTGCACCTCCTCTTGACAAAAACTAGAAAACCTAGCAAAAATAGGAGAGTGTCCCGTACATAAAACCCCGTTCAAAGTAGGTCACAAAATCACGGCCAAATATTGAAACAGCTGCACCACCCTTAATTTTGTTCGTGTAGATTAGTTGGCTTAAAAGCCTGTTGGGCTCGTGAACTCAACTATTAAGTCTAGCCGGCTCACTTACTAGCTTAACTTCACAGAAGTATGGGATACTGACAAAGCCCAGCATATTATCTTCATTGGCCTTCTCGGCCTCAGAAACCCGAGATTCTTAACTGCCAAATACTCTCGAGCTCCAAAAGCTTCTCAGTCAACTGCCATACGTCGACTGAAACTCGACCGGATTTTGTATCTCGACCCAGCCATTCCATGGACGATCATCATTCATTAATAAACCCAGCAGAACAAAACTTGATAGTAACTCTCGAGCTCCATTCCATCATCACTCCCATGCCATCGTTCTCATGGAAGCATCACAGCCTTCCATCGTCGCTGCTATATTCACTCGAGCAACTACAAATGCAGTCTGTATTTCTTCTATATCTCACCATCTTCTATTCGATAACCACAGCTTCCTCCAGTCTCAGCCAACGATGGATGTTATGGCAGCAGCCACTCTTCTCGTCATTCCATGTAAATTCCAAGCTCCACCGAATACCAGCAACACCTCATCACTGACAACACCAGCGTTACTATCCCACAGCTCAAGCTCTCATTCCTCACTGCCAGCTCCACCACAGCGGCAACTTGTTCTGTTGTACTCGAGCTTTGCCTACAGCAGCGTACTATCATTGGTCATCACATGAAATGGTAGAATCCATCTCCTCAGTATCCCAGCCATCAATGCATAACCATCTCCACACCAACATTCCTCATACACCACTGCATTCGCATACAGCCTCTCATGAGCAGCATCTTACAGCTTCGCTTTCTCATCATCGCTGCCAACATGCACTACACTGGCATCAGCTCATTCCGCCATTGCCAAGCCCCAACATCAGCTACCGTCTGTAGCTTCTCAGTCACCACAGGCTGGAGCTCTCCGTCCAATACTCTGTTGAACACAGCTCACGCCATCGACCAGCAGCACCTCCATTAAACCACCATTATGTCCGACATTCACTGCTTCCATCTCATCAGTCGACAACTGACAGCACGTTCTCGTCCATGCATGCCATGCAGCGCATATCATTCTTCCATCCATACTTTGCCTCAAGCCCTTGTATAACACCCATGGCTCAACCAGCAGTTCGAGCTCAAAGCATCATCATTCTTTATTAATCCATTACTGGCAATAACGCATTCCTTGGACCCATCGTTGCCGGCAGTAAAGCTTTGGCTCCTCTCAGCTCAAATTTGGTTCCTTACCCATACATCTCTTCCACCAGCACACATATGTGCTACCCTTGATGTGAACTCCATATTCCAGTAAATGTATGCGAACCATATAACCCATATTAAGCCCATGTTTCACTTGGTACCTCCAAACCATTCATGCAATGATAATTCCGTCTCTCTTTCGGCAAATTGGACGATTTTTGTTCTTTTTCGGGAATAAGCTCCAAAATTCCCATAAAATATAAAAGATAGATAATAATGCAATTTTGCACGAAAACTAGCCAAGAAAGCAATACCAATCGATACTTAGAAAGGTGTTTTTACACACCTATCATCCCCCCCCCCCCTTAGTCTTATGTTATACTCTTTCGTTAAATATAACGTTTAAGCACGATTGTCCTTTCCTAGTGATTAAGAATCACTTGTTTACTCCATATATTTCTCCCCCTTTTTATCACAAAATGACAAAGATTTGAGCAAATAAAGGACAAACCGAAAGGATCTTATAAATCTATAAGACTTGTATACAACCTATAAGAGTAAGCACGAAGGTTTCACATACCATTTTAGATAACCAATATTAAAACTAAAACTACAAAAGTAATTTAGTTTTAATATATTATCAAGGAAACAATTGCCTGAAGAAATTCTCCCTAATAGTCCAACAAATCGACTAAGATACTTAATTCCCTTATTGAACCTATTGCGTATATACAATCATTTGTTTCTATAAGACCAAAATAAAGATCAGAATTAACTTTATTTTTCTCATCAGGCTCTAATTATTCAGACAATAACTTAGACCTTTCCCTTTATACAAGACAAACACTAGGTTAGTTAACTAGCTTTTCTTGTCTAATCATTCGATTAGACTTGAATAACCGAATCCTCTAATTGATAAGTCTAACTAAGATTAGAATTAACTTAGTTTCTCTTATTCGAAATCAATTGGACTAAACAAATGACCTTGTATTTTTGTTAAGCCAAAAACAATAGATACAAACCAAAATAAATTGACTTGCACAATTATTTTCTTAGCCGGAAGCAATTTAAATAAATATATTCATTACAACACCTCAATTGCACCGAATTTCGCTAAAAAAAAACACTTGATACCCAACAATAAATAAGATACCAAACCATAAGCCAAATAAATTGACATAGTTTTTATTAACCGGAAACAATTGAATCACGTAAACAATCCATACACAATAATGGAACATATTAATTGTACCAACATTTTTGTTAGAGCATAGCTTGATCAAACTCGCAAGCGTTGCTATCTCAAGCTGGTTTGTCAAGTTTAGTTGTCAAAACTATAAGTCTTGATTTCTAGTCTACTTATAGATATGTCTCGGATTAGGATAGAATGTGTAGTTGAGCTTTAGAATTCACGGCGTTCATCGATTGAAGACGAAGATCTATTAAGGGGAGCTTGGAGGAACTTCATCAACAAAAGTTATGTGGAGACTTGAACTTATCTATCACTCATAAGTCTATTTTATTTTATCTCATATTGAGACTAAGTCATACAGCTATATAGACTTTACATTATACACATTTAATATTTTGATATGAGTTTAACTCGTTTATATCTTTCTCGAAATATGTGTTGGAATTTTTTTTGTTTTAACTACGTTCATCATTATTCTTGATGAAAGTCAAAAGATGATCATGTGAAAATCGTCTTGTAACATCTTACATGATTTGTGTGAGACAGTCATTTGATGTAGATTCGTAATATTTCGTATTGATCATTTGATCACTTGAAAATTGCTTATAAGCTAATAGTTTGCGTGAGAAAGCTATTGTCGTCTTTTAAGAATGTTTCAATGATTGAAATGAGAGTTTAGAAGGATTAACCATTGTCTGGAGTGAAAAATACTACAACCCCCCTACTATATGGGTTCAACATATAGAAGCCCCACTAAATGGATCATTCATTATCAACTCCATACTTTAGGAAAATAATATTGCTAGGCCCAAAAAATCAAATTTTCTTCAGATCTGGCCCATAATTAATTATTTCGAATTTTAATAATACCAAGACTACCCTTTAGTATTTATATGCAATGAAACTAACTATAAGATTTCATTTTCATTTTCACTTTCTCTGTCTTTGTCTTTGTCTCTCGTCTCTGCTATGAAGAATATTAGGGTTTTCAGATCAAACCTCACAATGAAATTAAACTGAAGAATGAATTTTCTACTTCTTCACATGCAATCACCTCTGAGATCAATTTATTTCTTCTGAAACGAACCGGTGTAATCAATCGTCAATCAATCGCTGGAGCTGGAATAAATTGATTTAGTTTTTATATAGATCTGATAAGAGGAAAAAGAAAAAGAAGCCACAGAAATTATCTAGGTACGTTTAAATTTGATGTTTTACTTTTGTTTGTTGTTGATTTTGGTTGTTTGTCTCGATTTCGATTTCGATTTATTTTTTAATTTTTTGATTTATGAGAAGAATTGGAAACATCATTGTTTGATAAAAAGAAAACGAAATATGTTTTGATTTCATTTTTTGTTGTTGTTGTTAATTTCTATCTTCAATTTTAATTTTGATTTAGTTTTATCACAGTTTTGATTTTCTAATCGCATGTTTGATTGATTTGATCTTTGGTTGAAGATAGATTTTAATTGAATCATACTAGTTCATGATTCATCATTCTTCTTTCTCTTATTTGAAGCAAGATTTTGATCTTTTTTTTTTATCACATTTGTGTTTTAGTTTTTTTATTGTGGAAGAAGTAAAACAGGTCTTTTATGAATCAATCGTTTTGTATCTTTCAATTTATTAACCTTTTGTGTTGTTGTTATTCTTGTTTTTAACTTTGATTTGTTTGAATTTATAGA
This sequence comes from Papaver bracteatum, assembly GCA_023529315.1. NCBI lineage: Eukaryota > Viridiplantae > Streptophyta > Magnoliopsida > Ranunculales > Papaveraceae > Papaver > Papaver bracteatum. The sequence goes on from JAJJWX010001246.1 coordinate 4,386,215, forward strand.
TTTGTTTTTATTTTTAATGATTCAAATTGTTGTTGTTCTTAGTCTGTTTTTGATCATTTAATTTTTATTGTGCATTTTGATTAGGTGTTTTTCAATTGGATTGAAAAATATTTTGGGAATAGGTGAATACAGTTTCTACAAACCAGGTATAAATGTACAGTTGGATTCAGTTCAATGTTTTGATGAATTGATGTGCTTGTGTTGATTGATAGTGGCCTGTTAGATTTTATCTCTTTTACACATGTCAATTGTTGCTCAAAGATGAAGCCTGATACTAACTATCATTGCTTGAGAGACGTTATGCCCAAGTGCCTATTTATAAAATTTTACAAAGGTATTAATAGTGGCATGTCTTTCTGAACTATGAAATATCTTCTCTGTATATAATTAGAGATGCGAGAAAGTTAAGTAGAAATGTTGGTAATAAGTACTTCGTGTTGATATACATATAGATCTAACTATTCTGTCCTTGAGTGGTGTTTAACCAATAAGCATATTATTTTGTTATGGTGATTATGCACCCAAATTACTTCTTAGTTTAAGCTTTGTAGTTTTTTGAATACCGAATATGTGTATGTTGTTTCATTTGGATGGAAGTCCAAGTTCACGCTCGGGAAATTTGTAGCATCTTGGTATTTTACATCTTAAATCTCTAATGTTGGCCAATTCTTTGGATGATCATATGTCTACCTATATCTTACTAATGGAAAAATTATTAAATAATGGATTTGTTTGCTTTGCACTATATTTCAGTTCACTGTGGATATGAGTTGAGTTACAGAAAAATATTAGGAAATCTAGCAAAATGTTGGTTATTAATATTGATCCTTCTAATGCTTAATAATGCTTTGATTCGGTCTTAGATTTGTTTGCTTTGCACTATATTTCAGTTCACTGAGGATATGAGTTGAGTTACGGAAAAATATTAGGTAATCTAGCAAAATGTTGTTTATTAATATTGATCCTTCTAATGCTTAATAATGCTTTGATTCGTTCTTAGATACACATGCTAATTAGATACATAATTAGCATAATTAGATGTGTAACTTATAGATACACATGCTAAATAGATGTGTAGCTTCTAGTTACACAAGCCAAATAGATGTGTAATTTATAGTTACACATGCTAATTAGATGTGTAACTTTTACTTACACATACTGATTGAATATGCCACTTTTTTTTGTAGGAGTGTGGCGTGATTATTATGGCCTGATGGATGGAAAGTTGTTACTGCAGATGGCAAATGCAGTGCTTAGTTTGAACACACGCTTCTGGTAATTTGGTATTTCATTATCTTAGACTACAGAATATTTTAAAACCAACGAGAAATATGCGCACGGTGGGGGCCGACCAAATATGATTGGTTTTTACCGTTGAATTATGCAACCTTGTAAAGGTAGTATATGGATTCTGTAAATACTTTACTGTCAATTTGCATCATGTGATTCATGGTTTGATTGTGAAACTAAGTTTTTGAGTGAATGATTTGAAGTTGATTGAATGGAAGCTTGAACCTGAAATCATACATGAAGTATTGCAGCCGAGCTTTTTTTCCTCATACTTCAGGCTTATGTTTGATATGTGTAAATCTTAGTTACATTAGGAGAATACATGTGTAACTCTTAGTTACAGCAGAGAAATGCATATGTAACTGGTGATGTTGTTGTACTGCTGAGTGTTGAATCTACTTTGTTGAGTCTATAACTATGTAGCCACTCCTGAGGTGAGGATATGCCTTTGTTATATACTTTTTGCAGTTAAATTTTGATGGATATTATGCCACCAAGGGTTCTGATGCGCATTGTATGTTGCATACATGTTTTGATTTCCATTTACGAGATTGATGAATATGTTTTATTATGTTTACAGGTTAGAGATAGTATGTGGTTTTGTTGTAGTGGCCTTGTTGGAGCCAAATAAACATGTTATGGTGCTAGGAGGAAATAAGGTATGTAACTTCCAGATGTGTAACTTCTAGTTACACAAGCTAAATAGATGTGTAATTTTTAGTTACACATGCTAATTTGATGTTTAACTTCTAGTTACACAATCTAAATAGATGTGTAATTTCTAGCTACACATGCTAATTAGATGTGTAACTTTTACTTACACATACTGATTGAATATGTAACTTCTGGTTTTAGTGATTGAATTGAAATGATTTGTGGTCTGTTTTGTTGTTTTGTGTTTTCATTGGATTGTTGAGATTAGTTTTTGTAGAAGAGATTGGACAGTTTTGATTATTGAATTGTGAATTTTCAATTATAACCTGTAATGGTGTATGAGGACTTGCACTTGGAGGTGGTTTACAATTGGCAATAGTTAGTGATTTCTGCTAAGATTCATTGTTGTAGTAATTGATTTATTGAACCTTTTATGTTGCAACTTCTAGTGTACTTGTCACTATGATAGTTAGAGTGACTTGTCATCATATTGGTTGATTGTAGCAGAGATGTCACTAAAAGTTCAGCTTGGCGTGAAGCATAATATCAGGAACGTATTTTCTTAATCTTTTACAACAATCGCTCAAGGAATCAACACTATAGACATTAATAAGCTTCGAGATGCAGGAATCTACACCTGCAATAGATTGATGATGTGTACCAAGAAGGTAAACCTCACTTTCTGATTTTGAATCTTGAGTTTTTGAGAATGTCGTGGTATTATCAAAATTTTAATTCATCTAATTGCAACTTTGATGGTTAGTATGAGAATAAATGCTAAATACCCACATGTGTAACTCCCAATCACACATTTCATATGCATGTGTGACTCCAAATTACACATGCTTTTTTATATGTACTAGCTGATTATACATGCTTGTTTTAGTTTTAGGAGTGTTTAGTTATTGAATTTCCTTTAGATTGGTAGATGTAATAGCAACCTAATTATACTGTTCCATATTCATAGTTCGTATTTGTGTATTGTTTCATATTCATAGTTCATGTATTTTATTTAACTTTTATCCATGTTTTTCATACTCACTTACCCTTTCTTAGTGTATTTTTCTTTTGATTGATCCAAAAAGGACCAAAATACACTAAAGCTTGCAAGTTCATAATAAATGGCATATTCCATTTGCAAGTGTAACTCCTAGTTACACTAATCATATGCATGTGTAACTGAAAGTTGCACAAGCCAGATGCATGTGTATCTCCTACTTACACATGCTATATGCATGTATAACTCTCAGTTACACAAGTCAGCTGGCGTGTAACTGCTGAGTACACGTCATATTGTATTTAGAAGATGCATGTGTAACTCCCAGTTATACTACACAGAGTATGTGTAGCTCCTAACTACACTTGCTTAGATAAGTCATTAAGTGTCTTTCTATGATCTTTGTTGTTCACCTTGTAATTGTTCTATAATTTTGCTTCTATGGATTTTTTTTTCATCCAACCTAACTCATGGATGTTTATTTTGTTGCAGATACGTAGGCATTTTGGAATCGAGGAAGATAAGAAGGGAAGATAACATTTTTATTAGAAGATCTCGTAGCTTATTTCTAGGATTTCGTTTTACGTATTTCGTGTTTTAGCTTGTTTATTGTGTTCAATAACAATTGATAAATAGAGAAGTTTTTGTAAATGGAATTATTGTTTTAATTACTGAATATAGGTGTGTAACTTCTAGATACACATTTATTATGGATGTGTAACTTCAAAATACACATGCCATATGCATGTGTAACTTTATGCCCATGTTAACTGTTTCATGACATATGAATATGTAACTTTTGCGTACACGTGCCATACGGATGTGTAACTTCTAATTACACATTCCATATGGATGTGCTGGGAGATGGTGGTGGCGGCGGCGGCGGTTGGAGGTGGTGGTGAGAGGCTGAGGTGGTGGTCGGAGGTGGCTGGCGGTGGTGGTCGAAGGTGGTTTGACGGTGGTGGTCGGAGGTGGTTGACGGTGGTTGGAACATCATCACATAATGTTTTAATAATTTGGGTATAGATTTAAATTTTATTTAATTATGGGCTTGACAATATATAAAAGGGTATGGATTCTTATAATAACTCCGGGCCTAGATTTACACATTTTTTTAATTAAGGGCCTCATATTATGCGTTACCCATGGGTGGGGCCCGAGCCTAATTTTCCCCAGACATAGCACAGTATGCATACCAGTATTCAAATTGTTGTAAGAATGATTCAGGTTCGGGAACCAAGTATGCATACCCATATGCGAACGGTTTTAACTGTCAAAGTCCGGGAACTAAGTTTGCGTACCCATTTGCAAACTTATTCACCTAAGTTTGGTTTGGAACGACATAATGCATACCCGTATGCGAACTGTTGTAAATGATCAAGTCCGGAACTTAAGTTTGCGTACTTTTTTGTTAACTTATGTGGTTAAGATCTAAAATCGTCTAAGTATGTTTTCATACTCATGAACAAATAAATTAAGGAATTAAGGAATGTGTTAGATCATAGATCGGTTGAACCCACCAAGCGTTGGTATGTCAAGTTTGGTTGTCATATTTTAGTGAATAAAAACTCATCTAAGAGTCGCTTGATTATGTACTAGAGACAACTTCGTATAGGTTAGACTAGAAAGTCTAGGATTATGACACATACAAGTATTACTCGAAGAATTGAAGAATGTGAATAAGTAACGAGCTACAACGAAGACATCATCCTTCCTCTTGAGGTTAGTAATATTAACTTGAACTATTTCATTCCTAGCGTATCTTTCAAGTCGTACTATATTGAAAACATAACAGCGGAGCTGCGAATGATTATACTCTAGTAGTAAGACAAGATCACATAATCATAGTGTTAAGGAATTAGAATACAAAGTATAACGCTTATCTTTTGAAATTCGTATATATGACATCGACATAATCGTATGAATGCTATTGTGATTACGTGTATGGGTAAAGGTGAAGATTTCATCCTAAGAAACAATATTTACATTTTTTTAAAGGAAGTACATTCATGAACTTGTTTTATGAATCGAAAGGGAAATCTCTAGGCTTATTGGTATTATTATTCATTGCATATCTTTGGATTACCAATATGTGTGAGTTAGTAAAACCGATCATAACTAGTTATGTATCTTGGTATAATTAATCACAGTGCCTGACTTATGATTTGGTATGATTGGTTTTTATTAATTAGTGTAACAGATCCTAAGTAATCACCTGAGATGGTATGATCGATATTTGTAATTGGTGTGACGGATCCTAGTAATGGGTGTGACCGATCCTTGTAATTGGTATAACCGGTCCTAGTAATTGATGTACCCAATCCTGGTAATTGGTGTAGCCGATCCGAGTGACTTGTGTAAACAATCACAAGCAATACCATGAGAATATGGTAATCGGTCCTGGTAACTGATGTAACCGATCCTGGTAACTGATGTAACCGGTCCTGGTAACTTGTGTGTTCGATCAAAAGTAATCCATATTGAGGTAGAACAAATCCTTATAATTGGTAGAATCGATTGGACCCATGATTGTGATTTGATAATTGATCAATCACATAGTTATCTTGGAATACAGATGAACCAATTCAAAACTTGTTTGGAAGTGTGGTATAATCGATTCCAAGATTGTAAATATGAAAGAGGATTTACAAAAGATGTCAACATACTTTGAACACAAACAGTAACTCTTATCTTTTATTGTTCAAAGATATTCCTTAATTACTGAAGGAGATCCCAGTCCGAAATAAATTAAGAATCTTTTAATTAAGGTTGTTAGTTTTATATGCTTTAATTACCAACAATTAAATGCATATCTCTAGAGAGAGATAAATTAGTAATGTGTATTTACTAATTGGATATTTTCTAATGAGATATTTTGAAAAATATTGGACAAAGAATTTCCAAGAATTATGAAAACCGATTTGGGTATTTATTGCAGATCTTGAGAATATTCGGTTTTGGAAATTCCTTGGTGTCCAAACATCCTTGGTCTATAAATACCTAAGTTTGCATTGCTAGCAAACTATCCTAAGAGCTAGGCAAACTTCATCTTTTTGTTGTTTTTGGCGGAATCGTCTATTTGGAGAGGAAAGTACCTAATTAGGCGAAATCTCTTACGATTTCTCGTTTAAAGACTTCTGTGGGATCAAGAAGCTCTACGAGTACCGTTGGTAGGAAACTAGATAATTACAGTTTATTAGTTTTCGATTGATTTGATTGACTAACGGTTGTTGAACTTTGATTGCACCTAGTTTTTTTATTCTTGAGAATCTTCTCTTCTGATATAAGATTCACTCAAACTAGATCGAAGTGTCGACGAGATCTTTAAAACTGTTTGTATATCTAAAGACATCTTGTGATAATCCATTGTTAACAGACTCCATTTTGTGCATGATTGATCACAAGAGATTCAAGTGGTATTGTGCATGTTTAATTGAAGATTAAATAATATTTGAAGACGAAGAAGATATATGATCGGTTTCTCATATCTTTATGTAGAACAAACCTTGATCGGCTGAGATCCAACTAGAATCTGATTTATACGGTTGATTAGTTGCGTGATCGGCATCGCTTTATAGTTTCTTGTTGGATTCGATATTGATTGATTGCAAATCTAAACTCTGCTACTTCGGTAGTTGTTGGATAGATTGATCTAACCAGGCAAAGGAGTTTATTAGTTTAAACAGACCTTTGCATATGACTTGAGATATCTTTATCTGGAAAGAATCAATAGAGTTGTTACCAAATAGATTTGTTGTTCCTTTACTGTTTGGAACATGATCCAAAGGAATTGTTCCAGTGCGTGCACTTATTGAATGTCGGAAGCGCAAAGATACTGAAGAAACTAAGTGAACTTGGTTTAGTTGCTTGGTCTCAACTATACGAAGTTGGTTTAGATTTTGTATAGCGGCTTAATTATGAGAGTATTCAATTCTGGACTTGGTCCCGAGGTTTTTCTGCATTTTCGATTTCCTCGTTAACAAAATATTGTCGTGTCTTTACTTTTCTATTTCCGCAATTATAATTTTTTATTATAATTAAAAGTAAAATACACAAACGTTAACTCTGTATTGTAGTTGCAGGAAATCCCACAACATACCCCTTATCATATCTTGATAACAATTTCTAGACCTAAATATAAAAATGGTGATAAGAATACTAAAATTATAAATGGACACAAAGATTTTTACATGGTTCGATCAATTTGATCTACATCCATGATTCTTCACTATGATTGTTTAAATTTACATTTGATTTACATTGATAATCTCCATTAATGGGTAAAGTTCTATATCTAGATCTAGTTTTTTTAGAGAAGATGATAAAGAAAAATACATTTTCTCTCTAAAAATATCTCTTTGTAAAATATCTCTCTCTTACAAAATTGTCTCTCAAAAATGTCTCCCCATTTTCTCTCTCCTGCTCTCCTTTTTATATAGGTGTTTACATAGTGGATGACATCTCACATACATCTCATACTTCCCTATCTTAGTTACCCTTTCCACACTCTCGCAAACTTTCTCCATATTCTCTGTAGCTCCCGCTACATTCTCTCGAGCTCCCGCTACATTCTCTCGAGCTCCCGCCTTATTCTAGAGATCTCTCTTTATAACAACCATAAAATCTTCACATCTTTCTCGTGTTTTATGTTGTCGTTGTCTATTACGCCATTTCTGTAATTAATTTGCGACATTTGTCATATGTGGTAGAAGTTTTCGCAAGAGCATTGCTGTTGCGAGATTCAGATACTACATCTTGCCTCTTTTTTCTTGAATATTGCTTGAAGAGCGATCTTTAAGAAAAAATATGTTGTTGTAGTAGTCTTTGACCTTTATTGATGAAGAAACGAGCGAAATAATATTGGACTTGAAAAGTACGTACTTGCCTCTATTCTTTTGTGAAGTTACGGATCTTTGTGAAGTAAATAAGAAGTATCAACTCTTGAAGAAATATAAAAAGTACTCAATCCTCAAAATATAAGAAGTATCCGTCCTTGAATAAAAGTCATAAGTATTGCCTCTATTCATGCGAAATTATTACTTCATTTTAGGTGAGAATTCTTGTCCATTTTAGAAATGATTCTTGCTGAGAAGATAAAGAACATAAAATGTTTTCTTGGTAATCCATAGTTGCCTCTGTTCTTTATCTTTGAAGGTAGAACCCTTGAGAAAATGTTGAATGAGCGAATTGTTTCTTTATTCTTATATTGCCTCTGTCTCATGTTCTGTTTTCTTATGATATTATAATCTCTTCAAATTGCTTCAAATGTTGCGAAATAAATGAGCTGAATAACCACATTCTACGAAATTCTGACACATACTGCGAAATTTTGAATAATTTGCGAAATTATGAATAACCCTGCGAAATTCTGAATAATCTGCGAATTTATGAATAACCCTGCAAAATTATGAATAGTGCTACTGAAATAGTGTTGTGAATAGTACTGCGAAATTATGAATAGTAATCCTGTGAAATTATGAATAATACCCCTAAGAGACTCTGAATAATACTTCAGAGAAATTCTGAATAATAATTCTGAGAGATTCTGAATAGTATTTCTGAGAGATTCTGAATATTACTTCTGAGAGATTCTAAATAGTATTTTCTTCTCATTATCTCTCTTGCGATGAACAAAATTTACCTGCATTTCACGGAAATAGTTAATGTTTGCAATTATTCTGTTGGTCTTATATTGCCTTCCTAGTTAAAGGTCTTATTTTGCCAATTTTTGTTTTTGAGACAAAATCGCAGGACGTCCTTACATTCGCATGTAAAGACCCATTGATCTTGCCTTATTCGCGCTTTGTCAATTTCTCTGCGACAATATGACAGACCTAAGTTTTCTTGCGAAGACAAAGCCCCATGACATTTCCGTCTTGCGATGAAATCGCATGACGTCTTTACACTTTCATGTAAAAACCCATTGATCTCATCTTATCTTTTTCTCATGGCTTTTTGCCCCTGTAGGATATTTTTCACGGGAAAATATGACAGGCCTAAATGTTCTTGCGAACGTAAGGCCCCATGACATTTCCGTCTTGCGATGAAATCGCAAGACGTATTTACACTTTCATGTAAAAACCCATTGATCTCATCTTATCTTTTTCTCATGGCTTTTTTCCTCTGTAGGATATTTTCACGCGACAATATGGCAGGCCTAAATGTTCTTGCGAACGTAAAGCCTTATGACATTGTCGTCTTTTTAGACACTGCCAGCTCCCTAATGGAGGGTTCTTCCCTTATCTTCCCCCTGGTTGCCCCTTCAAGGAGGCGTACATCGGCCATAGAAGACTAGCTCCTCCCATCCGGTTTTACCAACAACCAGTTGTTTTCGCAGCCTCTTTTCCTTTTTGCCTATATGGCTTATAGTTACGAGACTGCACCCTAAGTGGGGTTTTCTTCGGCCCGGGTGTATCATAGCCAAGACTTGCCAAGAATGGCCAGGGTAGGCTCATCCATCCCGGGCACTCTTAGCTCAACCGTGTACCTTGGCGCCTTGGTCATACTATGCACCCCTTAGAAGAGACCATCGGTCGTCCAACTGTTAATATATATATATATATAGTCGGAAATCCAAGGTACCTCTCCTGGATAGGTTTTCTTTAACCCCAACATCTCCATGACTCAGGTTCCAGCAGCGGTATAACCTTATCCCTGAGCCATGCAAAGAGATACCCCCTTATATGACGTACTTTAGGTCTTATATTTGCCTCTTGCGAAATTTTATTCGCGAACTAGGGTGTACGCCATAAAGGTTCGTCCCATTCTAATATCTCTGCGAAATTTTATTCGCGTTTCCTTATTCTTTCATTTCTATCATTTCTTCCATCCATTCTTTCATTTCTGTTATTTCTTTGCGAGATATCTTCGCGAAATAATCATCAACTCTTTTCTTTGCGAAATAATCAAAGATCTTGCGAAGTAATGAAATACCAAATTCACGCCTCTGACCAACTAATTTTACTAGAAATTCGCAACTGCATAGTTACTGTGCGAACTTAAGTATTGATGGCTTGTTTACTGTTGGGTGGCCTTTAGTGGGCTTGGGAAAATTGGGCTTGCCTGCTACTCATCTCTTCTTCATGCTGGTATTTGGGAAGAATTAAACATCTTTGCGAAGTACACGAATATCTGCGAGGTGTTCATTTTTGCTGCAAATGTTCGCAAGGTAAATGTCTGCAACGTAAACATTTGCAAAGAAAAAAAAATTTATTTGCGAAGGAGAAGACTCGAACCCATATGACTGAAATCATCAATTTCACTTGTGACCGTTTGTCCAAGTTCCCATTTTTGTAAGTATAGTAAAATTCACAAAAGTTATTCTAATGTTATTATCCCTTGTACAATTTTCCCCATCGTCCTTTCTTCTTCCTTTCTTGCTTCTTAACATCTGTCGGAAATCGCTGTTGTGAAATTGGTATATTATTGAATTTAATTTCTACCATAAACTTCATTGAAGTTGCCAACGAGTTATGCTAACATCTCACAGTTGCTTTGTCCTAATTTTTCTTCTTTGCTGCGAAGTTACAGCAGTTCTGTAGGATCATAATATCACAGCAAGAACACACTTGCGAAGTTCTCACCAACGACACTTTGCGAGCGTCGCAGGTTGACTAAGAAAACGACGTGACAAATGACGATAATTTAAATATAAGAAAAATGTAAAGATTGAGCGAGATTTAGGAATGTTGCGAATTTAATATTTGTATACCTACGATAATATCGCAAGAAAAACCCGAAATTAAAGGTTAGGTTAGTTGTTTATGAGCTGTCATCCACTATGTAAATATCTATATAAAGAGGAGAACAGGAGAGAGAGAAAGGGGGGGGGGGGGGAATAATTGTTAAGAGAGAGAAAGAGATATTTTTCAAAGAGAGTTTATTTTCTTTATCATCTTCTTCCCCTAAAATTAAATCTAGAGCTCCAAATACTCATTAGTGGAGTCTCCATGTAAATTCAAATAATCATAGTGAAGAACCATGGATGTAGAACATATTGATCGAACCATGTAAAAAATCTTGGTGTCCGTTTATAATTTTAGCACTTTTATTACCATTTTTATATCTAGATCTAGAAATTGATATCAAGATATGATAAGGGGTGTGTTGTAGGATTTCCTGCAACTACATTTTGGCGCTAGAAACAGGGACCGAATAAAGGATTTATCGTTCCTGAATTTGTTGATTCGAGAAGCTTCCATGAAGATCAATTATTGTTCATATTTATTTTTAGATCTACAAAATTTCGGGGAAAAAATGGAAATTTCATGGAAGAAATTACACTTTCAGGGAGTAAACATCATCAACAATTTCTCTTATTCATGTTTTAGGGGCGAAATTGGAAGATCCGGCATTACATCGTCATCCGTAAATTGGAGAAACTCCACCTACTGTTGGTTGGTTCCAAGAAGATTCAAAGAAATTAATTATTGTGGATCTATAAAGTTCAGGGGTGAAAAAGGAAATTCCAATGAAGGATCTTCATCTTCAAATTAACAATAGGTAACATCAAATTAGCTGTAGTTGGAATTAGATCTCAGTGGATCTTTAAATTTGAAGAGCTAAAATGTAAATTCCAGTGAAAGCATTCTATCAGCAGACAACGGGTGATATTGGAAGTTTGGAGAGATTAAATGAGAAATAGATTCAAAATGAAAGTTGTATTCGTGAAATCAAAAGAAGAAAATCATCAACAAAGTGAAAGTAGCCAGAATCCTCGACAATGAACAATAAAAACAGCTAACAAAAAAGGTGGATCATAACAACCATATTCGCAGAAGGAACAGGAATTCGCATACTCGAAATTGCTCCAGTGAAGTGCAATTTTAAAGATGGGGAATAACAAGAGAGATAGCAGGTTCACAGGCCAAGTAAAGTCTCTTCACCTCGCAGTAACCACCCATCTGTATAACCAGTGTAAGGAATTAGTAGTAAGTTGCATACTTCGCACCTATTAATAAGATCAAGAGTTGTACTTCGCAACGTACAAGGAAGAGTAAGATAGCTATTATTAATTATCACATCAACGATTGAGTTGTACCAACAAAAGAAGTCGTGAATAATATTATATGAATTCTTTGGTCACTTCGCAAATATTGAGTTGTACCAACGATGAGCAGCCAATGGATGTGGGACCATTGAGGACCGTAGTAGTAGAAGATAATCCTTTGGTCACTTCGCAAATAAACTGACTTACGAGAAGAGTAATAATTAAGCGATAATTATGACGGTTAGAAAAATCAATATGCATTTGTAGACGAAGCACCACATCCAATTATCAATCCATGATAAGTGGTGAAGAAGGAGCTGCGACAATTCATGAACAACGAAGGAAAGCGATAATACAAACAGTTAGGGAAAAGAAAGAAGAAGATACTATGGTCAAAACTCTATCATCAGCTTCCACCAAATAACTTTTTATACCAAGCAAGAAAATTCAATTCCAAAATTTTGCCGAAACTCACATCATCAACCATTCTTGCAAACTGATTATGTGAATTTCTAGTACAGTTGCGAGATTCTAGTGCAATTAAGTGATCAAGTTTATTAACTTCGCACAGCAGATCTAGTATAGATGGTCAAAATGGCAGAGTACAAACCTGAGGTCATGTGTTCAAATTCGCAGCCGCACAAAATTTCTCGAATATTTTTGAACTTTTAAAGGCGAAGAAATGGAATAAAGTTGCGGCATTGTGGGTTTCTTCGCACACAACAAGTGGTAAAGATAATCAGAAAAGAAATGTTGCGAACTAGAGGACAGGGGTTCGAGTCTCCCTTTTCGCAAAAAACTAGAGGACAGGGGTTCGAATCTCCCTTTTCGCAAAGAATTTTTGCTTTGCAAATGTTTATATCATACACATTTCTTTCGCAGACATTTACCTTGCGAACATTTGCAGCAAGAATGGACATTTCGCAGAAATTCGTTTACTTCGCAAAGATGTTTACTTTGCCTAAATCATCACCAGCGTAAAGAAAAATAAGTAGCAGGCAAGCCCAGAAAGTCCAAGCCAATTAAAGTCCAACCAACAATAAATAAGCCATCAATGCTTAAGTTTGCACAGTAGCTGACTAGTTGCGAATTTCTAATATAATTAGTTGGTCAGAGGCATGAATTTGGTCCTTCATTATTTCGAAAGATCTTTGATTATTTCGCAAAGTAAAAAGTTGATGATTGTTTCGCAAGTTAATTTCTCAAGAGAGGATTAGCACAGTTGGTATGGTGCGAGAATATGCAAGAAGCAAATCAAGAGTTCAAGTCTCATTTCTCACATTCCTTTTGTTGCTGCGATAATTACATTTCTTTTTGCAAGATTTATACATTTCAAGGATGCCAGTTTCGCAAGAAAATCATATACTTCGCAAGAGACGATGACAACAAAAAATCACATGAAATATAAGTACCACTTTCCTAGAGCATTTTACTTAAAAAAGGTTTTGATTTAATATACCAAAAGCGATATAATCGCAAGATTTCTAAGATTTTAAAACATTTCAAAGATTTTTGATTTGATTGACAAAGAGCGATACATTCACAAGATTTCAAAGATTTCAAAAGATCATAAAAAATGACTGCGAATTATCGCGAAAATTTAAAGATTTCAAAAAATTTCAAAGATTTCAAAGATTACAGAAAGCGAAATTATCGCAAAGATTTCTAAGATTTCAAAATTTTTTGATTTGATTTACAAAGAGCGATACAATCGCAGAATTACAAAGATTTTACAACTACAAAGATTTCATAATTACAATGTATTAGAATTTCTCTTGAATATTTACTTTGCTTAAATGATATGATATTATGAGAATGAAAGAAATGACAGAATGAATAAGAGAATAAAGAAACACGAAAATTTCGCAAAAACGCGAATAAAATTTCGCTGAGACATAAGAATGGGACGAACCTTTATGGCGTACACCCTAGTTCGCGAATAAAATTTCGCAAGAGGCAAATGTAAGACCTAAAGTAGTCATATAAGGGGGTATCTGATTGCATGTCTCAGGGGTAAGGTTACACCGCTGCTGGATCCTGAGTCATGGAGATGCGGGGCTCAAGAAAGCCTATCCGGGAGAGGTACCTTGGATTTCTAATTATATATATAAGGTTATACCTTGGTTGGACGACCGAAGGTCTCTTCTAAGGAGTGCAGAATATGATCAAGGCGTCGCGGTACATGGTTGAGCCAAGAGTGCCTGGGGCGGATGAACCTACCCTGGCCATTCTTGGCAAGTCTTGACTATGATGCACTCGGCCTGAAGAAAACCCCACTTAGGGTGAAGTCTCGTAACTATAAGCCATATAGGAAAAAAGGATAAGAGGCTGCGAAAATAACTGGTTGTTGGTAAATCCGGATGGGAGGAGCTAGTCTTGTATGGCCGATGTACGCCTCCTTGAAGGGGCAACCAGGGGGAGATAAGGGCGGCACCCTCCATTAGGGAGCTGATAGGTGTCTTAAGACGCAAATGTCATGAGGCTTCTTACTCGCAAGAGTATCACGGCTTGTCATATTTGTGCAACAAATATAAAAAGAGGCAAAAATCCAAAAGAAAAGATAAGATGAGATCAATGGGTCATTGCATGAAAATGTAAAGACGTCCCGCGATTTCATCGCAAAACGGCAATGTCATGGGGCTTTATATTCGCAAGAATATTTAGGCCTGTCATATTGTCGCGTGAAAAATATCCTGCTGAAGCAATAATATAAGAGATAAGACAAGATCAATGGGTCAATACATGAAAGTGTAAAGACGTCCTGCGATTTTGTCGAAAAGAAAAAAGAAATGTGGTGAAATAAGACCTTTAACTAGGAAGGAAAAATAAGACCACATAACAAAGTAAGCAAACAAGCTTGCGAATATATATACTGAAATGAAATTGAGATTATGCACCTCTGATATTTTAATTATATTATATTATGCCAGACTAATAGTGCAGGAATAAACAGTGGAGACAATAAAACAATGAGATACAATGAGCAAGAAAAATGAGGCACAAGCAAATGAACTTGCGAGAACAATAAATATGCAAAGAGGAATGCATATACTAGAGACAAAAACAGAGAAATGAAGAATGGAAGTGATTTAAAGCTACATCAATTTTACCGCGGCAAAATGAGCTAAGTAACACAAACTTTAGATATACATTGCAATAGATAAGCATTCTCATCATACAAGCATAATATTCGCATCATAAGAGCATCATAAAAGCATCGCATAAACATTTCATGGAATAAACATCGCATACACATTTCATAACATAATCATTAAGTAAGCATTATATTCGCACAGGTATTTTACAAAATTTTATGCAGAATATGTAAGAATTTCGCAGCACTATTCGCAACACTATTTGCAACACTATTTCAGGAGCATTATCCAGAATTTCGCAGGAGATGTGATTATTTCGCAGAATATGATTATCTCGCACAATTGTAAGAATCTTAAAGAGATTATACTATCGCATGAGACAGAGGCAAGATAAGAATGAAGAAACAACTCTCTCATTCAACATTTTCACAAGGATTCTACCTTCACAGATAAAGAACAGAGGCAATATGGATTACCAAGAAAACATTTTATGCTCTTTATCTTCTCGACAAGAATCCTCACCAAAAATGGAGTAATAATTTCGCATGAATAGGGGAAATACTTATTACTCTTATTCAAGAATATATACTTCTTATATTTCGAGGATTGAGTACTTCTTATACATCAAGACAATGCTTTTAATTACTTCTCAATGCTTTGGAACTTCGCAAAAGAATAGACGAAAGTACGTGCTTTTCAGGAAAAGTATTCTTTCGCTTATTCCTTCATCAATAAAAATCAAAGAATTCTACAACAACAGATTTTTTCTTAAAGATCGCTCTTCAAGCAATATTCAAGAAAAAATAGGCAAGATGTAGGATCAGAATATCGCACCAAGAACACACTTGCGAAGTTCTCAACAATGACACTTTGCGAGCGTCGCAGGTTTACTAAGAAAATGACGTGACAAATGACGATAATTTAAATATGAGAAAAATGTAAAGATTGAGCGAGATTTAGGAATGTTGCGAATTTAATATTTGTATACCTGCGATAATATCGCAAGAAAAACCCAAAATTAAAGGTTAGCTTAGCTGTTTATGAGCTGTCATCCACTATGTAAATATTTATATAAAGAGGAGAACAGTAGAAAGAGAAGAGGGGGGGGTAATAATTGTTAAGAGAGAAAGAGATATTTTTCAGAGAGAGTTTATTTTCTTTATCATCTTCTTCCCCTAAAATTAAATCTAGAGCTCCAAATACTCATTAATGGAGTCTCCATGTAAATTCAAATAATCATAGTGAAGAACCATGGATGTAGATCATATTGATCGAACCATGTAAAAAATCTTGGTGTCCGTTTATAATTTTAGCACTTTTACTACCATTTTTATATCTAGATCTAGAAATTGATATCAAGATATGATAAGGGGTGTGTTGTAGGATTTCCTGCAACTACAAGTTCAATTCGCTGCTAATAACTTGTGCTAGGAAATTTCAATCTCCCATCGATTATTGTTCTTTTGTCTTTATATCCTTGTCAAGTCTGTGGAGTGTTTGTTGCCTTTCTTTTTCTAGGAGTTTTCGTGAAGTAGCTTTTATCTACATTATCTCTCTCATAATTTGCGAGAGAGTAATATTTGTTAGTGTTCTAAACTGACCAACACTACAGCAACACCAAATCCAAAGTAGTGATCTAGAATCTTATGAAATGCCCATATCCAAGTAGTTGCAATATTCACGCATTACTTCATTGGCCTCCCCACTTAGCTTCCAAAATATGACGTAGTTACCATGAAGACTTATCCAAGCAGCGTTCTTCTATGAGTTTCTTACCCATTAACCGTTAGCATGCTGCTTCTACTTAACTACGTATCCTAAATAGTACCGGTACAGACCTGCAATGTTTAACTAAAAAAAATGTTATTAGTAACTAGAGGTTAAAAAATTCGTCTGCCAGTGAAATGGAACATGAATGATGGCATGTTAAAATGTTCATCTGCCACGAGTCTGCTTGTTGTTATTTTGCCTGTTGATTGACAATGGTTCCTTCGCGTGTTTGATTTTTGTTAATTCCTTTATGTTGGTAATTTTCTCTGTTTGATTCTTTGTGTCCTTCTTCTTCGCGTGGTAACCCTTGTCAGTAAACTTCGCAGCATTTCTTCGCAGGTTGGCTTAACTTCTCAGGTACAATTCACTTCTTCGCAATATGGTGTATTTATTGTATCTATTTTCTTAAACTTTATTTGCTAACTGTGGTGCTTGACTCTATATTAAGAATATTTGATCTTCCATCGCTGGACTATGCTTACACTGTCATTGTCCCTTTACTCGAGAATGATTTTCTACTGGTCTCTTTTGGATTCATTTCTTTTCTTTCTGCCAGTGATATTGTTGTTGTAATATGTAAGAGCTCGGACTCTGTTGTTCCATATGCATTCATCCAGTTTATGAATCATTTAGTCATTTGGCTTGTGTCTCTTGAATTGTTGCTTTCTTCATTCTTAATTTAATCATTTTCTACTGAAATTGTTGTTTTCTTCGCCATGTTCTCCTCTTCGCAGAAATAAATGAATTTCTTCATTCTTACTAGAGTAGTTGACGTGTTTGAGGTGACCTTCTTCGCTGTAATGGTAGACGTTCTGGAACAAATGAGCAACTGTAGTAGCACTTTGGCAAGCAAATGAAGTACTGACCACTAAAGTGGATAAATAGTTAATTTGCAACGAATCATGCTATCTTCGCAAGGTTGGTCCGGGTTAGTGAGAATTCTTCCTCGCCTGTAATTATAGTTTTCTGCAAGCAAACAACAACTGAAAGAATAATTTAATATAGTTTATGTAAAAATAATTCATCATCTTTGAAAGAGTTAAAATAGTTGATATCTTTTGAAAATGTCCATGCGACAATATCGCACACTTGGTGAGATTTGTTGAATAATTTTTTCTTATTAGCTGAGGATTCAAGTCATTTTCTTTCATTTTCTGCTGAGTTACTGTCTTCGCAAATTTTCTGACGAAGTAAATTAAATAGGTCTTATCTGAATAGTTCTTCTTCTCGCCAGTTTAGTTTTACTAATACATCTTCTTATTATTACCATATGTTTGTTTTTTACCTTCGCTGCAAACAACCAATTGATTTAATTAGTAATCTATTTAACTTGAAGACATCATTGCTACTCACAAAATTAAAAGAATATTCATAAATTTTTACTTCGCAAATCTAATTTGAAAGAGATAACAATCAAAATTACGATTAAAATCTAGATTTATGGGTGTAAATTTACGATCAAAACTCGTTTTAATTCAAAATATCAACCCAAAACCAATTTTTGTGAAAAACAAAGTTTGATAGTTAAAAAAACTCAAAATCTTCCATATCCATATTATTAACATATAATTAAAGAGATAAGAAATAATTTTTCATGTTTGAACAGTTAATTGTTGTCGATTCATTTCATTTCATTCCTATAAAGATTTCTTCGAATCTGCTCATGCTTCCCAATATTTCTGCTTCTCTATCTATGTATACATTTCTCTTAAATTGTGTTGGCTATTCTTCATCATTCTTTTCTCATCACGCTCCTGAGATACCAATGTCGTTTGTTAGCGGAGAATGTGAAGTTCTCGCCAAAAACTTCCATATATTCCCCTGTATCTCATAAATCCAATTGAATTCATCATCAACAATTGCTAATTTCTTTGGATCTTCTTCAATCTAACAAGCAGTTCCTTGTTTCTAGAGCCAAAATATAGTTGCAGGAAATCCCACAACATACCCCTTATCATATCTTGATAACAATTTCTAGACCTAAATATAAAAATGGTGATAAGAATACTAAAATTATAAATGGACACAAAGATTTTTACATGGTTCGATCAATTTGATCTACATCCATGTTTCTTTACTATGATTGTTTAAATTTACATTTGATTTCCATTGATAATCTCCATTAATGGGTAAAGTTCTAGATCTAGTTTTTGGGGAAGAAGGTGATAAAGAAAAATACATTTTCTCTCTAAAAATATCTCTCTCTCTTAAAAAACTGTCTCTCAAAAATGTCTCCCCCTTTTCTCTCTCTTGCTCTCCTCTTTATATAGGTGTTTACATAGTGGATGACAACTCACATACAACTCATACTTACCCTATCTTAGGATCCCTTTCCACACTCTCACAAGCTTTCTCCATATTCTCTCGAGCTCCCGCTACATTCTCTCGATCTCTCGATACATTCTCTCGAGCTTCCGCCTTGTTCTCGCGAGCTCCCGACTTGTTATCGCGAGCTCCCGCCTTGTTCTCGCGAGCTCCCGCCTTATTATAGCGAGATTTCTTTATAACAACCATAAAATCTTCACATCTTTATCGTTTTTTATGTTGTCGTTGTTTATTACGTCATTTATGTAATTAATTTGCGACATTTTCCATATGTGGTAGAAGTTTTCGCAAGAGCGTTGTTGTTGCGAGATTCAGATACTACATGTATTACTTGATATTGATCCTATAGAGTTTGGTTAAGTACGAACCTATTATCAATTAATCACACTTTGATTGTTGTATTGCCTCGATCTCGTATCTTTAGACGATGACACAAAGTGTTAATACCGATTTGTCGTATTTTCTTGACTTTGTGCGTAGACAATCACTTTCGGTAAGAGGACTTATAGGTGGATATTTTAAAGATTGTGGTGTATTTGGGTACCCTCGTCTTTTCAATTGGTATCAGAGCTGGCAAAGACGAAAAGATCTAACAATCGGTGTTTGATGTGATCCAACCTATAAGAAATGAGTCAAAGTAGAGTTAAGCGAGAGAGAAAACTAAAGAAGGACTCATTTAACGTATCACAAGACTTTGGAAGTTTTGATTTTAAAAAATGCTTAGAATGGACATCCTCATTAAGTTCTACGGGCTCTGTTGAAAATACTTCTGAATTTTCTCAAGATGAGATTAAGTTAAGTCCTGTACTGATGATCAAGGACCTTGATTCTGAAAAACCTTCTGTAGGAGATCAAAAGGTTGTTGATCATGTGAGTATAAAAACTTCCGAGATACAAGAGTTATAAGAGAGTTTTGTATCTTGTGCAACTGAACTTACTCTTGGACTAAAAAGAGAAGGAAAACTTCTAGAAGAATTAAGTTGTTTGCGAGATGAAAATGAACAACTTGTTCATGATCTTTCCTCCTTGACAGTGGAATTAGATTCTATCAAGAATACATCTTCCTTAAAGATTCAATCATTGGAAGAGAAACTTGATGAATCTGATGCAAGGAATAACTCTCAACAAAAGAGTTTTGATATGAAAGAAAATGAATATCTCTCACGAGAAAAATTCCTTAAGGTAGCTATTGCTCTTGATAAAATCAAGATGTTGGAAGAAGAAAATTTGAACCTGAAAAAGTTCAATGATAGCTAAAATAATTAAACCTCAATGTTAGAAGCAAATAGAAATCATCGTGACACACGAGGATTGGGCTATAAGGGAAAAGATGCTTCAAATATTAGCTTACAGTGATGTAAAAAATGCTCGTATTTCTTGTAAAGAAGTAAAACCAGTCAAGCCTAAGAGTCATGTTAAACCATACTCCTCAAGAGCGGCAATCAAATAGAGCACTTCTGCTAACATCAAGAAAACAACGTTGAAAAACGATAAGAAGAAAAAAACTCGTCGAGCACCAATGCAAGCGGATCCACACAAAGGTAACATTAAAATTCACTTCGTATGTTACTAAGCATTTTTGTTATTTTGGTAATAAAGGGCATGTGGAATGGGGATGCAAGATTCGTTAGATAGAAGATACACTTTCTTTTGTATCAAATGAATTGGCTAAGATTGCTCCCCAAAGGAACTCGTATCTTTATTGTCCTAAGTTTAGGCAAAATAATTATTATAATAATAGTTTAAATTATGCCTATCGCTCGACAAGGTCATCTCATAAAAACCCGAATATATAAATAGCGATGACTTTGTAAATGCTAAGACAAGATTTGATGTTCCAAATTGGATAAAAGATGTTTCGCAAAGTATTAAAAAGGACAATCATCCTAATGGTATGAAGGAGAAAGCTGCTCCTGCGAAACCCAACTCTAAATGGGTCCTGAAGTCCTCCATAGCCAAGAAGAGACCAAAAGTTGGTCACAAGAATGACTCTCAGCTGTTAATTGTTGGTCGCAATAATTACAAGAGTTTTCTTGAAAGACTAAAGAAATACATCATGTCTGAAATCTCTTGTACTAGTGAACATTGTGATAATGACACTCTTCATCATAAGTCAAAGAAGAAAAACAAGAGATGGAAGAAGAGAAAACAAACCAAGCAAGAGGTCAAGAGTGATGATTCTGTCTTAGTCACCCGTGATGAACATAACAAAGCTCACCAAAACACAACCTAGTTGGGTTGGAATGTGCATGATCACCTTTGTGCTCAATATTATGATAGGTGAGAAAGAATATGAAAACTGAGCACATGATCTCTTAGTTACTATATGACTTATTAAACATCTTTAGGGAGATTTCTTTTCTTCTATACTCATACCTTCTCTATCTATATTTTATATTTTGATAGAAACGGTAATTTGATTTTATGATTTTGATATCTACTGATCATATATGTATCTCTTGCTCTTATGGTTAAAACGAGCAAAAAATTACTGAATTCGGACATTGTATGCAAAAGTTATGTCTAAAACAGTTTAGTGTTGTGATCCTCACAAGTAATCACCATAACCGGTCCTGGTGATTGGTATGACCCATCACAATTATTTAACCGGTCCTGGTGATTGATGTGACCCATCACAAGTAGTCACCATAAGTGGTCCTGGTAACTGGTGTGATTGGTCTATACGAAGGAGTATAAAACTGTTTTGCCTATAACTTCTTCGTCCGAACTCGGAATGACCTCATTCTTTTTTAGTTGGTTTCATAATTTAATTCCCAACAAGATTGAGGTAATTAAAGTACGTGATTTTGTGTTGAATATTTATGGTGTATTGCAAATTAGATTTATGGGATGTCTGATTTCGGTTTTCATAACCTTAATATTCGATCTCATATGATGTGATCCCTTATGGTTTGTGTGAATTTTTGATTTAGCGGGATTAAGTTCTAGCCCAAGTTGGTAGGCTTTATCAAAATATCATAAGGTATTCCGATTGAAAATCATATGTAAAAAGTCACAATGTGTTGAATCAATTTGTGCTTACATAAGTTGTGTTTAGCATGAACATATGTGTTTCGGGTTCTTAACATTTTCTATTGGCACGTATTAGTTAAAACTGATTCAACCTTTCTCTGGTAAAGGTTGCTCTTTCTTGTTGTTCTTTTGTTCTTGCGATAGGATGATACCATACTAGGGGAGAGTTCTAGCTTGAGCTTGCGCTTAATGATATATCTTTCTGGGGAGAAGAGGATGCGGAATCTGAGGTAACGAATTTGTTAGTTAATCATTCTCATGTTTAAGAAAAGTCTGCTTATATTGCATATATTTTGCTTTTGCTTAACAAAATTTCGGTACAATTGATATGTATTCCATTATGTGTGTATGGATGTGTGTGTGTGATTCAATTGTTTTCGGTTAAGAAAAACTGTGTCAATTTATTTGGCTTATTGTTTGGTATCAAATGTTTTTGCTTAACGAAATTTTGGTGCAATTGCGGTTCTATAATGTCTATGTTTGTTTCAACTGCTTCTGGTTAAGAGAAATAATTATGCAAGTCAATTTATTTGGTTTGTATGTATTGTTTACGGGATCATTTGTTTAGTCCAATTTGATTCGGGATAAGAGAAACTAAGTTAATTCCGATCTTAGTTAGACTTATCAAGTTAAAGGATTCAGTTATTCAAGTCTAATCGAATGCCTTGACAAGAAATACTAGTTAACTAACTGTTTATGGGAAAAAAATCGTTTCTGCCGATTTTGGTAAATTCGGTAGGTGAGTGAGAAACTGGATTAAACCCTAAACAAATATGTTGCACGTGAGCACTTTCTAGATTCGAGAGATCATTCTGTACAAGTCCGGTTTAAACCAAGAAATGGCCGTTCCAGACTTGCTTCTATCCAAGGTAGTTAATATCGTGTATCGGTATCGTATCGGTCGGGTCCGATACACCTATACAAAAGATATTACCTGTTTTTATCGGTGATACATCATTAAAATTAGAATTTCAATTATTTATAAGACCATAGAAAAAATAATAAAATGATACATGTATCTCAAATTTCTAAAATATAAGGTGGCAAAATCTTACGCGTTGTGACTTTGTCCAATTTTGCCGGTAAAATCTTTCTTATTATCCTTGCTTTATAATCAAAACAATCACAAATACAACTACGTTGTCAATAACAACCGCTCAAAATCTCCACTATCTTCTGCCATTCACAGCAAAACCAAAATCCATTCAAATTCTTCCTCGAGTATGTATGGTGTCCAACTTATATCTTACGCATAGTCATTGTTTTTATATCTTAACTATATTAGGGTTTTTAACATTCTATAATTGATGTTGTACTTGTCTGTAAAGACTAGATGCATGTTGCTCGAAAAACTTATTCACTTTATTTGGTGGTGATTTTGATAATTGACTATACTTGATGGTGCCTAGTTTTCCCTTTATAGAATTCATCTTTACCACAGATGATACTGGAATGCATAATTTTCCCTTCGTAGGTTTCATCTTAACCAAAGATGATATGGGAACCGATATTATCGTTGTATAGGTAAAACCAATATTATCGGCCTGTGCCGGCTTGTACGAACGTTTTTATCGTTTCATCTTCGTATCACCGATATTTTCGATATCGTATAGGTATTTTCCGATATCCGTTAAAAACCTGTAATATCGGCATGTAAAACCGATATTGACTACCTTGCTTCGGTCACAAAGTGGAGGAGAAGGGTTGATTTGGGGAGGGAAGTGAAGAAAGGTGTTGAGACCAGAATAATTCTGGAAGAGTAGTGTCTCGACTTGTATCAGAAAGTGAAAGCTTCGGAAGCTTACAAGAGATGAAAGCTTTTTGGAGAGCTTGCAAAGTTGCCTTTTCTGAGAGGGTTGTATTGGCAAGTATGTGAATTAATAAATAAGATATCATTATCTTTCTCGCAAATTCTTAAAATACAAAAAGCAAAATTGATTCCAAAAGAGGTCCAAAGTGCATTGTTCGCAAGAGGAGAAAGAGTAATTCAAGAAAATAAAACTAGAACTCAGACTTCAATATCTTCTTCGCCAACCTTATCATCTTTGCAAGTGTTTTCTTTATCCTGGTTGACTCTAGTTTCTTCTTCATTTGACTCATCACCAACAATTTCTTCATCACCAGCATCTCCTTATTTAGTAGAGATTTCTTCTTCTTCTTCTAAAATTTCTTGGGAAGCGCTTTCTTCACCACTTTCATAATCAAAGTCACTGTCACCAGCACGAGGAATTTCATCTTCACCTATTTCCATAGGTTTGAGTGATACAGGAGAAAGAGATTTGGACAACAGAACCTCATTCACAAGAACTTTAGCACTGAGATGAGCTTGGCAAAGAAAAGCTCTGTCACGGTTTCCAATCTCCGTGTTTTTGAAATATTCAAGATAATCATACTTTCTTTCTGCTCGATCGCGAGAGGGGGAAAGATGAGCAGCAAGCAAACCATTTTCTTTTCGAACCTTGGAAAGTTTAGAATCCAAAATAGAAATGGAAGACTGAAGCTTTCTTTCAGATTCTTCGAAAGGTAAAAACAAAAATTATTCAGGAGAACACCTCGCAAGGGAAATATTGCGAAGAAGTTTAACAAAAGAAAGATATTTGAGGCAGTCAAAATGACTACCTTCCTTTTGAGATATTAGATTTTGAATTAGTGCCAAGCAAGTATTCTCCCAATGACTCATGGCATCATCAAATTTATCTCCAACTAGACCTTTCAGACGAGATTTTAATTTCTCTTCTTTAGAAATGAAAAAAGTGTTTTCCTTCGCAAGTAAAGAGTGAGATTATTCTAATTTGGAATATTATTCTTGAAGCTGATTGGCCTTTACACTTAAAGTTATTCTACCTTGAATGAGTGTAATTTTCTTAGCAATAGATGATTCAGTTACTTCTTTAAGTTCATTTTTCAGCGAACGAAGAGATTGTTCTTGATTATCATATACTTTTTGAAGAACACTTAATTTCTGCGAAGTGATCGCCACCATATTTAAAAGGGTTCGCTTTTCCTGAGAAAGAGTTCTGTTTTCATCTGATAAAGTTTCCATCTCTAAGTTATATTTAGTCAAAAAATAAGAGAGACGAGATATTTCGCTGCTTAATGAGTTTTGCTCTTGAACTAATTGAGTATTCCCTTTGGTAAGATTATCTATTTGATCAACAGAGTATGTATGAAGATTATCTAGTCGGTTATATTAGTCCATTCAACTATCTCTATCAACGCGAATTTTTTCAGCGGCAGATTCAAACTAAAATCTCTCCATCATTCGTTTCTGGTTTAAAGCTTAACAAGCGAAAAAAGCCTTTAAGAATGAATAGCATGAAAATAACAAATTTGTTAAGAGGAAAGTTAAGAACGAAGAAAAGAAATTCATAACTTTTAATTCATTATTTTTCTTGCGAAGAAGTTTCCAGTCCAAAGAAGCATTTTTAAAATTCTGTTTTTCAAGGAGAAGATTCTCCTTCAAGATTTCAACTTCCTTCTCTAAGGATGTTTGCGAAGCTGTCTTATCAGAACCAAGATATTTACCTAAAATTTCGCAAACACCAGATTTGACAGGGTCCATAGATGATTTCTTGGTGTCAACTAAAAGATCAGATAAGACCTTTAAGGCAAGAGCCACTCCGTCTGCAGTTTCCTTAGAGAATGGGAGAGACTCAGATGAAGAAGAAGTAACAATAGAAAGTTTATGATCGTCATCTTTTGGTTAAGAGACGTCATTTGAGGGTAAGGTGTGAGGCAGATCAAGGGTTGAGATTATGGTGGAATGAACTTGAGAAGTATTGGTTGCAGGGGAGGAATAGATTTCATTCGCAACAGGTTGTGTAATAGGTATTTCATCCGTAGAAGGATTAATTAAAACATCGGAGCTTATTGCGATGTTTTCGCAAACAGGAAGAGGAGGTTCAGTTTGCGAAGAAGAAGTTGAAAGACTAAGTTTGGGAAAAGAAACAGAAACATCAACAGTTTTAGCTTGGCGAGATTTCTTCGGAGGTTTAGTGGCACCCCCATCACCCTGTGAATCACAACTCAGATAATAAATAGAGGCAACAATATTGTTATTAAAAAGATCCATGTTTCTTACTACCTTGTCATTCGCAGACTTTCTCTTTTTCGCAAGAACCTTGAGTTGCGAACTTCTGGGAGCATTAGGGTTTTGAACTGCAAATTCGGTACTGAAAGTGTTTTTGCTGAAACAGAAACAGTATGGGAATTACACAAAGAATAAACAAGATGATCTCAGCAAAACAAAATCAATTTCATCAAAATCAATAGAAGAAAAAGAAAAAGAACTAACCTTGGTGACTCCATGGAAATAGAAGAGAACAGTAGTAGAAGATGAATTTGGTAAATAAGGAAATTTTAAGATGATGAAGATTTGCAGAAGATATGAAGACGAAGAAGATGAAAACGAAACAAAAGAAGAAAATTCTCTTTCTTCCGGATCCCTCTTTAAATAGGAAAAAGAAGATGACCGATTAATTATAAAATGTGCCAGTAATTAAAGAAATATTCAACACGTGTTGACGGTTATGCTTAATTCACGGAGCCTTGTCGATAGAAAAAAGAAGTTGAAAGAAAAAATGAACAGCTGCGGCATTTTGAAGAACAGTTTATCATGACATTCTCTCCTTCGCATAGAATACATGAGAAGAGGCAAGATGTAGGATCAGAATATCGCAAGAAGGACACATTTATGAAGTTTAGCTAACAACACTTTGCGAGCGTCGCAGAATGATTTGAAGAATGACATAACAAATGACGATTGCAGAAACATGAGAAAAGTGTGATGACTCTGCGACATTTGTAGTGCTCGCGAAGATTGACAATAGAACTCTTGCGAGAATATTGCAAGTCAGATCCTAAAATAAAGGACAGATTAGCTGTCATCCACTATGTAATTCCCTATATAAAGAGTTGAATAAGCGTAAGGAAAGGGAGAGATCTTTTTCGGGTGTTGAGCAAGTCATTAGGAGAGATAAAGTTTAAAGAGGGATTGTATTCTTGTTTTCTTCCATTTCATGTAATATTTCTGTGAATCAATTAGTAAAGTTCTTAATCTTTTAAAGATGTGTTGATTATTATGAATTCTTGTGAGGGGTGTAGTGTGGGATTTCCTGCTACTACAGTGAAAATTCACAGAGATAGATAAATCTTTCTTAATTATATTAATGAGATTTTCATATGATTTTCTCATTTTAAGGATCTCCTTATTATGCACATTAGCTTGATCATCAAAAATAATTATTGGAAATTTTTCCAGATTGTTTCTCTTGGCATAAATTATTTCCTTCCCTTTCTTCTGGAAACATTCAGTAGGTGAACTACCTTCATGTAAACAGAGATTGTTCCGACATGAGTGAGGTAGAACATTTTTCGGACATGATTATCAACTCTTTCATCTGATTATTTTAAGTTGATTTTATCGGGTTGGGGTATATTCTGTCTTTCTACTGAAGAATGATCTATCAATTTTTTAAGACAAGATACTTCTTTTAATACTTTTACAACAGTATTTTGAAGAAGTATAAATTTCATGTCAAGCGACTGAAAGCTGTATTCCTTAAGATCTTTCTCACGGAACTAGTTCAAAGTTTCCTTTGGACAAATTTTGTTTGATCATTAGTAGTTCTAGAAGATGGTTTATCATTCTCTTCTGAATTGATGTAGTTAGGCAGACTACCATCATCATGATCTGTTTCAAACGTGATCAAACCAATTTTGTAATAAAAATCTGTAAAAGTCGAGCACGAACTTTTGGTTTCCTCGTTATAAGAAATTATAACAGAATCATTAGTCAGAGTCATAGGATGAACCTCTTGTTCTTGAGTAAGAGATTTACCAATAGCTTCTACTTTGACAGATCCATATTCTCTTTGGATATAATATTTAGTTCAATGTCTTTTTCTATGATCTCTTGCTTTAGAAGACTAGAATCTGTCTTTAATAATAACATCCTTGTAGACAGAGATCTTATAGGCTTTAGGAGTTTTACCAACTCTTTCTCAGCATCTTCTTTGACATCAAAATTTGACTCAAATGCACTATTAATCTTCTTATAACTCTTGGATCATGAGTTAACAAAGTAGTAGCATTCCCAACTTTTGAGTATTCACAATCTTGCATAATGTTAACTGAATCAGACATAGATTCAATTTCTTATATGTTGGATCACACCAAACAAAAATTGTTAGATATTTTCGTGTGTGCCTGCTATGATACAAATTAAGGAGACGAGAGTGCCCAAATACACCACAATCTTTTTATTTCAACCTATAAATCCAATGACAAGTGTGATCGTCTATGGACAAAGTCGAGACAATACAACAACTTGATATTCACTTGATAATAGTTACTGAAAAAGTGGGGGTCTAACAACCTCACCCAATATTTGGATTAGCAATTTGTATGGACTAACTCTAATATACTTTTAAGAGAATTAACTAGACAGTCAAATTCAATCTTAATAAAAAGTATATCAAGGAGTTAATATCTCTATCTCTTGATTTGATCTATACTCAAGCAAATAGAAATTTGCGAGTCTTTATCAGATACAAGATGTATAAACTTAGTTGGTACCAAAGACCAATATCCAAGGATCAATCAATTTCCAATAAACAACCAAAGGTTGGATTTCACAATTGATCGATACAACGCACAACCTGTGATATTTTAATTATATAACAAAATATAATGCAGAATAGAAATAACACAGACACCAGAAATTTTGTTAACGAGGAAACCCCAAATGCAGAAAAACCCCGGGACCTAGTCCAGATTGAATATCACATTGTATTAAGCCGATACAGACACTAGCCTACTACAAACTAACTTCGGTCTGGACTGTAGTTGAACCCTAATCAATATCACACTGATTCAAGGTATAGTTGCGCTCCTTACGTCTATGATCCCAGCAGGATACCATGCACTTGATTCCCATAGCTGATCTCACCCACAACCAAGAGTTGCTACGACCCAAAGTCGAAGACTTTAATAAACAAATCTTTATCACACAGAAAAGTCTACGATAATAGATAAATATGTCTCCCACAGATAAACCTACGAGTTTTGTTTCGTCTTTTGATAAAATCAAGGTAAACAAGAACTAATCAATAACCCGAACTTATATTCCCGAAGAACAGCCTAGAATTATTGATCACCTCACAATAATCAAAATCGTATGGTAGCGAAACTAGATATTGTGGAATCACAAACGATGAGACGAAGATGTTTGTGATTTATTTTTATCTTGCCCTATCGGAGATATAATCTCAAGCTAATTATTTACTTGGACTTGTACGATAGAAAATGGAAAGATCAAATCACTCAACTACAAGATAAGTAGTTTCGCCTAGCTTCGCAATCCCAATGAAGTCTTTAAGTCGTTAACCAACAGGGTCTCGAGAAGAAACCTACGGTTAAAGGAGAATCGACTCTAGTAAAACCAACTAGTATCACACAGGATGTGTAGGGATTAGTTTTTCCAGTTGTTAGACGTCTCCTTTATATAGTTTTCAAATCATGGTTAGCAATCTAAGTTACCTTGGTAACAAAGCATTCAATATTCATCATTAGATGAAAAACCTGATTTATCCAAGCTAATATCTTTCAACTGTTAGATCAAAACTTAGCTTTTCACACACAAATAAAATATATTTTATTTAGGTTTGAGTAACCGTACCTAAACGTGTACATTTGGTTGGTTCACAAATAGTTAACCAATGGTTAGCCATACGAGTGAGTACTTTCATATCAACCATATTCATATTCTTCACAACTAGTTCAAATTACTCAAAAGAACTAGTTGAAGAGTTGTTCAATTGCTTAGATCTTTATACATAGACATAATTGAAACAAGATCGGTTTGATTCACTCGAATCAAATCATGAACAATATAGCCATGGTTTGGAAAGATTGCATTCATTATTTATTTATTGTTTAAGTTCATGAGCTAACCGATTTGTGAAATATAACCAGCTTGGGTATGCGTACGGGTATGCGTACCTTAGCTACCGGATTTGAGTTTACAAACTCAGCATAAATTTTCGGTTTGAAAACTTCCGTGGGTACACGTACGGGTACGCATACATAAGGTGACTGGTTTACTAGTTTGCAAACTACAAACTCAGCAGAAATTTTCGGTTGAAAACTTCCGCCAATACGCGTACCCAACCTGTCTCCTTCACCAATACCGTATGCACACATATGCACGCACTTGGTTTCCGGTACATGGATTAATACACTAATGTGCGACACACTATATATATATGCTTATATCCATAGGTGGTTACGTAATCTCAACTCTACATTTCAATCATTGAAACATTCTTTTATAATGTTATAATAGTCGTTAGACATAAGAATCGACTATCGTTATCAAAGCTATTTTCCAGATTGAAATGTCATCATGACTTTCGTCACGGGTAAACATGAAAAGTGTTTAAAGCGAAAGCTTACTAACACATATTTCGACAAAAAGATAGGCGAGTAAACTCGGCTCGAAATAGCAAATGTGTATGTATGAAAACTATCATACTTATATTATTGTTGTCTCAAGAGTAGGAGATAAATAGACTTTTGAGTGCTAGATAAGTTCAAGTCTCCACATACATTTTTGGTCGGATGAAGTTCCACTGGTTCCTTGAGTAGTTCTTCGTCTTCATAAGATAATCGCCATGGAGTCTGGAGCTCAACTATACTTAACTATCCTAGACCGAGACTTAGTCATAATTAAACTTGAAATCAAGACGTATAGTTTGATCACTAATGTTGACAAACATGTTTGAGATAGCAATGCATGCGAGTTCGACCGAGCAATGTTCTAACAATCTCCCCCTTTGTAAATTTTAGTGACAAAACTATCAATACATATGGATTACAAAAAAGATAAAACTTTGTGGCTTCTCATCCATATGCTTGATCTCCTTGGGGGGTCAACATTACTCGAAAACTTCGTCTTTTCCAAGTACTCCCATGATTCCATAGATGTTCAGTTCAACATCATAGTTGTTGAAGTTCCGTAGCCATAACAATGAGAAAACAAAAGCTCTCGATCATTGTTATACAAGCATTAAAGTTCTTATATCACAACCTTGAAAACAATACTATGGTGATATGTATCACTCCCCCTTAGTCAATACTTTCATCTCAACACGAAAACCACCCCCCCCTTACATAATGATCCGAAAACCATATGTATTTGTAGTTTGAA
Source organism: Papaver bracteatum (assembly GCA_023529315.1). Lineage (NCBI taxonomy): Eukaryota > Viridiplantae > Streptophyta > Magnoliopsida > Ranunculales > Papaveraceae > Papaver > Papaver bracteatum. Next base: position 4,417,576 of record JAJJWX010001246.1, read on the forward strand.
CTACATATTAATTCTCACTCTTTTTGTCAATAAAATTGGCAAAGGTACGAAAATGGGATCCTAATGAAATATTCACGGAGACGCTTCAATACCAAAGAAAAGGACATATCAACTTTGTTTAGATGCAATCATAAAGCCGAAGCTAAATGCATTCATCAAGGAGTTTATAAAGATACAAGATAACCTCTAAAAATTCCACAGCTGCACTCCCCACAAAGATATGGAAATTAAGCGCAAGTTCAAAAAAACTCTCCCCCATTTGATGTCGTTCCCGAGAGAACAACAAGAGCGACCTTACTTTTACAAGAAAAGAAGGATTTCTTTGGACATAAAAAACCACAAAAAAATGATATTGTATCCAAAATTCTCAATTAAACTAACCACAAGAAAACCCATGACTAATTTAATCGGAATACACAACCAAATAACCATAAATGAATCTATGATTACTCTAGTTGGGAATTCTCACACAAGAAAACTTATGGAGCTACATGGTATATACATAAAATATGGATAAGGGAAGATCAATACTGCGACATAAACAAGAATTCATCCTATTTTCCATCACTGTTTGCACAATGACATTCAATAGACATAATCCTCGTAAACAAAAATTCATCCTATCTTCCATCAATTATTTGCATAATGACATAATATGTTCGATTTTTGTTTGTCAAAAGTTCATTGATCTTGTATCAATACTTGCATATCGACATATAAAAGAGATAACTTTTGACATCGTATGGGACAATAATAGTTCACGGACGCAAACACACATATCCCATAACATATTGCAATATATAAAACCATAAAGATTAATACTGCAAACATCATCTTCCGAGCAATTTTAGAGTTTAAATAAATAAATCTAAAAACAAAGATGAAAATAAATGGACATATCTATATGTAATCACAATAATGGCTATTCCAAACTCTAGTTATTATTCCTAAACACAATAATAAAATTCTCATCAGAAGACTTCCTAGACATTAATATCTTTGAAAAATTCCTTGTCGTCCCCGAACTCCTTGTCGTCAACAACCATTGGAACATATGGTTCATGGAGGAAGGAGTCAATACCAATAAACCTTATTGAATGATCATATCGAACCAGGGCCTTATGAATTTCCAGTGATCTTAAATACACAAGCCTTTATTTGTTCAATATCTTTTCTTGCCAGCTTTAACTATTTAAGAACATCAGAAAACTTCTGAGAGTTTGAAGGAACGGCTCTTGGTTTCCTCACATTCCTTATTTTTGTTTTTAAAGTTGGAGGCAATTGAGATTTATATTTTTCCTTAGTGATTGATGGCTTAACAATCATATTGATATCTTTTCCATCAGAAGACATGGTACTTGGAGTTTCCATGTAATACTGTTTTGTGAGAGGAGTTCACAATCAACCTCAACAAGCAGTCTTAAGATATAAAAAGTATCAGAGAAGGAAAAAGGAATGTAGGGTTTCTAAACCTATGAAAGGTTTGTGTACGCACAGCTCACGGCCCTATAAAGAGTGGAATTATCGCAAATAACCCTCTTCTTTTGGCAAGCAGGTCCTTTCCAATATCAACAGTGATATGAAGGAATTCCAAACAACCAAAACAACACAAAGCTAGAAAACAAAAGAAAAAAATTATTTTATTTTAAGGCCTAAGGTGTGCAAGATCTTGTCTCTTTTAAACAGGCACATGAGACAAGATGCACATGACAAAACAATCAAGTTGTGTTGTGGTGAACAAAAATTTGTCCACCATGACCCTTTTGGTTGGAATTCATGGAACCCTGCCTTTCCATATGTTTATACCATGTTTTCCTCTCTAATAGTCTAAATCTATATTTGGAAACTAATCTCATCGAGGAAGATAAGATCTTACATACCTCAGCTGATTTTTCCGCTAGTTTGAGCTTGTTAGCTAGACGATATGCTCTCCGTTGAAGCTTGTTGACATATCTTATATTGTGTTTGTACTTAAAACACTTTGAAAGTTCATGACCCTTTAAAGAACAATAGGAGCATGTCAACGTATAAGATGATTCAGGCACATATGATATGCAAGCTGCTAGGCACAACGTAGATCATGAAACATTTATCATAGAGTTACCAAAGGAAGGGTCAATTGATTCTTCCATATTGATTGGGTTCTCTTCTAAAAGACTATCAAGATTGATGTATGTATTGCTACAATTATAAAAATTAATATTTTCACATAGAAGAGCAACACTTGATTTTTTGTCTTCATCACAATCATAATTATCAGACGTCTCATCAAGTGTCGCAACAAGACCTTTGTTCCCATTGTATTTTCTACGATTTGGGCACTCGTTTGCAAAATGACCAAAACCTTTACACTTAAAGCACTAAGGCATATCCTCGTCATCAGTTTCATCCGTGTCCCTATTTTTTGGAGAAATACGATTATGAGGTTTTACTGATGCTTTTAATTAGCTTATCTCCGGTGAACCATTTACTTCTCTTCAATATAAGGTCCCTAAACTGTCTTATGATCATCGAGACCGATTTGTCAAGATTTTCATCTGATGAATCAGTCTCAGAGTGATCGTCTTCAGAGATATACACATTTTTACTTTTATCAAGTAATTTTGTGTCTTTCAGTGCTTTAAACGCAACATCCTTAGATTTGGATGAATGTTCGTGATGAAATATCTTAAGCTTCCCAACCAACGTATTTCTGGATAAATTATCAAGGTTATTTCCCTCAACGATGACATGTTTCTTAGAATCGTATCTAGATGGCAGCGATCTGATAGTTTTCATCACAATATCCTTTTCAGGAATAGTCTTACCAAATGCAAAAGATGCATTAACAATTTTAGACACTTTGTGATTAAACTCATCAAATGAATCTTCATCTGACATACAAAGGTTTTCCCAATCGGAATTTAGGTTTTGAAGCTTGGATTCCTTTTCACTGGTATTACCTTCGAATACGGTTTCTAAGATATCCCACGCATCTTTAGACCTAGTGCAATTTGACACATGGTGCTGAAGATTTGGGGTAATGGCATGTATGATGGCATTCAAACCGTCGTATTTTTTCTTTCCAGCAAGTATCTCAGCAGCATCATATTCACCAATATCTTTTGGAACATTAACGTTACCTACTGCAACAACAAGAGCATCATATCCATTAACAACATATACCCATGATTCAAAATCACGCGCTTGAAGAAAAGCTCACATAGCAATTTTCCACCATAAGTAATTAGAGCCATCGAAGACTGGTGGTACGTTAATAGAGATGACACCTCTGTCCATAGAGTCAGATCGCTAAAAACACAGACTTTTGAGATCTTAAACGTGTTTGCCTGCTCTGATACCAATTTAAAAAGCGGGGGTCTAACAACCTCACCCAATATTTCGATTAGCAATCTGTATGGACTAACTATAATATAGTTGTAAGAGAATCAACTAGACAGTCAGACTCAATCTTAATAAAAAGTATATCAAGTAGTTAATATCTCTATCTCTCGATTTGATTTATACTCAAGCAAATAGAAATCTGCGAGTCTTTATCAAATACAAGAGATATAAACTTGGATGGTACCAAAGACTAATATCCAAGGATCAATCAATTTCCAATCAATAACCAAAGGTTGGATTTCACAATTGATTGATACAACACATAACCTGTGATATTTTAATTATATAACAAAATATAATACAGAATAAAAATAACACAGACACCGGAAATTTTGTTAACGAGGAAACCGCAAATGCAGAAAAACCCCGGGACCTAGTTCAGATTGAATACCACACTGTATTAACCCACTACAGACACTAGCCTACTACAAACTAACTTCGGTATGGACTGCAGTTGAACCCTAATCAATATCACATCGATTCAAGGTACAGTTGCACTCATTACGTCTCCGATCCTAGCAGGATATTACCCACTTGATTCCCTTAGCTGATATCACCCACAACCAAGAGTTTCTACGACCCAAAGTCAAAGACTTTAATAAACAAATCTGTATCACACAGAAAAGTCTACGATAATAGATAAATCTGTCTCCCACAGATAAACCTATGAGTTTTGTTCCGTCTTTTGATAAAATCAAGGTGAACAGAAACTAATCAATAACCCGGACTTATATTCCCGAATAACATCCTAGAATTATTGATCACCTCACAATAGTCTAAATCGTATGGTAGCGAAACTAGATATTGTGGAATCACAAACGATGAGACGAAGATGTTTGTGATTTCATTTTATCTTGTCCTATCGGAGATATAATCTCAAGCCAATTATTCAATTGAACTCGTACGATAGAAAATGGCAAGATCAGATCGCTCAACTACAAGAGAAGTAGTTTTGTCTGGCTTCGCAATCCCAATGAAGTCTTTAAGTCGTTAACCGACAGGGTCTCGAGAAGAAACCTACGGTTAAAGGAGAATCGACTCTAGAAAAACCAACTAGTATCACACATGAGGTGTGGGGATTAGTTTTTCCAGTTGCTAGATGTCTCCTTTATATAGTTTTTAAATCAAGATTTGCAATATAAGTTACCTTGGTAACAAAGCATTCAATATTCACCGTTAGATGAAAAACTTGATTTATCCAAGCTAATATCTTTCAACCGTTAGATCAAAACTTAGCTTGTCATATACAAATTAAATGTATTTCATTTAGTTTGAGTAACCGTACCTAAACGTGTACATTTGGTTGGTTTACAAATAGTTAACCAATGGTTAGCCATATGAGTACTTTCATATCAACCATATTCATCTTCCTCACAACTAGTTCAAATGACTCAAAAGAACTAGTTGAAGAGTTGTTCAATTGCTTAAATATATATACATAGACACAATTGAAACAAAATCGGTTTGATTCACTCAAATCAATTCATGAACAATATAGCCACGGTTTGCAAAGATTGTGTTAGAGCATAGCTCAGTTGAACCCACCAAGCGTTGGTATGTCAAGTTTGGTTATCATATTTTATTGAACCAAAACTTATTTAAGAGTCACTTGATTTAAATGTACTAGAGTCAACTTCGTATAGGTTAGATTGAAAGTATTAGGATGAGACATTACAAGTATTGAGAAGACTTGAAGAAGTGAAGAAGTACGGAGCTACAACCACAACATCATCCTTCCACTTGAGGTTAGTGATATTTGACTTGAACTGTTTAATTCCCTAACGTATCTTTCAAGTCGTGCATATTGAAAACATAAAACTGCGAAGCATGAACACTCTAGATAGACATAGTATTAAGGAATACAATATGAGGTTTATTGCTTAACCATTAAACTTTGTATATAAGACATCAACATAATTGTGTGAATGCTATTGTGATTATGTATTGGTATGAGGTGAGGATTTCATCCTAGGAAATAATTTTTTTACATGTGTTTTAAAGAAGTAAGTTCATGATATGTGTTGTGAACCGAAAACGAAATCGCCAGGCATTATTGGGGATGTTCTTCATTGCATATCTTATGAACGACCAATATGTGTGATTAGTATAACCGCTCATAACTTGTTTGTGTTCTTGGTAAAACTATTCACATGAGGCCTGACTTATGTATTGGTATGACTTTTATTAGTGAAACCGATCTTAAGTAATCACCTGGGGTATGATCGGGCTTGTGTGTCTGACCAAATTTGGGAGAGGGGAACCGGTCCTAGTAAGAGGTGCAGTACATCACAAGGGGAACCGATCCTTGTATGATGTGCAGCAAGGTTTATAGTAGAAGGGGGAACCAATCCTATGAACATGTGCAACACGTTTTTAGGCAAAGGGGAACCTATCCTATGGACATGTGCAACACATATAAGTTAGATACCATATATATGTGGGGAACCGATCTTAGTACCTAGTAAATCGAAAATTTGTTAACCTAGTGTGACTATGCACAATACTCACATGGAGGTAGAACCGAAACTTGTTTTGGTAGAACTGTTACACCCATGACTTGTGATTGAGTGTTACTTGATCAATCACATAGTTCTTCAAAGTCAGATGAACCAATTCTAAACTTGTTTGTACGTGTGGTAAATCGGTTTCACGTGAGTAAGTATGAAAAAGGACTTACAAGAGGAAAGATGTCGACACACTTTGAACAAGCTCATTAATGTGTATTTGTTATTGTTCAAAGATATTCCTTAACAGCTAAGGAGGAAGTAAATCCCAAGATCGAATTTAAATAAGTATCTTTTAATTAAGGTTTTTAATTATATATGGAAAATAAGAATTAGTAATATGCATTTACTAGTTAAAGATTTTCCAAGGAGATTTCGATCATAAATTTGGACAGTGCATTCTCAGGAATTATGAAAACCGAATTTGGAATAATATTGAATATCTTGAGAATATTTCGGTTTTGGAAATTCCTTGGTGTCCAAACTTCCGTGTCTATAAATACTCTAATTTTGCATTTATAGCAAACTAATCCTGCTTGACAGTAAACTTCCTCTGTTTTACTGTTACTGGTGAAGCTGCCTATTAGGAGAGGAGAGTAACCTAATTAGGCGAAATCTCTTACGACCGCTAAGTTTAAAGTCTTCTTTGGGATTGAGAAGATATAGTGCGTACCTTTGGTGGTAAACTAGATAATTGTGTTTTATCTTTAGTTTTCATATTGATTTGATTGACTAACGGTGGTTGAACTTTGATTGCACCTAGTTTGTTTATGCTTGAGAATCTTCTCTTCTAATATAAGATTCACTCAAACTAGTTCAAGGTTTCGACAGGGATCTTTAGACTATTGTTAGATCTAAAGACGATCTTGTGATAATCCATTGTTAACAGACTTCGTTCTGTGTGTGATTGATCACAAGAGATTCAATTAGTTGTGTGCAGGTGTTTATTGAAGATCTAAGAAGAGATAGAATATTTTTGACTTGGTTTTATAATCTTTGGTGTGCACAATACTTGTTTCGGTATAAGAGGATCCAATTAATAATAGATTTATCCTTGTGGTAGATTGGATTGATTAATTGCGTAGATCGGCATCAACACAATTCTTTGGATTAAGAGTGTTGTTGGCTTAATCTTAACGATTAACTTTTGGTGATTGAACATAAGATAGATCTTGGAACCTGGCAAAGGAGTTTATGTTAATATAAATAGAAGATCCTTTGCGCAACTCACATCACTTGATTGAAGAGAGTTGATACCAAACAGATTTGTTGTTCCTTTACTGTTTGGAATACGAACCAAAGGAATTGGTCCAAGTACGTGACTTGTTTACAGGTTGGAGGCGTGGGAATACATACGGAACTAGGTGAACTATAGGTTTAGTTGCTTGGTCTCAACTATACGAAGTTGGTTTATTTTTTATAGAGGCTTAATCCTGAGAGTATTCAATTCTGGACTAGGTCCCGGGGTTTTTCTGCATTTTCGGTTTCCTCGTTAACAAAATCTTTCCGTGTCATTTACTTTATATTTCCGCATTATAATTAAAGTAAATTGCACAAACGTTAATTCCTATTTTCTTGATATGCAATCCTATTGAGTTTGGTTAAGTCCGAACCTTTGTATCAAGTAAACATACTTCGTTGTTGTATTGTCTCGATCTCGTATCCATAGACAATCACACGAAGTGTGAACCCATTTGTTGTATTGTCTCGACTCAGTCTATAGACAATCACTTTCGGAGAAAGGACTTATAGGTACGAAAAGTTATAGGTTGAGGTATATTTGGGTACCCTCGCCTTTTCAGATTGCATTCCTTATTGATTTATTGTTTAAGTTCATGAGCTAACCGATTTGAAAAATATAACCAGCTTGGGTACGTGTACGGGTATGCGTACCTTAGCTACCGGATTTGAGTTTACAAACTCAGCAGAAATTTTCGGTTTGAAAACTTCAGTGGGTACACGTACGAGTACGCGTACCTAAGGTGACTGGTTTTCTAGTTCCTAGTTAGCAATTCGGGGTACAGGTAGTAGTTCGGGATGGCATACGTACGAGAATTATACGGATTCAGATAGGTCGGATTCGGTCAAAAATCCGGTCAACGGTTCGTTGTTCGGACAGTAGTTCGGAACGGCATACGTACGTGTATATTCGTTTTATAAATGTGAGTTCGGCACTTAAAATTCGGATTACATAAATGATAAATTGATAAGTATTATGAAACTAATTTTATTTGTATATGATTTATAAGATGAAAAAAAAAATTTAGCGTGATTATTTAACAAGAAGTAAATAGTTTAATCGCATAAATGTATTATAAAACGAGTTTATAGATTTTTAAACAAAAATTAACACATAAAACACTGGTTAAACAACTATCAATAAAAAATTTAACTGAATAATTGTATTTAAATATAAAGTATATTCAAAATCAAACAAAAACCAAGCAACAAAACTCTGATCAGAAAATTACTTATGGGAGAGCGAGGTTGGGTGCGAACTAGGTTCGAAGTTCTAGTTCGGAAATATCATTCGGATTCGGTTAGTTCGGATACGTTCGCGAATCATTCGTGAGGTCTATATAATCCGGGAACTAAGTTCGGAGTTCAAATAGTTCGGAAGTATCATTCGGATTCGGTCAGTTCGGATACGTTCGGGAATCATTCGGGAATGATTCGTAGAATTACTAACTAGGTTATAGTTTGCAAACTACAAACTCAGCAAAAAAATTCGGTTGAAAACTTCCGCCAGTACGCGTACCCAACCCGTATTCTTCACCAATACTGCATGCACACACTTGGTTTCCCGTACATATATTTATACACTAATGTGCGAACACACTATATATGCTTATATCCATAGGTGGTTACGTAATCCCAACTCTACATTTCAATCATTGAAATATTCTTCTATAATGTTATAATAGTAGTTAGATATAAGAATCGACTATCATCATCAAAAGCTATTTTCAAGATTGAAACGTCATCATGACTTTCGTCACGGGTAAATATGAAAAGTGGTTAAAGCGAAAGCTTACCAAGACATATTTCTAGAAAAAGATAGGCGAGTAAACTCGGCTCGAAATATCAAATGTGTATGTATGAAAACTATCATACTTATACGACTGTTGTCTCAAGAGTAGGAGATAGATAGACTTGAGATAGAAACGCATGCGAGTTCGACCGAGCAATGCTCAAACAGTTACGGTCCGAAACCGATTTACTTTAGGATCAATATCAAGTGATTTGGAATTAATGCACAAGTGTATTTATTATAATATAAAAAAACAATTATAATGCGGAAGTAAAGTAAATAACACAACACAAGATTTTGTTAACGAGGAAACCGCAAATGCAGAAAAACCACGGGACCTAGTCCAGTTTTGAATACTCTCAGAATTAAGTTGCTATAAAAAAATATAATACCAACTTTGTTTAGTTGAGACCAAGCAGACTACCCCTAGATACTTAGTTCCCTCAGTATCCATGCGCCTTCAACTTCTAGAGTCGGGCACGTAAATAACAAGTCCTTTGGATCGTATTCCAAATAAAAAATCTGTTTGGTAACCACTCTAATCAATCTTGCTACAAGATTATGATGAGTTGTTGACAAAGGCTCTTATGTTTTAATCTAATAAAATCCTTTGTCTGGTTAGATTAATCTAAACAATAACTACTGAAATAGTCAAGTATAGATGCGCACTCAATCAATATAGATCTCAAAGAGAAATATAAAGAATGCCGATCTCCCAGCCGATCAAGGTTTGTGCACTAAATCCAAAAGATACCAAAACTAATAAGAATTCTTCTTCGTCTTCAAATTTTCTATTGCCTTGAAATACCTACACAACACCATTTGAATCTCTTGTGATCAATCACACACAAAACGGAGTCTGTTAACAATGGATTATCACAAGATGTATTTAGATCTAACAATAGTTCTAAAGATCTCGTTGATACTAATCTAGTCTGAGCGAATCTTATATCAGAAGAGAAGATTCTCAAGAATAAACAAACTAGGTGCAATTAAAGTTTCAACAACCGTTAGTCAATCAAATAAAATCGAGAACTAATAACACTGCAATTATCTATTTTCCCACCAATGGTACTCGTAGAGCTTCTTGATCCCACAGATGTCTTTAAACGAGCGGTCATAAGAGATTTCACCTAATTAGGATACTTTTCTCTCCGAATAGACGGCTCTACCAGAAACAACAAGAAATGAAGTTTGCCTGGCTTTTAGAATAGTTTGCTAGAAATGTAAACCTATGTATTTATAGACCAAGGATGTTTGTACACAAAAACAATTTCAAAACCGAAAATATTCTCACGATATGCAATGAGTGCCCAAATTCGGTTCTCCTAATTCCAATGAATGCTTGTCCAATATTTTCGAAATCTCTCATAGAAAATCTCAAATTAGTAAATGAACATTACTAATTTTTATTCTCTAGAGCTATGCATTAATTGCTGGTAATTAAAGCATATAAAACTGTAGTTGCAGGAAATCCTACAACATACCCCTTATCATATCTTGATATCAGTATCTAGATCTACATATAAAAATGGTAGTAAAAGTGCTAAAATTATAAACGGACACCGAGATTTTTTACATGGTTCGATCAATATGATCTACATCCACGGTTCTTCACTATGATTATTTGAATTTATATTTGATTTACATGGAGACTCCATTAATGAGTACTCGGAGCTCTAGATTTAATTTTAGGGAAAGAAGATGATAAAGAAAATAAACTCTCTCTCTCTCTTAACCATTATTCCCCCCCCTTTCTCTCTCCTGCTCTCCTCTTTATATAGGTGTTTACATAATGGATGACAGCTCACATACATCTCATACTTCCCCTATTTTAGGATCCCTTTCCACACTCTCGCAAGCTTTCTCCATATTCTCTCAAGTTCCCGCCTTGTTCTAGCGAGCTCCCGCTTCATTCTCGCGAGCTCCGCTTCATCCTCATGAGATCCTCTTCATTCTCGCGAGATTTCTCTACAGCCACAAAATCTTCACATCTTTCTCGTGTTTTATGATGTCATTGTCTATTACGTCATTAATTTGCGACATTTGCAGTGTGTTGTTGAAGAGCTCGCAGAAATGTCGTTATAAATTTCACAAGAGTATTTTTGTGGCGGTATTCTGATCCTACATCTTGCCTCTTTTTTTCTTGAATGTTGCTTGAAAATCAATCTTTAAGAAAAAAAATATGTTGTTGTAGTAGTCTTTGATCTTTGCTGATGACGAAACGAGCGAAAGAATATTGGACTTGAAAAGTACGTACTTGCCTCTATTCTTTTGTGAAGTTCCAGATCTTTGCGAAGTAAATAAGAAGCATTAATTCGTATACATGAAGAAATATAAGAAGTACTCAATCCTCAAAATATAAGAAATCTCCATCCTTGAATGAAACTCATAAGTGTTGCCTCTATTCATGCGAAATTATTACTTCATTTTAGGTGAAAATTCTTGTCCATTTTGGAAATGATTCTTGCCGAGAAGATAAAGAACATAAAATGTCTTCTTGGTAATCCATAGCTTCCTCTGGTCTTTATCCATGAAGGTAGAATCCTTGAGAAATGTTAAATGAGTGAATAGTTTCTTTATTCTTTTCTTGCCTCTGCCTCATGCGATAATCTCTTTAAGATAATAATCAAATTCTGCGAAATAATCACATCTCCTGCGAGATTCTGAATGTGTCTTCGAGATTCTGAATAGTTCTGCGAAATTATAAAACCCTGCGAATTTATGAATAACCCAGCGAAATTATGAACAATGTTCCTGAAATAGTGTCGTGAATAGTGCTACGAATAGTACTGCGAAATTATGAATAGTACTGCGAAATTGTAAATAATCCTTCTGAGAGACTCTGGATAATACTTCTGAGAAATTCTAAATAGTACTTGCTATCTCTCTTGCGATGAACAAATCTTTCCTGCATTCTTAAAAGAAAATAGTTAATGTTTGAGATTATTCTATTGGTCTTATTTTGCCAATTTTTGTATTTGCGAAAAAATCGCAGGATGTCCTTACATTCGCATGTAAAGACCCATTGATTTTTCCTTATCCTCATTTTGTCAATTTCTCTGCGACAATATGACATGCCTAAGTTTTCTTGCGAAGACAAAGCCCCATGACATTGCCGTCTTGCGATTTCGTGTAAAAACCCATTGATCTCATCTTATCTTTTTCTCATGGCTTGTTGCCTCTGAAGAATATTTGTCACGCGATAATATGATAGGCCTAAATGTTCTTGCGAACATGAAGCCCCATGACATTGCCGTCTTTAGACACTTATCAGCTCCCTAATGGAGGGTGCCGCCCTTATCTTCCCTCTGGTTTCCCCTTCAAGGAGGGCACATCGGCCATACAATACTAGCTCCTCCCATCCGGTCTTAACAACAACCAGTTGTTTTCGCATCCTCTTATCCTTTATGCCTATATGGCTTATAGTTACGAAACTGCACACTAAGTGGGGTTTTCTTCGGGCCGAATGCATTGTAGTCAAGACTTGCCAAGAATGGCCAGGGTAGTTTCGTACGCCCCGGGCACTCTTGGCTCAACCGTATACCTCGGCGCCTTGATCATACTCTGCACTCCTTAGGAGAGACCCTTGGTCGTCCAACCAGAGTATAACCTTATATAGTTGGAAATCCAAGGTACCTCTCCTGGATGGATTTTCAATAACCCCAATCTCCATGACTCAGGATCCAGAGCGGTATAACCTTATCCCTGAGCCATGCAAAGAGATACCCCCTAATATGACGTACTTTAGTTCTTACATTTGCCTCTTTGATAGGTATGATAAACACCTAATTTTATATCTAGTATTTATGCTTTCTTTGCGAGTTTTCGTGTGAATTATGTATCTTATGTTTACTTTTGAGTTATTAGGTACTCTGGAGTTGCATGGAGAAAAAGAAGAAGAAATCATTCAATTTGAGCCGAAATGGCAGAATTGTCATTTCAGGGGAAAATACTATCTGGAGCCCAGTCAAGGTTAAGGGGAAACTCTTTTGGAAGGAGTACTATATACAGACTAGCTGGGGTTAAGGGGTTGCCATCTGGCTAGCCCTTATCATAAGTGACCATTTATTATAGGCACTCAATCTGGGTGGACGTTGTCTTAGGGGTGTCTGAATCCTAAGTACCACCTATACCTAACCATACATCTCGATTCATTTCTTCATTACACAACTGAAATTAAGAAAGAAGGAAGGAGGGCAGTGGCTGCTGCTGAAACGGAGAAAACAGATCGAGAAACAGAGAGAGCTAGGTCATAATTGATAATCAAATTGCGAGTTTGAGAAGCAGTTAGAGTTCCGCTGAGGTTCAATTAATCAAGAATTTACAGTGACAAAGTTTATGAAATTCCTGATTTATGGAAGATCGAGATAGGGAAGATGAAGGTCGTGATACTGTGAAGTCGATAAGCTCTACGGGATTAATGGGTTTCTGCTGTTGCTGTAAGAACGACGCTGGTTCAAGGGTTTGAGTTGAATTGAGAACCGGCAGTGAGATGGGTTCGATGTGAGAAAACATTAAACAAGGTATTAGATCTGTTGAGATGGAACTGATGGATAGATGCAGGAAATCGAATGGGTTTGTGTTGTTGATCGAATTACAACATGGGTTAGAGTCAGAAATTTATGAAGCTGAAAAAGGGGTGTTGCTGCTGTGGCGCAGAGACGAAGAAGAATTGGGGTTAGGGTTTGGTCGATCAAAAAAATAAGAACAAGAGATCTTTCTGGCTTTTATGGGTCTGTCGATTGATGAATAAACGAGGAGATATGAATGGGTATTGATTAGATTTTGATTATTCTTCTATGAGCTAATGGGTACGATGGGTTCATGGTATTGAATTGAGCTGCAGTTCACAGTGCAAGCTGCTTCAGGGGTGTGATTGTATGAGGTGAGCTATAATTAAATCGCAAAACAAGGAGAGGAGTAAGAGATGGTTGGTTGTAAAGGTTATTTCCACTGAGTGGTTTGAGCTGGAGTTGAAGAATTGCTGCAATGGGATAGAGTGAGGCAACTGATTTGCAGTGGACCAGCTGGAGGTTGTGAGTCTGAATTTGAAGCAGAGAATGAAACTGGTGTTAAGCTGTAGTAGTGGTGGTGAGTTGTTGCTGGCATGGCATTGAGGATGCAATGGCTGTGGAGTTGTAGTTATCTGAGTTTCTGTCATGGAAATGAATGTGTAGGAATAAGCTGCAGCTTAAGTGCAGTGGGAAACTGAATTGAAGGTCGGATTGAGATAGTGGTGGTAATGAATTGATCAATGGATGATGGCCTTGAGGTGGAGCAGCTGGTGCAGAACATGGGAAATGCAGGTGAATTGGGTGGCTGAGAAAGAGAACTGGAGCTGGTGGTTATGCTTGTGGAGATAATGAGCTGCAGGTTATGAAATTGCAGGCGAAGGCTTCTAGGACTGCAGGATTGGAGGCTGTGAATGAATGTTGAGCTATTGGTGGCTATGGATCAACTGGCAGAATGGACTACATGGAGTGATTGATGTTGTGAGCTAAGGCGGTGATGCCAGAGATTGATTTGAAGGCTAGAGCTGTACATGTGTGGTACAATGGTGGAATTAAAGATGAGATATAGCAGGTAGTGCAGCTGCGACCAAGAGATGGTACCTGAGTTAGGAGGTTGTGGACTTGAACTGAAGCATTGGTGGTGAATGGAGAATGGTGGTGTGCATTTGTTTCTATATGCAATAAGTGTTGCTAAGATGCAAGGTATTGGTGGAACTGAAATGGTGAAGTGAAGGGTTTGCAAGAAGCAGCAACATATGGGTTTTCGCAGGAGGAATTGAGGAGTGCCATGGGTTTGTTAATGTTGGTTGTAGGCAAAGCATAAATGGAGGTTTATGAACTGGACTGCACAGCCAAGATGGCTGCAAAATGCACAGCCAAGATGGCTGGCCAATATAGCTTGTGCAACTGTGGCCTAGTAACCTAGTCAGCCATGACTCAGCTGATTTAGATGGCTAACTCAGTTGATTTGACCCAGTCAACTGTCAAGGACCGTTAGTCAACAATTAAACATAACAGAATCTCAACGGAATATTCCTTCGACGACAGTGACTTTCAGGTGGGCAGCGGCGACAATTTCCGGCGACCGGATAGCCAATTTCCGGCCGAATCCCCAGTTTTCCGTCGAGCGTTTTTGGGACAGAATTTCTACACGGGTTTCTCTCTCTTGTGGGCTTGGTGGACTTCTAACTAATGGACTTTGAAGACAAAACCTAATTTTGGAAGGAGTATCCTTTATGGAAATTGAGAAACATATAAAAAGAGAGGAGCTTTAATCTTATCTACTACTTTTTTTTTCTAGGGTTTGTGAACATGATAGGGTTTCTCTTTCTTCTTGTTATGAACTCCATTAACATGAGTACTTAAGTTTATTATTGGTTATGGAATAATTGGATTTCACATAATATGGGTTTTGATATGATAAATTAGTTTTGTCTCTATACTTTATCGTTTATGATTCACTGTTTATATTGTTACATGAATTGAATGCTTGTTTGATCGAGTCGCGAATCGGTTGAGTTTGTTTTCATCTCTATTGCTAGATTAGGGTTTATTATATGTAAAAGTGATAGATTCCTGATTACAAGTAGCATGAATATGGTTATAGCTTGTAGTGATGCATCCTTATAATCATATGTGAACCATAACCTTTGTTAAATCGGATTAGTGCGTTTTCCACGTTCGATTGCTTTGATTGGCCTGATTTCATAGAACTTAATGCATCTAGGGAATTAAACTTGATTAGTGCTTTTACACGTTAGGTTGTTCTTTAAGATAGAACTCATATTCGCATCTTTTAATGTGTTTGTTGATGATAAAAGGAGATTAGCGGGATATTCTTGCGATCAAGATATTCTAGGGCTTTTGATAAAAGTTGAGATTAAATATCAATTCTACTTATTGTGAATAAAACATATTTGTGAATGAAGATGAATCCTTAACCAATATTCTCACTACTTTGATTTGTTTATTTCTTTCTTTGCTTTTATTTTACTATTACTTGCATAAAAATCAGAAAACTCCCGGTATTTTATATAGGAAACCGAAACAACTTGACAACCAAGACCTCTCTGTGGGATCGATCCTTTCTTGCCCTTGCTATATTTATATTTTGAGTAGTAAGAAAGTGTAAATTATTTTTGACGCATACGACAGCGATCAAATTTTGGCGCCGCTGCCGGGGAGCCAACGGTTGTCACTTGTTTTTGGTTTCTTATTTTTGTTTTTGGTTTTGTTTCTTATTTTTATTTTTCTTATTTTCTGGTTTTTACATAGTTTTGAGAACTCTTGTTTCAGGTACCAATTCTATGGAAGGAGCATATTGGAACAATGGATACGGATTTCAACCTCCTCAACACTATGGCAATTTCCCACCATCTATGGAATGCAATCAAAACTAATTTATTGGATATGATGCATATCCTAGAGAACCTTATGGTGATTTTCATACATACCAACAACAACCTTGTAGTGGGTATGTAAGTCAAGCACCTAGGTGGGATAATTCTACTTCTAATTGGCTTTATTCGAGTTGTATGCAGATTATGCATGGATTGCAAGATATGCAACAAAGGCTATACCAACTTGACCGTAATAGAGAGAATGTCGTACAAACCAATTTCTGGAATATGCATTCTTACCCGACTCCGGATCGTAGTTATGATCATTCACCCATTCAAAGGGAAGAGTCATGGGAAAGAGAACATAGTGTAGATAATGGTGGTAAGCGTGTGAACGTTAGAAAACTTGCGCAGAAATTATACAAGTTGGAAGACGATGGATACTCGGAAGAGCTTGTCGATGAAATTAGTAGGACCATTCATATGGAACTTAAACGACGTCGTGATAAAGGTTGGGATACCGACAACGATTCTGATTATAGTGAGTCTGAAGATGAAGACGAAGATGATTGTGTTGAAAAGGACCAACCTTTGGAGATATTTGATGACATGAGTGTAGTTGACTCAACTCTTGATCTTTATAATGATCAAGCACCTATTCAAAAGGTACATGAGTCTGATGAAACTAATGTTTTTCAGAATTTTGCAACATGGTTTGAGTCTAATGAAGAGGAGAATGTTGAGAATGAAACCGTTATGACCAATATTGTGGAAGACCCAATTAAACTTGTGAATGATTGTAATGATGATGTTTATGTCGACACTCCGGTTAAGGCGGAAACGGATGAAGAATGGTTGCAAGGTTTGATAGAGGACCATGATATACAAGAGGTGAATAGTTCACTTGAATTTTTCAAGGATGAAGAGGATACCGAAATTCAAGAGATTGTGAGAGGTTTGTCTAACCCTTTGCATATTGATTCTTCTCCTTTACCTCTTATTGGTTTGAATGTATGTGCTTCGAAAACATTGTTGAATGGCTTTGTTTCTCGATTTCCTCCATTAGAGAAACTTGATTCTCATACTATGCAGGTTTGTGAACAAGAAACCGTGGAAATAGCCGACTCATATATTCTTTATGCACTTCCAAGTGTGGACAAGAATAAGTGTGGGGGAAACTTTTATCGGTTAATAGCTTCATTTTTGTTTTATATTACTAATATTTGTGCGAAGCTAGTGTTTGCAAAACAGTTTCTATGGGTGGATCCCCAAATTTTTATATTGCTAATATACGGGGAATGAATCTTTCAAGAAGCTAAGTCGGGCCATCGACTTTAAAACAAGCGCTAAGTGGGAGGCAACCCACCGGTTTTGTATCTCTTATCATTTTGCTTTTTATTTTATTTTTGTTTCGTTTATTTATTTTTTATTGTTTTCATATCATATTTGCATCCCCATGTTTAATTTTATTAAGTCCATAATCTATCTTAGAAGAGATTTATGATGAATACCTTTTCGTCAGAAAATTTCATACTGCGCGTAGTTCAGTCCAGAGACCATAACTGTCAGATCGTTTATCAAAACACTGTGAAAATTTTAAACTCTGTAGAAAACACGTAGGTGAACAACTTTTGTGAAATGGAGTTTTTCCAAATTCCTTACCAATTTGCGCAGTTTTTGCTTTTTATCTGCTGTTACGTCAGAATTTAGAACTTTCGGTTTTACACATTGAGGACAATGTGAAGTTTAAGTGTGGGGGAGCATTTATATGTTTGTATAAGAAAAAAAATTGTGCTTTTTGAACTCCGAAATCTAGAAACTTGTGCCTTAGGATGACACCATTAGTGGATGGAACCATTTTGAATACAGGAGTTGAGGAACCAATTAACTATAAATGGGACGAGCATAGCTCAGAAATCACAATTAACATGATAGTTGTTACCATATCTCGGAATATCACCATATCACATTCTATTTTTTTTTATTTTTCCATATTTTTCTATTGTTTTCTAAGTGTTTCGGTGGGTCACTAAACATCGAGTTGTTATTGCTGCTAGGATGAAATAGAGTGATTGAGTTACTAGAAAAAGAAAAAAAAAAAAAAAGACCGACCAATTAGACCAAACGGAATAAGAAGACACTTGGATAGCAGTATGTGTGAAACGTAGTCCCTGTCTCCGTCGCCTAAACAAGCGTGGAATGCAGGATCCAAGGCAACTATCATATACTTGCTGACAAGAAGCATGCGCTTAGATCCAAAAGATCTAATCATGCTGTCTAAAAAAGAAAAGAAAAAAAAGTGAAAAAAAATGAAAAAGAAAAAAAAAACGAAAAGAAAAGTATTATAATGGTTGAATAAAGTCACTTATGGTTCCCTTGTATATGCCAGTGAGTTGATGTAGAATTCAAACCAGTAGCTCAATCCAATAGGAATAGGTTCATCTTGGAAGTGACCTTCAGACATATATGGGGAACATCGATCACTTGTGAACATTCGCCAACATCTACATCTATATCCATCTTCTTAATCTTTTCATTGTGATTGTGGTTTGTTAGTTTCCGAGTATTGTGGCTTGTTCGACTATCTAATTAGAGCTTTATTTACTAATATATGAATTGAATTTGCGTAAGGTACCTCCTCCTGTAGTCGGTTTGGATTCATTCATTGATTTTTCACAAATAGACGGAGTTGGAAATATAGGTTTTGTATTTAGACCTCTTGTAAACCTTCACGAGACTATAACTCGTCCACTAGGGACACCTAGGGGTTTAAAGGCTTGTTATTTATGCTAAAATTAACCGTAGCCTCGACGTCACGGAGTTTTTGTATTTTAGTTTTGTTTGATTTGCTCGAGGACTAGCAAAGTCTAAGTGTGGGGGAATTTGATAGGTGTGATAAACACCTAATTTTATATCTAGTATTTATGCTTTCTTTGCGAGTTTTCGTGTGAATTATGTATCTTATGTTTACTTTTGAGTTATTAGGTACTCTGGAGTTGCATGGAGGAAAAGAAGAAGAAATCATTCAATTTGAGCCGAAATGGAAGAATTGTCATTTCAGGGGCAAATACTATCTGGAGCCCAGTCAAGGTTAAGGGGAAACTCTTTTGGAAGGAGTACTATATACAGACTAGCTGGGGTTAAGGGGTTGCCATATGGCTAGCCCTTATCAGAAGTGACCATTTATTATATGCACTCAATCTGGGTGGACGTTGTCTTAGGGGTGTCTGAATCCTAAGTACTACCTATACCTAACCATACATCTCGATTCATTTCTTCATTACACAACTGAAATTAAGAAAGAAGGAAGGAGGGCGATGGTCTGCTAAGAGCTGAAACGGAGAAAACAGATCGAGAAACAGAGAGAGCTAGGTCATAATTGATAATCGTTCAATTAATCAAGAATTTACAGTGACAAAGTTTATGAAATTCCTGATTTATGGAAGATCGAGATAGGGAAGATGAAGGTCGTGATACTGTGAAGCCGATAAGCTCTACGGGATTAATGGGTTTCTGCTGTTGTTGTAAGAATGACGCTGGTTCAAGGGTTTGAGTTGAATTGAGAACCGGCAGTGAGATGGGTTCGATGTGAGAAAACATTAAACAAGGTATTAGATCTGTTGAGATGGAACTGATGGATAGATGCAGGAAATCGAATGGGTTTGTGTTGTTGCTCGAATTACAACATGGGTTAGAGTCAGAAATTCATGAAGCTGAAAAAGGGGTGTTGCTGCTGTGGCGCAGAGACGAAGAAGAATTGGGGTTAGGGTTTGGTCGATCAAACAAATAAGAACAAGAGCTCTTTCTGGCTGCTATGGGTCTGTCGATTGATGAACAAACGAGGAGATATGAATGGGTATTGATTAGAGTTTGATTATTCTTCTATGAGCTAATGGGTACGATGGGTTCATGGTATTGAATTGAGCTGCAGTTCACAGTGCAAGCTGCTTCAGGGGTGTGATTGTATGAGGTGACCTATAATTAAATCGCAAAACAAGGAGAGGAGTAAGAGATGGTTGGCTGTAAATGTTATTGCCACTGAGTGGTTTGAGCTGGAGTTGAAGAATTGCTGCAATGGGATAGAGTGAGGCAACTGATTTGCAGTGGACCAGCTGGAGGTTGTGAGTCTGAATTTGAAGCAGAGAATGAAACTAGTGTTAATATGTAGTAGTGGTGGTGAGTTGTTGTTGGCATGGCATTGAGGATGCAATGGCTGTGGAGTTGTAGTTATCTGAGTTGCTGTCATGGAAATGAATGTGTGGGAATAAGTTGCAGCTTAAGTGCAGTGGGAAACTGAATTGACGGTCGGATTGAGATAGTGGTGGTAATGAATTGATCAATGGATGATGGCCTTGAGGTGGAGCAGCTGGTGCAGAACATGGGAAATGCACGTGAATTGGGTGGCTGAGAAAGAGAACTGGAGCTGGTGGTTATGCTTGTGGAGATAATGAGCTGCATGTTATGAAATTGCAGGCGTAGGCTGCTAGGACTGCAGGATTGGAGGCTGTGAATGAATGTTGAGCTATTGGTGGCAATGGATCAACTGGCATAACGGACTACATGGAGTGATTGATGTTGTGAGCTAAGGCGGTGATGTCAGAGATTGATTTGAAGGCTAGAGCTGTACATGTGTGGTACAATGGTGGAATTAAAGCTGAGATATAGCAGGTAGTGCAGCTGCGACCAAGATCTGGTACCTGAGTTAGGAGGTTTTGGACTTGAACTGAAGCATTGGTGGTGAATGGAGAAGGGTGGTGTGCATTTGTTGCTATATGCAATAGGTGTTGCTAAGATCCAAGGTATTGGTGGAACTGAAATGGTGAAGTGAAGGGTTTGCAAGAAGCAACAACATATGGGTTTTCGCAGGAGGAATTGAGGAGTGCCATGGGTTTGTTGATGTTGGTTGTAGGCAAAGCAGAAATGGAGGTTTATGAACTGGACTGCACAGCCAAGATGGCTGGCCAATATAGCTTGTGCAACTGTGGCCTAGTAACCCAGTCAGCCATGACTCAGCTGAGTTAGATGGCTAACTCAGTTGATTTGACCCAGTCAACTGTCAAGGACCGTTAGTCAACAGTTAAACATAACAGAATCTCAAAGGAATATTCCTTCGACGACAGTGACTTTCAGGATGTCGACGACGACCGGATTCCGGCCAATTTCCGACCGAATCCCCAGTTTTCCGGCGATCGTTTTTGGGACAGAATTTCTACACGGGTTTCTCTCTCTTGTGGGCTTGGTGGACTTCTAACTAATGGACTTTGAAGACAAAACCTAATTTTGGAAGGAGTATCCTTTATGGAAATTGAGAAACATATAAAAAGAGAGGAGCTTTAATCTTATCTACTACTTTTTTTTTCTAGGGTTTGTGAACATGATAGGGTTTCTCTTTCTTCTTGTTATGAACTCCATTAACATGAGTACTTAAGTTTATTATTGGTTATGGAATAATTGGATTTCACATAATATGGGTTTTGATATGATAAATTAGTTTTGTCTCTATACTTTATCGCTTATGATTCACTGTTTATATTGTTACATAAATTGAATGCTTGTTTGATCGAGTCGCGAATCGGTTGAGTTTGTTTTCATCTTTATTGCTAGATTAGGGTTTATTATACGTAAGAGTGATAGATTCCTGATTACAAGTAGCATGAATATGGTTATATCTTGTAGTGATGCATCCTTATAATCATATGTGAACCATAACCTTTGTTAAATCGGATTAGTGCGTTTTCCACGTTCGATTGCTTTGATTAGCCTGATTTCATAGAACTTAATGCATCTAGGGAATTAAACTTGATTAATGCTTTTACACGTTAGGTTGTTCTTTAAGATAGAACTCATATTCACATCTTTTAATGTGTTTGTTGATGATAAAAGGAGATTAGCGGGATATTCTTGCGATCAAGATATTCTAGGGATTTTGATAAAAGTTGAGATTAAATATCAATTCTACTTATTGTGAAGAAAACATATTTGTGAATGAAGATGAATCCTTAACCAATATTCTCACTACTTTGATTTGTTTATTTCTTTCTTTGCTTTTATTTTACTATTACTTGCATAAAAATCAGAAAACTCCCGGTATTTTATATAGGAAACCGAAACAACTTGACAACCAAGACCTCTCTGTGGGATCGATCCTTTCTTGCCCTTGCTATATTTATATTTTGAGTAGTAAGAAAGTGTAAATTATTTTTGACGCATACGACAGCGATCACTCTTGCGAAATTGTATCCGCGAACTAGGGTGTACGCCATAAAGGTTCGTCCCGTTCTTATGTCTCTGCGAAATTTTATTCGCGTTTCTGCGAAATTTTCGCGTTTCTTTATTCTTTCATTTATTTTTTTATTTCTTCTTTCATTCTCATAATGTCATATTTGAAGTAAATATTCTGTAAAATCTTTTGAAATCTTACAGATCTTCTTTGAAATCTTGCGATTGTATCGCGTTGTTAAATCAAAAATCTTTTTCTGTAAAAGAAATATTCTAGAGAAATCTTAGAAATTTTCTTTGAAATCTTGCGATTGTATCGCGTTGTTAAATCAAAAATCTTTTTCTGTAAAAGAAATATTCTAGAGAAATATATAAATTGAATTTTCTCGGTTTTTTGTAATTTTGAAATCTTTGTAATCTTGCGATTGTATCGCTTTTTGTTAATAAATTTTTTTGTATTTTTAAATAATCATAAGTAAAACTAGATTTTGTGCCCGTGCTATGCACCGGGTGGACCCAAAAACCGCTTTGCCTCGCCCTGTCCTGATGCATGTTTAGGATTTTTGGTTTGGTGTAGCTCGGCTTCGCCTCTCCCCGTCCCGATTCATGCTTAGGATTTTTGATTTGGTATAATGTGGGTACGCCTCGCCCCGTCGTGCATTTTTGATTTGGTATTGCGGGCCTTCGCCGCCATCCACCCCCCACCCCGGTGTGATACATTTTTTTATCTTTGATCTTTGACTTGGTATGGTTCGGCTTCGCCTCGTTCTGTACCAATGCATGCTTAGGATTTTTGATTCGGTGTGTATCTTGTAACACACTGGGCATATTTAACTTCTCGTATCGGTTACAATTTTCCACGAAACCACACCAACAAACATCAACTCCAGTGATTCAAGACCAAATGTATCATTTCATTTAATAAAATAATGAGATTCATTTGCTTTAACAATCAAGTATTATAAATGCTTCGAGCTGATTCTCAGTTCATCAACACACATTGATTTTGGTTGTTTTAAAAATATATACGTACTTTCCAATTTTCATTTACATCAAGCAGATTAAGGGAGAGCTGGAGAGGCATAGAGGCACTGAAATTAGCGACAGAACCCGAACAACATTTGGATGAAAAAACTAAGGCACAAATCAAAACCAACATTTTTTTGAAAGCTTTCTTCTGTTGTGTTCATTTTCTCTTCTGTACTAAAACCATCAAGTTGGCAGTGATCTGTCGAAAATCCTCGTATACTTTAATAAATTCGCACATCTTCAGCTCTCTTTAGCCTGCACAATGTAAATAATTTGATGTGATGTTATCTGCCACTTTTGTGAATTTCAGCAACATACTAATGTCTGTAAGTGAAATACTATAGGAGAGATGAGAAGGTAACCTCACTGTGTGACACCCTCTGAAGGCACAGATGGTTAGCTATCTCTCTTAGAAGCTCATTCGTCACCTTTTCAAAGTACATTTTGATTTCATTTTGTATGACTAATATGATGACTGCACATCTAATTACATTTTGACATTATGATTGTTGGTTGCATTAAGGCACCATACTAATGTACTTTAATTTAATTCGTCTCCTTTTCAATAGCACTACTAATGTAATTAGATGATTGTGCATTTTGACTTCATTTTTGTTTCACCAATTGTTTTTTCTGGTCATTCTTGTGGCATAACCTACATGTGAGTGGATAAACAAACGATTCTTTTTATGCATATCACTTTTAAATATGTAAATAAGCAAATATAGATAGCATTGCATAATTTAAATTTGAAAAACTTCAATAACACTTACCTCTCTGCCTTGCCCTCCTTGTCCTCGGTTAGAATACCCACATTTTCAACCGTTTCATTAGATTTGAACAAAACCTGGAGCAATAGATCAAAATGCAATTTCATAGAGGGTAAATACAAACAGTATAAGTTCTCTCCACCCGAGTTCATAATGGTTTATTAATTCACACAATTCCTAGTTTACATGATTATGCACATAAATCGGCACATGGTATTAAATTAGATAACAATCTTAATTTGTCTGCTTGATAAGTTTTTCAATGAATTGATTCTTTACATGTGTCAGGCACAATAAGGCGGTTGAGGCATACAATATCAGAGTAGCATGGCGAAATTAAAAATCAAATGAGCGTACCTTTTGCACTTTTTTGTTGAGTTGAACCCATATACAACCTTCATGTCCTCACGCCAACAACTGCTACATTTTTTCAAAATATAATCAAGTGAATTACTTCAAAAATATACCTAGAATTCCTCCCATGATCTCTAGCTTCAACGCCCACGCTGGTCCAATTTGATACCCCACTGCATCACAATTTTGTGAGTTAAAATCAATGGAGATTATGAAAAATGTATTTAGCACACATAATTTTCCACTGTTATATTAATCTATACTGCTAAATGTCATCAAAATAGCAAAGGTATTTTCCCCGCACCCCAAGAGAGTTTCTTCTATTTGTGTTACAAATGCAGTATGGTGTTCCCGGTCTTTCATCTATTCCCTACCAAATCCATCCCAGAAGCAAAATTGCGAAGAGAGGTTGCCTAACAGCCCAAGTCAACTTCGTGTTTCCAAAGTACAAATTAAGACGTTTTGCACAAATGAAATTGTAATTGGATCCAGTAACACTTGAATATAATGCACATGTAAGAAACAAATTTTCTAATTTTCTTACCACACAAAGCCGTTTTCCAGAAGTATCGACTATGTGGCTGCACCAGTATTCCATTGGGCGCTTCATCAATATTTAGTAAAAATGTAGGAGGAGCAAATCCCATTTGCATACCTGTTAACATGGGTTGATTCTATATGTTTTCTCTGTAATCATATAAATAACTTCTGGACTACTATTTACAAACCTTACTGACTATATATTTTTCACACTCAATTAAATCTTTGAGGCCAATCGTCAAACACCTACTACACATATGGGTTGATTCTATAAGAAATTCAGCAACATCAATGAACCCCAAGTGCAATTAACAGTGATAGTGAATCTATGGATTAGAGAGTAACATCAAAATAAAACAAAAACAAAAAATGAGCAAACCCTATTCTCTGTACGATCGGATTTGATAACCCACACCTACAAAATAAAAAATCAAAAACTAAAAATTAGAAAAACCCTATTCACGTTCTTTACCAGCTTCAACCGGAATCCTACCTGTAAATAATTAGAAGAAAAAAAATCAAAAACCCTAATATCTTTTCCATCCACAGAAGCTCATAGCTATTCTCCATACCTCTTTGAATAATAGGGTTAGTGGCTGTTTATCAGGAGGGAAGAAAAATCGAAACTGCAAATTAAAACGGAAGAGACGGAAAAGAAAAGAGTTAGGGTTTACCAATAGAGAATTGGAATTGTTTATCCATCGAAAGATAAAATCAAAAAATAGAATTTACTAAAACAGAAAAAAGTCATCTTCATGGGGACATTAAAAAAAATTGAAAATCAAAATAAAAAGGAAGAAAAGAAGCAAACCCATTACCAACTGAATCTGTCACAGCAGCAACATCTTCATCTTTATCACCATCTTCTCACAGCAACAACTCCAAATCTAAGTAAAACCCATCTTCTGATTCTTTGGTAATCCCTTGATTTCTTCTTTAATTCACTGCAAAACCCTAATTTAACCACAAACCCATCTCAATTTCACCTGCATTCAATAATAATTCATCGATCTCCTTCACAACATCAATTTCTTCTCATTCTTGCTTCCTTGTTCATATTCAAACGAAACCCTTCTCTCAATTTCAGTTCTTCGATTCACAGCAAGATCCTATCTCTATTTCAGATGTAAAATCAAACCCTTATATATTAATCCTCTCCATCTAACAGCAGCATTAACAAACCCTTTCTCTCACAAATATGCTTTTAAATTCCTCCTTCGTCTCTCGATTTCTCTATCTATTTCTCGATCTCAATCAGACGCGACTTTTATTTCTTTTCGTCTCTCGATTTCTCCATCTATTTTTCGTCTATTTCTTCTCGTTTACAATTTCAGGTAAATGATCGCTTAGGTAGATATCGATTTGGGGATGGTTTGGTTTTTCACAGGAGTTTCGTCCACTGTGACGGTGTTACTTAACGTCCAGTTAAGTATTTGGTGTAAAACCGGTGTAATTTTTTAATTAGGTATAAATCAATACATAAGTCTTGTACACTCACGTTTCTACTAACGGTTTTCGTATTAGACCGTTAAAATCAAGGGGCTTGGACTAATAACGTTCTCTACTAAGGGGGTTTTTTTTAATAAATTTTTTTCCGACCAATAGTGTTACGACACTTGTCTTCTCTAGAATTGTTGTAGTTGAAAGCTTTTATCTAATTTAATTTGAGGCGGGTGTTATGCTCACCGTGCTACGTGGGAGCTCATATGACTTAGCCTTTTAAAGGAGGAGAGATATTCAAGGAAGTGGTACTTAGCTTTCATGTGATTTTTTGTGGCTGTTGTCTCTTGCGAAGTATATGAGGTTCTTGTGAATTGAGATGAAATGAGAAATGAACTCTTGACCTGCGTCTTGTATACTGTCTCACCACACCAACTATTCTAACCCTCTCTTGCGAAATTAACTTGTGAAATAGTCATTAATTTTATTTTATTTTGCGAAATAATCAAAGATCTTGCAAAGTAATGAAATACCAAATTTATGCCTCTTACCAACTAATTGTACTAGAAATTCACAACTGTACAACTTCTGTGTAAACTTAATCTTTGATATTTTATTTACTGTTGGATGAACTTTAATGGGCTTGAACGAACTGTGCTTGCTTGCTATTCATTTCTTCTTTGCGCTGGTATTTGGGAAGTAAGCATCTTTGCGAAGGAAATGAACATCTGCGAAGTGTTCATTCATACTGCGAATGCTTGCAAGTTTAGCATCTGCGAACATATGTATGGCCTGCTTGCGAGATTATCATACTCTTGGTGAAGCGTAACCTTCTCTCTGCGAAATTAATCCAACATACAAAAAATGATAAATTTGGGGAGAATTGATCTTACCTCTTGCTGCACAAAACCAACACATCCAACCAATCGTGCATGTTGTTGCTTGTGAACGAATATATCCACGCTTTAATGTTGTTATCATCCTCGCCATTAGTATCCTAGTAAAAAATATGGGAAAAATAAAGAGTGAGATGGAGTTCGATCTCGCAACTCCAATCTCTTTCAGTATTTCTTTGACCATCTGTTCCGGCTTGTGCTTCTGTTGTTGCGGTAAATATGCAAATTCTTCACGCTACTAAGTTGAGTCTGCTTCCTTGACCTTTGCCATTCTTCTACTTTTTCCCTTATTCAAGTTAAAATACGTCTTTAAGAAGTTTTTTATTCTTCACTTTCGCCTATTGCCGTGGGATCTCTTCTCGCTGTAACGATATGTTTTCCTTTATCTGCAAAATTTCCTCCCATAGCAATTTATTTACCTTCTAACTTCTAAGTCTTTGATAGCTCCTCTTCACGTTTAGAGTTTCATAATTGATTGGTCGCATATAGTATTATCTGCGAAGCCAGCTGATTTCTTCACGTTGTTTTCCTTCAGCTTATTTTTCCATCGTCTTCTTAGTAGCAGATCTACCCTGATGACCAAAACTTTTGCCTTGCTCGCTGGTTTTACTTATCTGATGATATGAGAGTGAATTGTTGCGAGTTTTAAGAAGCTTTTCATCTGATACTTTTTCTTTAACTTTGTCTATTGAATTTGAGAAGCTTTTCTGTCTCCTTGCTTTGATGGTAGCTTTTCTTTGCAGAATTTTGTTTCTTCAAGGGTTATCTGCTTGCCATACTATATTGATTTCCTACAAGGACATCACTATTTCCTCATCTTGCTTGGCTGCTTTCCAAGTTGATGAGCTTGGATACTGCGTACTTTCTGCATTTGTCTACATTGGAGCTCCCATAACTAAAAACAAGTTTCTACGAATTTAAGCCATAGATTAGTGGCTGTCCAATTATAATCAAATATTGTAGTTTTAATTTAAGTGAATCAACCTCACATCCTTCACCTGTGACCGAAACAAATCTGGAACGGCCGTGTCTTCGGTTTAGGCCAGAATTGTATAGATTACCTCTCGAATCAAAGTGCTCATCGTGCAGCACATTTGTTGAGGGTTTAAACTCACTTCTCATCCACACACACACCCAAAATTACCTAAACCGGCAGAAGTAGTTTTCTCCCACAAACAGCTTTGTATTGCATCTTTTTAGTCTTGGCAGGTTAGGTGTTGCACCAAGATAGTGCTTTAGTGCTCTTTGGCATGAGCAATGTCTCTGGCCTGTGAGAAAGGCTTTAGCCTTGATCCTTGTTTTTCAGTCAGATGTCTGACTGACTTTGTTCTTAGCTTACTTAGGATTTATTGATCGAGTTGAATCGGTCTAACCACGAGTTGACTCAATAAACCATACCTTGACCGAGTTGACCTTGACTAGGTTCGTTGCTGTTGACCATACTTTGACTAGTTTGACTTGACCTTGACCCTGGACTTTGGATCTTGACTGTTATTAGACTCTTTTGACTAGACATGGACTGTTAGTGACCGTTAATTGACCAGTTGTATCAGGCCTTAAATTAATGGGTTGTGCCAGTTTAGACTTATTGGGCTTGGGCTTAGTTCCATGTGTTCTTAGTTTGATGTTTTGGACCCTTTATGGTTCGATTTGACCTTTGGTTCCTTCTACAAAGATGTAGATATTCATAAGACATATCTAATGGACTATAGAACCAATCTAATTGGATTAGTAAACCTTTGTATTCTAAAGATAGATAATGGAAATGTGTAGAACCATTAGATAGTTCACTTAGCTTATAATTAGAGTATTGTATGAGTTTGTGTTATGAGCCTTGTATGAACCTTTTGGCTAATTTCTTAGAGTGCTTGTGTGATTAACAGTTAGTCTGTCTTACCAAATGGTCGATTCCAAAGGATGAACCAGTGGATCGTGGATCTCGAGGTAGGCGTGGCTGGTCATCAAAAAGGTGTGGGAATGCATTTAACAGTTTTGTAATCATTGTTATTTCTTTTACGAAAGTCTTTGTTTAATAAACTCATGCATTGTCTATTCGTTTATTCCATGCTCTGTTTATCTTTATGATTGTCTTTGGGAAATGAGAATTTCCATCTGTGGTATATTGGATACTGCTCCTTCAGATTATTATGGCTAGGGAGATACACCGCAATATTAATAATCGGTGTGGAATTGGCATCAATATTATCGGGTCTATATTTCACCCACAGACTAACAGAAATTGAAAGGTGTGTAAATGTCACCGCAGAAATTATAAGGTGTGTAAATGTCACCGCAGAAATTAAAGGAGGAGTTTAGGTCCATATACATGATTGTTTATTTCAGTGGTTTTGTTGTCTTCTAATGTTTTCCAAATCTGCATATGATTACTTAGAAGTTAAATTTTAATTATTCCCCATTTCAGTTTCAGTGACAGAGCAGAGTTGCGCAGCGAAAGCTTCGAGAAGTTAACTTCGTTATATTTTTTATATTCTGATATGTTTATTTTGTTGTAAATTCTATTTGTAAACCAAATTACTATTGTATATGTAACACATGAGAGGAGTTCTTATATATATTTTCTGAGCGGGGTTAGCTCTGGGTTAAGTTTTAGTAGCAGATTTCTTAATTGAAAGTTTAAGTGTTTAATTTGGATTCTAGTGCCTCTGTTTTTAGTAATCTCTTGGATTAGTCAGCTGTTAGCTTAGGGGGCGCTACAAAGTTGGTATCAGAGCTCACTATTAGATCTTATATGGGCATCAATAGGATTAGCCAGTGACAGATAGTGAACTAGATTTGTTTAGAACTGGATTGGGTTTGTGAGATAAATCTTAATTCACTAAAAATAATCAATAACTAAAATATTTATGTATTGATTTGCATAATATGTTGATTGGTTGTTTCTTGTTTTGTGTGTATATATCTATGAAGTAAAAATTGTAGGCTGAAACCAATTGTGGTATAAGTTAGAAATTTCAATAGATAACTAGAAATTAGTTAGTCTCAATTGAATGATACTTAGATAATCTTGTACTGGAGAATAGTGAGTTTTGAAATTCTGGTGTGTCTGTGTTGTCTTTGTACGTAGGAAACCATCGTCGGGTCTTGCTAACCTGTACAGGCCAACTACAAGCATGGATTACCGTTCATATTAGGAAGACTTGCTTCTATTAATGAACTGCTAGGTCCCAAATTTTGTTTAGAAACTAATAGAGTATCTTTTCCCATAATTAGAACCATTGATCTATTAAATTAGAAATGAATTTAAATTGTAAAAGTAATTAAGATAATAGTTCGACCATTAGTGTTAATAATAATAAATGATAATAGGATCACTAATAATCATAACGAAAGTAATATTAACACTTATCAAAAAGTATTGTAATGAACTTTATCTAATTAAAATCTCATTAAAAATTATTTAATGATTAAAATAATAATTAGGATCAAGTAGCTACGCAAAATATAATTAATTAACTATGGCCAGATTTCGTAAATTAAATGAAGTTAAGAATAGATTCTTTTGCATTTGAAATAACTACCAGGTAGTTAATATAAGACTTAAGAACGTATTGCATCAAATAACAAGACTAAATTTCTAGTAATCTTATACCCAAGTAATATTTAGTTTAATAACTGATTTAAGGAATCATACTTTTGGGAACTAATAACTGACTAAATATTGATAAGGAATAAATAATTTACGGGAACATAGATTAATTTGACAATAACTAAATTTTATTGAAATAAATTAGTAATGGCTAATTATTAAACTAAAATATACATGAAGAAATAATTATAGTATTTGGATACTTGGTACAATAATAGACTTGAAAGAAAATAAATTTTTATATTAATCAGATACTTTACATTGATAGGAAATCTAACGACTTCTAGGGTACACTAAAATTTTATGCAGACTCAAACTGAAATAATATTAAGTTACCAACGCTAAAGTTTAATAAGATAAATATAGTATACAAACTCGATATGAATAAATAAAACCAGTTATAGTAATCTTTACGTGAATGTAAAATTATACTTAGAAAATTAAGATTTAGCGTACTAGCAGAACTGTCAACAAACGAATAACGACAATAATAAAGAAATAGTGAATAGTAACACTTCTGATAAAAGTATTTCATCAATTATATTAATAACAGATTTAAAGTAGATAATATTTGGAAAAATTTATATATTGTATAACAGTAAAATTAAAATATCAGATAATACAGATTTACGTGAAATACAATTTGGATTAGTTATATAGATAAGTATATAACAAATATGGAACTATGACAAATTGATAAAGTACAAAATTTTAAACTATAAATTTTAGTGCGAAGAGCCTAGACGTACATATCTGTTAGAATCAAATTCACCATAGTGAGCTTAGAGACAATCATATTATGAAATAGAGATTAGTCTTTTGAACTTAGAGCTACAAATTATAGATTCCAGATGTAGAAAGCCACATAGGGCGTGTTTCATTTCTTGTTGTTTTGAACTCATTTTAAAAATGAGTTGTTTTCTTTCGTGCGTTTATAAGTATGAGCAATGCTTGCATTTGGGTGAGAGATAGTTTTTCTCTAAAAGGTGGGGAGTTTTAAAGACCAGAAGAATGGCTCGATTTTCGAGGACGAAAATTTCTAAAGGTGGGGAGAATGTAAGGACCCTCAAGCTCGTCAACGCTATTAGACCAGTCAAGAGACGAACTAAGCCGATATTGATCCGATTAATTAGAGACGAACGTTAACTAATAGAAATTAATCTAACAACGATCTAGTTACGAAACTAGTACCGCTAGATAGATCTCGGAAAGTTACGCGGAATGGACTGCTTGAACGTGTCATTCAGACACCGGACGAAGAAGATATCACTGGATTATTATGAAGAGCAAATAATCAACTTTATATATAAACCGACCTGGCAGCCCTTATCAATTTATGGGTGCCTTTATCATTTTTGGCCTCATCACCACAAACGTTAATTATTCCCCATTTCAGTTTCAGTGACAGAGCAGAGTTGCGCAGCGAAAGCTTCGAGAAGTTAACTTCGTTATATTGTTTATATTCTGATATGTTTATTTTGTTGTAAATTCTATTTGTAAACCAAATTGCTATTGTATATGTAACACATGAGAGGAGTTCTTGTATATATTTTCTGAGCGGGGTTAGCTCTGGGTTAAGTTTTTGTAGCAGATTTCTTAATTGAAAGTTTAAGTGTTTAATTTGGATTCTAGTGCCTCTGTTTTTACTAATCTCTTGGATTAGTCAGCTGTTAGCTTAGGGGGCGCTACAGTGCGTTCTTTTTCCTGAGACCGATCACTCTATGGCCAAAAAATGTTCCCCATCCCGTTTTCTTCGCAGAAATCCTCTCCACATCTACCGCTATATTGCTAATTGATGTCAAAGTCACAGACATGTTTTGAACATCTGATACAAGTTCGTTATGACTGGTACATAAATCAGGAGCGTCAAAGTACTGTTGTAGAATAAGGTTTTTTTTTTTTTTTTTTTTTTAAAGATAGAAACACCACCACCAATGTTTATCTCGTGTATGATGTCCAAATGACCAAAGAGTAAACAATATAGAGAAGGGCAAAAGTAACATTTTGGAAAGTACTATATACTCGCCAGTAACTTCGCCAGTACTTCCGCTTCTCTGTTTGTTAACTTCTTGTCCTATGAGATTATTAGCCTGAAGCATTTTTTCTTCTCCGCGCAAAGTTAGTTTGCACAACGCACATTATGTCTTCGCAGGAGATCTTTATGTCTTCTCAAGTCCTGCTCCTTGTTTAACCAGAGCTCCAGTGATTACTCTCTTTTCCTGACTGTTGTTTTCTCTTTTCATTCTGGGATGCTTTTAGTCCACCTCCATTTGACTGTGACATGTATTCTTTGTCTTGTAATTATTTCTTGAGTTGTTACGGCGAATTTTAACTCATCGTTTTCATCGTTCTGCGAAGTCATCGCACCCAATAATTCATCACTGGAGATATGCTTCAGTTAACAACTTGACCTATTTTATGAGATTGCTCTCAATATTTCGCTATAACTTCATTGTCTTCTTTTCTTTTGTTGAATTGCAGGCAGCCTTTTCTTCGCAAGTGATGAGTTTTTGTATCTTGGTTGGAATTGTTTGTGAAGCGATTTCGTCATTATTTATCCTGCTGCTACTTCCCTCAACAATTGATGGGGTATTTTTTTACTGATGACGAACTGCAAGTGATGAGTTTTATGAGCTTTATCTCCATGGCTTATATTCTCCTATGATCTGAGCAAGTGTAATTGGTGGCGTCACTTTAACATGTGTTGTTGTCTCTTTCATTAGCTTGTTTTTAGTGATTTCCTTTTGTCTCTTCTTTATTTCCTCATGTGCTGCTCCTCCATTCGTCTCATCTCTGAAGTTTTTCTTCATTAATTTTTGTTCTTTTTCTGAAATTTTTGATTTAAGATGATCTTTTAATCTTCATTTTCTCTATTCTGTCCTCTTAATTTTCCCTCTTTTCTCTTCGTGCTGTTAGATTTAATAAGTTAATGAAGTCTTTGACTGCAATTTTCTTTTGATTTGGTTTTTTGATATAGCTTGGATATTTCCACATCTGATTTCTGAATGACTAATGATATTTTTTGCTGTAGATAAAAATGCTCGGCTTAAACTTTCGCTTCCGCTCTTAAAACTTACAGATCCAGTGGGATTCATCACCAACAATATCCAATTTTGCTAAACTTTCTTGAACCAACAAGATTAGTCCCTGTTTCTAGCGCCAAAATGTAGTTGCAGGAAATCCTACAACACACCCCTTATCATATCTTGATATCAATATCTAGATCTACATAATAAAAATGGTAGTAAAAGTGCTAAAATTATAAACGGACACCAAGATTTTTTACACGGTTCGATCAATATGATCTACATCCATGGTTATTCACTATGATTATTTGAATTTACATTTGATTTACATGGAGACTCCATTAATGAGTATTCGGAGCTCTAGATTTAATTTTAGGGAAAGAATATGATAAAGAAAATTAACTCTCTCTGAAAAATATATCTCTCTCTCTTTTAACCATTATTGCCCCCTTTCTCTATCATGCTCTCCCCTTTATATAGGTGTTTACATAATGGATGACAGCTCACATACATCTCATACTTTCACTATTTTAGGATCCCTTTCCACACTCTCGCAAGCTTTCTCCATATTCTCTCGAGTTCCCACATTGTTCTAGCAAGCTCCCGCTTCATTCTCGCAAGATTTCTCTACATCCACAAAATCTTCACATCTTTTTCGTGTTTTATGATGTCGTTGTCTATTATGTCATTAATTTGCGACATTTGCAGTGTGTTGTTGAAGAGCTCGCAGAAATGTCGTTATAAATTTCACAAGAGTATTGCTGTGATGGTATTCTGATCCTACAAAAACCTAAAACCTTAATTAAAAGATTCTTAATTTATTTCGGCACAAGATCACCTTGAGTACCAAGGAATATCTTGGAACAAAAAATGATAGTCACTGCTCGTGTTCAAAGTATGTTGACATCTTTTCACTACAAATCCTTATTTCGTATTTACATGGATTTGCATCTTGGAATCGGTTCTAGCATACTTCCAAACAAGTTTAGAATTGGTTCTACCTAACTTCCAAGTCTACTATGTGATCGGTCATACCAAGTCACAATGGTTAGTTGCGATTGGTCCTATCAAGTCACATATATAGGTTCGGATAGGTTATACCAATCACTAGGATCGGTTCTACCTATACATGGTACTTACTTGTGATCGGTTACACCAATCCCTAGAATCGGTTACACCAATTACAAGGATTGGTCACACAACCACTAATGATCGGTCACACCAATTACCAAATTCGGTCACACCAATTACAAGGATCGATCATACCATCTCATGGTGATTACTTAGGATCAGTTACACCAATTACCAGAACCGATCATACCAAATCATAAGTCTAGGTATTGTGCTCGGTTATACCAAGATACATAACCTGAGTTAAGATCGGTTCTACTAACTCACATATATTGGTCATCAAAGAATATGCAATGAATAACTGGACCAATAAACATATTGGTTTCCCATTCTATTCATGAAACAAGTTCATGAATGTTCTTCCTTGAAAAAAATGTAAAACATTATTTCCTAGGATGAAATCTTCATCATACACCCATACACATTATCATAAAACTAAATACAAGATTATGTCGATGTCATATTTACGAAGTTCAAAAGATAGGCGTTATACTTCGTAGTCTAATTCCTTAAAACTATGATCATACTATTATGATCATGTCTTTTTACTAGAATATTATATACAATATGTACAGTATATACAGCTTCGCATGTTATGTTTTCAATATAGTACGACTTGAAAGATACGTTAGGAATGAAATAGTTCAAGTCACATATTACTAAACTCAAGTGGAAGGGTGATGTTGTCATTGTAGTTTGTTACTTCTTCTCATTCTTCAGGTCTTTGGAGTAATACTTGTATGACATTCCTAGACTTTCTAGTGTAACCTAAACAAAGTTTACTCTTGTATTTAATCAAGCGACTCTAGATAAGTTTTGGTACTAAAATATGACAACCAAACTTGACATACTAATGCTTGGTGAGTTCAACTAAGCTATGCTCTAACAACAGACACACGAAAATTTCCCAAAAATAATCAAGAAAATGCCTGAGAATATCTTACACCTTTGTTTCACGATAAATCCACAAAACTACCTTTTTTTATCGAAACCAAACACGTTGCCCACCTTGTTTCATCTAAACAGTGTACTCTCAATTCAATCCAGCGAAAATATCTCATAAAATCATGTCCAATCAATTATCTAGAAATTTCGTCGGAAAACAAATTTTCAAAGCATTTTTCCCGCCAAAAATGATTTTCTCGTGAAGAAGATGGGTGTCCCATTATCCAATAAGGGGGTCCATTTAACAACTGGGGTGTGCTTAGTAATTTGGGGGTTCCACATAGTAAAAATTTTGGGGTCCCTTCATAACTTTTCTTGGGTGCCTTTGGTAATTTTCTCTGCGGGTGTAAATATCATTTTTCGAGCCAATTTTTCCACAAGAGTTTATTTCTCCCAAAATACCTACACATACATAAAACAATGGGCACTAACAATATAGATAAATCAAACACAAAAATGTGTCTATCAATTATCATTATATATTACATGGATTTTAGAGATTTCGCTTGAGTGAGATGCAAAGATTCCGGGATAACACTATTTGACATAAGTACTCAGGATGATTCCATTCATGGTGGTCATGGTGTATGCTCAAGTTCTGTTGGTGGGAGTCAAGAAGTGTGAGAATTCGTGGACACTATGACTCTTGGTGGTGGATGGAACATTGAAGCAGTTAGCCAATTCGCTTTCTATACCCTAATTTCCTCGACCACATCAGATTTTACGCATTTCAAGCTCACCCGCTTCAAGATTGATATCATGTTGCACGAGTGATCCCGTTATTTTTGAAGTTTTTTACAATTTTGATGAGACTCAACCACCAAGCGAGTCTCAAACCGTCTCAATCTCTGCTATGTTGAACAACACTCTTGATCCACAAAACATGACCAATTGGATCTTTAACGGTCGGGGAATTAGTAATTTATGGATGTACTTTAATTTCAATCTTTCTAATATAATTGTTTTGTTTTTATTAATGAAAACTATTTTAAAATTAATGTTTAACTCCGAAATAGTTTTATATTTTTTTAAAATGCAATCGAATTACATACCACTTAATCAAAATTAAATCCCGTCACATTAATCTTATAGAGTTGATATCATTCATCATGCTTAAACTATCTTCTGTTATCTTTAACAAATTTGGTATTAGCTCTAATTTTTAGTCTTTTGATGGACAACCCAGGATGATCCCCCTTTATCATCTATAAAATTTACACATACTTTCGCACATCGTTATTGATAAAGCAAAATCTTATTTTAAGGCTCCAATTTATTTTTCTTGAGTTTACATGACCTAAACGTCATAAACTTTTGAAACACAGTATACCATAACTTAAAAGTGGATAAATTGAAATCTCTATCGCTTGCAACTGATATATCCAACATCAAATTATAGAAACATCTTCTTCTCGAGTGAAGCGAGCACCACTTTGGTGTAGCAAGCACTAGCCATGTTGAAATGCATTTAAAGTTGAGATGGTGTGAGTTGAAGTGAATTTAAAGTTGAGTATTTATAGGGGTAAATTCCTGGTCGTTAGATGATGATATACTGAGCAATGATTATAGCACCAAGCGATAGACAGATTATCGTTGACGCTATAAATACCATTAAGCACTGGAGTCTCTTTCGCTCGGTAGAGTCTCTTTCGTGTATTCCTGAGTGGTATATTTGACACTTAGGCAGTTAGTTTGCCACTTTTTCATACCCATAGTGGGTGCAAAAGTGGCAAACTAAGGCATTTGATTGGTGCATAGAAATATGCCTTAGAAGACCAAATATATCATTTCCTTATCGTTGAAGGTATTCCTTATCTATTTTTTTTTATCATCTATATCCTTTACGATTTGCACAAAACCCATCATATGATTATCATGCTGACTTTTCTCTTCGACCTTCTTCTTTGAAATCATCAAAACTCAAAAATTCTTAAACCTATCAAGATGGGATGGTGGTGTTAATACTTGTAAATGGGTCGAGGAGTAAGAATAAAATGGAGAATCTGATCAAGAGTAAAAGAAAAAAAAATCTAGGTTCAGACCATTTATTAATAACAAATTTGAACATATGTATGTTATTTACAGTTGGATTAAACTTATAGAGTTCATATCATGTATTGATAGCAGTGAGAAACTAATGGTGTCGGGTTTTTTTATCAAAATAATGAACGAAATTAGGGATATTCATGGCTAAAGTGGTTTTAATAACATTTCTTAACATAACAAGATAAAGCATTATAAATAAAAGAAAATATAAACTCAAA
The DNA here is from genome assembly GCA_023529315.1 of Papaver bracteatum. Taxonomy (NCBI): domain Eukaryota; kingdom Viridiplantae; phylum Streptophyta; class Magnoliopsida; order Ranunculales; family Papaveraceae; genus Papaver; species Papaver bracteatum. The sequence continues at coordinate 4,456,070 of JAJJWX010001246.1, forward strand.
CAAAATGGGGAAAAAAAACTCAGATTTGTTTCTCCAAGAATAAGATGAACACAACAAAAAATTATTACTTTTAGGAAAAAAAATACCTAGGTTCATATCATTTGGCGAAGAACAAATCCGAACTTATATATATAGGATTCATAAAAAATGGTTCGTGCTAATTTTAAACCTAAGAACCGAAAAAATATCATGTAAAGGGTTTAGTCAAGATATTAACCCAAATAATTTAAGTAAAATATATGGACTTGTTTCCAACACCTCTGAACCTTTAAATTTAAAATTTTCAGATTTGACCACCGGTGTTCAATTAATCATAACTCATTGGATAGCAGTCCAAAATGGATAAATTATACATCGATGGCAAGGTCATTGCATAAACCACAATTCATAAGAAAAAACAAAAATAAAAATTAATCTCTAAGATAGATGTCTGTAATTGGGATCAATTTGAAGGCAACCTAACTAGGTTCTGATTAACTTGTTTACAAAACCTCTATACATCTCAACCATGATTTCAGATTAGTAATAATCCAAAATAAACAAATTATACCTCGATACAAAAATTCATTAGATAAACTACAATTCATAAGAAAAATTTAAATACTAAATCAATCTATAAGTTATTCGTACTAATTGGTCTCAAAGAGAGGACGAATTATACGTTATATGATATTTGCATGTTTGGTTAATGAATCAGATAATGATTAAGAATAAGAAGAACTCATTGAGACAACTTAAGCTAGTTAGCTCTACTACAACAAGTTGAATCCACTTTGGGAGCCAACTTGGTTCACATACTCTAGATTTTGGAGACAACTTAAGCAAGTTGAATCGATTTTTGGCGACAACTTGGTTCCTGGATGTAGTCAATATTTTGGAGACAACTTATGGTAGTTAACTCCACTTCTGGAGACAGCTTCAACAAGATGACTTCACTTCTGGAGAAAACATGGTTCTCGAATGGAATCAACTTAAGCCATTATTGGAGACAACTTGATCTAGTTGACTTCTAAAGATAACATCATTAAGTTGACTCCACTTTTGGAACCAACTTGGTTTTTTGTTGATTCCAGAATAAATTACATGTAAAGAGGATGATGAGATATGTTTTTTGAAAATAAAATAAAAAATCAACTAATCATTCAAAAATCAATGAGAATCAATTTTTATCTTTGTAGTTATTTAAGATAATGAGAGTCAATTTTTCAAAAAATCAATTACAAAGCCTAGCTTTTTCAGTTTTTTCTCGATTTTTTCTTTCGATATTTGTAGCGCAACTACCATTTTTGTTACAGAAATGAAAAAATTATGCTTTTTTTCGAGAGAATTGTTTGACTGTATTCCTTGGGTTGAAATAAATTATTAGTTTTACTAATTAAGTGACGTCTTTTCAATCTTAGAAACAAGCACCTAATTGGATCTAGAGGGATGGGATAAAGGATGATCATTAGATTCAAGAACTGAATATGATATCAAAATTTTAGAAGATTGAACAGTTTTAAGACATTCAATATCCTTTTCCAATTCCTTATTCTTCTTATGAGCCATGAATAAAGTAGTGCTTTCTGAATCACAAGTTTTTTTGACATTCGTCAGAAACTGATCCAAAGAATTGATATAGGTGGCTAATCTCCACTACAAACCATGGATTTACTAAGGAGACAAAAAAACTTCTTCTAATAAGGAGTTTTCTTTGAGAAGAATTTCAACATGTGAATTCTTGTCAGAAGTCTTGCTCGAAAGAAAGTTGTCCTTATTTTTTAGTTTGGAGATTTCAGTGGTTTGAAACCTCAAGTGCTTAATAAGTTCAGTACTTTATTTAACATTTTTTTTAATCAATATCAGGGTCATACTCATCTGAAAAATAAAAGTTATGGATAGACGTTGTTATGGAAAACTTCGTCATTCAACTTATCAATGAGAATATATGAATGGTACCGTTCTTGAGGTTGACAATGAACCAATGTTAGAGATAAAACTTATAAATTCCATAAGTATGTCCAACCAAACCCAATAAGTATGTTCAACAAAAAAATAATTTATCAAGGATAATACCTTGATTAATCCAATGGACACAAGAAGTTTGTTTATTAATGGATTATATTACTACTTCACTATCAGATTCAAATATAAATTTGTCATATTCAGTGAAACTTCCCAACTCATGGCATCCTTTAAAGCTGCACACTATAACTACTTCACTTCATGGTCAGCTATCAAACCTCCGTCAAAGTATCTCCCTTTTGCTCCATGGCAAGTTCCTGCAAAGTCATTAATAATTAAACCAACTTCCCTTTTCATGGTTTCCTTAACAAATGAATCATTCAAATTTATCTTATGATGATTTATCTCAGGTAGATCTTGGCTCTGAATCTTCAAGCTCGTATTAGAGTTAGAAACAACATTTCTTGTCCTAACATTAATACATTGTTTACTTAGATTCAAAATCCTTTAAATAGGAACTATTAATTGGGGGATATGGATTTTAATTGGGGGATATGAATTACTTCCCCCAACCATTTGTGGCTGATAAGGGGTGTCTTTTGGGTGCGAAAATACCAGAATATCCCTTCATTAATTAAAAAACATTATGAAATTACTGTAATGCCCTTTCCCTAAAACAATAAAATCTAAATACCAAATTCATATATCCCCCAATTGATTTTGTACCGGCATAGGGTTAGGTTTAGAAAAAAAAAAATTTCTTCATCGTCTTCCTCATCGTTCATTCTTCATCGACGATTAATCGTTGAATCAAAAATTTCTTCGTTGACTAACCTACCATAACAATGCCTCCACGAAAGAAATCAAAAGCAAAACGGAACACTAAATCGATTGCTCAACAAACACATGAGCAACGAATCGAGAACATTGCTCAAGAACTAGAAGAGGAAGAAGCATCCAACTCGGATGATCAACCAATCATGGCTTCTCTGAGAAGGTAAGTGTTTTTTTAGCTCATTTATGATTGTTTTAATCGATTTTTAGCCATGGGTTTAGGTTAGAATCGCCAAAATTGGTGAAACTGTGGAGTTGCAGAGAAAACCGGCATTCAATCTTAGTTTGAACACCATGCCGGTTTAACTTCCTGAACCTGAAATATCAATACCGGCATACGATAGTAGTTGAAAACCAAACCGGCTTGAGTTCCTGAAAATTAGATTTTAGGACCAGCATTCGAATTGGGTTGAAGGCTATTCCGGTAGTCAACTTAAAACACACAGGAATTTTTTTTTTTTTTACCGGCATTATTTCTAGGTTTCGTCATTGCCGGTTTTGAAATACCGGCATCAGGTAGTTCAATTCGTGTATGCCGGTTTGACACTTGAAACATTCAGTAAGAAAAACTCAAAAACCGGCATGCTCGATATTTGTACAAATATGCCGGTACATGTTACCGGCATTAGTTGTTTTAAGAATTTCAATGCCGGTTTACAAACTGTGATGACTTTTCTTATGTTTGTTTCGTTTGTTTATGTTATAGGTCAAAAGCCAAAGTATCGAGGAAAAATAAAGGTCCTATTCTCACTAAAAAAAGGAGAAAGGACGGTCTTGATACTCCCCAGTCCCTGCCTCCCCGGGGGATAGATGCGGGTCGCAAGAAGCGTTTGGGGTTTCAAACAAGAGGGTTAGATTGGGAGAGTGGTGGTGAACGTAATGCAGTTAGAATCCGTGAAGGTACATTTGTGAACGATGAGAATGATGAAGGGGACAGTGAGGATAAAGATGATGAGGTTCCCCCAAGTCAATTAGCAATCCAAACCGAAGTTGGTGAGACTAGTCAACAACCAACACAAGGCAAGGGCAAGGGCAAACACAAAGTTAAAGGTTGTCACCTTCCTCATATTGATGACATGATACCCGACCGCGATGATGGTAAAATTTGGGGTCAAGCTCCGGAAGCTAAAGTACTCTTTGGATACAAGAACTCTTGGGCTCGTACAATCTTTCAAACTTATGTAAGTATTTTTTATTTTGTGCATGTGCATTGTTTTATTTTTTACATTATCTCTTAATCGTATTATGTCTTATTTGTAGGATCATACTAAGGCTGTGCGTGTTTGCCGAAACCAAGCCGCGGCTGAGTGGAAATTGTCGTTGGAACATGAAGATGTCCAAACATTAGTAAGGAACTCGGGTTTGTATTCTTTGGTTGAAAATTACTTGAATCCAGATACTGTCACCGTCAATTGCTTTGTCGAAAGGTATCATGGTGAAACCGATACAATGCACTTCCCGTTCGGGGAGATGACCTTGATTCCTGAAGATGCTTATGCCATTCTAGGCTTGAATGTTATCGGAAAATCAATTTTAGAAGGAGTTGAGTCTCGGGACCTAGATTGGATGAAGTTGCACAATTTGACTGAAAAGTTGTTTGGTTGGGACTTCAAAACTTCTTCGGATAGCTTTTATGTAGCATCGAACGGAAGTAAGACGAAGACATTAAAGCTGACGATGCTTAAGAAGATGTTTGAAAATACAAAGGCTAGAAGCTTGGAGGCTGGATGGGACCCTGCACAGATTCGCTATACCGCCGCCGCGTACCTGTTATACCTCTTGGGCACTAGGGCATTCCCTGACAGTAATTGCAACCGGGTAAGTGAAAACTTTCTCCAGTACCTTGACCCGTTGGAAGGTGTGTGTGGCTATTCTTGGGGCACCGCGGTCATGGCACATTTGATGGCGGAGATGAGAAGGGCTTCATTGGCTAAAACAAACCAATTTGTCGGGAATTTCACTATACTCCAGGTACAATTTTTTTTAATCTATGTTCACATGTATTTATTTAACTTTTGTTCACATGTATATTGTTCACATTGGATTAGGTGTGGTGTTATGAACACTTCCCAACCTTGTTCAAGGACTGCCCATTCTTGAAGATCAAAGACCTTCCTGAACCCGATATCCCTAGAGCTCAGAGGTTCGAGTTTCACAGTAATCCGAAGCCCGGTAACAAAGGTCGAGTCATCGATATGAGATTGGCTCTGGATGCTATGAGGAAGGAAGACGTTGTGTTCGACACTTATAAGGAGATTAGAGGATACCGTCAAATCCCAAGAGATGTTGCATTGTACCATGGGCCTTTGTACCACCCAAGAGGATACATCATGGCCGACCCATGCCGTGTGATGCGCCAACATGGATTTAAACAATTATCCCGTTTTTGGTCGACCTCTGATGATAATTATCTTCTTTATTTTTCTCGGTGCAATTCAACTCCCAACAAGTTGCATGTAGTGTATGATCCAGAACCGGAACCAACACATTGGAGGGAAAGAGACCCACGTCGTTTGGTAGATATTAGTAAGTGGGAGCTTGCGGAAAATGGTTATGAAGTTGATGACAGCTATATGAGGGATTACCTGGAATGGTCACATCCTTATGTCGTGCGCCCTCCCTCCGTGGAAGCTCCACACCAAGAAAACCCTCCTGTTGAAATTCCTCCACCTCCACCACCTACGATGGCCCAACTTATCAAGACTCTCGGAATGGTGGTAAGTTTTCTTAATTGGTTATAGTTATTAAATGTAAACATAATCATATATTAATATATATCCTGATTATGTATTTGATGTATTAAACTAGCGATGTCGACTTGGCAAGGTTATGAAGATGTTAGGTTGCAAGCATAAGGATGGAGTTGTGCTATCTCTTCAAGAAATCAAGGAACTCGAGGAAAAGCTTCATAGAATTGAAGAAACCGACCCTACTGTCAAAGCTATGTATGGGGAAACAAGGAAGGCGCCAACCCAAAAGAAACAAAAGACTAATTAGTGATGGTTAACTCTTTAGTTTTATGGTTACGTCAAAAACAATTTCAAACTTGTTTTGGTTTGTACTGTGGGTTAACTCTTTATTTACTTTGGTTTATGTTGAACATGATTAGAGTTTTGGTTTGAAAGTTAAAATGTTCCGGCATAGGACATCTCATTGTTTGAAATACCGTTACACATACCGGCATTTCTGAATTCATCAGGTTTCACAAACCGGCATAGTAAAATTCAAAATCAGACATGTACCGGCATTATTGTGTTTGCTAAGGTCTATGCCGGTATTCAAAATCTCCAAAAACTATTAAATAAGTGACAGAAAACCGGCATATGAATATTCATTTTAAGAATGCCGGTATTCAAAAACTCTTTAATTATCTCCTAATGGAACTGTTCCCAAAACCGGCATTGAATTTATTAAACATTGTATGTCGGTATAGTAGTTATATTTGGTTCCTCAACCTGAATAGAATTTCCTCCAAACCGGAATCATTGTTGTATTACGTTGAGTGCCGGAACATAGTACCGGCGTAGTTTTACTTCATCCATTTTCTGCCGGTTTCAGGCATTGAATAACTAACGGCTAGTTTTTTAAACCATACTCTAGAAAACATTAGTTCCGGCGTGGGATCTGAGTTTCTTATTGTGCCATTACTAAAGTGGAAAAGAGCCGTTATGACTAAATCTATTTAAAGGAATGGATACACCCATTGCACTTGATACCTCACAGATATATCTCCAATGGATTATTACTCACCGCCTGCCAAGTTCATCAATTCCCTCGAAAAAGAAAAACGTTTGAGGAGCATATTGTCCACTCCGACAGGAATTCAATCATCAACCACGACCAACTCCATTGCCACAATACTAGAAAAACTAAGAAGGAAGGAAGAAACCACCAACTCAATTGTCGCAATGGAGGAAGAGATAAGTAAAAGGAAGAGAGAAGAAAAAGAGGAAGCAAAGATTGAACGTTATCGTCAAAAAATAGATAACATCAGAGCGGAAGCTCTGGGAGAGGTTAAACATCAAAAAGAAGCTAAGATAGAAGCAGATGTTGAGGAGGAAACAGAATGGATTAGGAATTACTACTTAGTATTGGATTTGGCGGAGGATGAACGCCCGTCAGAAGTGTTTTGGGGCCTTGTAATGAATGGTTCTTACAAGCATTACACGGTTAACGGTAAGAAACGCAAAACTGAATACGCTGATCAAATAGTACGCATTCGAACAACTGCAGTCATCAAATCATGTCTCAAATACAACGAATTCCTATCAAGATACGGTGGTGATAGGTATAAAGCTCAGGATGCATATACGAAGTGGAGACAAGAGCCTTTTAGGCATTTCGAAGCTGCTTTGCTTGTTCAATCTAATTCCAATAAATTATTTTAAATTGTATTACTATTGATATCTTTAATTCTATGTGTAACGTTATTCCCTTAAATGATGTTAGTTGGAAAATGCTTGAGATCTTATGTTTGTGGTTAATGATGTTTATTTCGTGAAATTTCGTTCAAATACTAGCAACAGCTATGAGTTAAAAAAATAAGAAGTTATGAAATCTTAAAACCGGCATCATGTATATGTTTACGAAAGATGCCGGTTTACCACACTAAGAAGTTAAAAAAATAATGAACTTGTAATGCCGGCATCACCGGTATGTAATTGTCAATGCCGGTATTCTGGCGTTTAAAATTTCATTCAACTTGGTTGACGGTTAGAATTTCATTCAACTTTTTTTACGGTTACAATTTCATTCAATTTGTTTGACGGTTTCCAAATATGACGGTTTCCAAATATTTAATGAGTCATTGGAAGGTTACAAAATCGTGGGTTCCTTTAATGACGGTTTCAAACTTCCAAAGCTATATAAGTGACGGTTTTGGAAAGAAAACTATTCGTTCTATTCAATCTTTCCCTATTTTTTTCATCTATTATACCAAAACAATGGTTCGTCGCAAATCTCGTGATAACCCCAATGCATAAATACATGTTGATGCGCAACAAACTCATGAAGAGTCTCCTGGTGAGGCGGAAGTAACAGATTTGATTCGGTAAGTCATGTATAACACAAAGTCTCCCGTTGAATTGAAGTAGTTTTAGGGTTTATCCAATAATATACAACACAAAGTGAAACTTGATAGGAGTTCATGATGGATTAAAATATCTTTTTAGGGTTTTGAAATTGCATTCTAGTCAATTGAGTTCAATTTGAAAAACAAAAAAAAAAAATTCAAGTTTTGGGTAAAAAATTACAGAAAACCGGCATTCCAAAAATTACTGCTGGTATGCCGGTAATTGTTCCGGCGTTCACGGTATGGTAACATACAATGCCGGTTTTTGTTCCCTAAATTTTGTAAATTCCTGGATATAATTCAACAAAAACCGGCATCTTCGTATTATTTGATATAATGCCGGAATTAAACCGGCATATAATAGTATTAAGCCGTGAATGCCGGTTTTGTGTGTGTTCATTTTGTATGCCGGCATGCACTATATAAATCCGTTTAACGTGTTGGAACATAGGTCTCACGCACCAAAAAAGGACAAAGGAAAAGGAATAGCGGCTACTACAGGTGTCTCAACTCACACTGATGATGATGATGATGAGAATCAAACTCCACAAGAACCCGAACAACCAGGTGGCTCATCTTCACAAGCAGGTGGCTTAGGACAAACTAATGATGAAAAGGCACCCCCACCTCACTTCCCTGATACGTTAGACTTAATTCCTCACAGAAATGATGGAAAATATTGGGGTCAACCTATAAACCCGCAACTTTTATTTTCGTATAAAGACTCTTGGGCTCGATGGATCTATCAAACTTATGTAAGACGTTTGTATCTTGTTATTCTATTATTTACACGTGATCAATTTAATAAAGTTCGTGATGATTTTATAGGACCACAGGAAAGCCTGGCGTGTTAGCCGCCATCAACAATCGGATGTCTGGCTTTTGGAGGATGAGTGTCCGGCTGTTCAAGATATAGTCAAAGCATCTGGGTTGTATCCTGCGATAGAAAATTATGTGGCCACTGATACCGTCACGGCAAACTGCTTTTTGGAGAGGTTTTATGGTGAAACTGACACCATGCATTTTCATTTTGGCGAGATGACCATTATCCCTGAAGATGTCCAAAGGATAATAGGACTAGAGGTTCTTGGGAAACCGGTTAAGGTAGAAGACAAGTCGAAGGACCTAGGGTGGGAAAAGATCTATGAGCTAACTGAAAAGTTGTTTGGATGGAACAAGGAAACCACGATGGCAAATTTGTACAAGAAACAAACTTCTCAGACAAAGACTATAAAATTTGTCCAACTCACTCAATTGTTTGGGAATACAAAGAACAAGGAATTGACTCCCGCACAAGCTCAACAAACTGCCGCAGCATATATGTTGTTCATTTTGGGAACCGCTATATTCCCTGACTCTAATGGTAACAGGGTGCATTTGAACAACCTACAGTTTTTGGATCCGTTGGAAGACGTTCATAAGTATTCATGGGGCACCGCTTTCTTGGCACATTTTTTGGCAGAAATGCGTCGAGCTTCTAAGGCGAAAGGCCGTCAATTTAATGGGAATTTCACTGTGATTCAGGTATGGTGAATTACTTATTTTTTATTGTTATCATTACATTTGTTAGTTTCCAAATATTAATTATCTTATACATTTTATGGGCACAGGTGTGGGCTTACGAACACTTCCGAGATTTGTTCATTGGGTATAGAGGATTGAAAATTTGGCATGACTATGAACCGAATATGGCTCTAGCTCAGAAATACTTCTTCGGCAATACCCCTACTCCTAACAAGAAACGATTTTTACAAATGAGAGAAGCTTTGGACTCGTTTTCTGTGGAAGATGTTGTGTTTGACCCTTATAGGAATGTCAGAGGAGTTCACCTTATGAGACATGATAATGTTTCATTTTACAACGGGCCGTTATTTCATCCAAAAGGATATGTTATGCATAAACCTCTCCGCGTGATGCGCCAACTCGGTTACAAGAAGAAAGATCTCACAGATACATCATATCATAAATATTCTCATGACTTTACTAAATGCCAATCATATGAGAGCCATACTCTGGTATGCTACGACCCGGAACCAATTCTTGCACATTGGATCGAAAGGGAAGAAGAAGAACTTGTGCTGGATAGGGATGATTGGGAATTGGCTGAGAACGGTGTTGATAGTGAACCCACATTCCTAAGCGGGCATCTACAGTACTCACATCCTTATGTTATACGCCGGGATACGGTAGCGGTCCCGCCACCACCACCACGTCCATCCACAACTCCAGATACTGTACCCGCACTTATACAGCTCGTTACATTGTTGGTGCGTTCATTACTATTCTCTTAATCTAAATCTATCAAATTATAAAACTGTACATACTAAATACATTTTGAAAAATATCCATTAACAGCGTCAGTGGATTGGAAACTTGTCAAGGTTCTTTAAGAAGAAGACCAAGAAAGGAGAGTTGCTGACCCAGAAAGAAATGGAGAACGTCGTCCAAAAGTTAGACCAAATAGAAGATACTGAGGCAAAAGACTTGTGGGGCGAAAAGAAAAAAAGAGGGTATACAAGAGGCCAAGAACCGAGTGATCGTGTGGCCTTGATAGTACTGTTGTTGTTTATGTTTGTTTGTGTGGATTGGTAATCTGTGAACATCTTTGCTTCATTTTTTTTTCGGTTTGGAACATTATAACTTTACATTTGGTTTGTCTAAACTTTGCTTATGTCATTTTATGGGATTAGATCTTTGCTTATGTTATTTTATGTGTCTTGCAATATCCAATTTCTAAGTTTATTTTTTTAAAACCGGCATAGTATTTATCCTGTGAACCATGCCGGTTTTATTTTTAGTTCCATATTGAAAAAATAGAGTTCCGGCATAGTAGAATTATCTTGTGTACTATGCCGGTACTATAAAATTCCTATGTGAATAAACTTTCTATGTGTTCTACCGGTGGTGTTATGCATTTTTTTCCAATGACGGCACAAAAAAAAAATATCTGTGAACTTATGGTGTTATTTCGGCACAAAAGAGAACATATATTGAAACGCCGGTACAAGTACTGGCATAGTAAAGTTTGAATCAAATCACATTGGCACATATGGTTTAATGATTACAATTCAAACTTCCAAAACAACAAAAAGGGGGCGTATAAGTAAACCACATATATCCAAATTACTCATCATCACTTCCACACGTATGAAGTTGCAAGTCATCCTCTTCAAGAGGTTTCTTTGATAATGCCAAAGCATCCCATAATTGGTGATTCTCCTCATTCAATGCCATCCATCCCTTCCATATATTTGGATCAAGTTCCTTGTTTTTAACCATCCCACAAACAGGTGGCAATGGACAATTGTCCTTGAGTTTTAGAATAACGAAATGATTGCCGTTCACGTACGCCAAAACAACTCTTCTCATCTTAAGGGATCCATCGCATTTTTGCCATTTTGGTGTAAATGTGGAGACTATGGTGGGGGAAAAATAATGAACAACACAATTAAATGTATCCGCTACTAGATGCCCACAAAGCGGCATACTCATCCAATATTGAGAAGGAAGAAATGTCATTTCCTGCTCGGGTCCTAACACTTGAGCACACATATCATCAAACACCTCATCGTGACCAAGCAATTGCTCATAAAAGCTCCTCTTCTTCACAAGTTGATCGGCCATTATCATTCTAGCATAGCGGCATGGTGTCATTCCTTTACTAACAGCCGTCTCGAAGATTCCTAATTGTTCGGTCACGGCATGATATCCACAATTTCCATCTCCATCAACATCATCCGTGTACGCAATAAACTCGCGAATAACCTCAGGAAGTTGGCCTATGTAAGACTCTATCTTCGTATGATAACTTCTAATGGTCCTACCTGTTATGGGATCCTTATACATCTTCATATTACCATCTTTTAGCTTAATTATATCCAAACCATCATCTGCAATCCCTACACTCCAAATGTCTATGGTATTAGATGGGAGAATATTCTTCCTTGGCCTTCCTCTACCCCTTTTCCTTTGAACCTCGGCTACATTGACTATTGGTGTAGGTTCGGATTGCTCAAATACATGCCCTTGGTTGCTTAATGTTGGTACCTTCGGCGGCCTTCCCCTCTTCCTTTGAACCTCGGACACATCGACTATTAGTGTAGGTTCGGAATGTTGACCTTGTTGTCCTTCGTAGCTTAATGTTGGTACCTTCGGCGGCCTTCCCCTCTTCCTTTGAACCTTGGATACATCGACTATTGGTGTAGGTTCGGAATGTTGACCTTGTTGTCCTTCGTAGCTTAATGTTGGTACCTTCGGCGGCCTTCCCCTCTTCCTTTGAACCTCGGATACATCGACTATTGGTGTAGGTTCGGAATGTTGACCTTGTTGTCCTTCGTAGCTTAATGTTGGTACCTTCGGCGGCCTTCCCCGTTTCCTTTGAACCTCGGATACATCGACTATTGGTGTAGGTTCGGAATGTTGACCTTGTTGTCCTTCGTAGCTTAATGTGGGAACCTTCGGCGGCCTTCCCCTCTTCCTTTGAACCTCGGATACATCGACTATTGGTGTAGCCTCAGAACTCGTCGATTGTTGTTGACTTGATATCGGTTCCTTCCTCGGCCTATCCATTTTATTTGGACCGGGAGTTTCCGCGAATCTTGCTTCTGAAATCTCACTTGCACATAGATCTCGTTTTTTTGTTGCCGCGAGTTCCTCTTCACGGCGAGTCATTTCTTTGAATTCTTTTCTTTGTTTTTTCCTTGGAATTTTAGTTTGTGGTCTACCCGGTGGATCTCCCTTTGTTGGCTCTTCACTCTGTGCTATCCATGGCCGTGTAATTAGTCTTAGTTGACTCAACAATACTTGTCGGGTAGCCGAGTTGCCACGTGAGTAAGCTCCAAAAAAATTCTTGGGCCTCCTTTGTATCCCATGGTGTTTGTCCGGGAACTTCGGTAGGGGGAAGGTCGAAAGATAATTGCTTCCAAAAAGGATCAATAACACCAATAGGTATCACTTCTTCATACTTCACAAGCATATGTCGACACGGAAGCCCCAAAGAAGACATGTCGGGACAAATACACACATCACCCGGTTTTCCATAATTTTTTTCATATTGCATTTGTCTCATCATATGTTTTATTGCCCACCGAGAGACGTTAAACTCTATTCCTTGGAGCAACTTAGTATGTTTAAGAAATGGAGTCATCCTATCCATGGAGCTTTTCTCAAAACCCTTCTTGATCCTATCAATATCGGCCTTAAAGTTTTGTTCCATTGCCTCGGCGACCGTAACCACGTTTCCCAGGCCGGACTGGATGAGATCTTTAAATCTCCCATGTGAGGACTCCGCTATACTAGTTGCTTCATTCCCGTAATGTCTATAACGATTTGTCCACGCACGCACAAATTTTTCCTTGAACTTATCCAACAATTTATCCCGACAATATGAAACGGCACTTGGATACACTTCGTTATAGATGGCAATAAACATTTTCAATCTCTTTTCATACATGTCCTCGGTAAGAGACCAATAAACTTTCTCCCAATCCTTTAGAAATTCCAACCACCTTTTATGGTTTTCATCATGTTCTTTGTCGACTCGCTCTTTAATCTTTCCTCTTTCATTTTCTTCTTCTTCGGGTGATAGTTTCTCATTACGAACATCTTCATCAAGTTGACCAACCATTCTTTTTTTAATATCAGCCTTAGAGGGTTCAAACAAAGCATGACAATGTTTTTTCACATTTTCACCTATATGAAATGTACATAGGAAATTTTGTGCATCCGGAAATACGTCGGATATGGCATTCATTAGTGCGTCAAATTGATCGGTTATGATGACCTTCGGACCACGATTTTCCGGGAACAATAATTTCAATTGTCGCAATGCCCAATGATAATTGTAATCCCTCTCGTTTTCCATTAAACACCAAGCCAATGTGAATGTTACCTTGTCCGATGTCTGCCCCACGATGTTGAACAACGGCATGTTGTATTTGTTTGTCTTGTACGTGCAGTCCATCATAAGAACATCACAACACGTATGAGCCAATTGTGAAAGCAAAGGATGCGAAATGAATATTTGAAGCGGCTTCTCGTCCGTACCTCTTTTAATGATACGCGTGTAGTTGTGATCCCAAACTATCTTCTCAAATTCTTGCATAACATTCCTCCCTTACCATTCCAACCTTTTAATAGTTGCTTGTGCGCTATAAATTGTACTTAGTGAAGAAACGTTCATCTTATCCTTTGCCTTGAAGGTTCGGAGAATCACTCTTGGTTTGATACATGCTTTTGTCATCATCTTGACATCCTCGAATTGATCAGGTTTTAGCTTCGCAACTAGGGAGTGACCTTCAAAATCTTTCGGATCGGGGTGGTTGTGACGGCCAAACCACACCTTACATTCCCATTCTTTTTCTTCTTTACTTTCTCCTCTTAGATAGAATACAAGCTTAAAGGGGCACTCATCCTTTCTCATAACTGTTTTTATACCCTCTTAGTCTTCTTTTCATATACATAACCCTTTCTCTTATGGTTATTCTCCTTGTATTTTCCGCTTCTCTCACAAACCATCTCAAAACGAACATCTGAATGTTGACTATTCCTCACTAAGACACACATGTTCTTAAGAGCCGTCTCTTTTGCCCAAGCAATTACTTCCTTTTCATCTTTTATTCCCTACATAATAATGAGAGATTACAAGCAAATCCCAACATTAAATTGTAAAAACTAGGTGGAAGACTTGTTTGGTAACATACCCGAGGTATTTTATAGTGTTCCGACGTATCCCGATGGAGCGGTTTGGAGTTTGGTTGATCGTTGTACAGAATTATCTAAATGAAAATAAAATTGGATTAGTCAAAACCGGCAGTGTCGATACGTAAATTAAAGTGCCGGTTTTCAAAAACGGCATACAAGGTAATTGTCATTCTATGCCAGTATTAAAACCGGCATTTTTACAAATTCAGTTACTATGCCGGGATATCGTACCGGCATACATATATCAAAAAAAAGGAATGCCGGTTTTTAAGTTCAAAATATAATTTGTTTCTGTATGTTTTTCCTATTAAACCGGCACCATCGACATGCAAGGATCTATGCCGGTATCACAAACCGGCATGGTGTGTCATGTACGGTCAGTGCCGGTTTGAGTATTCCATACAATATTCGGTGGTTGGTAAAAAGTAAAAATTCAAACCGGCATACAATCTTGGTTTGAATGGTACGCCGGTATGTTCTTGAACTTGGGGATATTTTAAACCGGCATTCAAATTTGTATGAATACAATGCCGGTTATAGAGGTTCCGGCATTGTATTCATATAACGAGCATGCCGGTTTTTTGCTTTTTCGGACAGAAATGGTGGTTTCGAAAAAAATAAAAATATTTCGACCTCTTTGAAGCATTACATGTGTGTTGGGGATGCTTGTATGTTGAACATGTTTACTTTCTTGAGTTGGTTCTTCACATAACTCCTCATGGTCACGAAAATCGTGATCCAAGGGTGTTGGTTCATCATATAACTCCAATTGGGAGGTGTTATCATTAACTGAAGATTGAAGATATGATTGTTGTTGTAGTTGAGCCAAGGATTCAGCAGCTGCAAGTCTCTCTTCAAATTCATCTTCCATTTTCAAAAAAATAATAATTCTACTCTAAATTTTTCCCCCTCCTTCTACCCACAAAAAATTCAAATAAAATCAAAAACACTAAATATATCCCCCAAATCATTAAGATTTTACTAATCTTAATTAGTAACTAATCCTAATTAGTGAGGGTTAGATTAGGAATTAATAATTTAATTACATAATGGGTAACCCAGCTAGGATATTCGGATCCCTATTTTGTCCTCTAGTGATATCCCCCAATTAAAATCCATATCCCCCAATTAATTGTTCTTAAATAGTCATCATTCTATGGGGTTTAATAATTTGCTATATAATATCACACATATCCTTCTGAATCATCCACACCTATGCTATTAGAATATATAAATTAAACTTATGACAGCTTCTAGAACCATTATGTAGACAAAAACCTGCGGTAAACCAACTCGTCACCTAATTAATAAAACTAGGACGATTAGTCGAAATATTACCAACATTCACATTAACACCCAACATATAGACCTTGCATAGGGATAATAAAGAAATAAATGTTCAACAACTTCCAGACCAACACCACAAAGACTGCAATAAAGATCAATGTCATGTTTGTACCTAAATGTTTTGTTTCTATTTGGAACTATATCCTTAAGACATTTCCAGATGGATAACTTAGTTTTATGTGGAAGCTTGATTTTCCAGAGAACACTCTAAATATTACCAGGGATGGTCAGAACAAAACAGTTAATGATGGTATGACCACTGAGCACAATATAAGCACTTTTAACAGAGAAATTTCCTTTCTTATCTGGAATTCAAATGAGAATTCCCTCACCTATGCTAGGAATATACATAGAAAGAATTTTAGAAGCAGAATCTTAAGAGAAACTATTATTTATCAAAGTAACATTCCACTGAAAAGTGTCAGAGAGAAATATCTCATAAATATAAGCTAGGGGAGTTGAATTATTCAAACCTTCATCTGTTTTAAGAGGATAATCAAGACCAGCAACCCAAAAATCCAACCAAATTTTGACGTTGGTTCCACATTTAGCAGCCCAACAACTATTACTCATAATAATATCAATTCCTTTGTAGACCCCCATCCAGACCCATGGAATTTAATCTCTTATCCAATTAATTGACCCTGGTGCGAATTGTTTTATCATCCCTAGATTATTTAGCTTGTAATACTTGAACCCATAACTCATCAGAGCTAGTACCAGCCCTCCTGAAAAGTTTATAAATTAAGGATTTATTAAAAATCTTAAGATTTATGAATCCCAGTCCACCTAGAGCTTTAGGTATATTCAAGCTATCCCAGGATATAAAATGTACACCTCTATTCCCTTCAGGACTCAATATTTGAATTGGTAACAAATAAAGGTTTGTCATGTAAATTTGAGGGTAGAAGTTGGTGCAGGCAACTTTGGCATATCAATAAATACAACGTTGATTATCAAAAAGATAAAATAGAATAATGAATGCAATGCTACAAGCAAGGGTTATTGTAGTTGCAGGAAATCCTATAATACATCTCTCACAAGAATTCATAACAATCAACACATTTTTTAAGATCAATAACGACACTTTTTATTAATTGAATCTAAAAAATTTACAAGAAGGAAATGAAATCAAAAATACAACACTGTTTTGGACTTTCTCTCTCCTCAAAACTTTCTCAACACTCTAAAAATTATCTCTCTCTCTCTTACGCCTATTCAGTTCTTTATATAGGATATTACATATTGGATGACAGCTAAGCTGACCTTTATTTTCGGATATGGCTTGCGATATTCTCGCAAGCATTTTAGTGTTAACTTCGTAAACATTCTAAATTTCACAGGATCATCATACTTTTCTCGTGTTTAAGCTGTCGTCATCTGTTATGTCATTTCTGAAATCATTCTGCGACGTCTTCGCAATGTTGTTGATGAAGATTTCGCAAGTGTGTTGTTGTTGCGATATTATGATCCTACAACTTGCCTCATATCATGCCTTCTATGCGAAGGGGAGAATGTCATGAGAATTTGTACTTCAGAATTCCGCAGGTGTTCATTTTCCTATATTTTTCTCCCGACAAGATTTCGTGAATTAAGTATGACCGCCTACACATGTCAAATACTCCTCTACTCACCGGCACGTTCATTGTCATCCAATCATAATTATTTTGTCTATTTAAGGAGAGATATAGTAGAGGGATAATTTTATTCTTTTACTTCTCCGTCTTCCTTATCTCTACGCTCTCTGTAAGTCCTCATCGTCTGTAATTTTCTTCTTTTGAAGATCCATCTGCTACTTCTTTCATGGAGTCATCAAGGTAGATATTCTTCTGATTTTGTTGAAACCGATCTTGTTTATTGAAGTTATATTATCTAACTTTATTCGACTTTATGTAATTCCCATAATATTTCTTTTTCAGCAGAATCACCTCTAATACCAGATTTTTAGTCCAAAAACCTAATGCTCCCAAAGATTCGAAACTCAAAGTCGCTGCAAGCAAAAGAAAGTTTGTGAATCGCAAGGTAGTAAGAAACACTTATTATTTTAATAACAATATTGTTGCCTCTATTTTTTATCTGTATTGTGATTCACTGGGTGATGGAGATGCCAACAAGCCTCCCAAGAAATATCGCCATCTTAAGATCATTGAAACTTCTGTTCCATTTTCTTCACTTATCCCTTCAAAATCTCATGTGATATCTTCGCAAACTGAATCCTTACTTTTTATTCGCGAAAATATTGCCTCAGATTTCACCCCTTCGACTGATCTTCTAGTGGATGAAACCCTTCTTATTAACCCTTATGCGAATGAAACCACCTTTTCACCTGTTGTTAATGCTTCTCAAGTTAACTCCTCCTTAATCTTAACTATTAATCCTCATTAAACCTCGCCTTCAAATGATACATCTATCGCGAAGAATGATTCAATTCCTCCACTTTCTATCATCACCACTTATTCATCTGAATCTCTTCCTTTTTGTAAAGAAACTGTGGAAGGAATGAATATTGCTTTTAAAGTTTAATCTGATGTTCTGGATGATGTTAAGAAGTCTCCTACTGATCCTATCAAGTCTGGCGTCTGCGAGATTTTGAGTAAATATTTTGGTTATGATAGAACTTCTTCGCAAATAGCTCTGGAGAAAGAAGTTGAAGCCTTGAATAAGAATCTCCAAGTGATGACCTTAGAATGTAATTCCCTTTGTAGGATCAGAATATCACCACAATAATATTCTCGCGATCACAACGACAGTTCTGCGAGTTGCTAAACAAAACACCACGAACATCACCGAATAACTGAAAGAATGATGTAGCGGATGATGATAACTAAAACACGAAGAAAGCGTGATGATGCTGCGAAGATTACAAACACCCGCGAGGGTTAACAATATAATATCCGCGAGAACATCGCGAGTCAGATCCGAAATTAAAGGACAGCTTAGCTGTCATCCACTATGTAACTTCCCTATATAAAGAGAATCAATAGGTTCAGAAAAGGGGAGAGATAAATTTTGGAGTCAGG
Source organism: Papaver bracteatum (assembly GCA_023529315.1). Classification (NCBI taxonomy): domain Eukaryota; kingdom Viridiplantae; phylum Streptophyta; class Magnoliopsida; order Ranunculales; family Papaveraceae; genus Papaver; species Papaver bracteatum. The sequence goes on from JAJJWX010001246.1 coordinate 4,474,988, forward strand.
AGAGAATTTTGAGGAGAGAGAAAATTCTTGTGAGCGGTTGTATTCTTGATTTCTTTCATTTCTTGTAACATTTCTGAGAATTAATCAATAAAGTGTTATTCTTAATCTTTAAATATGGTAAGGGGTGTAGTGTAGGTTTTCCTGCAACTACATTTTGGCGCCTGAAATAGGGACTGAATATGTGAAAATCATAGAAGAGGTGAGATTGAAGATAAGAATTATTCAAGATTGAGAAGGCGATTGAACAAATTGGTGAAATAGTTGAAGGAAAAATGATTAGAGCCAAAGAGAATTGTAGGAAACTGGAGTGTAGTATGATAATGAGAGAAATGATCCACAAATTTCATGAAAATATTAGGGGAAGGATACATAAACGAGATTATGAAGGAAATACCAGAAGAAAATTTAAATCACACATCTCCTTTGGTAATCACGATATATACTGTACCAATGAAAATGGGAAAATCAATAAAATCTGCGAAAGAATGGGCTGTGAATAGAACTTTGGTGGACGCATGAAGTTCTGTGGATATAATATTTTATCATGCATTTAATAAAATGGGATACAAGGATGAAGAAATGTCTTGTTCAACATATCATATTCATGGCTTTGAAAAATCTTTAACAAAACCTAAAGGCGAAATAGTGGTACGAATTCCGCTAGGAGAGATTGAAACACAAGTAACATTATGTGTGGTAGACGTGGAATCGCACTATAACATGATATTGGGAAGACCATGGATACATGCAATCAAGGATGTAGCATCAACATTGCATCAATGCATCAAATTTCCTATGCCTAGTGGAATTTGAGAAATCAGAGGAGACACGGATCTTGCGAAGTTGTGTTATCAAATTGAAGTAAGAAATTATGAAGGACGTCCAAAGCTGCGAAAAGCTCGCAGAAAATTGGCAAAAGAGGCAAATAAATAAGAAGAATTTAAAGTTTACATGATAAGAGCGAAATAAGGAAAAGGAATACCCTGCGAGATTTCGCAAGAAGTAGATGAACCTGCGAGAATTGTGAAAACCTCAACACCAATGGGAGAACCTGAAGCCAGCTATACCGCAGCAGAACCAACAAAGGAAATAAATATTGAAAGTGAAGAAGAACCTAAGATACTGAAAATTTGAACTAAAATGGATGCAGATGAAGAAGAGAGAACCGTAAATCTCCTGCGAGAATATAAGGACATATTCGCATAGAGAAAGGATGAGATTCCTGGAATAGATCCATTAGTTGCGTGTCATAAGTTAGAAATTAACAAAGAGGTGAGACCATTCAAAAAAATGATAAGAAAAATTGCGACAGCTTATCACTCCAAGATAGAAGAAGAGTTGCGGAAAATGCTTGATGCAGGAATTATAAGGCAAGCAAAATACCCGGAGTGGATTGCAAATATGGTGGTGGTCCCAAAGAAAAACAAGGGAATAAGAATTTGTATAGACTTTACTGACTTAAACAAAGCTTGTCCTAAAGATAGTGTTTCATTACCAGATATTCCTCAAATGGTTGAATCAGCAGCGGGAAATGATAGAATATCTTCATTAGACGGGTATAAAGGTTATAACCAAATTCCTCTCGCAGAAGAAGATCAAGAGCACACCTAGAGCTGGCAAACGGGCGGGTCGGGGCTAGCCCGTTGCGGGTTACACGGGTTCGGGTTTACACGGGTCAATACCCGCGGGTTGAAATTCTTCACGGGTGGTCATTTCTTCAACCCGCGCCCGTAACGGGTTAAACTTGCGGGTTCACGGGTTACCCGGCTTGTTTAAATTAAAATTTAATTAAGTTAATTTGTGACAAAATAGAGAATTACAGAACATTACTGGGGAATAATATGATTCTTACTCGTTCAAAACAGAGGATTACATAACAAAAAACAACAATTATAAGCTCGTAAATATAATCTCTAGTTCACTGCTTATATTTTTACAATCAATCAAACTTGTACAAGTAACAAGATTCAGTCAAATAAAAATCACATACAAGCTCAGTTTATGCTTCAAAAAAATAAAAAAATACAATCTCAGTTAACTAGTTACGTGGAATTCAACAAACATATTACCCAACAATGAAATCAGAGTACTAAGAATCAGATCTAAGAATTAATCATACAAAAATACAAAAATTACAGAAAAAATCAAATAAAAACTTGAATCTAACACAAAATATCAGAGTTTCTTAACCTAATAACTTAAATTGAATCACAACCCTAGTCTTCTTCTTGTATCATTAAATCAATTCTCTTCTCAATTTCATAAAACCACAAATTCAATTGAAGCCCTAATTTCTTCTGGATTTCTCAATTCCAGTTCTTCACTGAAATTAACCCTAACTATTAGTATGATAATCTTCTTCTTCATATTCTAGTTTTAAAACCCACCCTTAATCGCTCACTTTCTCTTCCAATCTCCAACTCAGAACTCACTTTCTCGAACCAAAAACAGAAACAAAAAAAAAAGTGAAGAAGCAAATCCCCACATTAGTTACTAACTTGAGCTTAAATCCATGATAAGTAAGCTTCAATTTACACATGCAAAGAAGAACAGATGCAGAGAAGAAAGAAAAAAGAAGATGGAGGTGTGGTGTTAGGAGGCGCATAAAGAATAAAGAAAAAAGAAAATAGGAAAGAAAAAAAATGAAATCTTCTAGGGTTTTTTCGAGTTTTATATCATAAACAAACGAACGGGATTAAATGTAATAATCATACGGTGGAGATTATCAGGAGCATACGGGTTGACTGGATTACCCGCGGGTTCACGGGATGGGCACGGGTTAACCCGTTTTATCACGGGCCATCATTTCTCTAACCCGAACCCGGCTTGTTTATAACCCAGCCGAGCCGGGTTCGGGTTTTCACGGGCCGGGCACGGGTTTATCCGCGAGTTTGGGATTCTTTGCCAGCTCTAAGCACACCGCATTTTTTGCACCAAGAGGGTTATACTTTTACACAAAAATGCCCTTTGGATTACACAATGTAATGCATTGATATTTTTCGAGGAACGACTAGTTTTTGAAAAAACTAGCCGTTAGGTTATTATTTGCTATAAAATGACCCTTCTCCACCTTGAATTTTTGCAAAAACTCTCAAAACTCTCACAAACTTTCAACCTCTAATTTTGGTAACAAAAAAGAAGAAAAATGGCTTCCCGATACACTACCGAAGAAGATATTTGCAATCGTAAGAGCGTCGCGGTGAGAAACCATGACGAATATCAAGGCATTAACTTGGGTGAAAGTGATGATTCCCAATGGAACCGTGTATTTATGGTCTTTGTTACCATAGATGTTAATGAAAATGGAAGATCAATGAACCAAATAAAGGAAAGGTTTGAGGAGATCTACCTAGAAATGGAAGTTTTAAGGGTGCAATTGGAACGGGTGAAGGCGATGAGTCCCGAAATGTCCTTTTTCAAAACAGTGAATATGTGCGAAAGTTTTTCATGAAGTAAGTTTTGAATAATATACTAACTTCATCTTGATTTGTTTTTTTTAGGAAGCCTGGGCACTTTCCCGATACAAAGTTATTCGTCGCAAAGAATTTGAGCATGACAAACGCTATTAGATCAGAAAGAGTTTATTGAGATTTCAACAAAGCTTGACTATTTAGTTATAATACTCTATGTTTTCTTTTTTCCATTTGGGTATAACTATTGAATGTAACGTGGCCTAATTATGTAATGAACATTATGAATTGATGATTGGAAATTGAAAAATTTGATGGAATACGACAACAAGATATATAAAACCAACCAAAATTACGGCTATGTAAACCAGCCGTAAGTAGCTGTAATTATGGGAATCGCAACCAACAGCCAGAATATCCTGCCGTAACCTGTTAAATCATAGCCAAAAAAACAATTTCCAAACCGATATTTAATTTACGGTTTGGAAACTATAAGAACCCAGCCGATATTACGTTTACGGTTTGGTCGTGGTTCGTTATCTAAACCGTGAATCTGAATTTTCAGTTTTTCTGGTCAAAACGGCTAGGTCATTTGTGATTAAAACCTGGTCGAAAATACTTAAGAAATTTGAAACTATTTATTTTTTATTTTAAGAAATTGAACAAACATAAAACTCAATAGACCAGAATAGCTTTTCATTCATTGAATCGGAAAAGCATACATCTTTCATTACATTGTATCGGTCAAAATCATAGGTAGTATTTTCCAAGATGATATAGTTATCATTTTGTTCAAACTCTTTCCCATGAACTGCCTCATATTAGTGGTGAGCCCTCGACCACTATAGAAACAAATACATCATGTTCGATAGTGTTATTCAAAACGATTTCTAATGAAACAACTTATTAACAAACTTACTCTTATAGCACTCAGCATAGTGGGATTCACTTTCTTTTGGGCTTTCATTTTCTTTTTGAAATCTTCGCAATCTTCAAGGACTTTCTCGAATCTTTCCTTAACGATTGTCAAAGTTCTTCCATTGCGATCTCCGTTTAGTGCCACAAAAACTATGAAAACATAGTTCCAAAAAGAAAGAGATGTTTGATCTAAGTCAATGTGTAGATCTTCATCATGTTATCTGACCGTCGTCCATGCTTTAACAATCGCAGAATCTTCAAAATAAGGATATGGAGTCACCATAGCGTATTTTCTTATTTTTTTGGATGGGAAATAGATAAGAATGAAAAGATGAGCTTATTACTAGAATTTGGGCGAGGAAGAGATGATTGAATGGTCTCCTTTTATAGGGTTTAATGGCCTTTGAAAACTAGTCGTTAAGGTCACCAACCATATTTGTAAAGTTAAAATTCAATAAATGCATTGGTTGAGAGTGTTCAGTCCCAAAAACGGTTGGGTATCCCAGCCGTAAATGAAATGCACGGCTAGGTTTGCAGACGTGATTAAGTCACAGGTGACTGGATAAGTATTTGGCCATGATTTCATCTTAACCCGGCCGTAAATCCTTATAAAGGCTTGGAAAATATATTTTCCAGGCTATTATTACGTATTACGGATGGGACGACAACATTTTCCTAGCCGTAACCTGTAAAAAAACTCAGATTTTTTCCAATTTCTAACGGATTTGAATCAATCAAAATTTCTAATGGGGGTTGTTTACATGGTTTTCTAGACTAGTTTCAGGATAGATTTTATCAGTTTTTCTTCAAAGTTTTCAAAAAAGTTCTTCAAAATCATCCTTAACCTTCTTCTAAATCAAAAACAAAAGAAGAAGAAAATTGATTCTCAAAAAAATAATCATTAGATTAGTCTAATCCATTGGCTAATCATGATTAGTTTACTTAATAATCATAATTATCACTAATCAACTTGAGGGTACATTAGGTATTATTAAACATGGTAGGATAAGGGGTTATAAGAATTACTACTTCACGACCCATCAAGCCCCCAAAACCCATAGACTGCGTAGCCCCAATAATAGGATTTTGTTTCAGCTCTAACACCTTCTTATTGTTGAGTAAAGTTGTTCTTATTAACCTGGCGTTTAGGACCAACAATAAAACAAAATAGGGTCACCCAAACGTAAAGTGAGTTACCCCTTATCGCGTATATTTCTTAATGGCAAAATTGCCCTTACATATTCGGAGGTTTATATTGTTACTCGAACCTCCGAATATAGAGTGGCTCAAAAAATCAAATTTTGGAAAAAAACTCAAATTTTCGAAATGAAGAACACGACTACATTCGGGAGATAAAAATCATGATTATCTCCCGAATGTGGGAAAAAACAGAAAAACCCTAGAAGTAACTCATAATCGGAAGACAAGTAACTCATTTGGCCTCCGAATATTTGTTGGCTCCCAAATGAGAGCCACCATGAGCCTCGGCATATAGAGCCTTGGCACTACTATATTCAGAGGTTTATATTGTTACTCGAACCTCCGAATATAGAGTGGCCCAAAAATCAGAATTTGGAAAAAAAACTCAAATTTTTGAAATGAAGAACACGACTACATTCGGGAGATAAAAATCGTAATTATCTCTCGAATGTGGGAAAAACAGAAAAACCCTAGAAGTAACTCATAATCGGAAGACAAGTAACTCATTTGACCTCCGAATAATGAGCTTCGGCATATAAAGCCTTGGCACTATTATATTCAGAGGTTTATATTGTTACTCGAACCTTCGAATATAGAGTGGCCCAAAAATCAGATATTGGAAAAAAAAACTCAAATTTTCGAAATGAAGAACACGACTACATTCGGGAGATAAAAATCATGATTATCTCCCGAATGTGGGAAAAAAACAGAAAAACCCTAGAAGTAACTCATAATCGGAAGATAAATAACTGATTTGACCTCCGAATATTTGTTGGCTCCCAAATGAGAGCCACCATGAGCCTCGGCATATAGAGCCTTGGCACTACTATATTCGGAGGTTTATATTGTTACTCGAACCTTCGAATATAGAGTGTCCCAAAAATCAGATTTTGGAAAAAAAAAACTCAAATTTTCGAAATGAAGAACACGACTACATTCGGGAGATAAAAATCATGATTATCTCCCGAATGTGGGAAAAAACAGAAAAACCCTAGAAGTAACTCATAATCGGAAGACAAGTAACTCATTTGACCTCCGAATATTTGTTGGCTCCCAAATGAGAACCACCGTGAGCCTCGGCATATAGAGCCTTGACACTACTATATTCAGAGGTTTATATTGTTACTCGAACCTCCGAATATAGAGTGTCCCAAAAATCAGATTTTGGAAAAAAGACTCAAATTTTCGAAATGAAGAACACGACTACACTCGGGAGATAAAAAATCATGATTATCTCCCGAATGTGGGAAAAAACAGAAAAACCCTAGAAGAAAAAAAATGAAACAAAATTCATTCAAATACTTTGACATTCGGAGGCATACTTCTTATTTGTCTACCGAATGCATTCGGGGGAGAAAAATAATATATTACCTACCGATTATGTTAGGACAATTTTGTCATTAAGAAATATGCGAGATAAGGGGTAACTCACTTTAGGTTTGGGTGACCCTATTTTGTTTTATTGTTGGCCCTTAAATCTTTTTTGTTGGCCCCAAAAACGCCAGGCTTATTAAATCGTGCCCCTTTTGAGTAAAAAAAAAAGGACAAATAGAGCCTAATAAAATACACAATTGATGTAGTACTAAACCTTTTCCAGTGTTGGATATTCCAAGAGATTCAAATGATCTGGCTCACGTATTAGCCAAACTTTCACCAAGTTTGAGTAGTTGTGAATAAGGGTGCACAACGGTCGGTTCGGGTCGGTGTTCAACATTACCGAATAAAGAACCGTGCAGGTCGGATATTTTCTTAGTAACGGCGATTAGGAGTAAGCTTTTAGTTCGGGTCGGTTGTTAACCGACCGATCCAAGATTGAATCGGTTTGAATCGGTTCGTTTACCGATAGAATCATAAAAATCAGTTCAGGAACAATGGGATTTCATCCTTCCTGTCTCAAATTCTATAAAATCTTACAAAACTTTTATAATAAGAATACACTTTATTCATTATTCATTCATGCAAGCAAAATATCCATTAAATATCCACATCAACATGTATGTAATCAATTCTCTTTTCTGTGTATCACCGCCAACAATAAGTCAATAACATGATAATTTAGAGTAAAATCAACATCGTTCTATCATTCCATTGATGCTTCTCCTTTAAAAGAAATCAAACAAAGCATTGTGAAAGAAAAATCTATCCATCAGATTCAGAGATAACAACTAATCAACACACAAAATCAAACAAAAAAAAGAAATCAAATTAAAACCCCAATAATAAGAATAACTCAATTAATGAAAATCAATCCAAAAAATCCAAATCAAACTAAAACCCATTAACAAGAACACCTCAATTAAGTAAAAAAACAATCAGAACATCCAAATCAAACTAAACCCTATTAATTATAGTACCTCAAATATGAAAAAAAAAATCAACAAAGTTTTTCTCTTCTCTGTAAAATCTATTTGATTATCAACCAAATCAACAACACTAAGATTTCAATTAGTAAAGTAGATGGAAGAATCGAAGAAGGTTGAAGATAAGATGACAATAGAGTCGCCTCTCTGTGACTTCTGTCGGAGAAAAGGAAAGTGAAAGATTAGGGTGTAAAACACTGGAAGATAGGAGGCTGAGTATCTAGGTAAAGTATTTATATATAGGGTATTAGGGATTTTCTTAGCCATTGGATATTTGATCGGTCGGTTGTGGCTAAAGTCGGTCGGTATTCGTGTACAACCGAGAAGCACCGTAAATATGTCGGGTTTATATGAAAATTACCGTACAGTATCGTTAGCTACATCGGGTTCGGTGAATTTTTGGACGGTTTGTGCGGTTTTGGCGGGTCGATGTGCACCCCTAGTTGTGAAGAATGGAACATCTCTATTCCCCAACGGACAATTGATAATTGAAGTAGTTGTGAAGAATGGAAGGTCTCTATTTCCCGGCGGGCAATTGATGAAGTTGGGGTGTATGTAAACTCATTGTAGTTTGATCTTTGCTACAATGAGTTGCAACAAAAAGATGGATATTTTCGGAGATCATACTTTGCATTGCGCTAATGATGTCGGTCCCAAATTCCGACATGACCTTGTAAGGGATGTATTTGCTGACATCTGTTACAAGGCGTGTGTGCATGCGAGGAAGGAGGTACTGCTTGGTTTTTTATCAGATAACGACACTTCCTTGAGACCGACTGATATTCTTGTTCACTGTTGGGAGAAAGATCAGGATGTCTGCTTTGATGTTACTGGTGTTTCACCATTCACGGGCGGGGGAGTTCGTACTTTCATACTCGGTCATGCCATATCTACAGCTTCTACGCGTAAACGCAATAAATACCTAGACAAGTGCTCCCTTCATGGGTATGGCTTTGGTGTTTTAGCTTTCTCGACTTTAGGAGAGCTGGGCGAAGAAACTATTATTCTCTTGAAGAGGTTGAAGAATTGTATCACCAACCATGATGCTAATTATAAGATAGGCGGTACTCTTTTTTATAGAATATAGGTTTAGCTATTCAAAGGGGTGTTGGTGACCAGCTTGTTACGAGGCTACCTACCAACTTATTGTAATTGAATTACTTTCTTTCACATTTGTTTAGTGGAAGAAAATCAACAATAATTTTCAAAATGGAGTTGTACATCTTTACTCAATAAATTTCTTCTTTCCTATTAAAAAAAGTGTTAGGGATGGCTTCCAATTGCTGAGGGCACGATAAATCAGTAGCGCACTGTTATACAGTATGAATCAAAATTGCTTCGATATCCCAAATTTCTATCTATCGAGTTATTCTTCAAGTTAGGTATGGTTTCCATCATTATCGAGTTATTCATCAAGTTATGGTTATGATATGTTAAGCCGATTTCCTGTCCTTGTTGTTGAAAGCAACCGTGTTTCAAGCTTCCTTTAGGAATTCAAAATTTATGTATCCATGCCTCTCGTTTTCACTAGAAATAAAAATGTATTAATTTGTTTGATCTCATTTTGTAACTCGTTAACTGTTTTTCTAGAGATTAGGGAACGAGTATTTTCATGCTCAAGCACACTGATATCTTTTATCAGCTTCATCTTGATATTTCATTTGCACTTGCACATCATTACCAAGACAAACACAGATGCCTATTTCTAATTGCTAAATCTAGAATTATACAGATAACCACTATCAGTTACAATATGGATTAGGATCGGTACCCATTATCACAACAGTAGAATACACTTGCCTACAAAGTACAACCTAGCCATATATCCTTTCTTTGCTAACTGTTACTACAAGAAATGAAAATCTGTTAACTAGAAGTGATCAATAGCATATATTCCAACCTTAAGAGTCCACAAATGGGTAGCGTTTTTGCTAACTATAACTACTCTTTCCTATGAACAACGTGGAAAACAACTGTTGGAAAGAGCCTCCGATTAATCCCTGGGCCGTGCCAACCATAATGAACTGAGTGCTCGTAAACGAGAGAAGTAATCGTTAATGACCAAAAATGCACGGGCTGCTTGTCGTGTAGTCAATATCCGATGCATTTGTTGTAAAGTTTGTTGTCGCAGAAGATCAGCCTGGACATTGCCCACACAATTATCTTTAGGGTCCTTCATAATATATATTTAACATTAATGTAGTAATCATTTACCTGATTAAGGAAGTTCTCAAGAGTTCCCAATTTTCCCATTGCGATTGCCATCTGGCCCATGTAGTCCGCTACATTTCCAGAACCAGGACCCAGCGAACCAGCCGAGAGGGTTTCTGACAAAGATTGCTGCAAAGCTTCCATCCCTTGAGACAAAGCATCCTCAGCCTGTTGAGAGGATTGCTGGAGATTACAGATGCCCATTAACTGTTGATCTGTCAAGGGTTCAAGGTGGTTCCCAAGAATCTGAAATTACATTGTACATCACATTTGTCAAAAGTGAGAAAAATTGGAGTTACTTATAGCAGAAAATCCTAGAGATGGAACGCTGATAACCGAAGCAAATAATAAAGAACACACCTTAAGAAGTTCAGAAGAGCGAAAACCTCCTAACCACATGAAAAACCGTTCTGCAGGTGTCTTCCACATGCCCGAAAGCATGTGGAATACATCTGATTTTGTAGCAGTGGTCTTGAGCTGGAAAATTTCATCGTAATGTGACATCACACCGTCAACAAGAAGCCGAAGCTCATTATCCCCCACATTAGATTTCACGGCCGTTCTCAGGTCATTGATCTGTCGTTGATGTTCATCTAGCCACCTGGCATACTCCATATCAAACGCTAAGTTCCCTGAAACTCAAAAATATTTTCACCAGATGAAAATGAATGCTTTGTGGTGTTCCAATATAATATTAATGCCTTAAATTCAAGAAAGTAATAGCAAGATTGTCTATTAGAGTATGTCTCATGCATACCTTTTCCACCAGTTAAATGACCTTGTTCAGCTAAGGATCCACTTGCAATAAATATACCCTGAACCAGAAACAAGCTGGGTTAATCAGGGTTTTGGAAATATCAAGGTCAGAGAGGTGGCTGTGGGTGCAAGAATCAGACTAGACGAAACACGATGAATATACTGCCAAAGAAACAACTGACAACAAGTTCTGTATAAGCAAGAAAGAAGCCGCTCTGTATCATGCCTGTTGTCGTGCTCTTTGAAGCTCTTGCTCAAGTTGGTTAAGCTTTATTCGGCTACTTTCTAATTGCTGAACATAGGCCTACATAAAATCAGATTAAAAGATACACAACACAAAAATTAAAAATTGTCAGATGTTAACCTTCGATAGATTAAATATCTCTTGCAGGAACAAGGAAACTTAAACCTCAAAGCAGGCATCATGTGTTAATGAACTGTGATTTAGGTGTACTAAAATGCAAGCAAAATTATGTAAACAAGATTTGAACCATTTGCTTTAGTTTTCTATGGGTGGTTGAGGTTTAAGGTAAACTTCAGCTTAAAGATGTTTAGCAAGTTTGCAAGTCATTATTAATTTGAAATGAAATCAGACCCATGCCAACTGTATTATGTACATTAAAAACAAGTTCATTACAGCCTGTCTTACAGTGTTATACTACTTATCAGTTTCATTGACACCATAAGAAACTAAAGTGGAAAGCTAAGAAAGTACAGCAATTCAAGCCTTGCGGTACGTAACGTATATTGCTTAGCATTTCTGTCCACATACAGGCAATATCTTAAAGGTATTCATCACTGTAATTGATGAGGCTCAAACTAGGCTGTTAGAGACTCAAATTATTTAAGCTGTTCATATCACACACTTTTACTAGACATTTCTAATTGACATTAACCTAGCCCATTAGGCATATTAACATTTTACCTAATACATTTTTCTTACATTTCCATCTAGGCCCAAATGAAAATGATGCAAGGACTGATTTTAGAGGATCCCTTCGTCATGTAAACAAAAATCAAAACGTTTCGATTATTAAAATGTGATCCTTAAAACCAACATAAGAACATACCCTACTTCAAGTGATAGAAACAATATCAATCACGATTTCTCAAACAAAATACGAATCCCACAGAATGTAATAGAGGAAAAAGAAAGATAAGACTTTGACCTTCTTCCTTAAGCGACTTTTCCTTGCAGCTTCACGGTTTTGAGCAAGTCTTCGCAGTGACTGTTCAACGTCGGGAAGTTTAGCCAAAAGCACAGTTGTTCAGTCTCCAAACACTAGGTTAATTAGTAATGTAAGACATCAGTGAATGAAAAACAAGAACCTTTTGGTCTCCCAGCTTTCCGTTTAATCTATCCATGGAATCCACAGATGTACCTCCTCCTTCACAAACGCCTGGAAACTACGCAGAATTGAAGGTCAAATTCATGTCTAAGACTGCGATAGACGGGATACAAAATGAATACGACAAACCATTTAGATTAAAACAATGACGCAGATTAAGCAATTATCTGTTTCAACATGGTATATTGAACCAGTACAAACTAGAGTGCCGGATGGTCCATTTCATTATCTCTAAGCCATAAGAGCTCACTGCAGAATTTTGGGAAACCTGTCCATGCCTTAACCGGAAAATCAAGCTTGAATTCCCATAAGAAGTCAAAACTTGTGGTCCTTATTCATCATTGCTTTAGATCCTTTTCAAATTGAACCTTCTTCCTTTTAAATTTTGCCTTCTTTAAATCTATAATTTTTGGAATTTCTTAGTAGGTACATCAATCCCCACACCACAACTAAGGTGAAGCTTGTTGGAGTGATACTAAATTGAGAATTCTATGAACTCGAACAGGAGAAGCTAAAAGAAGTAGGAAAAAAAGCCAAGTCACCTGATTTTTATGGTCATCGGTATCTGTGGATGTATCAGTATGTTGACTAGTATCAGCCATTATTCCTGTAGATTCTCCCCAATTTTCAAAATGCCCATTTCCTAATGGAGTAAGAGCCTGAACGTTATTATTGTTTCCTTTCTGAAAATACGGCCTTGAATCAACTCCGTTATTTCTCGGAGAATAAATTTCAGAAGTATTGATGTTCTGCGAAATATCAGAGATTTGCATTTTCAGAAATTTGGATACACATAAGGCTGGAATAAATGTTCATATGAATAGAGCAACAGAAACAGGGAGAGAAAGGATTACAGAGTTGAACCCTGGAATCTGTAAAGAAGCAGCAACAACGGAACTAGTTGATTTCAAACTAAAAGAAGAATCTGAAAAACAAAACAAACAAAAAAGATTGTAAATTTGCACATAAAATTCAAAAAACAGGGATGCAGGTTGTAGAGTTGTAATTGTCCATACTTGAGCGAGGCATATTTATATAATCATTATGATGAAACCCATTTGATTGTTCAAGCTCTCCAAGATCGGCAAACCTTGGTTGGTTCAAACGACTACTCTCATCACCTCTGCTTCATTGAAGAACAAAAAAAGAAAGAGTGACTTAGAAAACTTAATCGAATATTTTCATAACATAATCCAACTCAATTAGTGCTCATAACAACCCTTCTTTTAATTGATTAGTATTCAACTAACGAATGAACAAAAAATGAAGAAGAAGATGAATACATTACTGTGAAGCTCTGCATTACTCTTGTCTTTCTGTTTTGATAGTCACAGCTGAAAACCAAACAAATCTTTTGTCTTTCCTCCTCACTTTTCTGTTTCTTTTTAGTCTCTAAATTGATACTACTTATTACACATATCACTATTAATCCTCCATTAATGATGTTGCTTGTTGTTGAAAACAAAATAAATGAAGTTTGATGAAGAAAAAACAAATGATGAGAAAATCTTGGGATCAATCTTTATCAACATTATTATTATTATTATTATATTAAAAATAGCTATGGTACAGAGAACTAGACGTATCAGTACGGTTTTCTCTCTGTGTTTATTTAAATAAAAGATTTTTTCAGCTTTTAGTATGATTTCTGATTTTCTCGGGATTTTAGTTTCCCAATAACACTGACTCCTCTCTGCGTAGCTTGCAGATTAGATGTTGATGGGATGATGAAACAAGCAAACAAAAAAGGAGAACCTTTCCTTCAAAGCAACCTCCTCTTCCTACGGCTCGAGGCTCTCTCTCTCTTTTTCTCTCACCCTTTACCGCCAAAAATCCACGAATCCACGTTATCTCACTTTCTCATCCCTGATTATTTTGTTATTTTTTCTTATGGGCAAACTGAAAATTGAGAGCATTTCCTATGGCAATGGCCAAAAACCAAATTATGTTCAGCTAGGTGGATGGTCAAAGTGGGTTTTTCACTATGGGAAAATATTGGGCGTCAGCCAACTAGGCGCGCGTCATTTAGGAAATCGGTGGCGCTCAGAAGAAAAACTCTGGCGTCAAGGGAGAAAACGCCGACAACATGAAGGCTGTCGCCCGAGTCAGCCTTCCTGTCGCCGGTGTTTTCTCCCTTGACGCCAACGGGTAGTTTTAAAATTTCGAATTTCACCTTTCCCTCTATAAATTGCCGTAATCTTCGAACAATTCAGTATACCAAAATTCACCTGAATTTCTCTTATAAAAATAGCTGAAAAAGCGATCACACTTTTCTGCGATGCAAAACTTGAAGCTGTTGTTTCTAAGATATGTGGGAGTTTTAAAAAGATTGAAAATTGTAAAAGAGAAGTGCAAATTTTAGAAGTTGGTCCAAGAAAATATTTCGGTAAAAGGCAAAGAAAAGCTCCTGTTTTGAAACTTAACAACCAAAAATTCAAAAACAAAGGTGAAACAGTCAAAGAGCGCGTTGAATGGAAAATACGTCAAATGAAGATAAACAGGAGGCCTAAACTTGTACTTGATTTTTATTAAGGTTTTTAATATTGTCGAAGTTTTTATCTTGTAAAATTGGCAGTAATATCAATGAATGAAAATGTTTATATTTAAAAATAGATTTCCACTTCAAATTACGTGAAATTTATTACCATTTATTTAAACTTGCAAATAACATCAAACTACATTTTAACAAACCACAACAAAAACATCAAACCCAGCCACATTCTCTCTGTAAAGTTCATAGCATTCAAAATGCCTAAACTCTCTCCCGCTTTCTTCGGTAAACTTGGTCGAGCGATGGTTTTCGTTCTTCGTTGGATAATCCGAATTGCTACGATGAACCATCCACAATATTTCCGTATAATGTTTGATTTCATTACTGATGAATGCAATTCTTAGTTCTAGGCTCTTACTGTTTCTTATTGCTTCTTTCCGCGAAAATACAAAATGTCCAAATACTCTTTCCCAGAAATGGTCATGGTTCATTGGTCTCGCCATACGATGTAACCAACATCGAACTAGAGCAACATCTTCTTCCATTGTAAATTCCGGTAGCGGCACTCGAGTGCAATAACGATGTACTTGAGATGGGACATCTTTAAGAATTCTGAAACACGCTTCGAAACGAAAAGCCTTACCGTGAGCTTCCTCCCAACTATCAAGAGTTGTTTGGATCACTTCTTCTTCAGTTACACCGATGAACTTTTCTCGATCAATTTCCATTACATGTTCAAGAAATGGCTGGACTGCAAGCCTAATACGCTTAAAACGAGCACGCAATTGACGAGCATCTCGGTTTCCTGGGTTTCCCGTCAATGAGACGAACATTGAAAACACGTTCTCCAAAAAAAAAACTATCATGAGAAATAACAACACCAGTGATTACCCTATGAAATAAATATGCTTTGCATATAGTTATATCCTCTTCTTCGGAAAACTTGGGACCACGATTTCTAAGAGACATTTCTGTAAAGGATGAGGATAGATATAAGAAAGAAGAACAAGAAGAAGATGTGATTTTTGAGATACAATGAATGAATTTTATAGGATTTGAGAACGAAAAATTTGCCGTTGGGATTGGAAATTTAGCCGTTGGCGGTTGCTATAAAGTCTCGGGCGACATTAGTAAAGTCATGGGAGACATTTGTAATGTCGCCCAACAATTACCAGCGCCTATTTTCTATTATAAATACATCACTAGATTTTATTCTAAACCAAACCAACTGATTTCTCTCTCATCATCCACCATGTTTTCTAAAGGCAAAGCGAAGCAAATATTATGTGTCAAAGCAAAAGAGGTTTGCCCATTATGTTTCATGGATAACCACAGTCTTATGCAATGTCCTTGGATGTATTCAAAGTGTCCGCAGGAAGGTTGTTCACGAATCAGAATGGTGATTGAATCACAACCGGAAAAGCTCAGGTATTTGCAATGTCAAGCTCCTAATTGTCCAGAGGAACCACATATGCTAGATGATGCTATGAAGGTTAAAAAAGAAGAAGAAAAAAAAAAGATTGCAACAATGTGCAAAAACTTCAAACTTAAAGCCAAATTGAAGAAGGAGTTATTATACTGTAATCATTGTGGATATGGAAATCATGAATACAAACATTGTCCACAGAGAATCAGTTCATGATCAAGGCCCGGTTGCAGGAATTTTATGCATTTGCGGACTTCTTCTGAAGAAAACACATATGGAAGGCATTTTTGGGAATGTCCTAGGCGTTTTTTGGTGGAGTGGGCTGATTGAAGTTGTAGGAAAAATCGATTCACTATGGTATTATGTTATTTAATTTGTTGTTTATTAGGTGTTATTACGATTATCTAAAACCATCAATATTAAGTAATTTAAATTTCACTTCGATGAGATGAGAATAAAAGAAATACATTAAATCGATTATAAGCTACATCATACATGAGAATAAAAGAAATATATTAAATTAAAACAACTACTACATATGCGTCAATTCTCAGCAGGTGGTGGAATTCCTAGGTTGATGTAGGGATTGTATCTGTTGAGCACCCTAAGAATGTTGAAACAGGCATGGAAGGCGAAAGGACGACCACGATGAGATGTTGGCCACATCGCTAGAGTTCTGGGAAACACTTCATGTTCGGCTTCATCGTTCAGCTTATTTTGGTGATTCAACATTAGTTGGGCGACAAATTCCAATACTTTCGTTCGAATTACACTAAAACGATGATGCAATCCGTGAGAATCACGCCCACGGATGTTCCCAGTTTCAGTGGTGAACATTCTATAACATTTTTGCCAGAAAGTGAACATCGAATCGGGTACATTATGTGTGAAAAACAAAGGCTCTACAAATAGTTAAATCCTCTTGTTGTGAGAATTCAACACGAACTGTAGGAGGCATTTTTGAGAGTGAATTTAGAGTAGGAATTTTGAGTTGAAAGTATAATGTGTGAATTTAGAGTTAAAAGTATGAGTATTTATATAATTAAACAAAATGCAACCTTTGGATCACAAATGTTTTTAGCCGTTCAAACATAGTCGTTGGCGACAGGTATGCTGACGCTGGAGTTTGGCTGAATAACTCTGGCATCTTCACTGAAAACGCGCGATCTGCTGGAAATCTCGGGCGTCAGCTATGATGTCGCCCGAGTTGTTAGACATGGTGCGCGCCATTTCACTAGACGCGCGTTTATTGTAGTGTCTCAACATCCATTTTCTTGGTTTGTTCATCCCATAGTGGGATCAAAATGAACAAACTCTAGGTTTGTTCATTCCATAGGAATTGCTCTCACAAGATAACAAGTTCACCTTTAACGTCCTTCCACACGGCATCCGAGATTCCGAGATACTTGATCGATCAATTTTATTTTAATGTTGATACTCCAGCAATGGTTCACACAGAGAAACACCGGGGTTTTCATCTATTTTGGATTCAGCTAAAATACTTATTGCCAAAGCACATGAATATAACTTCTGTCACTAAAATTGGACAAGTCATGGGGGAAGTTGTAGCTATAGAACCAAAATATGCAATTTCTATTGGTGGATTTCCGGTAAAAGTTTGTGTTAATGTTGATCTATCAATGCCTTTGAGAAGGGGAGTTGAGTGCTCTACCAGTGCAGGAGTTACTAAGTGGCAACAATTCTTCTTTGAGCATCAGCCCAAAAGCATATGCACTGAATGTTATATCATTAATCATTCAAAAGGAGTCTGTAAGGATGCTGCAATTTTCTTGAAGAAAGCTCATGAGAAGCCTTATTTTGTTAGAAAAATTACTGAAATTCGTAAAAATATTTCAATAATAGCTGCAAACAAAGAGATTGATTCTACTTTTATCAAAACTCCAGCAATCAAAAAGATACATAAAAAAATTGTCAAATCAAACGTGTTTGTCCCTCCAAAAGATGGTGAAATTATCAATATAGACTCCCTACTTAAGGGTGAAGAGATTCCGTCAGAAGAAGATAACAGACTTGGAAAATGTCATAGAGCTGGTGAAGCTATTTCATCCAACACCCCTGCATCCGAGACTTCCTCACACAGCAACATTATGATTCCAACCAATGCCCTAACAAATACTCAAGAAATCACAACTGGAATGAATCATATAACACATCCACTCAAGTGGGGCCAGGTATTTCTTACTCCTTCCATCGTTATTTTTCTCACTCTTTTACTGCATTTAAAACTTTTTTGCTCTCATAATTTTTGTGTTGTTATTACTTTCTCCACTTTTATTAGCCTTTACCAATATTCAATTAGATACCCTAATAACATTAAATTCTTTCATGCAAATCCTACGTTAGTCATACAATTCTCATGCATATTTTCTTTAAGGTCTTTTAGGAAAATTTTCATATTGTCTTACGTTTTACAACTACTTAATTCTCCTCACAAAATGAAAGTTATCTCATGGAATGTTCAAGGTCTCAATACCCCTGCAACTAAGGATCATCTTAGGAATTTAATTAGAACTCAAGATCCTGATATCATTTTTTTATGTGAAACCAAAATTCATGAAGATAAGATGAAAACTTTATTAACTCCACTTAAATACCCTAATATGAAATTTCTTCAACCCATTGGCCTGTATGGGGGATTAGCACTCTTGTGGAAGAATGGTTTCATTTGTGATGTTGTTAGATGTGAGGACAATATGATTCATGTTGTAGTTCAATGTGATCCCAGCCAACCTGAATTGTTTCTTTCTTGTATGTATGGATACTGTGACTACACTAAGAAGAAAGCTCAATGGGAATTCATTAAAGATATTGGTCTTAATATTTCTCAACATTGGGTTCTTCTGGGAGATCTTAACTTTCACATTCTAGATACTTCTTCTTCAGCTTCTTCTTCAGGTGATGGCCTTGTCAATTCTATTATTCAGGAAGTTGGTTTACAGGACTTGGGTTTTATAGGCAGAGAGCATACCTGGTCTAATAAAAATTTGGGAACTGGGTATAAGAGATCAAGATTAGACATGGCACTTACCAATGGTGCTTGGAGTTTGCATTTTCAAGACTCTAAACTGCTTCATTTAAGTCAGAATGGAAGTGATCATTGTCCTGTTATGCTAGTGACTGACTGCTCCCAACCTAAAATTTAGAATCCTTTTAAATTCTTTCAGACTTGGCTTCAGGATAGAACTTGTGCAGCTGAAATTGCTAAGGCTTGGGAAAAAACAGTTCAAGGATCTCCAAGTTACAAACTCATTAAAAGGATACAGTACACAAGAATAACTTTATCTAAATGGAATAAAACCCATTTTGGAAACATTGATCATAATGTGAATGCTTTGCAACAAAAACTATCTGAGTTGCAAGCTCTACCTTTTTCACCAGAGAATACTTCAAAAGCTTTTTCAGTCAGTCAAGAGTTGGATAAATGGATTAAAATTCAGCATGAGTTCTACAAGCAAAAGTTTAGAGACAACTTTATCAAAGATATGGATTACAATACTAAGTATTTTCATACTTTAACAAAGAGGAAGTGAGCTAGGAATAATATTGATTCCTTAAAAACATATGGTGGTGATTGGTTACAGTCTAGAGAGGATATTTCTAGTTTACTTTCACAGCATTTTAAGGATATAAGTACTTCTCAAAATATTATCATAGAAGAACAGTACTACACTCACATTCCTACCTTAATTACATAAGAAGAAAATATAATACTTCTTTTGCCTCCCTCAAATGAAGAAATTCACAAAGTTATCAAAAGCATGTAGAGTTGGTCTGCCCGTGGTACTGAAGGTTTCCAAGCTGGTTTCTGCAAATCACAATGGAGTATAGTTGGTAGTGATGTTTGTGACATGGTGAAGAATTTTTTTGTTACTAAGTTCTTACCCAAGCAACTCAACAAAACATACATATCTTTGATTCCAAAGAATAATAAACCTAGTACTCTTTCTAATTTCAGACCAATTGGGATTTGTAATACCTCTTACAAAAATTATTTCTAAGATAATGGTATCCAGAATGAAACATTAATGGAAAGAATCATCTCTCCTTATCAGGCTGCTTATGGCTCAGGTAGGCTTATTAATGATAACACCATTATAGCTCATGAAGTCATTCATTCTATAAAGAGAAGAAGGAGAAGGAGGTTGGTTAGCTTTAAAACTTGATATGTCAAAAGCATTTGATAGATTGGAATGGTCTTTTCTTCTTAACATTCTTCAAAACTTTGGGTTTTCTGAAGATTGGTGTCATCTTATCAAGGAATGTATTAGTACTAATTCTTTGTCTGTTATGCTTAATGGATCTCCATGTGAAGAATTCTCTCCTACAAGGGAAATAAGGCAAGGAGACCCCCTGTCTCCTTATCTTTTCATTATTGCAATGAAATGGTTTTTTAGAACTCTTTTAGAAGCACATAACTCAAAAACTATCAAAGGAATTTCAATTGCTAGAGGAGCACCACCTATAAATCATCTTCTTTTTGCAGATGATTGTCTTATTTTCACTCAGGATAATTTAACCAGTGTGAATAATTTACTTCAAGTTCTGAAGGACTTTAGTTCACAGTCTGGTCAGGTCATAAACTTTGACAAATCTTCAGTTTTTTACAGTAACAATATGGATCCATCTGTATGCAATACTCTCAGTAATATATTGGGAGTTCAATGTATGAAGGAAAATGAGAAATATTTAGGGTCTCCCCTAATTATTGGTAAATCCAAAGTGAAGTATTTTGAAGATATTAAGTTGGCTTTTGAAACAAGACTTGGAAATTGGCAAGGTATTAATTTACATCAAGCTGGCAGAACTACAATGGTCAAGGTTGTGCTTAATGATGTTCCAATGTATCAGATGAGCACTTTTAAGATCCCTAAGACTCTCATTAAGAAACTTGACACTTTACAAAAGAAATTTTGGTGGGGATATAAGTCTAACAGATTATTAAATTTAATTGGTTGGCACAATATGAGTTTATCCAAGGACTTGGAAATGTTAAATCATGCATTACTCACTAAAATTGGTGGGGATATAAGTCTAACAGAGATTTGGAAATGTTAAATAATGTATTACTCACTAAAATTGCATGGAGAATCTGTCAAAACTCTGATCACTTGTTAATTAGAATACTGAAATCTAAGTACTTCAAGAAAGAGAATTTTTTACATATTGAAGGAGAATGAAGTAACTCTTCTTGGACTTGGAAGGGGATTGAATTGGGTCTCTCTGTGCTTCAACAACATTACAGTATGGAATTCAACAATGGCAAAGTAACCAAAATTTGGGTGGGCAGATGGATCATAGGACTTGACTTCAGAGTAGAACCTCTTCATCCAACACACTTGCAATATGTATTTGTCAGTGAGTTGATTTTACCAAATTCAAACACCTGGAACACTCCTATACTCAACACTCTTTTTTCTCTAGAAATTGTTGACAGAATTAACAATATGCAGCTTTCCCTTGATGAACAAGATGTCATTAGGTGGAAACCTTCAAAGGATGGAATGTTCTCAGTCAAATCTGCTTATAATAAGCTTACTGAAGCAAGAGTTCAAAATCAAGATGCTCTTAATATTGTTCCAACAGCAGTTTGGAAAGCACTTTAGAAAATGAAGCTGCCTCATCGGGTTAAACTCTTCATATGGAAGTGTTTGAAGAATATAGTACCTACAAGAGTGAGGTTATCTCAAGCAATGCATGATATTGAGACTCACTGTGAAATCTGCAAGCAAGAGAATGAAACTCTTTTCCACCTTCTTCTAAGTTGTCCCCATGCTAAAGCAGTTTGGAGGATTCTTAATATCAATATTGATTATATTATTTCTCAAGGTCTTTCGATTACAGATTGGATTATCTCTTGGTTTCAAGATGTTCAGAATGTAGGGTATGACGATGTCAATAATTGGAGAAATTTGTTAATGGTAGAGAGTTGGATAATATGGAAGGAGAGGTGTGACTATGTTTTTCAAGATAAATATCTCAATCCGAGCCATACTGCAGAAAGGATTCAAAGATAGTTGATTAGTTATAGTGCACCAACTCATGAGGCTTCATATACTACTTTCATTAGTGCATCTATTTCTACTGAGATTACTGCCAACTTTTCCAACTGCCTGCAGGATATTGTGAATGAAGCGTCTTACTTTAAATTCTTTGTAGACACTTCATTTGATAAACTTACTAACGATTTTGGTTTTGGAATTGTCTGCTATGATTCTGCATGTGCCTTTGTTGGGTTCAAGGGATCTTATGCAGCTGGAATAATTGATGCAGAAGCAGGAGAGTGTAGAGCTGTACTATAAGGTCTAAAATGGGCTAAAGCAATGGAATTAGATGTCGTACACATCATCTCTGATGCTGAGACTGTAGTCAATTCGATCAACAATAAAGTTTTTTCAGTTAGATGGGAGAATATGAATATTATTCAAGAGATTAATCAGTTGCTTACCTCTTTTAATATCTCTAGAATTTCTTATGTTCGTAGGATTTTTAATTTAGAAGCAGATTCCATTTCTAAAATTGTTCGGAGAAATAAACTCCTAGTAGAAGAGTTCAGTCATAACTCTTCTCATATCCAAACAGTTTTAAATAGGTTTTTGGAACCTGGTAATTCGTAATAAAATTTCCATCCTTTATCTAATATTTTTTTTTATTTTAATGTATTTTTTGTAGATGAATTTTTCTCTCTCAAAAAGATTAAAAAAAAATCATTTTTTGGGAAAATTGTGACGGTCATGTAGACTAAGTCCTACAGGGAAAGCCAAATTGTTTGTGGGAAAAGCTGACTTTGGTCATAATCATGCGACTTTTAGTCAATACCAAGGCTATCTCATCCTCAACTTCATCAAGTAGTTAATTCGGCATGGGATAAGCTACATGACTCAGATCCACCCTTAAACCTCCGGCTCAAACTCATATCAACTAGCGAAGCCCTCACAGAATGGAACAAGATCAACTTCGGCCACCTTCCCACATTGATTAAAAAATCAACCGCAAAAATCAAAGAAGCCCAACATCAATGTGCGACGCAAACTGGTACTGAACTGGAAAATTGGATTCAATAAGAAAATCAACTCTGAATTGAGCATCTAAATCTACTTGGCGGCAGAGATCCAGAATCCAATGGCTTCAATCAGGAGACCGCAATACAACGTTCTTTCATACCAAGGCTACAATTCATAGAAGATGTAACAACCAACATACAACAACTTTAGGATCATCAAAACAACTGGATTACAGATAAGGAAGAAATTATCAATCTCATGATTGAGCACTTCACAGATCAGTATACAACACCAAATACATTAATTGACGAAACCCTGTTTGAATCAGTATCACCAAGGTTAATCCACCAACAATGTAATATACTAACAGACGAAGTAACCCTTGAGGAGATCAAAGAGGCGCTTTTCTCGATAGGATCGAAACATGCCCCAGGACCAGATGGATATGCCAGTAAGTTTTTCAAAGTTTTCTGGGAAATAACCCAACCAAAACTGATTGATATGGTTCGAAGTTTCTTTACTTCCCTTAGTATTCACCCTCTCATGAACCATACTAACCTCACGTTAATCCCAAAGATTGATCACCCCTCAAAACAGTCCCAATTTAGGCCGATAGGACTATGTAATGTCACTTATAAAATCATTTCAAAGATACAAGTCAATCGCATAAGACCTTTACTCCCCTTTTGGATAAGCTCATATCATAGTGCCTTTGTGCCACAAAGATCCATTCACGACAACATAGCCATCGCTGCCGAACTTTTTCACTACATCAGAACCTGAAACCGGACTAAAGATCCCAAAATAGCTCTTAAGCTAGACATTTAAAAAGCCTATGACTCCTTGGACTGGGGTTTCATCAAATAAGCCTTCACTAGGTTAGGGTTCCCATCTACCTTTGTAGAGTATATTATGCTGTGCATATCAACAGTAACCTACTGTTTGTGGGTGAAAACCGTTTCTACTGATTTTGGTAATTTTGGGTGTGCGGGTGAGAAACAATTCTAAACCCTAAACAATGTACTGCACGGGAGTACTTTTGATTCGAGAGATCAATATGTACAATCCTGGCCTAAACCAAGAAATGGACGTTCCAGGCTTGCTTTGGTCACAAAAGTGAAGGAGAAGGGTTGGTCTTAGGGAGGGAAGCGAAGAAAGTGTTGAGACCAGAATAGTTGATTCTGGAAGTGTGGGAATTTTGCGACTTGTATCAGAAAGTTAAACTGGATAGCTAAGTGAGAAATATATCAGATTATTTCTGGATGTGGTATTGTTCTCCTGACCAAAACTTGTTGTTTGGTGAAAATAGGTGAGACCTATTTATACAAGTCATAGTGAAACGTACCCTGGTCTCGTAGGAGGTGGAAACGATTGAGTGGTGGAAGAAAAGAGTAACGTGTAACTGTCATACGTTATGCTTCCATGAAGAGGGAAGTGAATTCGTGTAACCGCCAGTCATTACGCTTGCATGATGAAGGAAATGAATTGTTTACACCGTTACTTTTCACCACCACTAATTATCCCACTTCATGACACTTTCTTGTAACAGCCGCATTGCACGCCGCACGTTGTAAACCTCCAGACCAATACCCTGATGAGTATCCCCCAGTTGGTGACATATTTTGATGTCTCGAGTGTTTTCGTGGAAAACATGTAGCACTTTTCTACGCGTGGCAAGTTAAAATCGAGAGGCTTGCCGCAGGTAAATAACATGTGATGCTAGGCTCGTCTTGGATAGTCGCCTAAAACTTGTTGCGAGCTTACCGGTTTGGTGGCGAACTTCGATGGATGAGATTGTATCTCATGAAGAAGGATGGTCATTGATTATGGCGACATCTTGTTGTATAGCGAAGTGGCATCAGCTACATGCTAATGGCATGCATGTGGCGTATCCATGGCATAGCGGCATAGTAGTATGCTAGTGATGTTGCATCATGGCCAAAGCTAAAAATTGGCTCCGTGGAGGAATTTTCCGTGGAAGAATTAGGGTTTGGCATGGCCAAGTCGTCGTGGAAGAATTAGGGTTTGGCGTGGCCAAAACTTGGCGCCGTGGAGTCGGACCCACATGTGGCGTGGAAACATTGGCCCTGTTGCCATGCCAATCCCTTTGCTCTGGGAAATGTTATTTGTCTTTGGTAGCAAATTGCCCAAATTAGGGTTTGGCATGTCGAAACCCTAATTAGTGCACGTGGCATGCGGCTGCAGCATGGCGCTACTTTTGTGCAGATGGCGCCATGGCAATGTCAAAGGAACTATGGCAAGGCCATAGTGTGTAAACGACCACAGGAGTAGGAATTGTCGTGGGTGGCTATATATGGCAGGTTGCGAGGTAGCATGTTGGCATGTTGCGAAGTAGCATGTTGGCATGTTGCGAAGTAGCATGTTGGCATGTTGCCGCAACAAAGTGGCGTGTTGGCATGTTACCGCGGTAGAGTGGCATGTTGGCATGCCGATCGATATGTTGTCGTGGTAGAGCACGTTTGGCTTGTTAGTTTAGCATGGTAGCGCGGCGGTGCATTTGGCCTTCTAATGTATGGTGGAAAGTTTAGAGCAACTTGATTGGCCACAAAAGGGGCCCATCCAAATATAAGGCGCGACCACACTTCTGGTGAGAGTGTGGCGGCTTTAGAGTTACCTGATTAGTCGATTAGAAGTGGGGCTGGCCTCATTCAGAATGCACATGGCGCATTTAGGGCGACCTGATTAGTCAATGGAAATGGGGCCGGCAAGCTAGGGCGTGGCCACATTTCTAGTGCGCTGTGGCGAATTTAAAGTGACCCGATTGGTCGAGGGAAATAGGGCCGGTTTATGATGGGGAGTGGCCAGTGGCGCCAGCTGGCCTAAGGCATGGCCACGCCTCTCTTTGCTGATGTGGCTCCCTGTTTTTGTTATTCTGGGCGAGGTTGCACCTGCCAATCCATGGAAGATTAATTGCTTAGTTTGTTTAGGATTGATTTTGACAAGCATGGTCTGGTATATTGAGCGAGGCACGAAACCCTAACTTCTGCAAGTTAGTCAGGACGATTGATTGAATTCTCTGTGTTGACATATAGCTCTTTTAAGTTTATTTCCAGAGAGCAGCATGCTTTTCTGATTGAATACCTTATGCAAAGATCTTATCCTTGATATTTGGAGATTCGTGCTACTCTGCTGTGAGTGAACAAAAATCGTCATGCCATATCAACATTAAGATTTCAGTCGGAGAACATAGCATAAAAGGCATTCATAAGAACCTATATTAAGTGAATATATGCGAGGCGCCAAAATTTACAGAACATCTGGGATGGTTGATACATTCGCTAGTCTGGATAAATTTCATGTAAGTATATTGAGCGGCTCAATAAATTTTTCAGTGGAGAGGTTAGCATACGTGGCTCTGTTTTCTTGCAGAGTGACGTCACATCAGATGCAAGGTTTACGATTTTAACCCTAAGCTAAAAACCACCATCAACATTAAGTCCCATGCTTAGCTCGAAATAGTGGCATTATTGCGGGGTAAGCATGAGATGGTGACAGACGAAGATTATATCGAAATAACATGTCACGAAGAGATTGTCAGGAAGATTTGGCTAACCTTTAGCGGAAGGTATGAGGAATTCGTGATCCTTGCATTGGCCTTTGTGTAAATTCGTCTTAGCCGCGGGATGTTGGCTTCAACGCTGCATCTTTGGATACTGATTTGCATAGGTGGCATTTCAACTTGCTCCACGAAATGGTAAACGGTGCTAGCTGGATGGGTCACAGAACATATGGAGATGGCGCTACTTTGAACGGCTAAGATAGCGCTTCCTTGGATGGTGGAAATGGCACATCTTCGAACAGCTAAGATGGCGCTTCCTTTGCTGGTGGATATGGCGCTGCTTCAAACGGCTAAGATGGCGCCGCTTTGGCTATCTACAGAAAGGTGGATGGCGCGGATAGCTTGGAAGGGCAAATGGTATGACTATCTTGGAAGGGCCAGTGGCGTGGCTATCTTGGAAGGGCCAATGGCATGACTATCTTGGAAGTGCCAATAGCATGACTATCTTGGAAGGGCCAATGGTGCGACTAGATTGGAAGGGCCAATGGCACGGCTAGCTTGGAAGGGCCAAGGGCCTGGCTAGCTTGGAAGTGCCAATGGAGCGTTGGCTTGGGACGCGGAAAGGATGGCGCTGGTTAGGGATCGGCTGTAATGTGGAGATGGTGCTGGCTAGGAGCGGACTATTGGGGCTTGAATGCGGACTGTTGGCGTTGGCGTGGAGCGGTAGATATGGCCGTTTGGGAGCGAACTGTTTAGTATTGTCTTGGACGCATACTGGTGGCGCCATGGAGCGTTGCCTTCGCGGGCCCGATTGTCTTTTTCCGTGCATAGCTTAAACGAGAAACCTTCCTCCACTCTAATTCCAAAAGTGCTATGCTTATAAAAGGAAACCTTCTTCCACCCACACTCCAAAGTAATATGTATATAAAAGGGGTCGCACATCTTTTATTTATTTTCTTTTGTAATATTGGCTTTGTTTTCACGTCTCCGCGTTAGCATCGAAGCAGAGGAGTTGGCGAGCATACTCCAGGTATGTGCTCTAACGTTTCTCCTCCGTTTCCTTTTTTTTTTTTGGTGTAAACCCTAGCCGTAGACATATCCTCCATAAACCTGTAGAAATACTTTTGTATGAATGATTCTTATCTGCTAGCAGTATCGTAGTAATATTAGCCGTCACATTGATAGTAAAGAGGCCAATTATTATACAAGGTAGACGCGCATGGATGGGTTGCTGCCATTAGTTCTTCTCCCGTGAAAACCTAGCTTTAGGGTTTCCTTTTCCTCTTGTGGACATGTGCACAACTTTCGTGGCCATGCGTACTTTCCGCGGCTTCACACGTATCCCGTTGAGCAGGCATCAGTCCCCATTCCTTTTATCCATGAGCGCCATGACACGTGTCCAAAGGAGAAATTTCCATAGAAAGTGTGTTGTTGACTCTTTTGTTTATTATACGCAAATTTTGACAAAATCTCCGTGCATATTTTTCTTCAAAGTGGTTACTTTTGTTTTGCTTTGTCGTAGTTACCTTAAAAGCATAAGTAACTTTATTAAGATGTCACCTGCAAGCAGTTCCGCCGCCGTATCGAGAAGTGCCAACAACTCCAAGCCGAACATAGACAATGAGTTTTTTACAAAGTCTGCTACGGTTACGAGGACTCATCCCAAGTTCGTGCCAACTCTTCTGAATGATTCAGAAAATGATGGAGAAATCCAATCAGTCTGCCCAGGGGGTATAATGAGGTTTTGCCTTCAGAAAAAATAATATGTGGCTTCTCCCATAGACTTTAAAATTTGCTTTAGTCCATTGCGCTCTTATGATAAATGGATGAAGTTCATGATGATACGCGACCACGTAAAAGCCAACTTAACTGAGGCGCAAATCATGCATGTTGTCATGGCATCATCGACACTTTAAATCAGAAAAGATATTGCAGGCTTGATCACTTTCATCTCCAGATAATGCCCGTAAACTCACACGGCTATATGTAGATGGGGTGAGATGACTATTTCTTTGGAAAGCGTAGCCGTTCTGTTGAGTCTTCCAATAATTTGGAAACTTGACGTTG
This sequence comes from Papaver bracteatum, assembly GCA_023529315.1. NCBI lineage: Eukaryota > Viridiplantae > Streptophyta > Magnoliopsida > Ranunculales > Papaveraceae > Papaver > Papaver bracteatum. The sequence goes on from JAJJWX010001246.1 coordinate 4,503,718, forward strand.
TCTTGTCTGAAGAAGAAGAAGAAATGCACACCGCTTTGGTCACGAAAGCAGCGGAATATGTTCAAAATAATGAGGAAAGGTGTTTCTATAACTGGTGGGTGTCTGAGTGGTTCCCTGATGAGTCGGAGTCGGATTAAGTGCTGGATGATACACTCCATGTTGCTGCATTTTTAATTCTGTGGCCATCCAGAGATGTTTTCGATAATGGATCTGGTAAGATGGAGTGATGATGGTGTATTTTCAATAAAGGGAGGAACCTTAAAATCATGAGCCATGTTTCGACAAGGCTTTCAAGCATGCAATGATTCATATTTTACGAAGCCATGATGAATATGTTTTCGAAGAGCCCTACTAGCTGAGCGATTCGATCCCTGGCATTTCAGCATGACTTCTATGCAAAATAACATAATTGGACGGTTCTCCGTAGATTGAGATCTTAACGCCTTCAGGACGTCGGTGACACTCACCGTTCCCTGACTATGTGGAGAGACCATGCATAGATTCAGGCAGTTCTCTGCAGATTGAGAGCAGTAACGCCTTCAGGTCGTAAACAACACCCGTGACTCCCTGACTATGCACCATTCATAATGGATGTGATGCTTTAACTGGATAATATCTTTTCTGTATTAGATTAATTCTACTGTGACATTCACCACTGAATTTCCAGAATGATCTATTATTGCTCCTATTCCATGGTCGAATCCACAGCCTGATCCCATGGAATGGAAATAACAATTGTTCTTATTCCATGGTCGAATCCACGCCCTGATCCCATGGAATGGCAATAACGATTGCTCATATTTCATGGTTGAATCCACAGCCTGATCCCATGGAATGGAAATAACAATTTCTCCTATTCCATGGTCGAATCCACGGCCTGATCCCATGGAATGGCAATAACAATTGCTCATATTCCATGGTCGAATCCACGGCCTGATCCCATGGAATGGCAATAACAATTGTTCTAATTCCATGATCGAATATATGACTTGATCTCACGGAATGGAAATAAACTACTATATTACTTATTATTCCAATTTCATGATCGAATTCACTGCTAATCTCATGAAATTGTAATAGATAATTTTATTACTCCGATTCTATGGTCGAATCCACTATCCCATGGAATAGTAATGCCTATTTTATTATTTCGAGTTCACGGTCGAATCCACAGCTGATCCTATGAATTGATAATAAATAACTACTCATTTTATTGTTCCGTTTCATGAATTATTCTACACTGAAATTCATGAATTAGCAATAAATACTCAACCATCGAACATCTGGATCATTACTGAATAAGCCCCATAAAAATGGTGTAAGTGTACTCGACAATGATGCACGACTGAGCACCCGGATGCACAAACGAGCATCCAAAAATATGGACAGATGAGGAATCCACGCAAAATAGGAGAAAGCAACAAATAATAATAAAATAATAAGAGGCGCCCAGGGCCGGTCCCACCGGCCGACCATGCCCTAGCCGTGGCCGGTCCTATGCCTCTTCCATTATTTTGCCCTATTTTATTATTTTCATGAACTCATGAAAAACTCCTTCAATTTAGCAACTTTCCTTGTTTGTGCAAAAACTCATGAATTCCCCACAACTTCATGGATTAATGAAAAATAATATTATAAAATAGGGAAAGGTGTGCGGGACCGGGCAACCTAGACGGACGACCATACCTAAGCTGTGGCCGGTCCCACACCTCACAATCCCTAGCTTTTTTTAATTATTATTCCCTAAACTCATGAAACTTCTCTGTTTCAACAAAACTCATGGATTCTTCACAACATCGTGGTTTCATGAAAAATAACAACATAAAATTAGGAAAGTGTTGTGGGACCGCGCAACATAGCCGACCGGCCATGCCCTAGCCATGGCCGGTCCCACACCTTGCAATCCTAGTCTTTTATAATTATTATTTTCCTAAATTCATGAAACTCCTTGGTTTGAGCAAAAATCATGATTTCGTCATAACTTCTAAAATTTTGCTCCAATCATGAAAAACCAAAAGCCAACATGGTCACACGACCGACTAGCCCCTCACAATAATTTTAAATGTTAAAATACTCTTATTTTAATGCTTACAAAATATTGATCAATTGAGCATACATGCTCATTCCAAAAAAAATCAAGAATTTCAGTCAAGATGAAACTCTTCTAAAAATTCACAATATCGCTCGAACGAACATCAGAAAATACTGAAACTCTCAGTACGGAGACACGGACACCACGACAACACGTGCATGCCTTTACGACCGACCAGGGTCATACCTAGGGCTTACACAAAGCCGGTCCCACACATTTTTATAATTCTGACCTAATTTGCTCAATTGCTCGTATTGGGCACAAACTCTCTTCAACCAACCTGAGGATTGCTCAAACGACCAACAACCAGTCCCGTGACAACCAAGGGCCGGTCCCATGATCTCTTGTTCGGTCCCCCATCTTTCATACTTAGGTTTTATTTCCTGTTGAACCCAACAATATTTCAGTAAATGATGAAACCGACACTCAATCATCATTCTTTCACCAACCCTCCAACTGAGAAACATGGTGTATGCTCACTCGAGCAATGGGCACCACATGGACTCCCATTATCCCATGTGGTCGGTCCCTCTATCACTCATGACCTATTCTTAGTGATTCATCAACTATGATCTGAAATTAGGGTTTCGAATAAATGTTCAACGAATCATCATTCTGAGCAAGATTCAAACACTAATGAATTTATATTGATTCAGCTACCAGCATCTGAATTAATCATATAATATTTGGTAATCTACTAATATTATAATATTTTATTAGGTCACATCACCAATAAATATTTCGTCAAATTGAGCAACACTTGCTCAGTTGCTCAAATATTGATCCAGCTATCAATATTTAGTAATTTATCAGTAATTTGTCGAATTGAGAAATATTTGCTCGATTGCACGTCAAATTATCAATATTCAGTATTTTGTCGAACTGAGCAATACTTGCTCAGTTGCACGTCAAATTGTCAACATTTCGTTAATTTGTCGAATTGAGCAATACTTGCTCAGTTGCTCGAATAATCCACATATATTCAGTAACTCATCAATATTCAACAACTCGTCGAATTTACAACATTTGCTTAGACGAGCAACAATAACATTCACGAATCGCTGAGCATTTTTCAAACATGCTCGATTCAACAAAACCTAGGCTCATTATCTAATCAGTCAACAACTAATAAACTAAATACACGTCTGTCATGCAGACTCCACGATTCATGAGACATCAATCACGTCAAATTTGGGGATAACAACTAGGGTTTTGGTCTGGCGGCCTACATCACGTGAATTCATCCACGACGAGAAATGGCGTAAGTTATGTAAACGGTTGAAGGAGTTAGCAAAGTAGTGGGTGCACGATCCTTCAAGTCTCCACACGACATGTAACTGACTTTACCACGATCTTTCACTTGCCCACTCTTCCACTCATGAAACCGTCACACTTACAGGTATTAAGGTGTTCACAACTCTGACAATATAAATAAGTCTCTGAATCCATGATTGAGGACGACGAATGATCACTGGCTATCAGCAATCGTCCACATAATTTTTCGAGTAACTACTCTCAAGAATTCATCAGAACTTATTCGAACTCAACTGTTCACCTATTATTGCGGAAAACTTCAACACATCCACAATCCTTGATCATCATTGATCCCACACAATTCTCAGCTTCCCTCCTACAGATCAACCCATCTCCCACTTTGCATCCGAAATGACTCTGGAACGACCATTGACTTGGTTTAGGCCGGAGTCCTACATATTGATCTCTAGAATCTAAGCACTCCCTTTGCAGTGCATCTGTGTGAGGTTAAGAAGTTTGCTCAGTTGAAGAGTCTCGACAACACGCTCGACTCTTTACTTTCCTAAAAAACAAGCGAACCGTTTTTTCCCATCTACAGATTGGTGACCACATTGGGAGATTAATTTCTCGGTTGCAATCTTATTTTCCCAAAATGGTTGGTCTTAGGTTAGGATCAGTTACAAATCCTAACGCAAACAACGCTAGCACCAGTAACAACGATGAAATTCCATAAAATATTCATGCTTCCAACAGTGGTGGTAATACTACTCCTCCTCACACTAATGTCAAAAACCATCCTCTCTTTGGTCGACATCCTGAGGAACTCAAAGATAATCTACCCACCATCGCTGATCTCATGAAAATCCAGGAAATGCTCGCTAAAAATCAATATGGCATGGCTGCTACTCAGAAGGAATTATGTAACCATCTCAAAAATCTCACTGACAAGATGTCAGACAAAACTCGGGATACGGGAAAAGACAAGGAAACATCTCAAACTGTGGATCCCGAGGTTATTCCAGTCCCTGACAATGATGAAACCCGCAAAGCTGCAGAACATTAACCTGCTAGTTTCATCACTTGTGAAGATCTGTAATGTTTTATGGAGAGATGGGGAAAGGGCCATGCACCATCAGTCCATCGTCATCAGCCTCCATACCCTGCTGCTACGCAAAAAATCCCTCTTCCAAAGGGTTAAACTTCTCCAACATTCACACTCTACAATGGAACGTGGAATGCTCGAGAACATGTTTCTCGATTCTTGGAAGCATTAGGAGAGCATGAACACAACCATATCGTCCGCTTGAAGGGGTTTTCAAAATTCCTGACGGGTCGAGCATATACTTGGTACAACAACATCGCACCAAGAAGCATAGCTAATTGGGGAGAAATGATTAATGCTTTCTACTGGAAATACTTCTTTGTTTCTGAGCAAGTTACTCTTTCTGTCCTAGGAAGGATGGCTCAGAAGAATACTGAAAATCCGAATGACTACGTGAAAAGGCTCATGGTCCATGCCTTGGATTTCCATGATCCCAATATTACTGAACAACAACTGGTGGATTTGTGCATCAATGGGATGATCCCAGTTTATAGATATTTGCTGGAAAATCTTCGTTTTCAGACCTTCTCAGAACTTCATGAAGCGGCCAAGTGATCAACAACTATCGCTCATGCCTTGCTAGAAAGTATGAAAACTGTCAAAGTAGAGGAATCGAAAGACACTCGAAGTGGCACTGCCAGGCGTCTAATCAACAAGAAGTATAATGCCGAAACTTCCATGAATGTCGCTGAAGGGAGCAAAAGAAAATCTGAAGCACAGCCACATAAAAATGCTCCTCCAGCGTACAATCCCTCAAAAGCTCCAAGGAAAGATGGTCAAGCCAGGAACGCACAATCACCTTCTCAACATCAACAAAACGATCAAGATGCACCTGGCTTCCCCTTTTCTATTGAAGAATGGATTGAACTATTCGAGGTCTGGATCCAAGACGGTGCGATCAAATTACCTCATGTCAAAAAGGAACCAACCGAGGAACATATGGAAAATGCACGCTACTGCCATTTCCATAGGTATGTCAGTCATCCGACAAGTAATTGCAGAACCCTGAAGCGTATATTCAAAGAAAAGGCTGACTCAGGGGAACTGAGGACTGAAGGAGTGCACATAAATCCTCTCCCAATAAGAACATTCACACTCTCTGAGCAGCCGGTCAAGGAAACAGTTCAATCCCTAATTGAGCATGTCTGTGAGTTACTGTACTTATCGAAAGCTCAAAGAAATGATATGTTTGTTGCATTGAACAACATTGTGTCTGGGAAACGATTAGACATTAGGAGATACGCCCTGAACCTCCAGTAACGAATAAGGAGATGTACGACTGGGGACTTCTCACTACAGTCCATCTCAAAAGAAGTGAATTTAAGCGAGCATTGGTCGATGTTGGCACTGCCGTTAACATCATACCTTTGAAACTCAGAGCTGCTATCATCACTAGACAGGAAGCAACACATGCTCATATCTCAGTCAGATACCATGAAGGAATCCCTAGTGATGCATATGGTTACATCGTCCTCAAAATAAAAGTTGGAGAAACCAAATTTCACATAATCCGAGAAGATCCAGGATATGACATGGTTCTTGGGCAAGGATGGATTCATCATGGAAAGGTCACTGCAACATCTTCAATTGCACATTTCTCTGTTGAGGAAAGCTCCGACTCAAAGGAAAGCTCCAGTTCAGAAGAAATGGAGGACACTCCACCATTTAAACATTTGGGAAAAGTCGAAGCCTTGATGGAACTCACACAAAAACCTGAAGAAAGTGCACATGAATTTTTCAAAAGGTTCCGCACTCAGGAAAGTATCATTCCCCCTCATGCATCTATATTACCAACTTTCAAATACGCAACTCTGGTCAGGGGACTTGATCTTACTCATAACTCAAATGTCACCAAACATTATGAGTGGTTAGTCACACCTCAACAATACTTCACCAAGTGGTTAGATGCCGAACCTCTCAAAATTCAACATCTCACTAACACGGTCATTAATAAAATAATGACCGAGTTCCACAATCAATACCCTAAATATTCTCCCTTGCGCGAGTGTCCACATGTACCTTATAATTGGAAATCTCTACCTACGCGAAATCCTATAACACGGGGAATTCTATACCAGCAGAAGATATTCAGGGCACGAATAACCAAACTTAACAAATTTCATGAAGGAGATTTGGTTCTTAAAGCAACTAGACGCAATTTGCATTCCACAAAGAGTTCTAACTGGGAAGGGCCTTTTATGATCGCTAAGTCAGTTGCTGAAGGATACTACAAATTGGATGACATCAAGGGCAAGACAAGTATACCAGTGATTCATGAGAATTGGCTCAATATTTTTGATGCATGAAACATTCGACATTGGGTGTTTTATGGAAAACGCTCCAAAATGTTTGCAAAACTTGCATCCAGTATTTGAATTCAGCAATTTATCAAAAGTTCTTTTATTTAAGAAAAATCTATTTCAAACCCAAAATCCAAAAGAAAATCCTCAGTCACTCATAAATTCAAAACCAATCGAGAAATTCAAAACCAAAATCTCACAACTCTCAGAAGTTCAAAGTTCAAGAGATTATGGCTAGAAAACTAAAGACATCCATCAAAGTACAATTTCTTCTTCTCAACATCCTCCAAAACTTGCAAAGCTGCTTTCTCCGACTCTAGCTTTTGAGTCAACTCATCAATCTTAGACATTTTCTCCACCATAGCATCACTAGTAAAATGTATATTCTTCACTACTGCATCATTGATGGTGTTGATCTTCTGACGAATCCACTTCAGGAGTCTCTCAGAATTCTCCAAGTTGTACTCCCAATCAAAGAGTACATCTCGAGTGACGGTACTTTTGGTCCTGGTACGAATACCATCTATGACACGCAATATTTTCCTAATTACATAGTCAAGAAGTAGCTACGTTCAAGATCTCTCGACAATATGGCCATACATCTTCCACAACTTCTCATACATATTGGCATACCCAGTGGGAACGCTGAATCCGCCAATCAACACATGATTTGGGAGTAAAACACCAAATAAAGTCTCAAAAATAATCCCTATAGTAGAATATTCATGCACTATTATACGATTCTCAATCTCGGGAGCAACCTCAGCAATCATAGGCGCAACTTCTTCTGGGATAATATTTTCTACTCTCGGCACGACTTCCTCTGTTTTTGGAGCAATCAACATTGGTGTTTCAATTGCCTAAACAATATCAGCAGCAACCATCTCGCGGCCTTAAAGTTCAGAGATGGTTGTATCATTATCAACAGCGCCGGGATTGCTCGAATCATCATTATTGGTCTCGTTATTCCCAACTTCAGCATTTGGCACCTAATAAGAAGATTACATGGGATCAGAGCGATCCAAACATGGAAACTCAATACAATCATAAATTCCAGCATGTAAGTAAACTAATATTATCTAAGTTCTTCACTATGCGTCCAAGACATGAGCAAATAGCATAAAAGACATAAACACGTTTTTCAATAAGTTCGTTGGAAAAATTTTATACTACTCTATATAAGACGACGAACTGGGAGAAATTGGTAAGAAAACTAAGGTTCATTCATATACCATTCTCTTCGTATGGATGTCATCTACATCATATCAAAATTTCATGGCAATCGGATGAACGAGCAAGGATTTATGGCCAAAACATTAGACCTCATACCAACTGAAAAAAAATTGGAGGTCTCCTGGAAGTTTACTGTTTCATCGGTTTCGACCCCTAAAAGTGCCAAAAACTTAAAAAGATTTTTAACTAAAGCTTGGAAATTTCCTGGGCATAAGGATACATGGGTAGATCACGAAAATTTGATGTCGGATGAAGATTCTACAGCATTTTTACTAAACAACTGGGGTCTGGATTTTTTCTGATGACGTATTTCGGAAAAATTTCTCATATCTTCATCGGGATTCTCATTCATTCATTCACAAATAAGAAATCCTTCACTTCTATGAAGATAATACAAAATGGATACTTACTTGAGGAGTCTCCAACTCATTCGAAGGGTTAACATGGTCGGCATCAACATTGGGAGCACCATTATTTTCATTCAGTCGCGATTCTTGAGGATTCTCCTTCTCCCTACTATTCGAAGACGAATGGATAGCATGACCATGTTGGATTTCCACAACAATCTCTTCCTAGTTCCATCAACAATAATCATCATTATTTTATTCAAGAAAATTCCGAAATCACTTACATGAAAGGATACTCACATCAACCTCTCCGTCGGTGTTGGATCCCTGAATTGATCGTATAGAGGAAAGATGAAGACCGTCAATAACCGATGGAGCAAAATTCTGAAACAAATTAGCAATACTCTTCTAAGATCCCGATTACATGGACAAGAAAGTCGCAATGATAAGAGAAGTTCTAACAACTCACCAAAGAAGCAGCATGGGACTGCACATTGAAGGTCTAAGAAGTTTACACAGATTCAAGGCCTCACATCACGGCCATCCTACACAAAATCAATGAATAATTAAAACACGTCTATCTTACTTTCACTGACCGTGAAGAAAAGAGGCTTACATGCGCACATTCCGGATATGTCTTCCTCTTGTCACCACGGGAAAGATACTCTAGCCTTGGTCGAGCATTAATAGAGTCAAGGGAAGGAAAATCTTGTGCTGGAGACTTAACATCCATCACAAAAGCATACAGACGCTCAAGTTGCTGACGCCAGAATTCCATGTAACCCGGAGTCACGAAATTAGCACGATCAGAGCATGAGAATAAATACTCATTTCCATCCACATGAGTGCAGTCCAGATTAGCCTTCAAATACTCAACTGATGGTTTATTTATTCGGTGACCTGGGATACACTAGTCAATGCCCATCTGTCGAGCTTCCCTGTCAATGTTATATTCCTCTACTCTGAATTCTCCATGCATTACTGATACTAGGTGTCCATGAGTGCAACTTAATATGAAAGATCTCTCTCCATCATTCAAGTCAGCACCAGTTTTCAACATGATATTTTCTTCAGCAACATTGAAGGTGATCAATTGTGAGAAGAGATCAGGGAACAACACCCTGGGGAGAACGTTGAAATCGGATTCAATGTCCAAAATATCAGTGATGCATATCTTGTATTGCGGCTGCTTTGTATACCACATCGTGATCCTGGCGTTGTATTTCTCGAGGAAAGCATGGCGAGTGTTGACATTAGGCCCTTGAAAAACACTATAGGGAATCGGAGCATACTTTTCAAGATACTCCCACATTAAATCTTGGAGGAACATGGTATTAGCGTATGTCTCAATTTTCATGAAACCGTTAGAGACACTGGAGTCAATAACCAAAGAGTCTAAGTTGGCAAACAATGAACCTAAAACAGGCTACCAATTGGAAGTTTCTCACCTTTAGCCATCCTAATGGCAAAGGGTATCACCAACGGTTTCAACAAATGTCCATTGTCCTCAAGAACATCACTAGAAATCCACAAGAATAGGAAAGCAGCGATGGACAGGGTACCATCAACAGGTTCTTCAGGAATTCTATCTCTCGGCCACCAGTATCTCAACCATTGAGCATAGAAAAATTGGGGAGACTCGTTGAACTCACGCATTTTAGATTCCAAAGTATGAGATATCAGCTTCTCCTTTGTCGAGAGTTCTTCAGGGAAATTTCCGGCAACTGGAAGATGCAACAAAGCTACTACATCTTATAAAGTAATCGTGAACTCTCCACATCTGCATATGAAGGTGTGAGTAGGAATACACCAACGAGCAAGCAAAGCCACGATACCTGGTATATCATGATTAATGATCAAATCTCCAGCATCTTGAATGGCTCGCGTCACATGCGCACTATCCAGCAAGGAACTCACACGGATGTGGCCTAACATATGCCTTTCCCATCCAGAAAAATGCGTCAGCGGCTTCCGAGAAAGTTTGAGTTCCACATGAGAAGCCGAATAATGTTTCCCATCCAAACAGAACCGGATTATTGCTGGAAGAGACACCAACTTATTATGAGCAGTAGTCCTGGGATTTATGAGCAACCGAAACGAAGAACCTCAAGGACGTTTTTCAGGACTGTACAAATATTCAAAGAATTTGTCTTCGATGCTTGGAATATTATTGGGTTTGGGAATTTCCACATTCCCCTGAGAAGTTCCAGAATCGCCATCCCTGGAGCAATCATCATCTCTAGAACTGTCTTCTCTGGAAACGTCACTTTCAGCATCATTACGGAGTCGAGTCATCTCTGCCAAATCGCAGCAACATTCCACACTAGTTTCATCAATACAATGGAATTAAAGCAATCAAATAATTACGATGCTCACAGTCAGCTTCTGCAAAAAAAAATTGGTAATTCTTAACTCTTACCTATTTACGATTTCACGAACTTAGTGATAACAGCGTAAGACCTCAAAACTTGCTCATTCTTTCAAACCTGCAAAGCCGAGCAAAAAACTTATTATTTAAGTTCGACATTGGATTTCATGAAACTATGAACAATTCACATAAACCCTTCATGTGAACATCCCATGATTTTATACCGCAAAACACACATCATAAAATCATGAAACGCCATTGTTTATCTCTAACAATTACTCCAAACTTGCTATTTGATTTTGTTAAACAAAAAAAAAAAACTCACGCATGCATTAAAAAAAAGAAATCTTTTTTTACGTGGGTTAATATTCTTGCTCAATTGAGCATTCGTCTAAGGAATGAGGGTCTATTCTATTTTTGCAAAGGTCCACATATTCCAAATAAAATTTTGCAAGTTCACAAACAAATTTTATCATGAACTCCAGGTATTTTTAAAAATTCCTTTAACCTAAGGGTTATTATTTATTACTTTTATTACGAACAATCCTACGTTCTTAAAAGTATTTGCAAAGTCCGTGCTTTGAAAACAAACTTGGGTTTTCATGAAACCTAATAAACAGAACTTTACTACTGCAACAAGACCATGTATATGCAAAATTTTATGTATCTATTCCATATTAGGGATTTTGCTCGTTTCTTAAACTAACGAACGAATGGGCGCACATATACGTTTTCTAAAATTCTTCATAAATCCTACGCATGCATGCAACCATGGGATTTCCTTATTTTATGAGCAACTCACGAATCATGAAACATATAGCAAAAAAGAAAAAGTTTTTTTTTTTACCCAGTCGGTGCGGTCGCCGGAATTTGGCCGGCGGTGAGTCAACGGTTGTCGGCAGCGGAAGTTCCAGCGGCTCCTTTGCTTCCCGCAGACGTGAAGGAGGTGAAAAGAGGGTGGTCGGTCAGCTTAAAAGAAAAAAAAATTAATTTTTTTTAGGTTACTTACCTTTTATACTAATTTTATTTCCAAAACCTAATACACAAGGGTTTCCTTTTGGGCTCGAGCCCGTAAATCCTAAACTAACCAAAATCGAGCCTTCGAGCGTACGAATCAGCAGTACCTCACCTCTCCATGTCCACAAAATAACGCTTTATCATGCTATTAGGATCCTCACTCAAATATTTTCCCGTACGTGACACCATTACAGCACCATTCAGAATGGATGTGATGCTTTAACTGACTAATATCTTTTCTGTATTAGATTAATTCTGTCGTGACATTCACCACTAAATTCCCAGAATGATATATTATTGATCCTATTCCATGGTCGAATGCCTGATCCCATGGAATGGCAATAACAATTGCTCATATTCCATGGTCGAATCCACGGTCTGATCCCATGGAATGACAATAACAATTGCTCCTATTCCATGGTCAAATCCACGGCCTGATCCCCTGGAATGGCAATAACAATTGCTCCTATTCCATTTTCAAATCCACGGCCTGATCCCATGGAATGGTGTAGATGGTGGATTTTTGACAAGGGGCAAAATTGTAAAACTATACTCCAGATTCGGCAACCGGATGAGTATTGAGGCCCATGTATCTAAGCATGAAATCTCATGCCATAAACCTCTGATAGAGAAAGTCTCTCATAGTATCGAGACTCGTGTCTCTAAGCATAATAGCGCATGCCATAAACCTCTGATGGATAAAGTCGCTCATAGTATCGAGACTCATGTCCCTAATCATGAAAGATCATGCCATAAACCTCTGATGGAGAAAGTCTCTCAGAGTATCGAGACTCATGTCCCTAAGCATGAAAGCTCATGCCATAAACCTATGATGGAGAAAATCTCTCAGAGTATCGAGACTCATGTCTCTAAGTATGAAAGCTCATGCCATTAACCTCTGATGGAGAAAGTCTCTCAGAGTATCGAGACTCATGTCTCTTAGCATGAAAGCTCATGCCATAAACCTCTGATGGAGAAAGTATCTCAGAGTATCGAGACTCATGTCTCTAAGCATGAAAGCTTATGCCATAAACCTCTGATGGAGAAAGTCTCTCAGAGTATCGAGACTTATGCCTCTAAGCATGAAATCTCATGCCATAAACCTGTGATGGAGAAAGTCTCTCAGAGAAGATGTAGATGTGTAGTTTCCTAGCTGAGAGCACATCTCATACTGTATAGAATCGAAAGATTGGGAGGCTCCTAGATAACATGCCTACTAGTATAGAGCGACAACGTCTTCGGGATGCAACCAGGTTTTCCCCGACTATGCAAGAGGAATATGACACTCCAGCAAGTTCATATTGCTCAACCCTCAGATAATTAATGCTCCTAGACAGGATGCCCTTCTAGTATAGAGCCATCAATTAATTGTTTGAAATCGTCTGAATATCCAGCAATATTCTACAAACCATCGTCTGAATATCCAGCAATATTCTACGAGCCATCTTAATCGTCTAAGTATCCAGCAATGCTCTACGATTCTTCGTTATATTTCATCACTTCAATTCGTGGTTCTTCCCAGCAGAATGCCACGGGTTAGTAATAAATATACAACGAAACAGGCATCTGAGCATCGAATAAGCCCTGACAAAAAAATGGTGCAAGTGTAATTAGCAGATAATGCACAGAACAACATTTTGAATGCACGAACGAGCATTTCAAAAAATACGAACGAACGAGGAACCTATGCAAATAGGAAGAAATAATAATAATAAAATATTAGCAAAAGCGCCAGGGGACTGGGCTCACCAGCCGGCCAGTCATGCCGTGACCAGTCTCGCGCCCAATTTAATATTTTATCATATTTTTACTGTTTTCCCGATCTCATGAAAATCATCTCGTTCGAGCAAATTTCCTTTATTTTAAAGAAATTATCTAAATCACATGATTTTATCAAACATAATAAAATTAGGAAAAATACTATGGGACCGGCCCCTTGAATTCTTCTTGAGTTTTACTCTCGGGTTGTTTTCACCTCCTGAACGACCTTAAAACTATTTTCCGTACAGAATGGAGGGGCAGACCATCAAAATACGAGTCTGTATAAGAATTCTACATCGATTATACTAAAGGGCGCTAATTAGGGTTTCAATCAATCTGGGATTGCTCAAACGATCAATATTTGATCCCGTGACCACCCAGGGCCGGACATGCCCTAGACGGTCCCACACGCCCATTATTTTATTATTATTTGGTGTTTTGTTTCCTGATTTCATGAAAACTCCCTGATTTAAACAAAATATCTTGATTTTCCCTTTGATTTTATGAAAATTCTCTAAAATCATCAAAATTTGGTAAAATTGGGAAAAATGGCTTGGGACCCTCGCCCATTGGCCGTCCGGCCATGCCTCGGCCATTGACGGTCCCACACTCTCATTCCCTATTTTATTATTAATTTATTTCTCTCATCTCATGGAAGTTCCCTAATTTCATCAAACTCTCCTGTTTCATGGAATTTCCCTCAAATCAGAGAAAATACATAAAATCACATAAAACTGGGAAAAGCATGTGGGACCGTGTGTCATCCGGCTGGCCATGCCCTAGCCGTGGACGGTCCCACACCTTGCAATTCCTTGTTTTATTTATTATTTTCATCATCTCTTGTATTTTTCCCAGTTTCAGCAAAACCATGGATTTTGCATATTTTCTCCAAATGTTGCTTAAACGTGCACCAGAAAATATCAAAATTCTCAGGACTGAAGCGCGGACATCATGGTGACATGGGAACATCCCCTTGACCGATCAAGGATGACCCTGAGGCTTGCAAATATCTGGTCCCGCATATTTTAATGATTTTAACCTAATTTGCTCAGTTGCTCATGTTAGGTTCAACCTCTTTCCAAACAATTGGAAGTTTGCTCAAACGACCATCCACTAGTCCCACAGCCACCAAGAGCCGGTTCCATGACCTCTTGGTCGGTCCCTCATATTTTCTATATCAGGTTTTATGATTTCTCGCTCACACGAGCATTATTTCAGTAAATGATTAAACCAGCATTTAATCATTCTTTCACCAACTGGTCTCATGAGACTTTGGTATTTTGCTCATTCGAGCATTTGGGCGATATATGGTGAACCTGTCATCCTATGTAGACGGTCCCTATGTCACTCTATATTGATTTGCAATAAATCATAATTTCGGTAAAATTAGGGTTTTGAATCCAGAGCTCTACAGAAACGTGATTCTGAGCAGATTTAAACACTCTGATAATTTTATGTTGATTCCACAATCAACACTTTATTTATTTTGCTCGACCCAGCAGTCAGCAAATTAAATTAATATTTTATTCGGTCCTGCTACCAATAAATTCATCAAACTGGCAATACTTGTTCAAACTGGCAATAATTGCTCGAACCGACAATATTCACTCAAATTAGCAATATTCTCCCAGACTAGCAATATTTGCTCAGATCAAAGAATATTGGTTCGACTATCAATATTCAACAATTCAGCAACACAATTTGCTCATTTTAGGTTATAATGATACCTCGTCTCAGCAGGCGCATCAAATTCATGAGTTTCATAACATTTGCAAAACATGTTCAACTCAGCACTACATGGACTCATCGTCCCATATAGTCAGCAACTGACTCCACAATCACGAGTTTTCAATCGTGTCACACGAGGGGATATTAAATAAGGTTTTGGTATGGCGGTCTACGACACGTGTGTTCACCCACGATGAGAATGTGAGCAAGTCGTGCAATCTGTTGGAAGAGTCAGCAAAATAGTGGGTGGAAAATTAACCAAGTCTCTGCACGATGAGTAATTGGTTTAACACGATTTCCCATCTCCCTACTCTCTGATTCCAGCAACTGTCACACTTTATGGGATCATGGTGTTTTCAACTCCGGCATTATAAAATGTCTCTGAATCCTGATTAAAACAACAATTTTTTTCGAATATTCGAGCAACAGTCGCCTAAACGAGCAATTTCTCATCAAAGTCAATACAAACAATCTTTCTTCTACACGAACTCACAGAAATCACCCTCAATCAGGCAAAACTCAATCATTCAGAGCATTTTCACGCTGAAATCACAACACACCTACAATCTCAGATCACCATTGATCTCACGCATTTCTCAGCTTCCCTCCTACAGATCAACACATCCTCTCTTGTGATCGAATTGACTCTGGAACAGCCATTGTTCTTGGTTTAGGCCGTAGTCTTACAGATTGATCTCTCGAACTTATAGCACTCCCTTCTTACAGTGCATATGTCTGAGGTTCAACATTTTTCTCGGTTCAGGGAGTCTCTACACGGTCGACTCTCCAATTCCATAAAAACCAACAAATCGTTTTTCCCTATCTACTGATTGGCGACCACAGTGGGAGATTAATATCTCGGTTGAAATCTCATAATTTCACAAGATGGCTGGTCTTAGGTATGGGTTATTTACAGGTTCAAATACCAACGGTGCTAGCACTAGCAACAACAACAACGGCAATGAAGACATTCCGGAAACAATTCCGATCACAAATACTGATGGTGGTGATATTACTCCTCCTCACACAGTGGGTCATCCTTTGTTCGGCCGACACCCTGAGGAAATCTGAGGAAACAAACCACTTATTATTGTTGATCTCATTAAAGCACATGAAATCTTTGTACATAATCAGACAGATATAACTGCAGCACAAAAGAAACTATTTGATCAATTGAAGAATCTCACTGACGAGATGTCGGAGAAAATTCAAGGAAAGGTAAAAGAGAAGGAGAAATCCTCAGATGACGATCCTAAGATAATTCCAATTCATATAGTGGATGATGATGAAGCCGGCAAAGCTGCAGGTGAGTCATCAGCAAAGGAGTCATCAAACTTCATTACTCGTGAAGACTTGGAGCGTTTTCTGGAGAACCGTGGAAAGGACAATACATCACATGTCCATCGTCACCAACCTCCTTATCCTGCCGCTACACAGATAATTCCTCTTCCTAAAGGTTATATTTATCCAACTTTCATTCTGTATGATGGAACCGGCAATGCTCGAGAACACGTCTCTCGTTTCCTCGAAGCCTTGGGAGAGCATGAACATAACCATGTTTTTCGTCTCAAGGAGTTTTCAAAATCCTTGAAAGGCAGACACCTGGCACAACAACATCGCGCCAGAAACTATCAACAATTGGAGAGAAATGATTAATGCCTTCTACAGGAAGTACTTCTTCATGTCAGGGCAAGTCACTCTCTCTGACCTTGGAAGGATGTTTCATAGGTTCAGTGAAAATCCCAATGACTATGTGAAAATATTCAGAGTCCAAGCCCTGGATTTCCATGATCCAAATACCACGGAGCAACAACTGGTAGATTTGTGCATCAATGACATGCTCCCGATTTACAGAGCTTTACTGGAAAATCTTCGATTCCAGACTTTCTCAGAGCTTCAGGAAGCCACGAAGAGATCAACAACCACTGCACCCGCTCTACTAGAAAGGACAAAAGCTACAAAGGCTGAATAACTGTGAGACATTCGAGGTAGCAGACGTCTGATCAAGAAACAGTAATACCTCTAGCCTTCCAAAAACAGCAGAAGGGAGCAAACGGAAATCCAAGCCGCCGCGTAAGCATAACTCAGCTCCTTCACAAAGGAAGGATAAGTAAGATGCACAAGACTCTGACCAACGCACAAGAGCTTCTGATCAAGAAGCACATGACTTTCCTTTTTCCAATGAATAGGTGATCAAACTCCTGGATGTATGAGTCCAAGATGGTGCAATCAGGTTGCCATATGTCAAGAAAGAACCAACTGAAGAAGACGTGGAAAGTCCTCGTTACTGCCGCTTCCACAGGTTCGTCAATCATCCCACAAGCAACTGCGGAGTTTTGAAGCACGTTTTCAAAGAGAAGGTTGATCCATGAGAACTAGGGACTGAGGGAGTACACAAGAATCCTCTCTCAGTCAGAACCTTTACACTCTCTGAACAACCTATCAAATAGGCAGTTTAATCCTTGGTCGAACGTGAATTACGTTGACTGTCGGAGGCACAAAGGAGAGACATGTCCACAGTACTGAACCACATCGTGTCAAGAAGTCCATTCCAAAAATACTTCTTGAGCCTCCAGCCACATACCAAGAGATGTACGACTGGGGACTTCTTACCACAATCAATTTCAGAAGAAACGAATTTGGAAGAACGTTGATCGATGTTGACACCGCCATCAACAACATTCCACTGAAAACCATCAGATCCACATGCATTATTCGGTAAGGAGATACTCATGCTCCATCTTAATCAGAGACCTTGAAGGAGCGCTCGGAAGTGCTTACGGCTACATCATTCTCAAAATGAACCTAAGCTCAATCTGGACAGAAACCAAGTTTCACATAATCAGGAAGATCCAACGTGTGACATGTCCTTCAGACGAGCGTGGTTCCATGCTGAAAGATGGGTACTTACAAAGCGCCTTTAGTTACACATCTCACCAACAAAGAAAGCTCTGATCCAGAAGATTTGACAGACATTCCATCATCAGAGTACTTTGAGGGATTTCAAACTTTGACAAGGTTGAAGCAAGAACCTGCAAAAGATGCATAGACATTCATCAAGAGATTCCCCACTCAGGCAAGTCTCATTCCATGTCTATGTTATTTATTTCCCCACATGCTATCCTAGAATGGGGACTTAATTATGCTGGCAACTCTTCAAGACGTTATGAATGGTAGCTTCTCCGCATTAGTATTTTACCAAGTGGTTGAATCTGAGGTTTCTCCGAATCAAACACTGAAACATTCATTACTGACGTCCAAACATGACAAAGAACACTTTGGGCATTTCTCCTGCAAGTCCATGTGTTCCACAAAATCGGAAAGCTCTGATGTCGGCACAAGTGTCGAATCCCAATACTGCAATGAAAGGGATGCTGAATCAACAGAAGATACCCCAGGGCCGAGATGATCAAATCCCTAAGACATTCGATGCTTAAGGAATATATGATCCAATGCTCAAGCATCTAAAGACATCAAATTGTACTCCCAATCAAATAGTACAGTTTCAGCATAAATATCTCGACGATGATACATTGGTTCAACACCAACACGATCAAAGTGTAACTAAACTACAATCGATAAATCTTCATTATTCCATGATAAGACTTCCGAAGCATATGCAACATCATTCATACATGGATGGCACTAATTCCTTCAATATACATTAGGCAACCTGAGGTGATTCCGGAAACTTCATCAATGGGATTTCTCTACATCACAAACCCCTGCATGATTGAGGAACTTTCTCTCTTCACCAATCACATCTAGTATGAAAACTGCTGATGCTATCTACCGCAACAATGTCGACTCACTTGCAAAGCCAGTTCATGTTCGTAGGCTCACTGGAAGAAGGAGCAAAGATCACATCTATAATCATGATTCTAGCCTTTTCGGTCTTTGGAGAAATTTTAACCATGGTATCAGCATCAACAATAATTTCTATAGGAACACCATCCATGATCTCAACATTGACGAGGATCACTGGAACATAATAATTCATGGTTTCAGCACCAACAACGGTCTCAGGAGCAGCATCCTCGGGACTTCATCAACTAATCATTCTCTGGAGTGTTGCACATGAAGTAGACTTTTCTAAGAACCAACGATTCATATCAAGATGTGCAGACCTGATAACATGCGCACATGAAAGTCTTCCCAAAGCTGGCATGACTGGTGGGCATAATCCAAAGTCTTCTACAAGATGTTCTCATCACCTTTACAAATGAGATACAACACACTCCAGGCCATGGGTTTGCAAAAACGTACCAACAGGTGAGGAATGGGACAATTATTCCTCAACGAAAGATGTTCTCCTATGTCTCTTATACAACATACCAAAAGGGAGCATTAATCGGAAATACGAGCTAAAATATATGGCATTTACCGTCAGGTCTACGAAACCTGAAAAATTTTGTACGGGATTGCAAATTATAGATGTACACGCTTTGTTGGCTGATCTCTACAACTCCAAATTGAGTGATTCTTATCTCATGATCTTCCAGAGCATACAACATGCAAGCAGAAATTTGTAAACGGGTTCATAACCCCACAGTCAATCGATCTCCACCGGGTCTTTTCGCTAAGTTCTTCATCAAGGTACCTCCAGCTTCTACCACCTGGATATTTACATCAATTTCCTACCCGGGTCCTCTATCTAGGTCTTGCCAGAAGAAAATAAAGCGAAAATAAAAGGTTTAACAAAACACTGGGGACTGACACTCCACTACAACAGTTTCTTCAGTCTTCTCTACTGGTGGCTCGATTTCTTCTATCACTGAAGCAGCAACAATCGAGGTTTCTATAACTCCAGTGACAACCTTCTCATGTCCTTGAAGTGAGGGAATAATTGTCTCTTCATTAACAACTCCAGAACAGCTCGAGTTATCCTTATTGGTTTTAATAACCTCAACTTCGGTATTTGGCACCTAATACGAAGATTACATGAGGTTAGAGCAATCTAAACATGAGACCAAATGAGATCATAAAATACATTATACAAGCATTCCAACATTATCATGATTCATCATTATACACTCGGGGCACGAGCAAATAGCATGAAAGTCATGAAAATACGTTTTGCGGCAAGCTCGTCTGAAGAGACTTTACTCTTCCCTGTACAAGATGATGAACTGGGAGAAATCTAAAAGGAATATGAGGACGTTTTATATACCATTCTCTTTGAATGGGTCTCCTCTACGACATGTAAAAATTTCATAACAATCTGATGAACGATCAAGGAGATACGGTCAAAACATTCGACAACGTACAGTCTGAAAAAGTTCTGAAAGTCTCCTGGAAGTTTACTGTTTCGCCTTTTTCAGGCCCTGAACGTGATCAAAACTTAAAAATATTCCTATATAAAGCTTGGAAATTTTCTGGTCTTGAAGATACACATGCATATCGCGAAAATACGACTTTGAACGAAGATTCCACGGTGTTTTTGCTAAAATGATGAAGTCTGAAATTTTCTGGCTCAGCAATGCCGGAATCTCCATTGGCGATGCCGCTACCTCCATTCGGTTTGGGATTTCGGGAATTCTCCATATTTTCATATCCCAAAGGAGAGCACGCTTCATAAACATGATGCTTATCTATAATGATTTCTTCCTGGATTCATCAACGACAATTATTATTATTCAAGGAGATTCCACGATCACCTGCACGAAAAGGGATACTTACATCGACTTATTCATTAGTGCTGGATTCATGAATTGTTTACCCCGGGAACAAGTTGAAGACCATCTATCGATGGATCAAAATTCTAAAAGAAATGACAAACCTTGGTCTCATGATCCTAATTGCACGGGCAAAGTCATGGCACAAGGAGCGCTAACAACTCGTCAAAGAAACGGCTGGGGACTACACGTCATTTGCTAGCATCCTGTAATCCTTACTTCTGGGTTCTCCGCTCCTGTAGACTTTCTTCCATTTCTGTGGAGTCTACATTGATCAAGGATCTCATTTCACAATCATCCTATAGTAAAGCCAATGAAATATGAAGAATCTCTCACCATCACCCAGAGGTTCCAGAAGTACCACTTCTTAAAAGTTTCATTCGTAGAGATGTTATCTCTGGAAACACCATCTTTGGGAGTATCATCATGGGAGTCAGTTATTCCCACAAAGTGGATACTTCAGCACATCGTTCATACAAAGAGCAGGCTTCGACAGGACAATGAATCATGGAATAAAGGTGCTCACATCAGCGTCTACAAAATGGTAACGATCCAACTTTTACCTATTTACGATTTCACTAGCTGTAATGATATTAGCATCAGAATTTCGAAAACTTGCTCATTCCGTCAAACCTGCAAAGACGATCAAAATTCATTATTCAAAATCATGACTTGATTTTCATAAAATTGTGAACAACCTACACAAACTTTTACTGTGTGAACATTCACTGGTTCTTCAAAATTGGACAAACGTCCATTCTACAATTTTGAAAACTCACAGACATTATTTCACCATGTAAAATTGTCTACTTTCAACAGTTGTTCAAAATCAAAACATTGATTTTACAATATATATATATATATATATATTTAACGTGAAACTCACGTAAATTTGATAAATATATCTATATATTTTTGCTCCCTCGCACGATCATCCGTCTTTGAAGCGAGAGTATATTTTCAAAGATTTCCGAAAGCTCGAAGATAAAATTTTCATGAAAGCTCATAAACAAAATTTATTACTAACAGACGTATGTGTATTTAAAAAAAAAGAACTTTTCTCTCGTACGAGCATTCACCTTTGAAACGAGAGTTTATTCCACTTTGTGAAATCTCACATATTTAAAAAATAAAATTTTGTTTTTCGTGAAAGCTCATAGACAAAATTTTATCACTAGACTCAGGTCTATTTTGTTTGTTTCTTAAACTTACGAATGAATGAGCGCCTATTCCTAGAACAAGGATTTCTTTTCATGGGCCCGGACCCATGAATGAAAAATTTACCAAGGTTACGTCATCGAATCAGCGGTTCTACACCAATTTATGTTCACTGGATGATACTCTATTATTCTACTGGGGTTTCCGGTCAAACCATGGTTTGCTCATTCAGTCGAAATCCGGTAATATCTTAACTTATGACTAAGTTCAATTTCTTATTTCTGTTTATACCTGGAAAATCACCATTCAATGCTGACTGAGGAACATGACTGTTCCTCACTAAGCATGGGACTTAATGTAGATGGTGGATTTTCGACAAGGGGCAAAATTGTAAAACTATATTCCATATTCGGCAACCGAATGAGTATTGAGGCCCATGTCTCTAAGCATGAAAGCTCATGCCATAAACATCTGATTGAGAAAGTCTCTCAGAGCATCGAGACTCATGTCTCTAAGAATGAAAGCTCATGCCATAAACCTCTGGTGGAGAAAGCCTCTCAGAGTATCGAGACTCATGTCTCTAAGCATGAAGCTCATGCCATAAACCTCTGATGGAGAAAGTCTATCAGAGTATTGAGGCTCATGTCTCTAAGCATGAAAGCTCATGCCATAAACCTCTGATGGAGAAAGACTCTCAGAGTATCAAGACTCATATCTCTTAGCATGAAATCTCATGCCATAAACCTCTGATGGAGAAAGTCTCTCAGAGTATCAAGACTCATGTCTCTAAGCATGAAAGCTCATGCCATAAACCTCTGATGGAGAAAGTCTCTCAGAGTATCGAGACTCATGTCTCTAAGCATGAAAGCTCATGCCATAAACCTATGATGGAGAAAGTCTATCAGAGAATATGTAGATGTGTAGTCTCCCAGCTGAGAGCACATCTCAAACTGTATAGAATCGAAAGATTGGGCGGCTCCTAGACATCATGCCTGCTAGTATAGAGCGACAACGTCTTCGAGATGCAACCAGGTTTTCCCCGACTATGCAAGAGGAATATGACACTCCAGCAAGTTCATATTTCTCAACCCTCAGATAATTAATGCTCCTAGACAGGAAGCCCTTCTAGTATAGAGCCATCAATTAATTGTCTGAAATCGTCTGAATATCCAGCAATATTCTACAAACCATCGTCTGAATATCCAGCAATATTCTACGAGCCATATTAATCATCTAAGTATCCAATAATGCTCTACGATTCTTCGTTATATTTCGTCACTTCAATTTGTGGTTCTTCTCAGCAGAATGCCACGGGTTAGTAATAAATATACAACGAAACAGGCATCTGAGCATCGAATAAGCCCTGACAAAAATGGTGCAAGTGTAATTAGCAGATAATGCACAGACCAGCATTTTGAATGCACGAACGAGCATTTAAAAAAATATGAACGAACGAGGAACCTATGCAAATAGGAAGAAAAAATAATAAAAGGGGACTGGGCTCACCAGCCGGCCAGTCATGCCGTGACCAGTCCCGCGCCTAATTTAATATTTTATCATATTTTTATTGTTTTCCCGATCTCATGAAAATCCTCTCGTTCGAGCAAATTTCCTTTATTTCAAAGAAATTATCTAAATCACATGATTTTATCAAACATAATAAAATTAGGAAAAATACTATGGGACCGGCCCCTTGAATTCTTCTTGAGTTTTACTCTCGGGCTGTTTTCACCTCCGAACGACATTAAAACCTAAATGTTCCCGCGTTGGGGGATAGGAAATTATTTTCCGTACAGAATGGAGGGGCGGACCATCAAAATCCGAGTCTGTATAAGAATTCTACATCGATTATACTAAAGGGCTCTAATTAGGGTTTCAATCAATCTGGGGATTGCTCAAACGATCAATATTTGATCCCGTGACCACCTAGGGCCGGACATGCCCTAGCAGGTCCCACACGCCCATTATTTTATTATTATTTGGTGTTTTTTTTCCTGATTTCATGAAAACTCCCTGATTTCAACAAAATATCTTGGTTTTCAACAAATCCCTTTGATTTTATGAAAATTCTCTAAAATCAACAAAATTTGGTAAAATTGGGAAAAGTGGCTTGGGACCCGCGCCCATTGGCCGGCCGGCCATGCCTCGGCCATTGACGGTCCCACACTCTCATTCCCTATTTTATTATTAATTTATTTCTCTCATCTCATGGAAGTTCCCTAATTTCATCAAACTCTCATGTTTCATGGAATTTCCCTCAAATCAGAGAAAATACATAAAATCACATAAAACTGGGAAAAGCATGTGGGACCGTGTGTCAGCCGGCCGGCCATGCGCTAGCAGTGGCCGGTCCCACACCTTGTAATTCCTTGTTTTATTTATTATTTTCATCATCTCATGTATTTTTCCCAGTTTCATCAAAACCATGGATTTTGCATATTTTCTCCAAATGTTGCTCTAACGTGCACCAGAAAATATCAAAATTCTCAGGACTGAAGTGCTGACATCATGGTGACACGCGCACATCCCCTTGACCGATCAAGGGTGACCCTAAGGCTTGCAAATAGCTGGTCCCGCATGTTTTAATGATTTTAACCTAATTTGTTCAATTGCTCATATTAGGTTCAAACTCTTTCCAAACAATTGGAAGTTTGCTCAAACGACCATCCACTGGTCCCACGGCCACCAAGAGCCGGTTCCATGACCTATTGGTCGGTCCCTCATATTTTATATATCAGGTTTTATGATTTCTCACTCACACGAGCATTATTTCAGTAAATGATTAAACCAACATTTAATCATTCTTTCACCAACTAGTCTTAGGAGACTTTGGTATTTTGCTCATTCGAGCATTTGGGAGATATATGGTGAACCTGTCATCCCATGTAGCCGGTCCCTATGTCACTCTGTATTGATTTGCAATAAATCATAATTTCGGTAAAATTAGGGTTTTGAATCCAAAGCTCTGCAGAAACGTGATTCTGAGCATATTCAAACACTCTGATAATTTTATGTTGATTCCACAATCAACAATTTATTTATTTTGTTCGACCCAGCAGTCAGTAAATTAAATTAATATTTTATTCGGTCCTGCTACCAATAAATTCATCAAATTGGCAATAATTGCTCAAACCGGCAATATTCACTCAAATTAGCAATATTCGCTCAGACTAGCAATATTTGCTCAGATCAAAGAATATTGGTTCGAATATCAATATTCAACAATTCAGCAACACAGTTTGCTCGTTTTAGGTTATAATGATACCTTGTCTCAGCAGACGCATCAAATTCATGAGTTTCAGAACATTTTTAAAACATTTTCAACTCAGCACTACATGGACTCATCGTCCCATAAAGTCAGCAACTGACTCCACAATCACGAGATTTCAATCGTGTCACATGGGGGGATATTAACTAGGGTTTTGGTCTGGCGGTCTACGGCACGTGTGTTCACCCACGATGAGAATGTGAGCAAGTCGTGCAATCAGTTGGAAGAGTCATCAAAATAGTAGGTGGAAAATTAACCAAGTCTCTTCACGATGAGTAATTCATTCCATGAGATTAGCAGTGAATTCGATCATGAAATTGGAATAATGAGATAATATAGTAGTTTATTGCCATTCCGTGAGATCAAGTCATAGATTCGATCATGGAATCAGAACAATTGTTATTGCCATTCCATGGGATCAGGCCATGGATTCGACCATGGAATATGAGCAATTGTTATTGTCATTTGTAGATGGGGAAAAACGATTTGCTGGTTTTTACGAAATTAGAGAGTCGACCGTGTAGAGACTCCCTAAACCGAGCGAAATGTTGAACCTCACACAGATGCACTGCAAGAAGGGAGTGCTTTAAGTTCGAGAGATCAATCTATAAAACTCCGGCCTAAACCAAGAACAATGGACGTTCCAGAGTCAATTCGGTCACAAGAGAGGATGGGTTGATCTGTAGGAGGGAAGCTGAGAAATGCGTGAGATCAATGGTGATCTGATATTGTAGGTGTGTTGTGATTTCAGCGTGAAAATGCTCTGAATGATCGAGTTTTGCCTGATTGAGAGTGATTTTTGTGAGTTCGTGTAGACGAAAGATTGTCTGTATGAACTTTGATGAGAAATTGCTCGTTTAGGCGACTGTTGTTCGAATGCTCGAAAAACCTTATTGTTTCAATCAGGATTCAGAGATATTTTATAATGCCGGAGTTGAAAACACCATGATCCCATGAAGTATGACAATTGCTGGAATCAGAGAGTGGGGAGATGGTAAGATAATTTTATTACTCCGATTCTATGGTCGAATCCACTATCCCATGGAATGGTAATGCCTATTTTATTATTTAAAATATATACAGAAATAGGTCTGTTTTAGGACCTCGTTTTCAAATCTAAGCCTATTTTTTTATTTCTTACAAATCTAATCCAATCAAACGGATTTCATCCAAATCCGTTATCTCAGTCAATATATCGTGTTGACTTGTCAATATTTCCTCAATATCTCGTACAACGAGATCTTGTGTTCTGTAAAGATTACAGTTATGCCCTTTCCATATAATAATCGTGGGCTAGATCAAAAGAGATAGAAATACAAATCGCAAGTTGCAGACACATGGAAAAGGATTTCAAGTGTGAGTTTTAACTAGGGAATCAATTGAATAAGGAGTTAAACAGTGAAGCCGTAATATCATCTTCATTGCCATCGCCATCATCTGAATCTTTAATCTGTTTGATTCCATTGTATTTTTTTTGTTATACTTCAGATTCAAAAATCACCAAGACAAAGACGAGATGACAATAAATTCGCAAGAGGGTTTGAGCTAGGGCTTATTTTAACTAATCAAAGGTACAAATTGGGTTTAATTTTGATTCGGATTTTGTTTAATGGGCAAACTATTTTTCGAAATTCAAAACTAGGGTTAAGAAGGATTCGAAGAAGAGTTACAGATTGTATGAATGTATGTCGATGTTTTGGAGGGTTGGGTAAGAGAATGAAGTGAAATTGATAATGAATAAAGGGAATTTGAATATTGCTGATGTTTTTGAGCCTGTTGATGCTCTATCGAAACAATTGAACAAATTTGGTTTTCTACCAATGATAACAGGGATGAATGACAGAATATTAAGTTGGTTTTCTCACCAGAAGGCTATCATCCCCATCTGAATCAAACGTCTAAATCCCCAGCAAAAAAAATATAATGGAATCAAACATATTAAAGATTCAGATGATGGCGATGACAATGAAGATGCTACTACAGCTTCATTGTTTAACTCCTTATCAAAATTCAATTGATTCCCTAGTTAAAACTCACACTTGAAATCCTTTTCCATGTGTCTGCAACTTGCGATTTGTTTTTCTATCTCTTCTGATCTAGCCCACGATTATTGTATGGAAAGGGCATAACTGTTATCTCTACAGAATACGAGATCTCGTTGTACGATATATTGAGGAAATATTGACAAGTCAACACGATATATTGACTGAGAAACAGATTTGGATGGAATCCGTTTGATTGGCTTAGATTTGTAAGAAATAAAAAAACAGACTTAGATTTGAAAACGAGGTCCCAAAACAGACCTATTTCTGTATATATTTCTTGATAATAAATAACTACTCATTTTATTGTTCCGTTTCATGAATTATTCTACACTGAATTTCATGAATTAGCAATAAATACTCAACCATCGAGCATCTGGATCGTTACTGAGTAAGCCCCATAAAAATGGTGTAAGTGTACTCGACAATGATGCAGGACTGAGTACACGGATGCACAAATGAGCATCCAAAAATATGGACAGATGAGGAATCCTACGCAAAATAAGAGAAAGCAACAAATAATAATAAAATAATAAGAGGCACCCAGGGCCGGTCCCATGCCTCTTCCATTATTTTGCCCTATTTTATTATTTTCATGAACTCATGAAAAACTCCTTCAATTTAGCAACTTTCCTTGTTTGTGCAAAAACTCATGAATTCCCCACAACTTCATGGATTCATGAAAAATAATATTATAAAATATGGAAAGGTGTGCGGGATCGGGCAACCTAGCCGGCCGGCCATGCCTAAGCTGTGGCCGGTCCCATACCTACGATCTCTAGCTTTTTATAATTATTATTCCCTAAACTCATGAAACTCCTCTGTTTCAACAAAACTCATGGATTCTTCATAACATCATGGTTTCATCAAAAATAATAATATAAAATTAGGAAAATGTTGTGGGACCGCGCAACATAGCCGCCCGGCCATACCCTAGCCGTGGCCGGTCCCACACCTTGCAATCATAGTCTTTTATAATTATTATTTTTCTAAATTCATGAAACTCCTTGGTTTGAGCAAACATCATGATTTCGTCATAACTTCTAAAATTTTGCTCCAATCATGAAAAACCAAAAGCCAACATGGTCACACGACCGGCTAGCCCCTCACAACAATTTTAAATGTTAAAATACTCTTATTTTAATGTTTACAAAATATTGATCAGTTGAGAATACATGCTCATTCCAACAAAAATCAAGAATTTCAGTCAAGATGAAACTCTTCTGAAAATTCACAATATCGCTCGAACGCACATCAGAAAATACTGAAACTCTCAGTACAGAGACACGGACACCACGGAAACATGTACATGCCTTTATGATCGACCAGGGTCATCCCTAGGGCTTACACAAAGCCGGTTTCATAATTCTGACCTAATTTGCTCAATTGCTCGTATTGGTCCCAAACTCTCTTCAACCAACCTGGGGATTGCTCAAACGACCAACAGCCGGTCCCGTGACTACCAAGGGCTGGTCCCATGCTCTCTTGGTCGGTCCCACATCTTTCATACTTAGTTTTTATCGCCTGTTGAACCCAGTAATATTTCAGTAAATGATGAAACCGACACTTAATCATCATTCTTTCACCAACCCTCCAACTGAGAACCTTGGTGTATGCCCACTCGAGCACTGGCCACCACATGGACGCCCATTATCCCATGTGGTTGGTACCTCTATCACTCATGACCTTTTTTTAACGATTCATCAACTATGATCTCAAATTAGGGTTTCGAATAAATGTTCTACGAATCATCATTCTGAGCAAGATTCAAACACTAATGAATTTATATTGATTCAGCAACCAGCATCTGAATTAATCATATAATATTTGGTAATCTACCAATATTTTAATATTTTATTGGGTCATGTCACCAATAAATATTCGTCAAATTGAACAACATTTGCTCAGTTGCTCAAATATTGATCCAGCTATCAATATTTAGTAATTTATCTGTAATTTGTCGAATTGGGCAATATTTGCTCAATTGCACGTCAAATTATCAATATTCAGTATTTCGTCGAATTGAGCAATAATTGCTCAGTTGCACGTCAAATTGTCAACATTCGTTAATTTGTCGAACTGAGCAATACTTGCTCAGTTGCTCGAATAATCCACATATATGCAGTAACTCATCAAAATTCAACAACTCGTCGAATTTACAACATTTTCTCAGACGAGCAACATTAACATTCATGAATCGCTGAGCATTTGTCAAACATGCTCGATTCAACAAAACCTAGGCTCATTGTCTAATCATTCAACAACTGACAAACTAAATACACGTCTGTCATGCAGACTCTATGATTCATGAGACATCAATCACGTCAAATTGGGCGATAACAACTAGGGTTTTGGTCTGACGTCCTACAACACATGGATTCATCCACGACGAGAAATATGCGTAAGTTGTGTAAACGGTTGAAGGAGTTAGCAAAGTAGTGGGTGCACGATCCGCCAAGTCTCCACACGACATGGAACTGACTTTACCATGATCTCCCTCTTGCCCACTCTTCCACTCATGAAACCGTCACACTTACACGGATCAAGGTGTTCACAACTCTGACAATATAAATAAGTCTCTGAATCCATGATTGAGGACAACGAATGATCACTGGCTATCAGCAATAATCCACAGAATTTCTCGAGTAACTACTCTCAAGAATTCATCAATCCATCAGAAATTATTCGAACTCAATAGTTCACCAATTATTGAAGAAAACTTCAACACATCCACAATCCTTGATCATCGTTGATCCCACAAAATCTCAGCTTCCCTCCTACAGATCAACCCATCTTCCTCTTTGCGGCCGAATTGACTCTGGAATGGCTATTGACTTGGTTTAGGCCGGAGTCCTACAGATTGATCTCTCGAATCTAAGCACTCCCTTTGCAGTGCATCTGTGTGAGGTTAAGGAGTTTGCTCGGTCGAGGATTCTCGACAACACGCTCGACTCTTCACTTTCCTAAAAAACCAGCGAACCTTTTTCCCCCATCTACAAGGAGATAAGACAGAAGCTCGTTAAATTTGCTATCAAACTAGCGAAAGGCATTGATCTTCCCATCGGCAGTTTGTTTATTGGCTCTTTGTATACTCATCTGGATCACTTAGTAGCAGAAATGTACGTATCTAATGGGTATATGAAAGTGGACTCATATATCCACGTCGCCTTTCTTCAAGCGTGGTTATGGGAGCATTTCAAAAATTACGCTCTTAACCCGAGAAACTTATCTCCTGATGCATATGGACTCCGTTGGTTGGAGAGGCATCCAAGAGCTGGTGCAAAGCTCATTGATTTTCTTGACAACTCGCATGCAGTTAAATTTCGTCCTTGGGCCCCGACCCATGCCTTCATAGTTCAATCAGACACTTTTGCTTCCGCACCGAAAGTGATATTGCATTCCGCTGACGGGAATATGAGCATTGGAGAAACTGTGTTCTTTCAAAGATGCATAGTTGGGTATGTGCCATCTTTTTTTAGAGGATCTTGTGGAGTAGTCTCTTACAACATTGACAGGGATGCTCGACATATGGTTTTGACCAGGGAGTCCCATTCCGTCGCCCGCTGACAGCTCCAGATGAATCGCTACCTGCTATTCTTGATTACAACGTCTTTGCACCGGATAAAATTCTTCCCTTCTTGCTCCCAGAATGAAAACCTGTGATGACTCCCAAATATAATATCTTCTGGAAAGCTGAGTTCCTCGCCATTCATCAGTTCGTACAGGATGTTGTGACAAATTCGCATAGTAAACCTTCCTCTGTGGTTCTAGCGAAGCATAAATTTTTGAAAGAGCTTCCTTCGGGCAAGCGAAGATCCTTTAGCTTGGATGCAAACAGTCTCCAGAAAAAGGAGCAAAGCTCGAAAAATCATGCAGGTGGCTTCCAATCAGATTCGACAGCTCTTGTGACTTTCAGTTCTTTCAACACGCGGGTGTGTGTAATTCTCTCACTGACTTGGCTGAATTACATAAGTTTCCATTTCGCCACTGACTCCTCTTTTTTTCTTTTTTTGACTCGGGGGCTTGGTAACTCGAATATCTTTATCAGACTTGCCCACGGCCAAAAAACGGCGCCTCTTGAGAAAGGAGGCAACGAGACTGAATCTCTTGAAGAAGAATCTAAAGAGGAAGAAAGCTCGAGATCCGGTGATAAGATGAGCACTTCTGAATATAAAAACGAGTCTTCTTCCAGTGGAACCACAAATGAGTCGGTGAGTTTTCCACACTTTTGTCTTGGATTATTTATTTACACCGAATAAATAATTAAATGATCCACCACCTTTTTAACCTCTTCTTCTAAGAAAGGAGTTTCCAAATGTACTATCTGTTACAGAAATCTTAGGAACCACCAGATCATCAAATCCTGGTCTTATCTTGTGCTTTTCAGTGAATAAAGAATAATATAAAGACTTTTTTTTATCAGCATTTTGTTTCTTATCAAAACATAAAACACCATCAATTTTAAAGCAGTTGATGTTATACTTAAAATTTTCTAACTGATGTAAGTAAGCTGATTTCTTTTCACCATTTGGTATTCCTGAGTAAGTTTCTACTGTGTGATGTTGAGATGTATTTTTATACCTGTTGATGGTGGATTTGAGTTCAGGGATAAAGTTGTAAAACCGATATTTTGTACAAGCCGTCCTGCAGAGGATAAGGCCATTTGATAAGCGATGAATACTTCTTCGCTTTATTAATTCACCTAGAATGGTGCATGTAGCAACAATCCCCCGAATATTCTGTGAATTTTAGCATTATTGATTAATACATAAAACGCGTTGTATTTCCTGTGTTGTTCCTAGTAGGACTCTTATTGTTGGTGCGGCATAGTGACTTATTGTTACTCGCAACAGAGTAGCATGAATATCCAAGTACCAATAGTGAGGTATGCACGAAATGCCCGTACAGGCTGTAACTCTCGGTGTGTTATACTATCCCGATTGAGCATGTAACTCTCGGTGTGTTATACTAGCCCGATTGAGCGTCTAGACTGTCCATAGCATTCTAGAAACGATCACAATCATCCTACTTCACCAGCATGATTGGATGGTCTAGATCGAATCCAATATCCCCAAGTAGGTATTGGAATATTCACTGTCGACCCAACGTGGGCCCCACATGGTCGGCCTCCCCAAAAGGGGTGGCATAGATTACCAAACTGTCCAAACCAAGCAGAATGGACAACCATCCATCTTCGCAGGCATAGATGGAGGGTGCAGATGTAGATTCAAAGGGCCCGGAGCATGGAAACATAATCACCGTGGGCCCATCTACACATATGACCAATCGGTTAGGACCAACCATGGTTGGTTGTCCCAATTCGTGCGCACAAAACAAAGCATGACGCATGACCATCCAAAACCCTAATTAGGGTTTGTATTGATCACGAGCGTCCGTTTTCTCCTGATCGAATGAAGGGCTTAGGAGACAACTGAACAGGTCCAGTAAGCATCAACATGATCACCGTGGAACCATCTATCTCCTCACCCGACCGAACAAGGCATACCATGCCTGGTTTTTCCAAATCGCACGCCCAAACTTGCGTGGTCACGCTTTCCAAATCACAAACTGATCTCCACCACTCAACTTCGCCAGAAAAATTGAGTGGCTTAGATCACGTTTCCATGGGACAGTCAGGTATAGGCGTGAATATCAGCCTGCCACCTACACACCAAACCAATCGGCCGAGACCAACCAAGCTTAGTCATCTCGAAACGCGCGCCTTGAAGGTGGCATACCTCTCCCTTTAGGAATCCTTTGCGGCATAGGATTTCTTTCGCAAATCGATCTCAACCACTTAACTTCACCAGTAAATTTGAGTGGCCTAGATCAAACCTTCGTGGAACAGTGAAGCATGGACATGGACATCAGCATGCCATTTATACGCATGCCTGATCGGTACTCCATGAAACATCTCCCAGTCTTGGATTCGACCAAGCTGAAGGAGTGCACTCGTGCACCTCCTAAACCCTAATCTGATGGTCGCAAGTCATCTTGTCCGTCCAACTTCGCCAGCCTGGAGGGACGACCTAGGATAGGAGTTAGGCGACCACTGAAGTATCACCGTGATCACCGTATACCACTCTGCCATACCATGTCGTCGGCCAAGGAAGGATTTGCTAGCGCAACCTCCAAACCTTCACGTGAAGTAGGCAGGGCATAATGCTCAACAGCGATGCTTCATATATGCCGAATACATTCGATGCATAACATGCATAGAATACACATGATACTTTACAAGTATCGACTTCCTAAATAACTTAGTTATTTAACTAGCATTACATGCTACTTTCTGTGGGTCCCACGATACACACACTCGAGACATCAATCATGTCACAAACTGGGGGATACATACTGGGGTATTGGTCTTGCGGTTTACAGCGTGCAGTGTGCAACGCGCCATCACAAGAATGTGTCAGGAAGACATGGACAGTTAGTGATGATAGGAGAAGTGGGCAACATTGATCGTGTGACACTAACACACAACTCCACTACTCCATCACTCCACTTCCTCCACTTCCCACGAGAGACGTGAATAAGGCTCAAATGACTTGTATAAATAGGTTCTCCTCCCTATTTCCACAGAGACAACACGGAAACTGTAAGGACCCTCAAGCTCGTCAACGCTATTAGACTAGTCAAGTGACGAATTAGTCGATAATAACTTGATTAGTTAATATAGATTTTTATTAATAGGAATTAATATAACAACGATTTGTAAATGAAACCAGTATCACTGGATAGAGCTCGAAAAGTTATGCAGAATAGAATATTCGAACGTGTCAGTCGAACACCGGACGAAGAAGAATTTATATCAGATAGTGAGAAGGGCAAATTAATCTTTTAGCAATCTAACCGACCTGGTATCCCCATATCATTTGGGTTATTCCCTTTAGCATTGACATTGGTCTTATCCTAGAACAGAGAGGATAAACTCGTATCCCTCTTCTTCTTCTCTTTTATTCTTCTTCTTTCTTCTCGTTTTCTTCTTCTTCTCCTGTACTTCACCTGTGAGGGTTTAGCGAGCTTTGAGTGAGATTGAATTAAGGGAATTTCTTAATTATGTTGATTAGATGATGGAGAATATGGTATGGTCTTTGATATGAAGCTGTTATAAATTGAAGATATGGTTCTGA
Source organism: Papaver bracteatum (assembly GCA_023529315.1). Classification (NCBI taxonomy): domain Eukaryota; kingdom Viridiplantae; phylum Streptophyta; class Magnoliopsida; order Ranunculales; family Papaveraceae; genus Papaver; species Papaver bracteatum. The sequence continues at coordinate 4,538,199 of JAJJWX010001246.1, forward strand.
AGTTAGGGTTTTGAGATATGGAATCAATTGAAGATTAAGATGAAATTGAGGATGTAAGAGAGTGATTAGAGTTGGGTATGAGTTGTATTAGAACTTGAAGTTAATTCAGTGACGAATCATTGAAGAGACTAAATTAGGGTTCATGAGAAGAACTCTGAGATGATTTAGAAATTGAAATTATTGTTATAGAAGGACGATTAGGGATGGGTTTGTTATATTGAAGATGTTTAAGGAAGAAATTGATGAGATGATTGAGGATTTGAGTAAACAGTGAATTAGGGTTCTGTAAAAAGTAAATTGAGGAATTAGAAGATAGAATTGAAGGTCGGGAAGAAAGATTAGAGATGGGTTTGATGAATAACTCGAAATGGATGGTTACGGTTTGAGCAGCGATTATGAAGGTCAAGTTGAATGGGTAATTTGAAATTGCTGATGGAACTAGGGTTCGATTGTTCTTATGAGAATATGACTGAAGTTTGATTTGGGGTTTTCCTGTTAGGTCAAAGAATGACCTGATTCAACTGATGGAATCTACTATATGGGTTGTCTTGATTTGAGGTAATTGTTTACTCTCAGTAAATTTAGTTAAAGTTTTTCAGTTCATTGTTAAGTATTTGAGATTATTAATGAATTGATATTTGAAGTGGGTATGAAGTAAGAATGTTTACATGGGTTTAATTTCGATTTCAGTTCCTCATGTTCTTTCCCAAATTGAGAAAATAGGATTGAGAATTAAATTAGGGTTCATGGGTTGAATCACAGAAGAATCTGAAGTCATTGTTTGAGGTAATCTCTTCTTACCAAATAGAATATAATTAAATTTCATCCATTATGAATTATCAAATTTGGATATTTGTGGTATGTACTTTAAATTGAAATTTTTATATGATTTGAAGTTCTTTTGGATAATTGTTATTGGTTGATTGTCAAGGCCTTGATTGGGTGACAAGACTGGTTGGAGTTGTAAGAGTAATGTAAGTGTTGTTGGTTGATTCAATTTGTTGCTGAGAGGAGTTTGGTTGTGTATGGTGATGGTTTGATGGGTACAAGGTCTGAGATGTATATGAAGTGTATATAAGTGGTTTCAAGGAGTTGTGTTGTTGTTAATGTATGAGAAGATGAAGTTAAGTTTCTTTTGTTGTTATTGGTGGTAAGATAGTGGTAATAGTTGTGTAATGGGATTAACTATTGTTACAGTGAGATGGTGGTGTTGTTGGTGATGATATGTGGACTATTGAATTGGGATGTATGAATGAAGGCTACAGTGTTGAATTGATATATTTAGCTAAAAATAGGCTTGCAGATGAGTTGGTGAATGCTGGAGTTGTAATTGTAGGACTGAAGTTGTAGTTAGTGTTGGCAGTGAAGGCTTGCAACCTCTGCTGTTGCAGGTAGGCTGTGTTATCTTTGTAATTCAATTTTGAGTTATTTTATGAATGAATAAATCAGGGAGTTAACAAATTTTTGTGTTGGCATGAACTGAAATGGTGGAGGTATTGTAATGTATGTACTGGTGGTAGAATGAATGGGTGATCAGGCGAAGGCTCGATGTTACAGTGGAAGTTGTTCATGGCTGGTTTGGAGTTGGCCATAGAACCAAGTTTGAGTCAGATCAGGTAGGTGATTGTACTGAGTTACAAGATGTGGTGTTGTAGTTTATAAATTGTATAGATGAAGATTGAAATGTTTAAACTGAGATTGTTGTTGTAGTTAATCTGAAACTGGTGATGATTCAGTTTAGTGGAATGTGTTGCTAAAAGCTGCATTTGCAGGTAAATCTAGTTTGTAATTGTGCTTGTGTTATGAAGTTGTTTAAGTAAATGAATGATTTGTACTTGAGCCTGTGAAGTTTTACTAGCATGGACATTACTTATTGTTGGTCTTTTAGTGAAGTGGGTGATGCTTTAGCTCTGACCTGTGCAAGGGTTTGGCCTTGTGCCATTCAGCCTAGTCAGGATCTGACTCTAGCTGACTCAGTCCATCTGACTAAGTCAAATCAGGTTGAATCGGGTTTAACCCACTGAGTCATTAGTCTTGACTCGTTGACCATTGACCCTGGACATTGACTTGACCTGGACGTTGACTATTAGTTGACCAGATTGACAGTTAGTGACTGTTAGTTGACTTAGTGGACTTGGGCTTGGGGTAGTTTTCTTAGTTAGATGTTTTGGACCTCTCGTGGTCCGAATTAGACTTTGGATTCTTCTACAAAGTTGTAGATACTCATAAGACTTACCTATTGGATTAAAGAATTCCAACCCAATGAATTGGTAAATCTTTAGATATGCAAGAGATGGATTATGAAAATGTGAAGAACCTTAGATGGGCTAAAGATAGATAATAAAAGGGTATAAAACGTAAATGGGCTTAGGACTATTAGTTAAATTTGTATAATTCTTGTGTGAGCCATTTTGGATAGAATCTTAGAATTCTTGTGTGATTAACAGTTAGTTATTAACAATGTTCGATTCAACGGATGAACCAATGGATCGTGGATCTCAAGGTAGGCGTGGCTTGTCATCAAAAAAAAGGTGTGGGAATGCATTTGATTCTGTTGTAATCATTTTTGTTTCTTTTACGAAAGTCTTCGTTTAATAAACCCATGCATTGTCTAGTTGTGCATTCCATGCTTTGTTTAAATTGCATTACGATTATTCTGTTAATTCTGTGAATCTTTCCACAATTTGGAAAGTACTTGTGTTGTTTTGTTGTCAATATGAATTGTTATGGGAAATGAGAATTTCCACTTGTGGTATATAGGATACGCTCCTTCACATTTATATCTACTTTAATTCAGCTTTTATTATTTAGAGTTGGTCACCATGGTGTTGGTGGCATCCATAGCTAAATAGGTGTGAATTGCTGGTTAGGAATTTACAACCATATTAGTACATTGTTTGACGAAGGAGTTTGTTCCATATACATGTATGATTATTTCAGTGACTTAGTCACTGTTTAATGTTTTGGAAAAACATGTATTGTTTTCCAATTCTTGCTTATGATTAATTAGAAGTTAAATGTTAATTATTCCCACTTCAGTTTCTGTGACAGATCATAGTTGCGCAGTGAAAGCTTCAAGGGTTGACTTCGCTAGTTGATTAACTTCTGTTATATTTATTATGTTGTATATTTTATTTTAAAAACCAAATGACTATTACATATGCATCATTTGAGAGAAGATCTTGTATATATATTTCTGAGAGGGTTTAGTTTTGGGTTAAGTTTTAGGGAAGATTTCTTAATTGAAAGTTTAAGTGTTTAATTTGGATTTTTAGGACCTCTATTTTTAACTAATCTCTTGGATTAGTCAGCTGTTAGCTTAGGGGGCGCTACAGAAACCAAGTGTTAATACAATTGTATTCGAAACACCCAGAGCCTGCTTGCATTATTTGTAAGCCTGCTCACCTTTCTATTACAGATCATAAAACAGCCTACACCTTCACAATCTCAACACCTTCTTCGCTTCCCTCCCTAAGATCAACCCCATATCCTTTACTTTGTGACCGAAACAAGTCTGGAACGGCCATTTCTTGGTTTAGGCCAGAATTGTATAGATTGATCTCTCGAATCAAAAGCACTCCCGTGCAGTGCATTTGTTTAGGGTTTAGATTCACTTCTCATCCACACACCCCAAATTACCAAAACCAGCAGAAGTAGTTTTTACCCATAAACAATTGGTGACCACAGTGAAAGATTAATCTCTCGGTTGCAATATCAATTTACAATTCCCGATTTCATCTTTCAATACCCGATTCAATTTTCTCAATTTCAAGGGGATAGATCTTAGAACAAATTTAATCAGTAATTCATTTCAAGATGGCGGGGATCAGGTCTGGATCAACAATCAATTCTGATGGAGCTATTGTGGATAACACTCCCGGTGTCGATGTACCTATCAGTGGAGCTACCGTGGTCAATACATCTCGTGGAGCCGTCACTTCTATCGCCAACACTAGCGGAGCAGGAGATATTCCAGTAGGTGTAACGCCTCCCATCACCAGAGCCAGAGCAGCTACGAATCTCGGCATTTCCTCATGTGTAATGCCTTCGGTAGTCACCAGAGCAACAACTTCCACTCCTTCATCAGAACGGGGAGTCGGACGGACGAGAGAAGGACCATTGCAGACTTGATGGAGAAGCATGAAGTTCTTTCTAAGACTCAAACGGATATGTCCGCAACTCAGAAAGAGGTACTCACTTTTCTTAAAACATTAACTGATCGATTGCCACAAGAGCCGTGACAGCCCCTGGAGCCAACAAGGAACGCATTCACTGCACCAGAGAATGTACTTCAGCGGCGCGAACCTACATGGACCTGATCAAAGAAGCGACATCAGATATGAGCGGTCCTGTCATGGATACTCCTACACTGGGGACTGATCCTCACAACGATCCTCCTCAAGTCAATAGTTTTACTATGAACCAAAGGCCGGTGGATCGGGAAGCGGTTTCTCTAGTGGAAATTTTATGCGAACTTTTGCACCTCTCGAAGAATCAGCGCACATAGATGTTTTGCTGCAATCAACCAGAGGAAAGTCACAACCGTGCCCTACATGTCAACGCACGCATCAAGGATTCAGAGTTCAAGACGGACCTTATCGACACAAGAGCGTCTTAAAATGTGATTACTATCAATACTCTCAGGACATCCAAGGTTCCCCCAGGCAAGGTCGTACGGAAGCCTACCACAATGACGTACTTCGAGGGAAACCAAACCAACACATACGGGAGAAGATCCGCAGAAAGAATCAGAAAAGTTCGTTGCGTCCCACTCCCCACGTGGGCGTCAATTCAGGAAGAAGACCGGCTTGCATCATTGAGGGATAAAACCCACGATGCATCTTTGTTGACGAAGCATTCTTCTCCATCCTATGAAGCCACGACCCACGTTCACACGAAGAGGGAGCGAACTTTTGTGATGAGTCATGACCAGAAAGGGAATACTGTATACCGACACTGCCATTATCAATTAGCAGGGGAGACTGTTACCCAGTCTCTCCACCCAATGGAATGCTACAACAGAAACGACCCACAAGAGCAAGTGTTAGATTCTCCACAATAGCTGCAAGATGGCACCAACTCCACAACTGATGAGATTGAAATCGTTGAGGAATATCCTAGGCCTATCTCCATCATCTCAACCTTATGTACGGATAAATGCACGAAGCTCGTGGAACTTCTCAAAGAGTAGCAGGACATATTCGCTTGGAGATATGAAGGAAATGCCGGATATAGATGAAAATTGGTCACCCATCATCTACATGTCATACCTGGATCCAAGTCGGTTAAACAGTTGCAGTTCGGACACGAGGAAAATGGATGGATCAGGTGATGCATAGACTTCAGATACTTGAACAGGTGTTGCTCCAAAAACGATCCTCCTCTACCTAACATCGACATGTTAGTAGATGCAACCAGTGGACATGGCATGTTATTCTCCATGGATGGATGTAGCGGCTACAACCATATAAGGATGTACGAGCATGACGCAAGTAAGATATCTTTTCGAACTCCTCTCAGAAATTTTTATTATACCATACTTCCATTTGGATTAAAGAATGACGGTGCAACATATCAACGCTCTGGCAATCTTCTACTGGAGCCGATACCTCAAGGGAGCAGCCTCAAGAAGATAACGATGTCCACGCGTCATATCGACCAAGATCCGGGCGAGTCACTTTATCAGACAGTGGTACATGTCTATTATGCTATGTTGGATAATATGTGCTTTTTGTCATCCTATGGAGCTGTTGAACACTCATATACAACAACATATGCCCTGATATAAAGAACCAGGCCTGCCGGTAATGAAGAGCCTCATAATGTTCGTAGGGGCATATATCTCACCAACAGGCGATACAACCTTCAGCCTTCTGTAAGCAGTTCCCTGAAGCAGCTAGAGGAAAATCACCGAGATACAACATCATGCGCGTCTGCCAACCCCAACTCCAGTACCATATGCACGACTCCCACAATGATGAAACAACGTCCAAGATATTCTATATTTGGCTCGACAACAACCACTACGAACAAACCATGTAAACCACGCTTGGGGACTGAGGCTTAGCATGAAGTTCCTTCACCGTCAGTCAAGGACTTCTTCAACACAAGAGAGATGGTCAGTCAAGAAGCATGGAATTCGCAAGGGTAAATCGAACTGAAAGGAAGCCACTTCAACGCTCTCTCCAGCAGAAGAAATTGTTTCGATGGTATATTCAAGAGCCGCCTCAACGCTCTTTCAGGGACCCATGTTCGCTTCAGAATCCTGCTTCAATATTCTCCCCAGGATCCACCTCAACATTCGCACCAGAAGCTACTTTAACATCCTCTTGAGCCATTTCAACACACAAGCTACATCAATAATATACGCTTTGGTCAAGTTATCTTTGATGTACTCATTGCTCAACATACGTCTCATTCATCCTTCATAAGGGACTAGCGGATCATGACAAACCTTGAAGTCGATAGGAGAAGTGAAGCGTGCTCCTAAGAGGACATGAACACAGCTGGAGCCACACCACGTTCGAACATACAAGGTTCACATTTGGGCAAAGAAAGCACGCCTGGGTCCCACGTTCGAGCAAGACCGATGTTAGTTGGTAAGGCCGGTGTTAGTCAGCAAGACCGGTGTTGGTCACAATAGCAAGGCCAGTGTTGGCAGAAGTAACAAAGCTGGTGTACGGGACAAGGCCGGTGTTCGGACGAAACAAGACAGCAAGGCATCGAGGCAGCGATTTCCGTCAACAAGATCGGGGTTCGTCAAATCAGCAAGGCCGGTGTTGGTCAAGGGGAAAGTCTGGTGTTGGGTGAAGCAACAGGTTTTGGTATCTGGTCGAAGCAGGCATAGCCGATCCCAAGCAAAGCAGGCATGCAGCGGGTCCCACTTGATCAGGCACAACCAGCCCCATATTGGTAGAAGCAGGCACAGCCAGCCCCAAGCAAAGCAGGCACATGGAACGCAATGGACCCACGTTTAAACGAAGCAGGCGCAATATTCCATCGATTAGGCAAGAAAGACATCATGTTAGGGGAACGCTCGCCTGGACGTCTCTTGAACATGACATGCTCGAAGGACAGGACGACCCCTCTCTCCTGGTAACATCTAACTTTGTCTCAGAAGTTTTATTTAACTGTCACCATCATATGCCTACCCCACAATAGTGTAACCATTATGTGCTAGGCAGGGGACTTAATGTTGATGGTGGATTTTAGTTCAGGGCTAAAGTTGTAAAATCAATATTTTGTACAAGCTGTCCTGCAGAGGATAAGGCCATTTGATAAGTGATGAATACTTCTTCGATTTATTAATTCACCTAGAATGGAGCATATAGCAACAATACCCCGAATATTCTGTGGATTTTAGCATTATTGATTAATACATAAAACGCATTGTATTTCTTGTGTTGTTCCTAGCAGGACTCTTATTGTTAGTGCGGCATGATGACTGATTGTTACTCGCGCAGAGTAGCATGAATATCTAAGTACCAACAGTGAGGCATGCACGAAATGCCCGTACAGGCTGTAACTCTTGGTGTGTTATACTAGCCCGATTGAGCATGTAACTATCGGTGTGTTATACAAGCCCAATTGAGCGTCTAGACTGTCCATAGCAGTCTAGAAACGATCACGATCATCCAACTTCACCAGCATGATTGGATGGTCCAAATCGAATCCAATACCCCCAAGCAGGTATTGGAATATTCATTGCCGACCCAACGCAGGCCCCGCATGGTCGGCCTCCCTAAAAGGGGTGGCATAGCTTGCCAAACCGTCCAAACCAAGCAGAATGGACAAGAAACCCTAAATTAGGGTTTGCGGCACATTACATGTGTCTCAAAACGGTCTCAACCATCCATCTTCGCAGGCATAGATGGAGGGTGCAGATGTAGATTCAAAGGTCCCGGAGCATAGCAACATAATCACCGTGGGCCCGTCTACACACATGACCAGTCGGTCAGGACCAACCATGGTTGGTTGTCCCAATTCGTGGGCACAAAACAAAGCATGACGCACGACCATCCAAAACCCTAATTAGGGTTTGTATTGATCACGAGCGTCAGTTTTCTCCTGATCGAATGAAGGGCTTAGGAGACAACTGAGCAGGTCCAGTGAGCATCAACATGATCACCGTGGAACCATCTATCTCCTCACCCGACCGAACAAGACATACCATGCCTGGTTTCTCCAAATCGCACGCCCAAACTAGCGTGGTCACGCTTCCCAAATCACAAACTGATCTCAACCACTCAACTTCGCCAGAAAAATTGAGTGGCTTATATCACGTTTCCATGGGACAGTCAGGTATAAGTGTGAATATCAGCCTACGACCTACATGCCAGACCAATCGGTCGAGACCAACCAAGCTTGGTCGTCTTGAAATGCGCGCCTTGAAGGTGGCATATCGCGCCCTTTAGGAATCCTTTGCGGCATATGATTTCTGTCGCAAATCGATCTCAGCCACTCAACTTCACCGGTAAATTTGAGTGGCCTAGATCAAACCTTCGTGGAACAGTGAAGCATGGACATGGACATCAGCATGCCGTCTACACGCATGCCTGGTCGGTCCTACATGAAACGTCTCATAGTCTTGGATTCGACCAAGCTGAAGGAGTGCACTAGAGCACCTCCTAAACCCTAATCCGATGGTCGCAGATGTGGGTCGCAAGTAATCTTGTCCGTTCAACTTCGCCATCCTGGACGGACGACCTAGGATAGGAGTTAGGAGACCAGTAAGGTATCACCGTGATCACCATCTGCCACTCTGCCACACCATGTGGTCGTCCAAGAGAGGATTTGCTAACGCATCCTCCAAACCCTCACGTTAAGTAGGCAGGTCATAATGCTCAACAACGATGCTTCATATATGCTGAATACATTCGATGCATAAAATGCATAGAATACACACGATACTTTACAAGTATCGACTTCCTAAATAACTTAGTTATTTAACTAGCATTACATGCTACCTTCTGTGGGTCCCACGATCCACACACTCGATACATCAATCATGTCACAAACTGGGGGATACATACTGGGGTATTGGTCTTACAGTGTGCAGCGTGTAACGCGCCATCACAAGAACGTGTCAGGAAGACATGGACGGTTAGTGATGATAGGAGAAGTGGGCAACATTGATCGTGTGACACTAACACACAACTCCACTACTCCATCACTCCACTTCCTCCACTTCCCACGAGAGACCTGAATAAGGCTCAAATGACTTGTATAAATAGGTTTTCCTCCCTATTTCCACAGAGACAACACGGAAACCAAGTGTTAATACAATTGTATTCGAAACACCCAGAGCCTGCTTGCATTATTCGTAAGCCTGCTCACCTTTCTGTTACAAGTCATAAAACAGCCTACACCTTCACAATCTCAACACCTTCTTCGCTTCCCTCCCTAATATTAACCTTATCTCCTTCAATTTGTGACTGAAACAAGTATGGAACGACCATTTCTTGGTTTAGGCCAGAATTGTATAGATTGATCTCTCGAATCAAAAGGACTCCCATGCAGTGCATTTGTTTAGGGTTTAGATTCACTTCTCATCCACACACCCCAAATTACCAAAACCAGCAGAAGTAGTTTTCACCCATAAACCATACCCAGTCTGTCCACATAATTGGTTAATAAGCCCTTGATAAGTTTCTATGCCGTGTTGCGCCAATTTGCATGCTCGTGCAACTTTGGTTGGTTCTTGGTAATGCTACCATTCTCTTAGCTACCCAGACCCATGTTGTTGCTAGTCTGTTCAGTCCTTGTGAAATAATCTGTCTAATTACTTTTTAATAATTTCTCAATTGATACAACCATTATAGGCCCAAGTGTTTAAATCAGTTTACCCTCCATCTGACTATAATCACGCGCAATGCTGGATTCATCCAAGGTGCTTTAACAGATCGTTGTTTCCCATGCTAATGTTTATTTGTTTGTGAAAAATACTAGAATCCCCCTACTATATGGGTTCAATATATACAAGCCCCACTAAATGGATCCTACACTATCAACTCCATTCTTTCACATTTTCATATTTCTAGGCCCAGAACTTTTATTTTCAGGACTTGATAATAAAGTGACATTTTCGTAATAACAGTATTACCCTTTTCTATATATACAAGAATAAAATCAGTAGATACACTTTCATTTCTCAATTTTATTTCTCTCTCTTGCCTCTCTCTCTCGTCTGTAGAGAAAACCATTTTTAGGGTTTTCTCAGATTCATTTTTCACTTTTCAAATCAATTAGATTCAATAGAAATTTTGTAAAATCATTCGTCATTGAAGATCAGGAGATTTTGCTGATGATGTTTATGGATTTGTTAAACTTAGTTCGAACACCTCTGTTTTACGAAGAAGAAGATGATGTTTATGGATCTCTGCTGATGATGTTTAATCGATTTAACAGCTCAATTAAATAATCGATTGAACTTAATAGATTTGATCTACGTCTGTATTTTTCAGTTGATTCGAAGATTTCTCAGGTATTGATTTAATTTATAGATCTGAATGATTTAAGATTTTTCGGTTGATTTGAAAAATTAATCAATTTATAAATCTGAATGATTCAATTCTAATTTATTTAATAACAGATCATCAATATACGAACTCTCAATTGATTCTAGTTCGTTGTTTCAAATCTACTCCATGTAAGGTTTTTTTATTTGAAGTTGTTGTTTCAATTAACTTGTGTGAATCGAAATTCGATCTTAGATTTGCATTCATCTACTCTCTCTGGTTGTATCAATGTAATTTTTTTTTGAAGAATCTTGCATAAAATTTTCAGATCTGTTCTTCGTCAAATTCATCGTAACTCTCAATTTCAAGTTGCGATCTAAAAATTTGATTAGAGATTTGATATCAACGATTCATCATCTCTATTACCCGTAGATTTAATTTGAATTTTATTCGCTTTTTAGTTTTCGATTTCATATGTTCTTGGTAGATATGAAGTGGAAGTTGTTTTTTAATGATGCTAGGAAACGACATTTAGATTAAGTTTTTGCTGTTATTTACTAGATGCTTCGATTTAATGAAATTTAGCAGTGGAAAATATGCCATCTGTAACGCACACATGTGCAGGAGGAGAAAGAACAATTCAATGAAATGAGATTTAGGCTTTAGCCTAATTTTCCCTAAATTATATCTATATCTTCACTGTCCTTGTCGTCTGCTGCTGCTTCCCGTACCTCTTCTCTACCACTACTGCTCAACCATGAACGTGCTGGTAATTCCAATCTCCATTAAATAAGAAGACCAGATAAAATTCATTTCCATATCTTTTTCCCGAATTGATTTCATCTTTATGTATTTGTTTTAATGGAATTCACAGGCAAAGATAACGATGAAGAAGAAAGACCTAGACAAGGAAGAAGACCCATCACAACAACGCTCTGTTTCATGGGTCGAAACCCTTGACGATGTTTCACGCCAGTATAAGTTCGAACCAAATGGTAGTTTATCTGTAAGTCTATCTCTCACACACTTTTTGAATTTTCATTTTTAGGGTTCCTTTACTGCCTGCAATTGCTCATACTTCATAAACCCTATACCCTAGTAATGTATAATAGAGCTCTGCAAATTCATCCAATTTCATATGGTGTTAAAGTTATACTCATTATCAAACACAACAATAAGTTTTATTAAGATGGATTAAGATTATTGACCTTTCCCTGTAGGTTAAGCTGGTAGACGACTCTAGACCGGTCGCTCATAAGGTCGTTGAATCGTTTCTGAATAAGTTTTTTCCATCAAGATATCCTTACAGGTAACCTCATCAGTCACTCTTGGAATTATTAATATAGTTTTGTTTTTTACAATTTTGTCTTCTAACTTTTGGTTTGCAATTTTACTGGTGATGCTTGATTAACCGAGGGGTACCTTAGATACACCCAATTCAGAGCAATGCAACATTTTACTAGTGTTGCACTCTCAGTATTGTCAACTCAGGTCTTCTTCTGTTTCTTGTATGTTAGCGGTTTATAGTTTTTTTAATTACGGTTCTGGTTTGGAGTTGGTTCAGAGTTTCTGAAATTTGCACCATTCAAATAAGTCTTCTGATCAAAGTACATGCTTGCAGCCAAGTAATTTTCTTAGTTTGCATCTAAGAACAACAATAGCTAAGGTAGCCGAAATGTAGTTGGGCTTCGTTATCCCCCTAGAATGCTTGCAAGTTCAACTATTCAGGGAATAAAATGTGCGCCTAAGTCAGAATCTCAAATGGCAGTTTAGTAGCATGTTTGGTCATACATTGTTTCTTAATAGTGTTAAGCTTATACATCTTCTTTTCCCTATAGCGCATGCCCCATCCAAGTAGTTTATCCACCCAGCAGATAGAGCTGACGTACTTTATTCATCAAGAAAGAATCTCATCTCATATATATGCAACTTGGATCTGTCCTCTTATAATTGTAGTTATACATCCTAAAGGGTGTTTTAGTGTACAATTAGACTGATTACTCCTATTTGTGTGGTGGCCTAATCTTAAATTTGGACGATCCATCGCTATTTGTCTGCAGGCTTGCGACCTACCTACCGCATAGGAAACTCGTTTGTCAGTTGGGTAAGAACTAAGTTGAACCCCATCTAGATTTTGGAATTGAAGATCTTGCTTAAGTTACTGTTATGTTCAACCTTGCTGATATGCCATATTCTAAAGGATGGAATGCAACATGTGGGGAAATTAATCTTTAGTAACTTGGGCGCCAGAATGGATTCAGAGCCAAAGCGTTGGAGGATACTGGGTGTGTGTTTTGTATTTGCATCCTTCTTTATCCATTTACATGTTGGTTTGGTCATTTTCAAAGGAGGAGATACGATAAAAACTACAGGTTGGTTTGGTCATTGGGTAAATTAATCTGTAGTAACTTGTGTTTTGATTTACAGGTTGGTTTGGTCATTGGCAAAGGAGGAAATACGATAAAAACTATGCAAGCGAATTCAGGAGCTCGTATTCAGGTGAGATATATTAACCAATTATGCTTATCGTGCTTCCGAACTGCTGATTTGCATAGTACTGCTCTCATCTTGTCTCTGTACTATATGGTCATTGGGGAAATTAATCTGTAGTAACTTGTGTTTTGATTTACAGGTTGGTTTGGTCATTGGCAAAGGAGGAGATACGATAAAAACTATGGAAGCGAATTCAGGAGCTCGTATTCAGGTGAGATATATTAACCAATTATGCTTATCGTGCTTCCGAACTGCTGATTTGCATAGTACTGCTCTCATCTTGTCTCTGTACTATATGGTCTATAGTATTTTGCATATGATTGTTTTACTGAATTTTATGTTTCCTTTTCTTGTTCCAGCTGATTCCATTGCATCCACCTCCTGGTGATACATCAACAGAAAGTACTATGTACATTGATGGTACAGAAGAACAGATTGAAGCTGCAAAACAAATGGTCAATGAAGTGATAAGCGAGGTATGTTTTGAACTCCTAATTCGCATGAAATGCACCTATTATTAATTTTGTTGCAGCTCAACTGATTGTATCAGTTTTTAGATACGCCATGATAACATGATTGATGGATGTGTTTAGAGTGGTCAGTTAGTTTTATGAATGCATTTACAGTAAAATATATCATGTCTGTACAATATATCAACATCTAGGATTTCGTCTAAAAAAAAAAATCTAGTATTCTTTGGATATGTGCACTTTCTGGAACTACATGTTTTCTAAATTTTCAACTAACATCATTCTGGGCCCTCAAGAAGGTTTGTTGCTGCTTCTGAGTTGCTAATCTATGATTTTCATGACTCTTATTATACTATTTCTTTCTTTCTACACTTCTACTTCATGTCTATTATGTGCAGTAATTTATGTTTGTTAGGACTGGAAATGTATGGTCCTCAAGGTGCTTAGGAAAGTGATGATGGCTAAATATTTCTTACTAAATATTATATAGTTAGTATTTACATGCCACTATATATGTGTAACTACTGGTTACACATGCCACTATGCATGTGTAACTCCTAATTACACATTCAACAGGCATGTGTAACTCTTAGTTACACTACCCATATTCATGTGTAACTCTCAGTTACACAAGTCAGGTGCATCTGTAACTCTCAGTTACACATGATATATGCATGTGTAACTCCTCTTTACAGTAGACACATGCATGTGTAACTCCTAGTTACACATGATAAAATGAACAAATTTGCAACCAAAAAATTCTGCATGCTACGTATCCAAGTCATATGCATGTGTAACTTCCAGTTACACATGCTAAGATAGGTTATCATTAACTTCCAGTTACACATGCCAATTATGAACAAACCTTGTAACCAAAAAATTACGCATGCCAGTTACACAAGCTTTTATGGATGTGTAACTCTTAGTTACACATGTCAGGTGCATCTGTAACTCTCAGTTACACATATTATATGCATGTGTAACTCCTTTTTACACTAGAGAGATGCATGTGTAACTCCTAGTTACACATTCTAAAATGAACAAACTTGCAACCAAAAAATTCCACATGCTACGCATCCAAGTCATATGCATGTGTAACTGTCAATTACACATGATAGATGCATGTGTAACTCCAAGTTACACATGCTAAGATGGATTATCATGTGTCTTTTCTGTGATCTTTGTTCTATAATTTTTCCTTACAATTCTCGTTTTTTTTTTTTTTTTTTGCTTTTTATTCATCCAACCTAATCCATGGATGTTTATTTCGTTGGAGATATGCAAGCATTTTGGAATGAGAAAGACAAGGAAGAAAGGCAAAACTTCTAGTATAGGTTTCAGTGGCTTATTTCTAGTGTTTTAACTCATTTATTGTGTTCAGTAACGATCGATTACTATAGATGGTAAACAGAGATGTTATTGTAAATGAATATTAATATGATAGATGCATTTTTTGTATATATTTTTTTTTCTGTTGTGTAACTGTTGACTACACTTGCCATATGCATGTGTAACTTGTGGATACACTTGTCATATGTATGTGTAACTTCTTATTACACATATCATATGGATGTGTAACTTTTAGTTACACACTATTGAATACA
Source organism: Papaver bracteatum (assembly GCA_023529315.1). NCBI lineage: Eukaryota > Viridiplantae > Streptophyta > Magnoliopsida > Ranunculales > Papaveraceae > Papaver > Papaver bracteatum. Next base: position 4,553,223 of record JAJJWX010001246.1, read on the forward strand.
CAAAATGAATGTGTAATTTTTATACATGTGTAACTTCCAGTTACACTAGCAATATCAATGTGGTCGGAGGTGGTGGTGGGCGGTCGGCGGCGGCTGTCGACGACGGTTGGCGGTGGTTGGTGGCGGTGGTGGTTGCCGGCAGTGGTGGTCGGAGGTGGTTGGGGTGTTGGTGGTCGGAGGTGGTTGGTGCCGGTGGTGGTCGGAGGTGGTTGCCGGTGGTGGTGGTCGGAGGTGGTTTACGGCAGCGGCGGTGGTCGGAGGTGGTTGCCGGCGGTGGTAGTCGGAGGTGGCGGTGGCTGTGGTGGTCGGAGGTGGTTGGCGGTGGTTAGAATATCATCACATAATATTTTAATAATTTTGGGCCTAGATTTAAATTTTATTTAATTATGGGCTTCACAATAAGCATAAGGGTTAGGGGTGTGCAACGGTTGGACGGTTGCGGATTAGGGGTCACCCGCAACCAAACCGTAAAAGTTGCGGTTTTGGAAAATCAAACCGTGTCCGGTCCAATCACCCACGGTTTTTAAATCAGCGGATCAGTCAATGGATGATACTGATCCGTTGCGGATCAACCGCGGATTTACTCAGGAAAAAAAAAAGTAAAAAAAAAAAAAAAACTAAGTTAAGAAAGATAGACAAAGAATGCAGTGTTAATTCATTGACAACTTGGCATGTTATTCTTAGCTTTTTGGTAATGAAAATTATATGGGTCTTGAAATGATTTAATTTATGTTTTGTGTTCTGATCTCTTAATGTTTGGTCCATGTCATGTGACTAGAATTTTTTGTTGGTTTCAGGCTTTCAGGTATTTACATTGTCCTAACATGCTTTAGAATCATGGTTTATATATAAAACCCAAATTCGTGGCTACACAAGCCCACGGAACTAGATAGGGAAGTTAAGGCCTTTACTACCCTACGGTGCGGTTAAAACCGCGGTTCTACGAATCCAACCGCAACCAAACCGCTAAACCTTGCGGATTTGAAAACTCAACCGTGTCCGGTCCGTAGCCTCTTGCGGATTGGTTTTCACCCGCAATTTTGCGGACGGTTGCGGATGAAAACCGCGGTTCCGGTTTTTTTGCACACCCCTAATAAGGGTATCAAGGTCTTTTAATAATTTGGGGCCTAGATTTAAATTTCTTTTAATTAAGGGCCTCATATTATGGGTTATCCATGGGTTGAGCTTGAGCCTAATTTTCCCATTTTGTTTTTCTTGCAAACCAAATTGCGTAGTTCGCCCCAATCTAATATGAAACCCAAGCTCTATTATGGATTTTACCATGGGAAAATGATCAATCTCTATAATACGAACTGCTAGTAATAGATTGTTAAATCATTGGCTCAACTTTGAACGTTCCTCTTAATAACGCATAGTGAATTTCCACTCGCATCCCATTTTACATCTATAATCCCCAACCGAGTTGTGCAACGTCCACAATATTAAATAGTGGAGGCACTTGGGACAGACAATGGAAATCATCCAATATCATTTGGTGAACCCACAATCATATGGTGGTGATGACAACCGATTCAAGCTTAGGTAGGACCAAATAAAGTGGCATCAGTAGTAACACATAGTAAGGACTCCGTAAGCTGAAATTTTACACCTTACTAAAAGTACCAGGTGTATTGAACAATATGGGTAGATATAAACCACAAAGTGCAGTAACAAAGAATCCCTGCACTGTAATACCAAACATAAAAAAAATTAAAGTGATTTCCCACGTGCAAATTAAGAACAACCAACTATCATGTTTCTGGCCTTGTTGGAAGTTGTAGATGTTTTCAGCCTGATAAATCTATTTATTGTATCGATGTTCGATTACTTCCGACCGCCTAGATTTCCTTTTGTGTGTATATTGTCAACACCAAAATTAAGTGGACATAAAGTTTAGCATAGCAAACGGTATAAATCAATGAAAATGCATTTCTTTGTTCGCCTTAAAACGACAAACAACAACAGTATCATCTGATACAAATCAAATTTTGTAACCTCTCATATAATCTCGGCTTCACATGCATTTCAGCTGACCTGCCACATCTATTCGGTTCATTGTGGTGCAACGAAACCAAAAATAATCATAACAGGTAAAACAGCAAGCAAAACACAAATGAAACACAACCTTATGTAATACTCCCTTTTATCCGACTCCATTATCTCGTTAATCGCAACCTTTTGTGCACAACTCATTGTCTCTACATTTGAAGAGACCACCGCATCATTCTTGTAACATGAGCATAAGACGTTGTGTGAGAGATCATGAACCAACACCTACTTTTTACCTGCAAATTCCCTGAAAACCTTCAAAACTGAGAATTTTAAGACTACGCAAGGAATGTGGTCTTAAGTTTACCATATTATATGACTTTTAGTGTCATACACAAAAATATTAAGATCTCCCATATGAGAAATTTTGTAGGAACCTTCTGGATTCAATATGATTTTTCTAGATAACTGAATCTCAGAGATTAAAATTGGTAGTCATTAATGGTCAGCATAGCTAAGTTTGTGTCATCTCAAGTAAAGAAAACTGACCATTTTGGCAGTGATAACGACTGGACCTATTTGTGCAGCAATCTTACTATCTAATGTAGCTCTGGCTACTGCAGTACTTCTTCCATGAACTGAAGCTGATGCGACATCAGTGATATCCCCGAGGCATTTATGTTATAGGTAGGATCTTCACCGAGACTCCTCAATTCTGATCTTCACCCAGTAAACTCAATTCTGATATGAACATCAACAGTTAATTAGTTATGATAGGATAAAAGACAAACAACATGATATGATTTGGACATCAAGAAAAATGCTAAAATAGGAATATTAACAACAATATTCATCAAAGATACAACATGTTACACAATAATCATTCAATTGTATTTCTTAATTGTACAACGATCACAGACCATATAGAACTGACAAATATAACAATCAAAGATGAGTAGTTCAGTGTTGATCTAAAGATTAAATTTTCTTTGCATTTGAGAGATTTACTTCGTGACATACCAACTAAAAAAATCTACACTATAGGGTTAAAACATTTATGAAAGGGTTCGGATTTACATGAGATGGATGGCTCATTTTTGAATCAACAAAACCCAAAATTTTTAAGAAAACCCACTCAATCGAGCAACTAAATCAAAGAAATATTTAAGAAAAAAAAACAAATGAAAAACTTCCAAAATCAAACTTACAGATTATTGGCAGAGCAATCTTGGCGGAGTATGTTTTAGGAAGAAACTGAGAGACCTTGGAAGGTAACCTCTTTTGAGGTTTATGTAGTTGAACATCCTGGGATGGATTGATTATCAAAAATAATGAGTTGTTAATGTTATAAACTATTGTTTATTTACTGCTCTTTGTGATTAAGTTTAGGGTTTACATATCTTGGACACCAAGTCTTCTATCTATATAAATAGAGGCATAATCTCTTGTATTATACACATATCTAATGAGAATCTCTAATTCTTCTTCTCCTCTATTTTGTGTCTCCTTCTTTTTTTTCTCTAGTTTACAACACGTCATCAGCAACGTAGAACTACCAACTGAGCGGTATAACATATGTATCAAGGGGAGCTTCTAACAATCTTATAGTCTTTTAATATATATTTTTATTATTGATTGTTTATTCCTCAATAAACTGTTAATCAGTTCTTTATTTTTGTTTGTTTTTACATGTATTAATGATGATGAGATCAGCACTATGTGTGAGCGATCCCTTAAGGCTACTCATGGATGGACTTTGTGGTTTGTACATTTTCCACGCAAGCCCATATTCTCCAACAGCACCGTTTTGATGCCATGGTCCATGTAAAGCTCTAATATCCTCTTTATTTTACACTTTATAATATTATATAATAATTTTGGATATTGCCTTTTACTTTATATATATATAATATACACACGTACTCTGTTTACGTGTGTATATAAATGGGAAATTATTTTTGAGTTTGTTTGTCCCATGTTCTCTAATCTTTTTTCCTAGAGAAAGAGAGAATAAATCCATCAAAAGATGGTTTATAGTTTTTATTCCTTTAATGAAACTGTAATCACCAAAAATTGGTATCGTTGTAGATTTTATTATCTTGACGGTAACTAATGACATGCATGGTTCATGGAACCTCCGACCAATTTAATTGGTATCTTTGTCCATTAGATGAAGATCATGTGATTAGTGGTTTCTATTTATTTTATTTTATTGTGCAAGAAACCATCCGTAAACTAACTATGCGATATTAAAAGCGACAATTTTTTTTTTTTAATTTGTCGACACAATTTTATTAATTGGCATTCAACTTTTAGCCAATATTGGTTAGTGATTTCTATTCCTTCAAAGAAATCGTCATCAACAAAAAGTAGGGTTTGCTCTACAAAGATTAACAATTATGATCTCTTTATTCTCTTGAAAAGAATCATACAAGCCAGTTGAAATTGTTTTTCTCTATCGACTTCCTAATGAGATATAGTTATTATTGGTTAAGCCAATCATTAAATACCGGTAAACGAGAAAAATTATTGCATTCTTGATTTTTGAGCAATTTAAAATTTTCTCGGCAATAATCTCCAAAATTTGTATTTGTTCCACTTGTAGTTGGAATATAGAAGGATATTAAAGGTCAATGGGTGCGCACCCAACTTCTGAGACTATATCATTAGTCCTTGTAGTGACTAAACTGGTCTTTAAATAATTCCTTTTAATACCGAAAGTGTCTATAATATCATCTTAAGGTGAATGATTATCTCGTTGGCCCTATAGGTCACGAATTTTATTTTTTGGAGATTTATTTACATATTTTTTGTAACCAATAAAATCCATAAATGCTGGTAAAATTTGTATGTCAAGTAGACTACAAATTTTTTGTTGAATGACATAATCTTTTATGGCTCTATAAGTCGATCAGTATCTGTCGTCCAAAACCCAGATATTATTATCAGTATATGTCCTCGAATTAATTGGATAATACTTTACGAATTTTTTCTTCGTATATGAGATAAAAGCAGTTCTGCAATCAGGGGGAGACTACACAATACAAGAGGTTTGTGTTAATTAACTCAAAAGTTATATCATTTTTTTTCTCCCATCATGATTAAATCAAAAAGTCTGCCATTTAATATGACTGAATTATCTTATTTATCTTTTCCATAAGCTAATGCCATTTGAAAAGGAAAATCCAATCACATCTAGCAATCATGTATATATGCTCCAACAGAGTCTATGATAATACGATTCACATTCTCAAAATACATATCTCCTCATTTGAATAAGAGGAGATTATAACGCCAAGTAAACCTCTGGTACTAGTAAATTTTGAATTTTTCAAAGTATGCATACACTGGAAGTTATGTGAGATCGTGATAAGAAAATTATTGTCGAATATTCATTTAAAGTAGCTACTAGAAATAAATGGTGGTCTTGAACCCCTCTGCAGAGGAACATCGACTGTGTGATTGGTTGGCATGTAATCCAAATTAGATTGGATTATTATAATTTCCGAATTGACGCAATATAAGGATCCTAGCTCGACTTGACACCTTAAAATTTCCAAGCCTGAAAATTATAGTCCTGTGTTAGTCATATTGCGTATTAAGAGAAATACATCGTTTTACGAGCGATTTGGGGTTATATGTTCAAACCCTAGGATTGGTTCATTAACACTCTGTTCTTCTTATATAATGCATTTGCGTGGTAGTCTTGAAGGACTTGTATTGCATTCACACAAGATGTGGTTGGATAACATTATCGAATTTGTAATCCCTGGTGGATTAAAGTTATATTTAGGCAGCCATCTGACTTGTTTACGTCGGATTTAACAATCCTTTTGTGTTTTTAGAAATTTGGTGCCAAACCGAAAATGCGGATTAATTAGTTGATGATATCATCTTTATATATAGGTCTCTTGAGGAGTCAATAAAAACACAGAAATCCACGCTTTAGCAGCATAGATTCTATTTTCTTTCTTTCTTCTTTTCTTAAATCTGCAGTTAGAATTATGCTAGCTTAAACTCGTCTTTGATATAGACTAGAGTTTTTATTTTGATGCTCGTTTTTCTGTAATACTCATATAGTTGAGTTAGCATCCATAAATCGTCAAAAGTTGTACTCTTTTCCCTTCGTTTTAGGTTTTATCCCATGTGGTTTTCCTGACAAGGTTTTAACGAGGCAACATCTCATTGGCGTTTGATTTTCTTTCAAAAATGTTGATATTTGTGCTTTTTTTTCCTTCGTCCAAATTTTTTCCTTTTGGGTTTTATTGGAAAGGTTTTAGTGAGGCAATTTATTCAACATGGTGGTCATCCAAGGGGGAGTTGTATCGATTTCGGTTATTTGGTGGATTCCCATCATTAACTAGATCATTTTTTTATACCACATCAACATAAACATCTCCTAGGAATTTGGATATCATTTTGATCCATATAAGGTATGATCACAAATTTTGTTCACCTTTGGTACTGTAACTACATATTGGCACCTTGTTGAAGAAACTACATCAACTACATATGAAAATCATCTCCGAAGATAGCAAACCAAGACACAAGTTCTCAATGCATTTGGAGAAGCTTGAAGATTCGAGTACACTACCATTAGAAGACTAACACAAAAGAAGACTTCATCAGAAAAAATATCTTCTAGCATTCAAGAAATTCGTTCACCGAAATTGGGAAGTCTCGACTCAAAGATTTGCAACCCAAGAATTTACTGAAGTACTCATCAGGGGGAGCGTCATCATCAAATTAAGGTGCATTCACCGGACTTTATCAAGTTGTACTCTTTTTCCTTCGTCAAGGTTTTATTCCACTGGGTTTTTCCTTGTCAAGGTTTTAACGAGGAAACATATTTGTGTCCAACATTGTCTGAGTCTTTACATGCTTACGCAATTTCAGGTTTTTCTCTTTTGAGTTTTCCTGATATGGTTGTAATGACTTAGCCACAGTGGTCATCAGGGGGAGTGTTATAAACTATTGTTTATTTACTAAGATGCCCTTCGTGTCTAAGTTTAGGGTTTACATATCTTGGACACCAAGTCTTCTATCTATATAAATAGAGGCCTAATCTCTTGTATTATACACACATATCTAATGAGAATCCCTCTTTCTTCTTCCCCTCTATTTTGTGTCTCCTTCTTTTTTTCTCTAGTTTACAACAGTTAAAGGGAAAAAAAAATTTATTCGTAAGAGCTAGCAATATGGTGCTAGCTATCCCTTCCCTATCCCTCAAATAAAGGGAAGGGATGGCACATGAAAGGCAAGCTTGCTATAGTGCTTTGCTATCACTTCCGTACATCATACGAGTACTCAGTACACGTATAAATAGTGCCAAACGGGTACTCAGTATGTGTATTTTGACTAAATACGCGTACTGAGTACCCGTTTCATAGGTTTAAGTTTACAGAACTCCATTCTCTCGACCATTTATTCTTCCTCGCTAAAATTTTTCCTCTAAAAACCCCTCTAACCCACCTTCGATTTTGTTGTTTATTTAGGGCGATTACATTGCTAAGATTAAATGGGTTTGATGGTTACTTCAAGGTGAAATTAATCTCTCAATCGATTTCGAATTTCATCAAAAAAAAACATCAAAGGTGAGTGATTCTAATGTTAGGGTTTTCAAATTAATTTTATTCTTGTTTTGATGAAATTTTTGATACTAGGTTGGTTGGATATGTAGTATGCAATTCAATAACAGTTATTAAAACCTATATTTTAGTGGAAAATGCATGATTATTCATTGTGTGTCTTGATTTATGCAGAATGAAATGTTTCATGTAAATGCATATCAATATAGAACCTTGATATACTTGTGTTTATGTATGCTATACATAAATTGATACTGTATTTTTGGTTTTCTAAGGTGCACAATGAGTCTAATGCGTTCTTATGTGAGATACAAACATGGAATCTATTTGGATACTTCTAGTGATAGTGATGAAGAAGAGAAAGACTTTCTTATGTTTACACAACTATGTTTGGATGAACGGTTGTGTATTATTAGACAACTTGTACCAAAGGAGGTAAAACACGTAGTGTAATAACGCGTGATCGTGTGTGGCATGATGCCAAAATGATGAATAATTATTTTGCGCCTGGAACCGGTTATACATCTAGACAATTCAAACAACGTCTAGGCATGAGGGAAGACTTATTCGATAAATTGTTAGGCAAATTTCTTGAATTGGATCCTAAATGGCATCAACGTCCGGATGCAACTGGTACTATGGGGCATTCTCCGCATATGAAATTAGTTGCCGTGATGAAATATTTATGCAAAAGTACGCCAGTTGATAGTGTTGATGATTATACTCGTATGGGTGCTACTACAATATACATGTATTTAAAAAGATTTTGCCACACCATTTGCATGACTTTTGGAGCCAGATATTTGCGTGAACCCACTCCTGAAGATGTTCAGAGGTTGCTAGCTGAGAATGCCGACCAAGGTTTTCCAGGAATGCTTGGTAGTGTTGATTGTATGCAATGTCCATGGAAGAATTGTCTGATAGCTTAGCAAGGAACTTACTGGGGTAAAGATAAAGAGAGTAGTTTGGTATTAGAGGCGGTTGCATCATACGATTTGTGGTTTTGGCATGCCTTTTTTGGAATGCCTGGATCAAACAACGATTTGAATGTGTTGGCACACTCACCCCTTTTGATAACATGCTAAAGGGTGTAGCACCTCCATGTAATTATGGCATCAACGGTCACCAATACACTAAGGGTTATTTCTTAGCCGATGGTATCTATCCAAAGTTGATTACAATTGTACAAGATTTTTCTCAGACATTGGAAATTACCGACTATGTTAGGTTCAACAAGTATCAAATGGCTAAAATAAATTATGTTGAGCGTGCTTTTGGAGTGCTTCAGGGTAAATTCAGAATTGTCGGATCTCCCTGTAAGTATTGGCACCAATCTGACTTGAATCTAATTATGAAATGTTGTCTTATTTTGCACAACATCATTATCGAGCATGAGCGTCGTTTAGTATGTGTACTAAATTGTTGAATTATTTAACTGTAAATTGATATTGTTTTATTTTTTTGTAGGAGCAACATGCTTTGGAAAGTTACCAAAAAAAAGAAGGGGAAACCTTTTAGATTTTTTAACTCCTATGTCATTTTGAAAAACAACTTCTCAGAGTATGACCCTTCCCCCTTTGAAGATTCATCAGCTGAACCATCAGATGAGGAGTAAAGAATTAAAATGAAGATAGGTTTTGTGGGTATATCTCTCTGTAAACCCTCACGAGACATAACTCGTCCAATTGGGTCGCCTATTGGTTTAAATGCTAGTTGAACGTGCTTAATGTAATCGTTAATCTGAATAACAAAGTTACTATTATTATTTCACATTACATCAATTGTTCAGGACTATTACTAAATGTTCAGGACAATCAAAAACTCACACATACTAATTATAAAATTTCACATTACATCAATTGATATTCGAACTAAAATAACACTTATTCAGCCCATGCCACTGTTCCACACTCAAGGCATCTCCAGTAACGTTTTCCATATGTTTTTTTGGAAACTGAACGGTGCATTTCCATAAAGAAATAACAACCATCAGTTTCACACGGAATCCCATTGGTGCATTCAAACTCCACCTTACCTTTTAGTTTTAAGTTGTTGCAGAGTTCTTCAACTTTTTCTTATTTGATTGCATCTTTCATTGCATCCTCCAAACATTGTGCTTCTCCCGGACATTTAGCATACTCACATTCCAAATACCTTATCTTCTCTGGTATCGACTCTTTTACCTTCCTAGTGCCGGTGCAACCTATTTGTGGGCATTTTGTATATAGTCATGGGCATTAAAGAAAACTATGTGTATCCATGAAACAACATGGACAAACCTCTTTTGCTTCCACACATACTATTTGTTTTCCATTTCTAATAGATTTGTTGGAATACATTATTTAGGTTGTTTATATGTAAGAATGTATTGAGATTGTTGATGGTAAGAACAAATAAATGTTCAGTATTTATATGAACAAATAGAGTCGTTGGGAAATATTATCGTTGGGAAATCTAGTCGTTGTGAAATATGGCCATTGGAAAATAGAGTCGTTGGGAAAAAGAACCCTTGGGCACGAATTGTTATAAATAGAGCCGTTGGGAAGGAATCATATATAAGAAAGATAACACATTCTTCTTAGCAACATCAATCTACATATATTCTTTGCAACATTAATATTGGAGGAGGAAAACAAAGATAAACATCTATTCAATGGAAAATCAATCAACAACTACCAACTCAGTCGAAGACATAATTATAAGATGCAAGCGACCCACTACATCAATTGCTGCAATGGAAAATGAGATGTGCAAAAGAGGTCATCAAGCTACTGCGAACGCAACGATGTCTTCATCACCTACCAAATTAACACAGTTGTTGGATGAAGTGTTAAGCAAAGTAAAGTCTACAAAACAAACCAAAGTTTCACCTGGTTGTTTGACTGAAGACCAATATAAACGCAAGGAATACGAAGAAAAACGCATGGCAAAAGAACGAGGTCAACAACAATCCCAACTCAAGGAAAGGTTAAAGGATGTTGAAGAAGAGGCTGAATGGATTAGAAACTTTTACGTTTTAAAGGATAATTTTCCAGAAGATCCTAAAGATCATACAATCTTCTGGACTAATGTTGGTTGGGGTTCTTTCGTTAAAGAGACTGGAAAGAAACCACGCTTTAATTAAGAACCATCCTACATTTGTTCAATGACAAATCATGTTAGGAAATTATGCATCAAGTACAATAAATTTCTCAATAGGTACAGAGGTGACCGGTTCGCTGCACAAGATGCATATACAGCTTGGAGAAAAGAACCGTTTTATCATTTTGAAGCGGCCTTGATTGTTGAATCTGACACCAGGGAAATTTAATGTGTTCAGACCTATCGAATCATCTATTCTACTATCTATTTACAGTTTTATTGTCAACATTAGTTTAATGAAGTGATGAAATGAAGTTATTTATTTTAATTTGGATTTTATTTTCGAGTGGTTACAACACATTTAAAATTAAGTTAACAACAATACCTACTACAAATTTAAGACAACACTTTTAATTTAAACATTACTATAAATTAAAAAACTAAACACAATTAAAGATAAAATAATTAGAGTTGGATTACATCTTCATCTTCTGAATCTTCAATGCTGATTATACCCTTCCCCTTCAAAATCTCCTTTTGCTTGCGTTGATAATTTTTTTCTTCGTTGGGAGCTAAACGACTAAGGTCCATCAACATTATTGCATTATCTTGCTCCAAATGAATTTGTTGTCCAAGCATTGGATTAGTCTGTTGTTGAAGCGTTTGCAGATTGATTACATCTTCCATTTGATAACTCGGTTGTTGAGTACACCCCCAAAAAGTATGGTATTGGCATGCTTGTTCCATTCTCATTTTTTCCTTCCTTGTTCGTGTTTCCTTAAGATACTCCAAAATACTAGAACTTTGTTGATAGACCTTATCTTCTTCCATCTTAATCGATGATGTCCCCTCGTCATCTTCTCTATATATACCTTGCTCACGATCCTTCTTCTGTCTTGCTAGTTTTTTTGCTTTCTTTGTTCCTATCGGACGTGCATTTTCCTTGTATTTCCAACGAGTTTCTACATTGGGAAGAACTTCATTACCATCTTCGAGTGACAGAAAGTTACGATGAGATTCAAACAACTCACTATTTTGGCTGACAGTCAGTTCATAATTATATCCCGGGACCTTTTCTCTAAACAATTCATAACATGCATCGTACTTGAATGGTTGTCCTCTTTGTTCCTGAAATTGTAGGCGACCATCTTTTGTCTGAAAAATTATATAACAAAAATTAGGTTTATTGCTATTATCACAAACTATATGGTAAAACTTAAAATTTTTAATAAAACTTACCAAATCTTCGTGGTTCGAACCGCTTTTGGTTTGCCGATATACAACGTTAAGAATGGACACGAATTCTTTTACATCTTTTTTAATATGTCTCATCTTGATTTTTAAAGCATCCCAATCTCTTCCATATGGATTACCATTGCGTTCTACAAAAATTTCATGAATACTTATCCAAAACATAGCGGTTTTTTGAGCCGCACCCACAATTTCGTCCATACTCACACAAATAAAAGCAGTAGTAATATCAACCTCTTCTTGTGTGACAAAATTAAGTACCATTTTGAATGAAACTAAGATAAAAAATAAATAAGTGGTAGAATAAATCTAAATACCAAAAATGTATAGTAAGATGAAGAGAAAGAAGAAATCAATTGATGTAAGAGGGAGAATAAAAAAAATCAATTGATTTGGTGTGGTTTGAGTAGAGAATTAGAGTGATATTTATAGGGGATTTTGAAAAAATGACCGTTGGGATCCGACGACGTAGAAAATAGAGCCGTTATTAGTGATGGATGGTTAGGATCAGGTGTGAGAGAGGTGTTAACCATAAAAGGTCAAACAAATATTATTTACCGAAACGGGTACTCAGTACGCGTACAGAAAGCTACGCGTACTCAATACGCGTAAAGCGTAAAATAATACGGGTACTGAGTACCCGTGTGATTTCTCTTCCCTACACGAGTGATCAGATCTGTTAAGCCATGTAGGGATGGTGGTGTGTATCCCTACTCGTGTGGGGATATAGGAGACCATAGTGGTTGTTTTTTTGGATATTTGAGGGAAATGGAGGGATATGGAAGGGATAACCCCTCCCATAATGCTAGTTCTAACGTATGAACAGTTGATGGAGGATAGGTTGAAGAAGACCTATAATTTTGGAAACTGGAATCAAAAAATACTAAATGACATAAATATGGTATTGGTAATAGGGATTTCTAGTAACTGTAAGCTTTTTGGTTAACGTATGAAAAAAATAAATAGATGAAGTCGTAACAAAAACATAAGTCTGGCCACACACAATCTAGGATGTTAGTTTGGGGCGTAGAAGGGGGAAGCACTCTGAGCCATGATTTATCTCCAGAACTTTGAGATAAATTTTGGTCATCGATAGCTTAAAATGGCCCATCCAAAACCGTTGGATGTTAAAAAAAACATTTATTTTTGTAAGATAGACTAGAACATGACACGTGCCGTAACGGCCCGGGCTGTTATTAGGTGTGAATATATGTGATCGTTAAACTTTCTTCTTGTGTTGTGCATGGATAACACTCCTACAGTTTTTTCGTTGTTGTTTACTTATCGAGCTTATTTTTTACGTAAAGTGCTTGCTTGATCTGGTTTAATGGTTATGTGAGTACTTTTTAGTGATAGTTATGAATTTTTATTTTATTTTTTTGCCATACTGGTTCCAAAATTTTGATTCCCTCCTTGCATTTAGTCCAAACCACCATAACTTAAATTTTACTACTGATATGTTCTAATTTTAATTTCAAATATTAAATCACGTATTAATTTTATTATCATGGTCTACTTATATAGTCTTGATTCTGCTTAAAATATCTAACTATCGTACTAACCAAGTCCGTCAACCATCTCTAATTATAACTCTTTAGTAGCAGCAAGGGGAATGTTTTAGATTACTATCACAGACTCACACGAACTCGTGAGTAAAAAACTAAATGCAGGGACTCACTAGGGGCTTGGGAGGATAAGAATTTACTTCGAGGACCAAAACATCCGCAAAGTTCATCTTTGGCGAGGAAAAGAGTTTTCTTCCTTCGAATACTGTTCCCGTCCACTTTTCTTCAAATTTCTTTCAAATTTCAATGCATCATTGGTCACAACAATTATTTCATGAAGCATGTCCAAAAAGGTAGTGCGGATAAAACTTAAAACGCTAAACTTTTGAAGCCAAGCCAAACTAAATGACTATTTGCTCACATAACTGCATCTACATCCATGAGTTTTACTATTGGACATCCCCTGATTTTTGAACACACCATGAATCGCGATTGAGAATAACGATGGTGCACTACAGTTTGTATGCCCTACTGGTCAAGTCTCTTGCTAATATATCTCCCTAAAATAGCTCACCCAAAACCTCATGTATCCAGCTTAGTAAAATAAAATAAAGTGTGAGTATCTTAAATACAGATGAAGGATAATATCCCCTCCATTAGTAAATCTATATGTATACACATAATCAGAAATTGGCCACGTGTAAAGATGGAGACACGTGTAGGCCATAAGATGGAAGACCATCAAGATGACGAGGCCACGTTGCGTCACCAAGAGGCATGCATCACCATTATCTGCCATGTGCTCACCATCTTGCAAATCTGACGATCGACAAAACAAGGAGTATCTGATCATAAGATCGCCGCGAAGTACCGAAGAAGACTTATAAGGTTACTTTTTATCATCCCAAGGAAGATCCAAATCGGACGAACGGGAGGAAGCACAGCTGACACCTGCATTAACAGTTGTCTGAGGCGTGCAGACTGTCCCAACCACCCGCCTTAAATGCCATAGACATAGGGCACGTGTCGAACATTCTATAGAGAAGGAGAAGGTGTACCATCGTCGCAATACATTACCATTGAGAGGAATTGGGAAGGACGAAGATATCATCGGGATCGGTGCGCTAACCAAGATGATATGGAACGGCTGTCTCAGAAGAGGGTCCCATACAAGAAGCCTACAAATACCCAACTCCACTAAGAAAGAGAGGGTCGACCAAATTTAGAGAGAGAGAACTATAGTTCAGGAAAGAGAAATTGTAAAGAGTAAGTATGAGTTTTACCTTATGCTGCCTTCGTTTCCTACTCAGAGTCATTCGACTATCCTTTGTAATCTCACATAATACATAGTGAAAAACCGAACACCCCGTGGACGTAGGCCTTAGTGCTGAACCACGTGAATCATTGTCTCATTTGCATTCTGCACTCTTAGTATTCACGTAACCATATTATGCATAGGTTAAATCATCATAGATGCACCTATGATGCGAAACAAAGATGAGCCCGATGGCTCAGAGTTTCTCATATAATTATTATACTCCGCTTTATATATGTTTTAGTTATTATAATAGTTTTATCGACACTGCGAACATTGGTTGTGAACACACGATGCTATTGTTAGAGCATTGCTCGGTCGAACTCGCATGTGTTGTTATCTCAAGCATGTTTGTCAATATTAGTGACCAAAACTATAAAGTCTTGATTTCTAGTCTACTATAGCTAAGGTCTCAGACTAGGATACAAAGTGTAGTTGAGCTCAAGAACTCCATGGCAATCATCATACAAGACGAAGGACTACTCAAGGAACCAGTGGATCTTCATCGACTAAAAGGTATATAGGGACTTGAACTTATCTATCACTCAAAAGTCTATCTACTCTATCTCCGATCTTGAGACAAAAGTCGTATTACTATATAGACTAAAAATATACACATGTGATATTTCGAGCTGAGTATATCTTGCTTATCTATTTCTCGAAATATGTGTTGGTGGAAAATTGGTACATGTTGTTAATGGCTATGATCCCCCGGTAAATACAGAAGATGATGTATATATACCAAAGGATGTTGATAGTTATAGTCCAGAAGAAATTTTTGATGCAAAGCATAATTCTGAAGGTCTATATGCTATCAGACATGCCATTACCCCAGACCTTCAGCACTATGTGTCTTCCTGCACTAAGTCTAAATATGCCTGGGATATCTTAGATACTACTTTTGAAGTCAACAAACATGTTTCTAAGAAATGTACCATCGATGGAGGAAATAACCTCACCACTCTTTCTGGAAATTCATCTTTCGGAAAGGTAAGATTCTCTGACCAAGACCCTGTTCAAACCTTTGCATTCAATGGTGTGTCAACCACAAGAAAAACCTATATCTTGTCTTAGGGTGATGAATGTTGTACATATGAGTCTGGTTTAAAAAACCATTGATGACAGAAAAGATCAAAGAATTCATAAAAAGGAGCATTAGACGTGATAAACGTCCCTTGTCTGCCCTTACTACCAATGATTCGGTGAAAGAAAAACCTTTAAGTGTCAACGGATTGAATATGTTCAATAGATGCAATGAAGTCTCAGCTTTTGCAGCAGAAACATCTACATACTCAAGTTCTGAATCAGAATATGAGACAGACACAGAGGTTTTGAATTTCTTGAATAATGAGGTCCTTCAAGAAAATCTTCAATTAAAGGCTTCATTGAAGAAACTAGAATCATTAATCCAGGTGAAAAATCTTGAGATTGACTGTCTTAATGATAAACTCACCAGAACTATTGTTCTAAAGGAAAAGAGATTAATACTCTTAAGGATGATCTACAAAGATTATCTGGAAGTTCTGATAAAATTTTAGCTATGTTATTTATTTAGAAGCCCTTTGGAAAAACTAGTGGTTTAGGATACAAAAGCAAGTGTGCATACGTTGTGAATCATGTTGATTTTGTTGATCAGAGAAAGATAAAAGGTGGCAGCCACGATAAGCAGGAGATACCTCAACAAAACAAAGAATCTTTGGGTTGTTCGTTTTGTGGAAATGCAAGGCATGTTCAAAGTACGTGTTGGATATTCAAGAAGAAATTTGACAGAATTTCCAAACAACAAAAGAACATGCAAAAGATGAATCAGGACAATCTGTGCAGTCCTCCTAAGAACAATGCTTCCATAATCATAAGAGGTAAGAAACCTACTTACACAACAAACCTTAAAAAATCACTATGTGATAAACAAGGAGAGCATTTGGCTTATAACGTCCCTATCTAAAATTAAGGGTGTTCGCATCCTCGCCTTTAACTTGAGAAAGTGAGGCTTTGCCTTGTTATTTTTGTGGCTCAAGTATTGTGTCTATTTTGGTTAAGAAAATATTCTCCTAACAATATTTATAATGAATCATTAATCTACAGAAGATTTTTCTTCTAGGGTTTCTTGTTCATAAGTCTATTTAAATCTTTGGTAGACTTCCTCTTTCCTTGAAAAGATACAACATTATGGCTCCTGTAACCAGAAGCATCACAAGCATGGATGCAGTTGAAGCAGCTAACGTGTATCTGTGTAAAGGGATTTCTTCCTCAAGGGTGAAGAAATTGAAGACTACAATTAATGGAGAAGGTTCTTCCTCTAACTGTCTCTTTTCTAATTGTCCTTTTAATGCTAACTTTAGGGGCATGGTAAAAGAGTTCATCAATAAGAGAAATGGTTTAAAATCTCAAATCATTTCCTCTTTGGAAAAGATAATTCACTATGAACAAATGTTGTCTCTATCCAAAAATACCCTGCGTGATTTGAGAAGAGAACTCAGTGAGTTAACTGATATTTCTGAAGATTTGGAGGAATTGAACGATCCCATAATCATTGGGTTTTTCAATAATGAGAAGGAATTCTCTATAGATGCTCTGAGAAAGATCTACGATGCCTAGTAAATCTTCTATTTTTTCTCTTTTGTTTAGAAGAATAACTAGTGTTTTGGAATAGCCATTATTGTGATTACACGTAGCTATATCCAATGTTTTTCATCTTCTTGTTTTTAGATTTATTGGTTTAAATTCTAAACTTGTTTAGAAGATGATGGTTGCAGTATTAATCTCTTGATTTTATATATTGCAATATTTTGATGGGATATGTGTGTTTACGTCCGTGAACTTGATTGTCCCATATTTTGTCAAAAGTAAAGTCGTTCGTGAATTGATATGCAAATATTGATAAAAGAATGAATAGACTTTTGACAAACACAAAAGTTAAGCCTATATTGTCAATTATTGATGTAAGATAGGTTAAAATCTTTTGTGATTCAAGGATTATGTCTATTATGTGTCATTGTGCAAATGGTGATGGAAACATAGAATGAATCCTTATGTATTCCGCAGTAATTGATCTTCCCTGATCCATATTTTGTGTATTACTATGAGACTCCGTATTGTGACTTATGTTGAGCGTTAGACAACCAAAGTTGATTATTTTTGTGATTAGCTTAGTGGTATTCCATAAGATACTTTATGTCGAGTATTTTGAACTAAATCAATCATCTTGTGTGATTTTTTAGTTAGCACTCCATAAGTTTTTCTTATGTTTGAGCATTTCTTTGACTGGGTTGGTTATTCATGATTAACTTAGTCATTGCTCCATAGAATGTTCTTATGTCGAGTGTGGCCAATTAAATTGATTACTCTTGTAATTAGTTTGGTTGAATATGGCAATTCGATTATTTGCGAGTTTTCTTGTCATTAATCTAATTGATTTATTAAGTCTCCATAAGTTTACTTGTGTTGAGCATATTTAATCAAATTAATCTTGGTTCGCTTGGGTTAATATGATTGAATATTTCTTGTTGGATTCCAAATTCATACTTGTATGTAATTTGTTGAGTCTAAATAAATCCTTCTTTTCTTTTTGAAATTATTAAGGTCGCTCTTGTTGTTCCTTAGGGAATGTCATATTATGGGGGAGAGTTCTTTTGAACTTGTGCTTAATTGCCAAATCTTTGTGGGGAGTGCGGATGTGGAATTTTAGAGGGGTTATCTTGAATCTTTATAAACTCCTTGATGAATGCATTTAGCTTCGGCTTTATGATTGCATCTAAATAAGATGATATACATTTTCCTTTGGTCATGAAATGTCTCTTACGGAAATTTTATTAGGATCCCGTTCTTGTACCTTTGCCAATTTTATTGACAAAAAGGGGGAGAATTAATATGTAGTTCACACTACAAATTCATATGGTTTTCGGATAATTATGTAAGGGGGAGTGGATTCCATGTGAGATGTAGTACTGACTAAGGGGGAGTGAAGTATAACCATAGCATTTTTTTTGAAGTTGTGATGTAATTGGACTTTGACGCTGTGTAATAATACTATGACACTGTATAACAATGATTGAGAACCGATGCTTTTCTCATTATTATAGCTACGTATTTTCAACAACGATGATGCTAAACTTACAACCTTTGGGATCATTGGACTACTTGGAAGTGACGAAGATTTCGAGTATTGTTGAAGATTAGACATGTGGAATAGGAGCTACAAAGTTTATTTATATATTTTTTGTATTCCATATGTATTAATAGTTTTGCCACTAAAATTTACAAAGGGGGGGATTTTTAGAGCATTGCTCGGTCGAACTCGCATGCGTTGCTATCTCAAGCATGTTTATCAATGTTAGTGATCAAAACTATAAAGTCTTGATTTCTAGTCTACTATAGCTAAGGTCTCGGACTATGATAGAAAGTGTAATTGAGCTCAAGAACTCCATCACAATCATCATACAAGACGAAGGACTACTCAAGGAACCAGTGGATCTTCATCGACTAAAAGGTATGTGGAGACTTGAACTTATCAATCACTCAAAAGTCTATCTACTCTATCTCTTATCTTGAGACAAAAATCGTATTACTATATAGACTAAGAATATACACATGTGATATTTCGAGCTGAGTATATCTCGCTTATCTATTTCTCGAAATATGTGTTGGTAAAGCTTTTGATTTAGCCAAGTTCATCTTTACCTAGTGACGAAAGTCATGTTATGTTTCAATCACTTTGGAAATCGCTCTGACGAAAAATAATTTGTGAATAACAACTATATGACGTCCTCTGAGAATGTTTCAATGGTTGAAATGAGAGTTTAGACAATATAACCACTGGGGGATATAAACATTGTTTTGGTAACACATATATGTATAAGTCCTTATCACTTGAACCGAAGTTTGCAAACTTTGTTGATCAAGTGAAACCGGAACTTGAGCAGTCAACCCAGTCTGTGAATTCAGTCCTCGAACGTGCGTAGTTCTTGAAACCGAGAATTTCTGCTGAAGTTGTAGCTTTGTTTCAGTCTGCGAACTCAGTCCGTGAACTGACAGAAGCTCTCGAACCCGAGAATTTCTGATGGAGTTTTTGAACTCCAACCAGTTAATTTGAGTCCGCGAACTTGAGTGGTTATGTCTAAAAACGATGTTCGTGAACTTATCTAAATTATCTAAGGAATGCTATTGCAAACCGTGGCTTTATAGTTCATAAATCGATTCGAGTGAATCACATCGTTTTTGTTTCAATCGTGTCTTGTGTAGTACATGAGATCTCATATCAATTGAACAACTCTCTAACTAGTTCATTTGAGTCATTTGGACTAGTTATGGTGAAGAAGAATATGGTTGATATGGAAGTTATCATTTGGCTAACCATTTGGTTGACTAATATTGAACCAACTATTGTACACGTTTGGGTACGGTTACACAAACCCAAAATCGTCAAGTACATGTGTGTATGGCAAGCTAAGTTTTCGATCTAATGGTTGAGAGATATTAGCTTGTATCTAATCAGGTTTTCATCTAACGGTGAATATTGAATGCTTTGTTACTAAGCTAACATTGATTGCAAACCCTAATTTGAAATACTATATAAGGGAGAACTCTAGCAACTGGGAAACCTATTCCCCACACATTCTGTGTGATAATAGTTTGCTAAGTTAGAGTCAATTCTCCTTTAACCTTTGGTTTTCTTCTTCTAAAACCAGGTTAACGACTTAAAGACTTCATTGGGATTGTGAAGCCAGACCGATACTACTTTTCTTGTAGTTGTGTAATCTGATCTTGTTGTTTCTATTGTACGAGTACAATTGTAATAATTGGCTTGAGATTTATATCTCCGATAGGCAAGATATAAAAGTAATCACAAACATCTTCGTCTCATCATTTGTGATTCCACAATAACTTTTTGCGCTGCCTCGATTAAGACTATTGTGAGATGATTGATAAAACTGAGTTGTTCTTCGGGAATATAAGTCTGGTTTTATTGATTGGTTCCTGTTCACCTTCATTTATCAAAAGACGGAACAAAACTCATAGGTTTATTCGTGGGAGACGAATTTATCTATCTTGTAGACTTTTCTGTGTGAGACGGATTTGTTTATTAAAGTCTTCGACTTTGGGTCGTAGAAACTCTTGGTTGTGGGTGAGATCAGCTAAGGGAATAAAGTGCGCAGTATCCTGCTAGGATCAGAGGCGTAGGAGCATAACTGTACCTTGGATCAGTGTGAGATTGATTGGGGTTCAACTACAGTCCAGACCGAAGTTAATTTGGAGTAGGATAGTGTTTGTAGCGGCTTAATACAATGTATGTTTATTCTGGACTAGGTCCCGGGGTTTTTCTGCAATTGCGGTTTCCTCGTTAACAAAATTCTGGTGTCTGTGTTATTTCTTTTCCGCATTATATTTTTATATAATTGAAATAATACAGGTTGTGCGTTGTTCAATCAATTAGAATATCCGACCTTATTAGTTGTTAATTTAAATTGATTGACACTTGGATATTGGTCTTTGGTACCATCCAAGTTATCTCTCTTTGATTATACTCGCGAATCATGTTTTCTTGAGAAAATTAAATTGTGAGATTGAGATAATAACTCCTTAAGTATTTTCTATTGATTGAGTCTAGTTGATTCTCTAGAAAACAACTCGAAGCTGTCCATACAGATTTCTAATCGAAATATTGGGTGTGGTTGTTAGACCCCTGCTTTTTCAGCTATCATTGTTACATCTGTGTTCACAATTTGGCGCTAAAAACAAGGAAACTTATGTCCCAGTGAAAAGATTTATCTTTCCCTGTGAATTCTTTTTATCACTCGACACTGGTTCTCAATACCGATTTTGGGTGACAAACCAGCAAAAAAGACCAGGTTTGAAAGGTTTTTAGATGAAACAAAACTTTTTCACCATAAAAATGATTGGAGTTATTTTCAGATCCTAGTTTTCACTTATAAAAACCCTTGGATCTATCTTCTTTCGTGAAAAATCTTTAGATCTATCTTCAGATCTATGTTTTCTCTTGTAAAAACTTTCAATCCAAGTTCTTGCTTATAAAAACCCTTGGATCTATCTTCGTTCGTGAAGTATCTTTAGATCTATCTTCGGATATATGTTTTCTCTTGTAAAAACCTTCGATCCAAGTTCTTGCTTATAAAAACCTTTGGATCTATATTCGTTCATGAAGTATCTTTAGATCCATCTTTGGATCTATGTTTTCTCTTGAAAAAATCTTTGGATCTTCACATGCCATCTCAAAATAATCTTCATTTTTTCTCTCGAAAAAATCTTCAGCAAAATATGTAACTATGTTTTTTGTTACATCGCCTTTGCTAACAAAACCTATGTCGATATGTCTTCCTTGCCAAAATTTTACCATTGCAGGATATGGATAAAACAAAGGATGTAGGAAAAGCCAAGGCAACGTTGAAGGAAACGCCCGAGACTACACCAGTTGTAAAACGCAGCAAGCAAAATGGTGAGAAGCTCAAAGCGGAAAATTAGAAGCAGGATGAAGCGGAAAGTACGACCCTCTAGATGCCAATGCTATAGCAGCGACGGATCTCAAAGCTGCAGCAGCCAAAGCCGGTGTCTCCAAAGTACTAGTAGTGACCCAAGCATAAGGCGTAGCAGAGTCAACAATACAACAACCCATCTACGGGATGACACTCACCAATAAGCAAAACCAACCGCTACTGACTGCCCAGCCTCTGTTAATGGAGAACCAGCCGATACAACATCCCATGGAGATTCAGGTCTTGCCCATCGATCCACCCATCCCTCTGATCCAGACTATAGATGAAGATCATACTATAGCCGCTAGTGGACAAGAGCAAGAGAAAACTCCGAATCAGGGATCAAACCATTTCATCCAGCTGGCAGCAGAGCTCGAAGAGTTGAAAAGGCACCAGAAGATACACGTGGATGTTGTAGATCTACTGGCATGAGAGAACCAGAAACTCAAGGATAAGATCGCCCATAGCGCCGAAGTAGAAAATCATCACGATGAGGCAAATTCCAAGGCACCGCCACAAAACCATGACCGGAGAATGGTGGTGGCCAACGTCCATAATCCCGAGCCGCTGGACCGACGTGTGGCAAGAGGAAACAAGTTGTCTGACCCCGACTATGTGCCTGAAGATTCAGACTACTTCGATAGTGAAGCCCGAAAATCAGGACGATCAACCATGAGAGAGGAGCATTTTCTCACTTTAGAGAGTCTTCATGCTGAGATGATGGCGGAAATCAAGCAATTAAAGACAAGGAAACAAGGAGGAAGATTATAGGAAGTGATGAGAGAAGCCATCACCACACCGCTGACTGCGCATCTGGAAAGATCCCTCATTCCCTAAAAGTGTCTCGTCCCAACGTTCGAATGCTACGACGGATCCAGCGATCTTGCATCCCACCTTTGGTACTATAACCGAACCTTGGCCCGATGGTACCAAGATGATGCGGTCCTTTGCATATACTTCCCTTCAAGCCTGAAAATATCGGCATTATCCTGGTTTGACAACCTACCACCTAATTCCATTAATTCCTACAACCATCTCACAGAGAAATTCTTGGAGACTTACATGTATGTCAACACAGAAATGGAAAAACTCTTCTCACTAGTGGTCGCCTTTAAAGAAACGATCAGGGAGTACACCAACAGGTGACACTAGATCTGTCAAGCAATAGGAAATGTATACCCAGTGGTTAACATCAATTTCTACAAGTGGGGAGTGGAATAGGATGGGCCCATTGTTCGTTGAGATTCATGAAAGCATTCCCACGACCGAAGAGTACCTTCGAGTTAGGTTAGAAGAAATACAACGAGACAACCCTAGGGCACAGATAAAAAAATATCATCGTACGAATTCATTGGAGCGAGCCAGCGGATCAAAGAGGACCAATTCGACCGAACACTTCAACGAAGATAAGAGAGGACGAAGAGATGATCATCGACGCAATGATAGGAAGTTCGAAGATCAGGTCTACACGAATCTTAACACCAACTACGTTCGCGTCCTGAGGGAGATCAAGGATCGAACCAATCTCGAGTGGCCATGTTCCTAGGGAAAGCAACCACCAAGATCTGAGAAATCAAGGGACTACTGCGAGTACCATTGCTTCAACGGTCACCAAACTGAGAAATGCAAGAACCTCAAGATAATTATCTAGAAGTTGATTGACGCTGGAGATCTCAAGCAGTATGTTCAAAATCCAGAGCCCGAAGAAAGGAACCATCGAAGCAAGCAAGTTCATCTACCGGAGAATGACCGAATGATCAACACTATCTTTTGTTCAGAGCCCCGCGGCCCTTCATTAACTGATCAAATAGGAAAAAGTTTGAGGAAAAAATTTGAGTACTATTATGAATTATACAAGATTAATAGTGAAGAAGTAAATAGACACGAAGATTGGATGAACGCACCGCTGACCTTCTCTGCAGATGATGTTGAGGAAGACATGGGAGACCATAACAATCCACTGGTACTCATACTACATGTATCGGGATGGACTATGAAGAAGGTAATGATTGATGGGGGAGTTCAGTCAACGTCTTGTTTAATGATACCTTAAAACAGATGAAATTGAACGACGAGCAGCTGATGTCCTCTTACTACACTATTTATGGGTTCAATGGAGCTACCACGAAGCCTATGGGAGATATAGTTTTAGAATTCAAGGATGGACCAATGAAGGTCAGCACCAGATTCAGCGTGATAGATGCACCATCCCCCTACAATGCCATCATCGGACGGAGATGGGTGCACAAACTCAAAGGAGTGGCTGCGACATACTATCAATACCTTAGATTTTCAATACCCGAAGGGGAGATGGAAATCAAAGGAGATCAAGTGTCAGCGCGGGAATTCCAGACTCTGCATAATCAACTCAACGGGGAACAGGAAGAGCGGCGCAAAGCCCGAAGGGGTAAAATAAAGCAGCGGCCAAAGAAAAGGCGATCGACCTATTCTCGAAGAAATTTCAGGAAAAGGTCTAACGAAGAAGGGAACCGATCTTATTAACGAAGCATGTATCTCAGGGGAAAAGGTGGCAGAAGAATCCACCAAATATCAACTAAATAACGTTCTACTCCTAAGGGAACTGAAGCCTACATTCACACCAATAGAACCAACCAAGGAGATCAACATTGGAACAGAGGAAGATCCTAAGATGATCAAGCTAGGGACTATGATGGATGAATATCGGGAAGAAGCGCTGATCAAACTACTCAAGGAGTACACATATATTTTTGCGTGGAAGCTAGGAGATATGCCAGGGATCGATCCCAAGATCATACAACAAGAACTTCGGATAAAGCCAGGAACAAACTCCTTCAGGCATAAGTTGCGCAAAGTAGCACCAGAATATCATCAAGCAGTCGAAAAAGAGCTTAAAAAACTTATGGAAGCCGAATTCATAAAGGAAGTTAGATATCCCACGTGGATCTCGAACATGGCCGTCGTACCAAAAAATAATAGTGGAGTGAGGATATGCATTGACTTCACCAATTTCAACAAAGCGTGCCCGAAGGATAGCTACCCGCTCCCAAGCATCGATCAATTAGTTGACGCCGTAGAAGGACACGAAGAACTATCGTTCATGGATGGATATTCTGGTTATAATCAAATAGCCCTGGCAGAAGAAGATCAACAACACACAATATTATTCACTCCACACGGACTTTACTGGTATACTCCCATGCCCTTCAGATTGAGGAATGCAGGGGTTGTTAGAGCATTGCTCGGTCGAACTCGCAAGCGTTGATATCTCAAGCTTGTTTTTCAAATTTAGTTGTCAAAACTATATGTCTTGATTTCTAGTCTACTTATAGCTAAGTCTCAGACTAAGATAGTTAAGTGTAGTTGAGCTCCAGACTCCATGGCGATCATCTTACGAAGACGAAGAACTACTCAAGGAACCAGTGGAACTTCATTCGACTAAAAGGTATGTGGGGGCTTTAACTTATCTATCACTCAAAAGTATATCTACTCTATCTACTACTCTTGATACAAAAGTCGTACAAGTATGATAGTTTTCATACATACACATTTTCTATTTCGAGCCGAGTTTACTCGCCTATCTATTTCCCGAAATATGTGTTGGTAAGCTTTCACTTTAACCATTTTTCATCTTTACCCGTGACGAAAGTCACGATGATGTTTCAATCTTGAAAATGGCTTTGATGACGATAGTTATGAATAACGAATGTTATAACATTATAGAAGAATATTTCTGAAAAGGCGAGGGTACCCCAATATACCTCAAGCTAAAACTTTTCCATCCTATAAGTCATTTCTCCGAAAGTGATTGTCTATGGACTGAGTCGAGACAATGCAACTAATCGGTTCACACTTCGTATGATCGTCTATGGATACAAAATCGAGACAATACAACGACGAAGTATGTTTACTTGATACAAAGGTTCGGACTTAACCAAACTCAATAGGATTCACATATCAAATAAATAGGAATTAACGTTTATGCAATTTACTTTAATTATAATAAAACAATTATAATGCAGAAATATAAAGTAAACTAGATTTTGTGCCCGTGCTATGCACCGGGAGGACCCAAAAAACAATATATTTTTGATTTGGTGTGGCTCGGCTTCGCCTCGCCTCAATCACGATTTGGAATCTAAGAAAATTAATATTTGCATTGACGTGAAGGCTAAGATGTCGACATCAATGGCTTAAGAATGTGTGTTGTTATGTGCTAAAAAAGAGAGAAGACATCACCATTAGAAACGAAAAAAAAAAACTAAAAGGAGAAAGATTGAAATCACTCCTCCTTTAAAAGGCTAAGTATTATAATGTAATTTATAAAGAGATTATGATGTAAATAAATAAAAAAACAAAAAAAGATAGAGACGGTGATTATGGCGTAAACCTGTGCCTCATAAACTCATAATCATCAAGAAAACCATCAGAGGTGTTACGAAGTTTATTTGTCTTGTATGTTAAAGAAAATAGAACATCTATAATTTAAGACAATCTTTCGCATTGTTATCTTGGTGCACCCCTGAGAACGGAAAAAAAACACTAATATAACCAAAAACATATTAGGAAAATTTAGTTCATGATTTTTTTCAAACCGTATATACACGGTCAAGATTAAAAAAGAAAAAGAAAACAACTTCGTATAAAAACCAATATATGGAAATTATAAAATTGTTCAAAAGATTTTTAGATAACGATGAACTCAAATTCTAGTATCTCTTTGAACACGTGATACTTCATTCACTATGATTGCAACTCCAAATTCTTCCATATCAAATTCAAACCCTTGATAACAGAACACGTGATGGGTCTCCTGATGCCTAAAAAAGCCAATTTCCAACGTATCCTTCAAACCATATGGATATATAAGCATGAAGATTTCAAGCTAGGGCACTGCCGCCAATCGAGATTAATGTTCTAATTAGTTCAGGGCCTTCAGGCACCATCACGCTTTTTTTTGAGTGCAAATTTGTGCACCCCTCAAAACTGGGGTGCACATTACGGCTTTTCTGATTTGCTGAAAGATCCTCCCAAAACCACTTCCTGCATTTACTTTATTTTCGTATTTTTTAAAAAATTTCGGAGATTAAAAAACACTCTTCTGTGATTAGTAAGCACCAACAGGCGGTCACAAGTTATTCAATTTTTTCTCTCCAAACGTAATTAACATCCAGCTCCGTATTCATATGATTGATTAAAGTCAAACTGATCATCATGAAATATTCTTCCATTTGTGAACGCAAGTTATAGTTTTTTAACCCTAAGTAAAGTTAAGATTCAATTAATCGGACAGACAACGATGGAAATTTGAGGCATCAATTTTGTTTTTGTAATTATTCTAAATGGATTTTTCTAATTGATGAAGCTCAAATACCTGACGCAATATCTATTGGTTTCTCTATATTTTCGGTAAGGATAAAGAATGATTGTCAAATGTTAAAATCTGATTTATCAAAATACATCCGACTCATTTTGATCTATGAAAAATAAAGATCGGGGACAATGGAGAGAGCGAGAAGAAAGAGGAGGCGTTAATGGAGGAGGAGAAAATAATGGCAGAGAAGACATGGAGGCACTGTAGATATCATCTGTTCTTTTCTAGTTTTAGTGTTTTACCTAACAAAACTAGTGACAAAACCCTTAGGTGAACAAACTAGTGATAAGAAAAAACCGTTAATATTATTTTTAAGAAATAAAAACCGTTCCAAAAGAAAGTGACACAAAAACCCCATGTCAAATATTTATTAGCAAATTTAGTTTTTGTTATTTAAAAAACACCCAAATATACCCTTTTTATCTTCATTTCTTCTTCTTCTTCTCTCGTTTCTTCTTCTTCGTTCGTCTCCTTCTCCCCACCCCAATCACCACTAGCAGCAACAAATAGCTCCGCGAAAACCAGCAGCAACACCTCCGTTACCACCATTAGCAACACATCTCCTCCACGAACAGCTCCGTATATTTTTCTCCTATTTTTATGTTCATATCTATCGCCTCCTTTTCGTTCCGCACCACCACCAAATCGACGATCATTTCCCGGTCCTCCGTCAAATAGAAGAAGAATATTGAAATCACCGATAAATTTGAGATTATCCATTTTTAATAGCAACAAGGAGAGAAGAAACTAGTGATAGAGATGCATTCGTATCTCTGGGTTTTGGGTTTTTTGCTAATTGAGGAGATTTCATTGTTGTTACAAGTACTTTGGTGGAGAAGAAGAAATGGGATAATAAAATCTCATGAATCTACATGTAATGTAATCAAACTTTATCCTGTAATGCTTTTATTGTTTGTTGTTTAATTTGATGAATTTTGGAAATCTGGGTTTGAGGGTTTTGTATTTAATTTTGTGATCTTGTTATGTCGGTGAGGTTTTGGGGAATTGGGTTTGATCCAAATTTGTTCAATATTTAGGGAAATGATGCAGTAGATTGAGTTTGTGCTGGGAATTGAGTTCGATTTGTGTTTATTTTAGTTGATGCGTCTGTTTTTTGAAGGGTTACGGTATGACAGAGACTTGTGGTATTGTTTCCATAGAGAATCCATATGAGGGAGTTCGAAACTCTGGTTCAACAGGGGCCCTTTTCCCCAGGAATTGAATCTAAAATTGTTAGTGTAGATACAATGAAGCCTCTCCCCCCTACTCAGCTTGGTGAAATTTGGGTTCATGGTCAAAATATGATGCAAGGTAAAGCATAGATGTTCTTGTTGCAGCATATGTTTCCTTTCTGTATGTGATTGTTTGTTTCTAATTGTATATTCTGTTGGAACCTTCACAGTTTCAAATGTTTAGGTCCATTGGCTTATTGTGTATCTGTGTCTAGGATTTGTTTTTGTTTATTGCTGTACACGTCATAGGATAGGGAATTCTACTCAAATTTAGCTGAAGAATTTTCTTTTAGCCAATTTGATTACGAAAAGTACCTAAAAATGCCTCTTAAGATTTATAGTGCAAGGCATGTGTATAAGAAATGTATCTTGTTTAAGTGAGCTTCCATGGGAGTCACGACAGATAGAGTTTTCGAAAGTGGTACCTAAAAATGCTTGCTTTTGCCTGTTTAGAAGCAATGTATTTTTCTTGTCAAGGGGTGTCTTTTACTGCCATATGATCCAGGGAACATGCTGCTTATCAATTTGTTTTAGGGGTATCTTGTAGATTAGTCAATTTTGAACCTTATGTGTTCCCCACGCCATGTAAGACCTTAACACAACTAGCTTATGTCGACTTAATTATTAATAATTATTACTTAGTACCATAAATTGATAATTATCACGGGTTCTTAACATGTACAGGCTATCTCAACAATCCACAAGAAACCAAGTTGACTATAGATGATCAAGGTTGGGTCCACACTGGAGATCTTGGGTATTTTGAATTATCTGCTTATCATCTCTATTTTAACGGCATAATCGTTTACTTGTTTAATGAACTACGTCTTTTTTTATTTGTTGTGCAGGGTAAAAAATATCCCGACTCTGCGTGTTTTTTACTTGTTTAATGAACTATGTCTTTTTTTATTTGTTGTGAAGGTGCAGTGAAGTTGTTGCTGTGTAGGGAAGCTGTAATAGAGATGCATTGGTGTTGTGGTGAACAATCAGTTGAGCATGGTGAAGTTCAGTTGGCAGCTGAGACTGCAGATTGATCTAAAATGATGACTGAAATGGAGTTACAGAGTTGGTGGTACCATCAAAACGCCCAGATTTAATGGCAATAACCAAGGCAAGTGTATCTTTCATTTCTTAGAAATTTGGAATTTGGAAGAAGACCGGTAATATGATAGTGGTGTTGAACTAGGGTAATTGTGAAACAACTTACGGATTAGTTGGAATGATTTTTTCCTAGTTTATTTTGGTTTGGTTTCATCATTGAAGCTGTGCTGGTGAAATGACAATAGGTAGAAAAATGATGAAACCTAATTAGGTTTCATCTAGTTTTGGTGAAACCCTTTTTGGTTTCATCATTTTTTCTGTTTGGTTTCATCATTTTTTTTCTTATTTTGCCTAGTTTATTTTGGTTTGGTTTCATCATTGAAGCTGTGTTGGTGAAATGACAATATGTTAAAAAATGATGAAACCTAATTAGGTTTCATCTAGTTTTGGTGAAACCAATTTTGTTATGTTTGGTTTCATCATTTTGTTCTGTTTGGTTTCATCATTTTGGTTTTCATCATTTTTTTTCTGTTTGGTTTCATCATTTATTTTTCTTATTTTGTTGAATATTGATCAATGAAATTCATTTTTTGTGGCGGTGGCGCTGTGTTGGTTGGTGCAGTGGCGGTGGTGGGGGTGGCGCAGTGGCGGTGGTGCAGCGGTGATGACGGTGGCGAAGTAGCGGTGGTGGTGGGTGCAGTGGCGGTGGTGGTGCGGTGGCGGTGGTGGTGCGGTGGGGGCGATGGTGCAGTGGTGGCGGTGGTGATGGTGCGGCGGCGGCACGACGGTGGTGGCGCGGCGGTGGTGGCGTGGCAGGGTGGCGGTGGTGCAGTGCAGTGGTGGCGGTGGTGGGGCTGATTTTTATTTTTGTTGGTGTGATTTAAAATTAAATGTGGGGTTGTTTTTATTTGGGTTGGGGTGATTTAAACTAGAAGGCTAATATAGACAATTTATGTTAAATGGGGTTTTTGTGAACAATTTGTTTTGTTGGGGTTTTTGTACATGGATAGTGACACCTTTGGGGTTATAACCCGCGCGCCATTTACCTAATTCTAGACAGAGAAGACGGAGAAGAAGGGTAAAAAAACGAAGCAAAACTGAGTAAAAAGTGAAAGTGGTTTTGTGGGGCTTTTTCAACAAGGCTCCACCTATTTGCCACCTTCACTTTTCCTATTTGCCACTCTCATTAATTGCCACCCCCATTTTTCCTATTTGCCACCCGAATGCTTTTTCATTTATGCTAAATACTATTTTTTTGACTTTTTGTTTACACCCCATGTAGAAACACCCCAACAATAAAATCTAAAAAAAAAACTAAACTATATTCAATTCAGACGAGGGAACTTCTTCTTCCCCGTCTCTTCATTCGTTCTTCAGCTCATCTCTCCCACGGATCATCACTTCAAATTGATAAAATCGATCAAATGATGTGTTGATGGGTACTACCTTTATTAGTGTTTAACTGTTCCATCACTCTACTTGTAGTCCGTATCTTATCACTTATATCCCACGTTAATTTGTAAATTGGGGTTTTTCAGGATGGCAAGCCAACATGCTATGAACAGCGCTAAGCCTCCAACCATTCAGATCCGAGAACAACTCGTACGTGACTCGGAATAGTGGTTGTTGCTCCTCTTGTTAAGGATGATATAAAGACACTAGAATTTTTTGTCTCTACAATATTTGTCCCTCCATCCTTGTAAAGATGAAAAAATTACGAGTTCAAATATATTCAAATCATCCATTGATTTATTCTGACTTTATGAAATTAGATCAAACAAATAAACACATCAACAGATTTTAAAAAATTGGACACAATTTGATCAAATTCAGACAACATTAACAATTTATGCTACAATTTCTTAAGCGTACAACACTGGGTAGTGACAGATAAAAGAAAGAAAAAAAGATCAAATTCGTTCATTACTATACCATGGAATGAAATTGCAGTAGCAGAGAAACGAGGAAGAAGATGAACTATTCAATATGGACCTCATTGGGTACGACCCAACCCACATTTACAAAAACATTAAATAGTGTAACTGAAGCAAAAAAATCAACTAATGTCGAATAATCAATTAACAGCGGATCCCTCAAAGCACCTTAAAATTCATTACCCATCGATCACCAACCACCTTAAATTAAGCACAAAACTCCAAGATTCTATCGCTTGATTCTTCTCAAATACTTATATTGATTCTGTTATTAGATATCCATCTTAATGTGGGTTCTTTTAAGCCCTTCATTTATGAGATCAATTTTACTTCTGAAATCATAAGAAGTGAAAAAAAAAACGGAAGGGGGAGGAGGAGGAAGTGGTGTGGCCGACTGGGCGTGTAGAAGAGAGAAAAAGTCTTTTTAAAGTTTAGGTTTCATGGATGGATGGGATCTAAGATAAATTAAAAGCGGTGATAGTTATAGTCAAATTGAATTTGACTTGTGTAGGTGGTA
Organism: Papaver bracteatum; assembly: GCA_023529315.1. Taxonomy (NCBI): domain Eukaryota; kingdom Viridiplantae; phylum Streptophyta; class Magnoliopsida; order Ranunculales; family Papaveraceae; genus Papaver; species Papaver bracteatum. Next base: position 4,585,519 of record JAJJWX010001246.1, read on the forward strand.
AATAGGAAAAAGTATAATTGAAAGTAGAATTACTTTTGAAATTCTGATGAGAGTGGCAAATAGGAAAAGTGGGGGTGGCAAATAGGTGGAGCCTTCAACAAATCAAGGCGGCCGTAATGTGCACCCCGGTTTTGAGAGGGTGCACAAATTTGGACTCCTTTTTTTTCTTCCATTTTTAACGTTATCACTACAGTTTGTACCAAAGCATTATAACTATAGTATACGTACCATAATCTAATACAATATAACTTAATATTAACCCCAAAATATCTTGGTTGAGATAATTATTCTTTTTACGTTTATTTTTGTTATCTTTTTAGTTTAACGTTTTTTAGTATAAAAATTAAAACATGGAAATATTTTCAGTATAAAATCCTTCTTTTATGGAAATTTGAATATTCTAAAAAAAAAAAAATCCCTATTAATAAGATTTTGATGTAACGTCCCTACTTGACGGTGTTACTTAACGTCCAGTTAAGTATTTGGTGTAAACCCGGTGTAATTTTTTAATTAGGTGTAAATCAACACATAAGTCTTGTACACCCACATTTCTACTAACGGTTTTAGTATTTGGCCCTTAAAATCAGGGGGCTTGGACCAATAATGTTCCCTACTAAGGGGGTGTTTTATAAAAAAAACAATCTTCGACCAATAACATTACGACACTTGTCTTCTCCAGAATTGGTGTAGTTGAAAGCTTTTATCTAATTTAATTTGAGGCGGGTGTCATTCTCATCGTGCAACGTGGGAGCTCATATGACTTAGCCTTTTAAAGGAGGAGTGATGACACAACAAGATTTTGTTAACAAGGAAGCCGCAATGCAGAAAAACCCTGGGACCTAGTCCAGAATTGAATACTCTCAGGATTAAGCCGATATACAAAATAAACCAACTCCGTATAGTTGATACCAAGTAACTAAACTTATAGTTCACCTAGTTCCGTATGTATTCCTACGCCTCCAACCTATAAACAAGTCACGTACTTGGACCAATTCCTTTAGTTCGCATTCCAAACAGTAAAGGAACAACAAATCTGTTTGGTATCAACTCTCTTCAACCAAGTGATATGAGTTGCACAAAGGCTCTTCTATTTATATTAACATGAACTCCTTTGCCAGGTTCCAAGATCTATCTTATGTTCAATCACCAAAAGGTAATCGTTAAGATTAAGCCAATCAACACTCTTAATTCAAAGAACTGTGTTGATGCCGATCTTCTCAATTAATCAATCCAATCTACCACAAGGATAAATCGATTATTAATTGGATCCTCTTTTACCAAAACAAGTATTGTGCACACCAAAGATTATAAAACCAAGTCAGAAATCTTCTATCTAGTCTTTGTCTTCAAATCTTATTAGATCTTCAATAAACACCTACACACAACTACTTGAATCTCTTGTGATCAATCACACACAGAACGGAGTCTGTTAATAATGGATTATCACAAGATCGTCTTTAGATCTAACAACAGTCTAAAGATCCATGTCGAAACCTTGAACTAGTTTGAGTGAATCTTATATCAGAAGAGAAGATTCTCAAGCATAAGTAAACTAGGTGCAATCAAAGTTCAACCACCGTTAGTCAATCAAATAAATACGAAAACTAAAGATAAACGGAAATATCTAGTTTCCCACCAATGGGTCGCGCTAGAGCTTCTCAATCCCAAATAAGACTTTAATTGAGCGACCGTAAGAGATTTCACCTAATTAGATTACTCTCCTCTCCGATATGCGGCTTCACTGGTAACAGTACAACAGAGGAAGTTTACTGTCACAAAGGATTAGTTTGCTAGAAATGCAAACTCAAAGTATTTATAGATAAGGAAGTTTGGAAACCAAGGAATTTCCAAAACCGAAAATATTCTCAAGATATTTTTCCATATTAACCCAAATTCGGTTTTCATAATTCCTGTGAATGCACTGTCCAAAAATAATGATAGAAATCTCCTTGGAATATCTTTAACTAGAAAATGCACATTACTAATTTTTATTTTCCATATATAATGATAGAAATCTCCGGAAGGGCGTATACATGGTACAACAGCATCCCGCCGAACAGTATCCCCAACTGGGGTAGCATGGTTACCGCGTTTTATAGGAAGTACTTCTTCGTGTCTGAACAAGTTACTTTCTCGGACCTTGGAAGAATGTACCAGTGGGACAACGAACATCCGAATGATTTTGTTAAGAGGTTCAGGGTTCAAGCACTAGACTGTCATGACCCAAACGTGGCCGAGCAACAGCTAGTGAACGCATGCATCAATGGTATTGTTCCTATTTACCGTGCCTTTCTAGAGAACTTAGATTTCCAAACATTCTCCGAACTCCATGAAGCTGCCAGATGATCTGCGACAACAGCACCAGCTCTATTGGAAATAACTAGACCGACTCGAACCGAAGACATGTGCGAAGCTCGCGGGAATAGACGCCTCACCAGCAAACAATTTAATGCCGGTTCCTCCTCCGTAAACATAGTGAACGAGAGAGGAAAAAGGAAGGCCCTAGCTGCAAGCCATCAACCAAAACGTGAAGCACCGGCGCAACGGGAAACTCCGCCACTAAAACTCCCTCGCCTCATCATGAAACTGAAGGGAACGCCTTAGATTTCCCGTTTCCGATCGAAGAGGTGATTGACCTCCTAGAAGCATGGATTCAAGATGATGTTATCATACTGCCACCTCCCAGACGCCCACCGACCGAGGACGAGATGGCGAACCCCAAATACTGCCACTACCATAGATTTGTTCACCACCCAACAGGTGAATGCAACAGACTAAAGCATATCTTCAAAGAAAAGATAGAAGCAGGGGAGCTCCAATTAGGAAACGAGGGAGTAGATCGAGACCCAATTCTAGTAAGGAACTGTGGGGTCCCTGGGGACTCTGTGCACGAGACTGTATAATCTATGATGCATCACGTATGAGAAATTCTCTATCTTTCCAAGGGGCAGCGCCAAGATATATTCACGGCCCTCAATTGTGTTGTATCAGGCAAACGGCTTTTTCTCTCCATGGAAACCACGCCAAGGGCCCAAGCTTTCCGAGCGGGCGGAATCAAAAAGAATAACTGGGGACTGCTGACCACGTCCCGTTTAAGAGGTATTGAATTCGACAACATGCTCATCGACGCAGACTCTGACTTCCACATTATTACTTTCAAGACACTGAAAGCTGCGGGATTTACAAAACAAAACTCTACCCATTCCCCGTTTGTGATTAAGAACCCGGGAGGAGAAGCCTTGAACGCGCATGGGTACATCAACCTCGAGGTCAAGATAGGAGACTTTATAACGCATAACAAATTCCACATTGTCAAAGAATTGGGTTACGACAAGATATTGGAACACTTATGGGTACTCGACAACAAAGCGGAATTGGATACATACCCTCTATCAATGTCGACACCCGAAAGAATCTCCAACAAACCATCCCACCTTCTACCGCATCGACGAGTTATTGATGAAGCCCAGATGCCTGGAGAAGACTTGTTGGTGCTAACCCATGGGTTCTAAACGCAGGTAAGTCCGGCTGAACGATCTCCTCTACAATCAGTCATTCCTTCCCCTATTCCTTCATGGGGACTCAGCGTGATTACCGGCACTGACACTTTCAATAAATATGAATGGGGCGCTAGGCCATTAGAACGCTTTGCAAGAAACTTAGAAGCCTCCATTGAAACCAACGAAACCAAGATTCAAACAGTTGCACAGCACCTGAACCCGTTTTCAATCGGAGATATAGTGGTCAAGGTAAACTCGTTTCAAGTTGGGAAGATGGCGGTAAAAATGGTTGTCCAAATTGGTTCGCTTAATGAAAGAGAAGACGAGCCGTATCTGGTGGCAGACGTTCTTTTAGGAGGATACTGCAAGCTCATCAACATAGACAAACCGGAAGGCGTGATAGCTCACTCGCGATGGCTCAAGATTTTCAATCCCTAAAATGTTGTACTTTTTCCAGCCACTCTCCCTTTAGTATTCCCTTCAATAGTTTCTCTTGGTATTTGTATTTCCCCAAGATGAATACCCCATTTGTATTCTTCTTCGTAATTTTCATAAAAAAATATATACATCTCTTTCCGAATAAGTTTTCCAGATATCAGAGAAACACATCAAACTGACCAAAAAAAAAAACCATTGAAAAGCCATCATATCACAACCAGAAATACGTCATTCAATTAACCAAAAAAAAAAAAAACGGAACGTCAACTGTTGAAGAAGAAGGTAAAGATGAGTCTACAGAAAACATCAGGATGACTAAGCAACAAAGAATGATAAAAGGGAGAAACTAGCCATCGAAAGATGGAACACGAGTCTCTTGCGTCAAGGCTATTTTCAATCACTTTTCCCAAGAGTCTCTCGGGCAACAAAGATTTCATTTGACAGCGTTAGCAGCAATAACCCCAACATCCCATCCCGAAACAACCTCTGCAGCAACAGTATCCATCTCTTTCCCGGCACCCGCTTCAACAACCGGTCTAGCATACGCCACCAAGATCCCTCTAATGTCGCCAACGACATCTCCGGTGTTAATTCCGAAGGATTCTTCAGTCCTGTCAAACGATTCCTCAGAAGTTTTCTCATCGGACCTTCGAGGAAGATTTCCTGAGTCATTTGCATCATAATCGAGGATTATTGCGCCATCCTGAATGAAGAAGTTACGTCGACTTTTCTCTAAAAATTCCACAGGCTCAGTTTTCCGTTGTTTCAACCTAGAAACAGTCTGATCCGCCCTAGCATTGGATTGAGAAGAAGTTTTGCTGCATTGGATCTTCTCAACACACCAAGGTTCTTCATCACCTTCTCATTCCTCCTCCATGTCCAGCGAACACAAGAAAGTCCGAACACGCGCTCGCGCTTCATTGAGATGGATAGAAGGGAGATCCTTGATAATTACACCAGCTTCATGGAACAGATATTCAATTCTACCTAGCGCCTCCTTGTGAGAAGAAAACTGGTTTTCGCCGATTCCAAAAAAATTCTCCAAAGAATTGGAGGCATGGTTGTCTCTGAAAGATCCCATCATACACTACAAAGAACAGAGAAAAAATGGTCAAATTCCCACCTCATCTATACCAACGACATATATAAGAAAGAGGATAAAATAAGAATCATAAGAAGACGCGAGACGATACCTGTAAAAAGGATGGGCGTGGACGAACTATGCGAGTGGAGGGTTCGAGATCATCTTTTATATTCAGTGGAGCGACGCATTCCCCAAAAAAGGAAAGCTTTTATACTAGTCGTGAGTTAAGGCTTGACATCCGATCCTAATTAAACCTCATCGTGCCAGCCAATATAAAGGAAAGTATCATACCTGGCCGTGCAACGTGATTAGGGTTTGCTATGGAAACGTGGAAAAATGTGTTTGACACACACTAACTCGTATGTTGCTTTCCCGTCGCCAGCAATTCGGAGGTAAAAAAAAACTGTAAACATAACCTGACAGAAGGAGCAACGCCCCCTTTATTTGTGGGCATAACGCTTTTTTGAGTTTTTGAAGAGAAACGGAACTTCTTATTTGAGCCAAGTAAGGAAAAAAGGAGATTGGACCCTTAAAAGAAGAATCGCCAAGCCATCCGCGCCACGTCTTAGCCTCGCAAATCCTAGATGTCCGTACACGCCTCGCCTCATCGAGCCGCGCCTTACCTTGGACCCACGAGCCAAACCGTCTGTTTGCTCCGCCTTCCAAGACCGCGCCCCCTTGGCCTCGGAGATGTAAAACCAGACCAAGCCGGTAACTTTTGTCTCACCACTCCATGGTCTGCATCCCCATTACAACTTACGCAGGGCCGCCAACATGGGAAGCTAAAATTCTTTTCACCCCTCAAAAAGGTTAGTCGAATTTTCCTGACCATCTTTGCAATGACTTACATCTCGATTCCGTCCTTATTTGTCACCATCATAAGCTTACCTCGCAACAAGGCACCTGTTCCGAGCTAAGCAGGAGACTTAATGTTGATGGTGGTTTTTAGACTAGGGTTAAAATCGTAAAACCTTAAACCCTAGTAGACTGTGACGTCATAACATTTAAGTAATAAGCATTTACTAGGCGCATTTATTGAAATATTTAATGTGTCTGTAAATAATTACTGGGGTATCTTTTTCAATTAGGGTTGCGATAAGCCAAACCCTAATTCCCTCTGTGCCAATGGCAAATCATGCCAGCCACACCAACCGCGCTAAAGCATGCCAACCATGCTAGCCGCACCTCTGTGCCAATGGCAAATCATTCCAGCCACACCAACCGCGCCAAAGCATGACAACCATGCTAGCCGCACCTCTGTGCCAATGGAAAATCATGTCAGCCACACCAACCGCGCCAGAGCATGCCAACCATGCTAGCCGCACCTCTGTGCCAATGGAAAACCATGCCAGCCACACTAACCGCACCATGCCAAACGCACCTCGCCATGGCCCCATACCAACTTAGTCGTGCCACCATGTTGGCCTTCCCTACACGGCTACCAAAACGAAGGCATGCAATAATCAACGGTTGCCCTTTAATCCCATGAGCAAATCCTGGCCGTCTAAGGTTACCAAACGACCTTTGGCCCAAAACCCTATCTTGGTCACGCACCTATCCAAAGCTAGCCACGCCATGCGCCTATGGCAAACCCTTGGCCCCACATGCCAAGCCAAAACCGCACCTAGCCAAATCTAGCCACGCCATGCGCCCATGGAAAACCCTTGGCCCCACATGCCAAACCAAAACCGCACCTGGCCAAAGCTAGCCACGCCATGTGCCCATGGCAAACCCTTGGCCCCACATGCCAAGCCAAAACCGCACCTAGCTAATGCTAGCCACGCCATGCGCCCATGGAAAACCCTTGGCCCCACATGCCAAGCCAAAACCGCACCGAGCCAAAGCTAGCCACGCCATGCACCAATGGAAAACCCTTGGCCCTACACACCAAACCAAAACCGCACCTAGCCAAAGCTAGCCACGCCATTCACCCATGGAAAACCCTTGGCCCTACATGCCAAGCCAAACCATGCCAAAGCGTGCCATGCCAACCTAATTACGCCAAGGCATGCCTAGTCGCGCCGCCATGCTGGCCCTCCCTACGCGGCTACCAAAACGAATGCGTGCAACAATCAACAGTTTCCCTTCAACCCCAGGATAAAATCTTAGCCATCCAAGGTTACCAGACAATGTGTGGTAACATGTGGCCCGAAAACCTAAGTTTGGCAATGCCAAACCATGCCATGCCAACGGCATGCCAGCTTAGCCGCGCCACCATCCTGGCCTTCCTTATGCGACCACCAACGACCGAAAGCGTGCGACGATCAACGGCTACCTTCCTCTTAATATGCAAGATCTCGACCGTCGAAGGTCACCAAGCTACCAAGTCTCCCAAGCTCGACTTGCCAGGAAACAACGGCGTGCCATATGTTTTCCACAAAAATATTCAAGACATCAAACACATATCACAAACTGGGGGATCCTCTTTGGGTATTGGTTTGGCGGTTAGTAAATACAGGGAGTTAATGGTGAAACGCATGACAATCAATTACATGCGTTAACCACTTTATGGAACATCAATTCCATACGTTAACGGTTTTATGAAATATCAATTACATGCATGCGGTTATCACCTCCTCTCATTTACTTACCCATTTATTCATCCCTTAATGAGACAAGAGTACGTTTCACTTCGACTTGTATAAATAGGTCTTACCTATTTCCACAAGACAACAAATTCATTCGGGAATATACAACACTCAGAAAATACTTGCTTGCTAGCTTACCTTGTTAGCCATCCCACTTTTTGATACAACTACTCTTCCAGAATCAACTATTCTGGTCTCATCACCTTCCTTGCTTCCCTCCCCAAAACCAACCCATTCTCCTCCGCTTTGTGACCGAAGCAAGTCTGGAACGACCATTTCTTGGTTTAGGCCGGACTTGTACAGATGGATCTCTCGAATCTAAAGTACTCCCTTGCGGTATATTGTTTAGGTTTTAAATTATTTCTCACCTTCACACCCGAAATTACCGAAATTAGTAGAAACCATTTTCACCTACAAATAACACATTAATCTGCGTGTTCAAAGTGTGTCGAGATCTTACTCTTGCAAGTCCTTTTTCATACTTACTCACCTGAAACAGATTTACCACACTTCCAAACAAGTTTAGAATTGGTTCATCTGACTTTCAAGAACTATGTGATTGATCAAGTAACACTCAATCACAAACCATGGGTGTAACGGTTCTACCAAAACAAGTTTCGGTTCTACCTCCATGTGAGTACTGTGGATAATCACACAAGCTTACCAAAATTCGTCTGAATAGGTACTAGGATCGGTTACCCACATACATTTGGTATCTAACTTGTATGCACTGCACATGTCCATAGGATCGGTTCCCCCTTGCCTAAAAACGTGTTGCACATGTTCATAGGATCGGTTCCCCTTTATTCTATAAACCTTGCTGCACCTCATATAAGGATCGGTTCCCCCTTGTGATGTACTGCACCTCTTCATAGGATCGGTTACCCTATCCCAAATTTGGTCAGACACTCACAAACTAGATCATACCCCAGGTGATTACTTAAGATCGGTTTCACTAATAAAAGTCATACCAATATGTAAGTCAGGCCTCATGTGAATAGTTTTACCAAGAACACAAACAAGTCATGAACGGTTATACTAATCACATATATTGGTCGTTCATAATATTTGCAATGAAGAACAGCCCCTGTAACGCCTGACGATTTCCTTTTCGGTTCACAACACATATCATGAACTTACTTCCTTAAAACACATGTAAAAACATTGTTTCCTAGGATAAAATCCTTACCTCACACCCATACATAATCACAGTAGCATTCATACGATTATGTCGATGTCTCATTGTTTATGGGAGAAAATCGCCTATGCCGAATTTGGTAAATTCGATGGTGGAGAGACTGGTTTAAACCCTTAAACAAATATGCTGCACGTGAGCACTTTTGATTCGAGATATCAATATGTACAACTCTGGCCTAAACCAAGAAGATGGTCGTTTGAGATTTGCTTTGATCGCAAAGTGGAGGAGAAGGGTTGATTTGGGGAGGATAGCGAAGAAGGGTGATGAGCCAGAGAGTTATGGCTAGGTAGTATCTCGACTTGTATCAGAAGTGCAGAAGCTTGCTAGTGATGGAAGCATTTGAGAGAGCTTGCAAAGTTGTTATCTGATAGTGTTTTATTTTGCCTGACCAAGACTTGTGTATTTTGGCAGAATAGGTGAAACCTATTTATACAAGTGAGATTGAACGTACCCTGGCCTCATTAAGGAATTGAGTAAATGTGTCAATTAAAACAGAGGAGGCGGAAACCATTGGCTTTATGGTGAAAAACGTTTTTACCATAAATTTCCTTATTTAATTGACCGTATTCATTCCTTGCACGCCTTGATTTATTGCGAGCGTAGTGTACGCTGCACACTGTGACCGCCAAACCAAAACCCCAAGAAAACATCCCCCAGTTTGTGTTGATGTCTCGAGAGTGGGTGCAAGTGGCAATGCCAGTGTTGCTAGTGAAGTGTTGCGGCATGTGCCAATGGCATGTGCGGGATGTCTCGACCACAAGTTGTACTTTGAGTGCGGATGGCAATGCTAAAGTCGCTTGGTGGAGCATTTGGCATGTGCCAATGGCATGTAAGGAATTCCTTGGCCGCAAGTTGCACTTTGAGTGCAAATGGCAATGCCAAAGTCGCTAGTGGAGCATGTGTGGCATGTGCCAATGGCATGTGCGGAATGCCTTGGAAATTGGCTAGCAGGTTGGGGATAAAAGTGGCTAGTGGTTTCGTGTTGTCATGTGCCAATGGCACGCACGTACACTTTTGCCAAGTCACGGGCGCTACAATTGGATAGCGGCTTGGGATAGAAAGTGACTAGTGGTAACGTGTTGGCATGTGCCAATGGCACGTACGGCCACCTTGGCCAAGTCGTGGGCGCTACAATTGGGTAGCGGCTTGGAATAGAAAGTGGCTAGTGGTAACGTGTTGGCATGTGCCAATGGCACGCACGGCCACTTTGGCCAAGTCGCGGGTGCTACAATTGGGTAGCGGCTTGGAATAGAAAGTGGATAGTGGTAACGTGTTGGCATGTGCCAATGGCACGTACGACCACCTTGGCCTAGTCGCGGGCGCTATAATTGGATAGCGGCTTGGGATAGAAAGTGGCTAGTGGTAACGTGTTGGCATATGCCAATGGCACGTACGGCCACCTTGGCCAAGTCGCGGGCGCTACAATTGGGTAGCGGCTTGGAATAAAAAGTGGCTAGTGGTAACGTGTTGGCATGTGCCAATGGCATGGCCACTTTATCCAAGTCGCGGGCGTTGCAATGGGGTAACGGCTTGGAATAGAAAGTGGCTAGTGGTAACGTGTTGGCATGTGCCAATGGAACGTACGGCCACCTTGGCCAAGTCGCAGGCGCTACAATTGGATAGCGGCTTGGGATTGAAAGTGGCTAGTGGTAACGTGTTGGCACGTGCCAATGGCACGTACGGCCACCTTGGCCAAGTCGCGGGCGCTACAATTGGGTAGCGGCTTGGAATAGAAAGCGGATAATGGTAACATGTTGGCATGTTCCAATGGCACGCACGACCACTTTGGCCAAGTCGCGGGCGCTACAATTGGGTAGCGACTTGGAATAGAAAGTGGCTAGTGGTAACGTGTTGGCAAGTGCCAATGGCACGTACGGCCACCTTGGTCAAGTCGCGGGTGCTACGTTTTGGCATGTGCCAACAGCATAGCGGCTTGAAAAATAAAAATTGGCTAGTTATGCGTGTTGGCATGTGCCACTGGCACGCACGGACAAGTTGACCTAGTTGCACAGTTTGCGAGCCTAGGGCGCTATTTTTGGCATGTGCCAAATGGTGTAGCGACTTAGAAATTGGCTAGTGGTGCGTGTTGGCATGTGCCAATGGAACGCATGGCTAAGTTGACCTATTTTCACGGTTTTCAAGCCTATGGCGCTATTTTTGGCATGTGCCAAACGGTATAGCGGCTTAGTTTGGCATGGTTGCCTGTGGGTGCAGTATGTGGTTTGGTTTTGGCGTCGTTGCCACGGTGCGCAGTATGCGACTTGGTTTTGGCGTCGTTGCCATGGTGCACAGTATGCGGCTTGGTTTTGGCATCGTTGCCATGGTGCGCAGTATGCAGCTTGGTTTTGGCGTCGTTTCCATGGTGCGCAGTATGCGGCTTGGATTTGGCATCGTTGCCATGGTGCGCAGTATGCGGCTTGGTTTTGGCGTCGTTGCCATGGTGCGCAGTATGCGGCTTGGTTTTGGAATTAGGGTTATGTGTTGAAAACCTTAATCTGGTATTTTGAAAAAATACCCCCATTAATTATTGACACCTGAATTAAATGCTCGTAGTTAATGTGTTGCTGGTAACACTAGGTCATGGGGTTTTACGATTTTACCCCTTATCTAAAATACACCATCGACACTCATATACAAAGTTTAATGGTTAAGCAAGAAACTTCATATTGTATTCTTTAATACTATGTCTATGTAGAGTGTTCATGCTTCGCAGTTTTATGTTTTCAATATGGACGACTTGAAAGATACGTTAGGGAATGAAACAGTTCAAGTCAAATATCACTAACCTCAAGTGGAAGGATGATGTTATGGTTGTAGCTCCGTACATCTTCACTTCTTCAAGTTTTCGCAATACTTGTAATCTCTCACCCTAATACTTTCAAGCTAACTGATACGAATTTGACTCTAGTACATTTAAATCAAGCGACTCTTAAATGAGTTTTGGTTCACTAAAATATGACAACCAAACTTGACATACCAAGGCTTGGTGGGTTCAACCGAGCTATGCTCTAACAATCTCCCCCTTTATCAATTTTAGTGACAAAACTCTTATAATCATATGGATAAACAAATTACAATAATTCATTACACATACGCTTGATTCCCGAATTCAACAGCACATAACCTGCATTCATTCAATCCTTAAAATGCCGATGTTAACATTATAATAAAAAAGCTCATACTCCCCCTAAAGGTGAGATAGGTATATTTTTAATCCATACGTCTTTGTTATCCCAATCATATGATGTGTTACTACCCATTAGTCTGTGCTTTTCCTCATTCGTTAGATAAACGTTTCAAGCACCATTGTCCTCTTCCCTAGTGACACCAATCAACATAAAATTGATACCAGCGTCACCTATTTACTCCATATATTTCCCCCCCTTTTTGTCACAAAAATGACAAAGAAACGAAAAAATAAAGGACAACACGAAAAAGATCTTACAAATCTCAAAATAAACTTACAATCTGTTGAGTCAAGCACGAGGGTTCCACATACCATTTTTGATAACCAATATCAAAACTGAAACTACAAAGTAATTATGTTTTGATATGTTATCATGAAAATAATTGCCCGAAGCAATTTTTCCAACTAGTTTAACAAACCAAAAATCAACTAAGCAACTTAGTTCCTTTGCTAAAACGATTGTATAAATACAACTTCTTCATTCGATAAGACTGAGAATAGTCCGGAACTGTCTAGGACCTACAGATTGGTTGAGGCTGTTGTCTGTAATGGCTTTGAGAAATTCCATTGCATGTGCTATCCTGTTGCTTAACTATAAGAACAAGTCACGCTCAGTCAGGGGGAAGGTTGTGGGAAGCTTTTCCTTAACAATGCCAAAATATTTAACCGCAGGTGTCTTCATATATTGGGGGGAAGTGTAGTTGATATTGAAAGAGGAAAGGGGCACACCACAAGCCTGTGTATATCTGTAAAGCATGTTGGAAGCCTTGACAAGAATACGATGTTGAAGGGTGTGATAAAATAAAGTTGTGTAGATGTTGAGTCTGTGCACACGATGCCAGATATCATTATTTTCCTGTGTCCGCCATTATTATTATTATGAAAGGTTGCCACCGGAGGATTTTATTAAAAGCAAAAACACAGTCATTTTTACATGGAGTTAGTTGGTAGCCTAGCAACAATTTGGGCAACAACCCCTTTCTGGATAGTAATACATATTCTATGAAAGTTCTTCAGCCTCCTCAAAAATACACAAGTATCTTCCTTCAACTCGCCAAGAGTTAAAAAAAGATAGAACACCGAACTCATACCCATGCACCAAGCATTTATCCAAGTACTTATTACATTTTTAAGTGACTGCAGCATAAATAGCTTGCCCTGGAGTGAAAGAAGTGGTCCGGGCACTAGTGAACGGAAAAGCACCTATCATAATAATACAAACATCCCGGTCGTTATCCCAATTGTAAACAAGAAATTCCGCGGGCTCAATGGCGTGAGCTGTATTAGATAAAAAAAACCCATATGAACTTCTTTGTGAGCCGTCATACCATCTTTGTAGCATATATCAACCAATACGTCACGCACCATATCATGTCGAAATTTGAGGGCGACCTCGTTGGCGCAGTGGATAGCATGATCACCATATATATCCATGGCAAGGTTATTACAAGGACACAAGCTATCTTCCTCAAACATATATACACCCAATTTGTAGCTAAAAACAACTCAAAACTGACGAGGTCCAATTGCTTGATTCAAACCTTGAATAGGTATGACCTTGAGAAAATCCATGGCGTGGTAAGCTTTATTGCATTGCCAGAGTGCAGCATCCCTTGCAGATAATGCGTAATTGGTGGGAAAATTCTTTTTAATCACATAAAAATAACGAGCCGCTAGTGACTTCATTAAATGGGGGGCAACAGTACTGATGTTGAAATCAGAAAAATTAAGACCACAAAATTGAGAGTATGCAATGCGTGTTGGTAAATATGACCAAAATCAAATGTGGATGTACCTTGTAGCATGATGTTTTGCAGATGATGTATTTGAGCACACGATTCTAGATATCAATACTTGGAAGTACCTTACATAATATAAACTCCCAATCCCCCATCTTTATTGGGCAGTTTAGCCATTTGTTGTTGAATTTGTCCAAACCCAGCACCATCACCCACCACTAAATGTCTTGAGTATTGACCCAGCTGATTATCAAATAATGTTGTAGCCGAATGCAAAGCTATAGGAGAAGTTGTGCGTTATGTAAGATATAGCTTGGACACCCCAGTGCAATTGCATAAGAGAAGCAATTCACTTTGCGGGTCCCGTACCTTTTTAATAGAGTTCATTAGCTGCACAAATTTCTCCACTCTGCCTGTAACCATGTTATTGCAGTCAAGGCTCACTGCCCCTCCAAGCAATTATTATTATTTATTTATTTTAAATAAAATTTATTTATTTATATTTAATAAAATAAAGTTTTACAAGAAGCTGGTTGGGAGTCTCGCAACTAGCTGAGCTCCCACACCCTTTTGAATAACAATACCTAACATGTGAAAAAGACACCTTCCTACCTTGTCATTTATATCATGGTTCGACAAACAATTCTTAAGTCTCTTCATAAAGACCTCCGTATCATCACTAAGTTCACCAAATGTGGTAAAAGCAAGCACACAAAAGCCATAACCGAGAGTCGTGCATTTATCCAAGTACTTCTTACATTTGCGAGTAATTGCTCTGGAGGTGGCTTGACCTGGTGTACTTATTATTATATATTTATTTATTTATACACATGAATGGGTGGAAGTTGGGAAAAAATCTGTGCACCACCAATTATTATTATTAGATAAGAGTGATATTACAAGAAACTAGTTGAAAGCCTAACAAGCTAAGGTCCAATGTCTAACTACTACATTAATTTAACATGTTGTCATGCTAGCCTACCAGCGAGCCTCGTGAGAAACCTATCCAAGGGAGCCAAAGCGGATGGGGGAGGGGGTGATATTATATCGTAAGGGGGACAAGCTAACTCTACCTTTTCATGTCAAATTCTGTAATATTTCTCCATTGGGGACTCTAACCTGACACCTCCTGGAGCGCATCAACTTTTATGGAACGGGGATGACCGGCTGAGCTAGCTACACGTTTATTATTATTATTTCACACTCATTTCCTCTTATGATCAACAGTCCATATCCTCTTTAATCCATATTTTGACATGCTCTTTAAGCATTATTGTTAAGTACACCCACGCTATTTTCTCGTTGCTATAATCGTTGGTTGTCCATATGCCTGAAAGGAGAACATTCACTACTAATTCATAGAATTCAGCCGAGAAAAGTTATGAATTGAAGTCATGAAATTCATCTGACGAAAGCTATGAATTGAAGTAATAAAATATTTCGGTGAAAGTGAAATATTTTATTTATAGGAATTCAGTTAATGAATATAACACTAAAATTTATTTATAAGTCGCTCTATACTAGTAGACAAATATATATATGAGCATTATGTTTATTCAAGAGCAAGGTACATGATGAGAGTAATACCATACCGGTTTTGAATATCTATTATGTATAGTCAGGAACATCAGGAGAGAATTGCTACTGATACCACCAGTGACGTTGTGAAGACATTATTGCCCAATACTAGTGGTCGACCCATCTAGGAGTTGTCCAATTATTTTAGACTGAATAAAGAAGTGAATATTGATCAATCATATAGTATAATAAAAATATATAAAATATTGAAAGCTCAGCCGAGAGGCTATAATATTGTTACTATATGTTTATGCTTTGAAGAGGTTACATGATCGATTGGATATCCTTATAAATTCATTTCAATCCTCTTGTTATGAATTTCATACCTCTGATGTCGTGTCAGAGACATATAAAATTATGAAGTTTCTAAATGATATTACGATTTTTGGTTTCGTCAAGAATTCTCTATCAACAGAAAGATAGGGCAATCATGAATAAAGATCAGTAGTGTTTCACAAACAACTGGAACCTATTATTAACATAAACAATTTTTCTTAATTATAAGGTTGAGTTTTTTAATTATAAGACTGGCTATGTCTCAAAAGAATGAATGTATACGACATCCAGTTGCTCTTATTACGAATTTAAATTATAATTTGAACTAATTATTTTATAAGTTTTTAACCATTACTAGTTTTTTTTTAAAGTAAAATTGTAACGTAATTGTTGTTATAATTAATTAGAAATAATCCGTTCCATAACGACACTGCTTCAGTCTGACCTATGACTAATGAAATAATTTTTTTTTCCACATTATACATCGTCCAATTGTAAGAGAGTTATATATTCTGTTTCATGCTAAAATAATGTTCATGCATACATGATAAAATTATCTATATCAATCACCAAAAATCCACAACCAAATTATTTTAGTAATAGTGTATAATTTCATTGTAATATTTTATACTTTGAAATATTGACAAAATAGTAAGTGTACGGTTAGGTATTTTAACCCCCAGCTTGTGTTTGATCCAATCCTAAGGGACCTTTTTATGTGACCTTGACAGATATGGTACACACATTTTTTGTTTATTTCAACATTAAATATTTTAATTAATATATTGATTATGAGGTGATCCATTATTAAAGGTGAATAAATTTAGGTACATAATGAAAGAAGTTACAAACACCACGACCTTCAGATGTCTATTGGTAGGATGAGACTGGGATGGTTAGATCATCCATTTTCTCTCAAAATGTTATCTAGTCGTCGGTAGCTCAAAAATCCCTTATGTTTTGAATGTTTTGAATTATAGATGAAACTCCAAGTTCATAGAATTTGATTTGTGTAATTTTTAAACTTAGTTTCATTTGTGGATGAAAATCAAAACTGAAAGATACTAAAGATCAAAAGGGGAAAATACGACCTTTCTTCAAATAATAAAAAAGACCGAGAAAAAAAGGAAAAAAATGCATATGTTTCTGTAAACTTTGTTCTCCTGACTAAATCCTGAAGTTCTACGAAGTCAAAGTCTCATCTACACAAAAACCAAGTTTTCGCCCCCAAGTAACTTAGCAAAGTGGTACATTCTTTCCCTCCTTACGCTAATCTAAAAACCCTATATCTGACGTGACCCCAAGTAATTTAGCAAAGTTTACTTTTTGCTGACTTGGCCCCTGTCTCGGCTTGAGTCAGATATTAGACCGTTTATTTTTTAGTTTAAGTCAAATCTGATTTACAATCTGGTTTGGATCTAACCCCTGATTCAGACCCGTTTAAACCAGGAAATAAAAAGCTCTAATTGGTCAAACCACTGACTTGCATATTTTTCCTGGCATATTTAAGGGCCACTAATAAGACAAAATATGGTCACCCAAACCTAAAATGATGTCACCCCTTATCTTCGATTTTTGTAATGGCTAAATTCCCCCTCACATTCGGTGGTTAATACTACAATCAGTAGTTTAACTATATGTAATCGGTAGTAATTATGTTACAGTAACTTCCAAATATAGAGTAGCCCCAAAAATGAATTTTTCCAAAATCCTTTATTTTTCAAACTAGAGGAATGATATTCGGTAGGTAAATTGATTATTATCTACCGATTATTCTTGATTCAAAAAATTCAAATTTTTGTACAAAAAATTAAGCACAATCGGTAGATAATGAGCATCACTTATTAACACAATTTACTACAGATTGTTATAATTCGAAAAACTAAGGTTTTTTTTCAAAAACTCATTTTGGGGCCAGTATATAATCGGAAGTTTGTTTAACTGAAATTACTACCGAATATGATAATTTTCGTTTCAAAATGCCACTATATAATCGGAAGTTAAGTTCACTTATCTTACTTCTGATTGTTATAATTTCAAAATTCAAAAAATTAAGGTTTTTTTTTCAAAAACTCATTTTGGGGCCAGTATCTAATCTAAAGTTTGTTTAACTGAAATTACTCAAAATGCCACTATATAATCGGAAGTTAAGTTCACTTATCTTACTTCCGATTGTTATAATTCCAAAATTAAAAAAATTAAGGTTTTTTTTTCTTTCAAAAACTCATTTTGGGGCTAGCATATAATCGAAAGTTTGTTTAACTGAAATTACTACCGAATATGATAATTTTCGTTTCGAAATGCCACTATATAATCGGAATTCGGAAGTTAAATTCACTTACCTTACTTCCGATTTTTATAATTCCAAAATTCGAAAAATTAAGGGTTTTTTTTTACAAAAACTCATTTTGGGGCCAGTATATAATCGAAAGTTTGTTTAACTGAAATTACTACCGAATATGATAATTCTGGTTTCAAAATGCCATTATATATATATAATCGGAAGTTAATTTCACTTATCTTACTTCCGATTGTTATAATTCCAAAATTTGAAAAATTAAATTTTTTTTTTCAAAAACTCATTTTGAGCCCAATATATATTCGGAAGTGAAAATAACCCAATTTACCACCGATTATGGTAGTACGCAATGATCGAAAATTGAAGGATTTTGGAAATATCTCATTTCGGACACTATATATTCGGTAGATAAATTAACACAATTTATTACCAATTATGGTAGTACCAAGATTCAAAAAATTTATATAAAAAAAAAATCGAAAATTAATAACTCAAATAATTCTCCCAACAATTACTAAATATACACTAACTACCGATTTTGCAATTAACTACCGATTATGTAAGGGCAATTTAGCCATTACGAAAATTAAAGATAAGGGGTGGCATCATTTTATGTTTGGATGACTCTATTTTGTCTTATTAGTGGCCCCTAATTTCTTTCTAGTGGCCCCTAAAAACGCTAGGATATTTTTGAGTCCTCAAAAACAAACACATGGAAATAGATCCAGATAAATTACCTGGCTTCATTAGGGGCCACTCGAAAGTATTTAGGGGCCAACAATAAAACAAAATAGGGTCACCTAAACCTAAAGTGAGTTACCCCTTATCTCGCATATTTCTTAATGGAAAAATTTCCCTTACATAATCGGTAGATAATATATTATTTTTATCCTCCGAATTCATTCGGTAGACAAAATAAGAAGCATGCGTCCGAATGTAGTGGGTGTAGTATTTGAATGAATTTTGTTTCATTTTTTCTCTAGGGTTTTTCTCTTTTTTCCCAGATTCGGAAGATATTCATGATTTTAAACTCCCGAATGTATTCGTGTTCTTCATTTCTCAAGAACATCGACAGTATTCGGGAGATAGAATTATAGGTTAACTTCTGATTATTACAAGTTCAAAATTTGAAATATCTATGTTTTTCCAAAATTATAATTTTTGGGCCACCGTATATTCGGGAGTTTATTCAAATGACATATCTTTCGAATATTACTATGGCAGAACCTACCATGCCACGACTCTAGGTGGTTCTAAGGGACATTTTAGAAGGTTAGGCAACATACATTCGGTAGTTTTTTTTTTTTTTTCTTTTCTGAATCATATGATTTAATATTAAAATGAAGAGTTCCAAAAATTGGAGATTACATGAATAAAAGTATAAAGAAGGCCAACTACATAGGCCCAACAAAATGGGGTAGGCTAACTAATGAGGCCCAAAAACTGACTACAAATGAGAGCCTAAAAAGGCCCAAGAAAGAAATTCATTACAAATTTTCAGCAGAATCTGAAATACTATATTCCTGGCATTTCAACTCTAGTTAGAAACTTTGGTCTGCCCAAGAAGATTTTCCTTTCACCTGCATTGAGCTTGATTGCCTTTTTTGCTCTTTGAATCGGCGAGAGAAGTTGCATTTTTAAAGCCATGTCTCGAAATGAACGATGAGATTTCCTTCCTTGCTTTTAGCCATCTCATTCTAATGAACCAAGGCACTTGATTTTTTGCAAATTCAGAGATAACAGTGGGAATGAGTGATAATTATATTTTTTCACCCATTTCAATGACCATTTAATTGCACACACTATAGCATAAGTTTCGCAATATAGTTGGTGGCAATACCAATACCTCCAGCCATAACTCGATCACACGACATTGGAAATCCCTTACTATAATTCCAAAACTGCTTCCCCTGGGTTACAATTTGAAGCTCCATCACAACAAAAGAGGGTAAAACCCATTTGAGGAGGATTCCAAAAGAACTTTTTAATGAACTGAAATTTACTATATCTGCAACCTAGCTTGAATAACTCAATTATCTGAAGATCATAAGTTTGATTCCATTTATTTCCTTTCATTCTTCTTCCTCCCTCGGTCACCATTTTGATGATTTTTTTCTTGAATTGCTGAATATTTGGTTTGACCTCCTCAAAATATTTCCTGTTTTTTTGAAACCAAAGCTCCTTGATAATAGAGCAAGCAGCAGTAATCCAGACTTCTTTCATAAGAGGGCTTTTATTTTTTGTACTTCTCCAGATATTATCAAAGGATATAGGAATATTAACTTCAAATATAGCCCTTAGCCAATTCCAAATCTTCACACTAAAATAACAGTGCCATAATAAGTGATCCATGCTGTCTTGGTAATTTTCACATACACAACACCTTGAGGCTAATTCATATCCCCTTTCCACCATAACAGTATCATCTACATACACTCCTTGAAGAATCTTCCAAACATTGCCAGCTATGCTAGGATGTAAATAGGAATTCCATATATATTTGAAGTAATCCTTGTTTGGTTCTTTATGCCTTAAAATAGATATAGCAGAGGAAGTTGTGAAGTTAAATTTACTACATACATTCGGTAGTAAATTTAACTTCTGAATGTATATTGGCCCCAAAATGAGATTTTTCCAAAATCCTAAAATTTTCGAACTTTGGTACTACCATAATCGGTAGTAAAGTGTGTTGCTTTAACCTCTGAATGTACTCAATTTTCGAATTTTAGCACTACCATAATGCTAGTAAATTTAACTTCCGAATGTATATTGACCCTAAAATGAGATTTTGCCGAAATCCTAAATTTTTTGAACTTTTGTACTACCATAATCGGTAGTAAAGTGTGTTAGTTTAACCTCCGAATGTATTCAATTTTCGAATTTTCGTACTACCATAATCAATAGTAAATTGTGTTAATAAGTGATGCTTATTATCTACCAATTGTGTTCATGGCTCCAAATTCAAATTTTCAAAACTTAATAAAATTTCGAAATTTTATATATTCACAATCGGTAGTTAATGGTGTTCATTATCTACCGATTGTGCGTAACTTTTAGTACAGAGAAATTGAATTTTTTGAATAAAGAATAATTGGTAGATAACGATCAATTTACCTACCGATATGGCTGATGTTCTTAAGAAACGAAGAACATCAACCATAATCGGTAAGTAAAGTAGCTTATTATCTACCGATTATGTTTCTGCTAGTGTAAATCCAAGAACATCATCCATAATCGGTAGGTAAAATAGATTTTTATCTACCGATTATGGTAGAACCAGAAAAATAAAATAAAAAAAATAATAATAATTTTGCTAACAATAACTAAATGTAAAGTAACTACCGAATTCATGTTTAATTTCCGATTATTGAATGACAATTTTGCCATTACGGAAAAAAAAAAAAAAGGATAAGGGGTGAACTCAATTTAGGTTTGGCTTATCCTATTTTGTTTTATTGTTGGCCCTTAAGTCTTTTTGAGTGGCCCCTAAAAACGTTAGGATAAATCATTGTTATACAAAGGTATGAGGTTTATGTCCATGATAGCCAGGGCTATCAGACGGACGACGTTTAATGGGGACCTTGATCCGAAGGTCGGGAAACTCCGGATGGAGTTTTTGCTTGGACGATCGAGAAGACTCACGAAGTTGTTAAGCGGGTCGCGTGCAGGGGAAAAATACGGGTTACACAAATATAGCAAAATAATGAAAAAAATCAGTGTTCGTCGTTCTCGGATCTCTTTGTACCCTAAACCTGTCTCCCTCTCTCCGTGTTCCCCAGTTTCGGCAGCAGATAAAAAAAAAAAAAAAAATAACAGTTAGCATTCTACTATCAACCAATTCAACCTTATGAATTTCAGAGGAAGTGAAGCAGACGCTCAACTCGATTACGATTTCGCTATTATAACCAAGTTCATAGACAAAACAATTCCGTCGATTAAAGAAGTAACCAACAAAGTACCTCAAGATGTGGAGGTATATATCTCAAAATCTCTTTTAAACCCTAATTTTTTCGTTATCAATAAAAATCAGTTTAGGTAATTGTATATTATTTATTTTTGAAAAATAGGTTAGTTCTGATTTATCACCAGAATTTTTTGATCGGTTATGTGTTCCACTTTGTACGTCATTGTTGTCATAATGTATTGAACTGTTAATTATCATACAATTCGTCAAGGTAGATGATTTTTTTTGGTAATTAATAAGAAAAAAAAATGTTTTGAAATGTGTCATTCGCGGTGTTCAGTGTGCAGTGGGTTGATGTTGAACAGGACAAGCTTTGACTATTGATCTTTCGTCTGACATGTTCATTCTTCAGCTCTGTAGCGGTCCTCCAATTTAAGAGGCAATAGTTCCGGGCCCCCAGTGAGTAGAGCATTTTCAATATTGCATGTGCATAAAAATCACGACTATCGTTATTATACTTGGGAATCAAAGAAAAATGATTGGCGTCATGGTATATTTCAATTTATCATACTAATCTTCGATTAACACCAAGTTATCATTTGTTACCTCCATATTTTTAATAAGTTGATATTTTCATGACATGTTATTTGGTTTGTATTGGTATTAGGGTATATAGCTCTCCGTGAGGGAGTGAAAGCCGGTATGGAGATGCAAGTAGAAGAAGACCATAAAAAACAAGCTCAAAAATGGTAATGGAAAACAAAATCTCTAGTATTTTGTACTCTTTACTGGACATTATGGTTGTTCATTCTTTTTATTGCATGGAAACTTCTTGACATTTGTTGTGATTTGGTTACTTCCTATTGTAAGCATATAAAGGCAATGCTACCAACCCTGTTTTTATCGAAAAAACAACGATGAAGACTACACCAATGATGACTATAATAAAAAGAAATTAAAAGGTTGAAAGCTTTACTAGACCATCGTAGAGGTCTTCAACTGTCACGGGCTTCAGTCGCATCTGATGTTGTTCCATACTTTGGATGGCTTGATGTGGACGGACAATAGAAATACATGAAGAAAGCAGCCAAGGAGATGGACTTGATTGCTGAAAAATATCTTAAAGAGGATTACTGAATACTATCAAAGTACACTATGGTTAGAGATGCTGCGAAGAAAGATTGACGAGTTTATGGATTTTTATTAGAAACAGAAGGAAGAGGTGCTTTGCCTCTCCTTTTTATGTATTATGTATTATATTTGTGTTGGTCATTTTCATGGAAAAACATGTTCATCTTTTGTATACAACACACTTTTCCCTTACCAGCAGTTCACTGAATACTTTGGTGTTAATCTATGATGGATTTGTAGTTGTCAAACACCAGAGGCAGGGAAAAGACAGCAAATTCTGAAATTGGGACTGCATTGGGTTCTATTCACAAGCTGTTGTGCTAGACAAAATGGCCAAAAAAAGAACAAAGAAGTTGGTATTGCTTTCTACAGAATCCACAAGTGAGATGCGCAGAGGAATGGTATGTTACATTTCCTGACCGTTCTCTCTATTTTCTATATATTATGTCTGTCATTCAGAGGGGATTTTGAAAATGTTCCTTTGGGTCCAAAAACTGAAGTCTTTGCTGAAACTCTCCTGATTATGCTTAGCATGTTTGATGTTTCAGTTATGACATTCCGAAGTTTGTGTTTTTAACATTCTTCTGTTAATGTGAGTGAAAACATTGCAAATTATCTTGACAAACCATAACCCACTGTCCAAAAAATATTACTAATAGCAGTTATTTTTGTTGACTTCAGCCTGTTATTTTTGGCGGGGCTTTGAACCCAAGAACAACTTGATTCTGTAGTATTGTTTTTGTTCTTTTTTCATTGTTCGAATAAATCCGAAGCCTTTATTCGTATTTGTAGGTGTCATGAAAAATAAATTCGAAGCCTTTTTTGTTTGATCTTCTTCTTCTTCTCAATCTCCCAGTATTATTGTTTGATATTCAATACAGTACATTGTTTGTATATTACATGATTTGTTTTAAGCCGCAGTCAAATTAATTTTAGAAGTTGAGTACGGAGAATAGAATGGATTGTAGGAAAAAACAGGAAAAAAACGAATTTAATAGAAAATTCTAGGTCTTATCTCTTAATCTTTAGCTGGAATCATGTTCCCAATCAAATCCTCTTTGGATTGAGATATTTAACCTGTAATTTATATCTTTTTTATCAACTGTGCTTGATCAGGCCTTTTTATGCTATGATATTTTTCGGTTATCTCCTATTTCTCAAAGAAAGCCACAGAAATAACTGAAAAATAAATCACTGTGTAGGATTTTAGAATTTATCCAGGCATTGTTCTAAACCTCAGATTTCTAATGGCATGTGCTTCTTTTTCTTCTTATCTAACCTGATTTTGATTTTTTTCACATTTTTTGACTGCGTATAAGCAGTATATAAAAACCCGTTTGGTGCAATAGAATGATCTTATTATTTTCCTATCCTATTTTGTTTATTCTTCTTGCTCTTGCAATTTACACTCATAACTGATAAACAATTTGCTTTATTACTAAGGTTGGCATTATGGAATCCAATTACATAAGCATTCATGTTCTTGCGTACCACTTGCTCATTTGCCTGGCGTAGCTCATACGCCAGAGGTCACCCCTCATATGCCCATGACTACTCAAATAATAGCTGCCCATATGTCTGATACTTAATTATCTTTTTCACTATATAATCTTTGTTATACATAGGGAACTTTTGACGTTTCATGGTAATTTAGAACACGTTATTTTGCTTAAAGGAAAAAGTTACACATCAAGATGTGCTGCAATTGGGAAATTCAAAATATTAAATTCTGATCGAATGTTCGTTAATCTTAGGAATTTATGTTTGCATCTTCGCCTTGGGTTAATAGTTTCTGTTCTTTATTCGTACTTTGTGGGATGTTGTGCAATGAATATGAGGGTCGAGTACATAATGTAGCTTGATGCATTTTTAGTTGACTTAAGAGCGCCATAAACTTGCCAGTCGGATCCTGAAATTTATAATGCTACTTCCTCGACAGGGGGCATTTGTTCTTGAAACACCCATAATGGCAAGCAGCACTATGGAGGAAGCTATTTAACTAGCTAACCATTTGCACATCTCAAAAGTATAATCCATCAACTACTGGGCATTTGTGTTTAACTCAAAATTAAATCTGTGTTCATCTCACACATATCAGATGGTGGATTTGCCAGTATGAGTGCAGTGGTTAATGAGATGAATTTCTAACTTTTTTTTGTGGTGCATAAGCTAAGTTCACGTCCATCATATTCTGATTTTTAATTGCAAGTGTACGAATCAAAATGGGATGAGTTGCGTACCAGAAGTAAAATCATGTCAGTTAATATTACCAATCTTTCGATGGGTTTACGTTAGGTGTTGTAATCAAGTTCATGTAATGTTAACACTATATGTTATAGGTTTAAATGATGCTAATTTGCTTGGATTAATTTTAATATCTTGGTCTTTATTTTTCTTATATATCTTTGTTATGCACCTAAATTTCTACTCACATGGGGCTGAATTGGTTGAGTATGTTGTCCAGAGTGAAGTACCATTATTGTTGACTATGGGCGTCCTTGCATTTAGCTAACCTGATGTAATTCGCGATTTTCATGTTTATGGAAGAAGCACAATACAAAAAGGTACATTATACTTTTGATTTCCTTCTTGCATTGGTAGTTCCTCTTCAGCCACCTGATTGAAAACCTAATGCGTGCAGCTTGATAACAGAAATGAGAGAAAAATCAAAATGCTAGAAATTTATGATGTGCTAGCCTTGATTATGAGGTTGCTTATAACAAAGTTAACCAAGATCTGAGGATGTGATTCCATTAGATTTCCCGATCCTAAATACACCTATGACCTATTATTAGTGACTTCATGACCTATATTTCCCAACCATAACCTTGAGTCAGGTATGGTGCTTTTCGTTGTCTTCTTCCTGAGGTATTCTCTATCAGCTGCTTCTTCTCGGTTATAGCATATGTGTTTATTCTCAGAATCCATATTTCTGTTTTCACTTTCTCTAAATATTGTAAATACTAGGTGGCATGAAATTTCACACAAAAGGTCAATTCCAATTAGCATGAAATTTATATCCTAGGTGGATGAAGGGGAGTTCATGCCTTCTTACAATTAGCATCACTGTGAAGTAGGGAGAGTTGGACTTCATTCATGTTCAGGTGTAAAATTCGTTTCACTATTAAACTAATTTCTTATTCTGAAGAAAGAAGATATTTATCTTGAACTATGATGTTAGATAGTACTGAAAACAATTGTTTTTCTGTTAATGTTATCTTACTTCGCAAGCTGATAGCCTGATACTGTACGCTAAGCAAACTAAATACAGATTTGGGTGGTGGTGCAATCTGTTTTTATTTTTTATTTCATGAGTTCTGAAGTAAGTTTTAGCATATATAAGCGCATATAATATGTATATCTGACAATCTCTGAGGTCATGGCTTTGTGGTTTTAGTTTGTTCCTTTTAAGATCAGCATATTTTGCTAAAGTTATGCTATTTTTGGTTGTAACCGTGTTTGCACCAATTGTTTAATGTGAACCCTTTAGTCATGTCCATCTAAGATCAGTTTTTTTTGTTTGTTCGGTTTAGTCTATAAACTTCAGGTTTAGGAATGTTCTACGTTGGTTTAGTATGAACCCCATAGTATTTTTTTGTTAGGTTTCCTTCCACCATACACCTTCCGTCCGACCTTTAATCTTGAATCTACTATTTAGGATCAAAGTATGTTTAAGTTATTATTTTTTTCAGATTCTATTCTTTTATATCTTTACCGGGTTTGTGTTAGATTTTGATTTAAATTTCTTTATGTAATAGGAATTTGATTTTTTATTTGATGTAACAAGTGATGTTAACCACAAGCATGGAAACTACAACAGGTACAACTGCGTTATTGTAGTATACATTAAGTCGTAAAATACAAAGCAATCTCATACTATCGGTAGTAATTGAGTTTTATGTCGACCTATGTACAAGCACCAATAGAATGGCCGTAGTTCAACATGTGGGGGAAACTATGTTTTATTTATTTTTATAAGAAAAAAATCTTTTGCTGAGATGTTGCTTCGTATTTGGATAAGACAAGGGTCCAAATTTTTGACATTTACATGCTCCATAAGTGTTTAATTAACTTTCAAAAGCTCTACAGTCTACATTGTCTATAGTAAAAGGCTGCTCATGACTTTTGTTATGAAGATATTGTGTACCTGCTATAAGTTAGCTGAAGGTAAAATCTCTGCTTACTGACCATTTTTCCTATAAAAGATTTGTGGAATGGTACTTGTTGTCTTAGCAGAAGTTAGCCGAAGGTAAATAATTTGTGCTCAAGTGTCGCAATATGAGAAATCACTTACATTAGGAAACGGTGCATGCCGTCTTAGCTCAAATGACATAGCACGTGGTTCTCAACCATGTAGTTGTGGGTTCGACTCCCTCAGATGGCGCCGCAATTTGAGACTCACCTAAGAGTTCTTGGCAGACCAGCACCAAAGAGTTTTTCAGTACCGAATCCGTATACATCTACATAACACCATGCACAAACTATGTTCCAATATGGCGAGGTACAACCGTACGTGTACAATCATCTATACACATGTAGTGATAGCAAATGTATACAGTTCGACAACCATTTATTTATATTGGTATGAGTTCGTTTTTCAAAGAGCATTGATCTTCATTTTGTTTGAGTTCATTTACACCACACTTATGAGCCTAAAGGTAACAATTTTCTTCTCAAAACTGTTATCTTAATATTTTCTTATAACGCATTCAGTAACCTTTGTTTTCTTCATTGCAGAATCTCAAGGGTCATTGGATTCTTTAATTATATTTCACCATTATGTGATCTTGCATTGAAGTGTCAGATGCTCTAATTGTTTTTTTCTTCTTGCCCAGGGAAGTTTTCATATTACGTTAATGGCAATACTTTCATATATATAGTTTTATATGTTGGAATTTTTTGTATTATGTTTTCGTATACCATTATCTTGAATCAGAAATGGCAGGTATTCTTATTGGGACATTTGTAGAACACGGATGTTATGTTTTTGTATTATGCTTCTCTTTATTACAAATACAAATAATACCTATTTCTCTGCAATTCGTATATTTATGTTTCAATTCATATGCAAGAAGGGATAATATCTATTTCTCTGTGGTATATATTTATTTTCATTGTTTTGATGGTTTACTTGATGCTGCTATTTCTCTTGATTCTTTGCATCTACAACAAAGATTCTCAAGCAATAAATTTTGGTATGTTGTGAGATGATGTGAATTTTATGCACGGAAACCATGACTGTGTTCTTGGTGACTACTTAGATGCAGATGATATGGGAGGAATAATACATGTAATTTGATTTTGTAATATTCATGAAGTACCAGCCTTATCAAACTTTACTGGCTAAATAGAGCCGTTGAATCTACTACCAATATGAAATTAGCAAACTTTGGAATTCAAAGAAGGGATGGAAAAGTAGAGATGTTTAGAAGACAACACCCCAATTGGTAGTCCTTGATCTGCACTTAGAATTGTATTGTTGGACACCTGAGCTCACATCCTAAATTACTTTATTAATATTCTCTCATCAACATTGCGAATTTGATTGAAACCATCACCAAATAGGTTATTTACTTATTTATTACTATAATGCATCTAATTCGGACATCGAAATGAGGAAATATAATCTGCTCAGAAATAAGGTTTTTTTTTTTTTTTTTTTTTTGACAACTCAGACATTAGGGTGCATGCAACTATAACCCTAGAATGATCGAAAGATAGAGCAAACATATATACTCAGTGGCTAGGAAATGCAATCAGTTTTCAAGCTTTTGTTTTCTTATTTCTTAAGAATTGAACATGTGCATAAGTTTGGAGGATAAATTATAGGTCTTACTATTCATTGACTAGCTTATCATAGATTGGAGGATTTTTATTTTAGTTTGCGGTCATCTTGCTCTCATGGACAATAGACATTATAATAATTATAAACACTAAGATGCAAAAAGAAAAATAATGAGGATAAAATCCCCATGTAATGAGAGGTTAAATATCCTCTTTGCAAGTAAGGCAGCGGATAAATGTGGATATCTAAATACTGAATCACATGTTTTTAAGAAGGCACTTCTTAGCATAAATTTCACTTTTACATCATCGTAAGAAGTGTTGCTGGTAAAGCTTTAGAAGCTGCAACAATAGGTCTTGATAATGTAGTTGAGAATGTAGTGGAAGGAATGTTCTTTAATGGATGTCTTTCTAAGTCATTTATCTTAAAGAATACCTATGTTTTGTTTTTTTTCGTTTTTTTTTAGAACAATGTCTTCTAGAGTGCCTGATCATGTTCTTACCTGCGATTTATGGTTAGATGTTTATTATTATGTCAGTCCACTTCCATTAATCGATTTCTTATGGTATGAAATATGCTTTGTAAATGTTTTTCTCTTTAATCCTATTGTGTTATGCAGATAGTTTTATTTGTACTTTCCCAGGATAACGTGTGGAGGAGGTAGCTTTGTCTGAGATTTCTGTCGACGCTGGAGATGAGAATGTTGAGACAAATATATACATCAATGGGCGATGGGCGATGAAGGTCATGTTTATAGCCTCATATTCTTTTTGTATAAGCAACCAATGGGATTAGTGATAGGCATCACCGTTTTGGTAGAGAATTTACCAGTATAGCAATGTGGGGTATAGATTGGGTGTGTTTTAATTGCGTCTAAATCAAATTGTGAATGTGCTTACTTTTAGCAAGTGTACCATTTTTTCTTTTTCATAATGGTTGGAATTTTATTCTTCTTTTTTGTTCCATGTTGTCGTCTTATAATTCCATAGCTCTGATGTATTACTGTAATAAGGCTTAACTAAAATTTTAAGTTTGTAAAAATATTTTTACAAATTTTATATATTATTGATTTGAATAAAAAATAACAACTAAACCCATAAGTAGGTCTTTTGTTTTATTTTGTTTCGATTGTTTCATCTTATTCACCGCGGAGCTGAATCAAAAAGAGGGGTTCATGGTTCTTTGCTTGAAAGAAGTTTTTATAACCACCAATACTATTGGAGAAGCAGCTACCGGGGCTTTCTTTTGGAACCCTTTCTTTTGTTAATATCAAATCAAGTTGGATTGCATGAAGACATTAGATATCTTGATTTATAAATTACTTTGATGATATAATTTGAGAAATTGGTAATTGGGATTCTGAATTTTCTAGGTTAAAATCCTTTGTTGGTGTAGAAGATGTGATGTGTATGCAATCTTCTCATTCCAAAATTTTGAGTTTCCTATGGATTAACATTAGTAAATTAGGTTTGTCTAGGATTCACATATTAATTGGTTCCTTTTTCCCAGGGGTATATGCCTTTCGGTAATCTCACAGCTCCCTTGAGGGGTTTTATATCCGCTAAATTTTTATTGAATTATATGTGAATTAGTCTTATTAATTTGATTGGTTTTAAATAATAGATTATATTTCACAAAAATTTGGGTGGCAAGGTTGAATCATAAGGAAAAGAATAAGGAGGAGGTAAACATGTCAAACCCCTAGAATTTTTTATCTGTAAGGTTTACTAAGTTTGAATTCCATCTAAACAGGTGTAATAGGGTACCAATTACGATAAAGAAGATTTTCATCTTAACTTTATGCTGAAGGAATGCAGCTTACTGATGGGATCAGAGGTATGCCAATGACAGATAAATACTGAGTTTCTGCTTTTCATTATGCAGGCAAAGTTGGCCAATTATGTGCATCACCAGGAACAACAACAACGTGCACCATTGAGGTTTTAAGCGAACATGGGTTTGTGAAGTGGATTGTTATAGACGAAAAAAGATTCTGATATTTGTTAAGTACAAAAGATTCTGAAAGTTTTGATTTTCGTCATATATTGTTGCATATATAGAAAAAGGTTAAGGACTTATGCTTTTTTTTCTCAAAAATTTTCCCTTGATTAATTTTATGGCAAACAAGGTACATCTATTGATTATTTAGAATTAGGATATCAATTTATGTTATTTTCCTCATATTTTTTTAATTTCCAGGTGTCTAATGAGACAAAGTAGTTGGACATATCTAATTTAGGGTTAAAACTGTGGAGGGGTTTAACTAAGGTTTAGGCACATCCAAGTTAATGATAACAAGTGAGTGCAACGACATTCTGTTAGAAATTAGTTGGAATTATAGTTCTATTGATACACGAATTTAATATCAAAAATAATTTTAGGTTTTTCATACACATGGATATGATTAAAATCCAGTTGCTTAAAAGTAGAAATACATGATGTATTCAGATTTAACCAAGATGCCCAGCGACGAAATTCAATAAAAAGAATATGTATTTTTTATTCCAAACTACCCATGTCATAATTACTTACTGTTTGGTTGGCTACAACACTGCTGTCAAAGGAACATACGCAGGATCGCATCCTTTCCGATGGAAGTGTACCCTTGAAGGGGCCACTTCCACTAGAATTTAAAGTGGGCCACTCATTGGAAGTTCTAAGACGAAATATGTCAAACTAATCAGCACATTCATTAATGACGCGCGCGGATGTACAAAGCGGAGAAATGAGATACCTGTGTCGAAGAGAGGTTGTGGATATTTCTCTCTAAGGGTAAACCTGTTAAATAAATTTTGTTTTTTTTTGTGTGCTTTTGCATATAATAATTAGTGTTCTTCTAAAGATTCGCAAAGTAAACTGTATCGGTTATTTATTTATTTTTATTTTTTTTTCACTTTTCAGTAAATGTTAATTTGTATTCTCCATGCAGGTTTGCAATGGTCGTACACAATCAGTCTTAAATAGTTATGTAAAGGATGACCTACATATGGTTATACTGCCGAAAGTCATGGCGCTCTTGAATAAAGTCGATTAACTAAAATGTGTACTGCTTGAAGTTAATGGAGATTCCGTGTCAGATTTGTATATGTAATGTGCTACTAGAGGTTGTGTCAGAGAATTTACTAAAAGTTAATGGAGGTTCCACATTGCGTAAGAACATGACGAGGGACCCACCATAGAGGTTGTCGTTCGAAGTTGGTCTTTAGAGGTACATTGGTATTGTATATAAAGTGATCAATTGCTTTGTTATTCAGGTCTTATACATACTGATACCTACACCACCAGAATATGGGGGCATGTAATATTAAGTGAACTATATGGTTTACCGTGGTTGTTCATGATATAGTAATATCAAGTGATATTTTTCGTCATATGTATTGGTCTAAATAAGATATAAAGTTCTGATAATCAGTTAATTTGCCCTTTTGAATCAAACTAAGATATAAGAAATATAATTTTTTTCAATCAAAATTTTAGCATCCATGAAGTACTTAACTTCTTATTTCGTTGATCGTCCATCATTGGTTATCAACAACTTCTTAGAGACAAAAGGTGAGGTCGATGATATAATGATTGTCAAGCTCTGAAGCATTAGTACTTCTGCTAGAGAGACTCAACATGATGATCTTATTTCTTTTTGGTTAAACATACAAATTTGTGGTGAATATATTAAAGTCTTAAAAAAGTGGTGCATGTCTTGGGACATTTTTGACCCTTGACTTCTGATAGGTGTTGTAACACACCTAATTTTATATCTAGTATTTATGCTTTCTTTGCTATTTATTTTGTAAAATATGTATCTTATGTTTAGTTTTGAGTTTTTAGGTGCAATGGAGCACTTGGGGGCAAAAGAATGAAAAAGCTTTCATTTGGAGCGTAAAAGGGCAAATAGGTCAATTCACATGTGAGTCTTACTGTGAACGACGCTGAGCCAAGCCGATAATAGGAGACCGCCATTATAACTTAGTCTAGAGAAGCGAGGGAGACGAACAACCATAATGTCCCTTATCTAATGCGTGATGCCTAGAATCACCTTGGGTGTGTACCCCTTATCTGGCTCACCAGGGTGGTTGTATCCACTATTCTCCTACAACACCCTAAAATTCAGAGCAACTCAATCATTGTTTCCCTAACTCAGAGAGAGGTTGTAGTTCTACCAGAAACAGATGGGGTTTGATTCCTTGGTGAAATCTATGAAAAACCAGAAGAATTTGGAGGTTGCTGATGCAAAATTAAGAAATGAACTGATGGCGAAATTAGGGTTTAGTGTTGAATTTAGATTGGCAAAGATTAAATGGGGGTTCTGAAATAAAGGAGTTGCTGCTGGTAATTTAGGGCAAGAAGTAAATCGAAACTTTGGCTGGAATTCGAGGAGGAAAAGGTGTTGTTCGATGTTGATTTAATGGTTGTCAAGACTTAAGAACAAGAAATTTAGGGTTTTGAAGTTCTTGATGGTGTTTTCGGGAGAGAAGAAGATGGTAATGAAAATGGGTTTGTGAAAGATGTTGGTGATGGGTGAGCTCAGGGGACTGGCCTTGTAACTGAATAGAGTATTTGGGAAGCATCTGAAATGGGTTCTCCTGTGAGTTTTCAGTATCAATAGAAGAAATGGGTTGGAGCTGTTGGTGTTGGGCTATGAAGATTTGCAATGAGTTAGGCTTGAGATGATGCTGTGTGTGCTTGCTGTTGTGGTTGTTTTGAAACTTAGATATTTGCAATTGCAGGTAGGAGGTTATGAAGCTATTGCAGGGGATGTTGGTGTGTCTGCATTGTCAAGTATGTAGAATTGCACTTGTAATGAAGCTGCTTGGTGGTGATTTCGGTTGATTTATGGGTTTGATTTTGTCTTGCCTTTATTCTTTGTTGTGTTGAGGGAATCAGGGTTTTGAGAATGGGGTTGATTGAATGATAGCCACAGAGCTGAGACTGGTGGTTACTCTCAGTTGGGTTGAGGTGAACTGAGAGATGTTGTGAACTGATCCAGCTCAGGTGAAGTAGCAGGTGGTATGAGGATGAACTGGCTCTGATGGTGAATGCATTGTTGCAGCAGCAAAGGACATGGACTGAGCTTGTGGTGGTACTGTGGATTATGAGGTGACCTAAATTGATGTTTGTGGTTGATCTGTGCATCGCATGATGGAGCAGTTGAGGTGATGTTGTTCAAGACTAGAGTTGGTGGTGGTGTTGCAGGTAAGATTTGAAGATGGCTGTAGGTACTGAATATCGCAAGATAATAGTTCACGAGTATCAGGAGAAAAGAGTTATAAAATGATACGATGATAGAAGAAGCGGAGAAATATGAAGTTTTGCGAGGATGAAATAATTTTGCGAGTATAAGTTGCGATACTTCGTAACTCATGAACATTTGTATAAATTTTACTATAAATAGGAGTTCAAATGTAAAATTCGAGAGGTTCTTTTAGTGAGTGTTAGAAAATATTTTAGGAAAGAGAATAGAGAAAGTTGTAACTATTCTAATTCCATTTAGATACTTCTTTGTGATCAATTGAGAACATTAATAAGAAAATTGTTATTCATCATCAAGAACTTCTTGAGTTTTTACTAATTCTATTGAGGGTGTAGTTGTAGGTTATTCTGCAACTACATAATTGGCGCTAGAAACAGGGAACTTGAGAATTGTGGTAGCCTAAATTTGAGGGAATTGTGGAAAATTTGAAGATCAAATGAAGTCAGTAGATGGAGATGGCAAAAAGAAGAATGTAATATGATCACAGAGACAATGATTGATGAATCTCATAGTAATATGAAGGGAAAAATATACAAGCGAGATTATAGAGGAAGAAAGATCATGGAGGAAGAAAAGATGACAACTTTAGAAGAATGGGAAAAGCAGAAAATCACATTTTTAGTAGCAGAAATTCCAAATGAAGACTTGAACCACACTTCACCATTGGTGATCACATTGCCAATCATGCTAGAAGATAAGAAAGCTGAAGAAAAATGGAAATTAAACCGAATTTTGGTTGATACAGGGAGTTCTGTTAATATTATATTCTATCATGCACTTAAGGGGATGGGAATTAGAGATGAAGAAATCATAAATTCAAAGTGTCTTATTCATGGATTAGGGAAATCTACAACAAAATCTAAAGGAGAAATCGTGCTGCGAGTGTTACTAGGAGAAATCGAAACACATGTAATCTTGTGTGTGATAGATATGGAATCTCCATATAACATGCTGATAGGAAGGCCGTGGATTCATGCGATCAAAGCTGTTGCTTCAACATTACATCAAAAAATCAAATTTCCTACACCAAATGGAATTCAAGAAATAAAAGGAGATCTTGATAGTGCAAAATTTTGTTATCAAATTGAAGTAACACAATGCGGAGGAAGAGCAAGAAAGAAACAACTTCGTAGGAAACTTGCGAAGGAAACAAGAAAAGAAGAAGGATTCGAGTGTATACAATAAGAGCAAAGGAAGGAGAGGTATACCAAATGAAATTCCAGAAAAGAAGGGGAACCAGCAAAAATAATTAAAGAACCAACACCTATGGGGGAGCAAAGTCCAAGCTATGTTGCAGCTGAACCAACTAAAGAAATAAATATTGGAAGTAAAGAGGAGCCTTTATTCTTACGAATTGGAACTAAGATGGATGAAGAAGAAGAAAAAAGGACTACTGATCTTTTGCGAGAATATAAAGATATCTTCGCATGAAGTGTAGATGAGATACCAGGAATTGATCCATCAGTGGCATGTCATAGATTGAATATAGATAAAAATATAAGACCATTCAAACAAAGAATAAGGAAGATATCACAAAATTATCATGTACAGATAGAAGAAGAATTACAAAAGATGTTAGATGCAGGGATCATAAGGGAAGCAAAATATCCAGAATGGATTGCGAATATGGTCATTGTTCTGAAAAAGAATAAAGGAATAAGAATTTGCATAGATTTCATTGATCTAAACAAGGCATGTCCCAAAGATAGTTTTCCATTACCAGATATACCACAAATGGTGGAATCAGCTGCAGGTCATGATAGAGTCACTTCACTTGATTATATAAAGGGTATAATCAAATATCACTCGCAGAAGAAGATCAAGAACATACTGCCTTTTTTGCTCCAAGGGGTTTGTATTGTTATGTGAAGATGCCATTTGGTTTGCGGAATGCGGGTGCTACATATCAACGTATGGTTGAAAAAGTGTTCGCGAAGTGCAGCGACGGAGGCACATAGAGACAAATGGGGTCTCCAGCCCCCACTTGTTTCTCAACCTCAGTGCAAAATCAACTGGATTTTCAGAATTTTTGCTCTGCTATGGGGGAAAATTTGATGGAATTATGTGCATTTGTTCTCATTAAGGGGATCAAATACATAAAGTTTTGTTAGGGATTTTCTATGACCCCTCTCAAAAATTTGTTTGGCTCCGTCACTGGCAAAGTGGATACATAAAACTTTGGAGGTATATGTAGATGATATGTTGATAAAAAGCAAGGAAGCT
The DNA here is from genome assembly GCA_023529315.1 of Papaver bracteatum. Classification (NCBI taxonomy): domain Eukaryota; kingdom Viridiplantae; phylum Streptophyta; class Magnoliopsida; order Ranunculales; family Papaveraceae; genus Papaver; species Papaver bracteatum. The sequence continues at coordinate 4,621,697 of JAJJWX010001246.1, forward strand.
AAAGACCATGTGCAAGATTTGAAGGAAATATTTGAGCAAATGAGAAAGTTCAACATCAAATTAAATCCTGAGAAATGTATAATTGGGGTTTCATCTGGAAAGTTCTTGGGATACATAGTATCGAAGGAGGGAATACAAGTTGATCCAGAAAAGGCCCAAGCAGTTCGTGACATGCCAACACCTGCAACGGTAAAAGAAGTACAAAAACTAAATGGACTCTTGGCTTCACTTGGGAGATTTATTTCGCGAATGTCAGATAAGTGCAAGCATTTTTTTCAACATACTTAAGAAAGGAGCAAAATTCAAATGGACCGATGAATGTGAAAAAGCTTTTCAAGGAATCAAAGAATACCTCGCAAATACATCTATACTACAGAAACCAGAGAAAAATGAAGAATTATTGGTATACCTCGCAACAACTCCATATGCTCTAAGTGCAGTTCTGTTACGAGCAGACGCAGGAGTAGAAAGGCCCATTTACTACATTAGTAAAACCTTTAATGCAGCAGAAAAGAACTATTCTAAAATGGAGAAGTTAATCTTAGCCTTGGTTTATGCATCATTCAAGTTGTGAATATACTTTCAAGCACATGTAATAAAAGTGGTAACCAAAGTCCCAATTGAATCAGTCATGAAGAACACAAAAAGGTCAGGAAGAATAGAAAGGTGGAATGCACAAGTAAACCATTACAAGATAAAATACGAAGTGTTGTCATCGCAAAAATCACAAGTTGTCGCAGATTTTTTGGCAGAATTTCCTTTGGAAGAAGATGAAGCAGTAGAGGAAATGATGGATGTTGAAGAAGAATTTGGAAATCCAAAAGACTTGTTAACAGAGCCTGATAGATGGGAAATTCTGGTGGATGGATCATCCAATAGTGAGGGAAATGGAATTGGAGTCGTGTTGATTTCACCAGAAGGAGAAATAACAGCATTCTCATTCAGACTAGAATTTGCATCCACGAACAACGAAACAGAGTACGAAGCTGTAGTCCATGCATTAAAGATCGCAATAGAAAAGAAGCTTGAAAGTATAAGGATAACAAGTGATTCACAATTAGTGATTTGTCAAATTAAAGGGGAATATACCACAAATGAATCTTCTTTGAAGAAATACAAGAAACTCGTTGAGGAATTATCTGCGAAGATACCAAAATTAAAATGGAGACATATATCAAGAAAATATAACCGTCTCGCAGATGATTTTGCATTTATTCCAAGCATGATGACAAATCCAAATACAAGAAATATCCAAATACAAACAATTCAAAACCCATCAGTGGACAAAGAGAAAGAAATTGAAGAAGCTGTTACGATGGAAGTAGAAAGAGAGTTATCAAACAACATCGCAGATTGGAGAAAAGAAATTCATGAATACCTCGCAACAGGAGAAACATCCAGGAACAGACTAGAAGCACATAAATTAAAGAGTCGTGCAACAAACTATGAGTTGCGAGAAGGAATTTTATATAGAAAATCTTTTAGTGGACCACCTCTCAGGTGCTTAACTCGCGAAGAATGAGAAAATATATTGAAGATGTTACATGGAGGAGAAGCTGGCAATCATAGTGGGGGAAGATCTCTAGCATATAGAGCAAAGATACAAGGATATTACTGGCCTTATATGCATACAGACGCAAAAAATTTCGTACGAAGATGCAAGGAATGCCAACGACATGGTAAAAGAATTCATGCACCAGGGGCTACATTAACTTCTTCAACAAGCTGCTGGCCTTTTGGTAAATGGGGGTTGGATATTGTTGGACCATTTATACCTGGATCTGGACAAAGGAGATACTTGATAGTTGCAACAGATTATTTCACGAAGCTCGCAGAAGTAAAATCAGTAAAACATATTCGTGATAAAGATGTTTTTACGTTTATATTTGAGAACCTCATTTGCAGGTACGGGGTTCCAGCACAACTAGTATCTGATAATGGAAAACAATTTGAGGGGCAGAATATAGAGATGTTACTCACTGCTTTTAGAATAAAATGTGGGAAGTCAACCCCGTTATATCCACAAGCTAATGGACAAGTTGAAGCAACAAATAAAACAATCGCAGATACAATCAAAAAGAAATTAGAAGGACATCTCAAAGGGTGGTGCGAGCAAGTACCTAGCGCAGTCTGGGCATACAATACAACTAGAAGAGAAGCAACTGGAATGTCTCCTTATTGTCTAACATATGGAGTAGAAGCAGTATTACCCACAGAGGTTGTAATTCCAACAACAAAGAAAGAAGCTTGGGAAAGAAATTTAAGTGCGGGAGTAATATTAAGAGAATTGGATGATTTGGAAGAAAAAAGAGAAAAGGTGTTGCACCATATGAGGATTTATCAGGAACGATTAGCTCGAGAATACAACAAGAGAGTCATTGAACGTGAATATAAACTAGGTGATTTGGTCATGCGAGAAACACCTCGATATCAAAAAGAAAATGGAGGGAAATTAGCACCAAAATGGGATGGACCATATGTTATTAAAGAAGTTGTAGGAAGCGGAGCTTATCGGCTGATGGATCCAGAAGGGAGAGACATGGGTTTGAGGCTCGGTAGACCTTGGAACATACTATATTTGAAAAGGTACTACCCATAAAACTCATGAAAATTTTTACGAATATTGTTTGCTCGCAGGAAATTGGGAAAAGTTACGAATTTTCAAAATTTATATTCCTATTAAAATTTCATTAATTTGCGAATAAAAGATCGCAATCTGTGATCAGCCTCCAAAAAATAAATAGAGCCGCAGAAAATTTTATACAGCCAAACCTTTGTGGCGTACACCCTAGTTCGCAAAGCTATAATTCGTAAGAGGCAAAGTCCTAAAGTACGTCATTTAAGGGGGTACCTATAACGTGGCTAAGGGTAACCGGAACACCACCAAGGGCCCTTAGTACATGGTAAAATTTTGGGGTACAACCCAATAATGGGGTACCTATCCGGGTTAGACACCTTGGATTCTCACCTAATCTAACGACATTACGCAATATAAAATGCGGTGTAAGAAGATTTAGGCTGGGCGACTAAGGCATACTGTCTTTCCCAAGAAGTGCGAGAAAAACGATCAAGGCGCCGAGGTACACGGTTGAGTCAAGAGTGCCGGGTGAGGTTGAACCACATCTGCCATTTTTGACAAGTCTTGGCAAATGATGCACTTGGCCCAAAGATACCCCATAGGGTGCAACCTCGTAACTATAAGCCCTATAGGCAAAAAGGATAAGAGGTTGCGATCAAAAGCTGGTTGTTGGCAGAACCGGATGGGAAGAGGTAACCTTGTATGGTCGATGTACGCTTCCTTGAAGGGGCAATCAGGGGGAAGATAAAGGGCAGCACCCTCCATTAGGGAGCTGATAAGTGCTATAAGACGCAAATGTCACGAGGCTTCTTGTTTGCGAAAACATAAAGGCTTGTCATATTTGTGCAACAAATGAAGTTCTGCGAGCCTTCTAAAAAAAAAAAAAAAAAAGAAAGAAAGAAAGAAAAGAATAAAGAACTCGCAGAACATAATAAAGTTAAGATGAGATCAATGGGTCATTACATGAAAGTGTAGAGACGTCCTGCGATTTCATCGCAAGACGGCAATGTCATGGGGCTTTATGTTCGCAAGAATATTTAGGCCTATCATATTGTCGCAACAATTCCTGAAGAGGCTAAAATACTATACAAAGAAGTTAAGATGAGATCAATGGGTTTTTGCATGAAAGTGTAAGAACGTCCTGCGATTTCATCGCAAGACGATAATGTCACGAGGTTGTATGTTCGCAAGAATGTTCAGACTTGTCATATTATCGCAAATAATTAATACAAAAGAGGTGGCAAAATAAGACCTTTACTTAGGAAGGCATGATAAGACCACATAAATTAATGAAATTTATTGCATCAATATCATTGAAGAAATTTTACAAGAATATACATCAAGATATTTTGAAGAGAAGACAGCTCTGGCAATATCATTGAAGAATTTTACGAGAAGTCCTATCAAAAAAGACAACATCATTGAAGAATTTTAATGAAGACTTAACAAAAGATGCGATTTTGATAACAATCAAATACAGATAAGTTCATATTCGTAAAAGTTTACGAGAATTACATACTTCTTATACTTCTCCATATATTGAATATTTCACAAAAAGATTGAATACTTCTTATAATTCTTCAAGAATATCTCATATTTATTATACTTCTTTAATGGATATTTCATTTGGTGAAAGTTAAATAATCATTATACTTCGTCATATGTTACATAATTATTCAAAGATCGAATACTTCTTATATTTCTTCATTTGATGAATTGAATACTTCTAATACTTTTTATATCTCTTCATTTGGTGGATCGAGTACTTCTAATACGAAAAAGGGAATTGTGTATTTCTCATAATTCATTTGGTAGATTGAATACTTCTAATACTTCTTATATCTCTTCATTTGATGGATTTGGTACTTCTAATACTTCTACAAAGGTTGAAACTTCGTAAGATAAACTGAGGCAGATATTTTAATACTTCAAACAATGTTTAATCATTTAAAGAGAAATAATAGGGGGAAAAGGATATACTAAGCTTTATCTGTGAGTTATATATTATTTCTCTTCACATGATCAAATGGGGCAAATTTAGTCAAAGAAAGGTTAAATTATCTTCGCAAAATATCAAAAAGAAAGGATAGATCATCTTCGTAAAATATCAAATGTACTTCTCAAAAAATAGAATTGTTCGCAAAAAAGGAAACCAACGGTAATTAAGGGAAGGAATTCAGAAGAAAGAAAGAAAGGAGAGCCAATGATAAATTGAACAAGGAATATTATCATGCTTCATCAACACTCATGGCTTTGGATCTTTAAGATCAGAGGGGTCATTAGCAGCCTTCGACTTTTGCGATATATCATCCTTGGAAGAATATGCAGCAGGGACATCTCCTTGAGGAATAGATTCTTTCTCATCATCAAGATCTTCATCATCACTCTCATAATCGAAATCACTATCAGGCTCACGAGCAACTTCATCGTCATATATCTTCAGAGGAGTAATCTTTACAGGAGGCAAGCCTCTTGATAAGAGAATGTTATTCGCAAAGACTTGAGCTTTCAGATGACTTTCACGAAGTATAGACTTTTGATGATTGGTATCTTCGATATCCTTGGAATAAGCAAGATAATTGAATCTCCGAGTAGCACGATCACGAGAGTTGATTAAGCGAGTAGAAAGCAAAGCATTCTTCTTACGAAGCTCAGAACAGGAGGCTTCTAATCCAGCTTTTGCATTACGAAGGTGGTTCTCAGATTCTGCAAATAAAACAAAGTTCAAAGAATAAAATTTGCGAGTATAACGAAATTTAAAGATATACCAGAGGCAGTCAAATTTTAATGACTACCTTCTCTTTGCGAAGTAAGAGATTGAGTTAAAGATAGACAACATTTCTTCATCTGATTCATCGCATTATCAAAACCATCACCAACTAATCCTTTAAGTCGAGATTGAAGATTTTGATCTTTAGAAAGGAGAAATTTTTTATCCTTCGCAAGTTTGCCATTAAGACTTTTAAATGATGAGTAATCTTCTTCAAGTTGATTCTTCTTAGCACACAAGACTATATTCTTATTAATAAGGGGATTCTTCTCAACAACAAAAGAATTTCTTTCAGCATCTGAAGACTTCTTTAATTCCTCAAGTTCACCTTTCAACAAAGAAAGAAGATTTTCTTGATCACAACATTTATTCTGAAGAGTCTTTAATTCTTACGAAGAAATAATCATTGTATTCAAAAACGAACATTTCTCTTCTGATAAGGTTTTGTTCTCTTCTAATAAGGTTTCTATTCTCAAATTAGCTTTGGTTAAGGAAGAAAAAAGTTGAGATATGTCATCATTCAAAAAATTTCGATCATATATTAATTGAGTATTCTCTTGAAAAAGAGCATCAGAGTTGTCAAGAGCACACGAGTAAAGATTAGATAAATGGGAGAATTGGTTTGAGAGGCTTTCATGCTTGGTGCGATATTCTGTTGCATATGATTCATGGTGAAGTACCAATCTTCTACATTTCTGGATGGATTCTATAAAGGGGAATGGGTTTTAATGGATATTTCAAGCATATGAAGAATATAAATAAATAAAAGAGAAAATATGAAGATAGTAATCATACCTTTCAGTTCATCATTTCTTTTGCGAAGAATCGCACAGTCCAGAGAATTATTCTGAAGATGATGATTTTCTTTACGAAGATCCTCGCATTATGCTTGAGAAGCTTTCAAAGAATGGCGAAGTAATTCAATTTCTTTTTTTAAGGATTGACGTGAAGAAGAAATGTCTGGATTGACGAAATTATTCAGAACTTCGCAAGATTCATATTGCGAACGAACATTAGTAGATTTCGCAGTATTGGTCAAAACCTCAGATAACATTCGGAAAGTTGAATAAATTCCATCTCGAATTTCTTGAGGAAGAGGAGAAGAATTTTAAGGAATAAGAGCAAGCTGCAAATTGTCTGGAGAAATAGCACTCAAAGGATTTGGGGACAAGACAGGTTTTTCTAAAGAAGAAGTTGAAGAAATATTTTGCGAGGGTTGTTTTTCAAAAGAATAAGTTGAAGAAATATTTTGAGAGGGTTGGTCTTGAAGAAGTGTTGATAAATTGACATTGATAGGAGATTGAAAAGCAGGTAATGCAGTAGAGGCAGGAGTATGTGAAGAAGCATTTTCACGAGGTGGAGAGGAAAATTCCTTATCAACTTCAGGAAGGAAATCATCAATCGGAATTAATGGTGTGGGTTTAGTTATTCGATATCTCTTGCTTGGATTTGGTTTTTCGTCAACCTGCGAATCAAAATGTATATTAAAAACTGAGGCAACAATATATTGTTCAGGAAAGAAGACAGAGTATTTTAACTACCTTTTGATTCTCAGATTTTCTTCTTCGTGGATTAAGGCTTGGATTCTTTAGTTGAGATTTCATCTGAGAAGTTATTTTGCTGAAATAAACCAAAATCAGATAACAAATTATACAGAAATTAAAGAGGAGAACAAATGAAATACGCAGAGATAGAGGGAAATTACCTTGGAGAACTCATGAAGATACAGTAGAAGAAAAAATTGCAGAGAAAATAGTGATAGAGAGTATGAGTAGAAGATAGAATTGCAGAAATAAGAAGAAGAAAAGGAAGAGAATATAAAGGAGTTATATAAGGGAATAACTAAAATAGAACGGTTACAAAAGACGTGTCAAAATTTCAAAAGACTAAGTAACGGTTATGTTCTCACGATCATTTCTTCTTCGTAGAATTGACATGAGAAGAGGCAAGATGTAGGTACTGAATATCGCAAGATAATAGTTCACGAGTATCAGGAGAAAAGAGTTATAAAATGATACGATGATATAAGAAGCGTGGAGAAATATGAAGTTTTGCGAGGATGAAATAATTTTGCGAGTATAAGTTGCGATACTTCGTAACTCATGAACAAATGTATAAATTTTACTATAAATAGGAGTTCAAATGTAAAATTCGAGAGGTTCTTTTAGTGAGTGTTAGAAAATATTTTAGGAAAGAGAATAGAGAAAGTTGTAACTATTCTAATTCCATTTAGATACTTCTTTGTGATCAATTGAGAAAATTAATAAGAAAATTGTTATTCATCATCAAGAACTTCTTGAGTTTTTACTAATTCTATTGAGGGTGTAGTTGTAGGTTATTCTGCAACTACAATGGCAGTCGAATGAATGTCTAAGCTGCAATTGCAGGGTCAAGAAGCCATTGTTTACAGGGCATTGCAGTAGAAGATGGAATTTTTTTGAAGCTAAAGACTGAAGTTGAGGGTAAATTTAGGCGAATGCTCATGGAAGCTACAAACTACAAGCTCAGATTGAAGCTGTGATGGCTTAGGTCATGGTAGGGCAGACTAAGAGATGTTGTAGGTGATGTTATTTTGAAATGGTGAAGCTATTGGTTAGCTGAATATTTGTGGTGATAAGCTTAGAGGAGAGCAACTGAGCTGAGCAGATTATGGAGATAGAGGTATAGTATGAGGTTATGCTGCTGCTGTAATGGCCAGTTAGTGCTGTTGTAGTGAAAGCAAGAAGCTGCAGTTCAAGATTGTAAGGAGTTGTGCAGTTGAAAAACTGACTGATGAGGATTGCAAGTGGGTGTTTGAGCTGCAATCGGAGTGAGGCAGGTGGAAGTTCAAGTTGTGCAGGTTGTGCTGTGAGCTTGGTGGTGGATTAATAGCTGGAATTCAATTGCTTGAGCTGGTGTTTCAATTGATGTTGTTAACTGAATCTACAGAAGTATGGAGGCATTGGTGGTTTGAACTGATGAGGTGGTTATGAGAGGCTTAAAGTGTTGCAGGGGAGAATGGTACAAAGCTACAGCAGAGTTGCAGTTTGAGGTGGCTTGAGGCAATGGTGGATTGTGTGTTATTGCAGGTACTATGAAGCTGCAGGGTGGCAGTAGCTGTGTGGTGTTGGTGGTGACAATCATGTTGCAGGGTGATGGCGACTGGAGTGGTGAATGAACACAGTGAATATTGCGTTGAGTGCGCAACTACAACTAGTGATGCAGATGTTGTTGCTATCAATGAGGAAAGAAGTGACAATTACAGATGGTATTGGTTTTGCTGCTACACATGAACATTGGTTGAATTACAAAGAAGGGTGCAGTGGTGTCACAGTGTTGGTAGATATGCGGTACTGGCTCGACCATCATGGCTGGGAATGAAGAAGCAGTGGCACAGCCGTCTTGCCTGTGATGAGTTGCAGTTCAGGCTTGAGATAAGGTTGCGATGAAAGGCAAAGAGCGTAGTTGGGAGAAGTGACAACGAAGGCAGAATCGTGCAAAACACAGCTAGAATGGCGAGACGGTGAGCATAGGCCAAGATGCCGGATTTCAGAGCTTAAAGTGTCGATCGTAATGTTTCAGTGAATCATGAAGGGGGTATGAGTCGGATATGGAAGTTGGCGGACGGATATATAAGCTATGGGTCACGCTTTTGGGTGCATTTTCGTAAGAACAAGGAATTGGTTTAGGTGGTATTTTGTGAATGTTTGAATTGCAGAGAAATCGAGTTGAGCTTATGGGAGTGTGCACTTGCCTGGTGACGTCTTCTAATGCTTCAAGTGATCGGAGAAAGTTTTCCGGTGGCCGGATTCCAGCGACGGTGACCGGATTCCGGCCATATTCCGGCCGGTGCACCGGTTTTCCGGCGAGCATATTTTTGGGACATAATTTCAAATGGGTTTCTCACACTTGGTTCATGGGCTTGGTGGACTTCTTTCTATTGGACCGTGGGCTTTGAAAAACCTAATTTGGAAAGTTGGAAAGCTATAAAAGGAGGAGTTTCTATTCTTTGGATATCACTTATCATGTATCTTTCTACTGGAGTTTTGGGAGGAGAGCAGCGACTAGGGTTTGCTTTCATTTACTTTTCATGTTCTTCAATTTATTTTTGATAATAATTATGTTGAATCTAAAAACCATGAGTAGCTAAATTCTTAATATTGGTTATGGGATAATAAGTGGATTTCACAAATAAAATCTGATTAAATGCATTAGTTTTGTCTCAAGTTTATTGTTTATGTTTCATTGTTGATATTGATTTATGATTTGATTGTTTATTTGGTTGAGTCCGGAATCAATCCGATTTGCATTCATATCTAGAGCTATATTAGGGTTTTCAATATGAAAACGTTGTTCATCCCTGATTCCAAGTAGCATAAATGTGGGTAGTGCTTGTAGAGATATATCCTACTAGTCACATATGAATCATAACTTGGGTTAAATTGATTTAGTGCTTTTATACATTTCGATTGCCTTGATTAGTCTTATTCCATATAGCTTATTGCTTTTAGGGAGTTAAATCTAATTTGCTTTTACACTTTAGGTTACTTTCTAGGAAGAATTCACATATGCATCTTTTAATGTGGTTGTGATGAAATCAGGGAATTAGCGGGGTATTCTTGCGATCAAGGTATCCTAGGACTTTTAGTAAATGAGAGATTAAATTTCAATTTTATTCATTGATGAAAATATGTATTTGTGAATGAAACTATCCCGTGACCAATACTTTCTCCTTATTGATTACTTTGCTTTCAATTCATTTTTATAGCTTTGATAACTCAAACCCCCCACCTTTGGTTACTAAGAAACTGAAAATTTGCATAACAACAAAAGCCTCTCTGTGGATACGAACTCTTTCTTATCGCATACTATTTTTATTTTAGGAAGTAAGAAAGTGAATTTATTTCTGCGTCGGCTGACAACCGACCAACTTCGCCCATCTTGCGGCCTAAATCGTTAGTTCGAGAGATATTTATCCGTCCGTATGTTGTTGGGTTTCCTAATATAACCACATTTCCATTACTTAATATATATATATATTGATACCTAACCTTAACACGAAGTATACTATTTGTTTGTGTTCCTTTTTTTTTTTTTTTTCAATTTTTCCTTCTTTGATGTAGTTCATTGAATTTAATTTTTGTCAATTTTTTTCACTTTTTTTTTTTACAGGGATCAATGTAGAATCAGAAATATGTGCAACTTCTTAGGGTTATTGTAATCAGATTGATCTTGCAAAACGATTGGGTAGTAATTTTTTTCTTTCTTTTTGTTTGTAATCTGAATTATTAGTGTCAATCATATCTTCTTCTTAAAATTATCAAGCAGTTATCAATGGAAAATCTTCCAGTTTACTGTGGCACTTTTCTCTTCTTCTAGATTACTTGCAACAAAGAAATCGGTGAAACGCTTCTTCATGATCCTCCGTGTTCCAGCAAATTCGATCTTATGTGTCAATTACAAACTGAAATATCACTTACTAAAGTGGTTTGTATCTTTCTTTCTTTCTTTTTTTTTTAATAAATTCTGATTAGGGTTTTTTATTATTCTTCTTGGTTGGATAGGTTTTTGACTAATTGTGAGAGGTACTGAGGAAAGGGAAAGTTTTTAATAATAATTGCAAGTATTTTGTATTTTTTAAATTGACTAATGGAGAACCCATAGCAGAGAGACAATGACTGAAACCATTTTTGAGCATAATGTTGCTAATGGATGGGTTTCTCATTATGAATTGATTTACTTATAATCAAACCATAATTCTATCTCTCGCACGGATCGACCGATCCGTGAGAGACAACAAAGGACATTGATTGAGGAATAAATCAATGGACGTCATCCATTCCGTCCAAGGACTATGAAGACTTACCTCCTTTCTATCATGCCCTCAGCCACTAACTAGGTATTAGCATTGGAGATACCAAAACACTGGGGGCTAAAGATCCACTATCATGTACGCTTCAATGGAAAACGAGATTGGTAGGTTCACAACCCGTCTTATATCAATTAATGTCTTTTATTTTTGTATCGATTGATTTCAGTTTAGTTCAATTTTTTGATGTTTTATCTAATCAGGATTTGTGGGTTTAAATATTTTATTTTCAGCATCAATCTTTGAATCCAAATCCAGACTCCCGTTGTGTTTGATGTATAAATTCCTAGGATATGGGCACAAAGCATCCAAAAACAAAGGGAGAACGTTAAAACTTCGGGAAGTAGATAACCCTTATATGCAAAGCGGGTATGTTGTTCACAAAACTTCAAAATTAGAATTGCATTTTTATATGTGAATAAATAGGCTGGCACCATAGGACCATTGATTTAATTCATGAAAATAGATAAGACTGTTTCCATGTGTTCTCTTAGTAAAAAAGTGTTCAAAATCGATTGAGATATAGGCATCAAGAAGGAAAACACCGGTTCACATTTCAGATTTTTAATTTTATTTCATAGATATAACATCACTCATTTGTGCATTACCATGTTTTTCAAATTGAGTCGAACTAAATTGGTAAGGCATCGGTCGAGGCATGGAAACTGATTCTCATTGACAACCAAAAACGTATTGCATGTTGATTGTCGTTGAGCATTAAATGTCATTACATCTTGATTCAGTTTATTTTACCTTAGTTAAGTATTTTATTTATCCCTATGTACTGAGTATTTTCCTAGGATCGAAGAAACTAAACTTTAAATTCAAGTAAACATCCGAAATATATTAAATTAAGAACCCTTATATTGAATAACTACGAACATGTAACAAAATACCAAGATGTTTTGAATCTTCTCTTCCATATTAAATAGGTTGGGACTAAATTATTGTTTAAAATGTAATGTGAACTTAGCATTATTCATTATTGAATTAATAAACCTTATATTGAATAACCATGAACAAAAGAAAATATACAATGATGAAAAATTGAGCCATGAACATAGGTAGGTGATGCCTAGAGACATAAGAAAAGATAATCATTTCTTGAAAATAAGAACGCATTAAACGATAAAATAAAGAGCAATCAATTCTTGGGGGATTCTTATTGGTCCTTAATCAAGAGCAAAAATATTCTGATAACAAAGAAAAACTGGAGAACTTCTTGGAGTATCTAGATCAATGAAACAGTATCGATTTAAACCTTTTGATTCATTAAAATTATAAAGGAAATGTTTAGACATGAATTTGAAATGAAAAAGTGTTTGAAAGATTATGCAAAAAAAAAAGGATCAGTTTTAAAAATTTAAACAATATAAAGAATGAAAAAAGTTTAGAAACGTATTACATTTTTTAAGTTTTTGATGTTGCACGATTTTGATCAGGTAAAGAGTGATGAGAAGTATCATTGCAACATTGGAATCCTACTATCACATGACAATATGATGCTCGAGGCTTATTTAAAGAATGAAGATTTCATTGAATATGGGGAAGATAACCGTGATTTGACAATCAAATAAATCGACAAGGTCATGATTACGAGCATGTATTAGAAACGATGTTTGATCACGAGCATGTATTAGTATTTTTTTACAAGGTGGGTTTGAACAAAAAATTTACAGTTACATGACGTGAATCCATGAAAGTCTGGATAAGTTAAAATCGAAATAAAAACACAGGCTAAGACGATTCATACAATGTCTAAAAAGGATACACAATTCTCGGCGTGGAAAAAATTGGACTCGAAAAATAATATAATTGTACAAGAATAATGGAATTCCTAAAGAGAAGCTTGGAATCCATGGACGGGTCAAAGACATATTTATTAACTTTTTTAATATATCTAAATTCTTATAAATACGTATTTATAAGCTTTACTAGGTATGTTACACCTCCAGTTTATATTGCACACTTTATCGTATGCATGGTTCACCAGTTTTAGGTATGTACAAGGCATTAACAACTGTTTGAACAACTCTAATAGATTTTGCATAATTTACCTAATTATTATTATTATTTTTTTTTTTTAAAGCTTGGCAAAGGCCTATCCTGCCCCTAGGAAGCGTAGCCACCGACCGAGCCTACTCCCCTGAGCAGACCCGACCCATTTCCCGCAATAAAGTTGGTATACATATAAGAGGAGTATTTCATGACATCTCCAAAATCTTGAGCGGAGACTCGATCCGCTGACCTCCTAATTGAGAGTCAGGCTCTTGGCTAACTGAGCTAACCCCTAATAGTTTAATTTACCTTATTATAGTTCTAGTAATTTAAATTCTTATCCGTATATGATTTTTTCTTTCTTCAGAACAGATATCCTGGGTTGCTTTATTAAAATTTATACTTATCGCTTTAAAATTCATTTCTTATGAATATTTTTTTAAAGAAAATATCGAAGTTTTTTATTTGTTCGTTTCAAGTAAATAATTTAATTTTGTTCAAACCACGCTTAAGCTTAATTTGTCAGATAAAAATGCTCAACATCATCCAAATAATCACATGATACTTAAACTGCCATCTTTCACAGGTGATGTTCACGTTTAATCAGTGGACACCATATACTTATCCTAGAATCAATGAACCAATAATACGAATGAAAAACATTTAGGAAATCATCAGCGGTGATACCTAGATAACATAAATCGGACAATAAGAATGGAGATACCTGGATAACAATCATATCATCAATATTTTATAATATTCTCACAGGTAAAAATTGTGTGTCGAATACCGAGACTACCCGGCGCTTGACATTTATCGGAGGTTAAGCCGGGGCCTGATACCTAGTTAGGAGATAAAAAGAAAAGAAAAAAAGAAAAAAAAACGGTTTAGTCCAAAACCCTATCCAAATATACTAGTTAGTCCTGACCCATTCAACTAGGTACAAATTAGTCCTTTTTCATTGAAAGTACACAAATAACCTTCCTGATTTACAGTTTAGTCCAAATATTTACATTTTAGTCCAAAGTGACTCGCAGTGATGTCAGCAATTTTAAATAATATAAAAAACAATTTATCTTTCGAACCTTTTGTCCAAAATTCACAAACTTTATATATTCGGAAAGCTCTTTTCAAAAGCTACAAAAAAAGTACCCATATGACTATATAATTCTCATTTTTTTAAAATCTTAGTTTACATTAGCGTACAAACATGTACATGTCTACAAAATCCAAAAAATCAAAAGACAAAACAAGGTGCACCAGTTTGTACACCAACATAGCAAAAGTAGACTGCAGCTGAATCTCATACGATAACAAGTTAGCTAGGTGATCCATTCCCAAGGGTTTACCGAACGCTCCTCTTATACCAGTTTGAAGCTTGTCAGCTCCGGCACATGAAAGCATCTTGTTGATACGCAAGACATGGAAATGATGTATTTATACTGTTCATCTACACATACAATGACGGAGAGGAAAAAGTGGTCAGCACAGAGATCAAACTATTGTTTCATGAAGTTTTTAACTGACAAGGAATCTAATAAAACAAAAATATAATTATACAGTGGGAGCTAGATATTGGTGACTTGTAAGCTAAAATACCGTTGTAGAACCGGTTTCTAACTTATTTTTCACATAGGCCTATATAATTGAGTAATCACTGATAGCATGAATACTGGGTAACACATTGATAAACCATCTAGTTCTTACAGGCTACAGCTCAGAAAAAATGATTATACTAACTTACAAGTATGAGCTTAAATCTATTCATCTGTCTGCAAATATTATTTTAATAAAACTGTTCGAAAATGGCACTGAAGCTGCAACAAATATCCTAGAATGTACATTATCTTTGCCTAAGAGATGTTACAAGGATCTAAATTTCTAATGAGAGGACAACTTTTGATGGTATAAGAAAGAGATGCAGTAACTTTTGATGTTTTGTGGTATAAAATCTAACATTTATACCACAAAATGCACATATTACTGAGATAACACAATAGTGTACAACTTTGTACACATCTATAGAAAATCCAATACCTGTAAAATTAGTGATTTCCCTAATTTTTGGTTTGTATACAAAAATATAGTCCTACAAGTGTACAACTATTTACACCTAAATAATCAACATTTAGACTACTATATACACCTAAATAACATAATATGTGTGTACAACTATGTACACATTAGTACTTTCCCTAATTTCTTAGACTTCAAAATGAATAACATGTGTACAACTATGTACACTTTAATAATCAACACGTGTAAATGAAAATGAAAATGAAACCACCAAAAATGAGAATTTAATTGGTTGAATCGGAACAGCTAGACTGCTAAGTGATAAAAGATAATTCTTCGATATACAAACTGGATAATAGGAATATGGTATGTGTATTTAAGAACAACATGCTTTTAGCAATTCTTCAAGTAGTTTTATGCAAACAAAACTAATGATGGGCATTAAGTATGTGTAACAAGCTTTTTGAAAACCTTCGTGTAGTTTCTGACATGAGCCAAGTTCTCTGGAACTCTAGCTCGAGGTGGTAAGATTTTGGCGCCAAATTTAAATTAACGGCTGGGATTTTCTCTCCATTGACGAAAGGATCCTGAAACAAAGAGAATACAATCACAAGTTATCAACAATATATCTACAATCGAACAAAGACTAAGTGCATGTAAAACAGAACAAGCACATATAAACAGAGAGAAACACATACAATAGGTGTACAATTATGTACACATTAAGAATCAACATGTGTACAATTATGTACACCTTAGATACTACTCTATGAATTTCTAGTGGGAACCCATTTAGATGAGGACATGACAAACACATGTGCCACATCTAAATCGTTCCATCTTGTTCACCTGGTAAGAGAAACTTCTGCACAATCCTTCCTTGCATCAACAACTGTTTTTATTTGCATCACTTTTTCCTCCCTTAAAACCACCTTCTTGGATATGAATGCAAGCTTTTGGAGGTAACATTTCAAAGAAAACAAGACGATAAACACCAATACCAACCAATGTGATGAAAAAATCATGTTAAAAGTAGAGCACTAGTTTGTACACCTAATTATTTAGAAAAGCATAAACTTATGGAGTCATTTTTTCATACGTGCACCAGTTTGTGCACCCTAGTTATTTACGCAAGCATAAGCTAATGGAGTCATTTTTTCTATATGTGCACCCGTTTATACACCCTAGTTATTTATGCATGCATAAGCTTATAGAGTCATTAGTTCATATGTGTACCAATCTATACACCTTAGTTCATAAAGAGTCACTTAACTTCAAGTAAACAAAAAAATCAACATGTGTACAACTATGTACACATTAATACTCAACGTGTGTACAACTATGTAGACAATTATGTGCACATTAACAATCAACAGGTGTACAATTATGTGCACATTGAAAATCAACATGTGTACAATTATGTACACGTTAAGATTCACATGTGTACAACTATGTACACATTACCAATTAACAAAATAATAAAGATTTAACAACTGGTCATGCAACACTACATATATACTATGAACATTATAAAACAAAAGCATCACAAGATTTGCCTAATCTCATGAAATCATGCCCCGAGACTTACCTGATTTTGATTTCTTGCCATTTTTATATCTGATATATAAAATTAAAGCATAGTACACAGTTCTTTAGAACGAACACTTTGTATATACTACAAAAGTAAACAAAAGAGGATTTTAGCTTCCGAAACAATAATGAGGTCAAATGATTGTGCAAATAAGCATTGATGGAATACCTGTCCTGGGAAAAGTAGGTAAGAAGTTTCGCCTTCACATCATCAAACTCCACAAAACATATCTGCCATTGAAACTGTATTCAGTACACTTTTATCGAAAGAGATGGAAACTCCACTTTAATTTACCCAAACATAAGCTTATGGAGTCGTTTTTTTCCACATGTAAACCCTTGTTATTTATGCATGCATAAGCTTATAGAGTCAATTTTCCACATGCGTACCAGTTTTTACACCCTGTTTATTTACCCAAGCATAAACTTTCCACAAGTGTATCAGTTTGTACACCCTAGTTTTTCTGCAAGTACAAGCTTATAGAGTCAATCTTTACATACGTACAAGTTATACACCCTAGTAACCTAGTTATTTACTCAAGCATAAACTTATGAAGTCCTCTACTGTATCACAAGTTGCATACACAACTAAGTCCATGAGGAAATGAAAAACTGACAACAACCGTAAAACAAAATCTACCGAAAATGAGAATATATTCACAACATATACGCTAACCGACCAGTTGCAATCCACTAATGGAAGCCACATTGTTGATCAATCAAACATATCACTACTCGAGATACATGATATTGGAACATTCCTAATTAGATCCCGCTGGATTTACATACAAACTATCACTAGTAAGATAAAATAAATATATAGTTAATCCTCAATTACCTGTATGTTGATTCCAGACTCCACAATTTTTTGGAATTATTCATTAACTCGCATCTGGTCATTTGGCAACTGCTCCTGTATGTGTTTAAACAAAAGTCCAAAGATTGTTGATTACATGTCTGAATAAAAAACGTTATGGGGTCATACTACTGGTGAACAAACAAATATCGTCATTCAATTCCTACTACGGTACTACCTGAAAATGAAATAAGTGGAGTTGGATACATGATTCCCACCAAGAAACCAGAGTTAGTGCATAGCGGAAGGAGTCAGGAGATACATAGACACAATAATTGCTAGTACAAGAGAATTGTGAGATCCATTAAATAAACTTATAGTTGTATGCGCACTAACTGCACTAAATGGATCATAGATGTATGCGCACTAACTGCACTACATGGATCATCTAGGAGATACATTAATTTACTAGTAGAGTGTCCAAGCAAGATGAATACGCATCACCCAAGTTTAGAGTAGAGATACAAACTTTATGAGATATCAAGCATAGGTACAACCACTTCCGGTGGCAACATATAAGCATAGAGATTAACCAAATAAACCTTATCAGACTACTCATATCATTTAATAATATTAACAAAAATATTTGAGACCAAAACCATGGATTATGAGATTTTTGGTTCTTTGTCATATGACTACGTAAAAAACCTCATATCAAGTGGGTCACTTTTTGCATCTCAACACCCTCCAATATTCATATGATTATTAACACAACATATTTCTTTAATTTCTTTTTTTAATGCTAATTTGTTGATCTCAAATTCCAAATTTCTCACCGAGTTCCAAACCAAATTAACACTCTTCCAATACAAAAATCATCAACGAAAACAGGAGGAAATCTAAATTAATCCATTGTTTAATTTCCTTACCTTAATATCTTGAATAAGTTCCACTTGCCGTTTCATATGCTTGCGAAAGTTCTTCAAATTGAAGACATCATAATCATCTTCTCCATTCCGACAGTTACAAATCAAAAAGGAAATAAAAATAAAACCCTAGATTGAAGTTTCAAAATTGATTTTGAGCTCAGATCTAGATAGAGATGAATTATAAGAGAAAAAAAATAAACATTAAGGGATAAATCATTATAGAAAATCGATGAAGAACTCACTGTGTATCAATCATTTTGTACAGATCGAAAAGAAGTCGAAGATATGTCTCTGTTTTTTCTCCATAAGTTTCACCAACGATGTGCCGTCTCAGAAGACCAAAGAAATGAAGTACTACTTTTATTTTGGTCATCATAATAATTCGATTTGGACTGAATCGTAAAAGAAAGGATTAACCCGTTCTAGATTCGGTAAATTTGGACCTCCAAGTACGAGGCTTTAGTTGACAGGACTAGACTGTCCACATCCCACTAAAAATGGGAGTAAACGATAATTTCTGCAAAAGAAAAAACATGATATTGACCTAGGCTCACCATGGTGCTAAAACATCCGGAACTTAACAGTTAACACTGGACCCGCGAGATAAATGCGATAGTCCTTATCAATACAGAAAATCTAGCTGTTTGTTTCTTTATATAGGATTGGAGAGAGAGTGGTGGGGAACAACGTTGAAAAAAGAATTAAGAGGCTTCTGGAATTTTGGATGTTTCATTAGTTCTTTACTTTTCTCTTTGGGTTTCCTATCTCTCTTCAAGACTACAGTATATATTCTCTACTCGTCTCTTTTTTATCTTCTCGAGACTCCAAGGAATTAAAAATAAAATTTTAACTATTATGAAGATTTCGGTTAAAAATCTCAAGAATGCAAAGTTTGATATAGAAGTTAATCCTGATGATAAGGTATAATAACTCATCATGTGTTTGTTTTATTTTTGATTTAGGGTTTGCTTTTACAGAAATTAGGGTTATATTATTTTGATTTTCTATTCATGATTTTTGCGAGTTTGTATCGGGCACGGGAATGCTAGGGTTTAGACTTGTCTTAGGTAAGTCATGGAAAACTAGTTTTGATAAGTTTCACGAAGATTGTTAAGTTAGGTGGCAGAGTTTGATTTCTGTTTACGTTAGCCCACTGTATCTATGAAACCGAGCAGACAGATGCACAATCGGCATATTACCCGGTTAATTTACTATTTGATGTTTCTGAGGAGATATAGCAAACAGAACAGCAAGTGTACAATCTCTGTACAGTGGAGCTTATGTTATTCTTTGATCGTGTACATTTTAATGAGATTCATATGTATGGTGAAAATATTAGTGTACAACATTATGAATAAATGGTTGGAAATTGTGATTACATCTCACTATCAAGGTGAACCAATTTGGGTAAATTTTTCGTGCTAGTATTTATCGCCATCCAACTTTTTCCCATCGGGCCTTTTACTTCTTTTTGTTTCTAATATCAAAAGAATTATTAAAAGATTTATTTTCAAAGCAAGAAACTTACGTTAAATGTTTTCTGCAGGTGTCTGATGTCAAAAAAGGCATAGAAACTTCTCAGGGATCAGATGTTTACCCTGCCTCACAACAAATGCTTATCCATCAGGGAAAAGTTCTTAAAGATGACACAACGTTGGCTGAAAACCAAGTTGTTGAGAACAGTTTTCTTGTTATTATGTTGACTAAGGTAATACATCTGCCAATGTATTATTTTATATATATAACTTGATGTGTATATTTGTGTATTGCTTTTGTACTCACTAGGTGGGTGTAATGTGCCTAATGCGCAAACGGCTTATGTTCCTTGGCCATCTTATGTGTTCCTATATCTCTTTTAGTCCATTTATTTGTGGCCTGCGGCATTTTGATGGGCATATTAACTTATCCAGAAAGGCAGATGGCAGTTTAGTTGATCGATAGTTCTTACTTTGAGTCGAAATGAGGGAAGACTGAGGAGGTTAAATTGGTTTGTGAAAATGTGGAAGTTGTTTAATTATTAGAGCATATGCTATCTGTCAATTAGAGCAAGCCAATCTTTTGTGCATGTACGTTAAGAAAGCTAGCTTGTTGTAAAGTACTTCATAGAACTTGTGTACTTCTCCATACAGTGTTTCACCGTTTTCATCTGCTTGTGTGTAGTGGGTACTATATTAGCACATTATATGAGCACATTGAGTACTCAATTTTTTTGTGATGCATCTTTCAGACCAAAAGCTCATCTAGTGGAACTCCAACTACAACAACCACACCTACTGGTCAGGTAGGCATATGATGTATTCTATATCTTTGAAAGAAACTCTGCTGGCATGCAGTTTATTTCTTTATCTATTGCTTCTCATCAGTTTGACCAAGATAAAAATGGAAATGACTTATGGTTTGCCTTAAGATGCAGTAACCACACAAACTCTCAAGGCTTGAGTATGATACACAGCCAGAAATCCCATTGTTGTATAATCTTACATAAAGAAGCAATTCTTGCTGTCTTATCATAATATCTACAGATAGATCAGTCAATGTGTTGTTTGATGGACTACATAATGCACAACTGTGAATATAATTACATGTAATGTGTCTTGAGAGCCATTTTTATGTGTAGGTTCAGTCAGCAACGTCAGTGCCTCCTGCTGTGGCTCCAGCATCAGCCCTGCCTCAGTGAGTTTAACTTTTTGATAATTTCTGATAATTTCGGTATTTAGGATGCTTTTTAGTTTGTCATTGCTAAATTAGTTTAATTTATTCGGAAATCTGAGGTTAGAAAGAGTTATGATATATGTGGCACAACTATGTTTAACTATTTACTAGTTATCTGATTATTTCTAGAAATTGATAAAACATAGGATTATAATGTGAATTTTTTTTCAAAGTTGGTGGGTTTCACATACAGTTGAAGTTAAACTTGAACTTATGTAGTATCCTAGCTACCATTTTTACGGAGTAACTAATATTTACATAATCATCCATGACATTTTCTCTACCTTTTTAATGTTGTAATGGTACGTGATTAATTACTTCTTTGTACAGACAACCATCTACTCTTGCATCTGCTCCTGTTCCAACTTCCGCAACTGCCTTGTAAGTATTGATCTGATGTCTTACAATTCCTTACTCAGGCACTATAGACTATAGTATTACTTAGAATGTCCGGTTGTTTACATTAATATTGTCCTGGTTGTTCCTTTCTTGTTACTCAGATCTGCAGCTGTTCCCATACCTCAGTGAGAATCTTTCCCCCTCTCTCATCTATATACACAAAGATAATCACAGGCGTGTCTCGTATTACGTGTTAGATTTAGGAACCTTGATCAACGTGACATTATTTTTCTAAAAAACTCGGGTCTTTACTCTTTAGATTGTTTGTGTAAGGAAAATCATTATAGACATAATAATTATAGAAGGTGGAGACAGCTTGTAGTGATGTTTACCATGTCCTAACAATTGAGACTGGAATTTTTGAGCATTGGAACTTTTAACCAGATGTCCTTAATTTGCATCATTTCTCTCTCTTATCCGATCTTACTAATGACGCTCTGAAGCAGGCAAGGATCAGATGTATATGGTCAAGCTGCATCCAATCTTGTTGCAGGGAATAACCTTGAGCAAACTATTCAGGAGATTTTGGATATGGGAGGAGGGACCTGGGACAGAGATACCGTAGTTCGTGCACTCCGCGCTGCTTTCAACAACCCTGAAAGAGCTGTTGACTATTTATACTCGGTAAGTTAGTTTTAACAGGTCACTAAGGCGAAGTATCTCCAATTTGTGCCCCTTTTCGTATCTTCATTTATTAGTAAGTGATAAGTACAAATTAAGGTCCTTGTTTGTAAATCATCTTCGGGAATGAACGATTGCAACATTTCATGGTAGAAAAGCATATCTTCCTGTTTAGCTGTGGCCTTTTGGAATTGATTAGTGCTTACTGATAATTGTAAAAGTATGCTCGAAATTTGTTAAGCTTGTCTTTTTTTTCTTTTCTTTTTCCGTTTTCTATTTTCCCCCTGGTCTGCAGCTATGAATCACAGACCAAGGGTTCTCTATAAACTCGCCATGTTAACTGACTAACCTCTAATTAAATTGTACAATTTTTTGTCTCATTGCACGAGTTTCTAATACTTCTTCCGCCTTGAACACTAAATTAGACTAAATTGTCTTAGCTTCTTAATGACCTCTATCTATTATTTAACGATTCTGCTATTTGGTTTATTCCTTATACTAGGGAATTCCCGAGCAACCAGTTGTGGTGCCTGCACCCCAGGCTCCTGCTGGACAAGCTGCACTCCCTCCTGCCCAAGCTCGAGAACCAGCTCAGTTGGGGGTTCCCTCTACTGGTCCCAATGCAAATCCATTAGATCTCTTTCCACAGGTGTGCACCCTATATATGTATACTTTATTTTATTTTATTCTCGTCAGTTCTTTGTTGCTTGAGCTCAATATATTTGTCAATTAGGGCCTTCCCAACTTGGAGACTAATGCTGCTGGAGGTAACTTAGACTTCTTACGCACCAATCCACAGGTAAATGCGGATTTGTCATTTGCATGTTAATAGCTCACCTGAAACTTGGGACTTCTTATCTAATTATTTTTCATGTGTAGTTTCAAGCTCTGCGAGCTATGGTGCAAGCGAACCCACAAATCTTGCAGGTTTTTTATGTTATTAACTGAAGCCTGTAAATATCTCCGTTTCTCTGATTTTTTTTTTTTGTTAACTTATAAATGCTGTTTTGATCTACAGCCTATGCTTCAAGAGCTTGGGAAGCAAAACCCTCAGCTTGTGAGGCTCATTCAGGAGCATCAAACTGATTTCCTTCGCCTTATCAACGAACCCGTTGAAGGAGAGGAGTAAGCTCTCTCTCTCTCTCTCTTCCTCACACCAAAACACACACACACACACACACACATTTGTTGAAGTTCCTGCGAGGTTGTATGTGGCGATTATCTTATTGTTTCATTATGGATCAGGAATATAATGGAACAGCTAGCTGCAGCAATGCCACAAGTGGCTGTCACACCTGAGGAGCAGCAAGCTATTGAACGTGTAAGTTTACGGACTGTGTTGAAAAAATATGTCAATTTAGTCACAAATGTAGAGTTGCTTATTGCATTCATGGTTTATGATTTATGTTGAAAATATTGTATTGCTGTAGCTCGAGGGGATGGGTTTTGATAGAGCGGTTGTACTGGAGGTGTTCTTTGCCTGCAACAAGAATGAGGAGCTTGCCGCTAATTATCTATTGGATCATGGTCATGAGTACGAATAGTTATACGAGGGACTAAAATTTTAATATGGTTATCCTTGTCTTTTCTGGCTTCCAGTTCTATTTCTTCTTTTAACCTCATTCACCACCTCCTAGTTGTTTAGATGTGGATGGAGTACAACTAGAGTACCCTTTTTCTTTTTTCCTTCTGTCGTTTTTAGTTTCTTCACCTAGAAAATGAAAATTACTAAGAGATGCATCATAAAATGGGTTTCTTTTTTTTCTTCTGGATTTATTAACATGTATATGAAGTTATACCCTCTACATTTTCTTTGGTTTTTTTCTTTCTGTTATCTACATTTAAGACGATTATATGTTACTGTAGCGTTGCAAGCTGTTTCTAGGTGGAAGTTTTGATCTACAATTGCGAAAAGTTGCATAGCAAACCATTGGGACATGGATTATGCACTTTTCATGTCGGTCTTCTTTAGATTGTTATTAAAACTCCTAGCTTGGTGTAGCATGCTTGTTCTTTATCATGTCGGTCTTCTTTAGATTGTTATTATAACTCCTAGCTTGGTGTAGCATGCTTGTTCTTTAATTTGTTTTTAGAACTCCCGTGGGGTTCTATATTCTATCTTCACCTGAACTACCTTCAAATAAGTCAGATCTTCCTAAGTTGATATCTATGGTAACCGTATGGTGTAACTGTTCGGCAGTCGGATTTCACCTGGACCATAAAACACTTTTATGTGTCCAGTGTTATCCGTTCTGCTTCTTTGCTGGTCCGCCTTTATTTCCTTGATCAGTGTTCTGGTGATCATTACTTTAGCTCAATCAGTTGGCTAAATCCCTGTTTGGGATATTTTTTTTCCTCCATAAAAGTACTTATTATATAACATTTCTTGAAAACGGAAAAGGAGTTTGCAAAAAAAGAAAATTAACGTAGTTTTCTTTGAGAGCATCTCTATTTAGTGAGGATTAATTGGGGGCCACAAAAGGTAATTGGGGACCTCACGAAATTTATACCCACACTAAAAATTATAGGGGCTTCGAAAATGTGGTTGAAGGTATCATTATACCCTTCCCCTAGAAATTACCCTAAAATCCTATTAAGGTTAAACCGACCCCCATTTCATTTATCACCCAACTTCTTCTTCTTCTCCTCCTCTTCCCCTCCCTCTATCAGTTCCTCATCCTCCATTAATGACCGTGGAGAAATGAGTGATTCCAGTGGAGGAATCCTATTGCTCAAAATGAAGGAACCAATCCTCAAAATGAAGAACCAGAAGCTCAAAACAATCAGGTAAACTTTCTATACTCTTCAAATTGTATGAATGATGCTCCAAGTGGTCGATTCATGTATACTATGCAACTACTCAGAGTGAGGGTCGTTAAGTCGAGAGGGTAATAAACGAACGACTCTAAGGAGTCGTCAATTACTTGACACAACCTTTAACGACTTAAACCTGCAACTTTTGCAGGTTATGAAAAATCGCCAACCAAATGTGATATAATTGACGACTCCATCTAGTTAGGTCACATAGAGTCGTTAACTTAATATGTTTAGAACCTAACGACTCTAAAACTTTTTAGTCTCTGAAGATGTTACTCTTAGGGTCGTTAATTTGGCATTCCTATATACTGACGACCCTAGCGAGCCATTTCATAGATTAATGAGAGTCGTCATTCCCCACATGTATAAATAGTAACGACTCTATCACTTAAACGACTTCAAAATTTTATAAATTTCATAGTATAGTCGTTAGCTGGTGCTGCATTACAAATGCAACGGGAGTTGCAATGGTTTAAAGTACGTACTTGCAAATCTCTCGCTCATTAATTGTTTGTTCTGTCATGCGTTTATTGGTCTAAGTTAATTTTTCTCACCAACCCATTGTTTTACAGGAAGTAGAGAAGGTGGTACAACCTACATGCATGGAATTTGAAAATGAAAAGGGAAATACACCAACCGATGTCTTTATTCGAGAGCATAAAGACTTAATCGAGAAAGGAGAGAAGTGGATGAAACATACTGCTTCATCATGCATGGTGGTAGGCTGGAATTTGACATGACGACCCTATCACTTTTTGGGAATCGCTAGCTTCATAAAGGGGTCGTCAAACAAAGAATCGTTAATGCTTTGGAAATATATTGACGACCCTATCATTTTTTGGGACAGAGTGGTGGTCCTGCATAAGACAGAGTCGTTCGTATTTAAAAAGGGTCGTCGAGAAGAATCGTTAACGATTTAGAAATTCTTGAACGACACTATTCTAGGGCAGAAAATAAGGTTTAGGGCCGTTATCTACTACACCCTAATGGTTAGCAATTTTTCATCAATTCAACATGCATATCAAAAATCGTTAAGCAATGAAAAACCATGGTTGACGACCCTGGAACTGTAACTGCAATTTTGCAGTTGAAAACTTAATTTTTCAATCAACAAATCAAATTAAAACGCAAACCCAACTTAGAATAGGGGGTTTTAGTTCACTTACGACGATGAATATAATTATTTTTTCTCAGAAGTCGTTAATGAAATGGGAGACAGTGGGAGGGTGGGAGCGGAGGAGAAGAAATTTTTCCCCTAAAACTGATTTTATCTAACTTAACTAATTAACAACTAATCAACCCAATTAACATTAATGGTTTGGAGGTAGTTTAGCCATTTCGAAAAATTGGGATAAGGGGTAGCCCCAAAATGCTATTGGGAGACCAACTGGTGAGTCCTCCAATTACTTTTTGTGGCCCCTAATTAATCCTTGCTATTTAAAGGGTTAGAATTTTATTTTATCACGACACATAGGATTTTAGACCCTTATTTCATCTCTAAGAGCATTTCCAACAGAGGGTGAGAGTTTTTTTCTTTTTTATGACATATAGGATTTTAGACCCTCATTTATATTAAATTCATCTCCAACCGTGGGTCTTATTAAATAGGAAGGGTGGGAATCAATTTTATCATTATCCAAAACAACAAATAAATATGAAGGTCTTGGAGAAATAAATTAAGGATCTAAATATAAATTCCACATATAATTTTTAGCAACGAATAAGGTAAAGAGCCCTACAAACTAGGAGGGGAATCAATTTTATCTTTATTATCCGTCATTAAAACAACAAATCTTAAAAATAAGGCCTATATCAAACCTTATTTTTGGAGATAGTCCATGCAAAAAAGATCCATTATTATGTTCTTTTGATTCTTCGTCGTCTTACGAGATATGACTAAAAGAAAAAGCTGAAAAAAATAAATTAAATAAGGATCTAAATATAAATTCCACATATAATTTTTAGCACCTACTGTTGGAGATGCTCTAAATAAGGATCTAAATAATAGTTAGGCCCTACAAACTAGGAGGGATGAAATACTAAATATAAGGTGTTAAAAAATGTTTTAACTACACCTTTAGTTGCACCTTCACGTCATTAGTTTTATTTAAAAAGATTCGTATTTAACTATAAATAACCCGTAGTTTTATTTAAAAAGATTCGTATTTAACTATAAATAACCCGTGTCGTAACGGCACGGAATGAGACTAACATGGAGTTCTAGAAAATCTATCTTACAAAAACAAATGATTTTTGCCTCATTGAACGGTTTTAAACGGGACTTTGTAAGACATCAACGACTCCTGTTGCTCTCAAAACTCAGGAAAACGGGGGAGATAAATCGCGGTTGAAAATCCTTCCCTCTTTTATGCCCTAATCCGACGTCTCTGCGTGTGTGAAGCTCATAAACTCATCTATTACACTTCTAATGATCCTCATTTAATGGTATTAACAAGATAATTGTTAGGAGGAAAGCCACTTTTACTAAAAGGAAAGCTGATTTTCGGGTGGATTTAAAAAAACAACTATTTTTCTATCGATAATCATTTCTTTAAGGTTCCATGCATCATGCCTGAGGCATATCATGTATTACTATTGAGCCAATAGCTCATAATTATATATGAACTTTTCCTTTTTAAGAGTTGGGGTATCCATTTCCGGTTGAAGAAAAATACATAAAAACTCTCAATCCATTCTTTGTTTTATTTGCACTCTCTATTGTTCTCACATTTGTAAAAGCATAATAGAGTAAGGTTAGAATTTATGATAACATAAATAGAAAATGAAATAGAACTGGAATTAAATACCGTATATGTATCCATAGTTGGCCTACAACTACAACTATACAACAATCTTACAGATGAATTTAGTGCATCATAATAAACTGACCTCATGCGGGCAATGTGATTTAGACAGTGATGTTTATCATTTTGGTGTAAAGTTCTGTCCATCAATTAATGTTATGGATGGCAATGGCTCACTGGTCACATATTATTCTAGCAAGTAGAAGTAATATATTAATATTATTGTCTGTCCTATGTATAGAGCTAAGGTCCTCCCACATTCTGTTCTCTATATTCACAGTGATAATGGTCATCTTGAACTCTTATGTATGAAGCCAATCATCATTTTTTTCAACACCCCGAATACCGTAATTGTTCATCTCACCAAATGGTACGTAGTGGAAAATGGAATATCACCAAATGATACCGACACAATAAAATGGTAACTCTGAATTTTATCAAATCTTTTCCATTGTATTTCAAATCTACTGGATTTGGTTTGAATCTTTCAGATCCTCCGGTTAGATTTGGATACAATTAGTAGTTAGTTTGTATTATTAGATAAATTAATAAAACAAATTGTTGTTTCAGACAACAATTCTTAGTTTTTTTATATGTTTATACATTTGTTTTTCTGATTGATGTGATGGCTTCTTCATGCTATTCAGATTTTTTTTGTGATAGCCATTATGGAAATTATTGGTGGAGTTGCTGCATCGTTATCAAGTATGTTATGAAAGACGACGATCTATTTCGGAAATTAATACCAATATTAATCGTAATAGTGTCAATTTGGGATTATTACTTCTTTACAGTGGAAGCATCAAAATGGTTTGAATCAATAACCATTAGAAGGGTGTCAATTTCGTCGACAGAATGTAAATTAGTACAATTTCAGTTTTTCGTTTCTTTATGTTCTGAAATCTGTAAATTTAGTACTAGTTATTTCTTTCTGTTTTCTACATGATTCCTGGAATGGTGATTCTCCATCATTATGTAACCCTTCAAACCTCAGTTTTAATGAGGTAATTTAATAAATTTTGGGTTGTTGAAGCCCATCTTTCCATCAAAAAAATAAAATAAAATGGTAACTCGGATGAACACTTATTTTAGGTAGACTAGGGGTGATATGGAAAATTAAAATCACAATCATAGTTTGGGAGAAATGTTTTCTTTCTTTTTTGTTTTGTTTAAATCCACCCGATGTAGATACCGTCGAAATCCGTTAAGATCTCTAAAATATCCAAAATGGGAATCACGTGGAGATTATTAATAAGGGAAGGAAGCCGCCACCTAACTTAGGGAGTTGAGACCCAAAAATAACACTGGTCCAATTTACAGAGAAAGGTCCGGGAATCAAGATACGGGCTAGGAAGGTATGAGACACCTAGCCCGTCTAATCTAAAGGTTGGCCTCTACTTTACAATTGAGATACTAGGGTTTATATGGCAAAAATAAATATAAAAAGAATCTTATACTTATAAACCTGCAAAAATACCAAACTATCAGATACCCACAATTAAATTATTAAATAAAAATCTAAAACTATTATGTACACACGTCTTTGATAGGTGGCCCACCATTCACTACTCCAGTGAATCCGAGAATACTCTCGAAGAAGAATACTTCACCTCCTGATTCGGTCAAGATAAGGATATAGGAATTATGCTTATCCCTTAAGCATTTGAGCATTTTAAAACATGTGTAACTATCTATATTTACCGACTTTAGCGCTTTGGCTATAAATAGCCGAGAAGCAAGCATGTAAATGTAATGAAGTTACATTAATAAACTCCCTTGATTCCCTCTTTCATCTTCTGTTCTTTTCTAGTTAGTGCATATGTAAACAGTAGCATATGAGGTTCACTAGTAACCGAATATTATTATGTACATCCAATTTCAACACGTTATCAGCACGAATTTCTCTGTGGAATCGACGTGGGGCGGACGATACGAAATGGATAATCCTCTTCAATCTTTGCATATTTTATCTAGCTATTGTTGGGTAGTTTGTTTTATGCATAAGTTTTTATGGTGTCTAACTTGGTTTCCTATTTTGATTAGGACTTGTTAAAAAGGAAGTTAGGCATCTCGTCGTTCCTTGTATGTGCTATTTGGAGCACAAACAATTGTACGGTATACGAAGAGATATCCAAGAGAGGTACGTATTAATAAAATCTCATATTTGTGATGCTTATTCGATTTCCAAATTTAGCCAAATATTTGAGTTTTGCAGCGTTTTTCTATTTTCCTCTTTAGGCAACCAACGAAAGGTTTTTCCGCGTCCTTTTGGATAGCGTAGAGAATAAAATTGTCTTTGTTGGTACACCAATGATTTTTGTGGTGTTAACGGTTTTAATATCAGCAGAGCAAGGAATTGTTACATCCTTGGGGATAGCGAAAGTTTATTCCTTCGCTATAGTAATCTCCAGAATTCAAAGTAGTTCCACCTATGGAGTGGAATGCGATGAAAAATGGACACCGGGTTAACACGGTTAGCCAGTCTCTATCAGCGGTCCTTGAAATGACCTGCAATTGATATCGAGACGATTTCTTTTAAGATAAAGAATGTGTTCATATTTCATCTTTGATAAATTAATAATTTGTCGGCCCTGATAGACGAAATTGGAGATTTGTCGGTGTTATGTTAGAGCCGTGTATATAACATTTTTGAATGTTTTATCTCTTGTTTCATCATTGATTTTTGTGAAAAATAGTTCGGCTTGATTTTAGAGAAGATATATGCACCGTATAAAATATTGTGGTGAACAATAAGGAGAGTTGCATATTTTGCGCCCTTATGTGTTCCCGCTAGCTTTACGGTGTGCAATATATGCGCCAATGCATCAGCGAGCTTTAAAGAGCTAGTGTTTAATTTGCACTTTGTATATGTTATGTCAACAACATCGAGTGCTGAAAATGTTA
This sequence comes from Papaver bracteatum, assembly GCA_023529315.1. Classification (NCBI taxonomy): domain Eukaryota; kingdom Viridiplantae; phylum Streptophyta; class Magnoliopsida; order Ranunculales; family Papaveraceae; genus Papaver; species Papaver bracteatum. The sequence continues at coordinate 4,652,479 of JAJJWX010001246.1, forward strand.
ACTGCACCTCAGAAATATACAAACGCCGAGCGATAATGAGTGTTGCATTTTTGTAAATGATATTTAGAGTAATATCATGTCTTCTCGTCGCCTGAGCTATTACCTAAAATCCTGAATTTGGTGAATTAAATTTGCAACAGTACCTCTGCAAATAAGTTTATCTTTGGCAAAGAAGGAAAATACAATTGTGGTAGGCATATTTTTGAATATGGGAACCATAATAGTTCTCGGGTTTAAGAACCTGATGAGCACCATACCACTAGAAGTGGAGAAATACGGGACGGTAGCGTAATGATTGGTTTGAATAAGCCGTCTTTGATCCTGAAAGAGCTCTATTATCGTTGTACATAAAAGACACAGTTTGTGCACCTGGAGTGTTGTTCATTGTTTTAAATCTCTATTGGTCATCTTGGCAGGAATGGAACCGATATTGAGATAGTGTCTACGGTCACATAATTCGTTTACTATTGATTTTACATGGAAATGTAAATTCTTTAAAATTATTCCAGCTGGGACAGTAAACGAGAGAGAAAACCTGATCAGTTATCTCTCCTGGGTTGCATGTTATTGTTACTTTAGGCACCCAGTTACTCCCTTGATAGGTAGATTAATGCAGAACTGAAGGTTTTGTTGATGAAACATCCCGCCAAAGGATCAGGGGGAGAATCGTCGACGATATTGGTTAATTCCAATTGTGTCTCATCTAAATTCTCACACCGAGAAATGCCTGAGGTGTTGGAGATTACTCTGTTGCTAGATTTATCAAGATCACGCTTGCTTGATTCGGCATAAACTAAAGTCATTGCAAGGCATGCCATGGAATCGCAGCGATTGTTTCGTCTGAAAGTGTTCTGATGAATAAGACGAAAACCTCTAGTTTGAGTTATGCCAATCTAATCAGATAACATCCATATTCTCTTTGAGTGATGAGTTGATAACTCCTGACGAGGAGCATATCCATATAAATTGCGTTGATATATCTCAAGGAGACGAATATCTGCATATTGAAGTTTGGTACCAATGGATTAGAATATCTTCTTACTCGAGAGAATGATGTGAGATTGTTATTAACTGATTGTTAACCAGTTGTTGATAATGTTCTGAGTAGCTACTGAAGTCACTGTGGATGTATATCCCCCTTTGCAAAGGAATTATCGAAAAAATTTATATGAGTGGTAGGTATGGACTTTAGTTTATATTGAGGTGTTTTCTCCCTTGTTTATGCTTTTGAGACCTTAGTCTTAGCATCGGTTACAAATTTGATGCTTATATGAAAGCATAGTGAGAGAACTATCTATTTGAGGTTGCTTGTTATGAAACACCACCTCTTGACAGTGAGTTTCCGCAGACACTAACCAAGTTGATGGAAGTATGGTCTGGTAGTCATAAATAACTCGACACTTCACCTGGGTGGTAACCGTGTATCTATATCCATATAAATTTTAAGTGAACTCTTGCTTGTCAGTCATTGATGTTGTATCATCTTGGTAATGCTCTGGGCATTGATGGTGAGTATTTTATTGTTCTTGTGCATTCATTGAATGGTTTAGTTTATTCATTCATTCTTGAACTAATTACTCATGAAACCATTGTCATGTTTTCTGTTTGAGACGTGCTACATTCCGCTGTTGTTACTACTTTACTGGAAGATTTGCAAATTTGATGAGAAAGTCTTCCCACCGTTTGGAGAAGAAAATGTGTCGCCTGAAAAATGGCGTGAAGTATCCTGGTTTGTACAAATAAAAACTAGGATGCATCTCATCTGGATGTTTTCAGCAATGAAAGACATATAAAAGATTTGATATCTTCGGAAATTGCGAATCAAGTTTCTCCATGAGAAGCTATATATGTAGTAGTAATTGTGTCATTTAAAATATACCACAATGGGGATGACTAGTTGATTTAAAATATTATGCACCTCCTGAAAGGAAGAGCCATTCACACTCATTGAAATTTAGTGCTCTCCAAGAGACTATCAGTGGAAGATCTAATTTCTCTAAGTATAGTTCTCTTAATAAGAGAATGCCTCTGCAAAGGTTGTGGAACCTCAAAATGAGAGGATTTCCTTAAGGCATGCATGAAATAGAGAAATTTGTGATAGTAATCCAATGATTGTTGATGATATAGTCAAAGTATCCACTGATACTGCCATAGATGATGTTGGTGTTGAACCACACTCTATAAGAATGTCATCAAAGGAATGATTGGTTAAACGGGAAAGGAGAGATTCAGGCAGAATAATATTTTTTCATAAAATGCATGGTTTTGGTACTGCAACCAGAACACTCGATAATGTGATCTACTCTTGGATACATACGGGTGTTTGCGGTTTCGACATCCGATAATGTAACCCATAGTGGTTACAGGTGGGTGTATGTGCATAGTGAGAAAAGTAAAGTCAACTAATGGCACAAAGTCTTTTACAGGAACCTGAGATGGATTTTTTTGTAACATATTCCCTATTATGGATGCAACTACCTCTTTGGTATTTGTATGGCAGTTTTTAAAGACTCGACATATATCTAGAGGACGTGGTTATTGCGAATCTGTATGATAGGATATATACAAATAACTGCATACAAATTCTTGAAGGTTTTCCACCTATCAGTAGAATTACCATGTCGTAAGCATTTTCTCAATAAGGAAGAAAGTGGTCAATCGTCTAAGTGAATGCTTATATTATCCAGGGATATGTGAACCATCTTATATGCTCATAAACTATGCATTTAATAGATTTGATTTATGCAATATCTACTAAATTGGAACTCCTGAAGAGTTCTCCAAAGCACAAAAATGCTTAAAGCAGGAGTTCGAGATAAAATTCTCGGTAAAACAAGATCTCAATCTCTTGATTGGGCATTGTGGCTTGAAGTCCTTTAATTTCGTCAACCTAAAAGGTTTAGACATGTTTAAATGGACAAGATAACACGATTACAATCATTCGATCTCTTACTTTTAAGATTGAGCGGTTTACATCTCAACAAGGGAGATGTATCACTCTGTGGTTTGTACACAAAGCTGTGTAAATGGTACATTAGATGAGATACGCTATAGTTACCTGATATTGGGTTTATAATCCTGGTTCTACCTAATACCAATATCGAGATATTGGTCTGAAGAAAACTCATTCATCTTCGTGGTACCATTAAGCTTGATCTTTGCATAAAAGATCGCTGGATGTCTCCCACAGAGAAAAGTTAAACATACTGTTGAAGTTTTGATTTTTGGCAGGGTCGTTGAAGCAGCTAAATATTTTCCTAGATAAAAGTCTTGTAAAAGATAAGATTGTTTATCCTCCGGGAAATTATGATTTTTTAGACAAAGCTAGTGGAGAATATATATAAAAGGCTCGCTCAACCAGATGATCATTAAGAAATTGCACAGAGGAAAGTTAGACTGATTTTCTCAACTAAAGAAAGCTGGAGCTACTGAAGACTTTAAAGGGTGGCTCGGAACTCTTAGCAGTACTACCGGGCATAATGATCAACCGAGAAGGCTTCTCATCAGGGGGAGTAAAGCCATGGAAGACTATGGATATAGGCATATTGGAAATTACGTCATGTACTCTTTTTCCTTAGTCAAGGTTTTGTCCCACTGGGTTTTCCTTGTCAAGGTTTTAATGAAGCATACGAGTCTACTGCTATCCGCAGTTCGACGTGTTGTACTATTTTTCCTTCGTCCTAGTTTTTATCCATTTGTGTTTTTCTGGGAAAGGTTTTAACGAGGCAACATCTGTGGGTCCAACACTGTTCTGAAGACTCATGTTTTCCTACGTTCAGGTTTTTGTCCTAATGGATTTTTCTGATGAGGTTTTTAATGGGATAACAACTTAGAACGGTGACCATCATGTAAAGAGATGTATATCCATAGAATTTTTGACAGAATCAATGATCAGATTGTCATACTTTACTCTTAAGTTAGGTTTTTCCGCACACGGTTTTTCCTGATAAAGTTCTACACGAAGCCGAACAAGCTGCATCGACAATATTGTTGCGAGCTTCCAGCGTCCAGGTTTTGTCCTAAATGGTTTTCCTAACGCAGTTTTGATGCATGAAGTATTTGACGACGATGATTATTTATAAGCTTCAAGTGTTCGGGTTATGACCCAAGCAGTTTTTCCGGATAGCTCTAGCAAAGGGAGAAAATCTACGTTGACCGACATTATTTTAAACTACCAAGATTGTACTATTTTCTTTCGACCAGTTTTTGTCCCAGTTGGGTTTTTTTGGCAAAATTTTAACGGGATAAATTCCTTAGAATGGTTGTCCAAGGGGGAGTACTATGTACACACGTCTTTGATAGGTGGCCCACCATTCACTACTCCAGTGAATCCGAGAATACTCTCGAAGAAGAGTACTTCACCTCCTCATTCGGTCAAGATAAGGATATAGTAATTATGCTTAGCCCTTAAGCTGTAGTAGCAGGATTTCCCACACTACACCCCTATTAAGATCCTATAAAAATCTAAGTGAAACTAGTTGAAGATTAAAGAATTAAACGACACTTTTATTATTTAGATCTCAGAAATGTTTACAGAAAATATTCAAACTCAGAATTACAACTTTCTTTTCTGGAGTTTCTCTCTCCTCAAGATTTTCTCAACTCTAAAAATACATCATCCTCCTCTGGACTTATCTGATCTCCTTATATAGGAAATTACATAATGGAAGACAGCTAAGCTTTCCCCTTCTTTCGGATCTATTCTGCGATCTCATCGTGGCAGTTACATTGTTTATTTTCGCCATCTTTCGTAATCATCATGAAACAACATTATTTTATCATGCTTCTTCAATTGTCAACTATCTTGATGCTTTCTCATGTTGCTCACCAAATTTCGTTGGAGAATTCTCACGACGCTCTCGTGAAAGATGTCATTCTTGTAGTGGGATTATTCAACCTTCTCGTGGAAATGTCGTTCTTATCACGAGAATATCGTTGTGGCGATATTCTGGTACTACATCTTGCCTCTTCTCATGTCTTTTCTGTGAAGAAGAAACGATCATGAGAATCCTTAACTATCGCAAGAATATCTGAACTTTTTTTCTTCGGCAATATTCCGCTAATTCAGCTTTCCTTGTTAACACGTGTTGTAAATCTGTCCTTTTGTATTGACACGTCTCACATAATTTACTCCCTTCTTTGCCTATAAAAGGAAGATTCGAATTTCATTTCTAGTTTTCTTCTCTTAACTCTCTTTCTTCTTTACTTAGTTTCTTTGCTTTTTGTTCTGCAACTTCTTCTCCTTCTCATTCTTCTGCTACTGTATTAATGGAGTCCTCGAGGTATATTTTTGATCATGGTATTTTCTTAGATCAAACTTTTTATTTATATTCTTCGATCTTCTCTTACTTAATTCTTTATAACCCCATATTATGTACTCTTCAGCGGAGATGCATCTATTTCCCAATCCTCGACTCAAAAACCTATTATTCATAAGAGGCCGACTGGAAAAAGGAAAGAAAATTCTGCGAGCAATAAGGTAGTAAGAAACACATTCTATTTCTTAATAACAATATTGTTGCCTCTGTTTCTTATCTAGATTATTGTTTGCATAATGACGAGGGTAATGCTAATCCTCCTAAAAGATCTCGCCAATTAAATAAGACCTTTGGAAGTAATTTCGTCATTCCTCCCTTAATATCTGCGAAAGCTTCATCTACACCTGTGCAATCTGATCTTCCTCCTTCTTCTGGCGAGAAGCTCGCTTTCACTACCACTGCCTCTACTGGTCCTTCACCAATTCAAATTACAGAACCCATCATACCTGAAACTCCCTCTAGCCCTTCACTTCCTCCAAATGTTACTTTCCCGAAAACTCCTCCTTCTGATGATACAACCATTGCTAATGACTCAAATCATCAACTTTTCCTCACTTCCTCTATTTCACTTTCTACATCCCTTCCTTCATCAAATGAGACCATCGCAGGAATTGATGTTGCTTTCAAAATTTTATCTAACATTCTAAATAATGCTAGAGATTCTTCTACTGATTCTCTCCAAAGTGGAGTTTGCGAAACTCTGCTCAAATATTTTGGCTCAGACAATTCTGTTTCACGAGCTTTTCTAGAGAATGAAAATGCTGCTTTGAGAAAAAGTCTTCAAGATAAAACTTCTGAATGTGAAACTCTAAACCACAAGCTCAATAACTCTTTACTGGATCGCGAGAATCTCGCTAGAAAAATTGATGAGCTAAAAAGTAAGCTTCTTTTTGCCTCTATCCTTTTATCTTTTTATTCTATTTCCATATTCTTCGTACTTAATCCTCCCTTTAAATTCTTGGTTTATATATTAGTTTCCAACCGAAATCGTTTCATCGAAAAACTTAAATCTGAAACCATAGTTGATGAAGCTCGCATTGAAAGAGATTCTTGGATGGACCAACATAGTAGATTAGATAATCTTTATACGTATTCAGTTGATCAAATAAGAAATCTCACAAATGATAATAATCAATTATTGCAAAATCACAGTTTTCTAAACAACGAGGTTACTCTCCTCTCATATTCGTTATCCAAGACTAATTTGTCTATAGAATCTTTGTCAGACAAGAATAGAACTTTATCTCAAGAGAAACACAAATTATCAAGCTTGTTGGCGATCTCCTCGCAGAAAGTAAATAATCTTCAAGGGATATGTGATGACCAAAAGCAGTCTCTCCGCTCTCTTAAAAATAAACTTGACGAAGTAACTGAATCATCTGCCGCTGAAATAGACAAACTTATCAAGGGTAGACTAACTCTTAGTTTGAATGCCATCAAGCTTCGAGATGAATATTCCCAACTAAAGGAGTCTCATTCCTCATTGTCAAAAGAAAATTCATATTTACGCACCAAAGAAGAGAACATGAAATCTCGTGTAAAAGGCATAGTTGGCGACAAATTTGATGATGCTATGAACCAATGGGAGAACTGCCTCTTTTCATTAATCCAAAACTTAACTTCCCAAAAAGAAGGTAGTCAATTATGACTGCCTCACTTGTTGATTTCCCTTGCCACAATTTATGTTATATTTCACTTGTTGATATTCTCACGATATATTTATTTCTATAACCTTTCATTATTTTGTTGCTCGCATAATCTGAAAAAAGCCTTCATTCTACTATCACCAATCTTACTAAGGAGCTAGACAATGTTCGCAAAGAAAACAAGACTCTTCTTCTCAACCTTTTAGAAATTCATGATAAAGCAGAAAGAAGACTTGATTATCTTGAGTATTTCAAGAATATAGAGATCAGAAATCGTGACAAAGGTTTCCTTCGCCAAGTTCATCTTAGTACTGAAGTTCTCGTGAACGAAATTTTGATCTCCAACTCTCTTTCTCCTGTATCCGTTCTACCTTTGAAAGTTGACGATGATGAAGTCCCTCTTCCTATGGATAAAGATTTAGAATATCCGTCTTATGAAGGAGATGTTGAAGGAGATGTTGAAGAAGACGCTGAAGAAGAAGATGATCAAGGAAAATAAGAAAACCCTCTAAAAGTAGGAGAAGATCATAACAAAAAGAACTCTGGCGATGATGTTCGCGATGAAAGAAATATTGGTGATGATAACAATCCTGACAATTCTAAATCTAGCGAGACTATCGCTTGAAGCTTGAGTTCTATTTTTAATTTCTTTTTTCTTCTTCTTTCTCGCAAATGATATAACCTTTTTTGAACTATAATATTCTCAAGAAACTTAATGAAATCCTACATATTTATTCCCTTGCTTGCCTCCTCATTAAATTTCTTGAGACTTATTGAATTCAACTTGTTTCTTGTGATAAAGAAATCTTCCCTGCATGCTTAACAAAGAAGAATTAATTTTTGAGATTATTCTATTGGTCTTATTTTGCCTTCCTAATTAAAGGTCTTATTTTGCCAATTTTTTATTTTTGCGACAAAATCGCAGGACGTCTTTACACTTTCATGTATTGACCCATTGATCTTGCCTTATCTATATTTCTTTATTATATTGCGACAATATGACGAGTCTAAGTTTTCTCGTGAAAACAAAGCCTCGTGACATTGCCGTCTTGCGATGAAATCACAGGACGTCTTCACATTTGCATGTAAAAACCCCTTGACCTCATCTTAAATTTTTTCTCTTATGGCTTTTTGCCTCTGTATAATTTACGCGACAATATGACAGGCCTAAATGATCTTGTGATCTTAGATCCCCATGACATTGCCGTCTTAAGACACTTATCAGCTCCCTAATGGAGGGTGCCGCCCTTATATTCCCCATGGATGCCCCTTCAAGGAGGGCACATCGGCCATACAAGACTAGCTCCTCCCATCCAGATTTACCAACAACCAGTTGTTTTCGTAACCTCTTGTCCTTTATGCCTATATGGCTTATAGTTACAAGACTGCACCCTAGGTGGGGTTTTCTTCAGGCCAAGTGCATTGTAGCCAAGACTTACCAAAGATGGCCAGGGTAGGTTCGTCCGTACAGGGCATCCTTGGATAAACCGTGTACCTCGGCGCCTTGATCATACTCTGCACTTCTTGGAAGAGACTCTCAGTCGTCCAACCAGGGTATAACCTTATAAAGCTGGAAATCCAAGATCTCTCTCCCGGATAGGTTTTCTTTAACCCCTACATCTGTATGACTCAGGTTCTAGTAGCGGTATAACCTTATCCCTGAATCATATAAAGAGATACCCCCTTTATAATGTGCTTGTAGGTCTTACATTTTCCTCTTACGAAATTGTACTCGCGAACTAAGTTGCACGCCATAAAGGTTTGTCCCATTCTCTTAATCTCTGCAAAATTTCATTTGCGTTTCTCGCGATATTGCTCGCGTAATCTTTAAAATAAAAATAGTCACTGATAATAACCTTTAATTATGCCAATATTTCTTACCTTACAGTATTTGTCACTGATAATACCTTTTCAAAAATAGTATATTCCATGGTCTATCAAGTCGTTGGCCAACATCTCTTCCTTCATGATCTATTAATTTGTATGCCCCATTTCCAATTATTTCTTTAATTAAGTAAGGTCCGTCCCATTTTTTCGCCAATTTTCCACCATTATCTCGCTGATATCTTGGTGTCTCTCGCAGAACTAAATCACCAATTTGGAATTCTCATTTTTTGACACGTTTGTTGTATTCGCGAGCTAACCTTCGCTGGTAGTTTTCCATATGCTGTAGAGTCTTCTCCCTTTTTTCTTCCAATTCATCTAGTTTATGTAAAATCATACCAGCACTTAAATTCCTTTCCCACGCTTCTCTTTTTGTTGTAGGAATAGCAACTTCTATTGGTAATACAGCTTCAACCCCATATGTTAAACAAAATGGTGACATTCCAGTAGCCTCTCTTCTAGTGGTGTTGTAGGCCCATATTGCATTATGTACTTGCTCACACCATGATTTGTGATACCCTTCTAATTTCTTTTTCAGAATATATGCGATCGTTTTATTAGTTGCCTCAGCTTGACCATTTGCTTGTGGGTATAAAGGAGTATATTTTCCACACTTTATCTTAAATGCATTGAGTAGTAATTCTATGTTCTGCCCTTCAAACTGCTTTCCATTATCAGACATCAACTGTGCTGGTATTCCAAATCTGCAGATGATATTCTCGAATATGAATGTGAAAATATCTTTATCACGAATATGTTGTACTGCTTTTACTTCTCCCCATTTTGTGAAATAATCTGTAGCCACAATGAGGTATCTCCTTTGTCCAGAGCCAGGCACAAATGGTCCCACAATATCTAATCCCCATTTTCCGAAGGGCCATACACTTGTTGAGGATGATAGTGGTGCTCCTGGTGCATGTATCTTTTTTCCAAATCGCTGACATTCTTCACAACGCCTTGAATGTTGTTTCGCATCTTCATGCATGTAAGGCCAATAATACCCTTGCATCTTCGTTCTATATGCCAAAGATCTACCTCCGCTATGATTACCAGCATCTCCACTGTGCAGCATTTTTAACACCTTTTCTCCTTCCTCCCTTGTCAAACATCTTAGCGATGGTCCATTAAAAGATCTGCGATATAACACTCCGTCTCTTAACTCATAATTAGTTGCCCTGCTTCTTAGCTTGTGTGCCTCCAGTCTATTTCTTGGAGTTTATCCTTTCGCCAAATAAGCAAGAAGTTCCGCTCGCCAATCTTTGTTTCTCTCTTTTGCTTCTATTTCGCCATTTTCTACAATCATCACATCTTTCTCTCATTCTTCGTCAATTTCAACGGAATTCCCATCTACATCTTCGTCTTCTTTATTTACTGAAGGTAATAAGAGTGTTTGAATTTTTATGCATCTCGCAAGTGGGTTTGTCATCATGCTAGATATGAAGGCAAAAGCGTCCGCAAGCCGGTTATCTTTCCTTGATATGTGCCTCCATTTTATCTTTGGAATTCTCGCAGATAATTCTTCCACGAGTCTCTTGTATTTCTTTAAAGAAGGTTCATTTGTTATATATTCTCTAGTTATTTGACGAATAACCAATTGAGAATCGCTTGTGATTCTAGCATTTTCCAACTTCATTTCTATTGCAAATTTCAAAGCGTGGATAACAGCCTCATATTCTGTCTCATTATTAGTGGATGTAAATTCTAACCTAAATGAGAAAGCTGTTTTTTCTCCTTCTGGTGAAATAAAAACAACTCCAATCCCATTTCCTTCTCCATTAGATGATCCATCCACTAATATCTCCCATCTATTGGTATCTGTCAATAATTCTTTTGGATCTCCATGTTCTTCTTCTGCCTCCATCATTTCTTCCACAGCTTCGTCATTTTCCAAAGGAAATTCAGCTAAGAAATTTGCGATGACTTGGGATTTTGGCGAAGATAGAATTTCATATTTGATATCGAAATGTCCCACTTGTGCATTCCATATTTCTACTCTTCCTGATCTTTTTGAATTCTTCGTTACCGATTCAATTGGAACTTTTGTTAACACCTTGACCTTATGTGCTTGAAAGTAAATGTGAAGCTTGAAAGTTGCATGTACCAATGCTAGGATTAATTTATCAATATTTGAATAATTTTTCTCTGCTGAATTGAATGTTTTACTAATATAGTAAATTGGTTTCTCTATCCCAGCATCTACTCGCAGCAATACCGAACTTAGCGCATATGCCGTTGTCGCGAGATAAATTAATAACTCTTCTCCTGGTTCAGCTTTCTGTAAAATGGTTATATCCATTAAATGCTCTTTTATTCCCTGAAAGGCCTTCTCACATTCATCTGTCCATCTGAATTTTGTTCCCTTTTTGAGTATATCGAAAAAATGCTTGCATTTATCAGAGGATCGCGAGATGAATCTTCCTAACGAGGCTAACAGCCCATTCAATTTTTGCACATCTTTTACTGTAGCTGGTGTGGGAATATCGCGAATCACTTGCACTTTTTCTGGATCAACTTGTATTCCTTCCTTTGATACAATATATCCCAGAAACTTTCCTGAAGTCACTCCAAAAGTACACTTGTCAGGATTTACTTTGATATTAAATTGCCGCATTTGTTCAAAAATCTCCTTCAAGTCTTGTACATGATCTTCAACTTCCTTGATCTTGATTAACATATCATCTACATATACCTCCAGTGTTTTGTGGATCCACTTTTCAAATACCTTCTCCACCATTCTTTGGTATGTTGCACCAGCATTTCGTAATCCAAAGGGCATTTTTGTATAACAATATAACCCTCTTGGAGCAAAAAATGCGATATGTTCTTGATCTTCTTCACGAGAGGGATTTGGTTGTATCCTTTATATCCATCTAACGAAGATATCCTTGCATTTCCATTCTTGACTCAACCATTTGAGGAATATCTGGTAGTGGAAAACTATCTTTAGGACAAGCTTTATTTAAATCGGTAAAATCTATGAAAATTCTTATTCCTTTATTCTTCTTTGGGACCACCACCATATTTGCAATCCACTCTGGATACTTTGCTTTCCTTATTATTACTGCATCAAGCATATTCTGTAATTCTTCTTCTATCTGAGAATGGTATGTTGTTGCGATTTTTCTTATTCTTTGCTTGAACGGCCTTACATTTTTGTTGATTTCTAATTTATGACATGCTACCGATGGATCTATCCCTGGCATTTCATCCATGCTCCACGCGAAAATGTCTTTGTATTCTCGCAAAAGATTTATAGTTCTTTCTTCCTCGTCTATCTCCATTCTAGTCCCAATTTTTAGTATTTTAGGTTCTTCTTCACTCCCAACATTTACTTCTTTTGTTGGTTAAGCTGCAGTGTAACTGACTTTTGGTGCTGGTGTTTTTATGATTCTCGCACGTTCATCTCCTTCTCGCGAAAATTCATTGGGTATCCCTTTTCCCTCTTTTGCTCTTATCATGTAAATTTTAAATTCTTCTTCTTTTCTTGTTTCTCTCATCAATTTTCTGCGAGCTTTTCGCTGCTTAGGACGTTCTTCACAATTTTTTACTTCAATTTGATAGCATGTCTTCGCAAGATCTGTATCTCCTTTAATTTCCCAAATTCCGCTAGGCATAGGGAATTTGATGCGTTGATGTAAGGTTGACGCTACAGCTTTAATTGCGTGTATCCATGGTCTTCCCAATATCATGTTGTATGGTGATTCCATATCCACCACGCATAGTGTTACTTGTGTTTCAATTTCTCCAAGTGGTAATCGTACTATTATTTCTCCTCCTGGTTTTGTTATAGATTTTCCGAAACCATGAATATGATATGATGAAATAGACATTTCTTCATCCTTATACCCCATTTTCTTAAAAGCATGATAGAACATTATATCCACAAAACTTCCTGTGTCAACTAGAGTTCTATTTATAGCCCATTTTTCTACCGATTTTATTGACTTTTCCTTCCTTATTGATATCATGGGTACCGTAATCACCAAAGGAGATGTATGATCTAGATTTTCTTCTAAAACTTCTGTTGCTGTAAATGTAATTTCCTGCTTTTCCCAATTCTTTAATAATGGCGTTTTCTCTACCATCATAATTTTTCTCCCTTCAAAATCACGTTTATGTATCCTCCCCTTAATATTTTCATGAAATTTATCGATCATTTCTCTTGACACTAATTCATACTTCAATTTCCTACAATTTTCTTTAATTCTAATCATTTTTCTTCTGAATATTTCACCAATCTTCTTCAAAGTTTCCTTGATCTTGAATAATTCCTGTCTTCTTTTTTACCTTTTCTTCGATTTTGCTAATTCAACGGTCCCCTTAGTCGGCGCCAAAATGTAGTAGCAGGATTTCCCACACTACACCCCTATTAAGATCCTATAAAAATCTAAGTGAAACTAGTTGAAGATTAAAGAATTAAACGACACTTTTATTATTTAGATCTCGTAAATGTTTACGTAAAATATTCAAACTTTAATTACAACTTTATTTTCTGGAGTTTCTCTCTCCTCAAGATTTTCTCAACTCTAAAAAATACATCATCCTCCTCTGGACTTACCTGATCTCCTTATATAGGAAATTACATAATGGAAGACAGCTAAGATTTCCCCTTCTTTCGGATCTATTCTGCGATCTCATCGTGGCAGTTACATTGTTTATTTTCGCCATCTTTCGTAATCCTCGTGAAACAACATTCTTTTATCATGCTTCTTCAATTGTCAACTATCTTGATGCTTTCTCATGTTGCTCACCAAATTTCGTTGGAGAATTCTCACGACGCTCTCGTGAAAGATGTCATTCTTGTAGTGGGAGTATTCAACCTTCTCGTGGAAATGTCGTTCTTATCACGAGAATATCGTTGTGGCGATATTCTGGTACTACATAAGCATTTGAGCATTTTAAAACACGTGTAACTATCTATCTTTACCGACTTTAGTGCTTTGGCTATAAATAGCCGAGAAGCAAGCATGTAAATGTAATGAAGTTACATTAATAAACTCCTTTGATTCCCACTTTCATCTTCTGTTCTTGTCTAGTTAGTGCATATGTAAACAGTAGCATATGAGATTCACTAGTAACCGGATATTATTATGTACATCCAATTTCAACAAAAACAAAATTATTATTACCGTTATTACTATTGTTGAAAAATGAATCAAAATCAATATATTGATCACCAAATTATCGTTATCTATCAATTATTATTATTATTAATCACCGAAATATTAGGAATAAGGATATCAAGATGAAAGCAAGCTTGATGGAAATTAAATACTCACCAAAATATTCTACGGCATTCAAAACAGAGGCAATGATTTGTAACAAATCATAAGATTAGTTGCATCACTGCACAGTACCAATGCTTTTAGACTAGATTAGTAGTAAAACAAAATACCACACGGTTAGGGGAGTCTTTAGGCAGACATGAAACAGTGTGTTAGGGGTGTTTGTCAAAGTGCTGAATATTTTCTTAGTTGTTGTGTTTGAAGCTGCCTCAGTGGCTCTTGGTATTGAAATTTGTTGCTAAACTTGAATTGAAAATCTTTTGAGTATTTTTGTTTGTTTACGGGATTACACATGCATTCAGGTTATGATTAGATTATAAGGTAGTCTTTTATAGTTTTTCACACATATATTTCCTGTTTCTTGATTACTAGGTAGAATTGGACTTCCACTAAATAGGTTTTGAAACTAAAGATAAGACTATTTTGATGCTTTTGAGTATTGCGAAAGGTTGGCTTGTCCTGCTGCAATATTCTATATTTAAGACATAGAAGACATGGTTGGATGCCGTTAATCTTAGAGAATATCAAACACAGAGAGGTCTACAAACAAAATGGATAACTGTCCTGCTTCTAAAATTACCAACGCAAGCCCTCTTCCCCCCTTGCTGACTTTACTATTTGTTGTTAAGGACATGAGGCAGATAGTTGCTGTTGGTGTCATCAAGGAAGTTGAGAAGGACCCGTTGGCAAGAAGAACTCCACAGGGATGGTGCTAAGAGGGTCTGCAGAGGGGATTTTTCTTGTTTTCTTTACTAGTAGTCAGTTTTATTTTTGGTTTGCTTTGATTCGATCTTTTGTTTTCTTTGTTTTGCCGGGCATCCAGATGCAAACCTGGGTGCTTGACAGCCGGTGGCAACAAAATAACTGGGTGTTTAAGAGGTTGGGTTTGTTTCAGTATATACTACCAGTTAGTCTCTTTCCCTCCAGGTCCAAAACTCAGACAAGCTTCACAATATCCAAAAAATCAAGGAATTGATCCTGAAAATTTGTTGTGCCCAAGTTTTTAAGTTTCTTAGATTTTGAAGGTTTCCGATACCTGAAAATTGTGGGAATAGAAATCGCCATTTTCTATATACACAGTATAAATAAATAAAAAAAAAAAAAACGGTTATACCCGTAACCCTATCCTAGGGTGACGGGTAAAAAATTTCTTACCCGCCAGTTAGCGGGTAGGGTGGCGAAATGGGCCATATCCTACCCACCCTACCCGTTGTGCAGCCCTTGATTTGTTGTCATTAACCTTAACTAAAAAGCATGCATGACGATAATTGGAGACTACTACTTTACTGTACGTGAATGAAGCATGATGTGAAAAAGAGTACAAGATGGACAAGAATAGATTTCAAACACTTGGAGATGTAAATCAATCAACCACTTTGATTATAACAAATTTTGTATAATAATCATTGAAAAATCAATCAACCAATACAAACTATACAGTAGTAGTCGGCAATAACTGTTTTCGCCAATAGTATCCCAAATGTTTACTTAGCTCAAAGAAGAAAAACAACACTGTCAATGTTGCCGCAAAATCGTAATCCTAAACGTCTTCGATACTTTTACCACTCCAAATTATTTCTCTTACCTCTTGTCTATTCTTCTCTCAAAAATTCCTCCTAAGTTTCTATCTCCAAAATTCCTCCCCTTAACTCAAACATTAGCTAGCTATTTATAGTTTATCTCCATCATTTTGGTCATGAGATTAAATGATTTAAATCGACCGGTTCAAATCAAAAACTTAAATATCATTTCCCTTTTAAAAATATTATTATACTCATATTATTAATATTATTACCAATATTAATTTTTTTTTTCATTTAATTTTATGGGTTTTGTTAAATGGAAAGACTTGAGAACAAAACTAGTAATGATGTCGACACATTGCTTAAGGGTGGACTAGGCGGATGCACGGAAATGTACGGCTACCACTATCAGATGAACAATGGAAATGGATAATAGGAGAGCAATTGGACTTTCGTTATACTAATGAATCTAATAGCCTGTTTGGATACAGAAGCAGAAGCTGGAAGTGCTTCGGAACTTCTCAGAAGCTGAAAAGTAGATAAGCTAGTTTGGCAACTGCTTAACTTAATAAGTTAAAAAGTCAAAAAGCAAGTTTGGCAACATAACAAGGATAAGTCAAAATATGTCCATGATTATATTATAAGTTCATGGAATCTAAAACAAAATACATCAAACATCCAAATTTAACGATAACAAGGGAAAATGATTGTGTTGTGTGTGTATATCCGGGTAGCCCTTCGTGAAAATCTTGTGGCCAAACGACCTCTTTCTCGCAGGCCTTGTATTAGCTGATGCGCCAACCAAATTCCACGCACCTTCGATAAGGATGAAGCCTCCAGTTGATCATCTGGGCGCTATAGATTGGATTATGTAGAAATAACAAACTACTGAGTTGCGAATGTGCACTGTCATACAAAGAAGCTGAGGTCATGGCATAAAACAAGAAAAATATAAGGACGTAATCACTACGGAAACAGAAAACCTCATTGATTTAGTACGAGATGTGACCACCCGATTCAGGTGCAATGCCGCGCTGCTCAGCAACTGACCAACTGTTCCTCTGGGATTTCATTTAGATAAATTCATTAGTTCATTTTTTTTTCCTGAATGAAATGGTTCTATTAAAAGAGGAAAGGCAAATCCGGCAACAAACAATACAAAAGATTCAAAGTCTCCACACCCTGAGACTGAAAACTGCAAAGAAAAGACAAAAGCTGGACAGCAAATCCGTAAGACCCAAAGCTGATGTCTGTAAACGACTGCAATAAGAACTTAAACTGAAGCAGAAAATACAGACGTCAGGACCAACAGAGAGATTATGAAACCATGAGCCTCTCCCAGTTAAGGTAGATCAAACTAGTGTCGATGAAACTGAAAGTTATCTTTATCGCAGCTCCATAGAACAAGCAAATTCATTAGTTTTTGGATCTTACCAATATAATAGACCCTTTGAGCTTGCCTCTTGCAAACACCGAACCTAACACGCAATATACAAGCTCGCAACATAAGAGAAACATCCCTTGATTAATTACAGAGAACAATGAAAAATACAAAGTATATATGCCTCTAGGAAGATCAATAATCAATGATTCTCATTGCTTCAAAAGGCTTATACAAGCAACAATTATCAACATATTAATAATCAGTAGTACATACATAAAGCACCCAGATTACCATTATATACACAAATTGAGGTATTTAGTTTTGTCTAGTAATTGTTAAAGGGTTTCAAATTTGTGTAGTAATTTAACATCAATCGGTATTCATGTGCAGAAAATTAAATCTATTATAGTTCTGATTTAGAATCATTAGTACGACACCCTAGATTAAATTACACAAGAGTATTACATAATTTTCAAATCAGTAAGATGATTCAAATTGAAGGAAATCCATAAATTAGACCAACCGGCGGAGATTTCTATAAGAATTCATCTCCAAATCCAAAAATAAATAAATAGAAGATATCAAAAAAAATAAAAAATAAACAGTAAACAAAAGAGAAAAATCAAGATTCACATACCTTATAATCGACTATAACCCATCAATCGTAAGCCATCAGTGATCTTGGGGGTGCAATAATTAGTATGATATGTGAACTTGTGAAATCTCTGAAGATGGGCAGTATGGATGACGACGATGAGAAAAGAGAAAACCACCACCATATCAATGAAATTTCTGAAATTGCATCACAATCACCAAGTAAAGTAATTTTGATTTTTTCTCCCTTAAATCCGTGATGATATAGATCGATTTTCGCCAACCCTAAGAACAACATACAAAGAGTTACAATTACAATTCTAGGTTATGGTTTGGGGGAAGAAGAAAGGGAAAAAAATGAAGCGGAAATAAAAAATATTTCATCACACACACACAGACAAAGGAGAAGCAAGAAGCTACTTCTCACAAAATCAAGAAGTCGAGATTTTTTTGCTCCGTATAGAAGCTGATTCTTTGCTTCTAAAAGTTGATTAAAAATTAAATATCCATTCTAACTTTCGACTTATTAACTTTCAGAAGTCAAAAAGTTACTTATGTTTCTCTAACCAAACAGGCTATAACGTCCAATCACGGCCAAGCATGGCACCAAAATTAGGTGGACTTGGGTGGACGGCTAACTTGATTATTAGTGTACAATAGGTAGGTATGGTGTTATGAAATGGACATGTTGTCCCCTTGCAACCAAATTCATTAGCTGAAGTTTGTGGACTTGTGTACCTATGGCATTTAATTTGGGCCTTTACCATTTGGTGTCAAACTCTTAACTAGAATTATTTTTTGGGGACTACTCAAAAATAGGGGGACTACTCTTAAGTTTTAGGGGTGGATATTGGAAGTAATATTGAGTCACCCCTTATCAAATTTTTTTAATACCAAACTTGCCCTTGGTAATAAAATTAGTTAGTGTATTAATTAGTGAGTTAATTAATGATTAGTGAGATTAAATTAATAATTTGATTTTTTTCAAAAGAAGAATTATTGAGAGGGAGAAGAAGAAGATGAAGATGATAATGAAGATGAGGGTTTTGGAAGAAAAAAAGTTAGATCTTTTTCTTTAAGAGCCACAACAAGAGTATGATGTTTTGGGTACTCATGGATACTTCAAATTTAGTTAATGGTGCTTGAATTGGCCAAAACATTCCTAAAAATGAACAATTTACAAATTGATTTCCGTTTGGTTTACAAAGTTCGGATACAACATTTGAAGAACAGGTAGCCGAACTCATCTGCAAGTGTAGTTCGGCTAGTGTTTCTAAAAACACAGGTATCTGAACTCAGCTTTAATGGAGTTTTTTGTTTCAGAGAAAAGTTCGGTTAGGAATATTTTTTTACGACGTAACCGAACTAAAAGTTCAGCTGGGAAAAAAAATGAAAAAAATTGCGACGTAACCGAACTCAATATATAGGTTTTCAGAGAAAAGTTCGGTTAGGAGAAAAAAATTGCGACGTATTCGGTTAGGAAAAAAATTGCGACGTAACCGAACTTTTCTCTGAAAGAAAAACCTCCATTAAAAGTTGAGTTCGACTAGTTCGACAAATTTTTTCACATAATTCCTAGCCGAACTTCTCTCTGCAACTTACATTTTCAACTCATTTTAATGATTACTTCTCATTTTTGCAACCAAAAAGAATGACAAATAATGGGTTTGTTATGATTTTGATTTTGTTTTGTTAATGATTTAAATTAAGCTATATATAGAGGTGGTTGTGGTGGTGGTTCGAGGTGGTCGGTGGTGGTGAGCGGCTGGGGTGATGGGAGGAGGTGGTTATATATATAGGTGGTGGTGATGGGAGGAGGTGATAATATATATATAGGTTAAGGGTAGGTTAGTCATTTCCACATTTTAGGACACCCCTTATCATTTTAGGGTGGACATTTCTATCACAAAGTAGTCCCTCATCTTTTTTGAGTAGTACCCAAAAAATGATTCCTTAACTAACCATTTTAGGTTTGTCGAATTATTAGGCCTCTAACCATCACGGATACGATTTAGTGGCAAATTTTTGTGACCGTGCAAAATTGGGGTGTCCACAGTTGCCCCTTTTTGGCAGAGGTTTGCGTGCAACTGAATGCCAAAGACATACACACCTATTTTGCACAATTATTTTGTTGGATTCCTCACTTATAATTATCCGGAATGACACTAGAAAGTTTACCCGGATTATTTCTAAGTATTTTAATTTTGCAAAAGTACACATTCTTATGACATGAATCACGAAGAAGCGGTACTCGTGCCATACCAGCTATTGCGAAAACAGGTTGCGCTTTATTACCACATGCTACGTCATCACATCGATTGCATCGTCTGAGTAGCGGTTCTTCAATCTTTACGATTTTGCTCAAATATTTTTATCATTTCTTGTCCTTTCTATGATCCATATGGAGCTTTAGATAAATAATTTGCTCGAGCATTCTTGATTGCCACAATCTTTATGTAGAAAGTAAGCCTCACTTTCCCTTCGAGCTTTGCATCCAAAGTATGGAGAAACCCTGTAATTGATGACCTTACAAAAGAGCTATCAGTAGCACATGTTCCTAATAAATACTAAATTATTATTTTATTTTCTTATTTAATAATGCTAGGCAATCCCATTTTTTAATAATTATTATATATACACATATATATATATTTACTTAAGAAACAAATCCTAGAAAATAATTTTCAAATACAAAAGGTGAAAAACAATATACTCAATATATATAAAGGTTTAGGAATCCTGACCTGCCACGTGTCTGAGAGATGCCACCAAAAATATTACCGTCCCCATCCAAATTTTCAAATCTGTGAATCCTCTCAGCTATCTCCCAGCTATAATTAACTTCATCAATTAGCTTCAAACTGTAAAAGCGATTCACAACTTTCTTGTTTTCTAAATTCAGGGATGACGTTCGGTGCTTCGAATCTCCTCGCGATTCTTCCTTTCCTCTTTCTTTTTTAAGTGCTACGCAATTTTACAAAGTGGATGTTTAATAATCATTTTTTTTTTCAATTTCCTCATTTTTTTTAATCTACCCTTTTGGACGTCTGTTGCTCATAGAACTTTAGGATATAACTTACATGACTAAAGATGACATACAAATGGACTAAAATATCTCTCTCTAAATTATTTACTTGACAAAGACCGAACACTTTGACATGGGCGCAATATGATGATGACGGTGCCCCAAGATTTTTTTTTACTCTATAAGACTGACTAAAGGGGCCAAACAAAGTGATGACTCTGTCTCTAGACTTTTACTTAACACTATGAGAGAGAGATATTGGACTTCTAAAAAAAATCTCCTTTTAAGTTTTATGAGCGTTCGCCGCCCTTAGATAGATTCACATACCTTAGGTGTAGTATTTCTTCAGTTGGCCGGCATTTGCTGCCTTCGATTTTTCTCTTCTGTCCAAATTAGTTAACTGGACTGCGGATCCTGGGTAGTTTCTCTTTATGATGTTCGGAACTTCTCTGATGTTAGGTCCTTCCCAGTTGGGCTTCAATTTTCCTCTCGATTCCAAGTGCTTCACGGGCAAGACTTCCTTTAAGCTTCGTGGATGATGCTTCTTGTTGATACATCGGGCTATCCTTTCTTGGTAAGACTGGGCTTGAATTGTAGTATGTATCTTCCTTTTATTGATCAGGTCCAGTTGTTAAATTTATGACTTCTTCCATTCGTCTTCAGGTATCATGCTTTTTTTCTTTTCAGCGGGCAAAAATTCTTCCGTTCCATAGACCATCTCACTAGTGGCTGCCTTCTTTCTATATTCTCCCTTCACCTTTATTGGATTATATCCTGAGAACCCATCCATCATTGAATATGTCTTGCACCCATTTAGATAAGGGCATCCATATGAGGGAGGATAAATTCATCCTCCGGGATTATCTTCTTTGCTGCATCCATGTCTAACCCTGGCATACCCTTGATTATCGTCCTCCTTTCTTCTGAAAACAAAGTAGTACCAATCTTGACTAGTTGGGGTTGATCTTCCGTGTTCAGATTGACCGACTCTTTTTCTTCATTTGTTTTGGCTTTTTTTCCAAGTTCTCGAGGATTTCCTCGTCATTGAGAGTTGGTTTATCAGCGTCATTGTGCTCCTTGTGCTAGTCAAATAATTTGTTTTCAAAATTATTTTGTTCACCTGAAATATTTTTAGACAAAATATAATTTTCTGGTACGCAAACCAGGTTAGTCTTTTAAAATCGAATTAAACTAACTGGATCAACATAGTGTATACTAGCGGGTGACTTACCTGGCTCAGTTTGTATCATGTCTACCTCTTGTTTTTCTACAAAGGGGTTACCCAAATCTTCTGTTATCTCTCCAATGCCACCATCAATTACCATTCTTTTCATAAAAGACGGTTCCTTGAAACCCATGTAAGGACTTGAGTCTCCCTTCCTTATAAAATGGCATTTAGCGAAAGCTGGTTATTCCAATAAATTCCTGTAGCATTTCTTGCTTGAAGATTCCATGGTGATTTTTAAAATTCCCGTTTCGAACGGTCCTCTTCAGTTGGATGGTACCCTAAACCGTATGGAGCTTCATGAGACATTTGTTGTCCGTCAAGAAGTTCAGTAGGACCATTACCTCTTAAACCTAAACCCATACCAGGAAAGAATCGATATTTTCTCAGATAATGAGCCACCTTAGTGTTACCATGCTCGAACCAACTTGGAATTTTTTCCCTAGACAAGGCCTTGTAAAATACATGATTCACATTCTTTTCTGTATAATTCTGGTCCACAAGATCTGTTTCAACCGCTGGAATTGTAATATGATTGTTTTTACCTTTTACCTTTTTCTTCTTCTTCTTCTTCTTCTTCTTCTAAATCACCTTGGATGGTTATCAGCTTATCTCCATGAATGAATCTCAATTTCTGGTGCAAAGTAGAACTCACCGCTAAGTTCGCATGCAACCACAACCTTCCCAAAAGCATTATAAAGCTTACATTAATATCTATGACCAAAAATTCCGCCTTTGTATGGGCCAGACCGATGACTATTATAGTGGTAAACTCACCCATGACACACCTTTTTTCATTATCAAAACCCCGAACCGTCTTTGCAGTATCACTTCCGAAACATATATCTTCATCTCTAAGCCCAATTCTCTTTGCAGCGACGAGGGTGCAAATGTTAACAATAGACCCATTATCTATTAACACATGTGGCATATGATATCCTTGGCACCCCATTGTGATTTGGAGTGCTCGGTTGTGATCTTTTCCTTCAGGCGGCAAATCCTCATCCGAAAATGATAGCAAGTTCTCTCTTATCACTTGTGCCACTGTTGCTGCCAATTTCTCTGGAGAAATTATAGTTGATACATGTAAAGCATTTAACTTGGCCCATACAGCTTCTCTATGGCTAGTTGAGGCCATCAACAAACCCCAAATGAAAATATTCGCCCTTGTCCTTTGCAACTGCTCAATAATTTCTTTGTCCTCTTTAATAGCGGATTTCACTGGTGGTGTTGGAGGTGTGATTATAGGTTTATCTCTCAGATTCGGGGGCTTGTAAAGTCTTCCGCTTCTTGTTAGGTTTTGAACTTCATCGCCACTCTCAGCTTTAAATGGATCTACCCATGGTTTTGAGCATGAATGATCTACATCGTACACTGGTTATGGAAGGATGTCTGACAGATAAACGAGCTCAACAGGAGGGGTTCGGTCCATCATGGGTACTGAATCCGATAAAATATCTGAGAGGTAGACCGGGCCCATTAATGGTTGGACCGGATAAGAAAAAATCTCAGAAATATGAATCGTCCTTGCAGGTGAGGTCTGTTCTGGAAAGATGTCCGAAAGATACACATATCTGGTGGAAATTGGCCCGCGTTTGTCACATTCATTTGACTTGCGGGAATATTTGATTGACCTGTGAAAGAATCAGACCAAAAACCAGAATGATTAGTCAAACCAAACAAATCCATGTTTTGTACATGGTATGTGAAGAGTTCACTGATATGGACAGTTCGTGGTGGCCGAGTAGGTAAAATGTCTGAGATATGGATAGTCGAACAAGGTTCCTTGTTATGCTTATAGATCGAATTGGTCGGATCACAATGCTTTCCAGACGAAATGCAATTGATTCTGGGATTCCCCTGGTGATGTGGTAATGGATTCTGGTTTATATTCGGTTGCCTTCCTTCCCCGACAAATAACTGTTTAGATTCAATAAGATCTTGAATTGTGTGCCTAAGAGCTGCACACCTATCAGTCAAATGTCCGTGTTCCCTATGGAACTCACATATCGCATCTGGATTAAACCATATTGGTGGATTTGGCACATGAGGTCTTATAACAGGTAGTTTTATCAAACCCTTGGTAGTCAATGTTGGCATCATCTGACTCATTGGATGTCCTAACTCGGTAAAAGTTCTTTGTGGATGCCCATATCATCCCTAGTTCCAATTCTGACCTTGTCCCTGGTTCCAATCCTGTCCTTGCCCCTGGTTCCAGTTCTGTCCTTGTCCTTGGTTCCAGTTCTATCCTTGCCCCTGGTATTGCATTGTAGGAGGAGCAACTGTTGTCGGAGCTGTGGTTTGCTGGTATAGTAGCCTTGCAATTTTTGACATGGTGTTCACTTGATATTTGGGTGCGGTGGTAGTTCCCCCATTTTTCTTTCCTTTCGGATCTACCTGATTGGATAACCTTGTCATTTTTCCTGAATCCAGTGCATTTTCTGTCTGCGAGCCTGCCTTCCACAAAGAGAGTAGTGTTGCATGGTAAGACGAACTCATCCTGTTGGAATATTCATAATTTAAACAGTTCATAACAATACCCACTATCTCATCTTCAGTCAACTTTTTATCCAACTCCAAAGCTTTGGTCCTCCAACGCGGAAAGAATTCTGAGAAAGGTTCATTCGGACCTTGTTTAACTGCCTCCAAATGCTTGCGGGTGAATTGAATGTAGTTGCAGGAAATCCCACAACACACCCCATATAATATTATGATAACAATTTCTAGATCTAAATCTATTCATAACCAAAATAAAGATTAAAGTGCTAAAATTATAAATAAGACACAAGATTTACGTGGTTCGATCAATGTAATCTACATCCACGGGGTTAGGGTTCTTCACTGTGATTATTTAAATTACATTTGAGTTACATTGAGACTCCATTAATGGGTATTTAGAGATCTAGATTTAGTTTTAGGGGAAGAAGATGATAAAGAAAATAAATCTCTCTCTGTTTCTCTTACAAAATGTCTATCTCTCTCCTTTTCTCTCTCATGCTCTCCTCTTTATATAGGTGTTTACATAGTGGATGACAACTCACATATAGTGGAGTACAACTCATATTCTCGCAGGCTCTTGATAATTTCACAGGCTCTTGCTACATTCTCGCAAGCTAGGAAAATGATTGCATTTCGCACACTAACAAATTGTAATATCGTTGGGACATTACCGTTGCGAGATTCTGCTCATACATTTAATGTCAGTGATTTGTGTAAAACGACTCACAAACATGTTAACCATATTCTTCCATGTAGAAACCAACCTTGGGTCTGTCTTCATCAACCATTTTAGGGTTGTTCCCGTCAAACTCCTTTGGAACAATTGAACTAGCAACCCATCATTAATACCCAACGGCTTCAAGTACCCAACATACACTGAATATGAGTTTTTGGGCACCTAGTTCCATCATACCTATCCATGTTCGGAAATTTAAAGTCCGACGGTAAATGAACCTCGGGATAAGTATATAACTCATGCATCTCTACTGCACCCCTGCTTATCCTTTGTAGGGTCCTTTCAACCTCTTTGAGCCTACATGACAGTTGTTGTTCACGTGAAGTGGTTTATCCCGATACTACAAAATTTTCTTTGATATGTTCATCCTCCACCTCCTCCTCATCATCATCATCATTGTCACCCATTTCAGACCCTTTATTTTCCCCTAAAGACTCAGCAATAGCCTCAAGAGTCCACTTCTTGGTCATTATTTCGTTTTCAGTGAACTTAGTATCCAACATCTTCTGGAATTGTTCCAGCAAGCCTACGAAGTTCTCAGTGTCGCCGGTCATTTCTGAGTGCCCGGTCATTTTTGTCCAAACTTTCTTTAAATTTGTTTTCGCTACCCAAGGATTATGATGTTGCTTAGATCGGGATGATTCAACAGAGGGTGCCCTCTTCCGCAAACTCGATCATATTCTAATCCAACTTAAAGCTATTGCCAATCAAATTCCCACTAATACCTCATATCCTTCCATTCACACTCAAAAATAGTTTAGCTATGTTTCTTTCTCTCCGTTTCTCACCAAAAAAAATTCTCCCCCTAACAACAAGAATTCGTCCCCTATTTATAGTTTCTTCTCTTCAACTAAAACCTTAGGATTCAATGACCTAAATCCAATGGCACCAATTAAAAACCTAAATTTCATTTCCTTTTTTCCACAAAATATTATTCTTCTTTCTCAAATTATTTGATATTATTTCCTTGGGTTTTGTTATCTTGTGCACCTATGCACAAGATAACACCCAATCATTGTCATTGGAAATGATAAAAACTAATAAAAAAATATGATATATAGTGTCCTGTACATTGGAGAAGGGAAACAATCATGGATTTTTTGAATTTTTCTCTATATAAGTGTACACCTTCCCTTCTCCAATGCATAACATATTATCTCTCATATTTTTTTATTGGTTTTATCATTTTCAATGCTAATGATTGGGTGTTATCTTGTGCAAGGGTGCACAAGATAACAAAACCCTATTTCCAAAACCAAAATATATTTCATTAAAATCTAAGATTCTAGTTGGATAGAAAGTCTTGGGAGCAAAGCAAACGGTGTCAAAATTTTTACTCATTTGAAAACGGGTGGACGTCTAAACTAATGGATAGTCTTGACGATATCCGGGTGAATACTTAATAACCCACTTTGAACATTTTGAACAATTGGATGTTAGCTAGCAGGACCTACATGTAGGGGTGAGCATGGGCCGGTATGGACCGGTTTTCGCCTCATCTGCATCCAATCCATTGTACTACGGATTTAAAAATTTGGCATCCGCATCCAATCCAGATCCAACGGATTTGCATCCAATGGATGCACGGATGGACAGATTGGATGCGGATAATCCAATGGATTTGTTTTAGTTAAAATTTATAGTAAAGAAAATAAAACTAACACAAATGATTCCTTATAAAACCTACATATCCTATATATGTATACAAATATAAAAATGTCATGTACAACTTCCTAAGCAAACATCTTAAAAATTCCTAAATGATCCATAGTATTTTCTAGAACTATATAAATGTCCTTAATTTAACGGATATGAATGTCCAACGGATTTTCATGATTGCATCCGGGCCCGATCCGTTATCCGTTGGATTTTAAAAATTTCATCTGCATCCAACCCATTAACGAACGGTCCGGGCATCCATCCGCAAAAGAACGGTTGGTCTCGGTTAAATCCGCGGATTACGGGCCAAATGCTCACCCCTACCTACATGGGACCTAATTGGGAAAATTAGGGGGAGACCCAAAAAATTTTTTATCATTGTCAAGTCCACAATTAATTTTTGGTACCGTGACACCCATAATATTTTTGTGACACCCATAATTATATGAAATTATCAAAAATGTCAGCATGACAGATTATGCATCTGCATGACAAGTTATGCATCATGGGTATAATTGGGAACACAACTTGGACATAACATATCTAAAAATCCGCGCCTTGGAATTTTACAAATTTTATATCGTTGGAAATATTTTTAAGAGAGCTACGCAACGAGTACAAACAAGAATATCAATTTTTTGTTTTTCACGAAAATATTGGAGGTGATCTTCATTTTAGGCAAAATTTCGAAAATTGACTACATAACCATTATGCAGCCAACAAAAACGATGCATAGCACATTATGCAGACGCATAACGAATTATGCAACCATTTTCTCGATTGCATAACAAATTATGCATCTATAACAAGTTATGTGACCATTGTTTTGGTTGATTTTAGTGCGTACATAAAAAAATTGATGCATAATGCATAATGCATCCATATTTATGGATGCATATAAGGTTATGCATCTATTTTCTCGATGCATACAAGATTGTGCAACAATTTTCTTGATGCATAATGCATTATGCAGTCATATTTTCGCTTGCATAACAGGTTATGCATCCATTTTTACGACTGCATAACATGTTATGTAGATATTATTGTAGGTGCATGACAAGTTATGCAGTCTTTTTTTTCTTCAATCAATACTAAGAAAAAAGTAGCTGCATAACGTGTTATGCAAACGTTTTCTGGACTGCACGCAAGTTATGCAAAAAAAAAAGTTGCAGTAGGTGTTATGCAACCAATTTCGAGAATGCATAACAAGTTATGCAACAAATTCTATAGATGCATAACCTGTTATGCATCACTATTCACACCTCCATTTTCTTTTAAATGCACGTCATACGCACACCAAACCCATTTGCACTTCCATATCCTTTGTCATTCTGTCAGTTCACAATTTCGTCAACCACCGATCACAACAACTTAATCACAAGCAACCCATCTTCTCATAGTTCAGTCCCATATGCAAACTACTTTCCAAATTAAACCCAAGCTAACAGACTCATCAATTAAGTCTTAGCTTCCTTGTTCAGGCCATGGAAGTAGCAACACCTCTGATTTCAATAGACTGCTCATACAACATGCATCCTCTTCTCCACTGCCTTGCTTATTCTCTGACCAGCTAACCAACATCAATATCTCATATATAACCCCTGCATTTCCACTCACAGAGAATTCATCTTTAACAATGCTCATAATTGGGATTCCAAAAGAAAAGGTTAAATAAATATTCCATAGGATCAACAACATACTAACTTATAAAATAAATAAAATAATGCTAACTTAATAGGCTACATAATACAACTAATTTACAAGCGTATCAGGAAACTTACCTCTTGGATCTTCCTTTCCCAAATTTTCTTATCACCACTTGCAACCAGCCAACCGCACAAAATCCATGTAATCAATTAAGGGAAAACCAATAATCTCATCAGATTAGATCATTACTTACTTAGATTGCAACATCAAATCAAATTTCAATCCAAATGAAAGCACAAAATCAATCCCATAACTACCATAATCAAATCCCTAACTACTGAATCATTAGATTGAGATCAATTTTTTTTTTTCGATACTAAAAAGTACAATGATCGAAAGTCACAGGTTAACGATTTTATTATAAATTAGAAGTTCAGAAAAAGAGAGTTAAAAAATCGAATATAGGAATGGAAACAAAATCACGGATACAAAACCTAAAACTGAAGTCAATCTAAGAAAATAATCAATTAGAACCAACAAATCGGTGAAGCTGAAAGAAATCAGATTTACTTCTTTTCGCCTCTTTATTTGTCAATCTCCGTAATGGAAAAAATCACCAATACAGATTCATCTCTTTTCCGTCAAAATATCTTCTCGAACCCTAAATCCCCCAATACCAATTATCTTTTCCAAATCCACTGTTGTTGTTTCCGTTGAATTTTATTTTACAAACATCAACATCATCTTCTTCTTCTTCTCCTGGAACTCAAACAAACACAACACCATCACCTTCGTCTCCAACTAATCAATTTAACAAGCTTCCTAAGAACAACTCACAATATTTAACTCAATTCTATGAACTGAATTCGGTGGAGGAAGAACAGAAGAACAAGATAAGAAGAACGAAGAGAGAAGAAAGAAAAGAGAAAACAAAATTTTATAATTATGGGTTTGAAAATAATTTTTCCCCAAAAAATGGGTGCGAGCCTTCAGTTTTCTGTCCGTGGGTTTCTCAGTAGAAAAATGTGTGAGAATGGGTCTCACTGTAGTTTTCACGACCTAATTTGGACTAGTTGATCTTTTAAAATATGGGCTTAATGGACACATTTCTAGTCGTACCGGACGCAGTGTATACAATCCTCACTTTGGGCATTCAATCGGCTCACTACCTATACCATCTTAAACGATCATACGTAAATGCGGTTAAAATTTACGTACGAAATAAGGGTGTCTACGCCCGAAAATCAACATTCTCTTTGGTAAAAGTGGCTTTCCCCTTACAATTATCATTAACAACACCTTTATTTCTCCGCTCATAAACTCATCTGTTACACTTGAATTCACACACCGACGGTTTTTCTTCTTATTAAATCAAATCCAGAAGCATAACCAAGATCGTAGTTTGAAGACAGATTTCCTCAATTGAGTCAATTCTTTACGATCTTCGAATTAGGAAACTGCAACATGGGATCTGTTAGAGCCTCGCTTTTTCAGGATCATCAACCAAAATCTAGATCATCAATTTCATATGCTGATTCAAAAATCTTTTTCCTTACTCGCAGCTCATCCATGGAAAGACATCTTGAGGTCATCAATGTGGTCGTGCATTTGTGTTCTTTTTTTTTGTTAGGTATGTCATAATTTCCCCTTTTGCATTTTTTATTTTTATTTTTCTTTGAAGGTTTTTTGCTTACATATAAGAAAATGCTAACAAATCGACATTGTTGCTGAAGAATGATGATGCATGTGTTACATTACTTCGATACATTAGTTTCAATGAAACGATCCTGATTTATTTATATCTTCAATCTTATATGTTGTTCTATTTGTAATTTTTTTTTTTTGAAATAATTCAATTGGTAAATCTAGACAGTATTTGCTTGCCATATCGTTATTTGAAGATGAATTTGGCTAGAACTGAGCGAATTTTTGTGAACTTGAACGATTGTATTGAATAATATTGAGAGTATATGATCCTAAATTACAAGGTTTTAGTACCGTGAACATGGTAAAAGTGATTATTGAATAATATGAGAGTCTGTGATCCTAAAACTGGAATATGCCAGCAGCAAAGAAGCAATGAGTTCAAGTTTTTGATTTTGATTTTGTAAAAAACAATTCTACCATTTTTTTGATGTAAGTTTGCTTCAAGGTTCTGACTAAGTTTTCATGTTTGGTTTAGAATGAGGAATTATGGATGTTTTGTCTCTTCGCTATTAGTTTTATTATTCAATATTCTGTATGTATCTGCAGGCATTACATCTGAATCACATCTGATTGGTGTCATCTCGCATATGAAATCTTCTTTCAGACTTCTTTGCCTCGGTGGGGTTATTAGGTAGTCTCCCAGTAGCAATATTTGTAATGGATTCATTGAGACCACTAGCTATAAATTCTTAAGGCCGTGTGCGATTGTTATGCAAAATAGTAACCCGACATAATTGAAGGAGTTGATTGTTCGTTATGTGTTGTAGATGGTCTTCAGCTGCGTCAATAATGTGAAATCTGAGTTGAAAAGTGTGTTTATGGTACGTGGAGGTCTTTAGTCATGTTCCTAATATTGAAATACCCGTCATGGAGTATTATGTTCATGACATTCCATGTGGATGGATCCCTGTATCACTAATTTGAGCAGTGTATTGATTGAAATTTGGTTTATGGTTCTATTTCCAGGTATTCACAATTGTCGCAGCTGATGAACGCGAAATATAATTTTATTGGCTTTTGAAATGATGGAAAAATCAGTTCTAGATTAAAATAAATAGTATATTTCCTGCCCAAGAATCCCCAAAGATGTATAATCTGTCCACTTGATCGTATGTTCCCTCATCCAGGTATGACTTGCTCTCTCTCATTTTTTTTTTGAAAGATAGATTTCTTTCTCCCAGTTGATGGAGAAGATCCAGTGAGGAAAGCTTTCATAAAAATTTCAATTCATCTGTAATTTTCATATTCATAATTACATAAAAAAAATAATCATAATTATACAATTTCATGCTTGATTTCATTGGTTTGATTAATCGATTTGGCTGATGGGAAAGGTTGCTTTGTATCTAACCACTAGCGAGGTTATTTTGATGCTGCAAGTAATTCTTTTGAAACCTAGAGTTAGCTAGGTATTTGGTTCACCTATCATTTGCAATTCTAGGGGATAAGCACATAAACCAATTTTTTTTTTTTTTTGTAGTGTTGCATTTCATGTTTTTGTTGTTTTATTTGATACTTCTCCACGAGCATTTCTTTGACTGATTTTTTATTTTTGAAGCAATGAATGATTTTATTGTTGTTGGTGCACCACAGATTTGGAAAGCAGAGAAAGCTTCAATCTCAGATAAATGCCAATTTAAGTCGATTCCGCATGATGTAAATCGGTTGATATTCTTCCACATCGCATTGATCCATTGATTCATAACGTTGGGGGCACAAAACTAATACAAATCGCATGTTACATTTTGTGGTTTTAATTTCGAAAATTCTTCCATTGTTGTTTGGGTATCATGGTTCCTCATAGCTAGAGATATTTTGCATTCCCTCTTCTTAATGGCCTATTGTTACTATGCATGGGGTTCATTTAAGAAGTGCATCTATAACTTCTGCAACTCCGTTGAGAGAATATTTTTAATACGCACGAAGGATCCGTGTACAACTGACATGAATTGATACAATCTACTATAGTCAAGTAACATAACCTGAAGGTGGAAGCAGCAACAACAAAAACAACAAAACAGTAGCGTTGTAGGGGTGTAGGTGGTAAGCATCTTTGCTGATGAAGGAAAATACAAGATTAACACCATAAATTTGGATTTCATTTGAAATTTAAATTGTACATGTGTGATCGATTGATCCTATTTTGTGCAATTTAGTTGGAGATGATTTTATAATGATGAAGAATGTGAGAATACTGCTGAAGATTTAAGAATCAGAGGTTACACTAATGATCAGTACATTGAATATTGTCATGCACTGGCAAAAACTTATGGAGTTGAGATAATAGATGACATGAATATGTTAATTCAGAGAATTGGAGAAGCTAGTATAAACAGGAAAAAGATGGAAGCTAAGGAAGATCAACAACACAGTGAAAGGAAAACTAAAAGATCCAGGAGTTCTACTTCTGATAAAACTTATGAGGTTCATGCTAGTAACATTGAAAATAATACTGGAAAGCGATCATCTTCTACTGTGGCTGATGATATGGGGAATGACTGGATTGAAGGAGAAATGATGGAGAAGGAGGACTTGAATGATGTGAATGAAGCTCCTACTACTTTGGTAACCATTTCTAAACTTTCTAAAAAACATACGTTTACTAATTTTCTTCACTACTCTAGTTATCTAAACTGTCTCTTTTAATAATGTGACTCTTGTTCTTATGACTTTCTCTAATACTTTCAGTATGAGAGTCATAGCTTGGAATTGCAATGGCTATGCTTCCAAAGATACCAAAAATTATCTCCTTGATATAAATAAAAGATTGAACCCAGATGTTATCTTCTTACAAGAAACAAAAATAGACTCTGATAAAATCTTGAAAACATGTCAGACCGTTGGGTTTTCCTAACTTTGATTTTGTACCATCTATAGGTAGGTCTAGGGGTATTTGCCTCTTGTGGAAAGATGGATTTAAGTTACAAATCATTTATAAAGATGGAAATATGGTTTACCGTACCCACAGGAAAAGAAAGCTAATGGATCTTCATTAAATCTGTCTGTGACACTTACAACATTAATGCCCCTTGGATACTCTTAGGGGACCTAAATGTAACTATGCAGCCAGATAAGAAAATCAATAATTCAGGTTCATCTTCGAAAACACCAAAAATTATTCAATTTGTATATGATAGCGGGTTGACTGATCTGGGTTATCATGGTAGTCCTTTCACCTGAACAAGTGGTAATAATGGTACTGGTAAATACAAATCTAGACTTGATAGAGCTGTCATAAATTCTGATTGGTTGGTCTCTTTTCCTGATATTGTCCTTAAACACCTACCCATATTAGGCTCAGATCACAACCTTATTTTCTTAGATTTATATCCTAATGAAAGAGTTAAAAGTCGAAACTGGAAATTTTTCGAATGTTGGCTTAGAGATAACTCATGCAAAACACAAATTAGTGAATCTTGGACAAACACAGTTCAAGGCTCTGCAGCTTTTAAATTATACATGAAACTTGATACAACTAGAAGAGAGTTATCTCTCTGGAACCAAATTTTTTTTGGTAACATTCATGATAATATTAAGAGATTGCAGGATGAACTAACGGTTTTGCAGCAGTGGCCAACAAGTGCACAGAATATCTCAAAGATCAAACAATTTGAAACAGAGATAAATGAATGGAATACAAGAGAAGAAGAATTTCACAGACAAAAGTCAAGAGATATTATGTTTCATGAAGCTGATCAAAATACCAAGTACTTCCACCAGCAGACAAACAGAAGGAAATCAAGAAATAGAATTGAGTCTTTGGTTCGTCCAAATGGAACGTGGTGTTCAGGGAAAGAGGAACTAGAGAAACTTCTTATATCCTATTTTTCAATAATCATGCAGACAACTGATCCAGAAAACAACCCAGATCTCTTCAGCATTCTACCTAATTGTATTACAAATGAAGAAAATGAAGCTCTGTTGAAGATACCGCAAGAAGAAGAAATTTGTGAAGCACTGAAGAGTATGCAGCCTTGGAAAGCACCCGGCCCTGACGGTTTCCCACCAGGATTTTTTCAAACGCAATGGAATACAACTAAGGAAGATGTTTTCAACATGATTCAAAGATTTTTTGTTAGTGGTAAGATGCTCCGGAAAATGAACAGAACAAACCTTTGCTTAATACCAAATGTACAACTGCCACAATCACCAGGAGATTACCGGCCAATAGCGCTTTGCAACACCACTTACAAGCTGGTTACTAAAATTATAGCTTTGAGGTTAAAACCTCTGATGGAGAAACTGATCTCGCTGATGCAAGCAGCTTACGTGCCGGGAAGACAGATTGGTGTCAATATTACGCTTGCTCACGAACTTATCCATTGTATGCGAAGGAAAAAGACGAAGAAAGGGTATATGGCTCTCAAATTGGACATGTCTAAAGCATTTGATCGGGTGGAGTGGAGCTTCTTACGCAGAATCATGGAGAGTTTTGGATTTGCAGACCATTTTTGTAATTTGATACAAGAATGTGTAAGTACGTCTGAAATTCAAATTTTGCTCAACGGTTCTCCCTGTACAGCTTTCAAGCCCAGACGTGGCATTAGACAAGGCGACCCTTTGTCACCTTATATTTTCTTACTCACCATGGAGATGTTCACAAGATCTCTTGAAAAAGCTGAAGCTGAACAAAGGATCCAAGGCATTAAAATTGCGAGGAATGCACCCCCAATAACGCACTTGATATTCGCAGATGATTGCTTGCTTTTCGTGAAAGCTGACATCCACAATGCGGATAACCTTCTCAAGATTATAAATGAATTTGGTAAAGCTTCAGGGAAGCATATCAACTTCCATAAATCGACGATTTTCTTCTCGAAACACATTCATTCTCGACATTTCAGAATTCTTCTAAGAAGATTAAAGATGAAGAAAATGTCTCTAGAGGAGAAATATTTAGGCATACCACTCTTCATGAATAGAAAAAGAAAAACATCTTTCTCGTCTCTTGTAGAATGGATGAAAGCAAGGTTACTGCGCTGGAATGGCAAGTTTCTCACACAGGCAGGGAGAAGCGTAATGGTTAAGCACGTGCTTAACGCTATGCCTTCACATCAAATGGGAGTTTTCAAAATCCCAAAGAGAACTATCCAAGAAATGGATGCAGTACAGAGAAAATTCTGGTGGAAAAAACAAGACAAAAAAGGGCTATACTTCCTCAAATGGGACAAATTCAACATCAGCAAAGGCAGTGGAGGATTAGGATTTAGGATTTAGGGACCTGGAATGTTTCAACAAGGCTCTCTTAGCAAAATCAGTATGGAGATTATGTCATAGCACGGATCAACTATGGGCCAAAGCTTTAAAAGAAAAGAACTTCCCTGACACATCAATATTACACTCGAAAAAGAAGAAATATGCAACTTGGACATGACAAAGTATTCAGGGGAAGTTTCCTTTGTACAAAAATACAGCTTTTGGTTATTGGGAAATGGTAAGAATATCTTGACCTGGAAAGACAATTGGATACCAGGAGAGCATTAGCCACCAATCACAATTGCAGAGTTTGTTCACGCAGTCTCTTACAGCACAGTTAGTGATCTCATCGACCATGATACCAAAGTCTGGAAAGTTGGTATCTTAGAGCAACTATTCTCTCCTGCAGATGTACTCAAGATTAAAAGTATGAGAATTTCGTTATTTACTGAAGACCAACTAATCTGGACATTAACTCGAAATGGTAAATTTACCGTCAAATCAGCATACAAGAAGCTTCTGGAAATCAAAACAAGTACTTCTAAACCCTATGATGCGGATATGACAAAATTTTGGAAACAATTATGGGGTTTAAGGATACTTCCAAGAACCAAAACTTTTTTGTGGAAAAGCTTCCAAGATATTATTCCTTCTAGTGAACGTATGGGGAGAGTTATGCAATACACGGGGTATATGTTGTAAAGAGGTAGAAACAACTAAACACATCTTGTGGGACTGCCCTTTTGCTCAAGCGGTTTGGACTGCAGTACCAGGTGCAAGGAGAAGTATGCCAGATGCCATACATTCAGTGGCACAATGGATAAGAAGTTGGTTTTCAAATGATTTAACTAAGATAGATGGTGATTGGATAGAAAAAATGGCGAACACTTGCTGGGAAATATGGAAGGAAAGATGTAGAGTTTTTTTCGATGAGAAAAAAGCAAATCCAGTTGCAGTTATACAAGCAGTCCATAATATTAACAATATAACAGGGAAACAGATGATGAAAAGTAGTTCCCTTACTAGTGACAACATGTTACATGTTCATAACTCTCTTTCTTGGCATCCACCTATAGCACCTTTCTTATCTATTTGTTGTGATGCTTCGTTTAAAATAGCTAACAATGAAACCAGTAGTGGCATTGGACTGATTATTCGTACTTTTGCAGGTGCATTTGAATGAGGACGCTGCATCCATGAATGTGGATGTTTAGACGCAGAACAAGCAGAGATAATTGGATTGCTGCATGCTATGAGATGGGCGGAAGACCTGAACTTACAACATGTGAGGTTTGAGTTAGATGCACAGAACGTGGTGAAAGCAGCAAATTGAAACCACCAAGCAGTCCGATGGGAGTCTCAAGATATTATCTTAGACATTATTAGTCTATTTGGAAAATATCCAACTTGGAATTGCATTTCTATTAGTCGTAAGTTAAATAAACCAGCAGATAGACTAGCTAAACATTCTCGTAATTTTAAGATTAATAAGATGTGGATACAATATCCACCTGATTTCATCGTTGATGCATTATATGCAGATACAATGCCTGTAATGGACATCATCTCTTAATAAAAAAAAATCTTGGTATAAAAAAAAATTGGGGATGATTTTTTGAGAAAATATGTTCGTATTGAACTACTACTGCTTCAATATTATTCAGAGTAAAAGTAAGAGTAATTATTTGGTTTAAGTACCAAGCTATTGCATGCTTATTCTCTTATTTCTAATTGTGCATTGTTTGTTTTCGAAGAGAGAAACTTCATACAACATTGACTGGCCAGTACTAAGAATCCACCATTACCAATCATAATATACTTAAAAGTATATCACCAGATTTACGGAAGGGTAAATAAAATTACCGGTAAGTGTCAATACAAAACAATTTTTTTTTACCGGCATCTATAATAGATTTGTGATAGATGTCCCTTTGTGAACGATAATATGTACCGTTCTAGATCTCATAAGAACATGCTAAAACGACACGGGTTATATACTAGTATCTAACAAAAACATATAGAAAAAGAGTAATTCGATGTGTATCTAAATAGCGATTATATTTTATTAGGTTTCAAAATCTTGGTAAGATATATATATATATATATATATACTTGGAAGTTTCATATAAATAATTTTTAAAGTTGGTTTAAAGTGCAGTTGATTTAAGAGTAATTACTGAAATTAAATCTTGCTAGTCAAATTGGTTTATCGTGTTATATTATTTTATTTTTGATGACCAAAACCGAAACATCATAAGCTCGACTGATTTTGTCATGTCAAATTAAAGCTTGACTGATTTAAAAAATAATAATAATAGTAATAAATTGTATTGTGTTTACAACTAGGGCTTAACCCGTGCTATTACGGCACGAGATACTTTTGTCTCTAATTCGACATTGTTTACATTCGTTTTGTTTTATTTTTCGTGGGTAATAAGTTTTATATTGAAATAAGTTTTGGACAAAAAAATGATGAGTCACTTGGCATTTTTGTTTTACTTTAAGCATGTTCTTTCAATTTAGTATTTGGCTGGAGAAATAATGTTGTCCAAACATGAAAATTGAAAGAAAAAAATCTAATATTTCAAAAAGAATATTTCATCTAACAGTAAATATACAAAAACTGACAACCCAATTCGACGACATTTATGAATACATATTGGGTTTCAAAATTACTGATAACTAAGGCTCTGCGAAGTGAAGCAAAGATCCATAATATTTTCCTAATAAACTATTATTTTTATGCAATTGTGATGATTCTATAAAAAGGAAGAACTCATGGCTATTGGAAGGCTAAGATATACATGTGTGAGCTGAAAAAATAAACTTATAAACGTAAATCAAAACATGTGAAAGCTTCTTCCTAAATCATATTGAACAAATTCGTGGATAAAAAAAAATCGCATCAACTATGCTAAGTAAGTAGTGCATGAATGGCGTTCTCACATCTAATGTTTCTCAAATATTTTGGAACAATAAAGAACATAGTCATATTGATGTCCGTGTCTATATAAATTAGTTTCAGGGTAGAAGCCGACACAAACATTTTTCGCCTTTAACTTGTAGAATGTACACTGAGTTTAATCGGCCTTTATATTAAAAAAATACCCCAACATTGGTCAAATAATGTCTAGAAATTCGGGATTAAAATAGAGTGCCAACGGGAAAAAGTGAGAGACTAACATTAGTGTTACAAAGAGAATACCCAATATGTATCAAATTCTATTAACTAAACATGTATATATTCAAATTAAAAAATCATCAATTAAACATAAAAGAACCAAGTTTAATAATATTTGCATAAACAAAACTTATAAGAGAATTTTGTAATTAGAAAATACCTTCAAATCACTATTAGAGATTTAATTGTATGCCTTATCAATAATTACGATAGGTCGAACTCTCCTAATTAATCCGTAGAAAGTTCATTGGATATGTAGCGCAGATAAATTTACAGTGGAGGTGATGGTGCGCCATCTAATTGTTGTTCGATTGTTTTTTCTTTTGAGAAGGTTTCGATTTTGTTTGGAAAACTGAGAGGGAGTGTTTCATTATTTTCATCGTCATTTAGAAAGGCAAGAGCAAACTTGCGCACTACTTTTGGAATTTCAATACAACCATAGATTTATCTATTGAAAGGAGAAATCTTGATAACAAAGATTACAACTTTAGTAGTTATTATATAACGTGACACCCCATTGTTTTTTTTTTAATTATCATGTATGTAACCGAGTTTATTTTAGCATTAAGACAATCAACCACATCTTTTACTTTATAGTGTTACCCGTTTTGTAGCGGCACAAAATTAACATAGTCTATTCCTAATCACCAATACCCGCCAGCACCACAACACCACCACATCTCTTGTAGGATGTTGAGCGTACTTTTAATTTTAACCGCAAACGTCATGTATAAAGTTTATATTGAACAAACTTAGGTCGTCAATTAATTTATTCAACTTTGTTATATTCTTTTTTGTCTTGTAATTAATTTTATTTTAATTATAAAAACCATGATTCATATGATCGGTTACCAAAGATAACAGGGGTACTATTTGATTCAATGATCATAATCATTTTGTCTTATATGATTTGGTATCATCCTTGAAATAGTTACCTTTATTATGTCAAAAAACAACCAACTACATCTTTTAAAATACAATCTTACCCATCATTTTTTCTTTTTTCTTCAAAAAAATAAAATAAAAATAAAAATACCCCCACCACTAAAACCATTTACCGCCACTATTTCTTCCACCGCCACTAACTTAACTGCCTCCACACTTACTAAGACCCGACATCGCTTCCACCACCCCACTACTTCTTCCACTACCACCATTAGTATCTATTGATATAATTTTTTAAAACTCTATGTTGATGAAAATATGTATTGATAGAAGGGACATTTATGATGAAAAATTAATAATAATTTATTATAAGAAATTAATTGGATACTGATTAATAAAACACTTATAATGTTTAATTTAAACAAACCATGACCATAGATTTATCTTCTCTGTGACGGCACGGGAAAGGATATATGTGTTTAAATGTATCCCTCAATTCTTATATATTACAGTTGTTTGCAGAAAATTGGTCTGATGTATTTGTATTAACATTATGGTTAGAAAACATGCTCTTATCCTCATACATTTTTGTTTTAATATTATATTCGGTAGCCATACAATCCTCGAGGACAAACATGGTCAATTATTAAAGTGAATCCCATGTGCATTATAACATGACTTCAAAAAACTAAGTAGTATTCCGACCTCAAAATAAAATAAAATAAAAATCATCCAAAGCGATTCACCATATTTGTAACAAAACTAAAAGCATACAAGATTACTTCAAAATCAATCAGATTAATCTTACAAAATATGTTAGCTGCAGAGTTTACTTTTTTCTCTTTAGTGATATAAATTTTCCCAAATTAAAATAAGTTTGGTTTACTCATTTTCCTAAAGTTGAATAATATGTAATTTTTGATCCATTTCATTTCTTGTCTCTTCATCTTCTCTATTTACCTATTCCCCTAAATTGTTCTCAAGCATAATCGTATGGAGTCTAGGAGACAAAAAGGGAAAATAAATGGAGAGAGATAGAAATGGAATGGATTAAAATTAATTTGCATGTAGCCTTGTATTTGGTCTGCAAATCACAACCATTGATTTATCTTTAAAAAATGTTTTCAAAAATAATCATAAACTAAAACATAATTAAAAAAACAAGAAAAAAACTAATTAAGAGTAACTACATAATTTACCTACCTTAGGATACCTCACTATTAATGCCACCTCTCCACCAGTCACCAACACCCACCACTATTATCGCCACCACCTTATCCCACCATCACAACCATCGTTATTGTCATTAGTACAAAACAAAGCTAGGCTAAGTTTGCTTGTGTTAGTGGTGGTCAGGATTTGTCCTGCCAAAGATAAATCAAGGGTTGTCGTTTTTCTGACCACCCCTTACAACGCGTGGCATTAATTCCAATATTATGAATGAAAAATGAATACTCAAGTCAAGATATGAAATTTCAAAAATTATAATGGAGAGGTTCGAACTCATGACCTATTGTGTCATAAGAGTGGTCTCTAACCAGTGTTCCACCTTGGTTGGAATTAATAGAAACGATGAATCAACAGTTTTGTTCAACTTAAATACCATAATTGCTTTATTAATTAGTGTTTCACTAATCACACATAATAAATAATATATTAATTATAAAGTGTTTTATTAATTAGTGTTTCACTAATTGCTCATAATAAATGACTAATCATTTTTTAATTATAAATGTTTTCTTAATTAATTATAATATTTATTTCAATTAATAAGTGATTTTGATAAATAATATCAATAGACATTTTTGGCGACAATGAGTAGTAGAAGAGGTGGAGGCCGAAAGATTAGTGGTGGTTAAGGGCGGAGCCAAGCACAATTATATTTATTTTTGTTCTTTTATCGTAAAATGGAATACAAAGTTCATTTTTCACATGTATCCAACTTGCCAAGAATTTTTTCTCCATCTTTCCTCAAAATCCTGTCTCCGCCCCTGGTTTGTGGTGGAAGAAGTAGTGACGATGAGTTCTGGTGAGTAATGATGAACAATATTAATTTTATGTTGTCGTTACAACATCGATAACATCATAGTGTGGAAGATGTGGTTGGTTGTTTTTAACACTTTTTGATAAAGGAAGGTACCTTATTGACTGGGAAAATGTATTTGCATTCTAAAATATTTGTTTGAAAATTAAGTTTGTTCATCAAAATCATCATAAAAAACTCTAAATCATAAATCTAAATTTCTCCTCTGATGATTATAGAATATTTTTTATATTTTACTTTCTCAAATTATGTGACCTCTTTATTACAAATTAACAATATCAAATTACGGATCAATATGTATAGGTTTCATTCACTGGGTTAGAAGGTAGAGTAGACACAGATGGGTAGATCACACAAAGCAGAACATGACTGAGAACACATTTTCCCGGTAATATAGTGAGTGAGACTAATTCTGGCCTAGAATATGATAATTCATTACAAACTCCCGAAAGAGTTAGGCTAAATAAAGAGCGGCCGAGATTTGTCTAGGAGGGATAAATCTACGGCCGTGGTTTTTATCTAGTTGAGACCGTCCTAGTGGCATAGCCAAGGGTTTGTTCATTTATAAATATTAGTGGACTCTTTTAGGGGTACCCAATTTTAAGTGGACTCTTTTAGGGGCTAAGGGGGGGTGTCCTAATGGGTAAAATTACAAAACTACCATTTCCCATTATAATTCTTATTACCCTAATCAATGTTTTCAACTCATTTTCATTTCATGTTCTCCTCTTCCCTTTTGTATACCGGCTTCTCCATCACACCTCCATCGAAAACATAAGAATGTAAAATTTGACTGTACATGCAACACCAATCATTAATTTGACTGTACATGCAACACCAACCATTAATTTGACAGTACATGCAACACCAATCATTTGCGAAGTGAGTTATTTACGCAAGTGTAATGTATCCCTTAACTGTAATAATAATAACAACACGTCAGTTTTTTTCAAGGCGTCCAGTTGTAAATGGTATGAATCTAATAGATTTGAATTGTACCTCAATCTTAGATATCACCTTCTTCTCACATAACATAGCAATTGAGGAAGGACAAATCTTGACCACTCTTTACATAGGCAGAGTTAGCCAAACTATGCTTTGCAATTGTCTTACGTGGAAATTATTATTAACCCATATTTTAATCGGATCCTATCGAAGCCGATCTAATTATCCTATAGAAAGTTAATCTTAAATTTTTGACCTTATTTATTGACCAAATTATTGAACTATTCTCAGTCATGTTCTGCTTTGTGTGATCTACCCATCTGCATCTACTATACCTTCTAACCCAGTTAATGAAACCTATACATATTGATCCGTAATTTGATATTATTGATTTGTAATCAAGAGGTCACAGGATTTGAGAATGTAAAATATAAAAAAATATTCTATAAACATCGGAGGCAAAATTTATATTTATGATTTAGAGTTTTTTTATGATTATTTTGATGAACAAACATAATTTTCAAATAAATATTTTAGAATGTAAATACATTTTCTCGGTCAATAAGGTTTTATATCGGGAATTGAGTGAAAGTAAGTTGTTG
This sequence comes from Papaver bracteatum, assembly GCA_023529315.1. Taxonomy (NCBI): domain Eukaryota; kingdom Viridiplantae; phylum Streptophyta; class Magnoliopsida; order Ranunculales; family Papaveraceae; genus Papaver; species Papaver bracteatum. The sequence goes on from JAJJWX010001246.1 coordinate 4,695,464, forward strand.
TCTTTGTAGGTAGTCGTCGCGAAATAACTCGACATTGATGGTCTTTCAGGAAAAAGAAAGTAATAGTACTTGAGAGAGCGATAATATTCTCTTACGCGGGTACACCAATTTCCTTTATATAATACGAATACCATTTCGGTGATCCAACAGTCATGATCATATTGCCTTATACGTTCCGGTATCATCCTCGAAATATTTGGTTTTTCTCCTTATCAATCGTGTTAAAAACAACCAATTACATCTTTCACAATACAATGTAGCATGTTTTGTGAAGATTTTTTTTTTACTCGGTGAATGAAACTCACTAAAAAGCAAAAGCTATTATTATCCACTACTATTACCAACTCCCACCACCATAAAAACCATTCGCCGCCACTATTTCTTCCACCAATAGTAATGTTACCGCATCCACCATTCACAAACACCCGCCACCGTTAGAATTAATATTGTTTTTAGTAAAATTATGTATTTATGTTAGATTATTAAAGGGACATTTATAATAAAAATTTAATTAATCATTATGAACAATCAATGAGACACTAATTAATAAAACATTTAAAAATGGTTAAGTTGGAAAAAAACCAGCGGTAAATTTATCTTTGCCAAGGACAAATCCTGACCACTCTTTACATAGACAAAATAATAAATAATTTCATATGTTCCGATCTTGATTCGTATCGTTCATTTAGTTATTACATAACATGGCAACTGATTGCACCAATTTTTAAAATGGACATGTGTATTATCGAGTTTATTTTAACATTAGAATGATCAACCACGTTTTATACTTTATAATATAACGTTACATATTGGCGTTACGAAATTAGCATAATATGTTTTTGTTCACCAATACCCGCCACCGCCATAAAACCATATGAATCCATTTTTTTTATCTACCACCACCTAGTGGCAGAGCCAAGGGTTGACTAACTTGGCTCTAACCCGTTAAATTTTTAATAACTACGTAATTTTTTTAGTTTATTTTATAAATAGTACTTTGTCCATGTATATTTATGGTTTAGTCCATCAAAGTTTACATGTTTCTTTTTTAAAAAAAATAGGCCTCCTCAATGTCAGTATTTGACTCCACCACTGCCACCATCACTGCCGTCCACCCCATGTAGGTTGTTGGATGCAATTCTAATTTTCAATCAAAAATGCCATGTATGAGGTTTAGATTGAAAAAAATGTCGTCAATTAATTATTTTCATTATAATTTTTTTTCCGTGTATATATTCTTTTTTGTAATGCAATCAATTTTATTTTAACATTAAAAAATCATGATTTATACGATATAGTACCAAATATAACAGGGGTACCATTTGGGTGATCCAACTACGATCATGAAAATATTATCTTGTATGATATCATCCCTGAAATATATGGTACCTTCATTTATCAAAAGTGTTAAAAACAACCAACCACATCTTCCACAATATGATGTTATCGATGTTGTAACGACAACATAAAATTAATATTGTCCATCACTACTCACCAGCACTCACCGTCACTACTTCTTCCACCATAAATCAGGGGCGGAGCCAGGATTTTGAAGAAAGAGGGAGAAAAAATTCTTGGCAAGTTGGATACATGTGAAAAATAGACTTTGTATCCCATTTTACGATTAAAGAACAAAAATAAATATAATTGTGCTTGGCTCCACCCTTAACCACCACTAATCTTTCGGCCTCCACCTCTTCTACAACTCATTGTCGCCAAAAATTTCTATTGATATTATTTATCAAAATTACTTATTAATAGAAATAAATATTATAATTAATTAAGAAAACATTTATAATTAGAAAATAATTAGTCATTTATTATGAGAAATTAGTGAAACACTAATTAAAGAACACTTTAAAATGAATAGATTATTTATTATGTGCAATTAGTGAAACACTAATTAATAAAGCAATTATGATATTTAAGTTGAACGAACCACCAACGTTGATTTATCTTTTCTATTAATTCCAACCAAGGTGGAACACTGGTTAGAGGCCACTCTTATGACACAATAGGTCATGAGTTCGAACCTCTCCGTTATAATTTTTGAAAATCCATATCTTGACTTGATTATTCATTTTTCATTCATAATATTGGAATTAATACCACGCATGATCAGGAGAACCACAACCCTTGATTTATCTTTGTCTGGACAAATCCTGACCACCACTAACACAAGCAAACTTGGCCTAGCTTTGTTTTGTACTAATAACTAGCCCTTAACCCGTGCCGTAACGGCACGGGCCATGATGTTGGTTCATTTTTAATATATCCTATAATTTGTGTCCCGAATACTTATCAAGTCCTTATGATTTAATATGTGTTTGTCATAAAAATAGTTGGGATTTTCCTCTCTTTTTTTTCTTGTTTTTTTTTTCCTTTAATATTTTACCGCCGGAGATTTGCTCATACGAAAGAAATATAATCTTAACTTCCAGACACTTTTTTATTTAGGTTCATTACTTATAATGAGATAATGCTCTACATAAACATGGAAGTTTAAATATTTTTTGGAAATAAGTCGGCAGCAGCGCCCATCTCAGTGAAATCAACTAATCAACATCGTCCATAAAAGTCTCCCCATGCTCCTATTTCGCTCCAGCTGACTCATCTATCATGGTCATGTTGTCGATCCTCCAAATAGGCAGAGAATATTATGTTTTTTTGCATCGAACAAATGATACAAACTCTCCAATGTGACATGATTTTCCTGTAATTTTCAACACCCATTAGATGACAATGTTTAAAATGTATACCCATTACCTTTTCGAAGGGATTGTATATATGAGAATCACTGCTATTAAATCTTCAACAAAGTATTGTGTCCAACAGTTCTTCTTAACGAAGGCTTTGGTAACTTCAAAAGTCTTGGACATTTTGTCACTTCCGTATGTTCCTTTCTTCACTTGGAATAAAATCTGGAGACACATTACCTCATAAAGAACCTTGAAAACATATTGTACTCCCTGATACTATTTCAAATTAATAGGTTGTCAATAGATCCTTTACCAAAAGTTGACATATTCTACGTTGAATATTTATATAAAAAAAATTATGATATTGTGGATCGTTGCTTTCTAAGATTTTAGTTTTCAAAATTGGCCTCTTCAAGCCCCATGGCTTTCTTAGTTTATATATCTTGTTTGTTTATAACATTTTAGTTAGCCATATTATGTTTTTTACTAACTTTAAACTTGATGTCATCTTCTATTGTGAACTTTATGTGATTATAGAATCGAAATAGTTATACCTCTTTCATTCGTATCAAGTAATCCTTTGTATATCTCAACAATTCTTCTACAACAATTCCTTTCTTTTGCCGTTTCCGGACTATCCGTAGCCATTATTGTCAAACACAATCTATCTAATTTTTATTTATGTTATGTATTTGCAATGTTCATTTTTCTTAAATAAATAGATTGTGGAAAAACTTAAAAAAAAAAAGAACATAAGTATTACATCGGGTGTAAGTTACTATATCCAAAATACTCTGGACACTGCTTTTGGTGCCTTGTTTCCTCAAATTCCTCATTGCATTCTAGACAGTACATGCAACACCAATCATTTCCGAAGTGAGATATTTGCGCAAGTGTGGTCAATGTATCCCTTGCCTGTAATAATAATAACAACACGTCAATTTTTTTCAAGGCATCAAGTTGTGAATGGTATGAATCTAATAAATTTGAATTGTGCCTCAATCTTAGATATCACCTTCTTCTCACATAACATAACAATTGAGGAAGGACAAATCTTGACCACTCTTTACATAGGCAGAGTTAGACAAACTATATTTTGCAATTGTCTTACGTGGAAATTATTATTGATCCATAATTTAGTCGGCTCTTATCGAAGCCGATCTAATTAGTTCTATAGAAGGTTAATCTTAAATTTTTGACCTTATTTCTTGAACAAATTATTAGAGTATTCTCAGTCATGTTATGCTTTGTGTGATCTACCCATATGTGTCTACTCTAACTTCTAACCCAGTGAATGAAACCTATACATATTGATCCGTAATTTGATATTGTTAATTTGTAATCAAGAGGTCGCATGATTTGAGAAAGTAAAATATAAAAAATATTCTATAATCACTAGAGGAGAAATTTAGATTTATGAATTAGAGTTTTTTATGATGATTTTGATGAACAAACATAATTTTCGAACAAATATTTTAGAATGCAAATACATTTTCCCGGTCAATAAGGTTTTATATCAGGTATTGAGTGAAAGTTGTTGTCTTTGTAGGTAGTTGTCGCGAAACAACTCGACATTGATAGTCTTTCAAGAAAAAGAATGTAATAGTACTTGAGAGAGCGATAATATTCTCTTATGCGGGTACACCAATTTCCTTTATACAATACGGGTGATCGAACAGTCATGATCATATTGTCTTATACGTTCCGGTATCATCCTCGAAATATTTGGTTTTTTTCCTTATCAATCGTGCTAAAAACAACCAATTACATCTTTCACAATACAATGTTGCTTGTTTTGTGAAGATTATTTTTTTACTTGGTCAATAAAACTCACTAAAAAGCAAAAACTATTATTATCCACTGCTATTACCAACACCCACCACCATAAAAACCATCTACCGCCACTATTTCTTCCATCAATAATAATGTTACCTCCTCCACCATTCACAGACACCCTCCACCGCTTATACTAACCCTGCTTCCACTACTACCATTAGAATTAATATAGTTTTTAGTAAAATTATTTGTTAATAAAATTATGTATTTAAGTTAGATTATTAAAGGGACATTTATAATAGAAATTTAATCATTCATTAAGAACAATCAATGAGACACTAATTAATAAAACATTTAAAATGGTTAAATTGAACAAACCCCAGCGGCAAATTTATCTTTTCCAAGGAAAAATCCTGACCACTCTTTACATACACAAATCGATAATAAATAATTTCATATGTTCTGATCTTGATTCGTGTCGTTCGTTTAGTTATTACATAACATGGAAATTGATTGCACCAATTTTTTAAAAAGGACATGTGTTTTATCGAGTTTATTTTAACATTAGAATAATCAACCACGTTTTATACCTTTATAATATAACGTCACACATTTTGTGGCGTTACGAAATTAACATAATATATTTTTGTTCACCAATACCCGCCACCTCCATAAAACCATATGAATCCATTTTTCTTATCCACCACCACCTAGTGGCAGATCCAAGGGTTGACTAACCTGACTCTAACCCCTTAAAATTTTAATAACTACATAACTTTTTTAGTTTATTTTATAAATAGTACTTTATCTATATATATTTATGGTTTAGTCCATCAAAGTTTACATGTTTCTATTTAAAAAAAAATTAGGCCTCCTCAATGTCAATTTTTGACTCCACCACACTGCCGCCCATCCCATGTAGGTTGCCGGACGCAATTCTAATTTTCAATCACAAATGCCATGTATGAGGTTTAGATTGAACAAAATGTTGTCAATTGATTAGTTTTTTTTTTCGTGTATAAATTCTTTTTTGTATTGCAATCAATTTTATTTTAACATTAAAAAATCACGATTTATACGATATAGTACCAAAGATAATAGGGGTACCATTTGGGTGATCCAACTACGATCATGAAAATATTGTCTTGTATGATATCATCCCTGAAATATATGGTACCTTCCTTTATCAGAAATGTTAAAAATAACCAACCACATCTTCCACACTACGATGTTATCGATGTTGTAACGACAACATAAAATTAATATTGTCCATCATTACTCACCAGCACTCACCGTCACTACTTCTTCAACCACAAACCAGGTGCGGAGCCAGGATTTTGAAGAAAGAGGGAGAAAAAAAATCTTGGCAAGTTGGATACATGTGAAAAATGAACTTTGTATTCCATTTTACGATAAAAGAACAAAAATAAACATAATTGTGCTTGGCTCCGCCCTTAACCACCACTAATCTTTTGGCCTCCACCTCTTCTATTACTCATTGTCGCCAAAAATGTCAATTGATATTATTTATCAAAATTACTTATTAATGGAAATAAATATTATAATTAATTAAGAAAATATTTATAATTAAAAAATGATTATTCATTTATTATGAGCAATTAGTGAAACACTAATTAATAAAACACTTTATAATTAATAGATTATTTATTATGTGGGATAAATCTACGGCCGTGGTTTATTCAACTAACCATTATAAATACTTTATTAATTAGTGTCCTATTAATTGCTCATGATGAATGATTAATTAATTTTTCATGATAAATGTTCATTTAATGAATCTAATAAATACATATTTTTACTAATAAATAGGTTTATTAATATATATATATATATATATATTGATCGGTAAAGAATTTGGTGCTGGCGTGTTTCGAACTCAGGTAATTGGTATCATCACCCAATGATTTTACCACTGTACTACAGTGACCCTGATTAAAAATTATATTAATAATTTTTGATGGTGGTAGTGAATGAAGCAATGGGTGGTGGAAACAGTGGCGCATATTTGTGAGTGGTGGATGTGGTAACGTTACTGGTGGTGGAAAAAATAGTGGGTGTGGCTGATTTTACGTACGATGGCGGATGTTAGTGAATAGTAGTGGACAATAATAGTTTTGTGTCTTTACAAAATAAGCAATATTTTATTGTGATATATGTTGTTGGATGTTTTTAGCACAACTGGTAAGGACAAAACACAATTTTTTTGAGGAGGATACTAAATCATATAAGACAATATGATCCTGACCGCTAGATCACCCAAATGGGATCCCAGTTATTTATAGTACCTGATCGAATAAATCATGGTTTTTAGAATTAAAATAAAATTGATTAAAGTTCTAGAATACAAAACAAAGTTTGGACAAGTTAGGCTAGATAAAGAACGATCAAATTTATACTTGCAGAACATAAATCGATCGCTCTAAATGATCACGTTTACTTAAAATTTAATAATAAATGTTCAATTGATATTTCATAATAAAAGTTTCTTTAATTAATCAAAAGAATATATATTTGTTGATACATAATAAATTTATTTGATATTAACCATATCAGTAAGCATTAATGGTGGGCAGTGGTGGGGATAATGGTGGTGGGTATTGGTGAGACTGGTGGCGATAATGTGGTGGTGGTGGAAGTAATGATAGTAGGGTGAGAAAAGGGGTCCTAAGATAGTAAATGAAGCACTAATGGTGGTTGTGATGGTGGGTGTGGTGGTGGATCGGCGGTGGGGATAATGGCGGTGGGTATTGGTGAGACTGGTGGAGTGGTGACCATATAATGTGGTGGTGGAGGAAGTAGTGGTAGTAGGGTGAGAAAAGGTGTTCTAATATAGGTAAATTATTTAGTCACCCTTGGTTAATTTTCTTTGTTTTGTTTTAATTTTATTTTAGTTTTAAATTACTTTTTTTATTATTTTTTAAAATTAAAATAATTTTTAAAGGTCAGATTTTTCAAAAAAAGAAGATGTTGTGATTTTAAGATTTGCCGGGTAGGGGGAAGGAATAAAAATGAAACCTATACAAAATTGACCAAACACAAGGGTACGCGCGAATTAATTGTAATCGGTTCAGTTCCTCATGTCTCACTTTATTCCCCTTTTTTGTCATAGTTTCTGTTTCTGTCATTATTTCTCCCCTACTTCATGGGATTATGCAAGGCTACGCTTGAATTAATTGTAATCGATTCAGTTTCTCACATCTCTCTTCATTCCCCTTTTTTGTCATGATTTCTATTTTTGTCATTTCTCCCCAACTTCGTGTAATTATGCATGCTTGAGAAATAGTTCATGATAATAGGTAAAGAGACAAGAAAAGAAATGGATCAAGAATTAAATATTATTATAAATTTTAGGAAAATGAATAAACACAAATCTATGTAAATTGGGAACCCAACAATTTATATCAAAGAGAAAAATTAAATTCTAATGCTAACAGATTTTGCAAGATTAATCTAATTGATTTTAAAGTAATTTTAGGTGTTTTTAGATTTGTTACAAGTTTGGTGAATGACCTTTGATAATATTTTTTCGAAGTAGCGAACGAAGTAATATTCTACTGCCCATAGGATTTTCTCTAACGATTAAATTGTTTGTCCCAAAGGGTTGTATGACTTACATACGCAATATTAAAAGATTCGAGGATAAGGACATGTTTATTAACCAACTCCTCAAAACATTTAGACCTGGACCGATCGGTTCGATTCTTCTCAGAAAATTACGACATGTATGAATCGATGAATACATTTGAAACATATATCCTTGCCCGTGCCATTATGGCATGGGCCATGATGTTGGTTCATTTTTAATATATCGTATAATTTGTGTCCCGAATACTTATCAACTCCTTATGATTTAATATGTAGTTGGAATTTTCCTCTCTCTTTTTCTTTGTTTATTCCTTTAACATTTAACCGCCGGAGATTTTCTCAAACGAAAGAAATATAATCTTAACTTCCAGACACTTTTTTAATTAGGTTCATTGCTTATAATGGGATAATGCTCTACATGAACATGGAAGTTTAAATATTTTTTGGAAATATTTCGTCTGCAGTGCTCATCTCAGTGAAATCAACTAATCAATATCGTCCATAAAAGTCTCCACATGCTCCTATTTCGCTCCAGCTGACTCATCTATCATGGTCATGTTGTCGATCCTCAAAATAGGCAGAGAATAATATATTTTTTTCATCGAACGAATGATACAAACTATCCAATGTGACATGATTTTCCTCTAATTTTCAACACCCATTAGATGACAATGTTTAAAATGTGTACCCATTACCTTTTCTAAGGGATTGTATATATGCAAACCTCTGCCATTAAATCTTCAACAAAGTATTGTGCCTAGCAATTCTTCTTAACAAAGGCTTTGGTAACTTCAAAAGTCTTGGACATTTTGTCACTTCCGTATGTTCCTACCTTCACTTGGAATACAATCTGGCGACACATTACCTCATAAAGAACCTTGAACACATATTGTACTCCCTAATCCAATTTCAAATTAATAGGTTGTTAAGTTATTTCTTTTATATTCAATCGGGCTCGCAAATTCCTATTTCCTGACTGAATTAAGAGATTGAGATATAAACTCTTTGATATAATTTTCTCTAGATTGAATCTGACTGTCTAGTTGATCCTCTTAAAAGTATATTGGAGTTTGTCTATTCAGATTGCCAAACAAAATATTGGGTGTGGTTGTTAGACCCCCGCTTTTTCTATCCGTACTTGGTTCTCGGACCTGATTCATTCTTACAACAGTTTGCATACTGGTATGCATATTGTGATATATCTAGACAATAGTTAATTGTTCTAAACTCCCATTTCAATCATTCAAACATTCTTAGAAGACGACAATAGTTGTCTCACACAAACTAATAGCTTATAAGCAATTTTCAATTGATCGAATGATAAATACGAAACATTTCGAGTCTACATCAAATGAATGTCCCACCCAAATCATGTAAGATTTTACCAGGTGATTTTCACATGATCATATTTTGACTTTTGTCAAGAATAATGATGAACTTAGTTAAAGCAAAATCTTTCCAATACATATTTCGAGAAAGATATAAGCGAGTTAAACTCATCTCGAAATATCACATGTGTATAATGTAAAGTCTATATAGCTATACGACTTAGTCTCAATAGGAGATATAATAGAATATACTTATGAGTGATAGATGAGTTCAAGTCTCCACATACCTTTTTTTGATGAAGTTCCTCAAAGCTCCCCTTAGTAGATCTTCGTCTTCAATCGATGAACGACGTGAAGTCTAAAGCTCAACTATACATTCTATCCTAATCCGAGACATAGCTATAAGTAGACTAGAAATCAAGACTTATAGTTTTGACAACTAAGCTTTACAAACAAGGTTGAGATAGCAATGCTTGCGAGTTCGACCGAGCAGTGCTCTAACACCAAGCCCAAACAATAATTTATTTGTCTAATATTTATTTATGTTCAATTTAGAATTTTTTTCGCAGCGATAAAAAAAATAAAAGATTAGAAGAGATAGAAAACAAATAAAATCTTGGGATTTTGGGATGGTTTGGTTTGAGATGAAGAAGCCAATTTATAGAGAAGATTTAAAAATCTAGCCGTTGAAATGCTATTTTGATTAGTGTTTTTTTTATGATCCGTTAATTAAAAGGAGTTGTTGGAAATCAAATGGCTGAGAAGAAAACGCTAATCAGAATGGTGCCCGACGCTATACTGAATAGCATTTTCGTCTAAACTTATATAGAAAACTACTCTAGTCTTTCTCATTTTTTCCTCTTCAACAAATAATTTTTTGGATTCTTCTGAAAATTGAAATCAAATCGAAAGAAAGATATAATGAATTCATCTCAAAATTGAAAGAAACTTGATTGATTCAAATACTTTAACTACATTGATTCCACTACTTCAAATTAAAAAAACATAAATGAAACTACATAATTTAATAGCGTCGAACATTAGGATTAATAGGATAGCCAATGTTTACACCAAGTGTTCTAGGAGGATAACCATGCTTTTCCAAAATCCTATTTAGTTTATCCAATATAAATTGTTCTTCCATTCAGGCAAGGTCTCAACCTCCATGTCCAATAATTCGAGTTTATGTTTCTCCAAAGCCAAATCCATGAATTTCTTGTTTGTCTCTACAAGAGTTTGTGAATATTCTTCTTGTGTATCCAATCTTGCCAACTTCTTTTCATACTCGTCACTAAAATGTTTCAATATAATGTCGGTTCTATCGTTGATATCCGATATCTCTGAAGCTTCCATTTGTTGAGCTTTTTTCCAGGTGGGCAACGAGGGCCCTCCTCTTCGTGCCATCTTGGGTCGCTCCTTTCTGGAACACTACTTGAGGCATCACCACTAGGAGCTTCTGATTTCTATTCTTGATGTTGGGTAGGATCAATTTCTTCGGGATTGAATCCGGGAACATTCTCTTTAAAAATTTGGTACACCTCTTCAATTCTAAATGGTTTTCCATTACGAATACTCCTATATTCTAATCTAGCATTTCTCTCTTACAAAAAAAAAAAAGACAAACAAAACACAAGTTAGAAATCCAATAATAGAATAGATTGATATGCATGTAATTTATAAGAAATCTAACACTTACGATATCCTCAATTCCGTTTGCATTGTGTCTACGAATATTTCTTAAGATACCAACAAAAACTTTGACATCTTTTTTCATTTTGCAATTTATGAACAGTCCTATCATTCTTATTCTCAAAACTGCTTACATAAACTTTGAATACCCTCTCCCAAAACAGGTTGGATTTTTTATCAACTCCAGCAACACCATCAAGTGTAATGCTTATCCAATCTTTGGTGATGGCAACATCTTCAGCAGTTAAATATTTTTCCATAGTGAAAAAAAAAATCTAAACTAAAAGAAGGTATGCAATGAAAATTTTGAGAAGATAGAGAAAAAAATCTTGAGATTGAAAGGTTTTGGGAAGCCAATATCTAAAGAAAATTCGAAAAACTAGTCGTTGAAACGCTACTTTGATTACCATTTTTTTTATGATTTGTTTATTAGAAGGAGTTATTGGAAATCCAATGGCTTAGAAGGAAAAAATATTTTGAATAGCATTTGGCGGTATTCCAAATAACGTTTGACGTTATTCTCAATAGTATTTTCCTCAAAACTCATACAGAAACAGAGACAAGTCTTTTAGTTCCGTATTTAGTTTTTTTTTCCTAGTCTTTTTCTCTTTTAAAATCAATGAAAACCATAGACATAAAAACCAACGGAAATCATAATATTTCGTAAATTTAAAGTTGATAAAGCATAGTATTGCAACCAACTTACGAACATATTGAAAGATTATTCGAAATCTTAGGAGAAAAAAACGATTAAAGCTATTCTTGTGGGTAAACATCGATTGGATCGATTTCACCATCCGATCCATCAAGATTATTTTCCGGAGGAGGAGGATATTCCTGTGGAATTTCACCATGTCTGAGACCTAGTCCATGTTGTGTCCAAATGTGTTGTACTAGATCTTCGCGCGGTTGGAGATAGGTATCATCATTCCTTAACACACTGTATGACCTCATCAGTATTCCAGTAACTTGTGGAATGGTTTGTTCACGACTTTACCCCAATCTAAGTCATGTTTTTCATTCTCAACGATCATGAGGGGCAAAATCATACAAGCTTTGATAATAAAGTTTATATCCTCCTATTGATGGTGGTTTTTAACTTATGGGTAAAATCGTAAAACCCTAGTCAGACAGTGACGCCACAGAACTTGAGTAATAATATCCAAACCAAGCACATTTATTGAACATTTTAATTTGTCTGCGAGAAAATTACCGGGGCTCATTTTTTAAATGCTAATTAGGGTTTTGACAAGCCAAAACCCTAATTCTCACACCGCATGTGCCAATGGAAAACCATACCATCCACACCCACAGCGCCAAGGCATGCCAACCATGCTAGCCGTACCACTGTGCCAATGTCAAGCTATGCCAGCCACACCTACCGCGCCAAGGCATGCCAACCATGCTAGCCGCACCAATGTGCCAATGTTAAACCGTGCCAGCCACATCCAACATGCTAAGCCAAACCGCACCTTACCTTGGCCCTAACCATGCCATGCCAATGGAATACCAACCTAGTTGCGCCACCATACTGGCCTTCCCTATACGACTATCGAACCGAAGGCATGCGATAATCAACGGTCGCTCTTCAATCCTAGGATCAAATCCTAGTCGTCCAAGGTTACCAGATAACACATGGGAACCTTTGGCCCAAAACCCTAGCTTGGTCACGCCAAACCCATTCCAAGCCAAACCGTACCCTGCCTTGGTCCTAGCCAAGCTAGTCGCACCATGCGCCCATGGCAAACCCTTGGACCCACCATGCCAATCCAAACCGCACCTTTCCTTGGCCCTAGCCAAGCGATCCGCACCATGCTCCCAAGGCAAACCCTTGGTCCCACCATGCCAAGCCAAACCGCACCTTGCCTTGGACCTGGCCAATCTAGCCGCACCATGCGCCCATGCCAAACCCTTGGCCCCACCATGCCAAGCCAAACTGCACCTTGCCTTGGACCTAGCCAAGCCAGCCACACCATGCGCCCACGGCAAACCCTTGGCCCCGCCATGCCAAGCCAAACCGCAACTTGCCTTGGCCATAGCCAAGCTAGCCGCACCATGCGCCTACGTCGAACCCTTGGTCCCACCATGCCAAGCCAAACCACACCTTGCCTTTGCCCTAGCCAAGCTAGCCGCACCATGCGCCCATGCCAAACCCTTGGCCCCACTATGCAAAGACAAAACACACCTTGCCTTGGCCCTAGCCAAGCTATCCGCACCATGCGCCCACGTCAAACCCTTGGTCGCACCATGCCAAGCCAAACCGCACCTTTTCTTGGCCCTAGCCAAGATAGCCGCACCATGTGTCCATGCCAAACCCTTGGCCCCACCATGCCAAGCCAAACCGCACCTTTCCTTAGCCCTAGCCAAGTTAGCCGCACCATGCGCCCATGCCAAACCCTTGGCCCCACCATGCCAAGCCAAACCGCACTTTTCCTTGCCCCTAGCCAAGCTAGCCGCACCATGCGCCCATGCCAAACCCTTGGCCCTACCATGACAAGCCAAACCGCACCTTGCCTTGGCCCTAGCCAAGCTATCCGCACCATGCGCCCATGCCAAACCCTTGGCCCCACCATGCCAAGCCAAACCGCACCTTGCCTTGGCCCTGGACATGCTAGCTACACCATGTTCCAAACGGGATGCCAAGCCCTTGTCCCCACCATGCCAAATGCACCTAGACGCGCCACCATGCTGGCCTTGCCTACACGGCTACCAAAACGAAGGCGTGCGACAATCAACGACCCCCCTTCAATCCTAGAAGCAAATCCTAGCCATCCAAGGTTACCAGACGACGCATGGTAACCTTTGGCCCGAAAGCCTAAGTTTGGCCACGCCAAACCATGCCATGCCAACGGCATGCCAACCTAGCGGCGCCACCATGCTGTCCTTCCCTACGCGGCTACCAAAACGAAGGCGTGTGATAATCAACGGTCCCCCTTCAATCCCAAGAGCAAATCCTAGCCATCCAAGGTTACCAGACGATGCATGGTAGCCTTTGGCCCGAAAACCTAAGTTTGGCCACGCCAAACTATGCCATGCCAACGACATGCCAACCTAGCCGCGCCATCATGCTGGCCTTCCCTACGCGGATACCAAAACGACGGAGCGCGACAATCGACGGTCGCCCTTCAATCCTATGAGCAAATCCTAGTCGTTCAAGGTTACCAGACAACACATGGTAACCTTTGACCCAAAACCCTAGTTTGGTCATGCCAAACCGCGCTAAGGCATGACATGACAACCTACCATGCCACACCAATGGCATGCCAACATAGCCGTGCCTCCATTCCACGCCAATGACATGCCAACATAGCCGCACCACCATGCCACGCCAATGGCATGCCAACCTAGCCGCTCCACCATGTTGGCCTTCCCTATGCGGCCACCAACAAACGAAAGCATGCGACGATCAACGGTTACCTTTCCTCTTAAGATGCAAAATCTCGACCGTCGAAGGTCACCAAGCTAACAAGTCTCCCAAGCTCGACTTGCCAGGCAACAACAACATGCTACATGTTTTCCACAAAAAAATTCGAGACATCAACACATATCACAAACTGGGGGATCCTCTTTGGGTATTGGTTTTGGCGGTTTACAGCGTGTGGCGTACACTACGCCCGTCATAAGGAAGTGTCATTAGGGTGAGGTGGTTAGTAAATACAGAGAGTTAATGGTGAAACGCTCTTTTATGGGACATCAATTCCATGCGTTAACGGTTTCATGGAATATCAATTCCATGCGTTAACGGTTTTATGGAACATCAATTCCATGCGTTACCACCTCCTCGCATTTACTTACCCATTTTTCCATTCCTTAATGAGACCAGAGTACGTTTCACTTTGACTTGTATAAATATGTCTTACATATTTCCACCGAATAATAAGTTCAGTTAGGAGCATACAACACTCATAAAATACTTTCTAGCTTACCACTTGTTAGCCTTCCCACTGTTCTGATACAAGTCGTAGTAACACAACTACTCTTCCAGAATCAACTATTCTGGTCTCATTACTTTCCTTGATTCCCTCCCCAAAACCAACCCATTCTCCTCCACTTTGTGACCGAAGCAAGTCTGGAACGACCATTTCTTGGTTTAGGCCGGACTTGTACAGATTGATCTCTCGAATCTAAAGTACTCCCTTGCAGTACATTGTTTAGGGTTTAAATTCATTTCTCACCCACACACCCGAAATTACTGAAATCAGCAGAAACCATTTTCACTCATAAATAATTGGCGACTACAGTGGGAGATTGATCTATCGGTTACAATATCATCCTTTCAGTTCTTGATTTTATCTTTCAAACACCGATCCCAACATGGTAGACCTCAGATCCGG
The DNA here is from genome assembly GCA_023529315.1 of Papaver bracteatum. Classification (NCBI taxonomy): domain Eukaryota; kingdom Viridiplantae; phylum Streptophyta; class Magnoliopsida; order Ranunculales; family Papaveraceae; genus Papaver; species Papaver bracteatum. The sequence goes on from JAJJWX010001246.1 coordinate 4,710,896, forward strand.
ATCAGCTGCTAAGAACATCAGCACATAACACATCCCTGGTGTTAACGTTACTTCCAACAACATCAATGTGTCACCTTTTGACCACAGTAACACCGAAAGCACTCCTTCAAGTGTAATGCCTCCAATCACCAGGTCCAGAGTTGCCGCCGCCTCTAATGTCCCTGCACAACCTGCTAATCACGGCAGTGCCGAAAACACCCCTTCGGGCGTTACGCCACCAGTCACCAGAGCCGCCGCTACCGCTCCTAATTCTTCGTCAGGCATGTCACATCCAACCACCACTAAGACTCCGACTACCCCACCAACGGGACGCGAACCGGAGGAATTAGAGGAAGCCGACCCTATGTCACCATCACTGATTTAATGGAACGACAAGAGGTTCTCGCTAGAGACCAGACGGATATGGTTTCGACACAGAAATAAGTACTCGTCTTTCTCAAGGCCCTGACAGAGCGGCTACCACGTGAGTCACGCCCTCAAGAGACGTTTAGAAACACCTCCAACACCCCGACGCTAGCACATCTGCGGAACGCGCCTCCACGGACGAGGAGATTCGTGCCAGAACCCCATTGGAAAGAGGTCAGCCATCCAACTTTGTCACACGAGAGGATCTAGAGCAACTTCTCCGCAACCGAGTCAAGAATGATGAAATAGACATGCATCAGCATCAACCTCCTTACCCATCTGAAATACAAAGAATCCCTCTTCCAAGAGGATACTCATATCCTCAATTCACCCTGTACGATGGCACCGGAAATGCACGTGAGCATGTCTCTCGCTTCTTAGAGTCCCTAGGTGAACATGAATACAATCACGTTCTTCGTCTGAGGGCGTTTTCAAAATCGCTTACCGGGAGAGCGTGCACATGGTACAACAACATCACGCCGAACAATATCCCCAACCGGGGTAGCATGGTTACTGCATTTTACAAGAAATACTTCTTTGTGTCTGAACAAGTTACCTTCTTGGACCTAGGAAGAATGTACCAGCAGGACAACGAACATCCGAATGATTTCGTTAAGAGATTCAGGGTTCAAGCACTAGACTGTCACGACCCAATCGTGACCGAGCAACAGCTGGTGAACACATGCATCAACGGTATGGCTCCCATTTACCGCGCCTTGCTAGAGAACCTGCGTTTCCAGACATTCTCAGAACTCCATGAAGCTGTCATACGATCCGCAACGACCGCACCAGCATTATTGGAGAGATCTAGACAAACCAGGACTGAAGACATGCACGAAACATGCAGGAGTAGACGTCTCATCAGCAAGCAATTTAACACTGGCCCCTCCATTATGATCATAATAAATGAGAGAGGAAAAAGGAAGGACCTATCCGCAGACCAGAAGCCTAAACGTTAAGCACCAGGACTACGGGAAACTCCGCCACAGAAGGCCGCTGCTAAAGCTCCCATGCGTCACCACGAAACTGAAGGAGATACCTTGGATTTACCGTTTCCCATTGAGGAGGTAATCGATCTCTTAGAAGCATGGATTCAAGATGACGTTATCAGACTACCATCTCCCATGTGCCCACCGACTGAGGCCAAGATGGCGAACCCCAAATACTGCCACTATCACAGATTTGTTCATCACCCAACCAGTGATTGCAACAAACTAAAGCATATCTTCAAAGAGAAGATAGAAACAGGGGAACTCCAACTAGGAAACGAGGAAGTACATCGAGACCCACTTCCAGTGAGGACTTTTGGGGTCTCTGGGGACACCGTGCATGAGACTGTGCAATACATGATGCAACACGTATGCGAAATTCTCCACCTTTCCAAAGTGCAGCGCCAAGATATTTTCGCGGCTCTCAATCATGTTGTGTCGGGTAAACGGCTTTTTCCTTCCATGGAAGCCACGCCAAGAGCCCAAGCTCTCCCAGCAGGTGGAATCAGAAAAGAAAACTGGGGATTGTTGACCATGTCCTATCTAAGAGGTATTGAATTCGACAACACGCTCATCGACGCGGCCTCCAACTTCAACATTATTACTTTTAAGACTCTGAAAGCAGCGAGGTTTACAAAACAAGAGGCTACCCGATCCCCATCCATGATTGAGAACCCGGAAAGGGAAGCCTTGAACGTGCACGGCTATATCAACCTCGAAGTCAATATAGGATACGCTATAACACATAACAAATTCTACATTGTCAAAGAACAGGGTTACGACATGATACTGGGAACTCTTGGGTACTAGATAACAAGGCGAAATTGGGTACATCCCCTCTACCAATATCAACGCCCGAAAGAATCTCCAACAAACCGTCCCACTTGTTGCCGTACCGATGAGTTACCAATGGAACCCGGACGTCTGGAGAAGACCTGTTGGAACTAACTCACAGATTCCAAACGCAAGTAAGTCTGGCCGAACGATCTTCTCTACAGCTAGTCGTTTTTTCCCCTATTCCGTCATGGGGACTCAACACGATTACTGGCACGGACGCTGTCAAGAGATGTGAATGTGGCGCTGGGCCATTCAAATGTTTTGGAAAGAATTTGGAAGCTACCATCGAGACCAACGAAAACAAGATTCAAATGGTTGCACAACACCTGAACCCGTTTTCAATCGGATATATAGTGGTCAAAGTGAACTCGTTTCAAGTTGGGAAGATGACGGTAAAGATAGCTGTTCGGATTGGTTTACCTATGGAAAAGGAAGACGAGCCTTATCTGGTGGCATACATTCTTTTAGGAGGGTACTGCAAGCTTATCAACACAGACAAGCCGGGAGGTGTAATAGTTCACTCGCAGTGGATCAAGCTTTCCAATCCCTAAAATGCTGTACTTTTCCAGCCACTCTCCCTTTAGTATTTCCTTCAGCAATTTCTCTTGATATTTGTATTTTCCCAAGATGGATACACCGTTTGTATTCTTCTCCGGAGTTTCATTTTCATTCAAAAAAAAAGAAGCAAGCATACACTTCTTTCCTAATGGTTTCTCCAAATCTCAAAAAAAAAAAAATATACATCAAACTAATACAAAACCATTGAGAAGCCATTAACCATCATATCACAACCAGAAATACCTTATTCAATTATTCAAAAGACACAAGCGGGACATTAATTGGCGAAACCCTAACATCAGGACGACTAAGCAACAAACATGAACGATAAAAGGTAGAAACTAGTCATTGAAGGATGAAACACGAGCCCCCTCGGTCAGGGCTATTTTCAAGCACTTTCCCCAATAATATCTCGGGCAACATAGATTCCATTTGACAACATCAGCAGTAGTAACCTCAACATCCCATCATGAATCAACCTCAGCAGCAACATCGCCCGTCTCTTTCCCAGCACCCGCTTCAATAACTGGTCCAGCATATGCCACCAGGACCTCCCTAATGTCGCCGACGACATCTCCGGCGTCAACTCCGAAGGAGATTTCAGTCACATTAAACACATCGTCTCCCTCAAAGGTTTTCTCAGGGACCTTTCGAGGAAGATTTCCTGAATCATACTCATCAGAATCGAGAATTATGATGCCGCCGTGAACGAAGAAGTTACGTTGGCTTTCCTCTAAGAGTTCCACAAACTCAGTTTTTCGTCGTTTCAACCTAAAAGTGGTCCGATTTGCCCTAGCACTGGGCTGAGAAGAATTTTTGTTGCATGAAATCCTCTCAACACACCAGGGCTCTTCATCACCTTCCCATTCCTCCTCCATGTTCACCGAACCCAAGAAAGTCCGAACACACGCCCGCACTTCACCAAGATAGATAAAAGGAAGGTCCTAGATAATTTCGCCAGCTTCATGGATCAAAGATTCGATTCTACCTAATGCCTCCACATGAGAAGAAAATTGGTTTTCGCCGATTCCAAAGTTTTTCTCCGAAGAATTACAGGTACGGATGCCTCTGGAAGATCTCATTATGTACTACAAGAAACATAGAAAATGGGCAAGTTTTCACCCTATCTACACCAACAACATGCATAAGGAAGAAGATAAAATGGAAACCTGGAGAAAACACGAGACGATCCTGTAGATGGTGGATTTTCGACAAAGGCTAAAATCGTAAACCCATAATTATACGAACCTCTGATCTAGTAATCAGACGTGAATATTGAGACACTGATCTCTCATTGAATTCTTTGATTGAGAATACTTTCTCTCAGAGTGCATATAGATATGTAGTCTCAGAGCTGGACAACGTCGTATCTCATGAATAGCTGAATACTTCAGTAATTATTTCTATCGCGGGATGGACAACTCCCAGACAGCTTGCTCTGCTAGTATAGAGCAATGACGTCTTCGGGATACAAACAACGAGTTTACCCTGACTACATAAAAGATATGAAGCTCCAACAAGCTTATATCAAAATAATTAGTGCTCCTAGACAGACCGCTCTGCTAGTATAAAGTCATAAATTAATTATTCCTAAATTCTTGGATTCATCCGCAGAATTTCTGAAAATATTCAAATATTTTCGCAGATATTTCATTACGCAAACCATGGTTCTTCCCAGCAGAAATCCATGGATTAGTAATAAATAGTCGATGCACGGGCATCAGAGCTACCTCTGAGCAAGCCATGTCTCAAACTTAAATTCTTGGATTCATCCGCAGAATTTCTGAAAATATTCAAATATTTTCGCAGATATTTCATTACGCAAACCATGGTTCTTCCCAGCAGAAATCCATGGATTAGTAATAAATATTCGACGCACGGGCATCAGAGCTACCTCCGAGCAAGCCTTGTCTCAAACTTAAATTCTTGGATTCATCCGTGGAATTTCTGAAAATATTCAAATATTTTCGCAGATATTTCATTACGCAAACCATGGTTCTTCCCAGCAGAAATCCACGGGTTAGTAATAAATATTCGGTGCACGGGTATCAGAGCTACCTCTGAGCAAGCACTGTCTCAAACCTAAATTCATGGATTCATCCGCAGAATTTCTGAAAATATTCAAATATTTTCGCAGATATTTCATTACGCAAACCATGGTTCTTCCCAGCATAAATCCATGGATTAGTAATAAATATTTGACGCACGGGCATCAAAGCTACCTCTGAGCAAGCACTGTCTCAAACTTAAATTCTTGGATTCATCCGCAGAATTTCTGAAAATATTCAAATATTTTCGCAGATATTTCATTATGCAAACCATGGTTCTTCCCAGCAGAAATCCATGGGTTAGTAATAAATATTCGACGCACGTGCATCAAAGCTACCTTCTGAGTAAGCCCTTTTTCAAATGGTGCAAGTGTATTCAACAATGTTACATTAACAACCACCGCACGAACAAGTATTTCAAAATACGATGGAACGATGAACCTATGCAAAATAGGATGAAAAATAACAAATAAATAAAAATTGACCAAGGCGCTGGGAGAATGGGCCCACTGACCGGCCGACCGTGTCGTGGTCAATCCCACGCCAGTTTCATATTTTTATCATATTTTTGTTGTTTTCTCCGAGTTTATGAAAAACCTTTCATTTAAACGAATATCCTTTGTTTTGAGGAAACTCCTCAATTTCATGGTGCTTCCTTCGCACGGAGGAAATAATATAAAATTAGGGAAAACGTGATGGGGCGTGACCATTGGCCAATCGGCCATGCCTTGGTTCCAGCCGGACCCACACCTCATGGTTCCTCGTTATTTTATTATTATTTCCCTAATTTCATGAAAACTCCTTAATGTCATGATATTTCCTTGGTCCCATGAAAAATAATAAAAATTAGGGAAAACCTGTGTGCACGGGCCATGACCGGTCGGTCAAACCCTAGATGGCTCACACATCCCGCTTTTTTGTTAGCATATTTTTCATGTTTTCATAATCCCATGAAATTCCTTGATTTCATGATATTTCCTTCAAATTATGAAAATTCCTTCAAATCATGAAATAATGCATAAAATAGGGAAAATGCACGGGATCGGGCCCTGGCCGGCCAACCATGCTCCAAGCCGGTCCCACACGTCCACACGTCCCTTATTTTATTTTTTATGTTTCCTTCATCTCATGAAAACTCCTTGATTTCAACAAAACTCTTTAATTTTAGCAAAACTCCTTTGTTTTATCATATTTCCCTAAAATCATGAAAAATATTACAAAAATTATGGAAAACGTGTGGGACGACTCCCTTGGTATGCCAGCCTTTCCCACGGCCATGATCAGTCCCACACTCCATAATATTTTCACTTTTTCATTATTTTCCTTCATCCGATGAAGTTTTGACGGTTTTATCAGAAAACCCTAATTTTGCCATATTTTCTCAAATGGTTGCTCAAACGTACACCGGAAAATATCAAAATTCCCAGGACTGAAACACGGATGTCTCAACAACAAAAGCATGTTACCTTCACTGACCAGGGTTGGATTTTTGGCTCGCAATGAGCCAGTCCCACGTGTTTTTCACAATCTGACCTAATTTGCGCAATTGCACGTATTGGGTCCTAAACTCTCCGAATAATTTCATAATTTGACGGAACGGTCATCATCTGATACCGTGACTACCCAGGGTGGGTTTCATAACTCCTTGGTTGGTCCCCATATTTTAATAATTAATTAGGTTTTATCACCTAATGCTGAATCCAGCAGTAATTCAGTAAATGATTAAACCAACATTTAATCATTCTTTCATTAACTCACCAACTCTTCAAAGAGGTCTTGGTTTTTGCTCACGTGAGCATATGAGAATTTCATGGTCGATCGACGGTCCCATGAAGCTGGTCCTCCTTCATTCTATGGTTAATTTTCAAATAAACCATCAATTGGTCATCAATTGATCAAATTAGGGTTTCTGAATCCAAGGATCATGATTCCAGATTCAAACACTAATAATTTTGCAATGATCTCATGATCAACATTCTCATTAATTATGCTCGGTTCAACTACCAGCGCTTTAATTAATATTTTATTTTGGTCATGTTACCAATAATTCATCAGACGAGCAACACTGGCTCAGATGAGCAATATTTACTCAAATCGAACTATCAATATTAAATAAATTATCGAGCGACACTTGCTCTCCTCAACGTGAGGACCCTATCACTGTCTCAGTAGACGCGTTTAATTCATGAGTTGTATAACATGTTACAAAATCATGTTTAACTCAGCAAATACGTGGACTCATCGTCCCACGAAGTCATGAAATCAACAACTGACTAAATTAACCACGAGACATCAATCGTGTCACTTGGGGGGATATCAACTAGGGTTTTGGTCTGGAGGCCTACGGCACGTGTGTTCACCCACGATGAGAATGTGAGCAAGTCATGCAATCATTTGAAAGAATCAACAAGATAGTGGGTGGAAAATTAACCAAGTCTCCGCACGATGAGTAATTGGTTTAACACGATTTCCCACTTCCACACTCTCTGATTCCATCAAATTGTCACACTTCATGGGATCATGGTGTTTTCAACTCCGGCATTATATAATGTCTCTGAATCCTGATTGAAATGACAACATTCGAAGAGTTTTCAAACATTCAAACAACAATCGTCTGAACGAGCAATTTCTCACCAAAGTTCATACATGCGTTCTTTTATCTGCACGAACTCATAGAAATTACTCTCAATCAGGAAAGATTCAATCATTCAGAGCATTTCATGCTGAATTCATAACACACCTACAATCTCAGATCATCATTGATTCACATATTTCTCAGCTTCCCTCCTACAGATCAACCCATCCTCTCTTGTGACCGAATTTACTCTGGAACGGCCAATGTCTTAGTTTAGGCCGGAGTACTATAGATTGGTCTCTCGAACTTAAAGCACCCCCTTCATAGCGGTGCATATGTGTGAGGTTGACCATTTCGATCGGTTCAAGGAATCTCCTCCGCATGGTCATCCTCAATTCCGCAAAAACCAGCAAATCGTTTTCCCCCGTCTACAGATACCTGTAAAGAGAGTGAACGCGATTTTAAGAACGAACTATGTGGATGGAGGATTCAAGATCATCTCTTATGTTCAGTAGAACGATGCAGTCCCGAGAAGGAAAGATTTTCTACTAGCCGTGAATTAAGGCGTAACATCCGACCCTAATTAAACCTCATTCTACCAGAAAATATAAGGGAAAACCTCACGCTTGGTTGTGCAAAATAATTAGGTTTTGGTGAGAAAACGTGGAAGAACGTGTTTGAGACACACTCTCCCGTGTTTTTCTTTTCCTCCGCCAGCACTAAGATGCGGGAGCAAAACCGATAACGTAACCTAAGAAGAAGGATTAACGCCCCTTTTGTGGGCATAAACTCTCGGTTTTTGAAGAAAAAATAAAATTCCTATTTGAGCCAAGAAAGGAAAGAAGGCGACCGGTCCCGCGAAGATAAAACTACCATTCCAAGACTGTCAACGCCATTACCTTGGCCGCACATCCCAAAACATCCGCCATGCTTTGCCTCTCCAAGACCGCGCATGCTTTGCCTCTCCAAACCGTCCGCTCCACTGCCGCGGCCCCATCATGCCAAGCCATACATGCCATGACTTGTCGCGCCGACACCAACTCGTCGAACCAACGTCATGATATTCCCTAACCCAGCCAAGGTGATGAGTAGCCATACTAAGCCGACGCTTCTCACCACTTCACGGTCTATACAGCAAATAGAAAACCATGCAAGGCTGACAAATGTGGGATCACGAACTATCCTTACCCCTCGAGAAAGGTTAGTCGGACTTTCCTGGCCATCTTGCATATCATACGTTTCAATTTTGTCCTCGTCTGTCACCATCATATGCTTACCCCCCAACAAGGCACCTGTTCCGAGCTAAGCATGGGACTTAATGTTGATGGTGGTTTTTAACTTAGGGGTAAAATCGTAAAACCCTAGTCAGACAGTAACGTCACAGAACTTGAGTAACAATATCCAAACCAAGCAAATTTATTGAACCTTTTATTTTGCCTGCGAAAAAATTATCGGGGTACCTTTTTTAAATGCTAATTAGGGTTTCGACAAGCCAAAACCCTAATTCTCACACAGCATGTGCCAATAGCAAACCATGATAGCCACACCCACCGGGTCAAGGCATGCCAACCATGCTATCTGCACCACTGTGCCAATGGAAAACCATGACAGACACACCTACCACGCCAAGGCATTCCAACCATGCTAGCCGCACCAATGTGCCAATGGAAAACCGTGCCAGCCACATCCACCATGCGAAGCCAAACCGCACCTTACCTTGGCCCTAACCATGCCATGCCAATGGCATACCAACCTAGACGCGCCACCATACCGGCCTTCCCTATGCAGCTACCAAAACGAAGGCGTGCGACACTCAACGGTTGCCCTTCAATCCTAGGAGAAAATCCTAACCGTCTAAGGTTACCAGACAACACATGGGAAACTTTGTACCAAAACCCTAGCTTGGTCACGCCAAACCCATGCCAAGACAAACTGCACCCTGCCTTGGTCATAGGCAAGCTAGCCGCACCATGCGCCCACGGCAAACCCTTGGCCCCACCATGCCAAGCCAAACCGCACCTTGTCTTGCCTTGGCCCTAGAGAAGCTAGCCGCACCATGCGCCCACGGAAAACCCTTGTCCCCGTCATGCCAAGCCAAACCGCACCTTGTCTTGCCTTGGCCCTAGCCAAGCTAGCCACATCATACGCCCACGTCAAACCCTTGGCCCCGCCATGCCAAGCCAAACTGCACCTTGCCTTGGCCCTAGCCAAGCTAGCCGCACCATGCACCCACGGAAAACCTTGGTCCCACCATGGAAAGCCAAACCGCACCTTGCCTTGGCCCTAGCCAAGCTAGCCACACCATGCGCCCATGCCAAACCCTTGGCCCCACCATGCCAAGCCAAACCACACCTTTCCTTGGCCCTAACCAAGCTAGACGCACCATGCGCCCCCGGCAAACCCTTGGTCCCACCATGCCAAGCCAAACACACCTTGTCTTGGCCATAGCCAAGCTTTCCGCACCATGCGCCCATGCCAAACCCTTGGCCCCATAATTCCAAGCCGAACCGCACCTTGTCTTGGCCCTAGCCAAGTTAGCCGCACCATGCGCCATGCCAAACCCTTGGCCCCACCATGCCAAGCCAAACCGCACCTTGCCTTGGCCCTAGCCGCACCATGTGCCAAACGGCATGCCAAGCCCTTGGCCCCACCATGCCAAATGCACCTAGCCGCGCCACCATGTTGGCCTTCCATACGCGGCTACCAAAACTAAGGCGTGCGACAATAAACGGTCCTCCTTCAATCATAGGAGAAAATCCTATCCATCCAAGGTTACCAGACGACGCATGGTTACCTTTGGCCCGAAAACCTAAGTTTGGCCACGCCAAACCATGCCATGCCAACCTAGTCGCGCCACCTTGCTGGCCTTCCCTACGTGGCTACCAAAACGAAAGCGTATGATAATCAACGGTCCCCCTTCAATCCCAGGAACAAATCCTAGCCATCCAAGGTTACCAGATGACGCATGGTAACCTTTGGCCCGAAAACCTAAGTTTGGCCATGCCAAACCATGGAATGCCAACGACATGCCAACCTAGCCGCGCCACCATGCTAGCCTTCCCTACGCGTCTACCAAAATGAAGGCGTGCGTCAATGACGGTCTCCCTTCAATCTCAGAAGGAAATCCTAGCCGTCCAAGGTTAACATACAACACATGGTAACCTTTGACCCAAAACCCTAGTTTGGTCACGCCAAACTGCGCCAAGGCATGGCATGCCAACCTAGCCGCACCACCATGCTGGCCTTCCCTATGCGGCCACCAACAAACGAAAGCGTGCGACGATCAACGGTTACCTTTCCTCTTAAGATGCAAAATTTCGACCGTCGAAGGTCACCAAGCTAACAAGTCTCCCAAGCTCGACTTGCCAGGCAACAACAACATGCTACATGTTTTCCATAAAAACATTCGAGACATAAAAACATATCACAAACTGGGGGATCCTCTTTGGGTATTGGTTTGTCAGTTTACAGCGTGCGGCGTACACTACGCCCGTCATAAGGAAGTATAATAAGGGTGAGGCGGTTAGTAAATGCATGGAGTTAATGGCGAAACACTCTTTTATGGGACATCAATTCCATGCGTTAACTGTTTCATGGAACATCAATTCCATGCATTAAACGGTTTTATGGAACATCAATTCCATGTGTTACCACCTCCTCCCATTTACTTACCCATTTTTCCATTCCTTAATGAAACCAGAGTACGTTTCACTTCGACTTGTATAAATAGGTCTTACCTATTTCCACCGAACAATAAGTTCAGTCAGGAGCATACAACACTCAGAAAATACTTGCTAGCTTACCACTTGTTAGCCTTCCCACTTTTCTGATACAATTTGTAGTAACACAACTACTCTTCCAGAATCAACTACTCTGGTCTCATCGCTTTCCTTGATTCTCTCCCTAAAACCAACCCATTCTCCTCCACTTTGTGACCGAAGCAAGTCTGGAACGACCATTTCTTGGTTTAGTCCGGACTTGTACAGATTGATCTCTCGAATCTAAAGTACTCCCTTGCAGTACATTTTTTAGGGTTTAAATTCATTTCTCACCCACACACCCGAAATCAGCAGAAACTATTTTCACTCATAAATACCTCCATATACCAATACATAGCCATCTTTTTTGTTATTTAGAACTTGTTTTGTAAAGTTCCAAAAGCCCTTTCAACATCTTTTATCTCCGCTTGTTGATATCTATTGAACATCGTATTAGCATGTTGATTTGGAAGGAGAATTTTAAATGACTGCACAATACATGACAATAGGGGATATATATTATCCGCAAAGAAATAACCATGTTGTAGTTGTGGATATTGATGCGGTAATTACAAGGAGATGCTATACCATTAACCATCTTATCAAAAAGTGGTGATTGAGCCAAAACGTTCAACTCATTGTTTGACCCTGGCATTCCAAAGAAATCATGCCAAAACTACCGATCATATGATGCCACGATTTCTAAGATCATGGTGGGGTTTTTTCATGTCCTGGGAACATACCTTCCTATGTTGTTGGAAAATTTTCCACGAAAATTGCATACAATCAACACTCCCAAGCATCCTAGGAAATCCTCTAGTCGCATATTCTTCTAATAATCTTTCGGTGTCTTCTCTTGTAGGAAGTCACATATACCTTGGTCAAAAGTGCCGAACAATTACCCTAGTAAACCTATTCACATACATATAGATGGTTGGCGCTCCCATACAAACATAATCATATGTGCTATCAACGGATATACCTTTACACAAACATATCGTCACGGCATACATATTCATATGGGGAGAGTGGCCAAGTTTTCCGGTGCAATCAACTTGAAAATCAAATGCAGGGTTCGTAACAATAATCTCACTTAGAACGCGTAAGAAAAGAGGGTAATATATACCCAAACGTTGGTGGAACTTCTTAGTGCCCCAAGTACTATTAGGTCCAAAGTAGTCATGCATCATTCTTGCATCTCCGTCTTCTCAGAGCCTTTCCACCATTTGTCGCGTTAATATTCTTGAGGCACCCGTTGGAAGAGCCTATGCATTCTTTGAGTCATATATTGGTACACCATAATTTATCTCTCTTCGCTATCATCACCAATGCTAAGATCGATACCATATGCCATTAGTACATACCTCCGTAGCGGACTGTCATCATCCATTTTACACCTATAAACAATACTCAATCACCATACGGATTCCATGATTTTTGAATTCATACATTTTATAGACCCACATTCAACAACTCACATTCATTAAATAAAAGGCTTTGCAATAACCATTTTATATACTTTTGCATAACATAACATTCTAATAAGTAAAAAAAAACACCACTACTATCCATTATAGACATTTGCATTCCCAAAATACTATAGTAAACCCACTACTCATGTTGATCATATCCGAAAATCCTATTCATATCAGCTTCAGTAAAACCCTCACTAGTTAACAATTCCTTGAATTGTGTATTTTGAACTATTTCATCTGTTGCAGCATAATGACCATGTGTGTCATCTAGTACGGGATCATGACTTGTGGCTGGTCTTTTACGACTTAACCGTTGGGAATTTTCTCCTAGATCATAACATGATTGGGTTGGTGTTATTTCTTCCCCTATATAGTGTGATTTCCTAAGAGCATGTGCACGATATCGTTCATACTAAAACTTATCCATTGTAACATTTAAAATAACAAGCTTCTGCGCAAGATCTTTCCATTGCTTCTGAAAAGAGACAACAATCAATAGTGGTGAGAACTTTTAATGTGTAAAGAAAATCATAAAAATATGGAAAACAAAATAATTGAAGGAGTTAAAAAAAAAGTTACTAACCCTTGTTCCCCAAATAACATCATACATAATTGGAGGAGGTCTGGGTGGTTGTAAAGGCACATTAACAAGGTTTCCATTACTATCTGAACATTCCGCATGCCACTGAAATTTTGGAAATTCTGGTGAAACTCGTGAGACGTTGTCATACGGATACCTTGATGAATAAATTGGGGGGACCTGATTCACAACAAATGTTGGATCTTGAGTACTTACATCTGTAACATATCCAACTTCATCTCTGTTATCTTGACATTGGATGTCTGTAAGCAAAAAACCAATAGATTTTTTATTCCACTACACCTCATAAGCGGTCTCATCAACAATAGTATAGTATTGTCATTCTACCACATCAATAGGTTCTGGGATGTTAATAAGGTTTTCCAAACATTCCCGTTAACTTCTTGGAATAACTATATCTCCTTTGATTTTCCTACAAAGTCGTACACCGGATACAATATGCTAGTTTTGGCTTCCGGATCATAAAAATACACTTTTTGCATGGAGAGTTCACGAGCATGTCTTATATCAGGATGTTCCCTAAACATACTATTTGACCATGCATGGTTGCCATTCCGTTCCACTATTGTTATCAACTCAATTTGTTGATGGTTCGTAGTAAGAGAGTGTCTAGTGCTATCCCTTTGCAACTTCCATAGATTTTCACGCTTAAATATCATAACTGCATGCCATACATCAAGGTTTACGTCTTCATTGAGCAAAGGCGTCAAAGTACGGAAATATATGTAAAACTAATACTCTAGAAGCATCCACATTCCACCAATATTTTTTCCACCTCTAGCAATCAAATTCATGTCATGTTACAAGCGACTAAAACATGCCGAACCCTAATCATAATCACCAATTTCATTTAACTCACACAAGCATTACATCCACCCTTTGAACGTGCCATTAAATCTTTTGAAATCACCCATAGTAAGAAATATTGAGTCACATGCTCCTAATTTTCTTCATTGATTGGATTTTCCTTAATATATCTTGTGAGCCAACTAATAGGAAAATCCGATTTTTTTCTTGATGTTATTTTGATATCCATGCAAAGGGAACGTTAAAGCATCCTTTATTTCTTGATTTTCTACGAGCCAATCCACTTGTAACGGTGTGTCTCAAGGTTTTACAACCATTTCCAATAGGAACACCGGATAAGTGAACGAAATCCAAAGAGGTAAAACCAATTTCAAAGTTTGGGAAATGAAATGAATTAGTGGTATACCACCACCTCTCTAAGATTCCATAAGATAATTGTTGATCATTTTTCTTCATTCTTATTTCAAAATCTGGCAAGTACGGACCTTTGAAGAACATCCTTAGCATTATCATTCATTTTCACAAGATCGTAAAAATCATCTAGTTGTTCCAAATCACTTATAAACTGAATGTCATGGGAGTTATCATTTGGGTTTATACTTTTAGCAATATGTTTCTCTTCCCAATACTTTCCACTCACTTGCATATAATCATCCATAATCTATACAGAATCATCAAATGAAAATAAGAAAGCATGCAAAGTAACTATGTTGATCATCTAAACCCTAAGTTTTCATGTTAAATTTGCCATATTTGGGGTTCAACAATTATTGATCAAACAATCAACTATTTTTATCAAATCATTAAAAAAATTCAAAATAAAAGGAGAATTAACTTACCTCTCTTTGGATTGTCAACCAAATTGAGAAATTAAAGTATGATTATATTCCTTATCAACCAACGAACAAACCCTTTTAAGCAATTGGTTTGATTCGATTCATGGTGGTGAGAAATCGAAAGGGGGGAAACTAGTTTTTTTTTCTTTGGGAGAAGAAGAATAGAGTGGTGAGTGATTTGGAGAAGGGAGAAAACTAAGTATCATCGGTTTTCTCCCTAATAAGATTATTGTTTTCCCATTTGGTGTTGATGATATTCCCATTTATACTTTCCATAACTTCTTTTCCGTATCCTTCCACAATGACATTTTGAAGCTGCAACTGGAGAATCCATTGAAGAGCTTTTAAAACTGCCATTGCTTCAACCTGAGCAACATCTCTAGCTCTTTCTACCAAAGTCCAGGCCTACACCATCCTCACTGTAAAATCTCTAACAATTAGAGCAATGCCAGTATAAAAGTTATTATGTAAAACATAAGCATCAATATTTATTTTAAGTTTTCCCCTTGGGGGAGGGTCCAGTGTCTATATGAGTATTAGTTCCATTTCTTTATATGATGTTGATTACAGGATGAACCATGTTACCACTGCAACTTATTAGTATCTTGTTTTCAGAGAAGAAGGAAGTAATTCTGTTTTTCAGGCTAGTGATGGTCAGTTGTCCCAAAAAACATTGACAATCTTCCAATTTCCAATTTGCCATATATGGAATTTCTTGACCCATCTAATTCCAGTGCAGATACTTCTCCAAATTTCATTGCCTTTGTTAGAGACCTCTTCTTGAAGAAAGTTCTCCTTGGGGAAATGTTTAGCCTTCAGAATCTCAGACCATTTTTTTATATCTTGCCCTTGTACTAACCTCCATGCCAGTTTAGTGATCATGGCTTCATTGAAATCTCTTAGATTTTTGAAACCCAAACCTCCCCATCTTTTTGGGATGTTAACACTTTCCCAAGATTTAAAGTATCATATGCTTCCTTGTTTCTTGTTCCACCAATATCTTCTTTGAATGGCTTCAAGATTATTTATGCTTTGTTGAGGAAGTAAGAAGCAACTCATTTGATGTAGATCCATATAGTGTTTGTAACTTATTGAATTTGTATACTCCTTCATGCTTGATTAGTTATCCCAGCTTTCCATAGAAGCATTCTTTGTTGTATTTTGTCTTGGATATGACTGAAGCATTTGGTTTTCTTTATGCTTATGAAGAGATTTATTCCCAAGTATTTCTCCTCCAAAGGCATCACTTTCTTATTTAAAATTCCACTAATTTGGATTCTTTTTTGATCACTTAAATGTTTATTGAAGTGTACGCTTGACTTATTAAGGTTCACCATCTGACTTGAGATCTTGTAGAATTTTTTGATTGTAGACTTAAGTTTGTTGATGGAGTTTGTATCAGCTGGGGAGAATAATATGCAATCATTTGCAAAAAAGAAAAACAGATGTGAAATTGGAGGACCCTTTATAGCAGGAAAAATTGGAACCAAGCTTTTGTTGTTGACTGAAGCAGATATTATCCTACTGAATACTTCCATACAGATGATGAACAAATAAGGAGAGAGGCTATATCCCTTCCTTAGCCCTCTATTTGGCTGAATTGATTCTATTGGAGATCCATTTAGTAAGATGGATATGGTAGTTATGGAGATGCATTGGTTTACCAGCTTACACCATTGATCAGAGAATCCAAGGTTCTTCATGATGTTGATGATGAACTTCCACTCCATTCTGTCAAAAGATTTTGATATATCCAACTTGATTGCCACTGCTCCCTTGCTAACTTTAGTTGTTTTCATGTAATGTATAACTTCATGAGCAATTACAGTGTTATCTACAATGTTTCTGCCTGGAACATATGCAGCTTTCCAAGGGGATATTATCTTGTGTAAGAGGGGTTTCAATCTATTTGTCAATATTTTTGAAATGATTTTGTAAGAAATATTACACAAACTAATGGGTCTGAAATCTGCAGGGGTTTGGATGTAATTTTTTTTTGGGATCAGAGTCTGAAAATTATGGTTGAGATCTTTGAGAAGTTTACCATTTCTGAAGAATTCTTGCACCATATTAACAACATCAACACCTACAGTTTCCCAATTTTGTTGGTAAAATCCAGCTTGGAAGCCATCTGGACCAGGAGCTGACCATGCATTAATTTATTGGACATTCTTCTTGATTTCCTAAGGTGTTGGGATGGCTATCAATTCCAGATTTTCAGCTTATATGATGCATGGGTTGATTTCAGAATTGCAGCTATCTCTTCTCTAGTTTCTTTCCATTCACCATATTGATTTTTTAAGTAATGTATTTGATTGCATCTTCTTCTATAATTGGCCTGAGAGTGGAAAATCTTGGAGTTTCTGTCTTGATATTCGATAGCCATTTCTCTAGATTGTTGATAAGCAGCTTTACTTTTTGTATCATACAAGTTCTTTAGCTGAATTTGAAGTCTATTGTGCTCTTGTATGTCTATCTGCTTTTGGTTAATGCATTGTTGAATGGCATTTTGGGCTTCTTTAATTTTTGTGTATGTGTTGCCATACCCCTTAATTATCTATTCCATTAAACCCATTTTTGTAGCTCTGAGTTTGTTGGTGAATTTAAAAGCCTCGGTTCCTTTGATGTTGCATTTCCATTATTTCTTTATCCCTTTTTTTATAGGATTGTTTCATAAGACAATGTTCATAGAATCTGTAGGGTTTTGGGAGACTTTAATGTTGAGGGTCAGTAGTTAGAAGAATAGGTGTATGATCTGAACCAGATGGGATGAGATTTTTGAGGATAGCATTGGGGAATAGGGTCATCCAAGAAGAGAGACACAAGGCCCTATCAAGTCTTGTTCTGACTTGATTGAGTTGATTTCTATGATTGGACCAAATGAAAGGACATCCTGTGAAGGGGATGTCAATAAAACCTAAAGAAGCAACTGCATTGACAATTGTTGGGGTTGATTGAGTGGGGTTGATGGAATAACTCTATCTTTCATAGTTGTAAATGGTAGAATTAAAGTCACCCATAATGACCCAAGGCATGCTCATATTTATTCCCATATCATAAATGAAATTCTACCGCACCTGTCTATCATCATTATCATAAGAAGAACTATACAAGTAAGTTAGGAACCATTCTTTGTTAGTGCCGCCATTTTTTATTATCACATTTATCATGTAATAAGAGGAATGAATGAACTTAAGTCCAACACCATCTTTCCATAGAATATCTAGACCACCTACTCTTACCCTATCTTCATTACACCAAATGTTAGGATAATGCATTTGTTTCAAAAGATATGTAGCCTTTGCAATACTAGATTTGGTTTCAGATAGGAATATGACTTCAGGGTTATACTTGAAAATACATTTTTAAGGTGATCTCTAGTGAGTTTATTACCCAAACCTTAAAAATTCCAGGCAAGGATTTTCATATTGAGAATTATCCTAGTATACCAAAATTTGAAATTGCAGAATGGGAAAATGAAGTTACTGTGATAAGAGTAATAAGGGATTACCGTAGGATTTCCTTGGCCTGCATCAGAGCTTTGATTGTTGATAATGCATTTGTTTCAAAAGATATGTAGCCTTTGCAACAGTAGATTTGGTTTCAGATAGGAATATGACTTCAGGGTTATACTTGAAAATGCAGTTTTTAAGGTGATCTCTAGTGAGTTTATTACCCAAACCTTGAAAATTCCAGGCAAGGATTTTCATATTGAGAATTATCCTAGTATACCAAAATAGTAAATTGCAGAATGGGAAAATGAAGTTACTGTGATAAGAGTAATAAGGAATTACCGTAGGATTTCCTAGCTTTGATTGTTCATTCAATTGATGATTATTCTCCCATTGTGCTTGGTTTGTTTCTACTTCCTCAGCAACTTCCTCCATTTTATTAGAACTAACTCTGGAACCGTCCCTCTCTCTAGTTATTTTGAACCTTCTAATATTTCCACTCCTGCTTCTTAGGCCACTCTCATAGTTGGTGTTACCACTGGATATTTCACTCTCTTGAAAATACTCAGTGTAAACTGAGTTGCAATACTGTCCATCCTCTGGTCTGACAAAGATCACCATGTTAGACTTCATATTCTTGTTGCTCTTCTTTGGAAAAATTCTTGTAGGAGCATCATCAATGTTCCAATATTCATTGCCCATTATATTGAATGAAATCTTGTCAAAGAACCTGAAGAGATGCTGAGAGAGGTCTATAACATCTTTGGCCTTGTTTTTGCAGTCATCTGCATCATGATCAAGGATGAAGCAGGAAGGATAAAGCTGGTGAGGTTGTTTCCAATAATAAAAAGGAATCTATTGAGTGCAGTTTGCAGCATTCTGAGAGAGAACTCCTCTTATAAGAGTGTTGATGGTGGTTTTTAGCGTAAGGTTAAAATTGTAAAACCCTAAACCCTAGTAGACAGTGACGTCGCAATATTTAAGTAATAAGCATTTACTAGGCGCATTTATTGAAATCTTTAATGTGTAAGTAAATAATTATCGGGGTATCTTTTTCAATTAGGGTTACGACAAGCCAAACCCTAATTCCCAAATGTGCCAATGGAAAACCATTCCAGCCACACTAACCACGCCAAAGCATGCCAACCATGCTAGTCGCACCTCTGTGCCAATGGAAAACCATGCCAGCCACACTAACCACGCCAAAGCATGCCAACCATGCTAGCCGCACTCTATGCCAATGGCAAACCATGCCAGCCACACTAACCACGCCAAAGCATGCCAACCATGTTAGCCTCACCTCTGTGCCAATGAAAAACCATGTCATCCACACTAACCGCGCCAAATTATGCCAATCATGCTAGCTTCACCTCTGTGCCAATGGAAAACCATTCCAGCCACACTAACCGCGCCAAAGCATGCCAACCATGCTAGCCGCACCTCTGTCCCAATGGAAAACCATGTCATCCACATTAACCGCGCTAAAGCATGCCAACCATGCTAGCCGCACCTCTGTGCAAATGGAAAACCATGCCATCCACACTAACCGCGCCAAAGCATGCCAACCATGCTAGCCGCACCTCTGTGCCAATGGCAAACCATGCCAGCCACACTAACCGTGGCAAAGCATTCCAACCATGCTAGCCGCACCTCTGTGCCAATGGAAAACCATGCCAGCCACACTAACCGTGCCAGAGCATGCCAACCATGCTAGCTGCACCTCTGTGCCAATGGAAAACCATGCCAGCCACACTAACCGCGCCAAAGCATGCCAGCCATGTAAGCCATACCTCTGTGCCAATGGAAAACCATGTCAGCCACACTAACCGTGCCAAAGCATGCCAACCATGCTATCCGCACCTCTGTCCCAATGGCAAACCATGCCGGCCACACTAACCACGCCAAAGCATGCCAACCATGCTAGCCGCACCTCTGTGCCAATGGCAAACCATGCCAGCCACACTAACCGCGCCAAAGCATGCCAACCATGCTAACCGCACCCATGTGCCAACGGCAAATCATGCCAGCCACACCTATCGCGCCATGCCAAACGCACCTCGCCATGACCCTATGCTAACTTATCTGCGTCATCATGCTGGCATTCCCTATGCGGCTACCAAAACGAAGGCGTACAACAATCAACAGTTGCCCTTCAATCCCAGGAGCAAATCCTGGTCGTCTAAGGTTACCAAACGACCTTTGGCCCAAAACCCTAGCTTGGTCACGCACCTAGCCAAAGATAGCCACGCCATGCGCCCATGGAAAACCCTTGGCCCCACACGCCAAGCCAAAACCGTACCTATCCAAAGCTAGCCACGCCATGCGCCCATGGAAAACCCTTAGCCCCACATGCCAAGCCAAAAACGCATCTAGCCAAAGCTAGCCACGCCAAGCCAAAGCTGCACCTAGCCAAAGCTAGCCACGCCATGCACCCATGGCAAACCCTTGGCCCCACATGCCAAGCCAAACCACGCCAAGGCATGCCATGCCAACCTAATTGCTCCAAGGCATGCCATGCTAGCCTAGCCGTGCCACCATGTTGACTTTCCCTACATGGATACCAAAAAAAATGCATGCAACAATCAACGGTTGCCCTTCAATTCCAGGAGAAAATCCTAGCCATCAAAGGTTACCAGACAATGCATGGTAACCTTTGGCCCAAAAACCTAAGTTTGGCCATGCCAAACCATGCCATGCCAACGACATGTCAACCCTGTCACGCCACCATGCTGGCCTTCCCTGTGCGGCCACCAACAAGCAAAAGCGTGCAACGATCAACGACTACATTTCCTCGTAAGATGAAAAATCTCAACCGTCGAAGGTCACCGAGCTACCAAGTCTCCCAAACTCGACTTGTCAGGCAACAACGACATGCCACATGTTTTCCACAAAATATTCGAGATATCAAACACATATCACAAACTGGGAGATCCTCTTTGGGTATTGGTTTGGCGGTTTACATCGTGCGGCGTACACTACGCCCGTCATAAGGAAATGTCATAAGTGTGAGGTGGTTAGTAAATATAGGGAGTTAAAGGTGAAACATTCACGGGACATCAATTCCATACGTTAACAGTTTTATGGAACATCAATTCCATGCGTTAACAATTTTATGGAACATCAATTCCATTCATACGGTTACCACCTCCTCCCATTTACGTCCCCATTCCTTAATGAGACCAGAGTACATTTCACTCCGACTTGTATAAATAGGTCTTACCTATTTCCACAGAAAAATAAGTTCATTCGGGAATATACAACACTCAGAAAATACTTGCTTGCTAGCTTACCTTGTTACCCTTCCTACTTTTATGATACAATTCATAGTAACACAACTACTCTTCCAGAATCAACTATTATGGTCTCATCACCTTCCTTGCTTCCCTCCCAAAAACCAACCCATTCTCCTCCGCTTTGTGACCGAAGCAAGTCTGGAATGACCATTTCTTGGTTTAGGCCGGACTTGTACAGATTGATCTCTCGAATCTAAAGTACTCCCTTGCAGTACATTTTTTATGGTTTAATTTGTTTCTCACCTTCACACCCGAAATTACCGAAATCAGTAGAAACCATTTTTACCTACAAACAATTGGCGACCACAGCGGGAGGTTCGATCTTTTGGTTACAATGTTAATTTTCGACTGTCGATCTCGTCCTTCGACCCGGACATCAAGATAGTAGAGGAAGACAATCCGCTCCGACTCAGTTACCCGACAACTCGATTATCAGTCATGAAATGACAAGGAATGACTGGGGACTTCCCATAGGATGGAAGCAAAACGATCCGCCCAGGGATCAATGGTTCAGTTATCAGACAACTCAGTAACGGCTGGGGACTTCCCACTGCCGTGTTTCTCGTAAAGCTTGGTCCTACACACGGAAGGTTTAGTTTTTATCAGAAAACCTAAGAAACCGAGTAAGTCTTACCTAGACAGAATACATGGTTTGCGTTTTCAAAGTTTCACAAGAATGACAAAACCGACAACCATGTTATGTTTCATCCCATGTCATCTACCAACACACGATTTCATGGTTTTCCTGGGATGTTTGCGCCACTTTCAATCACAACCAAAAACAATCCTAAACAGTTCATTCCAAAAGAATAATCCAAAAATCGTCAAGGTAACATTTATCTATCATCCCAAGAAAACCAGAAAATCAAAAACCATAAACCAGGCGTCTCATTTGCCTTTCAAAAACCTAAAGATAAGAGGTTCAAAAGACAGAAATATATTCAAGGAAAGTTTTTCAGCAGCGGCTTGCTCCTCTTAGCAAAGGCCTCCCTTGTACTATGGAGAGCCACCCTCTTCAATTTCAGGCGCATGCACAACTTCTTGAATTTCGCTCCCTGTTTCTTCACAATGTCTGCGGAAGGACCTTCAGCTGCTTCGGCCAACAACTTTTTGACACTAGAGAGGCCTTCAACGAACCAAGGGACATTGAGTTTGAAGTCCACACACACGTCACGATGGAACTTCTAGCTCGATATTATATCCTCAAAAACTGTATGACCAGTCACGTTGCACATATCGTCGATCGAATACAAAGCTTCCTCCACCCACTTGACCAACGCATGTCGACTAGTAATCTTCTTAGTCGTGGAAATATGACCGTAGCTTTTCCATATCTTGGTATACAATGTCGCATGTTTAGCTAGCATGCTAAATCCACCAATCAACACAAGACCCGAGAAAGGCGCCAGATACGGAGGATTGAAGGTGGCACCTACAACTGAATCAGCAACCGGCAAGAGATACCTAACTACAATTTCACCAGCGTGCCCCGGAGTACTTTCCACCATCTGAGTCGTGGCAGTGTCTTCGGGATGATAATTTTCAATATCCTAGTCACTAGCTAGCATGGTTTCCGTAATTGGAGGTATGGCTATGTCTTCGCTCTGGCGGGTTTCCACTTTAATATCATTCCCAGGAACGGTTTCCTCCTAAAATATCAAAATTTAGTTTTACTTCAAAAAAAAAAAACATGGAGAAGACTCACTGATTCAGTTTCAGACTGATTAGAGGAAGATTCAACATTGTTATTGGAAGAACTACTCTCTCCATCACTGGACTCTGAACTTTCATCTTTTTCAAAATCCCCATCATCATAGATAGGCTCGGCACCGCCGCCCTCCGTCTCGAAAAACGATATTTTCTGACTACTTGCAAGTTTGGCAAAGGCGTTCGTGCTGCTGAAACCCTAGATGAGATACAAAGACGCATTCTCAGAGAGAAACAAGGATATAAACGATCCATCCAAAGTCAAGATGAAAGTCATACGTACCCGCATATTGGAAGAACTAAAAGTTGGGAGAACCGTCGGGCCCGACTGAAAACCACCGGCACGGATTTCAGATCTTCGCTCCTTTACTTGGGGACTATCTGCATTCGGGATAACGGATTTTCGCTTGGGATCCCTCAACCGCAGGAGAGGCTTGCCGCGATGATTCTCTACCACACCGTTCACGAATCCATGAATAGCAAGAAACTCGTCTTTATAAAATATGTTATATTTGGAGGTTGTTGATGGATTTCTTTCCGCAAGCATGAAAGGGAGACTTTTACCCGACACGAGAGCACCAGCATCAAGAACAGTTGACAACGGGACTTTTGGAACAACCGGATGACGAACGAGTGGGACCCCTTGGTCAAAACCCATATGCCGAGCCGCCCTATCAATATTGTAAGAGAATGTTTTGCAAGATCCTCGAAAGAAAGATAGCACATGACCGGGCTTGCAGCTACGTGTGAACACCATTTCTCCAATGCTCAGACCCTCTTTATCAGAAGACAAAGACATGTTCAAAGCATGACCAAAGGTATTAATCTGAGTTATAAATGCGTGCAACGAAGCCCATGGACGAAAATCAACTTCGTACGAGTGGTCAAGAAATCTAACCAGGTTCGAACCAGTCTTCAGGCGCCTGTTCGACCAGCGCAGTATTCTGGAGCCACACCAAGACTCAGGAAGTATATCTAACGGTTTTGGGGCATACTTCTCGAAATGCTCCCACAACCACGCCTGGAGAAAGGCGACATGAACATACGAATCCACTTTCATGTATCCGTTTAAGGCGCGCATGTCCGAAACCAGCTGATCCAAGTGCGCATACAGCGAACTGAGAAACAAACCACCAATAGGGAGAACGACACCTTTTGCAAATTTTATGGAAAACTTGATAAGTTCCTGCCTTATCACCTTCTTGCTCGAGTCTTCGTCAAAAATATCTCTGGATAGCCAAAGAGCCAAGAACGCCGCAACATGAAGTATATTATTCTTCTGGTTCGACTCCAACTCGTCAGGAAACCACTGAGAAACCCACCATTCATAGAAGCACTTCGTCTCGTTTTCTTTCCAAATGAATCCGTTTGACTTTGCAACCAGGGTGGTATGCATTTCTTCTTCATCTGCAAACAACCTAACGTCGAGGTTTCCAATTACGGGAAGATTTAGCAATACAACCACGCTCTTCAAGGATATAGTCATTTCACCCCACCTACATACGGCCGTTTGGGTATCCGGACACCATCTGGAAACAAAAGCAACCAAGCCTGGAATATGTTTCCTAATTTGAAGCACTGTCGAAGCCGCAACAACATCAATGTTCTGCGCCCTGGTAAAATTGGTTTTTACATGCTCCTGGCTCATCATGAATCGCATCCACTTCTCAAAGGAACGCAACGGACTCACATAGATTTTAAAGTCGATAGGAGAGGCGCGATATTCTTTCATCTGAAGGCAAAACCTTATTATGCTTCATGGACGAACCGATCGGTCCCCTCCTTCACTTTCCGAACCAGTCAGAAGGATCCACACGTATTTGGGATGGTTTCTCTTAACCGTGGCCGATGTCGTAAAGAATTCATCATCTACGTTTGGCTTGGAATTACCTACATCCTTCGGTATGACAGAAATTGTTGACATCCTAACGAAATTCTCTTACGCTGTTCTCACTGCCGAGATAACTACAATAGAGCAATACGAATAGAAATTATTACAGAAAGTACGCAGAAATTATTTTCTCATGAAAATCCATCCTGGACACAAGCCAATTTATTTCTAAGTCTTAAAATACACAGGCAAGAAAACAGTGAATGACAGCTACCAGCCCATGCCTACTTTACTCAGTAAAAGGAGACGGTCAACATTGCTACGATATTCATGCCTAAATGCTACTACAAGCTCGTGCAAAACATGCCTACGGCTAGGATTCACACCAATATTTTCTAAAAAGTCGTGAAAAGGTACGCCTACAACTAGGGTTTTCACCAACACAAGAAAACAAAAGAAAATCAAGTCAAAGGGGAAGTACTGGAAGACATACCTAGTTTGATCGTCCGCTTCACCGCTACCAAATAACAAAAAATATATATATATAATGAAGGCGTGAATTAAAGGGAGAGGCCGGCCACCCTTTTATAGGCGTGATACTTGGGAGTTTGAATAAGGAAAGGATTTTCAATTTTGAGCCAAGAAATGAAAAGAGGAAACCGGCCCCGTAAAGGCCAATTTTCACGGCCAGGACCACTCACGCCACGTCGCGGCCCCACCACGTCTAGTCGTCCGTGTACACCTCGCCTTGACCAAGGCCGCACCATTCCAAGACACATGCTCCACCGTCGCGGCCCTATCATCCATGCATGTTTGCCTTACCAAGACCACGCCACCCCTTGGCCCCACGAGCCAAGCCGTCCGCTTGCTTCGCCTTCCAAGACCGCGCCCCCTTTGCCTCGGAGATGTACGACCAGACCAAGCTGTTAACATTCGTCTCACCACTCCACGGTCTGCATCCCCAGTACGACATACGCAGGACCTCCAACACGGTAAGCCAAAACTCTCTTCACCCCTCAAAAAGGTTAGTCGAATTTTCCTGACCATATTTGCAATGATTTACGTCTCGATTCCGTCCTTATTTGTCACCATCATATGCTTACCTCGCAACAAGGCACCTGTTCCGAGCTAAGCAGGAGACTTAATGTTAATGGTGGTTTTTAGCCTAGGGTTAAAATCGTAAAACCCTAAACCCTAGTAGACAATGACACCACAATATTTAAGTAATAAGCATTTACTACGCGTATTAATTGAAATCTTTAACGTGTCTGTAAATAATTACCAGGGTATGTTTTTCAATTAGGGTTATGACAAGCCAAACCCTAATTCCCACGTGCATCAATGGCAAACCATGCCAGCCACACTAACCGCGCCAAGGCATGCCAACCATGCTAGCCGCACCTCTGTGCCAATGGAAAACCATGCCAGCCACACTAACCGCGCCAAAGCATGCCAACCATGCTAGCCGTACCTATGTGCCAATGGAAAACCATGCCAGCCAGACTAACCGCGCCAAAGCATGCCAACCATGCTAGTCGCACCTCTGTGCCAATGGCAAACCATGCCAGCCACACTAACTGCGCCAAAGCATGCCAACCATGCTAGCCGCACCTCTGTGCCAATGGAATACCATTCCATCCACACTAACCGCGCCAAAGCATGCCAACCCTGCTAACCGTACCTCTGTATCAATGGAAAATCATGCCAGCCACACTAACCGTGCCAAAGCATTCCAACCTTGTTAGTCGCACCTCTGTGCCAATGGCAAACCATGCCAACCACACTAACCGCGACAAAGCATGCCAACCATGCTAGTCGCACCTATGTGCCAACGGAAAACCATGCCAGCCACACTAACCGCGCCAAGGCATGCCAACCATGCTAACCGCAACCCTGTGCCAACGGCAAAACATGCCAGCCACACCTACCGCGCCATGCCAAACGCACCTCGATATGGACCCATGCCAACTTAGCTTCCCCACCATGCTGGTGTTCCCTACGTGGCTACCAAAACGAAGGCGTGCAATAATCAACGGTTT
The DNA here is from genome assembly GCA_023529315.1 of Papaver bracteatum. Lineage (NCBI taxonomy): Eukaryota > Viridiplantae > Streptophyta > Magnoliopsida > Ranunculales > Papaveraceae > Papaver > Papaver bracteatum. Next base: position 4,738,107 of record JAJJWX010001246.1, read on the forward strand.
CCCTTCAATCATAGGAGCAAATCCTGACCGTCTAAGGTTATAAACGACCTTTGGCCCAAAACCCAAGCTTGGTCACGCACCTAGCCAAAGCTAGCCACGCTATGCACCTATGGAAAACCCTTGGCCCCACACGCCAAGCCAAATCTAGCCACGCCATGCGCCCATGGCAAACCCTTGGCCCCACATGCAAAGCCAAAACCGCACCTAGCCAAAGCTAGCCACGCCATGCACCCATGGCAAACCCTTGGCCCCACACGCCAAGCCAAAACCGCACCTAGCCCAAGCTAGCCACACCATGCACCCATGGAAAACCTTTGGCCCCACATGCCAAGCCAAACCACGCCAAGGCATGCCATGCCAACCTAATTGTTCCAAGGCATCCCATGCTAGCCTAGCCGTGCCACCATGCTGGCCTTCCCTACAAGGCTACCAAAACAAAGGCATGCAACAATCAACGGTTACCCTTCAATCCCAGGAGAAAATCCTAGCCATCCAAGGTTACCAGACAACGCATGGTAACCTTTGGCCTAAAAACCTAAGTTTGGCCACGCTAAACCATGGCATGCCAACCCAACCGCGCTATCATGCTGGCCTTCCCTGTGAGGCCACCAACAAGCGAAAGCGTGCAACGATCAATGGCTACCTTTCCTCTTAAGATGCAAAATATCGAGCGTCGAAGGTCACCGAGCTACCAAGTCTCCCAAACTCGACTTGCCAGGCAATAACGACCTGCCACATGTTTTCCACAAAACATTCGAGATATCAAATACATATCACAAACTGGGGATCCTCTTTGGGTATTTGTTTGGCGGTTTACATCGTGCGGCGTACACTACGCCCGTCATAAGAAAATTTCATAAGGGTGGGGCGGTTAGTAAATACAGGAAGTTAAAGGTGAAACGTTCACGGGACATCAATTCCATACGTTAAAAGTTTTATGAAACATCAACTCCATGCGTTAACAATTTTATGGAACATCAATTCCATGCATACGGTTACCACCTCCTCCCATTTACTTACCCATTCCTTAATAAGACCAGAGTACGTTTCACTCCGACTTGTATAAATAGGTCTTACCTATTTCCACAAAACAACAAGTTCATTCGGGAATATCAACACTCAGAAAATACTTGCTTGCTAGATTACCTTGTTAGCCTTCCCACTTTTCTGCTACAAGTCGTAGTAACACAACTACTCTTCCATAATCAATTATTCTGGTGTCATCACCTTCCTTGCTTCCCTTCCCAAAACCAACCCATTCTCCTCCGCTTTGTGACCGAAGCAAGTATGGAATGGCCATTTCTTGGTTTAGGCCGGACTTGTACACATTGTTCTCTCGAATATAAAGTACTCCCTTGCAGTACATTGTTAGGGTTTAAATTGTTTCTCACCATCACACCCGAAATTACCGAAATCAGCAGAAACCATTTTCACCTACAAACAAAGAGACTTTGATATATCAATTTCAATGAGAGCTACAACATCATTTGAATCTTCAGGTTTAGCATCTTCAGGATCCAATTCCTTAAATTCCCAGAATAGTCCCCATTTCCTTAACAACATAGACATTTAGAAATTCCTCCGGCAAGTCTTTGAAGGTGACCCAAAATTGTTGCTTATTAAATTGCAAGTCTCTGTGATTCCGAGTTGGCTTCCAAGGCTTGAGAATCCACAAGAAACCATACAAACACCACGGGGCTTCAGATAACACCCATCTCCAATCATCTTTTGATTCAAAAGTGACAGTAAACAAGTTTTTACTCTTCTTTCTTAGCTGAAAGTTATCAACTTTGTTTCCCCAAATCAATCTGGCTTATTTTTCTGCGAATCCTCTACTGATATTGTTGGGGGTGATAACTTTTCCAATCACACTACTTCCCTTTCTTTGGAGACAAAAACTTGGGTTGATTTGAGAAACATTGACAACTTGTCTGATATCGTCAGAAGTCTCAATTGAAGCTGAGTCAAAACAATCTATAAGATTGTTGATATCTTCAGACGCCATTGCAATAATTTGGAGGTTTTGACTTAGAATGTATTGAGAGTTGATGATGCAGTTGGCTAACAAAATTTCTTAATTTATAGGGAGAATTGGAAGCCTTATCTTTCTACGTGTTCGATTGCTTTTGAGACCTGTTCTTAATGTCATAACGGCAATGACAAATATCAAGCAGTAAGATAAGATCACTGTAATTTGGTTCAGTCTTTCGTTCTATCGAGAGGATGAATACATCGAAGTTGCCATTAAATCGAGAAAACTCCCTTTAACTGGGACAAACGTTTAAGACATCAACATCAAGGTCTTAAACAAGACAAGTAAATCCAAATGGTATCAGAACTTGTGAGCCATAAAAGAAGAGAAAGTGGACAAAGTGAGACAGTGAGAAGATAAAGAAGAAAGAAACAAAAAAGAGGGAATCAAAGTTAATTTGAACAGAGTAAAAAACTTTTAATTAAAATGACCCTTTTAAACATTGACAAGAGAGTACTTAAAGCTTGTAACGGTCATTTGAGTCTTGGAATTGGACATGTAGAAAAGAAGAATCACATTAATGGTGAAAGTTTTTGTCTTGCTTGATCGCCGAGTTGCAGAGCTTGACTCGGGCGATTTCATAAATGCTGTCTCCATAGGGACTGAGTTAATTAGCTAAACTCGGGCGATTCACTTCTCTAGCTTTTATGAAAAACACTTAATTGCTGTGCACCTAAACCCTAAGCTTAGGAGTGGACTATAGTAGTTTACTTTTAATGAACCATTAACAGATTAACTCACGTTCATCCATTCAAACATCAATGTAAATAATGCATGGGTCATAGCAATGTGGAAGGTGAGTCAGTTAGTGGATCCTTATTTGGACAGAAAAGTCATAAACAAAATATCTTGCGGACGTTGGATACAGAGAAATAACATTCAATGTGATTTTAAATACCATAATACCATAATTTCATAAGTGCAGGGTTAGCCGGGCTTGTTAAGCGTTTAACATTAACGTCTCGACTTTGTTAACATTATGCTGGAAAAAAAAAACGTTGTTAAGATCAAGCAGTTAGGTAAGTGTGTGATTGAGATGAGGTAAAGTGGTTAGGTGTCGTTGGGCCAAGACATGATCTTTGATGTCCAAAAATCTGGACGATCTCTACCGCTCTTTGACCACATACATTAGTACATTGACTAGAAAAACGTTATTCTTATTAGCGTTCAACGTTATTCTTAATATCGTTTGGCGCTGGTCTCATTAGCGTCCAACTCTATTTTTATTACCGTTTCTACGGTTCCACCACTACCATGATTGCTAAAGACTAGTACCACATTTGCTAAAGGAGGGTACCAATTCAGGATCCAACAGTCGGGATTATTTCGTCTCATATGGATTAGCACCAGCCTCACTAATAGCGGTATCCCCTTTAGCAATCCTGACCACTACACTTGATCTTCCATGAACAATTTCAAATGCCGAGGTGGCGTGGAAGATGAATTTTTTCCAAAATAAGACTTGCTCTAATGCGTGGAAACGCCAAGATCAATACCCATCTTGGGCCACAAAATGACAACAGGAGTTTAAACTAGTGAAAACTACTACCACACCCATTTTTCAGATTTTTTACACTAAAAAACCCACGCCCAAAAAAGTTCAGGCGCGCACCCATTTTATGGGTTAAAATTCTGTCACACCCGTAATTTCTGAAATTGATTTTCTTCTTCTTCTTCTCTACTTAGAATTTATTCTCCAGTGCCAATCGTGAGTTTTTGCACTTTTTTCCTAGCCGTGGCCATGGATTCGATGGGTATTCACCATGGATTCGTCCATGGATCAAGACCTCTCCCTGAAACCGAGAAGAATAAGGAAGAATGGAGTGAATTGCTGGCTTTCTTGGCCTGAAATTCCATTGAAATTGGTTTTTTGTTGTTGTTAGTTGAGTAACGAATGGAAGAGTTACAGATACAAAAGCTTTAGTGGGGGTTAGACTGAGGTTCTGGTATCGATACTTCTTTTTTCTAAGAACAATTTTTCGCAAACCTAGCAATGATTTTAGAAGGTGTTTACAAAGGGAATCTGTTGCAGTGATTCAGTCCTTCTTCTCCATCTGTTTCGTGAAGTGGCTCTCATCGACCCCTATTGATCCTTTAGTGTCTCTGTTTCCAAAATACGTTCAATGAGTCAATGACAAGATATTTTCTGATATTTTATTCAACCACTTCGTATTAAAACTTGGATTCAGCTGGTAGGGTATCACAAGATGTTGTATTGGATTTTACACGAAGATATTGACTGTTGATAAATAATTTCCTTCTTTTAATCTGGGATGTTTTTGTTTTGATTTGTCGTTTGTTTTGATTTCCGTAGAGTCAAAATGATGCTTTGTTTCAATCCTGATCTCATGATTTTCTTGTTCCTTCCAATTACCGAGATGTGTAGTTGTCAGCTTGATTTGTTGTTGTTTCACCGATGGCCTCCTCATAATCTTGTGTTTGATACTCTTTTCACAATCCACACATTTTGTAAGTTTTTATGTATAGCAGTTACTTATTTTACATTTCTATACACATGCTTGGTGGTTTTAACTAATGGGAAAGACAATGAAGAATGGAATGTGATTTAGTTTGTAGTGTTTTGGGGGAGGTGAAAATGTGTGGGGTGGTGTTAATGAATTGGATATCGTTATTTAAAATATATTGATCAATGAGTGTCAAAATAGGAAACACCAGTAAACCAATGGGTTTTTGCCAGTTTTGGCATCAATATATCATGAATTTAGTGACCCGAGTTAATGCTCCTGGTAGAGGTGTTGTGGTGGTGCTATGGCTGTGACAGAGTGATCTGCAAAATGGTTGAGGTGCTGTCAAGAAGGTGTGATTCGAATGGATTTGCAGGTGATTAATAGGTGCAAACAGTACTATTGTTTTTGGGAGCTCTTCATGAACCTATTGCTGTTGAAATTTCTTTTTAATGGTTGAGGTTTTGGTGTTGGTAGGTTGTATAAGTGGTGTTGGTGTTTGTCATATTGTTTGAATAATTTATTATGCATCAATGAAAATGGATGCATAACTTGTTATGCGTCTACAAAATTTGTTGCATAACTTGTTATGCATTCTCGAAATTGGTTGCATAACACCTTCTGCAGTTTTTTTTTTTTGCATCACTTGTTATGCAGTCCAGAAAACATTTGCATAACACGTTATGCAGCTACTTTTTTTCATAGTATTGAAATCAACAAAAAATAAGACTGCATAACCTGTCATGCACCTACAATAATATCTACATAACATGTTATGCAGTCGTGAAAATGGATGCATAACCTGTTATGCATCCGAAAATATGACTGCATAATGCACTATGCATCGAGAAAACTGTTGCACAATCTTTTATGCATCGAGAAAATAGATGCATAACCTGATATGCATCTGTAAATATGGATGCATACTGCATTATGCATCAAATTTTTTTATGTAGGCACTAAAATCAACCAAAACAATGGTTACATAACTTGTTATAGATGCATAACTTTGTTATCCAAATGCATAATTTGTTATGCAGTGGAGAAAATGGTTGCATAATTCGTTATGGATCTGCAGAATGTGTTATGCATTATTTTTTTGTGGTTGTATAATGGTTATGTATCAAGTTTTCGAAAATTTCGCCTAAAATGATGAGCACCTCCGATTTTTTCGTGAAAAACAAATATTTGATATTGTTGTTTGTACTCGTTGCGTAGCTCTCTTAAAAAGATTTCCAACAATATAAAATTTGTAAAATTTCAAGGCGCAGATTTTTAGATATGTTATATCCACGTTGCGTTGCCAATTATACCCTGCTGCATAACCTGTCATGCGGATGCATAATACGTCATGCAGTCATTTTTAATAATTTCATATAATTATGAGTGTCACGGTACCTAAAATTAATTATGGATCTGACAATGAATATTTTTTTTTTTTTTTGACCTGCGCCTAATTTTCCCTTTAAACTACACCACTCAAAGAGTCCTGGACTCCCGGGTATCTTGGACTATGAAAATCAGGAAAGCGGATTCCCATGGACTGTTCTTTCTTATTCTCTTTGACAGGTGTTAGCGGGCATTAGACAGAATGGCCTCCATGGTTATTTAATGAATTTTGCGTCTTTGAGAGGCGACCCGCATCTGTAGCGACAGCCTCGCACACGACACCAACGATGTTTCTCCTTCTCCCATGAAACCAGGCATCTTCATTTTCACATTCATACTAATTACGTTAATGGGCTATTATCATCATCTTCCTCCTCTTACTCTTTCTTTTCCCAGTTTTTCGCTTCACCTGATAAAACAAAAAACCGTAGCACCACCAACACCATGGATGATCCTAATGACAGAGGAGGAGGAACCACACCATCAAAAGAAAATACATCAACTCCACTCTCTCTCATTGCAGAGGCCTTTGAAGAACTTGCAAGAACTATAAAATCTAAAGATTTTCAAGATCTAAGATTGGGTACTTTTTCTGAAGCTTGTTCTCTCGTTTCTGTTCTTTTTGGTTGCCTTGGAATCGCTTTCAAATTTGCAGAGATGGAGTACGTTGCAAAGGTGCCTAATTTTTCTAACGCACGTTTTTTATTATTCGTATTTTGTTCCTTTCATTTGCTGTTAAACATTGTTTACCTTCACGATGGACAAATTCAAAAAGCCCTAATCTTTAATCGTACTTCATTCTTACATGTGTCTGAGATTATCTATCTTTTCTTTTATTGATCATGTGTGAAAATGCAAGTTTGGAATTCGTTTTCCCTATCTGGTTTTCATTTTGAGGTGAAGAGGGCTTTAGTTACCAATCTTATGAGTAATCTAAATTATGACAGTGACGGTGTTAAGAAGTCTTGGATCGTCCATTAGCCTTTTCCTGTTAGGTTAGGAAAGGGGTGGAGAATTGGTGATATTGCTAGATAGGGTACAGCCATAGTGTTATCAGAGGTGCTATAGGGCCTATGGGTAAAGTAGATGGTTGAATGAGAGAGATCAAGGTGACTAATAACTCCAATCTTCTTTGAATATTCAGCTTTGAATCAGATATTGGTAAAACTTTTATAATCCTCTGAAAGAATAGTGCGAATCACATTCTCAGTAGCCAAACTTGCAAACTCGGCCAAGTTACTCTCCAGTTGGCTGAGCCTATTCCGAATTGCTCACCAAGGACGAGTATTGGCTAGTAAATCGCCGAGGATGGCCGAGTTTTGTGTGTGCTTGTGTTTGAATTTTTACTAGTTTGTTTGTTTGGAATGATTCCTTTAATGTTGAATGTATGCTACGTTGTATTTGCATTGTTATATGGCATTATTATTAAGTAAAATTTTACGTATAAGTCATGTTGGTAATGATTAGAGTGACTCTAAGACTCTAACTAAACGAGTCTAGCCGCGTATTGACGAGTTCCTCAGCCGAGCTCGTCACTCCTCACTCGAGTTCGGCGGCTACTTCAGATTATGGTTAATTTTACAACCTTCGTTAATAAAAGATATAACGCCATCTCTAGTATCTTATTTGAGTTCATAGCGGTTCTCCTTAGCATATAGGCAGGATCACTGCTGGACTTCTTTTTTGTTTTCATTTTTATTTTTTCCTGTTTGTTCTTTTATTTTCTTAATATGTGACTCTGGTGATTACAAGTTCGGATTACATGTTGCTACATATCCATAATTTAGTGGTTGTAGAACTCTAACCCTTGCATACCCTTTTCTCATTTACTCAGAATTCATTTCCCATTCTATGCCTTATTTTATTTATTTTTAATTTTAAAAGGAAGTTCTCTTCAAACATTATTCACTTGATAACTAGCTGGGATTTCATGATTTTTCTTATCCTAACTAGCTTGAAATCTTGAGTATGTAGAGATTAGAGCATGAAACATGTGGCTGTAATTGTGTCAGCAGTCGCTGTGATTTTATTGAATTTGGTGCCTCTCATACCTTCCCGAATAGTCTCAGCTTGTGTTGTGCCATTTGGGAGAATTTGTTGGCTACTAACAAAAGCATTCATGTCTCTTTAGTAGTATGCATTTTAGAAGAGGGTGCCAAGAAGATTCATAAGTCATGATGATATTAAGTTCACTCTAACTTGCCGCTGAGGAGCAAAGTAGCATATCTCGTTCTCGTGCCAGATTTCTGAGAACTTGTACTATATGTAAGTGGGTGTGCAGAACAGTGTTGATAGAAACTTGGGATGTTCACTTACATGGTTCCCATATGGATATGTGATATATGCATGTCACATATACTAGGGGTATATGTAATCAGTATGTGACTGGCTTTTGAACTCTTATTCGGTGCACCAACTAATATTCTCTGTCTAATATAATGGAAATAATTGCATTTTAATCAGAACATAAGGTTAGGTAGGTATCGAGTTTCGATCCGCAAGCACATGCACAAAAGGCAAATGGTAGAACCCAATGGGATACGCTGGGTAACCGACTATTAGTGTCAAAGCACATAGAAGAATAAATGAAGATTACGAGTTCGGGAAAAGTTTCAAGGAACTATCCATTAGACTGAATTTGATGAGGGAACCTAACAATTGCAAAGGCCATCCTGGCTATATCCCATTTCAAAACTACCACAGTTACTGGAGACTTTTTCTTTACTCTCTTTTACAGTTAAATTTAGTGCTCTTGAGATTCAGCTGATGTCTTGTCAAGAAATCCCTTCAACTTATGTCACACAGTTTCAGAGTAATGAATCACATCCTAGTACTTCTAAACACTTGATACTTTGTGCAGCCTTTTGATGACAACGAATAAGTTTCTGATAGTTATGTTACTAGTTTATTTGTTTTATTTTGCTGTGTCTTTTTTTTTTCTTTTTTTCTTTTTTCTTTCTGAATGCTCTTTCAAACAAAGGTTCTCAGTGGATCTAATAATGCACATGTTGATGCTATGCAGGTGCAAGACTTAGTCCAAGCATCAAAAACATTTGGTACTTTGAGGAATATAATTGACTATGATGTTGATAATGATACTGTGAGAAAGCCGGGTAGCTCTACCCGTAATTTGCGTAGAGTTAGACAAGGTCTTGACCTCATCAGAGCATTATTTGAGCAATTCATTTCATCAGAGTATGTCCAAACTAACACAGCTTACTTTTGATTTTACCCTCAAATAGCTCAAAATATTGGTTAATGTTAAATGCAAAAGTCTATGGCAGAATATTTTGAAGTAAAAAGCAGTTGCCTTCTTTTTCTGCTAATTTGACGAATAATTGCAGAAGGATGTTTTCTCTGCTTGTTTGTAATTTTTTGTGTTGCTAATGGTTTGTATGAATTACATCTGTGTCTCTTCCAGTGAATGCTCTCTGCGAGAAGCAGCTTCATCTGCTTATGCAGAAGTCTGCGCTCCATTTCACACGTGGGCAATTAGGACAGCGGTTTTTGCGGGGATGTATGCACTCCCGTCAAAGCAACAACTTATACTGAAGCTGAATGAAACAGGTGAGCATCTCTTTGAGATGAATTAGATGGTTTTTTTTTGCTTTGCACATTAAGCCAGCCCTTGGGGATGGTCTATAGCTTGTTTGGAATTTTTATACTCATCTTATTTAATAGTATTCGAGGTATCAACCAAAAGGAAGTATAACTGGTTTAGGTAATGCTGACGAAACTCTCCCCTTCATATCAAATGGTCCATTGTTAAACTGAGATGAGTTTCGAAGAACCTCGAGCTGGATGGCTCTCTAATTCGACTGCCGGCCTACCGCTTTAATACCGAAATGGGTTTTCTGTAGAATGTTTCTCTGTTCCTACCTGTTGCTTAACTTTTTTTAATAACCTCGTCAATTGCATTTAATGTTCTGATAGATGGTTCAGAGGGTTGCTTGATTAATTGTTTTCTTTTATGTCATATAGTTTTCTTAGAAATCTCAAATATAAAGTCATTTTTTGCAGACCAGTCCGTGGAGAGGGAAATGAGAAGGTACATTGACGCCTCAATTCCTGTGATAGAGTACATTGATAAGCTTTACATCTCTAAGAACATCACTTTAGACTGGTAATGTTGCCATTTCATTTGCAAACACCTAGAACCGATATTGTGCAGAGCTGAAATTCTTTACTAACTTGTTTTCAGCTTTGATAGTGAAATTCTTTAGATAATTTTTCCTCACATTCAATTTAACTCATTCTGCCACAGCTTAGTGTAATTTTTTTCTTCTTGTTTTTATTGTATTTAATTATGTTGTACAAAATTGAAATTCGGTTGAACATCGCCACATGGGTACTTTGCTCTGCTTGACGCCAAGAACCCTAAGCAGATTCGTGAATGTATGATGATTTCCATCACTAGTGAGTAATTTGATATGAAAAGGACTAAAGATATACACTGTAATAGCTGAATTTGTAGTCTTTTGTTACAAGTTTCTGTTTTTTTCTTAAGATAGAAAAAAAAGCTGGGAAAATAAGGGATTCATGTAACACCTTACCCGCAATAAAATGGTGCTTTTCACCCATCCAAGGGCTCTAGCAGCTGCTAGAGCAAAATCGCCTCCTCATAAAGATTTAGATCCTTAGATTGAACGGAAATTAGTGTTTTGGGAATTAGGTAAAACACGGGCTGCAGATTGGCGTTCTCATCAAAAGTTCATCTGTCAGCCACAAATTTTATCTTCCTGTTTCTTTATTTAATCTGGTAAGTAACTGTATTGAACCATTCCTATTGAAACCGTCTCTATTCTAAATAATTTTTTACCCTTTATTACTTTGCTGCAAATTTTGTAAAACAAATGTTACTTCACTATTTAACTGCAGGTTGTAAAAAAGAATGTGAACAATGAAACATACTTTCTAAAGAACAGTCCCTAAAAACAGCAGTGGTGTAAACCAAGTTTCCCAGGCCACGGCGTTCAACTCTCAATCATGACTTCTCATCCATCCAGAAAAATGGTAGACCCACCTAGCAGATATGATGCTTGGCCACTCACTGTCTACAATGTGAGGCTTTCTGGGTTCTCTATAATTTTTGCAAATGTCTTGAGGAAGGATGCCAAGTCAGCACCATAAATAACCCGGTGATCAGCTGTTACATTGACCTGGCAAAGATAAAAAAACAAACATATAATAGCATTCCAGCTCAGTCTAGAAATTTTGTGGTTATGGTTGGGAAACAAGATTCACAAAATGTACATCTAAACCAAATGAGCTTGATATATATAACCATTATTTCCATGTCATCAAGGTTTTAAAAAGCATTTATGCAATGAGAGGCGGATTTCTTTTGAGAAGCGAAGCAGTGCCTCAAAGCGACCACCTCGACTAGTAAGACAAAAGAAACAGCTACATTTGTACAAATTGACTGAAATATTCTAAACATTAATGCAGAAACAGACTAAGAAATATTTCATCTGAGATCAAATTATAGCCCATAATTCAAACAAGCATAGTAAGCAATCAGGCATCTTAGTATCCTATCAAATTTAAGAACAAATAAGAAACATGAAATATCAAGCTAGGAACAACAATGTAAGGCTTTTGTTGCCACAGAGGCGGAAGTATCTTAGTGTTTTCGTAACACGGGAAAAATTTATAAGCTAATTTCAATAAAACCTCTAAAAAGGTGTTCCGACTTAAAAGGACAATTTAGGGTTAAGGGCATATGCCGGTTGGAAAAAGAAAAATGCGTACGAGGCAAGGCATTGGTCCGTTGGGAGCACAATATAACTACAAGGCCAGCACCCAGCAGTATATACTAAAAGTACAGTCCATTGTTCAAGTCTTTTTAAGTTTGTTTTTAAAAGACAATTCATTATTCTTATTTATCAATCGCTATTAAGAACAAGTATCAAAAACTTAACCAACAGATAATACAAGAAATGAAGTTTATGACAATATTTATATGAAATAAAGAAAAGCAAAATGCCATTGTGCAGATCCTACGTAGTTCCAGGTTGTTTTTTACAACGTTATGATCACATCTTTCCACAAGATTGTATCTTTATATTAGAACAGACACGAAGAAACATCAAAGAAAAGCTTACCAGCATTTGATTCTTCACACTGAAATATCCATCTTCATCTGTCACAACTGTAGGCTTTGAAGCACCTACAGCCATAATAGCCCCCTACATGTCATATATAGACTAGATGATTAGCAATTCGTTAAGACTAAGAAACTACACAAACCAGTAAGACAAAAGATAGTGGAGCGCAACACGCACTTGGCCTGGAGGAAGTATGGCATCGAATCTATCCACTCCAAACATGCCCAAATTGGACAGTGTGAATGTCCCTGCATATTCAACGGATTAGCATTGACAATTTTATCTTCTTCAATCCCTCAACTGCAAGTGAAAAACGAAAACAAAAGTAGAATGGAAGTTAAAAGCACCTGAATTGTATTCGTGGGGCTGAAGTTGCTTAGAACGAGCTTTCTCTACTAGTTCTTTCCATTTTTGAGACAACAAATAAAGGTCCAACTAAAACATTATCAAACAACAAGAAGAGTTTCTGATTAGATATTCAAAACTGGCACCATTCTACCAACGCCTAACACATCATGGTGTAAATTAAACATGGTAATAATGTGGCTGAAGATATAAGCAGTCCAAATTCAGACCTTATCAGCATCCTGAAGCACAGGTGTTATGAGCCCACCATTAAGCGTAACTGCCACTGCAATATTTATACTGGTGTTATAAGTAAAACTTTTCCCATCTTTGCAGCTAGCATTCACAACAGGATGTTGAGCAAGCGCCATAGCGGCCGCTTTAGCTAACAATGCAGTCATAGTTACTCCCTTAGGCTTCACCTGAAATTTATCAAATCCCATCTAGAGTCAAATCCAAAAAAAAAAAAAAAAAATCAAAAGAATACAAAATATAAATATAAATATAAATATGAGAAATATAAAGCACCTTTTCATAAAGAGCATCTAAGGCATCAGTTTTCATAGGATAACCAACACGGAAAGTAGGAACTGAAAGACTTTCCACCATATTTTTTGAAACTGCAGACTGCATTGTAGTAAAAGGAACAATAGTGGAACCTGGAATTTCAGGAAGAGAAGGAGCAGATGGTGAAGCTTTAGGAGGAGAAGAAGAAACAGGAGCAGAAGGAATTGATGAAGCTACATTGCTAATTTGACTAACACTCTTGGAAGAAGGCGAAACACCAGCAGCAGATTCAACATCTGCAGGTGTAATTCTACCAAATGGTCCAGTTCCAACAATTGATTCAACGTTAACCTTATGTTGCTTAGCAAGCTTCTTTGCGTATGGTGTCAAGACAGTCTTCTTTGGACCTTCTGAAACAGTAGGTGGGGTAGAAGAAGTAGGTTTTACTGGTGGAGAAGAAGAAGATGGTTGAACATCAGAGGTAGGAGGTGGAGGAGGAGGGGAAGGAGTAGAAGATGATTTTGAAGCTCTAGATTTAGCTTCAGCAACATCATCTTCAGTTTCAGCAAGTAAACCGATAGCAGCGCCAACAGGAGCAACTTCACCTTCGGCAACAACAATAGCAGCAAGAATTCCATCATAAAAGGTTTCAACATCCATATCAGCTTTATCAGATTCGACAACGACAACACTTTCACCTTTAGATAATAGATCTCCTTCGGATTTAATCCAAGATACAATTTTACCTTCCGTCATTGTTGAACTCAATGCTGGCATAAAGATCTCTCTGATTTTCGCTTGAATTGCTGGGATCTTTCGATTTGGTTTACTTGGAAATGGAATTGTTAATAACGATAAGCGACAACATGGAAATGGTAAATTGTTGTTCAGAGAAGAAGAAAATGTGTTTGTCGCTGTTGTAGGAACCCTTGATAGTAGTGACGACGCCATTGCTCAAGGTTTCTTCTGCAGGGCGTATTCTGGTTTTGATTTCTGTTTAAAGAAACAAGGAAATGCAATTAAGTATACAATGCGTATTGGGGAGAGTGAGAGAAAGAGAGAGGGACGGAGAAGACGAGGTTAGAGTTAGTTTGGAAGTGTTTCTTTGTTATCGCCCATCCAAACCTAGAGCTAGCAAACGCCGATTCACGCAGTGTAATAACAAGGTCAGTGCTGAACGGTTTTTTCCAGGTCGAGTGTTTCTTACCCTTTACTCCTCTTCTTGCCGGTCCTGCTTTATGCGTTTCAGGAACTTGTGGCCTTTGAAGTGGTAATGTCAAGGATATTGCTGGCAGAACAAGTTTAAAGCTAATGTCATTTCACGTTGTAATTGAATTATACTGCTTCACTCAAGATTTTCTCGGTTCTTATGATTTACGTAGAACCTTTTTGTTCATACTGTATTTTTTTCGAACCCTATTATTGGGGCTATCCACGGCTTGGTTTTTGGGGCTATTTGGGGTCATGAATAACAACCCATAGCATCTCTTATCCATCATTTTTTATAATGTCTAATCTACCCTTAATTGATTAGTGTTAATTAACTTGATTAAGCTAAACTAATCAGTCTTGTTGAATGATTAGACTAATCAAAACATTAATTTTTTGCAAATCATAACTTGATTGTTTTGAGTTTTGAAGAAAGAAAAATGATGATTTTGGTGAAAATATTTTGAATTTTTTTGAAGCAAAATGATAAAACCCTTCATCACAAAACTCAAGATAAGCTTATAATGAACTCCCAACATCAATTTCATCAATTCAAATCCGTCAAAAATCTGGAATTTGATGTTGTTACGGCCGGGAAATTGTGTCGACGACAGCAGTAGTAATCCATTTATTACGGCTTGGATATGATGACTTCCCGGTAGTAAACCCTAAAACGGATGGGAAGTTAAGAACTTCCGGTTGTTATTCAACGAGAATCTCCTCGGGGTCTGTTTTTACTACTGGGAATTCTTATATTTCCCGTCCGTAATTTAATCTGTAAGCTGAGAAATTTTGCATTTTCAACATGAAAATTAGTAATACTTTCATTAATTAGACCACAATAAAACCCATTACATACTTAATAGATCCCCGTTACAAAGTTGGTTTTAATAACATCCCTTTCGATGTGTTAAGAAGTCTTTGATGATGGTGAATTGAGCTTCCAAGTTGAAATCATAACCTTTCCATTTTCTCCATTCCTTCTTAGCTTGAGCCGCGACTTCTCTACCAGTCACACCTATAAGTCGAAGTTGGTTGCACATACGACGTAAAGCCATATATTCTTCCACATTTTTACATATGTCTGAAAATCGAAGATACAATTCAACCCTATCGCGGTTGTTAGTGTTACCTGTTTCACCACAAAAATTCTCAAAAATATTACTCCAATACGATTTACTGGCTAAACCACCTTGCGGAGTCGGGTCACTAGAAGGTGTTACTTCTTGGGATCTTTTCTTCTTCTTTTCTTTCCCTCTGTTCCAAGAAAAACAAGACAAGAAAACCAAAAGTATATAAGTAAAATGTCTGGGAAAATTAGACAGAATCAAACCGAAACAACAAACACGGCTAGGAAAAATGGAGAGTCTAAGACGCAAAATTAAATACGGATAGGAAAAATTTTATCGACCAAGCCAAAAAACACATTACGGATGGGAAATTAGTAATATACCTAACCGAAAACAGAATTACGTATGGATAACCCATACGTTGTCATATTACGGATAGGAAAACCAAACCGACTGTGTATTGCTAGTTCACAGTACAACACAGGGCACTAATACGGCTAGGAAATTCCAAGACGTGGTGAAAAACGTCTAGGAAACTGGATATTACGGTCAGGAAATCAATATACGGTTGGGAAAACCTATACGTAACACTAAAACAACTAAAACTATATGAACACAGGAGAACATACGGCTAGGAATATCCCAGCCGTATACGAATGGTTACGGCTATGAATGCTCCATCCCGTACACGTCGATTAAATTACGGCTGAGAGTTCTTATATTTCCCAACCGTGTAAATAATAAACGGCTGGGAAATCGACATTTCCCAACCGATATACTCATTTACGGCTGGGAATACAAGAACTCCCAGCCGTAAGTATTTTCAGAAACCGTTTTTTCAGACCTAAAATTTTCGAAACCAACTGATTAATCAACGAAATGCTTAAATAAAGTCTGGGTTTTTGGATTCATACCTTATTGCTGTCATAACAGGAGATTCGGCGGCTGCTGGAACTTCTGCATTCACTTCCTCTTGATCTTCACTTTCATCTTCAGTGGATGAAGTTGGTTTCTCTGCTTCAGTGGGAGGTTGATTCTACTGGGATTGACCTAGATTTTCCTTCGGCTTCATGGTTTTATAGAATGAGTTTAATCGACGACGAATTTTTTTTGAATCGACGATTAATCGTTGAACAATGTTCAATGGAAGAAGAAAATAAGAAGAAGATGAAGAATAAAATGGGGTGGGGGGCGTGTTTTTTTTTGTTTTAATGTCTTCAGTTTTTTTTTCAGTTTTTTTTTTTTTGATTAATTAGGTAGTTAATGAGAGGGTATAAAGGGAATAAATTAAAATTATGGAGGGTATTTTAGAAATTTTACACATATGTGATCTCCCCATATAACATTTAGGCTTCACTTAGCAAAATTTCCCCCAAAAATAATCTCCCCCTATAGCCCCAATAATAGAGTTCTTTTTTTCCCCAAATCTTTCTTCGACAAGTCTTGGGTGTTTGGTTTAGCGTCATTTTGGGGTTTCAAATGCATAAATAATGAATATGAGTGTGTATTAAACGACGATACTAAACAATAATAAACTTAAGGTTTGATTTGAGTTGAACTTTAGTTCTATTAAATTATTAACTATAGTCTTTCAGAAAGTCTTACAAAATATATTGGGTACCTCACTAACTAGGTCGTATGAGTTAAAACGGGTACCTTACTTTTCACAACTGACTAGGAAGGGTAAATTGGTAAGAAATTGAATTCCCAACTCGGCGAGTCAAAGTGAGTCGCAACTCACACGTGGTGATACTTTTTGGACGAGTTCAACTAAATTTGTGGCTTTAATGGAAATAGCTAATTTCTTTGATCTTTGCTTTCTTTCGTTTTTGTGTTTTTTTTTTGAGAGAGAAAATGGCTTTCTAACAGAACCTAGGGGGTGTTTGGATGCCATAAGCAAAAATCAATTCCACAAGTCAGAAACAAAAACATTTTGTTTCATAATAAGTTAACTTTTTTGCTCTTAAAAGTCATTATGAAACTGTGTACCCAAACCAACTTTTAACTTTTTTGCTTTCAGATATCAAAAAGTAACTTCTAAAATCCAAACATACCACAAAAAAACCCAAAGTTAACAACTCTTGATGTAAAAACACCCATAACATCATTCTGAAAAGCAAAAATAATAAATATAAGCATGTTTCTGAACCAAATGCTTTCATTTCTCTAAGAGCATCGTTTTTTGCTAGTTTATCAGCAACATAGTTAGCCTCTTTGTATCTTTGTTTGAATATCACTTGATCAAAGTTATCCTTGAGTTTGATAATGTCTTGAATAAGTTTGTAAATATCGCAATGCGGCTCGACTTCTAGCATATCATGACTCACTATCTACTTTCACGCGACGTGAGCCCAACTCAACATCCAACCTAAGAATATTTTTGATTGCCCACGCCTCAGCAACATTGTTGTTATTCTTGAAAATGTTTCTGCCAAAACACGCAACAAAAGCTCTATCTTCGTCTCTGATAATTTCATCAATTCGTACAAAGTCACAACCATTAGAAGGCATCAGTGTTATTCTTATAAAATCTAGAATTAGGAGCCTGCCAAGCTATGTTGATCTCATCCATATTCATTCTTCTTGAAATATTCCCTAAGTTAACGCGGTAAAACTCATGTGTTAATCTTAAAGTATTAGCTATAACCCATTGAACCCTATACAATTATTCTTTACCCGATAAAAAGAAAAAGGGCTCAAAATGTGCTTCGTTTGGTGGCTCAACATGTGCTTCATTTGATTCTAGTTGGAAATAATTCGTATGCCCATGTATGATATCTCCTTGTTAAAATATCTATATGCTTTATATTTCCCCCTATTACCCTTCTTCATTTATTTACTTGTCACCATTGCTCATGAAATCCTCTCTTAGTTTCATAAATAGTGAACATCCCCAGTGAAAGACAAGAATAATAAATCCTTAAAAAAATGAGAAGAAGGAAAAGGGGACATTGATTAGTATATGAAGGATCCATAAGAAATCAATGTCACATGGATGACTTGAAGATATGAGGAAGCATCCAGACTTCACCATTGATTTGAGAAAACAACAAGATCAAAAACACCTTTAAAACTAGAAATGACGATAGTACCAAGCAAACCACAATCTTTTCAACATATTACAAATACATCTTGTGTAATCTAATACAAACAAGCATTGTCAATGAGAATACTTAAAAAAGATGTACACTTGGTATATAACGTATGTTCAAAACTGAACCAATCTATGGGATCAAACCAAGCGTTGATTAATGATGGTTATTTTCAATGATGTTGTAGTAAAAGGTTCGTTGAGACTTGTGAAAGCTGATGTTTTAGACTTAATAAAAAACTCAAATAAAAAGTGTTGTAAAAATTATGGAGAGATTGGAGTTAGGATTCCACCATTAGTCGATATTAGTGATTTAATAAAACAATAATTATGCAACTCAACATTCAAATTGATTCTAATAGTGTTTCCTAGACATGTAGATTTTCAGAAGAATAGATGTTAATCCAAGCATAGAATATCAAAACACTAACGCAAGCATATTCTACCAAGAGAAAATACACCTAACTAATCAAAATTATATAATCAAATTTTAGTTCAATGCAAAAATCATAATAGATATTTTATAATTAATTAAAAGTAGAAATGTATCACTCTTACCGAAACAACGGCTTCCTCCATTGCCCCAAGGATTGGGTTTAACTCATCATTATGGAAACACGCTCAAAATTCAATGAAAATGTGCTTACAAAGATGAATATGTAGGAAAAGATGAAAAACCGGGTTTGTAACAATTATGTTTGTTACAAACCAACTATTACAAACAACGATAAAATAAAACTGTCGCTGTCACTGTTTCACTACGACCCTCCTACCATGTGTCGTTCTCACTGTTGATGAATGATAGTTGTATTGCGTCTTATGTTCTTCGTTTTCTTCTTCAGCAGCAGCAATGGCAGTTTTCTGCAACTTGTTTTTTCTGGTTCTATGATAGCTCTAAATTTTCCCCTAACACTCCATAAAACTTCTATCTAACCCCAAAGGCCTTTTTATACTCAACAGGCACAAGAAATAACTCTGTAACAACTCACAAAAATCTCGAGAATAATCTGCTATCAATCACCTTTACTCTTCACTGCCAGTTACGGGAAGTTTTCTTTGCTGTCCGATGAGTTGTCAAAGCTCTCTCCACTATTAAAGAATGAAATCCTCCGACAAAATATTCTCTCATTCAAAGCATATCCTCAAAATACAAGGAAAAAATATATGATGCTCTAACTGCCCCGTTTGTCGAAGGAAACTTCCTTTTCTTGTCAGTTCCACACTCCTGCATCCTCTAAACATGCTGAGAAATAGTCTATGTTGTAGTAAAACTCCTTGAAGCCACGCACCAACCTCTGTGAATCACTCACAAAACATGGGAACGCACAACAGATTCTCGTGTCCCTATTTTGCCGAGATATGAAGAAATCTACCTCCCTTATCGAATCTGACACATGTACCAACCCTATTTCGATGAAACAGGTGGATACTAATCCAAACCCACGAAAAACTCGAACAGAAATCTCGTCAAAAGTGTCTCCAAAAATTCCGCAGTTGAAACACCATTTTCCCGCCAAAATAATTTGTACGTGAAGAAGATGAGGCTTCCCTGAATCCGAGGAGCGGGTTCATTTAACATCTGGGGTGTTCTGGGGTTCAAATAATAAAGAGGTTCCCGTTAGTAAATGAGTGCCCCTTATCCAAAGTGAGGGTGCCTTTAGAACTTTTCTCCTAGGGTCCAAATAGTACTTTTTGAGCAACTTTTTCCACACAAGTGTATTTCTCCAAAAACACCTATACAAACATAAAAACACCAAAATAAGTACAAAATCAAGCACTAACAATAGAGACATTGAGGACAATTCAGACACAAAAATGTGTCTATCAAATACCCCCAAACTTATTATTTGCTAGTCCTCGAGCAAATCTAATATAGAAAATAAAATCCTAACTCACTAGGTGGCCCTAGTGACCGAGTTAGTCTCATGAGGGTTTACCATAGGTGTACCCACAAAACCTTTACTCCAGACTCTAGTTATCTACGCAGAACCTTGAAAGGCACTAAAGAATCTCCTTGGTTGGCATACAATCATTGACTAAAGGAGGAAGTACCCTGATGCGAAATTCCAATTGTTGTACACGAGTTTGAACTCAAGCATACTAAAATTCATATATAAGTGACAGAGCTCTACTCAGATAGTTTCTGGACATCATAACCGGAGTCGACCAATCACATGGTAAGATTAAGAAGGTGGATGTAGAGAAAAACATAGATGGTTTTGATGTTGACTAAGGTGAACGGTGTTTCCCATATCTGTCTGAAGGCCTCTGCCAAGGTGAACCTATCCTAATGGACTGAGATACCGGTCAAACTAATATCAACACCACCGGCATATACAAGGGGACCAGCGGTCGATAATCCTAACTCTAGGTCAACACAACTGGCATATACAAGGGCACCAGTGGTCGACTTTATTGAATTTATTCCGGTTGGTCCGATGGTCTAGTCTCAATTTTTTTTTTTTGTATCTCAATCACTCTATTCACCTAGCAATGGTAACAAATTAAATCGTGTGCCCCACCAAATCACTTAGAAATATATTTAAAAAAATATAATAAAATAAAAACAGAAGTGAAAAGGATTCAACGAGATATGGCGAAACTACCATGTTTTTTTTCTAACACCTGAGCTCTGTGCTTTTATGAATAGACTTTATAGATATTTTCATCTAATCAGATTGGTGCGGATGGGGAAAAACGTGTCGTCGGTTTTTCGGGAAAGTGGAGAGTCGAGCGAGCTGTCGAGACTCCTCAGCCGGGCAAGATGTTAATCCTCACACAGATGCACCGCTGCAAAGGGGGTGCTTAGATTGGGAAATTAATATGTATGACTCCGGCCTAAACCAATACAATGGCCGTTCTAGAATCAATTCGGTCGCAAAGAGAGAGAGATGGGTTGATCTGTAGGAGGGAAGCTGAGAATTGTGTGGGATTAGTGATGATCGAGGATTGTGGGTGTGTTGAAGGTTTCTGCAGTATTGGTGAACTGTTGAGTTCTAAGTGACTGATGAATTATTGAGAGTAATTACTAGAGAAATTCAGTGTTAGGCGTGTATTCCAGTGGTCGAATGTTCCCTCTCAATCACGAATTCAGAGACTTATTTATAATGTTAGAGTAGTAACACCACTGACCCCTATAAGTGTGACGGTTTCTTGAGTGAAAAAGTGGGAAAGTGGGAGATCATGGTAAAGTAAGTTCCACGTCGTGTGGAGACTTGGCTGATCGTGCACCCACTACTTTTCTGACTCCTTCAACTGTTAACACGACTTACGCACATTTCTCATCGTGGGATGAATCCACGTGCCGTAGACCGCCAGACCAAAACCCTAAGTGATATCCCCCCATTTGTGACGTGATTGATGTTTCACGAATCGTGGAGTCTGCGGGGCAGACGTGTTTAGGTTAGTCAATTGTTGACTGATTAGACATTGAGTCTAAGTTTGGTATATCAAGCATGAATGGTGAATGCTCAGCGATTCATGGCTCGAACATGTAGTTCTTTGGAGAGATGTCAGTATGATAAATTACTGACTAGTTGAGTGATTGAGCAAGTAGAATTATGAGAATTCAATGAGCAACTGAGCAAATATTGCTTAATTCACTGAATTATGGGATTTTGATGGGAACTGAGCAAGTATTGCTCAATTCTCTAATTTTAAGGATTTGACGGGCAATTGAGCAAGTATTGCTCAATTCACCAAAATTAAGTATTTGATGGGCAATTGAGCAAGTATTGCTCAATTCACCAAAATTAAGGATTTGATGGGCAACTGAGCAAGTATTGCTCAACTCACCAAATTATTTACCAGTAACCCAGTAAAATATTAATTAATTAAAATATTGGTAAACCACCGAATATTGTATAATTAATTTTGATGTCGATTAATGGATTCAACACAAATTTATTAGTGTTCGGAATTGCTCAGAATGATGGTTTCACAGAGCATTCATCGAAACCCTAATTTTTGGACAATCCTCCATCAATTGGAGAATTGCCGAAAATTGATTATGAGTGATGGAGGGACCAACCACATGGGATGAGGAACGTCCATGTGATGCCCAGCGCTCGAGTGAGCATGCACCAGGGTTCTCAGTTTGAGAGTTGGTGAAAAGTGATGATTAAATGGGGAGTTTACCATTTATTGAAAATATTGATGGGTTCAACATTAGGTGTAAAACCTAGGTATGATATATGTGACCGACCAAGAGGGCATGGGACCGGATCCTGGTGGTCACGTGACCAAGTGTTGGTCATTTGGAGGATTCTCCAGTTGATTGGAGAGATCTCGGGCCCAGTATGAGCAATTGAGCAAATTAGGTCAGAATTGTGAAAACGTGTGGGACCAGCTTTGTGCAAGACCAAGGGGAGACCTGGTCGGTCATGGAGGCATGCACGTGTTTCCATGATGTTCGTGTCTCCATACTTAGAGTTTTAGTATTTTCTGATGCGCGTTTGAGCGATGTTGTGAATTTTCAGAAGAGTTTCATCTTGGCTGAGAATTCTCGATTTTTAGTGGAATGAGCATGTATGCTCAATTCACCAATATTTTGAAAATATTAAAATAAAATATTTTAATAATACAAAATTGCCGTGAGGGGCTAGCCGGCTTCGTGACCATGTTGGCTTTTGGTTTTTCGTGATTCGAGCAATATATGAGAAAATATGGAGAAGTCGCGAATTTTGTTCAAACCCAGGAGTTTCACGAGTTGAGGGAAATAATAATAACGAGAAATTAGGGATTTCAAGGTGTGGGACCGACCATGGCCAGGGCATGGCCGGCCGGCCAAGTTGCCCGGTCCCGCACACCTTTCCCTATTTTATTATTATTTTTTATGAATCCTTGAAGTTATGGAGAGTCCTTGAAGATATGGAGAATCTAGGAAGATATGGAGAATCCATGAAGTTTTGGAATAATAATTATAAAAAGCTAAGGATTGTGAGGTGTGGGACCGGCCACGGCTTTGGCATGGCCGGCCGGCTAGGTTGCCCGGTCCCGCACACCTCTCCTTATTTTATAATTTATTTGGTGAATCCTCCAAGTTATGGAGAACTCTCGAGTTTTTTGCACAAATTAGGAAATTTTGCCAAGATGGAGAACTCTCCATGGGTCTATGAAAATCACGAGAAAATAATGGGGAATCATGGGACTGGCCACGGCTAGGGAACAGACGGCTGGCCAGTGGGCACAGCCCATGGGCGCTTCCTATATTTTATTATTATTATTATTTTCTCTCTCCTATTTTTGTGGAGAACTCTCCATTGTTTCATGTTTTTGGATGCTCGTTCGCGCATCCGGGTGCTCAGTCGTGCATCATTGTCGAGTACACTTACACCATTTTTCGTGGGACTTACTCAGGGATGGTCCAGATGCACGGTTGTTGAGTATTTATTGTTAATCCATGAAATTCAGTGTAACATAATTCATGAAACGAGACAATAAAATAAGTAGTTATTTATTATCAATTCATAGGATCAGTTGTGGATTCGACCATGAACTCGGAATAATAAAATAGGCATTACCATTCCATGGGATCGTGGATTCGACCATAGAATCGGAGTAATAAAATTATCTATTACCATTTCATGAGATTAGCAGTGAATTCGATCATGAAATCGGAGTAATGAGATAAATTTTTGTTGCCATTCCATGAGATCAAGTCGTAGATTCGATCATGGAATCAGAGCCACTGTTATTGCCATTCCATAGGATCAGGCCGTGGATTCGACCATGGAATCGGAGCAACTGTTATTGCCATTCCATGGGATCGGGTCGTGGATTCGACTATGGAATCGGAGCAACTGTTATTGCCATTCCATTGGATCAGGTCGTGGATTCGACCATGGAATAGGAGCAATAATAGATTATTCTGGGAATTCAGTGGTGAATGTCACGACAGAATTAATCTATGTGCATAGTCAGGAGACGGCTAATCATGAGGGTGCTCTCAAACTCTACGGTTAACACTCGAGTCTATACACGTCGCTCTACATAGTCAGGATCAGTGAGTGTCACTGTCTTGAAGGTGTTGTTGCTCTCAATCTGACGGATAACCGCCCAATCGTTCTTCTATGTAGATGGGGGTCGCTCTCATGTAGTCAGGGAACAATGAGTATCACCGTAGTCCTTAAGGCGTTAAGTCCTCTCAAAAAAAAATTATGTAGGAGGACCGCCCAATTCTATTATTCTACATAGAGGGCACAATAAAATGCAGGGATCGAACGCTCAGCTAGTGGAGGCTTTTCGAAAGACATATTCATCATGGCTTCGTAAAATATGAATTGTCACATGTCTGAAGCTGTATCAGAAACATGCAGCATCATAATTTTACGTGTTTTCCCTTTGTTGAAAATCCACCATCTACATTAAGTCCCCTGCATAGTGGGGAACAGTCATGTTCTGCAGTATGCATTAAATGGTGATTTTCAGTCGACGAGATCTGGTTGAACTCAGTCTACAAAGGTAGTTTCAGAATCTTCTATTTACCCCAATGAGATCATGTACGAGCAAATATGCGGATGAGGATTCAGATAGTAAGGTAGAGTGTCATCTCACAAGTGTGGAGAGATGAGGCACTGCTGATTTGGATGTTTGGAAGCTTGGTTATGGTCGATTTAGGATTTTCGGGCCCAAATTCCAAAAAAGGAAACCCGTGTTTTATTAGGTTTTATGAAAACTCAAGTCTTTTTTTGAAGCATGAATTTTGTAAATACTTTTAAAAACGTAGGTTTGTTCGTAAAAGTAATAAATAATAATCCTTAGAGTTAAAGGAATTTTGAAAAGACCTGGAGTTCATGATGAAAATTTATTTATGAACTTTCGAAAATTTTATTGAAACATGTAGACTTTTTCAAAAATAGAAAAGAGCCTCGTTTCATAGACGGATGCTCAGGAGAGGGAGCCAAATATATACATATATTTTTTAAATTTAAGTGAGTTTCACGTTAAAATATTTTTTTTTTTGTAAAATCATCGTTTTGATTTTGAACAACTGTTGAAAGTAGATAATCATACATGGTGAAATAATTTCTGTATGTGAGTTTTCACAGTTGTGGAATGGATGCCTGTCCAATTTTTAAAAAACCAGTGGATGTTCACTCAGTAAAAATTTACTTGGGTCATTCACAGTTTTATGAAAATCAATTTATGACTTTTGAGCAATTGCTGAAAGCGAACGATTGTATATGTGATGAAATAATGTATGTATGAGTTTGGTGATTTTTTTAGTGTACGCACACATGTAAAAAATCAGCGAATGTTCACATGAAAGGTTATGTGAACTATTCATAGTTTCATGAAAAGTCAGGTGCTGGCTTTAAATAATGAATTTTGCTCATCTTGGTAGGTTTGAAGAAGCGAGCAAGTTTTTCGAGGGTTTTACGTTATTATCACTAAGTTTGTGAAACGTAAATAGGTAAGAGTAGAGGATTAGCATTTTTGTAGACGTTGTTGTGAGCACCTTTAATCCGTAATTCATTGTTCTGTCGAATCCTTCGCTTTGTATGAATGATGTTCTCTGAGTGGTGAGATATCCTTCATACTGAGTTGTACTCCTGGTTATTCCATTAGCTTCACCATAGGATGATCGTGTAGTGAGATCCCGAATCAATGTAGACTCCTTGAAAAGGGAGGAAAATCTACAGGAGAGGAGAACCCAGAAGTAAGGACTATATGACGTTAGCAAATGATGTCCAGTCCCCAGCCGTTTCTTTGGTGAGATGTTAGCGCTCCTTGTGTCATGACTTTTCCCGTGCAATTAGGATCATGAGACCAAGGTTTGTCATTTCTTTTCATACTTTTGCACCATCGTCGATCTTCAACTTGTTCCCAGGCAAATAATTCATGAACCCAGCACTGATGAAGAAGTTGATGTAAGTATCTCTTTCGTGTAGGTGATTGTGGCATCTCCTTGAATGAAAAAATAATAATTGTCATTGATGAATCCAGGAAGAAATCATTGTAGATAAGCAGCATGTTGATGAAGCGTGCTCTTCTTTGGGAAATGGGAATATGGAGAATTCCCGAAATCCCGAACCGAGTGGACATAGCGGAGTTGCCAATGGAGATTCCACCATTGCCGAGCCTCCAAATGGTTTAGAGACTCCCTTAATAAGTATATATTCTGTGACCTCTTCATAGAATTATGAAATTGTTAATGAATGACTGAAAACCCATGTGAATATACGAGTAATTTTACCGAAATACGTCACCATGAAATTTCAGACTTCAGCCTTTTAGTAAAAACATTGTAGAATCCTCGTTTGCTGTCAGATTTTCGACATCTGCATATGTATCCTCAAGCCCATGAAATTTTCAATCTTTATGGAAGAAGATTTTTGACTTTTGAGCATGTTTAGGGTCTGAAAAAGGTGAAACAGTAAAGCTCCACGAGACTTTCAGAACTTTTCCATATTGCATGTTGCCCAATATTTCGGTCACATCTCCTTGCTAGTTCATCCGATTGTTATGAAATTTTGATATGTTGTAGAGAACTTCCATAGGAAGAGAATGGTATATAACACAAATATAGATTCCCCACCAATTTCTCCTAGTTTATCATTGAACACAGGGTAGCACAAAATTTCTTCAGCTGAGCTTGTTTGAAAACGTGTTTCATGACCTTTACACTATTTGTGCGTGTCTTAGATGTGTAATAAGGAACTTAAATGATGTTAGTTCACTTAATTTCTTAAATTTATAGTTTTATTGGATTTACACGCTTGAATCATTCTAATCCCATGTAATCTTCGCATTAGGTGCCGAATGTCGAAGTTGGGAATCACGAATCCAGTTATGACGGTTTGGGAAATCCTGGAGCTGTCGGCGATGAGACTCCCATCTATGTGCCTCAGGATCATGAAGTGCTGGTTGTTGATTCTGTAAAGGTGGCGGAAACTCCAATTGTGCCTAAGATGGTGGAACCCGAATTAGGAATGGCAGAAGATGCTTCGTCTGAAGTTGTCTCTATGATTGTTGAGGCTGCTCCAGTAATTGAGAAGCATATGATAGCGCATGAATATCCCAATGCGGGGATTGTTTATGCTCTTCCCTTCGGTGAGACACTCCCAAATCACATGCTAGTTGGTAGATTTAGTGTTCCCACTGGGTATGTTGCTATGTACGAGAAATTATGGAAGTTATGAATCCCGTCCAAGAATTGCTGCTTGCATGTTGTATGCTCTGGGAGATGTAGAAACCTCATACGACGTCGTAATTCGATGATTGACCCTAAATTTTGAAGCTAAGAGACTGAATTATCAAATGAGAAAATAATCACTCTATTTGGAGTTGCAGAGGTCAGCCAACGAAGCGTGCACATTTGTAATTTGTAATCCCGTACAAATTTTTCAGATTTCGTTGACCTGACGGTAAAGGCCATATCTTTCATCTCGTATGTATGATTGATGTGCCCTTTTGGTATGTTGTAGAAGAAGCATAGACGAACATCTTTCTTTGAGGAAGTATTGTCCTATTCCTCACCCATTGGTACGTTTTTGTAAACCCACGGCTTGAAGTGTGTTGTATCTCATTTGTAGAGGTTATGAGAACATCTTGTAGAAGACTTTGGATTGTGCCAATCAGCTTTGGGAATACTTTCATGTGAGCATGTTATCAGGCCTACACATCTTGATATGAATCATCAGTTCTTGGAGAAGTCCGCTTCATGTGTAACACTTCAGAGAATGGTTAGTTGATGACGCCCTATCATGAGGATGTTGCTCCTGAGACCGTTATTAACGATGAGATCATGATTGTATTTTCTCCAGAAAATTTTGTTGATGCAGATACTATGGTTGAAGTTTCTCCAGAGACCGAAAAGGCTAGAACCATATTATCGACATAGTTTTTTGCTCCTCCATCCAGTGAGCCGTGAAGTGACTTTGCCAGAGAATTGATATTGTTGCGACAGATAGAAGTCGTAGGCTTCATCCTGAAAGTGATCGGTGAAGAGAGAAAATTCCTCAGTCGTGTAGATGTTTGTGATGTAGAGAAGTCTCGTTGATAAAGTTTCACAGAATCACCTCAGGTTGTACAATGTATGTTGAAGGAGTTAGCACCATTCATGTATGAATGATGTTGCATTTGATTGAGATGCCTTATCATGGGATAATGAAGACTTATTGATTGCAGTTCAGTGACACTTTGATCGTGTTGGTGTTGAATTAGTGTCGAGATATTTGTGTTGAAGCCATAGGCGTCATTATCAAAGGTGTACTCTTTGATTAGGAGTACAGTTTGAAGGCTTCTTAGATGCTTGAGCATTGAACTGTCATATCCCTTGAGCATGTCTTAGGTTAGGTTTTATCGTCTCGGCCCCAACTATCTTCTGTTGATTCAACATTCCTTTCATTGCGGTAATGGGATTCAACACTTGTGCAAACATTAGAGCTTTCCAATTTTATGGCACACATGGACATTCGTGCAAAGGAAAATACGGCGGGTATTGCTTGTCAAACTGAGCCAGGTCTTCAGCGATAAATCTTTCAATGCGGTGCATAGTCAGAAGAGGTTCCAACCATGCAGTGTAATATTACCGAGACGAGACTGTTCACTCATAGCGTTTGATGACAGGTAGGTTTTGAGCGAGTCCCCAAATTAGGGTAGCATATTTGAAAGTAGGTAACACATATGCATCATGAGCAATAATACTTGCCTGAGTGCGAAACCTCCTGAAGAATTCGTTAGGGATTTCTCTAGGATTTTGCGTGAGTCCCATCAGAGTTTCGACCTCTTCCAAATGATCGAAATGCTGGCCATCTTCTGAGTCAGAGCTTTCTTCGGTGGAGAAGTGTGCAACTGAAGGTGAAGATACCGCATCAATTTTTCCATCATGAATCCACGCTCTTCTAAGAACTATGTCGTATCCAGGACCCTCCCTTATTATGAAGAATTTATTTTATGTCCAGGTTGAATCACTTCTCATGTTGAGAATGATATAACCATAAGCATCCCTGGAGACTCCTTCATGTTCTCTGATTGAGACTGGAGCGTGAGTTGCTTCTTGACGAGTGATGCCAGCAGCTCCGAGGGTTTTCAGAGGGATGATGTTGACAGTAGTGCCAACGTCGACTAATGCTCACCTGAATTCGTTTCCATTGAGATGCACCATGTTAAGGAGTCCCCAGTCGTACATCTCTTTGTCTGTCACAGGTGGTTCAGGGAATGTATCATGAATTTTCAATCATTTTCCCGACACGACATGGTTTAGCGCAGCAAACATGTCATCTCTTTGGGCCCTCGAAAAGTACAGCAACTCACAGACGTGCTCCATTAAAGACTGAACTACTTCCTTGACCGGATGCTAGGAGGGTGCGAATGTTCTGATCAGGAGAGGATTTATGTGTACTCCTTCAGTCCCCAGTTCTCCTGAGTCGGCCTTTTCTTTGAAGATGCGCTTCAAATTTCTGCAGTCACGGGTTGGATGATTGACATACCTATGGAAGTGGCAATAGCGTGTATTTTCCTTTTTCTCCACGGTTGGTTCCTTTTTGACAGGAAGTAGCTTGATTGCACCATCTTGGATCCATACTTCCGGTAGTTCGATCACCTCTTTAATGGGAAACGGTAAATCAAGAACTTCCTCATCATTCTGTTGTGATTGTGCATTTCTGGTCTGGTTGTCCTTCCTTTGAGCTTTTGGAGGGTGAGACGTTGGAGAAGCGTTTTTGTGTTGCCGTGCCTCGGCTTTTCTCTTGCTTCCTTCAGAAATATTCATGGAAGCTTCAACATTGTACTATTTATTGATCAGGCGCCGAAGCACTGCTGCTTCGAGTGTCTTTCGATTCCTCCATTTTGACAATTTTCATTCTTTTTAGCAAGACGGGAGCAGTAGTTGCCAATCGCTTGGATGCTGCGTGAAGTTCCGAAAAGGTCTGGAAGCAGAGATTCTCCAACAAATCTCTGTAAATAGGGATCATCCCATTGATGTACAAGTCCACCAGTTGTTGTTCAGTAACATTTGAATCATGACAATCCAGATCTTGGATCCTAAACCTCTTCACGTAATCGTTGGGGTTTTCAGTAGTCTTCTGAGCCATCCTCCCCAAGTCAAAAAGGGTAATTTGTTCAGAAACAAAGAAGTATTTCTTGTAGAAAGCATTAATCATTTCTTTCCAATTAGCAATGCTTCCTGGTGCGATGTTATTGTACCAAGTGTATGCACGACCCGTCGGGAATTTGGAAAACTCCTTCAAGCGAACAACATGGTTGGGTTCATGTTCTCCTAATGCTTCCAGAAATCGAGAAACGTGTTCTCGAGCATTTCCCGTTCCATTGTAGAGTGTGAATGTTGGAGAGGTGTAGCCTTTTGGGAGAGGGATCCTCTGCGTGGCTTCAGGATACAGAGGTTAATGATGGTGCACGGTCGTTGTATGACCCCTTCCTCGATTCTCCGTAAAGTGCTCAAAGTCTTCACAGGTGATGAAGCCGACGGTTTGAGGATCTACGGCTTTGCGGTTTCGTCATCATCATCAGGAACATGAATACCTTCGGGTCCGTTGGAGATGTTTCCTTGTATTTCCACTTCTCTTGAGTTTTGTCTGACATCTTGTCAGTGAGAGTTCTGAGATAGTTGAATAGTTCCTTCTGAGTAGCAGCCATGTCAGTTTGATTCTTGGCAAGAACTTCCTGGACCTTCATGAGATCGCCTATGGTAAGAGGATTTTCTATGATTTCTTATGGATGCCTCCCGAAAAGAGGATTATCTTCGACATTGGTGTGGGGAGGAGTAATGTCACCACCATCATTAGAAGTGGGAATTATTTCCGGAGTACCACCAGTGTTGTTGCTGGTACTAGCATTGTTGGTGTTTGGATGTGTAACTGAACCTGACCTAAGATCAACCATCTTTGTGAAAATGAGAGATTGCAACCGAGAGATTAATCTCCCACTGTGATCGCCAATCTGTGGATGGGGAAAAACGTGTCGCCCGTTTTTCGGGAAAGTGGAGAGTCGAGCGAGCTGTCGAGACTCCTCAGCCGGGAAAGATGTTAATCCTCACACAGATGCACCGCTGCAAAGGGGGTGCTTAGATTTGGTAAATCAATTTGTATGACTCCGGCCTAAACCAAGACAATGGTCGTTCCAGAATCAATTCGTCCGCAAAGAGATAGATGGGTTGATCTGTAGGAGGGAAGCTGAGAATTGTGTGGGATCAGTGATGATCGAGGATTGTGGGTGTTTTGAAGGTTTCTGCAGTATTGGTGAACTGTTGAGTTCTGAGTGATTGATGAATTATTGAGAGTAATTACTCGAGAAATTCAGTGTTATACGTGTATTCCAGTGTTCGAATGTTCCTTCTCAATCACGAATTCAGATACTTATTTATACTGTTAGAGTAGTAACACCACTGACCCCTGTAAGTGTGACGGTTTCTTGAGTGAAAGAGTGGGAAAGTGGGAGATTGAGGTAAAATCAGTTCCACATCGTGTGGAGACTTGGCTGATCGTGCACCCACTACTTTTTTGACTCCTTCAACCGTTAACACGACTTATGCACATTTATCGTCGTAGGATGAATCCACGTGCCGTAGACCGCCAGACCAAAACCCTAAGTGATATCCCCCCATTTGTGACGTGATTGATGTTTCATGAATCGTGGAGCCTACGGGGCAGACGTGTTTAGGTTAGTCAATTGTTGACTGATTAGACACTGAGTCTAAGTTTGGTGAATCAAGCATGAATAGTGAATGCTCATCGATTCATGGCTCGAACATGTAGTTCTTTGGAGAGATGTCAGTATGATGAATTACTGACTAGTTGACTGATTAAGCAAGTAGAATTATGAGAATATAATGAGCAACTGAGCAAGTATTACTCAATTCACCGAATTATGGGATCTTGATGGGAACTGAGCAAGTATTGCTCAATTCTCTAATTTTAAGGATTTGATGGGCAATTGAGCAAGTATTGCTCAATTCACCAAAATTAAGGATTTGATGGGCAACTGAGCAAGTATTGCTCAACTCACCAAATTATTTACCAGTAACCCAGTAAAATATTAATTAATTAAAATATTGGTAAACCACCGAATATTGTATAATTAATTTTGATGTCGATTAATGGATTCAACACAAATTTATTAGTGTTCGGAATTGCTCAGAATGATGGTTTCACAGAGCATTCATCGAAACCCTAATTTTTGGACAATCCTCCATTAATTGGAGAATTGCCGAAAATTGATTATCAGTGATGGAGGGACCAACCACATGGGATGAGGAATGTCCATGTGATGCCCAGCGCTCGAGTGAGCATGTACCAGGGTTCTCAGTTTGAGAGTTGGTGAAAAGTGATGATTAAATGGGGAGTTCACCATTTACTGAAAATATTGTTGGGTTCATCATTTGGTGTAAAACCTAGGTATGAAAGATGGGACCGACCAAGAGGGAAAGGGACCGGCTCCTGGTGGTCACGTGACCAAGTGTTGGTCATTTGGAGGATTCTCTAGTTGATTGGAGAGATATCGGGCCCAGTATGAACGATTGAGAAAATTAGGTCAGAATTGCGAAAACATGTGGGACTGGCTTCGTGCAATCCCTAGGGGCGACCTGGTCAGTCATGGAGGCATGCACGTGTTTCTATGATGTTCGTGTCTCCATACTGAGAGTTTTAGTATTTTCTGATGCGCGTTTGAGCGATGTTGTGAATTTTCATAAGGGTTTCATCTTGGCTGAGAATTCTCGATTTTTAGTGGAATGAGCATGTATGCTCAATTCACCAATATTTTGAAAATATTAAAATAAAATATTTTAATAATCCAAAATTTCCGTGAGGGGCTAGCCGTCCGCGTGACCATGTTGGCTTTTGGTTTTTCGTGATTCGAGCAATATATGAGAAAATATGGAGAAATCACGAATTTTGTTCAAACCCAAGAGTTTCACGAGTTGAGGGAAATAATAATAACGATAAATTAGGGATTGCAAGGTGTGGGACCGACCATGGATAGGGAATGGCCGGCCGGCCAAGTTGCCCGGTCCCGCACACCTTTCCCTATTTTATTATTATTTTTCATGAATCCTTGAAGTTATGGAGAGTCCTTGAAGATATGGAGAATCCATGAATTTTTGGAATAATAATTATAGAAAGCTAAGGATTGTGAGGTGTGGGACCGGCCACGGCTTGGGCATGGCCGTCCGGCTAGGTTGCCCGGTTCCGCACACCTCTTCTTATTTTATAATTTATTTGGCGAATCCTCCAAGTTATGGAGAACTCTCGAGATTTTTTGCACAAATTAGGAAATTTGGAGAACTCTCCATGGGTCTATGAAAATCACGAGAAAATAAAGAAAAATAATGGGGAAGCATGGGATCGGCCACGGACGGCTGGCCGGTGGGCACGGCCCATTGGCGCTTCCTATTGTTTTATTATTTTTATTTTCTCTCTCCTATTTTTGTGGAGAACTCTCCATTGTTTCATGTTTTTGGATGCTCGTTCGCGCATCCGGGTGCTCAGTTGTGCATCATTGTCGAGAACACTTACACCATTTTTCGTGGGGCTTACTCAGGGATGGTCCCGATGCACGGATGTTGAGTATTTATTGTTAATCCATGAAATTCAGTGTAACATAATTCATGAAACGAGATAATAAAATAAGTAGTTATTTATTATCAATTCATAGGATCAGTTGTGGATTCGACCATGAACTCGGAATAATAAAATATGCATTACCATTCCATGGGATCGTGGATTCGACCATAGAATCAGAGTAATAAAATTGTATATTACCATTTCATGAGATTAGCAGTGAATTCGATCATGAAATCGGAGTAATGAGATAAATTGTTGTTGCCATTCTATGAGATCAAGTCGTAGATTCGATCATGGAATCAGAGCCACTGTTATTGTCATTCCATGGGATCAGGACGTGGATTCGACCATGGAATCGAAGCAACTGTTATTTCCATTCCATGGGATCGGGTTGTGGATTCGACCATGGAATAAGAGCAATTGTTATTGCCATTCCATGGGATCAGGTTGTGGATTCGACCATGGAATAGGAGCAATAATAGATTATTCTGGGAATTCAGTGGTGAATGTCACGACAGAATTAATCTATGTGCATAGTCAGGAGACGACGAATCCTGAGGGTGCTCTCAGACTCTATGGAGAACACCCGAGTCTATACACGTCTCTACATAGTCAGGATCAGTGAGTGTCACTGTCCTGAAGGCGTTGTTGCTCTCAATCTGACGGATTACCTCCCAATCGTTCTTCTATGTAGAGGGGGGTCTCTCTCATATAGTCAGGGAATAGTGAGTATCACAGTCGTCCTGAAGGCGTTAATCCCTCTCAACAAACAATTATGTAGGAGGACCGCCCAATTCTATTATTCTACATAGAGGGCACAATGAAACGCCAGGGATCGAACGCTCAGCTAGTGGAGGCTTTTCGAAAGACATATTCATCATGGCTTCGTAAAATATGAATTGTCACATGTCTGAAGCCGTATCACAAACATGCAGTATCATGATTTTACGGTTTTTCCCTTTGTTAAAAATCCACCATCTACAATTAGTTCCTCAACTCCTAGAACCAAGATGTTCCCATCCACTTAGATTGGTTAGTGCCAACCTTAATTAATAAGCATAAATTTCTAGACTCTGGAGTTTATTTATTTATACTGCAACTAAAAAGTTTCTCTCATATCCCCAAACTTAAATCTAACATTGTCCTCAATGTTCTAAAGATGAAATTAAAAGCACGAACAAGGAGAAATTGTTACTACTTGAAGAAAAGAGTAAGGAAAGATATTACCGTGTTGCATGAGAATGGGTTACCTCCCAAGAAGTGCTAAGTTTAAAGTCTTCAACCAGACTAAGAAAGGATTAGTCACCTTAAAGAATCATAAAGTAATAGCTGGAATAACTGCGGATCACAAAACCAAATAAGGCTATCACAAGTAAAATGAATCTGCAACATGCCAATAAAATTAACAGATAAAGCACACCCTTGTCTAGTTTCCTGTTTAAAACAAGTACATCTAGATGTGGTTCCGGTTCAGGTTCTATAACTGGGTCTAGATAAAATATTTTCATGGGATGTATTTCCTCATAAGTTAGATCTGAATGTTCAGGTTCTGGAGTCTGGAGAAACTTAAGTAAAAAATTAGAAGCACATAATAATAACCTACATTCATAAATTGCGGATCCTTAAAGTCAATCAAATTTGACTTACAGAGCTGACCAAAAAGAGAATGCTAGTCTTCCTTTAAAAATGTGTCGACCCTAATCTCCTAAAGTAATTAGGTTTAGTCTCAAAACTTAATAACTGACACATATGAAATTCATAAGTTCCCACAATTGGAAGGAAAAAATTTGGTGGGAAAACAAAGTCAATCGTGGTATCGTAGCCAGGGTTAACCTCATCAACCAGAGGATGAGTTTTTAACAACTGAACTTCTTTATGGACAAAACTAGGTTCAGGAAAAAATATATGAAGATAATCTTGTAAAATGGTTGAAGCACAGATGTCCAATCCTAAGTGAGGGGACTTTCTGAGAGTTAAAGGTAAGGCACTAGGAAAGTGATAATCTCCCCCAAACTTAGAGTTTTCAGTGTCTCTAGATAGACTAGTCATAATCTTCCTAATTTCTAGATCATCAGATTCTTGAAAATGGTCAATTGATTCTTCTAAGTTATAATCAGCATCCTCACTTATCTCTACGAGTTTATCTTCTTCTAAGACTAGTATTTTTAACTGACTAGATTCTAAAACAGTATTCTCAGGGTAAACTCTTTCTTCTAAACTATCATCACAATCATATAAAAGATTATCAGAGAAAGTTTCTAGTAAAGGCTCATTAACTAAGGTGTTAATCATAGTTACTTCCTCTAACATATTTCAGGCTAAACGATCATGAAATTCATCATCTAAAACGGTGGCATATCTTGTCAAATCCTCGTCCTTTCGAATAAGTGAATAATCATTAAAATTATTGGGATTTGAAACAGAAATAGTACTATCATTATAAAGCTCAACTGGAGTTACAATTTCCTTATCACTATGCCTACATATGTATGATTCTTCATTAACACTATCCTCAAAATAATAATATGAAAATGGTTAAATATTATCTAAAATAGTGTATACAATTTTATTCTTGTCATCTTGATTAAGTGAATAGTAACTATCCTCATTTTCAAGGGTGAAACTGGGAACACTGTGTCGGAAATTCTGATTATTTCGAGCAATTCTTTCGTTCGTCTCAGCTATCCGCTTGAGGGTATCTTCTATAGAAGGTTCACTCATTATTGTATTTCTTTCGTCCATAACTATACCATTCATCTCAGCTAACTTACGTGTTGACTCAGCTAACTTCCTGAGGGACTCTTCTAAAGGAGGAATAGGAACAGAGGGATCATAAAAAGGACTACTTTTCAATAATTTGATTGGATTCTCTAGAGACGAAGAACTAGTATTTTAATATTCTTGCTCATAAGACTGATGCACGTGTGGACAGTAATTGGGATCACCATGGTATGACCCATAACCTTCAAAAGGTTGGCGTTCCCAACCACTATTCACACTATGGTCATAAAAAGAGTGATGTCCATATTGTTCAGTTGGATATTCATATTCATTGTGATGGCTATTATAATACCAGTTTGACATCCTAACTGCAAGGGAATTCTACACAAGCACAAACAAGGCTGACTCGACCACAACAAACCTACTGATTTCTGGCAAACAAAAAGCATGATGGCTCCACTTATATTGTTTCTAGACCACCTTCTAATCCTTCGAAAGGGAATTCGTTACAATTTAAGCAGACCCCTCTGGAATCAATAAGAGTTAAAGTAAGCTAAATAGAGACGAGGGAATCTCGATGGAGCTTTGATACCCAAGGTCTCCCCGGCAGCGGCGCCAAAAATTGATGGTTATTTTCAATGATGTTGTAGTAAAAGGTTCGTTGAGACTTGTGAAAGCTGATTTTTTAGAATTAATTTTTATAAATAAAAATAACAAACTCAAATAAAAGTGTTGTAAAAATTATGGAGAGACTGGGGCTAGGATTCCACCATTAGTCGATATTAGTGATTTAATAAAACAATAATTATGCAACTCAACATTCAAATTGATTCTAATAGTGTTGCCTAGACATGTAGATTTTCAGAAGAATAGATGTTAATCCAAGCATAGAATTTCAAAACACTAAAGCAAGTATATTCTATCAAGAGAAAATACACCTAACTAATCAAAATCATATAATCAAATTTTAGTTCAATGCAAAAATCATAATAGAGTTGTTATAATTAATTAAAAGTAGAAATGTATCACTTTTACCGAAACAACGACCTCCTCCATTGCCCCAAGGATTGGGTTCAACTCATCATTATGAAAACATGCTCAAAATTCAGTGAAAATGTGCTTACAAAGATGAATATGTAGGAAAAGATGAAAAACCGGGTTTGTAACAATTATGTTTGTTACAAACCAACTATTACAAAGAACGATAAAATAAAACTGTCGATGTCACTGTTTCACCACAACCCTCCTACCCTGTGTCGTTCTCACTGTTGATGAACAATAGTTGTATTGCATCTTATGTTCTTCGTTTTCTTCTTCAGCAGCAGCAATGGCATTTCTCTGCAACTTGTTTTTTCTGGTTCTGTGATAGCTCTAAATTCTCCCCTAACACTCCATAAAACTTCTATCTAACCCCACATGCCTTTTTATACTCAACAGGCACAAGAAATAACTCTGTAACAACATCTCGAGAATAATCTTCTATCAATCACCTTTACTCTTCACTGTCAGTTACGGGAAGTTTTCTCTGCTGTCCAATGAGTTGTCAAAGCTCTCTACACTATTAAAGAATGAAATCCTCCGACAAAATATTCTCTCATTCAAAGCATATCCTCCAAATACAAGGAAAAAATATATGATGCTCTAACTCCCCCGTTTGGCGAAGGAAACTTCCTTTTCTTGTCAGTTCCACACGCCTGCATCCTCTAAACACGTTGAGAAATAGTCTATGTTGTAGTAAAACTCCTTGAAGCCACGCACCAACCTCTGTGAATCACTCACAAAACACGGGAACGCATAACAGATTCTCGTGTCCCTATTTTGCCGAGATATGAAGAAATCTGCCTCCCTTATCGAATCTGACACATGTACCAACCCTGTTTCGATGAAACAGGTGGATACTAATCCAAACCCACGAAAAAATCGAACAGAAATCCCGTCAAAATTGTCTCCAAAAATTCCGCAGTTGAAACACTATTTTCCTGCCAAAATAATTTGTACGAGAAGAAGATGAGGCTGCCCTGAATCCGAGGAGAGAGTGCCTTTAACATCTGGGGTGTTCTAGGGTTCAAATAATAAAGAGGCGCCCTTAGTAAATGAGTGCCCCTTATCCAAAGTGAGGGTGCCTTTAGTATTTTTCTCCTGGGGTCCAAATAGTACTTTTTGAGCAACTTTTTCCACACAAATGTATTTCTCCAAAAACAACTACACAAACATAAAAACACCAAAATAAGTACAAAATCAAGCACTAACAATAGATACATTGAGGACAATTCAGACACAAAAATGTGTCTATCAATTAACATACAATGTTATACTTTAATTATAACCATAACAATTAATTTTAATGCGGAAAGTAAAGTAAAGGCACACAATAAGATTTTGTTAACGAGAAAAACTGCAAGGCAGAAAACCCCCCAGACCTAGCCAAGTTTTGAATACTCTTGGAATTAAGCCACCATACAAATTGAATACAACAACTTCGTATAGTTGAGACCAAGTAAACTAACTCCAAGTTACTCAGTTCCTTCAGTATCCCTGCGCGCACAACCAATCTGGTTTACCCACGTGAATCCTAAGGTAGAGTCCACTATCTTAACTTGCTTCAGCTGTGTAGACTTCAACAAACCCGAAACATTAAAGGACTAATATATTTCAGCAACCTCTCTATTAACCTCATAGATCAACAAGTTAATCTGAAATAAATTGAGTACAAAGGTTTTCCCATTTAAATAATACAAATTGATAGCACGTGCATTGGACTATGGATGTCGCACTATTGGGATTGTATGGGTGAATCTTGGAACATATATTTACGTTTCTAAACTATTAATTACATATGTTTTCCATATATTTAGGAACACCTATGACGTTACATTAGGTACATCATTTTGACCACAGTTTCAACAACATATGTAAGCATTGCATCTTAAAAAGTGTGTCTGACTATGGGAAATGAAAAATACGTGTGGTGTACGAAAAATATGGTGGTATGAAAAAAAATTGTGGGATACCAAAATGTTGTTGTCATTAAAGATGGGGGAGATAAACTCTTTTGTTTGGTTAAATCAACTAAGATAAAGACTATCGAAATATTCAATCTTGATTTACAAACTATCAAAGTAGATATCAAAGAGAAACACCTAGATACATTAACGATCTATACAACAAGCTTTAAAGTCTTTTCGAGATAAACAACTTGTTGGATACCAATCAATCAAGTGTGCAAGAAATTTCAAGTCAAGTTTATCTTGGTAATTAGTTCTTGAAATATATATGACTAGCTTAATGACCATTTTTTCTTACTTGATGAATTTTTGTTAAGGATAATTTATTGTTCGTAATCTAAATTATGACTCAAGATTATCATTCGAAAATAGCCTGAAACAGTTATATATGTCATTGATGTTATTTGAGAATGTTTCAAATTGATCTAGAGAAAAATATAGCACTACTGAAAATCTGGAAACATGACAGTATGCATACTAGTTTCGCAAACTGAGAAAACGGTTATAGGTCCGGAGCCTAGTACTTGTACCCTGTACATGTACCAGCGTAGCTATAGTTTAGCATCGACTTAGTGGTACACATACCCGGTATCCAAACCACAAAAAGTATATGAACTCGTGAACCTGGAATGGTACACATGCCGAAAAAGAACTGTTGATTCCGAAACCGGTGTGCTATCCATACCCGGTATTCAAACCGAAAACGTTCTGTATGTTCCAGAACTTATATTTGTCTTAAGGGTACACATGCCCGGTACATGTACCATGACAAATATAGTCACGAACTAGGTTGAAGTACGCATACTTACCCTGGCGAATATTTTCATATGAAAAAAATAATATTTTTGTGAGATAATTAGCATTTGAATAAATCTCTAAGAACACTATATAGACATGGTTGATCACATTATAACCTATCATTTTGAATCAAACTTAAAAGTTTCAAGTGTTTATAAAAATTATTAAGCTTATAGTTCAATCATCTAGTTTTGACTAACCGTTTATGAACAATGTCTTTGTACATGGTTCGGTTACGGTTCATCCTAGACATAGTGTATATATTGATATGTCAATCACATTTCAAAGATTCATCTAATGGTGGATATTGTTTTCTTGGTTCCAAAGCTATCTTAGCTTAAACCTAAAGCTACATATGCTTTGCAAGTCTATAAAAGAGGAACCTCAAACAGCTAGGATCTTTGAATCCCGACACTAATTTTGTGTGTCCTAGTTGTAAACTAGAGTCGACCTAATAAGACTTCATAGGGATTCGTGAATCCAGGTCCAGCTATATTTTATCTTGATAGTCTTGATTGATTGTTGAGATTGCTCCATCAATAAAGATATATAGAAATCACAAATTTCTCTTCGTCTTAGACTTTGTTGATTCCACAAGTTTAATACTTGTGAGATGAATAATAATATAGGGTGCTGTTTGGGAAGCATAAGTCTGGATTTTGAGGTTAGCTAGACTTTGTCTATTGCTATCGATTTCTAGTCGCACCTTGATCTAAAATCAAAAAGGAAATCACACATATAGGCTTATCCGTGGGAGGCAGATTGGTTAAAAGTATTCAATGGAGTTGAAACAACTCTTAAGCTGTAAAGGACGTCAGCTAAGGGAATCAATTGCATGGAATCCTGCTGGGATTCAAGAGGCACAAATAGCATGACTATAACTGAATTGTTGCGAGGGTTTACTTCGGTCTCTACTACATTCCAGTCCGAAGTTAATTGGTAGTAGGCTAGTGTCTGTAGCGGCTTAATACAGTTTGGTGTTCAATTTGGACAAGGTTTCCAGTCCGAAGTTAATTGTCCCGGGGTTTTTCTGCATTTGCGGTTTCCTCGTTAACATAACTTCTGGTGTTTGTGTTATTTCTTTTTCGCATTATATTGTTTATCTTTATAATTGAAATATCACAGGTTGTACGTAAATCAATCAAAGTATATATATCCATTCTTGTTTGTTGGATACGACTTGATTTTTTTTTTTTTTTTGAAACTGAAAGAAGGGATATATTAAATTTAAGAGTTTACATAAGTTGCTTCTTCTTATAGTAGACTTTGTTTGCTACCAGGAGGCTCAGATAACCAAACTCTATTAAGTTTATCTACTCTAGCTAACTTGGACAACACGTCCGCAACTTTATTCTTCTCTTTTTGCACATAAGAGCAGTGCCAAGAGCTAAAAAATTGAAATAAGTTTTTAATATCTTTAATAAGACTATGCAACCTCCAGTCTATATTGTAATCTTCATTGTTGACAGCATCTACCATGAGCTTTGAGTCCAGTTCAAAATAAACCTCTTGAAGTTCTAGTTCTTTCGCCCACTTAACAGCCTCCCATAAACCTCTGCACTCAGCATGCTCTGGGCTAGATGAATCAGCTAGGTAAATACACTTGTATCCTTTGTGATGACCTGCAAAATCACGAATAATGAGACCAATGCCACAAGAATTATTGTAATAATAACTATCAATATTAAATGTAAAAGCTCCATTTGGCGGTGGAGACCAATGCAGATTAATTCTGAGTTGCCTGTGAGGTCTAACAGGGTTTTTACGAGACATTTCAGCATAATAAGAGATGTACTTCCTACATTTTTGAATATTAATAACCTCTGGAGTAGTTGTCGAATCCTTGAATATCTTATCACATCTCTGAGACCAAATACACAACGCAACTATTGCGATTCTGCATATGTTATCTTCTTTGATATGTCCAGTTTGAAGATTATCGAAGAGAGTGCAAATCCAATCCATCAAATTAGTGTTTTCAGGAGTGTGAATACCCAGAATACCAAACCAAACAGGTTTCACCAGGGAGCATTCAAGAATGCAATGGGTAGATGTTTCAATCACTTGAGAGCAGAAAGGGCAACTGAAATCTCCATTTTGTATTACATAGTTGATCGTGTCTCTAGTAGGGAGAGTATCCTTTATGCATTTTCATAAGAATTGAGTAATTAATATTAAGAAGAGGTAGCTTCCACAGTCTCTTAAAAACCTTCTTTATTCTTGGATTGGTCACAACATTAGAGATTTGTTCTTCATACATCTTTTTTTAAGCAGATTTTACTGTGAACTTTCCATTTTTCTCTAAGGTCCAAACCATTTTATCATCAAACTGAGGAAAAAAACTCATGTAGAGGATAAGTGTTCTTGTAGAGTCTTCAAAGAGGGAAAGAATTAAGCCCGAATTCCACCTTGTAGTGTCAGGAGGAAAGAGTTGAAAAACATACTTGTATTGCTCAGTATTTGTGGCACCAATTCTTGGAGTAAGAGGAACATTAAGACCATGCACCCAATTATGCTTCCAAATGAGAATAGAGAGACCATTTCCAATACTCCAAGCACTGTATTTCTGGATGAGTTTTAACTCATAACTAATGCTAGTCCATGACCAAGTGGAAGAAGAACATTTCTTGAGGTTAAAAATATCACCATTAGGGAAGTAATTTGCTTGTAGAGACTTGGAACAGATAGAGGTATGGTCAATACTTATTCTCCATGCAAACTTAGCTAACAATGCCCTATTAAAATTTTAAATATCCCTAAATCCTAAACCACCATCTTCCTTTGGATCATTCACACTTTTCCATGTAATAAGTTTTCTACCTTTATTAGTCTTCTTTTTCCTCTAGCATTTTTGATGTGAAGAGTTCATCTTATTAATTGTTGTATTTGGGAGATTGAAGCTTGTCATATGATGCATATGAATGACATTAGTGACATTTCTCGCCTTGACAGATCTGGAAGCTTCAGACATGTTAATGCATCTACATCTTGATAACCTAGTATCCATCTTATCAGCCAGAATAAAAAAAGGGATTTTCTTGTTCCTTCCAATGAAGAAAGGCAGTCCCAGATATTTTTCATCATTAAGATTTAATTGCCTGACCTAGAGAATACCACTAATTGTCTGACAATGAGAAGGAATCATATTTTTGCTGAAGTAAACAACAGATTTGCTGAAGTTAATCAATTAACCTGAACATAGACTAAACTCCTCAATTTTCTGAAGCAATTTCCTCGTTTGATCTAGATTGGCCTTGCAGAATAAGAGGCAGTCATTTGCAAATAGTAAGTGGTTAATCTTAGGAGCTGACCTTGAGATTTTCATTCCTGTTAAATGCTTAGTGACTTCACAGTGATAAAGATATCTTGAGAAATCTTTCATTGCTAAGATAAACATATAAGGGGAAAGAGAATTTCCTTGTCTAATGCCTCTTATTGGTTTGAAGGAGGGTGATGGAGAGCCATTTATCATGATTTCAATTTGAGTTGTAGAGATACATTCAGATATCAGTTTGCAGAACTTATCACA
Organism: Papaver bracteatum; assembly: GCA_023529315.1. Lineage (NCBI taxonomy): Eukaryota > Viridiplantae > Streptophyta > Magnoliopsida > Ranunculales > Papaveraceae > Papaver > Papaver bracteatum. The sequence goes on from JAJJWX010001246.1 coordinate 4,781,899, forward strand.
AAAACTAAATTTCTTGAGAATATCCATTTTTTGAGCTAGATGTCCAGATCTTCCCCTTTTCTTCTTCATTACTTGAACAAGTTCTTGAACCATATAAATATTCTCAGATATTAATCTACCTGGAACATAAGATGATTGCATTAGTGAGATAATGTTAACCATGTGATTCTTTAACCTCCGTGCTAGAACTTTAGAGATAATTTTGTAGAGTGCAATGGGCCAAAAACCTTCTGGATTTTGAGATGAGTTAACTTTTGGAATTAGTGTAACTCTAGTGTTATTAATCTTCTTCAAGAGATGACCTGAGTGAAAGAAATCCTGAACCATTTTGCAAACATCATCCTTTACTACCTTCCATTGGGTTTGATAAAAGCCTGGAGGAAAACCATCAGGACCTGGTGATGTCCAATGATCCATTGACATTAAAGCATTGTAGATTTTGTTAGAGCATTGCTCGGTTGAACTCACCAAGCGTTGGTATTTCAAGTGAAAAGGCAAGGGTGCCCCAAATATACCTCAAGCTATAACTTTTCCTTCCTATAAGTAATTTCCCCGAAAGTGATTGTCTATGGACTGAGTCGAGACAATACAACAAATCGGTTCACACTTTGTGTGATCGTCTATGGATACGAGATCGATACAATACAACAAAAAAGTGTGTTTACTTGATACAAAGGTTTGGACTTAACTAAACTCAATAGGATTCACGTATCAAGTAAATATGAATTAACGTTTGTGCAATTTACTTTAATTATAACAAAACAATTATAATGCATAAATATAAAGCAAATGAATACTCTCGGGATTAAACCGCTATACAAAATAAGACAACTTCGTATATATGAGACCAAGCAACTAAACCTATAGTTCACCTAGTTTCGTCTGGTATTCCCACGCCTCCAACCTGTAAACAAGTCACGTACTTGGACCAATTCCTTTGGTTCGTATTCCAAACAGTAAAGGAACAACAAATCTGTTTGGTGTCAACTCTCTTCAACCAAGTGATATGAGTTGCGCAAAGGTTCCCTTGTTTATATTAACACAAACTCATTTGCCAGGTTCCAATATCTATATTATGTTCAATCACCCAAAGGCAATCACTAATATTAAGCCAACAACACTCTTAAACCAAGTGATATGTATTGATGCCGATCTTCCTCAATTAATCAATCCAATCTGCCACAAGGATAAACTGATTATTAATTGGATCCTCTTTTTCCCAAACAAGTATTATGCCCACCAAAGATTGTAAAAGCCAAGTTAGAAATCTTCAATATCTTCTTTGTCTTCAAATCTTCTTAGATCTTCAATAAACACCTGCACACAACTACTTGAATCTCATGTGATTAATCACACACAGAACGGAGTCTGTTAACAATGGATTATCACATGATCGTCTTTAGATCTAACAACAGTCTAAAGATCCCTGTCGAAACCTTGAACTAGTTTGAGTGAATCTTATATCAGAAGAGAAGATTCTCAAGCATAAACAAACTAGGTGCAATCAAAGTTCAACCACCATTAGTCAATCTAATCCATACGAAAACTAAAGATAAACCGCAATATCTAGTTTCCCACCAACTGGTCGCGCTAGAGCTTCTCAATCACAAAGAAGACTTTAAATTGAGCGGACGTAAGAGATTTTACCTAATTAGATTACTCTCCTCTCCGATAGGTGGCTTCACCAGTAACAAAGACAAAAGAGTAAGTCTAGGTTACGCAGGATTAGTTTGCTAGAAATGAAAAATCAAAGTATTTATAGACAAGGAAGTTTGGACACCAAGGAATTTCCAAAACCGAAAATATGCTCAAGATATTTTTCATTACTACACCAAATTTGGTTTTCATAATTCCTGTGAATGCACTGTCCAAAAATAATGATCGAAATCTCCTTGGAAAATCTTTAATTAGCAAATGCACATTACTAATTCATATTTTCCATATATAATTAAAAACTCTTAATTAAAAAGATTCTTAACTTATTTAAATTCGATCTTGAGATTTACTTCCTTCTTAGCCATTAAGGAATATCTTTGAACAAAATAGAATAAGCATTAATGCACCGTGTTCAAAGAGTGACGATATCTTACTCTTGCAAGTCTTTTCCATGCTTGCTCACTTGAAACCGATTTACCACACTTCCAAACAAGTTTAGAATTGGTTCATCTGACTTTCAAGAACTATGTGATTGATCAAGTACCACTCAATCACAACTCATGGGTTTACGGTTCAACCAAAATAAGTTTTGGTTCTACCTCCATGTGAGTACTGTGCATAGTTACACTAGCTTACCAAAGATACGGCTGACTACGTACTAGGATCGGTACCCCATATATATTTGGTATCTAACTTGTATGCACTGCACATGTCCATAGGATCGGTTCCCCCTTTCCAAAAACGTGTTTCACATGTTCATAAGATCGGTTCCCCTTTCTTCCATAAGCCTTGATGCACCTCATACAAGGATCGGTTCCCCTTGTGATGCATTGCACCTCTTACTAGGATCGGCTCCCCTCTTCCCAATAATAAGTTCAGACATACACAACCCGATCATACCCCAGGTGATTATTTAAGATTGGTTTCACTAATAAAAGTCATACCAATACATAAGTCAGGCCTCATGTTAATAGTTCTACCAAGAACACAAACAAGTCGTGAACGGTTATATTAATCACACATATTGGTCGTTCATAAGATATGCAATAAAGAACAGCCCCAATAACGCCTGGCGATTTCCTTTTCGGTTCACAACACATATCATGAACTTACTTCCTTAGAACACATGTAAACATTGTTCCCTAGGATGAAATCCTCACCTCATACCCATACATAATCACAATAGCATTCATACGATTATGTCGATGTCTTATATACAAAGTTTAATGGTTAAGCAAGAAACTTCATATTGTATTCCTTAATACTATGTCTATCTAGAGTGTTCATGCTTCGCAGTTTTATGTTTTCAATATGCACGACTTGAAAGATACGTTAGGGAATGAAACGGCTCAAGTCAAATATCACTAACCTTAAGTGGAAGGATGATGTTGTCGTTGTAGCTCCGCACTTCTTCACTTCTTCAAGTCTTCGCAATAGTTGTAATATCTCACCATAATACTTTCAAGCTAACCTATAAGAAGTTGAGTCTAGTACATTTAAATCAAGCGACTCTTAAATGAGTTTTGCTTCACTAAAATATGATAACCAAACTTGACATACCAACGCTTGGTGGGTTCAATCGAGCAATGCTCTAACAATCTCCCCATTTGTCAATTTTAGTGAAAAAACTCTTACAATCATATGGATAAACAAATTACAAGAATTCATTACACATACGCTTGATTCCAGAATCCACAGCACATAACCTGCATTCATTCAATCCTCAAAAAAGCAACAGCTGCACTATAATAGCAAAGCTTATACTCCCCCTTAGTCTATGATTTTCCTCATTCGTTAGATAAATGTTCAAGCACCATTGTCCTCTTCCCTAGTGACACCAATCAACCATAAATTGATACCAGCATCACTTGTTTACTCCATATATTTCTCCCCCTTTTTGTCACAAAAATGACAAAGAAGCGATCAAATAAAGGAAAACACGAAAAGGATCTTACAAATCTCAAAATATACTTGCAACCTGTTGAGTCAAGCACGAGGGTTTTACACACCATTTTTGATAACCAATATCAAAACCAAAACTACAAGTAATTACGTTTTTATATTTTATCATGGAAATAATTGCCCGAAGAAATTTTTCCAACTAGTTTAGTAAACCAAAAATCAACTAATCAACTTAGTCTCTTTGCTAAACCGATTGTATAAATACAAGCGCTTCGTTCGATAAGACCAAAACAAAGATAAACTCCATTTTTCTCATCAGGTTCTAATTATCCATATAACTTAGACCTTTAGATTTCAAACAAGCCAAATACTAGGTTAGTTAACTAGCATTTCCTTGTTTAGGCTTTCGGCTAAACTTGAATAACCGAAACCTCCACTTTGATAAGTCTAACTAAGATTAGAATTAACTTAGCTTAGCTTAGCTTATCTGAAATCGAATGGGACTAAACAACTCATCCCGTCAACATATTCATTCATTAAGCCATAAATAACTCATACAAACCAATTAATCAACTTGCATAGTTATTCACCTCAACCTGATACAATAGAAACAACATATATAAACCAAAGTTTCACTATTGCACCGAAAATTTGCAAGCTTAAATAATTGATACTACACAGTAAAGCAAAATAACAATTGTTTTACTTAACTGGAAGCAATTGAATTAACATAGACATTAAAGCACCGTAATTGCACCAAATTTTGTAAGCCTAAACTAATGATATCACATAACAAAGCAAGATAACAAAAGTTTTACTTAACCGGAAACAATTGAATCACACACACATCCATACATTCATAATGGAATAAACACATCAATTATACTAATAATTTCTTTTAAGCAAAAGCAATATATATATCAAATAAAAATAGGATTTTCTTAAAACAGGAAAACAATTAACTAACAAGATTGTTACCTTAATTTCGCATCCAACTTTTCCAAATATGATTCCATCGCTTTCTTCTTCCGGATGAATTGATATAGAAATACCATCATGTTGTCATTCTCATGCCAAAAACAAAAGAATAACAACAACCAACCTTTACCAGAGAAAGGTTGAAAATCAGTTTTAACAATTGCAAGCAAAAGTTGAAAACCGTCGAAACACATATGTTTTTATGCTAAACGAAGACCGATTCAACATACTGTGACTTTTTCACATATTGTTTCTACAGGATTCCCTCATGATCCTTTGATAAAGCCTACCAACTTGGGCTAGAACTTAATCCCGCTAAATCAAAAAGTTACCCAAACCATAAGGGTTCACAACATATTATGAGATCAAATACCAAGGTAATAAAACCGAAATCAAATATCTCATACACATACGTAGCAAATAAATAAAGCATTAAAGTACTGGTTATGTAAATCAAAAACTATCACAAGAAAAATTATAAATCAAATAACTTTATTCATAATAGTTTTATTCAATAGACCTATTGTAGTTGCAGGAAATCCTACAATACATCCCTCACAAGAATTCATAACAATCAACACATTTCTTAAGATCAATAACGACACTTTTTATTAATTGAATCTAGAAATTTTACCAGAAGGAAATGAAATCAAGAATACAACACTATTTTGGACTTTCTCTCTCCTCAAAACTTTCTCAACACTCCAAAAATTATCTCTCCCTCCTTTAAGCCTATTCATCTATTTATATAGGGTATTACATAGTGGATGACAGCTAATCTATCCTTTATTTTCGGATCTGACTTGCGGTATTTCGCAAGCTTACAAATGTTAAAATTCGCAAACATCCTAAATTTCGCTAGATCATCACATTTTTCTCATGTTTACGCTGTCGTCATCTGTTATGTCATTTCTGAAATCACTCTGCGGCGTCTTCGCTGTGTTGTTGATGAAGATTTCGCAAGTGTGTTGTTGTTGCGATATTATAATCCTACATCTTGCCTCTTCTCATGTCTTCTCTGTAAAGGGGAGAATGTCATGAGAATTTGTACTTCAGAATACCACAGCTGTTCATCTTTCCATATTCTTTTGTACTGACACGATCTTGTATTCTACGCAGTATTTATTACACTTATCTTTTCTTCCACCCATTTCTTGACACGTCTTTTTCAACCGTTCACGTCCACTCTTCGCATTAATGAGTTTATCTTCTCGAGAACTCTTCTCTCTATATATACTCTTCTTATTCTTCTCTTTTTCTCTTTTCACTTTCTTCTATTCTTCTCTGCAAATTTACAGTTTCTCCGCATATTCCGCTTCTGCTGCTGTAAATTTTCATCCTTCTTTTTCTTTTGATCTTCATTCCTTCATTCCCATACTCAGATATGCCTCCAAGTGGTCACAAAGCTAAAAATTCTCTTGAAGGAATTCAGAAAGTTTTTAAAGAGAAGGGTTTTACGCTATCCACCATTCCCAATCAAGAAGCTACCTCCATTCTTTCTGCTAAATTATTTTTTGATCATCATTGTGATGATAAAGGGATCATAGTTTCGCTAGGTCAGATTCTCGTTAGCCTTCATATCCCTCTTTACGATCCTAACCTTTCTTTATTCTATGAAATACTCTCCCACGCGAAGTTCTCGCGGGAAATATATCAATTAAGTGGGGATTTAATTCGCTTAATGTTTGAATTCGACAACCGTGGTGCTGGAAAAGGGTCTCTTTATTCACAAGATGTTAGGGATCCTGAATTTAAGGAATTATAAATTCTTCCCGAAAAATACACCACAGAAAGCTTCTTTGATAACTATGAACTAATACCTATGAAGAATGTCAAAACTCGCTGGGGTATTTGCTTGAAGTGGAAGGAAAATGTTGATGATGATAAAAGGCTTATGCATGTCATTGATTGGCATTCTAGCAAGAATAAAACTCCTCGTCAATCCAAGGATAAAAAGTGGTGCGTCTTTCCAATGATTATGAGGGGCCCTTATGTTTCTGGCTCAAACGTGCTTCATGCGAATCTCGCTACTTACCAAACTTGGGTATTTAATTGGCCTGAGAAGGAGAAAGAGGCATGTTTCTTTCTTTTAGTCTATTATCTTCATTCCTATTTGTACTTATTAACTTTGTGAAAACTTCAGATTAACAAGTTAAGAAGAAGCTACAAGAGAACTAGCAAGGCAAGCACCCTAGAAGCACTTCGCTCGATCACGGATGAAGTAAGAAATACTTTCCTTTATCATTTTTAACAATATTTTTTCCTCTGTTTCTTATCTTCATTCGTGTGCGTAGATTAGCGTTGTAGTTGTGGAAGAAGAAGGGTCTAATGCTGCGAAGACCAAAGGCAAGGCTAAAAGTGCTATTCGCAGGGAAAAATCCACTGCCCCGTCTTCAAAAAAAAAAAAAGATTCGCTCTCCTTCTCCCTCAAGTTCCCATTCTGATGAGAGTACAGATGACGATGATGTATTCGTAAAGGAAGGTGCCTCTTATGAATCTTCAATGGCACAATTGTCTAGCATCTTTTCTTATTCCATGCAACGAATTGGTAATGACAATCTCACCAACACGTGCAAAGCTCTTGCGAATATCTGTGGCTCCACTCTATTGGATGGTGATAGTTCTCTTCACGGAGTTTCTAGATCAGTGACTCCTGACTTTCTGAACTCACTTGGTATTCTGGTATGCTTTCATTTCTTTGTTTTTTCTTCATACTTATAATTCAAAATTATATCTATCTTGATAATTTTTGCTTTTTTTTTCGCAGTTTGGAAGAGCTTCTTTCGTTGTTGCCTCGGATTTGGAAAGAAGGCATGCTACTCTTGAGAAGAAGAGTCTTGAACTTCGCAAGAAAAACGAAGAACTGGAGGCTGAAGCTGTTTATCTTCGCGAAAAGAATAAGCAGTTGGATTCTGAAAATTCCACTCAGAAGGGCAAAATATCTAGTCTTCAAGATGCCAATAAGCAACTTTATGGTATAGAGCTTTTCTTTTTTTTTCTTCATTTCGTTTTCTCATTATCTTTTCTCATATGATTTACTATTTTCGCAGACGTTTATGGTCTTTCTGATGAAACTACCATTCTTCGTTCTTTTCCCGAACCCCTAGATAATGATACCCTGATTGAACTCCTTAATAACTCTTTAAATAGTTTTTCAAATGACAAGATTAAATCCCTTTCCGTGGATGAACTCATATCCAAAATTTGCCTCTTAGAGATTGACCATAGACCCAGCTTGGGCTTAGCCAATAAATTTAAGCGTTTCTATCTTACCTCTAAAGAGTAAATTAATAGTTTAAGGACCAAGAATAGTAGTCTCATAGATGAAAAAGATCGTATTGCTCTCCAAGGTGCTCAAACTTTAGCGAAATTCCGTGAAACTCTTCTTGAGGGTTCAAATTGAACGAGATGAAGCTACTTGCCAAAATGTTATACTTAGCGAAAGAGAGAGTCAAGTTCTCTCATGTCTTCTAATACATAATGATGATGAATTCGCTTTGGCTGCAAAAGTTCTAGATAACGCCAGAAATAATTTAGGTGTAGATGTTAGTATCCATACTGAACACACATCCTTGGTTAGAGATATGATTTCTGACAGAGAAGGTTGTTAACTGCTCTTCCTTATTTAATTGTTTGCTTTTCATAAATTACCACCAAGTTGTTGATTCATTGTTATATTTTCGCAGAAGCTGAAGATAGATTTCGCAAAAAAATTGAAAAACTTGAGGCTGAGAAGGGGCATCTTGCTTCTCACAATGATAAATGTTCTAAGCCGAAGAGCCAATTGAAAATTACTGTTGCGAACTTTAAAAATGATGCTACTCTTTTTCGCAACCAGACTATTAAAATGGTATGTGATGACAATAACATTCCACATTCCACATATCCTTATATCTTAGATGAAGTCCCAAAGAACACTCCTAATTTGGTCATCTCTGATAGCGATGCTAGTGAAGAAGAAGAATCTGATGAAGATGTAGAAGAAGAAGAATCTGACGCTAGTGAGGAAGGAGAAGAGTCTGATGAGGATGATGAAGAATCAAGCAAGAAATAATTTTTGCTTCCTTCTTTGATTTTTTGTAATATCTGTATATTTGTCTTTTAATCCTCTATTTTTGTAATCTATCACTGCGAATTTCTTCAATCTTCAATACAAGTTTTATTTCTCTTGTCTCTTCCTGCATATGTTAAAAAATCATTCTTTATTGCAATATGATTAATCAATATATAATTTATTTTTCACTTTGTGCGTAAATCTATCATATGGAAACAAATAACATATTCTCATTTTATGCATTCCCATACTTGCCTCTGTTATTTGTGTTCAAATGAGAGATTAAGCAAGTTACCTTTGTACAGTAAGATTGCTGTGAAATCTTTGAGTATATGTATTCCAAAATTTCGCAGTTATTTATGCATAATCTCGCAATCACATATTTTAGAATTGCAATTTTTCTTGTATTCTGATGTGGTCTTATTTTTCCTTCCTAAGTAAAGGTCTTATTTCGCCACCTCTTGTCATTGCGATAAAATCGCATGACATCTTTGCATTTTCATGAAGAAAACCCCTTGATCTTGTCTTAACCTTTTTCTCTTATGATTTTTGTTGCGACAATATGACAGGCCTAAATATTCTTGTGAAAATAAAGCCCCATGACATTGCCATCTTGCAATGAAATCGCAGGACGTCCTTACACTTTCATGTACTGACCCATTGATCTCATCTTATCTTTTTCTTTTGTATTATTGCCTCTTCAGGATTGTCGCATAAATATGACAATCCTAAATATTCTTGCGAAAATAAAGCCTCATGACATTTGCGTCTTAAGACACTTATCAGCTCCTTAATGGAGGGTGCCGCCCTTATCTCCCCCCTGGTTTCCCCTTCAAGGAGACGCACGTCTGCCATACAAGGCTTGATCCTCCCATCCAGTCTTGACAACAACCAGTTGTTTTCGCAGCCTCTTATCCCTTTTACCTATATGGATTATGGTTACGAGACTGCACCCTAAGTGGGGTTTTCTTAAGGACGAGTGCATCATAGCCAAGACTTGTCAAGAATGTCAAGGTACGCTCCAGATGCCCCGGGTACTCTTGACTCAACCGTGTAACTTGGCGTCTTGGTCATATTCTGCACTCCTTAGAAGAGACCTTCAGTCGTCCAACCTAAATCATAAGTCTAGGTTGAAAATCCAAGGTATCTCTCCTGGATGGGTTTTTATTGACCCCACATCTCTATGACTCAGGTTCTAGTACCGGTGTAACATTTTCGCCGAGCCATGCAACAGGTACCCCCTTCTATGACGCACTTTAGGTCTTATATTTGCCTCTTGCGAAATTTTGATTTCGTGAACTAGGGTGCACGCCATTGTAGGTTTGCCCCATTCTGATTGTTCTGATTATTCTGTTTTTGCATTTCAGCTCTTATTGTAATTTCGTCTTTGTCATACCATAAAATATATTTTTTGAATTTTTTTGTAACAAATCAGTCATACATTTTTCTTTCTTTTCTCAATTTTATTCTGATATCAAATTCTAAGTTTCTTACCTTTGCTGCTTTCTGCCTCTACATCATTGATATTTTCTGCGGCTTTCTTGCTTTCTGCGAACGTTTCGCCACTTCTTATTTTCAGCAAATATTTACTTCACAACGCTTTTTATTTTCTCTTCTCTACTGCATCAACCATCAATCTCTCACTTTTCTGCTTTCCTTTGATGTTACGTTTCCAATTCTTTTTCTCTGTAGTTCGTTCTTCGCATGAATCAACATCAATTTCATAACACTTCTTTCCCTCAATCCAATCTCCCTTTATAATGCCAACTCCGCTCGGATGAGGAAACTTGATGCACTGATGAAATGTCGATGCTACCAAGGTCTGCCAATTAAGGCGTTGTATGGTGACTCCACGTCGACAACACAGAACAGAATTTCAGAAGATATTCCTTTAAATGGAATTCACATAGTGACTTCACCTTTAGGTTTATTAGCAGTTCCGTTGAAACCATATATTTTTTAAGTTAAAGGTATCAAATCTTCATCTTTTCCACCCATAGTTTTATAAGCATGATAGAACAGGATATCCACAGAACTTCCAGTATCAATTAAAACTCTGTTGATTACCTATGAGTCCTCAGTTTCATCATCTTCATCATCACTTGGTTTTGGATTAATCTCTAATCTCACCACCAATGGGTTTTCATGCATTTCTCCACCTTCTGGTACTTCTTCTGCGGTGAAGGAAATAGTATGCTTTTGCCAGTCTTTTAATGGCGAGACTTTCGTAATGTTCATTATTTCTCTCCCATCAGCATCTCTTGCGAAAATTCTGCTCAGAACATTATCGTGAAAGTCTTCAATATTTTTGTATGAATGTACAATAGAGTGACAAAACAGATTCTTCGCCTTTTCTCCAACTTCTATTACAAATGTTTCCCCTCCCTTTGTTGTATTAACTCTGCGAACTTCTAGTGGTGGTGGTAACTGTTGAGATTGAGGTTGTCCCATGAGAAAATGATTTAATTTTCCCTGATCTATCATTTTGAGAATGATTCTTTTTATATTTCTGTAGTCATTTGTTGAATGTCCATGAAAATGATGGTAAGAACAAAATTCTTGACTTCAAAGCAAATAATGAGACACAATCCGCCTCCAACGCTTTTGCCATGTTTCCTTCTCTTTTGATCCAAATGACTCCAAAGTACCTAAATACTCAAAAACAAAACATAAGATACATAATTTACAAGAAAACTAGCAGAGAAAGCATAAAAAATAGATAAATAATACGGTGTTTAAGACACCTATCAGATTCCCCCACACTTAGACTTTGTGATGTTATTTATCAATGATGTTGTTGTAGTAGTAAAAAGGTTCTTTTAAGACTTGTGAAAACAAGGGATTTTAGATTTTAATAATAGAAATAGAAAATAATAACAAAATAATAATAATGTTTTGAGAGGTACTGGGACTTAGGATTCCACCAAATATTCAAATACATGCGATTCACCTATTTATTCTAAACCATTTTAGCTTATTCAAAAAGAACTTTGACTCTATTTCTTTGCCTAAGATAGATTCTTAAAACATTAATTGTAAATATTAAGCATGGCATATCAAAAGGATTAATCCTAAGCATAAACCATCAAATGAAATGACAATTAATTAAGAAAAATCTTTTTCTAATTTTAATTTCATGCAAATAGTCATATAAAGAATTAAATGAATTTACCCCATGATGAATTTTGGTTTCCTTCGTCACCCCAGTGATGGGGTTTACCTCCTCATGTTGGAAACACCCTCAAACGTTTTTTTCATTGCTCAAAAAGTGCTTACAAGAGGTGGAAATGTAATAAAACAGAAAATTGCAACGGAAATAAATGTTGCAGAAACAGTTACAGAGAACGATACTTGTAAAGTGCTGTTGAAATGCTCTCCAATTTCTGTCGTTGTGTTGTTGCGAAGAACGACTGTCTTTGCAAGTCTGTTCTTCGCGTTCTTCCCCTCTACAGCAGCAGAAAATTTTCTCTGCAACTCGTGATTCGATCACGTTCTTGCTTTCTGTTCTCTCCCAAAAACCCCCTATCACATATAAAGATCATTTACACCTTATATAGCCTTCAATAACCGAAAATAATCCTCCATAACTCCAGCGAATTCTCTCATTATTCAGCAGTAAAAGAAAATATTCTTGAAATATTCTTGGGAATATTTTCTTCCCATTCTTGCCTTCTCATGCGTCAAATTATCTCCAGAACACTCTAGAATGCCTATACTAGCATCCTAACTGAGTGTACACGTACCATGCAAAGCATTACACGCTGTGATCAACAAAAATTCCGTGAAAACTCTTCTTGTGCACAAGCTTCCCTGTTTTCTTCTCACGGATTTTTCAGCCAAATTTGACCGACCAAAACACTTGTAATAGTTTGATATATGTCTCAGAAACAACCCCATGGATTTTTAGCCATTTAATCACAGTATATCCCAATCGAATTTTTATCGAAAATTCTGCCAGGTGAGAAACTTATTTTCCCGCCAAAATAAAATTCGAACGAAGAGGATGAGACAGCCCCTATCCTCTGATGGGGTGCGAATAGCAAGTGGTTACCCCTTATCAACTGGGTACCCCTTATCCAATATGGGAGTCCGAATAACAAATGTCCTCCGGGGGGGGTGTTCCGAGCAACTTTTCGAGCCGAAATTTCCAACAATCTTTATTTCCAAAAAATACCTACAAACACACAAAACACCATAATAAGGACAAAATCGAGTACTAACAATACGAAATATTGAGGACAAATTAGACACATAAATGCGTCTATCACTTTGCTATTCCTCGAGCAAATCAAACAAAATAATTATAAAACATACATACAACTCCGTATCGTCGAGGCTACGGTCACTTTTAGCATAAATAACAAGCCTTTAAACCCCTAGGTGTCCCTAGTGGACGAGTTATAGTCTCGTGAAGGTTTACAAGAGGTCTGCCTACAAAACCTATATTTCCAACTCCGTCTATTTGTGACAAATCAATGAACGAATCCAAAATGACTACAGGAGGAGGTACCTTGCACAAATTCAATTCATATATTAGTAAATAAATCTTTAATTAGATAGTCGAACAAGCCACAATACTCGGAAACTAACAAACCACAATCACAATGAAAAGATAAAGAAGATGGATATAGATGTATATGTTGGTGAATGTTCACAAGTGATCGATGTTTCCCATATCTGTCTGAAGGTCACTGCCAAGATGAACCTATGCATCTTATTGGATTGAGTTACTGGTTTGAATTCTACATCAACTCACTAGCATATACAAGGGAACCAGGAGTGACTTTATTCAATCAATATAATACTTTTCTTTTCGTTTTTTTTTTCTTTTTCACTTTTTTTTTTCTAGACAGCATGATTAGATCTTTTGTATCCAAGCACATGTTTCTTGTAAGCAAGTACATGATAGTTGCCTTGGATCCTGCATTCCACGCTTGTTTAGGCGACGGAGACATGGACTACGTTTCACACATACTGCTATTCCCAAGTGTCATTCTTATTCCGTTTGGTCTAATTGGTCGGTCTTTAACTCAATCACTCTATTCATCCTAGCAGTAATAACTCGTCGATGTTAGTGACCCATCAAAGCACTTCGAGATCAATAGATAAATATGGAAAAATAAAAATAGAATGCGATATGGTGATATTCCTAGATATGGTAACAACTATCATGTTAATTGTGATTTCTGAGCTATGTTCGTCCCTTTTAGTTAATCGGTTCCTCAACTCCTGCAATCAAAATGGTTCCATCCACTAATGGTGTCATCCTAAAGGCACAAGTTTCTAGATTTCGGAGTTTAAAAAGCACAAATTTTTGCTTGGTTTTTCTAATTTTCTGATTTTTTTTTTTTTACTAAAGGCATAAAACAAACTATACAAACATATAAATGCTCCCCCACGCTTAAACTTTACATTGTCCTCAATGTAACATTGAATCTTCCAAAGAAAGTTCAAGGTGGGAAATTCCGCAAATGATATGCAAAAACAAATAAAATCAAGATAAAATGCTTAAAAATAAAAAGATAAAGATAAAGATACAAAACCGGTGGGTTGCGTCCCACTTAACACTTGTTTTAAAGTCGTCAGCCCGACTTGCTCCTTGTTTGGTACGCCTTAGACGGCTTCCAACACATTATGGAAATCTGATTGAATGGTACTTTGATGTTTCCTCGCCTCAAAGATGTTGAAGTGTATGACTTCTTCATCGAACTCCATAGTCAAGGTGCCATTGTGGACATCAATCTTCGTTCTAGAGATACTCATAAATGGTCTACCCAACAGTAAAGGTGTAGACGAGGATGAATTCACATCACTCATGTCTAAAACGTAGAAATCCACTGGAAATATTAGTCCTTTTACCTGCACCAAAACACCCTCAACAATCCCTTTAGGGTAAACATTAGATCTATCGGCAAGTTGAATAACTATGCCGGTTTTATTGAGAGGACCAAGATTTAAAGCATCATAAATCGAAGTAGGCATAACATTAATAGACGCTCCTAAATCTAACATAGCTTTTGCAAAGCTTGTTTTACCAATAGTGAATGGAATAGTGAAACTACCGGGATCTTTCAATTTAGGTGGGAGTTTCTTTGTAAGATACGCCGAAGCGTTTTCCCCCACACTCATTACCTCATTACCGGTTAGCTTGTGCTTGTTAGTGCACAATTCCTTTACACACTTTGCATAGCGAGGAGATTGCCTAATTACTTCAATGAGTGGAATATTCACTTGGACCTTCTTAAAAACATCCCAAATATCCCTATCTTATTCCACCTTCTCATTAGCATTAGCAAACCTGCCCGGAAAAGGTAGAGGAGGAACATAAGTAAAAACAAGAGGTTTAGAGTTTGATTTAGTTACCTCGGGAGTTTGGGGAAAATTTGCGTTTTCTTCCTCCAAAATTGGTTCCTTTGGCGCTTCTTCTTCACCCGAATTTGTAACTTCGGGTTGCACAAATTGTGTACCACTTCCCAACTTAATAGCATTGACACCCTCTCTTGAGTTAAGAGGTTTGGAAGGGAGTTTCTCACCATTTTGTGCATGCAACTGATTAATCTCCTCGGCCATTAAACCAACTTGTGTTTGCAAGTCCTGGACCACACCCTCCGTTCTTTGCATAAAAGATTTCAGCAACTCTTCCATATTGGACCCTTGATTTTCAGGTGGTTGTTGTTGTTGTTGCGGTAGACCAACTTGTGATTGCAACTCCTTAATTGCATTATCCGTTTTCTGCTGATTTAAGATCGCTAGTTGTTGATTTTGCTGTACCACGGACATTAGAGCCTCCATCAAAGTAACCATCTTCTCCAATTCTGGATTATGCCCTTGTTGTGGTTGTTGCACTTGTTGTTGGAACTCATGCGGATGGATGTAAACAGAACTTTCACTTGCAACTTGCTCGTAAGTGTTGGAGTAAATACCATATGGCTGAGTTGAGAATATAACATTGACATGCTCTACGTTCTCATAAGCTGGGCGTGATGGTTTTACAACCACTGCTGCAATTTGTTGCATCATTGCCATCATATTGCTCATTTGTTGACGTAATTTGATAATCTCGTCAACTTGATTAACTCCCTTGGTAGGTGGTTCTGATCCACAACTTGAAAATTGTTGAGAATTTGCTGCCATACTCTCAATCAACTCCCTAGATTGTGTCACCGTCTTGTTCATAAGTGCACCACCACTTGCAGCGTCAATAAGATTCTTATCACTTGCTTGGATACCTTCATAGAAGTATTGGATAATCATTGTGTCACTAAATTGGTGATGAGGGCAGATTGCCATCAATCTGTTGTATCGTTCCCAACATTCATATAAAGATTCTCCCACATTTTGCTTCATCCCACAAATCTCCTTGCGAATTTGAGTAGCCTTTGATGCAGGAAAATATCTCTCTAAAAAGAGTTTCTTCAACCCATTCCATGTTGTGACACTTTCGGGAGGCAAATAATACAACCAATCTTTAGCACTATCCACCAAAGAGAATCGAAAAACTTTCAACATTGCACCATTCTCCTCAACATCCGCTGGAAGCACGGCCATGACAATGGTGTGGAAGTCCATAAGATGCTTGTTTGGGTCTTCATTCACCATGCCATGGAACTTTGGTAATTCTCTAAGCAGCCCCGGATTGATCTCGAAAGTAGAATTTGTTTGAATACACCCATGTTGTGTATCTATCTTGTGAGAATCCAACTCCTTGAGTGTGCGATTTGCATCACCCATTACTTCTTCTAGTTTGTATTTCAGTAGGGTACCTGAAACACAATTAACAAAACAAAATTAAAAACAACGTAAAAATAAGAAACCAAAACTATATAAAAAGTCGAATGCCTCCCCGACAACGGCGCCAAAATTTGATACGTGTCGTATGCGTAAAAAATAATTTCACTTCCTCACTCAACTAGATATAAATATAGTATTCGATAAGAAAGAGTTCGCCATAGAGAGGCGATTGTTGTTATACAATTTTCAGATTCTTAAGTAACCAAGTAACCCAAGGTGTGTTTTTGTTTTTATCAACGTAATAAAATAAAATAAAGCAAAATAAATAGTTGGAATAATCAATAAGGAGAAGATATTGGTCAAGGGATAGTATCTTTCATAAACATGTATTTTTCATCTATGATTAGAATTGGTATTTAATCTCTCAATTATCAAAAGTCCTAGGATATCTTGATCGCAAGAGTATCCCGTTTATTTCCTGATTTTATCACAAACAACATTAAAAGATGCTATTGTGAAATCTACTTAAAAAGCAACCTAAAGTGTAAAATCACAATTAGATTTAACTCCCTAAGAGCAATAAGTTCTATGAAATAAGACTAATCAATGCAAACAAACGTGTAAAAGCACTAATTCGTTTTAACAAAGGTTATGATTCATATGCGATTAAAAATATGTATCACTACAAGTATTAACCACAAGATGCTACTAGAAATCATGGATAAACAACTTTTACGTATTGAAAACCCTAATATAGCTATAGAGATTAAAACAAATCCAATTGATTCCGGACTCAACCAAACTATCATTCAAATCATATGATAATATAAATAATGAATCATAAACTATAAAAAAAATTGAGACAAAACTAATTCATAGAATCAAATAACATGCTTGAAGAAATCAACTTTTATCCCATAACCAATAATAGTATTTAGCTACACATATTCATGGAGTTCATCATCATAATATTCAAAGAAATAAGATGAAACGTAAAATAAAGCAAACCCTAGAAGTAGTTCTCTGCAAAAGCTCCAAGAATAGAATAAAACGTTATATCCAAAAGTTAGTAGAACTTTTCTTTTTGTATCTTTTTCTCCTTCCAAAATTAGGTTTTTTTCTTCAAAGTCCATTAGTTGGAAATTCACCCGGCCCACGAGTGAGAGAACCCCGTGTAGAAACTCTGTCCCAAAAGTGCTCGCCGGAAAACTGGGTTGTTGGTCGGAAATTTGCCGGAATCGGTGCCGGAAAGTTGCCACCGGTCACCTGAAATTAAACCGGTCAAAGGTTTAAATCGGAAAGTCAACTGAGTTAGCTCGGTCAAAACGAGTCAAGACCGAATCAGCATCTGAGTCAGGTGAGAGTCACATATTCAAGTAAGCTAACTGGGCTAACTTGTCTGAGCTAACTAGGCTACTTTCATCGCGCTTCACAAGTGCAACCCAGCCATGATGGTTGTGCACCACAGTTCCAGCTTTCCAACTGCACCATTACCTGCTCAAGTTCACCTTTCATTCAACATGGTTTTCACCACCAATACCCATTCATATCACCTGGGTTACCACCATTTAAATAGCATCAACACCAGATGCCAGGACACCTCAGCTTCATGAACATCGACATAACCAAAAGCAGCACCACAACTGCAGCTGCATCTCGCCTAACGTTCGTCTAAGGGCAAGCCATTTCAAAGCACAACTCCTTCTGCAACTCCCATTTCTCAAGTTAACTCACAGTCATCCCCCATTCCTTGTTCTGACAGTATCTTATTACTTCTATATTTCCATTTCTTGCTGCAACCCAGCTCAACACCATCCACACAATTCAAGCCTCCACTGGCAGTAGTTCAACCATTTGCAACATCAACCTCAACTGCGTAACCAACAACCAATTCAAGAAGCTCATTGCTCAGCTCGGGTTTCATTTCAATACCACCTGAACTCCATGAACTGCACCTTCAGTGCAGCAAACCCATTTGAACACCACCTGAAACAGACATAATCATCTTGCACTGGCCAGATTTCTAATCTAGCCATGTTGGCGCTTCACTACACATTACAGCTCTGAACTGCAATATTCCAGCTGCTAATATCCATTGCAGGCTCCAGTACCATTTTCATCCATCTATTTACAGCTCCCAGTCTCTGCAACGTAACATAGCACCACCATCTCATACTCCCCCTCCAGTTCCAACGCTACCATTACCTGCAAGTACTAAACATACATTTATAAAGCAATCATCTCAGCTGCCACTGCAGCTGTAAATCTAGCCACATTTCTTTCTTGTCTGCTCGCCATCTGAGAAGCACCAGGTTCTGTAGCCCAGCTGTATAAAATCTACTCTTCCATTCTCTATATCACATTTCAAAACCCATGAACATACATCACTGCCATCGTTCACTGCAACACTTGCAACTTCATCACGACTGCGATCAAATCCCTGGAAGTAACATCCCAACTACAAGATACAACACATTCAGCTCCTGCTTTGCTTATCTAGCTGCTCATCTACGCGCAATGCAACTGCAACTCCCCAGCTATAAATTAGCTCAAGAAAAAATTTCTTGTTCACCTCCACCTCTGCCAAGATCACCAACCCACAAGTTAGCTTCATCACCAATGTACATCTACCAATTCCATTGCCAATACTCTCAGCATCACTTCAATTCCATGGCAATTCATAACCAACCTGATTCATCCACAGAACATCAAACCCAATTCAACTTTTGAGTTTACAACAAACCCATAATCTCAAATCTTCTCCAGCAACCCATTAAAATCATCAGATTCACAGTTTCATTCCAACATTGCCAACCCATTTTGATTCAAATCTAGCTCAGACTCTCCATTTCCTGCAACCATTAGCTTCAATTCTTAACCTAATTTCCATTAATTCCAACACCACCAGAGACCACCACCTGTTAAAATAGCAAATTCAAATCCTCACCTTCATTATAGCACTGTAAATGCATCTTCTGCTTATGTTCTTTACTGCTACAGAACCCAGCTCAAAATTCGAACCCTACTTTTTCTTCTCAACATTCCAGGGCTTGAACCCATCATACATCCTCCTTCAGAGATTCAGGTTCATACTCATCTGGTGCTTCTTGTTCTTCAATTTACTGCTCAGTTCTCTGATTTCTCGATCTGGTCTTCAATTTATCGAATTCTCTTACTATTTTTCCGATCCCGATTCAAATGGCTGCGCCTCTCTTCTTTCTCTCTATTTCTGGTGATAATAATTGAAGAGAAGATAATCTTCTCGATTTAGGTTATAGGGTTATACGGTTTTGGGATAATGGTATACCCTAGGGATAGGACCACCCCAGACTGGGTGCTTATAATGGGAGGTCACTTATGATAAGGGCTAGCCTAAAGTCTCCAACCCATTAACCTCAGCTGATCTATATTTAGTACTCCTTCAAATAGGATTACCCCTTAACCTTGACTTAGTTCCAGATAGTGTACTCCCCTAAAATGATAGATTCGCCCCTTTATGCTCCCATTGAACGCTTTCTCCGAGTTCCTCCGCTAACATCAACCGTCCCTTATTTCTCATATTCACTTACACTCTTCAATGAGAGTCATCACTAAAGTTGTCATGCTTTTCAGACAGAAATTTGCATCACTAAATCCGACATACTTTTCAGACAGAGATGAAGAAATAAAAGCAAATAATGAGACACAATCCGCCTCCAACGCTTTTGCCATGTTTCCTCCTCTTTTGATCCAAATGACTCCAAAGTACCTAAATACTCAAAAACAAAACATAAGATACATAATTTACAAGAAAACTAGCAGAGAAAGCATAAACAATAGATAAATAATATGGTATTTTAGACACCTATCAGTGGATTGTTGAATATTATATGAAATTCTTCAACAATTACTCCAAATTCCTTCGAATTACAATTCAATCAGAATTCCTTCAACCATTCCATGTTTCTAGCGCCATTATGTAGTTGCAGGAAATCCTACAATACATCCCTCGCAAGAATTCATAACAATCAACACATTTCTTAATATCAATAACGACACTTTTTATTAATTGAATCTAGAAATTTTACCAGAAGGAAATGAAATCAAGAATACAATACTATTTTGGACTTTTTCTCTCTTCAAAACTTTCTCAACACTCCAAAAATTATCTCTCCCTCCTTTAAGCCTATTCATCTCTTTATATAGGGTATTACATAGTGGATGACAGCTAATCTATCCTTTATTTTCGGATATGACTTGCGGTATTTCGCAAGCTTACAAATGTTAAAATTCGCAAACATCCTAAATTTCGCTAGATCATCACACTTTTCTCATGTTTACGCTGTCGTCATCTGTTATGTCATTTCTAAAATCACTCTGCGACGTCTTCGCAGTATTGCTGATGAAGATTTCGTAAGTGTGTTGTTGTTGCGATATTCTGATCCTACACTTATATAATCAATGAAAGCAATAAATAATTGATGTCTATTTTTCTATATTAAGTATTACAGCATATAACTTAATCTCTAGTGGTGCTCCTGTTGTTCACCGATGTTTCTTCAGTGTTCAAACTATTAAAGCATGTCTCAAGAGACTTGTTTGCAACCACTTATTATTTCTATAGCTCTTCAATAAGAACCTTGAGTTCAGCAAGGGCTCATTTTGTTCCTTCGATTCATTCTTTTAACCAATCATGATGTCGGACAGTCATAACTACATCAGTTTCCAGTTTTTCAAAACTTTAGATATATTGATTCCTACTGTTTGAACGAATCCACTTGACTTTGGTTGGGTCATGTTGATTGTAGGCCAACAGACATGACTCATCTTGTGATCCAACTGAACCTTCAGAATCATAATCAGTCAAGATTTTTGATCTGCTTCTTTTCTTCTTCTCAATATTGATTACTTGACAACCTTTAACCCTTTGAGCCTCCTCCTTATTAGTTTTTGAGACACTGCGAGTTATTGGAGGCATGCTTGGTTATATATATGATGATTGACCAGGGTATCAATAAACTGGAAGGACTAGTTTCCCTTTATAGGGAGTCAACTTTCGGACCGAAAGACATCAGTAGAATCCGAAAATATTGAAGAATATGTTTCGTTTCCTTTTATCCGAACTTTCTTAGTTTTATTCAAAGGTTCCAAATAAAACTTATCATGATGAACATAAACGATTTTTGGATTTAAAACTATCCATAAAAACCTA
Source organism: Papaver bracteatum (assembly GCA_023529315.1). NCBI lineage: Eukaryota > Viridiplantae > Streptophyta > Magnoliopsida > Ranunculales > Papaveraceae > Papaver > Papaver bracteatum. The sequence goes on from JAJJWX010001246.1 coordinate 4,803,411, forward strand.
TAAATCTTTCAGATAATCAATTACACAAATTACATGTGCTCCAAATTTATTGTGCCATTCCCATCCATAAAAACGAGCACATATTGGGATGAGAATGCACAATTTTGATACAACTAAGTTGTATCGAAAAAAGCTTTTCCAAGATTATATTGACTATCAGAACCATAGTTCATGTTTCTCTTAGGGGATTTCTGCCCAATATATTTTCTCACAAGATGATGATCTTTTCTAACTCTAGAGATATGATCACGTGGAGAAACTGTACCGATGCGAGAATTCTCAGAGACTGATAGATCTCTCTTAATTATTTCAATGAGATTTTCATAAGATTTTCTCATTCTAAGGACTTCCTTATGATTCACATCAATGTGATTATCTGAAACAATTATTGGAGATCCCTCATTGTTACTTTTGGCAGAGATTCTCTCTTTCCCTTCCTTCTGGAATCGTTCTTCATCAAAACAAGAATTGTTTCGATATGGATGAGGAGGAATCTTCTTCCAGAAGCTATTGTTAACTCTTTCCTCTAATTTTGAGTTGGTCTTATAGGGTTATGGTATAATCTGTCTTTATAATGAGGAATGATCTTTCAATTTTTTAAGATACGAAATTTCCTTCAAAAGTTTTACCACCGAATGTTGAAGAAGTATAAGTTTCTTGTCAAGTGACTGAAAAGTGTATTCCTTAAGATCATTATCATAGAATTGGTTCAAAGTTTCCTTTGGACAAGATTTCATTTGATCATCAGTAGATATAGAAGCTTGTTTCTCATCCTCTTCTGACTTGATGTAGTTCGGTAAACTACCATCATCTTGATCTGTTTCAGATGTGACTAAAACAACAACATCATTAGTCAGAGTCATCGGACCTGTCTATTTATCAAAAGAATTAACAAGAGCTTCTAGTTTGACAGTGAGATTCATATTCTCTTCATCCAGACTATCAAGTTGAGTGTCTTTATTTTGGATCTCCTGTTTAAGAAGATTTAACTTTGTCTTTAAAATCATCAATTTACAAGACATAGATTTTATAGGCTTTAGGAGTTTTACCAACTCTTTATCAGCATCTTCTTTTTCATCAGAAAAAGACACAGATATTTTCACAACTTCTGGATCATGAGTCAACGAAGTAGTAACATCTTCAACCTTTGAGTACTCATACTCTTGCTTAACGTTAACTGAATCAGACATGGATTCAATTCTTATAAGATAGATCGCACCAAATACATATTGTTAGATCTTTTCATGTTTGCTTTCTCTGATACCAATTGAAAAGGCGAGGGTACCCCAAATATACCTCAAGCTATAACTTTTCCTTCCTATATGTCTGTTCCCCGAAAGTGATTGTCTATGGACTGAGTCGAGACAATACAATGAATCGGTTCATACTTTGTGTGATCGTATATGGATACGAGATCGATACAATACAACAACAAAGTGTGTTTACTTGATACAAAGGTTCGGACTTAACCAAACTCAATAGGATTCACGTATCAAGTAAATAGGAATTAACGTTTGTGCAATTTACTTTAATTATAATAAAACAATTATAATGCGGAAATATAAAGTAAATGACACAACAAGATTTTGTTAACGAGGAAACCGCAAATGCGGAAAAACCCCGAGACCTAGTCCAGAATTGAATACTCTCAGGATTAAGCCGCTATACAAAATAAGACAACTTTGTATAGTTGAGACCAAGCAACTAAACCTATAGTTCACCTAGTTCCATCTGTATTCCCACGCCTCCAACCTGTAAACAAGTCACGTACTTGGACCAATTTATTTGGTTCATATTCCAAATAGTAAAGGAAGAACAAATCTGTTTGGTGTCAACTCTCTTCAACCAAGTGATATGAGTTGCGCAAAGGTTCCCTTGTTTATCTTAACATAAACTCCTTTGCCAGGCTCCAAGATATATCTTATGTTCAATCACCCAAAGGCAATCGTTAAGATTAAGCCAACAACACTCTTCAACCAAGTGATATATGTTGATGCCGATCTTACTCAATTAATAAATCCAATCTACCACAAGGATAAACCGATTATTAACTGGATCCTCTTTTTCCCAAACAAGTATTGTGCACACCAAATATTGTAAAAGGCAAGTTAGAAATCTTCAATATCTTCTTTGTCTTCAAATATTCTTAGATATTTAATAAACACCTGCACACAACTACTTAAATCTCTTGTGATCAATCACACACAGAACGGAGTCTGTTAACAATTGATTATCACAAGATCGTCTTTAGATCTAACAATAGTCTAAAGATCCCTGTCGAAACCTTGAACTAGTTTGAGTGAATCTTATATCAGAATAGAAGATTCTCAAGCATAAACAAATTAGGTGCAATCAAAGTTCAACCACCGTTAGTCAATCAAATCAATAAAAAAACTAAAGATAAACCACAATATCTAGTTTCTCACCAACGGGTCGCGCTAGAGCTTATCAATTCCAAAGAAGACTTTAAATTGAGCAGCCGTAAGAGATTTCACCAAATTAGATTACTCTCCTCTTCGATAGGTGGTTTCACCAGTAACAAAGACAAAAGAGTAAGTCTAGGTTACGCAGGATTAGTTTGCTAGAAATGAAAACTCAAAGTATTTATAGACAAGGAAGTTTAGACGCCGAGGAATTTCCAAAACCGAAAATATTCTCAAGATATTTTTCATTACTACACCAAATTCGGTTTTCATAATTCCTGTGAATGCACTGTCCAAAAATAATGATCGAAATGTCCTTGGAAAATCTTTAATTAGCAAATGCATATTACTAATTCTTATTTTCCATATATAATTAAAAACCCTTAATTAAAAAGATTCTTAACTTATTTAAATTCGATCGTGGGGTTCACTTCCTTCTTAGCCGTTAAGGAATATCTTTGAACAAAATAGAATAAGCATTAATGCACCGTGTTCAAAGAGTGACGACATTTTACTCTTGCAAGTCTTTTCCATTCTTGCTCACTTGGAACCGATTTACCACACTTCCAAATAAGTTTAGAATTGGTTCATCTGACTATCAAGAACTCCATGATTGATCATGTACCACTCAATCACAACTCATGGGTTTACGGTTCTACCAAAACAAGTTTCGGTTCTACCTCCATGTGAGTACTGTGCATAGTTACACTAGATTACCAAAGATACGGCTGAATAAGTACTAGGATTGGTTCCCCACATATATTTGGTATCTAACTTGTATGCACTGCACATGTCCATAGGATCGGTTCCCCCTTCCCAAAAACGTGTTGCACATGTTCATATGATCGGTTCCCCTTTCTTCCATAAACCTTGTTGCACCTCATACAAGGATCGGTTCCCCTTGTGATGCACTGCACCTCTTACTAGGATCGGTTTCCCTCTTCCCAGTAATAAGTTCATACATACACAACTCGATCATACCCCAGGTGATTACTTAAGATCGGTTTCACTAATAAAAATTATACCAATACATAAGTCAGGCCTCATGTGAATAGTTCTACCAAGAACACAAACAAGTCGTGAGGGGTTATACTAATCACACATATTGGTCGTTCATAATATATGCAATGAAGAACATCCCCAGTAACGCCTGGCGATTTCCTTATCGGTTCATAACACAATCATGAACTTACTTCCTTAGAACACATGTAAACATTGTTCCCTAGGATGAATCCTCACCTCGTACCCATACATAATTACAATAGCATTCATACGGTTATGTCGATGTCTTATATACAAAGTTTAATAGCTAAGCAAGAAACTTCATATTGTATTCCTTAATACTATGTCTATCTAGAGTGTTCATGCTTCACAGTTTTATGTTTTCAATATGCACGACTTGAAAGATACGTTAGGGAATGAAACATTTCAACTCAAATATCACTAACCTATACTTGTAATGTCTTTGTAGTTAGTGATATTTGACTTGAACTGTTTCATTCCCTAACGTATCTTTCAAGTCGTGCATATTGAAAACATAAAACTGCGAAGCATGAACACTCTAAATATACATAGTATTAAGGAATACAATATGAAGTTTCTTTCTTAACCATTAAACTTTGTATACAAGACATCGACATAATCGTATGAATGCTATTGTGATTATGTATGGGTATGAGGTGAGGATTTCATCCTAGGGAACAATGTTTACATGTGTTCTGTAGTTGCAGGATTTCCCACACTACACCCTTGTTAAGATCTTGCTATAATCAACTCACAATTAAAGATGAAAAACGACACTTTATTATTTTGTTCTCAGCAATGTTTACAGAAGTGGAAGAATTCAAGATTACAACTATTCTCTTGAAGTTTCTCTCTCCTCAAGACTTTCTTAACTCTCAAAAATACATCATCCTTTTCTGGACATATTGAGTTTATATTTATAGGGTAGTTACATAGTGGATGACAGCTAAGTTTTCCTCTTATTTCGGGTTGATTCTGCGATTGTACCGCGATAGTTACAATGTTAAATCTCGCAAGTTTTGTAACCATCGCAGAACAAACATGCTTTTCTCAAGTTTTCTTCAATCGTCAGATATTACGTCACTCTTTTGAAGGCTTTTGTGACACTCGTGAAGTGTTGTATAAAATCTTACGGTGATGCTCGCTGAGAAGTGTTGTTAATTTCGCAGAGGATAGATGTAGCGATATTCTGGTCCTACATCTTGCCTCTTCTCATGTCTTTTCTGCGAAGAAGAGAAGATCATGAGAATTTTAAAATGATGCAACTATTTATATTTTCAGATTTCTATGTTCTGACACAAGCAAAGGTTTTACCTTGTCTACAATTCCAGGTCAAATCCCTAAATCTGAACTTTCTCTCAAACTATTTTCTGATCATCAATGCTCAAGCCAGAAAATCATAGTATCGCTAGGTCAACTTGAAGCTGGTCTTCCCCTTCCTCTCTATGACCCAGAACTACCATTATTTTATCAAATAATATCTGACGAGAGGTTCTCGCGAGCGATATATCAATTATGTGGAGATTGTATTAGATTGCTACTTGAATATGCTTCTCGCGGTGCTGATAAAGGATATCTCTATCCTGAAGCTGTGAAGAATCCTCGATTTAAAGATGTTCCCATTATCTCTGCAGATTATACTGTGGAGAATTTCTTCAAAAATTACAAGATAGTTCCTATGAAGAGGGATATCACTTTTTGGGGTGTCCGCTTGAAGAAAGAAAAGATCGCTGATGATAAGGCTCTTATGTTAGACATTGATTGACATACACCTACTAATCAAGGTCCTCGACACTTTAGCGACGACAAGTGGTTCATTTTTCCATTATTTCTTGAAGGTCCTTATATATCTGGTTCTCTCCCATTACCTGCGAATCTCTCAGAGTATGAGCCATGGGTCTTCAACTGGCCTGAAAGATCTAAAGAAGTATATCCTCTCAACTTTTTGCATTATTATTATTCACTATCTTCTTCATGTTTTTATATTCTCGCTAATTATTTTTATCTTTTCCAGATTGACAGAATGAAGCTCAGCTATCAGGCTTTGAGGAAACCCAGCACTTTCCTAGATCTTAAATCCTTCACAGATGAAGTAAGAAATATCTCCTCATAAATTTTAACAATATATTGTTGCCCCTATTTCTTATCTTCATTTGTGCTCGCAGGAAATCGAAGAACTAGAACCAATAAAACCCGTGAGAACTAAGGAGAAATCTTTAAAAGATAAATCTATTGTTCCTCCCAAAGGGAAGTCTTCTGCCCCTCGCGGTGAAGAATCTGGCGATCAGGATAAATCTATTGTTCCTCCCAAAGGGAAGTCTTCTGCCTCTCGCAGTGAAGAATCTGGCGACCCTCCTTTGAAGAAAAGGAAAACCCGACCTTCTTCTTCTTCAACTCCTCAAACCATTCCAGAAAATCCAAGTGTTGATTTGGATAAGGACAATAATGATGAGGATTTCAATGATAACAGCTTCCCTTCTATAAAGAATTCTTCTTCTTCTGATTCTCCGATGGCTCATTTATCCAATTTTTTTGGAAATAATATGTTTGGTATCCCAAATGAGTATGGAGATGAAGCTATGCATGGAGAAGAAGAGAAGCTCTGCGAATGATAAGGTGGTAAGAAACGCATCCTATTTTTTAATAACAATATTGTTGCCTCTGTTTCTTATCTAAGTTATTATTCGCAGAATGTCGAGAACATCGCTAATCCTCCCAAAATACCTCGTCAGTTTAAAGCTCTTGAGGCTAATTTCTCCATCCCCACATTGTTGTTTGCTATAATATATTGTTATAGCTATGCGACATTTTGCCAAGATAAAGAAAAACTAGAAGTTGAAGTTGCTGATCTTCGCAGGAGAAATAAACAGCTTGAGACTGAAGCTTCAGTTGACAAACAAAAAATATCTAATCTTGATAAAGCTAATCAACAACTCTATGGTATGATTTATTTTTTTTCTCTTTTAATTCTTCTCACCTTATCGCAGCTTATTCAAGCAACCATTTTTGCAGATATTTATGGTCTTACTGACGAGGCTACATTCTTCCAATCCTTCCCTGAACATGTAGATGATAATACCCTTCTTGCTTGCCTTAATAGTTCTTTAAGTAATTTCTCAGATGATAGGATTAGATCTCTCTCTATTGATGAACTTAAATCCAAACTTAATCTCCTAAAAATTGAACATAGATTCAACTTAAATTTAAACAACAAGTTTAAGAAACTTTATCTTAGTTCAAAGGAAGAAGTGAATAGATTAAGAAAAAGGAATAGTGATCTTATTGATGAGAAGGATCTTGCTGTTAAAAACGGCTCCAAGACCCTAGCAAACTTTCATAAAACTCTTCTTAATGTTCAAAGGGAAAGAGATAAACTTATCCGTGAGAATGAAGATCTTCTTGCGAGGGAAACTCAAGTTCGATATCGTCTCCTTATTAATAGCGATGATGAGTTTGTTTGGGATGCGAAGATTCTTGATAATTCCAGAACTAATTTAGGTGTAAATGTTAGTCTTCATGCTGATCAAGTGGCTTTAATTAAAGACATGATTTCTGAAAGAGAAGGTTATCACTCTTATGATTTCCCTGAATTATTTCCTAATTGAATCATCCTTATATGTATTAGCTTTGTTATCATTTGCTCGCAGCATCCGAAAAGAACTATCGTAAAAGATTTGATGAGTTAGAAGAAGAGAAAATCCAACTCGCTGGAAATCTATCTTCTCGCAATGAGAAGTATTCTAGATTGAAGGAAAAATTGAAAATCTCATCTTCAAATTTTAGTAATGCCCTTCTCCGTGTTCGTAATGACGCTGTTAAACTAGCCTATGATGATCATGGTATTCCTCATTCTACATACCCCGATCTGGCAAAGGAAATTCCAGCTGATTCCCCAAATTTAGTTATCTCTGATAGCGAAGATGAGGAGTCTAGCGAAGATGATAATGATGAAGAATTATCTGGCGAGGAAGAGAAATCTGACGTGGATAGAGATAATAATGATAATGATGGAGAAGATAAATCTGGTAATGAAGAGAAAGAAAAGAGCTTTGATGAAGGTGGTGATGGATCTACTTAGTCTTGTTTCTTCTCTGTTTCTTCATTGTAAATTTTGTACATTTATTTTTTGCTTCTCGTAACATCGTTGCGAGCTTCTCCAACTTAATGTGTAAACTTCTTTTGCTTTTATCTGTTATGAATTAGAAAACAATTCTTTTTCTGCAACATAATCAATCAATCATAATTATTTGTATAAATGTATCATCTATGCAATTTTATCATATGATGGATGAATAATAATTTCATCATTCTATGCATTCCCATACTTGCATCTATTATTCATCTGCAATATGAAAAAATTGAGTAGAGATTAGATATTAGTTGTGAATCAAATTAAATTTGCCTCATTATCGGCGATGTTATCGCTAGAAATAATTGCATAACTTTATGATTTCTGCGTAGAGTCGCAAATCTCATAAATTCTGCGAGTATTATCGCAATAATCTTATGGTCTTATTATGCCTTCCTAATTAAAGGTCTTATTTTGCCACATGTTTTATTTCTGCGACAAAATCGCAGGACATCTTTACATTTGCATGTATTGACCCATTGATCTTGTCTTATCAATATTTTTTCAACATCTCTGCGATAATATGATAAGTATAAACTCTCTTGCAAGAATTAATCCTTATGACATTGTCGTCTTGCGATGAAATCGCAGGACGTCTTTACACTTGTTAAATGTAAAAACCCACTGATCTCATCTTAACTTTTCTCTTTTGGCTTGTTTCCTTTGCATAACCTGCGTCACGCGACAATATGACAGGCCTAAATGTTCTTGCGATCATAAAGCCCCATGACATTGCCGTCTTTAGACACTTATCAGCTCCCTAATATAGGGTGCCGCCCTTATCTTCCCCCTGGTTGCCCCTTCAAGGAGGGAACATCGGCCATACAAGACTAGCTCCTCCCATCCATATTTGCTAACAACCAGCTGTTTTCGCAGCCTCTTGTCCTTTATGCCTATATGGATTATAGTTACAAGACTGCACCCTAATTGGGGTTTTCTTCAGGCCAAGTGCATCATAGCCAAGACTTACCAAGAATGTCCAGGGTAGTTTCGTACGCCCCGGGCACCCTTGGCTCAACCGTGTACCTCGGCGCCTTGGTCATACTTTGCACTTCTTAGAAGAGATTCTCAGTCGTCCAACCAGGGTATAACCTTATATAGTTGGAAATCCAAGATCTCTCTCCTGGATAGGTTTTCTTTAACCCCAACATATGCATAACTCAGGTTCCAGCAGCGGTATAACCTTATCACTGAGTCATGTTAAGAGATACCCCCTTATATGACATACTATTAGGTCTTACATTTTCCTCTTACGAAATTTTATTCGTGAACTAAGGTGCACGCCATAAAGGTTCGTCTCATTCTATTCATCTCTGCGAAATTTTATTCGCGTTTCTTGCGAGCATTGTAACTCTGAAAAAATTTCATTTCCTTGATTTTCTTGTAACATTTTGCAATTCTTTTAAACAGGGTACTCTTTTTAATTGCATTTTCTTCAAACAAATTCTGCATAAGCTTCTTTAAATTTCATCATTTTACCTTTCTACTTACTATTTTCTGGTTCTGCTTTTCTATTACGTTTTTCTGTTTTTTCTTTATCTGCGATCCGCTCGTCATCATATTCTTCTCGCTGCTCTATTGAATCAATCATCATTCTTTCACATCTCTGTCGTTGCTTGATGATGTACTTCTAATTGCTCTTCTTCTCAGCTCTTTCCTCGCAAGATTTTATATCAATCTCATAACATTTCTTGCTTTCTCCCCAATCTCCCTTAATAACTCCAACACCATTAGGATGAGGAAATTTAACACACTGGTGGAAATTAGATGCTACACCTAATATCCCATGTAGCCAAGGTCGACCAATCAGGGCATTGTAAGGTGATTCAATGTCAACAACACAGAACAAGATCTTGGAAGTTATCCCTTTCAATGGAATCCACATTTCAATTTCCCCTTTGGGTTTATTGGCAGTACCATTAAAACCATATATTTTATATGTTGATGGAATTAGATCTTCATATCTTCCACCCATGGTCTTATAGGTATGATAAAATAGTATGTCAACTGAACTGCCTGTGTCTATTAGAACTCTATTGATAGCCCAAGAATCTTCATTTTCATTATCATTTTCTTCATCTTCTTCTTCTACTTGCTTTGGATTTATCTCTAATATCACCACCAATGGGTTATCATGCTGCTCGCCGGGCTCTAGTACTTCTTGTGCACTAAAAGATATAATTTGATTTTGCTATTCTTCTAACGGCGAGGCTCTCGCGATATTCACTATCTCTCTTCCATCTGTGTCTCTCGCGAAGACTCTGCTTAGAACATTATCATGGAAATCCTCTATAGTTATGTGCGAATGTACAATGGAATTACAAAACAAATTTTTTGCTTTAGACCCAACTTCTATTATGAATGATTCTGCTCCTTTTACAGTATTTACCCTGCGAATTTCTGGTGCTGGAGGCAATCGCTGAGATTGTGGTTGTCCTACTAAAAAGTGGTTTAGCTTTCCTTGGTCAATCATCCTTAAAATTATTCTCTTTACATTTCTGCAATCATTTACTGTGTGACCATGAAAGTGATGGTAAGGACAAAATTCTTGACTACGATTATTAGGATGTGGTTCTTTTCCATATTCCATGGAGATGGTATATTTTCCATCAAAATGATAGCTTCCCAGATTTTTTCTATACCAGCATTTAGAGGAGGCATCTTAATTTCTTCCCATATTATCCTCTGATTTCCTTGGCTTCTGAAATTGTTTTTCCTCTGTCCACCATAAGTTTCTTGCGGCTGGTCAAGCCTTTGAATATTATTATTCCCACCGAGATTGTAATAATTCTTCTCCCGTTCATATTCTTCTTGATCTCGACTGCCCATTGCTACCAATTTCTGCTGGTTATTAGTCTCCACTTTCTCTTGTTGTGCTTGCAAGATGCTCGCCACATTGTTAATCATTTTAGGAAGTAAGCTCCCATTTGCTGCTACTGAATTGGTGTTCGTGATGGGATATGATTCCATCTCATTTTGTTTCTCCTCCAAAGAAATGTATTCCTCTTGTAGTTCTCGTAGTTCAGTCATAGTGATTGTATTCTTGACTCTGAAAATTTGTATGTACAGTAGATTGGTCGCGAACATTGCATTGATAAAAGACAAGATAAGATATCTCTCGTCAACTCTTCCTGCCATCTCACTGCACATTGTATTCCATCTTATGGTTAAATGTTTCAGACTCTCGCCAACCCTCTGTTTTAACCCAAACACATCTTCAATACCTGGCCGTGATGAATTGTTGCTTATATATGCTCCCAGAAATGTAGCTTGTAAATGATCAAAAGAAGTTATAGTATTTTTTGGCAATCCCTCAAACCATTTTAGCGCCTCGCCAGTTAAGCTAGATGCAAAATATTTATACAATACAACATCATGATTATCCCATTGCAACATACACCTAACATAAGCCTTAACATGTTGTACAACGCAGGTAATTCCATCAAAAATGCTGGTTAATGCTGGTAAGTTGCACTTTGGAGGTATTCCTCTTAACTGTACTTCTTGAGTGAATGGAGTTCTCGCAACTTCTTCAATAGCTTTATCAAGTTGCCTTCTACCTCCTTCTAATCTGTTATTTATTATTGACCTCATCTCTGCTAATTCTCTTAAAATTTGCTCATTCGCAGCTGAATTTGGTTCCATTGGTCTTTTCAATGATGCTTCCCTTCTCCTGCGTTCATGTACTTCTTGTCTTGCGAGATTTTGTGTATATTCATCTGCATCCACATTCCTTCTTCTGCGATCTTCTGCTTCACTTTCTTCTTTCCATCGCAGCTGTTTATACTGTCTATTTTCTTCTCTGCGAATTTCTTCATTTCTCATCATTTCTCTCCGCTGTCTTTCTATTCTCCTTTGTATTCTATCATACTCTTCCTGAATATTATTATTATGGCGATTTTGCGTCCGTCTCCTTTCTCGATTTTCATGGTTATTTTGTCGTAATGCCTCTTGAAATTCTTGTTCTTATACTTCTGCTCTTAATCTTTCTCTCTCGGAAGACAGGCGTGCTTGTTCATCATAATGCCTCTCTATTTATTCCTCAATTATTCTTCGATTTCTCTGGATCTCTCGCCCATCTAATATCCTCCTACTTTCCTCTGGATTATCTTCATCATTTTGGTTGTGTTTTCTCTCTTGATTCCTGTTGTTAAATCTATTATCCAAATTTTCGCCATGCGGATCATGGCGATCTTCTACTACCTCTTCTTCTCTATGACGTTGTTCTTCATTTGGATTTTGCATTTCCTCTTGGATATTTCCTCTAGCATTTCTTATTGGAAAATTTTGCCTTAATTCCTCTCTTAATGATCTTGAATTCGATCTAACAGTACTTCTTGATATTCTATTTTGTAATCTCAAATTTTCCATCCTCAACTCATGATTTTGTCTTGTTAAATTTGCAGGTTCTTCCACCTCTAATCTTCTTTCCTCTTGTATTCTTTGTCTTGGATCATCTGCTGTTTCATTTTCATCTTCTCCATGAATTAACCCTTCAATCACTCCTTGATTTCTTTCTTCTCTTCTTCCATCTCTTAATTGTTGATATTCTACACCTTTCATTGAATTCGATCTCCAAGTATGCACACTCACTCTATCATGATCCACATTTCTATTTTGTATCGGTGTTTGTTGATTAGGTTGCGAAATTTAATCTTCTTCTTCAATACTTGTTCTATTTCTTCTTGTTCTTATCCTTGAAGATTCTCCTAATTCATTTGTTTCTTCTCCTGCATGTCTTTTACTCCTCCTTACAGTTGTTGGTGGTTCTGATATATTTCTTCTTCTTCTATCCATTTCTTCAACTCTAATAATTTCTTCAAATCTTCAAATTGTAATTAGAGATTTTTTAGCTTGATTCTCCCTGTTTCGGGTGCCAAAATGTAGTTGCAGGATTTCCCACACTACACCCTTGTTAAGATCTTTCTATAATCAACTCACAATTAAAGATGAAAAACGACACTTTATTATTTTGTTCTCAGCAATGTTTACAGAAGTGGAAGAATTCAAGATTACAACTATTCTCTTGAAGTTTCTCTCTCCTCAAGACTTTCTTAACTCTCAAAAATACATCATCCTTTTCTGGACATATTGAGTTTATATTTATAGGGTAGTTACATAGTGGATGACAGCTAAGTTTTCCTCTTATTTCGGCTTGATTCTGTGATTTCACCGCGATAGTTACAATGTTAAATCTCGCAAGTTTTGTAACCATCGCAGAACAAACATGCTTTTCTCAAGTTTTCTTCAATCGTCAGATATTACGTCACTCTTTTGAAAGCTTTTGTGACACTCGTGAAGTGTTGTATAAAATCTTGCGGTGATGCTCGCTGAGAAGTGTTGTTAATCTCGCAGAGGATAGATGTAGCGATATTATGGTCCTACATGTTCTAAGGAAGTAAGTTCATGATATGTGTTGTGAACCGAAAAGGAATCGCCAGGCGTTATTGGGGCTGTTCTTCATTGCATATCTTATGAACGACCAATATGTGTGATTAGTATAACCGCTCATGACTTGTTTATGTTCTTGGTAAAACTATTCACATGAGGCCTGACTTATGTATTAGTATGACTTTTTTCAGTGAAACCGATCTTAAGTAATCACTTGGGGTATGATCGGGTTGTGAGTGTATGAACTTATTATTGGGAGAAGGGGAACTGATCCTAGTAAGAGGTGCAGTGCATCACAAGGGGAACCGATCCTTGTATGAGGTGTATCAAGGTTTATGGAAGAAAGGGGAACCGATCCTATGAACATGTGCAACACGTTTTTTGGAAGGGGGAACCGATCCTATGGACATGTGCAGTGCATACAAGTTAGATACCAAATATATATGTGGAACCTATCCTAGTACCTAGTCAGCCGTATCTTTGGTAATCTAGTGTAACTATGCATAATACTCACATGGAGGTAGAACCGAAACTTGTTTTGGTAGAACTGTAAACCCATGAGTTGTGATTGGGTGTTACTTAATAAATCACGTAGTTCTTGAAAGTCAGATGAACCAATTCTAAACTTGTTTGGAAGCGTGGTAAATCATTTTCAAGTGAGCAAGTATGAAAAAAGACTTGCAATAGTAAGATGTCGACACACTTTGAACACGGTGCATTAATGCTTATTCTATATTGTTCAAATATATTCCTTAACGGCTAAGAAGGAAGTAAATCCCAAGATCGGATTTAAATAAGTTAAGAATATTTTTAATCAAGGGTTTTTAATTATATATGGAAAATAAGAATTAGTAATGTGCATTTGCTAATTAAAGGTTTTCCAAGGAGATTTCGATCATTATTTTTGGACAGTGCATTCACAGGAATTATGAAAACCGAATTTGGTGGAGTAAGCAAAAATATCTTGAGAATATTTTCGGTTTTGGAAATTCCTTGGTGTCCAAACTTCCTTGTCTATAAATACTTTGAGTTTGCATTTCTATCAAACTAATCCTACGTGACATAGACTTCCTATTTTGTCATTGTTAATGGTAAATCCGCCTATCGAAGAGGAGAGTAATCTAATTAGGTGAAATCTCTTATGGCCGCACAATTTAAAGTCTTCTTTGGGATTGAGAATCTCTAGCGCGACCCGTTGGTGGGAAACTAGATATTGCGGTTTATCTTTAGTTTTCGTATTGATTTGATTGACTAATGGTGGTTGGAATTTGATTGCACCTAGTTTGTTTATGCTTGAGAATCTTCTCTTCTGATATAGATTCACTCAAACTAGTTCAAGGTTTCGACAGGGATATTTAGGCTGTTGTTAGATCTATAGACGATCTTGTGATAATCCATTGTTAACAGACTCCGTTCTGTGTGTGATTGATCACAAGAGATTCAAATAGTTGTATGCAGGTGTTTATTAAAGATCTAAGAAGATTTGAAGACAAAGAAGATATTGAAGATTTCTGACTTGGTTTTCATAATATTTGGTGTGCACAATACTTGTTTGGGAAAAAGAGGATCCAATTAATAATCGGTTTATCCTTGTGGTAGATTGGATTGATTAATTTAGGAAGATCGGCATCAATACGTTTCCTTGTGATTAAAGGTATTGATAGGCTTAATCTTAACGATTGCCTTTGGGTGATTGAACATAAGATAGATCTTGGAACCTGGCAAAGGAGTTTATGTTAAGATAAACAAGGGAACCTTTGCGCAACTCATATCACTTGGTTGAAGAGAGTTGATACCAAACAGATTTGTTGTTCCTTTACTGTTTGGAATACGAACCAAAGGAATTGGTCCAAGTACGTGACTTGTTTACAGGTTGGAGGCATGGGAATACAGACGGAACTAGGTGATCTATCGGTTTAGTTGCTTGGTCTCAACTATACGAAGTTGCTTTATTTTGTATAGCGGCTTAATCCTGAGAGTATTCAATTCTGGACTAGGTCCTGAGGTTTTTCTGCATTTGCGGTTTCCTCGTTAACAAAATCTTTTTGTGTCATTTACTTTATATTTCCATATTATAATTGTTTTATTATAATTTAAGTAAATTGCATAAACGTTGATTCCTATTTAATTTATACGTGAATCCTATAGAGTTTGGTTAAGTCTAAACCTTTGTATCAAGTAAACACACTTTGTTGTTGTATTTTCTCGATCTCGTATCCATAGACGATCACAAAAAGTGTGAAACGATTTGTTGTATTGCCTCGACTCAGTCCATAGACAATCACTTTCAGGGAAAGGACTTATAGGAAGGAAAAGTAATAGCTTGAGGTATATTTGGGGTACCCTCGCCTTTTCAATTGGTATCAGGGCAGGAAAACACGAAAATATCTAATAATCTGTGTTTGGTGCGATCCATCCTATAAGAATTGAATCCATGTCTGATTAAGTTAACGTTAAGCAAGAGTATAACTACTCAAATGTTGAAGATGTTACTACTTCGTTGACTCATGATCCAGGAGTTGCAAAAACATCCGTGTCTTTTTCTGATGAAAAAGAAGATGCTGATAAAGAGTTGGTAAAACTCCTAAAGCCTATAAAATCTCTGTCTTCTAAATTTATGATTTTAAAGACAGAGTCAAATCTTCTTAAATAGGAGATCAAAAATAAAGACAATCAACTAGATAGTATGGCTTAAGAGAATATGAATCTCATTGTAAAATTAGAATCTTTTGTTAATTCTCTTGATAAAGAGACAAGTCTAATGACTCTGACAAATGATGTTGTTGTATTAGTCACATCTGAAACAAATCAAGATGATGGTAGTTTACCGAACTACATCAAGTCAGAAGAGGATGAGAAACAAGATTCTATATCTACTGATGATCAAATGAAATCTTGTCCAAAGGAAACATTGAACCGATTCCATGGTAATGATCTTAAGGAATACACTTTTCAGTCATTTGACAGGAAACTTATACTTCTTCAACATACGGTGGTAAAAAATTTGAAGGTAGTTTCTTATCTTAAAAAACTGAAAGATCATTCCTCAGTAGAAAGATAGATTGTGCCACAACCCTATAAGATCAACTCAAAATCAGAGGAAAGAGTTGACAATATCTTCTGGAAGAAGATTTCTCCTCATCCATATCGAAATAATTCTTGTTTTGATGAAGAACGATTCTAGAAGGAAGGGAAAGAGAGAATCTCTGCCAAAAGTAACAATGAGGGATCTCCAATAATTGTTTCAGATAATCACACTGATGTAAATCATAAGGAAGTCCTTAGAATAAGAAAATCTTATGAAAATCTCATTGAAAGAATTAAGAGAGATCTACCAGTCTCTGAGAATTCTCACATCGGTACAGTTTCTCCACATGATCATATCTCTAGAGTTAGAAAAGATCATCGTCTTGGGAGAAAATATATTGGGCAGAAATTCCCTAAGAGAAACATGAACTATGTTTTTGATAGTCAATATAAGCTTGAAAAAGCTTATTTCGATACAACTTAGTTGTATCAAAATTGTGCATTCTCATCCCAATCTGTGCTCGTATTCATGGATGGGAATGGCGCAATAAATCTAGAGCACATGTAATTTGTGTAATTGATCATCAGAAAGTTGTAACTTGTTGGATAGTTGTAAATACAATAGATCGTTCATGTTTATCATGATTTTATAGAGAAGTTTAATTTGGAATTTTTGAATAAAACCAAGAAGTTCGGACAAAAGGAAACGAAATATATTCCTTAATATTTTCGGATTCTACTGATATTTTTCGGTCTGAAAGTTGTCTTCTTTTAAAGAGAAACCATTACCTTCAGTATATTGATACCCTGGTCAATCATCTTATATATAACCAAGCATGCCTCCAATAACTCGCAGTGTCTCAAAGACTAATAAGGAGGAGGCTCAAAGGGTTAAAGATTGTCATGGAATCAATACTGAGAGGAAGAAAAGAAGCAGATCAAAAATCATGTCTGATTATAATTCTGAAGGTTCGGTTGGATCACTAGATGAGTCATGTCTGTTGGCCTACAATCTACAAGATCCAACCAAAACCAAGTGGGTTCGTTCTGATAGTATGATTGACTATATCCATGGTTTTGAAGAACTAAGAACCAATCTCATAGCAACGATTCAAAATCAAGATTGGCTCAATTATAAGATTGAGGAAACTAAAGATGGAATAGCTGACATGAAAATTTAAGTTGAGAAACTTGAGAAACAAGAAGTGGTTGTAAGCATGTCTCTTGAGACATGCTTTAACATTTTGAACACTGAAGAAACATCAGTGAACAACAAGAGCACCACTAGAGATTAAGTTAAGGTGTAATGCTTAATATAGAAAAATAGACATCAATTTTTGATTTCTTTCATTGATTGTATAAGTCTATTGAATAAAACTATTATGAATAAAGTTATTTGATTTATAATTTTTTTTGTGATAGTTTTTGATTTACATAGCTGGTACTTTAATGCTTTATTTAATTGCTATGTATGTGTATGATATGTTTGATTTCGATTTCACTACCTTGATATTCGATCTCATAATATGTTATGAACCATTATGGTTTGGGTGACTTTTTGATTTAGCAGGATTAAGTTCTAGACCATGTTGTTATGCTTTATTAAAGGATCATGAGGGGTTCCTGTAAAAACAACATGTGAAAAGGTCACAATATGTTGAATCGGTTTTGGTTTAGCATAAAAAAAATTGTGTTTCGACAGTTTTCAACTTTTGCTTGCAATTGTTAAAACCGATTTTCAACCTTTCTCTGGTAAAGGTTAGTTGTTGTTATTCTTTTGTTTTTGGCATGAGAATGACAACATAATGGTATTTCTATATCAATTCTCCTGGAAAAAGAAAACGATGCGATCATATTTGGAGAAGCTGGATGCGAAATTGAGGTAACAATCTTGTTAATTAATTATTTTCTTGTTTTAAGAAAAGCTTATTTTTATTTGATATATATATTTCTTTTGCTTAAACGAAATAGTTGGTACAATTGATATTTTTATTCCATTATGTATGTGTGGATGTTTGTGTGATTCAATTATTTCCGGTTAAGTAAAACTTTTGTTATCTTGCTTTGTTGTGTGAAATCAATTGTTTAGGCATACAAAATTTTGGTGCAATAGTGAAACCTTGATATATATGTTGTTTCTATTGTATCCGGTTGAGGTAAATAATTATGCAAGTTGATTTATTGGTTTGTATGAATAATTTATGGCTTAACGAATAAATATGTTGACGGGACGAGTTGTTTAGTCCAATTCGATTCTGGATAAGATAAACTAAGTTAATTCTGATCTTAGTTAGACTTATCAAAGTGGAGGTTTCGGTTATTCAAGTCTAGCCGAAAGCCTAAACAAGGAAATGCTAGTTAACTAACCTAGTATTTGGCTTCTTTAAAATCTAAAGGTCTAAGTTATATGGATAATTAGAACCTTATGAGAAAAATGGAGTTTATCTTTGTTTTGGTATTATCGAATGAAGCGGTTGTATTTATACAATCGGTTTAGCAAAGGATCTAAGTTGCTTAGTTGATTTTTGGTTTGCTAAACTAGTTTGGAAAATTGCTTCAGGCAATTATTTCCATGATAACATATCAAAACGTAATTACTTTGTAGTTTCGGTTTTGATATTGATTATCAAAAATGGTATGTGGAACCCTCGTGCTTGACTCAACAGGTTGCAAGTCTATTTTTGAGATTTATAAGATCCTTTTCGTGTTATCCTTCATTTTTTTCGTTTCTTTGTCATTTTTGTGACAAAAAGGAGGAGATATATATGGAGTCAACAAGTGACGTTGGTATCAATTTTATAGTTGATTGGTGTCACTAGGGAAAAGGACAATGGTGCTTGAACATTTATCTAACGAATGAGGAAAATCATAGACTAAAGGGGAGTAACATATCATATGATTGGGATAACAAAGACGTGCGGATTGAAAATCTACATATCTCACCTTTAGGGGGAGTATGAGCTTTGTTATTATAATGCAGCTACTGCATTTTTGAGGATTGAATGAATGCAAGTTATGTGTTGTTGGATTCAGGAATCAAGCTATGTCTAATGAATTCTTGTAATTTGTTTATCCATATGATTGTAAGAGTTTTGTCACTAAAATTGACAAAGGGGGAGATTGTTAGAGCATTGCTCGGTTAATTCCACCAAGCGTTGGTATGTCAAGTTTGGTTGTCATATTTTAGTGAACCAAAACTCATTTAAGAGTCGCTTGATTTAAATGTACTTGAGTCAAATTCGTATATGATAGCTTGAAAGTATTAGGGGGAGACATTACAAGTATTGCAAAGACTCGAAGAAGTGAAGAAGAACGGAGCTACAACCATAACATCATCCTTCCACTTGAGGTTAGTGATATTTGACTTGAACTATTTCATTCCCTAATGTATCTTTCAAGTCATGCATATTGAAAACATAAAACTGTGAAGCATGAACACTCTAAATAGACATAGTATTAAGGAATACAATATAAGGTTTCTTGCTTAACCATTAAAATTTGTATAAAAGACATCGACATAATCGTATGAATGTTATTGTGATTATATATGGGTATGCGGTGAGGATTTCATCCTAGGAAACAATGATTACATGTGTTCTAAGGAAGTAAGTTCATGATATGTGTTGTGAACCGAATACGAAATCGCCAGGCGTTATTGGGGTTGTTATTCATTGCATATCTTATGAACGACCAATATGTGTGATTAGTATAACCATTCATGACCTGTTTGTTTTCTTGGTAAAACTATTCACATGAGGCCTGACTTATGTATTGGCATGAATTTTATCAGTGAAACCGATCTTAAGTAATCACCTGGGGTAAGGTCGGGTTGTGAGTGTCTGAACTTATTCCTGGGATAAGGGGAACCAATCCTAGTAAGAGGTGTAGTGCATCACAAGGGGAACCAATTCTTGTATGAGGTGCAACAAGGTTTATGGAAGAAAGGGGAACCGATCCTATGAACACGTGCAACACATTTTTTGGAAGAGGGAACCGATCCTATGGACATGTGCAGTGCATACAAGTTAGATACCAAATATATGTGGGGAACCGATCCTAATACCTAGTCATCCGTATCTTTGGTAAGCTAGTGTAACTATGCACAGTATTCACTTGGAGGTAGAACCAAAACTTGTTTTGGTAGAACCGTAAACCCATGAGTTGTGATTGAGTGTTACTAAATCAATCACGTAGTTCTTGAAAGTTAGATGAACCAATTCTAAACTTGTTTGGAAGCGTGGTAAATCGATTTCAAGCGAGAAAGTATGAAAAAGGACTTGCAAAAGTAAAATGACGACACACTTTGAACATGGTGCATTAATGCCCATTCTATATTGTTCAAAGATATTCCTTAACGGCTAAAAAGGAAGAAAATCCCAAGATCGAATTAAAATAAGTTGAGAATCTTTTTAATTAATTGTTTTTAATTATATATGGAAAATAAGAATTAGTAATGTGCATTTGCGAATTAAATATTTTCCAACGAGATTTCGATCATTATTTTTGGACAGTGAATTCACAAGAATTATGAAAACCGAATTTGGTTGAGTAATAAAAAATATCTTGAGAATATTTTCGGTTTTGGAAATTCCTTGGTGTCCAAACTTCCTTGTCTATAAATACTTTGAGTTTGCATTTCTAGCAAACTAATCCTGCGTGACATAGAGTTCCTCTTTTGTTTTTGTTACTGGTGAAGCCGCCTATCGGAGAGGAGAGTAATCTAATTAGGCGAAATCTCTTACGGCCGCTCAATTTAAAGTCTTCTTTGGGATTGAGAAGCTCTAGCGCGACCCGTTGGTGGGAAACTAGATATTGTGGTTTATCTTTAGTTTTCGTATTGATTTGATTGACTAACAGTGGTTGACCTTTGATTGCACCTAGTTTTTTTATGCTTTAGAATCTTCTCTTCTGATATAAGATTCACCCAAACTAGTTCAAGGTTTCAACAGGGATCTTTAGACTGTTGTTAGATCTAAAGACGATCTTGTGATAATCCATTGTTAACAGACTCAGTTCTGTGTGTGATTGGTCACAAGATATTCAAGTAGTTATGTGCATGTGTTTATTGAAGATCTAAGAAGATTTGATGACAAAGAAGATATTGAAGATTTCTGACTTGGTTTTTACAATATTTGGTGTGCACAATAGTTTTTTGGGAAAAAGAGGATCCAATTAATAATCGGTTTATCCTTATGGTACATTGGATTGATTAATTGAGGAAGATCGGCATCAATACGTTTCCTTGTGATTAAAGGTATTGATAGGCTTAATCTTAACCATTGCCTTTGGGTGATTGAACATAAGATAGATCTTGGAACCTGGCAAAGGAGTTTATATTAAAATAAATAAGGGAACCTTTGCGCAACTCATATCACTTGGTTGAAGAGAGTTGATACCAAACAAATTTGTTGTTCCTTTACTGTTTGGAACACGAACCAAAGGAATTAGTCCAAGTACGTGACATGTTTACAGGTTGGAGGCGTGGGAATACAGACAGAACTAGGTGAACTATCGGTTTAGTTGCTTGGTCTCAACTATACGAAGTTGTCTTATTTTGTATAGCGGCTTAATCCTGAGAGTATTCAATTCTGGACTAGGTCCCGGGGTTTTTATGCATTTGCGGTTTCCTCGTTAACAAAATCTTGCTGTGTCATTAACTTTATATTTCTGCATTATAATTGTTTTATTATAATTTAAGTAAATTGCATAAACGTTGATTCCTATTTAATTGATACGTGAATCCTATAGAGTTTGGTTAAGTCTAAACCTTTGTATCAAGTAAACACACTTTTTTGTTGTATTGTCTCGATCTTGTATCCATAGATAATCACACAAAGTGTGAACCGATTTGTTGTATTGTCTCGAATCAGTCCATAGACAATCACTTTCGAGGAAAGGACTTGTAGGAAGGAAAAGTAATAGCTTGAGGTATATTTGGGGTACCCTCGCCTTTTCATATTTATTGTTCATTTGGTATTGATATAAGTGCATTGTTATCTTGCTGGTTGATAGTTGTTGGAATATGTTGTAGAAAATGATAAATGTCCACAGGATCTGATGTAGAACTGATATTATTGAAGTGAGAGACTATAAGTTGTTCAATTGAAGACCTATCTTGACACCAGGATCCATCTGGAGCTTGTAGAGAGTCAATCCTATTTCTCACTCTTCTTTGATTAGCTCTTATGTTAAAAATATTTTGAGTTTTTATCCATGTCATTATAGAAGATATCTCTTGACTTCTGCTAGTTTGAATTAATTGAGATCTTCAATTTTTTTCTCCAGAGATAAGACCTGAGAAGTATTATTTCCTTGCACATCAGAATCTTGGAGTTTAGATATTTCAAGTTGAATCTCAGCGATTCTTGTTTGAATATGTCCAAAAGTTAACTTGCTCCATTTTGAGAGAATTTGTCTTGTATTTGCTTGTTTATCATACAAAACATAAGCAGCTGAACCTGAAATATTAGAGTTCCAAGCATTCATAATTGCATTTGCACAAGAATCTTTTTGGATCCAGTATTCAAATAACTTCCAGTTTTTACATGTGGAAATAGATGAGCTGTAAAGGGATAACATTAGAGGAGCATGATCAAATCCTAGTTAATCTAGGTGTTTGAAGGTGGGATCAGGATATCTAATTATGAATTCACTATTAGTTGGAGATCTGTCTGATCTGGATTTGAATTTTCCTGTGCCATGACTATTGCTAGTCCAAGTGAAAGCATTTCCACTAAATTTCATATAATGCAAATCAGATTTTCTTATAGCATCTAAAACTTCAGGGAAGTCAGAGCAGAGATAATATTTTTATCGAAGACACTTATAGAAATATTTAAGTCTCTTATGAGTACCCAAGGAATGGATACAAATTTACTAAGACTTTGGATATATATTTCCATTGAGATGGTTGATCTTTGTTGTATGGAGTACCATAGACACAAGATAAAAACCATTCTCCTAAGGCAGGGTCATTGTTGATTATGGCATGAATCATATTACTAGAAGAATTCACTATATCTAATTGGAATCCATCCTTCCAGAGCATAATGATACCACCTGCTTGACCCTATAGAAGGCATGTAATATTTATTTGGCATCCTTAAGAAGTTTGTAAGAGAGATTATTCTTTCATCATTAATTTTGATCTCACAAAGGAAGATAATGTCTGGAGAATGAAGGTTGTTAAGTTGGAGAAGGTGTTCTCTGGTAGCTTTTCCTATAAATCCTTGACAGTTCCAACTGATAATCTTCATGATTTTAGTATGAACAAAAAACTTGATACTCAAGTTAATATTAATGCACCTAACTAAGACAGTGAGATAGTATCTTACGTCGAGAAAATTGAAAACATTAAAAGCAGGAGTAGACAGGATCGTTTTTGACTTTAAGACAAAATATAATAAATAATTTGGGAGTTTGGAAAAGTTTTTTACCTGAGTATTAGATGAAGCCTCATTCACCTCATGGAAATT
Source organism: Papaver bracteatum (assembly GCA_023529315.1). NCBI lineage: Eukaryota > Viridiplantae > Streptophyta > Magnoliopsida > Ranunculales > Papaveraceae > Papaver > Papaver bracteatum. The sequence continues at coordinate 4,826,879 of JAJJWX010001246.1, forward strand.
CTCCCTTATATTGGTCCGACCTTCTTCAATCAAGTCGTGCTCCATACCATCAAAGTCAGGTTGAATTGTTGGTTCTTCAGTTACTTTCTCCATGATACTTCCCTGTTCATCAACTCTGGTTCTTTTGTAACTTCTGCTAACTTCTTCATCTTCTTCTTGAGCTTCAAGCAACCTTTTTCTAGCTTCACAGATCCTTTGAAGAGTAAGTCCATGTATTCTACAATTTCAACTCCATAAGACCTAGCCAACTCATGAATGTAAGAGATATATTGTTCATTTATGAATCTCCTAATCATGAGATCATCGGCTGTATTAGCACATTCTTCTTCATTATGATCTATATTATAACATTTAGGACAAAGATTGTGAGGCTGCCTCTCTTAATGAAAACGAATCCAAGTTTGGCCACCTTCTGTTGTATTCCACCATCCTCCTCTATGAAGAGGTTTTGATAAGTTAATCTTGATTCTTGCAAAAATTGTTCTTTCATAAGAAGGTTTGCAATCTTCTGGGTCTGTCGAGATTTTAGTACCAAGTTCTTCAATGGCTTCATTAACCACGGCTAGGGAGTGTTGTTCAAGGACAATGTGTTGAAATTTCATAATCCATTCTTGTTCATTGAATACCCAATCTATCACTGGTATGGAGGCATCATATTTTTTCAGATTCAAATGTGCTTTGAGGATGTTCCAAGGACCCTTTTTCATAAAAACATTCATAACTTTTTCTGCATTGAATTTGAATAGAAAAATATTACTATCCAAGCGTCTCAACTCTTTGACTCTGTACATACTTTATAGGGTTTTTATTTCCCTTCTAACAGTATCAGTTTCAACTGGATCTGTTTTGAAAAGTTTTCCTATTAAAGTAGTATTCAACTTTTCGGAGGCTTCATAGATGGCAGCTTTTGCCCCTACAACTCTTCTCATCTGTCTAGCATAGATGTCTCTTATTTGAGCGTTTTGCATCTTTGAAGTAATAGCTGAAATCTAAGGGTTGGAAGAAGAGGAAGCCATATTCGAAAAGCTTTGGGTATGAGATAACTCTATGATATTGTGAGGAGGAATAGGGTTAGACCAAGAATATTTTTTATATAACATAAAATGATGCCTCAAATAACTAGAAACAATTAAGAGGAAATTATTTGTTTCCAGAAATATTCAGAGTAAATATTTTTCTTGAGCTTTTAATCGTGATATTAGTTGACTGCATGAGATATGGCTTAAACATTGACTTGCTGGAATTTCGGGACTTGACAGGGGGAAGCTTTGATTTTTCATAATTCAAATCTGTATCCTTCTGTTCGACGACTCGGATCGGATCCTCTGAGTTATACCAGAAGAATAACAAAGTATCATTTAAATCATATACATGATAAGGAGAGACATATTTTGATAATCCATACTGATTTTGATGGCCTGCAATACTGCATCATAAGGAGACGTTAATACATTTGAAAGTTGTAATACTACTGTGAAAATAAGGATTTTTCTAACGATAAAGGTCCAATACTGAATGATTTCCATGATAATGGTGAAAGTGAGGCCCTGAATTTTTTTTGAAAACCATTGTAAAGCGTAAGTACAGAGAAATACAAGCTATGAAAACCTAAACAGAAAAGAGCTATGAAAAAATAAAACTAAAAATTTCTAGATCTAGAGAAGGAAATAAAGATAATTCGTGAGAAAAGTAGAAAATATGGACTGAAAAATTAGATCATTAAATATTTTGAACATGATCTAATCAAGAAAATATTGTAAAAAGATAATGGTGGAGGAAAAAAAAATCCTTTTTTTTCCCTCTAAGTCAACTCATTGATCTCCGATTCGCAGAGCTTCCGTTTAACATTGATAAGCGATCGGATACGACTTGATTGATTACTTGGAAATTGATCTTTGGAATCACCCAAGTACTCTCACACGTAAATCAGGTTCACAGACTAGTCTCTGTAAAATTTCTGACTGTGAGATAAAGAGATATAACTATAGATATCAATCCTTGATTGAGATTCATTAAGTTGAACTCTCGGAATTGTTTTTAAGTTTGTCCATACAGGTTACTTAATAAAAGTTAGTGGTGTATTTTGGTACCCCATATTTTCAATTGTTATTAGAGCAGGCAAACACGTATAAGACCTAATCAGTCTATGTTTGAAGCAATATAACTATATGGACAGAGATGAAATCTCTAATAATGTGCACCAAATGCCTTAAAGATTCTCCGGAGTTTAAATTCCTTAAGACTTACTGTCTCACAAGATGCTCTCAATTCATTCTAGATTTCCAATACCTTGATTGATTGTAAAAAATCGATTGGAAAACCCAAAGAATACTCTACAAAGGTTAAAAACAAGAAATGCCATGTCAAAAAGTAATAAGCTACAGTATCTTAAAAGATTGTTAAATATTCTTTTTTAAGGAACGCAACAGAAGAGGGTATGTAGACGAAGATCTCTTCCTAGCTTTTGAAAATACTTTTAAGTTCTTGGAACACCTTGCATTGATTTTTAGTAAGGAGATACCCTCTAAGTTTTTAGTCTCTAATAAAACTTGTTATCAGTGCAAAAAACTTGGGCATGTCAGAAAAACTTGCACTTCTGCAACAATTTTGACTACTCCTGATGATTAAGGAATATCAACTCTTGATCACATTGAGGATGATGATACAAAATCGGAAGACTGTTACGCCAGAATGGTTTATGAACATTTTCCTCATCCAACCTATTGATATCTTGGCATCACCCCATCATGTAATTATCTTGAGATGGGGCAAGCAATAGTAAAGGTTTGTTTCTGTTTGTATTATTTTATATATATTCCTATCAAGTTTTTATGATCCTGATATCTTGATAAGTGACTCTGGAAAAAGGAAGGTCTAATGTAATCTCTTAATCAAAGTAAAACATCACATATTGTTGAGTTGGCTCCAATCTTATGATGTTATAAGATCAAGATATATTACAGTACTTCTAATCCATGAAATATCAATTTCTCTTGTGCTCTGAATCTTCTTGTTTAGACAACATATTCATTGAGCTAAGAATAAGATTAATCATCTTATATTAATATTATATTGTCAATTATTAAGCATTATCCAGAGACCTTAATTTGATATTATTGTATACTTTCAACGGCTTAAATTCATGGGTTTCCACACCTGAACCGGTAAAATCCCATTAGGGTATACTTAAAAGGGTACGCGTACTCCTATTCCTATTCTTCTTCCTCACGATCACAAATGGGAATTGAGTTTGAGTTAGGGTTTCCGAACCAGTGCGATGTCATCTTAAATTGAAGGTTGTTTCTTCATAATTTTTTGTCTTCTTTTTGTTAATAGCTAGAAGATTTGTCAAATAAGGAGTTTTAATTGAGCAATCATCTACAAAGGAGTCCTCCAAGTAAGATCCATTATTTTCTTCTACCTTGAATTTACAATAATTGACAAGTATGGGAAGAGCTAAAGGTGTTAGTAAAAATACTAAATCTAAGGAGGTCTATGAACTCGATCTCTAAGAGGAACCTACAATCATATTTGTTAATAAAGATTGTTATGAAACCTATGAGAAAATTTCTACTAGAGAAGAAATTGGAAGAAGGCTATGTTACTTATGATGATTGATCTTGTTTTGAGAAGTACAATTTTGGTAATATCTTTAATAGTTTTGGAGAAGGACTTGAGACACTTACAAGGTTATTTTATGCTAACCTATTTGATGTTGATCTTGAGAAGTTGTGTTTTAAGACCATGATTGGAAGAGACAAGATTGATGTAGATCGAGAATTAATTTCGGGAATCATTAGTCTTCCTATGGGTGATTTTTTTTCTTCCTAGACCCAAGGGAGAAAAGTTGTCTTGTGAAACCATTTCTCTTCTTGTTTGTGGAAATTTTTTGGTTAGAAAGACAAAAGTTTTTTACCGAAGATCTCGGCATGGCTTTTAAAGTCTTCGGAAAGTTTGGTATTCCAAACATTTGTCCCTCCTCGGTAGAAGATGCTCGTTGAAGTCGTGACTTTGTGGAGTTAGTTTATTTTCTTAAAATGGGTACTAAAGGTCTTGACATATGTGGATGGATTATTCAAAAAATAGCAACAATGACCTTATCCGACAAGAAATTGGGTTTCCCTTGTCTTATCGAACACATATGGGGAATACTCCATTGGTCCGATTAAAATTCTATAGGATTGGAACTCATATTTTGGTTCGTGGAAGTACATTCAAACGTATGAGAACGAAGGAGTGCAAAAGAAAAATAGTATCTATTTCACCTCTTGACGGTTCTTGTGGTCTAAAAACCTCGAGTCTTCTTCAACAAATTCACAAGGATGTTTGTAAGATCAAATCCAAGGTAAAAGGTATGCAAAAACAATTATGTGTGCTTGCTACAAAGTTTTCCGACATCAAAAACGAAATAGATAAGATTCAGGCTTCTTTGGGTGATTCCGATGATGAAGATAATGAATCTTAGACATATTTTGTATCTAAATTTCTAGGAAACTTCTTGTGAGAATTTATTCTTTCTTTTGAGAAGGATAAATAGGGTTTGGTATAGCACAAATTGTGATTACACAAGTTATTTCCAACGATTTTATCTTGCATATTTTTAGATTTATTTATTTAAATTCTAGAGTTTTTGGAAGATGAACTTGCAGTAGGGAGAATTTATAAAGTACCCCCATTTTTATAGGGTCATTTCAAAAGTACCCTCATTTTTTATAACTTCTCAAAAGTGCCCCCAATGTGTATAAAACGGGAAGGAGTTATATTTGTTAGTCAAATCAGTTTTACTAGGTCAACAAAATAATGCAAAATTACAAAACGGGGCAAACCTAAACCTAAAGAGGCATATAGAGAGAGAAAAGTTGGAGCATTTCGCCTTCACTTTCTTTTGGTTTAGAGAACAGAAAATGGTTAAGGAGGCGACCCCAAAATTAGTACCCCATCTTCAATCAATTCTAGATTTTTGATTCCATTTTTCGTTTAATTCGATGGAGGCAAAGCGGAAGGTCATGTCCAGGTAAGGTTTTACAAACCCTTATTTTTTTAGGTTTGATTAGATCTGTACTTGAGGAGTCATGAAAACTGGATATGAGTACATCAACACAGCACTAGGAGCACGAGAGTTGATTTACTGTCTTATCTAAACATGATTTGATATTTTTCTACACTTACAACAGGAGAGAACATTCAATCTAGGATTATACAAACCAAATCATCAAGCTCTAAAATTATTTAAGATGGTGACACGAATTTTGGAACAATAAGCAATTTTTATACGAGATAACCATCAAATATTTTATTATTATTTTTAAAGAAGAAGATTTGATTATTAAAAGTTCGATTACGGTAGAAAAATAAGGAATGGAGAGGAAAAAATTCTGATCTCTTTTAGACGGGTCACAATTTAATCCAAATACCCACTTTGTTGTGTAATGATTTAGGCCGTTCTTGTGTAGCCATCTAACGACCTACGTAAGACTGTCAAAAATTGTCAAATCCGCCCCATGTCAAGGGATCGCTCTTCTATTTTGATATATTAATATAATTTGTTAGGATTGTCCATGATTATATTTTTGATATATATTAATATAATTTGTTTGAAATTTTATTTCTCCTGTTTGTAATATATTTTGTGTGTTGTATGTTTCAGTGGCAACATTGATAAGGGGAAAGTGAAGTTTAGAGACATTAGCTGCTACTGTATTGAGAGTAAAAATGAATTTGTGTTGAAACATATAGATAGAGACAAAGTTAGTCTAAAGGTATTTGAGCAAATGGTTCATGATAGGTGTAGAATACACCTAATTTACTATCTAGTAGTTATGCTTTCTTTGCTATTTTTCTTGTAAATTATGTATTTTACGTGTGTTTTTGAGTTATTAGGTACTCTGGAGTCGCATGGAGGAAAATAAGAAGGAATTACCCTAATTTAATCCAAAAGGGCACAATGGTCATAAACACATGAAAACACTATCCGGAGCCGACCATAGGTTAAGGGGCTGCCATCTGACTAGCCCTTATCAGAAGTGACACCCTATTATGGGCACCCATTTGGGTGGATTGTATGCAGCAGTGGGGTGTACCCATATAACCCTTAATCGTCACCAAACCCTAAAAATGAGAAGACATTCTCGTTCACTCATTCAGACGGCCAAAAATTAAGAAGAATAGCGGTTGTGCTTGAGCTGTTGTTGTCCAAGTAATTGAAAGAGAAATAAATCGAGAGAGAGCTGTAAGATGAAGAGAATTTTGTTGCTATAATAATCCAAGAGCTGCTATTGAATTTGTGAAATTGTATATGGAAGAGACGACGAATTAGGATCTGCTGCTGAAGATCGAGAACATATTGAATATGGGAAAAAAAGGTGATTTCGAGTTCCAGTGGCTTAAAATTGAGATGGAATTTAGGTCGAGTTCCATGGGTGTTGATTGAATTTAATCAACAAGAATAATAAGGAGCTATTAATGGAGGCAAAGATGATGAAAGTTCTCAAATAGGGTTCGAAAGAATTGGGTAATTGTTGCTGTTTAGCTGGGTTTAAGCCCTTGAATGCCGAGAATAAAAGATTGATTCTATTGGAAGTGAAGAACAGAATTGAATCCGAGAGGTGTGAAGAGAATAGGTTGTTGCTGTTGGGGGTCTGGTGGTGATGCTACAGATGATGTTGGTATCACAACAGAGATGGGTAGTGGCCTGAGGTGATGTGTGGATTGATTTGCTGGGAGAAGACTCAGATAAATGATAAGACTTTATTACAGGGAAAGAAGAGAAGAATGGAGGAATGAGATATTGAGCTGTGTTGGCAGTATGGGGTAGAGAAGAATGGGTATTGAACTGGAATTGGCAGAGTTGTAGAGATGAGTGAGAAAGGCATGAATCTGAGTGATGAATGTATGGCAATGCGGGATTGAGTGAAGCTGGGTGGTTACTGATGCAAGAGAGAGTTACAGTTACAGCTGCATCTGCAGAAAATAGTTTGGTGCTTTGAGCTACAGAAGTAAATAAGTTGATAAAGATGTAGCTGCGGTTCGTGGTGATTCTGATTGAGAGACAGTGGTGGTAATGAAGCTGCAAATTGAGAAGCTGGAGATGATGTTGATACAATGGGTCTGTGGTTGTGTAGGAAGATGGGTTTTGAAATTTATTGAATGTGAAGCAACTCAGTAGCAGTATTGAACTGCTAAACTAGATGAATGCTAGGTGTGTTACAGGGAAGAATCTGAAGTTGAAACAGAATTGGTTTAGGTGCTGTTTGAGAAGACATTGGTTGATCTTACATTCCGGTGGAAGTTACATTGCGGATGTGCTGTTAATGAGAAGAGGAGAAGTAAAGATTATGTTCTGCAATGAAGATTGGTATTAAGATTATTAGGTTTAAAGTATTGCATGTGGTAGATGTGATGTTTTTGTAGCCTGAGAAACTCAGTAAAGAAATGGGGTGTTGTTTGCAGTTGCAGCTATGAAGCGCAAAGATGGTGCAACATGGCCATCTTGGCCGTGAACAATTTTGTGTCTGTGCGAGTGGCTTGGTCAGAACTAGCCAGCCGAGTTAGCCAACTGACTTGGTTCTGACTCGTTCTAACTCAGCCCCTTGACCTTTGACCCTTGATTAACCTTTGACCGTTAAGTTTGACCTTTGACCATTAGTCCTGACGGTGGACTGACGAAATATTTCCTTATCGGATGGAATTTTCAGGTGGCCGGCGGCGACAAATTCCGGCCAACTTCCGGCCAAAAACACAGTTTTCCGGCGAGCAAAAATACAGAATTTTGTATGGACTTATCTCATGTGTGTGAAGACTTAAAATTGGGAATTGGATGAAAACTATGAAGTTTTGGAGAATTGGACTTGAAATTGGAATATGGCTCAAATTGGGAAAGTTGTGTTCTTATGGAATGTGGATTCTTTTCCTACAAAGAGATGGAGAGTATTGAAGCCTATAAATAGAGGAGTTCTCTACAACTTTTTACACACATCTACTTTGGAGAAGGAGTTAAAGTGCACAAGGATTGGAGGAAGGAGCAACCATCATCTTTTCAATAAGTTTTTCTTTCTTCCTTAATTATTATTATTGTGTGAACTCCAAATTATGAGTAGCTAATTTTCTTATTGATTGAGGATGAATTCCTAGTTCTTAATATATGATTTGAGTTTTGTTTCAATTCTACTTTGAAGTTTTTCATATGATTATCGTTTGTTTTTACTAATATTAGTGTTTATGCTTGATTGATAGGTCGTTTGGGTGGCCAACTAAATTGATTTGTTAATTAATCTAAAGCTAGTGAAAGTTAGGGGATAAGTAATCGTTTCTTGACTATTTACATAAGTAGAAAACACAAGACCTTGCGGAGGGATTCCGTGGAGCAATTGTGTGTGAAACCAACGTTAGCAAGTGGACCTTGATCTAAGAGTCTAACTACTAATATCAACCTAATAAATTCATAAATCTTAATGCGTTTAACTAAATTACATCTTGGGTGATCTACTACTAGGTGGTTTGGTGAATAGAATCCGGTAGGCGAGAACTTCCATATCCGGTGATACAAGTGATTTTGGGGTTAGAACTGATCTAGCTGCTATACCTACGGTTGGTGATAATCTATGACTAATAACAAGTTGAAAAGAACATAACTTTAATCATTGTTTTGTAGCGAAGAAGGATTCCTTGATCTATTCTCTCTCATTGATTTCAACTTACACTTTTAATTACTTTGTTTATTTCTTTTGCTTTATAAATTTTAGAACCAATCCCCCCTTTTTGTGACAATTTTACAACTAATAATCTCTTGCTCCTCGTGGGAACGATCTTGACTACCCTATATTACTTGTTAATTAGGTAGTAAAACATTAATTAATTTGTTGTGGTTACGACACGCATCAAAATTTTGGCGCCGTTGCCGGGGAGCAACGGGCGATTTTAGTTGTTTTCTTTTTACTTTTTGCATTATTCTTGCTTTGTTAGATTCTATATTGTATCTAAATTAGTTTTTGAATCTTGTTTTAGGTACTATATCTTTGGTGAATGCTTCAAGGGGGAAGACCGAGTCCAATTGGAATACGTCTTCGATCCGGCACTCAACTAAAGGACTTTATTCGAGCGGTTAACACTCCGCTTCCTCGTTCTACATCAAGTGAATTCGCAGATTCGGACATAGAAGAAGAAGAAATGGGTGATCGTACACTCAAGGACCTAGCTTCTCACAAGCTCGATACACAACAATGGTGTATCCAAACTAACTCAACTTTCGAGATCAAGCCGGGGTTGATTAGAGAATTACCAAAGTTTCATGGCATGGTGAATGAATACCCAAACAAACATCTTATGGACTTCAACACCATAGTCACGGCCATGCTTCCACCGAATACTAATGCGGATGGAGCAATGTTGAAAGCTTTTCCGCTCTCTTTGGAGGGCAATGCTAAGGAATGGTTATATTATTTGCCTTCCGGAAGTATCACAACATGGAATGGGATGAAGAAACTTTTCCTCGAGAGATATTTTCCCGCATCAAAGGCTACTCAAATTCGCAAAGAAATTTGTGGGATAAAGCAACATGTGGGAGAGTCATTATATGAATGTTGGGATCGATACAAGAGATTGGTGGCAAGTTGTCCACACCATCAATTTAGTGATGCCATGATAATCCAATACTTCTATGAAGGTCTCCAAACGAATGATAGATATCTTCTTGACGCCACCGGTGGTGGTGCACTAGTGAACAAGACGGTGGCCGAAGCTACCGAGTTGATTGAAAGTATCGCGGAAAACTTGCAACAATTCTATGCAAGAGGTGATTCAATGGTTAAGTTGGTACATGAAGTTAGTGACTCGTGTTCACAATCCGATCACCGGTTAAACAACATAGAGAGGGTAGTGCAATGGTTGGCCATGGTAATTATTCCGGATGATGAAACCGAACAAGTAAATGCTTTATATCCAAATCAAAGGCCAAGGTACGATCCATACTCAAATACTTACAATCCCGGTTGGAAGGATCGTCCTAACTTTAGCTATGCAAACAAGCAAGCGGCGGATCCTAATCCTTATGCACAACAAGGTGGATTCCAAAAATCACGTTTCCAACCTCAATAACAACAATTTCAACAAGTCAAGGAGCAAGATTCTTCGAATAATGACAAGTTGAATGTGATAATGCAAAGCATGCAAGGTCTCACTTCTATGTTACAACAAACCCAACAAAAGACCGATTCGGAAATCAAGGATTTACAAACTCAAATGGGACAATTAGCGACCGATATGAACTTAATGAAAGATCAAGAATCCATAAATATTCCTTCACAACTAATTATGAATCCCAGAGAGAATGTTAGTGCGGTTACCTAAAGAAGTGGAAGACAAGTGGAGAGTCCAACTCATCATGAAGAAGCTAGTGAAGAGGTAGTCAAAGAGATGGAGGATGCCGAACCAAGGGAGACTTCAACACCAACCGCCCAATCCAAGGAACTGGTTCCTACTTTCACTACTCTACCTCCTTTTCCTAGTCGTTTTGCTAAGTCCAAGAAGGAAGCTCAAGATAAGGCACTCATGGATATCTTCAAGAAGATAGAAATCAACATTCCATTCATCGAGGCCATTAGGACAATGCCAAGGTATGCTAAGTTCATGAAGGAGTTATGCAAAAAGAAGGATAGGTTGATTGATAATGAAATTACTAAAGTTGGCGAGAGTGCATCGGCTATGCTTTTAAAGAAGATGCCTACAAAGTGCACGGATCCTGGGGGTTTCACGGTGCCAATTACTATTGGTAAGAAAAGGTTTGAACATGCTTTACTTGACTTGGGAGCTTCCATTAGTATGATGTCGGCCGATATATATGACTCCTTGAATCTTGGACCATTGAAAGAGACAAGAGTTATTATCCAACTAGCAAATAAGTTTAACATCTATCCAAAGGGGCTTGTAGAAGACGTTCTAGTGCAAGTGAATGAATTAATTTTTCCGGTGGATTTCTTTGTGGTGGATATGGACAACAATGAGAATCGGTCGTATACTTCTCTACTTCTTGGGAGTCCATTTATGAAGACCGCAAAGACGAAGATTGATGTGGACAAGGGTACACTCACTATAGAATTCGACAAGGAAGTAATATACTTCAACATATTTGAAGCCATGCGCTACCCAAGTGATGTGCATTCCGCTTACTCCATTGATGTGGTTAGTTCATTAGCACAACAAATGATGGAATTGAATCGAGAGGACGAACTTGATGTGGTGTTGCAAAAGAGCATTGAATTGGACATCCACGGCTTGCCTAACTTGGATGTTGAAATTTCCACGGAATTGGTGGAGACGTGTGGTGCCTTGACGGCATTACAAGAAGCTAAGGGTAATGTTTCCTATATTTCTTTACCCGTGAATGATGAATTACTTGTACCATCTATTGTGAAGTCACCTAAACTAGAGTTGAAGCCACTTCCGGACCATTTGAAGTATGCATTTTTGGGAGATGGATATGAGCTTCCGGTTATTATTTCAAAGAACCTCACACCGGTACAAGAAGACCGTTTGCTTAGAGTCTTGAAAGAGCACAAAACGGCTATTGGTTGGACAATTACGGACATCAAAGGCATTAGTCCATCCATATGCATGCATAGGATTCTAATGGAAGAGAACGTGAAGCCAGTACGTGATGCTCAACGTAGGCTTAATCCTCCCATGATGGAGGTTGTGAAGAAATAGATACTCAAATTGCTAAGTGCGGGGGTGATCTACCTAATTTCCGATAATAAGTGGGTTAGTCCGGTACAAGTGGTGCCAAAGAAGTCCGGTGTTATGGTTGTTCGAAATCAAGACGATGAACTTGTTCCTACAAGAGTTCAAACCGGTTGGAGAGTATGCATTGATTATAGAAAGCTTAATTCCGCAACCTGAAAGGATCACTTTCCTTTACCTTTCATTGATCAAATGTTGGAGCGGTTAGCGGGGCATTCTTATTATTGTTTCTTGGATGGTTATTCGGGATACAATCAACTTGTTATTGCACCGGAGGACCAAGAGAAGACTACTTTTACTTGTCCGTTTGGAACGTTTGCGTATAGTAGGATGCCGTTTGGTCTTTGCAATGCACCGTCTACTTTCCAAACATGCATGGTAAGCATATTCTCGGATTACGTGGAGCGCATTATTGATGTATTTATGGATGACTTTAGTGTTTATGGCAATTCTTTTGATATTTGTTTAGACAACCTTGAACTAGTTCTTAAACGATGCATAGACACTAACCTTGTTCTTAATTGGGAGAAATGTCATTTTATGGTAAACCATGGCATGGTACTTGGTCACATTGTGTCCTCTCGAGGGCTCAAAGTAGACAATTCAAAGTTAGATTTAATAAGAAACTTACAATATCCCACTTAGGTGAGGGAGGTTCGTTATTTTCTTGGCCATGCAGGTTTCTATAGGCGGTTTATCAAGGATTTCTCCAAAATCTCCATGCCGTTGTGCAAGTTACTACAAAAGGAGGTACCTTTTGACTTCAACATGGAATGCAAGGATGCTTTTGACAAATTGAAGGCAATGTTGACAAGTGCGCCAATCATCAAGTCACCGGATTGGAATCTTCCATTTTAATTAATGTGTGATGCTAGTGATTATGCGGTTGGAGCCGTTTTGGGTCAAAGAGTGGACAAGTTGTCCCATGTTATTTATTATGCATCTCGGACCCTTAATGATGCACAAATCAACTATTCTACCACGGAAAAGGAGTTATTGGCTATAGTGTTTGCATTAGAAAATTTTCGATAATACTTGGTGGGTACAAAGGTTATTGTGTATTCCGATCATGCGACACTTAGATACTTAATAAAGAAGAAAGAATCTAAGCCAAGACTAATCCGGTGGATCCTATTACTACAAGAGTTCGACATAGAAATTCGAGATAAGAAAGGTTTGGAGAATACCGTTGCGGATCATCTTAGTAGACTTGTTATGTCTCAAGAAGAACTTCCATTACAAGACCGTTTTCCGGACGAACAACTTTTCTCCTTGGAAGAATCCACACCTTGGTATGCGGATATAGTGAATTATTTGGTGACAAGGAAGGTACCTAGTACAATTTCCAACTTCCAAAAGATGAAACTTAAGAAGATAGCCAAGCAATATGTGTGGGATGAACCATACTTATGGAAATATGGCGTTGATCAAATCATACGAAGGTGCGTACCTAACTCCGATTTTCAATCTATTCTCTCCTTTTGTCATACTTTTGCTTGTGGTGGCCATTTTGGTTCTAAACGTACCGCTCTCAAAGTTCTTGAAAGTGGATTTTATTGGCCCACCTTGTTTGAAGATTCATATATTTTTTGTAAATCGTGTGATAGATGTCAAAGAACGGACTATCTAGGTGCTCGAAATCAAATGCCACTCACACAAATTCTCGCCGTAGAGATTTTTGATGTGTGGGGAATCGATTTTATGGGCCCTTTTGTCAATTCGAATGGAAATTTTTATATACTTCTTGCCGTAGATTATGTTTCAAAATGGGTGGAGGCTAGAGCCACCAAAACTAATGATTCTCAAGTTGTTTGTGATTTTGTAAGAGAAAACATATTCACTAGGCACGGCATACCAAGAGTGGTGATAAGCGATGGAGGCTCACATTTCAAGAAGTCTTTTCACGCTCTCCTCAAGAAGTACAACATAACACACAAGATTTCTACGCCTTACCATCCACAAACTAGTGGACAAGCTGAAATTTCAAACCGTGAGATCAAGTCCATTCTTGAGAAAACGGTGAATACCACAAGGAAAGATTGGAGCTTTAAGCTCAATGATGCACTTTGGGCGTATAGAACGGCGTACAAAAAACTGATTGGTATGTTTCCATATCGGTTGGTTTATGGCAAAGCTTGTCATCTTCCGGTTGAACTTGAACATAAGGCTTATTGGGCGATAAAGAAATTCAACATGGAGTATGATGAAGCGGGGAAACAAAGAAAGTTACAACTAAATAAGCTAGAGGAGATACGTAATGATGCTTGTGAGAGTGCCCGAATATACAAGGAGAAGACTAAGCTTTTCCATGACAAGATGATTTCTCGTAAAAGTTTCATAGTGGGACAAAAAGTCCTTTTATTTCATTCTCGCCTTAAACTATTTCCTGGAAAATTAAGGTCCCGTTGGATTGTGCCATATGTTGTTACTAATGTGTTTCCTTATGGTGCAGTTGAAATTACTAGTCTTAGAGACAACTCGGTTTCCAAAGTCAACGGCCATAGATTGAATCCATACTATGAGAACATCGCCAATGTGAATGTGGATGAAATTCCATTTGAAGATTTTCTCCCTCTAGAGGAGTAATACGAAGCAAGAGCTATGTCGGGCCGTCGACTTTAAAACAAGCGCTAAGTGGGAGGCAACCCACCGGTTTTGTATCTCTTATCCTTTTGTTTTTTTGTTTTTTTTTGTTTGTTAATTTTTCTTGTTCCATATCATATTAGGATTTCCCACCTTGACTTTACTTGGACGATTCAATTACATTGAGGACAATGTAAGGTTTAAGTGTGGGGGAGTGGCTAAGCATATATTTTTGCATAAACAAAAAAAAAAATTTGCATAAAACTTTCAACTTTTAGAGATTTTAGAGTCACTAGCATACTTCTAGGTATGTTTACATAGAGAATTTTGACCGATATAATTGAACTTGGAAATGTTAGGGAACTACGTTCGGATTTCTTATTTGTTAGAGTGTTAAATAATGGATTTAATCATGCCGGTGATGCAAATTTGGTGCAGGGAGAAGTGCGTTATTAGAGTTGTTGATCAATCATTAGTGGAGACTACCCAATTTCATATCAACCAAGGCACCGACCAGAAATTCTTCCTTGACTAAAGAGCTTCTTTTGAGTGTGTGTCACCATACATTAATTCCTGGTAGAATGGTGAGCTACCCAATTTCACACCAATTTTCAGCACTATTTTGATCTCTTGAGTGATAATTTTTGTCAATCATGAGGGTTACGTCTATGATGAAAGCCTCCTTCTTGTAGTTCGATTTGCAGTTAGCACCATTCTCTCTCTCGACAACAACGGGTCCATAGAAACATCACAATTATCAACAAGGAGCGACATCAAAATCTACAAGGAAAGTTGAAAAGGTTCAAGGTTTGCAAGCAACAATGGAACAAGAAAAAGAGCAAATTTTTATATCCAAGTAAAGAAACATACAATGAGCAGATTTTACATACATGTTGAAGACTTAAAATGCAATGAGGTAATTCTATATCCAAGTATTAAGACTTATTTACAAGAGCGAAGAAAAGCAAAAGGTGAAAATTATTGAAGTTTATGATTTCGAGACGATACAAGTTGTGAAGAATCAAGCGGTAAAGTACTTTTCCACGGCCATGGTTTATTTTATTTTTCACTTTGATTTGTATTGTGTTTCTCTTGTCTAAAAAAAAATTGTTTCAAAAAAAAATTTGAAAAAAAAAATTTGAAAAAAAATTGAAATAAATAAATATATATGAGACAAGAGAAATATCTATTATTGTTTTGTTTTGAATAAGCCGTGGGGAAGGAAAATCTATAAGGAAGTTTCAAGCGACAAGGAGTTAAGGAAAAAGGTTACAAATTGTTAAGGATCTATGAATCTAAAGAGTTTATCACCAATAGTTGAAGCCGAAGACAAAGAATATGAAGACAAGGAGCGGAAGACGTTTCTATTGGATTTCGTGGGAGTGGTGTTATCATAATTGGAAATCGGATGAGAAGGTAAGTAAGTAATCTCATCCTCGATATAAGTGGTTGATTTCCTTTCTTAGAGTTCGTTAAAAAAATGGTTTTTCAAAATGTTAAAAGATGTGGGCTTTTTCAAAATTTCGGAAGTTATCCTTCCCACCATTCAACGTGTTGCAGGAATTCTCTCTTCATTCCTACCTGCACACATGTGAGACCCATAAAAAAGCCTTCTTTTTGAGTGCAATCATCATAAAATCTTTAAGTGAGGCAGAATTCAAGGCGAAATGCTTATTGATCTTTTCTCAAACACGCGTTCTCTCATTATGGTGTGGTTATTTCTCACTCAACATTTAAGAATGAGGATATGTTCTTTAGTATTTCTAACTTCTTATTAGTAGCATGCAGAAACTATATGTCTTCAAAACTCTTAGGATGCTTGGGATGCTGGAACGCTTTGAAGTTGTGAGTTTTATTTTGATTTGCTCGAGGACTAGCAAAGTATAAGTGTGGGGGAATTTGATAGGTGTAGAATACACCTAATTTACTATCTAGTAGTTATGCTTTCTTTGCTATTTTTCTTGTAAATTATGTATTTTACGTGTGTTTTTGAGTTATTAGGTACTATGGAGTCACATGGAGGAAAAGAAGAAGGAATTACCCTAATTTAAGCCAAAAGGGCACAATGGTCATAAACACATGAAAACACTATCCGGAGCCGACCACAGGTTAAGGGGCTGCCATCTGACTAGCCCTTATCAGAAGTGACACCCTATTATGGGCACCCATTTGGGTGGATTGTATGCAGCAGTGGGGTGTACCCATATAACCCTTAATCGTCACCAAACCCTAAAAATGAGAAGACATTCTCGTTCACTCATTCAGACGGCCAGAAATTAAGAAGAATAGCGGATGTGCTTGAGTTGTTGTTGTCCGAGTAATTGAAAGAGAAATAAATCGAGAGAGATCTGTGAGATGCAGAGAATTTTGTTTCTATAATAATCCAAGAGCTGCTATTGAATTTGTGAAATTGTATATGGAAGAGACGACGAATTAGGATCTGCTGCTGAAGATCGAGAACATATTGAATCTGGGGAAAAAAAAGGTGATTTCGAGTTCCAATGGCTTAAAATTGAGATGGAATTTGGGTCGAGTTCCATGGGTGTTGATTGAATTTAATTAGCAAGAATAATAAGGAGATGTTAACGGAGGCAGAGATGATGAAAGTTCTCAAATAGGGTTCGAAATAATTGGGTAATTATTGCTGTTTAGCTGGGTTTAAGCCCTGGAATTCCGAGAATAAAAGATTGATTATGTTGGCAGTGAAGAACAAAATTGAAGCCAAGAGGTGTGAAAAGAATAGGTTGTTGCTGTTATGGGTCTGGTGGTGATGCTACAGATGATGTTGGTGTCACAGCAGAGATGGGTAGTGGCCTGAGGTGATGTGTGGATTGATTTGCTGGGAGAAGACTCAGATGAATGATAAGACCTTATTACAGGGAAAGAAGAGAAGAATGGAGGAATGAGATATTGAGCTGTGTTGGCAGTATGGGGTAGAGAAGAATGGGTATTGAACTGGAATTGGCATAGTTGTAGAGATGAGTGAGCAAGGCATGAATCTGAGTGATGAATGTATGGCAATGCGGGATTGAGTGAAGCTGGGTGGTTGCTGATGCAAGAGAGAGTTACAGTTACAGCTGCATCTGCATCTGCAGAAAATGGTTTGGTGCTTTGAGCTATAGAAGTAAATAAGTTGATAAAGCTGTAGATGCGGTTTGTGGTGATTCTGATTGAGAGACAGTGGTGGTAATGAAGCTGCAAATTGAGAAGCTGGAGATGCTGTTGATACATGATAGGAGCCTAAAATACATCTTTTGAATATCATTTTCTTATACTTTTCTTTAATATTTCTCTTGTATTATTTGTATATTACGCTTTATTTGCATTTTGCAGGTACTTTGGAGTCATCGGAGTAAAAGAGGAAGAAACAGGTGAGAAGGAGCAAAATTGTCAAATTATAGGCAAGTGCTATTGGGAGCCAGCTGAGGATAAAGGACAACCATATGAGGGATCGCTAAAGACGGATTATTGTTCGTTAAGGGGCGCCTCATCATTGTGAACAACTATCCTAGGTCGAACATAGACGAGACAATTCAGAATTTCTATTTTTTTCTCGTACACAACTGAGAGCAGCTCAGTTCCAAGTCTGCCATCATCCAATTCGTCCATGTTATTAACTCTGAAGGGTGTTAGCCGTGGGTTCCAAAAGTGTTTCAGGCAGACAAGTTAGTCGCCGAGTTTAAGACCATCACCGAGAGACCAAGTGGATTTTATTTGGGTAAGAAGAAGGGAATTGAACTGGTATTACAGAGTTTCAATGGGTTTAAGAGAATGGGTTTGATCCAAACTCAAGTTGACATCACAAGAGAAGAAATTCCAACCCGAGAAACCAGATGCAGAAGAGTGTTGATGCCATCATCCGTTTACAGTAATGGATGTACAAGATTGAATTGCAGTTGTTAGATTATGAATGATTTGTGTATGTAATTGAATTGTGTAGGAAATGAGTTGATTTATGTAGCTTCCAAGGTGCAGCCATTACACAATCCATCACAAACTCAGAACTTCACACAAGATATTTGACGAAAATCCTGAATGACCATTTCTTCACTATATGAAGTTTAGCTTCTACCAGTTTACTACTCCAAGTTACTGTATATCCTGGTGAGTCTTTTGCGAAGGTATATAGAGGAGTTTAAACTCAAGAGGAACATGAATCATTGGTACAAAGTCATGTAGACTCCAAGTTGCAGCTTCAGTGGACTACACCATCTATGGTCGCGGAAGTCAGGGAAGAAGAGGAGCTATAACTGATGGTAAGAAGGCTGCAGGAGATGGTAATTATCATTGGTTGGTGCTGTTTGTTTGAGGAAGTGATGATGGTCTATGGCTGTGAGGAAGTAACAATGGAGATTGGCAATTTGGTTGTTTATCTGAGTGTGAAGATGGAAGAATTCTGGTGAAGAATATTTGTTGCCGTGACTGAATGGCTGGTGGTATGATTGCACTGGATAAGTATGTTGAATCCATAAGAGATGGAAATGATATGAATTGAGCTGAGCCTATGGGTTGTTTCGGACGAAGATAGTGGTTATGTGCTGCACCTGGTGAGCTACAGATTTCTGCAATGAAGGCTTGTATGGCACAGGGAAGGTTTTGAGAGTTTGATGCAATATGTGGTGATAAAGTGTAGCTAGAGTTGTTGTTCAGCGGATGGGTTCTAGTACTGAGATTGGAGGAGTGCTGGTGATGCAGATACAGCTCGTAGTTGTGTTGGTGTTGCGAGCAGGGAATGGAACTAATGCTATTAAGTTTGTTTGGATGAGCAGCTGAAAACAATACATGGAATTGCAGGCATTAGATGTATGTCAGGGATCTCATGTGGGCACTGGTTGAAATGGTGGTGAGTTGTTGCTGGCTTTGTTGGTACTGCAGTAAGTTTGAGGCAATGACTGGCGCTAATGGAAGAGAAGAGTTCAGGTGACAATGGCTTGTGGTTGTTGGCATGCATTACATGTGTTGCCATGGTGTTGTGGTTCAGGTAGTTAGACTAGGATTGCAGGGTGTGGACTTGAAGCAGTTGGAGCTGGCGATTATCATGGAGTGATGCAGTTGGAGATGGGATTCAGTCAGCTGAGAAGAGGCTTGTGAGGTCGAAATTCGCAGGGAAGGTATAGC
Organism: Papaver bracteatum; assembly: GCA_023529315.1. Taxonomy (NCBI): domain Eukaryota; kingdom Viridiplantae; phylum Streptophyta; class Magnoliopsida; order Ranunculales; family Papaveraceae; genus Papaver; species Papaver bracteatum. The sequence goes on from JAJJWX010001246.1 coordinate 4,846,313, forward strand.
AGTGCAGTCTGTTGTTGATGAATTGGCAGAGCTACAAGTGTTGTGAAGCGAGCAATAGTGAGCTGAATTGCAGTTGGGCATGAGAATGGAAAGTGAATGAAATGGGTTGTATGAAATGCGAGTGCAGTCACAATTGATGTTGTGAAGTTTACAAGGGTGCAGGATCTAGTGATCCGTGGACAGTGCGTGAAATAAAATCCAGTTCTGCAGAAGCTATGCGAAAACGGAGCGGAATTGGTGAACCTGTGGTACTAGCCAGGGATGCTGGATTTCAGAGGTTCAAGTGTCGATCTCAATATTTCTGTGAATCATGAAGGGGGTATGAGTTGGATACAAGAGTTGGCCGCGGCACATATGAGCTATGAGTCACGCTTTTGGGCGCGTTTTCGCAAGAACAAGGAATTGGTTTAGGTGGTATTTTGTGAATGTTTGAATTGCAGAGAAATGGAGTTGAGCTTCTGGGAGTGTGCACTTGCCTGGTGACGTCTTCCAATGCTTCAAGTGATCGGAGAAAGTTTTTCGGCGACCGGATTCCGGCGACGATGACCGGATTCTGGCCATGACGTCAGCAATCCGGCGACCAGTTTTGGACCCAAAAATTCCAAAGACATATTTTTCACTCATGGGCTTGGTGGACGAATTTGAGATGGGTTTTGAGAAGACTTGACCTACTTTTGAGTATCCTTTTGGGAGAGGCATATATATAGAACTTTTTCTCTAAACCTAGATATCTTTTATCTCATATCTCCATTAGGGGGCTGCTGCTACTTTAGTGTTCTAGGGTTTAGAAACATGATAGGTTTTCCCTTCCTTCTTGTTATGAACTCCTATGCCATGAGTAACTAAGTTTTTTAATATTGGTTAAATATGTAGTTGGATTTTGCAACCAAGTTATGATATTTATGAATTAGTTTTCTCTCAAAACCATCGTTTGATTTCTACTGATTATAATAGTTGCATGATTGATGTATTGCAATATGATTGAATGTTTGTTTAGTTGAGTCTAGAATTGATTGAACTTACATCCATATCTATAGCTATTTTAGGGTTTTCATCGAGCGATAACCTTGAATACGAGTAGCATTATATGATTTCGGTTTTTAGTGATACACTCTAGTAATCATATGTAGAAATTGACCTCTGTCTAAATTGTCATGCGCAATGTATGATAGTTGCATTGATTAGCCTATTTCTGAAACTTAATGCTCCTAGGAATTGAACTTGATTAGCGCAAGGTGTTGAGTTATTCTTTAGGTAGATTTCACATACGCAGCTCTAATGTGTGTGTTGATGAACTTGGAAATTTACGGAGTATTCTTGTAATAAGGTATTCTAGGGCTTTTGATGATAGAGAGATTAAATACGAATTCTATTCATATATTCAACACTTGTTTACAATTGAAGATGAAATCTGCAACCAATATTCTCACTACCTTGATTTGATTTATTTACTTTTCTTTGTTTGCTTTTCTTTTATTTTAGTCTATTAAAAATCAGAAAACCCCCGGTATTTTATATAGGAAACCGAAACAACGAGACAACCTAGTCATCTCTGTGGGATCGATCCTTTCTTGCCCTTTCTATATTTATATTTTGAGTAGTAAGAAAGTGTAATTATTTTTGACGCATAGGACAGCGATCAAATTTTGGCGCCGTTTCCGGGGAGACAACGGTTGTCACCTGTTTTTGGTTTCTTATTTTTGTTTTTTGTTTTATTTTTGTTTTTATTATTTTCTGGTTTTTAACCTTGTTTTGAGAATCGTATTTCAGGTACTTATTTCTCATGGATGGATCATATTGGAACAATGGATACGGTTTCCAACAACCTCAACAACATGACAACTTCCAACCATTCCAGGGGTATAATCAAAACCAATTTATTGGTTATGACCAATATTCCATGGAACCTTATGGTTTTCCTCAACAATTTTATGGCGGGTATGCGTGTGAACAACCACAAGGATGGGAGGATTCTTATGCTCGTGAACAACAAGTTTCTAACTTGTTAGACAATTTTTCCAACTTTGTACAACAAGAGTTTCCAAAATCTAAAGAGACTAGAGACGAGCAACTCCAAGAACTTCGTGAAGGTATTGCTAACTTGCGAAGATGCATTGATCAATGTAAGGAAGGTATGTATAATTCTAATGTGCATATGGTTTGTGATGATTTGATTGATGCTAATGTTGAAAAAGGCCAATCCTTGGGCACTTGTGTTGATAATTGTGTAGCTAACTAGACTCTTGATCTTAATAATGATCATTCGCCTATTCAAAAGGATGAGTTAGAGTTTAGCAACACTAAATTCAGCGATGAAGAACCTTATGTTAACTATGAAAGTGACGGTGATTATGATACATTTCTTGAAACGACTCATGGTGACAACAAAGAGGAGTGTACAATGGAATCTTTTTGGGATCAAGATGAAGACGAAGAGGAATATGATGACACTAGTGTAGCTTACTCAAGCATTGATCCTAATAATGATCAAGAGCCTATTCAAAGGGCGGAGCTTGAGGATGAAGCATTTTTGAGTGTTCTAAAAAAGTTCCTCATAGTGAAATTTGGATCCGCAATAGAGTATGTGCCTTGCAACAACGAGGAGTATGTTGAGAATGAAACCGATAATACCAATATTGTGGAAGACCCAATTGGGCTTGCATATGATTGTAATGATGATGTTAATGACGAGACTTTGGTTAAGGCAGAAACGGACGAAGAATGGTTGCAAGGTTTGATAGAGGACCATGATATACAAGAGGTGAATAGTTCACTTTAATTTTTCAAGGATGAAGAGGATTCCGTGCTAAAAGAGATTGTGCAAGGTTTGTCTAACCCTTTGCATATTGATTCTTCTCCTTTACCTCTTATTGGTTTGAATATATGTGCTTCGAAAACATTGTTGAATGACTTTGTTTCTCGATTCCCTCCATTAGAGAAACTTGATTCTCATACTATGCAGATTTGTGAACAAGAAACCGTGGAAGTACCCGACTCCTATATTCTTTATGCACTTCCAAGTGTGGCCAAGAATAAGTGTGGGGGAAGCTTTTATCGGTTAATAGCTTCGTTTCTGTTTTATATTACTAATATTTGTGCGAAGCTAGTGTTTACAAAACAAGTGTTATGGGTGGATCCCCAACTTTTCAGATTATTGGTGTATGGGGAATTCAACTTGCATGTCGGGCTGACGTCTTTAAACCAAGCGCTAATGGGAGGCAACCCACTGGTTTTGTGTATCTATCTCTATCTTTTCTTTTATTTTAAGTCTTTTATCTTTATTTTCTTTATTTTCTTATTTTGTATATTTGCATATCAAAACTCCAACTCCAACTTTTAGAGATTTTTGAACAATCTAGAATAAACATTAGCCTTTCTAAGTAGATGGAATTTTTTCTTAGCGGTGAGGTGTATATATTGGCTGAGTTGAGATTAGATGCCAACTAAATAGCTTGTTTAGTGTTTATCCTCTATCGTTCCGAAATAGCTATGAGTTGGAGTAATGATTTTTTATCATGCATTTTATTTTCATATTGTGTATATATATCATGTTATGGATTTCCCATCTTGAACTTTACTTTGAATGACTAAATTTTACATTGAGGACAATGTAAAGTTTACGTGTGGGGGAGTGTTCTCATATAGAGTTTTTAGACTTGTTAAAAAAAAAAATAGAAAAAAAAAATTGTGCTTTTTGAACTCCGAAATCTAGAAACTTGTGCCTTTAGGATGACACCATTAGTGGATGGAACCATTTTGAATGCAGGATTTTAGGAACCAATTAACTATAAAGGGGACGAACATAACTCAGAAATCACAATTAATATGATAAGTTGTTACCATATCTCGGAATATCACCATATCGCATTCTATTTTTTATTTTTCCATATTTATCTATTGTTCTCTAAGTGTTTTGGTGGGTCACTAAACATCGACGTGTTATTACTGATAGGATGAATTAGAGTGATTGAGTTGCTAAAAAAGAAAAGAAAAAAGTGAAAAAAAAAGAGACCGACCAATTAGACCAAACGGAATAAAATGACACTTGGGAATAGCAGTATGTGTGAAATGTTGTCCCTGTCTCCGTCGCCTAAACAAGCATGGAATACAGGATCCAAGGCAACTATCATGTACTTGCTAACAAGAAGCATGCGCTTGGATCCAAAAGATCTAATCATGATGTCTAAAAAAAAAAATGAAAAAAAAAAGTGAAAAAGAAAAAAAGAAAGTTTTATATTGGTTGAATAAAGTCACTTCTGGTTCCCTTGTATATGCCAGTGAGTTGATGTAGAATTCAAACTAATAGCTCAATCCAATAGGCATAGGTTCATCTTGGCAGTGACCTTCAGACAGATATGGGAAACATCGATCACTTGTGAACATTCGCCAACATCTACATCTATATCCATCTTCTTAATCTTTTCACTGTGATTGTGGTTTGTTAGTTTCCGAGTATTGTGGCTTGTTCGACTATCTAATTAGAGTTTATTTACTAATATATGAATTGAATTTGCAAGGTACCTCCTCCTGTAGTCATTTTGGATTCGTTCATTGATTTGTCACAAATAAACGTAATTGGAAGTATAGGTTTTGTAGGCAGACCTCTTGTAAACTTTCACGAGACTAAAACTCGTCCACTAGGGACACCTAGGGGTTTAAAGGCTTGTTATTTATGCTAAAAGTGACCGTAGCCTCGACGACACGGAGTTGTTGTATTTTTGTTTTGTTTTGTTTGCTCGAGGACTAGCAAAGATGAAGTGTGGGGGAATTTTATAGGAGCCTAAAATACATCTTTTGAATATCATTTTCTTATACTTTTCTTTAATATTTCTCTTGTATTATTTGTATATTACGCTTTATTTGCATTTTGCAGGTACTTTGGAGTCATCGGAGTAAAAGAGGAAGAAACATGTGAGAAGGAGCAAAATTGTCAAATTATAGGCAAGTGCTATTGGGAGCCAGCTGAGGATAAAGGACAACCATATGAGGGATCGCTAAATACGGATTATTGTTCGTTAAGGGGCGCCTCATCATTGTGTACAACTATCCTAGGTCGAGCATAGACGAGACAATTCAGAATTTCTATTTCTTTCTAGTACACAACTGAGAGCAGCTCAGTTTCAAGTCTGCCATCGTCCAATTTGTCCATGTTATTAGCTCTGAAGGGTGTTAGCCGTGGGTTCCAGAAGTGTTTCAGGCAGACAAGTTAGTCGCCGAGTTTAAGACCATCACCGAGAGACCAAGTGGATTTTATTTGGGTAAGAAGAAGCGAATTGAACTGGTATTACAGAGTTTCAATGGGTTTAAGAGAATGGGTTTGATCCAAACTCAAGTTCACAGCACAAGAGAAGAAATTCCAACCCGAGAAACCAGCTGCAGAAGAGTGTTGATGCCATCATCCGTTTACAGTAATGGATGTACAAGATTGAATCGCAGTTGTTAGATTATGAATGATTTGTGTATGTAATTGAATTATGCAGGGAAGGAGTTGATTTATGTAGCTTCCAAGGTGCATCCATTACACAATCCATCACAAACTCAGAACTGCACACAAGATGTTTGACGAAAATCCTGAATGACCATTTCTTCACTATATGAAGTTTAGCTTCTACCAGTTTACTACTCCAAGTTACTGTGTATCCTGGTGAGTCTTTTGCGAAGGTATATAGAGGCGTTTAAACTCAATAGGAACATGAATCATTGGTACAAAGTCATGTAGACTCCAAGTTGCAGCTTCAGTGGACTGCACCATCTATGGTCGCGGAAGTCAGGGAAGAAAAGGAGCTATAACTGATGGTAAGAAGGCTGCAGGAGATGGTAATTATCATTGGTTGGTGCTGTTTGTTTGAGGAAGTGATGATGGTCTATGGCTGTGAGGAAGTAACAATGGAGATTGGCAATTTGGTTGTTTATCTGAGTGTGAAGATGGAAGAATTCTGGTGAAGTCTATTTGTTGTTGTGACTGAATGGCTGGTGGTGTGATTGCACTGGCTAAGTATGTTGAAGCCATAAGAGATGGAAATGATATGAATTGAGCTGAGCCTATGGGTTGTTTCGGACGAAGATAGTGGTTATGTGCTACACCTGGTGAGCTACAGATTTCTGCAATGAAGGCTTGTATGGCACAGGGAAGGTTTTGAGAGTTTGATGCAATATGTGGTGATAAAGTGTAGCTGGAGTTGTTGTTCAGCGGGTGGGTTCTAGTACTGAGATTGGAGGAGTGCTGGTGATGCAGATACAGCTCGTAGTTGTGTTGGTGTTGCGAGCAGGGAATGGAACTGATGCTATTAAGTTTGTTTGGATGAGCAGCTGAAAACAATACATGGAATTGCAGGCTTTAGATGTATGTCAGGGATCTCATGTGGGCACTGGTTGAAATGGTGGTGAGTTGTTGCTGGCTTTGTTGGTACTGCAGTAAGTTTGAGGCAATGACTGGCGCTAATGGAAGAGAAGAGTGCAGGTGACAATGGCTTGTGGTTGTTGGCATGCATTGCATGTGGTGCCATGGTGTTGTGGTTCAGGGAGTTAGACTAGGATTGCAGGGTGTGGACTTGAAGCAGTTGGAGCTGGCGATTATCATGGGGTGATGCAGTTGGAGCTGGGATTCAGTCAGCTGAGAAGAGGCTTGTGAGGTCGAAATTCGCAGGGAAGGTATAACAGTGCAATCTGCTGTTGATGAATTGGCAGAGCTACAAGTGCTGTGAAGCGAGCAATAGTGAGCTGAATTGCAGTTGGGCATGAGAATGGAAAGTGAATGAAATGGGTTGTATGAAATGGGAGTGCAGTCACAATTGATGTTGTGAAGTTTACAAGGTGCAGGATCTAGTGAGCTGTGGACAGTGCCTGAAATAAAATCCAGTTCTGCAGAAGCTATGCGAAAACGGAGCGGAATTGGTGAACCGGTGGTACTAGCCAGGGATGCTGGATTTCAGAGGTTCAAGTGTCGATCTCAATATTTCTGTGAATCATGAAGGGGGTATGAGTTGGATACAAGAGTTGGCCGCGGCACATATGAGCTACGAGTCACGCTTTTGGGCGCGTTTTCGCAAGAACAAGGAATTGGTTTAGGTGGTATTTTGTGAATGTTTGAATTGCAGAGAAATGGAGTTGAGCTTCTGGGAGTGTGCACTTGCCTGGTGACGTCTTCCAATGCTTCAAGTGATCGTAGAAAGTTTTTCGGCGACCGGATTCCGGCGACGATGATGTCAGCAATCCGGCGACCATTTTTGGACCCAAAAATTCCAGAGACATTTTTTGCACTCATGGGCTTGGTGGACGAATTTGAGACGGGTTTTGAGAAGACTTGACCTACTTTTGAGTATCCTTTTGGGAGAGGCATATATATAGAACTTTTTCTCTAAACCTAGATATCTTTTATCTCATATCTCCGTTAGGGGGCTGCTGCTACTTTAGTGTTCTAGGGTTTAGAAACATGATAGGTTTTCCCTTCCTTCTTGTTATGAACTCCTATGACATGAGTAACTAAGTTTTTATTATTGGTTAAAGATGTAGTTGGATTTTGCAACCAAGTTATGATATTTATGAATTAGTTTTCTCTCAAAACCATCGTTTGATTTCTACTGATTATAATAATTGCATGATTGATGTATTGCAATATGATTGAATGTTTGTTTAGTTGAGTCTAGAATTGATTGAACTTACATCCATATCTATAGCTATTTTAGGTTTTTCATCGAGCGATAACCTTGAATACGAGTAGCATTATATGATTTCGGTTTGTAGTGATACACTCTAGTAATCATATGTAGAAATTGACCTCTGTCCGAATTGTCATGCGCAATGTATGATAGTTGCATTGATTAGCCTATTTCTGAAACTTAATGCTCCTAGGAATTGAACTTGATTAGCGCAAGGTGTTGAGTTATTCTTTAGGTAGATTTCACATACGCATCTCTAATGTGTGTGTTGATGAACTTGGAAATTTACGGAGTATTCTTGCAATAAGGTATTCTAGGGCTTTTGATGATAGCGAGATTAAATACGAATTCTATTCATATATTCAACACTTGTTTACAATTGAAGATGAAATCTGTAACCAATATTCTCACTACCTTGATTTGATTTGTTTACTTTTCTTTGTTTGCTTTTATTTTATTTTAGTCTATTAAAAATCAGAAAACCCCCGGTATTTTATATAGGAAACCGAAACAACGAGACAACCTAGTCCTCTCTGTGGGATCGATCCTTTCTTGCCCTTGCTATATTTATATTTTGAGTAGTAATAAAGTGTAATTATTTTTGACGCATACGACAGCGATCAATACAATGGGTATGTGGTTGTGTAGGAAGATGGGTTTTGAAATTTATTGAATGTGAAGCAACTCAGTAGCAGTATTGAACTGCTAAACTAGATGAATGCTAGGTGTGTTACAGGGAAGAATCTGAAGTTGAAACAGAATTGGTTTAGGTGCTGCTTGAGAAGACATTGGTTGAGCTTACATTCCGGTGGAAGTTACATTGCGGATGTGCTGTTAATGAGAAGAGGAGAAGTAAAGCTGATATTCTGCAATGAAAATTGGTATTAAGATTATTAGGTTTAAAGTATTGCATGTGGTAGATGTGATGTTTTTGTAGCCTGAGAAACTCAGTAAAGAAATGGGGTGTTGTTTGCAGTTGCAGCTATGAAGCGCAAAGATGGTGCAGCATGGCCATCTTGGCCGTGAAAATTTTTGTGTCTGTGTGAATGGCTTGGTCAGAACTAGTAAGCCGAGTTAGCCAGCTGACTTGGTTCTGACTCGTTCTAACTCAGCCCCTTGACCTTTGACCATTGATTAACCTTTGACCGTTAAGTTTGACCTTTGACCATTAGTCCTGACGGTGGACTGACGAAATATTTCCTTACCGGATGGAATTTTCAGGTGGCCGACGACGAAAAATTCCGGCCAACTTCCGGCCAAAAACACAGTTTTCCGGCGAGCAAAAATACAGAATTTTGTATGGACTTCTCTCATGTGTGTGAAGACTTAAAATTGGGAATTGGATGAAAACTATGAAGTTTTGGAGAATTGGACTTGAAATTGGAATATGGCTCAAATTGGGAAAGTGGTGTTCTTATGGAATGTGGATTCTTTTCCTACAAAGAGATGGAGAGTATTGAAGCCTATAAATAGAGGAGTTCTCTACAACTTTTTACACACATCTACTTTGGAGAAGGAGTTAAAGTGCACAAGGATTGGAGGAAGGAGCAACCATCATCTTTTCAATAAGTTTTTCTTTCTTCCTTAATTATTATTATTATTGTGTGAACTCCAAATTATGAGTAGCTAATTTTCTTATTGATTGAGGATGAATTCCTAGTTCTTAATATATGATTTGAGTTTTGTTTCAATTCTACTTTGAAGTTTTTCATATGATTATCGTTTGTTTTTACTAATATTAGTGTTTATGCTTGATTGATAGGTCATTTGGGTGGCCAACTAAATTGAATTGTTAATTAATCTAAAGCTAGTGAAAGTTAGGGGATAAGTAATCGTTTCTTGACTATTTACATAAGTAGAAAACACAGGACCTTGCGGAGGGATTACGTGGAGCAATTGTGTGTGAAAGCAACGTTAGCAAGTGGACCTTGATCTAAGAGTCTAACTACTAATATCAACCTAATAAATTCATAAATCTTAATGCGTTTAGCTAAATTACATCTTGGGTGATCTACTACTAGGTGGTTTGGTGAATAGAATCCGGTAGGCGAGAACTTCCGTATCCGGTGATACAAGGGATTTTGGGGTTAGCACTGGTCTAGCTGCTATATCTACGGTTGGTGATAATCTATGACTAATAACAAGTGGAAAAGAACATAACTTTAATCATTGTTTTGCAGCGAAGAAGGATTCCTTGATCTATTCTCTCTCATTGATTTCAACTTACACTTTTAATTACTTTGTTTATTTCTTTTGCTTTATAAATTTTAGAACCAATCCCCCCTTTTTGTGACAATTTTACAACTAATAATCTCTTGCTCCTCGTGGGAACGATCTTGACTACCCTATATTACTGGTTAATTAGGTAGTAAAACATTAATTAATTTATTGTGGTTACGACACGCATCAGTTCACAGAAGGTTGTGTCTTGAAGATACAGATATTGTTAGCTTACTATGGATGTCAGATAATGGAACTCCTTGGAATTTAAAGAATGATCATTCCTTTTTCTGGTTTTGGGAGAAAGCTAAAGTAAATGACAAAGGTTGTATAGAGGTGGGTGTTAGGATTGATATGAAATGGGGTATGGATAATGAGCAGTCAGTGATGATCACACCAAAGAAAAAAGTTGTATCAAAGTTACCTATAGTGAGAGGAAGCCCAAGATTTACATTAGCTGAGAAGAACAAAAGTGCTGCTGTTTCCACTGCTAAGAAGTTGTTTGGGCATGAATGTTCACAAGGTGCTCATCCAAGTGTTGTTGGTGACAATTCAAGAGGATGCTCAAGTAGTAAACCATTTTTAGTTGATGATGAATCAGTTGTGGAAGATGATGATGAGTTTAATCAAGAATATTGGATTAACAAATGTAAAGAAAGTGATGATTTTGTATTTCAACTTGAGAACCTTGAAGAGGATGAGTGTCATCCTGTAGAAGACCCAGAAGCTGCAGCTGCTTATATTACTGATGAAGACACTGAAGATGACGAAGATGAAATGGACACAAATGAAGGTATTAATATTATTACCTTTATTTTCTGGTTTTGTACTTTTGTATATAACAATCCTTATTGTTGTACTAACACTTCAATGTTGTATATAGTGATGATTCAAGTGATGATGGTACACAAAAGGATGACCAAGGTACTTTCAAATACTATTATTGTTGCTACATTTTTAATGTTTTTGTTTTGTTGTAGTTATAGTTGTAGTATTAATAACACATTGTTTGTGGTTGTTATTGTTTAGGTGGTGATGTTAAAGACACTGAGTGGTACAAAAAATGGAGAGAAGATAATCCAGATGTATATGATGGTGATGATGAAATTTATGAGTTATTTGATGATAGAGATGAAGTTGAACCGGTGGATCCTTCACATATGGTTGTAGGTACAACATTTCCTGATAAGTTATCATACAAAAATCATCTTAAACATTTTTGTGTATTGAATGAATGTTTATAAGGTTGGTGTGCCAATAGGTTTAACCATAGAGGAACTCTTGTGTGTAAATGGTTTGTTTTTGCTTCTAAACTACCAAAACAGTCTACATTTAAGCTTAGGCAGATGAAGTTGAAGCACAAGTGTAAGGGTAGTAAGGATAGTCTAAACAGAACTGCAGACCCTTTATTTGTAGCTGAAATTGTAATGCATAAGATGAAGAATAGCTCAATAAAAGTAATACCAAAACCTAGACAAATTTGTAATGATTTCCAGGCTTCTCACCTCATTAAAATTTCTTACCAAACTGCATGGAGGTCTAGGAATTTAGTATTATAGAAATTACATGGGAGTTATGAAGATAGTTTCAAAGATATTTCACAATTTTGTAAGATAGCGACTGATACCAATCCTGGTTCAGTTGCAAACTTCTCATATTGCCATAATGACATGAGGTTTGAGTCAGTGACCATGAGTTTTGCTGAAGCTATAAAAGGATGGCAATAAGAATGTAGATCAGTTGTTGGGCTTGATGCTTGCCATCTGAATGGTAAGTGTGGTGGTGTGTTGATGGATGTAACAGGATTAGATGGTCAAAATGGATTGGTCACATTAGGAATAGGGGTTTTAAGCTCTGAGACAATTGATAATTGGATAATGTTTCTCACTGACTTGAAAGATAAACTTAATGCACATCCAATGCCTCTGACCTTCATTTCAGACAGGCAGAAAGGGATACTTGAAGGTGTTCAAGCTGTGTTCCCAGAAGCACATCACCGATATTTTTGGAGGTTTGTTTACTTTTCTTATACATTATATGCTTTGAACTGAAATATTACTGTATTGATATCTGACTTAATACTTGTTTTTGATTTTAGGCACTTATATTCTAATTTCAAGAAACATTACAAGGGACAAAAACTGTATGCCTCACTATGGAATGCAGCAAAATGTTATAAACTGAAGCATTTCCAGGTAAATATGTTACTTATATATAATATTATATAGTATGTTCTTTTGTTATGTATATTATATTTATATCTTATATGTAGAAACACATGGAAGAGATGAGGCAGGAAAATCCCTTGGCTGTGAAGTACTTAGAAGATGCTGGTGTTGAGTCTTGGTCTAGGGCTTTCTTTGATGACACTAGTAAATGTGAACACCTAAACAATAACTTTAGTGAGTCCTTCAATTCCATGGCAAAAAATCTTAGGGACAAACCAATCTGTAAGCTATTATACCTTTACAATCAGTTGGTTATGGGTCTTTTTCACAAGAGAAGAATAGAGAGTGCAACATGGAATCCTAAATAATTGGTCCCAAAAGCAATGAAATTGATTGGGAAGATGTTAAAGTTAGTTGGTGCATTTGATGTTCTACCATCTGTTTTGGGAAAATTATATGAGGTTACAAATATAGGTAACAAAGCAGTTTTTGTGGTAAACTTGGAAACAAAACAGTGTAGTTGTCTTCAATGGCAAATGAGAGGTTTTGTTTTCCAACATGCAGTTTGTTGTTTGAAGTCATTGAGACCATATTGGACTGAGTAAGTATTAGACTGGTACTTGTTTGTAAACATTAGCATTTGAGTTATTTCTTTACTAAACCATTTATGTGCTTATATGCTGGCAGGTACTGCTCTCACTATTATATTGTTGCTACATACAGGGCAACATATGCACCATCTATTGCTCCATTTACTGGAAAAGATGACTGGTTTGAGGTATAAATTTGAATAATGCATTTTAACTAGTAATTTGTGAGATATTTTAAATTAATATGCAATGTTTCCTTTAGGGTTCTTTCTTTATCTGATACTTTGTTGTTATGTAGTTGGAGCAACATGAAAAGATAGAGTTGCAGCCTGCTCTCAATATCAGGAAAACGGGAAGACCTAGAGTTAAAAGAAGGAGATGGATGAACCTCAAACACAGATCAAGACTTATTCTTGTAGCATTTGTGGTTAAAATGGTCATAACAAATCAACATGTGCAGGTGGTGATGTTGGTCAGAATCCCAAGGCAAAGAGGCCAAGAACCCAAGTAGATGGTGCTACCTTCACCAGTAGTCAAACACCTGCACCCATTTCTGCAAAAGGTAAAACTAAGAAAAACAAGACAAGTTGGAAGGGGGAATCATCTCAAGCATCTGCAAAAGCTGCAGCTCCAGCTCCATCTACTATAAAGAACCAGAAAATGACTCATGCATTCTCAAGTGTTGGATATGTCCAACAAACAGTGAAGCAGACTTTTACAAAGACAAAGAAGTACACCAACATAAAGTGATGATAATCTGCAGCAGTTTAATTGTGTCTTGATGAATTCTAGTTTGATTTTGAATGAAAACTCTTAGTGATGCAGTTTCATCAGAGTTTCATATGCACAATAGTTTTATGTTATGTTATTTTGGAATATCTACAATTTATAGGGGCTATTAAGACTTTATGGAGCTTCCACGTGGAGTTTAACGGCTCTAACTTTCTGTTTCCCGTTTTATCAAAAAAAACTGTCAAACTTGGGGCACTTTTGAGAAGTTATAAAAACGGGGGTACTTTTGAAATGACCCTATAAAAATGGGGGTACTTTATAAATTCTCCCCTTGCAGTAGGTAATCATTATTGTTTTAATATATTATTAGGTAAGGATTTGTGATAATCATGGATTCTTAGTTTTGTCAAATCATGGGTCATCAAACTTGTTTGATTTTGCCATTTTCGTGATTTTTAGGATAAATAATTCTGAACTACCTTTGATGATCGAGGGTTAGAATAGAATGGAACCTGGGTATTGAATATGATAGCTCTGACCAGGTGAGACGGAAGATTAGAAGACAGGAGAAAAGATCTGCATTTTTTTTTTTTTGAAAAGTCGAAAAAACTGGACTAATGCATCCATATATCCAATTAAAAACATCTCTAACTATAATTAATACACGGAAAAAAGAAGAAGAGATAACTACGGTTAACCTAAACAGTTTGCTGACGTCAGAAATAGCCACATGTCAGACTTTCATGCTGCTAGATCATATTTGCTATAGCAGTGCTAGAGCAAAATATTTTCCGTGTAAAATGTCATGTGCTTCGAACCCCTAAGAAAACAACACAAACAAAGATCTAAAACCTAAAAGAAAAAATCAAAATCGAAACAAACCTAGAAATGAAAATTCGAAGCTGAAATCCAACTAGAATCACAGTTGTAAATAAAATCATCAGCTTTTCTCTCGCCTCTCAGGCTTTCTTTTTGTTTCCTCAAGAAAACGAAAAAATCAAAATCGAAGAAATATAAATCTGGAAGGTTAGTTTGGGAATAAATACAAAACGAAAATAGAATTTTGGATGGGCTCGGGAGAATTTTAATCTGGAAAACTGGGTGCGCACATGACATTTTACGTCTGTGGGCTTAAGGGTGAAAAAAACTAGAATCATTTTTTAGGGACCTTCCTTTTTTTGGGGACCATTGTTTTATAAGCCCCCACCCTATAATGTTAAGGGGTGTCCTAAAAATCATGAGATTACCAATTTGCTCCTTACCCTAATTAACACCACCACCACCACCACCTCCGATTATCACCACCACCAACCACCGATTACCACCACCACCTCCTCCTCCCACCACCACTGCCCACCACCACCACCATCACTGATTATCACCACCACCACCTCTGATTATTGAGTGACTAAAGTGATAGAAGAAGAAGAAGATGGAGAAAAAAATTATTTTGAGATGGGTGAATATGGAGAAAAAACATCCTCTGGGTATCGAAGTATGCTTGTAACTTAGTGAATGCTGCTATAAACGGCCAAAATTGTAACAAAAAAAATTCAACCAGGTCAACAAAGTTCGGTTTTATTATATGAAGAACATGTAACCGAACTTTCTGCAAATGCAGTTCGGTTAATAAATCCAAAATCACAGGCAACCGAACCATAGCTTTAATGGAGTTTTTGTTTGTTCGGCTAGCTGATGAAAAATCAAATGTAACCGAACTACTATGCTTGAATTTATAGAGTTTTGTTCGTTTCAGTCGACTAGACCACGTTGTAACCGAAATTTAAACAACAGAGTTCGGTAAGTTCGCATAATATATTTTTTTGGCGATTAAACCGAACTCAGCATTTGGCTATATAGAGAAGAGTTCGGTTTTGAAATTATTTTTTCGAGTTTACCAAACTCATTTACGGAGGTATGTTCGGTTGGTTCGCAAACTTCAACACAACCAAGTTCCCAACCGAACTGCAGGTTAAAAGTAACCTAGTGTTAGAAGTTCAGTTGGTTCGCAAACTTCAACATATTTTGCGAATCAACCGAACTGAGCTTATATATGCATATATGCAATTAGGTAAACGTTCGGTTAAAATAATATTAACAATTTTTGCGATCCAACCGAACTGCACTTGCAAATGCATATATGGAATTAGCCCATAGTTTGGTTATAAGTATTTTTTGCGAATGAACCGAACTTTGAGTTCGGTTCAGAAAAAATTAATTCGTGACCGAACTAAAAGTTCTGCTGAGACTTTTTTTTTGCGACGTAACCGAACCTGTCTCTGAAAAAAAAAAACCCTCCATGAAACCTCTCTGCAACTTCCATTTTCGACTCATTTTGATGATTACTTCTCATTTTTTCAACCAAAAAAGAATGACAAGTAATGAGCTTGTGAGAATATCTTTGTCAATTATTTAAATTAAACTATATATATAGAGGTGGTGGTGGTGGTAATAATCGGAGGTGGTTGTAATTGGTGGTTGGTGGTGGTGATAATCTGAGGTGGTGGTGGTGGTAATCGGCGGTGGTGGTGGTGGTAATCAGCGATGATGGTGGGCGGTGGTGGTGGGAGGAGGCGGTGGTAATTGATGGTTGGTGGTGGTGATAATCGGAGGTGGTGGTGTTAATTAGGGACAAATTGGTAATCTCATAATTTTAGGAACATTGTAGGGTGGGGGCCTTATAAAACAATGGTCCCCCGAAAAAAGGGAGGTCCCTAAAAAACGATTCGAAAAAAAAACAGAAAAACGGATTTTACAGTAGTTTTCACTTTTCTTTTATATCCATGTTGCTGTGAAGAAGAGACCTAGCGAATAACTGATTGGGCCCGGTCCAAAAACTGACCACAGTTTCCAAAACTAGGTCCATGCACCGTTGACCACACCTCCACTTTCTGTTTCCTTAACCAACTAAATCCCGTCACCGATCAGCTGCCATCTAGCTAGGTTTCCTTGGTCCGTGCAAACTTCTTATTCCGTGACCTGCAAACTCGCGTCCCTGACTTTTTTCCGCCAGTAGCACGGCTCCATACAAATCAAACTAGTTCATCCAACATACAAACTTTTATTCGTCTTCCAACCAATAACGAAAACAGCAGCATCATCGAAACAATGCACACCATCTTGAGAATATAAACTCCTCCATTGCTCCTGCGAGACAATCCTCCATTTTCACTGCCTTTAAAACCTCATCATACCCTACAGGTCCATAGCGCTATTTTCTTTCTCCCTGGTAGTAATAACTCAACCATCTAACCAATCATCACCTGCCCCGTTTTCTCCATTTTTCTATTGCCGTGAACACCATCCAAACTTCCCAATTGAAGGTACCAGTAGACACCACCACTCTCGGCCACATCTAGCACTCTATCCCATTCAACCAGCTACACCATCTCTATTTCTTCATCGTCACAGCTCATACAAATTAGCTGCTCCACCAAAGTACATCTACTGGTATCCAACTCAATGTCCCAAATTCCCAGCTCGAACCCAACTGCCTGCAACTCGTATAGACCAAAGAACAACCAACCCCATCTCGTGCTGCCTACAATAACAACCAACACCATTTCAGTCAAGCCCCGTTGTAGAGAATACCATTGCAGCATCATTTTTGTTTCCCGTGCTCGACCCATTAAGAACCTTCCTCCACTGTTCAACTTCATTACTGCCAATGTCAACTCCATTAACTTCTCAAACTTCACATTTCTTGTTGGTGTTTAGTAAGCATCTTTAGTGACAGATGGACCCCAAACTTCTTCTAACTGAATGTGAACACCTCTCTTCTCCGGCAAACCAAACTCAGTCGAGGTATAAGAAGCACCACCACTGCCAACAATCGTTCACGATATTATTAAACCTGCAAGTACAGCCATCGAATCGACAACCATGGCAGCCAACACCTATCCCCTTCTTCGAATCCTTCCATTCATCGGTTATAAGTTCTTTCTTGCAGCTGCACTATGAACTGACCACAACGCCAGCTTTCCTTTCTTTTTCTCCCACTCACGGCTCTGTCTCTCATGACCCTGTAAGCTTCCACTACGACCAACAGCCTTCACCGTTCTTTTCTATTCCTTTGATTTTCCACGGCCAAAACCATCAACGCAATGAGTGACAACAGCTTTAACGAACCCATCTACTTCATAAGAACAGTAGCAGCTTGAATTGAATATTGCTGTCTAGCCCTTGTTTTAGTGAAAAGATGCTTCACGTGATTTACCAAGGAGAAACAATTTGTTGACTTTGTTCCCCCATTTCATCTTTAACTGTGAGTGCCTTTAGTGGTGCTAAGCAGGTAGCCGAAATAAGCTTCATAGCCCTTTGATAGGTGTGATAAACACCTAATTTTATATCTAGTAGTTATGCTTTCTTTGCGAGTTTTCATGTAAATTATGTATCTTATGTGTGAGTTTGAGTTTATTAGGTGCTTTGGAGCCATTTGGAGCGAAAGTAGAAGAATCCGTGTATTTTGAGCAAGAAGGGCAGAATTGTCATTTCAGGGGCAAACACTGTTGGGAGCCAAGTTAAGGTTAAGGGGCACTCATGTTTGGAGAAATATTAAAGAACAACCAGTGAAGGGTATGCAGCAAAAGAGGCGAAGAGTGAACTGTCAGTTCCCCGCAACTGACAGTGGAGCAAGAAAGAAAACAAGCAGTCAGTCCCTGAGACTGACAGGCCAAATGGTCATTGGGTAGCCTATTCAATTGATGGGTGCCTATAGTATTTCTGGTTACTACCTAGCCCTAAATGTCAGGTTTCTCAATCATTTATCTTCTCAAATTCAGAAAAGTGTGCAAGAGAGTTATGGCTGCTGTGATTAAGAGAGGCAGATTGAATCTGAAATTGAGAGAAGGTGGGAAATGGAGGCACAACTATCTGAATTCGAGTAATGATGAACACAGGGAGGTGGTCTTGATTTCAGTTCTTGGTGAAGGAGGAAAACATGGGACATGTGGTCTGATTGGTAAGAAACAAGGTTGCAGTCGTTGAATTGAGGAGACTAAGGGGAGATTCGAGTTTGTCATAGGATTAATATGAATGGGTTTGCTTGAATTTGAGCCTTTGAGTGTTCAACAGAGTTTGAGAGCAAGAAGGCAGGGAAGAATATGTGTTACTGCCATTACTTTATGGCTGAATGAGTGCGATTCATGGATGTCTCCGAGATTAGAAAGGTGTATTTATTATGTGATTGAATTATTGATACAGGGAAGGAGATGAGATGATCTCATAAACCAAGAAAGAGTTCATGTCTGCATCACCAGTTTCTCGCATACAAACGTATCGTAAAAGGCACGAGCCACCAGTTTTACACATTCAAGTTCAATTGTAACCATTTGACTGCACCAACTTTTCTATCAGCAAGACCATAATATCTGGTGGATGAATGGAGGAGCAGAATCAGTTTGAAATGGCTTGGTGGTGCTGGTTCAAAGGGATTACAGGTGGTGTTTGAAGCTACGGAAGGCGCAGAATGGTTAAGGCATTATGATGTCTGATGAGTTCTTCTTGTAGGAAATGGCGGGAGATGGTGGTTAGCGATCTTTGTGAGATGGAATTGCAGAAGTTGGTTATGAAGCTAATGGGTTTGATTGTGGCAATGAGCCGAGGAAGAGAAGAGACGGCAATGCTCGACTGGTATAGAGTTGGTCTTGCAGGAAAGAATGATGCTGTTGCAAATGAGCTGAGCAGATGCTGCTTGCTAGTGGTGGTCTGTGAGGTATATATTGATGCAGTGATACAAGTACTGGTGTTAGAGAGATGTTGCTGCTGCAATGGAGTTGAACTGAGTGGTTGCATGCAGCTATGGTGAAGGTTGCGCAGGCATGAAATGGAAGCTGCAGTGGGATGTGGCATTATGCAGTGGAGGAGTTGTATTGAAGATGATGAAACTGGTGCAAGAAATTATGCAACGGATTAGCAGTGGTGATGTTAGGTGTTCGTGCTGGTGTTATTTGTTGCTACAAATGTGCAAGCCTGGTTGTGGTAAAGTGCAGCTGGACTTGAACCAATTGCAGGTGAAGGAATGGTGCAAGCTGGTGCTGCGAAGAGCAATTGCAGGAACTCAATGTTGCTTCCACTGTTCGAGTCTTGGTGCTGGCTTGTGTGGATTGGTTTGAGTTATGAGGAAGATAATGGGATGGTGATTGTCAAGGAAGGGAATGGATGTTGGCTTGCTGCCATGGATGTGAAATTACAGGGACAGAATGGCAAGAAACAAGACTCCAGAAATTGTGCGAAAAGTGAGCTAAAATGGTGAGCCGGTGGTACTAGCTCAGGATGTCATATTTCAGAAGTTAAAGTGTGAAGTGCAATATTTCAGTGAATCATGAAGGGGGTATGAGTCGAATGGAAGAGTTGGCGGCCGGATATATGAGCTACACGGCACGCTTTTGGATGCGTTTTCGCAAGAAATGTGAAGTTGGGTTAGATGGTTTTTGTGAATGTTTGAACATAGAGAAGGAGAGAAGAGTTGCAGGAAGTGCATTTGCCTGGTGACAGTTTCAGATGGAAAAAATGGCATGAGACAATTTTCCGGTGACCGGATTCCGGCGATGATGTCAGTAATCCGGCGACCCGGTTTTGGACCCAAATTTTCCAGAGACTTATTTTCACTCATGGGCTTGGTGGACGAATCTAAGACGGGTTTTTGAAGACTTGACCTACTTTTGAGTATCCTTTTGGGAGAGGCATATAAATAGAACTTTTTCTCTAAACCTAGAGATCTCCAATATATCTTATCTTCTACTTTTGTTTCTAGGGTTTACAACATGATAGGGTTTCTCTTTCTTCTTGTTATGAACTCCATTAACATGAGTACCTAGTTTTTATTATTGGTTATGGAATAGTTGGATTTCACAAAGCATGATTCTTTGATTCAATATATTAGTTTTGTCTCATATTTATCGTTTACAATTCTCTGAAAATATAGTTGTATGATTGATTGTTGTTTTGTTAAGTTGCAAATTGGTAGAACTTCTAATCACATCTATTGCTAGTTTAGGGTTTATTATATGTAAAAGCGATAATCCCTGAATAAAAGTAGCATAAATATGATTATAGTTTGTAGTGATATATTCTTATGATCATATGTGAATGTAACCTTTGTTAAATTGAATTAGTGCGCTTTCCACGTTCAATTGCTTTGATTGGCCTGATTTCATGGAACTTAATGCTTCTAGGGAATTAAACTTGATTAGTGCTTTTACACGTTATGTTGTTCTCTTAGATAGAACTCATACTCGCATCTTTTAATGTGTTTGTTGATGAAAAAAGGAGATTTGCGGGATACTTTTGCGATCAAGATATTCTAGGGCTTTTGATAAAAGTTGAGATTAAATATCAATTCTACTTATTGTTTTGAAAGCATGTTTGTGAATGAAGATGAATCCTTAACCAATATCTTTTCTATTGATTTGTTTGCTTATTTCTTTCTTTACTTTTATATTTATTTGCATAAAAATCAGAAAATCCCCGGTGTTTTATATAGGAATCCGAAAGCATATTGACAACCTAGTCCTCTCTGTGGGATCGATACTTTCTTGCCCTTGCTATATTTATATTTTGAGTATTAAGAAAGTGTGAAATATTTTTGATGCTTACGACAATGATCACCCTTCAATGCCGAGAGAGTGCTGCTACAGATATAAGTAGTTGAACTGAATGCCCAGTCAACTCTCTTTCTTTGGCGCCGTTAACTTCAATATTGGCGTTTTGAGTTACATATGCCATAAAACTCTCCATTTAGTCATTTATCGTCTGAGTGATCAGAATTGCTAGTACTTTCTACAAAAGCACTAAAATAATGTTATTAACCAAAATATTGAGCCCTAGCTAGTATAAAATGTAGCACTAGCGTGCTTATCAACACCCCCACACTTATATTTTGCTAGTCTCGAGCAAAACAAAGAAATAGACCCGCTCAACAGCTGATCATGCAAGACAATACCCTATAATAGACTTGCTCAACAACTGGTCATAGAATGAAATGCAAATTTATTTATTTTAAAGACCCGCTCAACAGTTGTTCATATTATTCAACTATTTTTTTTAACTCCTAACAAAAGTGGCACTCCCCCACACTTAAACATTACATTTTCCTCAATGTAATTGAGTCATCCAATGTAGAAATCAAGGTGGGAAATTCTAAAATGCGATAACAAACAAATGAAAGATAGAGTAAAGGGAACAAATCTGATAGGTTGACTCCCAAAAAGCAAAAGGTATTTGTTTTCATATTTTCCAGTAGCACATTCTCAAACACGGTGAGGTTGATATCCCAAAGTAAGATGCCAATCATATATATAAAGTCTGAAAAGTTGGGGATCAATCCAACCAATCCGGTCAGCTGAAAATATGCACCTGCAAACACTACAATCATCCAAAGACATATGTGAATCCATTATCCATACAAAACAATCCTTAATAATCAATCCATGCATTGTCGGGATATGCAAATCATTCACACAAAGAGGTATAAACTGTTCAATAGCTTCTTGTTAAGGTGCATGCCCTAAATCAGGCTCTAAATCCGCGGAAATAACTTCCGCCGCTGATATTGGTTCAAATTCAGCAAAATATGGCACACGAACATATATTGGCTCAAATTCACTCGCTGAACGATGGATCAATGGAGTAATAATATCATGACACATAGACCCACTATCATCTACAACGGTTTTATTATTAATATTATCAAGATGGAGACAATAACCTGATAGGTCAGACAATAGCTTAAGGGTCAAAGTCGGATCTTTCTTGAATGGAACTAGTCGAGGCTCTGGTCGAACTAGAGGTTCTAGCTTGGGCTTCCATTTATTAGTGTCTAGCAGTGGCGTGGAGTCTAACAAAGCATTGAATTCACAAATGACACTATCATCATCAAAATCATACCCAAAATGAGCTAATCAAACCTCTAATGGATCCTCCAAGTGGTTCTTGCAAAAACCTTACGAGTGCATACTTTCTTTTCGGCCGCTACTGGTTTCAATTGCAGCACTTCAAACTAAGGTACCTAAAAAAAAATCAAACAAACTCCGTAAAATGAACTAAAAATAAATCTAAAAATAAAAATAAATTATGTACAGAAAATAAAAAAATAAAAAAAACTATGTACAAGAAATGATATCAATCAGAGAGTACTATGCAACCACTCCCCGGCAACGGCGCCAAAAACTTGGTAGGCTCGGAAACCTACAATAAATATACTGCAAGTGCACAATGTCTAACTAGTAGAACAATGGAAAGTACAGTTCGTTCCCACGAGGAGTGTGAAATGCTTTACCAACTAATACCAAAACTAAATAATCAAATAGACGATGTTTAACGATGTTTCGGATAATTGGGACGAAGTAAAATAATAATAATTCTAACAATGAACAAAATGGGACTGGGTTATTAGGGTTCTCGATTTCCACCAATTTGATCGTATAAAACTCTACTAATCTCTATTTATTACTCAAGAAAAATTTCGAAATCAATCTCATGCCTCGGAAGATGGTATATTAAATTCTAAAATATAGTTTCTCCGCTGTAATTTCCTTCTCTTCATGGATAGTGATTCTAAAGCATTATCTATCAATCCTAAAGCATACCACGTCAAGGGATTTAACCGAAGCACGAAATATCAATTGAAAAGCATAAATAATCAAGAAAATCACATAAACGATTAAGCACCAAGATATACGAAGAGAAACTACTAGGCAATTAAATCATTATCAGAAATATCATCGTAGAGAACTACACAACTAAATTAGTTTCCATCTGAATCCTAACAAAAGTTTTAGCAAGGCATGGAGAAAAGTAAATTAAAAACAGCAAACCCTATTCTCTCTTCACGGCTTTGTGGCCGCGGCCGTCTTCATCTTCTTTTCTCAGTTTCTGTCCGTTTTCTTTTATATCCATGTTGTTGCGAAGAAAAGACCTAGCGAATAACTGATTGGGCCCGGTCCAAAAACTGACCACAGTTTCCAAAACTAGGTCCATGCACCGTTGACCACACCTCCACTTTCTGTTTCCCTGACCAACTAAATTCCGTCACCGATCAGCTGCCATCTAGCCAGGTTGCCTTGGTCCGTGCAAACTTCTTATTCCTTGACCTGAAAACTCGCGTCCCTGACTTTGTTCTGCCAGTAG
The DNA here is from genome assembly GCA_023529315.1 of Papaver bracteatum. NCBI lineage: Eukaryota > Viridiplantae > Streptophyta > Magnoliopsida > Ranunculales > Papaveraceae > Papaver > Papaver bracteatum. Next base: position 4,869,809 of record JAJJWX010001246.1, read on the forward strand.
CATAGCTCCATACAAATCAAAACAGTTCAGCCAACATACAAACTCTTCTTCATCTTCCAACCAATAACGACAACAGCAGCATCATCGAAACAATGCACACCAGCTTGAGAATATAAACTCCTTCATTGCTCCTGCGAGATAATCCTCCATTTTCACTGCCTTTAAAACCTCGTCATACCCCACAGGTCCATAGCGATATTTTCTTTTTCCTTGGTAGTAATAACTCAACCTGTAAGTACATAATTCCGCCACTCGCCACGTGTCCTCGGATGAACACGTGGAGAGCGCATGACGAGGGGCATCAAGAGACGATGCCACGAAGATGCATCCAAGAAACGTGTACTAGCAGGGAGGGGGCCTCATCTAGCAGATCCAATGTCCATAAGGGATGGAGCAAGGAAACAAAGAACCACCGCGTTGGACCCAATACATCCCCAGAGCTGCTTTATCCCATCTAGAGAAGAATCTTAGATCTACGGTCAGGGCCTAACTGACTAACACGGACAAGACAGGGGAAAGACGCCACGGTCTGACGCGTGCATAAGGCCCAACCACCCGCATTAAACACTTGGAGCAACACACGCGTCATCCCACCAACAGAGGAAGCGAGCATATCTCTTCGGCAATAACGAAGAAACGAAGGGAGAGCCTCGTAATAACCGAAGACTCTGTGTGTTGGCACAAGACACAAGAGGATAAGATTACAACAGTTCCGTCGGTGGACCCCACGTGGAATCCCTATAAGTACCCCTCCTCACTAAGAGAGAGGGAAAAGAAAAAAGAAGGAGAAAAGAGGAGAGAGAATCAGGAAGAGTAAGTAATACTCTAAATCCCGCTGCCTCAGTGAGAATCCCTAAAGTCATTTGACTAATCTTGTAATCAGTCCATACTTAATGAAACCTTTCTTTTACCCCGTGGATGTAGGCCTTAGTGTTGAACCACGTAATTACTTGTCTCCTTTCCATTACGCACTTTATATTACTCATTTTACATTACGTTCTTTACATTACACACTTTATGTTACGTTCTTTACATTACACAACCTATGTTATACTCTTTACATTCCGCACTTTACGTTCATTCTATGTACTCTGTGTTAAATGTTCGATAAGACAAGGACGAGTTCGAGGACTCAGAGTCGATGAATCGATGTACACATTATTTTTCTATGTATGTTATATCCAACCCTTGAACTTCAGTATGGGCGAGCTTTGTTTGTGGACACATAGATACCTGCGTAATTTACGTGTTCACAATTTGGCGCTAGAAACTGGGAGTCTCTCCCGGTAAAAGATTTATCTTATCCTGTGATTTGAGCACTATGGATTTTCTGAGCACCGCTCTCTGAAAATAGCGGTGCTTGGAGCATTTTTGGGTTTTTTACACCTTTTCACTCGATAGATCTACTTCTTCGGAGTGGTTTTCAAGTTTTCATCTTTAGAAAATCAAGCGTGTGGACATATCCACGGATTTTTCAGTAGATCTACTTCTTCGGAGTGGTTTTCAAGTTTTTATCTTTAGAAAATCAAGCGTGTGGACATATCCACGTATTTTTTAGTAGATCTACACCTTCAGAATGGTTTTCAAGTTTTCTTCTTTAGAAAATCAAGCGTGTGGACATATCCACGGATTTTTCAGTAGATCTACACCTTCGGAATGGTTTTCAAGTTTTCATCTTTAGAAAATCAAGCGTGTGGACATATCCACGGATTTTTCAGTAGATCTACTTCTTCGGAGTGGTTTTCAAGTTTTTATCTTTAGAAAATCAAGCGTGTGGACATATCCATGGATTTTTCAGTATATCTACACCTTCAGAATGGTTTTCAAGTTTTCATCTTTAGAAAATCAAGCGTGTGGACATATCCACGGATTTTTCAGTAGATCTACTTCTTCGAAATGATTTTCAAGTTTTTATCTTTGGAAAATCAAGCGTATGGACATATCCATGGAATTTTCAGTAGGTCTACTTCTTCAAAATGATTTTCAAGTTTTCAACTTTAAAAAATCAAGCGTGTGGGCTTATCCACAGGTTTTACGATAGATCTACATCCTCAAAAGCGTTTTAAAAAAAATATACACCTAATGGTGATCTTATTTCACATCGCAAGATAACGGAATCCGATTTCCCAGACTTTACTAACGGGTTCCTCTTTGGACCAATCTTTTCTTGTGTAATGACTAGGAGCAAGCAAAAGGGCGAAAAGCTCAAAGCTACAGTTAAAACGCAAAATGGAGCGGAGAGCTCGAGGCTTTTGGATGCAGCCACTATTGCAGCGGAAGTCCTAAAGGCCGCGACCGCCAAAGCCGCAGCATCAAAGGCTGGGGCATCCAAAAGAGCGGTCTCCAAAGCAACCGCTGCCACCCGACCACACGAACCGCGTGAAGGGATGGCAGAGTCAGGGTTGCAACAGCCTTTGTATGGTATGCCTCGCACTGACAAACAAAACGCACCCCCACAGGTAAACCAACCGCTTCTGATAGAAAGCGTACACGCACCACAGCCAACGGAGCAGATGCATCCGCAAGCAGATCCCCCAGAACCCCTGATTCAAATCGTGGACGAAGAGCAAACGATAGCCGCGGAAGAACAGATGCCGGAAGGAACCCCTAATCAGGGGTTGAGCCAATCTGCCCAAATGAGGGCAGAATTAGAAGAATTAAGAAAAGCTCAAAAGACATACGCGGAGGCGGTAGCTCTGTCGTCACAAGAAAATCAGCAACTCAGAGCTACCCGAAGTGGGGACACGGGAGTCCATCGCGACGAAGCTAGCTCAATGGCACCGAGACCAAATCAGGACCGTAGGATGGTACTGGCCGACAACCCAGACCCTATGAAACCAAGAGATACGATAAGAAGACGAAGGTCTGACCCAGAGGATAACCCGCATAACGCATACTATTTCGACAGCGGTCACCCACGCGAGGGGCAACTTTCTTCCCAGGAAGAACATCAGCGCGCAATGGAATATCTCCGCGCCGAAATGATGGCGGAGATCTAACAACTGAAGGCTAGGCAAGGGGGGGGGGAGACTAGAACAAATAATGAAGGAAGCAAGCACTACCCCCCTAACTCCGCACCTAGCCAAGGCTCTCATCCCCCAGAAGTGCCCAGTTCCGGCCTTCGAATTCTATGACAGATCTAGCGATCCCGCAGCCCATCTTCGATATTATAATCGAATGATGGCACGATGGAATTACGACGAGGCCATCTTATGCAGATACTTCCCTTCAAGTTTGAAGGGGTCGGCACTCTCATGGTTCGATAACTTGCCGCTAAATTCCATAAACTCATACGATCAACTTACTGAAAAGTTCTTAACAATTTACATGTACAACAAGGTGGTAAACACCGGAATGGATAAGCTCTTCTCACTAGCAGTCCAGTATAAAGAAACAATCAGAGAATACACAGACAGGTGGCACAGGATCTTCCAAGCCATCGGAAACGTAGATCCTGTGGTCAGCATCAACTGCTACAAATGGGGGCTCGAAAGAATGAGCCCACTGTTTGTCGAGATCCAAGGAATCGTACCCACAACAGAAGGAGATCTTCGAGTGATCATAGAAAATCATGCCAGGTTAGAAAAAATACAACGGGAGAACCCAAGAGCTCAGACCCAGCGCCCACCACGGACCAACTCTGCGGAACAATCCAGCAGACCTATGGGGGTGACTTGGGTAAAAAACCTAACGAAGACAGAAGAGAATGCAGGGATGATCGACGAGGAGGCACTAGAAAATTCGAAAATCGAGTTTTCACGAAGATGAATGCCAGCTACTCGCGCATCCTGAAAGAAATCAAGGGCCGCGAGAAACTGGAATGGCCATGGTCTAAGGGGAAGAAACCCCCAAGATCCGATCATGCCAAAGAGTATTGTGAATAAAATTGTTTCAATGGTCACTGGACAGAGAAATGCATGAATCTAAAAATAATGATTCAAAAGCTAGTAGATGCGGGGGACCTCCAGCAATTTGTACACAAGACGAGCGAGGAAGATAAAGTGAAACGAAGCAAGCAAGTCCAACTACCTGAAGGCAATCGTACCCTCAACACCATTTCCTGTTCTGAGTCCGTGGGACCTTCCCTAACGGCTCAGATAGGTAAGAGGTTGAGGAAACAGTTTGAAGATTACTGTGAGCTTTATACAATCGACGGGAAGGAAGTGGACGAGCACGATCAATGGATGGACGCGACCCTGACTTTCGACACAGACGATATAGGTGAATATATGGAGGATCATAACGATCCACTGGTTCTCACACTACCAATTGTAGGATGAAATATTAAGAAAATCCTCATCGACGGGGGAAGCTCCGTAAACGTTCTATTTTATGATACATTCAAACGAATGGAAATAAATGATGAACATCTGCTATCTTCGTACTACACCATCTACGGATTCAATGGAGCAGCCACAAAGCCCTTACGAGACATTATCTTGCGAGTTGACGTAGGACCAATGAAGGGCGACACGCGGTTCAGTGTGGTGGATGCACCATCACCATACAATGCTATAATCGGCCGAAGATGGGTGCATAAACTCAAAGGGGTGGCCGCTACTTACCACCAATACCTCAGGTTTCCAACACCCCAGGGGGTAATGGAAATAGAAGGCGACCAAGCCTTGGCACGAGAGTGTCAAAAGCTACAAAATAAGCTCAACAACGAACAAGATGAGCAGAGAAAGAACCGAAGATCACGAAACAAGTAAAACAAAAAGGAAAAAGCAATCAATGCTTACCTAGAAGAAATCTCCGAAAAAAGCCTTCCAAAGGAGCATGTGACGGGGAACACGGAGGCATGTACTTCAGACACAAAGGAAAGCGAGGAATCCATCAAATATCAATCAAAGAATATTCCTCTCCTATGGGAATCAAAGCCCACGTTTACGCCTGTAGAAGCGGTGAAATAGGTAAACATGGGAACACAAGAAGAACCAAGAATGATTAAGATCGGAACGATGATGGATAAAGAGTGCGAGGCATCCTTAATAAAGCTTCTCACGGAGCATGCGGATATCTTCGCATGGAAATTAGGAGACATGCCCGGAATCGACCCTAAGACAATTCATCATGAGCTTTGCATAAAACAAGGCACACCACCTTTCAGACAGAAGGTGCGCAAAGTTGCCTCAGAGTACCACAAAGCCGTTGAGACGGAGCTTTGTAAGTTGCTAGAAGGCGGATTTATCAAGGAAGTCAAATACCCAACATGGATCTCAAACATGGTCATTGTACCTAAAAAGAATGGCGGAGTGAGGATATGTATCGATTTCACCAACCTCAACAAAGCTTGCCCCAAGTACAGTTACCCTTTGCCAAGCATCGACCAACTGGTTGAAGCGGTCGAAGGGTACGAAGAGATGTCCTTTATGGACGGATTCTCCGGGTACAACCAAGTGTTCTTATCAGAAGAATACCAACAGCACACAGCGTTCTACACACCGCATGGACTCTATTGTTATGTAAGGATGCCCTTCGGGCTTCGAAACGCAGGAACAACGTACCAAAGGATGGTTGACGCCATTTTTAAGCCGTGGATCGGAAATACCTTGGAAGTCTACGTAGACGATATGCTGGTCAAGAGTAAGCTACGAAAATATCATCATCAAGATCTAAAAGATATCTTTCAGGTAATGAGGAAACATAACATGAAGGTAAACCCGAAAAAATGCACATTCGGTGTTACTTCGGGGAAATTCCTCGGGTATCTAGTAACAAAACGAGGCATCGAAGTAGACCCTGCCAAAATTCAGGCTATAGTAGAAATGCCCTCCCCAAGGAACCTGAAAGAAGTCCAGAGGCTCAATGGTTCCCTAGAAGCGCTAGGGAGGTTCATATCCAGGTCTTCAGACAAATGCAAGCTCTTTTTTAACATCCTTAAAAAAGGGACCAAATTTGAATGGACGGCAGAATGCGAGGAAGCATTCAAAGAAATCAAAGACTACCTTGCTGGGATACCCATCTTACAAAAACCAGACCCCGAGGAGGTTCTGGCCCTATACATAGCAACAACAGAGAATGCAGTCAGCGCGGTGTTGGTAAAAACCAACACGAAGATAGAACAGCCCATCTACTACGTCAGCAAAACTCTCAACACGGCGGAAATAAACTACACAAAGATCGAGCAACTCATCTTGGAGTTAGTATGGGCTACCCAAAATCTAAGGACCTACTTCCTAACACACTACATCCGCGTCCCCTGCAAAGCCCCGCTAGAAGCTGTCCTCAAAAGTGCGGGAAAAACAGGGAGGATCGCAAAGTGGAATACTCATATAGACCAATACAACATCATACACGAACTCCAACATTCCCAGAAGTCCCAAGTTTTAGCAGAATTCCTTACTGACCTACCAATGGAGAACGATGAAGAAATCCGCATTGAAGGGCTCAATACAGCGGGATTACTAAATGGCAGCAAAAGCAAAGATCCCGTCGATGTCCTCGAGCCGGAAAACCCAAGACAGTGGGAAATCTTTGTCGAGGGCTCGAGGAACAAAGAAGGAGCGGGCATAGGCATTGTTTTAACTACCCCCACGGGAGACCGAATCATCCATGCATTCAGACTAGAGTTCAAAGAACACACTAATAACATCGTCTAATATGAAGCCGTTGTACATGCTCTGCGTTTGGTAATAGTAATGGGGATAACAAATGTACGCTTGACCAGTGACTCGCAACTGGTCATTAGGAAAATAGAGCTGGAGTATAATGTGTACGACGAGACCTTGTCTACATACATGACGTTAGTCCAAACACTGGCACATCAAATACCAAACATCATATTCTGGCACTTAAGCAGAAAAGAGCTCAGGCACGCGGATGCTTTGGCATACATCTCATCTATGTTGAAAAACAAAGATATAGAAGCAATCAAAATCACCATAGTTTACGAGCCATCAATCCCTCCGCGATAAATCTGCGCTGCAAGCAGGAAGCATATCATGGAAGAAGACATGACAGACGATGATGTGGGAGAAAACATCATGGACGATTTCCAAGAAGATGACATCATAACAAGAGAAGATGAAGACGAGGACTTCAGCGGAGAAGAAGACTGGAGACGGGGTATCCACCAATTTCTAGAAAGAGGAACATTACCCAGAGACCTAAAGCAGGCCATGAAGATCCAATCAAAAGCAGGAAGATACGATTTAAGGGGAGAGATTCTATACAAAAAATCTTTCCTCGGGCCTTTGTTACGATGCTTGTACAGAGTAGAAGGCCACCAAGTACTAAAAGATATCCATCGAGGAGACGCGGGGAATCACAGTGGGATGAGATCCCTAGCCGACAAGGCAAAAACACAAGGGTATTATTGGCCAACAATGACACGGGACGCTGCACGGATGTCAAAAAGATGCGAAGAATGTCAGCGGTTCGGGAGAAGAATCCACGCACCGGCAACAATGGTAAACTCAGTAGATAGTCCTTGGCCATTTTCAAAATGGGGCATAGACATCGTAGGACCCCTGACCGAAGGGTCAGGAAAAAGAAGATTTTTGATGGTGGCTACAGACTATTTCAGCAAATGGGTAGAAGCCAAAGCTTTGGCTAGAATCCGCGAATCAGATGTCTTCACATTCATCTTTCAGAACATAATCTGCCAGTTTGGAATCCCGGCGGAAATTGTCTCTGACAATGGTAACCAATTACAAGGTAAAAACATCGATCTACTATTTGATACTTTCAAAATTCGAACAAATAAATCGACACCAATATACCCTCAAAGCAATGGCCAAGAAGAGGCTACAAACAAGACCATCGCTCTTATTCTCAAAAAATAATTAGACGAGCACAAAGGACGATGGTGTGAGCAACTACACAATGTCTTATGGGCATATCGAACAACCCGAAGATCAGCTACAGGGGAATCCCTTTTCTTGCTGACCTACGGAGCAGAAGCCGTCATCCCCACGGAAATCATCATGCCGACCACAAAGACAAAAGCGTGGGAAAAGAACCTCGCAACGGACATGATGCTGGAAAGACTCGACGATCTCGAAGAAAGAAGAGAAGCAGCACTACAAAAGATGGAGAATTACCAAAGAAGATTAGAAAGGGAATACAAAAAAAAAGGTTAAACTTAGGAATTTCGTGGAAGGATAGTATGTGCTGAGAACCATACCCCAATACCAAAGAGAAAAGAAGTGGGGCAAGCTGGCACCAACGTGGGGAGGACCTTATGTCATACAAGATGTAGCAGGAAACAGATCCTATTACCTGTGCAACCTAAAAGGGGAAGTCCTCCGCCATCCATAGAACGCCAAGTATCTCAAGACGTACCATCCTTGAATCACAACGCAACATTGCAACTGTGTAAAGAATACCAGAAGAAGAAGACGATGCTTTTCGATATGTTTCTATCTCTGGACGAGGAATAGCAGGCCTCAATAAATCAATAAAATAAACTTTCTTGCATATCTATGAAAATAAAATACAAGAGGAAGACATCCAGCAGAGGGTAGGTGCTCCCGGCAGGAAATCTCCAACTATTCTAAGTCAGCGGGTCGATGGAATGAGGGACATGTACATAGTAACACCCCATATCCTAGAACGCTGCATCGACCCCCACCGTCTGGGAATCCTCTGATCAAGGATTATCCAGCGGGGTGACAGGTCTCAAGATGTTCACGAAGGTGCACACCTTCGGCATCACACTCAAAAATTAGGTCAACGGGTCGACGGAATGAGGGACATGTACATAGTGACACCCCATATCCTAGAACGTTGCACCACCACCACTGTCTAGGAATCCTCTGGCCAAGGATTAGCCAGCGGGGTATCCGGTTTCAAGATGTTCACGAAGATACATACCTTCGGCATCATACTCAAAAATAAGGTCAGCGGGTCGACGGAATGAGGGACGTGTACATAGTAACACCCCATATCCTAGAACGCTGCACCGACCCGCACCATCTAAGAATGCTCTTGATAAGTATTAACCAGCAGGGTAACAGATGTCAAGATAATTAACAAAACTAACCAACAAACGATGATCCATTCCAGAAAAATTGATTACAATCTCGACAAGATAAGCAAAAAAAAAAAAAAAATTAAGTAAAAGAAGTTCGACAGACGCAGCAAGAACTCTATAATCAACAAGGATCAACTTTCTGCATCAGTAGGGCTCTCCCTCTGCAGTGAAGGAACGATCCCACCTGAAGAAGGACCCGAAGAGCCAGACGGGGCCGAAGGTTTAGGACGACGAGGATAGTGCTTTTCAAGACCATGCTCGGTCAAGAGGTCATGCTCTATCTTGGACAGAACCTTATTCGTCTCTTCGGTTAGCTGACAGCGAGCTTTGTACGTAATAGCGGTGTTACACATCTCGGCCTGAGACAACAGGATAGACAGACGGTTCACTTCCAAAGAGGCCAACTGAGCTGCTTGTTCATTAGTCGTAGCCAAGCCTTTGAAATATGAGGCATGGCCCTCCGGTTGCACCAAGGCAGTCTGAGACTTCTCTAGCTCAGATTGAGCCTTGTTAAGTTTTTCATTTGCAACGAGAAGCTAAACCTGGATCTCAGAAAAATAAAAACGAAGGGTTAGACCCGAGAAGCACGAAAATCACACCCGTCAAAGCAAATATATACCTTCGACTCTAGCAGAAGCTATTTCATACTCGTTAACAACCGCATCCCGAGCATCGTCAAGAAATTCATATTCGTCGGATAGTTTCTTATAATCCTTTTGAAGGAGGGAAAGAGCAAATTGACTAGCGTCTAACTCTACCTGCTTCATTGAATCCAAATGAAGAAGATGATTGACTTCGTTATTCAGCTTCTCCATTCCTTTATTCAGTCGGTACATATTAACTTCAAGATTTCTCTCAGACTCGGCTTAACGAGCTACGTCGGCCTGAGATGCGGCTAAAGCTTTGCCAAGGGCAGAGGCCTTGGCACGAGCATCATCTCTTTCTTTAACAAGGCGTTGAGTGTACTCCCATAAATCAGAATCTTGGGAGGAACGAGCCTGACGTAGCTCTTCTTCCAGGAGATTCATCTTAGCCAACAAAGACGAAGAAATCCCGCGAGCTTCGCGAAGATTATCGCGCGTCCACATTAAAGTACCATCAAAGAGACGACGGTCCGCGTTATACTTATTTTGCATATCAACTATCTGGGTATGCCTCAGACGTCGTTCCTCGGCCTTGGCATCCCACCTCTCGGCCTCACACTTAAGTTGTTCCACTAGTTCGGCAATACGGGTCTTCTGCAGCTCTCTCTCATTTCGAAGCCATATCATCTCAGGGACTCCACCCACTGAAGATAGGGCGGGGATACTCAGACGGAACAAGAATTCCTAAAAAGAAAAACGACTGACATGAATAAGGAACAAACCTGTAACAAAAGAAGCATTTTTTCGAACGGCCTCCAACTCGCTACGCGCCATAGCAAGCTCCAAACGAAGCCTCTCTTCTTCGGCACCCAGATACTCCTTCTCCTTAAGGAGATCCTTCAGCTCACTTATCTCTTTATCTCTGGCATAGATAACAACCTCCGCCATAGACAGCTCTTCCTCTCTGTGACGAAGCTTACCCTCTAACTTAAGAGACTTGGCCTTACAAAAATGATACAAATTATGATTGCAGTATTCACTCCGCATCACCTATGAAGAGCATCAGGTCAGAATGCCGCGGAGTGTCCACGGAGTACAAAACGGTAAAACACAACGTACCTCTAACATCCGCTGGTGGGGGTAACCATACTGATAACCATCAGTTATGGCCATCATATCAACAACGGTGGCTGGAGGGTCAACCACTAAGGTAGCCTCCAGTGACCTCAGATTCCTGCCCCACACCTCCGCGACTCGATCTTCAGCGGATAACTGCATCATCTTTCGGGTATAGGCATCAGAATCTTTCTCCCCAGGAACCACGGGTGCAGGGTTCGGAACAAACATCAAATTTCTCTTATTTATCCAAGCAGGGATAGCATCATCACCTTCCAGCATCAAAGACGGCGAAGGGGACCGAGATGAAGGTTCTGCGGCAAAGGGAACCTTCTCGGAGGTATCAACATGCGCGGAAGTCTGCACCGCAGCTTTTCCTTTACCAGATGTATCCAGTACGTCCCAATCATCGTTTGGGGAAAGCAGAGAAAACTCATCAGCAAGGCCCATTATAGCATTCACATCAAAGGACGGCCCCGCGGATTGGACCCGGCCAAAAGAAAATTATGGACCAACAGGGTCCCCACCAATACTACCGGCAGCGGGAGTAACCTCGGCATCAGCACTAACAGGGGTATCCTGCGTACAACCACCAGACGTGGTAACATCCGCAGTCTTCCCAACAAAGGGGGTACCCTCTGCACCACCAACACCAGAATCCTCACGAAGAGGGGGGGAAGTTTCAGTACGTTTCTCTCCATCGGACATATCTTCATCTTCCTCGAAATCATCATTAGCAGGACTAGCTAGTAACCTCCTCTTGGACCTCTGCGTCATCAACAACAATGGTAGAAGAGCGCTTGGGACCAATCCGCCTTTTCTTGGTACCCTACAGAGAAATAAGAGAATCAGATCGACATTCTTTCCTTTACTCAAATATTTCCTTTGAATAAAGAAAGAAGGGGCAACTAAAGGATTAAAAGATCCGCACCTTCACAGCCACAGTACTCTTCGAGGAAGGGGCAGCACCCGAAATCTCATCATCAACATCAACAACATCGAAGTCATATGGAAAATTCATACCTTGGAAGTTCAATTGCCAAGGGAAATAATTTCCATAACGAAGAGGGGGAACCTCACGAGGAACGCTACCAACAGTAGGACGCCACCCATCGGGACCTGAAATCCAACCCCAAGCCCACGGACCAACAACCTCGATAACAGTGGCATGCCACTCATAGTCATGATCGCGTTTTATCCTCTCACGAGAAGGAAAAAGTTTCTTATTAGCAGACCCTTCAGTACCAGGAACATACTTCAACTTAGCATCACTAACCTCGCTCAAAAGACGAATCTCGCCATGGGAGGCAGTAATATTACGAAGGCTCACACTCCACGGCTTACGGTTCCTGCTGTTGATGTAATCCCCAAAAGAATTGTTGAAATTCTGAGGGGTATACCATTCCCTCTCAGCAGGATCAGGGGTATAACAAGTCATCATCGTCTCTCCCTTGCTGCGAAGATAACACTCCTTCAGGGCGCGGAGATAATTCCCAGTCAACTGGGATACAGAACGACTATGGGTATTTGTCTAAGAACCCTCGCGATCGGCCAACACGTCGTAGTAAAAAGAATCACCTGACTTGTACAAAGGCAGCATAAGACCCGCTTCGAAGGCTCCCACAGTAGTCAACAAATGAAACTCGTCGAACTGGTATCTCGAGATGAGATCATAAGTAATGTCATCATCATGGGCATAGAAGCGGACATCAAAAGCTTGGAGCTCATGCTTCTCCTTAAACACTTACAGATCAACGTGTTTAAAGGTAACTCTTTTCTTCCTAACCGAGACGCTTCGAATAACCAGCGCAGTATTGATAGACGCATTTATGTGTCTAATTTGTCCTCAATGTTCCATATTGTTAGCACTCGTTTTTGTCCTTATTATGGTGTTTTGTGTGTTTGTAGGTATTTTTTGGAAATAAAGATTGTTGGAAAATTCGGCTCGAAAAGTTGCTCGGGACACCCCCAGAGGATATCTGCTATTCAGACTCCCACTTCGGATAAGGGGTACCTCAATTACTAAGGGGAACCCATATCACTATCCACCACCAACTTCTATTCGCACCCCAGAACATGATAGGGGCACTCCATCCTTACCTTTTGAAATCGATTCTTGGCGGGAAAATTTTGCACGCGCCTGCAGAAAGTTTTGTGATTAATTTTGATGGGATTCGTTGAGATATTTCCGGTGGCTTGGTTTTGCGGTTATCTGTTTCACCAAAACAAGGGAATGGTAACAAATTTGGAAAGGAAGAATACGAGTCGTGGAGAAAATAACCGACGTGGAGTTATACTCGGGATTTCATCATAATTCCCCGAGATTGGTTGAAGTATTTCGTGTGTTTATGAATGTTTAGATCATGCCAACTAGATGCAGAAGCGTGAGGAATTCAAAATAAGGATGTTTAGCAGCTGCAAAACGCGTGGAAACAGAAAAAGAAGAAAGAAAATGTTCTCGAGTTAATACATTGATGTGAGAAGATTTGGGAGTATTATTCGCATTTACTACGAGATATTTTGATCCTACTGAGTATATATAGTGCGTTGGGGACCCAGAGATAGAGAGTTGGGGAGGAAGAATATAGCATTAGAAAGTCGAGAAATCAAGCCGCGAAATATTCCAGTTTTGTTGCTGCTGCCTCCTGAAAACATGAAGAACAGACTCTTCACAGCAGTCGTTTATTCTGCAGCAGTTCTACGACACAGGAGCGTGGGTCGCACAGTTACAACAACAGCAATAGTTTTCGTTCTTTGTAACAGTGTTTGCAACATTTATAAGCGTTGCAAACACCCGGTTTTCACCATTTTCACCATTTCATCATTTGTAAACCATTTTTGAGCAATAATAATGAATTTTGAGTGTGTTTCCAACATGATGAGCGGCTAATTCTCCCACAACCAAGGCAATGAGGAAGCTATTTACGCATGAATGATTGGTAATTAATTTATTTTCTCTAATTTATATTTTATAATTCACTCAATCACTGCTTTTGCGGAGTTTTTAATTGTTTGCATAATTTTTGTCATTAGTTGTGATTCAATTAGATAGATTATGCTTTGTATAAAGATAATCTATGCTTAAGGGATACAATTAATTGTTGAGAATTTGCCTGATTATCTGTGAATTAAGAAACAAGGGATTTAAAAGATAAATAGAGTTTTGGGTTGTTAACCATAATTTATTCATGTGTAATAGTGGAATCAGTGTCTTGGTTATTCTCTCTTATCTTGAAATCAAATTTTGATCTAAGTTTCCTTTACTTTTAAGTTTAATTAAATCTAAATTCCTTTGCCTTCACAAGTTTCAAAAGAACCTTTCACTATCACTTTCTACAATACATCAAGTATCCTCCTCATTGAGAGGATCTTGCACGGAGTCTTTTGAAGGGCTCGTTTCCAGGGCCTTCATTTTCGAAGGCACACTCTTCGGCGGTTCAGCCTTCGAAGCACCATCCTTAACAGATTTTCCTCTCGAGGGAACCGCTGGAGGAGGAGGAAGAGGATTCTCTTGTAACACCGGCGGAACCAAAGAACGAAGGGGACGAGCATCCAAAGCTCCGTCACGAGGAACACCCTGCGTATTTCTAGACTCATCACGCGGACGAGAAAAAGCGCGGGTAGAAGCATATCTAGAACCAGGGGGATCCCTCGGAATATCTCCCTTCCTCGAAGAATGCCTGTGACCAGAAGAGGACGAAGCCCTCTAAGAACAAGCATCCACATACGAAGCCCTAGAGCCTCCAGGTGGAGATATATCCGGGTCTCTGCGCGGAGGAGATCTGGGAGGACTAGGCGGCGGAGTTTGGTAATGAGCCCGCGGACGCTCAGCCATATCTTCGGATACATAAACAAATAATAGATTCCGCGGAACCACAAATAAAGATCAAAAAATTGAAAATTATAAGGAATATGAAAACCCTAGCTAAACTCATAAAACAGGAGGGCGCTCTCCAACCAGAAACTCGTAACCCTTGCAAATGAAGAACAAGGGAAAGTATATATACTTTGTATATGTGTTATTCATCGCAAGGATAACGAGACAGCAGCAGATGATGATAAACAGGCGAAAAAGGGTACCAAAGATTAAACTCTTACCTAAGACAGATGCTTCAAACAACGAAAGGGGGAGAAACAACGAAGAACGAGCACAGGAGATCAAGGACGGGTTGTATTCAAGACAGAGCAGCAGCAGCGGTCGTATTCAAGGAAGAGTAGTAGCAGCATCAGTTAATGGCGTCCAAACAAAATGGAAGAATTTTTCAGGAGGAAAGAAGGAATCAACAGAGAATGAAATTTATTTCACATTCTCTTCCTCCTTAAATACCCAAGAAATCTGAAAATGTCCCTTCTCCCAAGGGGGAGTTATTGCAAGAAGTTATTGCTTAGTGGGAAACGCGCCGTAAAATCAAGGGGAAGTTATTGGGCGAGTGGGGAATATATGACGGTTTTCCTCTCACTTCAAACTGACGACTTAAGTCAGAATAAAAGGGGCAAATTGTAAGTACATAATTCCGCCACTCGCCACGTGTCCTCGGATGAACACGTGGAGAGCGCATGATGAGGGGCATCAAGAGATGATGCCACGAAGATGCAGCCAAGAAACGTGTACCAGCAGGGATGGGCCCTCATCTAGCAGATCCAATAGCCATAAGGGACGGAGCACGGAAACAAAGCACCACCGCATTGGACCCAATACATCCCCAGAGCTGCTTTATCCCATCTCGAGAAGAATCTTAGATCTACGGTCAGGGCACAACTGACTGACACGGACAAGACAGGGGCAAGACACTATGGTATGACGCGTGCAGAAGGCCCAACCACCCGCATTAAACACTTGGAGAAACACACGCGTCAGCCCACCATTAGAGGAAGCGAGCATATCTCTTCGGCAATAACGAAGAAACGAAGGGAGAGCCTCGTAATAACCGAAGACTCTGCGTGTTGGCACAAGACACAAGAGGATAAGATTACAACGGTTCCTTCAGTAGACCCCACGTGGAATCCCTATAAATACCCCTCCTCACTAAGAGAGTGGGGAAGAGAAAAAAGAAGGAGAAAAGAGGAGAGAGAATCAGGAAGAGTAAGTAATACTCTAAATCCCGCTGCCTCAGTGAGAATCCCTAAAGTCATTTGACTAAGCTTGTAATTAGTCCATACTTAATGAAACCTTTCTTTTACCCCGTGGATGTAGGCCTTAGTGCTGAACCACGTAATTACTTGTCTCCTTTACATTACGCACTTTATATTACGCATTTTACATTACGCACTTTATGTTACGTTCTTTACATTACGCAACCTACGTTATACTCTTTACATTCCGCACTTTACGTTCATTCTATGTACTATGTGTTAAATGTTCGATAAGATAAGGACGAGTCTGAGAACTCAGAGTCGATGAATCGATGTAGCACTATTTTGCTATGTATGTTATATCCAACCCTTAAACTTCGGTATGGGCGAGCTTTGTTTGTGGACACGTAGATACCTTCGAAGGATTAGAAGCTGGTCTAGAAAACAATCTAAGTGGAGCCATCATGCTTTTTGTTTGCTAGAAAATTTTAGGTTTGCTTTGGTGGAGTCAGCCTGCTTTGTGTTTGCTTAGAACCTCCCTTCCTTTTAGGATTTTTCTTTTTCTTTTTCTTTTGTTTTTCTAGTGTATGCCCGAGGTCATTAGAGAACGGGCTTGGAAAAGAAACACTCTAGGTCGTTTGATTAGTGACAAACCTAGTAGTTCTTCTTGTGAAGGCGGGGAGCTCGAAGACTCTTCTTTTGAGAGCCCAGTTTTTGGAAACTTCAGTTTTGAGAATCTGTCTCTTTGTGAGGAAAGTACCCCTAGTACGTCAGCTGTTCCAGCAATACGGCTAATTTCGAGATAAAACCTAGGGCCAACCGAGCTTCGTGCATTAAATTGCCAGCCAATACGGCTAATTTCGAGATAAAACCTAGTATTCTTCAGATGATCCCTATATTCTTAGGAAAAGATGATGAGAACCCTTATTTTCATATTAGGGAATTTGAGGAAATTTGTGGGACAGTTAGAATAAAAGACCTTACTGATGAAGTCTTGAAACTTAAGATGTTTCCCTTCTCCTTGAGAGATAAAGCCAAGACCTGGATGAACAACCTACCTTCTGAATCCATTGAAACATGGCAAGATCTTATCGCTGCCTTCTATATGAAATTCTACCCTAAGCATAAAACTGCAGCTGTTAGGCAGAAAATTAGTGCTAGTGTGAAACAAGAGGGAGAGTCTCTTTATAGGTTTTTAGAGAGATTCAATGATCTCCTATCCCAGTGTCCTCACCATGGGTTTGATAAGATGAAACTTGTAGAGATTATTTATAATGGTTTAGACTATTCGACCAAATCCATGGTCGAGTCTATATCTTATTTGGTGAGTTCACTAATAAAACTGCTGAGGATGCTTTCACCTTCTTAGGAACTATCATTTGAAAAATCCCAACAAGTGGGAGCCTTGTGTTGAACCTCCTAAAAGACTCTTGGTCAATAGAAGTAGCACCAATATGGTAGATACAAGCTTCGAGTCAGATGCTAAGTTTGTTGCTTTGTCTAGAAGGTTAGAAGCTTTGGAAATGGGTCAGTCTAAAAATAGGTCCCTTGTTGAACCTAATAGAGCCTCTCCAGTCTCTAGTTGTGGAATAGAGCCCGATAACTCATTTTGGGAAGGACAAGTTAGTGAAGAACAAGCCCATGTTGTTTATAACAACGCTAGGTTTGAGAACCGTCAGAAGTTTGACCCATACTTAGAGACCTACAACCCTGGTTGGAGAAACCATCCTAATTTTTCTTGGTCTAAGGGCCAGAATCAAGGACAGTCTAGTAATTCTCAGCCTCCCCCAGGTTTTGGTTATGCTAGGAACTCTTCAGGTCAACCCCAGTTCTAGAACCATTCGGATAAAAAGATCACAAGTTTAGAAGAGACTCTCGCCTCGTTTATTAAAAGCTCTGAAAATATCAACCAAATGGTTGCACAAGGGATAAAAGAAAGTAAGAGTATATGTTATGCTAACTCTCAGGCTATTTCCGAGTTGAAAACCCAAGTTAGTCATATAAATGAGTCTTTGAGGGAAAAAGGTAAGTTTCCTAGTCAAACTCAACCCAATCCTAGAGGAGTTCATGAAGTAGGTGGAAGATCATCAGAACATGTGAATGCCATTAAAACCCTTAGGAGTGGTCGAGTGGTAGACAACAAGGTAACCATGCACGATAGTGAACATCTTTGTAGTTGACCTGTTTGAGCCAGAAAATGATGAGGAGACTGATAGAGTCTCTAATGAGACCAATGAGGGTCCCGTTGAGTCCGGCTTTGTTCCTAGAGCCCCGTTCCCCAAGCTATTAGTTCCAACTAAGAGCGAGTCCAACTATAAAGATATTTTGGAGGTTTTTAAGCAGGTTACTATGAACCTCCCATTGTTGGATGCGATTAAGCAGATTCCCGCTTATGCCAAGTTTCTTAAGGACTTGTGTACACGAAAGCGTAAGCTTAGTGTTCAAAAGAAAGCCTTCCTAGCTAGTCATGTGAGTTCTATTATTCAGAATACCACTACTCCTTAGTACAAAGACCCAGGGTCCCCTACCATTGCTTGCACAATAGGTAAATATCGTGTTGAGAAAGCGTTGCTTGACTTAGGAGCCAGTGTGAACTTACTGCCATACCATGTGTACCTTAAGCTAGGACTTGGTGAGATGAAACCTACCCAGATGACTCTTCAGTTAGCTGATAGGTCCGTAAAAATTCCTCGGGGTGTGATCGAGGATGTTCTCATAGAGGTAGACAAGTTTATTTATCCGGTGGATTTTGTTATCCTAGATACCCAACATGTCCCTGACCCAGAGAACCAGATACCGGTAATTTTAGGTCGCCCGTTTTTAGCTACATCCAATGCGATCATTAACTGTCGAACTGGTATTATGAATTTGTCTTTTGGTAATATGACTATTGGAACGTCTTTCATGTTAATAAGCTACCCCTCGAACTAGATGACTCAGGCATAGAAGAGGTGAACATGATAGGAACATTATTAGAGGAGTCATTACCAAACACTTTGATGGAAGATCCATTAGAGAAATGCCTAGCTCACTTTGGGATTGATTTTGATGATGATGATGTGATTAATGAGGTAAATGCTTTGTTAGATTCAACCCCTTTGATAGACACTAGTAGTGGATGGAAACCTAAGTTCGAACCTCTACCCATTTCTGAGTCTACCCCAGTTCCTTCGTTGGAAAAGCCTCCTAAATTGGACCTCAAACCACTACCAGATACCTTGAAGTATGTGTTTTTAGGCCCATCTGAAACTTACCTGTGATTATAGCATCCGACTTGGATAGTGATCAGGAAAGTAGGCTAGTAACCGTCCTTCAGAATAACAAGGAAGCTTTAGGGTGGACCATAACAGACATTAAGGGTATAAGTCCTACTGTTTGTATGCATCAGATTTATTTAGAGGAAGATACTAAACCTTCTAGGGAGATGCAACGTCGACTGAACCCTCATATGAAAGAAGTAGTTGAACCGAGGTTCGGAAAGCTGTTAGATGCGGGCATTATCTACCCTATTTCAGACAGTAAGTGGGTCAGCCCCGTTCAGGTTGTTCCCAAGAAATCTGGTATTACTGTAGTCCAGAATGAAAAAAATGAGTTAATCCCAACCCGAATGACCACGGGTTGGCGTGTCTGTATTGACTATAGAAAATTGAACAAGGTCACTAGGAAGGACCACTTTCCCCTTCCCTTCATCGACCAAATGCTCGAAAGATTAGCTGGCCGTAGCCATTTATGCTTTTTAGATGGATTTTGCGGCTATAATCAGATTCCTATTGCCCCAGAAGACCAAGAGAAAACCACTTTTACCTGTCCCTTTGGTACCTTTGCGTATAGACGCATGCCTTTCGGGCTATGTAATTCCCCTGCGACCTTTCAGCGTTGTATGTTGAGCATATTTTCTGACATGGTAGAACGGTTCTTAGAGGTCTTTATGGATGATTTTTCAGTGTTTGGTTCGTCTTTCGATGAGTTCTTGCATCATTTTTCATTAGTTTTGACTAGGTGTAAGGAAAATAATTTAGTGCTGAATTGGGAAAAATGTCATTTCATGGTTCGTTCAGGAATCGTTCTAGGGCATATCGTATCTTCAAAGGGTATAGAGGTAGATAGAGCCAAGGTTGACCTTATTAAAACCTTACCGGTCCCAAAAACCGTAAAAGATATTAGGTCATTCTTAGGGCATGCAGGTTTTTATCGTCGATTCATTAAGGATTTTAGCTTGATTTCTAGACCTCTTTGCAATTTACTTGCAAAAGATGCTAAGTTTGTCTTTGATGATGCTTGTTTAGAGGCTTTTGAGAAGCTTAAGACTTTACTCACTACCGCCCCCATAGTCCAGGCACCCAACTGGAACTTACCCTTTGAGATCATGTGTGATGCTTCAGATTATGCTATTGGTGTTGTGCTAGGTCAGCGAGAAAATAAGTTACTTCATGTGATTTACTATGCTAGCAATACTCTGAATGAAGCCCAGATGAACTATACCACTACCGAGAAGGAACTGTTGGCCATTGTGTTTTCCTTAGACAAGTTTAGATCCTACCTCTTAGGTTCTAAGATCGTAATCTATACTGATCATGCTGCTTTGAAATACCTTTTGTCTAAGAAGGATACCAAACCTAGATTGATTAGGTGGATCCTTTTATTACAAGAATTTTGCCCAGACATTAGAGACAAAAAGGGTGCGAGAAAATGTAGTAGTGAGACCACTTGTCTAGGCTAATTGTTAGTTCCCCGATGATTCCCTTCATATAAGGGACAACTTCTTGATGAACAATTGTTCTCTGTTTCCCAATCACCTTGGTATGCGAATATAGTGAACTATCTTGTTACTGGTCGAATGCCACAACATTGGAGTAAACAAGATCGTTCTAGGTTTTTAGCTGAGGTTAAGCACTTCTTTTGGGATGATCCTTATTTATTTAAGTATTTTCCAGACCAGATTATTAGGAGATGTATACCTGAGAGTGACCAGTCCAGTATTATTTCCTTTTGTCATGATCATGCTTGTGGGGGTCACTTTAGTCCTAAGAAGACTGCTGTTAAGATATTGCAGTGTGGATTCTATTGGCCTTCGTTGTTTAAAGACTCTCACAGTTACTGTGTTACTTGTGAGCGTTGCCAGAAATTAGGAACCATTTCACGTAGGAACATGATGCCCTTGAACCCTATTTTAGTTGTTGAGGTCTTTGATGTGTGGGGTATTGACTTTATGGGTCCGTTTCCTAATTCTTTTGGTAACCTATACATCCTTGTCGCCGTAGACTACGTCTCTAAGTGGATTGAGGCAGTTGCGTGTAAAACCAATGACCATAGGGTTGTGCTTGAGTTCTTGAAAAATAATATACTTACACGTTTTGGTACACCGCGAGCTATAATTAGTGATGGAGGGTCGCACTTTTGTAATGGACCTTTTAAGCTTTTGATGGAGAAATATGGTATTACACATAAGGTAGCCACCCCGTATCATCCACAGACTAGTGGTCAGGTAGAGGTTTCCAATAGGGAGATAAAACGTATATTAGAGAAAACAGTTAATCCTAATCGGAAAGACTGGTCGTCTAGGCTTACTGATGCCTTATGGGCTTACCGTACTGCGTTAAAGACCCCCATTGGAATGTTGCCTTATCGGATTGTTTATGGAAAGGCATGTCATTTACCTATTGAGTTAGAACATAGAGCTTATTGGGCTATTAAGCAGCTAAATTTTTCACTTGACAAGGCAGGAGCCCATAGGAAACTCCATCTCAATGAGTTGGACGAGATTCGTATAGATGCTTATGATAGTGCGAAGGAGTATAAGAACAAAATGAAACTTGTGCATGATAGAAATATTTTACGGAAGTCATTTTCTCCAGGTCAAAAAGTTCTTCTGTATGATACCCGCTTGCATCTTTTCCCTGGGAATTTACGTTCTCGGTGGACGGGTCCTTTTATTGTTCGTACTGTTTTTCCTCATGGAGCTGTTGAGATCAAGACACCGGATGGTAGTAGTTCTTCAAAGGTTAACGGTCAGAGATTGAAACCCTTTTTAGAGCCCTATCCTATAGGTGATGTTGAGGAGGTCCCTCTGGAGGACCCTGTTTACCCTTGATTGACCATCGAGGCGATTGTATGTTTTATATTAGTTTTTGATTTCTCTCTTCACCCAGGTACTATCTTTCCAACTTCTCTCTTTGCTGATTCCTCATGTTACTTTACTTTTTGGTATTTCTCTTTCATTAGAAACATTGAGGACAATGTTAGATTTAAGTTTGGGGGTGGGGAAGAAACTTTTTGTTAGCTTTTAGTTGCAATAAATAAACTCCAGAGCCTAGAAATTTATGTTTATTAAGGATGGCACTAACCAATCTAAGTGGATGGAAGCATTTTGGTTGTAGGAGTTGAGGAACCAATCTGATTAGATGGAAACATCTAAAGAGTCTATTCATAAAAGCACAGAGCTCAGGTGTTAGAAAACATGGTAGTTTCGCCATATCCTCGTGATGGAAACATCGAAAGAATCCTGATCACTTCTTTTATTTTTCTTTTTACCATTGCTAGGGTGGAATAGAGTGGTTGAGATACAAAAAAAAAAAAAAAAAAAAAAAAAAAAATTGAGACCAGACTACTAGACCAAACGGAATAAATACAATAAAGTCGACCCTTTGGTACCCTTGTATATGCCAGCTGAGTTGACCTAGAGTTAGGATTATCGACCACTGGTCCCCTTGTATATGCCAGTGTGTTGATATTAGTCCAAGACCAGTATCTCAGTCCGTTAGGATAGGTTCACCCTAGCCAACATCATCCACATTTTTTCTCTTCTTAATCTATGTGATTGGTTGACTCCGGTTTATGATGTCCAGAAACTATCTGAGTAGAGCTCTGTCACTTTATATGAATTTTAGTATGCTTGAGTGCAAACTCGTGTACAGCAATTGGAATTTCGCATCAGGGTACTTCCTCCTGTAGTCAATAAGTATGCCAACCAAGGAGATTCTTTAGTGCCTTCCAAGGTTCTGTGTAGATAGCTAGGGTCTGGAGTAAAGGTTTTGTGGGTACACCTCTGGTAAACCCTCCGGAGACGACACTCCGCCACTAGGGCCACCTAGCGGTTTAACGGCTTGCTGCACATGCTAAGTGTAGCATTTTTATTTTCTAGATTAGATTTGCTCGGGACTAGCAAATAATAAGTTTGGGGGTATTTGATAGACGCATTTATGTGTCTAATTTGTCCTCAATGTTCCGTATTGTTAGCACTCGTTTTTGTCCTTATTATGGTGTTTTGTGTGTTTGTAGGTATTTTTTGGAAATAAAGATTGTTGGAAAATTCGGCTCGAAAAGTTGCTCGGGACACCCCCAGAGGATATCTGCTATTCAGACTCCCACTTCGGATAAGGGGTACCTCAATTACTAAGGGGCACCCAGATCACTATCCACCACCAACTGTTATTCGCACCATAGAACATGATAGGGGCACTCCATCCTTACCTTTTGAAATCGATTCTTGGCGGGAAAATTTTGCACGCGCCTGCAGAAAGTTTTGTGATTAATTTTGATGGGATTCGTTGAGATATTTCCGGTGGCTTGGTTTGCGGTTATCCTGTTTCACCAAAACAGGAATGGTAACAAATTTGGAAAGGAAGAATACAGTACGTGGAGAAAATAACCGACGTGGAGTTATACTCGGGATTTCATCATAATTCCCCGAGATTGGTTGAAGTATTTCGTGTGTTTATGAATGTTTAGATCATGCCAACTAGATGCAGAAGCGTGAGGAATTCAAAATAAGGATGTTTAGCAGCTGCAAAACGCGTGGAAACAGAAAAAGAAGAAAGAAAATGTTCTCGAGTTAATACATTGATGTGAGAAGATTTGGGAGTATTATTCGCATTTACTACGAGATATTTTGATCCTACTGAGTATATATAGTGCGTTGGGGACCCAGAGATAGAGAGTTGGGGAGGAAGAATAGAGCATTAGAAAGTCGAGAAATCAAGCCGCGAAAAATTCCAGTTTTGTTGCTGCTGCCTCCTGAAAACGTGAAGAACAGACTCTTCCGACGATCGTTTATTCTGCGAGTTCTACGACACAGAGCGTGGGTCGCACGATTACAACAGCAACAGTTTTCGTTCTTTGTATGTAAGTGTTTGCAACATTTATAAGCGTTGCAAACACCGGTTTTCACCATTTTCACCATTTCATCATTTGTAAACCATTTTTGAGCAATAATAATGAATTTTGAGTGTGTTTCCAACATGATGAGCGGCTAATTCTCCCACAACCAAGGCAATGAGGAAGCTATTTACGCATGAATGATTGGTAATTAATTTATTTTCTCTAATTTATATTTTATAATTCACTCAATCACTGCTTTTGCGGAGTTTTTAATTGTTTGCATAATTTTTGTCATTAGTTGTGATTCAATTAGATAGGTTATGCTTTGTATAAAGATAATCTATGCTTAAGGGATACAATTAATTGTTGAGAATTTGCCTGATTATTTGTGAATTAAGAAACAAGGGATTTAAAAGATAAATAGAGTTTTGGGTTGTTAACCATAATTTATTCATGTGTAATAGTGGAATCAGTGTCTTGGTTATTCTCTCTTATCTTGAAATCAAATTTTGATCTAAGTTTCCTTTACTTTTAAGTTTAATTAAATCTAAATTCCTTTGCCTTCACAAGTTTCAAAAGAACCTTTCACTATCACTTTCTACAATACATCAAGTATCCTCCTCATTGAGAGGATCTTGCACTGAGTCTTTTGAAGGGCTTGTTTCTAGGGCCTTCATTTTCGAAGGCACACTCTTCGGCGGTTCAGCCTTCGAAGCACCATCCTTAACAGATTTTCCTCTCGAGGGAACCGCTGGAGGAGGAGGAAGAGGATTCTCTTGTAACACCGGCGGAACCAAAGAACGAAGGGGACGAGCATCCAAAGCTCCGTCACGAGGAACACCCTGCGTATTTCTAGACTCATCACGCGGACGAGAAAAAGCGCGGGTAGAAGCATATCTAGAACCAGGGGGATCCCTCGGAATATCTCCCTTCCTCGAAGAATGCCTGTGACCAGAAGAGGACGAAGCCCTCTAAGAACAAGCATCCACATACGAAGCCCTAGAGCCTCCAGGTGGAGATATATCCGGGTCTCTGCGCGGAGGAGATCTGGGAGGACTAGGCGGCGGAGTTTGGTAATGAGCCCGCGGACGCTCAGCCATATCTTCGGATACATAAACAAATAATAGATTCCGCGGAACCACAAATGAAGATCAAAAAGGAATATGAAAACCCTAGCTAAACTCATAAAACGGGAGGGCGCTCTTCGACCAAAAACTCGTAACCCTTGCAAATGAAGAACAGGGGCAAGTATATATACTTTGTGTATGTGTTCTTCATCGCAAGGATAACGAGACAGCAGCTGATGATGATTAACAGGAGAAAAAGGGTACCAAAGATTAAACTCTTACCTAAGACAGATGCTTCAAACAACGAAAGGGGGAGAAACAACGAAGAACGAGCACAGGAGATCAAGGACGGGTCGTATTCAAGACAGAGCAGCAGCAGCGGTCGTATTCAAGGAAGAGTAGTAGCAGCATCAGTTAATGGCGTCCAAACAAAATGGAAGAATTTTTCAGGAGGAAAGAAGGAATCAACAGAGAATGAAATTTATTTCACATTCTCTTCCTCCTTAAATACCCAAGAAATACGAAAATGTCCCTTCTCCCAAGGGGGAGTTATTGCAAGAAGTTATTGCTTAGTGGGAAACGCGCCGTAAAATCAAGGGGAAGTTATTGGGCGAGTGGGGAATATATGACGGTTTTCCTCTCACTTCAAACTGACGACTTAAGTCAGAATAAAAGGGGCAAATTGTAAGTACATAATTCCGCCACTCGCCACGTGTCCTCGGATGAACACGTGGAGAGCGCATGATGAGGGGCATCAAGAGATGATGCCACGAAGATGCAGCCAAGAAACGTGTACCAGCAGGGATGGGCCCTCATCTAGCAGATTCAATAGCCATAAGGGACGGAGCACGGAAACAAAGCACCACCGCATTGGACCCAATACATCCCCAGAGCTGCTTTATCCCATCTCGAGAAGAATCTTAGATCTACGGTCAGGGCACAACTGACTGACACGGACAAGACAGGGGCAAGACACTATGGTATGACGCGTGCAGAAGGCCCAACCACCCGCATTAAACACTTGGAGCAACACACGCGTCAGCCCACCATCAGAGGAAGCGAGCATATCTCTTCGGCAATAACGAAGAAACGAAGGGAGAGCCTCGTAATAACCGAAGACTCTGCGTGTTGGCACAAGACACAAGAGGATAAGATTACAACGGTTCCTTCAGTAGACCCCGCGTGGAATCCCTATAAATACCCCTCCTCACTAAGAGAGTGGGGAAGAGAAAAAAGAAGGAGAAAAGAGGAGAGAGAATCAGGAAGAGTAAGTAATACTCTAAATCCATTGCCTCAGTGAGAATCCCTAAAGTCATTTGACTAATCTTGTAATCAATCCATACTTAATGAAACCTTTCTTTTACCCCGTGGATGTAGGCCTTAGTGCTGAACCACGTAATTACTTGTCTCCTTTACATTACGCACTTTATATTACGCATTTTACATTACGCACTTTATGTTACGTTCTTTACATTACGCAACCTACGTTATACTCTTTACATTCCGCACTTTACGTTCATTCTATGTACTATGTGTTAAATGTTCGATAAGATAAGGACGAGTCTGAGAACTCAGAGTCGATGAATCGATGTAGCACTATTTTGCTATGTATGTTATATCCAACCCTTAAACTTCGGTATGGGCGAGCTTTGTTTGTGGACACGTAGATACCTCACGGCTCTGTCTCTCATGACCCTGTAAGCTTCCACTACGACCAACACCCATCACCGTTCTTTTCTCTTCCTTTGAGTTTCCACGGCCAAAACCATCAACGCAATGAGTGACTTAGTAGCGAGGAACGCCCAAACACATCACGTACCTCCCTGAGAAACGCGATTTTCCGCTCCTCAGTAAGAAACACGATGGGAATGCGCTCCTATCACGGGAGAAACGCGATCCTATCTTAGCAGAGACATTTCATTACAAAAAATCACACAGGGTGAAGAATAAGGAGGAAATGAAAATAGAGAAAAAGAAAGAGGAAAAGAACGCAGTAAAGAAAAAGGAAGAATGAAGGGAAGAAGGCGGCTGCTAGTGCTTGGAGAAGAAAAAGAAGGTTGTTCTAAACCCTAGGGTCATTCAGTTTTCAATTAAAAACATCTTGTGCGTACTCTGGGCTAAGTGGGAGCCCAAGCCCAACATTTTCCATTGCAGAAAAGCATAAAATTAGCTTTAAAATGCTCCCAAAAGACGGAAAAAGAAAAGAAAAGAACTGAACCAATGAGACACTGCAACAAAATTAGTAGTAACTACTATTCCTATGAAACGTAATTTACGCTCCCGACACGCTCCTCGTATCTCATTTTTTGAAAATTTTACGAATCTCGCTCCCGCTTCCGACTCCGCTCCCGTTCCTGGCTACTAAGATGAGTGACAACAGCTTTAACGAACCCACCCACTTCATAAGAACAGTAGCAGCTTGAACTGAATATTGCTGTATAGCCCTTGTTTTAGTAAAAAGATGCTTCACTTGATTTACCAAGGAGAAACAATTCGTTGACTTTGTTCCCCCATTTCATCTTTAACCGTGAGTGCCTTTAGTGGTGCTAAGCAGGCAGCCAAAATAAGCTTCATAGCCCTTCAATGCCGAGAGAGTGCTGCTACAGATATAAATAGTTGAACTGAATGCCCAGTCAACTCTCTTTCTTTGATGTCGTGAACTTCAATATTGGCGTTTTGAGTTACATATGCCATGAAACTATCCATTTAGTCATTTATCGTCCGAGTGATCAGAATTGCTAGTACTTTATACAAAAGCACTAAAATAATGTTATTAGCCAAAATATCAAGCTTGGTAAAGGGGCGGCAGAAAATGGTAGAGGGGCGGCAAACCTAATAAGACAAAAAGGGTCATTAGGTGGTAATCCAAGTGCCCCTTATTAAAAAAATATGGAAATGACCAATTAACCCTTATTATTAATAATCAAGATTAGTGATGATAATCAAGATTAGTGTTTGATAATCAATTTTCACTTATAATAACTCTAAAATTAGATTTTTAGAGTTATAAAAAAATAAAAAATTATGTGATATTTGTGAAACCCTAGATTTTGATTCACTCAACCAAAATGAGTGATTCAAGTGGCAAATTAGAGGTGGGTGATCAAAATTAGTTCCCATTAGCTTTTTGTTGATCAAAATTATCTAAAGTATGTAAAAAGATCAAAATTTTAAAATTTTCTGAAGAACAAACGGTTGGAAATAAGCTAGTTACCAACCATAACTGGTTCAATTTGGGGAAAAACCCAATAGTAATACCAGTTACGGTTGCTATAAAATCTTGGATACGAACCGTAACTCATTACGGTTCATAAAAACGGAATCGAAACCAACCGTAACTAAACTACGGTTGGTAAGTCAACTATAGTTTCGAACTGTACATCACTACTTCATAAATTCTTAACATATATGATTATGTACGGTTGGTAAGTCAACTATAGTTTACAACTGTATATCACTACTTCATAAATTCTTAACATATATGATTATGTATGGTTTGTAAGTCAACTATAGTTTACAACCGTATATCATCACTTCAAAAATTCTTAATATTCAGGATGATATACGGTTGGTAACTTTCATTAAGTTACCAACCGAACCCAGGTGATGAATTTTTGAAGTGATGAATTTAAAGCATCAACAATACCAAGACCAATACCACCTGAGTCTAACTTCTTCTCCCATGGATGTTGATTTTTGTTTTCAAAACTAGGTTTGGCAAATGGGTTTACAAAACTAGAAAAAGGTTTTGTATCCAGTATTGAAGTAGGACTCATTGTAGAAGAATCAGTTGTTTGATCAGAAGAATGGTTAACCCCCTTTGGAGAAAAAACTGTAGCAAAGAACTTTGGGGAACTGAAGAATGATGAAATGGGTCCCAAGTGCTTGCTCGTACGAGATGATAAAGAAGTATTTTCTTCCATCATAACTTGTTTATTGCTATTGTTGGTTAATGTTCTTGATCTTTTCCACAGCATTCGGTTGAACCTGAATAACACTTGCAAGAAAAAAAGAAGAAGAGTGAAACTAAAAAAATCTTAGACTAGATTTCAGTAACTTCCATGATATTAGAGCACTAGCACCTCAATAAATGAGTAAAAGTTAACTTGGTTTTCAGCAGCAAAAGAATCTCTTCACAATGATCAAAACCAGACAAGGAAACAAGAAAAGTTTGTATTTTTGTTATTTCTTCAAACTTCAACTACTACAACTTACTGAGAAGTGTCCATCATCATCATGAATAACCTAACCTTCAAACTTGAACGTTAGTTTAATGGGACCACTGATAAATAAAACTGGTGGATATGTCACGGACCCGTCTGGTTGAGAAGTGTCCATCATCATCATGAATAACCTAACCTTTAATAATGGAAAATTAAAACTATAGTTCACAACCAGTTTGATATACGGTTGGTAAGTCAACTATAGTTTACAACCGTATATCATCACTTCAATAATTCTTAACATTCAGGATGATATACGGTTGGTAACTAAGGTTTTGATACCAACCGTACCTAAACCTAATTCTTAATTTTTTAAGGTCCTGTTCGTATTTGGGTTGTTAGCAACCGTATGTTCTTCAACCAATACAGGTACGGTTGGTATCTGGGTTATTACCAACCGTAACTCACATACAACACACAAATTCCAGTTTCAATTTCGATCCAAAACTCTAATTTTTGATGCAAAACTAACTTAAATCAAACACAATAGACTAAACTCTAACTGGGTATTATAAATTTTTCAAATCGCCAATAAATCGAAGAGGACGATGAAATATCAGTTTTAATGGAGGAGAGGAGGAGAAGAAAAGAGAAACAATTTTGATTTACTGATTCAATTAGGTTAAAAATGGGGAAGGATAATTCAGTCTTTTTAATCAAAAAAGTATGGGTAAATTAGTCCATTCAAGGTGAAAAGGGTAATCCAGTAAACTTCTACACCCTATAGGACACCCCCTAACCATTAGAGGGACATTGCTATCACCTTTGCCGCCCCTCTACCATTTCATAACGCCCCTTTACCAAGCTTGCAAAATATTGAGTCCTAGCTAGTATAAATATGAGTATAAAATGTAGCAATAACGTGCTTATCACGTCTCTGGCTTCAGCACAAATATCTCGACGATGACACACTGATTCACCACTGACACGATCAAAGTGAAACTGAACTACAATTGCTGAGTTTTCACTATCTCCATGACAAGACTTATGAATCAGATGCAACATCATTCATCCATCGATGGAACGAATTCCTTCAACATGCACTGGGGACTTGATCTTATTGGAATAATCGATTCAAATCTATTTATTGCAACCTGATATGATTCCATGAAACTTCATCAACGGGACCTCTCTACATTACAAACCCCTGCACGACTGAAGAACTTCCTCTCTTCACCGATCGTATTCAGAATGAAGACTGTTGCTGCTATCTGCCGCAAAAACATCAATTCCCTGACAAAACCACTTCACGGTAAAGTTATAATGTTCAGGAGAATTCGGGTTGAACTCCCAGTACACCTTTATCTTAGGGACGCTCAACCCACCAACTAGTTCATGAATATAAAGGCTTATTGGATGGAGGAGCAAAGACTATGTCGATAAATCATGGTTTTAGCATGTTCAGTCTCTGGAGCAACTCCGACCATAGTATCGGCATCAATAAGGATATCTGGAGGAACTCTGTCCATGGTCTCAGAATCAACAAGAATGTCTGGAGAAAGTTCAATCGTGGTCCCAACATCAACAACGGTCTCAGCAGCAACATCCTCATGACATAGCTTCATCAACTAAACATTTTCTGAATCATTGCTCGATGAAGCGGACTTCTCCAAGCATTAATAATTCATGTCAATATGTGTAGACATGAAAATATGTTAACATAAAAGTCTTACCAAGCTTGCACGACTGTTGGGCACAATCCAAAGACTTCTACAAGATGTTCTCATCACCTCTGCAAATGAGATACAACACACTTCAGGCCATGTGTTTACAAAAACGTACCAATGGGTGAGGAATGGGATAATTCTTCCTCAACGAAAGATGTTCGTATATGTCTCTTTTACAACATACTAAAAGGGAGCATTAATCTGGCATACGAGCTATAAGATATGGCCTTTACCGTCAGGTCTACGAAATCTGAAAAATTTGTATGGGATTATAAATTACAAATGTGCATGCTTCATTGGATGACCTCTACAACTCCAAATTGAGTGATTCTTTTCTCATGTGATAATACAGTCTCTTAGCTTCAAAAATTAGGGTCTAACATCGAATTCCGACGTTATATGAAGTTCCTACAGCTTCCAGAGCATACAACATACAAGCAACAATTCTTAGACGGGATTCATAACTTCCAAAGTCGATCGGTGTCCACCAGGACTTTCCACTAAGTCCTTCATCAAGGTACCTCCAACTTCGACCACCTAGGTATTTACATCAATTTTTCTACCTGGGTCCTCTACCCAGGTCTTACCTGAAGAAGGAAAAATGAAAAGGAGAGATTACTGGGGACTGACGGTCCACTAATCATGGCGATCAGTTTCACAGTCCAAGACCCGTGGCACCGGACTCTCATGTGCTAATCATTCATCATAAAAAGAATGCTACCTCCGGGACATGCAACCATGGCCATTACATTATCCCCTCTTGAGAGTTACCTCAGTGTCAGGACCCTGCCTTGGGCTGACAAGTTCAGTTAAGGGCCACCTAAGTTATGGGGTTCTAGTAATCTATTTAGTGTAATCAGTAGTTAATTAATCGTGATTAATTAGGTAGTAGTTGTTGCTGCGTAGGATTAGTAAAGTGTGTTTTTGAGTGGCACATGTGCACACCAAACCCTATCTTTATATTCCTGTAGATGGTGGATTTTCGACAAAGGCTAAAATCGTAAACCCATAATTATACGAACCACTGATCCAGTGATCAGACGTGAGTATTGAGACACGGGTCTCTCATCGAATTCTCTGACTGAGAATACCTTCTCTCATAGTACATGTAGATATGTAGTCTCACGGCCAGAAAACAGCATATCTCATGAATACTAAACACTTCAGTAATTATTTCTATATAGTATCACAAGATGGACGGCTCCTAGACAGCTTGCTCTGCTAGTATAGAGCGATAACATCTTCAGGATACAAACAACGAGTTTACCCTGACTATATAAAGGATATGAAGCTCCGGAAAGCTCATATCGGAATAATTAATGCTCCTAGACAGCTTGCTCTGCTAGTATAAAGCCATAAGTTAATTATTCCTAAATTCTTGGATTCATCCACAGAATTTCCGAAAATATTCAAATATTTTCGCAGATATTTCATTACTGCAAACCATGGTTCTTCCCAGCAGAAATCCATGGGTTAGTAATAAATATTCAACGCACGGACATCAGAGCCACCTCTGAGTAAGCCCTGTCTCAAAAGGTGCAAGTGTATTCAACGATGATGCATTAACAATCACCGAACGAACGAGTATTTCAAAATACGACGAAACGATGAACCTATGAAAAATAGGGAAAAAATAATAAATAATCAAAATATTGACCAAGGCGCTGGGAGCATGGGCCCACTGACTGGACGACCGTTATATGGCCAATCTCACGCCAGTTTTATATTTTATTACATTTTTATTATTTTCCTTGATGTGATGAAAATCTTTTCATTTGAACAAATATTCTTCGTTTTGAGGAAACTCCTCAATTCCGTGGTGCTTCCTTCGCACAGAGGAAATAATATAAAATTAGGGAAAACATTGTGGGGCCATGATCATTAGCCAACCGACCATGCCTTGCTCCCGGCCGTCCCCATGCCATGTGATTCCTCATTATTTTATTATTATTTCCCTAGTTTCATGAAAATTCCTTCAGCTCATGGTATTTTTCAAAAAATACATGAAAAATAATATAAAATTAGGGAAACCCGTGGGACCGGGCCCAGCCGAACGACCATGCCCCAAGCGATCCCACATGTCCCTTTATTTTATTATTATTATTTTAGGATTTCCTTCATCCCATGAAACTCCTTGATTTCATGATATTTCTCTGAAATTATGAAAACTCCTTCAAATCATGGAAAAATATATAAAATACATAAAAATTAGGGAAACTCGTGGGACCGGGCCCAAGGCGGCCGACCATGCCCTAGCCGATCCCACGCGCCCATGTTTTTATTATTTTAATATTATTTGATTCCTTGATCCAATGGAAACTCCTTCACTTCAAGGAAAACTCCTTAATTTCAACAAATTCTTTATTTCATGATATTTTCATAAATTCATAAAAAATAAAAAAAAAATTAGGAAAAAGCACCACAGGACCGTGGTCACCGGCCGACCGGCCATACCTTGGCCTCGGCGGTCCCACGCTTCATCATTCCTTTATTTCATAATTATTCTCCTTCATGTCATGAAATTTTCCTAGTTTCAGCAAAACCCTAATTTTGTCATATTTTATCAAATGGTCGCTCAAACACGCACCAAAAAATATCGAAATTCTCAGGACTGAGACACGTACATATCAGCAATGAAATAATGTTACCTTGACCGACCAGGGTTGGCTTTTTGGCTCGCAATGAGCCGGTCCCACGTATTTTTATGATTTGACCTAATTTGCGCAATTGCACGTATTGGGTCCAAAACTCTTCGAATAATTTCAGAATTTGACGGAGTGATCGTGATTTGATCCCGTGACCACCCATGCCCGGTTTTATAACCCCTTGGTCGGTCCCTTACCTCTTTATAATTAATTAGGTTTCATCACCTAAGGCTCAGACGAGCATTATTTTAATGATTAAACCAGCATTTGATCATCTCTTCACCAACTCTTCAAGAAGTCTTGGTATTTGCTCACGCGAGCATATGGATACTACATGGTTGATCCACAGTCCCATGAAGCCAGTTCTCCTTCATTCCGTGGTTAATTTTCAAATAAACCATCAATTGATCAAATTAGGGTTACTGAGTCCAAGGATCATAATTCCATATTCGAACACTAATAACTTTACGACGATCTCATGATCAGTATTCTTATTAATTATGCTTGGTTCAACTACCAGTATTTTAATTAATATTTTATTTTGGTCACGCTGCCAATAATTCACCAGACGAGCGACACTTGCTCAGACGAGCAATATTTGCTCAAACCAAGGAATATTGATTCAACTATTAATATTCAACAATTCATCTAATGAGCAACACTTGCTCACCTCAACATGAAAATCACATCACTGTCTCAGCAGACACGTTCAATTCATGAGTTTCAGAACATTTTACAAAATCATGTTCAACTCAATACATGGATTCATCGTCCCATTAAATCACGAAGTCATCAATTGACTAATTAACCACGAGACATAAATCGTGTCATTTGGGGGGATATCAACTAGGATTTTGGTCTGGCGGTCTACAGAACGTGTGTTCAAAAACAAAATGGAATGTGAGCAATTCGTTCAATCAGTTTAAGGAGTTAACAAAGTAGTGGATGGAAAATCAACCAAATCTATGCACGATGAGCAACTGGTTTCAAACACGATTTCCATTTCCCCACTCTTTGATTCTATCAACTGTCACACTTCATGGGATCATGGTGTCTACAATTCCAGCAATATAAATAAGTCTCTGAATCATGATTGAAACAAGAACAACAACAATTTCACGTCTCACAGACAACACGAGATCAAAAACTCATCAATTGAGCAATTAATCTCAACTGAGCAATTAATCTCAACTGAGCAATTTCAATCATTCAGAACTTATGATATTCAGAATTCTCAACACACCTACAATCTTTGATTACCATTGATTCCACACATTTCTTAGCTTCCCTCCTACAGATCAACCCATCCTCTCTTACGACCGAATTTACTCTGGAACGGCCATTTTTTTGGTTTAGGCTGGAGTACTACAGATTGATCTCTCGAATTCAAAGCACTCCCTTCTTGCAGTGCATCTGTGTGAGGTTGAACATTTCGCTTTGTTCAAGGAGTCTCCTCCGTACGGTCATCTCCTCAATTTCATAAAAACCAGCAAGTCGTTTTTCCACATCTACAATTCCCCTTCTGTTTGTAGAACTCTTTATGAAAAATTAATCAGTAAAATTAGTCTTTTCTCTGTAAATCTTCTATTCTCCCCAGTCTATATTTATCCTTAGAGATCAAGAGTAGATTCTGTGCTAATTTGTACGGCATGTCCTTACAATTGGTATTAGACCAATCGATTCCTTGTGACCGAGTGACAATAATAATCAACAGAGTTGATTTTGAAGATGAAGTGAAGAATTTGTTTGTTGAATTGAAGGTTGAATTGGAGGCTTTCACCGCTGAGTAGAAGAATGTGGTTGATTGTGTAAACAAGATAAAACTAGATGAGGATTTACTCAAACCTTTATCTGATTCTAGATACGAAATCGACTCGGATTTGGGTGTAATTCCTGTCGAGTCAAAATCAATGAGTATTTTTACTCTTTATTCTTCAATTCCTGAAGATTCACATCTAGGATATGGAGAAAATTGTAGATCTACAACCAAAACTCAATTCTTGCATATGGATGAAGCTAGTTTTGAAGTTGAAGTCAAGAAATACAATGGTGATTCAACGTTTCTAGCTTATCAGGAAGGTAAACCTTTCATTTCTACAAATAATTTTCTTAATGATTTTGGGAATTCTAAAGGTACAGGAGTTAAGGTTCATCATCACTTTACTTCTTACCTGCTCCAAATTCTCAAGGTATTTTCTATCCTACAAGTAATTCGAATTACACCTATGAGTGGTGTTTCGACTAATTCTGAGTATGGTCATATGCTTTTTGGTCACGGTAAAGAGTTTGTAGTTGGTGAGATGCCTTCTTATTATTCTACTACTAGGAGAGGTTTCAAATTCGATCTTAATATGCTTGCTTCTGGTTTGGCTATTCCAATTGAGAAATATGACGAGAAATCTTTGTATGAGCTTATTCTTCAACATGGGTACCAAATGGATTCTAAATTTAGGAATTCAGTAGTGTTTGTATTGGTTAACCATGGTGACAGTTGCAATGGCAAGAATGTGTTTGCAAAAAATTTAGGTAGAGATTGTATCACCAGCTATGCTTATGTTGGTTTGTTGTTTAATCAATATAGAATGCTTGAGACCAGTTTGTGGAATCCCTACCCAGAGGTGCTAGTTATAGCAAGTTCAGAATTATTTCAGAAATCACTGAATTACGCATGGGAAACAATAAGTATGAGTCGGTTCCTTCGAATGCCAGTAGTTACGTAATTGTTGCTGCATTAGTGCTTGTGAAAATATCTCGAGGAGATAGTGAAGATTCTGACACAATGATTGCTGACAAAGGGAACTCAGCGGTTATTGTGAAGCTGAGATATGGTTTTTTAGAAATGGCTGATAGAGCAGTACGCAGTTTGAGAAGTGTAGAATGTCTCGATGGTGGCCGGGATGTTTCTGGAAAGGTATTTGATCGAGGAAAAATATTTCATGGGTATCCTGATTATTTTAGAAGAGGTTCTAAATTTAGTTCCATTATACTTACCTATGATTTTATTGTTCTTCATATGGCCGTTTCAATGCAAAGTTACTATGCAAATACTGTTAATAATCTGATTCAAGAACCTGGGTGTGGCTTAGAATTGTTAATTGCGAAGGAAAATATATGTTTGTTTGCTAAGAATGGTGACAGAATGATGCCAGAGGGCTGTTGGATCAAATATTTCCGCAAGATAATGTTCTCTGGGCTCAGGCGAGACTTCAAGTGACAAAAGAAAGTGAGTATGAGAATGTGCAAGAACTAGAAGAGGCTCAGAAAGGGGTCTAGAGTATGGGAAACATTTGTGATTATATTTTGGTTTTCTTAGAGCCACTTGGATTGTGTAGCTTTATTACTTGTGGACCTTATGGGTGGAGTTTAAGCTGGGATTATTTTTCCTTCCAGCTTAAGGATGCACTGTATGAGAAGATAGAAGCCAAGAAAGCAAAATATTTGTGTTATTCTTGCTACAAGGCTGTCAAGGTCAAGCTTAAATGTGTCCAGCAACATTATATTCTTCTACATTTACCTCAGGAGCATGAGAAGACACTAATCTATCAAAAGGTAAAAGAAGAAATTTTCATCCATAACCTTGCTGGAAGTGGATAAACAAAACTCATGCATTGGGTTGAGTATCAATTGGTCGACACTAGAGAAGGTCTTGTGCAGTACAACAAAGCGATTAAATTACAACACAATATGGGTATTGTTGAAATATTTAGAGCATTTGTCATCTTGTTAGCAGTTAAAGGTGTGTTATACACACTCTCGAGGACAATGTGGAGTTTGTCGTATGTACCAAAGAGGGGTCCCAGCAGAGTAAAATCAACTGAGTGGGGACTAGTTATCCAGAACGGGCTCATAAAAGATAAGAGAATGGTTAGTGGTGATTTATTGGGTTATGGCAGAGTTCAAAAGAAAATTGAGATGAATGTGTTTGCATTTGTTATGGAAAGGGATATCTCTGTTATGGAATTGATAGAACCAGTCTTCTTATACTCTATGATCACATTCAGCCTAAAATTCGAATCCAGTTCTTGGGTTAGAAAGAAAATTTCAAGTTGGACTTAATTATGCTCATTTCAGGTTCCTGTATTATTGGTGTTGAATGCTGGAATAGGTCAAGATATGTTTCCGGTTTAACAACGGGTTAATCCCTTTCTTCATACAATAACATATTTATAAGTGTTTCACACTATAAACCTAAGTTTGAGAATATTATTGTTACTAGCATTCGACGATTATTCTGGTTTGTGGGAGGTAGTGTTGACAAGAATATGGAAATGGGTATTTGGATATTTAACAAGCTACAATCAAAATTACAAGACCTTTTAGATCGCAAGCCGCACTACCAGGTGCTAGAGATCTCCACATTTAAGTGCACAGCAGCTCAAGAGCAAGATGATACTGTCAGCTCCAGGTTAGCTAGAGCATTGTAGAAATTCTCGATCCCTCTTGCAAGTTCAGCTCCTAATTCTGTTGAATATCACATCACTGGGGTTATTATGCACAAGTTCGGAAGAATAGTGACAGTGATGGACCACAACCTCTTGAAACTTAAGTTGCAGCAGCTGTACGTTTTTACTATCGAAATAGACGGAAGGTTTGAGTTACTTGTCAGCAAGGGAGTATTTAATTTCTTAACAGTGGGGATATGTTTACAACAACTCCTCCATATGCATGGTTATTACATGGAAGTAAAGATAAAGATAAAATTTCACCCCTCGGTTGGTAAGAAAGAGACATTTCATGTGCTCAAAGGTGTTCATACAATTAATTTGGGTGTCAGTTTGGAAGTTATTGTTCAAGGCTATGAGAAGACATTTATTAAAACCATTATTGTTGTAAGTGGTGCTCTTGTGAGTACCCATCAATCCATGAATTACGAAGCCACTTAGTGTTTTTTCCTTGGACTGTTAAGCAAAGTAGACTTAAGTGCCTTGATCATTTTGGAAGAGGAACTAAGCTTGGTCCTTACTGTTCATTTGAGTGGTTTCCAACATTTCATAAACTTGGGTGATGAAGTGGTGGATTTCATATTTGATACAACATTTTGGATAGAAATGCAAGTTGGCAACATATGTGCTCTTCATGGGTCGAGATCAGTTCATATCCTTGAGGACAAGGATAATTTGAAGGAGTGGGATTTGTCAGGACCCTTCCTTGCGCTGACAAGTTCAGTTAAGGACCGCCTGAGTTATGGGATTCTAGTAATCTATTTAGTGTAATCAGTAGTTAATTAATCGTGATTAATTAGGTAGTAGTTGTTGCTAATAGTAGAGTGTGTTTGTGAGTGGTACATGTGCACACCAACCCATATCTTTATATTCTCCTTCTGTTTGTAGAACTCTTTATGAAAAACTAATCTGTAAAATTAGTCTTCTCTCTAAATCTTGTGTTCTCCCCAGTCTATCTCTATCCTTATAGATCAAGAGTAGCTTTTGTGCTAATTTGTAAGGCAGGTCCTTACACTCAGTTATGGTCCCATGACCAGGGTTTCAGAAGTGATGTTTCTACGACTGACAGAAACAGGATGGCACTTCAAGCGTCATGCTCATGTATCAATCAAGGGGTCCTGATCTCAAATGAATAAATGACATTAAAATCCTTCACCAACCGTTCAAGACACAAATGAATGGTCTAAAGACACAACATGAGTGTTTTACAACAAGCTCATCTGAGATGATTTTACACTGTCCCGTACAAAGCAGAAAGCTGGGATATATTGGTGATGAACCTAGGGATGGGTCATATACCATTCTCTTCGTATGGATGTCCTCTACAACATACCCAAAATTCAAATCAATTGGAGAAACGATCAAAGAGATGTGGCTGAAACATTGGATTACATACCGGTTGAAAATTTTTTGAAGGTCTCCTGGAAGTTTACTGTTTCACTGATTTCGGACCCTAAACATGCTCAAACTCAAAAATCTTATTTGTTAAAGCTTAGAAATTTCCTGGGAATGAGAAAATATGGGTAGATCGCGAAATTCCAATATCGGGGGAAGATTCTACAACATTTGCTATAAGACCTAACTTCTGATGACGAAATTGTTCATTCATCCACATCTAAATCAGGAGCTACATCATCAACGCAAATCCGAACTTCATATTCAGCCGATAGTCTCACTTGATGAAGTCGTTGGTGTTTCTGCTGATGAGATATGAGCTTTTCATCTTAAGCTCTTTTCTTTTGTGATATTTCATCACGTCCCTGCTTTCCCTCCGCATCTGCTAGTACCAAGAAAGTATATATCTTAGTACGGATGACTCCCAGATGATCGAGAGATATACAATGTGTCAGCTTTACAGCGTCTTTGAAAGGTTGATTCACCTCGGCATGAGCATATGCAGAAGTCTTCATCTTCGATTTGATATTCTTGGAGCGTTCCACGGAAGGGCCAGAAAAGTGGTTGTAACCAGAATTCACCACTTTCTGAGGAAAAAGACATAGAGTCATGGATATACCAATAACAAACACGCAACAAAAATGGTAACCATCCAAAACTAACCTATGTACAATTTCACTAGTTGTAGTGATTTTAACGTCAGAATTCCAAAAACTTGCTCATCTCCTCGAACCTGTAAACATGAGCAAATTTTTTATTCAAAATCATAACTTGATTTTCATGTGAGCAATCCACAAAATTTTCACCGTGTGAGTGACTCCCACCGAGTGAACACTCATTGGTTTTTGTGCATACACTATAAGATCACAAAATCCATACAAACAATATTTTATCAAAAGTTGTTTATTTCTAGCAATTGCTGAAAATCAAAATTTGATTTCGCATAAATTTTCACTGTGTGAACATTCACTGGTTTTTCAAAAATTGGACAGACGTCCATTCTACAATTGTGAAAACTCACATACAAACATTATTTCACCGTGAATAATTGTCTACTTTCAACAGTTGTTCAAAATCAAAACATTGATTTTACAAAAAATATATATGTTAACGTGAAACTCACGTAACTTCGAAAAAATATGTATATATATTTTTGCTCCCTCTCGCGAGCATCCGTCTTTGAAATAAGAGTATATTTTCGAAAGCTCATAGACAACATTTTTATTACTAACAGACGCACGTCTATTCAAAAAAAATAAAAACTTTTTCTCTCGTCCGAGCATCCAACTTTGAAACGAGAGTTTATTCCATTTTGTGAAATCTCACATTTTAAAAAAAAAAAAAAACCTCTCATGATAGGGATCATTGTTTATTTCTTAAACTAGCGAACGAACGTCTGTTCCTAAAACAACGATTTCTTTTTTGGGCTCGATCCCGCAAACATTAAACCGACCAAAACCGAATGTCCGGGCGTCCAAATCAGCAGTGCCTCATCTCTCCGTGCTCACGGGATGACAATCTATCATACTATCAGGGTCCTCACCTGAACATTTGCCCGTCCATGACACCATTGGAGCAAATCAGGGATTCTAAAAATACCTTTGTACAACCGAGTTCAACCACTGATCTCGTCGACTGAAAATCACCATTTAATGCTTACCTAGGAACAAGACTATCCCTCACTAAGCAGGGGACTTAATGTAGATGGTGGATTTTTAACAAAGGTCAAAATCGTAAAATCATGATACTGCATGTTTCTGACACGGCTTTCAGGCATATGACGATTCATATTTTACGAGCCATGATGAATATGTTTCTTGAAATGCCTTCACTAGCTGAGCATTTAATGCCTCGCATTTTAGCATGCCCTCTATGTATAATAACATAATTAGGCGGTTCTCCATAAGATTGAGAGCATTAACGCCTTCAGGACGTCGGTGGTACTCGTTGTTCCCTGACTACATAGAGAGACCCCCCTTTACATAGAAGAACGATTGGGCGGTTTTCCGTAAGATTGAGAGCATTAACGCCTTCAGGACGTCGGTGACACTTACTGTTCCCTGACTATGTAGAGAAACCATGTATAGATCCAGGCGGTTCTCCATACATGATTGTTGAGAGGGAAAAACGCCTTCAGGACATCAAAAACACTCGTTGTTTCCTAACTTTGCACCTTTCAGAATGGGTATGATGCTTTAACTGGCTAATATCCCTTCTGCAATAGATTAATTCTACAGTGACATTCACCACTGAATTCCTAGAAGATAATCTATTTTATCTTATTACTCCGATTTCATGATCGAATGCATGGATGATCTCATGGAATGGTAATAGATAATCTCATTACTCTGATTTCATGATCGAATCCACAGCTGATCTCATGGAATGGTAATAGATAATTTCATTACTCCGATTATGTGGTTGAATCCAAGATCCAATGGAATGGTAATACTCATTTTATTATTTAGAATTCATGGTCGAATCCATGGATGATCCTATGGATTGATAATAAAAAACTACTCACTTTTATTACTCGGTTTC
This sequence comes from Papaver bracteatum, assembly GCA_023529315.1. Lineage (NCBI taxonomy): Eukaryota > Viridiplantae > Streptophyta > Magnoliopsida > Ranunculales > Papaveraceae > Papaver > Papaver bracteatum. The sequence continues at coordinate 4,911,636 of JAJJWX010001246.1, forward strand.
ATGAATCATTCTCCACTGAATTTCATGAATTAGTATACTCGACAATCGGGCATCTGGAAAACCACTGAGTAAGCTCTGATGTAGTTTTGAAGTGGTAAGTAAAGGGGTTTGATTCTCGGACTTGTTGAGATTGGTTTAAGATTTAAAAACAAAATAAAGAAAATATATTCACAAGATTGTCACGATAACGAGAGATACTAGGATTTCAGATTCCACCATAAACTCATTCATGCGATTCATATATTTATTCTAGACAATTATATCTCAAGTAGAATATTGACTCTGTTTCTTTGCCAAGGTAGATTTTTTAAAAGCAATGATTGTAAATCTAAAGCATGGGATATCAAAAGACTTAACCTAAGTATAACCCATCAATTGTAATCACAATCATTCAATAAAAACCATAAAACAATTAATAATCCATGCAAAAGTCATAAAAGAATTAAATATAATTACCACAAGCATGAAATATGGCTTCCTCCATCACCCCAATGATGGGGTTTAGCTCCTCATATTATTCACGTGATGAAAATAGTTTTTCATAGCTCAAATAGGTGAAAAACAAGAGAAAACTAATAAAGCAGGCAGTTTGCAACGCTGTAGTTGCGTTACAAATAACTCTTACAACGGGTGTTGAATTGTTACAGAGAAAAAATGACAAGTCTACGAAGTATGTGATCTATATTACTGAACATCGATAATTCTGTTGTGCTGTTTATTTAAGACTGCCTATGCGTGTCTGTTCTTCGTGTTCTTGAGAACGACACTTCTTTTGTATCGTCTGCAACTCTTCCTTCTTCTTCTCTGGTGCTGCTGCGGTTCTTCCTCTTTGCTTTGTTCTTTGCGCTACAGCTACCCCAAACTCCTGATTATCCTTGCTGTGACTTCTACGACCTATTATATACACCACTGTCTAATTATAACTCCCGAAATCTCTTATTTTCATTCCTTTTCTTTCACCACAAGCATCAGACTTTCTCTTGTTCTTTTCTCTTCTACGGGACTCTGCATTGATCCAAACTTCCCAGAGATGGAATATCTTCTCCAAATCTTCCATATATATCAAATACTCCGGAAATATTTCTTTCCCTGTGTAGCTTCAAACCGAAGGAAACTTTCATATTTTTTAGAATTTAAACACGCTATCTAGCATCAGATCAATCCATATCCAAATAGTAAAGAATGCCCAATCAAAAACTCCTCCAAATAAAATCCAAAAAGCCGAGAATAATTCTCCTCCCCTATTTCCGATAATTAATGAGAACCTTCCTTTTTTACGTGAGAAACTCGATCATCTTCCCTGTTTTGTATTAACGGGTCATACCCAATCCTATTCCACGAACAAATCAACGAAAATCTCTCCCAGAATCCAACCAGAAATCTTCGCAGGTGACAGCCAAAACTTCCCGCCATTTTTCAATCTTTAAACGATGAAGATGGTATCCCCATATCCGGACTAGGGTGTGAATAGCAGGTAGTTACCCCTTATCAACAGGGTGCCCCTTATCCATTTGAGGGGTGCCTTTAGTAATTTTCTCCCACGAGCGTAAAAACCACTTTTCGAGCCAATTTCGCCGCAAAAGCTTATTTCTCCAAAAACACCTACAAATACACAAAACACCATAATAAGTACAAAAACGGGTACTAACAATATACAAAATCGAGATGAAAATAGACACATAAATGCGTCTATCAAGCTCCATAAAATGGTGCAAGTGTACTCAACAATGATGCATGAATGAGCACCCAAATGCACGAACGAGCATTCGAAAATATGGACAAACAAGGAATCCTACACAGAATAGGAAAGTGAAGATAATATTAAATAATAAAGTGGTGGGACCGGGCCCACCGGCCGGCCGGTCATGCCGCCATGACCGGTCCCCCACGCCCTTTTTCTTTATTTTAATTATTTCATTATTTTCATGAACTCATGAAAACTCCTTTATTCTAGCAATTTTCCTTGTTTGAGCAAAACTCATGGTTTCATGAAATATAATAAAAATAGGGAAAGGTGTTACGGGACTGGGCTACTTGTCCGGACGGCCATGGACGGTCCCACACCTTGCAATCCCTTATTTTCATAATTATTATTTTCCTCATCTCATGAAACTCCTCTGTTTGAGCAAAAATCATGGTTTCTTCATATTTTCTCAAATATTTCCCAAACCATGAAAAAGCCAAAAAATCAAATGGTCACATGACCGACTAGGATACTCACGCCAAATAATAAAATATTATTATTTTCAAATTTTGATCAAACTAGCAAAGTTCTACTTGCTCATTCGAGCAAAATCAAGAATTTCAGTCAAAGATCGAACTCTTCTGAAAATCCAAGATACTGCTCAAACGCACATCAGAAAGTGCCAAAACTCTCAGGATTGAGACACGGACATAATGGTGACACAGGCCTGCTTCCTTGACCAACCAAGGCCGGCCCTAAGGGTTGCAGAGAGCCAGTCCCACACATTCTTATAATTCTGACCTAATTTGCTCAATTGCTCATATTGGGTCCAAACTCTTTCCAACCAACTTGGAATTTGCTTAATCGACCATCAGCTGGTCATACAACCACCAAGGGACGGTTTCATGCGCTCTTGGTCGATCCCTCACTTCTCCATCAATTAGGTTTTATTACCTAATGCTTAGACGGGCACTAATTTAATGAATGATGAAACCAGCATTTTATTATCATTCTTTCACCAACCGGTCAATTAAGGACCCTGATGCACGCTCACTCGAGCACTTGGGAACCACATGGTTGTCCATCATCCCATGTGAAAAAACAGGGGTCTAACTACCACACCCAATATTTTGATTAGCAATTTGTATGGACAACTCCGAGTTACTTTACAAGAGAATCAACTAGACAGTTAGACTCAATCTAGATAAAAATATCTCAAGGAGTTATTATCTCAATATCTCGATTTGATTTACTCAAGCAAATATAATTCGCGAGTCTTAATCTAGGAGAGATAAATTGGATGGTACCAAAGACTAATATCCAGGTGTCAATCAATTTAAATCAACAACCAATAAGGTCGGATATTATAATTGATTGAACAACGCACAACCTGTATTGTTTCAATTATATAACAAAATATAATGCGGAAAAGAAATAACATAGACAATAGAGTTTTGTTAAGGAGGAAACAACAAATGTAGAAAAACCCCGGGACCTAGTCCAGATTAAACATACACTGTATTAAGCCGCTACATACACTAGCCTACTCCAAGCTAACTTCGGTCTGGACTGTAGTTGAACCCCAACCAATCTCACATTGATCCTAGGTACAGTTATGTTCCTATGCCTCTGATCCCAGCAGGATACTGTGTACTTGATTCCCTTAGCTGATCTCACCCACAACCAAGAGTTGCTACGACCCAAAGTCGAAGACTTTAATAAACAAATCTGTCTCACACAGAAAAGTCTATAAGATAGATAAATTCGTCTCCCAGGAATAAACCTATAAGTTTTGTACCATCTTTTGATAAATCAAGGTAAACAGGAACCAAACAATAAAACCATACTTATATTCCCGAAGAACAGTTCAGTTTTATCAATCACCTCACAATAGTCTTAATCGACGCAGCGAAAAAAGATATTGTGGAATCACAAACGATGAGATGAAGATGTTTGTGATTACTTTTATATCTTGCCTATCGGAGAAATAAATCTCAAGAAAATTATTACAATTGTACTCGTACGATAGAAGATGCAAGATCAAATCACACAACTACAATAAACGTAGTATCGGTCTGGCTTCACAATCTCAATGAAGTCTTTAAGTCGTTAACCTGGTTTTAGAAGAAGAAAACCAAAAGTTAAAGGAGAATAGACTCTATCTTAGCAAACTAGTATTACATAGAATATGTGGGGATTAGGTTTCCCATTTGCTAGAGTTCTCCCTTATATAGTCTTTCAAATCAGGGTTTGCAATCAATGTTGGCTTAGTAACAAAGCATTCAATATTCATCGTTAGATGAAAACATGATTAGATTCAATCTAATATTTATCAACCTTTAGATCGAAAACTTAGCTTGTTATACACACATGTACTTGACGATTTTGGGTTTGTGTAACCGTACCCAAACTTGTACAATGGTTGGTTCAATACTAGTTAATCAAAGGTTAGCCACATGATAACTTTCATATCAACCATATTCTTCTTCACCATAACTAGTCCAATTGACTCAAATGAACTAGTTAGAGAGTTGTTCAATTGCTATGAGATCTCATGTAATACACAAGACACAATTGAAGCAAAAACGATGTGATTCACTTGAATCGATTCATGAACTATAAAGCCACGATTTGCAATAGCATTCCTTAGTTAATTATGATAAGTTCACAAACATCATTTTTAGACATAACCTACTCAAGTTCGTGGAAAGGGTTCGTGGAATCAAGTTAGCCGGTTGGAGTTTACAAACTCTAGCAGAAATTCTCGGGTTGAGAACTTCCGTCAATTCACGGACTGAAACTGAGCTACAACTCCAACATAAATTCTCAGGTTCGAGAACTACGCCAGTTCGCGGACTGAGTTGACGGCTCACGTTCCGGTTTCTCTTGATCAACAAAGCTCGCAAGCTTTGGTTCAAGTGATAAGGACTTATACATATATGTATTACCATAACAATGCTTATATCCTTCAATGGTTATAATGTTTAAATTCTCATTTCAATCATTGAAACATTCTCAGAGGACGTTATACAATTTTTATTCACAAACTATTTTTCGTCAGAGCGATTTTCAAAGTGATTTAAAAATAACATGACTCTCTTCACTAGATAAAGATGAACTTGGCTAAAGCGAAAGCTTTACCAACAAATATTTCGAGAAATAGATAAGCGAGATATACTCAGCTCGAAATATCATATGTGTATAATATTAGTCTATATAGTAATACGACTTTTATCTCAAGATAGGAGATATAGTAAATAGACTTTTGAGTGATAGATAATTAAGTTCAAGTCTCCACATACCTTTTAGTCGATGAAGATCCACTGGTTCCTTGAGTAGTCTTTTGTCTTGTGTGATGATCACCATGGAGTTCTTGAGCTTAACTATACTTTCTATCCTAGTCCGGGACCTTATCTATAGTAGACTAGAAATCAAGACTTTATAGTTTTGATCACTAACATTGACAAACATGCTTGAGATAGAAACACATGCGAGTTCGATCGAGAAATGCTCTAACAATCTCCCCCTTTGTCAATTTTAGTGGAAAAACTATTAATACATATGGAATACAAAATATATAAATAAACTTTGTAGCTCATATTCCACATGTCGTCTAATCTTCAACAATACTCGAAATCTTCGTCACTTCCAATTAGTCCAATGATCCCAAAGGTTGTAAGTTTAGCACCATCGTTGTTAAAAATCCATAGCTATAACAATGAGAAAAGCAATGGTTCTCAATCATTGGTATACAGTGTCATAGTATCATTACACAACGTCAAAGTCCAATTGCATCACAACTTTAACAACAATACTATGGTGATACTTCACTCCCCCTTAGTCAATACTCCATCTCACATGGAAACCACTCCCCCTTACATAATGATCCGAAAACCATATGTATTTGTAATGTGAACTACATATTAATTCTCCCCCTTTTTGTCAATTAAATTGGCAAAGGTACAAAAACGGGATCCTAATGAAATTTCCGTAAGAGACATTTCATGACCAAAGGTGAATGTATATCATCTTTTTTAGATGCAATCATAAAGCCGAGGCTAAATGCATTCATCAAGGAGTTCATAAAGATATAATATAACCCCTCTAATATTCCACGGCCGCACTCCCCACAAAGATTTGCAATTAAGCACAAGTTCAAAAGAACTCTCCCCCCATAAAATGTCATTCCCAAGGGAACAACAAGAGCGACCTTAATTTTAAAAGAAAAGAAGGATTTCTTTAGACTCAACAAATTACATACAAGTATGAATTTGGAATCCAACAAGAAATATTCAATCATATTAACCAAAGCGAACCAAGATTAATCACAAGAAAAACTTGCAAATAATCTAATTGTCATGCACAACCAAACTAATTACAAGAGTAATCAATTTAATTGGCCACACTCAACATAAGAAATTCTATGGAGCAATAACTAAGTTAATCACGAATAACCAACCCTGTCAAATGAATGCTCAAACATAAGAAAAACTTATGGAATGCTAACTAAATAACCACACTAGATGATTAATTTAGTTTAACATGTTCAACATAAAGTACCTTACGGAACAACAACTAAGACAAAAGCAATCAACTTTTATTGTTTTAGTGCTCAACATAAGACACTTCATGGAACAACACAATATTTATACAAAAATTGTGGATCGGGGAATCGACCTTATACCGTGGAATAAGCAAGGATTCATTCTATGTTTCCATCACTATTTGCACAATGACACACAATAGACATCATCCTTGAATCACAAAAGATTTTAACCTATCTTACATCAATAATTGAGAATATAGACTTAACTTTTGTGTTTTTCCAAAAGTCTATTCATTCTTTTATCAATATTTGCATATCAATTCACGAACGACTTTACTTTTGACAAAATATGGGACAATTAAGTTCACGGACGTAAACACACATATCCCATCAAAATATTGCAATATATAAAACCATAAACATTAATACTGCAATCATCATCTTCCAAACAAGTTTAGAATTTAACCCATAAAATCTAAAAATAAGAAGATGAAAACTTTGGACATAGCTATGTGTAATCACAATAATGGCTATTCCAAAACACTAGATACAAAATAGAAAAAATAGAATATTTACTAGGAAATATAAACTCAACCAAGTCGACTAGAAACCAATCACAGGCTTAAAGTTCACGTTCGACAGCTTCTCGGGTTTCAAGACTTTTGAGTTTGTGATTCATATTATCAACTGCATCTTCGGAGAAGATATCCTTGTTGAGAAGTTGTTTAACCTAGCATGCAGAATTTCTATGTCCTCATAGCTCTTTGGATGCTTGGGACGCTGGAACGCTTTGAAGTTGGAGTAGGTTTTGTGGGTATATCTCTAGTAAGCCCTCACGAGACTAAAACTCGTCCACTAGGGACACCTAAGGGTTTAAAGGCTTGTTATTTATGCTAAAAGTAACCTTAGCCTCGACGAGACGGAGTTGTATGTATGTTTTAGAATTATTTTGTTTGATTTGCTCGAGGACTAGCAAAGTCTAAGTGTGGGGGAATTTGATAGGTATTGTAAAACACCTAATTTTATATCTAGTATTTATGCTTTCTTTGCTACAATCCTTTTAAATTGCATCATTTATGTTTGTTTTTATTCTTATAGGTGCTTTGGAGTCATTTGAGCAAAAGAAGGAAGAACCATTCATTTGCAGCATAAAGGGCAAAAAGGTCAATTTAGGGGAGAGCTATACTTGGAGTCGTCTAGGTTATGCAAAGAATGAGGTGAAGAATGAATTTTCAGTTCCACACAACTGACAATTTAGCAAGAAAGAGGTTATGCAGTCAGTTCTGTGAAACTGACAGGGTAAACATTAACTAGGCAGCCCCTTATCCTAATGTGTGGGGTGCCAATAACCGTCCCACATATTTTGACCTTATCAATTAGGTCGTGAAGAAATATTATCATTTTCTTCTCAAGTTTAGTCTGTTGTTTCTGTGAAAGAAGAGGGAGGTAGGATTGGAGAGATTTTAACCTAAATCGACATTGAGAAGATTGTGAGGAGTATTTGCAAAGAATTTGGAAATTTGGTTTGTTCTCAGGTTTCGAATTCAGAAAGAATATGAGATTGAAATGAGGTATTGCTTCTTGTAGAGTGATTTCGAAGTTTGGGTTGCTGCTGTTGATTGGAGCCGAGAAGAATTAGGGTTTGAAATTACAGATTGAAGCAAGAAGAAGATCCTGGTGATGATATACATGGGTTTATGTTTGATTATGAAGATGGGTTTTGTTGATGCTTGCCTGGTGTTGTGGGAAGAAGATGGAGAAATTCAGAAGCATGGTGTAATTCAAGTTTACAAGGGTTTTGAGAGAATAAGCTTTGGATTATGGCAGCTGAATGGGTTGGAGGAATTCTGAAGTTTCTGAGAGTATGTATGAAACTGGTGGTGCAATGGTTGAGTCAGTGCAATTAATGTTGTTATGGGTCGAGGCAAGCAGTGGTGGTTGTTATCTGGCAATGGGATTGAATGATTCATGAAGGAATTGGAAAACTTAGGTTCTGTGAAGCTATAGGTAGAGATATGGCTGTGAAATGAATTAGGCTTACAGGAAAATAGAAAGTTGCAGAGATAGTGGTGTGGGTTGCAGGTTTGCGCAGTTATGATGTGAAGTTAGTGGTCTGGTATTGGTGTAATGGAATTGAGCCAAGCAGTGGTGCTGATATTGGTGTTTTGCAGGGGGAATGAAGTAGAAAATATGTTGTATGAACTGGTGATGCTGCAATAAATGGAACCCCTAGTGTTGTGTAGTTGTAGCTGTTACAGAAGTTAGAGAATGAATGGATTACAGAAGTTGCAGCTAGAGTCTCTAAGCAAGGGAAATGGAGTCTACAGGTGAAGTTCAAAATGGAGTGCAGGTTTGTTGGTGGTGAAGCTGATGGCATTGGAGAGAGTTGTCTGGTGGTAGTGGTGATGGATCCAGGTTGTAGATGATAGAGTAGTGATGTTGTTGGTCGTTGCAAGGGTCTTGGAGACTGAAGGAAGTGAATGGTTGAACCTGAGATGGAGTTTTAGCTTCAGCTGGTAGGTGTTTGGTAGAAGCTGAGCTGTTGCAGGGAGAAGCCATAGAAAATGGGTCTGGTGGTTCAATGGTGGTATATGAAGTTCTGAGATGTTTGAATGAATCTGGTGGCAATGAGATAGTTGCAGTTTTAGTGACTTTGCTTGAAAGGTTGAGAATTGGTAGTTGTAGGTCGTGCTTCTCAGATGGTAAGATTACATGGAGTAAGATGGAGTGAATGACAGTAAAGAAGAACTGGAGTTTGACTTGCAGTGCAGCTGGATTTGTGTTGGTGCAGGTGGTATTTGAACTTTGAAAAGAAGCTGTTTGTGTTGAAATGGTGGTGAGATGCTGATATTTGAGCTCAAGAGGAAATGGCAGTGGTACTAGTTATTAGCTGAAATGGTGGTACTGAGAATGGAAGCTAGATAGTGTGCAGCTATAAAGGATTGAGGAAATGGCGAGTTCTGCGAGAAATGGCTAGCTGCAGTTTCGGGTGGTTTTGGTTAATAAGCTGGATGGAATGTAAAGATGCAGGTGCCATAGCTGAATGAATAGGTTATAAATAGATAGATGAATGCTAGGATTGGTGTATGAAAATATACAGGGAAGCTGCTCAAATAAGAGGCCTGAATTTGGCATGGAGATTGTTCTAAAAACAAAGGAAAATCTGTTGAAATTTCTACTACAGCGAGTTGACTCAGTGACCCGGTCCGACTCAGCTGACTCACCGATCCATAAGTTTATTCAAATGGACTGGGCTAGACTAATGGGCTGCCAAAGATCGAATTTTGGAGATGGGCTTACCTAGTTTTGGAAATTGGCCGGACAACACAAGTTACAGGACATCAAGTCAATATAAGGGTTTTTGACTCTAATCACCTAATATCTTATCTCTACTTTTGTTTCTAGGGTTTAGAAAACATGAAAGCTTTTCTCTTTATTCTTGTTATGAACTCTTATGCCATGAGTACTTAATTTTATTATTGGTTAAGGAATAAGTTGGATTTCCAAGCATGGGTTTTGTTCAATAGATTAGTTTTGTCTCTATACTTTATCGATTATGATTCGCTAGAAATATCGCATGTATGATTGATTGTTAGTTTCGTCAAGTTGCAAATTGGTAGAACTCGTAATCATATCTATTGCTAGTTTAAGGTTTATTATACGTAAACGTGATACACCTTGAATATAAGTAGCATAATTGTGAATATTGCTTGTAGTGATACATCCTATTAATCACAAGTGAATCATGACCTTTGTTAAATTGAATTAGTGCGCTTTCCACGTTCGATTTCTTTGATTGTCCTGATTTCATAGAAGTTAATGCATCTAGGGAATTAAACTTGATTAGTGTTTTTACACGTTAGGTTGTTATCTTATATAGAACTCATACTCGCATCTTTTAATCTGTTTGTTGATGACAAAAGGAGATTTGCGGGATATTCTTGTGATCAAGGTATCCTATGGCTTTTGATAAAAGTTGAGATTAAAATATCAATTCTAATTATTATGACAAGAACATGTTTGTGAATGAAGATGAATCCTTAACCAATATATTTTCTATTGATTTGCTTGCTTATTTCTTTATTTGTTTTTATTTTAGTTTGCTTTATTAAAAATCAGAAAACCCCCGATTGTTATTTATAGGAAACCGAAACAATTTGACAACCTTAGTCCTATCTGTGGGAACGATCCTTTCTTTCCCTTACTTTATTATATATTTTGAGTAGTAAGAAAGTGTAATTTATTTTTGACGCCTACGACAGCGATCAGAAATTTTGATGCAATGATCAAAACACAATTATTACAAACCTTTGAAAACTTCAGAAGTACTTACTAGTGAACATCCTGGAGACGTTTTTCGTTTATCACTACCGGGGAAATGCTTCAATCTTGGTCGAGTAGAAATCATCTCAGGGGAAGGAGGCTCCTTCACTAAAGTTTGCATATCTCTCACGAAATCAAGTAAACGCTTGAGCTGTTGATCCCAAAAGTCTATGTAACCCGGAGTTACATACGTAACTCTATCAGAGCTAGGGAACCAGAATTCACTTCCTTCCATATGTGTACGGTCCAGACGAGTCATGAGCTATTCAATTGAAGGCTTTCTTCTTCGAAGAGTCAGAACACACTGATCCATACCCATTTGCCGAGCCTCCCTATCAATATTGTATTCTTCCACTAAGAATTCACCATGCATTATGGATATCAGATGACCAGGAGTACAACTCAGCATAAAAGCTCTCTCACCATCGTCCAAGTCAGCACCAGATTTCAAAATCATGCTATCTTCGTCATTAAAAGTTTTCAACTGAGAGATGTAAGAGGGAACCGATACCCTTGGGCGGAAATTGAATTCAGATTCACGATCCAGGATATCAATGAAGCGAGTCTTGAGCCGAGGTTGCTTTGTGGACCAGCGTATGATCCCAGCATTAGCCTTCTTAGAGAAGACATGTCGAGTATCAGTGTTAAATCCTTGCAAGACAGTCCGTGGAATGGGCGCATAACTCTTGAAACACTCCCACATCAAAGCTTGAAGAAACATGGTGTTGGCATAACATTCAATCTTCATAAAACCATTTGAGACGCTGGAGTCTATAATCAAGGAGTACAAGTTAGAATACAGAGAACCCAAGAATAAGCTACCTATTGGGAGTTGCTCACCCTGAGCCATCTTAATTTGGAAAGGAATCACGAACGGCTTTAACAAGTTCCCAGAATCCTCAAATACATATCTGGACATCCATAAACACAAGAAAGAAGCGATGGATAACGTACCGTCAACTGGATAATCAGGACGAGTATCTCTTGGCCACCAGTACATCAGCCAATGAGCGTAACAACCTTTGCTGCCAGATGCCTTATTAATCTCCTCCATTATGGTTTTCAAGACGTTGGAGATTGCATTTTCCTCTGAAGAAAGATTTTCAAGAAGATTACCTGTGATTGGGAGGTGCAACAAAGCGACTACATCTTCTAAAGTAATGGTAAACTCCCCCCATATGCATATGAAAGAGTGAGTTGGAATACACCATCGAGCAAGTAGAGCTACAATACCTCATGCATCATGGAAGATGAATAGATCCCCAGAAGCTTGAATAGCTCGTATTACTCGTGCGTCATGCAACTTGGCTCGAACTCGAGGAAAAACCCGCATGTACCTCGACCAACCAGAAAACTTTTCCAAGGGCCGTCGAGAAAGGTTGAACTCAATCATTGATGCGGAAAAATATCCTTTCTCAAGGAAGAACTGAATAACTCCCTGAGGAGTCACCAACTTCTTCTGAGTAACCTCTCCGGGGTTTATCATAATACGAAATGCTGGAGTTTTGAGGCCCTTCTCAGGCTCTTGGTCCATGAAGAATGTATCCTCTATGTTCGGAACATTCTTAATTCCAGGAGTTTCATCTTCGCCAATGGAATTATATTTCGTGCATGAATCATCCATAGAGGCATCATCATCTATGTGTGAACCTTATCTGGAAGCATCATTGTCCACACACATATCATCTCTGGAAGCGTCATTGGTTTATGAATCGGACATCTTGCAAAGTAGCTGTAACATGCACACAATGCTCTAATTCATTACATCATACAAGCATCAGCCGAATGAAGTAACTGGAAATATGCTCACAATGCTCCACTTCACTGGTAAACTCATTTCAAATTAGAGAAAATCACATATCTAGGGTTTAAAGCGAAATTTGGGTAAGTGAAATTGGGTTTAATTTCTGATGGATTTTTATTTATAGCAAATCGAGTTTGATTAATTGATTTATGTTTACAAAAGATCGTTTTGATTTTAGAAGATTCGGTTTAATTTTAAAAAATCTAGGTTTAGCAATGAAGAAAAACAAAAAAAAAAGAGGAGAGCTAATACTGGTTCACAAATCAAGGTTTAGCAATCAAATCTAGGTTTAGCAACGAAGAGGGAAAAAAAAAGAGGAGAGCTAATACTGGTAATCAAATCTAGGTTTAGCAATGAGATTTCTCAGAAAGAAAAATACATTGAGTGAAAAACGAGTGTGTGAAAATGAAAATAAGAAAAATAAAAACAAAATATATGAAGACTAAAAAACCAGATTACTAAAAGCCCATGAAGATGCCTGATATTACGTAAATGCCATGATAGCCCAACGTTTTAATAATTCCAAATACGTTGCTCCGATAATTTCATTTTAATAAATAAATATTATTTATTTTGCGCAACGTATTTTCAGGTGTGAAACGGATATTGGTGTTGCACCATGTTGCAATGTGTATATCCGTTGCACACCTCCAAAATTAAAATGTTGCAAATTCCAGGATATGGTGTAGTGAATACTTGCTATGTTGTTCGAATATTGATCCAACTATCAATATTCAATAATTTATCAGTAGTTCGTCGAGCAATACTTGCTCAATTGCTCGAATATTGATCCAACTATCAATATTTAGTAACTCGTTGAATTGGGCAACTCGAATATTGATCACAACTCAATATTCAACAACTCATCGAATTTACAATATTTGCTCAGACGAGTAATATTAACATAAGAACTATACGTCTGACATGTTCAATTCATGAATCACTGAGCATTCTTCACTCATGATCAATTCAACAAAACTTAGACTCACTGTCTAAAAGTTAACAACTGATCTAATACACACCTCCCTTGCAGACTCCACGTTTGTGAGACATTAATCACGTCTCATGGGGGGATAACAATTAGGGTTTTGGTCTGACAGCCTACGGCACGTGTGTTCATCCACAACGAGAAATGTGAGAAAGTCGTGCAAATGGTTGAAGGAGTTAGAAAAGTAGTGGGTGCACGATCAGTCAAGTCTCCACACGACATGGAACTGACTTTACCACGATCTCTCACTTTCCCACTCTTTCACTCAAGAAACCATCACACTTACATGGATCAAGGTGTTTGCTACTCTGACAATATAAATAAGTTTATGGATCCACGATTAAACAACAACAATTTTTCGAGCAATCACTCTCAGAAATTATATCAATCGATCAGAACTTATTCGAACCCAATAGTTCATCAATCTTGCAGAAACCCACAACACATCCACAATCCTTGATCATCATTGATCCCATAGAATTCTCAGCTTCCCTCCTATAGATCAACCCATCTCCCTCTTTGTGACCGAATTGACTCTGGAATTTCCATTGACTTGGTTTAGGCCGGACTCATACAGATTTATCTCTCGAATCTAAGCACTCCCTTTGCAATGCATCTGTGTGAGGTTAAGCAGTTTGCTCGATTGAGGAGTCTCGCCCGCACGCACACTCGTCTCTTCACTTCCCTAAAAACCAGCAAATCGTTTTTCCCCATCCACAATTTTACATAACCCGTTATTTCCTTTCAACTTTCTCACAAGCACCTCTTTCTTCTCTCTCATGAAAGTTAATGAAAAAATGAACATCATCCAACGAACAATTGAAGATGAGATTGCAGATTTAGTGAAACTTTAAATATCTTTACTTCCCTATCAAATGAAAATTATTGGCCCCAAAATTCTTTGTACAGAGGAAAATATTATCTTCTTTACCGATGTTGTTGATGATAACAAAAATAATAATGATACTGGAAGCTCTTTCAGAGTAATAAGAATATAAAATCCATATTCAAAATCTAAACTTTTTCATCGAAATATCAAAAATAATAATGATAGTGGAAGCTCTTTCAGAGTGATTTCTGATAGACGCATTTATGTATCTGTTTTGGTCTCAATTATGTGCATCGTTAGTTCTCAATTTTGTACTTATTTGATTATTTTATGGTTTTGTAGGTGTTTCTGGAGAAATAAGCTATTGCGGCGAAATTGGCTCGAAAAGTTGATGAAGTCACCCGAAGGACACCATGCTAATCGGATAACCATTTTGGATAAGGGGTACCTAGTTGACAAAGGGCATTCAACGTTATTTTCACCCAAAAATTACTATTTCCACCTCAATTGCTAAAGGGATACCGGTCACATATAAGGGGAGGTCATCTTCTCAAATTTAATTGCATAAAAAGGCGGGAAAATTGGTTTTCAATGGCAGCAGATTAGGGTTTACAATTAGGGCGAGCTATAATGAGATTAAAGGGCTAAAATCAAATGGGTGTCTTCCTTTTGGTCTAATAGGGATGGTAATGGGTTTTTTTTTTATCGAATTTGGATGAATCATTGAGTTGAATCAAAACAGGGGCATGAACATCAAGGGAATTTTAGGCAAGAGTTTGTGGAGTTTTAGTCGGATTTTCTCGCTGATTCAGACTTGGATGGGCTTATCAAATTTTAGAGATTTTTGAACAATTTAGAATAAACACTAACCTTTCTAAGTAGATGAAATTTTTTCTTGATGATGAGGTATATATATTTGCTGAGTTGGGATTAGATGCCAACTAAATAGCTTGTTTAGTGTTTATCCTCTATTGTTCAGAAATAGCTATGAGTTGGAGTATCAGTTTTTATTATGCATTTTATTTTCTTATTGTTTACATATATCATGTTATGAATTTCCCATCTTGAACTTTACTTTGATTGACTAAAGTTTACATTGAGGACAATGTAAAGTTTAAGTGTGGGGGAGTGTTCTCATATAGAGTTTTTAGCCTTGTTAGTTTTCCCTTGTGTTCAATAAAAAAAAATTGCTTTATAAACTCCAAAAGCTAGAAACATGTGCCTTTAGGATGACACTATCAATCTAAATGGATGGAACCATCTTGGCTGTGGGAGTTGAGGAACTCATTAACCTAAATGACATAATTATTCAAGTGTTATAAATAATATGATAGTTGTTACCATATCTCGGAATGTCACCATATCACCTTCTGTTTATATTTTTGCAAACTTTTTGTTTATCTAAGTGATTTGGTGGGTTACTAAACATCGAATTGTTATTACTGCTAGGATGAAATAGAGTGATTGAGTTACTAAAAAAAGAAGAAGGACCAGACCAATTAGACCAACCGGTGTATATATATACATAAAATGACACTTGGATAGCAATATGTGTGTGTTCTCCCTGTCTCCGTCGCCTAAACAAGCGTGGAACGCAGGATCCATGGGAACTATCATGTAATCTGCTGACAAGAAGCATGCACTTGGATCCAAAAGATCTAATCATGTTGTCAAAAAAAATAAAAAAAATAATTATTGTCCAATAAAATCGACTCCTGGTTCCCTTGTATCTGCCAGTTGAGTTTATCTAGAATTAAGATTGTCGACTGCTGGTTCCCTTGTATATGACAATTATGTTGACATTAGAATTCAGACCAGTATCTCAATCCAATAGGATTCATAGGTTCATCTTTGCGGTGACCTTCAGACAGATATGGGAAACACCATTCACAAACATCTACCTCTATATCCATCTTCTTAATCTTTTCATTGTGATTGTGGTTAGTCAGATTCCAAGTATTGTGGTTTGTTCAACTTTCTGAGTAGAGCTTAATTTACATATATATTAATTTGGATTCGCATCAGGGCACCTCCTCCAATAGCCATTTTGGATTCGTTCATAGATTTGTCACAGGTAATTGGAGTTGGAGATATAGGTTTTGTAGGTAGACCTCTTGTAAACCTTCGCGAGACTAAAACTCGTCCACTAGGGTCACCTAGGGGTTCAAAGGCTTGTTATTTATGCTAAAAGTGACCGTAATATCGACGACACGGAGTTGTATATATGTTTTAGAATTATTTTGTTTGATTTGCTCGAGGACTAGCAAAGTCTAAGTGTGGGGGAATTTGATAGGTGTCTAAAACACCTAATTTTATATCTAGTATTTATGCTTTCTTTGCTATTGTCTTTATGAATTGTGGCTCTTATGTTTGACTTTGAGTTTATTAGGTGCAATGGAGTCATTATGAGCAAAAGAATGAGAAACCATCCATTTGGAAGCGTAAAGGGCAAAAATATCGATTCGCATGCGAGTTATGCATCAAAGGAGGTGAAGAATGAACTTTCAAAAAAGAAAGCAGGCAGTCATTTCTCTGGGACTGACGGACCAAACGGTTACTGGGTATCCCATATAAAGTTAGTGGGTGCCTTGAAGAGTTTTACTCATTACCTATATCCTAAATTTGAGAGAAACATTTCTCTCATTCAATCATTTCTTTCCCCTGAGATTCAGAGAGAGATGGAGATGGTGGTTCCATTAGATTCAGAGAGGCAAATGGTGATTTTAAGATCTAGATGAATGGGTGTCTGTTATATCTCGGTTTCAAGAAGAATAAGAAAATTTTGTGTTTTTGCTACTGTAGAAAATTAGTTGAGACGATCTTGCAGTTAGGGTTTCGATTTGGTCTGAAATTGAAGAACGAGTTTGTGTTTGAATCACTCAAGTTGGGAGAAGAAATGGAAGAAGTTAAATAGGGTTTGAGGTGAATTCGTAGATGGTAGATCTGTGATGTTCTTGGGGTTGTTGTTGCCAGTAAGAGAGAAGCTTCAAATGTATAAATTAGGTCGATGAAATTAGAGATTGAGCAGATGGGTTCAGTTCTGAAGGAGATAATAAATGGGTTTTGTGTGAATTAGGTATTGAGATTGAAGAACTTGAACATGAAGATGATACTGCAGTTGGTGAGCTAAATAGCCAGAGAAATTTCTCAATTCCGGTGGTGTTAGTTCTAGTACAGGTTGCACTGATGGTTTTGGTAATCCTGCAATGGTTGTGCAGGCATGAATCGAAATGGGTACTGGTGGTTAAGAATGGAGATGCTGGACCTGACAGATTACAATGGAATGAGCTTTGAGTATGTGGAATGAAAGTTTGTGCTGATATGAAATTAAAGGGAGGAATGGCAGTACAAGAAGATATCAGGATGAGCAGCAACTAGAGTTAAATCAGTTGGCTGGTACTGCAACGAAGTCAGGAAAAAAGAGGAGCTACAAATGATAGTTTTGAGCCTGATCTAAATTCGAGTTGGAATGAACCGAAATGGGTATCGAATGGAAAGAAGGAGCTGAGTTCGTGGACTGTTGGCAGTGATAACCAGAGATATATAATCTTAGAACTTTGGCTCGAGACAGAGGAATGATGGTAATGGCAGAGACGTTGATGCTGTGGGATAGTAACGAGCAATGCTGTGTTAGCAGCGGATGAGTTCGAGCATAAGAGGCCTGTAATGGAGTCGAGGAGGTTGCTGATTTTAGGATGATCACGATGGAAAGACGTGAATGGTTGGCTGACGAAATTGAGTTGTGCTGATAAGACCGATGGTGATGCTCGTGAGTACAACCAGCCAATAACGATGAAAAATAATGTGCTCGGGTTTGTATGGAAGGTTGAATCAGGCTGCTTCCATTGACGAGTTAAGGCAGGGACGATGGAACTGAGAGATTATAAAGTTCAACTGGCTTTCAATGGGAGGTAGTACTGAGGTTGAAGTTACATGGGTTGATTGCAGGTGACTTACACATGTAATGGTCTTGAGGTAAAGCTGGTGATGGAAGTTGTATGTGGCTGAATATGCAGTTCAAGTGGTGATTTATGGCTCAGATTGAGATGGGTGTTCGCGACATGAAATTGCAGGTGGTATTTGCTGCTGCAGTATTGAAGTGGTGTTGTTGGTGGTTCAAGGCTGGAATGAATTCTTGTAATGCTTGAAATAGATGAATGTAATTGTTGCAGGGAAATAGCTTAAATATGGCTTGAAAACAGCAAGGAATTGGACAGAACTCGGCCAGTTTCCGAGTTGACTCGTCCATTTACTCAAATGGACTGGGCTAGACTAATGGGCTGTCAGAGATTCAATTTTGGAGATGGGCTTACCTAGATTTGGAAATTGATCGGACAACACAACATAGCCTATTCATATATACATAGGGTATCAGATATTATCTATCATCTTCTACTTTTGTTCTAGGGTTTAGAAACATGTTAGGTTTTCTTTTCCTTCTTGTTATGAACTCCTATAACATGAGTACTTAATTTTATTATTGGTTATGGATTAGTTGGATTTTACAAAGCATGTTTCTTGGTCAATAAATTAGTTTTGTCTCACAATTATCGATTATGATTCACTAGAAATATCGCATGTATGATTGATTAGTAGAACTCATAATCATATTTATTGCTAGTTTAGGGTTTATTATATGTAAACGTGACACACCTTGAATACAAGTAGCATAATTGTGAATATTGCTTGTAGTGATACATCCCAGTAGTCACAAGTGAGTCATAACCTTTGTTAAATCGGATTAGTGCGTTTTCCATGTTCGGTTGCTTTGATTGGCCTGATTTCATAGAACTTAATGCATCTAGGGAATTAAACTTGATTAGTGCTTTTACACGTTAGGTTGTTCTATAAGATAAAATTCGTATTTGCATCTTTTAATGTGTTTGTTGATGTTAAGAGGAAATTAGCGGTTTATACTTGCGATCAAGGTATCCTAGGGCTTTTTGATAATGAGAGATTAAATATCAATTCTAGTTATTATGAAAAGAGCATGTTAGTGAATGAAGATGAATCCTTGACCAATACTTTCACATATTTGAATTGCTTGCTTTATTTCTTTGTTTGCTTTTATTTTAATTTTAGTTTATAAAAATCAGAAAACCTCCCTTGTTATTTATAAGAAACCATAACATATTGACAACCCAAGACCTCTCTGTGGGAACGATCCTCTCTTTCCCTTGCTATATTATATATTTTGAGTAGTAAGAAAGTGTAATTTATTTTTGATGCCTACGACAGCGATCATAAGCCTCTATAAAAAATCTAATACTAACTTCGTAAAGTTGAGACCAATCTGTTAGAGAACTTCTCGGTCGAACTCGCAAGCATTTCTATTTCTAGCTTGTTTGTCAAGTTTAGTTGATCAAAACTATATACTTGATTTCTAGTATACTTAAAGCTATGTCTCAGATTAGGATAGAATGTGTAGTTGAGCTTTAGACTTCACGGCGTTCATCAATTGAAGACGAAGCTCTACTGAGGAGATCTTGGAGGAACTTCATCAACAAAAGGTATGTGGAGACTAAAACTTATCTATCACTTAGAAGCCTATTTTATTTTATCTTCTAATGAGACTAGGTCATATAGCTATATAGATTTTTATATTAAACACATTTGATATTTCGATCTGAGTTTATCTCGCTTGTCTATTTTTCGAAATATGTGTTGAAAGATTTTTGCTTTAACTATGTTCATCATTATTCTTAATGAGTTTAGTTGGAGACAATCTATTTGTTGGAAACTAATATTAAGTGAAAAGATGATCATGTGAAAATTTCTTTGAAACATCTTACATGATTTGTATGAGATAATCAATTGATGTCGACTTGGAAAGTTTTGTATTGATCATTCGATCACTTGAAAATTACTTGAAGCTAATGGTATGTGTGAGACAACCATTGTCATCTTATAAGGATGTTTCAATGATTGAAATGGGAGTTTAGAACAATTAACCATGTCTGGATACAACACGGTATGCATACATAGTATGCGAACTGTATTGTTATAATTTAGGTCCGGGAACCTTGTTTGCGTACCTATTATGCGAACGGTTTTACCTGTAAAGGTCCGGGAAGCTTGCTTGTGTACCTAGTATGCAACAGTTCTACCCGAGTGGGGTCCGGGATGGCTGTTCGCGCACCTAGTCTGCGAACAGATGAATATGCCAAGGTCCGGAGCTGTTGTTTGCATATTTGGTTTGCGAACACAGTGGTTAAGTTCTAAAATCGGTTAAGTTTGTTTCTCATACTCATGAACTAAAGTATTTATGAATTAAGGAATGCAATCTTTGCAAACTGTGGCTTAATGTTCATGAATTGATTCTTGTATAAGTACTTTGTACGATTATGAATCAATCCGATTTTGTTTCAATTTTTTCATATATATTTTTATGAGATAGTGAACAATTGAACAACTCTATTTGAAACACAATTAGATTCATTTGATTATCTTTCATAATTGATTGATCATCATATTTGATCTAGAAGTGTTAGATGAATGCAGTTATGTCAAAAGTGTTCATATGGTTCGGTTAACTTTTATTGAGCCAACTCAATATACACGTTTAGGTACGGTCACCCATATCTAAATGATGGTATATTTCATTTGTGTGTAACAAGCTAAGACTATCTAACGGTAGAGATTGATTGTTTTATTTCTAAGCAGACTTAGCTTGAATCTAAATCAGGATTTCATCTAACGGTGAATATTGAATGCTTTGTTACTAAGCTATCTTAGCTTTGATTGTAAGCAACCCTGATTTGAAAGGCTATATAAGGGAGAACTCTAGCAACTGGAAAACCTAATCCCGACACTTTCCCGTGTCATAGTTTCAAACTAGAGTCGATTCTCCTTTAACCTTGGTTTTTCCAAAACCATATTAGGTTAACAACTTGAAGACTTCATTTGGGATTCGTGAAGCTAGATCCAACTATTTTCTCTATAGTTTCATATTCTGATCTTACTGTTCTATCGTGTTGAGTATTATCTTCTCTATGATTTGCTCGAGATTTATCTCCGATAGGTAAGTTATATAAAGTAATCACAACAGTTCTTCGTCTTAGACTCTTGTGATTCCGTAATAACTTTTTATGTTAATCAGTTGGGTTATTGTGAGGTGATTGATATTTCTAGGCTGCTCTTCGGAAGTATGAGACTGTATTATCAATTGGTTCATGTTCACCTTGATTTATCAAAAGACGGAACAAAAACTGATTACATAATAGACATATCTGTGGGATACATATTTGTTTATAAGACTTCGACTTTGGGTCGTAGCAACTCTTAGTTTTGGGTGAGATCAGCTAAAAGAATCAAGTTCGCAGAATCCGGCATGGTTCTAGAGGCGTAAGGAATGCGACTGTACCTTAATCGGTGTGAGACTTAGTTAGGGCTCAACTATATTCCAGTTTGAAGTTAACTTTTATCAGGCTAGGGTCTATAGCGGCTTAATACAGTGTGGTGTTCAAAGCTGGAATAGGTCCCTGGGTTTTTATGCATTTGCGGTTTCCTTGTTAACATAATTTCTGGTGTCTATGTTATTTCTTTTTTTCATTATATTTTTTTTATATAATTGAAATATCATAGGTTGTGCGTAGTTCAATCAATTGATAAATCCGACCTTATTTGTTGGATATAACTTGATTGAAACTTATGCATTGGTCTTTAGTACCATCCAAGTTATTTCTCATATCAATCAGGCTCACAAATTTATATCTGTTTGATTTGCTGATTGTAATAAGAAATAGAGATAAATCTCTTTGATATATCTCTTGATTGAGCTCGCTTTTAAGTTGGTGCTCTCAGAATTATATTAGAGTTTAGTTCATACGGATTTCCGAACGAATTATTGGGTGTGGTTGTTTACTTAGTTCTCTTAGTATCCATGCGCCTTCGACTTTTAGAGTCACACACGTGAATAGCAAGTCCTTTGGATTATATTCCAAACAATGAAGGAAGACTCTGTTTAGTAACGACTCTAATCAATCTTGCTACAAGATATAGATGAGTTGTTGACAAATTCTCTTCCGTTTAATCTAATAAACTCCTTTGCCTAGTTTGATCAATATATCCAATAACTACCGAAGTATTCAAGTTTAAATTCGCACTCAATTGATATGAATCTCATAGAGAAATATAGAGAATGCCGATCTCACACAACTTATCAATCGAATCTATCAAAGATAAATCGATTCTAGTTGGATCCCAGCCGATTAAGGTTTGTGCACATAATTCACAAGATATGAAAACTAATAAGAAATCTTTTTCGTCTTCAAATCTTCTTTTATCTTCAAAACCTGCACAACACCACTTGAATATCTTGTAATCAATCACGCTTGGAATGGAGTCTGTTAACAATGGATTATCACAAGATATCTAACTACAGTTCTAAATATCCCATCGATACTTCGATCTAGTTTGAGTGAATCTTATATCAGAAGAGAAGATTCTCAAGCATAAACAAACTAAGTGCAATCAAAGTTTCAACAACCTTTAGTCAATCAATTCAAATCGAAAACTAAGAACACTACAATTATCTAGTTTCCCACCAACGGTACTCGTAGAGCTTCTTGATCCCACATAAGTCTTTATACGAGCGGTCGTAAGAGATTTCGCCTAATTAGGGTACTTTTCTCTCCGAATAGATGGCTCTACCAGAAACAACAAGAAATAAAGTTTGCCTGGATCTTAGGATAGTTTGCTAGAAATGCAAACTTAGGTATTTATAAACCAAGGATGTTTGGACACCAAGGAATTTCCAAAACGGAAAATATTCTCAAGATATGCAATCAATGCCAAAATCCGGTTTTCATGATTCCAATAAATGCTTGTCCAATATTTCCGAAATCTCTCAATCAAAAATCTCTAATTAGTAAATGCACATTACTAATTTTTATTTTCTAGAGTTATGCATTAATTGCTGGTAATTAAAGCATATAAAATAAAAAATCTTAATTAAAAGATTCTTAATTTATTTAGGCACATGATCACCTTAAGTACTAAGGAATATCTTTTAACAATGAATGATAAGATTTACTGCTCGTGTTCAAAGTATGTTGACATATTTTCACTGCAAATCCTTATTTCATATTTACATGGATTTGCTTTCTTGGAATCGGTTATACCACACTTCCAAACAAGTTTAGAATTGGTTTGCTAGTATTCCAAGACTACTATGTGATTGGTTATACCAAATCACAATGGTTAGTTGTGATCGGTCCTTCTAAGTCACATACATGGGTTCAGATCGATTATACCAATCACTAGGATCAGTTATACCTAAATATGGTACCTACATGTGATCGGTCAAAACAGTCACTAGGATCGGGTACACTAATTAAAAGGATCGGTTCTATCTAAACATGGTATCTACTTGTGATTGGTCACACCAGTTACCAGGACCGGTTACACCAATTACAAGGATCGATCACACAACTCACCAATTACTTGGATCGGTCACACCAATTATAAGGATCGATCATACCATAACATGGTGATTACTTAGGATCGGTTACACCAATTACCAGGACCGGTCATACCAAATCATAAGTCTAGGAATTGTGATCGGTTATACCAAGATACAAAACCTCAGTTAAGATCGGTTCCACCAACTCACACATATTGGTAATCCAAAGATATGCAATGAATAGCCGTACCAATAAGCCTATTGATTTCCCTTTCGATTCACAAAACAAGTTCATGAATGTACTTCCTTTAAACAAATGATAAACATTGTTTCCTAGGATGAAATCTTCATCATAACCCATACACATAATCATAAAAATATATACAAGATTATGTCGATGTCATATCTGCGAAGTTCAAAGCGTTATACTTCGTAGTCTATTTCCTTAATACAATGATCATACTATTATGATCATGTCACATCACTATAGTATAATATATAATATATACAGCTTCGCAGTTATGTTTTCAATATGCACGACTTGAAAGATACGTTAGGATTGAAATAAGTTCAAGTCATTATTACTAACCTCAAGTGGAAGGATGATGTCGTCGTTATAGTACGTTACTTCTTCACATTCTTTAGGTCTTCGGAGTAATACGTGTATGTCTCAACATTCCTAGAATTTCTAGTCTAACCTAAACGAAGTTGACTCTAGTATTTAATCAAGCGACTTTATATGAGTTTTGATACTAAAATAAGACAACCAAATTTAACATACCAACGCTTGGTGAGTTCAACCGAGCTATGCTCTAACACTCGGACCTCTTATTTTTGCTCTTTCTTTGCATCCCTTAATGACAAAAATTGATAGCTTGTGTAACCTAGA
The DNA here is from genome assembly GCA_023529315.1 of Papaver bracteatum. Taxonomy (NCBI): domain Eukaryota; kingdom Viridiplantae; phylum Streptophyta; class Magnoliopsida; order Ranunculales; family Papaveraceae; genus Papaver; species Papaver bracteatum. The sequence goes on from JAJJWX010001246.1 coordinate 4,936,102, forward strand.
CCTCCAGGCCTGGTATTTGGATGATGGTACACTAATTGGTGATCCACTGGGGTCTCTAAGGCGCTCTCAATCATTCCTATGGATGGTCATTTCAGGGGTTTACACCATAATGTTTCCAAAACGAAACTGTGTTGGCCTACTATTGATCCACGCAGTGTCATACCATGTATTTTTTTGAGAACATTGGCAGGACAGAAAATGGAGTTAAGCTTCTTGGCGCGCCTGTTAGTCTAGACGTAAAATATTGTGCTTCAAGGTTGTTGGATAGGGTGAATAAGACTATACGGTTGATGGACTCGGTATGTACGTTTAGATATCCTCAAAGTGAGTTGCTGCTTCTTCGCAGTTTCTCTGGTGCTTCCCGTCTATACTTCTATATACATACCACTTTTCCAGCTCCTGTTCAGCTGGCCCAGACCCGTTTTGATAACCATCTGTTCCAACATCTCCAGCAACTGATCACTAGTGATGAATCTGGTTTTGTCCTTCTGCAACAACGCATTGTTTCGCTCCTCCTCAAAGATGGTGTCTTAGACATATATACTATAGCCGATACTGCATATTATTGTTTCCTTGCTTCTTATGCTCAAACTAAAATTATGCAGGACAATATTCTACGTAATACCACCGTTACGGGCTCCAACTATACTTTCCATTCTGCCATCGACATTTACATACAATTATGTGGCTCTCTTCCTTCTTCTGTTACCCGTAAGCGCAAGAAGTATCTGGATAAGTGCGATGCTCAGGATTGTGGTTTGGGTGTTTTAGCTTTATCCACCCTTAGAGAGCTTGGGGATGACATGGTGGCTTTTCTGAAGAGATTGAGGTGTTGCATAGCCAGTCATGATTTCTATGATAAAATTAGTAAAAAAAAAATTCACATAATTAGACTTGTCATTCAGAAAGGGGTTGGTGCTCATCTTGTTGCGAGTTTTTTTTTTTTTTTTTTTGACACGATCAGAACCCGCAACCTATAGGTTGGGAGCCTAACCCATGGCCAACTGGGCTAATTTAAGATTAATCTTGTTGCGAGGCTACCGACCCACTCCCTTGTAATTGAAGATTAATTTTCAAAATATTAAGGAGACTATAGTACTTTACTTAATTATTTACCTATTTTATTTTAATATAATGGCTAGTATTAAAAACTATCTAAAATTGTTAGAAGATTATAAATAAGAAATAAAAAAAAAATTAAAGGATTATAAACTTTACAAAGAATCTATCTTTTGGAGCCAAATATATTTTCTTTTAGAAGGAATGAAAGATATATATTTATTACCTTAGTTATACAAATTTCTTTAATATTTTCAATTAGGTCCCATCAAAAATAAAAAGTTTAAGGGTATATTAGAGAGTTTATTGTAAAAATACGACTACAAACAGAAACTGGACAAAATTTTGAAAAGAAAACAGAGATTTTGAAATGGAGAGAGTAGTTTTTATAGCTTTTATGAATTGGGTATTGAGTTTGTAGATTCAATTTTTTTTTTTTGTAGCAATTAATGATTGCCCAAAAATCGATTTCTAAATAACATACGATGTGTTAATATAAAAAATAATCTTATATATCGATGATAGAATCAAATTACAACACCATGTTTCATTAGGTGGTTGCCCAAGGCTACCGTAGTAGGAATAACACTATAACTATATATATACATGCATACATATTTTTATTTTATTTTTGAAAGAAAAACAAAGAATATCATTAAAGCAGGCGAAAAGGTTAAGTTAAACATTACAGGACACTGTTTCAGACTCAATTCTAGCACTGACACAACCAGGGAGATTAGATCTCCATTTTCTATGGCTATTATTATTTGTAGCAAATTTCGAAAGGAAATTTGTTGTGTGATTACTACTCCATTTCTAAAGCACACCCTGACACTACCTAAAGATTGAATTAAAAACCTACAATCCAACATAATATTGTGATCTTCCCACTTAGTAATTAAGTTAGGACCAACAATGCTATCCATAATTTTCTTGTTATATCTTTCAACAGTAACATTCTTGAGCCGCAACTGAACTATCCAATGGAGAGCTTTAACAACCAAAATAGCTTCAGCTTGAGCATCATCTCTAACTCTTTTACCAATGTCCAGACTTCCATCAATCAACTTGTAAAATCTCGAATAATTAGAGCCATTCCTACAAAACTATTACCGGGATGAACAGAAGCATCAACATTTATTGTTAACCATCCCATTTGAAGGGGACTTCAAGCATGCATACTATGGCCACCATTATTAATTGAGAAGCAGAATCCAATTCTAGGAATAAAATAAAATGATTTTGCTTTTGTTGATGGTGGTTTTTAACTTAGGGGTAAAGTCGTAAAACCTAGTCAGACAGTGACGTCATAGGACTTAAACGCATATATTGAACCCTTTAATATGTCTGCGAGAAATTTACCAGGGTACCTTTTTTTAATTAATTAGTTAATTAGGGTTTCGATATGCCAAAACCCTAATTCCCACGCCACATGTGCCAATGGCAAGCCATGCCAGCCACATCCACCGCGCCAAGGCATGCCAACCATGCTAGCCGCACCCTGTGCCAATAGCAAACCATGCCAGCCACACCTACTGCGCCAAGGCATGTCAACCATGCTAGCCACACCCCTGTGCCAATGGCAAACCATGCCAGCCACATCCACCGTGCCAAGGCATGCCAACCATGCTAGCCGCACCCTTGTGCCAATGGCAAGCCGTGCCAGCTGAAAAAGCGGGGGTCTAACAACCTCACCCAATATTTCGATTAGCAATTTGTATGGACAACTCCGAGTTATTTTCTAGAGAATCAACTAGACTCAATCAATAGAAAATACTCAAGGAGTTTATTATCTCAATCTCTCAATTTGATTTACTCAAGCAAAATGATTCGCGAGTTATAATCAAAGAGAGATAACTTGGAAGGTACCAAAGACCAATATCCAAGTGTCAATCAATTTAAATCAACAACCAAAAAATTCGAATATTCTAATTGATTGAACAACGCACAACCTGTATTATTTCAATTATATAAAAAAATATAATGCGGAAAAGAAATAACACAGAAACCAGAATTTTGTTAACGAGGAAACCGCAAATGCAGAAAAACCCTGGGACCTAATCCAGATTAAACATACATTGTATTAAGCCGCTACAAACACTAGCCTACTCCAAATTAACTTCGGTCTGGAATGTAGTTGAACCCCAATCAATCTCACACTGATCCAAGGTACAGTTATGCTCTTACGCCTCTGATCCCGGCAGGATACTGTGCACTTGATTCCCTTAGCTGATCTCACCCACAACCAAGAGTTGTTACGACCCAAAGTCGAAGACTTTAGCAAACAAATCTGTCTCACACTGAAAAGTCTACAAGATAGATAAATTCGTCTCCCACGAATAAACCTATGAGTTTTGTTCCGTATTTTGATAAATCAAGGTGAACAGGAACCAATCAATAAAACCAGACTTATATTCCCGAAGAACAGCTCAGTTTTATCAACCACCTCACAATAGTCTTAATCGACACAGCGAAAAATGATATTGTGGAATCACAAACGATGAGACGAAGATGTTTGTGATTACTTTTATATCTTGCCTATCGGAGATAGAAATCTCAAGCTAATTATTACAATTGTACTTATACGATAGAAACGGCAAGATCAGATCACACAACTACAAGAAAAGTAGTATTGGTCTGGCTTCACAATCCCAATGAAGTCTTTAAGTCGTTAACCTGGTTTTAGAAGAAGAAAACCAAAGGTTAAAGGAGAATCGACTCTAGATTAGCAAACTAGTATCGCACAGAATGTGTAGGGATTAGGTTTCCCAGTTGTTAGAGTTCCCCCTTATATAGTCTTTTAAATCAGGGTTTGCAATCAATGTTAGCTTAGTAACAAAGCATTTAATATTCTCCGTTAGATGAAAACCTGATTAGATACAAGCTAATATCTTTCAACCGTTAGATCGAAAACTTAGATTGCCATACACACATGTACTTCACGATTTTGGGTTTGTGTAACCATACCCAAACATGTTCAATAGTTAGTTCAATATTAGTCAACCAAATGGTTAGCCAAATGATAACTTTCATATCAACCATATTCCTCTTCACCATAACTAGTCCAAATGACTCGAATGAACTAGTTAGAGAGTTGTTCAATTGCTATGAGATCTTATGTACTACACAAGACACAATTGAAGCAAAAATGTTGTGATTCACTTGAATCAATTCATGAACTATAAATCCAGGGTTTGCAATTGCATTCCTTAGATAATTTAAATAAGTTCACGAACATCGTTTTTAGACATAACCACTCAAGTTCGCGGACTTAAGTAACCAGTTGGAGTTCACAAACTCTAGCAGAAATTCTCGGGTTCGAGAACTTCCGTCAGTTCGCGGACTGAAACCGAGCTACAACTCTAGCATAAATTCTCGGATCGAGAACTATTCACGTTCACGGATGAGTTCACGGACTGGGTTCACTGCTCAAGTTTCGCTTTTCACTTGATCAACAAAGTTCGCAAACTTCGGTTCAAGTGCTACGGACTTATACATATATGTGTTGCCACAACATTGTTTATATCCCCAGTGGTTATATTATATAAACTCTCATTTCAATCATTGAAACATTCTCAGAGGATGTCATATAGTTGTTATTCACAAACTAGTTTTCGTCAGAGCAATTTCCAAAGTGATTGAAACATAACACGACTTTCGTCACTAGGAAAAGATAAATTCGGCTAAAGCGAAAGCTTTACCAACACGCATTTCGAGAAATAGATAAGTGAGATATACTCATCTCGAAATGTCACATGTGTATATCTTTAGTCTATATAGTAAAACGACTTTTGTCTCAAGATAGGAGATAGAGTAAATAGACTTTTGAGTGATAGATAAGTTCAAGTCTCCACATACCTTTTAGTCGAAGAAACTCCACTGGTTCCTTGAGTAGTCCTTTGTCTTGCATGATTATTGACATGGAGTTCTTGAGCTCAACTACACTTTCTATCCTAGTCCGAGACCTTAGCTATAGACAAACATGCTTGAGATAGCAATGCATGCGATTTTGACCAAGCAATGCTCTAACACCAGCCACATCCACCACGCCAAGGCATGCCAACCATGCTAGCCGAACCCATGTGCCAATGGAAAGCTGTGCCAGCCACACCTACCGTGCCATGGCATGTCAACCATGCTAAACACACACATGTGCTAATGGCAAGCCGTGCTGGCACGCCTACCGCGCCAAAGGCGTGCCGACCATACCAGCCGCACCACTGTGCCAATAGCAAACCATGCCAGTCACATCTCCACGCTAAAGCATCCCAACTATGCTTGCCGTCCCAAGCACGCCATGCACAACACTGGCTGCCAAAACAAAGGCCTGCAACAATCAACGACCATCTTTCCATCTAAGATGCAAATCTTAGTCGTCCAAGATCGCCAGCTAACGCGTGGTAACCTTTGGCCCAACGTCAAACCCTAATTTTTGGCCTCGCCCGAACTATGCCAAAACCCTAGTTTGGTCACGCCAAACCCTTGGCCCCACCATGCCAATCCAAAACACACCTTGCCTTGGCCCTAGCCATGCTAACCACACCATGCGCTCATGGCATGCCAAACCCTTGGCCCCACCATGCCAAGCCAAACCGCACCTTGCCTTTGCCCTAGATATTACGATGCTGCAAGTGTCGCATAATGATGGCGCATCACAGAGTTCCAGGCCAAGTCAGTATTCAGCCGTAATGGCGCATTGCGAAGCCATAATAGCGGTATTACTGTACAGACTGCTAAGTGCTGAGAATGGCATGATCCCACAGGGCCAATGTATTGCAAGTACAATACTATATTGTAAAGATATTTATCTAAGGAATAAAGCTTATTGACCGAAACAATGAGGCTTCATTAAGGGAAGGCAAGATAAGGCCAAAGTGACAAATGCAACATGAGATGTTGGTATTGAAGCGTATCCGTGAAGTTGAGTTGGCCCAAACTCAAGGATGATGCAAGAAGAGTGAAATAGACTAGGAGTTATTCTATGTCATTGGTTCAAGGCAGGCTAAAGCTTGAACAATGCAAATAAGTTGGTAATGCAAGAGTTGCATTGCTGTTGTCAAGCGAATTGGCGTAGTGAATCATATATGACGCATGAGTAACTAGAGTGATCTTAAGGAGCTGGCCTCGATGTTTGATGCTTGAGAATTGTCCGTGCATGAGTTTAGGATGATAAACATGCAGGGCCAAGATGGCTGAATGTTGGAGCGTGGCAGAATCCAATATGCTAGAACAAGTGGCGCAATTGTAGCGCCCCCTAAGCTAACAGCTGACTAAACCAAGAATTTAACTAAATAAAGAGGCACTAACGAATCCAAATTATACACTTGAACTTTCAATTAAGAAATCTATTACAAAAGCTTAACCCAAAGCTAACCCCGCTCAGAAATATATATATAAGAATTTCTCTCCAATGATACATATAGAATAATCATTTGGTTTACAAAAGAATTTACAACAAAATAAACCTATCAAAATATAAACAAATAACGAAGTTAACTTCTCGAAACTTTCGCTGCGCAACTCTGCTCTGTCACTGAAACTGAAAATGGGGAATAATTAACATTTAACTTCTAAGTAATCATATGCAGATTTGGAAAAGAGATTTTGAAAACATTACATATTTTCCCAAACATTAGAAGACGACAAAACCACTGAAATAAACAATCATGTATATGGACCTAAACTCCTCCTTTAGTTTCTGCGGTGACATTTACACACCTTATAATTTCTGTGGTGACATTTACACACCGTAATACTGAAACGTAAAGCAATCTGTGGGTGAAATATAGACCCGTAATATTGATGCCAATTCCACACCGATTATTAATATTGCGGTGTATCGCCCTAGCCATAAGAATATGAAGGAGCAGTATCCAATATACCACAGATGGAAATTCTCATTTCCCAAAGACAATCATAAAGATAAACAAAGCATGAAATAAATGAATAGACAATGCATGAGTTTATTAAACAAAGACTTTCGTAAAAGAATAACAATGATTACAAAACTGTTAAATGCATTCCCACACCTTTTTGATGACCATCCACGCTTATCTCAAGATCCACAATCCCCCGGTTCATTCTTTGAATCGCTCGTTGTTAATAGAATCTAACTGATAATCAAAAAAGCACTCTAAGAGATTAGCCACAAGGCTCTCACAAGGCTCATACAATTCTATCTAATGGTTCTAAGCCCATTATGGTATCTTATTCTCTATCTTTAGCATAACTAAGAGTTTACTAATCCGATTAGATTGATTCTATAGTCCGTAGCTAAGTCTTGTGAATATCTACAACTTTGTAGAAGGAACCAGATGTTAATTCGGACCATAAGTGGTCCAATTCATTAAGATATGATAATTATTCATAAGCCCAAATTCTCTAAACAGGCCCATTAACCAAAGGCCTGGTCCATCAGAGTCAACTAACGGACTCTAACGGTCAAACTGACGGGCCAAGGTCAACTAACAGTCAATGTAAGTCAAAGGTCAAGTCCTGGTCAATGGTCAAACTCGGTCAACTGGTCAATGTTCACTGAGTTAAGGTCTGGTCAACTGAGTCGGATCGGGTCAACACCTGGTCATATAATCAACTCAGTTAGACAACTGAGTCAGACATGGTAAATTAGTCAGACATCTGACTGGGATGACTAATACCTAAAACTCAAGAACAGAACTCTACATAACCACTAATCATTTTATTTAACTCTAAATCCAAAACAACAAACTCCAATTCTAATTCAAACTCTTAATTTAACCACTTAACCTTAGTTCATACAATCTTAAACAAACTTCAAATTCAAATTACAAATACAACAGCCTACCTGCAATGACAGCAGTTCCCAAGCTTTACATCAACCACTAACATCATCTAACACTAATTCAATCCACCCATCTTAACCTTAATTGTAATTCACACATCATACCTCAATCATCTCAGTTCATCTACAAATCCTCAATACACAACCATTACAATGAACAACACCACCACCAGATACTCGATTTCATTTCCAAGAATCTCAAGTATATCAATATCTCAACTTATGCCTTAGCATCACCACTGCTATACCAACAAAACCACCAACACCAATCTCTTGTTATCAATTCCACTTACACATATAACTCCAACATCTCAGCCACTAATCACAAAACCTGAACAACTCAACTGCAACTCACCCAACAGCTCATTGATTCTATTCCATAACTCTCATTCACTTTCACAGACAACGCCACCATCTCCAATTACCATTACCAGTTCAACATACATAATCCAGTTCACTGATGTCCCCTGTAGTTTAAACATCACAGACAGCACCAACACCCCTGACTTAACATACAACTCCTACAGAATCATTCTTGATCAGTTCAGCTCAACCACTCCTGTAACCAAACCCAGAACACTTCTGCAATTCCATTCAACACAATAAAAACAACACTAATAGCTTACACTCTTCCAAATCTCATTCTTTATTATAGCACAATATACTTCAATATAAATTCTTTGTTACAGCCTAACAACACCCATCCAAAGAACTTCAACTATTCCCTGCATCATATCATCACTCTCATAATTCACCCACACAGTTCATACACCTCATAGAATTCTTTCACTTAAAAACTGCAAGGTCTTATTTCAGGTACACATATCCATTTCAATCTTAACTCTATTAACATCACACAACTTCAATCATAACCAAATAACATTACTAAGATTACATGGAAGAACAATTACCTCACTTTAGTAATATTCAGGCAATTGAATCCAATTCTCCTTCACCTAACTCCTCAATAGCCATCCTCATCAGTTCTCAATCTCAAATCATATTTTCTCTAATTCAAACTTAGAACTTCAACCAACTCTTATCAATCTTTATCCTCTTCAATGATGCTCAGAACCCTTATTCAATTTGGGGAAGAACATGAACACAAACCCTAATTTTCTCTGGAATTGAAATTGAAACCAAACAAACAATTCTACTTCATACTTAATCAAATCCCATCTCGAATTACTCAACTACTCAATCAAATTCATACAATTTAATCTTCAATTCCAAAGAACACTAATTACCTTTTTATCGACTCTTCATCAAAATAGATTCAAGCATGAAATCAACAACAACCCCTTGTTCTTCGTTTATTATCAACTCAAAATACTTATGAATCCCATCCTAATGGTTCATAATCTTCAATCGACTCCAAAACTCAGAAACCCTAACCTCTGATTCTCTTCAATCAATCGTTTCTTCTTCATTCAAAGATAAACTAACTTCAACACCATCACCAACAATCACGTTATGATCTTTTCCACCTTTTTATGATCGTAAAAACACCGATTTGTTCTCTCGAATCTCAACCAGGTGAAGAACAGAGAAGAACGAAATGAAGAAGAAGAAGAAATAGAAAGAATGAGGTCATCTTCTATATTTGGTGTTGATAAGGCCCAAGACAAAAGATAAACGTATTCCCCCAATTGATATGGGAAGTCCAAGTCGGTTTGATAGTAAATTGACTATTTTTCCCTTCGACTAATCTGATGAAATCTTCTTCATCCGGTATTTGAATAACGCGTGCGAGCAATCTATTTCGTATAACTTTTTGAGCTCTAACCGATGATACTAGTTTCAAACCTAAATCGTGGTTAGATTAATTTCTATTAATTAGCGCCCGTGTTAAACTAATCGAGTTATTATCGGTTGAATCGACACTTGACCGGTCTAATAGCGCTGACGAGCCTGAGGGTCACTACATTCTCCCCACCTTTAAATATTTTCGTCCTCGAAAATTGAATTGCCTTCTAGTCTTGAAAACTCCCCACCTTTTAGAGAAATACTATCTCTTGACTAAGCGCAACCAATAGGAAATAAAGCACAAACTTAAATGGCTTCTACAACTAATATTTGCAGCTCTAGGTTCAACTACACTGATTTAGATTATATCAAATAGGAAAGTCTAAGTTTCTTAAACTAATTTCTATCTTTATAAGATATCTGTTTCTAACTTCAAGGAAGAATCCTACAAATCTGTCTAAGTAAGATTGAAACTATCGGTTCTTTAAAGATTTAAATTATACTTCTATGATCAGTCATCTCTGAATGTAGTTTCCCTGTCAAGGTTGGCCAATCCCAACAATGCCTTCCTACGAACAGAGAAAACACAACCTTCATTATTCTCCAGTGCTAGATTTAACTAATTATTAATTTATTAAAATTAATTAGTCTTTAAACTTTCATCGTAACTGATGTAACTTAAAATTTTACTTGGTAAAAATAATTAAATAGTTTACATCCTTTTGAACAAATTAATCATCAAAATTTATTTTATTTATTTTATTTTATCGAAATAAGTATTTCACGTCAAATTATGATATCTGATATTTTTAACTTTACTGTGATAACATACATAAATTTTCCAAAAATTATCTATTATAAATTTACTACCAGTTTAATTATTCAATTACTTTTATCAACTGTGTTATTATTCTCAATATTCTTAAGTTTCTAAATATAATTCTACATTATTCATATTGAATATGTATCTTATATCTTGATAAATATTGGCGTTGATAATTTAATATAATTTAAATTTGAGTCTACACAAAATTTATAATATATCCTCATAGTCTTTGGATTTTAGTAATGATGTGAAGTATCATATATACTAATAAACAGATTTATTTTATTTGAATTCTAATATTATACTAAACATCTGAATATTATTCTTACTACTTCATGTATATTTGTTCCATTTTATAAATTTCTGGATTATTTGTTAGACTAAAGATAATTTGTAATTAGTTTAATTTACAAAACTTAATCATAGATAGCATAAATAGTTCTCCATAGTTATATATTCATAATTATTATTCCTATCGTTATATATATTTAGTGATATTTTAGTTAAGTTTAAGTTCAATATTATATTATATTAATTAAGAAATGCTAACATTACTTATTAAAATTATCACTTTTATTATGATTTATGATTACTATAATAATATTTTTATTATTAACAATGATGGTTTGAACTATTATTCACTATTCTTTCAATTATTATTAAGTTCCAAGAATATTATTAACATTTATGTGATTATAAATTATTGATTTCTATGTATAAGTCAAGGTATTCAATAAATTTTATGTAACTTTCAAGATTTCTCAATTGTGTTAATCGCATTATTTTTTTTATTTTTTTTTATTGGATTATGTACGTGTTTATACTTTCAGATTAGTTATTATCAAATCCTAAAGTAAGGGTGTACCCTACAATTTTTACTTTGTTACAACTACAAACAATCAACAATAAAATCAATCGATCATATAAATCTTTTAATTATAAATATCTTTTAGTGATTAAGATTTATCTCACAAACCCAACCCAGTTCTAAGCTAATCTAGTTCACTAACTGGCACTGGTTATTCCCATATAAGATCTAATAGTGAGCTCTGATACCAACTTTGTAGCGCCCCCTAAGCTAATAGCTGACTAAACCAAGAATTTAACTAAATAAAGAGGCACTAACGAATCCAAATTATACACTTGAACTTTCAATTAAGAAATCTATTACAAAAGCTTAACCCAAAGCTAACCCCGCTCAGAAATATATATATAAGAATTTCTCTCCAATGATACATATAGAATAATCATTTGGTTTACAAAAGAATTTACAACAAAATAAACATATCAAAATATAAACAAATAACGAAGTTAACTTCTCGAAACTTTATTCACAAGAACTCTGCTCATCACCAAAACTGAAAATGGGGAATAATTAACATTTAACTTCTAAGTAATCATATGCAGATTTGGAAAACATTACATGTTTTCCCAAACATTGGAAGACGACAAAACCACTGAAATAAACAATCATTTATATGGACCTAAACTCCTCCTTTAGTTTCTGCGGTGACATTTACACACCTTATAATTTCTGTGGTGACATTTACACACCGTAATACTGAAACGTAAAGCAATCTGTGGGTGAAATATAGACCCGTAATATTGATGCCAATTCCACACCGATTATTAATATTGCGGTGTATCGCCCTAGCCATAAGAATATGAAGGAGCAGTATCCAATATACCACAGATGGAAATTCTCATTTCCCAAAGACAATCATAAAGATAAACAAAGCATGGAATAAACGAATAGACAATGCATGAGTTTATTAAACAAAGACTTTCTTAAAAGAATAACAATGATTACAAAACTGTTAAATGCATTCCCACACCTTTTTGATGACCATCCACGCTTATCTCAAGATCCACAATCCCCCGGTTCATTATTTGAATCGCTCGTTGTTAATAGAATCTAACTGATAATCAAACAAGCACTCTAAGAGATTAGCTACAAGTCTCACACAAGGCTCATACAATTCTATCTAATGGTTCTAAGCCCATTATGGTATCTTATTCTCTATCTTTAGCATAACTAAGAGTTTACTAATCCGATTAGATTGATTCTATAGTCCGTAGCTAAGTCTTGTGAATATCTACAACTTTGTAGAAGGAACCAGATGTTAATTCGGACCATAAGTGGTCCAATTCATTAAGATATGATAACTATTCATAAGCCCAAATTCTCTAAACAGGCCAATTAACCAAAGGTCTGGTCCATCAGAGTCAACTAACGGACTCTAACGGTCAAACTGACGGGCCAAAGTCAACTAACAGTCAACGTAAGTCAAAGGTCAAGTCCTGGTCAATGGTCAAACTCGGTCAACTGGTCGAGGTCCACTGAGTTAAGGTCTGGTCAACTGAGTCGGATCGGGTCAACACCTGGTCACATAATCAACTCAGTTAGACAACTGAGTCAGACATGGTAAATTAGTCAGACATCTGACTGGGATGACTAATACCTAAAACTCAAGAACATAACTCTACATAACCACTAAACATTCCATTTAACTCTAAATCCAAAACAAAAAACTCCAATTCTAATTCAAACTCTTAATTTAACCACTTAACCTTAGTTCATACAATCTTAAACAAACTTCAAATTCAAATTACAAATACAACAGCCTACCTGCAATGACAGCAGTTCCCAAGCTTTACAGCAACCACTAACATCATCTAACACTAATTCAATCCACCCATCTTAACCTTAATTGTAATTCACACATCATACCTCAATCATCTCAGTTCATCTACAAATCCTCAATACACAACCATTACAATAAACAACAACACCACCAGATACTCGATTTCATTTCCAATAATCTCAAGTATATCAATATCTCAACTTAAGCCTTAGCATTACCACTGCTATACCAACAAAACCACCAACACCAATCTCTTGTTATCAATTCCACTTACACATATAACTCCAACATCTCAGCCACTAATCACAAAACCTAAACAACTCAAATGCAACTCACCCAACAGCTCATTGATTATATTCCATAACTCTCATTCACCTTCACATACAACGCCACCATCTCCAATTACCATTACCAGTTCAACATACACAATCCAGTTCACTGATGTCCCTTGTAGTTTAAACATCATAGACAACACCAACACCCTTGACTTAACATACAACTCCTACAGAATCATTCTTGCTCAGTTCAGCTCAACCACTCTTGTAACCAAACCCAGAACACTTCTGCAATTCCATTCAACACAATAACAACAACAACACTAATAGATTACACTCTTCCAAATCTCATTCTTTATTATATCACAATATACTTCAATCTAACTTCTTTGTTACAGCCTAACAACACCCATCCAAAGAACTTCAACTATTCCCTGCATCATATCATCACTCTCATAATTCACCCACACAGTTCATACACCTCATAGAATTCTTTCACTTAAAAACTGCAAGGTCTTATTTCAGGTACACATATTCATTTCAATCTAAACTCTATTAACATCACACAACTTCAATCAGAACCAAATAACCTTACTAAGATTACAGGGAAGAACAATTACCTCACTTTAGTAATTTTCAGGAAATTGAATCCAGTTCTCCTTCACCTAACTCCTCAATAGCCATCATCATCAGTTCTCAATCTCAAATCATATTTTCTCTAATTCAAACTTATAACTTCAACCAACTCTTATCAATCTTTATCCTCTTCAATGATTCTCAAAACCCTTATTCAATTTGGGAAGAACATGAACACAAACCCTAATTTTATCTGGAATTGAAATTGAAACCAAACAAACAATTCTACTTCATACTTAATCAAATCCCATCTCGAATTACTCAACTACTCAATCAAATTCATACAATTTAATCTTCAATTCCAAAGAACACTAATTACCTTTTTATCTACTCTTCATCAGAATAGATTCAAGCATGAAATCAATAACAACCCCTTGTTCTTCGTATATTATAAACTCAAAATACTTATGAATCCTATCCTAATGGTTCATAATCTTCAATCGAATCCAAAACTCAGAAACCCTAACCTCTGATTCTCTTCAATCCATCGTTTCTTCTTCATTCAAAGCTAAACTAACTTCAACACCATCACCAACAATCACGTTATGATCTTTTCCACCTTTTTATGATTGTAAAAATACCGATTTGTTCCCTCGAATCTCAACCAGGTGAAGAACAGAGAAGGACGAAATGAAGAAGAAGAAGAAGAAGAAGAAGAAGAAGAAGAAGAAGAAGAAGAAGAAAGAATGAGCTCATCTGCTCGATTTGGTTTTGATAAGGCCCAAGACAAAAGATAAACGCAGTCCCCCAATTGATATGGGAAGTCCAAGTCGGTTTGATAGTAAATTGACTATTTTGCCCTTCGACTAATATGATGAAATCTTCTTCATCCGGTATTTTAATAACGCGTGCGAGCAGTCTATTTCATATAACTTTTCGAGATCTAACCGATGATACTAGTTTCGAACCTAAATCGTGGTTAGATTAATTTCTATTAATTAACGCCCGTGTTAAACTAATCGAGTTATTATCGGTTAAATCGACACTTGACCGGTCTAATAGCGTTGACGAGCCTGAGGGTCACTACAACAATACGGCTCAAGTGACGGTTACAAGTTGCCGAAGGAAGATGAATTATTCCCTTCATCCCGGAAGTATAGGGGATGTTTCATTTGCAAAGGTTTATATTTTGCTAGAAGATGTCCACTCAAAGCACAACTTAATGTATCAGTTGGGAATGAACATGGGGGTCATTCTAGCAAGACTCGTGAAGGCCGAAGTGAAGGTTCAAGGAAGAGACCACGCAGCGAAGTCGTTGCTCACTTCGACAAAGTTAGAAACTAAGCTGAGAACAAGAGTAAGTGTTGCTGTCTCCATTGGCGACACTTTGATGCCAGAACAAAGAGTGTTCTTGGCCTTGTTTTAAGTAGCTTTATTTGTTGGTTGTTGCAAACTCTGTGTGTAGATTTTGGTTGTACATACTTTTATTTGAGTCTTCAAGTTTGTATATACTCTGCTTTGGTGTAAGCAATTTTCTTTGTTAATGAAGTTTTAGCTTTCCAAAAGTGATCAAGTGAATGATCAATCATGTAATGGTACATGGTCTTGTTATGTAAGAGCAGTAATGAATAAGGGTGTTTTCGTTTATAAAGTCTTGCCTATTTATTTACGATGTAAAGCTAGTTCATGGGGAGATGCTGCAAGTAGCATGCTTAGCCTAACGTATGCAATGGCAAGACAAGATGAAAGCTAATAAGCAAAGCATAGGACAAGGGTCCTAGTTGGTGTAGAAGTGATATTGTTGTTTGGGGATTGCAGAATAGCACGACGGCAGAAGGGCAGCGACGGTGCAATAAATACAGCAAGTAAGAAATCACATCATCAGCAAGCATGAGTTGGGTAGAACTCATGGCCTTAGAGAAAGTCACACACCCTTTCCAGGCAATTAGAAATGCCGTTCAGAGAAGTATTTGGAGACATATTGGCTTTGAAGGCGTAGCATCTGAACAGCTAAAGGGTTAGCTAATGATATGTCTAAGAGATAGTTAGTCACAGTTTTAAATGGGCTGTGCAACTCAATAGTTTTGTTGCATGGAAGTTAAGTAAAGAAAACTCACCATTCCAGTTCGGGTATGCAAAATGGCATAAGTATAGAGTTTTTACTTGGTGGCCACATTCAGAGAAACGAGTTCTTGAATGATGCTTGCATAATCTGAGTATTGGTGAGGCATGAAGTATTGAATTCGGGTGTATAATGCAAAGAGAACCCCTATTCACTTTGTGACGTGCTTAATGAGGAGCGTGGAGAACAACAATTCAACGGCGAAGTAGTCGACAAAATTGATTGAAAATGAAGCTAAGTCGTTTATAAGTCCTTGTCACGTTGAGTGAGAGGCAAAGTCAGAAAGCGATGGCAATGATCATGGTGATCAGATTGAGAAGAATCATTCAGTACGTACACTTAGGCGCAAATGATTCATGCGAAATTCAGGATAAATGGGAGTTGGCTAAGAAGAATTTCAGATTTGCATTTAGGTATTGAAGCATGATTTGAGTAGCATAGTAAGCGTAGTGCACGACGCCGAGAAGTGGCTCAAGTAAATGAGATCAATGACAAAGAAGTAAAGCTAAGTGATGGAATATGGTACTAAGCATAAAGTTTTGGCAAGAAGGAAGGCCAAACAAGTTTGCTGAATTCTGAGAGTGGCTCATAAGTGTACAAACGCCGAAGAACAAGTATATTGGGTATACTTGGTTGCGTTCAATGAGGGCGTTGAACGGATTAGGTGGGGGAGGTCTATTATGATGCTGCAAGTGTCGCATAATGATGGCGCATCACAGAGTTGTAGGCCGAGTCAGTATTCAGCCGTAATGGCGCATTGCGAAGCCATAATAGCGGTATTACTGTACAGACTTCTAAGTGCTGAGAATGGCATGATCCCACAGGGCCAATGTATTGCAAGTATATCACTACATTGTAAATATATTTGGCTAAGGAATGAAGCTTATTGACCGACACAATGAGGCTTCATTAAGGGAAGGCAAGACAAGGCCAAAGTGACAAATGCAACATGAGATGTTGGCATTGAAGCGTATCCGTGAAGTTGAGTTGGACCAAGCTCAAGGATGATGCAAGAAGAGTGAAATAGATTAGGATTTAGTCTATGGCATTGGTTCAAGGCTGGCCAAAGCTTGAACAATGCAAATAAGTTGGTAATGCAAGAGTTGCATTGTTGTTGTCAAGCGAATTGGCGTAGTGAAGCATATATAACGCATGAGTAACTAGAGTGAGCTTAAGGAGATGGCCTCGATGTTTGATACTTGAGAATTTTCCGTGCATGAGTTTAGGATGATAAACATGCAGGGCCAAGATGGCTAAACGTTGGAGCGTGGCAGAATCCAGTATGCTAGAACAAGTGGCGCAATACGTCTCAAGTGACGGTTACAAGTTGGTTACGAGCTTCACAAGCATGCCAATGACGCGTGATGAAGAGGAGCGGTTATAAAGGAGTTTATAATCATGGGAGAAGAGTTCTAACTGCCAAGAGAACATGTGTTGGACGATTGGCGCAAGTTAAAGGAGAACTGGCCAGTTGGCATAGTAGTTGGCGGTTATGAAACTGCTCCCCAAGACAGATGGCTGTCTCTAGCGTGTGTAACGGTTATGCACGGTTTGGCCAAGCAAAGCTGCTATATAAATAGTCCTAAGTCATGGGAAATTCGGCATCCTAGCCTGTATGAGAGTAAGCTAACATATGTGAGAGTGAAGTTTGCATATGTGAGTAAATATGAGAGTTTTTGTAAGACTTAGACTTGGTTCAAGGAGTGAACAAGTCTGTGTAAGTCCCCAAGTGGGCAAGTTTTGTATTCTTCCCTTTGATGAAATAAAAGAGTTGATTGTGTCATGTTCTAAGTGTTCTTGGTTGGATGATTGTTGTTAGCAAAGTATGGAAAAGATTGAATGCATTATGGGGTGCATTTGATGAGTTTAAGTTGAAGAGAAAGAAGGTTAAAGACTTCCGCTGTAGAATTGTTGAGTTGGCTGTTTGCATTGGTGAAAACTTATAATACTGAAGTGCAAGTGGGTGAAGCTTTATACACAGAACCATTGTGCTGTCGGGTTACACTTTCGCAGAAAAATATCTGGGGTGTTTGAAGGTGTGACAATTCGGGTATCAGAGCTGTGTTTGGTGCACAGTTCAAGTGTATTTGTTGGATAATACACTAAGACTTCTTTCTCTCTTAAGCTATTTTCCTGTGAGCAAGTAAGTGGCGCATTATTTTTATAGTATTGCTTTTGAAATGAGTTTTAATGGCATGATGATCGACGAAAATCTACCGGGTACGTTTGATCATCTTGAGGAGTATGGCAGTAATCTTGATGATTTTTTCATAGACATGGGGTTGTGATGGCCTTGAAAATCCTCTTGTTTCTGAAGATAAGGGCAGTTTAGACTTACTTGAAGGAAGGACATCAGATTGGTTTAAAGAATTTGACGAAAGGGTAGGTGCAGTCGAGGACAAGGTGTCTGATGCAACCTTGTTGAATTGTGAAACCAATGCTGAAGTGACTGAATTGAAGGTGTAATTCAGTGACATAAAGACCATACTAACAAGCCATGCGAAGAAAATGTCTGAGGAAGTGGCAAGCATTCGCGGGTTAATCGGTAACGACATGTTTTTAGGAGGAAACATGCATGGAGAAAGCTCAAGTCGAGTCTCCGAGCTAAGAATTTACGTTGGTTCCAGGAATGCTAGGGAAATTGAGAATTTCTTATATGACGTTGAGGCATACTTTGAGGCAAATGGAACTGGGTAAGGACAAAAATTAACTCTCGCAGGCAATTACCTTGGTGGTGATGCAAAGGTTTGGTGGAGAACTATGCTGCAAGAAGATGAAGTTGTTGGTTATGCCAACCCTATGTCATGGAATGACATGAAAGATGGACTGAAATGTCAGTTCTGGCCGAGCAATGGTGCTTGGTATGCAAGAAAAAGTTTACGTAGGATAAAAATGATGGGTACACCACAGGCCTATGCTGAAAACTTCCTTGCATTGGTGCAAGAAGTACGTGGCATGAGTGAAGAAGATCAGATGTTCCAATTTCTGGCTGGCGCAAGTTCAAGTGTGATTTCTGAACTTAAGAAGCGCAAAATCCAGAGTATCCAGATGGATATTCAAGTGGTAAGAGGACTTACTAGCTGCACAATGACTGAAGATGTGCAAAGCTGTGAAGGTGAAGCCAAAAGGAAGGAAAAATCTGTAGGCAGTAAGCGCAAGCATGAACCGAAGGAAGATGAATTATTCCCTTCATCCCGGAAGTATAGGGGATGTTTCATTTGCAAAGGTTTACATTTTGCTAGAATATGTCCACTCAAAGGACAACTTAATGTATCAGTTAGGAATGACTATGGGGGTCATTCTAGCAAGACTCGTGAAGGCCGAAGTGAAGGTTCAAGGAAGAGACCACGCAGGGAAGTCTTTGCTCACTTCGACAAAGTTAGAAACTAAGCTGAGAACAAGAGTAAGTGTTGTTGTCTCCATTGGCGACACTTTGATGCCAGAACAAAGAGTGTTCTTGGCCTTGTTTTATGTAGCTTTAGTTGTTGGTTGTTGCAAACTCTGTGTGTAGAGTTTGGTTGTACAAACTTTTATTTGAGTCTTCAAGTTTGTATATACTCTGCTTTGGTGCAAGCAAGTTTCTTTGTTAATGAAGTTTTAGCTTTCCAAAAGTTATCAATTGAATGATCAATCATGTAATGGTACATGGTATTGTTATGTAAGATCATTAATGAACAAGGGTGTTTTCGTTTATAAAGTCTTGCCTCTTTATTTACGATGTAAAGCTAGTTCATGGGGAGATGCTGCAAGTAGCATGCTTAGCCTAACGTATGCAATGGAAAGACAAGATGAAAGCTAATAAGCAAAGCATAGGACAAGGGTCCTAGTTGGTGTAAAAGTGATATTGTTGTTTGGGGATTGCAGAATAGCACGATGGCAGATGGGCAGCGACGGTGCAAGAAATACATCAAGTAAGAAATCACATCATCAGCAAGCATGAGTTGGGTAGAACTCATGGCCTTAGATAAAGTCACACACACTTTCCAGGCAATTAGCAATGCCGTTCAAAGAAGTATTTGGAGACATATTATCTTTGAAGGCGTAGCATATGAACAGCTAAAGGGTTAGCTAATGATATGTCCAAGAGATAGTTAGTCACAGTTTTACACTTTCGCAGAAAAATATCTGGGGTGTTTGAAGGTGTGACACTAGCCATGCTAACCGCACCATTCGCCCATGGCATGCCAAGCCCTTGGCCTCACTATGCCAAGTCAAACCGCACCTTGCCTTGGCCCTATCCATGCTAGCCGTGCCACCATGCTGGCCTTCCCTATACGGCTACCAAAACGAAGGCGTGCGACAATCAACGGTCGCCCTTTAATCACAGGAGAAAATCCTATCCGTCCAAGGTTACCAGGCAACACATGGTAACCTTTGACCCGAAACCCTAGTTTGGCCACGCCAAACCGCTCCAAGGCATGCCGACCTAGCTACGTCACCATGCTGGCCTTCTCTATGTGGATACCAAAACGAAGGCGTGCGACAATCAACGACCGCCCTTCAATCACAGGAGCAAATCCTAGACGTCAAAGGTTACCAAGCAACACATGGTAACATGTGATTCGAAACCTAATTTGGCCACGCCAAACCGCGCCAATGGCATGCCGACCTAGCCGCGCTACCATGCTGGCCTTCCCTATGCGTCCACCAAAAACTAAAGCGTGCGATGATCAACGGCTACCTTTACTCTTAAGATGCAAAATATTGACCGTCGAAGGTCACCAAGCTAGCAAGTCTCCCAAGCTCGACTTTCCAGGCAACAATAATATGCTACATGTTTTCCACAAAAACATTCGATACATCAACGCATATCACAAACTGGGGAATCCTATTTGGGTATTGGTTTGGAGGTTTACAGCGTGCGGCATACACTACGCACGTCATAAGGAAGTGTCATAAGGATGAGGCAGTTAGTAAATACAGGGAGTTAATGGTGAAACTCTCTTTTTATGGAACATCAATTCCATGCGTTAATGGTTACCACCGCCTCCCATTTACTCACCCATTTTTTCCATTCCTTAATGAGACCAGAGTACGTTTCACTTCGACTTGTATATATAGGCCTTGCCTATTTCCACCGAACAACAAGTTCAGATCATGAGTATACACCACTCAGAAAACGTTTACTAGCTTTCCATCTGTTAGCTTCCCACTTTCTGATAGAAGTCGTAATACAACTACTCTTCCAGAATCAACTATTATGGTCTCATCACTTTCCTTGCTTCCCTCCCCAAAACCAACCCATTCTCCTTCATTTTGTGATCGATGCAAGTCAGGAACGACCATTTCTTGGTTTAGGCTGGACTTGTACAGATTGATCTCTCGAATCTAAAGTCCTCCCTTGCAATACATTGTTTAGGGTTTAAATTCGTTTCTCACCCGAAATTACCGAAATCAGCATAAACCATTTTCACCCACAAACAATTGGAGACCACAGTGGGAGATTGATATTTCGGTTACAATGTCAATTTTTGACCATCGATATCATGCTTCGACCCAGACATCAAGATGGTATAAGCAGGCGATCCTCTCAGGGATCGACGACTCAGTTACCAGATGACCCAATTATGAGTCTTGACATAGCAAGGGATGACTGGGGACTTCCCAGAGGTTAAAAGAAAATAATTCGCTCAGGGATCGAGGACTGTTATGGCGAAGTTTCCACAATCAAAAGTGTTTCCCACGAAAGTCGGGCTTGCACCTGACTCGTTTTTCGTTAGCAGATCCAAAAGGCCGAGTAAGTCTTGCCTAGACAAAATACATTGGTTTACTATTTCAAGTTTTCACGGGAATGATAAATCCGATAGCCATGTTATGTTTCATCCCATGTCATCTACCGACACGCAACGTTCATAACCAATCATAACCAAAAACGGCATCATCCTAAAACAGTTCATCCAGAATAATAATCTAAAACCCTCATAGGTAACACTAGTCTATCAACCCAAAAAATCCAGAAAATCAAAACCATAAACTAGGCGTTTCATTTGCCTTTCAAAAAAAAAAAAACCTAAAAAATAAGAAGTTCAGAAGACAGAAATGTATTCAGGGAAAGTTTTCTAACAATTGCTTGCTCTTCTTAGCAAGAGCCTCCTTCGTGCTTTGGAGAGCCGCCCTCTTCAACTTCAGCTTCCTGGACAACTTTTTAACTTCCGCTTCCTGTTTATTCACCGTATCCGTAGAAGGACCTTCGACTGTTTGGGACAGCAACTTTTCAACCTCGGAGAAACCTTTGACGAACTAATGAGCATTGAACTCGAACTTTATGCACATATTACGATGGAACCTCCAGCTTGAGATTACATCCCCAGAAATCGTGTGACCAGTCACGTTGCACATGTCGTCAATCGAAGACAAGGCTTCCTCCACACGCTTGACCAGCACGTATCGACTAGTAATTTTCTTGGTCGTGGCAATATGACCGTAGCTTTCCCAGATATTGGTGTATAATGTCGTATGTTTAGTTGGCACGCTAAATCCCTCAATCAACACATGATCTGGATAAGGAACCAGGTATGGAGGAACAAAGGTGGCGCATGTGACTGAATCAGTAACTGGAAAAGGATTCCTAACAACAATTGCGCCAACATTCACATGAGAAATCTCTGTTGTCTGAGTCAGAACAACGCTTCCATCTTGATCGACCTCTATTTCAAAGCCATCAGGCTTGGCTGAAACGGCTAGAGATAAAGCCGTGTCTTCACCAGTTTTCGTCTCAAGTTTATCTTCAGAACCGACTTCGGTCTGTGAAATCACGGCTTAGACACTCTTCAAAAAAAAAAGGAAGAAAGAAAGAAAGAAGGAAGAAAAACATGGAGAAGATTCACTGATTCGCTTTCAGATGGACTAGAGGAAGATTCAGCACTGCTATCAGAAGAACTACTCTCGCCATCTCTGGACTTTGAGCTTTCATCCTTCTCGGGTTCCCCATCGCCATGGATAGGCTCAGCATCGCCACCCACCATCTCGGGAAGGGACGTTTTCTGATTACTTGCAAGCTTGGTAAAAGCATCCACACTGTCGAGACCCTGGATGAGATACAAAGGCGGATACTCAGAAAGGAAACAAGGATATACACGATCTAACTAGAGTCAAGAGGAAAACATACGTACCCGCATATTGGACGAACTAAAAGTGGGTAGAACTGTTGAAACGGACTGGGAACCATCTGCACGGCTCTTGGATATCCGCTCCTTCACTTGGGGACTGTCTGCACTCGGGCAAACAGATTTTCGCTTGAGCGAAGAAGGATCTCTCAACAGTGGATGCTTCGCTAAAACCGCGGGAGAAGGCTTACCGTGACAGTTTTCAACCACATCATTCACGAACCCATGGAAAACAAGAAACTCATCTTGCAAGAATATGTTATATTTAGATGTTGTTGATGGATTTTGTTTCGCAATCAAGAAAGGGAGACTTTTTCCTGACTTAAGAACAGTATCATTGAGAATAGTTAGCAACGAAACTTCTGGAATAGTCGGCTGACGAACAAGTGGGACCCCTTGGTAAAAACCCATATGCCGAGCTGCCTATCAATATTGTAAGAGACCGCTTTGCAAGATCCTCGGAAGAAATATGGCATGTGACCAGGAGTGCAGCTTTGCATGAACACTATCTCTCCAACGCTCATATCCTCTTTATCAGAGGACAAAGACATGCTCGGAGCAGGAGCAAAGGTACTGATCTGAGTTATGGACTCATGCAGCGGAGCCCATGGACGAAAATTGACCGTGTGCGAATTGTCAAGGAATCTAACCAGGTTCAAATCGACCTTGGGACGCCTATTCGACCAACGCAGTATCCTAGAGCCACCCCAAGATTTGGGGAGTACTGCCAACGGTTTTGGAGCATATTTTTCGAAGTGCTCCCACAACCACGCTTGGAGAAAGGAGGCGTGAACATACGAATCCACTTTCATGTAACCATTTGAAGCGCGCACGTCCGTAACCAGCTGATCCAAATGTGTGTACAGAGAACCAAGAAACATGCCGACAACAGGGAGAACGACATCTTTTTCCAATTTTATATAAAATTTAATAAGTTCCTGTCTTATCTCCTTTTTACCCGAGTCGTCATCGAAAATGTCTCTGGATAACCAAAGAACCAAAAACGCCGTAACATGGAGTGGAATGTTCTTCTGATTCGGATCCAAATCATCTGGAAACCACTGAGACACCCACCAATCATAGAAGCACCTCGTCTCATTTTCTTTCCTAACGAATCCTTTTGATTTCGCAACTAGAGCGGCGCGCATTTCCTTTTCATCCGTAGACAACTTGACATCAACGCTACCTAATACGGGAAGGTTCAACAAGACGACCATGCTCTCCAAGGAAATGGTCATTTCACCCCACCTACATATGGTCGTGTGAGTGTATGGGCACCATCTAGAAATAAAAGCAGCCAAGCCTGGAATATCTTTCCTAATTTGAAGAACTACGGAAGCCGCGACAACATCAATAATCTGCGCCTTGGTCAAATTGGCCTTTACACATTACCATGAATCGCATCCATTTCTAAAAGTCAATAGGAGAAGCATGGTACTCTTTACTCTAAATACAAAACCTTATTACACCTCTCGGTCGAACCGACCGGGCCTCTCCTTCACTTTTCGAACCGGTCAGAAGGATCGACACATACTTGGGATGATTTTTTCTAATCGTAGCGGATGTTGTGAAGAACTCGTCATCTATGCTCGGCTTGTAATTGCCAACATCTTTCGGTACGTCATAAATTGTTGACATCCTAACGAAAATCCTCTCACGTTGCTTTCACCTCCGAAGTAACTACAGTGGAACAATAATAAGAGAAATTATTACAGAAAGTGCATGGAAATTATTTTATCAGACATAAGAGATTCGTCCTGGATGCAAACCAATTGGTTCAAAAATTATTTTGCACATACGCGAAGAAATGGGGACTGACAGACTCTGCATCGCCACTTTATGCAGTGGGAAATCTGCGCCCGGCCGAGTAGGCGCCCCCCACCAAGGAAACCATGCACACGGTCATACCAGGAAAAGGGGTAACCAAATTATCTTCATCAATGATGGTAACGCACGCTCCGACGGGATATCTCTACATAGAAGAAAAACTTTTGTTTTCAATCGACAAATAATGAAACACCTATTGATCAATAAGAACATACCGGTATGATCTTCTTAACCCGAACGACTTGAATGGGGGAATTGTTGAAAGAGTCAATCCTAGTGCGATTGGCTGGAGAACCTGGCCGGCTCGAGGATGGTTCACTTCTGATCGACATGATGAAGAAAGCTGGACTCAACGAGAATAAATCTTTGTTGAAAAACTGGGAAGACGACACAACTTCACCGGTGTAAGTACTGTGGAAAACCTAAAAGAAGAAAGAGAAACACAGGCTGAATAGGCGGAACATGATGGCATCATGACCGGGAAATCAGCCTCAAACGAAACCCCTCATCAAAACCCCAATGAAAGCTAGGCGAGACAGGAGGGTGTGATACTTTAACGTTTGAAAGAGGAAAGGACTTCCCATTTGAGTCGAGTAACAGGAAATCGGGCCCGCAAAGATAAATCGTCACCGTG
Source organism: Papaver bracteatum (assembly GCA_023529315.1). Taxonomy (NCBI): domain Eukaryota; kingdom Viridiplantae; phylum Streptophyta; class Magnoliopsida; order Ranunculales; family Papaveraceae; genus Papaver; species Papaver bracteatum. The sequence goes on from JAJJWX010001246.1 coordinate 4,961,738, forward strand.
CCGAGCCACCCGCGCATGTCTTGCCTCACCAAACCATGCCTTGCCATGACCGCACCATGACAAGCCGTCTGTTCCATTGACGTGGCCCCATCATGCCAAGATGTCCGTAGCATGACTTGCCCACCAGCACCAACTCGCCAAGCCAATATCATGATGTTCCCTGACCCAGTCAAGATGATGAGTAGCCAGACTGACCTAACAATTTCTCGTCTCACCACTTCGCGGTCAACACCACAAATAGAATCTACGTAAAGCTGCCAAACACAAGGATCACAGATTCTCCCTGCTTCCCGAAAAAGGTTAGACAGATCTTCCTGACCATCTTGCATGATTTACGTTTCGATTTTGTCCTAGTCTGTCACCATCTTATGCTTACCTCGCAACAACACCCACGTTCCGAGCTAAGCAGGGGACTTTATGCTCATGGTGGTTTTTAACTTAGGGGTAAAGTCGTAAAACCCTAATTAGATAGTGACATCACAGGACTTAAACGCATTTATTGAACCCTTTAACATGTCTGCGAGAAAATTACCAGGGTACCTTTTTTAATTAATTTCTAATTAGGGTTTTGATAGGCCAAAACCCTAATTCCCACGCCATATGTGCCAATGGCAAGCCATGCCAGCCATATCCACCGCGCCAAGGCATGCCAACCATGCTAGCCGCACCCCTGTGCCAATGGAAAACCATGCCAGCCACACCTACCGCGCCAAGGCATTCCAACCATGCTAGCAGCACCCCTGTTCCAATGGAAAACCATGCCAGCCACATCCACCGCGCCAAGGCATGCCAACCATGCTAGACGCACCCATGTGCCAATGGAAAGCCTTGCCATCCACATCCACTACGCCAAGGCATGCCAACCATGCTAGCCGCACCCTTGTGCCAATGAAAAGCCGTGCCAGCCACAACTACCGCGCCAAGGAATGTCAACCATGCTAGCCGCGCCCATGTGCCAATGGAAAGTCATGCCAGCCACGGCTACCGCTCCAAAGGCGTGCCGACCATGCCAGCCGCACCATTGTGCCAATGGCAAACCATGCCAGCCACATCTCCACGCTAAATCATGCCAACCATGCTTTCCGTCCCAAACACGCCATGCACAACACTGGCTGCCAAAACAAAGGCCTACAATAATCAACAACCATCTTTCCATCTAAGATGCAAATCTTAGCCGTCCAAGATCGCCAGCTAACGCGTGGTAACCTTTGGCCCAACGTTAAACCCTAATTTTTGGACGTGCACGAACTATGCCAAAACCCTAGCTTGGTCACGATCCTAGCTTAGTCACGATCCTAGCTTGGTCACGCCAAACCCTTGGCCCCACCATGCCAAGCCAAACCGCACCTTGCCTTGGACCTAGCCATGCTAGCCGCGCCACCATGCTGGCCTTCCATATACGGATACCAAAACGAAGGCGTGCGACAATCAACTGTCGACCTTCAATCACATGAACAAATCCTAGCCGTCCAAGGTTACCAGGCAACACATGGTAACCTTTGACCCGACACCCTACCGCGGCAAGGCATGCCGACCTAGCCGTGCCACCATGCTGGCCTTCCCTATACGGATACCAAAACGAAGGCGTGTGACAATCAACGGTCGCCCTTCAATCACAGGAGCAAATCCTAGCCGTCCAAGGTTACCAGGCAACACATGGTAACCTTTGTCCCGAAACCCTAGTTTGGCCACGCCAAGGTATGCCATTCCAATGGCATGCCGACCTAGCCGCGCCACCATGTCGGCCTTCCCTGTGCGGCCACCAAAAACGAAAGCGTGCAATGATCAACGGGTACCTTTCCTCTTAAGATGCAAAATATCGACCGTCGAAGGTCACCAAGCTAGCAAGTCTCCCAAGCTCGACTTGCCAGGCAACAACAATATGCTACATGTTTTCCACAAAAACATTCGAGACATCAACGCATATCACAAACTGGAGGATCCTCTTTGGGTATTGGGTTGGCTGTTTACATCGTGCGGCGTACACTACGCCCGTCATAAGGAAGTGTCATAAGGATGAGGCGGTTAGTAAATACAGGGAGTTAATGGTGAAACACTCTTTTTATGGAACATCAATTCCATGCGTTAACGGTTACCACCTCCTCCCATTTACTCACCATTTTTTCCATTCCTTAATGAGAAAGGAGTACGTTTTACTTCGACTTGTATAAATAGGTCTTACATATTTCCACCAAACAACAAGTTCAGGTCAGGAGTATACATCATTCAGAAAACGTTTACTAGCTTTCCATCTGTTAACTTCCCACTTTCTGATACAAGTCGTAACACAACTACTCTTCCAGAATCAACTATTCTGGTCTCATCACTTTCCTTGCTTCCCTCCCCAAAACCAACCCATTCTCCTTCACTTTGTGACCGATGCAAGTCTGGAACATCCATTTCTTGGTTTAGGCCGGACTTGTACAGATTGATCTCTCGAATCTAAAGTACTCCCTTGCAGTACATTGTTTATGGTTTAAATTCGTTTCTCACCCGCACACCCGAAATTACCGAAATCAGGAGAAAATATTTTCACCCATAGCTTCATAAAAAATATTTTTTTTATTTTGGAAGTTGAAAAATACATTTTCAACACCTACAAACGCACACTGTGTCAAACCAACATTTACTTGTGTATTCTCTCACTTTTTGGTCCATTGTCATTGATTTTATCAAGTTTTCATATTGTCGACTTATAGCGACGCACCAAATCACTCTTTCATTCACAAAACCTCGCGGACCATTCACAAAATTTTGAAGAACACGAGATTCACGCACGTGCAAGTAACGAGAAACTAATTAATATCGTTTTTTTAAATGCCTAACCAGGATTTAAACCTAACTCTAACCAAGGTTTACCAAACAAGAGTTAGAGAAAGAGAGAGAAATAAGAAAACTCAAAATCAAAAGAGGAAAAATAAAAACCCTAGTTTGATCCATTAAATCTTGAATGAAATTGATGAATAAAATCTTTAAAAAGTTATAGAAAGATGAAATTGGTTCAGATTTGAATGGAAACCCTAAAAAGAATCCCAAGAAGAGACTCTAATTGTTATCCGATCGTATATCGTCATTACGTATTTGCTTTGTCATTTACAGGAGGTTGAAAAAGAAAAGAATTATTAGCATGATTGAAGTTTTGATTTTGAATTAGGAGGGTAACAGATTGAATTTTTTGTGATCTAGGTTAACTTTTAGGGCTTACAAAAATGGGGATATTAGATGGGTTTGAAGGAACTGGTATAGAAGTTGATTGTAGTGTTGGTACTATAGTTTGGGTTAGAAGAAGAAATGGTTCATGGTGGCCCGGAAAGATACTTGGTGCTGATGAACTTGCTGATTCTCATCTAATGTCACCAAGATCAGGAACTCCTGTCAAACTTCTTGGTAGAGAAGATGCAAGTGTGTAAGTTCTTAAAATTATTTTCTTTATTTTTTCTGTATGTTTGTTTCACTACTTTTAACGTTTTAGCTAAAAAAAGTACCACTTCAAACTCACTGAATAACTGTATCAGATCAAAACAAACTAATAGGCAGAAATAAAATAATCAACCTTCTGTGTAGTCCTTTTAAGGTAATGGGATTCTTGATTGATCAGATATATTTGAGGCTTTTCTGTTATGGGTATTGATTGTAGGTTTTGGTTTCGGCTTTAGTTGCATATATTATCATAGAGCTGAAAAACTAAAACTGTAGAATTGAATTTGTTTCGCTTCGGACTATTTTGATTGACAGGGCTTTACACCATTCCGAAAGTAATTGTAAACAATAGGTTACAGCGATTTTTTTTTAATTTAATCTTAAATTATACCAGTAAGTGCCTTATGATGACTTGATAGACAAAGGCTACTAAGGATGTTATTTCCAGTTCAATATGGATCGATTCCGAGTACAAAGTAGGAATACAAATTACCCTAAGTGCACATTGCTCTGTTTGTCTTCCTTCTCCTTCTCCTTGTAACATATTACATATCTGTGTCATGACATTAAACTAGCTAAAACTTCATATTTGAACTAGCGTTACTGTTAGTATTGGTGATAGGGTAGTTGTTTGGTGTGCTGGCTTATCACGAAAAGTTGAAGCTTGATATCTGATCCTTCTTTGCAGTTATATTCCGTCACCTTTCTATATCCTTGTTAAAAACGTTAATCCTGAAACCTAATCAATTTTTTATATTTTTAGTAGTCACAAACCTGGTGCACCTTTCTCCGCTAAAATTCACGCAACACTTCAAAAGCACTTCATAAGCGGCTATTATTAGTAGCTTCTGCCCGTGATGTGTTAATGTTACATCTTTATACATTAGTGAATTATATTATTGTACTGTTACCTATGTTAAGGCTCCCTATTGTGTATCTGGATTCCAGAGGCGAGCCTTTGTTACTTGTTATAGTCCAACGGAGGTTGTTTCTTGATCTGCGCTGGTACTTCTCGGGGTTCCTGATTGATGTTTCGGTAGAATCACCGGCAGCTTCCTCAGTTTGTTTCATTTCGCTTCTCTTTGTAAAAAACCTTTTGAGAGGATGACTATATTATAAAGAGTCATCAGCCCTATAAACTGTTTCGAAAAAACAAGACTTACCAGTCTTGCATCATCCCATGATTAATGTAATGTTGCTTGCATAAGTTTCATTTTATGCCTAATCTCTATAAAAACAGTGCATTGGTTCACTATATATGCCACATATCCTGTCACTGTCACTATTCAAGATGCGGATAATCTGTCTTGTAATGCCAGGGTGCATATTACCGGTTTTCTTTAGCATACTTTTTGAATGGTTGCGGCAGTCCCCACTTTTTTTCTGTAGATTTTCTATATTTAATATCTGTACTTCCATTAATTACCTGATCTGTGGTATTTGTTTTTTAGGGATTGGTACAATTTAGAGAAATCCAAGCGTGTAAAGGCATTTCGGTGTGGGGAGTTTGATGATTGTATTGAAAAAGCTGAATCTTCACAGGGTGCTCCCATAAAGAAAAGAGAGAAATATGCACGTCGAGAGGATGCTATTCTTCATGCTCTTGAGCTTGAGAAGCAGCAGTTAGAGAGGAAGCAGCAGAAGTTAGGTAATGCAAATAATGCAAGGACTAAAGTGCACATTGGTGTGAAGAAAGAGATGGGTATTCCTCTGGGGAAGTTAGGTAATATTAACTGCAAACTATTAAATCTTAAGTCACAAAATGGACTGGGCTCGTCTGAGGAGAACACAGAAAATTCTTTGCATGCCCAAAAACATAAAAATGGGAAAAGATTGAACTTGCAAAATGGTAAGTGTGAAACGACACCTCAGATGGGAGGTTTGCAGGACTTTGAGCAAAGGGCTACCTCGTCAAGTGGGTTTCGAAGTGCAGAAGGTGCCATCTATGGTAGCAGTAAAAACTCGTTCAGCTTAAAAAGAAAAAGAACACCGGCTGCTGTAATTGACGAATCCCCTGTAAAAAAACACGACATGCATCATCCTCCTATTCAAGTACTGCAAAACAGTGCAAAGCTGCTTGCATCTAACTCTTTGCAGTCTAATGGTGGTGCTGCTTCTGAAGAAAAGGAGCGGACAGGAGGGGGTACCCGAGCAAAAAGAAGCCAATTTGTCCATCTTTCAGCTGTGCCAAGTGATAAACATAGGAAATTTCCTTCAGATCAGATGGAGATATCTCCATCTCAGTTTGAAACAGAAAGCAGTGATGATTCGTCCACAGAGGACGACAATTCTTCTGGCTTAATAGAAGGGGTGGAATCTGATTTTTCCGAGAGAGATTATCTACATGGAGACGTGGATGAACAAACAGGTGTTTTTTCAGGTTAGGTTTAACCACATGTTTTTTTATATTACTTGGAACCTTTACATTACCAAACTGCCTGCTTTTTCTCGTTACATGCTATCTGTTTGCATGGTATTTCCTTGCTTCTAATCTGATAAGGGATAATGAGAGTTGAAGTCTGTTTTTTGAGTATCTTTTCAATTTTATTGAGCATCGAAAAATCAGTTATGCCTTGGTATGTAATATAGATATGTTAACAAGTGTATAACATATTCATGCTTAGTATAAAATGGAACTCGTTTTCTTTTCTTCTATTTTCTAGAGGGTGTTTACAGATTTTTTTGTAGTTTTAGATCGACAGAAGAAAAATTTGTTGAGGAATAAAATTTTCGGTAGTCCTTGCACATTTCTCAGTTCTTACAGTATAAGCTTAAAAGGCAACCAATGTATTTTGGTTTGGGTAGTAGTTGGTGAAAACATTTCACAGCTCTTGAAGCATGATTGTATGGAATCGCAAATCAATTGAGAAACAGGCCCATTGACCAGACTACTTTTTGTACCACCACAACAAAATGAAGAAGATCACTTCTCTGAAAGAAAGTGGCATGTATTACTTTTTGTTGTTTCACTAGTTATCCCATCACCGCCTTTTGTTATTTCCTTTATTTTGCTTTTCAGTGTTTGTGTGGTCAGACCCCTATTTCCTGGCTCTGTATTCCTATGTTGACACGCTATTTTGCATTGGCTGCACAGGTTCTGTCCCGATAGACATGGGACCAAGACATTTTGGAAGACTTGTAAATAATTACCGAGTCCGGAGGGGAAGCATGAACTGTGAGGATCTAGAGTGGTCTGCATCTACCACTCACATGTCTCATCTTCGTCCTCGTGCCCAAATCGGTGCTGGTACTTATGCTGGTGGGGTATCTAAGTGGCAACTGAAAGGTAAAAGAAATAGTCGCAATTTATCGAAGAGACTTATGGAAATGGATGGAAGTATTTATAATGGATTAAATAGAGGCAGTCATTTTGAAGGTAGGGGAAGGAATAGTTCATGTGAAAGGTCTTTGGGGCAGGGCTTCTACCAAGGTGAGGGTGATTTTAGTTATGATTATGACGGAGGTGATTTGTTCGACAAAAATTCAATTCACAATCGAGATTTGGGGTATGGCAAAAGATACCAACCAATGTTAAAAGCAAAAACAGAAGATAGTGATTCGGATGATGATTTCGTTTGGGGTATGGATGGTCTATCTCGGGCACCGGTAAAAAGATACTGGGATGAGTCAGAAGAGTGTTATGATCCGATATATGTTGGCCACCACCAATTTGGTAGTCGGAGGAAATCCAAGTTGGTAGATGTGGACTTGATGGTTCAAGCGACAAGTTATCAAGGAGAGCATGTCCCACTGGTTTCTCTAATGAGCAGATTGAACGGTAAGGCAATTATAGGGCACCCTGTTCAGATTGAAATCATCGGAGACGACTCAGCTGAACTTATCCTTTCCAGAAATAATGATTTCTATGAGGAAGCCACAGAAAAGGATGGCAGTGCAGCACTTACACCTGTTTGGAGGACTGCACGGAGAACCGTGATGCATCGCATCCCACATCCTCATCCTTCGAAAGCTTTGGAAAAGAAGTACCCGGAGAAGTTACTTGAAAAAGTAAATTTGTCCAGTCAAAGAACAGGAATGTTGTCCTCAATTGCCACACAGCAGAAACTCAATAGACTTTCTAATCAGAAAGGTATGAACAGGTTGACTAAAGCACATGATGATGGACTTACAACCATAACATGCATTCCCGTGAAACTTGCGTTCAGTAGGTTAACGGAAGCAGTTGGTAGACCTCCGTCTAGAACAGCAAACCCTACTAACGACGATATAGAGAGAAGACCATCATAACCCCTCAATGTAAATTGCTCTGATGGGTGCAATAATCTTGTACTTCCTTGCGATAATCTTGTACTTCAATTGCAGTAAGGTGGTGCCATCATCTAACTATTTTAGGTGAGACTTCTATCTCATGTGCGTGAAGAAAAGGCAGTTTTATCCACAAATCAAAGGCATGTGATTCTTGTGCCGGGATATATCCAATTTCCTTAGTTGGATATTGAGGCTGTTGGGTGAATTAGGGTTTGCATGCAGATGATAATGCTAATTCCTTCAGTTGGGAATAGCGTCACTCCACACCAAGAACTTGTAAGAGAGGCCAGTCCAAAAATACCAATAGTTATTTTTCTTATTTCTTTCATATATCTGAATTCAAAGGGACTTGCTAACTCATGTAAAGTAGTTTTACTGCAACCTCTTTTTTAGTACTGACTACAGATTATTACTTAAATTAGTTTGTTTATTGAAATACACAAGATAGAGACAACATTCACAAGATATGAAGTTGGCGGTTTTATTCGTGCCTTCACTATTTGATTCCTTGTTTGTTATCACAATTTTATTTATTTTTATTAAAAAGGAGCAATTTATTTATAGGTTCAATTAGTCAAGGGTTACATAGTTTTGGTACTTAGCATTCCTAGTCTTTACAATTGCATAAATAAACATTATCCGAACTGAATTATAAGTATTAACTTCTGACCAACTTGTTCGATAAGATCTTATCCCCTTGATAGTGTAGATGTTCCTACGAGTTTTGATTCCTGTTACTTGCATAGTTTCCTCATGATCTTGGTTATTTCTTGATCCCGGTGTCTTCGTCCACAGTTGGTGTAGAACACAACAGTTATAGCTAGCCCAATAGTTGTTGTTGGTGTGATGGTGGTAGATCCAGAGTGTGAAGGTTTTGGAACCTTCATCAATGACTATCCACGAGAATAGCCAAAGTTTTGACGAATACTTTAGAGTACCTTGAAGTGATCCATTGATGTTGATGGTGGTTGGTAGTTGTTGCTGATGTGAAACTTTCATAGAGGAATCATGTTTTTCATGGTTCGCATAACCTAAACTATCCTTAGTACTACTATTAAACTTGTTTAGCAACATAAAAGAAAAAAACACAAACAGAAATACTGGTTGATGATTACAGTCATTCTCAAACCGGTTGGCAATGTTGCATTGACTATTATATTTGTTCCTTGACTTCGGCTGCCTATGTGAGGGGTGATGCTGTGTTGATCCGCGAACTTGAAGATAAACGAAGGTTGGAATTCCTTATTCTTCAACGACTTTCCACAAGAAAAGCCAAATTTTAAAAGGACCAGTGTCCTACTCAAATAAGTTGTCAACCCTAGTTGGTAGACTAAGTGTTGGAGATTTTGAATAGAATATAGGATTAGTTAGTTACGCCAAAGTGTGAAGGGTTGTGTCTACTAGTAAAACCCTTTTGATTTGAATTGGAGGCTTATCCCAAGAGACATGACTCTTCATGAAGGAACTCTTTCCAAGAGATGTGACTATCCATGAAGAGACATGACTCTCCTAAGAGTCACCTATCAACTATATAAACCCCGCCCATGTTTCATTCTAGATACAAGAAAAATACACACTAAAATCTGATTTCACTTGCATATTCCTTGTAGTCATAGTATTAAGAGATAAACACTAAATTTGGTTCGTTGTTTCCTTGAGTTTGGAGTGCTTCTACTCGAGGAAGAAAGATCGATGTATCTTGGGAGACGTTTCGCAAGTAAGAACCCATTAGCACCGGAGTGGGGAGAATTTCGTCTTAAGGACAGAGTATCTAATACTCGACTCGATCTATGCATAAGTTCTTAGTCTTCTAATCTCTCTGTTTTCCTTTTCTTATTCTTTGGTTTTGGCATCTCGGATCAACGTCATCGGCAACAGTTGCATATAAGGAGAAGATATCCAACAATCTTAAGACGAAAATTCCTTCCTTTATCTTCTTCTTTTCTTGTACGTTGTATGCTTTATAAGGCGACAGTTGGTTGGGCTACGGGCAGTTACAATTGCAAATTGAATTACGAGTTCTTAACGAGGACAACTAGAGTCCCAAGTTCCGTGAGGAGATTCTGATTGAATAGTTCAACACAATTGTTTACGCTTAATTGGAATTAAGTTCAAGGGGAACTAATCTAGTGTCAAGCACCAACTGGCCGGGACCTCTAATTAGTTGGAATATCAAATGTAGAGAAGAGTTGTAGTGAACGTAGGAATTGAAGCAACGGACAACCATTCTCTATTTGGGAATCTCCCACCGGAGTTAAGATGCGATTTCCAAAAAGACTCGTTCTGAACAGTGCCTTCTTGTTGTTTGATTCGCAAACGGAATGAAGTTTGACGACAGTGGTTTGAATTAAGTCCGCTATCCCAACATGATGGTTACACCAATTTGAGGATTCAAATTAAAACTCTGAAAGACTGCGATGAAACCGGTTAAGGCTTCTCTGTTTCATCCGGTCACAATGAAGTGAGATATGTACAGTGTACTGTTTTTATCATCAAACAATTATAGTGTGGTTTATCTGTCATAAAAAGAATCTGGATTCTTACGATGAGCCCTTTCGCAATTAAGGGAGGAAAGCTGCCGCCTTTAGAGCAAGGGCTATGGGGGTTGAGAGCCTCTTTCAAAATGAAAGACTTGATCAAATTTGATCAAAGTAGGTCATCTTATGGATAGAGTGAAACACCCTTTCACCTAATACTCTATCACACTCTCGTTCAGCCGAAGGAGTCCTTGAAAGTCTTCCCTACACGGCTAATCATTTTCCGTTTGAAATAATATAGGAAAAACGGCACTTAATTTGCCGTATAAAGTTGAAAACACAAAATACGTCTTTTGGTTTGCCGTATTTGATTCATAGATAATTTTAGAAAGAAAATCTCATTCTCATATCCCGTGATTCATTTGCTCTATCCAATCACGTTATGCCAGGTATAAACTACAAGGTGAAATGCGTTAACAAAATTCGTTAACTGTTTGTTTGAATTCTATTCTCTTTCTCTCAAACGGGCATTTGTTTGCCGTATAGAGTATTAATAATCTATCCCACGTTGAGATTTGGGCTCTTTCACTTTGAATTTCTTTCATTTTGAAAGGGATAGACTCTAAAACAGTCTATCACATAGCCCTTGCTCTTAGTGAGAGGTTAAAACCAAATAGCTTTGAACATGTATACTAATTCTGACATTAGTAGTTGTTCAATGTGGGGGAACAAAAGTTCCAGCAACTTTGCAGTAAATCAATGGGTTTTTAATAAATAGATCGATAAAACTCTGATTGAAACAATGGACAGAAAAATGAACCTTAGTGAAAAATGTTCAAGTTTGTACGTCTGTTGGAAATTTGGGTGCATCTCTCAACCGGAGAGGAATTTGCATAAATCCTTTTAATCGTGTATTCAAGACACTCTAACAATACTCTACACCAAAATTCCGAATTTATGGAATAGTGGAAGCATTTTTAGAAACTTTAAAAAAGTCGAGTCTGGTTTCTGCAAAATTTCTGAAGAATAGGAAATCAGTTCTAGCCCAGAATGATTTTCCAATATTTTTTTTGCTCTTTTGATTATTTTTTTTTAAAATTCGTAAATCAGGATCTTGTCTTGATTACATTTTCTGGAAAATTTGGAGTCAAGATGTGAAGGATACAGCAATTCCGAATTGTTTCGCACTGTCAAAATGCGCCTCTCTTCAGCAAAGAGCACGCCTGGTTGTTGCTAAGTTGAAATATAAATCATTAATGATTTTATAAATCCTAGTGGATATCTAGGAATTGTGGGGGCAAACCATATGCTATATATTTTCTAAGAAAAACAAGGGTGTTTTTTAATCCAAATAATTCATGTCGTCAAATTTAGCTACGTAAATGGTAATCGAACACATGTGGTTAGTTTGTAACAAATTGGATGAAAGGGCGGCCGACCTATCCAGATTGGAGAGTTACAAAATCACGTTGGTTAGTGCATGCACAGACGGGACAAGACTATATAACCATTGGAGGATATAAGCATTGTTGTGGAAACACATATATGTATAAGTCCTTATTCCTTGAACCAAAGTTTGCGAACTTTGTTGATCAAGAAAACCGGAGAAGTGCGTGAGCTAAGTCCACGAACTCAGTCCGCGAACTGGAGGAAGTTCTCGACCCGAGAATTTCTGCTGGAGTTTGTGAACTCCATCCGGGAACTTAAGTCCTCGAACTTGAGTAGGTTATGTCTAAAAATGATGTTTGTGAACTTATCTTTATAAACTAACGAATGCAATTGCAAACCATGGCTATATAGTTCATGAACCGATTCAAGTGAATGAAATAATTTGTAGCAAGTAAAATTGGAAGAGAAATTACAAAATTTTGTAATAGTGCTACAAAATGATGACATGTATCTAGTAAATAGTCTTAAAGGACCGCGCGTGAAAAATATTTTGATGACTAGAGATAATGCTCATCGAGGGGAATAGGTTACTTTAAAGCCTACTAATTATGAGTGAAGATAATGGTAACCCAACCTAGTTGACTGGAGATCCCAAGATCTAGGTTCAAAAGGGACAACTAAGTTATGTATAACTCGGAGTAAACACTAGGAGTTTACACTCCATCCTGAAATGTGTTTTAGGATAAGCTATGCTTTTAATGATGCATATATTTTGTATTTACAAGTGGGATATTACAGGGTATTCTTAATGGGACATCACCTATGTGAGTGTAGAATTGTGGCCGATTATATGGAAATTTTATAAGGCTTTAATTTCCTAAAGCACTCATGAATCCGAGATTTGTTCAGGACCGAAACGAACACAACTGTAGAACCAAATTAGTGAGAAAAGGTATTGTGTGATAACTATTGTCTTGGTTTACAACAAAAAATGAACAGTTCAAGACATCGCGTTCACTAGTTAGTGAGTAAATCCGATAGTTATTCACTAAGGAAGGTTCAAAGCTAAAATCTACCTATCCCCATGCAATGACTTTTCATTTTATCTCTCTTTAGTGTCTGCATACATTTGCATTCTATGAATTTCTATTCAATGTGGGGGATTGTTGGGAAATTTGAATAGAATATAGGATTAGTTAGTTACACCAGTGTAAAGGGTTGTGTCTACTAGTAAAACCCTTTTGATTTGAATTGGAGGATTATCCCAAGAGACATGACTCTTCATGAAGGGACTCTTTCCAAGAGATGTGACTATCCATGAAGAGACATGACTCTCCTAAGAGTCACCTACCAACTATATAAACCCCGCCCATGTTTCATTTTAGATACAAGAAAAACACACACTAAAATCTGATTTCACTTGCATATTCATTGTAGTCATAGTATTGAGAGAAACACTAAATTTGGTTCGATGTTTCCTTGAGTTTGGAGTGCTTCTACTCGAGGAAGAAATACCGTTGTATCCTGGGAGACATTTCGCAAGTAAGAACCCATTAGCACCGGAGTGGGGAGAATTTCGTCTTAAGGACATAGTATCTAATACTCGACTCGATCTATGCATAAGTTCTTAGTTTTCTAATATCTCTGTTTTCCTTTTCTTATTCTTTGGTTTTGGCATCTCGGATCAACGTCATCAACAACAATTGCATATAAGGAGAAGATACTAAGTACCCGCCGGGGGTAACAAAACCTGATTTCAATACAAAATTATCATCCCTAGTTAGTAAACAAAGTACCAACTGGAGAAACTTGTCGTAACGAAAAGGGAGAAACAGACTGAAGATAGTAGTTTTGGTTGTTGGTGATGGTGCAGAGCTGATTTATTGATGTCACTTCGTAGTACCCGAGTATAAACAACTCCTGCAAAATGATCCCAAGATAGGGCATGGTAGAGACTATAACATGAAATTAAACCTAAAGAACAACTACAACATGATGTCATGGAACATTTTTTTATGTATATAAAGAGAAAATTTGACATCCCTGATGTGGTTTCTTTTGAATTGGTTTGATTATGTCTGTAACCAAGCTTTGACAGCTTGTACTGCTTGTTGTTTTGATGGCCGATGACTTGACTTTACCATATTCGATAGAAACTCGGTGTGACACACGGGTTTGTGGTAATACGTGGCTTGGAACTGGAGTATGAATTCTAAACATCCGCGCCATAGGTATTGGTGTTGTGTCAGAGTTTTTTTTATCCGTCAGGTTAGACAGGCTTGACAACTTATACTTATATATTTTAGCCCGTGACATTATTTGCTTTTGTTTTGTTATGGCTGTAAAGTTCGCAGGTGAATTATTAAACGATAGGGTCCACTTAACACCAGAGGGGACAATGTCTTATTCTAGTCGACTAGGTACTGATCCTTTTCGAGATGACTCGAAAAAATTCAAGGTACCGATTCTCGGTTCCTCTCCATCTACAACATGGAGATTACAACTATTTGATTTTCCAGTTTGAAACAACGGTAGGCCACGAATCCGATATTGGTACCCATTAATACATCCAAGAAGGAGACTATAAAGACAAATTACAGAGATTTGAGCCAATGATTTCCTCTTGCCAAGGTGTAGAAACTTAACCCAATTCCTGAAATCCGTTAGAGATAATGCTACCCCCCCGTAAACTGAATAGGGGTATTTTTATCTTTTCTTTTCTTTTTCTTCATGGCTAGAGGTATCCAAAAAAGTAGATTATTGTTAAAGAAGTTAGGTATAGCAAAGAACCACCAAAAACATAAAATTGCAAAATACGAGAGTGATTAATCTAGCAATGGAAATTAAAATAAAATCGATTGAGAAATGAAATCCAAACCCAAACTAGGGCATCCTCTCTTGATAGGTGGAGATAGTTTGATTCCTATCAAACTAAATTGCAAGGAGAAAAACACTACTAGTAGTTTGACAAATTCAATTCCTTTGTTTCATCTCATCTCATGTGAATAATTGGTTTCAACTTTTTGATAGGTTTAATCAAGATTTGTATTTTCAGATTCAACAAGCAAGGTGATTGATGAAGAAAAAGGTTATTAATAATTTGGAAGCACACAACTCTAATCCTAAGTGAGGTATTTTATTAAAAGTTGGGTTAATAACTCTTTGAGAAACTACTTCGATTAGAGGAAAATATATAGAATTATGCAAAGGATCAGACAAACCTTGTACGTGATCCTCATTTTTAATTAACTCCAGCAAATTATTTACCTCAAGTATATCGTGTCCTCTATCAAACTATTTGAAAGACTTTTTGTATCAATTTCTGCTTTGATCGAAATTTTAGCATCATTATAATCCTTGGCAAGCTCAATTGGGTCTTCCATGACTTCAATCAATTTGGTTTCATTCTCAATCTCTTCAACAATCTCGTCATCAAAATCAGAATCTTTCCCCAAAAAGTCTAGTTCATTGGTGCACATCCTAATATATTCGTTTGAGTACGATACACCATTTATAACAACGGTTATATCATATCTATTCTCCTCTTTTTGAATAGGCGAGTGATCGTTATTATGATCCGGAGTTGGAATAACATTACCATCATTACAAGAACTTTCCAAAGGTTGCTCATCTTCATCAGAATCTTCGTCAACCTCATAATCTTCCATATCCCAGTGATGTTGAAGTTCGGTTCGTATGGCTCTATCAATTTCATGAAGAGTCTATTCTGATGCTTCATCTTCTTCCACTTGATTGTATATATCTTATATATTTTTCTGATGTTTACACGTTTTCCACCATTTCTCACATTAGGGTACCTAGACCGCAACTCTTCCCTTTGAATATGAGAAATATGAGCGGGTTTGGTTACTCTATCATAAGTTTTAAGTTCAAAACTCTCTGTAGTCTGCTCATTACTAGAAAAAAAAACTTATTAGAAGATAACTATCCTTCCATCCTCATTATTGTTCATTTACATGCCCGTTATAAGGTTGTTGACATGTATGAGAATATCCATAAGGTTCCATTGGTTTTGTATCTCTATACCATATGTGGGTGAAGCCCTAGCACACACAGATATATATATATATATATATATTCATAGATAGGATATATGGATCAAAACATGACTTCCATGACCATTGATAAAGCCTATAAGCACAGCCTATTTATTTCTGATATAGGTTCACCGACGAATTTATGATTTTTTCCTTTTTCAAAAATTTACTGTCAACATTTACATACCAAGAAAATTAGCTCACTCCAAAATTTTCGGTATTGGTTGCAGTCCTTCTTGGTCCAGTAGCTTTCTTACAGAACTAATAATAACTATATGAGCAAGAGCCTTCGGTTGAGCAGAAATTTCAGGGAATAAATCCAAGTAAAACCTTGCAAAGGCATAAGAACAAAATTTCACCTAATGTTAGAGAAAGTATGTTAGAGAATTACCCAGTTGAACCCACCAAGCGTTGGTATGTAAATTTGGTTGTCATCTTGTAGCTCCAGAACTTGAGGCCATTTGATTTGATTACTAGAGTTAATTTCGTTAGGTTAGACTAAGAACAATAAAAATGGTGAGACTTGCTCGTGTTACTCTGAACAACCTCAAAACGTATCGACATCAACAAACACATCATCCTTCCAATCGAAGTTAGTAATATAGACTTGAATTATTTCATTTCTATCTATGTTCTTTTCAAGTCGTTTAGATTGAAATTATGCGTACAAAGTTTATTTATGTATATCTAGTATTAGTGACTTGATCATTTCATTATTATCAAAGTGTCAAGGAAGCACATACTAGTTATTTTACACAACTTTGGTATATTGGGTTATAAAGTATAGATTAGCTATTTGAACTTTGTAGATTAGACATAACACTAATTGATAACTCATTGTTAGTTATTGTGTTTAACTTTCTGGTTGACTTTATACCCTAAAGACTATGTTTAAATACATGAGTGTTAAGGAAATAGACTTACGAAACTTGTTTCATAGCTGAAAGGAATCAAAAGAACTATTCTATGACCGACCTTTTAAACAAGGATCTCTACTAGAACCGATTTTAAGTATCTCTAGTAAGATCGATCCCTTAACAAGGACCTCTACTAGGACCAGTCCCAAGGATCACTATTAGGACAGGTCCCATGGATCCCTAGAAGGACCAATCCTTAGGTTAGCCAAAATAGACGTTTTCGGTTTAGCTATTATCTTAGAGTTTACATAACTATCAAAAATGTAGTTTGGTTAATATGGAAAGTTCATAAGACGCCGACATAGTATTTGAGCATGTGATAAACTCTTATTACTTAATGTTTGAGTATTTCCCTTGATACTTAAGGTGAGATCCCGAAACGGAAATATTCTAAATATCTTTTTGATATTCGGAATTTATATGCTTTTCATATCCTAGTGGATAAGCATATCTCTGGTTGCTATATTAGTAAAGTATATGTTATATGCTATCTAATATTAGTTGTGATCATCTAAGAGAAATTTCGTTGGATTACAGTTGGAATTTTAACAAAACCAGAAATAAATATTTATTGAATATCTTTAGTATTTTCGGATTTGGTAATTATTTGTCATCCAAACTATCTTGGTCATTATAAATAGTGAAGATTATAATTATTAAAATCTTATCTCCTATACACACTTAACTAACAGTTTGTGTGGGAATCTCACTGGAGTATTTTCCGATACTCGTCCGAGAGGAGAGTATCCTAATTAAGTGAAGTATCTTATATACACTTTGTTTAAAGACTTACGTGGGATCAAAGAAGCTCTAGTAGTACCATGGGTGGGAAACTAATAAACGTAATTTAGTTTTTGATCTAATTGACTAACAGTAAAGTTGAACCGTGATAGATCTAGTTAGTTTATTCTGTATTTTTCTCTTCTGATCTAAGGTCACTCGAACTAGTTCAAGGATCAACAATTTCAGATCTACTTTATTGCATTTAGATCTGAAGATAGGGATTTTGATCATCCACTATTAGCATACTTCATTATGTGTGTGATCGATCATTAGTGGAATCAAGTTATTTGTGTAGGTACTTTGAAGACTAGAAGATTGGAGACTAGAAGATTTAATTTTCGTATTCGTGATAACTTCGTGCACACTTGATTGACTGGGATCCGACAAGATGCTTATCTCGAATAGACTTTAAAGCTTGTTGTATAGATCGAAATTTATCTTGGTGTTTCTCTTTGAGATATACTTTGATAGTTTGTGAATTAAGATAGATTATTTCGGTAATCTTGATCTTAGTTGATCTATTCAGACAAAGGAGTTTATATTAATTAAACGGAAAAACCTTTGTACTCAACTATATCTCCAATTAACTTTTTGATCTAGGAGATTGATAGAGAGGTTACTGAAATTGGTTAGTCCTTTACTGTTTCGGATTATGATCCAAATGAGTCGAGTTGCTGAAGTCTTCACATAAAGTGAAGCTACTTAAGATAGTGGACTCTATCTTAGGATTCACGTGCGTAGACCAGATTGGTTGTAGGCGCAGGGATATTGAAGGAACTGAATAACTTGGAGTTACTTTACTGGTAGGCTTAGAAAAGTAACCTACATACTAAACTGCAAGTGCACAGTGACAGTTTGTGTAATGTGCAAGTACAGGTCGATCCCACAGAGACTTGGAGAGTGTAAGTTGAAGCTTTGCTCTTTCTAAACTGATTTAAACAAGAGTAACCAAAGGAGTTTGTTTTGTGTGTCAATACGACAAGATATTTAGTAGTAATTGAATTAAATGCTAATCAAGAAGTAAGAACATATTGTGAACAAAGGTAGAGAGCACTAGGGTGATTGAATTCACCTCCTAACCATATGCTAAGGCAATACAACTCAAACTATGTTCTTGTACCTTCCCTTGAAGGCCTCGGGTGGATGATTTATCAACCATTTTCACTAACTTACCCCTAGTATAAGTTGTCTTCTTACAGTACAACTTATCACAGGTTCATTTGATCAATAAGCTAACTAATCAATCATATTTCAATTAAGCACGGCAAGAACATAACTTGAATATGAAATTAACTCAATGAAATTAGGGGTTTCATCTACACCCTAGCAGATGGAATTAGAACATGCTAAAGATTATTAAAACACAATTATATTATGAAAACAAGTTGACCCAGATAGAATTGGATGATAAATTACAAAGAATCAACCCCTATTTATACACAAAATTCTCCATATTCTTCTTTAATTCGACAATTAAAAGGAACCCAACTCACCAATACGCGTTTTCTGATAGTTCTTATCTTCAATTCAACTCTGTAAGCTTACTTTCCAGCTAACCCTAATCTTATCTCTCTTAATCTTAGCTTCTAGGATTATAGTTTTTTAATAAGGGAGAAGATAAGATGGAGAGAGATAGAGAGTGAGGGTTTGATTGTGTTAGTGGTAGGGGTGTTCATGGTTAATGGTTAACCGAGAAACCGAACCAAACCAAACCGATTAGGGGGAAACCGAACCAAGCCATTAACTAATGGTTGGTTTTGGTTTAGAAAAGATGAAAACCGGGATTAATGGTTTGGTTTTGGTATGATAGAGAAACCGAACCAATAACCAATGGTTAACCGAATATTGATAAAAAAAAAAATCATTGATTAAATTTTCATTAGAGATATCACTGTATAGCCTACCATTAGTTAAATCTTCTTTTGATCTCTAGATTTAGAGTAAGCTTTAACTACTCTTGATATTATTTTTATTTATTTTTTGTCTTTCAATTTTTGTAAACCAATACTATTTTTTTCTGTAAATTTGTGTAATTTTTTTTTTTTTGGTTTGACATAATTATTGGTTAACCAAAAACCACTGGGAAAAACCGAAACCGGCTGGAACCATTTGGAAACCGGACCAATGGTTAATGGATTGGATTGGTTTGGTTTCAATTTTTAAAAACCGATAGTATTGGTTTCGGTTTCGGTTTGGCTTGAAACCGAACCAAAACCGACCATAAACATCCCTAGTTAGTGGAGGTGGCTGTGAATTCATAGATGGTCGGGGAGTGAATCTGAATGATGAAAGCTCGTTGTAGGTGCTGTAAAGAATGAAGAAGAAGATGGGTTTTCTGGTTCTGTCGGGAAGAAGAAAGAAGAAGTGAAGGTGGTGTTTGGCTGGTCGATTAAGTAAAAGGGGAAGGTGGCTAGGGTGTGAGGCGGTTTCTGCAAATGTTGATGTCTCGGGTGGAGGTGCCATTGGATGCAATGCTAGATCAAATCCAACGGGTCAGGATGGAGCGGGCTTGGATTTGGGTATGGGTTCGGATATGGATAGCTCAAGCCCATGTACTTGTAAACAGGTTACAACGGATGCGCACGCGGGTTGCAACTTCTCTTCCACAGCCGCTAGGCTCCAATTTTCTGCTCTTTTGGCTCCTCATTTTATCCAAGCTTTATTTGGTACCTAAAAACACAAAGTTAATTAATACAAATATTTATTCTTGAAAACAGAGAAAATACAGAATTTGGGATAATATATGATTTTAAAGCACAAAAGATGAGTTAAATGCCAATAAAAAGGTGTAGAAATATGCAATATTTGGCACTCATCAAATACCCCCAAACCTGAATTTTACTTGTCCTCAAGTGAAACAGAAATTAAGAAATCCTAACTATACCATTGTCGCTGATCTCTCGAATGCATTTAGCGTATGCACTAAGCCTTTAAACCCTTAGGTGTCCCTAGTGGACGAGTTGTAGTCTCGTGAGGTCCTACCAGAGATGTACCCACAAAACCTTCTCCAACTTCAGAGCGTAAAAGAGTCTCAAGCATCCAAGGAGCTATGGGACATAGAACTACCAAAGAACGCATTCTCATCCTTAAGAGTTGACCGAGAAATAACCATACCATACGAAAGAATTCGGGTTCGAGAGTAATCACAAGCCTCGACTTCTGCCTCACCAATAGGGTTTTATGATAATTGCACTCAAAAAGACCGCTTTTTTAGTCTCTCATGTGTGCAGACAGGAATAAAGATAGAAATCTGCACACGTTGATGGTGGAAAGGAGAACCTTCCGAAATAATTTCTGGAGACTCCTTAGAATTGTGGACAAAAAGAATATTTTTCTGATGATCTCTAAGAAAGGAAATCAACCGTTAGCAAGGATGGGAGTACTCACTTACCTTCACATCCGATCGGAAATCAACACCACTCTCACAGTCTCCATAGAAATGTCTTCAATCTTCGGTCTTCAACTGTTGATGATGAACTTCTGAACTTCGCAAAAACTTGACAATTTGTAACTTTTCTCTTCAATTTCCTTGTTGCTTGGAATTTTCTTCTTGAATTCTTCTTCTTTACCATGGTGGTATCAAAACTAAACTAGGAAAATAAACTACAATATATATATATATATATATATTTATTTATTTATTTATTTATTTATTTATTTTAATAAAGTAAAAACATGAAATGAAGATAACAACAGAAACAATGAAACTACTAACTCCATGTATGAAGGATTTTATCACTTAATTCTTCACAACTTGCATTGTCTTGATTTCATAATCTTCACTAATTCTCATCTTATTTGCTCTTGTAAAATACCTCTTCAAATATGTATAGAATTATGCTCTTTGTACTGTATCTTCACTTGAATAATACTTTTTCTTTTCCTTGAATTATTGCATGTAAACCTTGGACTAATTCTGATGTTGCTCTGCTCGTTGATGATGATGTGTTTCTATGGATCTGTTGATGTTGTTGAGAGAGAGAGAGAGAGAGAGAGTGATGCTAATTGCTAATCGAACTACAAGAAGGAGTTTTCATATTTAAACGTCACCCTCATGATTGACAAAATTAGCACTCAAGAGATCAAAAATAGTGTTGAAAGTGGTGTGAAGTTGGGTATCTCACCATTCCTACCCGGAATTGACGTACGGTGACACACACTCTAAAAGATTTTTTAGAAAGTCAAAAAAATTGAAGGTCGGTGCCTCGCTTGATGTAAAAATGGGTAGTCTCCACTAAGGGTGATCACAATTCTACTACCAAATATCTTTGCAGCACCTAATTCTCCCTCCGGCATGGTTAAATCCAACTTTAACGCTCTAATCAACTAAGAAACCCAATTGCTCCAGTACTTCCAAGTTCAGTTATTTCGGTCAGACTCTCTATGTAAACATATCTAGAAGCATGCTAGTGACTCTAAGATCTCTAAAAATTGGAGGTTTTATGCAAATATTTATAAAGTTTTTTTATTTTTTATTTTTGAATTTTTTTTTTTTTTTAAGAAAAACTAACAACTCTATATGTAAAATACTCCCCTAAATCTAACATTGTCCTCAATGTTTCAAAAGATGATAAGAACACATACCAAGAGAACAAGGCAGAGTAAATTTAAAGGAAAGAGATTACTAGATGCAAAAGGGTGGTGCTAAACCAGAATTGAATGAATGCTTTGAAAGCAAACAATATTAGCGCAAGACAAACAGTTTGGTTAGCACACAAATATATCAAGGAGATTCAGAAATTACCTACTAGATTATACAATGATGACTCACCATACACCAACAATCGAAAGAGTTGAGGATCAACCCAAAAGACGGATTGCAAAAATATTAACAGCTTCACATAGTTATAATAACATAGAAATGCAAGTGAGGCTGCTAAATAAAATGAAATACCCCCAAACCTAAACTTGTCAACAGATATGTTTTTGAGCACAAAATATTGCAATTTTAAGGGTACATCATGCACAAGGTCTAGCTCAAACTGGACTTTGTTAGGGACGGGAGGAGAAACATCAATGCATTCTAACTGTGGATCTTTAAGGGTATTATATTTAAATTCAAAATGGTCCAAAAGGACTTGGGAGGCACACAGTTCCAATCCTAGATTAGGTATTCTCAGAAAATTTGGTTTTACAATTTTGTTACAGACCATATCTAGGTTGGGTGCAAGATTACCAGCTTGTGACATGGGCAGGGAGGTAGGCACATCATTATTAGTCACATCAATAACTCCTAAATCATCTGCCAGTATCGCAGTATGCTCACATTCATAGAACAATTCATCAAGACCCGATTCAGTATCATCAGCATCATTCAAAAATTTATTCTCATGCATAGGCAAATCAAAAGAGACATCATATTGTGACCTAGGTAGAGAATCAGACACGTCGATAATATTTTCATGCATAAGATTATTAGTGTCAACAGAAGATTCAACATTACATATGTCATGCTCATCTTCACAGAATAACTGCACAGGCTTAAGATCAGTATCAACATCACATGTATATGGAACACTAGAAGAAACATCATTCATTAAAGTCGAGGCAGAGAAGCCTAATGTTTCTGAACCCAAAGGTTCGACAATATTTTCAACACAAACATGTTCTTCTAACATAACATCATCATCATCATCCTCAAAAATACATGAATGCAATGTCCTATTCAAAACCATAGTGTCTTTAGTCCACTCATTTACCTCTAGATTAGGCTCATTTTCAACATTAGTAGCCTGAGTATGACTAAACACACTATTTTCAGAATGCAATTCATTAGGACTGACAAACATTTCACCCTGAAATTCCCCCCTCTCCCCATTTAGTGCATCACAAATTTGACCCAGTTTGAGTTCTAAACTCGTAAACCTTTGGTCAGTTAACTTTTGATATTGCATGATGTTTTGATTCATTTCTAGAATTGCGTTAAGTTGTTCAATGGAAGGAGGTTGCTCAATAGTTGGCATCCTCATTTCAGATGGGTAATTAGTGAATGATTGATCATGAGGGTTACTGACAAATGAAAATTCAGGGGTTTGTCCATATGGAGTACCTTGGAAATGGTCACCATCAGTCCATGCAAAATTTGGGTCATCTATGGATTCAGAAGTCTGCCAGTAGAAGTTGTTTTCATGCATTTGATAGAAAGAATTAACATGGTCTTCCCTAGATTGCATAAAATCATGCAAAATATAGCAATTCTCAGCAGGATGGCCTAAGCTACCACATAAGGTACAAGCATACATTTTAGATTGCCTAGGTGAATTAGATTCGACATATTTCTCATGTAATTGCATTTCTAAAGCTGCAGTTTGAGCTTCTAACTGACCCAAAAGTGATGATTGTGAGAGTTGTACACTGTAAATATGTTCATTTTCAACCTGTGGTGGATGATACATGTGTGAATAGTTATTAGGGTCCATATATTGATGCTCATGACTATGAAAATATCCATAACAATCCCTATAAATAGTGACATCATGGTCTGTGGGAGGCTCATAACGTGCAACATGCCCGTAAGCAAGTTCTCTAATCGATGATTTCTCATCCCCAGTTGCAGACCAAAATCCTGACATGATGAGTTATCGGAGACACAGATATTGAGAGATACACGGTGATATAACAATTCATCTAGCAGGTATGTCATTCAACTACTCATGCACTATGTTGCAGGGATTGAGCAATGTTCAGTGAAGTAGCTAGGTTATCAGGCTATCATGGTTTATCATTCATATGAATATGAATATAAAGTATACTGAGGTTCGAGAATGATACTAACCGGGATTTGCCACAATAATAGTTGTGTTCTGCTGGTTGTTCTCATTCCTTTCCTTGGCCTTTACAACAGCTACTCAGGCACCTGGTGGCTCAACAGAGCTTGTCAGTACCCATGGTTGTGCAGGAAGAACAGATCAACATGCGTGTATCACTGACAAATTCAGAGATTCACAATTTTGATACAGCTAACAACAAATCCAGCTAACCACGTGGCACTCAATTCTCACAGGCTCACAAGCTAGTTCTCATAACTTTTGCACATAGATTCAAAAATATGTTATACTGATCAGAAGGTAACGACTGCCGAACTCAAAAAGAGTAATGCTTCAGTGATGCATACACACGGACATAGGGTATTTCAGAAATTATGCAAAATCAGTGTGTTTCCGAAACTAGATAGCATACCGGACTCAACAGATTCAGCAGGTCAACATGCTACTCAGAGATAACAGATCATGCTTTTGCACACAGTTTTGAGTTCTACTGAAATTTAAGTTAGGCACAATGTTAGAACAGCAACTAGCAGTTTGGCTTACTTAAAATCTCAGGGCTACTGACTAATACCTTATGTTGCATGGATTGGGTGATATTATGCGAATCAATTAGTTCAGCTAGTGCACATGGCAATGATTCAGAATTGAGCATTAAAAGTTCAGATTGAATGAAGCTACAGTTTCAACAAGCAGACATGGAAGTTATATGAGATAATAACATTGAATTTCGAGAATGATACCAACAATATGAAACTATGTTTAGGTACCATAACCAATTGTGTGTTGCTTCCCCTTTTTCAACTTCTTGGCTTGTTTAACAGCTTTCACAAGTACCGTCTATGTAAACATGTTTGAGGCACTAGGACAGTTTTGTCCAGCTTCTCTTTTTCCTATTCCCTGGTTTGCACAACAGTATGGCAGGCACCTGTTGACTCAACAACCAGTTTCAGTTCCCAGAATGGTATAGATGAAGCAATAATAATACAAAAACACTAATACTGAATTTTTGGGTTGGGTTTACAGCATGATAGTGATTTTTAACTATTTTTCTAGGTTGTTGAGCTGTTTTTCCGAATTGTTAACCTGGGAAGACTGAGTTTAACAATAACTACAAGCAGCCACGCACAAATCAGGGAAGTAATGAGAAACAGATTCAAGGCCGAACGCCCACAGACACAAGTTCTAAGAGGTACACAGCAAAATAACAAATCCAACAAGTAGATATGTTATTCAACTTCCCAGGATTATGGATAATGTTTTGTCAGGCAACTAGTTTATCAGGTGAACATGGATCATTTAATAAGATTATCAATAATTCAGAGATTCAATACTGATCAGTGAAACTACAATTTTAGCAAGCAATCATGGAAGTTATCAGAGATTTATGGTTCGAGCACGATATCGCCGGTGTAAAACCGGGTTTAGGAACTTCCACCAATTATCCTGCTCCGTTTTATACTTTCCTTGGCTTGTAAAGCAGCACCACAGGTACCACAGACGGTGTTCTGCTGCTCATTCTCTTTTCCTTCTTCCCTTGACTTGCAGTAGAGATTTCAAATACCTGCTATCTCAACAAGAAACTTTCAATATTCAGAATTTCGCAGGTAAAGCAAAGGAGGAAATATCACTATTGACTGAAACTTGCTGCGAAGAATCGACATTATGTCAGTGATTTTAGCTCTTCTGCTGAATTGTTACCCAGGGAACATTAAGCTCATCAGAGGTTGCACAGTTTCAATGGAACAAGTGCAGGCTTACATAGAAATACAACCATTCTCATAAAAGCTACATGCTAGCAATGTTACACATATATAGTCTAAACCACAAAGTGTATTAGACACAGATTAAATTGATTTGACCAGGTACAGGACAATGACAGTGAACTGATTGAGATAACGAGATGAAAAGCTGCAGATCTGAGTAACACCTACTATCTCGCAAGTCAGTTAGCGCAACAAAAAGAACATGAAGTTCAGGATAGATGCGGTATCACAGTTGAGCTGGGAATAACCCAGGTTTGCAGATTCAATGTTCAATTATACCAACCAATGCGAGTTAACTGTTGCGGCAAGGCTTAGACAGAGCAGCGGGTAGTAACAGGATGACAAGGATCAAATGATGGAAATGTAAAGATGTGCTAACTAAGCTACAGATGGCATTACAATTCCAAGTTATACTACTGACCTAAACAAAAATGTATACAGCCTACAAATGCAGATATGAGAATGACAATGGACTAATAAAAACTACAGTTACCAATGCGACTAAGATGCTACAGAACCAAACTATAACTACACTAGCAGGCTACAGATGAGAGTACATAAGACCTAATATGCTATACAAAATACAGGACTAATTTATCTTACATATCAATGATGCTGGCAATAGAATGCAAGTAACTGAAAAAGAGGCTAAAATATAGATATGAACTGAATATGGATTGATTGATTGATATATTTTTTATTTTATTTTTATATGTTAATCTTATTGATGGCAATATATTATAGATGAACTGAGAATTAAAAACTACAGCTAAGATGTCACAGACAGTAAACTGAGAAAGAGAACAAAAGAAAAATTAACAACTATGCTACAGATTGTAATGATCTATAAACTAAAAAAGTTAAAAACTTAACTATAGAATGAACTGACTCAAGACGGGTAAGGACTGACACAGGACAATGATGCTACCAAGCTACAGCATACTGAGCAGAACTAGCTATGGATGAAAACAAACTTGACAAAGATTTAGCTAACCTACTGAAATAAGAGGCAGTTATACATATGGAACTGAAAATACAAACCTACAGCTAAGATGTTACAGGGATAAGATACAGCACACAAGGATGAAAACTTTTACCTAGAACTAAGATGTAGACTATATACAGATGGATTAAAGTTACACAATTAAACAACAATGGTAGAGAAACAACTATCTTAACTTAAACAGGATGCAGTTTATGAGAACCAATGGAATAACTAATACAACTATGCAGGTATGAATGCTGGTATAAGAATGCAGGTAACTAAATCTGACAGAAAATAAAACAAAAGGTGCAGCCAAGAGGTTCCAGGGCTATACTACTATGTAGACTAAGACTACATAATGCAATGAGAGTATGAGATGCAGGAATTGATAGTTACAGCTAACAATGCAAGATTAAAATGCAAGTTAACAACTAAGTTATACTAGTAAGAGAGTCGAAAGCTAAATACTTATGTACAAAACTAATACTGAAAATCAGAAAAGCGGAGCAAAAGAAACAACTACACTGCTACCAAGTCCCCGGCAACGGCGCCAAAAACTTGGTAGGCTTAGAAAAGTAACCTACAATGATACTACAAGTGCACAGTGACAGTTTGTGTAATGTGCAAGTACAGGTCGATCCCACAGAGACTTGGAGAGTGTAAGTTGAAGCTTTGCTTTTTTTTAACTGATTTAAACAAGAGTAACCAAAGGAGTTTGTTTTGTGTGTCGATAGACAAGATATTTAATAGTAACTGAATTAAATGCTAAGAAAGAAGTAAGAACAGATTGTGAACAAAGGTAGAGAGCACTAGGGTGATTGAATTCACCTCCTAACCATATGCTAAGGCAATACAACTCAAACTATGTTCTTGTACCTTCCCTTGAAGGCCTCGGGTGGATGATTTATCAACATGAAATTAGGGGTTTCATCTACACCCTAACAGATGGAATTACAACATGCTGAAGATTATTAAAACACAATTATATTATGAAAACAAGTTGACCCAGATAGAATTGGATGATAAATTACAAAGCATCAACCCCTATTTATACACAAAATTCTCCATATTCTTCTTTAATTCGACAATTAAAAGGGACCCAACTCACCAATACGCGTTTTCTGATAGTTCTTATCTTCAATTCAACTCTGTAAGCTTACTTTCCAGCTAACCCTAATATTATCTCTCTCAATCTTAGCTTCTAGGATTACAGTTTTTTAATAAGGGAGAAGATAAGATGGAGAGAGATAGAGAGTGAGGGTTTGATTGTGTTAGTGGAGGTGGCTGTGAATTCAGAGATGGTCGGGGAGTGAATCTGAATGATGGAAGCTCATTGTAGGTGTTGTAAAGAATGGAGAAGAAGATGGGTTTTCTGGTTCTGTCGGGAAAAAGAAAGAAGAAGTGAAGGCGGTGTTTGGCTGGTCGATTAGGTAAAAGGGGAAGGTGGTTAGGGTGTGAGGAGGTTGCTGCAAATGTTGATATCTCGGGTGGAGGTGCCATTGGATGCAATGCTGGATCAAATCTAACGGGTCAGGATATAGTGATTTACACTACAATTAGCCAAACCAGGGTTCAATCCTACAGGGTCTACGCTGTAGAGATTGAGATAAACAGCCTCAGAGAGGCGAAGAAGATGAACTTCACTAACAAAACAATAATTCTAGTCACTAACTCCCCAAGGAATTACAGACTCGATACTTATTAGGGTAGAATAATGCCACATGTGCCAAACGCAGGTGATAAACTTACTAACTACACCCAGGCAGCCCTTATACAAGGGTGCCCTATAAGAATAGGATATGACAAATACTCACCCCTTTAAATTATCCTTGTCCTCAAGGATATGGGTTAAAGATCTGGCTTGAGTACTGGGGTGATGATACATGAGAAGAGCATAAATATAAACAGCTAGTAAATACTGATAGTCTTAGTATGAGGCCATAAATACGACATCTTCAGGCCCAGCAATTGTGTCCCAACAACGATAGTCTTGGTATGTGTGGTATAAAAGAGAGAATCAACATCGTGAGCTGAATATATACCATCTTCTGACTTCTCTTTATAGGCACAGCCATCACCTTTAACATCTGTTGTTGCTTCTGGCATATGAGTCCTTGGATGTTGTATGGGATCACTTATGGACACAGTCTTACTAATCCCATGAATCTGGTCTGCTAAATTTTCACCTGGAAAGCTTGTTATCATGTGATCCCGAGAGGGTACAAGTAACTGCCAACTGAGCTTCGTTGGTCTGCGCTCATGTTCCCCCAGTTGGTCGACAACCTGAATAAGATAGTTCCAGCCAACACTTTCCCCACTCCATGAAAATTTAGAGTCAACAGTCATGGCCTGATCTCCCACTCCTCTTATCAAGAATTCTAACAATCTAAAATTATGCGCGAGTTTATCTCTGAACACCCACATCATCAGTACGCGGCTGAGCTTAGCATAACAACTTACTGTAACCTTCCACCTCAAGTAAGCATCCCACATTTTACCATTAGACAACACAAGATCAATCAAGGCCTGAGACAAAGACTTGGAATGATACCCTTGTTTATAAACCCACCCATGGGTGACCTTCTCACCATTTTGTACATAATTGAACCGGTTGCCACTGAAACTTACTAAGTATCTCTCTAATAACCCAGGCACATACTTCTTACCTCGATCAATTATCTTACGAGACGAGTGGATGATAGTGGTAGAACATTCGTCATATAACCAGTGGCAAGTAGTGAGTAATATTACCTGTAAGGTAGTTTCAATCTCACCAGGAATCGTGGTCTTCAACTGCCTAGAGTCGTCAGTTGTGAAGTAGTTCCCTCTATCAAACAACAAGCATCAACAACCCAAAGTAGCAGTACCATTTCCCATACTCCATAAATCTGTTGAGAACAGATTGCTCTTAATAAAAGATTTTGCTATTTGATTATGGACCTCACCTTCACTGAACAGATAGTTCATGTAATTCAAGTTGATGTCCAGGAAATGCAGGCATACCACCGAGTCAAAAATGTTATAATCCCAGCTAACGTTTTTCACACTCCACAAATCAGGTGGAACCAATTTGAACTTCCACCTCAAGTACTCAAACCAAATTAGCACATTCAGAATACTCATTACTGTGAGCAAGACATGAGTTCCACGTAACATTGCAAAGAACTCCAACTTGGTAGAAAAACCAAGTTCAACTTCCTCTAGAATAATAAGATCCTCATAGATTACAGGAGCAAGCAAAGGACTGGGAAAAAATAAGCCTGTAACTAAGAGCCTACAATATTTTATACGAATTATGAGATTCGCCATATGAGAAAAAACAAGGAACTCGACAGGGTCACCACCTGAAATTAAGACTTGAAGTAAGTGGCCAGACACCGTATTAGCTGAGATATAAGCCAATTCCTCCATCGTGACTCTACCTCCCAGAAGGTGACTATAAGTATAACTTTTGACTGTAAGCCAGCCATTAAACTTCAAGTGCTTGAGAATCTCAGCCAATCTTCTCATCATATGTGTGAATACCTGTACATCTTTAAGTATTTGTGTAAAGCCATTGCCAGATGAGGTGCAGTATGAGATCACAATCCCAGCAAGAGAGAAGTAAACTCCAACAAGCACCTTAAGAGGTATATTCCCTGCACTCCAGAAGCTCAGAAGACAAAAACTTAATGCCCACTGTGAGGATACTCTATACATCAACACCAATGGAATGTGAATCACTGGAAGTAACATCTGTAATGTCATTATTTGTCCATAAAGATCCAACTGGAAGTGGCTTCCTCTTGGTGGATACACCAGGTTCCAGATGGGAAAACACCAATAACACGCATAATGAGCAGAGCACAGTGATAAACAAGAAAACATGACAGTAGTTAAATAGATCACTTCAACTTCTGGTAGAACGGGATCAACTCGATAAACAGATGCATAACCATAGGCAGTCGCCCAATTTGATACAAGAATTACAGTGACCCTAGAAGGAATTGTAACCACACAACATTTGTTAAAAGCAGATAAAGAAAAACATCCATAAGTAATGAATAGCTTGCCTCTATCATATATCCAGGGAGTAGAACTGATGATAAGGAAGAGGCATTCATCCACTAGTAATTTATAACTCCTTTGCGATGTCTTACGCAGCAAGATAAAAACATATCCACCATCACACATACACCAAGCTTAACTCTCATTAATTAGACGAAAGAACACCAAAACAGTGTCAGTAAAACAACCAGTAATTAACAGACAAGTAACTGGTTCACTAAACAACACATCTGGTTGATAACCGTATTTGATAATCAACTCATGAACAAGTCTCCTATAGTGTGTACCCAACAATTTGAAACCCACAGGGAATTTAGAATACCTTCCCATAAGTTCAATTTCTTTCCCACGATCAAATACTCTATCCATAATGGGTTGCAAGAGAAATTTAACTCCAGCACCATTGAGTTTAATAGTTTTACTCTCAGATATTTTAGCAAACAACAGGCCTGCAATATTAGTAACACCACCTCCAGATAATATATCCACAATTGATTCACCAATCAACCAATCGAACTGGTACCCAGGTTTGTGAAACAAGTCATGAACAGAATTCCCTTTGTAGTTGGCCATTAAAATAGAACAATAAGATAATGCAAACGAACATGAAGTAAATGTAGCAAAACCAATTTCAGAAATTCCATCGAAAGAAGAATTACTCGTAATGAGTTTGAAGTCTTTTCCTGGATCAAATATGATACGAGAATCATCGAAGAGAAGAGCGAAATAATTCTTACCAATTAGTTTGCTGTGAATAATGACCAATTCTGTCGAGCATTCAAGTTTCGCACAAACGCAAGTAGTATAGCTAGGGTAAACATCATCATCATTAGAGAACTTTAAGGAGAATCCAGAATTAGCTTTACAATTGCCAACCTCAAACGAACTGGAACAATCATCTCCCATTTCTCCAACTGAACTAGAATCATCTGAAGTTGCTTCCAAATTATCATCAATTTCTTCCTCAAATAAGAACAGGGGAATAATAAACTCGAAGTCGAGAGATTCCTCTTCAATACCCAAGGAAACTGATTTGATCCCTTGAGATTCAACATCACAAAGAACTAGATTAGTGGAAGATTGAGAATCAGATCTACAATTTAGGTCGCTGACTTGATTTGAATTTGTAGAATCTTCTTCCTTACTCTTGATTGTTTCCATGACCCCAACTTCTGTGTCTAATTGTAATTCAGATGGTGGTTGTAATGCAATGCGTGTCCTGAGTACTACTTGCTGCATCTCTTTGGTTGAAATGAGCATCTCTATCAGCAAAAGCTTAATTTCCATATTTGTTAAGTTCCCGTCCAGTTGAAACCGCATATACTGCAACCGTAACTTAATAAATTCCATCGTTACAGTCCCAAATTCCTCATGTAAATCCATTTCATCAATCTGGTGACAAGGAAAGACCTAATCTGATACCACTCGTAGTGATCTACACTACAATTAGCCAAACCAGGGTTCAATCCTACATGGTCTACGCTGTACAGATTGAGATAAACAGCCTCAGAGAGGCAGAGAAGATGAACTTCACTAACAAAACAATAATTCTATTCACTAACTCCCCAAGGAATTACAGACTCGATACTTATTAGGGTAGAATAATGCCACATGTGCCAGACGCATGTGCTAAACTTACTAACTACACCCAGGCAACCCTTATACAAGGGTGCCCTATAAGAATGGGACATGACACAGGATGGAGCGGGCTTGGATTCGGGTATGGGTTCGGATATGGATAGCTCAAGACCATGTACTTGTAAACATGTTGCAACGGATGCGCACGCGGGTTGCAACTTCTCCTCCACAGCCGCTAGGCTCCAATTTTCTGCTCTTTTGGCTCCTCAATTCATCCAAGCTTTATTTGGTACCTAAAAACACAAAGTTAATTAATACAAATATTTATTCTTGAAAACAGAGAAAATACAGAATTTGGGATAATATATGATTTTAAAGCACAAAAGATGAGTTAAATGCCAATAAAAAGGTGTAGAAATATGCAATATTTGGCACTCATCATTTACTTGGTCCAAACTATACGAAGTTGTAGTAGTCTTTGTATAACGGCTTAATTCTGAGAGTAATCAAAATTGGACTAGGTCCCTGGGTTTTTCTACCTTGTATTTTTCCTCGTTAAGAAAATCTTGTTATGTGTCTTTGTTAGAGAACTGCTCGGTCAAACTCACATGCGTTGCTATCTCAAGCATGTTTGTCAATGTTAGTGATCAAAACTATAAAGTCCTGATTTCTAGTCTACTATAGCTAATGTCTCGGACTAGGATAGAAAGTGTAGTTGAGCTCAAGAACTCCATGGCGATCATCATACAAGACGAAGGACTACTCAAGGAACTAGTGGATCTTCATCGAATAAAAGATATGTGGAGACTTGAACTTATCTATCACTCAAAAGTCTATCTACTCTATCTCCTATCTTGAGACAAAAGTCGTTTTACTATATAGACTAAAAATATGCACATGTGACATTTCGAGCTGAGTATATCTTGCTTATCTATTTCTCGAAATGAGTGTTGGTAAAGCTTTCGTTTTAGCCAAGTTCATATTTGCCTAGTGACGAAATTCATGTTATGTTTCAATCACTTTGGAAATCGCTCTGATGAAAAATAGTTTGTGAATAACAACTATATAACGCCCTCTGAGAAAGTTTCAATGATTGAAATGAGAGTTTAGACTATATAACCATTGTGGGACACAAACATTGTTGTGGCAACACATATATGTATAAGTCCTTAACACTTGAACTGAAGTTTGCGAACTTTGTTGATC
This sequence comes from Papaver bracteatum, assembly GCA_023529315.1. NCBI lineage: Eukaryota > Viridiplantae > Streptophyta > Magnoliopsida > Ranunculales > Papaveraceae > Papaver > Papaver bracteatum. The sequence goes on from JAJJWX010001246.1 coordinate 4,995,397, forward strand.
AAGTGGAACCGGAACGTGAGCAGCAACTCAGTCCGCGAACTGGCGTAAGTTCTCTAACCCGAGAATATATGTTGAAGTTGAAGCTCAGGTGCAGTCCGCGAACTGACGGAAGTTCTCATCCCGAGAAATTCTACTGGAGTTTATTAACTTCAACCGGTTAGCTTGAGTCCGCGAACTCAAGAGGTCATGTCTGAAAACGTTGTTCGTGAACTTATCTTAAATTACTAAGGAATGCTTTTGGAAATCGTGGCTTTATAGTTCATGAAATGATTCGAGTGAATCACATCGTTGTTTGTAATACTTGGGATCTCATTGCAATTGAAAAACTCTCTAACTAGTTCATTTGAGTCATTTGGACTAGTTATGGTGAAGAAGAATATGGTTGATATGAAAGTTATCATTTGGATAACTATTTGGTTGACTAATATTGAACCAACCATTGTACATGTTTGGGTACGGTTACATGAACTCAAAACGTCAAGTACATGTGTGTATGGCAAGCTAAGTTTTCGATATAACGGTTGAGAGATATTAGCTTGTATCTAATCAGGATTTCATCTAACGGTAAATATTGAATGCTTTGTTAGTAAGCTAACATTTATTGCAAACCCTGATTTGAAAGACTATATAAGGGAGAACTCTAGAAACTGGGAAGCCTAATCCCCACACATTATGTGTGATACTAGTTTGCTAAATCAAGAGTCGATTCTCCTTTAACCTTTGGTTTTCTTCTTCTAAAACCAGGTCAACGACTTAAAGAATTCATTGGGATTGTGAAGCTACACCGATACTACTTTTCTTGTAGTTGTGTGGTCTGATCTTGCTGTTTCTATCGCACGAGTACAATTGTAATAATTGGATTGAGATTTCTATCTCCTATAGGCAAGATAAAACTAGTCACAAACATCTTCGTCTCATTTTTTGTGATTCCTCAATAATATTCTTCGCTGCGTCGATTAAGTTTATTGTGAGGTGATTGATGAAATTGAGCTATTCTTCTGGAATATAAGTCTGGTTTTATCGATTGGTTCATGTTCACCTTGATTTATCAAAAGTCGGAACAAAACTTGTAGGTTTATTCGTGGGAGACGAATTTATCTATTACCTGTAGACTTTTCTGTGTGAGACATATTTTTTTATTATAGTCTTCGAATTTGGGTCGTAGCAACTCTTGGTTGTGGGTGAGATCATCTAAGGGAATCAAGTGCGAAGTATCCTGCTGGGATCAGAGGCGTAGGAGCATAACTGTACCTTGGATCAGTGTTATATTAGTTTGGGTTCAACTACAGTCCAGACCGAAGTTAATTTGGAGTAGGCTAGTGTCTGTAGCGGCTTAATACAGTGTATGTTTAATCTAGACTAGGTCCTGGGGTTTTTCTGCATTTGCGGTTTCCTCGTTAACAAAATTCTGGTGTCTGTGTTATTTATATTCCGCATTATATTTTGTTATATAATTGAAATAATACAGGTTGTGCGTTGTTCAATCAATTAGAATATCCGACCTTATTGGTTATTGATTTAAATCGATTGACACTTGGATATTGGTCTTTGATACCATCCAAGTTATCTCTCTTTGATTAGACTTGTGAATCATATTTGCTTGAGTAAATCAAATTGAGAGATTGAGATAATTACTCCTTGAGTATTTTCTATTGATTGAGTCTAACTATCTAGTTGATTCTCTAGAAAAAAACTCGGAGTTGTCCATACAGATTGCTAATCGAAATATTGGGTGAGGTTGTTAGACCCCCGTTTTTTCAATTGGTATCAGAGTAGGCAAACACGTTAAAGACCTCACAAGTCTGTGTTTGTAGCGATCTGACTCTATGGACAAGAGTAGTATCTTTGATAAACGCGTCACCAGAAATAAAAACTGTGTCTCGTCGAATTCTATTAAAGAGAAAGATTCCTCTATCTCTAATATAGATGAATCTTGTGTTCAAACTAGACAGACGGGTTGTGACATGTGTTATCCTGATTATCCTTTAAAGGAGTCCATTTCTCGAAGCAAACGAGAAACATCTGAAGAGGGTGATTTGATTCTAAATCTTGTTAGAATCCAAGCTCATAGATGCAATCGGTTGAAATAACATGTCAATGTTCTTCTTGGTATGATTAGAGGCTGCAAGCCCAAAGAAAATACTGAAGATCATTCTTCGTGTATGACTCTTAGGGCAAACCTTAAAAATGATGCTTTGGAATTTTAACATCTCTTGAGTAAACTCTCTATTCAAGAATGCTCTAAGAAGTCCAACATACCAATTACTTCTGCTACGACTAAAAATGCTCCAGCATCAGAAGTAAAAATGGAGTCCCTTCCTATTGAGAAAGATATGTTAGTTTCCTCAGATCAAGGAAAACATACACCATTTGGAAGGAAGGAATCTCCTGACGAGAATATTAAGACCAAACTGCCTAATTACTCGTGTGATCAAAAGGTATGTCTCTTTTGCGAAGCAAAAGGTTCTGTTAAAAAAAAGAGAGAGAAACTCTAAGTTGAATAAAAACTCGCTTGTTCAACTTCAACACACCTTAAACTTAATTCTCAAAGGTGTAACTGACATTCGTAAGTCGAAACCCATTGGTTTTCATGCGTATCATGTGTATGTTACCAAAAAGGTCAGTTCAATGAGTTCCTCAAATGTTCGAAAGCAGAACAAAAGTCTGACAAGAATCGTCTGAGAAAAGATCAAGCTGTTGTTTCTGAAAATAACGTGTCTCGTGGTTTGAGAAAAATTCCAGGATAAAGAAGGAAGAATGATGATATGAGAAATGACTTGATAAAGATAATTTAAGGATACAAAGAAATTGTCAATAGGATGTCTTCCTCCTCAAGTAAAAACCCTTCTGGTAAGAGCTCAAACTATGTCTCATATTTTGATGACAGTAAGTTTTATGATAATTTCTCAAATCAAAAGGAGTCTCTCTCAAAATTCAGAAGGAAAAAGAGACTTGGTCATAATCACAATTCCTTAGATGAGCTTAAAGCTCATACTTGTGCTAATTAATCACAAGGTTAGGAACTTGCTCATAAAAATCCTGCTGAGCAAGATGTGTAAAAGTCAGGTGTACTTTGGCAAATTTCATTTTGTATAGTTAAGCTCTACTCTTATCGTTTATAGCTAGACTAGTGCCCTCAGACAATATTTCCTAATAGTATTGGTCTTGTTTTAGTGTTATTTATTTTTATAGGGTATACTGTGTTCGGATGAGTACACAAGTTGCCATCTCGAGTCTACAGTTTGAAAACCCTAAAGGTCCTCCTTTCAAACAAAACCTTTAAATAATTGACCTATTGAGTTACATAAGTTCACATACGCCTACTCTAGGTCATATCTGGGTTATCAAGAATGTCCTCTTCTTCGTCTCTCTATGGTGTTTTTGCTAAGGGATTTCTTGAGAAAGGTTTTAGTGTAGAATTGAAAGGAAGGAAGAAAAGAACTCTTGTAGAAGATGGTGCACCCAATGCCTCATGATTTTTATGCCTACTCACATCAAGATGTTGAGAGTGGGGATATGGTGTCTGCTGAAGTGGTTCATGACTTTGTAAAGTACTTCGAGAAAGCTAAAATGCAACTTGTTGATACAATAAGAGATTTTGGTGTGGTTAGAAGTGAGTTGGAAAAGGTTACTGCTGACCTTGGTCTCATGAAGACACATGTTAAAGAAATTCTCAACAAGGATATCTTCTTGGAAGAAGCAGTTGATGTGAATCACAAGCTCAAAGATGTTGAAACCCATGAAACTGTCAACCGTGAACTTTAATTTATGATCGGGTTCTACTTATATGATTGAGCTTAACATGTCTAGTAAATCTTCTATGTTTTCTGTTTTATTTAGAAGAATAACTAGTGTTTTGGAATAGCCATGATTGTGATTACACATAGCTATATCCAATGATTTCATCTTCTTGTTTTTAGATTTATTGGTTTTAATTCTAAACTGGTTTGGAAGATGATGGTTGCAGTATTAATCTTTTTGGTTTTTTATTGAAATATTTTGATGGGATATGTGTGTTTACGTCCGTGAACTTGATTGTCCCATATTTTGTCAAAAGTAAAGTCATTCACATATTGGTATGCAAATATTGATAAAGGAATGAATGGACTTTTGGCAAAACACAAAAGTTAAGCCTATATTGTCAATTATTGATGTAAGATAGGTTAAAATCTTTTGTGATTCAAGGATAAAGTCTATTATGTCACCTTGTGATGAAAAAAAAAATAGAATAGGTCCTTGTTTTGTTATCCACGGAATAGAGCTTAATTGTTCCATATTATTATGTATTACCGTGAAGGTTCCATCTTGTATCTTATGTTGAGAAAGATACGACTAAGTCGATTTCTTATTGGCATGGTTGGTTGTTCCATAAAGATGCAAAATGTTGATCATTAAGAACTAAATTAATCAACTTGTGTGGAGAACTCCATGAGTTCCCTCATGTTGAGTATATGTACAGTTAAGGTTGTCATTTCCTATGATAATCTTAGTCGGGGTTCCATAATCTCTTGTGTTGAGCCCAAATGAACTAAATCAATCATCTTGTGCGATTATTTAGTTAGCACTCCATAGATTTTTCTCATGTCGAGTGTGGGCAATTGAATTGATTACTTTGTGATTAGTTTAATTGTGTAATCCGGTTAGAGTATTTATGGGTTCTCTTGTGAATAATCTAATCGATGAATTAAGTCTCCATAAGTTTACTTGTGTTGAGCATATTTAGTCAAATTAATCTTGATTCGCTTTGGTTAATATGATTGAATATTTTGGATTCCAAATTCATACTTGTATGCAATTTGTTGAGTCTAAAGAAATCCTTCTTTTGTCTTGAAATTAAGGTCGCTCTTATTGTTCCTTTGAGAATGACATTTTATGGGGGAGAGTTCTTTTGATCTGATCTTGTTGTTTCTATCATACAAGTACAATTGTAATAATTGGCTTGAGATTTCTATCTCCGATAGGCAAGATAAAAGTAGTCACAAACATCTTCGTCTCATTGTTTGTGATTCCTCAATAATCTTCTTCGTTGCGTCGATTAAGTTTATTGTGAGGTGATTGATGAAACTGAGCTGTTCTTCGGGAATATAAGTCTGGTTTTATCGATTGGTTCATGTTCACCTTGATTTATCAAAAGTCGGAACAAAACTTGTAGGTTTATTCGTGGGAGACGAATTTATCTATTACCTGTAGACTTTTCTGTGTGAGACAGATTTGTTTATTAAAGTCTTCGACTTTGGGTCGTAGCAACTCTTGGTTGTGGGTGAGATCAGCTAAGGGAATCAAGTGCGCAATATTCTTCTGGGATCAGAGGTGTAGGAGCATAACTGTACCTTGGATTAGGGGTGGGACTTGGGTTGGTTGGGCGGGTTAGAAGGCTTGGCCGAGGCAGACCCGAGTTAGGAATTCTATGCCCAGATTGCCCATCGAACCCGTGGAACCCATTGAGGTGTTGCCCAAGTCCGCCCAAGTTATGTTCCTCGGGTTCCTCGGGTTGGCCCAAGTTCCACTAGACACACAAGTTTGGTAATGTGATAATAATAAATTTAGTAATAATAAGATTTAATTGCTCAATTTATTTTAAATTTCCAAATAACTGATGATTATTTACAATAATATAAACTCTTTTCATATCGAATGATTAATGAGATAGATATACTTTATATTTTCATTAATATATTTGAAGATAATATATAAAATTTCTCTAAATAGATGATAATACTAATTATAAAAAATGTCTTATATATAGTTCTTCGGGTTGGGCGGGTTGTTTGGGTTAGAAATATTTGTGCCCATGCTTGCCCAAATTTAACTCGGGTTCATAAAATTTAGGCCCAAGCTTGCCCAAAGTTTTGAAATACGTTTCCCATGTCCGCCCAATGTTCGGGTTGGGTGGGTTGACCTAACCCAAGTCCCACCCCTACCTTGGATCAGTGTGAGATTGGTTGGGGTGCAACTACAGTCCAGACCGAAGTTAATTTGGAGTAGGCTAGTGTCTGTAGCGGCTTAATACAGTGTATGTTTAATCTGGACTAGGTCCCTGGTTTTTCTGCATTTGCGGTTTCCTCGTTAACAAAATTCTGGTGTCTGTGTTATTTCTATTCCGCATTATATTTTGTTATATAATTGAAATAATACATGTTGTGCGTTGTTCAATCAATTAGAATATCCGACCTTATTGGTTGTTGATTTAAATCGATTGACACTTGGATATTGATCTTTGGTACCATCCAAGTTATCTCTCTTTGATTAGACTCGCGAATCATATTTTCTTGAGTAAATCAAATCGAGAGATTGAGATAATTACTCCTTGAGTATTTTGTATTGATTGAGGCTAATTGTCTAGTTGATTCTCTAGAAAACAACTCGGAGTTGTCCATACAGATTGCTAATCGAAATATTGGGTGAGGTTGTTAGACCCCCGTTTTTTCAGTCTTTAATTTATTTTCTGCGTCATGATTATTGATATATATATAGTTATAATTAAAGTATTAGTACTGTACGCAAATCAACACTTGGTTTGATCTCAAAATATTGGTTCGGATTCAAACATAAGCTATATACCAAGTGTACAAGTTGTTTAAGTAATCTCCTTGACAGTTTGTGTCAGTATTAGATTACATAAGATGTGTATTGCATAGGTTGATATCGGAAAGATTGTACTGTACTTGGTACCTTCGTCATTTCAAAATGGGAGATGAAAAGAAAATACTCTGAACGGATTAAACGCTGTGGAGAAATATTTGACAGTTTGAGTCCAGAAATTGGGAATACAAGTCAACGCGATTCAAAATTCTTCTATAATGAATGCAATTGAATAGTTATTGGAGGTTGAGCATTCAAGAGCACAAGTTAACTGTCTTGAAGTACTTTTTCATTTAGCTTTACTATTAACCCAAAGGTTTATTACTCGAGTTTAAGGTATGTTTTTATTTTAATTACAATTTTAGTTTACCGGTGGCGATTAATTTCCGATGGCTTAAGAGTTAATTAACCCAAAGGTAATTCATACTAGTAATATATAGAATGAACCATGCATCATACCTTATTGAATGTTTTCCAAATTTCTTGTTCCATTGGACCCAAAGGTTTAATAAAATTGTTGTTTTCTTTGCATAAGATGTTCGTCTTGAACTTGCTAGAATTTTTTATATGTCGCAATTTATCCACAAAGGTGATTTTGCGATGGTACCGAGTCATATTTTGAATTCAAGATGTTTAAGTTTGCTCATTAAAATTTTGTTTTTGTTTTTGTTTATATAGTTTGTATAAAGTGATAATAGGCATGTTTGTAGCGACACAAAGACTTGGAAGTAAAGATTCTTATGTATCATGGTTTATCCAAAAGTGAACCTGTGATGGTACTGAATATGTTCTAATATTTTATTTGCGTTTAGGTTAATATATATATATATATCATTATACTGTAGTAGAGTTCTGAAGAACAATGGGAGTATGATAACATTGTTTTGTTTATCATCTTATAATAAGTACTTTGTTTTTCATGTTTATATTGTATAAGCAACAGAAGATCGGCCGGAGATCAGTGTAGAAAGTGTATTTTGATGCTTAGCTCATAATGAGAGCGATACACGTCTCATGTTTAGGCACAAAAAATCTCCCAGAGATCAAGGTCTCGAGTGAGACACATATGATATTTTCGGAGATTAATCCAATATTGAGGTCTCGACGGACGCATATCTTATATTCAGACGCTGGTTTTCTCTTGGAAGAACAATCTCTTATTGAGCCAAGTCTTTCCAGAGATGCATAAATGTATCAGCGGGAACATGTCTTGTATTGAGACAAGATCTCTTCGGAGATAAAAGGCCTCGATGGAGACATATCTCATATTGAGAACTGAAAAGATCTCTTCAGAGATAATAAGGCTTAACGAGGACATATCCCGTATTGAGATAAGATCTCTTTAGAAATAAAAGGTTTCAAAGCATATCAGGGTTGTTCCTCAAAAAAAAAAAAATGTTCTGAAGCGAACTAATTTTTTTCCGCCCCTATACAGGGAATGCCACTAATATGCGATGAATTTTTTTGAACGAACCATATAGTTATTGTGTGATTCTGATTTACAAAAAGAATACTACACTATATAAAGACAAAAAAAAAATCAATAACTAAAGGTGATCATGGAATTTTTTTATAGGTCAAGGAAGATAATCGAAGTGGTAAGAAAATATTCTTTTGCTTAAACAGAAATAGAAATCTACTTTGAATAGCCTACCGTGGTGGGTATTAGTACACTAGCAGATGGTGGCTTGCGCTTGGGGAGAAGATGAAAGAAACCAAAAACATAGGCTCAGGGGGAGTAGGCTCGGTCGGTGGCTACGCTGCCAGGGGTAGGACGGGCCTATGCCTAGTTTAAAAAAAAAACGGTCCGCGAGTTATAACCCCAAAGGTGTCACTATCCATCCACAAAAAACTCATCAAAACAAAAGTAACACAAAAACCCCAACAAAACAAAAGTAACTCGCGGTTGATGAAACCAAATTTTGGTTTCATCATAAAATTTGATAAAACCCCAAAGAATTTGATGAAACCAATTTTGAAATTTGGGATTTTTGTATCAATTTTTAAAAAATTGGGGTTTTTGTATCAATTTTGTTTAAGACGGAGTTTTAATGAATCCCAACATTTAAGTGGGGTTTTTGTACCACAAATTTAGTCACCTTGGATTTTTATAACTAGTTTTGAAGAAAAGAAAAAAAAACACGTTTCTATTAAAGGTCAACTATTACAAGTCATTTTCAGCCCTTCGTTAATGTTAAAGTTCAAATACTTACATAAGTCATCTTCTTTTTTTAATGGAAACTCCCTATCGGAACAAGGCTTTTTGTGCCCCTGAGAAGAAGAGAACTTAGAGAAGGGTCTACCAATCTTTATGCAGTATAATGCAGCGCTACAGCTTCTGTTTAGAGAAAGGTTTAAGACACGTTGTCGCATCTTGGTGAAAGTTGTCTCATCTTGGTGAAATTTAGCGATTTTGGAAGGAAACTGTAAGCTACGGTTAATTGTGAAACAAATTACCACATGGTATACCAAATACACGCCCACTCATCTTATCTTCTTAGGAGAGAGAAATAGCGGCGAAAAGAGAGAGGAAAAAAGTTCGATAGTTTCTCAGATCTAATCCTCCGGGAGCGGATTTGAATTGTTCTTGGTATTGTAAATAGGTAGATGCTTTCCATCTTTTTCTTTTCTTTTCTGGGTGGGTGGTTTTCTATAAATCAATCGATTTACATCTTGATTTGAGAAAGGTGTTGCTGTTCATTTTTGGGATGGTGGTTCTGGGATACTTCAAATTTGTTCCAACACTTGTTTAATAAAAGATGGTGTATTTCATGTTGATTCTTAATTGATTCTCTTTCTTTCAAGTTCTTCCTTGAATTTAAAGATTGAGTATTGATTTTGCTGGTTTTGATGGTGGTGTTTTGTTGATGGCGCTGCTGTTTTTGTGATGATCCTTTTGCTGGTGTTTGTAATCATGGAGATTTGATCTGCCCTGAATTCAGACATGGTTTGGGTCGGGTTTGAATACCGGGTCAAGTTTTCTGATCGGATCGGGTCAAGCCATTTTTCTGCTAGTTCATGATAATTTCACTGGTTTAGGCTTTTCTGCTGGAAGTTCTCGGGTAGATTTGACGGTCATCGGCGGCGATCTCCTTGTTTGACGGTTTTCGGTCGTTGATTTGGATCAACAGATCTCTGGTTATTGTTGGCTTGTTGTTTGTAGTTTTCGTTGGCGTGTTTTTCATTTGCTGTTTGTAAACCATTGATGTTGTCTCCACTGGTTATGTGGAATCTGTTTTCAGAGTCGGTTACTTATGTATCGGTCTGGCTTTTTTAGTTGTCTGCAATATGCCAATATGGATGCTAGTTGTCCTTTAGGATTTGTTCCGGGGATTTCCAATTAGTATGGATTTCCAGTTAGTATTCAGTAGAAGCTTGTCGGTTTATGGGTCACTGGTACGGCAACGGGTTTACTCGTTTTGGGGTCCTGTAACGTTGCTCGCTAGAGCTTTCGTTTAATGAAATATACCCCTTCGTTAAAAAAAAAAAAAAAAAAATTACCACATGGTGATTGGTGAAGACGAAGCATTTAGCAGAGATGCATGAATCAATAACTCAGTGCATTAGGAACTTCTTCTCTTACTTCTCTTACATTGACAATTTACATTCATACAGGATAATGACGTACAGAATAGAGTGACGGAACGGTCTAAACTGAAGCAAATCCATCTAATTTTACTCATGAAACTCTGAATACCCTTAAGAAAAGTAGTAAGTGCATCTAAGTTTCGAGTCAACCGCTAATTATCTGAGATCAATTTAATGCTTCTGGGTCTAGGGTGCCTGACCCAAGTTCTGATACCAGCTCCTCAACTGCAAATGGCGAAAAAGAAGACAGTAAACCTGAGCACTTCTATAATAGTTTTATAAGGGAGAGGAAAAGAAGCAAGAATTAGATAGGAGGAAGAATTTACTTTTTTAACAGCATTGGACGTCGCAGAATAGTCTTGCCTGTCTATTTTGAGAGATTCAATATGGGTTTTCATTTGGAGGTTTTGTGCAACAGCCTGCAGAACTCTTGCAAGAAGTTAATTAAAAAGTCTCCCGACATTTAAAGGACGAACAGTTAGTTTAGTACTGCTGCAGAAAGTTAGAAGGAAAATGAGTTATTGATAGTTCAAAGCATAATCTACCAAATTAGAGTCCTGAATTTATTTATTTTGGTGAAGCAGGTCCTGTCTTTGCATGACCAAGGGACACATATAGACCCTTAGTCTCATACACACCAAGAAATTTCTGAGGATTTCTCCTTGGAATTGGCCAAGGAGGTTCAAATCCATGTTGCTTAAAGTAAAGTCAAGAGACTCAAGACAGGTGCTTCTTTCATTTTGAGGCAAAAGGAAAGTAGTCATGGTAATTCATGGAGGGGAAAATGGTATTAGTATGTTATCTTGTTTCTCGATTATTGAAGTATAAAGGGACCCAAAACTTTTATCAAGGGTCAAGAAGCAGCTTACCTTTTCTAGGGCACTTGTCAAGTAACTAATCTCAGCTTTCTTGGCTCTCGACAACTCTTGCTTGACATCAAGTAAATTTGTCCTGCATTTCACATATCGAAGTGTCGAAAGAGATATTTTGTATTTAAAAACATATAATATGCTATCATTATGGCAAGTGTTGCCAAACTTCTTCGGTTCTTCAATCAAGGGATATTTATGTGAGAAATTTTGGAGATATAAAACAGCTAGAATCACAAGTCTACTTCCATAAAGGGAAATTTAAGTGATCAGTACACTCCTACAGAAAAAATTACTTACTTATCTTGTGCTAGAGTGTCTAGTTTTTGCTCTTCTTCGAGTTGTTCTACCTTGTCAAAAGTGGCAGCAACCTGTAAAGGATGAAAAGCTTTGTATCAATTATAAAAGAAAAAAATAATCCATATGATTTGGCACAATTTCCTAGTTAAGAACACACTCAAAATGCTTTGTGGGTGATGCCCTCTTATTCATATTTTCTAGGTGTCTTATTATAGGGGCGACATGTTTTATTAGAGGTGCGGTAGTGTGATAGTAATGTCTCTTTGGTTGGTTAGGGGATGTCCTAAAGAGAATATAAATTGACTAGGTTACCCTCCCCATTTTCTAACTAACCTAAATCAAAACTAAATTGAAAATTTGTTTTCTTTCTTCTTCACTTCTCCTCCTCCCATCAATCATAACCTTCATTAAAACTCAAAATTTCATCGTCTTTGATTAATTGATGATTCAAAAATTAATCAAGTGTAGTGTAATGACTTACATGAAGTAAGTTTTGAAAACTCCAATTAGGGTTTATCTTGTTTGATTTAAGTTTAATTTCTATCAAAAATTATGGTTTTAGATGAAAATTGAAATTAAAATTTCTGGGTTTATGTGAGTTACGGTTGATTTTAACTCTATTACGAACCGTAACTGGAGATTTTGATGTTGTTACGGTTGGTAATAGTTCAACTATCAACCGTATGTTCTTGTATCTGAGAATTTTCTTCAGTTACGGTAGGAAACCATTTTTATTTACCAACCGTAACTCAGTTACGGTTGGTATCGAGAATTTAGTTACCAACCGTAACTCAGTTACGGATGGTATCGAGCAGTTAGTTACCAACCGTAACTGAGTTACAGTTGGTATCGAGCATTTAGTTACCAACCGTAACTGGTTTTACAATTGGGATTTCCCCAAATTTAACCAGTTACGGTTGGTAGTTCATCTTTACGAACAGTAACTATGAATTACGGTTGGTTACGAGCAAAATACCAACCGTAATTAGCTCTGAAAATGTAAGAAATTGAATTTTTTTAATGTATTTGAGCAACAAAAAGCTAGTTGGGACTAATTTAGAAGTATACCTGGTCATTTTCAGGCATTGAGTTTTTCACTTTGTTGGTTAATTTCTTCAATTGATTGAGATTGACCTTCATTTTGGTTAAAACTTCTCTACCATCTCCAAACTTTTTTTTTTTAAACTCTAAAATCTGATTTTGTTTTGATTTTGAGTTAATATAAGTGTAATTAATCATTAACAATAAACTTGATTATCATCACTAAACTAGGTTATCAATTATGAGGGTTAATTTGTCATTTCCAATTTTTTCTTATAAGGGACACCTTAAATGATCATGTAATGACCCTTTTTGTCCTATTAAAATGCCGCCCCTCTAATAAAACATGCCGCCCCTATAATAAGATACTTTTCTAAAGTGTAGACATCAAATTCTACAGATTGGAATGAGAGTCACATCCCTCCATCCCGGTTAGTACAAATACCTAGAAGCAATCCCCCATGGTAGTATACCAACCTGCAAATCACATCGCTAGGGTTCAATTTCTGTGTTTTGTTTCAATTCTCTAACAAACTCATGGCCAAAAGAGCCGAGGAGTCCTAAACTGTGCCATCGAGCAAGTAACTTCTCAGTTAAAAATTACCATGGAGGTCAATATGACACTATCCATTTATTGACAAAGAATGGGAAATGGGAAACCCAGATTCCAGTTTGGAACATTATTCTTCATTTAAAAGATGGGCCAACCAGTTTCTTGCTTTAAATCTTATCAAGTGACAAAGAATGGGACTGGGAACAACCAGATTCCTGTTTGAGACATTATTATTCACATAAAAGGTGGGTCAACCAGTTTCTAGCTTTATAACTTACCAAGTGACAAAGAATGTGAAGAGGGAACAACCAGATTCCAGTTTGAGACATTATTCTTCATAAACAAGGTGGGCCAACCAGTTTCTAGCTTTATACTTCTTATATATGAACATGTAAGTTGTACAGAGAACTTAAAAAACACAGCATAAGATACCTGTGTTTCGGCACATATCGACTCAAAATCTTCCTGCATAATTGAAAAGAGACAGTGTCAGTTATGAACTTGGATTTAAAGCTGTGTCATCTACACAAAAGAAAAATCAAAGAACATAATAATGGCTGCTAAAGGAATGATGTGGCGAACAGAACAATGCTTTGATCCACGGCTTGTGTAATGGAAAACACATGTAATGTTGTAAATGATGGTAGCAATATTATCCAATGATATTAACGAATTTTCTTGAGGTTGTGATTTATAAAACCAGTAAGGCCATGACAACTAATAGAGTAATTTGTGCACTAGCCGGGATGATAAACGCAACAATGCCGTTAACACCAGAATCTGTAGTCACCTGCACTGTTACTGCCCTTGAGTACGAAAAGATATGTTATGTTGAAGATTTCACATCTCACTGACGTGAAAGTACATAACTACTTAACCACCTTATAGGTTGCAATTGATTGTAGAGACAGGCTGGAAGCTATTGTAAAAAGAGATGGGTGGAACAGCGAGTTACTTTAATCAAATGTTAATTACTCTAACACACTTATGAACACTTGGGTAAAAATCTAAAGACGCATATTTTAAATGGAGAAAATGAAAAGAGTAAAAAAAAATTAGAACATGATATCAACAAGGCATACCTCAATGTTCTCATGGAGTTCTGCAATTACCTGAAAACCCGAAGCGTTAGCTCGTAAGTAAGTATCAGTCAAATTTGAAAAAACTTCAAGCAAAAATGGAAAGTGAGGCATACTGATCCGTGAAGCAACATAGAAACCCTTCATGAGTTAAGAAGAAACAAGATAGGTGATAAATAACTTGTGAAATCTAAGATTTAAAGGCAGTATCAGCGGAAATCAATAACTAAGTTTGATAACTAGAAATAAGTGTTTTTTACAAATCTCAATTACATCAAGTTGGGTTTTGAGATAATTTATTTGACATAGTAGAACCGGTTATATGATGTCTAAGTTATAACAATGACTTCCTAGTTACCAAGATGGCACGTGAAACAACAATCACAACTGAAAAATAGAACAGTTTAAGCAGCCCATTCAAACATACCTAAACTCATGAAAACTTGGGTCAAAGCCAAAAAATTAGGACAGATATCAACCATTAGTCAGAACTCAAAAACCATAAATACCAGCATTTGTAGTTCATATATACTAAAGCAAGTGACTAATTTACAAGTCAAAAAAAAAAAATAGGACAGATATCAACCATTAGTCAGAACTCAAAAACCATAAATACCAGCATTTGTAGTTCATATATACTAAAGCAAGTGACTAATTTACAAGTCAAAAGAACACTTACGTGAATAAAAAGCTGATATAGAACATCTTGTTTTGCTCTGCGGAATGCTGAAAATGCCTCAAGGAATTCCTAAGATTTTGTAAAGAGTAAAGAGAAACACATAGTCATCCTTCTAATATAAGCCAGACCAATTAATCCATATGATACGTGTTCTTCTTTTCAATCAAATACTACAAGTTGCAAAATATACAAAAACACTGTCACTATCTTCACATGAAAGCGAAGTAGACTTAATATGTTTGACAAGCTCAAGGACTATAAAAAAATAAATACATCAGATAATATGCCTACTAAATGGAAAAAGTTATAAGTTAACACCACAGATCACATATCAAAATTAACAGAATAATGCAGTAGAGATACAAAGAAAGCATGACTTCATCTTCAAAATGAAGCTTAAAGCCTTGAGCACTGTTGGTCGCTCTCGTGAAGAATGACAAGGAACACAGGGCATATAGTAGCCCCAACCCACGAATATAATAATAGGAAATAGTTTCATACTACTGGAAGAAAAAAACCTGTTTCATTAGCTACTGGTTAATTATATTGCTTCTGATCAATACAAGTACATGCATCAAAGGAACACAGGGCTTGTTACACTTCAAAATAAAAAACTAGTTTTTACTGGAAGAAAAAAACTTCTGTTTATTAGCTACTGGTTAAGATTTAAACCCACACCACTGATCACAAAAAAAAAAAAAAAAAAAGACGTAAAGACTTACAAGTTACTCCCTCCGTCCCACTATTAAGTGACCTAGTTTAAGTTTGCACAATTTTTAAGGCAAGCAAGGAAAAGAGTACTTTTAAATATTTTTTACAATTATACCCTTATGGATAATAACTAGTGAAATTTAGAAATGATTTATCTCTCAAACTACTCCACGGATGTTCGCAAACTTCATACCATTGAAAAGCATTTTAAAACACCTACGTAACGAATATAAACATGCCTATCAAATTATGCATATTTCTTATATTTTTTATAATTAACTAAAAGGATAATTTTAGAAATATCTCCTTGTTTAGTGATATAGGTCACTTATTAGTGGGACAAAATCTAAAATCATATAGGTCACTTAATAGTGGGACGGAGGGAGTACAACACAAAGCATGTGACCTTGAAAAGGGCGTGTGACCTATGCAGTATGAAGGGATTAACCAGCACAAAGGAGTAGAGCAGCATTCATTGTCGTAAAAGGTGGCAATCCATGGCACTGGTTCTAAATGATTCAGAAAAGTATTCAGAATACATAGTGCCGTTTGAGACAACCCGTGTATGTATGGAATTCCAAAACCTAATTACCAAAACTATCTAGCTAATAGAACTATGAGTTAGGAGTTATTTCTTCTTGTGACTTAATAAAGAGTAACATTAAGTTCTGAACTCTAGTTGCAGGAAGTGTTGTTCTCACTGGCAACCACTAACTTTAAGCAGCTTCAAAGCTTCCGATTAAGTGAAAAACTGTCAAACATTTCAGCTCTTAACCAATGCACCAGGCAAAAATAATCTGCGGTTGTTCTTCATGGGGGAAGTTACCAAGTTTATGCTATAATGGACAGACCAAAATTCTAACTGGAGTAAGGAAAAGTCATGTAATGCAATTTAAATAGGCCTTATTATTACTCTAATGTCATCCATTAGGTATATAAAACGAAGAATGTGGATCAAATTAACTGTGATACCTCTCTAGAGCATGCTGTTAACAAAATACGAGCAATCATCTTGAATGCCTTCTTTAGCTTCAATTCTCTTGGTAATTCATATCCTTGGTCCATTGATGAATCACAACCTAGAAAAAAAAAAAAAAAACTCAGGCAAGTTAAAAAGCGTGGTAAACCCTAAATCTTAAATTTAAGAAGTCGAACTTAGTAAACAACAACTTCAACCAGATACCATCCTAAATTTAACTTGTAATCCTAAGTATGCTCTACTACATTTACTACCTCTGATACCAACTGTAACGGAACGGTAAATTTTTCCTTTCAATGGATGGGTTTCAACCCATTTAGCAAGGCCAAACTCCGGTACGCCACTCGAAGTACAGAACAGTACACTTAGTTTTGAAAATGAAGTAATAATAGTATAATTTTCAAGATCAACAACAAAAATAAAAGATGAGAAATGAAAAATACTCCCAAAATCAAAATGTCGCAAACATAGACATCTAGTGGGTACGAATACATTTTTGCTTTAACAAGTAGAAGCTTCAAAAAAAAAAAAAGGGAGAGTAAACATTTATTTATTTAGAACACTTAATATCTCACCCCTATGAAGTTAGCTTGAACAAGGTCCAAATTGAAAATAAGATAGGATGTGTGTATACAGCACACTTGAATACACAGTAGTTTAAGGTTCAGCTAAACAACAATTGTAAAAAAAATATAGCAAGGACAAATTTAATTAAGTTCTTTAGATTTAAACACACAAAGCAAATGTGACACCTAATGCACTCTGATGGCAGTTGAAATTATAGACACATATACAGACACTAAATGATCAAAGTAAAGGAAGAAATGGAAAGGAAAAACAAAGAATTGGCAGATACAAGAATATGGAAGTATGCCATCCATCCAAGGTTAGGCAGCATATGAAGTAGTTAACTAATTAAATTGATATGTAAAAGAGTCTTGATAGTATGGTAAGGATTATGCATTTTTTTCCTGAGTAACTAATGCAAGGGAAACTAACTTCAACAAAGTACATCACTTCAAAATGTCATTACTTCCCAAGCAACAGTTAAACACACCAAAATACATAAGTGGAAGTTTATACCGACAGAAACGTGTTTTCCCAGACCCATGTTCAGTAAACAGTTATCATACATCAAAATAAAATCCCTAGCATTTCCCTTATGTACACATCAAAATAAGACAAGAACATGGGTCGAAAGCCGATATTAGAACTACCCCAGAACCGTCCCCGTGATATGCATATTAAACAAGACAAAATACTAACTTCTGTGCTTTCAAGGCCTGCCGTAAGCTCTTCCCAGCTTACCGCTGCAAGCTACTCTCGTACTCTGCGGAGGAAAACAAGGACAAAGGGGTGAGCAATGCCCAGTAGGAGTTAATGGCGAAAGGATGGTGCTTGCGGAAACATAATTAAATACACAAGAGCAGCAGTAAGAACATCTACGAAGAAATGCAAGCCTTATGTAAAAAGAAAATCAATCTGGCCAGTTGCCAATCTCACAAATCTATATGGCCAGTTGCCATTGTCAATAATCAATATGGCCAGTTGCCAATCATATGGCCAGTTGCCAATCATATGGCCAGTTGCCAATCATATGGCCAGTTGCCATTGTCAAAAATTCAATATGGCCAGTTGCCATTGAAAGTATCTATATGGCCAGTTGCCATCGGAAGTAATCTATATGGCCAGTTGCCATTTCTACTAGTTATTATGGCCAGTTGCCGTCAAGGAAAATTAACTATACAAATAAGATATTCATAAGAAGAGTAAGGCTTATAGATGGCTGGAAACACAAAATCATCTCGCGTAGTCCCGTCAAGTGCACACACATTTACTAACAAGACAAGGGATTTGTTTTTGATAATAACAAACACAAAGTAACTGGGTCAACTTGTACTGTCAGCATGTCTATTTGTTTTTCAAACTTCAATTTCGCAAATAAAGTCAGTAAGAAATCAAGTAAGAAATGCAAATAAAACATTTCTTGGAATGATTAGGTTGTAGGATATTAAAGAGGATGAAAATAAGAAAGATCCATAAAATAATTTCAATCCACTTTGGCTATCAGTAAAGTTTCAAATACGCTCATCTGGTCATTTTTGCAAGCAAGTCATAGGCTAGTTTAGAGATTCAGTTCAAGACTTGAATTAAGATAGGAAACCAAAACTTAAAAAGCAGCATGCATTTTAATTCACTATAAATCCGTGGTTCAATATGCAAATTAAATACATGAAATTTCAAAGTTTCACACTGAATTTGTTGTCGTAAGAATATCATTAAAGCATGGGTAATTGCATGAGCTTTATTGACAAAATCTGTAAAACTAATTTGGTTAGCGGACATCCCAGAAAACTCATAACCTGATTTGCAATTGTAAAGGTGCTGTGCACAAATCTGGATCAAGAGTCAAAATCAACCGGAAAAGAGAATCTATTGAGAGATAAACCAATATATTCATCTAAAAATTTAACTCATTTGGTAAACAGACATCCAAGAAAAATGTGGATCAAGCATTTAATAACCAAATTGATTAACACCATGAAAACAGATAGTTCAATAAGGAAGAAAACCCCTACCTTTTTAGAAGACGAATTCAGCCGATAACAAAGACTGCGTCAAACTCAAATTTGGAATTTGAAACTAAAATTGTTTCTTTCTGGAATTTGATTTGAGTAAAAATGTGATGATAGAAATAGCGGGGAAGAAACTAGAGTGGTACAAACCACTAAAAACAGGAAAAGAAATGCTTTCTTTAAAACCCCAGATGGGAAAGTAGAAGGAAAAGGCAATTATGGCCCCTGCTGCTCATGTCACGTACACTAGGATATGACCCGTGACGTAAAAGCCCGGGTTTTTATTTGACGTTAAAAATAATAAAATTCTTCACTTTCTTGTAAACTGACACCCGCTTCCATTTTCGCCCGTTGATATTATGAAGTCTATTTTAGATGGGTCTTTAAAAAGTTGTTCTTGGAATCACTGTGCTGAGGTGCAGGTGCGCAAGGTTTGCGTTAAAGCAAGCACTATGGTTTATTTGATACTGAAATCTAGATAAATATAATGTATTTCGACAAAGAATTAAGCCATAGTTGTGGAGCATTAAAGATCTGTAATGCTGGTAAGCCATGACTTAGCTCGTGCAAACTAAGTATCAAGTGGTAATTGAACTTTTGTCCTTACTTTTGATGGTCTACACAAATATCCTTATCACATAATAATTTTGTCCCTCTTTATCAATAAGCCCATCAGGGGCCCATCAATAATTTAGGGACTTCCAAATATACCCATTTTTTAACAATTTAGGGACTTCCAATTTCAGATCTAGAAAAAAAAATTCTCTTTTCTCTCTTCCTTCCGACTACGGCCACCACCACCTCCTTCGTCGTCTCCTCCACCACCTCCACCTCCTACCACCAACGACACCACCACCACCACCTCCTAAATAATCTATTTAGATCGATATTCACCTTGATTCTGAATTAATCAACGCTAGATTCTTGTCTGTCTGTTAAATCTCCATCACAATTTTTCTCTTTTTCTTTTTTTCTCTCTTCTCACAGAGAGGAGGGAGACATGGCTGCTCTGAGAAGGGCATTTCTGCTCACAACCAGAGGAGGAAGAAAACGAAATTATTCCTTTTCATTTGTAGATCGGAGATTTTGCTGACCAAGAAGAGAACCGAAACTACCTAACGAACAATAAATATCAGATTAAATAAAAGTATATTCAATTTTGTAAAGGACTCGATGATTTTGAGCCTGAGGAGAAGAAGTCTACAAGAGATGCTAATGATGATTCGGCATCTGAGAAGAAGTTAACAAGAGCTCAGAGGAAAATACTTAGGAAGAAGAAGCTCAAGGAAACAGCTTCACGACCTAGAAATAAAATCATGGGTCGGTCCAATGTTGCTACCTTCAGGTGAAAGCGATGCTCGTGAAGAATACGATGAAACCGATACCGTTTCAAGAGATGCAAGGGTATTGGATGATGCAATTGACAATCCAGGTTAGATTTCCACAATGAAGGCATTTGGGGGGTTTAAATTGTTACGTATTGTGTTTTGAGTGACTTCATTTTGGTTGGATACTGACTTTCTTTGCTTTTCTTAGGTTCAGGAGAGAAGCGTTCCAGCAACACTCAAAAGAAACTAAAGCAAAGACGAGCATCTAAGAAGCTTAATCAAAATGAATGCGGCACATGACCGAGATTGGTTTTGAAGTTGGTCTTGGAGCTGTTGGTGTTTATGAAGCTATAGGTAATGAAATATGGTGGTTATCTGGGTTGAAGAAGGCAGTGATATTGGATCAACTATGGTTGTTGATCCATCTATATGGGATCAACTACTGTTGTTGATCCTTTGAACTCATGTTTTGTAGTTTAAATCATGTAAATTTGTTCTAATGTTGAACTTGTGGTGCAATGGTAGCATGACCGACTCCATGTCAGATGATGCGTGTTCGAATCACGCCAAGTTCACTCCATTTTACATGGATAAACTATCATTATTGATCCAATTTTACATGGATCAACTTCCATTGTTGATCCACTAAAATTGGATCAACTTCTACTGTTGATCCTTTTTTCTTGGATAAACTAGATAAATTTCTATTGTTGATGGTTTTGTTGGTGGATCTGAAACTGCAGTTGATGAAGTGGTAGCATTTTTCCATCAGCATGGATAAACATCCATTGTTGATCCAACTGCAATGGATAAATTGCTACTGTTGATCCAACTGCAATGGATAAACATCCACTGTTTGATCCAACTGAAATGGATCAACTACTTTTTGTTGATACATAAATATTTGAACCAGCGGCGGCGGTGCTGGTTGTGGCGGCGACGGCGGCGAACTTGTGGTGGCGGCGGCAACAGACTAGTGGTGGTGTAATGGTGGCGGTGAAGGAGTGGTGGTGGAATATTGGTGGTAGTGGCGGTTGGAAGGCGGTGGTTGTTGAACGGTGGTGGTGGTGGAATGGTAGTTGAATGTTGGTGGTGGTGGTGCTAGTGGTGGTGGTGAAGTGGTAGAGGAAGAAATTTGTTGTATTTTGAAATAAAGAAAAATATTATATGAGTGAGGGTATTAAGGTAATCTAATATTAAATGGCTAAGGTTATAAAAAAGGAGGGACATATTTATTATTGCATAAGGATATATTTGTTGGGAGTTAAAAGTAGGGACATATAATTAATATACCCAAGTATCAATTGTGCATTGAGACCAAGTTTTCGGAGCAAAAACCCAGCTTCTTTGTCCCTTTTCTTGAACCATGAAGCATCTTATGCCATGTGTTTTCGATCAAAGTCAAACCCTACTACACAATTTAGTTTGGTGAAACTCGGTTTGGCTTAACACTATTCACACGGAAACCAAGTATCCCCTAAATGTAGCCAAGGGCCATAGTGCAAGGGTAGAGCCATATGGAAGGATGGATGTGCAGTTTCGTACCCGGCCTCTAGCTGGCTTTTAAGCTCAATTTTAATTATTTTAGCTCTACATCAAATTTTTTAGCTCATTTTTAGCGGTATTTTCTATGCCTCAAATGTGTGCCAATTGGTAACTTGGCCACCCATTTCTCGACCCCTGGCTACGCTCTTGCCATAGTGAGTGGTTTCTCGTCTTTATTTAGTTTGGCTGATAGCCCACATGTAGGACCATTAGGTGAGAAAGTGCTAAAAGCGATAATCCTTTTTATTACCTTCTGCAATGCAAGATGAGGCCATATACTTATTCAATTGGCGTGACATGGTACTTTTTCTATCAAAGGGAATTCTTATATACTGGTAGCATAATTTTCTAGACAGTTTAGATGAATTTATACTGGGTAATGATTATGACCTAAATGCGTAAAATGGTTATGATATGGTGAGCACATCAAACCAAACTCTATTTGTGGCATTTTTATCATTTTAATTTTTAGTGCTTCATAATTTACAGTGTTAGTGCTTACAACATCACTACTCAATCAACATTCAGAATTTACAAAACCATTCAAATTATATTAAAGTAAAGAAGCATAATTATATACTCGAGATTTTTCTAAAAATTCTTCTGATTGACTACCATTTCCCAACTGCAGTTCGTAGGGAAAGGACTCAAAAGTAAAACTCGGGGTCTTGTCACATCCAAAGTGGAACCCAATGAGTCGGAGGCTATAAGATTGTCCAACTTCAAGCATCCAGCAATTTATATCACCGCCAAACTTTTCAGGAAACACTTCTGTTAATGCAGGTCTGTAATCATACCTCTCATCTACCTAATATTGAAACGATTTTTTGCTTTAAAAAGTATGGCTTCGTACAGAAAACTAAAAGTATGCATCGACATGGGTAGGGCGATATCACTTGAAGAATGCCGCATTAGACATTTTTTTTCCCATACTGCCTCTAATATATGAAATTTGAATTAAGGAGAATAAAGAAAATAGAGGATTTGGAAAAGGTAAGCTTATAGTGAATCCGAGAAATTGATCTCAACTTAACAAATGAAAAATCCACCCAACTTTTGTTAAGTTGTCAACTTTAACAGAAACTCCTAAACTATTTATCTAAAGTGAACACTTAAAAGAAATATAATATAAAGTTAAACTTTAAAGATCAAAATGACTTTAAAACATGGACGAAGGTAAAATTTAAAGAAACATGCCTTCAAAATTTAAACAACCTATGAAGTTATGTTGATATATTGTCTTTCTCTGGAGTTCCTTAAGTATTTGGTCTTTTCTCCAATCATTTACATAAAAACCACTACAAACTACGAAGTGCATTTTTCAAGCACATAACATAGCGAAATTTTCAAGGGAAGAATAGTTAAAACTAATTAGCATCAACCTAAAAAAACAAAGGGCAAAATATATTGTAAGAAATCACCATTTTCTATAACCTCTGTGATCTTAGTAAACATTTACAACATTTTTCCCATAATCTTATTGGGTTGACCAAGCTACTAAAAAATTCAAGTGGAAAAGCAAAACTTGAAAAGATCCTTTTTTGTACCTGGCTATCTCTAGCTCTGATGCAATATAGTTCAGTACTTCAGTATCGTTGCTTTTGGTGAAGGGAGACTGGCGTTTTTCGATGTTCTACAATGCAAATCATACAATTAGATTATTCCCAATAGATGTGTGGTCCGTCAAAGCATAATTTGGCTTATGGATACTTAAAGTAGCCACCTAAGGAAACAATTTTTTTTGTAAAAGCATTAATCGAACAATACTTCTGTTTGAAAATTAATGGGTCAATTTTCAAAACAATTCAAAGACCACTAATAAGAATATAGAGATTTTGGACACATTACCTACTATGCTTGTACACTTGTCTTTTTCTTCAAGGGAAGTAATCTTGTGTTGCATGTCTTCCATATACCTTCACTTGTATATATTAAGAATCTCCAAACTTGTAGGCATGGCTTAACCTGTAAAATGAAGCTTACATTAACATCATCAAATTTTACAAACTTAGCAAAGGTGTTCGACAAAATATCAAATGGAGATTATGATAAGAATGAGATAACTTATTATTGCCCCTGAATATTTAGAGTCTTAGGAAATAAACTAATGCGATAAGATCACACAGACTCACACACACCACACCTTTGATAAATCACTTAAGAAAGCTCACATTGTCCCACAGACTCACACACCACACCCCTTGGATAGATCATTTAAGAAAGCTCACATTGGTCAATATTCATCAATTTAATGTTCAAGTAAGACTTAGAGCCTACACTTGTAAATATTCACTTCCCAGCCAAGACCTTTAACTTTAAAAGGAAGTAGAAAGCAAGTGACCACTTTCTTGTTTTTGTTTGATATTTTTTCAACAATCAGTTCGGCGCAGTCCATGACTTTCTCGAAATTTTCATCATTAATATTAACATCAATCATCAAATCCTCAGGATATTTTTCCCGCAGAAAGCAGCAAAAAGATATCATCCTCCTGAAGTATAACAAATTTGTTACCAAAATCCAAAAGCAGAAATGATTCTAGTTGTAATAAGCATGTCTAAGTAAAAGAAAAAGCTACCACATCTTTCTTCATCTCTTTGAGATTTCACATTTTCTCTTTACTATCAACCACATTATTATTCTTGTTTTAGTTCGATATTAGTATTTAATGAAATGACTAAGAAAAAATTCAGAATCCAACTGACTTAAAGAGGCAGGCAATGAAAATTAATTATGAAAAAACTATATATAATCCAGAAGGAATTTATGATGAGAAACTTAATATACAAATCAAGCCGACCCTAACCTAATACATCCCAAAAAAAATCAGATCAAGTGAAAGTCTATTGACATTTACCGTATCGAAGCCGAGGCAACACGTACCTGAGCTGGATGCTGGCTTGTCTCCCAATATATCCCCTTCCGACAAAAATATGCAAAAATAGATCAAAGATTTTTTAAGGAACACTCAAGATGAACAACTAAACCAAATAGATATCTCAGATAAAGTAACAAACAAAATACGTCCAAAATCAAACTTACAGTTCCAATGGTGATTTCTGGATCCGCTATTAACAAAAACAACAAATTAATACTTCAAACTAAAGATTTACGATCTGGCAGTACCTTATTTTTCATCGACTGAAAGTTTGGCTTGGATGTTGTAGCCAAAACTTACCAATTTTCCTTAATAAGCTACGACACGGCCGACCTAAATATAGATAGCAAATTTTTAGCCCAACTTATTGCTTTTTTGCTGCTGGCATTCCTGTTTTACACCAGCTAAAACTACTTTTCAAGCATTTTTTCGAACACTCTGAAGTCCCTAATCACTCTTACCCTGTTGACATTATCAAAATTTCGTAAATAAGGATCATATACTCTTTTTCTACCATATATATTATTTAAAACAACGGTTCACAAAAATGTAAGATGCACAAATACGCCCAGTTCTAGTTAAATTCGTCTTCAAACAATGATTTATCGGAACCCTACACTGTCTAGGCCTAGGCTTAACAATTAATTGTTTCAAAACCAAAAAAAAAAAGATTAGCAATTAAACAACATAGAAGGTTAGAAATATAGATAAATCAGGATCGTTCCACCGAAGCTAATGTATGAAAATGTAATACATGCTAAAAGTCAAAATATAGTAATGTTAATTGAGAGGAAACCGATACATACCTAAAATTTCCGGGATGGATGATGTGTTGTAGTAGTTACGCCATTAATGAATCGATACCTATAAAAAAATGTGAATCAGAATTCTAGGGCTTACCTTTTGAAAGGCGAAAAAGAAAAACCAAACATTGAGAAAGAAATAAGAACCCCAATTTCGAATCATACCTGAGATTGAGAAGTTTTTCGCACAAAGAGACATGAAATTGATGATCCAGAAAACGTGTCTTCAAACTTCAGGTAAAAAAAACTCTTATGTTCTTCTTTCTTATACCTGGTGTGTGAATTCAAGCCCGAGTTTAATTCCATTGAATGAAATGAAACGGCAGAGACTTTATGTTTTTATGTGTCGTTTTCCTTTATGAGCATCTAACCCCGAATCGTATCTGCACCGTTGGATCAGGGAATCAAAGAGGGAAAGATTCTCAGCCACGATCAGGGCATGAAATGAAACGGCAGAGACTTTTACAACGCACGAAGATGATAATAATGGATGAATCTGAGCAGTTGGATGCAGGCGTTAAACATGAGTTTATTCTCCACCACGATTTGTCTTTCAACTTTCTCAACTTTTAAATCAGATGCTATCCATGGATCTCAATAAAAAAACCATCCACAATCGTTAGATTGTTCAGAAACCATTTGTTTTTGTAATATAGATGTCAATCATGCTCTGAATTTCTAGTATCTTTCTTGCATCTACTACTGATGCTCACTAATGATGCTAAGGGATGACTACTTAGCTAAGCAAACATTCATATGGGTTGGGCTAAGCAAGCAAAAATATTTGTGTTATTACACCATTACCTCCTAAAAATAAATTGCGTCATGCAATTCAAAATTAAACTGAAGAGCTATGAAGATTACTTTCAAGTAGCTTCAGATACTTGTTTCTCACGTCGACTCGAGCTCCCAAATAGCTTCTTCGAGAGTATGATGTTGCCATACCACTTTCACGATCTTAATAGTTTTCATCCGGAGAACATGCTCTCTTGTACCAGCAACCCGCAATGGTTTTTCAACGTAACTTATGTCGTCGTTCAGTTGCAAGTCCCTCCACTCAATAACATGTGATGGGTTTGCATTGTATCTCCGTAGCATAGATATATGGAACACGTTATGCACATCCGCTAACTGTGGTGGAAAACCTAAGTGATACGCGACTTCACCAATCTTTTCAAGAATCTCAAAAGGTCCAATGTAACGAGGAGATAACTTACTTTTCTTCCCGAATCTCTTGATATCAGGTCTTGAACTGACTTTCAAGAAGACGTTTCCTCCAACTTGAAACTCCAACGGTCTTCTTTTTGAGTCAGCATAACTCTTTTGTCGGATTTGTGCTGTTTTTAGTCATTCCTTAATGATTTTGATCTTAGAGGTAGTCTCTTGAATCACTTCAGGACCCAACACACTGCGTTCACTCATTTCTACCCAACACAAAGGAGTTCTACAAGGTCTTCTGTATAAAGCCTCGTACGGCGCCATACCAATGTTATATTGGTAACTGTTGTTATATGCAAACTCCACTAAAGGTAGTTGTTCACTCCAATTTCCCTTGAAATCGATTGCACAATCTCTTAACATGTCTTCCAGTATTTGGATGGTCCGCTCTGACTGACCGTCCATTTATGGGTGAAAGACAACGCTCATATCTAACTTGGTACCCATAGATTGATGAAAACTACCCCATAACTTGAATATGAAAAGTGGGTCTCGGTCTGAAACGAATCCCATGTAGTCTAACAATCTCTCGAACATACAAGTTGCACAGGGTGAGAACAATACCTGTTTGTTTCACTGGAAGAAAATGTGTCAACTTCGTAAGGAGGTCGATGATTACCCACACACCATCCTTTCCATGCTGACATTTAGGGAAACCCCTTACAAAGTCCATTACGATGAAGTCCCACTTCCATTCAGCTATTTTTAATGGTTGCAATGGTCCATCTGGTCGCTGATGCTTGGCCTTTACCTGTTGACAAGTCAAACATCTCGACACGAACAATGCAACATCCTTCCGCATACCTCTCCACCAAAAATTCCGTCTCAAGTCATTTTACATCTTCGTACTTCCGAG
This sequence comes from Papaver bracteatum, assembly GCA_023529315.1. Lineage (NCBI taxonomy): Eukaryota > Viridiplantae > Streptophyta > Magnoliopsida > Ranunculales > Papaveraceae > Papaver > Papaver bracteatum. Next base: position 5,022,980 of record JAJJWX010001246.1, read on the forward strand.
TGGAGCATAAGCACTGACTCATGAGCTATGGTTAGGATTTCCTTTCGTAACGCTTCATTTTCAGGAACACACAGTCTCCCTTTAAAATATATGGCTCTATTAGTTTCTAGAGTCCACCCACTAGGTATGTCTGTTGAACCCAACTTCTCTCTCACATCTTTTAGCCCGATGTCCGCTATTTGAGCATCAATTACTTTCTTCACAATCTCAGGTACAACTGCGATATGTGCTAAGTATGCTCTATCATTGTCTTGCTCAACCACTAACTCATTTTCTTTCACGATTTCTAATATTCTCAAACATGCCACAAATCCAGACTCATTTCGGCAAAGTGCGTCAGCTACTACATTTACCTTCCCTGGATGGTAATTCAAGGTTGTATTCGTAATTGGGTTACAGCATAGTGGTTGCCTACGTATGATTACGATTACAACCTTGCATAATTTAAAGCAAAACCATTGTTGGGTTAAGAAATTTAATAATTTTTATACAGTGTAGAATATCTTAGGTTTTACCTTTTTGTTTTACTTCTTGTACTCGTTATCTTGCAAAACAATTCTCTGGAAAACAAAGTCATGAATTGCAGTCCTACTGATGGGTTTGGATGAAAAGAAAAACCTTCATTTTTAACTCCGATTTCGTTCCTTTGGTTTCGTTCCCTTGCCTTCTGTTTTTATCTTTGATAGGTCCCTAATATTTTTACTATTTCACACTGTCAACCTTCCAATTTACAATTATTTGGTATCAACTCCTAACAACATTGAGGAGGCCGATTTCCGGCGGAAGTACTTTTAAAGCAAACACCTCGTAAAAGCCAAATCTCCATAATGCTTCTTAATTTATTCAATCTTCATACACTCTTAAATTCTACATGCTTCATGTTGTTATTTTATGATTCCGCAAGTGTTCGTTCAACAGTTATTTGTTGAAGATCCATAGATTCATAACAACTTATGAGAGTAGTCAAGTTAGAACATTTAGGATAATACGGTGTTATACCAATACATAGTATTTTTTCCTACTTCAAAGTCCATTATATCAAAAAATTAAAGCAATAATACGGTGATATGTTCTCCCCTTTAGGATTTAATTGTCTCTTTTTGTTAGAATTGAAGTTTACCTTCGCACAAGTAATTCACTCTCTCTCTTAAACAATGCTCAGTAAAGACATATATCTTAGTATATTTCTAATAAATAATTCTCCCTATTTTTTTCATAAATTGACAAAGGTTTCAAAGAGGGGTCATAATGGACGACGCCTTCAGAGATTATCAAGACTACTCCATTAAGTCACGCAACTTAGCATATTCACCGAGGATTAAAAGGGACAGTTCTTTCCTAAAATTTCACAAACGCACTCCCCACAAAGATATAACAATTAAGCACAAGTTCAAATTGAACTCTCCCCCATTATATGCCACTCCCAAAGAGAACAACGTGAGCAACCTTTCTATATACAAGAGAAAGATTTCTCTTTGACATTAACCAATTTACAAGCAAATTGATATCCATTATTTTTCTCATTTCTTGCCAGTTACGAATAAGAAAGTTTAAAAATAATAATCTTAGATTTTAGAGGAATCAAGAATCATTATTCTTGACAAAAAGTAATCGTAACCAAATTTTTTTCTCATTTTAGACAATTACGAACATAAAATAGAAAGTGTAATTTTTGTGATATGATACCCATAATATATTTTTCTATTAAATCTGTAGCGCCCCTAAAGATAACAGCTTACTAATCCAAGAGATCAACTATAAAATGAGGTACTACGGATCTAAATTACTAGTTAAACATTCAATTAAGAAATCTGCTACAAAACTTAACCCAAAAACTAAACCCTCTCTGAAATAAATACAAGAACTCCTCTCAGATGTTATATATATAGTAGTGATTTGGTTTGCAAATATAATATACAACAAAATACATATAGCAGAAGCTAACGAACTAACGGACTCAACTCCTCGAAGCTTCCAAAACTTGAACGACCATCGCCACGTGCACATCTTAATTTGTCTCTGAAACTGAAAGTGGGAATTGAGTGAGCACATCATCCCTAAAAGTGGTGCCCAATAGATATAACAACTAACTTTCAAGTAATCACTAACATGATGTGAAGACAATGCAGGTTTTGTTAAAAACCGATAAAACACGGAAAAACAGATAAAGCATATTAAGATAATAAGTTGTACGGAAAATATAAAGTTCTACCAACCAATCATCTGACAAACATTCACAACAAAAATAATAGTGAGCGACGTATTCCTTCGGAGTAGCAAGGGTGACTCTTGCAGATTCTTCAATGCTCATTAAAGCTCCCTGAGGTTTTCGGTCTCTTAATCGGATAATATTTGTACCTACCAGTACCTAATTATACGTGCACTCTACATAGCAAGTACTCAAAGAAACTAATGATGACAACATTATATCCGACAGAAGAACTTAAGCATGAAGAGCCCTATCCGCCCACGCGTCAATCAAACAATCATATATAATATTCTCAACACCATTCCCTCTAAACACCAAAACATATTATAGTAGCTTTTTCAAAGTAATTTTAAAAAAACAGTAAACATTCATGCATACAAAACTTGTCCCCTCTTTTAATAATAATATCGAATGACAATTACACACCTATTAGATTATTAGTGGCAGCACTTTTCACTCCTATAGATGTACATAAACATAGGTATAAAAGAAAGAGTGAATGAACGTATTCTATACACCAATCAAAAGGAAACCTTCTTCCTTACATGCTAACAAAATGTAAAGTTTGTAACTACTTTCCAGTCAATGGAAAGAAATATTTTTTGAAAATAAGTAATTACTCCCAAAACATAAATATTAGTTGTTTCAGAAAATCCAATCCCATCCCAAAATGTAATATAAAACTAGTTTGTATGACATACATATATAACATGCTTACACATCATATAGTAACAAAGATATGCATGCATTTCATAAAATATAGATTTGTAAAAAAAATAATGAATACAAGAGAGTTAGTCATAGGTTCACACACCTCTTTTGATGACAAGCCTCGCCTACCTCGAGATGCACAATCCACTGCCTCATAGTTTATAAAGACCAATTGTTAATCACACAAGCATTCTAAGAAAATATCCAAAAGACTCACACAAGGTTCATAAAATAATACCATACAAGTCTCCAGTTATGGGCTAGGTCAAATACATAACGATTCTAGTTTTATTAATAGTTTTATAACCTGATAATCTAATGTTCTAGGCATAAATTTATATATAGTTTAACAAATGGGGTCAAATTGGGTATCATCGGAAATCCCTGGAAAAACCCTACAACTTTGCAGAAGGAAGCAAAATCTAATTCAGACCATAAGTGGTCCAAAAACTCAAATTAAAATTTCTTACCCTAGCCAGCGGTTTGGCCCAACCCGGACCGCCAGCCCGACACACTAATACGCGAACCAACCTTAGTCGTCCCGCTAAACAGCCTGACAACCCTAACTCACGAAATGGTCTGACTCGGTCATCTTCTTCACTAATTCTCTGAAAATTATTCAAACTCATGAGGTCACTTTTTAAGTTCTCCAGACTACAACCTATAAATCCAAATTAAACAATATACGGCTCCTTAGAATCACAGGATCACCCTATATAATTTTATCCTATTGAATAATTTCTAATTCTAATCCGAAACTATTTAGAAAGTCTCATACTTATATCTTCCTTCTCCTCTTTCTCTCTAATATGTCTACCTATTTGATTCTAACCCTATGTATTTCCACTACTAAAATTCTAACGACACCACCACCTTGAAATTATTATGACTCGATTTCAAAACAAAACAAAAGGCTAACAGCCTAACACCAAGCTACTCTATGAAACAAAACTATAAGATGATAAACTTCCCACTGGTTTAAATTCAATATTAAATTAATTAATTAAGTTACACTCTTATTACACTATTACCATGGCTAACCCTTATATATTGCTAAGGGATGACTGCTTTACTAAGGTCCACTTTAAAGTCAGGCCTAGTCAAATTCGATCAAGTCAAAGCACCGGTCAAAGACACTGTAAGACGGTCAACAGAGAGTCAATTCAGTTTGACTTTGGTCAAACTTCAACATCTACCTTTCCGAGTGCGTATCTTTCTCATCCGGTGTCCGATTGATGCGTTCGAGTAGTTCATTTCGCATAACTTTTCGATATCTATCTAGTGGTACTAATTTTATGTTCAAATTATTATAATTAACTTTAAAATTTAATTAATTGTGTCATTAGCGGCTAAATTATCTCTTGATCATCTCTAGATCGACTCTTGACCGGTCTAATAGCGTTAACGAGCTTGGGGGTCTTCATATCCATGTACGAACATAGAATCTAAATTCAAAACCTTATTACCTTCCAGTTATGGAAGAGAGATATAAGCCAGTGACTAGGGAGGATCTTATTGAATCCCTGCAATACAGTCAAAGAATAATCATAAGAATTAAGTGTTAAAATTTTTCTCAGAAGTTTCCTCCTCCTTTTGCCGGTTGTGGACAAAAAGAGTGACGAGCGTGAAAAGACGTGGGTACCCAAATACACCACAATCTTTTTGTTTCAACCTATAAGTCCTCTACCGAACGCCATCGTCTATGGACGGAGTCGAGACAATATGACGATTTGGTTCACACTTCGTGTGATTGTCCATGGATACGAGATCGAGACAATACAACAACAAGATAACTTGTGTGATTAACTATGGATACAAGATCGAGATAATACTACAACAAAGTGTGATACTTGATAATAGGTTCAGTAATAACCAAACTCTATAGGATCACTATCAAGTATTACAGAGTTAACGTATATATGTATTTTACTTTATTATAATAAATAATTATAATACAGAAATTAAAGTAAAAGACACAGCAAGATTTTGTTAATGAGGAAACCGCAAATGCAGAAAAACCCCGGGACCTAGTCGAGTTTTGAATACTCTCAGAACTAAGCCGCTATACAAAATCTAATACCAACTTAGTATAGTTGAGACCAAGCAAACTACCCCTAGCTACTTAGTTCCCTCAGTATCCCTGCGCCTTCGACTTTTAGAGTCACGCACGTGAATAACAAGTCTTTTGGATAGTATTCCAAACAACAAAGGAAGAATCTGTTTGGTAACCACTCTAATCAATCTTGCTATTAGATGAGTCGTTGACAAAGGCTCTTATGTTTAATCTAATAAATCAATCTAACTTTAACTACCGAAATAGTCAAGTATAGATTCGCACCCAATCAATATAAATCTCAAAGACAAATATAGAGAATGTCGATCTCACGTAACTAATCATTCAGATCTATCAAAGATAAATTGATTCTAGTTGGATCTTAGACGATCAAGGTTTGTGCACACAATTCACAAGATACGAATACTTATAAGAAATCTTATTCGTCTTCAAATCTTCTTTTATTTTTCAATACCTGCACAACACCACTTGAATCTCTTGTCATCAATCACGCACAGAACGTAGTCTGTTAACAATGGATTATCACAAGATATCTTTAGGTCTAACAACAGTTCTAAGGATCCCGTCAATACTTTGATCTAGTCTGAGTGAATCTTATATCAAGAGAGAAGATTCTCAAGAATAAATAAATGCAATAAAAGTTTCAACAACCGTTAGTCAATCAAATCAATCGAAAACTAATAATATTGTAATTATCTAGTTTGGTAACAACTCTTTCGATTCTTTAAAGATAAATATATCTCAAGTCATATGCAAAGGCTCTTCCGTTTAATCTAATAAACTCATTTTCCTGTTTAGATCAATCTATCCAATAACTACAAAAGTAGTTAAGTTTATATTCGCACTCGATATATTGAGAATGTCGATCTCACATAACTAATCAATCGAATAAATCCGATTATAGTTGGATCCCAGCCGATCAAGGTTTGTGCACACACAAAGATGTGAGAACTAAATAAGAAATCTTCTTCAAATCTTCTTTAATCTTCAATATAAACCTGCATAACACCACTTTAATCTCTTGTGTTCAATCACATATAGAACGGAGTCTGTTAATAATGGATTATCACAAGATGTCTTTAGATGTACAAACTGTTCTAAAGATCATGTCGATACTTCGATCTAGTTTGAGTGAATCTTATATCAGAAGAGAAGATTCTCAAGAATAAACAAACTAGGTGCAATCAAAGTTTCAACAACTGTTAGTCAATCGAAAACTAATAACACTGCAATTATCTAGTTTCCAACAACGATACACGTAGAGATTCTTGGTCCCACATAAGTCTTTAAACGAGTTTTCATACGATATTTCACCTAATTAGGATATTTTCCTCTCCTATTATGCTGCTCCACAAGAAACAACAAGAATGAAGTTTGCCTGGATCGTAGGATAGTCTGCTAGAAATGCAAACTTAGGTATTTATAGACCAGGGATGTTTGGAAAACAAGGAATTTCAAAAACCGAAAATATTCTCAAGATATGCAATGAATGCCAAAATCGGTTTTCCTAATTCCAATAAATTCTTGTCCAAAACTTCCGAAATCTCTCAATAGAAAATCTCCAATTAGTAAGCACATTTGATAAGTGTATAATTCACATGATTTTAATGTCAATTCCACGCTAGTAATTGCTTATATTCTTGCAAATTATTGTTTATTACGCTTGGTTCTCTTATTTGTGTCTTATTAGGTAAATCATCCAAAAAGAAGTGAATTTCCACTTAATTATGCATGGAAAAGAAGTTAGCTACAAACAGAGAAAAGCCAAAGACCAAATATAAATCGCTCAAATCAAGGAATTATTCTCATCATTTTGAAGAGGATGCAAAGACGAAGTCAATTGCGAAAGAATGAAGTCATTCTGAGTTCGTATGAAGAAGTTACGAGCAAAACAAGAACTTGGAAGACTAAAAGGGAAAAACGGTCATTTTGTGGGAAACTGCTATTGACACCCTTCCATCTGTTAAGGGGCAGCCAATTTTATCTACTTATCACGGCCTGGAAAAAGAATTGGAGTTTGAGGTGCTTGTTGCGGTCACTGATAGGTGTAGAATACACCGTATTTACTATCTAGTATTTATGCTTTCTTTGCTACTTTTCGTGTGAATTATGTATCTTATGTTCGCTTTTGAGTTTCATAGGTACTTTGGAGTCATTACGAGCAAAATAAGGAGAAATCATCCATTTGGAGCGAAAAGAACAAGAATCGTCCAATTTGCCAAAAGGGATACAAAATTATCATTGCATGAAATCTACTACGGGCAGTCGCGTAGGCATATCGGACGCTAGAATCAACAGTTATGAAGCTATTGGGCTAAATGGAGTTATGTGAGCTGCTTAGCCCATAAGGTATCGCGCCTAATAAAGAAGGATTTGATATGGGCTGAGATCCCGAATCCGAGGTTGAAATGGAAAAGTGGATTGTTGGCTGCGAACTGGATTCTTCTGTACCATCTGAAACTCTACTATCTCGTGATGGGGAGTCTGGGAATGTTGATGTGAAGATTGGATAAGCTGCAGGAGAGTTATGCCATTGCAGTGGATGTTGGACGTGGCTAGAATATTTGGATGGCAGAGATGTTGTGTGTGATGGTTTTGCCGGTATGGCTCTGCATCAGTTATCATGGACGGTGTGGAGAACATGGACTTGCTGCTGTTGAGAATAAACAATGGAGAAGTTGAGTTGTTTATCGGGTAAGGAAATGATGATACAGACTGAAACGGAGCCACGGTGTTGCTGAATATTTCAGTCGAGAAAGAAAGGGAGTTGCTTCCATTAGCGGTGATGATGTGTAGGAGCTGTAATGATGGTATGACGCTGTTGAGAAGACATAGTATGGTCTGTAATGGGGAGGAGTTGCATGCATGGGACGTTTTAGTGATGGTGGTAAGTTTGGGTCTCTATTGATGGCATGGAATGTATTGTGCATGGTGGTTCTTATCGGTGGATCGAAACTGGATTCGGGGATGTTGTCTAGTGTAATTTGGGATACGATGGATTAGTATGGCAGTTAGCAGCGAATAGTATTGTTGTTGCAGAGAGAACTCGAGCTGTGGTGTTAAACAGGGATAGCAGTGGTGGTATTTGATGGCATCAACGTTGGTGCTGAGTTACGAGATAAACTATGCTGGCAGTTGATAGAGCTCGAGCTGCAGTTGGTCTTAGTATAACGGGGAGTTGGCAGAGTGAGTTGTCGATGGTTGATAGTGCAGTGGATGGCAGCAATGTTGGAGCTGGAGAGTGGAGCTCGAGTCTGAGATGGTGATTAATGGAAAGGATGCTACTGATGGCTTGGAGTGGGTTTAACGAGCTATCAGGGATGATGGCATGCTCGGTTGTTATTTGGGCTGAGATGAAATGATTTAATCACTGGGCTTCTGCAGCTGTAGTGCGAGCCCAATAGGAAAGTGCGGCTTCTGCAACGGGGAGTTGGCAGAGTGAGTTGTCGATGGTTGATAGTTCAGCCAATATGTTTTACAGGAAATCAAGGGTGCGGATATTCGGCCGTGACTTTGGGATTTTGACCAAGCCTTGGACGTGAGTGTGCTAGGGCTTCGACGATATTTGGAAACCCTTTGGCACGGGGTTTGATGCACGGGAAATAATTCTTAAGGAGGTGCACTTTCCTATTTTACTAGGTTTCCTAATTTCTTCAAGAGGAGGTTACAAAACTCTATATATAAGGAAGCTTAGACATATAATATATCTCATCTTATACTTTGTTTATAGGGTTTGCAACATGATAGGGTTTCTCTTTCTTCTTGTTATGAACTCCATGAACATGAGCTAGAGTTTTGTTATTGGTTATGGAATAATTGGATTTCACATAATATGGTTTTTGATATGATAAATTAGTTTTGTCTCCATACTTTATCGTTTATGATTCACTGTTTATATTATTACATGAATTGAATGCTTGTTTGATCGATTCGCGAATCGGTTGAGTTTATGTTCATCTCTATTGCTAGATTAGGGTTTGTTATACGTAAAAGTGATAGATTCCTGATTACAAGTAGCATGAATATGGTTATAGCTTGTAGTGATGCATCCTTATAATCATATGTGAACCATAACCTTTGTTAAATTGAATTAGTGCGCTTTCCACGTTCGATTGCTTTGATTGGCCTGATTTCATAAAACTAAATGCATCTAGGGAATTAAACTTGATTAGTGCTTTTACACGTTAGGTTGTTCTCTTAGATAGAACTCATACTCGCATCTTTTAATGTGTTTGTTGATGACAAAAGGAGATTAGCGGGATATTCTTGCGATCAAGATATTCTAGGGCTTTTGATAAAAGTTGAGATTAAATATCAATTCTAATTATTGTTTTGAAAGCATGTTAGTGAATGAAGATGAATCCTTAACCAATATCTTTTCTATTTGATTTGTTTGCTTATTTCTTTATTTGCTTTTATTTTACTTTTACTTTATAAAAATCAGAAAATCCCCCGTGCTACTTATAGGAAACCGAAACAACGAGACAACCTAGACCTCTTTGTGGGATCGATCCTTTCTTTCCATTGCTATATTTATATTTTGAGTAGTAAGAAAGTGTAAATTATTTTTGACGCATACGACAACGATCAAATTTTGGCGCCGTTACCGGGGAGGCAACGGTTGTCACTTGTTTTTGGTTTCTTATTTTTGTTTTTGTTTTTTTTGTTTTGTTTTGTTTTTAGTTTTTCTTATTTTCTAGTTTTGACATAGTTTTGAGAACTCTTGTTTCAGGTACCAATTTCTATGGAAGGAGCATATTGGAACAATAGATATGGCTTTCAACCTCCTCAACACTATGACAATTTCCCACCATCTATGGAATGCAATCAAAACCAATTTATTGGCTATGATGCATATCCTAGAGAACCTTATGGTGATTTTCATACATACCAACAACAACCTTGTAGTGGGTATGTAAGTCAAGCACCTAGGTGGGATAATTCTACTTCTAATTGGCTTTATTCGAGTTGTATGCAGATTATGCATGGATTGCAAGATATGCAACAAAGGCTAGACCAACTTGACCGTAATAGAGAGAACGTCGCACAAACCAATTTCTGGAACATTCCTTCTTACCCGACTCCAGATCGTAGTTATGATCATTCACCCATTGAAAGGGAAGAGTCATGGGAAAGAGCACCTAATGTATCAAATGGTGGTAAGCATGTGAACGTCAAGAAACTTGCACATAAATTATACAAGTTGGAAGACGATGGATACTCGGAAGAGCTTGTCGATGAAATTAGTAGGACCATTCATATGGAACTTAAACGACGTCGTGATAAAGGTTGGGAAACCGACGACGATTCTAATTATGGTGAGTCCGAAGATGAAGACGAAGATGATTGTGTTGAAAAGGACCAACCTTTGGAGATATTTGATGACGTTAGTGTAGTTGACTCAACTCTTGATCTTTATAAAGATCAAGCACCTATTCAAAAGGTACATGAGGATGATAAAACTAATGTTTTTCAGAATTTTGCAACATGGTTTGAGTCTAATGAAGAGGAGTATGTTGAGAATGTGACCGTTATGACCAATATTATGGAAGACCCAATTGAACTTGTGAATGATTGTAACGATGATGTTTATGTCGAGACTTTGGTTAAGGCTGTAACGGATGAAGAATGGTTGCAAGGTTTGATAGAGGACCATGATATACAAGAGGTGAATAGTTCACTTGAATTTTTCAAGGATGAAGAGGATTCCATGCTATAAGAGATTGTGCGAGGTTTGTCTAACCCTTTGCATATTAATTCTTCTCCTTTACCTCTTATTGGTTTGAATGTATGTGCTTCGAAAACATTGTTGAATGACTTTGTTTCTCGATTTCCGCCAATAGAGACACTTGATTCTCATACTATGCAGGTTTTGGAACAAGACACCGTTGAAGTACCCGACTCATATATTCTTTATGCACTTCCAAGTGTGGACAAGAATAAGTATGGGGGAAGCTTTTATCGGATCATAGCTTCATTTCTGTTTTATATTACTAATATTTGTGTGAAGCTAGTGTTTGCAAACCAGGTGCTATGGGTGGATCCCCAAATTTTCAGATTGCTAATATACGGGGAATGAATCTTTCAAGAAGCTAAGTCGGGCCGTCGACTTTAAAACAAGCGCTAAGTGGGAGGCAACCCATCGGTTTTGTATCTCTTATCCTTTTGTTTTTTATTTTATTTTTGTTTCGTTTATTTATTTTTTATTATTTTCATATCATATTTGCATCCCCATGTTTAATTTTATTAAGTCCATAATCTATCTTAGAAGAGAATTATGATGAATACCTTTTCGTCAGAAAATTTCAGACTGCGCGTAGTTCAGTCCAGAGACCATAACTGTCAGACCGTTTATCAAAACATTGTGAAATTTTGACACTGTGTATAAAACACGTAGGTGAACAACTTTTGTGAGTTTTTCCAAATTCCTTACCAATTTGCACAGTTTTTGCGTTTTATCTGCTGTTACGTCAGAATTCAGAACTTTCGGTTTTACACATTGAGGACAAGTGTAGTTTAACTGTGGGGGAGCATTTATATGTTTGTTTAGTTTGTTTTATGCCTTTAGTATACTATATAAAAAAAAAACAATCATAAAAATAGAAAAACCAAGAAAAAAAAATTGCTTTTTGAACTCCGAAATCTAGAAACTTGTGCCTTTAGGATGACACCATTAGTGGATGGAACCATTTTGATTGCAGGAGTTGAGGAAACAATTAACTAAAAAGGACGAACATAGCTCAGAAATCACAATTAATATGATAGTTGTTACCATATCTCGGAATATCACCATATCGCATTCTATTTTTATTTTTCCATATTTATCTATTGTTCTCTAAGTGCTTTGGTGGATCACTAAAAATCGAGTTGTTATTACTGCTAGGATGAAATAGAGTGATTGAGTTGCTAAAAAAAAAAGTATTATATTGGTTGAATAAAGACACTTTTGGTTCCCTTGTATATGCCAGTGAGTTGATGTAGAATTCAAACCAGTAGATCAATCCAATAGGATGAATAGTTTCATCTTGGCAGTGACCTTCAGACAGATATGGGAAACATCGATCACTTGTGAACATTCGCCAACATCTACATCTATATCCATCTTCTTGATCTTTTCATTGTGATTGTGGTTTGTTAGTTTCCGAGTATTGTGGCTTGTTAGACTATCTAATTAGAGCTTTATTTACTAATATATGAATTGAATTTGCGCAAGGTACCTCCTCCTGTAGTCATTTTGGATTCGTTCATTGATTTGTCACAAATAGACGGAGTTGGAAACATAGGTTTTGTAGGTAGACCTCTTGTAAACCTTCACGAGACTAAAACTCGTCCACTAGGGACACCTAGGGGTTTAAAGGCTTGTTATTTATGCTAAAACTAACCGTAGCCTCGACGAGACGGAGTTGTATGTATATTTTAGTTTGTTTGATTTGCTCGAGGACTAGCAAAGTCTAAGTGTGGGGGAATCTGATAGGTGTAGAATACACCGTATTTACTATCTAGTATTTATGATTTCTTTGCTATTTTTCGTGTGAATTATGTATCTTATGTTCTCTTTTGAGTTTCATAGGTACTTTGGAGTCATTACGAGCAAAAGAAGGAGAAATCATCCATTTGGAGCGAAAAGAACAAGAATCGTCCAATTTTCCAAAAGGGATACGGAATTATCATTGCACGAAATCTACTACGGGCAGTCGCGTAGGCGTATCAGACGCTATAATCAACAGTTATGAAGCTATTGGGCTAAATGGAGTTATGTGAGCTGCTTAGCCCATAAGGTATCGCGCCTAATAAAGATGGATTTGATATGGGCTGAGATCCCGAATCCGAGGTTGAAATGGAAAAGTGGACTGTTGGCTGCGAACTAGATTCTTCTGTACCATCTGAAACTCTACTATCTCATGATGGGGAGTCTGGGAATGTTGATGTGGAGATTGGATAAGCTGCAGGAGAGTTCTACCGTTGCAGTGGATGTTGGACGTGGATAGAATATTTGGATGGCAGAGATGTTGTGTGTGATGGTTTTGTCGGTATGGCTCTGCATCAGTTAACATGGACGGTGTGGATAACATGGGCTTGATGTTATTGAGAATAAACAATGGAGAAGTTGAGTTGTTGTTCGGGTAAGACAATGATGATACGGACTGAAACAGAGCCACGGTGTTGCTGAATATTTCAGTCGAGAAAGAAAGGGAGTTGCTGCCATTAGCGGTGATGCTATATAGGAGCTGGAATGATGGTATGACGTTGTTGAGAAGACATAGTATGGTTTGTAATGGGGAGGAGCTGCATGAATGGGACGTTTTAGTGATGGTGGTAAGTTTGGGTCTCTATTGATGGCATGGAATGTATTTTGTATGGTGGTCCTTATCGGTGACTGAACTGGATTCAGGGATGTTGTCTTAGTGTAATTTGGGATACGATGGATTAGTATGGCAGTTAGCAGCGAATAGTATTGTTGTTGCAGAGAGAACTCGAGATGTGGTATTAAACTGGGATGGCAGTGGTGGTATTTGATGGCAGCAACGTTGGTGCTGAGTTACGAGAGAAAGTTTGCTGGCAGTTGATAGAGCTCGAGTTGCAGTTGGTCTTAGTATAACGGGGAGTTGGCAGAGTGAGTTGTCGATGGTTGATAGTGCAGTGGATGGCAGCAACGTTGGAGCTGGAGAGTGGAGCTCGAGTCTGAGATGGTGATTAATGGAAAGGATGCTACTGATAGCTTGGAGTGGGTTTGACGAGCTATACAGGGATGATGGCATGCTCAGTTGTTATTTGGGCTGAGATGAAATGATTTAATCAGCTGGGCTTCTGCAGCTGTAGTGCGAGCCCAATAGGAAAGTGCGGCTTCTGCAACGGGGAGTTGGCAGAGTGAGTTGTCGATGGTTGATAGTTCAGCCAATATGTTTTACACGAAATCAAGGGTGCGGATATTCGGCCGTGACTTTGGGATTTTGACCAAGCCTTGGACGTGAGTGTGCTAGGGCTTCGGCGATATTTGGAAACCCTTTGGCACGGGGTTTGATGCACGGGAAATAATTCTTAAGGAGGTGCACTTTCCTATTTTACTAGGTTTCCTAATTTATTCAAGAGGAGGTTACAAAACTCTATATATAAGGAAGCTTAGACATATAATATATCTCATCTTCTACTTTGTTTCTAGGGTTTGAAACATGATAGGGTTTCTCTTTCTTCTTGTTATGAACTCCATGAACATGAGCTAGAGTTTTGTTATTGGTTATGGAATAATTGGATTTCACATAATATGGTTTTTGATATGATAAATTAGTTTTGTCTCCATACTTTATCGTTTATGATTCACTGTTTATATTGTTACATGAATTGAATGCTTGTTTGATCGAGTCACGAATTGGTTGAGTTTGTGTTCTTCACTATTGCTAGATTAGGGTTTGTTATACGTAAAAGTGATAGATTCCTGATTACAAGTAGCATGAATATGGTTATAGCTTGTAGTGATGCATCCTTATAATCATATGTGAACCATAACCTTTGTTAAATTGAATTAGTGCGCTTTCCACGTTCGATTGCTTTGATTGGCCTGATTTCATAAAACTTAATGCATCTAGGGAAATAAACTTGATTAGTGCTTTTACACGTTAGGTTGTTCTCTTAGATAGAACTCATACTCACATCTTTTAATGTGTTTGTTGATGACAAAAGGAGATTAGCGGGATATTATTGCGATCAAGATATTCTAGGGTTTTTGATAAAAGTTGAGGTTAAATATCAATTCTAATTATTGTTTTGAAAGCATGTTAGTGAATGAAGATGAATCCTTAACCAATATCTTTTCTATTTGATTTGTTTGCTTATTTCTTTATTTGCTTTTATTTTACTTTTACTTTATAAAAATCAGAAAATCCCCCGTGCTACTTATAGGAAACCGAAACAACGAGACAACCTAGACCTCTTTGTGGGATCGATCCTTTCTTTCCCTTGCTATATTTATATTTTGAGTAGTAAGAAAGTGTAAATTATTTTTGACGCATACGACAACGATCAAATTTTGGCGCCTTTACCGGGGAGGCAACGGTTGTCACTTGTTTTTGGTTTCTTATTTTTGTTTTTGTTTTTTTGTTTTTAGTTTTTCTTATTTTCTAGTTTTTGACATAGTTTTGAGAACTCTTGTTTCAGGTACCAATTTCTATGGAAGGAGCATATTGGAACAATAGATACGACTTTCAACCTCCTCAACACTATGACAATTTCCCACCATCTATGGAATGCAATAAAAACCAATTTATTGGCTATGATGCATATCCTAAAGAACCTTATGGTGATTTTCATACATACCAACAATAACCTTGTAGTGGGTATGTAATTCAAGCACCTAGGTGGGATAATTCTACTTCTAATTGGCTTTATTCAAGTTGTATGCAGATTATGCATGGATTGCAAGATATGCAACAAAGGCTATACCAACTTGACCGTAATAGAGAGAACGTCGCACAAACCAATTTCTGGAACATTCCTTCTTACCAGACTCCAGATCGTAGTTATGATCATTCACCCATTGAAAGGGAAGAGTCATGGGAAAGATCACCTAATGTATCAAATGGTGGTAAGCGTGTGAACGTCAGGAAACTTGCACATAAATTATACAAGTTGGAAGACGATGGATACTCGGAAGAGCTTGTCGATGAAATTAGTAGGACCATTCATATGGAACTTAACCGACGTCGTAATAAAGGTTGGGAAACCGACGACGATTCTGATTATGGTGAGTCTGAAGATGAAGACGAAGATGATTGTGTTGAAAAGGACCAACCTTTGGAGATATTTGATGATGTTAGTGTAGTTGACTCAACTCTTGATCTTTATAAATATCAAGCACCTATTCAAAAGGTACATGAGGATGATGAAACTAATGTTTTTCAGAATTTTGCAACATGGTTTGAGTCTAATGAATAGGAGTATGTTGAGAATGTGACAGTTATGACCAATATTATGGAAGACCCAATTGAACTTCTGAATGATTGTAACGATGATTTTTATGTCGAGACTTTGGTTAAGGCTGAAATGGATGAAGAATGGTTGCAAGGTTTGATAGAGGACCATGATATACAAGAGGTGAATAGTTCACTTGAATTTTTCAAGGATGAAGAGGATTCCGTGCTACAAGAGATTGTGCGAGGTTTGTCTAACCCTTTGCATATTAATTCTTCTCCTTTACCTCTTATTGGTTTGAATGTATGTGCTTCGAAAACATTGTTGAATGACTTTGTTTCTCGATTTTCGCCAATAGAGACACTTGATTCTCATACTATGAAGGTTTTGGAACAAGACACCGTGGAAGTACCCGACTCATATATTCTTTATGTACTTCCAAGTGTGGACAAGAATAAGTATGGGGGAAGCTTTTATCGGTTCATAGCTTCATTTCTGTTTTATATTACTAATATTTGTGTGAATCTAGTGTTTGCAAACCAGGTGCTATGGGTGGATCCCCAAATTTTCAGATTGCTAATATACGGGGAATGAATCTTTCAAGAAGCTAAGTCGGGTCGTCGACTTTAAAACAAGCGCTAAGTGGGAGGCAACCCACCGGTTTTGTATCTCTTATCCTTTTGTTTTTTATTTTTTATTTTTTTCGTTTATTTATTTTTTATTATTTTCATATCATATTTGAATCCCCATGTTTAATTTTATTAAGTCCATAATCTATCTTAGAAGATAATTATGATGAATACCTTTTCGTCAGAAAATTTCAGACTGCGCGTAGTTCAGTCCAGAGACCATAACTGTCAGATCGTTTATCAAAACACTGTGAAATTTTGACACTGTGTAGAAACACGTAGGTGAACAACTTTTGTGAAATGGAGTTTTTCCAAATTCCTTACCAATTTGCACAGTTTTTGCGTTTTATCTGCTGTTACGTCAGAATTAATAACTTTCGGTTTTACACATTGAGGACAATGTGTAGTTTAAGTGTGGGGGAGCATTTATATGTTTGTTTAGTTTGTTTTATGCCTTTAGTATAAAAAAAAAACAATCAGAAAAATAGAAAAACCAAGAAAAAAAAATTGCTTTTTGAACTCCGAAATCTAGAAACTTGTGCCTTTAGGATGACACCATTAGTGGATGGAACCATTTTGATTGCAGGAGTTTAGGAACCAATTAACTAAAAAGGACGAACATAGCTTAGAAATCACAATTAATATGATAGTTGTTACCATATCTCGGAATATCACCATATCGCATTCTATTTTTATTTTTTCATATTTATCTATTGTTCTCTAAGTGCTTTGGTGGGTCACTAAAAATCGAGTTGTTATTACTGCTAGGATGAAATAGAGTGATTGAGTTGCTAAAAAAAAAAAAAAAGTGAAAAAATAAAATAAAATAAATATTATATTGGTTGAATAAAGTCACTTCTGGTTCCCTTGTATATGCCAGTGAGTTGATGTAGAATTCAAACCAGTAGATCAATCCAATAGGATGAATAGGTTCATCTTGGCAGTGACCTTCAGACAGATATGGGAAACATCGATCACTTGTGAACATTCTCCAACATCTACATCTATATCCATCTTCTTAATATTTTCATTGTGATTGTGGTTTGTTAGTTTCCGAGTATTGTGGCTTGTTCGACTATCTAATTAGAGCTTTATTTACTAATATATGAATTGAATTTGCGTAAGGTACCTCCTCCTATAGTCATTTTGGATTCGTTCATTGATTTGTCACAAATAGACAGAGTTAGAACTATAGGTTTTGTAGGTAGACCTCTTGTAAACCTTCATGAGACTAAAACTCGTCCACTAGGGACACCTAGGGGTTTAAAGGCTTGTTATTTATGCTAAAACTAACCGTAGCCTCGATGAGACGGAGTTGTATGTATATTTTAGTTTGTTTGATTTGCTCGAGGACTAGCAAAGTCTAAGTGTGGGGGAATCTGATAGGTGTAGAATACACCGTATTTACTATCTAGTATTTATGATTTCTTTGCTATTTTTCGTGTGAATTATGTATCTTATGTTCGCTTTTGAGTTTCATATGTACTTTGGAGTCATTACGAGCAAAAGAATGAGAAATCATCCATTTGGAGCGAAAAAAACAAGAATCGTCCAATTTGCCAAAAGGGATACGGAATTATCATTGCATGAAATCTACTACGGGCAGTCGCGTAGGCGTATCGGACGCTAGAATAAACAGTTATGAAGCTATTGGGATAAATGGAGTTATGTGAGCTGCTTAGCCCATAAGGTATCGCGCCTAATAAAGAAGGATTTGATATGGGCTGAGATCCCGAATCCGAGGTTGAAATGGAAAAGTGGACTGTTGGCTGAGTTGCAGTGAAGTGATATGTTGTTGATGATTATAAAAGTGCAGTTGCTGCAATGTTTGGCCTGGAAACTGGGATAATGTTGAGTTCGAGAGAACAAATGGGTTGCAGGATGGCAGTGCTGGTTCACCAGCAATTGGTTGAGTGATGCAGTTGTCGTGTCTAGGTCAAGGTGTTTGAAGTCGCAGGAAAGAAGCTATAGAAGAAAGGGTTGTGGCAGTGATTATGAATGGGATTCTGCGATGAAGGTGCTTGAAATGGCAAGTGGTATGACTGAGATGAAGAGGAGCTGGAATTCTTGGTTGTTGAGAATGGATTTGAGGTAACAAACTGAAGTGTAGGGAAGCAACGGGTTCAAGGAATAGCTGGTGGTGATTTCAGAGGGTTCAAGAAAGTGCAGCCGCAGTGCGGAAACGGAGCATAATTGGTGCACCGGTGAGCATAGCCCGGGATGTCGGATTGCGGAAGTTAAAGCGTGAATCATAATATTTCACTGAATCATTAAAGGGGTATGAGTCGAATGGAAGAGTTGGCGGCCGGATATGTGAGCTACATGGCGCGTTTTTGGGTACATTTTCGCAAGAAATGATAAGTTGGGTTGGATGGTTTTTGTGAATGTTTGGACTGCAGAGAAGCAAAGTTGAGCTACTGGAAGTGTAGAATTGCCTAGTGATAGTACCTGATGAAAAATACGTCCGGAGATATTTTCCGGCGACAAATTCCGGCACCGGCGACCGGATTTCGGCGGTGGCGTCATCGATTCCGGCGATATTTTTTGGACTCAGAATTTCCAGTGGAGGTGTTTAGCACATGGGCTTGGTGGATCAATTGGAGACGGGTTTTGAGAAGACTTGACCTAATTTTGGGTATCCTTTTGGGAGAGGCATATAAATAGAACTTTTTCTCTAAACCTATCTATCTTTATATCTAGAATATATCTCATCTTCTACTTTGTTTCTAGGGTTTGTGAACATGATAGGGTTTCTTTTTCTTCTTGTTATGAACTCCATGAACATGAGCTAGAGTTTTGTTATTGGTTATGGAATAATTGGATTTCACACAATATGGTTTTTGATATGATAAATTAGTTTTGTCTCCATACTTTATCGATTATTATTCACAATTAATATTGTTATATGATTTGAATGCTTGTTTGATCGAGTCGTGAATCAGTTGAGTTTGTCTTCATCTCTATTGCTAGATTAGGGTTTGTTATACGTAAAAGTGATATATTCCTTATTGCAAGTAGCATAAATATGATTATAGTTTGTAGTGATATATTCTTATGATCATATGTGAATTATAACCTTTGTTAAATTGAATTAGTGCGTTTTCCACGTTCGATTGCTTTGATTGGCCTGATTTCATAAAACTTAATGCATCTATGGAATTAAACTTGATTAGTGCTTTTACACGTTAGGTTGTTCTTTAAGATAGAACTCATATCCGCATCTTTTAATGTGTTTGTTGATGACAAAAGGAGATTAGCGGGATATTCTTGCGATCAAGATATTCTAGGGCTTTTGATAAAAGTTGAGATTAAATATCAATTCTAATTATTGTGAAGACAACATATTTGTGAATGAAGATGAATCCTTAACCAATATTCTCATTACCTTGATTTGCGTGTTTACTTTTTATTGTTTTGCTTTTATTTTATTTTAGTATATAAAAATCAGAAAAATACCCGGTGTTTTATATAAGGAACCGAAAATATATTGACAACCTAGACCTCTCTGTGGGATCGATCCTTTCTTGCCCTTGATATATTTATATTTTGAGTAGTAAGAAAGTGTAAATTTATTTTTGACGCATACGACAGCGATCAGTCACCCACGGAAGTTTAGCTAAAAAGGGTAAAATGGACATTTCACATCGCCAAAAAGATTACTAGTGATTGGAGTATGCCGATGCATTTTACTTGGAATGAACCGTGAAGCACTGGATCAATATCAACCTTTCTTAGCTTTGTTAAACAGAAGATGCAAAATTATAAACCACTGGTGGGTAACACAGAATATAATATTATTTTATTGAATGAAAGAAAGAAAGAAAGAAAGAAAGAAAGAATAGAGTAGTGGTTCCCCAAAAGTGGGTTTACGTGCATGTCACAAGAATGGCAAAAACATGTTTCTGACATGTTGAGTTTGTTAGAATTTATTGTATAAGTGTACATCGAGTTGGATGCGCAATCAACATTAGAAGAGGACACATAAGCTTCGAAGGGGTCCCGTTGAAATTTGGCCCAATAAGAAGGCTTGTACATCTTGCTATGATGCTCTAGCTACACCAAATCAACACCAATTAATTTCGACTGCAACAAAACTCTTTTGGCGGAGGTTTTATTTCTTATCGAGTACAACATTCACGTGGTTGTTGCAGAGAAGTGATGATTTGTTATCTAAGGGATTATCGATCTCGATGCACACTCAGGCCTCAAGAAGACGGATTGGTCCACATGGATTTTATCAAAAATTTGAGCTAATCAAAATCCATAGATACTCTACTAAGATGCACCTCGCGCCACTGAATTACAATCACTTATTTTTTTTATAGGCTAAAACTCTTTTAACCGACTTGGTGTTTTTATCGAGAACGGATTTTATGCACGAATTAGGGGAATGGTGGCGGTAATTTTATGTATAAATAGAGGTCAAGTGAGATAGGAAAAGGAGACTTCTTCTTTAGTCATTTGGGTTCGTTGCGAGTAGCCAGAAACATAGAGTAAGAAATAAAGAGATGAGAAATAAAGTTTCATGGTTCTTTTTTTGTTTTTGTTTTTTTTTAATAAGCAAAGGCCCTCAGAAGGGCTAATGTCCCTCCTCTAATGTTGGAAGGATCCATACAGGGGGTATACTAGTACATGGAGAGATTTTTTGTTTAGCCCAAAAAACAAGATCGTGAGCGACCGAATTACAAGTTCTAGGTTGGAAACTGAAAATACAAGCAAGAAGTTTAGAAGAAAAGAAGAAAATGTCTTTAAAGATGGCATCCGTCCTAGCATCTCCTTCAAAATTTCCAGCTAAAAACTTGTCAATGAGAGCTTTATAATCACTTTCAACAATGATGTGGGTTAGCTTTTGTTCCACATCTTTCTTTAGAACTGCCCATATTGCTCTAGCTTCGGCTTCTTCAACAAAGATAACATCAAAGACCAGAGAGGCACAAAAGGTAGCTTTCTTGGAGAAGTCACGCATCACATATCCTGCACCATTTGTTCCAGTTAAGATATCAAAGGCACCATCAGTGTTACATTTAATCCAGCCAAAGGAAGGGGGCATCCAATGATCACAAAAACTGACAGAAGGGCTATAGTCAATATGCAAACTAGAATTGTTAGACTTCCTAGTGAGAAGCATGGCTTTGGCTCTAGAGATAACAGTGAAAAAAAAATAGTATTCTGAAAAACAAGGTTATTTCTACTAGTCCATAGGGACCAAAGAATAGCCACAAAAAGACATTGGTTTTCGTCAGACAGCTTAGAATGAGGATCAACAAGCCAAAAAAGCAGCCAATCTATGAAAGATTTATTATGAAAAAATTGGGTATTGATGTTGAAATCAGAGAGAAACCAAACCCTGCTAGCAAAGGAACAATTAACCAGATCATGCATAATAGTTTCAAGAGGATCAGAGCATCTAGTACAATCAACACAGTTCATGGGCATTCTAGTTTGGAGAACAACCCTGCTGGGTAAAGCATTTCTAGCATCTCTCCAGAGAAAAACTTGAATTATGTAGGGTACTTTAACTTTCCAAATACACTTCCATAGATTTTTATAATGGGAGGGCCTAAGGCCTCTAAGCCCCAAGTAGACAGACTTTGAAGAAAATTTTCCAGTCTTAGAAAGTTCCCAAGCCCTTCTATCAGGAGTGCAAAGCTAGCTTAAGGGAATGGTGATGATCTTATGGACAAAAGCATCATCAAAATGGGTGGTAAGTCTGGGGACATTCCAAGACCTAGATATGAGATCAATAAAGTAAGCAACTCTGATACTTGGATCAGGTGGAACAAGTGGGTTGGGTGTGGCCGATCCCATGTTGGGGATCCACTTTTCACACCATGGGTCAATAAATTGACCATCCCCAATAATCCAAGAAAAAAAATGTTTGATAAGCTCTTTTATGGCATGGAGGCATTTCCAGGTCCATGCGCAATTAGTAGAGCATTTAGCATTTAGAAAATTAGTGTTGGGAAAATATTTAGCTCTCAAAACAGTAGCCAAGAGACAATTAGGGTGTTCCAGAATTCTCCAAGCATTCCTTGCTAGCATATCAAGATTGTTCAACTCTGCTTTCCTAAACCCCAGACCACCTTTACCTTTAGGGGAACATAAGACATCCCAGCCTAGGAGGTGAATTTTTCTATCATTAGGGTCCAGGGTCTCACCCCACCAGAATTTGCAGAGATGAGAATCCATTTTTCTACACAGATGTTTAGGGATAAAGAAATCTCTCATATGGAATAAGGGAATGGCTTGACCAATATGCTTAATCAGGGTAGTCCTGGCAGCCTGAGATAAGAGATTGTGGATCCAGATAGAAATCCTGGAATCCACAGCTTGGAGAATCCCCATGTGGGTTTGGATTTTATATGCTTGGAAAATAGTTGGAGTTCCAAGGTATTTTTCTCCCAGATCTCTGCTCTGAATATCTAGGATATTGGCCAGAATAGCTTTCCTGTGCTCAGGAATTTTTCTACTGAACAAAATACAAGATTTCTCAAAATTTATTTCTTGCCCTGAAGCTAGACAATATTTCTGAAGGTAATCCTTAATGACATTAATTATTTTTTTCAGTAGCTCTAAAAAATAACAAAGAATCGTCAACAAATAGTAGGTGTGTCATCTCTGGAGCATTTTTGTAGACCTTAATACCATCTAACACACCTTTAATCCGAAGGGTATCTATGTAAGAGGATAGAGCTTCAGAGAAAAGGATGTAGAGATCAGGTGATAGGGGGTCTCCCTGTCTCAGACCTCTTTCAGGTTTAAAGAAACCAGTAGGACTACCATTTAAGAGGACAGAATAAGAGACAGTAGAGACACAGTGGTTTATTAATTTAACCCAATGGTCTGACATGCCCATCTTAGTTAATATTTTCTCTAGAAAATCCCACTCTAGCTTGTCATAGGCCTTAGACATGTCAAGCTTGATGGAAGCAATACCTTCAACTTTATCATAATGGTTAACAGCATAAATAGCCTCATTGGATAGTAAGATATTATCAGAGATGCTTCTTTTTGGTACAAAAGCACTTTGGTTTTGAGAAATGACTTTACCCATGAAAGGCTTAAGCATGTTGGCCAAAGTTTTAGACAAGATTTTATAAATAAAATTGCAAAGACCAATTGGTCTATACTGTGTAACCAACTCAGCTAAAGGGACTTTAGGTATGAGAGAAATGTTGGTATGACTAAACACTTTAGCAATGTTACCAGTTCTAAAGCAAGTCTGAGTCATATCAACAACATCATCTCCCATAATATCCCAGTGCTTTTGGTAGAAAAGACTTGTAAAACCATCTGGTCCTGGAGCCTTTTTTTCCCCCATTTGGAAAACAATATTCTTAATTTCCTCTAGGGTAAGAGGTAAATTTAGGGAAGCATTATCCTCTTCAGAGAACTTAATAGGGTAATCAACTAGGATATCATCTTGGAAAGATTTAGGTTGGGAAGAGTAAAGAGTTTTGAAATAATCTATAAAAATAATTCCAATACTGTCTCTATCAGTTATGATATCGTTTTGGGAAGTCTTTATCCAACTAATGGCATTTCTTTTTCTTCTAAAGAGAGTTATTATATGAAAATATGGTGAATTTCTGTCACCTTCCAAGAGCCAAACTTCTCTGGATTTGTCCTTCCAATATAACTCCTCCAGATTGTATAGATACTCCAATCTGGCTTTGAGTCTGGAAGTATTGGTGGTATCAGTAGGGTTATTAATCTGAAGATCAGCTAACTCCTTCCTAACATTAGAGATGTTAGTTTGAATATTTCTAAAGGAGGAATTATTCCACTCTCTTAAACCTTTCTTAGTACTTAAGAGTTTGGCTTTAAGTTTATAGGCAGGAGATCCTACCACATTAACAGACCAAGAGTTTGCTATAATATATCTACAGGTAGGATCCTTTATCCACATATCCATGAAATGAAAAGGTCTAGGCATACAAACATCCTCATAGTTGAAACCACTATGCATGGGACTATGATCAGAAGAATCCCTAGGGAGGTTATTAACACAAAGTTTAGGACAGAGGTCTTCAGCAGTTTGGTTTATAAGACATCTATCTAGCCTTTCAAGGATTAAATCTGACCCTTGCTGCATGTTAGACCAAGTAAACCTATGACCAGAAAAACCAGGATCATGTAAGTTAAAAACATAACAAAATTGCCTAAGATTTTCAAAATCAGGATCATCAACTTATAAGCCACCATGTTTGTCTTCATTACTTAATAGAGCATTAAAATCTCCAATGATAAACACAGGTTCATCCAGTGGAGCTATAACTAGGTTGCATTGTTCTTCCCAAATTTTTTGCCTCAGACTACTATTAGGTTCACCATACATAAAATGAATATGACAAGTTTTAGAATGGATGATGTCAGTAGAAGTAACATAGATGCCCCTTTGACTAGAAGATATGACATTTAGGTGAATTTCCTTTTTCCAAGCAAGATCCAAGCCTCTACTTCTACCAATACTGGGCACATTGAAAGTGCAAGGATACCCCATATTTCTAAGTTTTCTAGCTGCCATATTCATTTTCGTTTCAGATAAGAAAATAATATCAGGATTGATATTTTTGCACAATAAACTAAGCTCCTTGTTAGAGAATTTTTTTCCAAACCCCCTAAGGTTCCAGGAAATACAATTCACATTGTTAACAGGGAAAGGATTCATGGTGGTAGGTTCACATACAGTTATGGGAGAAGTTTGAGGAAGATTTACCTAAGTGGTTTGATCAGATCCACCATTAAGGGAAGTACTAGTATTTCCACCACTTTGAGAAGCCATTTGGGATGAGTCCATACTAGAAGTAGCAGCATTGAGGTGATAATTATTGCAGACATCAGTGTTGCTCGGATAACCAGAAGTAGGAACATTGTAATTACCAAAGGAATTGAAGAGAGGCTGGGTATTGAAAGAACAGTTGGAGAGATCAATGTCTGGTAGATCTCCCAAATTGGTGATTGGGTTCAGGTGGGGACAAAGTTGAGCATAATTGGGTTCAGGTGGGGAATTTTCTTCAGAATTAGCTGCAGAGTTGATGGGGTTGGAATTAGCTCGGGTACGTTTACGCAACTCGGCTCTGGGATTGATCTTCCTATTGAGGTTAGCTAAAGCTTCATGATCAGTATTATTAGCAGCTCCTCTAGTGACAATTGAGCTGGGATTTGGGACTGCTACTGTTTTAAACCACCTTGACAAGTTGGTAGTTCGAATCGGGTCGTTCTGGTTTGACTCAGCACTAGAAATAGAAGCAGCCACAGAGACATTTTGAGTAGTAGTTTGTTTGAAAACCAACGGTAAACCATTTTCTACCGAAGTAGTATGTTTCTGAACAGGTCCAACATCAAAAAAATTCAGAGCTGATGATCTGTTGATGAAAGGGCCCATTTGGAAAACATTAAAAAAACTTTTTTCGATGGAGTTACCCATTTGTTGATCTGTATCCTCAGATTTACCCTTAGCATATACTTTAGAGTCTGAAGGTAGAATTTGAGTATCTGGGATGGTAACCGAAGATAGAATAGAGGTATCTGCTTCAGCAACAGGAGTGGAATCCACTTGAATAGTACTTTATGATGGCATTAACTTGGAAACTGGTGGTAGAGTATAGTTACTGCAAGAAGCCTTGAGTTATGTGATTTTCTTTTATTTCTGCTTCCAAGCTGGGCAGTTTTGTTCCTTATGATCAAGAACACGGCAAGAGGTACAGAAATACCTTGGAACTCCGATATGTATACATTCTATCAATAAGGGGTCTCTTCTTCCACTTGTGAAAAGGGGGATGCCAGTTGGAAGAGCTTTTTGTACAGAAATCTTGATACAAACCTTCATGTTCTTCATGAGAGGGTGCTTTCCAAAGGGATTTTGGGCTTCCACTAATTCTCCCATCTCCAAGGTGAGTTTTTTTAGATTGTTAAATTCAGTGCATTCGTTTGGAATGTTGCATAAGATAAACCACATAATTTATTCCTCAAAGGAGAGTTGAGTATTAATTGGCTAGCCTTCAGTAGGCACCTCTTTTAACACAGCCAGATAGCTGCAAACAAACCAAGGTTTTTGAGATTTTATTATATTGAAATCTTCTTCAGAGAGAAATCGAATAAGAACTTTGTTACTTTGGCCGTTCCAAGTAGATATTGTAGGGTGTTGAGCAAGAGGCCAGTTGTTACAGATATGGTATTTGATAGAAGCAGTGGGAATCAAAGTTTCACAACAGATATATCCCACAATACACCATTTCCAGTTAGGATCAGCTTCATCAAGAATGACTTTTTTATCTATGAAAACTGGATTAGCTAGGGAAGATGGTAAATTAAGTTTCTCAGAAATTTGTAGAGATAGGTTTTGGATATCTTGGTTCAAAACTTGATTTTGCTTAGAGGTTTAGGAGGTATTCATCATGAAGAATAGGTGGATATGAATGAGTATATGTTGATGAAGATTGACTCTTTGAATAGTCAGGATAAAATACAACTCTAGTGAGATGATACCATGGTACTCACTGAACTGAAGTTAACCCCATATAGAGTGTTGAGAGATGACATAAGCAGTTTTGTTTGGTTATAGTTACCAACCTTAAAGAGGAAATAAGACTCCTGTTGACTATGATTTGGGGAAAACTCAGGAGAATAATGGTGTAACATAGTTGTAGCACGACTACAAATGTTGTTTTGGAGAAGACTGTTGAGATAAGGCATCTCATTTTCATGTCTGGAGAAAACAGGTAGGTTTGTAGCCAAGTGATTTATGTGAGAGATAGAGATAAGAGGCCACTTGTGGACAAATCCAATAATGGATCGATATTCTTTTTGATATGAGGAAATGTGGATTCGCAAAATAAAAAAGGAATATCCAAGACATTTATCAGTTTTGGCTGTATATGGTTGGGGGAAAAAGACAATGGTTATAATGATAGAAATTTGGGGGAAATTTTTGAATTGTGGGGAGTGGGAATGAGTATGGTTTTCATTGGTAATATTAGCACGGCTTCTTCCAGGGGTTCTCAAAGCCGCAATATTGCCTCTCATCTGATGTTTCCTCCAACTAGTCTGCATTAAAGATAAAATAGTTTTAATTAGACCCCAAATGAGAATCGCAAAGTTAGAGGGCCTACCAAGGCAACACTTAATAGTGGTTCTGTTAGGTATAGAGATAATGAAGATGGTTAGGTGTTGATGGTAGGGATCAATAGGGTAATGATGGTTATTAGGGGGAAGGGTGCACGCATGAGTTTGCATGGGTGAAGAGAACGAATTGATTTGACGATTAACCAACCGCCATAAATGACAGTTAATGGTAGAAGTTATGCCTTTAAAATATGGGTTTTGATGGTGATTAAGAAACTCATTAGTATTTTTACTGGAAAGGGAAAGGTTTGGGTAGAAGTTGAGAGATGGAAAACTCCGGCGGTACCGTTCCCGTGATCCCAACAATATCAGATCTTTATAATCAGGTAAAAACACTTTTAAACAATCTAGGAACTAAAGAGTTATAATAGTTAAAAATTGATGTTCAGGCAGAATTGGATCGCCGTGAAATGGTTCAACAACGTCAGAGGGAAGAGGAATATCGCAGGCAAAGAGATGCATAACCAAAGGAAAGAATATATTCTGAGTGAGTACCTCAATAATTGAAAAGACGGAAGAGTAAGGATAGTGAATGGGAGGCAAAACAGGAGGAGGAGGCTGAACAGAAGGCCAAAGGACCTCGATATGGGAGCGAAACTGATGAAGATACTGACTCATCTGATATATTTGATGCTGATGAAGAGGGTGGGTAAGAAATGGGGACCAGCGACTTGGATTTTGATTATGGTGATAGCAGTGAGGAGATGGATGTTGGGCAAATTGAGTATGACGCTGAGCATCTAAGGGCTCGATTTGAAAAGGAGATTGCCAGTCCCAAAAAGTATTCTCGAACCATGAATGAAAGGGAACAGATTCCACTGAGTGTGAGTGCCCGAGTTCCTTATTCAGATGAAGAGTCAGACTCCAGTAGTACATCTCCAGCGCCATCAAGCAGCGAGGATAGTGAGCGATGAACGGAGGGAAAGCAGCAAGACGTGTGGTGGATGCCACAAAGTTACTAGAAGGAGCTAAATTTTTTGGGTGTTTGAAAATCTTAAAAATGATTAGCAAATTTTGTGTGAATAGGCTCCTCTGGTGATTCCCTTGTGTACCCAACTTCTTGAAGCTATGGTTGAAGGTGATGGACAGTTTCTTGCTCTCTCTTTTTTCTTGTCTCAGTTGAATATTTTTTTATGGTGTTTAGGTTCTAGATCTTGCAAAAGGTTAGGAAAGTACTTTGAACTTGTAGTGGTAATGGGGTATGTGTTGAATAGTTGTTGTTTTTCAGATTCGATGATGTCTGTGTAAATGAGTTGCTGATGATGAACTGTGTGTTGGGTCTTGATTTCTTGGTTTATAATGGTGTTGAACAAGATGTTGTTGTGTCTGGTAGAGTTTTACTTAGAGTTCTACCGTTAATGACGTAGCTGAATTATTGGTTATTGCTCTTAGTAATGCTTTGGTAGAAACTGTACTTAGTTTTGGTGGAATTGGAAGTACTTTGTTGTTCTTCTCTGATTATGCACTTGATTAGATAGCACAATAAAATGTAGTGTATGTAGCTAGCAATGAACAAAACAAGATAAATGATAGACAAATGTGGCTCTTCTGTAAACATTAAAACTGGAACATAGACTGAAATAACACTGAGTTTGAGACCGATTTACAGAGAAAAAATCGGAGGTGAGAGAAAAACGTGGTGGGATTGTATTGTTGTAGAGTTCTCTCGTTTCATGGTTCTTGTTGTGAGCCTTTGTTTTAGTTTTATTTTAATTCATTCTTCTTTATTTATTTGTTAGTACTTTTAGTTATGAGTAGCTAAACTTCTTATTGATTAGGGATGATTTCATAGTCCTGAACGATGAAGCGTTATTTTCTTTAACCACGTTTATTTCCAGTTTTATTTTATTGTTGATTATATTTATTATTTTTATTTATTGTCTAAGAATATTGAGGGGTTATTTAAAATGATCAATTAAATTAACCAATCAATATTTCTTTTACTAGTTTAGGATTGTGTGATACGTGCAATTGTCACATCAACTCTTTACACAAGTAGTAAATCGCAAGAGATGACAGAGGGATTTTGTTAAGCAATTGTGTGTAAAGATAACACTAGTAAGCAGGCCGAGCCTATGTGTCTGATTCTAGGATCAACCTGATTCACAGAGTGTAAAGCATTCAACTAATTTACACCTTGAGAGCTTATTCTTGGTGGGTTGGTTTGATATAATCTGGTAGTCGAGCGCTTCCGTATCCAGTGACAGTAGAAATCCGGGGGATAGCAGAGCTTATTGCTATTCTACGGTTGGTAACAATATAAGTTAAACAAGAAATAAATTTGTATTTAATTAAGATTCAGTTCGGAGACGGCGAAGGATTCCTTAATCATCTTCCTTATTATTGTTTACAACAAAGCATTATTATTTTCTTTTATTAGTTACTTTGATTTGAAATCTAAAAACACCCCTTTCGGTTACTTTTAACAAATAGAAACTCCCTGCTCTTCGTGGAAACGAACTCCTTGCAATTATATTACTAGTTAATTGTGTGGAAAGAAGTAATTAATTTGTTGTGCAAACGACGCGCACCAAATTTTGGCGCCGCTGCCGGGGAGCAGTCGGTAGCTTTTAGTTGTTTTATTTTCCTTTAGTAATTTTATTTAGTACTTTTGTTTTTAGATTTTTCTTTAATTTATTTTTCTTTTAGTTCTAGTTGTTATTCCTTAATTTACTTTCTATTAGTATTTATTTTTATTTTATTTAGATTTTTATTTTTATTTTTACTTTTATTATTTTTTGATTTTCAATATTTATTAATATTATTTTCTGTTAATATTTATTTCTATTTATTTTAGATTATTTATTTATTTATTTTAATTTAATATTTTTTTAGATTTTACTCTAGATTTATTTTTTGGTTACAGGTATTTAGTCTCTGGCACCTATACAGTGGGATTACCCAAGGTGCGGAATTAAAACTTGGAGGGGAACAGTACTATAAGAACATCAACAATCGCTACAAGAATCATCCACTGAAGAGATGGTTAATACAGACGACGAGAGAGATCCTCCACCACCTCCACCTCAGGAGAATAAGCTATGAGAGTCGACTTCTCCATGCTTAGATTCGCAACCATTGTGTATTACTTTAACTGACATAGTGGAGCTAAAGTCGAATCTGATTCATCATTTACCGAAGTTCAAGGACTTCCTAGTGAAGATCCAAACCGTCATCTTCAAAAATTCCAGCACAAGATGACAATTCTTAGGCAAGGTACCGAAGGCAGTGATATGGCAATGCTGCAATCTTTCCCATTCTCTTTAATAGATCTATCAGAAGAGTGGTTGTATTACCTTCCTCCAAGGAGTATTACAACATGGACTGAGATGAAAAAGTTATTTCTAGAGAAGTATTTTCCTGCTTCCAAGGCGGCAGCTGTTCGCAGGGAGATTAGTGGCATTCTGCAGATTACTAGGGAGTCTCTTTATGAATATTGGGAGAGGTACAAAAGGCTATTGGCGAGCTTTCCACACCATAACATACTTCAACACTTATCATTCAATACTTCTATGAAGGATTACTTCCATAATAGAGGAATTTGATTGATGCAGCTGGTGGTGGTTCACTTACTGAAAAGACGATCTCGCATGCAACAAGTTTGACTGAGAGCATGGCTTCAAATGCTCAACAATTCTACACAAGAAACAACTCTAAAGTCAGAAGAGTTAGCGAGATAGGAGAGTCATCACAATCAGAGCAACGGATGAACAACATCGAAAAGGTAGTGCAAAGAATGGCAGCAGTGATTATTCCTACATATGAAAAATAGTCTGAACAGGTGAATGTTGTGTTCCCTAATCAGAGGCTAGGGTATATGATACGTGTAGAATACACCTAATTTACTATCTAAGAGTTTATGCTTTCTTTGCTATTTTTCTAGTAAATTATTTATTTTACGTGTGTTTTTGAGCTATTAGGTACTCTGGAGTCGCACGGAGAAAAGAAGAAGAAATAGCTCAATTTGAGCTGGAAGGGTAAAATTGTCATTTCACGGGGAAAACACTATCTGGAGCCTGGATACGGTTAAGGGGCAACTCTTGATGGAGGGATACTAAAACTAGCCAGCTGAGGTTAAGGGACACCATTGGGTGGACATATCTATGCACAGCGGGGTGCAAATAAGCTGTCCCATACTTAAAACCCTAACCCTAAGTCGAAAAGACGTTTCTTCCCAAATCATTGTAGCTGAAATTGAGAGAAGCACAGCAGCAACTGCTGCTACTGTCTCCGAGAAACAGGGCGATAAACTGAGAAAATAAGTTGACGGCTGATAAGAGTCGATGTTTGAATCTCAGTGAAGGAGGAAGAACAACTGGTCTGTGGTCTGCTTACGGAGTTGAGAAAAGTTTTGATTTGAAGAAGAGCTCGTTCCTGCTGCTATGGATCTGTGAGATGTTGAAATCGAAACAGATGAGAAGAAATCAAAGGTTGTTCTCGATTTGAAATGGGTTTTGGAAGTGGTGGTAATTCAGATGAATGGGTACTTTTGCTGGAATCGAATTGAGAAAGATGATCGAAATAAGGGTTTGGTGTTTTTTTTTGAAGAATAGAAAGGGGATCTGATGAAGAATAAACCAATTGAAATGGGTTTGTGGAGGAAGAGAAATTGAACCAAGAAATTGGGGATGATTGATTCTGTGATGGGGTTTGAAATGGTTCTGCTGTCAAATTATGAGAATAAAAGAAGTGAAAGATGGTGGCAACTGCAAGATGGAATTTGGTGGAGCAACTGGGGTTGATAGAAGCTGGTGATACTATGGAGAGATGGAACTGGTTATATCAGAGGGAGGTGTTGCTGCTTCAGATTTGATGGGAAGATGCAGGTGATACTGGGAAGGAATTGGAGTTGGGTTTCCTTGAATTTCAGGTTGCGTTGAATGGTTGTGACTATGTGAGATGGTGCAGCTGAAACTCAGTTGAACTGAAGTCACAGGGAGCAGTTGGTCTGGAGCAGTTGATTTTGGTGGATTGGCTAAAGAGAAGATTGAAGCTGCATTATATGGTGTTTGTAGGAGGTGTTTGAGGTTCAGCTGGTGCTTGGTTTGCAGGGAAGTGCACTGGTGGTTGCAGTATGAACCAAATGGACCTGCTTTTGTGTTGCATATATGCAGAGCTGATATTGCTTATTGAAAGTTACAGTGGCATTGATATGGAAGCAGCTGCAATGGTGCAAAATGAGAAGCTGCTGTGGTGAGAGACATGGCCTGGGAGGAATTTGTTGTGTTGGAACATGAGTTGTTGTTGTTCAGATTGTAGGTGGTGGCAGTAATGGGTTCTACAGATGCTTGAATGGAGCAGGGTATTGTGTTAGCTGTGAACCTGACATGGAATTGGTGGTTATGGTGGTGTCACAATGAACTCAGTTGCAGAATAGTGATTTCAGAATGAATTGAAAGCATTACAGGGCTGCAACAGATGAATATGCAACTGAATCGGTGGCTTGCAAGATGCAGGGCCATCTTGGCCGTGAACTGCACTATAAGGCATATGCAAGATTGCAATGGCCTGGCCTGACTGAGTCAGATCGTTGACTCGTTTTGATTCGGCAGTTAACCCGAGTTGAACCGGTGACTAACAGTTGACTGACATTTGACTCTTTTGACTGTTAGTCCTGACAGTTGACCAACGAAATATTCTTTACCCGGAGAAGAACTTTCAGGTGGCCGGCGACGACAAATTCCGGCCAACTTTCGGCCAAAAACACAGTTTTCCGGCGAGCAAAAATACAGAATTTTGGGTGGACTTCTCTCATGTGTGTGAAGACTTAGAATTGGGAATTGGATGAAAACTTGGAAGTTTTGGAGAATTGGACTAGAAATTGGACTATGGCTCAAATTGGGAAAGTGGTGTTCTTTTGGAATGAGGATTCTTTTCCTACAAAGATATGGAGAGTATTGAAGCCTATAAATTGAGGAGTTCTCTACAACTTTAACACACATCTACTTTGGAGAAGGAGTTAAAGTGCACAAGGATTGGAGGAAGGAGCAACCATCATCTTTTCAATAAGTTTTTCTTTCTTCTATTATTATTATTATTATTATTATTATTATTATTGTGTGAACTTCAAATTATGAGTAGCTAATTTTCTTATTGATTGAGGATGAATTCCTAGTTCTTAATATATGGTTTGAGTTTTGTTTCAATTCTACTTTGAAGTTTTTCATATGATTATCGGTTGTTTTTACTAATATTAGTGTCTATGTTTGATTGATAGGTCGCTTGGGTGGCCAACTAAATTGATTTGTTAATTAATCTAAAGCTAGTGAAAGTTAGGGGATAAGTAATCGTTTCTTGACTAATTACATAAGTAGAAAACACAATACCTTGCGGAGGGATTCCGTGGAGCAATTGTGTGTAAAAACAACGTTAGCAAGTGGACCTTGATCTAAGAGTTTAACTACTAATATCAACCTAATAAATTCATGAATCTTAATGCGTTTAACTAAATTACATCTTGGGTGATCTACTACTAGGTGGTTTGGTGAATAGAATCAGTAGGTAGAACTTCCAGTATCCGGTGAAATAAGGGATTTTGGGGTTAGCACTGATCTAGCTTCTTATACCTACGGTTGGTGATAATATATGACTAATAACAAGTGGAAAAGAACATAACTTTAATCATTGTTTTGCAGCGAAGAAGGATTCCTTGATCTATTCTCTCTTATTGAATTCAATTTACACTTTTTATTCCTTTGTTTATTTCTTTTGCTTTATAAATTTTACAACCAATACCCCCCTTTTTGTGACAATTTTACAACTAATAATCTCTTGCTCCTCGTGGGATCGACCTTGACTACCCTATATTACTCTTTAATTAGGTAGTAAAGTATTAATTAATTTGTTGTGGTTACGACACGCATACAAATTTTGGCGTAGATTCTCAGGGAGCAAAAGCGATTTTAGTTGTTTTTATTTTTCTTTTTGCTTTATTCTTGCTTTGTTAGATTCTATATTGTATCTAACTTAGTTTTGTGAACCTTGTTGTAGGTACTATATCTTTGGTGAATGCTTCAAGGGGGAAGACCGAGTCCAATTAGAATACGTCTTCGATCCGGCACTCAACTAAGAGACTTTATTCGAGCGGTTAACACTCCTCTTCCTCGTTCTACATCAAGTGAATTCGCAGATTCGGATATTGAAGAAGAAGCAATGGGTGATCGTACACTCAAAGACCTAACTTCTCACAAGCTCGATACACAACAATGGTGTATCCAAACTAACTCAACTTTCGAGATCAAGCCGGGGTTGATTAGAGAATTACCAAAGTTCCATGGCATGGTGAATGAAGACCCAAACAAACATCTTATGGACTTCAACACCATAGTCACGGCCATGCTTCCACTGAATACTAATGCGGATAGAGCAATGTTGAAAGCTTTTCCGTTCTCTTTGGCGGGTAATGCTAAGAAATGGTTATACTATTTTCCTTCCGGAAGTATCAAAACATGGAATGGGATGAAGAAACTTTTCATCGAGAGATATTTTCCCGCATCAAAGGCTACTCAAATTCGCAAAGAAATTTGTG
Organism: Papaver bracteatum; assembly: GCA_023529315.1. Taxonomy (NCBI): domain Eukaryota; kingdom Viridiplantae; phylum Streptophyta; class Magnoliopsida; order Ranunculales; family Papaveraceae; genus Papaver; species Papaver bracteatum. The sequence continues at coordinate 5,058,163 of JAJJWX010001246.1, forward strand.
GGATAAAGCAACATGTGGGAGAGTCATTATATAAATGTTGGGATCGATACAAGAGATTGGTGGCAAGTTGTCCACACCATCAATTTAGTGACGCCATGATAATCCAATACTTCTATGAAGGTCTCCAAACAAGTGATAGATATCTTCTTGACGCCGCCGGTGGTGGTGCACTAGTGAACAAGACGGTGGCCGAAGCTACCGAGTTGATTGAAAGTATGGCGGCAAACTCGCAACAATTCTATGCAAGAGGTGATTCAATGGTTAAGTTGGTGCATGAGGTTAGTGACTCGTCTTCACAATCCGATCAACGGTTAAACAACATAGAGAGGGTAGTGCAACGATTGGTCGGGTAATTATTCCGGATGATGAAACCGAACAAGTAAATGCTTTATATCCAAATCAAAGGCCAAGGTACGATCCATACTCCAATACTTACAATCCCGGTTAGAAGGATCATCCCAACTTTAGCTATGCAAACAAGCAAGCGGCGGCTCCTAATCCATATGCGCAACAAGGTGGATTCCAACAATCACGTTTCCAACCTCAACAACAACAATTCCAACCATAACAAGTCAAGGAGAAAGATTCTTCGAATAATGACAAGTTGAATGTGATAATGCAAAGCATGCAAGGTCTCACTTATATGTTACAACAAACCCAACAAAAGACCGATTCGGCAATCAAGGATTTACAAACTCAAATGGGACAATTGGCGACCGATATGAACTTAATGAAATCTCAAGCATCCACAAAGCTTCCTTCGCAACCCATTGTGAATCCAAGAGAGAATGTTAGTGCGGTTACCTTAAGAAGTGGAAGACAAGTGGGGAGTCCAACTCGTCATGAAGAAGCTAGTGAAGAGGTAGTCAAAGAGAAGGAGGATGCCGAATGAAAGGAGCATTCAACACCAACCGCCCAATCCAAGGAACCGGTTCCTACTTTTACTACACCACCTCCTTTTCCTAGTCGTTTTTCCAAGTCCAAGAAGGAAGCTCAAGACAAGGAACTCATGGATATCTTCAAGAAGATCGAAATCAACATTTCATTCATAGAGGCCATAAGGACAATGCCAAGGTATGCAAAGTTCATGAAGGAGTTATGCACAAAGAAGGATAGGTTGCTTGATAATGAAATTACTAAAGTTGGCGAGAGTGCGTCGGCTATGCTTTTGAAGAAGATGCCTATAAAAGTGCACGGATCCCGGTGGTTTAACGGTGCCAATTACTATTGGTAAGAAAAGGTTTGCACATGCTTTACTTGATTTGGGAGCTTCCATTAGTGTGATGTCGGCCGATATTTATGACTCCTTGAATCTTGGACCATTGAAAGAGACAAGAGTTATTATCCAATTAGCAAACAAGTCTAACATTTATCCAAAGGGGCTTGTAGAAGACGTTCTCGTGCAAGTGAATGAGTTAATTTTTCCGGTGGATTTCTTTGTGGTGGATATGGACAATAATGAGAATCGTTCGTCTACTTCTGTACTTCTTGGGAGGCCATTTATGAAGACCGCAAAGACGAAGATTGATGTGGACAAGGGTACACTCACTATGGAATTCGACAAGGAAGTAATACACTTCAATATATTTGAAGCCATGCGCTACCCAAGTGATGTGCATTCCGTTCACTCTATTGATGTGGTTAGTTCATTATCTCAACAAATGGTGGAATTGAATCGAGAGGACGAACTTGATGTGGTGTTGCAAAAGAGCATTGAATTGAACGTCCACGGCTTGCCTAACATGGATGTTGAAATTTCCACGGAATTGGTGGAGACGTGTGGTGCCTTGACGGCATTACAAGAAGCTAAGGGTAATGTTTCCTATATTTCTTTACCCGTGAATGATGAATTACTTGTACCATCTATTGTGAAGGCACCTAAACTAGAGTTGAAGCTACTTCCGGACCATTTGAAGTATGCATTTTTGGGAGATGGAGATGAGCTTCCGGTAATTATTTCAAAGAACCTCACACCGGTACAAGAAGACCGTTTGCTTAGAGTCTTGAAAGAGCACAAAATGGCTATTGGTTGGACAATTGCGGATATCAAGGGCATTAGTCCATCCATATGCATGCATAGGATTCTAATGGAAGAGAACGTGAAAGGTGACGTGATGCTCAACGTAGGCTTAATCCTCCCATGATGGAGGTTGTGAAGAAAGAGATACTAAAATTGCTAAGTGCGGGGGTGATCTACCCAATTTCCGATAGCAAATGGGTTAGTCCGGTACAAGTGGTTCCAAAGAAGTCCGGTATTACGGTTGTTCAAAATCAAGACGATGAACTTGTTCCTACAAGAGTTCAAACCGGTTGGAGAGTCTGCATTGATTATAGAAATCTTAATTCCGCAACCCGAAAGGATCACTTTACTTTACCTTTCATTGATCAAATGTTGGAGCGGTTAGCGGGTCATTCTTATTATTTTTTCTTGGATGGTTATTCGGGATACAATCAACTTGTTATTGCACCGGAGGACCAAGAGAAGACCACTTTTACTTGTCCGTTTGGAACATTTGCGTAGAGGAGGATTCCGTTTGGTCTTTGCAATGCACCGGCTACTTTCCAAAGATGCATGGTGAGTATATTCTCGGATTACGTGGAGCGCATTATCGAGGTATTTATGGACGACTTTAGTGTTTATGGAAATTCTTTTGATATTTGTTTAGACAACCTTGAACTAGTTCTTAAACGATGCATAGACACTAACCTTGTTCTTAATTGGGAGAAATGTCATTTTATGGTAAGCCATGGCATAGTACTTGGTAACATTGTGTCCTCTAGAGGGCTCGAAGTGGACAAGTCAAAGATAGATTTAATAAGAAACTTACAATATCCCACTTCGGTGAGGGAGGTTCGTTCTTTTCTTGGCCATGCAGGTTTCTATAGGCGGTTTATCAAGGATTTCTCCAAAATCTCCATGCCAATGTGCAAGTTACTACAAAAGGAGGTACCTTTTGATTTCAACAAGGAATGCAAGGATGCTTTTGACAAATTGAAAGCAATGTTGACAAGTGCGCCAATTATCAAGTCACCGGATTGGAATCTTCCATTTGAACTAATGTGTGATGCTAGTGATTATGCGGTTGGAGCCTTTTTGGGTCAAAGAGTGGACAAGTTGTCCCATATTATATATTATGCATCTAGGACCCTTAATGATGCACAAATCAACTATTCTACCACGGAAAAGGAGTTATTGGCTATTGTGTTTGCATTAGAAAAGTTCCGCTCATACTTGGTGGGTACAAAGGTTATTGTGTATTCCGACCATGCTGCACTTAGATACTTAATAAATAAGAAAGAAGCTAAGCCAAGACTAATCCGGTGGATCTTATTACTACAAGAGTTTGACATAGAAATTCGAGATAAGAAAGGTGTGGAGAATACCGTTGCGGATCATCTTAGTAGACTTGTTATGTATCAAGAAGAACTACCATTACAAGACCGCTTTCCGGACGAACAACTTTTCTCCTTGGAAGAATCAACACCTTGGTATGCGGATATAGTGAATTATTTGGTGACAAGGAAGGTACCTAGCACAATGTCCAACTTCCAAAAGATGAAGCTTAAGAAGATAGCGAAGCAATATGTGTGGGATGAACCATACTTATGGAAATATGGCGTTGATCAAATAATACGAAGGTGCGTAACTAACTCCGAATTTCAATCTATTCTCTCCTTTTGTCATACTTTCGCATGTGGTGGCCATTTTGGTTCTAAACGTACCGCTCTCAAAGTTCTTGAAAGTGGATTTTATTGGCCCACCTTGTTTGAAGATTCATATGTTTTTTGTAAATCGTGTGATAGATGTCAAAGAACGGGCAATCTAGGTGTTCGAAATCAAATGCCACTCACACCAATTCTCTCCGTTGAGATTTTTGATGTGTGGGGAATTGATTTTATGGGACCTTTTGTCAATTCGAATGGAAACTTTTATATACTTCTTGCCGTAGATTATGTTTTTAAATGGGTGGAGGCTAGAGCCACCAAAACTAATGATTCTCAAGTTGTTTGTGATTTTGTAAGAGAAAACATATTCACTAGGCACGGCACACCAAGAGTGGTGATAAGCGATGGAGGCTCACATTTCAAGAAGTCTTTTCACGCTCTCCTCAAGAAGTACAACATAACACACAATATTGGAACGCCTTACCATCCACAAACTAGTGGACAAGAAGAAATTTCAAACCGTGAAATCAAGTCCATCCTTGAGAAAACGGTGAATACGACAAGGAAAGATTGGAGCTTTAAGCTTAATGATGCACTTTAGGCGTATAGAACGGCGTACAAGACACCGATTGGTATGTCTCCATATCGGTTTGTTTATGGCAAAGCTTGTCATCTTCCGGTTGAACTTGAACATAAGGCTTATTGGGCGATAAAGAAATGCAACATGGAGTATGATGAAGCGGGGAAACAAAGAAAGTTGTAACTAAATGAGCTAGAGGAGATACGTAATGATGCTTACGAGAGTGCCCGTATTTACAAGGAAAAGACCAAGCTTTTTCATGACAAGATGATTTCTCGGAAAAGTTTTGTTGTGGGGCAAAAAGTCCTTTTATTTCATTCTCGCCTTAAAATATTTCCTGGAAAATTAAGGTCCCGTTGGATTGGACCATATGTTGTTACTAATGTTTTTCCTTATGGTGCAGTTGAAATTACTAGTCTTAGAGACAACTCGGTTTCCAAAGTCAACGGCATAGATTGAAGCCATACTATGAGAACATCGCCTATGTGAATGTGGATGAACTTCCATTTGAAGATTTGCTCCCTCTAGAGGAGTAATGTGAAGCAAGAGCTATGTCGGGCCGTCAACTTTAAAACAAGCGCTAAGTGGGAAGCAACCCACCGGTTTTGTATTTCTTATCCTTTTGTTTTTATTTGCTTTTTGTTTTGTGTGTTTATTTTTCTTGTTTCATATCATATTAGGATTTCCCACCTTGACTTTACTTGGACGATTCAATTACATTGAGGACAATGTAAGGTTTAAGTGTGGGGGAGTGGCTAAGCATATATTTTTGCATAAAAAAATAATATTTTTTGCATAAAACTTTCAACTTTTAGAGATTTTAGAGTCACTAGCATACTTCTAGGTATGATTACATAGAGAATTTTGACCGACATAATTGAACTTGGAAGTGTTAGGGAACTACGTTCGATTTCTTATTTGTTAGAGTGTTAAATAATGGATTTAATCATGCCGGTGATGCAAATTTGGTGCAGGGAGAAGTACGTTATTAGAGTTGCTGATCAATCATTAGTGGAGACTACCCATTTTCATATCATGAGAGGCACCGACCAGAAATTCTTTCATGACTAAAGAGCTTCTTTTGAGTGTGTGTCACCGTACGTTAATTCCGGGTAGAATGGTGAGCTACCCAATTTCACACCAATTTCAGCACTATTTTGATCTCTTGAGTGCTAATTTTTGTCAATCATGAGGGTGACGTCTATGATGAAAGCCTCCTTCTTGTAGTTCGATTTGCAGTTAGCACCATTCTCTCTCGACAACAATAGGTCCATAGAAACACCACATTAACAACAAGGGAGCGACATCAAAATCTACAAGGAAGATTTGAAAAGGTTCAAGGTTTGCAAGCAACAATGGAACAAGAAAAAGAGCAAATTTTTTATATCCAAGTAAAGCAACATACAATGAGCAGATTTTACATACATGTTGAAGACTTAAAATGCAATGAGGTAATTCCATATCCAAGTATTAAGACTTATTTACAAGAGCGAAGAAAAGCAAAAGGTGAAAATTATTGAAGGTTATGATTTTGAGACGATACAAGTTGTGAAGAATCAAGCGGTAAAGTACTTTTCCACGACCATGGTTTATTTTATTTTTCACTTTTGATTTGTATTGTGTTTCTCTTGTCTGAAAAATAAAATAATATATATATATATATATGAGACAAGAGAAATATCTATTATTGTTTTGTTTTGAATAAGTCGTGGGGAAGGAAAATCTATAAGGAAGTTTCAAGCGACAAGGATTTTGAAGAAAAAGGTTACAAATTGTCAAGGATTTATGAAATTCGAAAGTTTATCACCAATAGTTGAAGCCGAAGGCCAAGAAGATGAAGACAAGGAGCGGAAGACGTTTCTATTGGATTCCGTGAGAGTGGTGTTATCATAATTGGCTATCAGATGTGAAGGTAAGTAAGTAATCTCATCCTCGATATAAGTGGTTGATTTCCTTTCTTAGAGATCGTTAGAAAAATGGTTTTTCAAAATGTTAAAAGATGTGGGTTTTTCAAAATTTCGGAAGTTATCCTTCCCACCATTCAACGTGTTGCAGGAATTCTCTCTTCATTCCTACCTGCACACATGTGAGACCCATTAAAAAGCCGTCTTTTTGAGTGCAATTATCATAAAATTCTATTTGGTGAGGTAGAAGTCGAGGCGAAATGCTTATTGATCGTTTCTCAAACACGTGTTCTCTCATTATGGTGTGGTTATTTCTCACTCAACATTTAAGGATGAGAATATGTTCTTTAGTATTTCTAACTTCTTATTACTAGCATGCAGAAACTCTATGTATTCATAACTCTTTGGATGCTTGGGACGCTGGAACGCTTTGAAGTTGTAAGTTTTAGTTTTGATTTGCTCGAGGACTAGCAAAGTCGAAGTGTGGGGGAATTTGATAGGTGTAGAATACACCTAATTTACTATCTAAGAGTTTATGCTTTCTTTGCTATTTTTCTAGTAAATTATGTATTTTACGTGTGTTTTTGAGCTATTAGGTACTCTGGAGTCACACGGAGAAAAGAAGAAGAAATAGCTCAATTTGAGCTGGAAGTGTAAAATTGTCATTTCACGGGGCAAACACTATCTGGAGCCTGGATACGGTTAAGGGGAAACTCTTGATGGAGGGATACTAAATCTAGCCAGCTGAGGTTAAGGGACACCATTGGGTGGCCATATCTATGCACATCGGGGTGCAAATAAGCTGTCCCATACTTAAAACCCTAACCCTAAGTCGAAAAGACGTTTCTTCCCAAATCATTGTAGCTGAAATTGAGAGAAGCACAGCAGTAGATGCTGCTACTGTCTCCGAGAAACTGGGGGAGAAACTGAGAAAATAAGTTGACGACTGATAAGAGTCGATGTTTGAATCTCAGTGAAGGAGGAAGAACAACTGGTCTGTAGTCTGCTTACGGAGTTGAGAAGGATTTTGATTTGAAGAAGAGCCCATTCTTGCTGCTATGGATCTGTGAGATGTTGAAATCGAAACATATGAGAAGAAATCAAAGGTTGTTCTCGATTTGAAATGGGTTTTGGAAGTGGTGGTAATTCAGATGAATGGGTACTTTTGCTGGAATCGAATTGATAAAGATGATCGAAATAAGGGTTTGGTGTTTGTTTTGAAGAATAGAAAGGGGATCTGATGAAGAATAAACCAATTGAAATGGGTTTGTGGAGGAAGAGAAATTGAACCAAGAAATTGGGGATGATTGATTCTGTGATGGGGTTTGAAATGGTTCTGCTGTCAAATTATGAGAATAAAAGAAGAAGTGAAAGATGGTGGCGAAATTTGCAAGATGGAATTTGGTGGAGCAATGGGGTTGATAGAATATTTGGTGATACTGGAGAGATGGAACTGGTTATATCGGAAGGAGGTGTTGTCGCTTGATTTGATGGGAAGATGCAGGTGGTACTGGGAAGGAATTGGAGTTGGGTTTCCTTGAATTTCAGGTTGTGTTGAATGGTTGTGACTGTGTGAGATGGTGCAGATGAAACTCAGTTGAATTGAAGACACATGGAGCAGTTAATTTTGGTGGATTGGCTAAAGAGAAGATTGAAGCTGCATTAGATGGTGTTTGTAGGAGGTGTTTGAGGTTCAGCTGGTGCTTGGTTTGCAGGGAAGTGCACCTGGTGGTTGCAGTATAAACCAAATGGACTGCTTTTGTGTTGCGATATGCGAGCTACTATTGCTTATTGAAAGTTACGGTGGCATTGATATGGAATCAATTTGCAATGGTGCAAAATGAGAAGTCTTGTGGTGAGAGACATGGCCAGGAGGAATTTGTTGTGTTGGAACATGAGTTGTTGTTGTTCATATTGTAGGTGGTGGCAGTAATGGGTTCTACAGATGCTTGAATGGATCAGGGTATTGTGTTAGCTGTGAACCTGACATGGAATTGGTGGTTATGGTGGTGTCACAATGAACTCGATTCTTAAATTGTGATTTTAATGAATTGAAAGCATTACGAGTGGCTGCATAGATGAATATGCAACCGAATCGGTGGCTTGCAAGATGCAAAAGGCCATCTTGGCCGTGAACGCACTATAATGCATATGCAAGATTGCAATGGCCTGGCCTGACTGAGTCGGATCGTTGACTCATTTCGATTCGGCAGTTAACCCGAGTTGGACCGGTGACTAACAGTTGACTCTTTTGACTGTTAGTCCTGACGGTTGACCAACAGAATATTCTTTACCCGGAGAAGAACTTTCAGGTGGCGCGGCGACAAATTAAGCCAACTTAGGCCAAAAAAAATAGTTTTCCCAATGAGCAAAAATACAGAATTTTGGGTGGACTTCTCTCATGTGTGTGAAGACTTAGAAATGGGAATTGGATGAAAACTTGGAAGTTTTGGAGAATTGGACTAGAAATTGGACTATGGCTCAAATTGGGAAAGTGGTGTTCTTTTGGAATGAGGATTCTTTTCCTACAAAGATATGGAGAGTATTGAAGCCTATAAATAGAGGAGTTCTCTACAACTTTAACACACATCTACTTTGGAGAAGGAGTTAAAGTGCACAAGGATTGGAGGAAGGAGCAACCATCATCTTTTCAATAAGTTTTTCTTTCTTCCATTATTATTATTATTGTGTGAACTCCAAATTATGAGTAGCTAATTTTCTTATTGATTGAGGATGAATTCCTAGTTCTTAATATATGGTTTGAGTTTTGTTTCAATTCTACTTTGAAGTTTTTCATATGATTATCGATTGTTTTTACTAATATTAGTGTCTATGTTTGATTGATAGGTCGTTTGGGTGGCCAACTAAATTGATTTGTTAATTAATCTAAAGCTAGTGAAAGTTAGGGGATAAGTAATCGTTTCTTGACTAATTACATAAGTAGAAAACACAAGACCTTGCGGAGGGATTCCGTGGAGCAATTATGTGTAAAAACAACGTTAGCAAGTGTACCTTGATCTAAGAGTTTAACTACTAATATCAACCTAATAAATTCATGAATCTTAATGAGTTTAACTAAATTACATCTTGGGTGATCTACTACTAGGTGGTTTGGTGAATAGAATCCGTTAGGCGAGAACTTCCGTATCCGGTGAAATAAGGGATTTTGGGGTTAGCACTGATCTAGCTTCTATACCTACGGTTGGTGATAATATATGACTAATAACAAGTGGAAAAGAACATAACTTTAATCATTGTTTTGCAGCGAAGAAGGATTCCTTGATCTATTCTCTCTTATTGAATTCAACTTACACTTTTTATTCCTTTGTTTATTTCTTTTGCTTTATAAATTTTACAACCAATACCCCCCTTTTTGTGACAATTTTACAACTAATAATCTCTTGCTCCTCGTGGGATCGACCTTGACTACCCTATATTACTCTTTAATTAGGTAGTAAAGTATTAATTAATTTGTTGTGGTTACGACACGCATACAGTATAACCTATACTCTAATACCTACAATCCAGGTTGGAAAGATCACCCAAATTTCATCTACGCAAATAAGCAAGCTGCGGCTCCTAATCCATATGCTCGGCAAGGTGGTTTTCAACAACCACATTTTCAGTCATATCCAAAACCTCAAGTTCCCAAGGATGACGCATCTGAGAAGATGATTTCTATGATACAAGGTCTCTCATCTATGTTCCAACAGAGTCAACAGAAAGCCAATCAATATATGCAGAAGACCGACTCTGTGATTAGAGATCTACAGACTAGATGGGGTAAATGGCAACTGAGATGAATCAACTGAAGGCACAAGCATCGTCAAAGATGCCATCACAAACCTTTGTGAATCCAAGAGAGAATTTTAATGCAGTATTTGAGGAGCGAAAAGCAAACAGAAGATCCAAAACAACAAGATAATGTTAGTCCCGAGTTAGAAAAGAAAGTAGAGGTGGAAACTTTTCTAAAGGAAAAGCCAACTTCAACCGGCCAACCGAAGGACACGGTTCCCACTTTTACCACACCACCTCCTTTTCCTAGTCATTTTTCTAAGTTAAAGAAGCAAGCTCTAGACAAGGAGATTATGGATATCTTTAGCAAGTTACATATTAATAATCCATTTATTGAGGCCATCAGAATGGTACTCAGGTATGCCAAGGTTTTGAAGGATTTGTGTACAAGGAAGGATAGGTTGATTTCTAATGAGATCACTCAGGTGGGAGAAAGTGTTTCAGCTATGTTTCTAAAGAAGATGCCTACAAAATGTAAACATCTTGGCGGTTTTATAGTGCCAATTACTATTGGTGACCAAAGATTTGAGCGTACTTTGCTTGATTTGGGAGCTTCCATAAGCGTGATGTCAGCCGATGTTTTTGATTCTTTGAATCTGGGACCTTTAAAGGAGACCGGGATTATCATTCGATTGGCGAATAAGTCTAACATATATGTGAATGGACTCGAGGAAGACGTGTTGGTGCAAGTGAATGAATTGATATTTCCGGTTGATTTCTTTGTTGTGAATATGCAGAATGGATACAATTGTTCATCTACTTCATTACTTCTTGGGAGACCATTTATGAAAACTGCTAAGACGAAGATTGATTGCGATACTGGGACACTCACAATAGAATTTTACAAAGAGATTATAAGCTTTAATATCTTTGAAGATATGCGTTATCCAAGTGATATACATTCTGCATTTTCTGTTGATGTTATTGGTTAGTTAGCACAACCGATGTTTGATTTGAACAATGAAGGTGAACTTGAGTCTATGCTACAAAATAACATTGATTTGGATATCCATGGCATGCCTGATTTGGACGTTGACTTATCCAAAGAGCTAGCGGAGATGTGTGGTGCTTTAACGGCATTACAAGAAGCTCAAACTGGTAATATCTCATACATCTCTTTACCTGTAACTAATGAAGTTCTTTTACCTTTTGTTGTGCAGACACATAAATTAGAGTTGAAACCTCTACCTGATCACTTAAAGTACGCTTACTTTGGTGATGGAGAAGAACTTCCAGCCATTATTGCAAAGAATCTCACTGCAGTACAAGAAGAACGTTTACTCAGGGTTCTGAAAGAGCACAAAACGGCTATTGGTTGGAAAATTGCTGATATCAAAGGCATTAGTCCAGCCATGTGCATGCATAGAATCCTAATGGAATATGATGTCAAGACAGTACGTGATGCTCATCGTAGGCTTAACCCACCAATGATGGAGGTCGTAAAGAAAGAGATCCTCAAATTGCTGAGTGTGGGGGTGATTTACCCAATTTCTGACAGCAAATGGGTTAGTCCAGTGCAAGTGGTACCTAAGAGATTCGGTGTCACTGTTGTCAGAAATCAAGATGATGAACTCGCTCCTATAAGAGTTCAAATAGGATGGCGAGTGTGCATAGACTACATAAATCTCAATTCGGTTACCTGCAAGGATCACTTTCCTTTTCCCTTCATTGATCAGATGTTAGAAAGGCTAGCGGGACATTCTCATTATTGAAAAAGAGTTATTAGCTATTGTTTTTTCTTTGGAAAATTCTTGATCTTATCTAATTGGTACAAAAGTTGTTGTCTTTTCTGATCATGCAGCACTTGGGTACTTGCTTACAAAGAAAGGGGAGAAACTAAGGCTCATACGATGGATTTTACTCTTGCAAGAGTTTGATATTGAAATCAAGGACAAGAAAGGAATTGAGAACACCATTGCGGATCACTTGAGCCATCTTCCTGTAGACAAGGAAGTTATCCCATTGCGTGAAAGTTTCCCGGATGAGCAACTATTCACAATTGCCTTTGGAGAACCATGGTATGCTGACATTGTGAATTACTTGGTATCTAAACAAATCCCAAAAAACTTGTCTCGTGCTGAGAGGGACAAACTTAAGAGGTTAGGGAACCAATATATATGGGATGATCCGTACTTATGGAAACATTGTAGTGACCAAGTAATATGAAGGTGCGTTCCCGAATCTGAATTTAATTCTATCTTGTCATTTTGTCACTCTTATGATTGTGGAGGACATTTTGGAAGTAAGAAAACCGCTCACAAGGTACTTAAAAGTGATTTCTTTTGGCCAACCTTGTTAAAGAATGCATATACATTTTGCACAACTTGTGATAGGTGCCAAAGAACAGACAATCTAGGTGCTCAAAATCAAATGCCACAAACTTTTATTCATTTTATTGAAGTTTTCGATGTATGGGGTATTGATTTTATGGGTCCTTTTGTCAACTCCCATGGGAATTTTTATATCTTACTTATTGTTGATTATGTCTCGAAATGGGTGGAAGCTGAAGCCACCCCAATTAATGATTTTAAAGTGGTTTCAGATTTTGTGCAAGCTAATATTTGTGCAAGGTTTGGAATTCCAAGAGCCATAATTAGCGATGGGGGTTTACACTTCAAAAACAGGTTCTTACAAAGCTTGTTGAAGAAGTACAATGTGTCGTACAAGATTGCAACACCTTATCATCCCCAAACAAATGGACAAGCCGAGGTTTCTAACCGGGAGGTGAAATCCATTTTTGATAAGGCGGTGAATTCAACAAGGAAAGATTGGAGCATGCGACTTAATGATCTGTGGGATTATAGAACCACATACAAGACACCTATTGGGATGTCATGTCTCCATTTAGGCTTGTGTATGGTAAACCTTGTCACTTACCTATTGAGATTGAGCATAAGGCGTTTTGGGCTATTAAGAAATGCAATATGAAGATGGATGATGATGGAAAACAAAGGAAGTTTCAACTCCAAGAGCTAGAAGAGATTCGCAATGATGTGTTTGAAAGCTCACGCATTTACAAGGAGAAAACGAAGGCCTTTCATGATACTATGATTTCTAGAAAACAATTTTGTGTTGGGCAGAAAGTGTTTTTATTTAATTCTCGCTTGCAATTATTTCCGGGTAAATTAAGGTCACGTTGGATTGGACCTTTTATTGTTACTAATGTGTTTTCTCTTGGGGCAGTAGAAATTCGTAGTATTGCTACAGGAAAAGAGTTTAAAGTGAATGGGCACCGGTTGAAGCCATATTATGAGAACTTCTCTTCGAAAGTCGTGGAAGGAGTCAATTTTATAGAAGCACTCCCTATGCTGGAGTGATTGGAGCTGAAAGTCGAGCTGACGACTTTAAACCAAGCGCTTAGTGGGAGGTAACCCACCGGTTTTGTATCTTTATCATTTTATTTTTATTTTTAAGCATTTTATCTTTGTTTTTGCATATCATTGCAGAATTTTCCACCTTGAGCTTTACTTTGAATGACTAAATTTTACATTGAGGACAATGTAAAGTTTAAGTGTGGGGGAGCATTTATATGTTTGTATAGTTTGTTTGATGCCTTTAGTGAAAAAAAAATAGAAAAACAAGAAAATAAAAATTTGCTTTATGAACTCGGAAACCTAGAAACATGCGCCTTTAGGATGACACTATCAATATAAATGGATGGAACCATCTTGGTTGCGGCAGTTGAGGAACCCATTAACTAAAAGGACATAATTATTAAAATATTAGAAATAATATGATAGTCGTTACCATATCTCGGAATGTCACCATATCACCTTTTTTTTTTTTTTTTAAACTTTTTGTTTCTTTAAGTGATTTGGTGGGTCACTAACATCGAATTGTTATTACTGCTAGGATGAAATAGAGTGATTGAGTTACTAAAAAAAACAAGGAGACCAGACCAATTAGATCAACCGGTGTATATATATATATATAAAAAGACACTTGGATAGCAATATGTGTGTGTTCTCCCTGTCTTCGTCGCCTAAACAAGCGTGGAACGCAGGATCCACGGGAATTACCATGTAATCTGCTGACAAGAAGCATGCGCTTGGATCCAAAAGATCTAATCATGTTGTCAAATAAAAAAAAAAGTGAAAAATAAAAATAAAAATAATTATTGTTTAATAAATCAGACTCCTGGTTCCCTTGTATATGCCAGTTAAGTTGATCTAGAATTAAGATTGTTGACCGCTGGTTCCCTTGTATGTTGATACTATAATTCAGACCAGTATCTCAATCCAATAGGATGCATAGGTTCATCTTGGCGGTGACCTTCAGATAGATATGGAAACACCGATCACTTGTCAATATTCACAAACATCTACCTCTATATCTGTCTTCTTAATATTTTCATTGTAATTGTGGTTAGTTAGATTCCGAGTATTGTGGTTTGTTCAACTTTCTAAGTAGAGCTTTATTTACTTATATATGAATTGAATTTGCTTCAAGGTACCTCCTCCTGTAGTCATTTTTGATTTGTTTATAGACTCTTCACAGGTAGCTGGAATTTGGAGTAAAAGGTTTTGTAGGTACACCTCTTGTAAACCTTCACAAGACTAAAACTCGTCCAATAGGGACACCTAGGGGTTTAAAGGCTTGTTATTTATGCTATGAGTAACCGTAGCCTCGACGAAACGAAGTTGTATGTATGTTTTAAAATTAATTTGTTTGATTTGCTCGAGGACTTGCAAAGTCTAAGTGTGTGAGAATTTGATAGGTGTCTAAAACACCTTGTAGGATCAGGATGTCGCAATAAGGACACATTTGCGAAGATTGATCAACAACTCTTTGCAAGTGTCGCAAGATGATTTGGAGAATAACGTAACAAATGACGATGACAGAAACATGAGAAAAGTGTGATGACTATGCGATGATTATAGTGCTTGCGAAGATTGACAATAGAACTCTTGCGAGAATATCGCAAGTCAGATCCTAAAATAAAGGACAGATTAGCTGTCATCCACTATGTAATTCCCTATATAAAGAGTTGAACAAGCGTAAGGAAGGGAGAGATCTTTTTCGAGTATTGAGCAAGTAATTTAGGAGAGAGAAAGTCTAGAGCGGTTATTAATTCTTAGCTTTATTTCCTTTCCATCTTGTAAGATTTGTGCGATTAATCAATAAAATTTATGATTGTTGATCTAAAAATGATTTGATTATATGAATTCTTGTGAGGGGTGTAGTGTGGGGTTTCCAGCTACTACATAATGACGCTAGAAACAGGGACCATTCCTTGTTGTTAGTGTGAAAATTAGAATTGTGATTTGAAAGAATTTGGAGAAGTTGGTGAAAAGTTTCATATAATTTTCAATAATTCACAGAGATTGAAGATATGGCTATAAGAAGAAATGCTTCAAGACAACCAACAACTGTTATAAGGAGTAAGAGACTTGCTCGAGAAAGAAGAAACGAAACCGGAGAATCGTCAAGAATGAATACAAAAAATGATGGAGAAAATCAAATTCAACAACCAATTCAACATACACCAGCGCAAAATAGAACTTTGGATTATGATAGAGTGAGCGTACATACTTGCGATCAGATTCAGCGGAAGAAATAGAAGAGGAGCAACATTTAAGAAATGAAAGACAGGAAGAGAGAGCTGGAGAAGCAATTAGAGGAATAATTCATGGAGATGAAAAAATTGAAGCACTAGAGGCATTGAGACAAATAATACATGAATAAATGAGAATAGAAGCAGAAGAACGTTCTAATTTGACAAGGCAGAACCATGAGTTGAGAATGGAGAATATGAGATTACAAAATAGAAGGTTAAGACTTAAGAAGTACTACAATATCAAGTTCAAGATCAATCAGAAGAGAAGAAACACAAAACTCACTTGTAGAAAATGTTGATGGAAATATTCGGCAGGAGGTGCAAAATCTAGATGAAGAACGTCGCGAAAATAGAGAAATGATTGAAGATCGATACATTCCACATGGCAAAATTCCTCAAAACAGGCAGCGTCAAAAATGAGATAACCAAGGTGATAAAGAAAACTAAGAAGAAGGAAGAAGAATATTACATGGGAGAGAAAATCGCAGAAATGAGCAAGTAATCGAAAAAGAAATCGAGAGACATTATCTGAACAAGCATGTTTAGCCTGCGAGAGAGAGAGAGAGAGAGAGAGAGAGAGAGCAAAAATGGAGGAAAGAGAACTCCAAGAAGCAATACGTCAGAACAATCATGACAATCGAGAAAGAAGACGCGAGCAAAACCGCAACAATGGTAATATCAATAAAGAATATGATAGAATACAAAGGAGAATCTAAAAATAACAAAGAGAGTTGATAAGGAGTGAGCAGAATCGCAGAAGAGAAAATGAGAGATATAATGGTATGCGAATTCATGAAAGAAATAAGAGAGAAGATTGCAGAGAAAGACAAGAATAAAATGATGGGGAAGAAAATCAAAATCTCGTAATACAAAACATGCAAGAATGTAGGAGAATAGAAGCATAATTAAAGAGACCAATAGGATCAGCGTCCGGGGTAAATGAACAAATCTTAAGAGAACTGGCAGAAATGAGAGGAATACAGAATAATAGGAGAGGGGGAGGAGGCAGAAGTCAATTAGATGAGGCCATTGAAGAAGATGCGAAAACTCCATTCACACAAGAAGTACAATTAGGAGGAATACCACCAAAGTGCAGTTTGCCTGCGTTAACTAGCATATTTGATGGAACAACTTGTGCAATTCAACACATTAAAGCTTATGTGAGATGTATGTTACAGTGGGAGAATCATGATGCTGTGTTGTGCAAGTATTTCGCATCAAGTCTAATAGGAGAGGCGCTAAATTGGTTCGAAGGTCTACCCAGGAATACTATAACATCTTTCAACCATTTGCAGACTACGTTCTTAGGGGCGTATATAACTAACAACTCCTCGTGACCAGGAATAGAAGATGTGTTTGGATAAAGCAGAGAATTGGAGAAAGTTTGAAGCATCTAACCATAAGGTGGAAGATAATGTATAGTGAGATGGCTGGACGTGTGGATGAGAGATATCTTATTTTATCATTCATCAACGCAATGTTCGCAACCAATCTACTATATGTTCAAGTTTTTAGAATCAAGAATACAATCACAATGACTGAATTACGGGAGTTACAGGAAGAGTACATTGCCCTTGAAGAAAAATAGAATGAAATGGAATCGTATCCCGTTGCGAATACAAGTTCAAATACAACGAATGCAAGATTATTGCCTAAATTGATAAACACAGTGGCGAGCACTTCGCATGTACAACAAGAAGAAAAGAATGATAATCAACAAAAGCTGGTAGCTATGGGAAGCAGAGATCAAGAAGAATTCGAAAGAGAAAGAAATTTTCATAGTCGAGGTGGAAACAATAAAATTCAAAGACTTGATCAGCCACAAGAAAATTATGGAGGACAAAGGCAAAGTTATCAGAGAGGATTAGGAAGTCAAAAAACGATATGGGAAGAGATCAAGATGCCACCCTTGAACACTAGTGTGGAAAAAATTTGTGAAGCAATAATTTTAATGGAGAATATACCAACACCATGGAACATGAGAAAAGAATCGCTTCCAATAATAGAAGTCAAGAATTTTGTTCTTATCATCACTTTCATGGACATTCTACAAATAATTACAGAAACATAAAGAGAATAATTCTCAGAATGATAGACCAGGGAAAACTATATCATTTTCTAATAGGGCACCCTCAATCTCAACTCTTACCACCACCGCTAGAAATTCGCAGGGTAAACACAACAAAAGGAGGAGAAATATTTGTCATAGAAGTTGGACCAAAAGCGAAGAATCTATTTTGTAATTCTATTGTACATTCATACAAGACAATTGAAGATTTCCATGAAGATATATTTTAAGCAGAGTTTTCGCAAGAGATACTGATGGGAGAGAAATAATGAATATTGCGAAAGCTTCGCCATTAGAAGAGTGGCAAAAGCAGACAATTTATTTCACTGCACAAGAAGTACCTGAGCCTGGCGAAATGCATGACATTGACAATCCATTAGTGGTGAGACTAGAGATAAACCCAAAACAAATAGAAGATGAAGAAGAAGATGAAGATGATGAGGCCGAAGATTCATGGGCAATTAATAGATTTTTAAATGATACGGGGAGTTCTGTGGATATCCTGTTTTATCATACTTATAAAACTATGGGAGGCAGAGATGAGGATTTTGTACCTTTAACCTATAAAATCCATGGTTTTAATGGTACTGCCAATAAACCTAGAGGGGAAATCACTATGTGGATTCCACTAAAGGGGATATCTTCTAAAATTCTATTCTGTGTTGTCGATGTTGAATCTCCATATAATGCCTTGATTGGAAGACCTTGGCTACATGGAATTATAGGCGTGGCATCAACTTTCCACCAGTGTATCAAGTTTCCTTATCCCAGTATAATTGGAATCATAAAGGGAGATTTTGAAGGTAAGAAGTGCTATGAAATCGATGTAGAATCCTGCGAAGAAAAGGAATTGGAAGTATAACATCAAAGAAAGACAAAGAAATGAGAGATTGATGGTTGATTAAGTAGAACAAAAAAAAAGAAGGAATGTTGCGAAGTCAAAGCTGGTTGAAAATAACAAATGATGAAAATGTTACAGAATAAAAGACTGTAGTGAAAAGAAACAAAAGAACAGAGGCAGAAAACAGCAAAGGTAAAAAATTCAAGCTGTGAAGTGAAAGAAATATTGAGAAAATCAAAAGATGTATACTTGGTTTGTTGCAAAAATTTCAAGAAAAAAGTATATTTTGTTTAATGATAAAATGAGATTGAGAAATTACAACAAAAATGAAATGCAAAAGAATAATCTTGCCAATATGCGAAAATTTCGCAAGAAACGATCATCTAAGATCCATAATGGGACGAACCTTTATGGAATACACCCTAGTTCGCGAATAAAATTTCGAAAGAGGCAAATGTAAGACCTAAAGTACATCATAGAAGGGGGTATCTATTGCATGGCTCAGCGATAAGGTTACACCGCTGATGGAACCTGAGTCATGGAGATTTGGGGTCAATAAAATCCTATCCAGGAGAGACACCTTGGATTCTCAACCTGAGCATATGACTCGAGTTGGTCGACTAAGGTAATAAGAGCTCTCCTAAGGGGTGCAGAGTATGACTAAGGCGCCGAGGTACACGGTTGAGCTAAGAGTGCCTGGGGCGTATGAAATTGCCCCGCCCATTCTTGGCAAGTATTGGCTATGATGCACTCGGCCCGAAGAAAACCCCACTTAGGGTGTAGTCTCGTAACCATAAGCAATATAGGCAAAAGGGATAAGAGGCTGCGAACACAACTGGTTGTTTTTAAGACTGGATGGGAGGAGCTAGTCTTGTATGGCGGAAGTACATCTCCTTGAAATGGAAACCAGGGGAAGATAAGGGCGGCACCCTCCGTTAGGGAGATGATAAGTTTCTTAAGATGCAAATTTCATGAGGCTATATTTTCGCAAGAATATTTAGACTTGTCATATTTGTGCAACAGTCCTGAAGAGGCAATAATACAAAAGAGAAGATAAGACAAGATCAATGGGTCATTGCATGCAAGTGTAAAGACGACCTGCGATTTCGTCGCAAGACGGCAATGTCATGGGGCTTTAGTTTCGCAAGAAAATTAGGCCTGTCATATTGTCACAGCAAAAATACAAAAGAACAAAAAGTTAAGGCAAGATCAATGGGTTTCTACATGAAAGTGTAGAGGCGTCCTGCGATTTTGTCGCAAAAGAAAAAAGATGGCAAAATAAGACCTTTACTTAGGAAGACAAAATAAGACCACATCAGAATATAAGAAAGAATGCGATTTTACAATTTATAATTGCGAGATTATGCAGAGATAATTGTGATTTTCTAACAATTTATGCTTGCGAGATTATGCAGAGATAATTGCGATTTTATCGCAAATTATTTTATTAAACAGAGGCAGCTTGCTCAATCACTCATATGAATACAAATAACAGAGGCAAGTATGGGAATGCATAAAGTAAGTTAAATGTTATTTGTTTTCACATGATAGATTTACGCATAAAAATTTAATTGTATTTTGGATAATCTTATTGCAAGACGGAAAATATTTCTAACACATGCAGGAAAGAACAAAAGAAATAGAACTTGTATATAAAACTGGAGAAATTCGCAGTGATAGATTACAAGTATATAAGAATGAAAGATCAAGAGCAGATATACAAGTTTTACAAAAGATTGAACAAGAAAGCATAAGGAAGCGAAAATTATTTTTTGCTTGATTCTTTATTATCATCATCAAGTTCTTCACCGGAATTTTCTTCTCCATCAGATTCTTCATCAGACTTCTCCTCTTCATTTTCTTCAGACTCCGTCTCTTCATCAGCTTCACTATCAGAGATGACCAAATTAGGAACATTCTCTGGAACTTTGTCTAGGAGACAAGGATACTTGGAGTGAGAAATCTTGTTGTCATCACAAATCCCCTTGATGGTGTCATTGCAAAAACAAATTGCATCACTCCCAAAATTCGAAATAGTGATCTTCATTTGAGCCTTCAACCTTGAACACTTATCATTGCGAGAAGATAAATCTTTTACAAGCTTCGCTTTCTCATTCTCAAGCTCTTCGATTCTTTTGCGACATCTCTCTTCATCTTCTGCGAAAATATAACAATAAGTCAATAATCTGATAGTATTTTATGAAAAAGCAAATAACTAAAGGAAGAAGAACAATTAACAACCTTCTCTTTTAGAGATCATGTCTCTAATCAAGGCTGTTTGCTCATCTTGAAGACTGACATCTACACCTAAATTATTTCTGGCGTTATCTAGAACTTTCGCAGCCCAAGAAAATTCATCATCATCATCTATGAGAATACGGGAGAAAATTTGGTTTTTTATTTCGCAGAGTACAACATTTTTACGTTTGAGATCATCTCTTTCGATTTGGACCTCAAGAAGAGTTTCTTGAAATTTCGCTAATGTTTGAGCACCTTGGAGAGAAATACGATATTTTTCATCTATGAGATCACTATGTTTGGCCCTTAAATTACCGACTTCTTCTTTAAAATTATGAAAGAATTGTTTAAATTTATTAGCCATACTCAAGACAGATCTATGATCAATTTCTAAAAGGCGAAATTTGGATCTAAGCTCATTTATGGGAAGAGACTCAATCTTATTATTTGAAAAACTATTTAGAGAAGTATTTAGATGTTCAAGAAGGGTATCATCATCTATGAGATTGGGAAATATATGAAGAAGAATAGCTTCATCAGTAAGGCCATAGACGTCTGCGAAATGGTGAACTCTATAAGGAGAAATTTTTGAGAAAATAAAATAAAGGGAAAAGAAGAAGAATCCCATACCATAGAGTTTCTTATTGGCATTTTGAAGATTAGATATTTTGTTCGCCTGAAGAGAATTATCTGATTCCAATTGTTTGATCTTCTCGCGAAGATCAGTAGCTTCAGTCTCTAATTTTTCATTTTGCTTACTCTTTTCGCGAAGACCAATAACTTCAATCTCCAACTCTTCATTTTTCTTGCGAAGTTTAAGATTCTTCTTTGCGAAGGCTGCATGCCTTTTCTCTAAATCTGTAGTAACAACATAAGAAGCCTTCCCAGCCTGTGAAATATTCCAGCGAATTTTCAGAATAAATTATGAATTCAAGAAAAAAATAAAAAGAAGAAAAGTATAAGTATGAAAATTTACCAAGCTATTGAGTGAATGCAAGAAGCTTGGAGATATAGATCTTGAAACCCCGCAGAGAGATTCATTATTCTCCAAGAGGGGAGCATCGTAAATAGAATCTATGGATTGGCAAGCATTAGTGAGAGGAGTATCACCAATTCCCTGCATAGTACTAGAGAAAATGCTGGATAGTTGCGCCATAAAAGACTCAGGTTGAGAAGTCTCCTCCGCAGAAGAAGCATCATCATTATCATCGTTATGATCGCTAGAACTCTCGCCAGATTGAACTTTTTGTTTCTTTGAAAGAGGGGCAGTGGATTTGTCTTTGCGGGAAATACTCTTGCCTTTACCCCTATTCTTCGCAACTTTGACAGACTCTTTACTTCAACAATGACCTACACACACAGATACTAAAGATAAGAAATAAAGGCAACAATATATTGCGAAGAATCATAAAAGAATATTTCTTACTTCATCTATGAATGATCGAAGAGATGATAAAGTACTGATTTTCCCAGTTTTGGAATAGCTCAGTTTCAACCTTTCAATCTGATAATTTCGCAGATACATGAAAGCATTAGAATGGTCAGCAAATTTATATATGAGAATGAAAAGAATAACAACTCAAATAAAGTAAAGATACCTTTGTTTCCCTTTCTGGCCAATTGAATACCCAGAGATAATATTCTGCGAGATTCGCAGGTAAGACATGAGATCCAGAGATGTACGGACCCTCTAAGATACAGGGGAAGATACACCACTTATCGTCGTTAGAATGACGTGGGGAGGAATTATTGTCAGAATGCCAATCAATGCCTTGCATAAGTATTTTTTCATCAGCAACATCATCTTTCTTCTTCAAACAAATGCCCCAACAAGTACTATCTTTCTTCATAGGAATTATCTCATAATTCGCAAAGAAGTTTTCTACAGTATACTTCGCAAGAACAATTTTAACTCCAGCGAATTTAGGATTCTTAGCTTTTGAGGGGTAAAGAGATCCCCTAGTAGCACCACGATTCGCAAATTCGAGCATTAGGCGAATCCATTCTCCACTCAATTGATACACTACTCGCGAGAACTTTGCGTGAGAAAGTATTCCATAAAATAAGGGAAGTTCAGGATCATAAAGGGGAATAGGAAGGCCAGCGAGAATTTGAACTAGCGAGATTATGATCTTCTCTTGATTGAAAGGTTGATTAGAAAATAAATTGATGGAAAGCTCAGATTTAGGGTTTAAACCAGGAATGAGAGATAAAGTAAAACCTTTAGTTGAAGTTTCTTTTGAGCCCCTTCAAAGGAAATCTTATTTTTACGACTATCAGGAGGCATCTTCAGTATGGGAATGAAAGATGAAGAATGAAAATTTGTAGTAGCAGAAGGAGAAGCTAAATTTACGGAAGAACAGTAAAATTGCAGAGAAAGCAAAAGAGAAAGTAAAAAAGAAGAGAAGAGAAGAATAAGAAAGGTATATATAGAGAGGAGAATCCTTGAAGAAATTAACACATTAAATGCGAGGAGTAGACGTGAGCGGTTAAAAGGCAGCGGTTGAGAAAGACGTGTCAAAAAATGGATGGAAGAAGAAGTACGTGTAACAAAGTTTACGCAAAGTACAGAGTCGTGTCAATACAGAGAGTATGAAAAGATGAACAATTGCGGCATTGTGAAGAATCATTTCTCATGACATTCTCCCCTTCGCAGAGAATACATGAAAAGAGGCAAGATGTAGGATCAGGATATCGCAAGAAGGACACATTTGCGAAGATTGATCAACAACGCTTTGCGAGCGTCGCAGAATGATTTGGAGAATGACGTAACAAATGACGATGGCAGAAATATGAGAAAAGTGTGATGACTCTACGATGATTATAGTGCTTGTGAAGATTGACAATAGAACTCTTGCGATAATATCGAAAGTCAGATCCTAAAATAAAGGACAGATTAGCTG
This sequence comes from Papaver bracteatum, assembly GCA_023529315.1. Classification (NCBI taxonomy): domain Eukaryota; kingdom Viridiplantae; phylum Streptophyta; class Magnoliopsida; order Ranunculales; family Papaveraceae; genus Papaver; species Papaver bracteatum. The sequence goes on from JAJJWX010001246.1 coordinate 5,081,715, forward strand.
TCATCCACTATGTAATTCCCTATATAAAGAGTTGAACAAGCGTAAGGAAGGGAAAGATCTTTTTCGAGTATTGAGCAATTCATTTAGGAGAGAGAAAGTCTAGAGCGGTTATTAATTCTTAGCTTTATTTCCTTTCCATCTTGTAAGATTTGTGAGATTAATCAATAAAATTTATGATTGTTGATCTAAAAATGATTTGATTATATGAATTCTTGTGAGGGGTGTAGTGTGGCTACTACACACCTTAATATTTATCTATTGTTTATGCTTTCATTGCTAAGTTTTCTTGTAAATTATGCATATTATGTTTGCTTTTTAGTTTTAGGTACTTTGGAGTCATTTGGAACAAAAGAAGAAGAAACAACGCAAAAGTCTCATCTCATGTGCAACTGCTGTTGGAGGCAAATTATTTCTCATTATTAACTTTTGTTTCTTCATCTCTGTCTGAAAAGCATGTCGGCTTTAGTGATGCAAATTTCATCTGAAAAGCATGGCAGCTTTAGTGATGAAGAGACATTGAAGAGAAGAAGTGAATATGAGTAGTAAGATACGAAGGCTGTGGTTGAAAAATTCGAAGAAGAGGAAATAGTTCATTTGGGTAAAAAAGGATGAAAGCGTCATTTCGTATGCAAGCACTGTTCGGAGCAAAGTGGAGGATAAGGGGTTTTCATGTTGTGGTGGCTCATTTATCCCCTACTGTGGGTTCTAATATGAATTCCTTTTTCTACACAAAACCTAAGCTTCAGAGAGAAATACTTTATCTCATCATTGCCTCCTCTCTTTCCTAATCCACCTGAAACCAAGAAAAATGGCGGCACATAGAGTTTTCAGATCCAGGGATAATCGAGTGAATCTGAGCTTGAGCAGAGAAGAGAAAGAAGTTGTTCGATTTGTACAGTTTGCAGATCACAGAATAATGAATTAGGGTTAGATATGATTCAAATGGTCAGTGATTTGGGGATCTGTTGGTTTCTATCAAGAACATAGACTCAAGGTTGCATAAATCAAAGAGATGGGTTCATGAGTAATGAAGGGATATGACGGATTATCGAGTGATTGAAGAATCTGGTGATTTTTGGTGGATTTCAGAGATTGAGTTGAGAATCTATGGCAGTTTTAATGAAAAGGGTTTGATGGTTGTTGGCTGTGAGCAAGGGATTAGTGTTGTTATACCAAGACAAGGAAGGAGCGGATGATGTTGTTACTGGTAATACTGAATTGCATCTGCAGATTTATGAGAAGTTTAAGGAGATGAATACAATGAGACTGGTGATAGATGGGTTCCGTTGGTGGACGATGTTTAAGCGGGAATAGATATGAAATTATGGTAGTAGTGATATGGTGTAGTTCAGTTAGTATTACTGTTGATTTTTGGTAGAAGAATAAAAAAGGAGATAAATTTGTTGTTTCTGGTGACGAGATGAAGAAGGATATGAAGAACTTGCTGCTAAGAGTATGAAGATGCGGATGATTATGAACTGGTGCTGGTCTGGGATTACATTTTTGCTATGAGAACCAAGTGGTGCAGTGGTTGCAGTATTCTAAGTAACTGAATTTGGGGTTAGTTTTTGAACTGAGATATGGAAGAAGGTGTTATTAGATGAATGTTTAGGACAGATTCTGGAGCTCATGGAAGAAATGGGGTTATGCAGTTGTAGGGTCTGGTTCAAATTTAATAGATGACTTTGTTTGAATGAATCTGGTGGAGTTATTGCTGCCAACTAAAGCAACAGAGGAGCTGAGAAGATTGAAGATTAGATGTATGGCTAGGAAATTACAGGGAAGGACAGGTATTGGTTGATGAAATTACAACTGCAGTTATGGCAATGGATTGTTCGAGATGGTACGAGCATGTGGCCTGAGATGGTTAAACAACGAATGAACTAATTGTGGTGACTTGTTGCTGCAATGGTTGTTTTCATTGAGCTGTGATGATGCTGCAGTTGCAACAGAACTAAGTTGGTCACTGTGTTTCCAAAGCTACAACTCTGGAGTAATAGGTTCATTCAGTTGGAGTTGGATATGCTTATCTGTGGTGGAACTGAAGTGCAATGGTTGTGTAGGATTTTGAGACACAGTTGGCTGTGCTAGGATTATGAGATTGCAGGACATGGTTGCAGCTGCATTTGAGCGAGGTTGTAGAGTGGTTGAATTGGAAGAGCTGTGAATGTATGAAATACATGTGATGGGAAGTGATTGAGGGCATGTAAGTTCAGGTGAAGCTGTTGGTGGTGCTGGGAGTTAGAAGGATGAACTGAATTGGCATTGCATGTGTAATAATGAGCATCCATCTTGGCTGGGATTAGCTGTGATGAACAATGATTGTGCACCAGAACCTTAGGCCTTCACAGTGGCTTTGGCCTAGATCTAAGTCAGCTGAGTTAGCACTAACTCAGATCTGACTTAGCTGACATCACTGTTCCAAATCGGTTTCAACTCACATGACTCAGTCACTTTGACTGAGTTGACTCGATAATCTGACCAGTTTGACCGGTGGCCAGTTTGACTTTACTGGTAACCCGAGCTATTCTCCGGTCAACTTCCGACATTTTTACCAGTTTTCCGGCGACTACTTTTGGGCAGAGTTTCTACGTGGGTATTTCTCACATATGGTCTTGGTGGACATCTTGTTATTGGACTTTGGAGATTGGACCTAATCTTATAAGTTGGAGAAAAGCTACAAAAAGGAAAAGTTCTTCTCTTTTGGGGGATCACGTATTATTCTACTACTACTTGGAGTTTTTGGAGATAGCGGCGATTAGGGCTTGCTTTTATTTTATTTTTCATCTTCTTTATTTGATTGTTATGATGATGAACTCCATTAATATGAGTAGCTAAATATAACTATTGGTTATGGGATAAAGTTGATTTCATCAAACATACTATTTGATTATATGAATTAGTTTTGTCTCAATTCTATCGTTTATGATCATTGTTTTTATTATCATATGATTTGAATGCTAGTTTGGTTGATTCCAGAATCAATTGGATTTCTATTCATCTCTATAGCTATATTAGAGTTTTCAATATATAAAAGTTGTTATCTCTGATTTCTAGTAGCATCTTGTGGATATTACTTGTAGAGATACATCTTTTTAATCACATATGAATCATAACCTTTGTTAAAACGAATTAGTGCTTTTACACGTTTGTTTGCATTGATTAGTATTATTTCATAGAACTTATTGCTCTCAGGGGTTAAACTTAATTGTTCTTTTACACTTTAGGTTGCTTTCTAAGTAGATTTCACAATAGCATCTTTTAATGTTGTTTGTGATAAAATCGTGAAATAAACGGGATACTCTTGCGATCAAGATATCCTAGGACTTTTGATAATTGCGAGATTAAATTACCAATTCTAGCCATTGATTAAAATACATGTTTGTGAATGATATTATCCCGTGACCAATATCTTCCTCTTATTGATTACTTTCGTATTTTATTTTTTTTCCTTTATTTTAATGCATTGATAAAAAATAAAACCCCTTTGGTTACTAAGAAACTGAAATTTTTATAACAACAATAGCCTCCCTGTGGAAATGAACTCTTTCTTACCACATACTTCATTTAAATTTAGTTGAGTGAGAAAGTGAATTATTTTTGACGCCTACGACTGCGATCAAATTTTGGCGCCGCAACCTTGGAGGCATACGCCTTGTTATATAGTTTTTAGTTTCTTTTTATTATTTTTGATTTTATCTTTGCTTCTTATTTCTTGTTTCGTTTTTCTGACTTAGTTTGTGAGAATTTTTTTCAGGTACTAATCCATGGCTCCCAAGAATTGGAATTATCAAAGGTGCGGGATAACTATTCGTGAAGGAACAATACTCCAAGCAAGAGTTGACGAGGCAGAAGAACTAGAGTTGGAAGCAGAGGAAGAAGTTGTATAACAAGAGGTTTTGGTTGAACAAGAACCACCTTTTGAAGAAGAAGAAGAAGAAGCAATGGGTTATGCAAATCGTACACTCAAGGACTTGTCTTCTCACAAGCTGGATACACAACAGTGGTGTATTCAAACAAACTCTACTTTCGAGATCAATCTGGGGTTGCTTAGATAATTACCAAAGTTCCATGGAATGGTGAATGAAGACCCAAACAAGCATCTTATGGACTTCCACACCATTGTCATGGCCATGCTTCCAGCGGATACTGATGCGGATGATGCAATGTTGAAAGTTTTTTGATCCTATTTGGCGGATAGTGCTAAGGATTGGTTGTATTATTTGCCTCCCGGAAGTGTCACAACATGGAATGGGTTGAATAATCCCTTTTCAGAGAGATATTTTCCTGCATCAAAGGCTACTCAAATTCACAAGGAGATTTGTGGGATGAAGCAAAATGTGGCAGAATCTTTATATGAATGTTGGGAACGATACAAGAGATTGGTGGCAAGCTGCCCTCACCACCAATTCATCTCACCAAACCATTAGATACCTCCACTTTTCAGCACTTAAGGAAGTCTATTGGTGTTGTTTTGGTTCATTAGCCACTTCAGTAACTCTTGCCCTTGTGCTTATCTCGATCTTTTGGGCAATTGAGTTAAAACTCCAGTAGGCGAATACCTTGTTTGTAGTTGATTCATTCATTCTTTTATGTTAGTGTGAAGAAATCCTTCTTTTCTTTTGAAATTAAGGTCGCCCTTGTTGTTCCTTAGGGAATGACATATTATGGGGGAGAGTTCTTTTGAACTTGTGCTTAATTGCCAAATCTTTGTGGGGAGTGCGGCTGTGGAATATTAGAGGGGTTATCTTGCGTCTTTATAAACTCCTTGATGAATGCATTTAGCTTCGGCTTGATGATTGCATCTAAACAAGATGATACATATTTACCTTTGGTCATGAAATGTCTCTTATGGATATTTCATTAGGATCCCGTTCTTGTACATTTGCCAAATTTATTGAAAAAAAGGGGATAATTAATTGTAGTTCACACTACAAATACATATGGTTTTCGGATCATTATGTAAGGGGGAGTGGTTTCCATGTGAGATGGAGTATTGACTAAGGGGGAGTAAAGTATCACCACAGTATTGTTGTTGAAGTTGTGATGCAATTGGACTTTGACACTGTGTAATAATATTATGACACTGTATAACAATGATTGAGAACTGATGCTTTTCTCATTGTTATAGCTACGGATTTTCAACAACGATGATGCTAAACTTACACCCTTTGGGATCATTGGGCTACTTGGAAGTAACGAAGATTTCGAGTATTGTTGAAGATTAGACATGTAGAATAGGAGCTACAAATTTTATTTATATATTTTTTGTATTCCATATGTATTAATAGTTTTGCCACTAAAATTGACAAAGGGGGAGATTGTTAGAGCACTGCTCGGTCGAACTCGCATGCGTTGCTATATCAAGCATGTTTGTCAATGTTAGTGATCAAAACTATAAAGTCTTGATTTCTAGTCTACTATAGCTAAGGTCTCGGACTAGGATAGAAAGTGTAGTTGAGCTCAAGAACTCCATGGAAATCCTCATACAAGACGAAGGACTACTCAAGGAACCGGTGGATCCTCATCGACTAAAAGGTATGTGGAGACTTGAACTTATCTATCACTCAAAAGTCTATCTACTCTATCTCCTATCTTGAGACAAAAGTCATTTTACTATATATACTAAAGATATACACATGTGACATTTGGAGCTGAGTATACCTCGCTTATCTATTTATAGAAATGTGTGTTGGTAAAGCTTTTGCTTTAGCCAAGTTCATCTTTTCCTAGTGACGAAAGTCATGTTATGTTTCAATCACTATGGAAATTTCTCTGACGAAAACTAGTTCGTGAATAACAACTATATGACGTCCTCTGAGAATGTTTCAATTATTGAAATGAGAGTTTAGACAATATAACCACTGGGGATATAAACATTGTTGTGGTAACACATATATGTATAAGTCCTTATGCACTTGAACCAAAGTTTGTGAACTTTGTTGATCAAGTGAAAACCGGAACTTGAGCAGTCAACCCAGTCCGCGAACGAGCGTAGTTCTCGAACCCGAGAATTTCTGCTGGAGTTGAAGCTTGGTTTCAGTCCGCAAACTTAGTCCACAAACTGACGGAATTTCTCGAACCCAAGAATTTCTGCTGGTGTTTGTGAACTCCAACCGGTTACTTAAGTCCGCGAACCCAGTCTGCGAACTTGAGTGGTTATGTCTAAAAACGATGTTCGTGAACTTATCTAAATTATCTAAGAAATGCTATTACAAATCGTGGCTTTATAGTTCATGAATTGATTCGAGTGAATCACATCGTTTTTGCTTCAATTGTGTCTTGTGTAGTACATAAGATCTCATAGCAATTGAACAACTCTCTAACTAGTTCATTTGAGTCATTTGGACTAGTTATGGTGAAGAAGAATATGGTTAATATGAAAGTTATCATTTGGCTAACCATTTGGTTAATCTTGAACCAACTATTGTACACGTTTGGGTATGGTTACACAAACCCAAAATCGTCAAGTACATGTGTGTATGACAAGCTAAGTTTTCGATCTAACGGTTGAGAGATATTAGCTTGTATCTAATCAGGTTTTCATTTAACGGTGAATATTGAATGCTTTGTTACTAATCTAACATTGATTACAAACCCTGATTTGAAAGACTATATAAGGGAAAACTCTAGCAACAGGGAAACCTAATCCCCACACATTCCGTGTGATACTAGTTTGCTAAGCTAGAGTCGATTCTCCTTTAACCTTTGGTTTTCTTCTTCTAAAACCAGTTTAACGACTTAAAGACTTCATTGGTATTGTGAAGCCAGACCGATACTACTTTTCTTGTAGTTGTGTGATCTGATCTTGTTGTTTCTATCGTACGAGTATAATTGTAATAATTGGCTTGAGATTTCTATCTCTGATAGGCAAGATATAAAAGTAATCACAAACATCTTCGTCTCATCGTCTGTGATTCCACAATATCTTTTTTCGCTGCGTCGATTAAGACTATTGTGAGGTGATTGATAAAACTAAGTTGTTCTTCGGTAATATAAGTCTGGTTTTATTGATTGGTTCATGTTCACCTTGATTTATCAAAATACAGAACAAAACTCATAGGTTTATTCGTGGGAGACGAATTTATCTATCTTGTATACTTTTCTGTGTGAGACAAATTTGTTTGCTAAAGTCTTCGACTCTGGCTCGTAGCAGCTCTTGGTTGGGTGAGATCAGCTAAGGGAATCAAGTGCACAGTATCATGCTAGGATCAGAGGCGTAGGAGCATAACTGTACCTTGGATCAGTGTGAGATTGATTGGGGTTCCACTATAGTCCAGACCGAAGTTAATTTGGAATAGGCTAGTGTTTGTACCGGCTTAATACAATGTATGTTTAATCCGGACTAGGTCCCAGGGTTTTTCTGCATTTGTGGTTTCCTCGTTAACAAAATTCTGGTGTTTGTATTATTTGTTTTCCGCATTATATTTTTATATAGTTGAAATAATACATGTTGTGCGTTGTTCAATTGATTAGAATATCCGACCTATTGGTTGTTGATTTAAATTGATTGACACTTGGATATTGGTCTTTGGTACCATCCAAGTTATCTCTCTTTGATTAGACTAGCGAATCATATTTGCTTGAGTAAATCAAATCGAGAGATTGAGATAATAACTCCTTGAGTATTTTCTATTGATTGAGTCTAGTTGATTCTCTAGAAAAACAACTCGGAGTTGTCCATACAGATTGCTAATCAAAATATTGGGTGAGGTTGTTAGACCCCCGCTTTTTCACACAAGATATAAATGAAGCAAAAACGATATGATTCACTTGAATCAATTCATGAACTATAAAGCCACGGTTTGCAATAGAATTCCTTAGTTAATTATAATAAGTTCACAAACATCGTTTTTATACATAACCTACTCAAGTTCGCGGACAGGGTTCGCGGACTCAAGTTAATCGGTTGGAGTTTACAAACTCTAACAGAAATTCTCAGGTTCGAGAACTATGCCAGTTCGTAGACTGAGTTGACGGCTCACGTTCCGGTTTCTCTTGATTAACAAAGCTCGCAAGATTCAGTTCAATTGATAAGGACTTATACATATATGTGTTACCACAACAATGCTTAAATCCTTCAAATGTTATAATGTCTAAACTCTTATTTCAATCATTGAAACATTCTCAGAGGACGTTATATAGTTGTTATTCACAAACTATTTTTCGTCAGAGTGATTTTCAAAGTGATTGAAACATAACATGACTTTCGTCACTAGGTAAAGATGAACTTGGCTAAAGTGAAAGCTTTACCAATACCCATTTCGAGAAATAGATAAGCGAGATATACTCAGCTCGAAATATCATATGTGTATAATCTTAGTCTATATAGTAATACGACTTTTGTCTCAAGACAAGAGATAGAGTAGATAGACTTTCGAGTGATAGATAAGTTCAAGTCTCCACATACCTTTTAGTCGATGAAGATCCACTGGTTCCTTGAGTAGTCCTTCGTCTTGTATGATGATCGCCATGGAGTTCTTAAGCTCAACTACACTTTTTATCCTAGTCCGTGACTTTAGCTATAGTAGACTAGAAATCAAGATTTTATAGTTTTGATCACTAACATTGAAAAACATGCTTGAGATAGCAACGCATGCGAGTTCGACCGAGAAATGCTCTAAAAAAAACAAGATTAAAATTGAATGGTATAAGAAATTTAATTAGGTGAAATAAAAATACATGTGTCTCCTCCTGTTGCTTTGAAGGGATAAGTTCTGGGAAAGGAATTGGTAGATAAGTACTTGATTTTGCTTGATGTTCTGAAATGTTTGACCCATATTGATCTATTTTGAAAAACTTTCCATCCGTAGAGGGAATTGAACAAATTTGTTCAAAAGAAGAAGAAGATAGAAAATCAGAAACTGAAATTTTGAAAGCATATTTTGGATGTGTTGGTGGAGTTTGAAGAGATGATATAATGCAGATGCTGGTATCATGAATTAGTGGCGATTGATTCACTGATGCATTAGGCGAGGTTGCAGAATTTTGGGAATCAAAGCAATCCCTAACATTTTCTAGTGAAGAAAATGAAAGTCTTCTTCTCACCAAAGGTAAAGTATCCCTAATTAGATGAGCCAGTGAACTATGTTGTTGAACCGGATTAGGGATATCCTGCAAAAAACTAAACCCAAGTTGAAGAACCGATTCTGACACAATAGACCTATCCAGGACTCTGAAAGTTTCCGAGTTAGCAGATAGGAACGAGTCATCCTCAGAATAAGGCAGAGGAATAAAGTTCTCAAGATAATTAAATAGGAATGTTCTTTTTCCTAAAGCTGTGGATGATGCTAATGCCATATCATCATCATCAGATGACAAGTTTTCAGTGATGACAAAAGGTCCTAATACTTCATAAGATTGTGAAGGATTTTGGTGAACCCTACTAAGACTATCATGCCTGTTACTTTGCATTGCAGGATCCTCATCTACATATGTTCTAAAGATGTCTTTGAAAGTTTCCCTAACTCCAGGTTGGTTTAGATATGACTGCACTGGTACCGGAACTCCTGTATGGTCGAAGTTATCTTTAGGGTTCCAAATTTGAACTAAGACATCATTTAACCAATTCATATCATCACTAGGATAGGGAGAATTAACAAAAATATTATAAATATCTTCTAGAGGTCTTCCTTGAAGAACTATGCAGCTTCCCACTATGTGTCCCAATCGTAGACAATGAGAGCAAAACTTAGAATGAATGTTGAGGTAGTTGAAGAAGATTGAAGTAACATGATAGTTTCCTACTTTCACTAACAGATGATTGATAAGAGGTTTTTCTATGTTTATCCAAACTAGAACTCTTGGCAGACAGTCAGGAGACTCTGATCCTTTACACACTCTAGAAACTTGCCTTATCTTGCTAGAAACCAAACCTAACATTTCCTGACTTCTGTGTTCATGTTTAACATTTGCAATAGAGGCCCATATTGGCATCTCTTTTAATTTTTCCATGGAAATACTCATTTCTTTGGTAGGAAGTTGTAGCTGCTAGAACATTACCAAAAGGATACCATGGTCTATTTGTAGATATCCAGTGAAAGTCAGCTTTTATTCTAAACGTGATTATGAACAAATTTGGATCCACCTCTCTTATTTGGAAACCTAGATGAACCCCTTAAAAGTTATTAAGTGCTCCTCTAACCTCTCATTGTTTCAAGTTCTCAGTAGAGAATACTCTAGCTAAAATACTATGAGGTTTTATACCAAAATCTCTAATGAAGGATGAAGGAGTAGGTAGAAGACCAGTGTTACTATTATTAGTTAAAGGTTGAGCTAAAGAGAGACCACTCAGGTGTTTGTAAAGGTTAAAATGTTCCCTCATTGAAAGAGAAGAGAAGAGAAGCATATTTTAGTAACTAAGAAAAATATGGCAGTAGAGAGGGATTTATAGAGAGAAAAGATTTATAGAAGAAAAGTATGGTATGGCTAAGTGCAGAACCCATGAATGATACAGAATTCAAAAAGGTATTATCATAACGCATAGCCTATCAAAAATCGACAACGGCTTGAAATTCAAATTTTAAAACTGAGCAACAAGGTACGATGAGGAAGGTTTGAGGGAAAACCTTAGACTAACAAGTTTTTGGGGAACGTATCATCCTAAAATCATAGACATAAAAAGGCATCCGAGTAATTGAAGATGAAAAGGACAACTGGAAAGATAACTTACGAATGTGTGTAGACTAGGATTTTTCCATCCAAAGACAAGACATCCCTAAATTCTAGTAATCTAAATAAGACTTATACTATCTGATTAATTTAATCATGGGTATCCTTCTAAACTTGTCTACTAAGATTTAAAACAAGGTATCAAAAATGATATCCAATAAGATAGTAGAAGAGAGCGAAGCTAAGGTTCTTATAAGATACATGCCGGAAAAAATTACTAGTAGAGATTGTAAATTTGAGAGTAGGCTATGGAAGTAGATGAAAAACTCTAATATTTCTACCAAGGACTGGGGCTCATGGTTACTTATAAGTACTCGACATGTATTATATGTTTGTACTAAGGTACTCAATTCCTTTCGAGGGTAATATAAAATAATATGTTTGGATAAATTTTTAATTAAAGGCTAAGGGCTAATACCTAATTGAGACCTAGTATTATGCATTCAAGTCTCACTGCTTTTGATGTTTATGTACTAGCGGGTAAAAACAACATCATTAAGCTTAACGTGTATTAGAGTCTAATAGGTATTATTATTCCATTAGATTTCACTCATATAGATTTGGTTCAAGATCTTAGCAATAAAATAAGATGGAAGGTTGTGAAATTCTGAACCTAGATTGGTCTAATTTCTATAGGGAAGGTGTATCTAATGTCATCATGATTCAAAGCGTGCATCAAAACCTAAGAGAATAGACTACAAGAAATTTAATATGGGAAGACTTGACCGTTGACAAGAAACAAAGAAGAGAAGGAGGAAGATTTATACGCAACATTATTGATGTTTATCAAATAACTAGTATAAAAAAAATTGAGAGCTTAGAGGGAATTTAGTATCAAATAGAAACAATATTTAGAAAAAAAAAAACAAGTTAAGACTATGGCATGCAATCATAGTATTATTCCTGAAGGTGCATGGGTTTCCATTACCAAAGTAATGCGATGCAGAGAAGACCATCTTCACATGATTCAATATTACTTTTGTTATTTATATGGCACTGATAGGTTTTTTCATGTAGAGCAAGATAAGTAGGTAGCGTATTGCAACATGAAGCCAGAAGAGAAGGAGAAGTTGGATGATCAAACTAAGTCTGAGATTCAGTTTAATATTGAGCATGGACTTCCAATTGATGTCACTATCTTGTATAGTGAGATGCCTCCCGGGGTATATTATGACTAAGTTCGAAAAATGGAGGCAAGGTATATTAGGAACAAGGGAAAGGGGAATTTTTAAGCTGCAGAGCAGGCAGAAGCAAGAGGAGAAATAACATACTAAACTACTCAGGAAGGAGAAGCAATAGATGGGGATATCTACTTATAAGTCTATTATGTTTCTATTTCAAAGGTTATTTTGTTTCTTTCAGGAGGAGAAGAATGTCTGTTTAATAGAATTTGCATGTAATGTTCAATTAAGTAAGTTGAAGTTATGTTTAAATATCTTATAAGTCCTAGATTAATTTCTATTTTAATTGGGAATAAAGCAAACACAACGCTCTGAATCAAGATGATCAATAAGGATACTGCTCTAAAAGACCAAAAGTTAAGGTTTTCTAGGCTAATTTTAAATAAACCAGTCTCAATATCTCAATTCTATTTGCGTATTCTAAACTACTCTTGAACTTAAAATTGACATTAACTTCTTATGAAGATTAATTCTCTATACCACCTCTAAATTTTTATGAAATGGACTAAAAACATTTATCTAGAGTACGCAAGTTAGTCACAAACTGGATTTGTGAAAGGATTATCTTAGAATTTGGCTAGATTTACTAAATGAAAAAGGCTAAGCCAAGGGAGTAGAATTGAAGACTCTAGGCAGAGAAATCTAAAGACAAGATAGAAGAGGTTGTCTCTGCATTATTACAAAATATTAAAGAGGTTTCATAATTGCAAGGTCAAAGATAAGTTCGATAGGATTGAAGAGAAAAGAATAAGTAGAGAATAGGGATCCATTAAGAGACTTTAAGATAGTAGGTTTCAAATCGATTTAATATCCCTCCTATACAACTATAAATTAGGATAACCAAGAATATTACAGGGCTAAATAAAAATCTTGAGATTCCTTAGCATAGAAAAAGAAGTCACAATGTCTTACGATCACAAAAAAATACCCAAAGATGTATTGATTTCATCAACTAGGGTCATGCGTTGTAGAGATAATCATCTACATCGCATCCAATACTATATGTGTCCAAATTTCTCTAAACAAGTTTTTTTACATCCTCACCAGGCTCAATATCTATCCTATTGCTATATTTTTAATCGATGTACTCCTTCTATCTATATAAATCTCCTTTATTCACAAAAATTTATCCTATTTTTTCAATATATTCAGTCGTTTCAAGGTCAGTATAAGGGATACTGTTCAAAACCAGTTGATTGCATGCATTCGGTATGGCATGGATGTCCTTATGCTTGGTAAGGTCAATACAAGGGCCACTACTCAAAACCAACTGTTGTTTTATAAGCAGAGGCTTGTTATGATTGTTGGTTATGGAAATGCCTTTTTCGACATCCCAGGTTCATATAATGACATCGATATTTTGCATAAATCACCTTTATTTTAAGAACTGAAGTACGGAACTGCTCTAACTGCAAATTTCACCGTCAACGGCAATAACTATAACATGGGGTATTTTTTGGCGGATGAAATTTATCGAGCGTGATCAACCTTAGTTCAAACTTAAGTTGAAGTACCCAAACATGAAGAGAACCGTGATAGCAGGTACGTATTTTAACAAGAATCGGATGGGGTGTGGGAAGGATATCGAATGAGCCTCATCGTTCGTTTAAACCAATAGAAATGATTAGGGTTATGCTTACCTGTATCATTTTTTTTTTATAATATATGGTATTTGAGGAAATTCGACGGGATATCAGTTGGACAAGTTATCTAGATAAATATTTGAGGGAAGAAGTTCAACCCACCATGGTATGCCTGCAAAAAGGTATAAAATGGTAGAAGAGATATCTCAAAACAGAAGTTTATATTTAAGACTAAGGGAGGATCTTACTACGCACAATTGGGCTGAATTCGGAAGAAGACGAAACCGTCACAAAATCTAGTTTTCTTTTACTTTTAGTTATTATTTCTATCATATAACTCAATTAATGTAATTTGATTCGTGTAATTGAATTGAATTTCAAACTAAGGATTATATTGAATTTCAAACTAAGGATTACATTAAAATATAAACTAACTATTACATCTATAATTTAAAACTAATAACTAAACCAATGTAATGGCATTATTCTTATTCCCATCTAAGGTGTCATCCTCATCAGAATCAATGTCAACTGTTTTTGGGCGCAGTCATGCCTTTTGTATTTGAATTTCATCAAATTCATTTTTCCAGAGTCGTAGTTGAGCTAACTTTTGGTTGTTCTTAACGAAAATATATGAATAACTATGTAGTTCAGAAAGAAGTGTGTATTCACGTCACGAATTACAAAAGTAAAAAAATGGAAATTTCGTGCTTATGAAAGAATTTATGATACCAAATGTGAGTAGATGAAGAGGATTGATCGTGGCGCAAAGCAAGGATAGCACTAACCTTTCTTCCGGCTTCCTCACCATGAGTTATCGCCCAACTCATCCACGGTACTAGGATTACCTCAGAGCTATATTACTTCACGGTGTTAACCCATGCTACTGTCAAACTTCTTTACGGTGGTGAAATTTCCCCAAAGCCATATCACTCTACGTAATAACCCAAGATAGCACCAAACTTATTCTTGGTGTTGGGATTTCTTAAGCGTCATAATACCTTACGGTGCTAGCCTATGCTAGCGCCAAACTTCTCCACAACCCTGGAATCACATAACGTCATACTATCCTACGGTGCTAGCCTAGTGTTAGTGCCACTATGCCTTACGACGTTGGCCAGTGCCAAGCTACATTCTCAAATGCGCTGCCCTAGTGTTAGTGCCATGTTAGAGCAATGCTCGGTTGAACCCACAAGTTTTGCTATCTCAAGCTTGTTTTCGATGTTAGATGATCAAAACTATATCTTGATTTCTAGTATACTAAATCAAGTCTCGGACTAAGTTAAAATTTGGTAGTTGAGTATCAGACATCACACTCGAAGACCTAAGATCGACGAGGACATTTGAAGAACATCATTAATCAGGAATGCGAAGACTGAACCATTATATTTTACTCATTATCTAACCGTTATATCTTATGAGACTATGTCGTATGACTTCTAGTAAATTTACAAAGAAGAAATTTCGAGTCAAGCTTATCTTGTTAAAAATATTGAAATATGATTCAAGCATAAATGTTTAAAGGTCCTTAACAATATTAGTTCAAAACAATTTATTGTTCAAGAATTAATTTGTGGATCAATTGAAAAATTGCCCATGCAAATATTTTTTTTATCATTTGGAAATGTTTCAAACATCAAAAGAGAAATTCAAAACTTCTGATATTTCTACTCAGGGTAGGTTAGCGAACCAGTTCGCAAACCATAGATAATTTGAGTTTTAAAAATACAGGGAAGGTTGGCGAAATAATTCGCAAACCGCAAGTTCAGTTGAGGACAGTTCACGAAACGTGGTGAACTGAATTTTGATGTTGGTGTAAAAGGCTTAAGGTTGGCGAACCCAGTTCACGAATTGTGTCCATCTGAGTTCATAAACTGAGTATGGTTGGCGAACCCAGTTCGTGAATAGTGTAATTCGAGTTCTCGAGCCGATTAGGATTGGCGAACCCAGTTCATGTATCGTAGCACTTTGACTCGTGAACTAGCCCTACAGTTCACGAACCGTTTCGCTAGCGGTCCCAATTGAATTTTACATGACGCTTAAAGAGTTATTTCTTAAATATGTTTAGCACTGATATGACTCTCTTAAATATTTCTAAGACATCACTAATGACTAAAACATTTATGTGTGTGCATCATGATTAAACTCTTAGGTGTTTAAATGAACACCAATTTGCTTATAGTTCAAAAGACATATTTGCCAAAGCAGAACGGTCATTATATACGGTTTCTTAACCGGACAACTATATATATTCTTCTATTGTATTTGTCAAGATAATTTCTCAGATTCTTACATGAAACCTTAATTAGAGTTTCATCTAAACAAAGAAAGTGTTCGCTTGATTTTCAAGTTATCTTAGATTGAATTCTAAGCAACCCTCAGTCTTGAAAAACCATAAATAAGATTCTCTTTCAACTGGGAAATTCATTCCCTGACTCTTTGTGTCCTAGTTGATAGCTAAAGTCATACTCTGTTGATATAAGTTTCATATGTGAAACAAAATTAGGTTTATAACTAAAAGACTTCACTCTGGGATTCGTGAATCTAGGTTCCGCTAACTTTTAAATTGATAATTCATGTATCCTGATCTTGGTTTTTAGTTATCTAGGTTTGTGTAATCTCTTTCAGGCAAGATAAATAGTAATCGCAAAGTTATCTTCGTCCCAGACTTTGTGATTCCTTAAGATAGACTGAAAATTGTTCTTAATTGATAAGTTGAAGATTGTTCTTGAAAGGTAGTAAAGTTTCCAGGCTTCTCATCTAAGTGAGTGTAAGTGTTCCGAATTTAAGAGGTTTGCTAGCTTTGTCTATTGCAAACAAATTTTCAAGCCTTGATCTTTGATCTAAAGAGAAATCAAATAGGCTTATCTTTTAGAGGCAAATTGGTGTCAAAAGTATTCACTTAAGTTAAGAAACTCTTGATCTGTAAAGGACGTTGTTGATGGTGGATTTTTGACAAAGGATAAAATCGTAAAATCATGATACTGCATGTTTCTGACACGGCTTCAGAAATGTATATGAATCTCATATTTTACGATTCGTGAAATGTTTCACGATTTCTGACTGAGCGAACATCCTCTCAGAGTTATGGTGAATATGTTACTTGTAAATCCTCTCAGCTGAGCTTTTCGACACTTTGTGAAAATGCGGGGGTCTAACAACCACACCTAATAATTTGTTTGGCAATCTGAGAGGACTTACTCCAATATACTTTCTAGAGAATCAACTAGACATTCATACTCAATCTAGAGAAAAGTATATACAAGAGTTTATATCTCTAACTCTTAATTCAATCTGCAATCAACAAATAGAATTTTGCGTTCCCGATTAAATATAAGAGAAGTAACTTGAACGGTACCAAAGACCAATGTTCAAGGATCAATCAATTTCAATAAACAACCAAAGGTTGGATTTCCTAACTGATTGATACAACACACAACCTGTGATATTTCAATTATATAACAAAATATAATGCGGAAAAGAAATAACACATACACCAGAATTTTGTTAACGAGGAAAACCACAAATGCAAAAAAACTCGGGACCTAGTCAAGCTTTAAACACCACAATGTATTAAGCCGCTACAAACACTAGCCTACTACCAATGAACTTCGTATTGGACTGTAGTTGAACCCTAATCAATATCACACTGATTCAAGGTACAGTTGCATTCCTTACGTCTCTGATCCCAGCAGGATACTACACACTTGATTCCCTTAGCTGATCTCACCCACAACCAAGAGTTGCAACGACCCAAAGTAGAAGACTTGATAAACAAATCTGTCTCACACAGAAAAGTCTATTGGAATAGATAAATCTGTCTCCCACAGAAATACTTATGAGTTTTGTTCCGTCTTTTGATAAAGCAAGGTGAACATGAACCAATTTATAAACCGGTCATATATTCCCGAAGAACAACCTGGTATTATCAATCACCTCATAATAATATTAATTGACTAACGAAACAAGATATTGTAGAATCACAAACGATGAGACGAAGGTGTTTGTGATTACTTTTCTATCTTTCCCATCAGAGATATAAACCTCAAGCCAATCTTACAATTGCACTCACACACGATAGAAACAGCAAGATCAGATCACGCAACTACACATAAAATAGTTGGGCCTAGCTTCACAATCCCAATGAAGTCTCTAAGTCGTTAATCTACGGGGTCTCTTGATAAACCTATGGTTAAAGGAGAATTGACTTTAGCTTATGCAACTAGTAACACACAGAAGTGTGGGGATTAGGTTTCCCAATTGCTAGAGTTCTCCTTTATATAGTTTTCAAATCAGGGTTTGCAATCCAAGTTACACATTGGTAACAAAGCATTCAATATTCACCGTTAGATGAAAAACTTGATTCAACGAAGCTAATATCTTTCAACCGTTAGATCGAACTTAGCTTGTTACACACTTATGAAATGTACCCTAATTTAGGTTTATGTAACCGTACCTAAACGTGTACACCATGTTGGCTCAACAATAGTTAACCATAGTTAGCCATATGAACACTCTCATATCAACCTTGTTCATTTTCACCATAACTAGTTCAAATGTTCCAAATGAAAGTAGTTAAAGAGTTTTTCAATTGCTATATTCTCATAGAAGTATACAAGAACATAATTAAAGCAAAATAAGTTTGATTCACTCGAATCAATTCATGAAAATTATAGCCACGGTTTGCAAAGATTGCATTCCTTATTATATAAATGTTTAAGTTCAAGTACACAACCAATTTTAGAGCTTTAACCTTCAAGTATGCAAATGGGTACGCATACTTGAAATATCCGGACCAAGATTGGGTTTCGCCAGTACGCAAACGCGTACGTGTACTTCCAATCCCAGTAGAAATATTAGGACACGAACCTTACGCCATTACGCGAATGGGTGCGCATACTTATTTTTCTGGATTTCTCAAGCCAACAGGTACGCGTACGGGTACACATACTATAGTTCCCGGACATGGGTTACATATGTGCAAGAGTACACAACATGTCATATCCAACAATTATTAAGTGTTATAAACTCTTATTTCAATCATTGAAACTTTCTTAGAGGATGACAATAGCCATTTTCACACACTATTAACATCAAAGCAATTTTCAAGTTATTGAAATAATCATAACGAAATATTCCAAGTCTACACCAAATGATTGTATCACACAAATCATGTAAGATGTTACTCGGAAATTTTCACATGATCATCTTTTGACTTGCGTCAAGAATATAAGATGAACTTGGTCGAAGCGAAAGCTTGCCAACACATATTCCGAGAAATATGTAAGCGAGTTAAACTCAACTCGAAATCTCAAATGTGTATAATAGAAAACTATATTGTAACACGACTTATGTCTCAATATAGGAGATAGAGTAGAAATAGACTTTCCAAGTGATAGATGAGTTTTAGTCTCCACATACCTTTTGTTGATGAAGTTACACAAGCTCTCCTTAGTAGTTCTTCATCTTCAAATGATGAACGCCGTGAAGTCTAAGGTTCAACTACACAATCTATGTCCTAGTCTGAGACATCTATAAGTAGACTAGAAATCAAGACTTATAGTTTTGATCACTAACATTTAAAAACATGCTTGAGATAGCAAAGCATGCGAGTTCGACCGAGAAGTCCTCTAACACTTTACATATTTCATTAGCACCTCTGCTTAGAATCAAAATGATTGGACGGCTCCTAGACATATTGCATGCTAGATATAGTGTTAACGTCTTCAGGACGTCACACTGTTGTTCCCTGACTATGTATAGAGAATGTGTATAGAATCTCTTAATGATTGGACGGCTCCTAGATATATTGCATGCTAGTATAGAGTTTTAACGTCCAGGATGTCACACTGTTCCCTGACTATACACGACCAATATTTAGAATGAGTATGATGCTTCCATCATCTCATACCTCGATTCTCGAATAAACTCGCTCCTAGATATTGCATGCTAGTATAGATCAATTCAAAGATTAACTCTAGCGTGACATTCATCAACTGAATTCCTAAAGAATAATCTATTTTATCTCATTACTCTGTTCCATGGATGATCCTCACCTGGATTCCATGGATTAGTAATAGATAATCATCTTGTTTTATTACCCCGTTCCATGGATGATCCTCAGCTGGATTCCATGGATTGGTAATAGATACTCAATTTATTTTATTACTCCATTTCATGACTAATTCTCAGCTGAATTTCATGAATTAGTAATAAATATTCACTGGTCGGGAATCTGGGACACCATCGAGTAAGTGTACTTAGCAATAATGCACGAACGAGCACCTGAACGCACGAATGGGCATTCAAAAATATGGACGAACGAGGAAAGCTATGCAAAATAGGGAAGAAAAATAATATTAGTAAAATAATAAAAATGACGTCTAGGGGACCAGACCCACCGACCGGCCGGTCAGGCCACCGTGGCCGACCCCACACCTCTTCCTATTATTTTACTTTATTTTATTATTTTTCCTAATCTCATGAAAACTCCTTCATTCGGGCAAACTTCCTCATTCGAGTAAAACTCTTAGTTTCTCCATATTTCCTTCACACAATAAAAAATAAATAAAAAAAATAGGAAAGGTGTCACGGGACCGGACCTACGATCCGGACGGCCATGCCCTAGCCATGCCCGGTCCCACACCTTATAATCCCTTATTTTATTATTATTATTGTTTTCTTCATCTCATGAACCTCTTTTGTTTGAGCAAAAACCCGGGGTTTTACATATTTTCTCAAATGGTCACATGACCGACTAGGTTTCAAAAGGTAAATATTACAATATTATTATTTTAATATTGTTAAAATATTGATCGCACGAGCAAAGTTCTACTTGCTCATTCGAGCAAACTCGAGAGTTTCAGTCAAGATCAAACTCTTCTGAAAATCCAAAATATTGCTCGAATGCGCGTCAGAAAATATCAAAATTATCAAAACTATCAAAACTGAGACACGAAAAATATGGTGACATGGGCATGCCACCTTGACCGACCAAGGTCGGCCCTTAGGCTTGCAGAATATGGTCCCATATCCTATTAATGATTTTGACCTAATTAATCTTCTACAGTTCATATTGGGTTCAAACTCTTTCCTACGAACTTGGAACTTGTTCAATCGACAACCAGCTGGTCCCACGACCACCAAGGGCCGATTTATACCCCTTGGTCGGTCTCTTATCTCTACATAATTAGGTTTTACCACCTAATGCTCAGACGAGCACTATTTTAATAAATGATTAAACCAACATTTAATCATCTTTTCACCAAATGGTCTTCAAAGGACTTTGGTGCATGCTCATTCGAGCACCTGGGCGCTACATGGTCGACCCATCATCCCATGTATCCGGCCCCTCTCTCATTCAGTGATTGATTTTCAGTAAATCATCAATTGATCTACAATCGATCAAAAATTAAGGTTTCGAACCAAATGCTCTGCAAATCATAATTCTGAGAAAGTTCAAGAACTAATAATTTTATGTTTATCCAGCAATCAACATCTTGATTAATTATATAATATTCGGTCCGGCTACCAATATTTTAATTAATATTTTATTTGGTCTGATTACTAATAATTCATGAATCGAGCAATATTGCTCAAACGGGCAATATTTGCTCAAACGAACAATATTCGCTTAAACTAGCAATATTTATTTTGCTCATCTATCAACACTAAATTGCTTAAACTAGCAAAGTACACAGTCAGTTGGGTTCAGAACTCATTAATTCAACTATCATTTGCTCGACTGAGCAATATTCCTCATGTGTGGATTCAACTTTCATCATTCGAGAATCATATTGAACCAGCAATCAATATTCTAATTTATATTTAATATCTGGCCCTGCTACCAACATTTTGTTCGACTGAGCAACATGGTTCGAACGAACGACCATCCAATATCTTTTGATTCCTACTTTATCATTCGATCATTCATGATATATTAGAGCATTCTGTATGATTCAACAATATCTTTGATTTCATGTCGAATGTTCGATATATCAAAATAAGTCCTTGATCGAGCAACTTCATCGGACGGTCGATCTAAATTATCATTATTATCTCGACTGGTAAAATGATATCAAGACTCAACGTCTGAACATCATTATTGTCCCAGCGGACATCTTACTTTCAACCCATGAATCCAAGAGCATACCACGTTCGTTCATTATGTTCGACTCATCAAGGCCAAGACTCATTGTATAGTAAATACACGTCTTCCGTGCAGACTCCTTAATCATGAGACATCAATCACGTCACATGGGAGGATATTAATTAGTGTTTTGGTTTGGTGGCCTACATCACGTGTGTTCATCCACGGTGATAAATGTGAGTAAGTCGTGCAAACAGTTGAAGAAGTTAGCAAAGTAGTGGGTGGACAACCAACCAAGTCTCCGCAAGGCCTGGAACTGGTTTAACCATAATTTCCTACTTTCCCACTCTTTCACTCGAACAACCGTCACACCTACTGGAGATCAATGTGTCCACATTTTGGCAATATAAATAAGTCTCTGAATTCATGATTGAAAACAAGAACAAATATACTGGAATTATCGCAAGAATTCTCATCTGAACAATAACTCTCAATTGAGCAAAATTCAAACTTATTCGAACCCAACAATTCATTTGCAGAAACCTACAACATATTCATAATCCTTGATCACCATTGATCTCACACACTTCTCAGCTTTCCTCCTGCAGATCGACCCTCTTCCCTCTTTGTGACTGAATTGACTCTAGAACGACCATTGTCTTGGTTTAGGCCGGAGTCCTATAGATTGATCTCTCGAACTCAAAGCATTCCCATGTAGTGCATCTGTTTGAGGTTAAGCAATTTGCTCGGTCGAGGAGTCCCCATCCGCACGGTCGTCTCTTCACTTTCCTAAAAAAAACAACAAATCATTTTGCCCCATCAACATATTGGCGACCACAGTATCAATTTTCAAAAAAATGGTCGGTCTTAGGTCTGATTCAACTACTCCAAATTTCGGTCAGAATCTTTCAAACAGTAATGTTCCTCCTTCCAACACTTTATCTAATGGCACGATCGATGGAGAAGTCACAACCTTGATCGAGTTGGCATGGATACATGCAATCCACATAAGGAACATGTACCTGATGAAAGAGACAATAAACAATATACTTAACTTCCTCGTAAGGCTAACGACAGATTTAAGCGGCGCCTTTGCTCCAGAATTTCAGACACTAAGGACTGACTCCTCTGATGATCCTCCTCATGTCGACAGTTTCACTACCTATGATAAGCTGGTGGATCAAGAACTTACACATCTAATCAAAAACTTATGTGAGCTCCTGCACTTCTCAAGAGATCAACGTACGAACACGTTTACTGTATTCAACCAGATATCATCTGATGTGCAAATAACTCCGTCATCTCTAGCAGTTGAAGAAATATCCATGGTGTCTGAACATTCGATAAACAATATTACCTTCACTGAAGAAGACCGAATGGCAGAAAAATGACATAACCAAGCCTTATACGTGACTGCTTTTATCAAGGACTCTGAATTCAGAAGAGCCCTTGTTGATACAGGTGCTTTTAACAGTACAAACTTTTTCTCGGGTTTAACTAAACCCAATAGTCAAATTATGCACCCAGATTGCCTAAAACTCAAAAAAAATAAAAACAACTAAGTGTTAAGCGTCTTTTACAATTTTAGGCTGCCTCAAGAATTATATTTAATAGAAGTGTCTGCTTTAATTTAAATCCTGGGTGTTGGAATAATAATCCATGCAGGCACATGTCCAAGATGTGAAAGGGACACATCCCGTCGTAGAAAACAAGGGAAGTGGAGGATTATTATTCTTTTCTTCCTGTCTCCTTTACTTTACTTCCCGGAAAATAAAATTTAGAATCTAGGTCCATGCAATAAACGAAACTAAGCTAGGAAGATCTTGGAGATAGAAATCCATGAAGTTATTGTTGCTGGCTGGTTTCATGAATGGAGATGTCATGTAAGAGGAACTAAGATGAGATTTAGGATTTAAACACAAAAATGAAGCTTGGGTTAGAGAGTGGTATCAAATTTGGTTGGTTTTAGTCTGAGATTCAGTAAGAAACAAGATTTGAGGAAGGATTAATAAGAGGGGTCTTCTTAACAACAGGGAAAAACACACACACACACCTCTTAACACCATCAACATTGCCCATGAAGTGTTTGACAAAAAGCCTGATGAAGAAAGGATGGGTAAAAATCATTTGTTTTTCATTTTATTTTTGCTTATTTCAGAGATGGTTGGGGATCCTTCCCTTTCGTCTTTGATTTCTTGCATGATGTACTTTGGTACTGATTTAGTTATTGGTTCTTATTATTTTATTATGAAGAAATGATAATGATAAAATGGATTTATTATGCTTGTCACAAATTTTATGTTTAGTAGCTCAATTTTGCCTATTGTGACTTAGGGTTGATGATCGGAAAGTAGGGTTTTTGCTATAGCTCATGTTTATTTTGCAATTTCCTGATTTGGGTATTTAGTAAATACCTGGGTACAAGGTGTTAGTATGCCTGAATTTGTGGTAGCTCTTTTCTTAATAATCCATACTTTGTTTATCTGTAGCTAGTTGTGCCTGTTGTGCCTTTCAAATACTTAAGCACTTGACTTACTTTCTTTCCTCACGCTTATGAACAGCATCCATATTTCATCATTTTTGATTACTTGGGAAATGTCATCAAATGGGTGTTACTTGTTTTGAATCGGAAATGCTTTAGAAATGAAAACTATAGCTATTTGGGTCTTGAGTTGATTACTTAGTTTGGTGGAGACTATCTGTATGACACATAAATGGTACTTAACAGACTCCTAGTGGTCAGGATCCTTTGTATTGTGCTGGTAACTAGGATTGCTGTACGTTTAAACTATTGGGTCCAACCAACTTGGTTCGGAAATATTATCTAGCCTAAGTTTGGAACTATGTACTTGGACTGTGATAAATTATGGTGACATTAAATTAAGAAAATTTGTGTTGGAAGTAATGGATTACGGTAGTTACATAATGTGTATGAGTAGTGGTTTTTAAATGGATTAACGTATCGAGTGGTGGTAATATTTGTGAACATATTATATCATAGTTAAGTTCCTTTGGATTACTAGAGGGACTTGCTTAATTGGAGTGGTGGTGAGTGGTGGCCTGACTATTTAGCTTCCTAAGTAAATGCTAGTACAGATCTTTGAATATTGTTAATGGATACTAACTTGGTACGCTAGATTACATTTCGTTACTTATTTCGTAGATAAGTATCAAGGTTACAGTAGACACTTGTGTGCACAAAGAAATTGACATTAAGGGTATATTCTTACATGGATCGTCATGCTAACTGTATTAGTGGGACAATCAAAATGATTGTGTACCGAATCTATGCTTGCTAGGCTATTAAAAGATGAGACTCCATTTCTTTTTGTTAGTCTACTTGGGAACTTTAATTTCTTCGTATAGCCTTACTTTGGTTTGTATATGGTGATTGGAGTTTCGCTGTATAAATTAAATATTTTCCTTTTTACATAAAGGTTAAACGGGCTTGGAGTTCTTTCTCGGATAATTATTTTTCACATGGAAGTTTCATTTTGATATTCTGGGGAATGACTTCATCTTATTTGACTCTACTGGGTATCTTTTTTGGTTAACGATATGAGATATAACATTCATTGGCTTTACTGATTACTATATCATTTTGTTGTTTTGTGCATAACCTTTGGTTATGAAATGCTCAAACAGTCTTATTTGATGTATTCCTGAGTTTCGTAAGTATGTTCGGTGGTGTTGCTTTGGGGTCGGATGGTCTAACAGCATATGTAGCACATTTCAAGAAATGAGGCTTAATAGCTATCTTATAAAAATAAGACTTGAACTGGTGTATTCTTTTTTATGGTCTTGCGTATATGAGAACGGTGTTCTAACATAGTCGTAGCCAGAAAATGATCATTAATTCGTCTAGACTGATAGGATTACTTATAGCTACTATATATTTTTCTCGTATGCTAATTCCTAACAGGTGATGAATTACAAAGTTAATTATATATGCGCAACCAAGGTTATAATGTGCAAGTTTTACTTTACGCACCATTATATTTTTACTATACATACTTGGGTGAACGAGAAAGAGAGTTGTAGTTTATAGAAATTCCAACTTAGTTGGCCTCCTTACAGGATAAGTGCGCCTACTTTTGTAAAGCAAGGTACAAGGAATGCAGATTTGTGTTAACTAGATCTGAACTTAATTGATGCCATTTTTGGTTGAAGTTGCTAGTTCATTTATATGCGAAGGTTATTAGTGTGCTATCTATGTCTGACTTATTAATTTACAAAGTAACTGTAGTCTGTTATTGATTTTGAGTGACAGGTACAGTTATGGAGGTTGACATCTTTCCATTAATCGGTAACTATTAAGGTGGTATTTGGTGATGCGATGTGTTAGGGATAGTTGTTGCTACGCAACTCATACTTATCTATACTATCTATTGCTAAAAGATAGATATTGGTGTAGATAGAGATAGTTACTGCTATAGTAAGCAGTTCATACTATCTAAACCAAAAATGACGAACTACGGTCATGCTTGATCCCTTCGAGCAACGGAAAGGGTACGTAGGCAGCTGCTTCGCGGTTCAACACAACTCTACAAGGTTGTTCATATCATCTGAAAGTGTTGGTTGTTGTTTCATCAGTTCATACCATTTATTTGGAGATGATTGCAATCCTTCACCATTGGCAACTGGCCAATGGCGTGTCAATAAAACGATGGCAACTGGCCATCCTTCACCATTGGCAACTGGCCACATGAATTTTGAATTAGCAACTGGCCACATGAATTATCTGAAATGACAACGGGCCATCTGGCAACTAGCCACATGAAGTTTGAATTGGCAACTGGCCATATGGCAATTGGCCACGTGAATTATCTGAAATGGCAACTGGCCACATGAATTTTGAATTGGCAATTGGCCATCTAGCAAGTGGCCGCACGAATTATCTGAAATGGCAATTGGCCATATAAAATTGTTAGAATCGGCAACTGGCCGTGTTAATTATTGGGGTTGGCAAGTGGTCACCTCTTATTTTAGGCAATCGACCATCTTTTATTTTTGAAAATTGGAACTTTTATTTTTGGAAAATGGAACCCTTGTTGAATTTTATGAGTACTATGGTATGGGACATATGCTCATAGAATTTTGACCTTGAAACTAATGAGATTTCTACTGTGTGCAGGATTGTGAATAAACTAAGTTTTTCTTGGGTGGCGTATCAGAGAGTCGAAGCTTTCCAAGCGATCGTAACCTGACCCGTTGGAAGCAAAATTTCCCAGGTCGTCCAATCATTCATGAACTAAATAGTTCTCTTACAGAAGGGAAAATTAGCCTTAAGGAATTGAAGATTTTTTTTTTGCTACACGGGGAATTATATTATCGCAATCCTGATGGATCTCTGTCACGGTGCCTCGGGGACGAAGAAGCGAACAAGCAACTCAAGCGCATACATGAGGAAATATGCTGACAAACTTTGGTGGTTACACTTTACAATAGCCTCCGAAGGCTCGGGTACTATTGGCCCTCCATGGAGGCTCAATCGAGAATGTTGCAAGGATCTTGTCCCAATTGTCAGACACCACCTCATCATTTGGAAGCTCTAAATATGGACGAACGATTAAACCTATGCAAAATAGGGAAGAAAAATAATATTAGTAAAATAATAAAAAGGGCGTCTAGGGGACCGGGCTCACCGGCCGGCCGGTCATGCCGTCGTAGTCAGCCCCACGACTCTTCCCATTATTTACTTTATTTGATTATTTTTCCTAATCTCATGTAAACTCATTCATTCGAGCAAAACTCTTAGTTCCTCCATATTTCCTTCACACGATGAGGAATAATAATAAAAAAATAGGGAAAGGTATCACGAGACCGGACCTACGAGCCGGTCGGCCATGCCCTAGCCGTGGCCGGTCCCATACTCAATAATCTTATTTTATTATTATTTTTATTATTTCCATCATCTCATGAAACTCCTTCGTTTGAGCAAAAACCCGGGTTCTTTCCATATTTTCTTAAATATTGCTCAAACCGTCAAAAGCCAAAAAAGTTAAATGATCATTCGAGCAAAATTATCTAAATGAAGTCATTTTAGATATTAATTAGGGAAATGAACCAACAAGGTGACGTTTAGGTACGGTTACCCATATCTAAATGAAGTCATTTTTCATTTGTGTGTAACAAGCTAAGTTTAATCTATCGGTTGAAAGATATTAGCTCGAGTCTAATCATGTTTTCATCTAACGGTGAATATGAATGCTTTGTTACCAAGGTAACATTGATTGTAAACCCTGATTTGAAGACTATATAAAGGAGAACTCTAGCAACTGGGAAACTTAATCCCCACACCTCATGTGTGATAGTAGTTGCGACTAGATTCGATTTTCCTTTAACCTTAGGTTTTTCACGAAACCCTGTAGGTTAACAACTTGAAGACTTCATTGGGATTGTGAAGCCAGACCCAACTATTTTCTCTGTGGTTGCGTGTTCTGATCTTGATGTTTTCTGTCGTATTGAGTCCTATCTTCTCTAAGATTTGCTCGAGATTTATTCTCTAATAGGCAAGATAAAAAGTAGTCACAAACATCTTCGTCTCATCGTTTGTGATTCCACAATATCTTGTTTCGCTACCATACGATTAAGATTATTGTGAGGTTCGATATTTCTAGGCTGTTCTTCGGGAATATAAGGATGATATATCAATTGGGACCTGTTCATCTTGATTTATCAAAAGACGGAACAAAAATTTCTAGGTATTTCTGTGGGAGACCGATCTATCTATTCAATAAACTTTTATGTGTGAGAGATCGGCTAAGGGAATCAAGTGCGTAGAGTCCTGCTGGGATTCAGAGGCGTAAGGAACGCGGCTGTACCTTGATCATTGTGAGATTGGTTAGCTCTCAACTACATTCCAGTTTGAAGTTAACTTGTAGTAGGCTAGTGTCTGTAGCGACTTAATACAGTGTGGTGTTCATATCTGGACTAGGTCCCGGGATTTTTCTGCAGTTGCGGTTTCCTCGTTAACAAAATTTCTGGTGTCTGTGTTATTTCTTTTCCGCATTACATTTTATATATAATTAAAATATCACAGGTTGTTCGTAAGTTCAATCAGTTTGTGAATCCGACCTTTGGGTTGTTGATTAAATTGATTGACACTTGGATATTGGTTTTTGATACCGTCCAAGTTATTTCTTATGTTCAACCGGGCTCGCAAATTCCTATTTGTTTGATTGCAGATTGAATTGAGAAATAGAGGTATAACTCTTGGATATACTTTTCTTAAGATTGAGTCTGACTGTCTAGTTGATTCTCTTGAAAGTATATTGAAGTTAGTCCATACAGATTGCTAAACGAAATATTGAGTGTGGTTGTTAGACCCCCGTTTTTTTAGTTTCTTTGGTTATTTTTATTGAACGACGCTAACTTATAAATAAAATGTTTTTCCAATACTCTTTGGGTCGCTACCAATACAAATTTAAGTACGACAAGATGTTAATGCACGAGGACTGCTATCGTCTCTTGGTAGAAAGTACCTGACCATTTTCCCAATATCATTAAGTGTTCAAGCATGATGTAGTGAACTATTTTATGTCTTTTCCTTCTATTTTATTTCATTTCATAGAACATGTTTTTTTTCTTTTTGATTCAATAAAATGAGTTCACAAATTTATCCAAACAAGGGTCGTCAGGGGTTATAAATATACAAATGACGACTCTCATGTTTCTTTGGAATCTTTAGTTCGATTCTTCACTTTTGGAGAACCACATATTAACGACTCTAAAAGTTACGTAAGATTGAGACATTTTGTTACCAGAGTCGTCAGAACATACACATAAAAGATAACGAATTTCTTTATCTGATAGGGTCGTTGCTTTGTTAATATGATAGATAACGACTCTTCAGCAATGCTGAATTTGAATTCAACCAATCTGGTTGAGTCGGCAATGGAAAAAAATTCAAAAACTTGGACGTTGGGTCATTGATTTTTATAAATATAGACCCATATCTCACCTCTTCCTCACCCAAACCACATATCTCAACTATCACATTCATTCTCGTCAATTTCTAATCCAAAAAGAGAAGAGAAAACACCATGCATACACCCTACACTTACGATGAGGATTGCGCCATTGCGAAAAATTGGGTGACACTCAAAGAAAACTTCGAAGATCTAGGAAATGACATTGATCAAACATCCCATGCTTGGTGGAACCATGTATTCATCATTTTTGTGGCGTTAGATGGAAATTATAACTCAAGGACTTTGAAACTCGTCAAAGAAAGGTTCGAGAACATATTTGAAGAATGCGAAGCTTTTAAAAAAGAATTGAAAGCCTTGAGGGAAACCGAACCCGATATGTTGGGTGTTAGTTGAGTAAGTATTTAAACACATCCATATCTACGCAATCCAAATTTTAAATGTAACTAACTGACTAACTTACTTATGTTTTGCGTTTTTATTTGGGGATGGCGTATGCTCGATATGAGACTATCCGTGGGAAAAAGTTTGAGCTCGACGATTTCTACCGTATCTTGGAAGGCACTACCTATAATTACAACCTTTATGGTTAAGTGTTTAAGTGCACCGTTATTATCTTCTTCTTTTTT
Organism: Papaver bracteatum; assembly: GCA_023529315.1. Classification (NCBI taxonomy): domain Eukaryota; kingdom Viridiplantae; phylum Streptophyta; class Magnoliopsida; order Ranunculales; family Papaveraceae; genus Papaver; species Papaver bracteatum. The sequence continues at coordinate 5,111,799 of JAJJWX010001246.1, forward strand.
TCATTTCCTTCAATGCGATGTTATGAATGATGTATGCATTTTACAATTCAATGAAATGATTCTATGAAATCAAAAATTATGACAATCCTAGGAAAAGGTCGTTAATGTATATAACTATCGACCTTAACGAATTTAACTAAAATTCATAATGGTTGGTTAGGGTCATCATTGAATATGACTACATATATGACGACCCTAGGTGATCTATTTATAGAGAGTTTTGATTTTAGAGTCGTCTGGTTGTAAACAAAACAAACTAACGACTCTAAGTGACCTATCTAGTTAAAGTCGTCATTGTTTATCACACTACCTTGACGATTTTTCATAACCTGGAAAAGTTGCAGGTTTGAGTCGTCATTGTTAGTGTCAATATATTGACAACTTTAAAGAGTCGTTTGGGTATACACCCCCGACAATAATGCCTCTTACACTGAGTTGTTTCCGTAGTGTGGATGATTCGACCACTTGGAGCAACAAATAGACAAATCGAAAAGTATAAGATGTTTACATGATTGCTTTGAGCTTCAGGTTCTTCATTTTGAGGGTTGGTTCCTTCATTTTGAGCAATAGGATCTTCATATGCACCATTATTCAAGGCTTCCTCTATTAACATCTCTTCATCATATATCCAATCCGAATAAGAATTTAAGATAATCTTACCATCAACACAATCATGTTTGTTATTTGAACCTTCACCAACATCATTTCCTCCACTTGAATCACTCATATCTAAAAACCCTAAGTTTTCCTCTAAAAACTCCTCTTCTTCTTCTCAGCACACAAAAACACAACTTTTATTTTTTTTCCCAAATTTTAATTCTTAAATCTGATTTTAACTTAAACACACTTACTTAACTAATTATTAACACTAATCATTTAGGGGTAGTTTAGACATTAAATAAAAATTGGATAAGGGGTAACTAAAATTAGGTTTTGATGACCTTTTTTGTCCTGTAGTGTGAGGCCCCTAATTATTTCTCGGGGCCCCCAATTAAACGAGGTTTTGAAACTATGCAATTGAATTTTTCCTTGTTCAGAACTTTGGTTTATCTTTAAGCTGTTAACAGAAACACCTGATTCTCATGGATACTCAAACTCTAATATCTCTACTGAAAACATGTAGTACTTCAAAATTCTCCACTAAAAGATCATCTCAATTGAATTACAGAAGAATATCATTTTCTGCAAAAATCTTATCACCTTTTACTTGTCATGCCATTTACTTAAGTCTGTTAGCTTCCAAACCATTAAGAATCCATTACACACTTCCATATGAAATGGGCTAATGTCAACTTACACTAAGAACCAAAAATACTATCACCTTTTACTTGTCATGCCATTTACTTAAGTATGTTAGCTTCCAAACCATTAAGAATCCATTACACACTTCCATATGAAATGGGCTAATGTCGACTTATGCTAAGAACCAAGCTATCGATACTTCAAAAATTCTAAATACCAAGCTATCGATACTTTAAAAATTCAAAATGAACCGACGAAACACACAACACTAAAACAACCTTTCATAAACATTTTTCCATTGGGTTCCAGAGCACTTAGGTTGGAACTTATCACTCCCTTAAAAGGGTTCACCATTCCTCTAGTGGGATTTACATTGTTTTTGTGTTGTTTTTCAGTCTGTTCATTTATAACCATTTACAATATTGTTGAGACATTTTGCATTTTTAAAATTCTCGCTTTGGGTGCGAGAGGTACCGAGTTCGATTCTTCTCTGAATGCCCGTTTTTTTATTACTTTACTTTTCTTTGTTTCTTTCTTTTTTACTTTGGATCTTAGATAAGCTCATATTTCTGCTAAAATACAATAAGCTAATCAGTGAAAAAGGATTATTTCCTCACAATTAAAAGAAAATATCAAATCAACACTTTTTAAAAGAACTTATACAAAATTGGATTACATATAAAATTAAAGAACTTATACCATTGTCACCTGAAATTTGTTACGGGTAGATTTAAAGAACTTATGGAGTCCCAGACATTGTCAATGGCATGACTTCTATGAGATTAGGTAAGAAGAAACATACTAATGGAGCAGCTAATGCGTAGTGTCTCGCTCTACACCTTCTTCCAAGGAAGCCCAAGATGGCCAACTTCCAAATCCCACCTTACCTACCAAATTAGCTCTACCATCCTAGTTACTAATCTCAAAACTTTGAAAACTGTAGGTAAATAAGCTTTTGCAATCCACATAAGACATCTTACTTTCAACCCATGAATATCAGAGCATACCACGTTCGTCCATTATGATTGACTCATCAATGCTAAGACTAATTGTCTAGTCAATACACGTCTGCATTGAAGACTCCACAATCATGAGACATCAATCACGTCATATGGGAGGATATTAATTAGGGTTTTGGTATGGTGGCCTACAGTACGTGTGTTCATCCACGATGAGAAATGTGAGTAAGTCGTCCAAACGGTTGAAGAGGTTAGCAAAGTAGTGGGTGGACAATCAACCAAGTCTCTGCACGACCTGGAACTGGTTTAACCACGATTTCCCACTCTTTCACTCGAATAACCGTCACACTTACTGGAGATAAATATGTATACATTCTGGAAATATAAATAAGTCTCTGAACTCATGATTGAGAATATGAATAGATATACGATAATTATCGCAATAATTCTCATCTAAACAATCACTCTCAATTAAGCAGAATTCAAACTTATTCGAACCCAGCAGTTTATTTGCAGAAACCTACAACACATTCATAATCCTTAATCACTATTAATATCACACACTTCTCAGCTTCCCTCCTACGGATCAACCATGTTCCCTATTTGTGATCGAACTGACTCTGGAACGAACATTGTCTTGGTTTAGGCCAGTCCTACAGATTGATCTCTCGAACTTAAAGCACTCCCGTGCAGTATATCTATTTGAGGTTAAGCAAATTGATCGGTCGAGGAGTTCCCGTCCGCACGGTCGTCTCTTCACTTTCCTAAAAAACCAGCAAATTATTTTACCCCATCAACATGCGTCATTTAATGGAATCAATTGCGTAGAGCCTTGCGAGGTTCAAGAGACGTAAGGATCGCGACTGTAACTGAATCGCTTGGAGTGTATATTCGTTCTAAACTACATTCCATCCCTAAGTATGATAGTAGGATAGTGTCTGTAGCGGCTTAATACAATTTGGTGTTCAAATCTGGACGAGGTCCCGGGGTTATTGTGCAGTTGCGGTTTCCTCGTTAACAAAACTTCTGGTGTCTTGTGTTTTTTCATTTTACGCATTATATTTTTTATCTGTATAATAAGATTTATGCAAGTAGTATGTATTCAATCTTAGTAGAAACATACATGTATATAAATGTGATCAATTACAAGACTTATTTCATGTAGAATTCGTATCTTTATAGATAGATAACAAGTTTATTACTTGGCAGAATTCCGATATGATTATTTGGATACAATTAGATTGATCTTGAATATCGATTTTTGAGATCGTCCAAGTACTCTTTTTAACAATCAGGTTCAGTGACTCCTTTGTCTATACATACATACTGATTGAGAAGAGATAGAGATATAAAATTTACATATATATTTTCAAGGATCATTAAGTTGGTCTTTTTGCAATTGTATTAGGTTTTGTCCATACTGGTTTGCCGAACGAAAAAGTTGGTGGTGTACTTGGTACCCTCTCCTTTTCAATTGGTATTAGAGCAGGAAAACACTTTTAGACCTTAAAAGTTTGTTTGTATTTTGATCCTTAAAAGCATATCCTGATGAGAAATTGCTTCGGACGGTTTCTTTCGTTCACCTGTAACGTACATCAGAGTTCCTTAAAGATTCTTCAGAATTCTTATTTAAAGAATCATTTTTGATTTCTCTAGAAAGTTTCAATACTGTAGAGACCTCTAATCTCACGATAGAGAATGAAAAATCAAAAAAAATAATATTATTCCCTTGGGAAGAACAAAAGTCAAGAAAACTTCTGTCAAGAGTATTAAGTTATGCAGTCTTAAAGAACTGTCTATCAATTTGATTAAGGAGTGTAATAAAGATAAGTCTATAGACGAAGATCTCTTTTTAGCCATTAAAAATACCCTTGAATTCTTGCAATGTCTTATTGTGATCATGAACAAAGCTAATTCCTTGCATTTTTCTGACTCTAACAAGTTTTGTTTCAAGTGTGGATAAATTGGACATATCAAGAAGTCTTGCAAACTACCTAAAATAAAAATGCAAGGATGGTGGCATCTTTTACATGTCAAGAAACTAAAATAGTTGATCATTTCATCAATAAGAATGGAACTGAATGGAAGGTTTCAAGTGTGATCAAGAATTATAACTCATTTGATTATGCTTTAGGCACAAGAGATGACGACTATCGTTCGGAGATGGTATGTGGGCATCTTGCTCACCCAATTTATTGGTAACAAGAAATTGAAACCACCCCATAATGTATATATCTTGAGGTGTGGAAAGTAACAGATAAGTAGTTCTTTGTTTTTTATGTTTTGGCTGTATTGTGATCTCTCATTTATTTGTCTTATGTGAGCCTCTAAAATCTTCTGATGGAAGAAACATTAAAAGACTTGTCATATCATGTTAAGCTTCGCTTCATAATTTTGAACTATCTATGTGAGTAAAGACGTCTACAGTGTCACATGCCAGTTTGTAAACATTTAACCAAACCGAGTTCAGGAGTTCAGAATTTTTTTAAGTTTGCGTACCAGTTTGGAAACCTTAATACTGTCACCGGTTCCGGAGTTCACAGAACTAAATAGGTTTGCGTACCGGTTTGGAAACGCTGCCGATTTCAGGAACATATAACTTTTTTAGTTTGCGAGCCGGTTTGGAAACTCACCCCGGTTCCGAAACCATAATTCAAGAATGGTTTGCATAAGAGTATGCATACCGATCCGGTTCACGAGTCAAACGTATTTTCATGTGATATACATAAAAATATACGTACCATGAATCTGTAAGTCGATATATATAGCTACTCCGCTACTTGTACGAGTCCATGTAATACGGGTTCAGACTTATAATAGTTTTCCCAGTTTGTAAGACTGATACCACTGTCTTGTATCCAAATCTATAGTAATTATATATTTCTATCTAAATCGATTCGAAACATTCTTGAATAACATCAATAACACATATCACTCTTCTAGGATATTTTCGAATGATAAACTTGAATCATGATTTTGATTTCGAACAATAAATTGTCCTTAACCGAAATTCATCAAGTATGAACAAATGTTCATTACGCTTAGTCATTTATTTCGAGAAATTCGCTAACTAGAAAATTAGTTCTCGACTCGAAATTCTTGTCTATGCATAATAGTCTAATTAGTTATGAGACATCATCTCAAATGATAAAAAGTGAATATAACTTGAGATATAGGTGGTTCAGTCTTTACTTACCTTTTGTTGATGAATTTCTTCAAAAGCTTCAGTTGATCTTCGCCTTCAAACGGTAGAACGCAATGATGAATGCCGTGATCCACTATTTCTCAACTACATTTCTATCCTAGTCCGAGACTTAAATAATTATAGAATAGAAATCAAGATATAGTTTTGACAACTAAATTTGACAACAAGCTTGAGATAGAAACACTTGTGAGTTCGACCGAGAAATGCTCTAACAATCTTCCCCTTTGTCAATTTTAGTGACAAAACTATTAATACATATGGATAAAAAATAAAGCTTCGACAACTTCTTGAATCCAACATGTCTTGATTTACTTGGCATCTTCAACTCTTTGAACTCTTTGTAATTTCAAGATGCAATGATTCTGAACGTGTTCAACGCAGCATCATTGTTGTTGAAGAACCTATTTCATAGAGATAACAACTTTTGAAAACAAATATTCTTAATCGTCGTTATACAGAAACATAGTATTATTCCTTCTCTAAAGTTCAATTGTATGTTAACTCTGAAGTAATAATACGGTGATATGTTTCTCCCCCTTAATCAATACTTACTAAAAAAGTGGGGGTCTAACAACCTCACCCAATATTTCATTTAGGCAATCTGTATGGACAAACTCCAATATAATTCCAAGAGAATCAACTAGATAGTCAAACTCAATCAATGGAAATATATCCAAGAGTTGTATCTCTGATTCTAAATGTAATCAGAAAATCAAACAGATAGAATCTGTGAGCCTAATTATTATGAGAAAATAAATTTATATCAACAACCAAATATTGGATTATCTAATTGATTGAACTACACACAACCCGTGATATTTCAATTATATAAACAAATATAATGCGGAAAAAAAATAACACAGACACCAGAAATATTGTTAATGAGGAAATCGTAAATGCAGAAAAACCCCGGGACCTAGTCCATATTTGAACACCACACTGTATTTGTAACACCCCGAGTTCCGGACCAGGGTCAAACCCATATGGAGATCCGAACTCGAAGCGTTACGGGTCGGGAAGAGACTTATGCATACATATTTTTGTTAATTTACTTTTGCACGAAACATAGTTGAAACGTTATATAACATAAACTGAAGCATATAAATCCGCTTATTATCTTAACAACGATTTCAAGCAAACATATTATTTCAAATTACATTTCAAGCAACACAATTAAGCAATTCAATCACTAAGCTACTCATTCCTAGCTTTTGCTGCGCCACTCTGATAAATATTCAAGGATGTCAATTGGGGTGAGATGACAGCTCAGTAAAATGCATTCCCAATCTCAAAACATGTATAACAATGTCAATGAGTGAAATAACATACAACATGAGCATACGACATAATTTCGAGAAAATCACTCATATAGATATTCACCCAACATGATCACCACACAAGTACATTTGTTTAATCATGAATTCACAATACAAATATTGTTTCTAACAAATCATCTTAAGATTTCAAAACAAGACTTCACAATATTAATTTTATTCCAACAAATCATCCTTCAATCATGAGTTCATAATACCAATAATACTTTCAATAATTCATCCAATTAGATTTCACAGTTGAGTTCATAACACCAATAATAATTTCGACAAATCTACCAATTCAGGTTTTAACAATTGAGTTTATGGTACGAATGTCCTTGGTTCGTACACCCACCTATCGTTTATCGGCACGGACAACCTCCATCGATAGTCGGGAACAAAAGTTCCTATGGGGATCATACCCGTCCGCTCTCGGGGATAATTACCCATTTTATTCACGGTACGAAAACCTTGGTTCGTACATCCACTATCGTTTACCGGCACGGACAGCCGCCATTGATGAACGGGAAACACAAGTTCCCATGGGGATCATTACCCATTTAACTCTCGGGGATCATTACCCGCCGTTAGCATGAAATCATATTTCATCTAATGGTAGAAAATGAACTCATTTCAATTTTTGAAATCATTTTTACAAACAATACAAGCAACCATGGCTTAATAGCATACTACAAACATTATGCATTTATCTCAGGCATTTTATCAAACACACTAACTGCATATATTTTACATTATGTGTTTCAAGTGATAACTTTGTCCGATCATCTTCATATTTTACAGTAACATTCTTAACACATTTATATATTACATATCCAAAATTCAAATAAAACCAACGGTTCAAACAAAATATATATGGTTTATATGATCAATCTAAAAACTGGGCAGATAACATCGTATTAGAAAGATATTCACAGTAAATTCATTTTATTATAAAATCAAGAAATTCCAAAGAAAAATGAAAGACAATATATTTATCTACAACTTTTGTTAAGACCTCAAATTATTTTAACATCATTAAGACTTCCTAAGAACATCAAAACCACATCAACACGAAACTGTCCAGAAATTCATAAACTATCACCCAAATTCAAACAAACTTTCAACGGTGAATATATGGTGGAATACTCTCAAATTTTAACTAGTGATACCCAATCATATTATATACGAATAATAGAAGTTTGATCATCAGTAATATGCATCAAACTAAATAGACAAATTTCAGAACCCTAAGGATATAAAAATAAACAAAATTGAAATCAAAGTATAACAAAGAAACACAAAGAGAAAAGGGATTAAACAATCTACCTTTTATTAGCTATAATCTCCTATAAGTTCTCCATAGAATTCTTGTCTAAAGACGTAGCTTCACCTCCTTCTCTTTCTGTCTTTCTTTTTGGTTAAAACATTTTATTTATTTTCTTCTCTCATTCCTTTTTTTTTATACTTTATTATAAATCCTATATAATTTAATACTAATACTAATACTAATTAAATACAACAATCATATAAATATTTATTATTTATTTTATTCTTTTTATTATCTTATGATTTTCCTCAAATCCGTTAACTCATCTAACAATAATTAGGTGATTATGTTTACACCCTAATATTTTACTAAGTGATAAGAGAATGTCTGCTAGATATCTAAGTTCAAGTGAACCTATTAGGCTAAGGCAAACAAAATGATTCCACAAAAACCCAATTCACAAGGTTAGTAGTCGAGCAAAATCCGACCCAAAATCTTAAATAAAAATATCGGGTATTACAGTATTATGCCGCTACAGACACTAGCCTACTCCAAGTTAACTTCGGACTATGTAGTTGAGACCTAACCAATCTCACACTGATTAAGGTACAGTCGCGTTCCTTATGCCTATGAATCCCGGCGGGACTCTACGCACTTGATTCCCTTAGCTGATCTCACCCACAACTAAGAGTTGGTACAACCCAAAGTCGAAGACTTGATAAACCAATCTGTCTCACACAGAAAAGTCTATTAAATAGATAAATATGTCTCCCACTGAAATACCTATGAGTTTTGTTCCGTCTTTTGATAAATCAAGGTGAACATGAACCAATTGATACACCAGACTTATATTCCCGAAGAACATCCTAGTAATATCAATCACCTCACAATAATCTTAATCATCTGGTAGCTAAACAAGATATTGTGGAATCACAAACGATGAGACGAAGATGTTTGTGACTCATTTTTTTATCTTTGCCTATCGAAGATTAAATCTCGAGCAAATCTTAGAGAAGATAGTACTTAATCACAATAGAAAACAACAAGATCAGAACACGCAACTACAGAGAAAATAGTTGGGTCTGGCTTCACAATATCAATGAAGTCTTTGAGTCGTTAACCTATAATGGTTTTATAAAAACCTAGGTTAAAGGAGAATCGACTCTAGTCACAACTAGTATCACACAGGAGGTGTGGGGATTAGGTTTCCAAGTTTCTAGAGTTCTCCCTTATATAGTCTTCAAATTAGGGTTTGCAATCAATGTTACCTTGGTAACAAAGCATTCAATATTCACCGTTAGATGAAAACCGGAATAGACTCAAGCTAATATCTTTTAACCGTTAAATTGAACTTGTCTTGTTACACACAAATAAAAAGTGACCTCATTTGGATATAGGTAACCGTACCTAAACGTGCACACCTTGTTGGCTCAACAATACCGAACTTAGCCATATGAACACTTTCATATCAACCTGGTTTATCTTAACTCAACTAGTTCAAATGACTCAAATGAGACTAGTTCTAGAGTTGTTCAATTGTTTATATTCTCATATAAGTATTCAAGACACAATTAAAGCAAAATCGATTTTGATTCACTCAAATCAATTCATGAAAATTATACCCACGGTTTGCAAAAGATTGCATTCCTTATTATATAGATATTTTAGTTCATGAACAAACTGATTTTTGAACATAACCTACTCAAGTATGCGAATGGGTACGTATACCTTCCAAACTCAGTTGAATTTTCGGACATGAACTTACGCCAGTACGCATACGGGTATGCATATTAAGTTCATTAAACCAACCTTTTTTGCTTAACAATCAAATTTTATTAATAGCCAAAGAATTTAAAAAGGATTACAACCAAGAAAATCAAAAGCAAACAAAAATGAAGCCATAATTATGGCATATACTTAGCTAATCCTATAATATTTTTCATCTGGATTTTTATTAAACCAACCAGTACGCATACGGGTATGCATACTATGGTTCCCGGACTTGGAATAACTTTCGACAGTTAGCATACAAGTACGCATACTGTGCTATATCAAATCATGGTTAATTGTTCTAAACTCCCATTTCAATCAATGAAACATTCTTGGAAGACGACAATAGTTGTCTCACACAAATTATTTGCTTCAAAGCAATTTTCAAGTGATCGATAGATCAATATGAAACATTCTGAGTCTACATCAAATGACTGACTGTCTCACACAAATCATGTAATATGTTACCATAGCGATTTTCACATGATCATGTTTTGACTATCGTCAAGAATATAAGATAAACTTGGTTAAAGAGAAAGCTTACCAACACATATTTTGAGAAATATGTAAGCGACTTAAACTCAACTCGAAATATCAAATATGTATAATTGAAGTCTATATAGCTATAAGACATTTGTCTCAAATAGGAGATAGAGTATATAGACTTTTGAGTGATAGATGAGTTCAAGTCTACCTTTTGTTGATAAATTTCCACAAGCTCCCATTAGTAGTTCTTTGTCTTCAATGGATGAACGTTGTGAAGTCTAATGCTCAACTACACTTTGTATCCTAATCCGAGACTTAGCTATAAGTAGACTAGAAATCAAGACTTATAGTTTTGGCAACTAAAATTGACAAACAAGATTGAGATAGCAACGCTTGCGAGTTCGACCGAGCAGTGCTCTAAAAATCTCCCCTTTTGTCAATTTTAGTGACAAAACTATCAGTACATATGGATTACAAAATAAATAAACTTTTTAGCTTCTCATCCAAATGTTTGATCTCTTTGGTTCTTCAACATTACTCAAAATCTTCGTCACTTCCAAGTACTCCAGTGATTCTGAATGTGTTCAACTCAGCATCATAGTTGTTGAAGATCCGTAGCAATAACAATGAGAAAACAGTATCTCTCAATCATTGTTATACAGTATCATATTATTATTACACAGCATCAAAGTCCAATTGTATCACAACTTTGAAAACAATACTATGGTGATATGTATCACTCTCCCTTAGTCAATACTTCATCTCATAAAGAAAACCACTCCCCCTTACATAATGATCCATAAACCATATGTATTTGTAGTGTGTACTACACATTAATTCTCCCCTTTTTTGTCAATATAAATTGGCAAAGGTACGAAAACTAATGGGATCATAATGAAATTCTCATAGAGACACTTCATGACTAAAAGAGAACATTTCAACTTTGTTTCGATCATTTCACATAGTTGAAACTTAGTGTATTCATCAAGCAGTTTATAAAGATACAAGAAAACTCCTACAATATTCCACAGCCGCACAACCCACAAAGATTTGTCAATTAAGCACAAGTTCAAGTAAGAATTCTCCCCCATTAAATGGCATTCCCGAGAGAACAACAAGAGTGACCTTACTTTTACAAGAAAAGAAGGATTTCTTTGAGCATTAAAAAAATACATGAAACATGAATTTGTAACCGGAAAACTCAAATAATTTAACCACAAGAGAACCCATGATTAATTTAATCGGAAATTCTCACATAATAGAACTTATGGAGCCGCACAGTACTTTCACATAGAAGTGGATCAGGGAAAAATCAATACTGCAGAATATACAAAGATTCATTCTATTTTCATCAGTATTTGCATAATGATATCATTAATCTTTGTTATCAAAATTTCATTCTATCTTCCACAATATTTTCATAAAGACATATAATAACTTTTGACATATATGGGGAAATCATAATTCACGGACGCAAACACTCATATCCCATAACAACTTTTTGCAATATATAAAACCAATAAAGATTAATACTGCAAAATCATCTTCCATATAAACTTTAGAATTTAAATAAATAAATCTAAAAATATTGCAAGATGAAAATTATTGGAAATAGCTATGTGTACTCACAATAATTGGTATTCCAAACCCTAGTTATCCTTCTTAAAACACAAGAATAAATTCACATAAGAAGTTTCCTAAACATTAAGAAATATAACTCCTAAGAAGAACAAAACTGAAGGTCTTCAGAGATAATTAGCAACCAGAGATCGAACACAAACAAGTTCATCAGTTGCTTTGTTCAGTTCGGTATTTAAAAATTCCAGATTCTTTGTTGCAATTTCAAGTTGTTCTCGTACAACCACGAAATCTCGAAGAAGATTTCCCACCGATTGAGATGGCATATGAATTGGAAGTTTGTTTTCATGATCAAAAACATGGTAGCAGGTTATGAAAATAGGTATCTCGTGAAACTCAATAACTTTTCCCTCTTCAAATTTGTCTTATCCATTGTGCACACCACAAAATTTCAAGAACCTCTTGAAGTTACGGAACATGTATGTATTAGGAGAAGAAGAAAACCATGATACATATATATATAAGTGCTTCATAAGGAAACCCTAGGGTTACTCGTTTACGTTTTGTAAGGGTCGGTGCACAAACGTCTGTGGTTATGATCCATGCTCAAAACCAAGAAGCCAGTGGAGCCTATTTTTAGAAGTACGTTTTGATAAAAATAAATTCTAACGACAGAAAAACTTAACTCAGAAGTGAGAACCAGGTAATTGTTAAGATCAACAAATCAACTGTCATTAGGAAGAAAAACGAGGGTGAGCAACAAGGATAATTTTTCTCAAGAGTTGTTGATCAAAAATATTGCATATATAATAATTAACCGGAGCAAGGCTCAACAGTAATATGATCATTTTATTCTTAAACGAAAAAAAGATACAACAATGACCACTTTGTCAAGAAGAAGAGCTTCTTGAGAATTATGAGCATCCTCACACTGTCTCAAATAGGATGCTCACTCGTAAGTTGTCAAGTTGTAATTTGACGAGCATACAACTCCTCAAGGATATTGACATTTTCCCTTTTTCTTTCTTGAAAAACTTCAGAAAAGTCAATATAGTTAGTCTCAAGAGGATTAACAAAAGGAGGACAAGGGATGCTTGAAGCTGTTGCCTTCCTTTCCTTCTTGATACTTCGCTTGAGTCTATTGATACTGATCTTGAGCTCCGAAACATGATTATTGATGTGAATATATTCGGGAACAAATATTTTAGATTCAAGACTTTCTCCAGTGAGGGGAGAGGAGTTTGAGGATTTTTTCTTTCTACGAAACCTTTTTCTCATCACAGAGTTATCTATTTTGTGATTCATCCACATAACATTGCTCTCCTTACAATTGTAACCAGAATTTGTGTCATATTTACAACCAAGAATTGGCCCATCACAACACTTTTCTTGATTGTAGACCTGACTTTTAGCACCAGCATAATGAGAAGGAGGTTTGATTACTTCTTTAGACATGCAGACAAGGATGTTATGAAGTTTTCATTCCGCAATCGAAAACGACATCTCCTTTCAAGGTGACCTTTGTTTCCGCAATAAAAAAAGTTGAAGGGAATGTTTTTGACTATTCTCATATGAATTATTTTTGAAGGTTGAAAATCTTTGTTCTTAGAAATATCAGCTGCTGAAGGTATTTTTCAGTTTTGATATCAGTGAAATTTTCACTTAGGAAATTGTCATTACCACAGACAAAATTGATCTTACCAGCAGTTGGAGCGTCTATTCCTTTATATCCCAGACCACATGTATCACGATGTTCTTTACATGCTCCCAGCATAGTGGATAATTTTTCAGAGCTAGCATTGAATCTTTTCATATTCTCTTCCAGTGATTTGACCTTATCAAAAGCAGCAGTTAGATCAGCATCCAATTTCCAATTTCTCTGTCATTAAAATATTTTTGTTGAGAGTCATATCTTGCTTCAGTTTCTGCAAGTCTTTCTTTAAACACAAAGAGATTTCGACGAAGACTATCGCATTCAAAGTTTTTTGAACGCACATCTTCTTCACGATCTTTAAGAAGAGATTGTAATAGTTTATAACCACAATCATATCCCTCAAAGAGTTTTCTCAATTTCCTATTTTTTGGACAGGGAGGAGTCATAAATTCATCCAAGCAAGATGTTGACTTCTTTTTGTTTATGAGAAGGTCGAAAAGCTTGATATATTGCGTGACTTCCTCATCAATATCTTTTCCCTCATTTGAATCACTTTCATTCGAAAGATCATCCAACTGTTCATCTAGGTGTTTTTCCCAGCTATACACAGTTTCAGACAATGGAGAAGACGTGAGAGATTTCTCAGGAAAAACAAGGCTTTGAACCAAGTCAGAATATTTCTGATCTGGTGATACGTTGTCAGAGATAACACTATTGTCCATAGAGTCAAGTCACTACAAATACAAACTTATGATGTCTTAAACGTGTTTGCCTGCTCTGATACTAATTGAAAAAGTGTGGGTCTAACAACCTCACCCAATATTTTATTTATGCAATATGTATGGACAAACTCCAATATAATTTCAAGAGAATCAACTAGACAGTCAGACTCAATAAATGGAAATATATCCAAGAGTTGTATCTCTGTTTCACAATGTAATCAGCAAATCAAACAAATAGAAATCCGCGAGCCTAATTATTATGTGAAACAACTTGAATGGTACCAAAGACCAATGTTCAAGTGTCAATCAATTTATATCAACAACCAAAGGCTGGATTATCTAATTAATTGAACTATGCACAACCTGTGATATTTCAATTATATGGAAAATATAATGCAGAAAAGAAATAACACAGACACCAGAAATTTTGTTGACGAGGAAACCACAAATGCAGGAAAACCCCGGGACCTAGTCAAGATTTGAACACCACATTGTATTAAGCCATTACCAACACTAGCCTACTCCGAGTTAACTTCGGACTGGAATGTAGTTGGGCCCTAACTAATCTCACACTGATTAAGGTACAATCGCGTTCCTTATGCCCGTAGAATGACCGATGTGCAGGGAGTTGTCGATCAGTCCTTAATATACATACCCGTATGAGTATGAACCTAGTCCAGATTTGAACACCACACTATATTTAGCCGCTACAGACACTAGCCTACTCTAACTTAACTTCAGATTGGAATGTTTTTTACCCCTAACTAATATCATACTGATTAAGGTACAGTCACGTTCCTTATGCCCCTGAATTCCAGCAAGACTCTACGCACTTGATTCCATTAGATGATCTCACCCAAAACTAAGACTTTATACGACCGAAAGTCGAAGACTTGATAAACCAATCTGTCTCACACAGAAAAGTCTACTGAATAGACAAATCTGTCTCTCACAGAAATACATATGAGTTTTGTTCCATCTTTGAATAAATCTGGTGAGCAGGAACCAATGGATACACCGGACCTATATTCCTGAAGAATATCCTAGTAATATCAATCACCTCACAATAAGCTTAATCGTATGGTAGCGAAACAAGATATTGTGGAATCACAAACGATGAGACGAAGATGTTTATGACTACTTTTTATCTTGCCCATCGGAGATTAAATCTCGAGAAAATCTTAGAGAATATAGTACTCAATCATGATTGAATACAGCAAGATTAGAACACGCAAATACAAAAAAAATAGTTGGGTCTGGCTTCACAATCCTAATGAAGTCTTTAAGTTGTTAACCTATAATGGTTTTAGAAAAACCTAGGTTAAAGGAGAATCGACTCTAGTTGCAACTAGTATCACACATGAGGTATGGGGATTAGGTTTTCCAGTTGCTAGAGTTCTCCCTTATATAGTCTTCAAATCAGGGTTTGCAATCGATGCTACCTTGGTGACAGAATATTCAATATTCACCGTTATACGAAAACCTGATTAGACTCAAGCTAATATCTTTCAACCGTTAGATCGAACTTATCTTGTTACACATAAATAAAAATTGACTTCATTTAGATATGGGTAACCGTACCTAAATGTGTACACCTTGTTGGATCAATAATAGTTAACCGAAGTTAGCCATTTGAACACTGTCATATCAACCTTGTTCATCTTAACACAACTAGTTCAAATGACTCAAATGAAACTAGTTATAGAGTTGTTCAATTGTTTATATTCTCATAGAAGTATACAAGACACAATTGAAGCAAAATCGATTTTGATTCACTCGAATCAATTCATGAACATTATAGCCACGGTTTGAAAAAGATTGCATTCCTTAATTTATAAATGTATTAGTTCATGAAAAAAGCGACTTTAAAACATAACCTACTCAAGTATGCAAACGGGTACACATACCTCTAGTTTGGGTTCGCCAGTATGTGAACAGGTACGCATACCTCCAATCTCAGTTGATTCTCTGACTTGAACTTTCGCTGGTACTCATATGGGTATGCATATTAAGTTCCCGGACTTTCATTAAACCAATCAGTACGCATACGGGTATGCATACTATGGTTCCGGAACTTGGAATAACTTGCAACAGTTAGAATACAAGTACGCATACTATGTTATATCCAATCATGGTTGATTGTTCTAAACTCAAAGATCAATCATTGAAACATTCTTAAAAGACGACAATATCTGTCTCTGTTAGAGCATTGCTCGGTCGAACTCGCATGCGTTGCTATCTCAAGCATGTTTGTCAATATTAGTGATCAAAAGTATAAAGTCTTTGATTTATAGTCTACCATAGCTAAGGTCTCAGACTAGCATATAAAGTATAGTTGAGCTCAATAACTCCATGGAGATCATCATACAAGATGAAGGACTACTCAAGGAACCAGTGGATCTTCATCGACTAAAAGGTATGTGGAGACTTGAACTTATCTATTACTCAAAAGTCTATCTACTCTATCTCCTATCTTGAGACAAAAGTCGTATGACTATATAGACTAAGATTATAAACATATGATATTTTTAGCTGAGTATATCTCGCTTATCTATTTTTCAAAATATGTGTTGG
This sequence comes from Papaver bracteatum, assembly GCA_023529315.1. Taxonomy (NCBI): domain Eukaryota; kingdom Viridiplantae; phylum Streptophyta; class Magnoliopsida; order Ranunculales; family Papaveraceae; genus Papaver; species Papaver bracteatum. The sequence continues at coordinate 5,128,569 of JAJJWX010001246.1, forward strand.
TAAAGCTTTTGCTTTAGCCAAGTTCATCTTTACCTAGTGACGAAAGTCATGTTATGTTTCAATCATTTTGTAAATTGCTCCGACGAAAAATAGTTTGTGAATAACAATTATATAACGCCCTCTAAGAATGTTTCAATGATTGAAATGAGAGTTTAGACAATATAACCATTAGAGGATATACGCATTGTTATGGTAACACATATATGTATAAGTCCTTAGTTCTTGAACCGAAGTTTGCAAACTTTGTTGATCAAGTGGAACCGGTGTAGTGCGTGAGCTTCAGTCCACGAACTCAGTCCGTGAACCCAGTCTGCGAACTTGAGTAGGTTATGTCTAGAAACGATGTTTGTGAACTTATCTTAATAAACTAAGGAATGCTATTGCAAACCATGGCTTTATAGTTCATGAATCGATTCGAGTGAATCACATCATTTTTGCAATTGTGTCTTCTGTAGTACATAAAGATCTAAGCAATTGAATAACTCTCTAACTAGTTCATTTGAGTTATTTGGACTAGTTATGGTGAAGAAGAATATGGTTGATATGAAAGTTATCATACGGCTAACCATTTGGTTAACTAGTGTTGAATGAACTAATATGCATGTTTGGGTACAATTACACAAGCCTAGAAATGTGCATTACAAGTGTGTATAACAATCTATGTTTTTGATCTAACGGTTGATAAATATTAGCTTGAATCTAATCAGGTTTTCATCTAACGGTGAATATTGAATGCTTTGTTACTAAGCTAACATTGATTGCAAACCCTGATTTGAAAGACTATATAAGGGAAAACTCTAGCAACTAGGAAACCTAATCCCCATACATTCTGTGTGATACTAGTTTGCTAAGCTAGAGTTGATTCTCCTTTAACCTTTGGTTTTCTTATTCTAAAACTAGGTTAACGACTTAAAGACTTCATTGGGATTGTGGAGCCAGACCGATACTACTTTTATCGTAGTTGTGTGATCTGATCTTGTATCTTCTATCGTACGAGTACAATTATAATAATTGGCTTGAGATTTCTATCTCCGATAGGAAAGATATAAAAGTAGTCACAAACACTTCGTCTCATGGTTTATGATTCCTCAATAATCTTCTTCGCTACGTCGATTAAGTTTATTGTGAGGTGATTGATAAAGCTGAGCTGTTCTTTGGGAATATAAGTCTGGTTTTATCAATTGGTTCATATTCACCTTGATTTATCAAAAGACGGAACAAAACTCATAGGTTTATTCGTGGGAGACGAATTTATATATCCCTGTAAACCTTTCTGTGGGAGACAGATTTGTTTATTAAAGTCTTATACTTTGGGTCGTAGCAACTCTTAGTTGTGGGTGAGATCAACTAAGGGAATCAAGTGCGCCGTATCCTGCTGGGATCAGAGGCATAGGAGAATAACTGTACCTTGGATCAGTGTGAGATTAGTTGGGGTTCAATTACAGTCTAGGCCGAAGTTAGCTTAGAGTAGGCTAGTGTCTGTAGCGTCTTAATACAGTGTATGTTTAATCTGGACTAGGTCCCGGGGTTTTTCTGCATTTTCGGTTTCCTCGTTCGGTTTCCTCGTTAACAAAATTCTGGCGTCTGTGTTATTTATTTTTTGCATTATATTTCGTTATATGATTGAAATAATACAGGTTGTGCATTATATTTCGTTAGAATAACCGACCTTCTTGGTTGTTGATTTAAATTGATTGACACTTGGATATTGGTCTTTGGTACCATCCAAGTTATCTCTCTTTTGATAAAGACTCGCATATTGTATTTTCTTGAGTAAATATCAAATTGACAGATAGAGATAATAAACTCATTGAGATATTTTCTATTGATTGAGTCTGACTGTCTAGTTGATTCTCTAGAAAGTAACTCGGAGTTGTCCATACAGATTGCTAATCGAAATATTGGGTGTGGTTATTAGACCCCCGCTTTTTCAATTGGTATCAGAGCAGGCAAACATGATAAAGACCTTATAAGTCTGTGTTTGTAGCGATCTGATTATGGACGTGTCTATCTCTAATAACGTACAAGTTCAGAAATTCCCAGATGATTCTGAAAGCTTGGATTCACCTGAGAGAACTGTCACATCTAAGTTAATATCTAAACATTCTCTTGATATAAAAACTGTTGATTGCGAAACACTCCTAGAAGAACAGTTAGATGAACTTTCTGATGAAGGTGATTGTAGTTGCAGGAAATCCTACACTACACCCATGATAAGAATTTACTGTAATTAAGACATATATGAAGAATAAAAATAACACTTTATTATTTGATTCTCAGAAATGTTTACAAGAAACGGAAAAAATCAAGAATACAACCACTCTCTTGAATTTTCTCTCCTCAAGACTTTCTTAACACTCAAAAACACATCATCCTCCCTCTGGATCTATTGGGTCTCTTTATATAGGATAGTTACATAGTGGATAATAGCTAATATGTCCTTTAATTTTGGATCTGACTCGCGATCTTATCGTAGTAGTTATAATGTCCATTCTCGTAAGCATCGTGACCATCGCAGGATAATCACGCTCTTCCCGTGTTTCTTCATTCACAAGCTATTACGTCATTCTTCAAATCATTCTGTGACACTCGTGAATTGTTGCTGAAGAACTCGCGGTGATGTTCGCAGAAGTGTTGTTAATCTCGCAAGAGTAATATCATGGCGATATTCTGGTCCTACATCTTGCCTCTTCTCATGTCTTTTCTGCGAAGGAGGAAAGATCATGAGATTTGAATCTTTTATAATGCCGCAGCTGTTTATCTTTTGCATTCTTCTGCTTTGACACGTTTCTGTATTCTTCGCCAACTGTTTTCACATACTTTTTTTTTCCATTCAATTTTTGACACGTCCTTTTCAACCGCTGTGATCTGACCGTTCACGTCCTTTCTTTGCATTAATTGCATTCATCTTATCGAGAACTTTCTTCTTCTATAAATACTTCTTTCATTCTTTTCTTTCCCTCTTTTTACTTTCTTATTTCTATCTCTCTGCAATTTCTCCGCAATTTTGTTGTTCTTCCGTAAATTCCGCATATATTACTGTTGCATCTTTTCCTTCAATCTTCTATCCTTTTCTTCATTCCCATACTTACTTTATTAAAAATGGCTCCCGCTGGTCGTAAATATATAATCTCCTTTGAGGAAATGCAGAAGAAGTTTAAGGATCAAGGTTTTTCTTTATCCACCTTCCCTGATCAAAACCCTAAAGCTTAACTTTTCGTTAAACTATTTTCTAATCATCCAAGTTCTCGCGAGAAAATTATAGTCTCGCTAGGTCAACTTGAAGCCGGTCTTCCTATTCCTCTTTACAATCCTGAACTTCCTTTATTCTATGAGATACTTTCTCATCCAAATTCTCGCGAGCCATATATCAACTGGGTGGGGATTGCATCCATCTGCTAGTGGAGTATGCTACTCGCGGTGCTGATAAAGAATCTCGCTACCCTGATACTGCGAAGAATCCTAAGTTCAAGGATGTTCCAATTATTCCCGCAATGTATAATGTAGATAATTTCTTCATAAACTATGATATAATCCCCATGAAGAGGGATAACACCTGCTGGGGTGTCCGCTTGCAAAAGAAAGATGATATTGCGAAAGACAAAATTCTTATGTTGGACATCGACTGGGATACTAGTACTAATCAAGGTTTGCGTCATTATAGCGATGACAAATGGTATATCTTCCCTCTAATTTTAGAAGGTTCATATATCTCTGGTACCCATGCTTTACCTGCGAATCTCACAGAATACCAGCCGTGGGTATTCAACTGGCCTGAGAGAAATAAAGAAGTATGTTTTCTTAAAAAAATTTTACATAATAAATTACCATTATTATTTTCTTCATGTCTTTAGATTCTCGCTGACTATTTCCTTTTTATCAGATTGAAAGGTTGAAAGCCAGCTACGATAGGATAGGGAAACCTGCTACTTACTTAGCTCTCAAATCTCTCACATATGAAGTAAGAAATATTTCTTTATAACTTTTTACAATATATTGTTGCCTCTATTTATTATCTTTATCTGTGTTCGCAGGAAATTGAAGAAAGAGAGCCTGTGAAACCTGCGAGAACTAAAGAGAAATCCATAGTTGGTCGCAAGGGTAAATCTACTGCCCCTCTCAAAGAGAATTCTGCTGCTCCTCGCAGAGAGAAATCTGATGCTCCTCCCTTAAAGAGAAGAAAACCCAACTCTCTTCTTCTTCAACTCCTCAATCTAACGAACAAAATCGGAGTAACGATGATGATGATGAAGACAAAAATAATAATGACACCTCTCATATGAAGGATTCCTTTTCTCCTGAATCTCATATGACCCAATTATCTAAGATTTTTGGCGATGTCACGCATGGTATTTCAAATGATTATGGATATGAAGCTGTTAATGAAGTATCTCAAGCTCTCGCAAAGGTTTGCGATGCTTCCATATTGGTTGACAATGATTCTTTCCAGGGAATCTCGAGATCGATGACCCCTAGTCTTTTGAATTCACTCGGAATTCTGGTATATTTTGACTTCTTTGCCTCTTTATTATACCTTAGATTTCGAATTATATCTGTCTTAGCAATTTTTACATTTCTTCGCAGGCTGGAAGAGCTTCTTTTATTGCTGCCTCAGATTTGGAGAAAAGACGTGCTGACCTTCGCAACAAAAATGAAAATTTAAAGTCTAAATCTGCAGATCTTCGCAAGCAAAAGGAACAGTTGGAATCTGAAGCTATTGATCTTCGCAAGAGTAAAGTAGAATTAGAAGCTGAGGTTGCTGAACTTCGCAAGAAGAATAAGCAATTATAAATTGATGCTTCGAGTGATAAACAAAAGATTTCTTATTTTGAAAAGGCTAATCAGCAACTCTATGGTATAAACTTTTCTTTATTTTCTTTTAATTCTTTTGCCTTATTTTGGCCCATTCAAGTAACCATTTTTGCAGATATTTATGACCTTACTGATGAGGCTACATTCCTCCGATCTTTCCCTGAACCTGTAGATGAGGATACCCTTCTTGCTCGTCTTAATAGCTCTTTAAGTAGTTTCTCAGATGATCAAATTATATCTCTTTCCATAGATGAACTTAAGTCCAAACTTCATCTCTTAAAAATTGAGCACGTATTCAACTTGGGCTTAACCAATAAGTTTAAGCGTCTTTATATTGATTCGAAAGAAGAAACTAATAGATTGAGAAGTAAGAATATTCATTTTATTGATGCGAAAGATCTTATTGATAAAAATGGTGCTCAAGCCCTAGCATATTTCCTTAAGATTCTCACTGATGTTAAAATTGAAAGGGATAGACTTATCGGCGAAAATAGAGATCTTATTATTAGCAATGATGAAGAATTTGCTTGGGCTGTGAAAGTTCTTGATAATGCCAGAAATAATCTAGGTGTAGATGTTAGTCTTCATACTGAACAAGCAGGCTTGATTAGAGACATGATTTCTGAAAGAGAAGGTTGCTAATTATTCATTCTCATTGGTCTTTCGTCTTTTATAGTTTGCTACTAAATTTCTGATTTTCTATTCTGTACTCGCAGGAGTAGAAAAGAGATAATCTGTCAGAGTTAAAGAACTTGAAGATCATAAGGGAGTGCTCGCAAAAAATCTAGCTTCTCGCAATAAAAAGTATTCAAGACTGAAGGAACAGTTAGAAATTATGAGAAGGAATTTTCGTAACACTCTTGTTGGTGTTCGTAATGACTCCATTAAATTGGTCTGCGATGATCATCAAATTCCTCATTCTGAGTATCCTGATATTTTGCATGAAGTTCCACAAAATGTCCCTGATCTTGTCATTTTTGATAGCGAAGCTGAAGATTCTGAAGAAGATGAAGGTCATGATGAAGGTGGTGGAGATGAAGAAAAGAAATCCGGCTAAGACAACGATGGATCTAATTAGATTTCTTATATTCTTCCCTGTAATATCTGTACACTTATCCTTTTCTCTTTGTAATATACTTGCTGCGAATTTATCCATCTTATAATGTTCTCTAGTGTATGAACTTCTTCTTATCTCTTCCTGCATATATTAAAAGATAATTTCTTTTGTGCAATATGGTTAAGTAATATATTTATAAGTTTTTGGATATCTGTGCGTAAATCTGTTATATAAAGATGCGTAAATATGTTATATAAAGATGAATAACAATATTATCGTTCTGTTCATTCCCATACTTGCCTCTGTTATTCGTATGCAATATAAAAGATTGAGCATATTAGATTCTTAATAAAATTGTGCAAATATCGCAACCATAATCTCGCAGTCATGTGTTAATCTCGTGTGGTCTTAGTTTTCCTTCCTAATTAAAGGTCTTATTTTGACACATTTCTTTCTGCGACAAAATCGTAGGACGTCCTTACATTCGCATGTAAAGACCCATTGATCTTGCCTTATCCATATGTTGTCAAATGTATGTGATAATATTTCAGGTCTAAGTTCCTTGCGAGAACAAAGCCCCATGACATTGTCGGCTTGCGATGAAATCGCAGGACGTCTTTACACTTTCATGTAAAAACCCATTGATCTCATCTTAACTTTTTCTTATGGATTGTTGCCTCTGTATTTATCACGCGACAATATGACAGGCCTAAATGTTCTTGCGAACATAAAGCCCCATGATATTTCCATCTTAAGACACTTATCAGCTCCCTAATGGAGGGTGCCTCCCTTACTTCCCCCTGGTTGCCCCTTCAAGGAGGGAACATCGGCCATACAAGACTAGCTCCTCCCATCCAGTCTTAACAACAACCAGTTGTTTTCGCAGCCTCATATCCTTTATGCCTATATGGCTTATAGTTACGAGACTGCACCCTAAGTGGGGTTTTCTTGAGGCCTAGTTCATCATAGCCAAGACTTACCAAAAATGGCCAGGGTAGGTTCATCCATCCCGGGCAATCTTGGCTCAACCGTGTACCTTTGCGCCTTGGTCATACTCTGCACCCCTTAGAAGAGATCCTCGGTCGTCCAATCAGGGTATAACCTTATATAGTTGGAAATCCAAAGTATCTCTCTTGGATAGGTATCTCAAAGAGATGGACCCCAGTCTCCGTGACTCAGGTTCTAGCAGCGGTATAGCCTTATCCCTGAGCCACGCAAAGAGATACCCCCTTATATGACACACTTTAGGTCTTACATTTTCCTCTTGCGAAATTGTATCCGCGAACTAGGGTGTACGCCATATAGGTTCGTCCCATTCTTATGTCTCTGCGAAATTTTATTCCGTTTCTTGCGAGTATTGCAACTCTGATGAAATTTCTTTTCTTTGATCTTCTCTTTATTTTCATTTCAACTCTTGTATAACTTCTCAATTTCATTTTTTTTTATTCAAATGAAATATTCTTTTGAAACAAATCATTAATAAATTTATTAAATTTCATCATTTTACCTTTCTACTTACTACTTTATGCTTCTGCCCTTTTGTTGCGTTTTGCTATTTTCTTTCCATCTGCGATATGCTCGCCATTTACAGTTTGCAACTCATGTTGTTTTGCCATTATTCCTTCCTCTCGCCACTCTATTGTATCAACCATCAAATTATCACCTCTTTGTTTTTTCTTGATGTTATGTTTCCAATTTCTATTTCCCGCTGTCCTTTCTTCACAAGATTCCATGTCAATTTCATAGCATTTCTTCCCATCAACCCTGTAGTTGCGGATTATCTTACAACTACACCCTCATAAGAATCCATTAAAATGATTCCTAAATCTAATTAATTTGATATGAAACTAAGAATTTAAATACTAAGATTGTAAAGGAGACACAAAGATTTTTACGTGGTTCGATCAATGTGATCTACATCCACGGTGTTTCACTAGTGATTGTATGTCATTACATGATTTTACAATTGAGACTCCATTAATGAATATTTGGAGCTCTAGAATTTTTTGGGGAAGAAGATGTTAAAGAAAATAAAATATCTCTAAAAATTTCTCTCTCCTCCTAAAATCATCCCCTCTCTCAAAATGTGTCTCCCCCTTTCCTATCATGCCTAAATGGCTATTTATATGATTTTACACATTGGATAACAACTAATCTTTCCCTTAATTTCGGATCAAAGAATCATCATACGAACCTTCGCAAATTTATTTCACGAACTTCCTTTACTCGTAAAACGTTCTTCGTGATTTCTTTATCTTCGCAAAATATTCTATACTCGAAAAATGTATTTTCTCTCCATAATTTCGTAAGTTATCATTTGTTGTGATATTCCGCTCCTACATCTTGCCTCTTTTTTCTTGAATATTGCTTGAAGAGCGATCTTTAAGAAAAAATCCGTTGTTGTAGTAATCTTTGATCTTTGTTGATGAAGGAACGAGCGAAAGAATACTAGTCTTGAAAAGTATATACTTGCCTCTATTCTATTGCGAAGTCCCAGAATGTTGCGAAGTAAATAAGAAGTATCAACCATTGAAGTATAAGAAGTATGAAGTATCCTTGAAGAAATATAAGAAGTACTTAATCCTCGAAATATATAAGAAGTATGAAGTATCCTTAAGAAGTACTTAATCCTCTAAATGTAAGAAATATTGCGAACCCATCATGCGAACTCTCACTCCATGTTCTTTGCCTCATGCTATGTTGTAATGCAAATAAAAATTTAGATTAGTATTCAACATTTCTTTTATCAAAATTTCTTATTTTTTATTTATATGCTACTTCAAAATCTTTTTGTTTGTTTTGATTTCCTTTGTATTATCTATTTCATCTCTCTTGACAAATATTTTTCCATGGAAATGATCCTAATAGGTACCCCCTCATATGACGCACTGAGGTGCTTTGCCTTTTACGAGTATATGCCATAAAGGTTTGCCAGCTACTACTCTCCATGTCGAATATCATATCATTGGAAATAAAGTAAATTTTTCAAGAGAAATATATAAATTTATTTGTGCGAGATGTTTTTCTCGGTGTCTTTTGTAATTGTGAAATCTTGAGATCTTTGTAATTGTGTGATTGAATCGCTTTTTGTAAATCAAATCAAAAATCTTTTATTTTTCGTAAGCAAATAAAATGTTTAAGGAAAGAGGTACTTATATTTTATGTGAGTCGTTGTTGTCTCTTGCGAAGTATGTGATTTGCTTGCGAAGCTAGCATCGTCTTGCATGTTCTCATAGCATAAAATTATTCTAGCACACTCTTGCGAAATAGAATTCTGCTGTTTTGCGGACTTTTGCGAAGTAAACAAACATTTGTGAAGTATTGGTGTTGCGAACGTTCGCAAAGTGAATATTTGCGAAGTGTAAAAGTAGAAATGCTGCTTTTGCGAACGTTCGTAAGATTTGACCCTACGAAGATGATATTCGTAAGTATATGACAGAAAAGAATTTTGATGGGGACCATCTTCGTAAGCACCATCTTCGTAAGAATTTTGATGGGATCATCTTCGTAAGTATATGGGACCATCTTCGTAAGAATTAATGTGGTAACACTAAAGTGGGGTAATATACTTCGCATACTCCAAGTAGTTGTATACTGGACTTCGTATACTCCAAGCTGGGACGTATAATCATTTTGCGAAGTACATAACTTCATCTTTCTTCGTGAATTTGACTTATCTTACTGGATGAGTTGTCAACGAACACATACATGCTTTCTTGGTCGACGACGGAACGTTTAATCAATTACTTGTAGTTTTCACAAGTTGAAGCTGTAATTGATCGACTCGGTGGAATTGAATGATCCGCCATTGAGAAATGAACAGATGGAGATCCTTGTACAGATCCAAATGAACTCACACGAGTTAGTGAAGCTGATCCCTGGAAAAAAATACTAGATCGAGATGTGAAATTCGAACTAGACGATGCGAAACCGGACGAAAGGCTTGAATTAACCGATGACGAATTCGTAAACGATGAACCATAACATCTCCCATTTCAGATTGAATTTTCTAGAAAATGAAATTGGGGAAGAAAATAGTAGAGAGAGAAGAGGACCAATTATTAAACGAAATTGTTGATCCAACAAGTTACAGGAAGGATAAATCCATTTAATCTATCCTTGTTTCTAGCGCCAATTATGTAGTTGCGGATTATCTCACAAATACACCCTCATAAGAATCCATTAAAATGATTCCTAAATCTAATTAATTTGATATGAAACTAAGAATTTAAAAACTAAGATTGTAAAGGAGACACAAAGATTTTTACGTGGTTCGATCAATATGATCTACATCCACGGTGTTTCACTAGTGATTGTATGTAATTACATGATTTTACAATTGAGACTCTATTAATGAATATTTGGAGCTCTAGAATTTTTTGGGGAAGAAGATGTTAAAGAAAATAAAATATCTCTAAAAATTTCTCTCTCCTCCTAAAATCATCCCCTCTCTCAAAATGTGTCTCCCCCTTTCCTCTCATGCCTAAATGGCTATTTATATGATTTTACACATTGGATAACAACTAATCTTTCCCTTAATTTCGGATCAAAGAATCATCATACGAACCTTCGCAAATTTATTTCACGAACTTCCTTTACTCGTAAAACGTTCTTCGTGATTTCTTTATCTTCGCAAAATATTATATACTCGCAAAATGTATTTTCTCTCCATAATTTCGTAAGTTATCATTTGCTGTGATATTCCGCTCCTACATCTTGCCTCTTTTTTCTTGAATATTGCTTGAAGAGCGATCTTTAAGAAAAAATCCGTTGTTGTAGTAATCTTTGATCTTTGTTGATGAAGGAACGAGCGAAAGAATACTAGTCTTGAAAAGTATATACTAATTATGTAGTTGCAGAATAACCTACAACTACACCCTCAATAGAATTAGTAAAAACTCAAGAAGTTCTTGATGATGAATAACAATTTTCCTATTAATGTTCTCAATTGATTACAAAGAAGTATCTAAATGGAACTAGAATAGTTACAACTTTCTCTATTCTCTTTCCTAAGATATTTTCTAACACTCACTAAAAGAACCTCTCGAATTTTACATTTGAACTCCTATTTATAGTAAAACTTATACAGCTGTATATGAATTGCGAAGTATCGCAATTCATACTCTAAAATTACTTCATCCTCGCAAAACTTCGTATTTCTCCGTGCTACTTCTATCATCGTATCATTTTATAACTCTTTTCTCCTTTATTTATTACGATACTTGTGAACTATTATCTTGCGATATTCAATACCTACATCTTGCCTCTTCTCATGTCAATTCTACGAAGAAGAAATGACCGTGAGAACATAACCGTTACTTAGTCTTTTAAAAATTTGACACGTCTTTTGTAACCGTTCTTTTCTAGTTATTCCCTTATATAAATCCTTTATATTCTCTTCCTTTTCTTCTTCTTATTTCCGCAATTCTATCTTCTACTCATACTTTCTATTACTGTTTTCTCTGCAATTTTTTATTCTGCTTATATCTTCATGATTTCTCCAAGGTAATTTCCTTCTATCTCCGCGCATTTCATTTGTTCTTTCTCTTTAATTTCTCTATAATTTGTTATTTGACTTTGGTTTATTTCAGCAAAATAACTCCTCAGATGAAATCTCAACTAAAGAATCCAAGCCTTAATCCACGAAGAAGAAAATCTGAGAATCAAAAGGTAGTTAAAATACTTTGCCTTCTTTCCTGAACAATATATTGTTGCCTCAGTTTTTAATCTACATTTTGATTCGCAGGTTGGCGAAAAACCAAATCCTAGTAAGAGATCTCGAATAACTAAACCCACACCATTAATTCCGATTGATGATTTCCTTCCTGAAGTTGATAAGGAATTTTCCTCTCCTCCTTGTGAAAATGCTTCTTCACACACTCCTGCCTCTACTCCATTACCTACCTTTCAATCTCCCATCAGTGTCAATTTATCAACACTTCTTCAAGACCAACCCTCACAAAATATTTCTTCAACTTCTTATCCTGAAAAACAGCCCTCGCAAAATATTTCTTCAACTTCTTCTTTTAAAAAAAACCTGTCTTGTCTCCAAATCCTTTGAGTGCTATTTCTCCATACAATTTGCAGCTTGCTCTTATTCCTTCAAATTCTTCTCCTCTTCCTCAGGAAATTCGAGATGGAATTTATTCAACTTTCCGAATGTTATCTGAGGTTTTGACAAATGCTGCGAAGTCTACTAATGTTCGTTCGCAATATGAGTTTTGCGAAGTTTGAATAATTTCGTCAATCCAGACATTTCTTCTTCACGTCAATCCTTAGAAAAAGAAATTGAATTGCTTCGTCAATCTTTGAAATCTTCTCAAGCAGAATGCGAGGATCTCCGTAAAGAAAATCATCATTTTCAGAATAATTCTCTCGACTGTGCGATACTTCGCAAAAGAAATGATGAATTGAAAGGTATGATTACTATCTTCATATTTTCCCTTTTATTTACTTATATTCTTCATATGTTCGAAACATCCATTAAAACCCATTCCCCTTTATAGAATCCATCCAGAAATGTAGAAGATTGGTACTTCACCATGAATCAGATGCAACAGAATATCGAACCAAGCATGAAAGCCTCTCAAACCAATTCTCCCATTTATCTAATCTTTACTCGTGTGCTCTTGACAACTCTGACGCTCTTTTTCAAGAGAATACTCAACTAATATATGATCGAAATTTTTTGAATGATGATATATCTCAACTTTTTTCTTCCTTAACTAAAGCTAATTTGAGAATAGAAACCTTATTAGAAGAGAACAAAACCTTATCAGAAGAGAAATGTTCGTTTTTGAATACAATGATTATTTCTTCGCAAGAATTAAAAACTCTTCAGAATAAATGTTGCGATCAAGAAAATCTTCTTTCTCTGTTGAAAGGTGAACTTGAGGAATTAAAGAAGTCTTCAGATGCTAAAAGAAATTCTTTTGTTATTGAGAAGAATTCCCTTATTAATAAGAACATAGTCTTGAGTGCTAAGAAGAATCAACTTGAAGAAGATTATTCCTCATTAAAAAGTCTTAATGCCAAACTTGCGAAGGATAAGAATTTTCTCCTTTCTAAAGATCAAAAGCTTCAATCTCGACTTAAAGGATTAGTTGGTGATGGTTTTGATAATGCGATGAATAAGATGAAGAACTGTTGTCTATATTTAACTCAATCTCTTACTTCGCAAAGAGAAGGTAGTCATTAAAATTTGACTGCCTCTGGTATATCTTTAAATTTCGTTATACTCGCAAATTTTATTCTTTGAACTTTGTTTTATTTGCAGAATCTGAGAACAACCTTCGTAATGCAAAAGCTGGATTAGAAGCCTCCTGTTCCGAGCTTCGTAAGAAGAATGCTTTGATTTCTACTCGCTTAATCAACTCTCGTGACCGTGCTACTCGGAGATTCAATTATCTTGCTTATTCCAAAGATATCGAAGATACCAATCATAAAAAAGCTATACTTCGTGAAAGTCATCTGAAAGCTCAAGTCTTTACGAATAACATTCTCTTATCAAGAGGCTTGCCTCCTGTGAAAATTACTCCTTTGAAGATATCTGACGATGAAGTTGCTCGTGAGCCTAATAGTGATTTCGATTATGAGAGTGATGATGAAGATCTTGATGATGAGAAAGAATCTATTCCTCAAGGAGATGTCCCTGTTGCATATTCTTCCAAGGATGATATCTCGCAAAAGTCGAAGGCTGCTAATGACCCTACTGATCTTAAATATCCAGCACAGAGTGTTGATGAAGCATGATAATATTCCTTTTTCAATTTATCATTGACTCTCCTGTCTTTCTTTCTTTTGAATTCCTTCCCTTAGTTACTGTTGGTTTTCTTTTTGCGAACAATTCTATTTTTTGAGAAGTACATCTGATATTTTGCGAAGATGATTTATCCTTTCTTTCTGATATTTTGCGAAGATAATTTAACCTTTCTTTGATTAAATTTGCCCCATTTGATCATATGAAGAGAAATAATATATAAATCACAGATAAAGCTTAGTATATCCTTTTCCCCCTATTATTTCTCACAGGTTCAATCCCTGTTTCTAGTGCCAATTATGTAGTTGCGGATTATCTCACAACTACACCCTCATTAGAATCCATTAAAATGATTCCTAAACCTAATTAATTTGATATCAAACTAAGAATTAAGGTACTAAAATTATAAAGAGACACAAAGATTTTTACGTGGTTCGATCAATGTGATCTACATCCACGGTTCTTCACTAGTGATTGTATGTAATTACATGATTTTACAATTGAGACTCCATTAATGAATATTTGGAGCTCTAGAATTTTTGGGGAAGAAGATGATAAAGAAAATAAATCTCTCCTAAAATTTTCTCTCTCCTCCTAAAATTATCCTCCTCTCTCAAATTGTGTCTCCCCCTTTCCTCTCATGCCTAAATGGCTATTTATATGATTTTACACATTGGATAACAACTAATCTTTCCCTTAATTTCGGATCAAAGAATCATCATACGAACCTTCGCAAATTTATTTCACGAACTTCCTTTACTCGTAAAACGTTCTTCGTGATTTCTTTATCTTCGCAAAATATTCTATACTCGCAAAATGTATTTTCTCTCCATAATTTCGTAAGTTATCATTTGTTGTGATATTCCGCTCCTACAAACCCAGTCTCCCTTTATTACTCTAACACCATTAGGATAAGGAAATTTAATACATCGGTGGAAAGTTGACGCCACACCTAATATCCCATGTAGCCAAGGTCGGCCAATCAGGGCATTATAAGGTGATTCAATATCCACAATGCATAATAGAATCTTAAACGATAACCCCCTTAATGGAATTCGCATTGTAATTTCCCATTTGGGCTTGTTGGTGGTGTCGTTGAAACCATAGATTTTATAGGTTAATGGTATCAGATCCTCGTCTTTTCCACCCATGGTTCTGTAAGTATGAAAAAATAAGATATCAACTGAACTTCCAGTATCTATTAGAACTCTGTTAATGGCCCAGGAATCTTCAGTTTCACCATCATTATTTTCTTCATCTTCTTCTTCTATTTGTTTTGGATTTATATCTAACCTTACTACCAGTGGGTTGTCATGCATCTCGCCAGGCTCTGGTACTTCTTGCGCAGTGAAAGAAATAGTTTGATTTTGCCACTCCTCTAATGGAGAGACTCTCGCAATATTCATTATCTCTCTTCCGTCTACGTCTCTCGCGAAGACTCTGCTCAGAACATTGTCATGGAAATCCTCAATAGTCTTGTATGAATGTATGATGGAATTACAGAACAAATTGTTTGCCTTGACTCCAACCTCTATCATAAATGTTTCTGCTCCTTTTACAACATTCACTCTGCAAATATCAGGTGCTGGTGGTAACTGATGAGATTGCGGATGTCCTATTAGAAAATGATTTAACTTTCCTTGATCAATCATCCTCAAAATTAATCTTTATACATTCCTGCAATCGTTTATTGAATGTCCATGGAAATGATGATAAGGACAAAATTCTTGATTTCGATTATTTTGATGTGGGTCTTTTCCCATATTCCAGGGTGATGGTATATTTTCCATCAGAATGATAGCTTCCCAAAAATTTTCTATGCTAGCATTCAGAGGTGGCATCTTAATTTTTTCCCATATTATTCTTTGATTCCCTTGCCCTCTAAAATTATTTTTCCTCTGACCGCCATAAGTCTCTTGCGGCTGATCAAGTATTTGAATTTTATTATTTCCACCATGATTGTAATAATTCCTTTCTCTTTCATACTCCTCTTGATCTCTACTTCCCATGGCTACTAACTTTTGCTGGTTTTCAATAACCACTTTCTCTTGCTGTGGCTGCGAGGTGCTCGCCACATTGTTAATCATTTTAGGAAGTAAAATCACGTTCGCCGTTATTGAGCTGGTGTTTGCGACTGGATATGATTCCATCTCATTTTGTTTTTCTTCCAAAGCAATGTATTATTTTTGTAGTTCTCGTAGCTCAGTCAATGTGATGGTATTTTTGATTCTGAAAATTTATATGTACAACAGATTGGTTACGAACATTGCATTAATGAAAGATAAAATGAGGTATCTCCCATCCACTCTTCCTGCCATTTCACTGCACATTGTCTTCCATCTTATGGTTAGGTGTTTCAGACTCTCGCCAATCCTCTGTTTTAACCAAAACACATCTTCAATACCGGGCTGCGAAGAATTGTTGCTTATATATGCTCCCATAAATGTAGCTTGCAAATGGTCGAAAGAGGTTATTGTATTTTTAGGTAAGCCTTCGAACCATTTTAACGCCTTTCCAGTTGAACTAGATGCAAAGTATTTACATAACACAGCATCATGGTTTTCCCATTGTAGCATACACCTAACATAGCCTTGACATGTTGAACATCACAGGTAGTCCCATCGAAGATACTAGTTAATGCTGGTAAATTGCATTTTGGAGGGATTCCTCCTAATTGTACTTCTTGAGTGAATGGAGTTCTCGCAGCTTCTTCAATGGATTCACCAAGTTTCCTTCTGCCTCCTTCTCTTCTGTTATTCAGCATTCCCCTCATTTCTGCTAACTCTCTTAAAATTTGTTCATTCCCAGCTGAATTTTGCTCAATTGGTCTTTTCAGTGCAACATCTCTTCTTCTGCGCTCGTGTCTTTCTTGTCCTGCGAGATTTTGTGCTTCTTCTTCAGCATCTTCATTCTGCATTCTCCTACGATTTTCCTCTTCACCTCCTTATTGAATTCTCAATTGATTATGCCTTCCAATTTCTTCTCTGCGAGTTTCTTCATTCCTCATCATTTCTCTTCGTTGTCTTTCTATTCTCCTTTGTATTATGTCATATTCCTCATTGATATTATTGCTATGGCGATTTTGTGTGCGTCTCTTTTCTCGATTGTCATGATTATTCTGTCGTATTGCTTCTTGAAACTCTTGTTCTTCAACTTCTGCTCTTAGTATTTCTCTTTCGCAAGCTAGACGTGCTTGTTCAGCATAATGCCTCTCAATTTCCTCCTCAATGATTCTTTGATTTCTTTGGATTTATTGCCCATGTAATATTCTTCTACCTTCTTCCCGATTTTCTTCACCATCTTGGTTATTTCCACGCTCTTGATTTCTATTATCATGTCTATCATTCGCAGTTTCACCGTGTGGAATGTAGCGATCATTAATCATCTCTTCTTCTCCATGATGCTGCTCTTCATTTGGATTTTGCATTTCCTCTCGGATATTTACTCCATCATTTCTCATAGGGGAATTTCGCCTTGGTTCTTCTCTAAATGATCTTGAACTTTATCTAGCAGTACTTCTTGATCTCCTACTTTGTAATCTCAAATTCTCCATTCTTAACTCGAGATTTTGTCTTGTTAGATTCGCACGTTCTTCCGCCTCTAACCTCCTTTCCTCTTGTATTATTTGTCCTAAAACCTTTACTGTTTCATTTCCATCATCTCCATGTATTAATCCTCCATTTACTTCTAGGTTTCTTTATTCTCTTCTTTCATTTCTTAATTGTCGCCAAGTATGCACACTCACTCTGTCGTAATCCACAGCTCTATCTTGTATTGGTGTTTGTTGATTCGGCTGTTGAATTTGATTTTCTCCTTCATTCCTTGTTCTATTTCTTCTTGTTCTTATCCTTGAAGATTCTCCCATTTCATTTGTTTCTCCACCTTTAAGTCTTTTACTCCTCCTTATGGTTGTTGGCGGTTCTGATGTATTTCTTCTTCTAGCCATTAATCTTCAAGAGTTGTTGGAAATTGCGTAAAAATCCTTCACTATCTACTCCAAATTCTTCTCAATCACAATGTCAATTCTTATATTTTTCTTCAGAAAATCAACAATTCATCCATGTTTCGGGAGCCAAAATGTAGTTGAAGGAAATCCTACACTACACCCTTGATAAGAATTTACTGTAATTAAGACATATTTGAAGATTAAAAACAACACTTTATTATTTGATTCTCAGAAATGTTTACAAGAAACGGAAGAAATCAAGAATACAACCACTCTCTTGAATTTTCTCTCTCCTCAAGACTTTCTTAACACTCAAAAACACATCATCCTCCCTCTGAATCTACTGGGTCTCTTTATATAGGATAGTTACATAGTGGATGACAGCTAATCTGTCCTTTAATTTCGGATCTGACTCGCGATCTTCTCGCAGTAGTTATAATATCCATTCTCGCAAGCGTCGTGACCATCGCTGGATAATCACGCTCTTCCCGTGTTTCTTCATTCGTCATCTATTACATCATTCTTCAAATCATTCTGTGACACTCGTGAATTGTTGTTGAAGAACTCACGGTGATGCTCACAGAAGTGTTGTTATTGTTTCCTATAAATAAAAGAAATATCAAATCCCATATACTAACCAACAAAGGTAAATAGGTAATATAAAAATACATGGAGCACAAATACACAAATCTTTCACTTTCTTAGATTTACTGACAAATGAGGGGCAAAGCAGAACAACAGTTTAAAAAAATTAAACTTTCATTCATTTAAGTATGATGAGTTTATTTTCATACATAAATTTTAATATGATGAGGTGGTGCTCAGAAACAACGCTAATCCACTTGAACTATATAGCAAAAAAATGAAGAAAAACATTTACATGATCACTTGACCCTCTTGATGGGTTTGTTTTCTATTGGTCCACCAATAATCTCATATGATGCACCTTGCTCGAACACTGCATGAGCAAAATACCCACATTTTATGCATATATATGCACAAAAATATACACATAGGATATGTGAAAGAAAATTTGAAAGAGATCAGATACAATTGGGAAAGATAACTATCTCCTAGGACGATGTTTCGCATATTTTCCTTACTTCCCAACAAAATATATGCTAATTTATTTTCCAAGGAGGTAAATTATTCTCAACCTGATCAAAAATATTTTCTCTACCACACACTTATCAGTTTCTTTGTTCATTTTCCCATCAGTCTTGCAGCCAAAATACTTCCAATCGTTCCATCCGTTGACAAAAAAGAGCACATTAAGCTAAATTAACATAAGACCAAAAAATTGTTAACAATAAGATAAAAACATTTAGAATATACTCCATCAACTTATTTTAGAACCCCCAATTGGGGGATATGACTTTTAATTGGGGGATATGACTAAATGACAAAATAGGGATCCAAATATCCTAGCTGGGTTACCCCTTATGTAAATAATTTATTAATTCCTAATCTAACCCTCCCTAATTAGGATTAGTTACTAATTAAGATTAGTAAAATCTTAATGATTTAGGGATATAATTAGTGTTTTTGAGTTTATTTGAAATTTTTGTGGGTAGAAGGAGGGAAAAAAATTTAGAGTAGAATTTTTTTTTTGGAAATGGAAGATGAATTTGATGAGAGACTTGCAGCTGCTGAATCCTAGGCTCAACTACAACAACAATCATATCTTCAATCTTCAGTTAATGATAACAACTCCCAATTGGAGTTATATGATCAACCAACACCCTTGGATCATGATTTTCATGACCATGAGGATTTTTGTGAAGAACCAACTCAAGAAAGTAAACATGTTCAACATACAAGCAGCCCCAACACACAGGTAATGCTTCAAAGAGGTCGATTTTTTTTTTTTCGAAACCGCCATTTCTGTCCGAAAAAGCTGAAAACCGGCATGCTCGTTATATGAATACAATGCCGGAACCTCTATAACCGGCTTTGTATTCATACAAATTTGAATGCCGGTTTACAATATCCCCAACTGTTCAAGAACATACCGGCGTGGTATTCAAACCAAGATTGCATGCCGGTTTGAATTTATACTTTTTACCCACCACCGAATATTCTATGGAATATTCAAACCGGCACTAAACGTACATGACAAACCATGCCGGTTTATGATACCGGCATAGATCCTTGAATGTCGAGGATGCCGGTTTAAAATGCAAAACATACAGAAACAAATGGTATTTTGAACTTAAATACCGGCATTTCCTTTTTTGATCTAACTATGCCGGTACTATTTCCCAGAATAGTAACTGAATTTCTATAAATGTCGGTTTTAATACTGGCATGGAATGTCAATTACCATATATGCCGGTTTTCAATACCTGCAGTTTAATTTACTTATCGACAATGCCGGTTTTATCTAATCCAATTTATTTTCATTCATTCCTTAGATTGTGACATACAATGATCAACCAAACTCCAAACCGCTCCATCGGGATACGTCGGAATACTATAAAATACCTCGGGTATGTTACCAAACAAGGCTTTCACCTAGTTTTTACAATTTAACATTGGGATTTGCTTGTAATCTCCCATTCTTTTCCTTATGTAGGGAATAAAAGATGAAAAGGAAGTAATTGCTTGGGCAAAAGCGACGGCGCTTAAGAACATGTGTGTCTTAGTGAGGAATAGTCAACATTCAGATGTTCGTTTTGAGATGGTTTGTGAGAGAAGCGGAAAATACAAGGAGAATAGCCATAAGATAAAGGGTTATGTATATGAAAAGAAGACTAATAGGGTATACAAGACAGTTACGAGGAAGGATGACTTTCCCTTTAATCTTGTATTCTATCTAAGAGGAGAAAAAGAAGAAGAAAAAGAATGGGAATGTAAGGTGTGGTTTGGCCGTCACAACCACCCCGATCCGAATTTTTTTGAAGGTCACTCCCTAGTTGCGAAGCTAAAACCTGATCAATTCGAGGATGTCAAGATGATGACCAAAGCATGTATCAAACCAAGAGTGATTCTCAGAACCTTCAAAGAAAAAGATAAGACTAATGTTTCTTCAGTCAGTACAATTTATAGCGCACAAACAACCATTAGAAGGTTGGAATGGGAAGGGAGGAGTGTTATGCAAGAATTTGAGAAGATAGTTTGGGATCACAACTACACGCGAATCATTAAAAGAGGTCCGGATGAGAAGTCGCTTTAAAAGGAAGTAATTGCTTGGGCAAAAGCGACGGCGCTTAAGAACATGTGTGTCTTAGTGAGGAATAGTCAACATTCAGATGTTCTTTTTGAGATGGTTTGTGAGAGAAGCGGAAAATACAAGGAGAATATCCATAAGATAAAGGGTTATGAATATGAAAAGAAGACTAATAGGGTATACAAGACAGTTACGAGGAAGGATGACTTCCCCTTTAAGCTTGTATTCTATCTAAGAGGAGAAAAAGAAGAAGAAAAAGAATGGGAATGTAAGGTGTGGTTTGTCCGTCACAACCACCCCGATCCGATTTTTTTTGAAGGTCACTCCCTAGTTGCGAAGCTAAAACCTGATCAATTCGAGGATGTCAAGATGATGACCAAAGCATGTATCAAACCAAGAGTGATTCTCAGAACCTTCAAAGAAAAAGATAAGACTAACGTTTCTTCAGTCAGTACAATTTATAGCGCACAAGCAACCATTAGAAGGTTGGAATGGGAATGGAGGAGTGTTATGTAAGAATTTGAGAAGATAGTTTGGGATCACAACTACACGCGAATCATTAAAAGAGGTCCGGACGAGAAGTCGCTTTAAATATTCATTTTGCATCCCTTGCTTTCACAATTGGCACATACGTGTTGTGATGTTCTTATGATGGACTGCACGTACAAGACAAACAAATACAACATTCCGTTGTTCAACATCGTGGGGCAAACATCGGATAAGGTAACATTCACATTGGCTTGGTGTTTAATGGAAAACAAGAGGGATTACAATTATCATTGGGCATTGCGACAATTAAAATTATTGTTCCCGGAAAATCGTGGTCCGAAGGTCATCATAACCGATCAATTTTACACACTAATGAATGCCATATCCGACGTATATCCGGATGCACAAAATTTTCTATGTACATATCATATAGGTGAAAATGTGAAAAAACATTGTCATGCTTTGTTTGAACCCTCAAAGGCTGATATTAAGAAAATAATGGTTTCTCAACTTGAGGAAGATGTTCGCAAAGAGAAACTATCACCCGAAGAAGAAGAAAATGAAAGAGGAAATATTAAAGAGCGAGTCGACAAAGAACACGGTGAAAATCATAAAAGGTGGTTGGAATTTCTAAAGGATTGGGAGAAATTTTATTGGTCTCTTACCGAGAACATGTATGAAAAGAGATTGAACATGTTTATTGCCAAATATAACGAAGTGTATCCAAGTGCCGTCTCATATTGTCGGGTTAATTGGTTGGATAAGTTCAAGGAAAAATTTGTGCGTGCGTGGACAAATCATTATAGACATTACAGGAATGAAGCAACTAGTATAGCGGAGTCCTCTCATGGGAGATTCAAAGATCTCATCCAGTCCGGGCAAGGAAACGTGGTTACGGTCACCGAGGAAATGGAGCAACACTTTAAGGCTGATATCGATAGGATCAAGAAGGCTTTTGAGAAAAGCACAATGGAAAGGATGACACCATTTCTTAAACATACTAAGTTGCTCCAAGGAATAGAGTTCAACGTCTCCAAATGGGCAATAAAACATATGATGAGACAAATGCAATATGAGAAAAATTACGGAAAACCGGGTGATGTGTGTATTTGTCCCGACATGTCTTCTTTGGGGCTTCCGTGTCGACATATGCTTGTGAAGTATGAAGAAGTGATACCTAATGGTGTTATTAATCCATTTTGGAAGCAATTATCTTTCGACCTTCACCCTACCGAAGTTCACGGAGAATCACCATGGGATACAAAGGAGGCCCAAGAATTTTTTGAAGTTTACTCACATGGCAACTCGGCTAGCCGAAAAGTATTGTTGATCCAACTAATACTAATTACACGGCCATGGATAGCATAGAGTGAAGAGCCAACAAAGGGAGATCCGCCGGGTAGACCACAAACTAAAATTCCAAGGAAAAAACAAAGAAAAGAATTTAAAGAATTGACTCGCCGTGAAGAGGAACTCGCGGCAACAAAAAAACGAGATCTATGTGCAAGTGAGATTTCAGAAGCAAGATTCACCGAAGGGCCCATTCCAAACAAAAGGGATAGGCTGAGGAAGGTCCCGATATCAAGTCAACAACAATCGACGAGTTCTGAGGCTACACCAATAGTCGATGTATCCGAGGTTCAAAGGAAAAGGGGAAGGCTGCCAAATGTACCAACATTAAGATACCAAGGACAACAAGGTGAGCATTCTGAACCTACACCAATAGTCGATATATCCGAGGTTCAAACGAAGAGGGGAAGGCCGCCGAAGGTACCCACATTAGGTTACCAAGGACAACAAGGTGAGCATTCTGAACCTACACCAATAGTCGATGTATCCGAGGTTCAAAGGAAGAGGGGAAGGCCGTCGAAGGTACCCACATTAGGCTACCAAGGACAAAAAGGTGAGCATTCTGAACCTACACCAATAGTCGATGTATCCGAGGTTCAAAGGAAGAGGGGAAGGCCGCCGAAGGTACCCACATTAGGCTACCAAGGACAAAAAGGTGAGCATTCTGAACCTACACCAATAGTCGATGTATCCGAGGTTCAAAGGAAGAGGGGAAGGCCGTCGAAGGTACCCACATTAGGCTACCAAGGACAAAAAGGTGATCATTCTGAACCTACACCAATAGTCGATGTATCCGAGGTTCAAAGGAAGATGGGAAGGCCGTCGAAGGTACCCACATTAAGCAACCAAGGACAACAAGGTGAGCATTTCGAACCTACACCAATAGTCGATGTATCCGAGGTTCAAAGGAAAAGGGGAAGGCCTCTGAAGGTACCAACATTAAGCAACCAAGGACATGTCTTTGAGCATTCCGAACCTACACCAATAGTCGATGTATCCGTGGTTCAAAGGAAAAGGGGCAGGGGTAGGCCAAGGAAGAATATTCTCCCATCTAATACCAAATACATTTGGATTTTAGGGATTGCAGAGGATGGTTTGGATATAATTAAGAAAAAAGTTGGTAATATGACGATGTATAAGGATTCGCAAATGGGTAGGACTTGTAGACACTACCATACGAAGATAGAGTCTTACATAGACCAACTTCCTGAGGTTATTCGCGAGTTTATTGCGTACACGGACGATGTCGATGGAGATGGAAATTGTGGCTATCATGCCGTGACCGAACAATTAGGAATCTTCGATACGACTATTAGTAAAGGAATGACACCATGCCGATATGCTAGAATGAGAATGGCCGATCAACTTGTGAAGAAGAGGAGATTTTATGAGCAATTGGTTGGTCACGCTGAGGTGTTTGATGATATGCGTACTCGAGTGTTAGGACCCGAGCAGGATATGGAATTTCTTCCTTATCAATATTGGATGAGGATGCCGATTTGTGGGCATCTAGTAGCGGATACATTTAATTGTGTTGTTCATTATTTTACCTCCACCGTAGTCACAACATTTACACCAAAGTGGCAAAAATGCGAGGGATCCCTTAAGATGAGAAGAGTTGTTTTGGCGTACGTGAACGGCAATCATTTCGTTATTCTAAAACTCAAGGACAATTGTCCATTGCCACCTGTTTGTGGGATGGTTAAAAACAAGGAACTTGATCCAAATATATGGAAGGGATGGATGGCATTGAATGATGAGAATCACCAATTATGGGATGCTTTGGCATTATCAAAGAAACCTCTTGAAGAGGATGACTTGCAACTTCATACGTGTGGAAGTGATGATGAGTAATTTGGATAAATGTGGTTTACTAATACGCCACCTTTTGTTTTTTTGGAAGTTTGAATTGTAATCATTAAACCATATGCCATGTATGTGCAAGTGTGATTTGATTCAAACTTTAATATGCTGGTTCTTGTACCGGCGTTTCAATATATGTTCTCTTTTGTGCCGGAATAACACTATAAGTTCACAGATATGTTTTTTTTGTTGCCGGCATAGGAAAAAAATGCATAACACCACCAGTACAACACATATGAAATTTATAGTACCGGCATAGTTCACACGATATATATACTATGCCGGAATTCTATTTTTTTCAATATGGAACTAAGCAGAATACCGGCGCAGTAGGCCCTTTATATACTATGCCGGTTTAGAAAAATAAAAACTTAGAAATTGCAAATTTCCAGACACATAAGCAAAGTTTAAACAAACCAAACGTAAAATTAAGATGTTCCAAACCGAAAACAAATGAAGCAAAGATGTTCAAAGATTACCAAGCCACACAAACAAACATAAACCACACTAATACTATCAAGGCCACACGATCACTCGGTTCTTGGCCTCTTGTATACCCTCTTATTCTTTTCGCCCCACAAGTCTTTTGCCTCAGTATCTTCTATTTGGTCTATCTTTTGGACGACGTTCTCCATTTCTTTCTGTGTCAGCAACTCTCCTTTTTTGGTCTTCTTCTTAAAGAACCTTGATAAGTTTCCAATCCGCTGACGCTGTTAACGGATATTTCAACATTTATTTAGTATGTACAATTTTATAATTCGATAGATATAGATTAAGAGAATAGTAATGAATGCACCAACAATGTAACGAGATGTAGAAGTCCGGGTACAGTATCTGGAGTTGTGGAGGGACGTGCTGGTGGTGGAGGGACCTCAACCGTATCCGGGCATACAACATAAGGATGCGAGTACTGTAGATGACCGCTTAGGAATGTTGGTTCAATATCAAGACCTTTATCAGCCAATTCCCAATCATCCCTATCCAGCACAAGTTCTTCTTCTTCCCTTTCGATCCAATGTGCAAGAATTGGTTCTGGGTCGTAGCATACCAGAGTATGGATATCATATGATTGGCATTTAGTAAAGTCATGAGAATATTTATGATAAGATGTATCTATGAGATCTTTCTGCTTGTAACCGAGTTGGCGCATCACGCGGAGAGGGTTATGCATAACATATCCTTTTGGATGAAATAACGGTCCGTTGTAAAATGAAACATTATCAAGTCTCATAAGGTGAACTCCTCTGACATTCCTATAAGGGTCAAACACAACATCTTCCACAGAAAATGAGTCCAAAGCCAATCTCATGTCTAAAAATCATTTATTGTTAGGAGTAGGGGTATTGCGGAAGAAGTATTTCTGAGCTAGAGCCATATTCGGTTCATAATCATGCCAAATCTCCAATCCTTTATACCCTATGAACAAATCTCGGAAGTGTTCGTAAGCCCACACCTGTGCCCATTAAATATATAAGAAAATAAATATTTGGAAACTAACAAATGTAATGATATCAATCAAAAAATAAGTAATTCACCATACTTGAATCACAGTGAAATTCCCATTAAATTGACGGCCTTTCATCGTAGAAGCGCGACGCATTTCTGCCAAAAAATGTGCCAAGAAAGCGGTGCCCCATGAATACTTATGAACGTCTTCCAACGGATCCAAGTATTGTAGGTTGTTCATATGCACCCTGTTACCATTAGAGTCAGGGAATATAGCGGTTCCCAAAATGAACAACATATATGCTGCGGCAGTTTGTTGAGCTTGTGCGGGAGTCAATTCCTTGTTCTTTGTATTCCCAAACAATTGAATGAGTTGGACGAATGTTATAGTCTTTGTCTGAGAAGTTTGTTTCTTGTACAAATTTTCCATCGTGGTTTCCTTGTTCCATCCAAACAACTTTTCAGTGAGCTCATAGATCTTTTCCCACCCTAGGTCCTTCGACTTGTCTTCTACCTTTACCGGTTTCCTAAGAACCTCTAGTCCTATTATCCTTTGGACATCTTCAGGGATAATGGTCATCTCGCCAAAATGAAAATGCATGGTGCCAGTTTCACCATAAAACCTCTCCAAAAAGCAGTTTGCCGTGACGGTATAAGTGGCCAGATAATTTTCTATCGCAGGATACAACCCAGATGCTTTGACTATTTCTTGAACAGCCGTACACTCATCCTCCAAAAGCCAGACATCCGATTGTTGATGGCGGCTAACACGCCAGGCTTTCCTGTGGTCCTATAAAAATATAATGAACTTAATTAAATTGATCACATGTAAATAATATAATAACAAGATACAAACGTCTTACATAAGTTTGATAGATCCATCGATCCCAAGAGTCTTTATACGAAAATAAAAGTTGCGGGTTTATTGGTTGACCCCAATATTTGCCATCATTTCTGTGAGGAATCAAGTCTAACGTATCAGGGAAGTGAGGTGGGGGTGCCTTTTCATCATTAGTTTGTCCTAAGCCACCTGCTTGTGAGGATGAGCCACCTGCTAGTTCCGGTTGTTGTGGAGTTTCATTCTCATCATCATCATTAGTGCGAGTTGAGCCACCTGTAGTAGCCACTTTACCTTTTCCTTTGTCCCTTTTTGGTGCGTGAGACCTATGTTCCAACACGTTAAATGGATTTATATACTGCATGCCGTCATACAAAATGAACACACACAAAACCGGCATTCACGGCTTAGTATAATGTTATGCCGGTTATATTTAATTCTATACAGAAAATTATTAGACGTATGAAACATAAACCAGTATCACATTTTACCATAAATAGAGTGCCGGTATACGTTCCGGCATTAAAAAAATTAATACGAAGATGCCGGTTTTTGTTGAATTCTATCCAGGGATTTAAAAATTTTAGGGAACACAATCCGGCATTGTATGTTACCATACCGTGAACGCCGGAACTAGAACCGGCATCCAAAAAGTAATTTCGACAATGCCGGTTTTCTGTAATTTTTTACACAAAATATAACAATTTTTTTTTTGATTTTCAAATTGAACTCAATTGACTAGAATGCAATTTCAAAACCCTAAACAGAAATTTTAATCCATCATGAACCCCTAGAAAGTTTCACTTTGTGTTGTATATTATTGGATAAACCCTAAAAGTACTTCAATTCAACAGGAGACTTTGTGTTATACATGACTTACCGAATCAAATCTGTTACGTCCGCCTCACCAGGAGACTCTTCAGGACTTTGTTGCGCATCAACAGGTATTTCTGGATTGGCGTTATCACGAGATTTGCGACGAGCCATTGCTTTGGTATAGAAGATGAAAAAAATAGGGAGAGATTGAATAGATCGAATAGTTTTCTTTCCAAAACCGTCACTTATATAGCATGAGTAGTTTGAAACTGTCATTAAAGAAACCCACGATTTTGTAACCTTCCAATGACTCATTAAATATTTCGAAACCGTCAAATTAGTGGAATGAAATTGTAACCGTCAAACAAGTTGAATGAAATTGTAACCGTAAAAAAAGTTCAATGAAATTGTAACCGTCAAACAAGTTGAATGAAATTCTAACCGTCAACCAAGTTCATTGAAATTCTAAACGTCAGAATACCGGCATTGACAATTACATACCGGTGATTCCGGTATTACAAGTTCATTATTTTTTTAACTTCTTAGTGTAGGTAAACCGGCATATATCGTAAACATATACATGATGGTATTTGAAAGAAACTTCACGAAATAAACATCATTAACCACAAACATAAGCTCTCAAGCAATTTACAACTAACATCACTTAAGGGAATAACGTTACACATAGAATTAAAGATATCAAGCCAAATACACCTAACATCATTTATTGGAACGAGATTGAACAAGCAAAGCAGCTTCGAAATGCCTAAAAGGCTCTTTTCTCCACTTCGTATATGCATCCTGATCTTTATACCTATCACCACTGTATCTTGAAAGGAATTCGTTGTATTTGAGACATGATTTGATAAGTGCAGTTGTTCGAATGCGTACTATTTGATCAGCGTATTCAATTTTGCGTTTCTTACCGTCAACCATGTAATGCTTGTAAGAACCATTTGTTACAAGGCCCCAAAACAATTCTGACGGGCGTTCATCCTCCGGCAAATCCAATACTAAGTATTAATTTCTAATCCACTCTGTTTCCTCCTCAACATCTGCTTCTATCTTAGCTTCTTTTTGATGTTTAGCCTCTTCCAGAGCTTCCGCTCTTATCTTATCTATTTTTTGACGATAACGTTCAATCTTTGCTTCCTCTTTTTATTCTCTGTTCCTCTTACTTATCTCTTCCTCCATTGCGACAATTGAGTTGGTGGTTTCTTCCTTCCTTCTTAGTTTTTCTAGTATTGTGGCAATGGAGTTGGTCATGGTTGATGATTGAATTCCTGTCGGAGTGGACAATATGCTCCTCAAACATTTTTCTTTTTCGAGGGAATTGATGAACTTGGCAGCCGGTGAGTGATAATCCATTGGAGATATATCTGTGAGGTATCAAGTGCAATGGGTGTATCCATTCCTTTAAATAGATTTAGTCATAACGGCTCTTTTCCACTTTAGTAACGGCACTATAAGTAACTTAGATCCCACGTCGGAACTAATGTTTTCTAGTGTATGGTTTAAAAAACTAGCCGTTAGGTATTCAATTCCTGAAACCTGCAGATAACGGAGGAAGTAAAACTACGCCGGTATTATGTTTCGGCACTCAATGTAATACAACAATGATGCCGGTATTGAGGAATTTCTATTCAGGTTGAGGAACCACATATGACTACGATACCGGCATTCAATGTTTAATAACTTCAATGCCGGAATGGGTACAATTCGAGAAAAAAACGACTAGTTTTTTGAAAAATATGACCGTTGGAGCTTCGTTTTTATATAACATCACCCATTCCTTTGGAAAAAACTACACAAAACAAGCACCAAATAACAAAAATCATTCTCTCAAGAAAGCAAGCAAGGTTCAAATAATGGGGGATTCATCATCTACCTCCATTTGCAAAGTAAGTAGATTTACTAACAACATACTCTTCAATACTATGACGGATAACTAATATAATTTTTTCTTGCAGAGTCATCATTGCAAGTGCCAAATTTGCAAGTCACCTTCTCACCTAGACATGGACTGTCCATTTATTTATTCAAAGTGTAGAAGCTGTGATGGGACACGCCGGTTTTGGATTGCAAAAACTGATGATGCTGAAAATGGAAGAATGTTTCTAAGGTGTTTGAATTACCCAAAGTGCGATGAGTTTCAATGGTTTGACAAAGCGGCTGAACTAGCAGAGTCAAGAGAAAACCACAAGGGCCAATGCAAGCCTATCGATGGGTGTGATGGGTGTTATATGAAGGGAAAAAAATATGTTGAAAAAGAAGAAGAGCCAATGAGGATGATCCTTGACACCCCCATTCCGGACGATGTGTTTGAAAAAATTAGGGATATGCTTAAAGGCTCAGCAATTGTGGAAAAGGGATGGAAATAGATTATCTATAACTAAGTGCAATCCATCCACTGTTTTTTTAATTTAAAGTTTCTAATCCAATGTAGTCGATTACATCAGACCGAAATAAAGGAGAATTTGAAATGAATTAAGCAAATTGCAGGCATTGCTAAAATAAATACAACTATGCCGGTATTAGTTCAACTCTTTTAGAGTATTTAAGAGTTTTTGGATACCTGCATTGTTAAAATGAATATTACTATGCCGGTTTTCTGTCACATATTTAATAGTTTTTGGAGATTTTCAAAACCGGTATAGACCTTAGCAAACATAACAATGCCGGTACATGTCTGTTTCTATACATGAACCAAAAAATGTAACATAATGAATTTTATTATGCCGGTATGTGTAACCTGATGAATCTTACTATGCCGGTATGTGTAACGGTATTTCAAATAATGAGCTCTCCTATGCCGGAACATTTTAACTTTCAAACTAGAACTCTAAACATTTTCAACATAAACCAAAGTAAATAAAGAGTTAACCCACAGTACAAACCAAAACAAGTTTGAAATTGTTTTTGACGTAACCAAAAAACTAAAGAGTTAACCATCACTAATTAGTCTATTGTTTTTTTTGGGTTGGCGCCTTCCTTGTTTCCCCATACATAGCTTTGACAGTAGGGTCGGTTTCTTCAATTCTATGAAACTTTTCCTCGAGTTCCTTGATTTCTTGAAGAGATAGCACAACTCCGTCCTTATGCTTGCAACCTAACATCTTCGTAACCTTGCCAAGCCGACGTCGCTAGTTTAATACATCAAACACATAATCAGCATATATGTTAATATATGATTTTGTTTACATTAAGCAATTAAGAAAACTTACCACCATTCCGAAAGTCTTGAGAAGTTGGGCCATCGTAGGTTGTGGAGGTGGAGGAATTTCAACATGAGGGTTTTCTTGGTGTGGAGCTTCGACGGAGGGAGGGCGCACGACATAAGGATGTGACCATTCCAGGTAATCCCTCATGTAGCTGTCATCAACTTCATAACCATTTTCCGCAATCTCCCACTTACTAATATCTACCAAACGACGTGGCTCTCTTTCCCTCCAATGTGTTGGTTCCGGTTCTGGATCATACACTACATGCAACTTGTTTGGATTTGAATTGCACCGAGAAAAGTAAAGAAGATAATTCTCATCAGAGGTCGACCAAAAACGGGATAATTGTTTAAATCCATGTTGGCGCATCACACGGCATGGGTCGGCCATGATGTATCCTCTTGGGGTGGTGTAGCGCCCCCTAAGCTAGCAGCTGACTAATCCAAGAGATTAACTAAATAAGAGGCACTAAAATTCCAAATTAAACACTTAACTTTTAATTAAGAAATCTGTTACAAAACTTAACCAAAAACTAACCCCTCTCAGAAATATATATACAAGATCTTCTCTCAAATGATACATATATAATAGTCATTTGGTTTTCAAATAAAATATACAACATAATAAAATAACTGAAGTTAATCAACTAACGAAGTCAACCTGTGAAGCTTTCGCTGTGAAACCCTGATCTGTTACAGAAACTGAAGTGGGAATAATTAACATTTAACCTTCTAAGTAATCATATGCAAGATTTGGAAAACAATAATGTTTTTCCGAAAATATTAAACAGTGACTAAGTCACTGAAATAATCATACATGTATATGGAACAAACTCCTTCGTCAAACAATGTATAATATGGTTGTAAATCCATACCCGGAAATTCATACCTATTTAGATATGGATGCCACCAAGCCCATGGTGACCAATACTCTAAACAATAAAAGCTGAATTAAAGTAGATATAAATGTGAAGGAGCGTATCCTATATACCACAAGTGGAAATTATCATTTCCCGTAACAATTCATATTGACAACACATTACAAGTCCTTTCCAAAATCGTGGAAAGATTCATATAATTAACAGGATTAACATAATGCATTTTAAACAAAGCATGGAATGCAAGAACAGACAATGCATGAGTTTGTTAAGCATAAACTTTTATAAAAGCAACAATAATGAATACAAAGAGTCAAATGCATTCCCACACCTTTTTGAAGACAGACCACACCTACCTCGAGATCCACGATTCACTGGTTCGTCCTTTCCATCGATCATTGTTAATAACTAACTGTTAATCATACAAGAAGTCTAAGAAACTAGCCAAAATGGCTCATACAAGAATTATATAATTCTATCTAACGGTTCTAAGCCCATTATGGTATCTCATTCTCCATCTTTAACATAACTAAGAGTTTACTAATCTAATTAGGTTGATTCTATAGTCCATTAGATATGTCTTATGAGTATCTACAACTTTGTAGAAGAAGCCAAAGGTCAATTCGGACCATAAGTGGTCCAAAACATCAATATAAGATAACTAGTCTAAAGCCCAAGCCCAAACCCAAGCCCACTTAACTGGCCCCTTAATCTAAGGCCTGGTCCAACTGGTCAACATACGGTTGATAACGGTCAAAGTGACGGTCAACGTCCAAGGTCAGGTCAAAGTCCAGGGTCAAAGTCAAAGTCAGGTCAACTGTCTAACTCGGTCAAGGTCAACTTAGGTCAATAGGTCAACTCAGTTAACTGAGTCAGGCGAATCAAAACTGAGTCTACAGAAACAACTCAGATCATAACATTCAGATAAGTCAGCTAACTGACTGGGATGATTAATAAGCCTAAATCCCCTGCAGCTACAAGAACTCAATCTGATTCTATTCATGATCACTACACAAATAATTCATTCAAACAGAATTATACAATTCAATCATTCTTTCTAAATAAATTTATAATCAACTTACAAATAAAACTAAAGCCTACCTGCAGTTCCAAGATTTCACAGTAGTTGCTATCTACAACTTTAAATCATCAATCTAACCTTCTTCTTGACTTGAGCCACTAACAACCTCACCCGCATATCCATCTCAGTACCAACCACAATTTTAACTACATTTCCTGCACATTCAAATTTCTTGCAATCACATTCATTCTTAACTTCTCAAATCCACCACCAAAACCTCAACATTCTACAGTTATCCACACCAGCCAAACCAAGTTACCTGCAACACCACTACCAAAACTCATCTCCATTTTTTGCTTCCATTTCACTTGCACAACTCATACCTAGATCATATATCTAATTCATGCCAATCCATTCAACCATCAACAAACCCATTTAGTCACTACCCATTTCTTTTATCAACTTCCTGAATCAAATCAATCCTAGTTTACAATATCACTAAATCTACTTTTGCTCTTCATTTACAACATCAGATGTATTCAAGACAACATACACACACTCATATCTAATACAATCTCATCTGCACCCATTACAGTTTACCTCTAGACCAACTCATAAGCATTATCAATTCAACCATCCACAACTGTCACCACCTGTCATCCACACTTCAGAGCCAACACAATCAACAATACATACAATCAACAATTGAAATGAATAATTTAACTAAACTACAGAGAAGATCAATTACCTCAAATAACTTTGCTCAAGCACCAACCAGTTCAAGACTTATAACAATTCCATCACCTTCTTATAAACATAATCAAACACTAGTCTTCAACTCTACCATTTGATCTCAATTCTCCTTAGAACCTTAACCCACTGATTTTCCAGCAAACCCACTTTACCTCTTCAATTAAACCACAAACCAGTTATTATTCATCCATCTAATTATCCTAATCATCACCAAATCAATCCCATCATCACCAAAAGTTCTCAACTAAACCCTGATTAAATTCCCAAATCTCCATTAAAACAGAATCCAACCTTAACTTCAACAATTTCAAATTAATCTTCTTCTCTGTAACCAATCCCCGAATTGAATACCCAATTCTTTTTCTTTGTTCTCAATACACAAAACCCATCCTTAGTTCTTCTTAATCCTCACTTAAATCGAACTCCAAATAAATTCAGAGAAACCCTAGCTCTTTGATTCTTCAATTCATCTTCAGAACAAATTCATATCATCAACACGGCATCAACCCATTCGATATTCATCCATTATCATCTAGAAATCATCATCATCAGTTCCATGCAAACCTAACTTCAAATCCAAAAACCCTAAATCGCTGATTCGCTCTAAACATCACTTCTATATCTGAAACTTCTCAATAAAACTCTTGATTCTCCTATCTCACTACAATACTATGAGTTATTCGCAAACTAAGCTCAATCTTTTGGACCGAGTTCGACAGAAAGAAGAAGAAGAGCAGAGGAGAAGAGAAGAAAGAAGAAGAAAGAATTCCTCGATCGAGTTATGGTGTAGATAAGGCCGATCAAATGTTAAAGGTACCCGTGAAACGAATAAGGGGAAGCCAGGCGGTTTACGTGCAAAAAGACTCTTTTGCCCTTCTTACTAATATGATAAACTCTTCTCCGACTGGTATCCGATTGGCACGTTCGAGTAGCCCATTTCGCGTAACTTTTCGAGATCTATCTAGCTGTATTAATTCCATATCTAGATCGTTGTTAGAATAATTCATAATAATTAACGTTCGTGTTAAACTAATCGAGTTATTATCGACTAATTCGTCACTTGACCGGTCTAATAGCGTTGACGAGCTTGAGGATCATTACAGGTGGTACAACGGCCTATGGTAAAATGCAACATCTCTTGGAATTTGACGGTATACTCTAATATCCTTATAAGTGTCGAACACAACGTCTTCCTTCCTCATAGCATCCAGATCCAATCTCATATGGATGACTCGACCTTTGTTACCAGGCTTTGGATTACTGTTAAACTCAAACCTCTGAGCTCTAGGGGTATCGGGTTCAGCAAGGTCTTTGATCTTCAAGAATTGGCAGTCCTTGAACAAGGTTGGGAAGTGTTCATAAAACCACACCTAATCCAATGTCAACAATATACATGTGAACATAAGTTAAATAAATACATGTGAACATAGATTAAAAAAAAATGTACCTGGAGTAGAGTGAAATTCCCGACAAATTGGTTTGTTTTAACCAATGAAGCCCTTCTCATCTCCGCCATCAAATGTGCCATGACCGCGGTGCCCCAAGAATAGCCATACACACCTTCCAACGGTTCCAGGTACTGGAGAAAGTTTGCACTTACCCGGTTGCCATTACTGTCAGGGAATGCCCTAGTGCCCAAGAGGTATAACAAGTACGCGGTGGTGGTATACCGAATCTGTGCAGGGTCCCATCCAGCCTCCAAGCTTCTATCCTTTGTATTTTCAAACATCTTCTTAAGCATCGTCAGCTTGAATGTCTTAGTCTTACTTCCGTTCGATGCTACATAAAAGCTTTCCGAAGAAGTTTTGAAGTCCCAACCAAACAGCTTTGCAGTCAAATCGTGCAACTTCATCCAATCTAGGTCACGAGACTCAACTCCTTCTGAAATTGATTTACCAATAACATTCAAGCCTAGAATGTCATGAACATCTTCAGGAATCAAGGTCATCTCTCCAAACGGGAAGTGCATGGTATCAGTTTCACCATGATACCTTTCGACGAAGCAATTTACGGTCACAGTATCTGGATTAACGTAATTTTTAACCAAAGAATACAGACCCGATTTCTTTACTAATGTTTGGACATCTTCATGCTCCAATGACAATTTCAACTCAGCAGCGACTTGGTTTCGGCAGACACGCATAGCCTTAGTATGATCCTACAAATATGAGATAATACGATTAAGAGATAATGTAAAAGATAAAATAATGGACATGCACAAAATAAAAAATACTTACATAAGTTTGAAAGATAGTACGAGCCTAAGAGTGCTTGTATCCAAAGAGTACTTTCGGTTCCGGAGATTGACCCCAAATTTTACCATCATCGCGGTCGGGTATCATGTCATCAATGTGAGGAAGGTGACAACCTTTAACTTTGTGTTTTCCCTTGCCCTTTCCTTGTGTTGGTTGTTGACTAGTCTCACCAACTTCACTTTGGCTTGCTAATTGACTTGGGGGAACCTCATCATCTTCCTCCTCATTGTCCCCTTCATCATTCTCATCGTCCACAACTGTACCTTCAAGGATTGTAAGTGCACTACGTTCACCACCACTCTCCCAAACTAACCCTCTTGTTTGAAACCCCAAACGCTTCTTGCGACCCGCGTCTTTCCCCCGTGGAGGCAGGGACTGGGGAGTATCAAGACCGTCCTTCCTCCTTTTTTTTAGTGAGAATAGGACCTTTATTTTTCTTCGCTTCTTTGGCTTTTGACCTATAACATAAGCAAACGAAACAAACATAAGAAAAGTCATCACAGTAGAGGAACCGGCATTGCAACTCTTAAAAAAACTAATGCCAGTAACATTCACCGGCATATATGTTCAAATATCGAGCATGCCGGTTTTTCAGTGTTTCTTCCTGAATGTTTCAAGTGTCAAACCGGCATACACCAATTGAACTAAGTGATGCCGGTATTTCAGGACCGGTATTCACGAAACCTAGATACAATACCGGTAAAAATAAAATTGTTCCTGTGTGTTTTTAGTTGACTACCAGAATAGTCTTCAACCCAATTCGAATGCCGGTTCAAAAATTTAATTTTCAGGAACTCAGACCGGTATGGTATTCAACCATTATTGTATGCCGGTATTGATATTTCAGGTTCAGGAAGTTAAACCGGCATCTTATTCGACCCAAATTCTATGTCGGTACCTAAACCGGCTTGGTATTCAAACTAAGATCTAATGCCGGTACTCTCTGGAACTCGAAAGTTTCAGCTATTGTTGGCGATTCTAACCTAAAACCATGGCTACGAATCGATTAAAACAATCATAAATGAGTAAAAAATCACTTACCTTCTCAGAGAAGCCATGACTGCTAGTGGTTGATCATCCGAGTTCGCTGCTGCGTCATCTTCTAGTTGTTGAGAAATGTTCTCGATTCTTTGTTCATGGGTTTGTTGAGCAGGCGATTTGGTTCTCGGTTTTGATTTCGATTTGGTTCTCCGAGGCATTGTTATGGTAAGTTGACCAACAAAGAAATTTTTGATTCAACGATTAATCGTCGATGAAGAATGAACGATGAGGAAGACGATGAAGAAAAAATAAAAATTTCAAAACATAACCCTATGCCGGTACTGATTTGAGAAGGGGGGATATATGATTTTGGGTTTTGATTTTAATGTTTAGTAGAAAGGGCAAAACAGTCATTTCATAATGTTTTTTAATTAATGAAAGGGTGTTTTGGTATTTTCGCACCCAAAAGACACCCCTTATCAGCCACCTTTGGTTGTGGGAAGTAATTCATATATCCCCCAATTAAAATCCATATCCCCCAATTGTGGGTTCTTATTTTACCATTCAACACCATCAACATGTAAGATTTTCACTCAAATAAATCAATATTGTCAATTATTATAGCCTTGGTGATGTCGAATCAATGAGTCAATTTGCTAAAGAGATCAGATATATAATGACTAAAAATAATTTAATTATTTTTCATCTGAAATATCATGAGGCAAACTTAAAACATAGTCGAGAAATATTGATTTACTTTCTAACTATGAATATCTTTCATAGTTCCAAAATTAACACCACATGGACATGTCGAATCAGTAGGTAGGATCCAACAGATCACATTATGCGTGTTACTTATATGATGGGAATATATGTGAGTATTTAATATCCGGAAACTCTGCGAAATGCGTCTCATATTAAATTAAAAAACAGTGTCACAACATATTATAACAAAACTTTAAATTAAAAAAAATACATAGTATAATTGAGGCATAGTTGTCATCCAACAGATCAATTTTTCTTATTGACCTTTTTCTCATACTAATACAAAAGATAAATGATATATCGCGTATGTGTCATTATATCAATGATAAAGAAATAAAAGATGGTGAGTCATAGTTTCTTACCCATTTAAAATTTAAATTAAATCATAGGTCTTGTCGTTTCCGGTAAAAAACTCTAGAGCATCAATATCCAATCCTGTCACAACCTACACGAAAGCAAAAAAGTTAAAGTTAACTATAAAGAATACATGCAAAAATGATCAAGAACGACACTGTATAGGAATGAATTACATCTTAAGATATGAGGATGTACGTTGTTGCTGATATAACCCGCCTTCACGTTTTCTTTAAAAGTTCTAGACCCTTTTTGTTTTTCTATACATTTGACAAAAAAAAAAAAAGAAGATTGGACATAGATGCACTCAAATAAAATACTCTCTCCATTTTTGGGAAAATGTTACTTTCTCTCCTTCACGACCATAAAGAGAGAAAAATATCTCTTTTAATTTTTATGCATCTATTTGTTTTAATTATATGAAGTTTAAAAATACAAAGCTAAGTTCAAAATATAAGTTAATCCCAACAATAATCAAACCTCGGTTACCATAATAAAAATATGAAATAGAATTCTTGACCAAACTATTACTCAAAGTACCTTTTGATGTGTATGCTTCATATATGTTACTTGATAAAAAAATATAATACATATAGACTGTTATTGTCTTTTCCATGATTCATCCCGGAAAAAATTAGGTAGGAAAGGACCTGTAATTGTACCAGCCCGATGGACATAAAATTAGAACTTCACAACTAACATAAAAATTAAGGCACTCTAATCTTGAGGAACACTAAAGATGCCATAGAAACCCGAATTAATTGAACTTCTTGTATGTTGACATGGAAATTCTTTTATCCTCAATTTTCACAATTTCCAGTTCAAAAAAATTATTGGCGCAGATATGTACACAATAACGGCAAGCATAGCCTCCACAATAGAGAAAACAACTTTGTAATGATTGGCTGCATCCAGTACCATTCCTTACCATGGGTGGAAAGTTTAGGTGTTGGAGTCTCCTTATACTGTATGTTTTAAAATGCTCACTATCACCACCTACCAATTAACTCGTCTCCTTGTAACCCTAGATGTAGACGTATTATGGGACCTGAACTTTCCTATACTTCTGGTCTATGACAGATTTATTTTTGACCCGGCTACCATCCAATTATTTAAACCCTCAGGATTGATTGCTATTTGTCAGTAATCTAAACATATATTATAGTCAACAGACAATGCCACAAATTATGAGAAAAAATCACTTCATACAGAGGTAATGCTTTCCATAAATATTTCATTGCACCATCTCCATGCAAAAACTAAGTATTAGTAATAACTGCATGCGTATATTATCACAATATTGAGTATGCATTTGAAACAATAAATACCAAAAGTAAAGATCACTTGAAAATACAGTGTTTAAATATGAGTAAAGATTTGTAGTGTCAAGGCTACAATTAATTGTAGACTAATGAAATTACATAGCGGTCAATCAAGTCTAAACATGGGTCCTTCTAGGCTAATCCTTGTAAGAGCGGTTAGGATGACCTTTTGAATAGGTGAAAAGAAAGTAACAAAACAGAATGAAACTCTATGTTAAGATTTTATATACGATGAAAATATTTAACAATTCCCTACGATGCAAGAAACATTATCTACATACGTTAATATACCTCAGCAGTGTAGGCATGGATAAATTCTCTTATCTAGGTCCAACTGAAGCACGACTTGAATGCATTTTTTTGTTTAGATGAGAAGAGAGAAAAATATATAGATTAAGAAGAATGTACAGTGAAGATACCAGAGGTAGGAAAAATGTAAATAAAATAAAATAATAATAATGCAACAGAAAAAAATCAAAAGAATAAATTCTCAATTGTGAACGTTGTTTTAAAATTCAAAATGGACCATTCTACAAGCAACATCGCCCAAAAAATCACGAATGCCTTAGTTTCCACTCAAAAATATCTGTCAATCTTCTTGGTTGGCTTCAAAAATACGACAAACAACCGCAGGAATTAATTGACATGAGCAAGAAAAATGATTCATGTAAGACACCCATGGAAATACCAACTACAAAAAAGGGTTAACACCGATATAAAATATATGAAGTAATGAAATTTTGAGCATACATAGAAAATCGGCCAATCCTAAATATCAAAAAATGTATATTTCAAAAACCTTATTAGAATTGATCTATATCTGGACATCTTTAACAGTAGTCCGGTCACCTTCATGTCATAAAAGGATTATTCAAACTACACTAAAAAGTACCCCGAAGATGTACATAACTCTAGATTATATAAGATTACAAAAGAGTACTCAAACACAGTGACATTGGAAGCCGAATTCTTTCGTAAGAGAGAAATAATTATCTTAAAAGAAAAATAAAAAAATATTCCTACTCTCATGCCAACCCAGAAACATATCATGAAATGTAGCAGACAGAAAAATGATAAATAGGACTTATGAAAAAAAAATTACCTTTCCCAAACAAAAATAAGGTAGATATTTGGATGATAAGAATATTAACGAAGACCATAAAGTCAATATGGGTTTCCCGCATAAAAAAATAAAAATTATTACCTCATTAGGTCATCCACTGTACACAATTTTTAGAGAAAGAAAGCAGAAGCATGGTTTAGGTAGCCTATTCTTTTAAACATAACACCTGCATGTTTATTTTTAATATTCCCAAAAATATAAGGAGAGAGGGAGAAAACCTAATTGAAAAAGGTTAAGTACTTCTACATATAAAGACAAATGAAGCAAGATTCAAACGAAAAACACTTCATAGGTGTTTGATCAAGCAAGAAATCTTCATTCGATTAAACTCAAACCACGAACCATTTTTTTTTATCTCAAACTATGAACCATTTTTGTATCTCCACTTTTGTAGTTCTTGGAAAAAATTACGCAAACTTTTCGAGGAGCACCCAGAAAGAAGTGCATAAAATAAAAACGATATATAATGTGAATGCTAAGGTAGAGATCATTAATCGATAAATAGAAATACCTTTTTACAGATTGTATTCCCTAGAAAGTTCATTCGTCTATGCCATATAACTAAGCATCAGTATTGAAAAATCTGACAAATGATTTTCCAATCCATAACATATTGTGACAACATCAATTAAGCATAAAAAAACACTTTCTGGCATGTTTGCAGAAAGTGGCGGGTTTCTGCAAACGATAACCAGTGGTATCTTGTAATATTTTTTTACCCATGTGCTCTTTCACGTATTTCCTAGTAACCACTACCACGATAGGTACATCCACAGGGTTTTTCACGATATCATCACTAATTCCTTTCACTAATTCATCCCATAGTGTCACTTTAAATGCATCTCCCCTGGTACCAAAAATATCATTACAATCAGAATGATATAAAATATTTATTTATTTTTGTAAAAATTCAAAAGTGCATTTTACGTTCCATCCTCGATTACAATTTTTTAATTTTGGCATCTCTTTTTTAATTCTCAGTTTTTTTTCTATGGTCTACATTGTATTATTTATGATGAGTCGTATGACATTAGATTTTTTCATGATTTTTTTAGTCAAGAGTTAAATTTGATTCAGGAGGGGAGAAGAAAATTTTTAATTACAAAATTCATTAA
Source organism: Papaver bracteatum (assembly GCA_023529315.1). NCBI lineage: Eukaryota > Viridiplantae > Streptophyta > Magnoliopsida > Ranunculales > Papaveraceae > Papaver > Papaver bracteatum. The sequence continues at coordinate 5,169,901 of JAJJWX010001246.1, forward strand.
GAAACCAACTTTGAGAATGTATTTCATGGACCAAGTACTAAACTTAAACACTCTATAGTCTCTACTCAACTTAGCATCTTTAACAAACTTTACCAACCATTACAATGCTCTTCCTGCTGGTGAAATGACATTTAAAATCTATAAACCTTTAATAACAATGTTTCTCTCATTAACCATCTTCGATGCTCTCGTTCTACTCATACACTAACATCACTAATACTGTCCAAAACCCCTAAAAGAATCACTTTTGGGGTATCCCCCAACTATATTGCACAAATGACTGCATTCCCCTATGTGCAAGTGCTTCAACTTCCTATACCCTTTTTATTCTTTGTAATTTTGTTTTGGTGTAAATCCATTGTCTTGTTTTACAGGTACCTATATTGTGGTCAAATGAGTGCAACTAAAAATCTGACTGCAAAAAAAAAAAAAACTTTTGTGTTTGCATTTGTATCCGTGTAATATTATGTTGAGAAGTTGACTATGAAAAAAAAGGTATCGTTCTAATTGCTGACGGTAAATCCAATACAACCCGCCAAGCACGAAAATTGGATATACTCAAAGGCTTTACAATTTGAGAGTTAAAAATATCTCAAAACTGGAAATTGGAGTCAACTAATGTTGGCATACCTTACACGCTGCAGCTACTAAGTTGGATGTCACTAAAGGTTTTTTTATTACCAAGCTCGGTAATTAGTTACTCTTTTGCCTCGGTGATAGTCTAAAATCCTTTTTCTTTTGCCAGGGAAATAGTCTATAGTTCCGGAAGAAACTAAACGAACCAAATATCAAATTTTCAAAGGTTTTCCATGAAATTCTTCTCCTCCTTCACCATAATTTATTGCCAACAATCTTTTGTGAATATGAAAGTTTAAACATGAAACCTTAAAAAAAAAAAAAAAAAAAAATTAACCTTTATTTTAGTGCATTTAGGTGTTTATTTCGTGGTGATTCATCACATGAAGAGCAGTTACACATGACTTTGGAATTCAGAAAATTAATGATTCTACTATAGAGTGATCAACCTGGCTAATCCCGCATTATTGAATAGAAACCACAATGACTTATAGTAATTCAAAAGTTAAAACATAAGTGTTTTCAATTTAAGATGTACATTTCGAAATGCATAAATTTCAGCTAGCTTCTCCTATATCTCAAGCCTAAGTGAACTTTACTCATTAAGACACTTTAAACCTCAGCAATAGATGTACAAACTACACGTGATATTAGTTAACCCTAGGCTAATGGACATGTCAGAATGGCCTGGAGTAGGAAGAAAAACAAACAGTATAGCGCGTTTACCTGATTCCGCCACAACAACTTACTTTAGCATTTTAAGTGGGAATTCTTATGGAGTTTAGTCCTCTTTTTAGATCTCTAAACTAAATCTGAATACACCTTTGTAATCAAATACTTCAAAGCTTGACAAATGGTGTCTTACTGAGAATTGAAATATTACATGAAGAATCACAAAAACTGTAACTTACCAGTACTCTCATAGTTAATTTATCACAATGGTGAACATGAACTTGTTTACACATGTCATTACCCTCTGAAGACCTGCGACAAAGCAACCTTCAAGACTTTGTATTTATAAAAATAAAAACTTCTTGGATTAATTCTGTGAGCCCTAGCTAAGGGAAAATCAAAAATCAAATTTACTATAGATTCACAAGTAAATAAGAAAGTCTCGAGGGGTAGCATAACGCAAATAATCAGCCTGAAACTTTATATAAGGGTAAGGGTGGTGAAATTGCATATATGAAGATAATCGTTCCATGAGTAAATAAAGAAGCGGAGTAGTTGATCCCACATCTTCTGTCCCATCCTTTGGATTGTCACTCACATCTTCATTCTCAATCGAAAGAAAATGGTGTGTCTTTTGTGTTCGTGATGGGAAAAACCCCCCAAAATAAAAGAATACACACGACCATTACATTTTCTAAAATCCTTTCATAAAAATCAACCCCTAATGGTTGCTCAATAAGAAAAAAAGAACATTAAGGTAAATCAAAAGGAGATCAAAAATCAAAATAAAACAAAGAAAAGGAGTAAACCCTGATTACTATTTGGTTCGAAATGAGAAACTGAATAAGAACATGCATGAGAAAATTTAAGAAATCTAAAATAAAACTGAGAAAAAGGAGTCGAAACAAAGTGAGAGGCAGGATGACTGAGGTTCATATTTATGTCGCCTAAATTTGGCATAAGAAGTATATTGGAAACCACGAAATTTCTTAGAAATATTTTCATCGAACGAACATATTTCTTTTCCATACATTTGACTTAAGTTGTCGATGAAGTGATAGCTTAATTTGTACTACGATCGAATTCTCCACCAAAACAATGTTGAATATTTTAGAAATATAATCAATTTTTTTCCCGTATTTCTCAATTTTTTCCCGTATTTCTCAGGTGAATATTTTCGAAAATTAGAAACATGACCCTAGTTAGTTCATAATCGACAATCATTATGAATTCTGTGTAAACAATCTCTATTATTCCTATGAAAATAATCGAATAGTAAATTCACAATTATTCCACATTTTATGCATAAAATTCACGAACAAATCACAATCAACAATCGTTATGAATAAGATTTCTACTAAGAAACCATATAACCACAAAAAAACACCTTAAACCAAGTTGTTTCTCATACATATTTAACAACACCCATCCATGCATACTCTATTATCTCAGCATAAAGAAAAGCAACAACCATGTATGTATGTATATATATATATGGACTAAAGTAGCCTCAGTTTGAAATATACTAAGTACTAACTTAACTATTCTGATTATACCTGCTTCAAATTTTTTTAGTACAAAAGCTTCCCAAAATCTTACTTCACCATCTATGTTACATCCTACAACTTCATTTACCTGCAGGTTCCGCCCTAATATTTCCACTTATTGTTACCTGCTTAACCACTAAAAATTTGAAGTTTTGGTATTATCTTATATAATAGATAAATGTAAGAAAAGCAATAAATAACATGATTCACATGACGCATAAATTATACCTCGCAACCCTCGTCACCACTCTCCATGACGAAGCTCAACATACCATAGCAAGCCATAAACGCCGAAACACCGAAATTATGTTATCCATCCATATAATAAAGTTTTCTGACTCAACATTTATTGAACAAAAATGCAAGAAGAAAATCATAAAGCATAATTTGCGAAAAAATGGAGTTAATCTGAATAACTCTACAAAGACACCCCGAACCCTAGAAATATTGCTAGAATAACTTAATCAAAATAGTCTAACTCCAGCTTCCAACAACAATGCTTTGGATTAGTTGATCTATTTAAACATTAAAAGACACCCCAGAACTCTGGAACTTGTAAAACATTTCATGATCCAAGTACTCGAAGTAATACATCTACTTACACAACAATCAGGTTGACATTTTAGGACATACGTACTCAAAGTAATACATCTAATATGTTAAAACTCATCAAAAAGTGTTAAAAGACATAAACCTAAACGATCAAAGAAAACATTCACATCAAAATATCTTTCCACAAAACCCCAGACCATAATTGAAAATACAAATCAAACATTTCAGCATCCACATCGAAAGCATGGAAAAAATTGACCAACACACCGCACATATCCCACACGAAACATTATGATAACAAAATTTTAAAAAAATATATAGAGATGAGAAATGGTGATTTTATGCTTTTTCAGGAAACAAATAAGAAAAGAAATACTGAAATAGATAGAAATGTTTTTCTTCTCTCAACCTCTTTGGTATTACTTGGACCATTAACTTCAGTCATTACTATCAATATTGGTCGCAGTATTTTTGTCGGGTCACAATAGGATTTTTAGTTAGTAAGGCATACCATCTTGATCGTTAGAAATGGTCCCAGTATTTAGTTTGTTGAGCCTTCGGTCTGGGATCAACTTCTCATACGCCTTTGGTTCGATGAACTTCATGATTTGGCCTCGCTTTTTTTGGCATAAATTATGCAATCTTCACCGCGTTTTTTTTCAGAGATTACAATCTAAGTAGATTGGCATTTATGGTAACTAAATGGCAATCTAAGGTCCTCCTTTTGGAGGCAGTTTTGCAATGTCCAAATTCTTCAGGATTTTTTGTTGAATATTCTAGATAATGTCAATCTTTGGCATAAACGTTAATGGCGATGTATACTAATGGATATTTATCAAAGCTTACAAAATCGGTACAATAGAAATATTATTGCGCTAACAAAAATTACTTTTCTTACACCCTCATTATAGAATCATTAAAATAAACAACAATTCTTATACTCTCATCACTCTATACGATCCACATGATTAGACTATTTCATTAAGTTAGATCTATTACTTTACCACTCATTAACTGTGTTATAAAAAAGAAAAGTGTATACAATTCACAACCAGAAACTTTCATAGCTTTTGTAGATGTAACTGTGCATATGTTTCATCACCAGAAATTCATCATACTGTTGCTGGGTATCGGACACAATCTTTAACACCATCTATTTGCACTCATATCTTTAGTAAATGCAACTGTGCATATATTTTATGACCACTATTAAATCCATAAGTTCGCATCTTCACATAAAGAGAAAAAATTAAAAGTTAAAGACAACAATAATTAAATTTTCCTTTTATATTTCCTATTTATAATTAAAGAAAAAAATATTAAAGAAATAGATGGAACCCCACAGAGATAATATTAATTCAATATGAGACATAACCAAGAGATAATCTCTGTTCTATCATGACTCATAGGGTAAAGGTATAGAGCAACAAAAACTTATTAGGAGAAGCAAAACACTGCAAAATAAAATGAAGAATTCATTAGAAATACAACCACATAAAGAATTCAATTATCAAAATGATGGAGCAACATGAATAGGAAACCAACCAGAGGCTTCTAAATTTTTTTCATCGACATTGTTTTGCAGAAAATAAGCCTCGTAGATAGCATAAAAAACCAACAATACAAACCACCTTAATGATTACTTTTGATGCCACAGTCCTACACAAAGAATTTGAGATTATTTGAAAATCTAACTCCACCAGCCAAGTCGGTGGTTTTGAAACTTAGCTTACATTTCATAATTATTCTTAGACTCTTTAGAAGACTATAGACGATTCCAATTTCACAATAAACCTAATTCGATATACAGTCCGTTTGAATTGGGAAACCAAAACATTTCCAAGTCGAATCACTCCTAAACCAAATTGCAAGTGCCAATATCCTTGACATCAAAGTCTGCTATAGATTATTCAGTGGGACCATTCTTTCGAGTTTATTAACCTAAAGTAAAAAAGCATTCACTTTGACACGATTCAGTGGGGCACACTTTGTGCCAAAATTCACATAAATAAAAACAAAGGAAGGTGGTGTAAAGCAGGATGCAAACTCAACACCATCCACCTCACAACAATTATAGTTCGACCAAGAAGCTGCGCAGAATAAATGTAAATATATGGATATTTTTTTTAATTTAATATGTGTAAGCCACCAACTCTATCTTCTAAACCGTTGCTTAGTATGGGGAATATCCCTAAAGCATAAAAAGATCGTGAGAATTTTCAAATCATATCAAGGCCACTGATGTTTCTTATTTCTTTGAATGTATGTCGCCTTTACAATGAATCTATGTTGGTTGTATAATTAACACGTATATGATACATATGATAAGGAAAAAACTACATAATTAATACTTAATACCTAATGATAAGAAGAAAGCCTTTCTATTCGGCGGGTAGCATATTGAAGTGATTATATGCATCTCATCCGTCGGGCTAATCAACAACTCGTTTTTCTGGAACACCACAAATTTGAGCTTTCCATTTCCATACGCCATATTCAACTAATGAAGCAGGTAACTGTTAAGAAATACAAACAAACAGAAAAAAAAACATGAATTACAAATAAACAGAGAAAAATATGAATTATAAATAAACAGAGAAAAACATGAATAAACAAAGAAAAAAATATTTACCTCCCTAAGTTGTAAGTTGCAGAAGTTGATATGTGCATATATTATTAATTCTACTTTCTGTGGCTATGTTTTGGCATGTTTACATTGTTACCAGACATCATAATAATTGTGTATAGTATTACCAAGTGAATTGGACTCAACATTCCAAGATTCAGAGAATCTTCCGGTATGGAAGAATAAGGAACCTTGAAGAACCTTGAAAATGAATCAATCAGGAGGTCAAACCAAAAAATAAAATCAAATCAAAAGATGGTATAGTTTAAAACTTGTAGAGAATCATATACCCTTGAAGTGCACACCTACACATACATTTCGTACCTTTCACCACATACATAGACCTACCTAGATACTGTATATGCCTGCCTCCCATGTAAAACTGCAATGCTGAAGGAAAGTAGGCAGATGGCACCCTTCGGTAATTTTGTTAAAAGTTCTTTCGTTGAAGGAAAGTAGGCAAAACTCATAATGCAATCGAATGGCATCCTTCGGGAATTTTGTTACTGAAAAGGAATATGGAGTATAATCTAATAATTGTCTATATATGATTTTAATTCAAGAAGTGAGTGCAAGTATCCATCCAGCTGAGAACGATTTTTTTATTGAAATTTTGCTGAAATAATGTTTTAAAAAACACCCGCAAATACTGAACTCTCTCTGAAGCAGGCACTTCAAACACCCAAGAAGCGTGCAGCTGTTACCTGCATTACTATTATAATCATTAAATACTCATCCACAAACCATAATAGGAACAAAATGAAATCTATAAAATAAAAATAACTTAATAGCAGTTATAAGAATGGATGAGGGAAGAATATTGAACCGAAAAGAATCTGTGAGGCTGAAGTATGTCTATCATGTAATAAGCAAGTGTACATAATGTCCTTCCATAAAAAAAAACCCAAGTGGCCTCGTAGTAATAATGTCGACACAGTGGGGTTAGTATTTAAACATATAATAACTAATATCACCACTTCCAAAAGTGACATAGATTAGATGTATAAACACTAAACCAATTCAATTAACAGTCGGGCCTTCCTCTGCATATTGTGCAGAGCATCACCCATGTGAGATCATATTTCATTTTCTTTTGAATCTATTGTCATCAAAAAGAAAGTTAGCATTCACTTGCAGTTAAAAGAGCAAGAATGTAAGAATACAACATGACTTTATGCTAAAAAAATTCAATGGAAGCTAATCTATTTTAAAAAGATTTAAAAGATCAATGGATTGTTTGAGCATGGGTGAAAATCACTCATAGATATCATCTATATCAACACAAATCTGAAGCTTGTCAGCAAATATTCAGTTGCAAGGTCCGTAAAATAAGAGGACAATATAAACACCACAATAACCCAGATTAATTTTTAATCGGAGGAAAATAACTACATATATACCTATAGTTGTCATGCTCGTAATATACGTGTATTTGTAATAAACTCGAGCAACAAAACATGAACAACATAGTTGGTTATACTTAAAATACCCTTGTACGTAGAAGGAAAATTAACCTTACTTGTATAGTTAGTCCGACTTAACTGACTTCAAATTACCTTCCTACGGGAATCCATGATCATCACTGTTCATATTTCAAGGAATCAACATTTGGCAATCCATCTCCGACTAACAAAATATGTCACATCAAAATAAAAAATAGAAATATAATTTGCAAAGGAGAATCAAATAAATTAGAAGACGTGGATGAAGAGAAACTCACAAAGTTGGACTAAACCACGATCAAACGACTCTTGGTGACCTGTTAATCGACTCTTTGCAAAACAAAACAAAAAATACTATAACTAAAATCTTACTGGCCATGGCTTAATTATGTCCTAACAATGAGTAAATCTTGAGACTCAACTTTCTATAAGCACGCTTATGAATTCCTCATTGCAATTGCTGGGCCAGTTTGCATACTTGATTCAATGCACGAACAAAAAAATTGACACCATGTTCGACATTGATCAAGTAAAGTGCAAGTCCAAAAGCAAATACTGACCGACTCTTTATCAACAATCATTCAGACTCAATAAAAATGCAGAAACAAACAGAAGTTGAAACAAAATTGGGGTACACAAATCAAATATGAGATCTTACAGAGGGGTGAACAAATAATTCATAAAGAACCCAACACTGGAATCAAACCTATTATCACATGCAATGCCAAAACAAAGAGTAAATAAATATTCAAAAAAAAAAACACCATATGCACCTGAAGAGACTTTCGATCAGTAATACGAAGGTCAACACTCCATAGATCTGTTTTTTTCTTCTTCGAATCTTCACTTCTTCAGTAGCAATGCTCTCAGTGTCTTCTAATTAGTCTTCTTATATTATTCCTTATAATTTTACTTCAAAAGGATCTGATTAGTGAGAATAGAACAGAAGAAAGATCTTAAACATTTATGAAACATTAACAAACAATTAAAACTAAATTGCACAAAAAAATCTTAAAACTTTCAAATGATAGTAAAAAAGGTGAAGCATGCGACGAAGGAGAACAAAGATCAAGAGGAAAAGGGATAGGGTTTCTCCATAATTGAGGCAGCAATGCCAAGCCTTCCGATCGCCACAATTTCGCCTTTCTGCTTGTTAAGAAAGTCCTTAACATTAATACACACATTAATATAGATATTTTAAAATGGAAATTCATCATCATTGATACCTAAAATAGGAAACCATATCATATGAATGGTAGGTATCTGCATCATAAATGGTATAAGGTTTAAGAAAGAAAAATTCTATTCAACTTAATTTCTTTTCTTTCTCTTAAAAGATATATTCTTAGCCTTCATTTAGATAAATATAAATACGCGTTATATATATATATATTTTTTTTTTCTTATATAAAGATCTTGTAAATACTTATCTGGGGTAATTTTTCTATACATCGGGAAATTATCAGATTTTTTCCACAAAAGTAGATTTTTTTTTTACATGGAAATTTTTGTTTTTTTCCCAAAAAAAGAAACGTGTGGGCCCTCCCAGAAAGATATTTGTAAATTTTTGAAGATTTCTTTTCCATTAATTGCTTGTGAAAGAATCCCCTAAATTTTTTTTTTCTTTGGTATGTAAATCTCGTAAAAAAACCTATATATGTTGATTTTTCTTCTACATGGAAATTTTTGTTTTTTTTTTCCCAAAAAAAAATCATGTGGGCCCTCCCGAAAGATATTTGTACATTTTACCGCTAATCCGAAGGCCCTGATTTTTGTTCTATTAAAAATTAACGGTCACGAAATGTAAGGGGCTAACTTTGATTTCGGCCAATCAGGAGCGAGGGTTTTGTTGACCGGCCAATGGGAGGGGAGGTTACCGCAACTCTCGACGAGGTGTGAGAGATGTGGTTGGGTGTTTAGGTTATTGATTGATTTCTTTTTTTTTTCCTCATATAAAGATCTTGTAAATACTTATCTGCCGTAATTTTTTCTTTACATCGGGAAATTATCAGATTTTTTCCACAAAAGTAGATTTTCCTTTTACATGGAAATTTTTGTTTTTTTCCCAAAAAAAAAAATGTGCGGGCCCTCCCAGAAAGATATTTGTAAGTTTTTGAAGATTTCTTTTTCATTAATTGCTCGTGAAAGAATCCCCTAAAAATATTTTTTTTTTCTTTGGTATGTAAATCTCGTAAAAAAACCTATATATGTTGATTTTTCTTCTACATGGAAATTTTTGTTTTTTTTCCCAAAAAAAAATTATGTGGGCCCTCCCCGAAAGATATTTGTAAATTTTACCTTTACATGGAATTTGTTATTTTTTTCCCAAAAAAAAAAAACGTGTGGGCCCTCCCAGAAAGATATTTGTAAATTTTTGAAGATTTCTTTTCCATTAATTGCTCGTGAAAGAATCCCCTAAAAATATTTTTTTTTCTTTGGTATGTAAATCTCGTAAAAAAACCTATATATGTTGATTTTTCTTCTACATGGAAAATTTTGTTTTTTTTTCCCAAAAAAAAATCATGTGGGCCCTCCCCGAAAGATATTTGTAGATTTTACCGTTAATCCGAAGGCCCTGATTTTTATTCTATTAAAAATTAACGGTCACGAAATGTAAGGGGCCTAACTTTGATTTCGGCCAATCAGGAGCGAAGATTTTGTTGACCGGCCAATGGGAGGGGAGGTTACCGTTATTCTCGACGAGGTGTGAGAGATGTGGTTGGGTGTTTAGGTTATTGATTGATTCTTTCAAAATCTTTCGAGGACCTTTACTTGGAAACTGATCGACTTAAAGCAGGTAAGCGAGCTTTCCCTTTTCATTTGTTTCAGAAAATGTTTACAGCACTGTTTTCTCAGAAAATTAAGCTTTCCTTTAATTTTATATTTCCCAAAGCAACGTTATTATTTGCATGTGTTTCCTTGCTTCTACTCCCGTCTTATGAATGCTACTGGTGGTATCGTTAGGAAAGTTTTTGCACTGCACTTGGAGACACATAAAAGCATAACATAACAATAGTCAAAACACCATTGTAGAATTGGTAATGTAAGAGATGCCCAAGCCAACTTCAACAGTTTCAGGGCTATTTTAACATTTTGGGATCCGAACATTGTCAAGTAAAGTGCCTAGTTTTTATTCTCACGATCCAAAAATCCTTCCTTCTAAAAAAGACAACATACAATTTCTCATCATTATCTAAAAAGACAACATACAATTTCGCATCACTCCAGCACAATAATCATTTTGGGGTGAATATAAAATTTCGGGGCTTCAATAATGGTCCAGGAAAATCACATTTAAATCAAGTGGTATTTAAATCAAATATCAACAACTAAGTAGGCAACAAAAGCCGTCACAACAATAGGTCGTGCAGTTCTCGTGTGTTGTAGAGTCTCGATAAAAACATCTCTGACAAAAAGAAAATACTAGTACAACCATGAACTGTCTTAAGCACTTCATACTTGTGGTCGAAATCACTCAATGTGTAGATTGTAGTGGCACCTTCCCCTCAGCACTTAGATATGGAAACAACATAGAGACTTCAACACTCAGTTCCTCCCATTTTTGTAAATGACGTAGTGCATGGAGTGTCGGAATTTTTTTCGACAATTCCTTGTTGCGGAAAGGAAATCCATGAACTGCATGGAGTCTCTGCCATCCTATGCATACCACATATGCGCCAAATAATAGTTCTCTTGATAGGTCAAATATAAAGATGTTTTAGAGCATGAAGTATCATGAGATGATAGTTGGGCAAACAGGCAAAATGCCCTAAAATGGGGTATTACCTTGTGAAAATGCCCCGGACGTTATGAAATAAATCAAAATGCCCCAATCCGTTAGTTTTCCCGTTAAAGAGAGTTAAATGGTCAATTTGCTGCACATGTGAACTGGCACGTGTGTACGAAGACATTCCTACCCCTAAGGATGGGATTTAATCACGTACTGCCATGTGTAGTATAATCGACGGCTGTCTCTTAATATTTGAGACACGTGAAAAGCACGTCTACGCGTAATGCTACTGATTATGCCTATTCCTTTCTCGGAAATGACCAATGTGTCCTACAATTAGGATTGTGGCGCACACACATATTAATGGGATACAATGGCCGACTGCAGATCCCGACCAAACGACTGTATTAGAAAACACAACACACAGTTAATTATTATTTATTATTGTAAAATTTGTGAAGCATAAGAATCCCAATCCATGTACAACAACCTGAAAAAATAATGGGTATAAATGAAACAACAAACCAAAAGAAATGGTTATTCTAAAACAAAATGTTTTTGACAAACTAAAACACATCAAATGTGTATTGTCCTTGAAGTTCTGCGAGCGCCACTTCTGTCCCACTAGGCTCTCTCGTGCCATCACCTCCAAATACTCCAGCACCATATGGAGGATGTTGGAAAATATGGATAAAAACAGAGGATGATAACACTAAAAGAAATTTTTGTACTCCAAACTTTCAAGGCTCATAAGATTTCTTTTAGACGATTATTTCTACCCTCCCAATATCAATTGGAGATTGCAACAGGTATGCGAAATAATGCCTTCAGGATACAATGAAATCCCTATAACAGAGAAATTGGATTCAAGGTTTGCACCCCTTGTCCCAATCAAGAACACACAGTATTAAGTTTCTGATGATGCTTAGAGAGAAAAGAAATCAGACGTGTTTTTCATTGTTTGAATGAAAACAAACCATCACTATTCATAGGGAATTCATGCCCATTGGAGATGCCTTTTCACTTCCAAAAGACTCCAATAGTGTCTAATGGGAACGTATGTGTCTCTTGTGAACCATCACACCCTATGGAGATGCCTTTTCATCTCCAACTAACATCCATTACATATATTAGGCTCATGACACTCCCCATTGTAGTGGCTAACAAAAAATGAAAACCATTTTATTTTCTATACTATTGAAAAATATCCAACAATCTCCCCCTATTTTCAATAACCAAAAACCATGAAAATAAAACAAAGTAAAAACTTACAAAACTGGAGTGTCTGCATCACTCAAGTGACTACCTACGTACCTGAGTGGGATCAAGCCAACGTAGTTCAAGCTTAATTGGGAAATAAGCATCATCATTGAAATCAATACATAAATGATAGGTATCTTTTGGATTTGAACCTTCACTTAGTGTAAGAAATTCAAAGCCTTATCGGGGTTCAGTGGTGAAACCAGTCTTGAACCAAGTACCCCATGTGATAAAACCGGAATCTCAACACATACTGATTTCATGGATTGTGTGTTCTGTAGCCAAGCACGTTAATGTCCATGTGTTTATATCCTTGATTCATGAGTCTTCTTTAGAGAACGGTCTTCTTCTCTTAGGAAACAACCTGATTTCCACACTCATATAGGTAAGTCTCGAAGGTGTTTCTGCGAGACACCTTGTGATAAAAGTTAGACTTATTAAGGATTTATACCCATCCTGTTTTCTTGCAGAAACCTGCACTAAACAGAAATGAGAAGTTTTACTTAGTGCACCATAATCACTTCCATAACTTGTTGGTACCACATTGAACCTTGTTTATCTTTTTCAAAATATAGGTTGGGTTTCTGCTATGGGTGATCGAACTTTCATTCACAGACCTTAGTCCCATTTCTGTATACTTCATTGAAAACAATTCCTTTGGAAGACTCTTCACAAATAGGTCTACCAAGTTTTTCTCCGTTTCAATGGCAAACTGCAATTACTCTTTTCTTGAGTAATTGACTTACCGTTCAGTGTCTAAGACTTTCATGTCTTTCCTTTTCATTATAAGTCTCCTTAAAGACGTTATAGATCATATCTTGATTCACAAATAATCAAGACTGCTTGAGATAACTTCTTCCAAAATGGGATCTCTACAAGTTAGGTTTTAGGTCATCCTTCCTCATTAATTGCATCCATTTATGCAATCTATTTTGACAACATTATTAAAAATGTTCTTATTTAATTTTACAAAATAATTGTAACTTCTCTAGTGATCCTAATTAACATGAAGTCATTACTGACTTGCATACACTAGAGGCATAGCAAATTTGTAGGCAACTTACTTGCTATTTAAACAAGCACATTATTACGATGAGTAACTCCTCTACTCATGCCCAATCCTCTACAAATTTATACCAAAAAACATAGACAATGTCTATTTTTTACATTTTACATTATGTAATGCAAATGTTCATAATTTATGCATCGGTAATATCATAACATCGTTGGATATATGGTCGCGCGCCCAATCTTCCAATATGTTACATATTCACCGGTATTCCACTTTCCTTTTCGATGTCATTTAAGACATGGCAATTCCAAAATTTGGAACCTATAATTCTTATCACAAGAATTATGTTCATGCCATACAATTGTTATCTCAATAAATATGACGATTTCAAACTTTAAAATCTATAATTCCTATTCCAGGAATTATACACGTACCATAAAATTGTTTTCTCAACAATCATTGGCGATTTCCATTGGTTCTCTAATCATAGAGCATTCATGAAAATACTCCTCTATTGTCATGCGACCAAATATTGTGTCATGAAACATCACTCCTTTTTTTTTTTTTTCGGTACCGTGTGTGACGAATTCATCTAAAGCGCGGTGCACAACATTTCTGAGCGGAAATAAAAACTTCAAATCCGATCACTGGTACAGTTTCTTACCATCCTTTTGGATTCGGCTATCTTCAAATCCGATACCATCCTTCTGGATTCGGATATCTTCAAATCCAATGCATTGGTACAAATACCATTCTTTGGACTCGGCTCTCTATTGTATAATCATGAGAGTGAACATGCCAAAACACACCGTTATGTGCAACGATAACAAGAGTTTGGGGAGAAGTGACATGCATTACGTGCACTCGTGTCTTTTACAAAGAGACACCATTCACGTCTTTCTCTAAACATGAATTTAAATTTCCATTGAACAGTAACCGAAAGCTCAAGTCACATAATGGGAACCTTCCGATAGAAGATGCCTTTACACAAATCGATTGTAAAAATCAAAACTAAATGCATCAATATTTATAATGAACCGACACATTAAATCGACATCTTTTCGCTGAAGCAAATTAGGTTTTCATGGCATCTCAACGTTTTGAACAATCCAAATGTTTCCAAAGAATAGAATTTGGATACATGCTTGATAAATAAATCATAGGGGAGAAATTTATCGTGATCAACCTCTTGGAACGATAATAATTCTCAAGATATTAAGAAGCCTATCAAGCATATCTTACAATTGGAAACGAAACCCTCATTATATGAAAAAAAAAAACACGAGTTTATACGATCAACATATACCAACCATCATTTCAATAGGAAGGGACTATTCGATGCAAAAATGTATATAATTAAGTGCCAAATGATAGACACTCAATTCTTCACTCTGAAGAGACAGTATTAATGCGTTTCTTGCATATAGAGCATGTTATATTAGCAAACAAAATGACCGAAAATTTCCAAAGATACCAAGATAAATGCATGATTCCAAAAAGCAGAGAATTAAAGAGACAAATGCGTTTCATCACCTGGCAACTTTCACATGCATAACATTTTCTTATCATATAAACGTGATATGATGCATCCACCGTGAAACAGCTTGATGCATATATAAAATTGATCATTAAAGATAACCCAAGATTAATAAAATCAATTTCTATGATACTAACCTTTCTTTGAGCGCCGTCCACCCTTGACGGAATCGTAGAAAATCATCGCATGATTGATCATTAATCACACGGCTAGAATTCTCCAGATAGGGTTCACGATAGATATCCACCACTCAGACTGGGAATGACGCTGATTCATAAACTAACACCTATATTTATGAACCGTTCCCTTCTTAAAACCGTTTCCTTCCAGTAGTGTATGTCAGGGAGGATTCACATAAGTAATATCCATATTCTCCCTTTCTTGTCCTTATCATGGTGTGCACACGACATAGTATATATTTGGATCACTTCCAAATAATAAATGATGTGAACTGCTTTCACTTCGTCTTTTCAATTTGATGTAGCGATAGTTTCTCCTTCACGCAGAAAATCCTTGTAAGGGGATAAAAGAAAACCCAATTTAGAATCTAGTCACTCTCAAGATTTATGATCCGGTCAAGAGAAGTTGTGCCGCTCTCAGATAGAATCAAATCTTTTGGTGTATCAGATATAGTCTCATCCTCCATTGCCGAAATTAATCGTCTAAAACTGTTGGAAAATATGGGTAAAAACAGTGGATGATAACACTAAAAGAAATTGTTGTACTCCATACTTTCAAGGCTCATAAGATTTATTTTAGACGATTATTTCTACCCTCCCAATATCAATTGGCGATTGCAACATGTATGCGAAATAATGCCTTCAGGATACAATGATAACCATACAACAGAGAAATTGGATTCAAGGTTTTCACCCCTTGTCCCAATCAAGAACACACAGTATTAAGTTTCTGATGATGCTTAGAGAGAAAAGAAATCAGATGTGTTTTTCATTATTTGAATGAAAAAAAACCATCACTATTTATAGGGAATTCATGCCTATTGGAGATGCCTTTTCACTTCCAAAAGACACCAATAGTGTCTAATGGGAATGGATGTGTCTCTTGTGAACCATCACACCCTATGGAGATGCCTTTTCATCTCCAACTAATATCCATTACATCTATTAGGCTCATGAAACTCCCCATTGTAGTTTATAACCAAAAATGAAAACCATTTTATTTTCTATATTATTGAAAAATATCCAACAATCTCCCCATATTTTCAATAACCAAAAACCATGAAAATAAAACAAAGTAAAAACTTACAAAACTGGAGTGGCTGCATCACTCAAGTGACTACCTATGTACCTGAGTGGGATCAAGCCAACATAGTTCAAGCTTAATTGGGATATAAGCATCATCGTTGAAATTAATTCATAAATGATAGGTATCTTTTGGATTTGAACCTTCACTTTGTGTAAGAAACTCAAAGCCTTATCGGGGTTCAGTGGTGAAACCAGTCTTGAACCAAGTACCCCATGTGATAAAACCGGAATCTCAAAACATACTGATTTCATGGATTGTGTGTTCTGTATCCAAGCACGTTAATGGCCATGTGCTTATATCCTTGATTCATGAGTCTTATTTAGAGAACGGTCTTCTTCTCTTAGGAAACAGCCTGATTTCCACACTCATATAGGTAAGTCTCGAAGGTGTTTCTGCGAGACACCTTGTGATAAAAGTTAGACTTATTAAGGATTTATATCCATCCTATTTTCTTGCAGAAACCTACACTAAACAGAAATGAGAAGTTTTATTTAGTGCACCATAATCACTTCCATAACTTGTTGGTACCACATTGAACCTTGTTTATCTTTTTCAAAACATAGGTTGGGTTTCTGCTATGGGTGATCGAACTTTCATTCACAGACCTTAGTCCCATATCTGTATACTTCATTGAAAATAATTCCTTTGGAAGACTCTTCACAAATGGGTCTACCAAGTTTTTCTCTGTTTCAATGGCAAACTGCAATTACTCTTTTCTTGAGTAATTGACTTACCGTTCAGTGTCTAAGACTTTCATGTCTTTCCTTTTCATTATAAGTCTCCTTGAAGACATTATAGATCATAGCTTGATTCACAAATAATCAAGACTGCTTGAGATGACTTCTTCCAAAATGGGATCTCTACAAGTTAAGTTTTAGGTCATCCTTCCTTATTAATTGCATCCATTTATGCAATCAATTTTGACAACATTATTAAAAATGTTCTTATTTAATTTTACAAAATAATTGTAACTTCTCTGGTGATCCTAATTAACATTAACGATTAATTCACAAGAAGTCATTACTGACTTGCATACACTAGAGGCATAGCAAATTTGTAGGCAACTTACTTTCTATTTAAACAAGCACATTATTACGATGAGTAACTCATCTACTCATGCCCAATCCTCTACAAATTTATACCAAAAAACATAGACAATGTCTATTTTTTACATTTTACATTATGTAATGCAAATGTTCATAATTTATGCATCGGTAATATCATAACATCGTTGGATATTTGGTCGCGCGCCCAATCTTCCAATATGTTACATATTCACCGGTATTCCACTTTCCTTTTCGATGTCATTTAAGACATGCCAATTCCAAAATTTGGAACCTATAATTCTAATCACAAGAATTATGTTCATGCCATACAATTGTTATCTCAATAAATATGACGATTTCAAACTTTAAAATCTATAATTACTATTCCAGGAATTATACACGTACCATAAAATTGTTTTCTCAACAATCATTGGCGATTTCCATTGGTTCTCTAATCATAGAGCATTGATGACAATACTCCTCTATTTTCATGCGACCAAATATTGTGTCATGAAACATCACTCCTTTTTTTTTTCGGTACCGTGTGTGACGATTTCATCCAAAGCGCGGTGCACAACATTTCTGAGCGGAAATAAAAACTTCAAATCCGATCACTGGTACAGTTTCTTACCATCCTTTTGGATTCGGCTATCTTCAAATCCGATACCATCCTTCTGGATTCGGATATCTTCAAATCCAATGCATTGGTACAAATACCATTCTTTGGACTCGGCTCTCTACTGTATAATCAGGAGAGTGAACATTCCAACACACACCGTTATGTGCAACGATAACAAGAGTTTGGGGAGAAGTGACATGCATTACGTGCACTCGTGTCTTTTACAAAGAGACACCATTCACGACTTTCTCTAAACATGAATTTAAATTGCCATTGAACAGTAACCGAAAGCTCAAGTCACATAAAGGGTACCTTCCGATAGAAGATGCCTTTACACAAATCGATTGTAAAATGCAAAACTAAATGCATCAATATTTAAAATGAACCGACACATTAAATCGACATATTTTCGCAGAAGAAAATTAGGTTTTCATGGCATCTCAAAGTTTTGAACAATCCAAATGTTTCCAAAGAATAGAATTTGGATACATGCTTGATAAATAAATCATAGGGGAGGCATTTATCATGATCAACCTCTTGGAACGATAATAATTCTCAAGATATTAAGAAGCCTATCAAGCATATCTTACAATTGGAAACGAAAACCTCATTATATGAAAAAAAACAACACGAGTTTATACGATCAACAGATACCAACCATCATTTCAATAGGAAGGGACTATTCGATGCAAAACTGTATATAATTAAGTGCCAAATGATAGACACTCAATTCTTCACTCTGAAGAGACAGTATTAATGCGTTTCTTGCATATAGAGCATGTTATATTAGCAAACAAAATGACAGAAAATTTCCAAAGATACCAAGATAAATGCATGATTCCAGAAAGCAGAGAATTAAAGAGACAAATGCGTTTCATCACCAGGAAACTTTCACATGCATAACATTTTCTTATCATATAAACGTGATATGATGCATCCGTCGTGAAACAGTTTGATGCATATATAAAATTAATCATTAAAGATCACCCAAGATTAATAAAATCAATTTCTATGATACTAACCTTTCTTTGAGCGTCGTCCACCCTTGACAGAATCGTAGAAAATCATCGCATGATTGATCATTAATCACACAGCTAGAATTCTCCAGATAGGGTTCACGATAGATATCCACCACTCAGACTGGGAATGATGTTGATTCATAAACTAACACCTATATTTATGAACCGTTCCCTTCTTAAAACCGTTTCCTTCAAGTAGTGTATGTCTGGGAGGATTCACATAAGTAATCTCCATATTCTCATTTTCTTGTCCTTATCATGGTGTGCACACGATAGAGTATATATTTGGATCACTTCCAAATAATAATTGATGTGAACTGCTTTCACTTCGTCTTTTCAATTTGATGTAGCGATAGTTTCTCCTTCACACAGAAAATCCTTGTAAGGGGATAAAAGAAAACCCAATTCAGAATCTAGTCACGTTATCTCTCAAGATTTATGATCCGGTCAAGAGAAGTTGTGCCGGTCTCAGATAGCATTAAATCTTTTGGTGTATCAGATACAGTCTTATCCTCCATTGTCGAAATTAATCGTATAAAACTGTTGGAAAATATGGGTAAAAACAGAGGATAATAACACTAAAAGAAATTGTTGTACTCCAAACTTTCAAGGCTCATAATATTTCTTTTAGACGATTATTTCTACCCTCCCAATATCAATTGGCGATTACAACATGTATGCGAAATAATGCCTTCATGATACAATGAAAACCATACAACAGAGAAATTGGATTCAAGGTTTGCACCCCTTGTCCCAATCAAGAACACACAGTATTAAGTTTCTGATGATGCTTAGAGAGAAAAGAAATCAGATGTGTTTTTCATTGTTTGAATGAAAACAAACCATCACTATTTATAGGGAATTCATGCCCATTGGAGATACCTTTTCACTTCCAAAAGACACCAATAGTGTCTAATGGGAATGGATGTGTCTCTTGTGAACCATCACACCCTATGGAGATGCCTTTTCATCTCCAACTAACATCCATTACATCTATTAGCCTCATGACACTCCCCATTGTAGTGGCTAACCAAAAATGAAAACCATTTTATTTTCTATATTATTGAAAAATATCCAACAATCTCCCCATATTTTCAATAACCAAAAACCATGAAAATAAAACAAAGTAAAAACTTACAAAACTGGAGTGGCTGCATCACTCAAGTGACTGCCTACGTACCTGAGTGGGATCAACCCAACGTAGTTCAAGCTTAATTGGGAAATAAGCATCATCGTTGAAATTAATACATAAATGATAGGTATCTTTTGGATTTGAACCTTCACTTAGTATAAGAAATTCAAAGCCTTATCGGGGTTCAGTGGTGAAACCAGTCTTGAACCAAGTACCCCATGTGATAAAACCGGAATCTCAACACATACTGATTTCATGGATTGTGTGTTCTGTAGCCAAGCACTTTAATGGTCATGTGCTTATATCCTTGATTCATGAGTCTTCTTTAGAGAACGGTCTTCTTATCTTAGGAAACAACCTGATTTCCACACTCATATAAGTAAGTCTCGAAGGTGTTTCTGCGAGACACCTTCTGATAAAAGTTAGACTTATTAAGGATTTATATCCATCCTATTTTCTTGCAGAAACCTGCACTAAACAGAAATGAGAAGTTTTACTTAGTGCACCATAATCACTTCCATAACTTGTTGGTACCACATTGAACCTTGTTTATCTTTTTCAAAACATAGGTTGGGTTTCTGCTATGGGTGATCGAACTTTCATTCACAGACCTTAGTCCCATTTATGTATACTTCATTGAAAACAATTCCTTTAAAAGACTCTTCACAAATGGGTCTACCAAGTTTTTCTCCGTTTCAACGGCAAACTGCAATTACTCTTTTCTTGAGTAATTGACTTACCGTTCAGTGTCTAAGACTTTCATGTCTTTCCTTTTCATTATAAGTCTCCTTCAAGACATTATAGATCATAGCTTGATTCACAAATAATCAAGACTGCTTGAGATGACTTCTTCCAAAATGGGATCTCTACAAGTTAGGTTTTAGGTCATCCTTCCTCATTAATTGCATCCATTTATGCAATCAATTTTGACAACATTATTAAAAATGTTCTTATTTAATTTTACAAAATAATTGTAACTTCTCTAGTGATCCTAATTAACATTAATGATTAATTCACAAGAAGTCATTACTGACTTGCATACACTAGAGGCATAACAAATTTGTAGGCAACTTACTTGCTATTTAAACAAGCACATTATTACGATGAGTAACTCATCTACTCATGCCCAATCCTCTACAAATTTATACCAAAAAACATAGACAATGTCTATTTTTTACATTTTACATTATGTAATGCAAATGTTCATAATTTATGCATCGGTAATATCATAACATCGTTGGATATTTGGTCGCGCGCCCAATCTTCCAATATGTTACATATTCACCGGTATTCCACTTTCCTTTTCGATGTCATTTAAGACATGTCAATTCCAAAATTTGGAACCTATAATTCTTATCACAAGAATTATGTTCATGCCATACAATTGTTATCTCAATAAATATGATGATTTCAAACTTTAAAATCTATAATTCCTATTCCAGGAATTATACACGTACCATAAAATTGTTTTCTCAACAATCATTGGTGATTTCCATTGGTTCTCTAATCATAGAGCATTCATGACAATACTCCTCTATTGTCATACGACCAAATATTGTGTCCTGAAACAACACTCCTTTTTTTTTTTTTCAGTATCGTGTGTGACGATTTCATCCAAAGCGCGGTGCACAACATTTCTGAGCGGAAATAAAAACTTCAATTCCGATCACTGGTACAGTTTCTTACCATCCTTTTGGATTCTTCTATCTTCAAATCCGATACCATCCTTCTGGATTCGGATATCTTCAAATCCAATGCATTGGTACAAATACCATTCTTTGGACTCGGATCTCTACTGTATAATCATGAGAGTGAACATTCCAACACACACCGTTATGTGCAACGATAACAAGAGTTTGGGGAGAAGTGACATGCATTACGTGCACTCGTGTCTTTTACAAAGAGACACCATTCACGTCTTTCTCTAAACATGAATTTAAATTGCCATTGAACAGTAACCGAAAGCTCAAGTCACATAAAGGGAACCTTCCGATAGAAGATGCCTTTACACAAATCAATTGTAAAAATCAAAACTAAATGTATCAATATTTAAAATGAACCGACACATTAAATCGACATATTTTCGCTGAAGCAAATTAGGTTTTCATGGCATCTCAATGTTTTGAACAATCCAAATGTTTCCAAAGAATAGAATTTGGATATATGCTTGATAAATAAATCATAGGGGAGGCAGTTATCGTGATCAACCTCTTGGAACGATAATAATTCTCAAGATATTAAGAAGCCTATCAAGCATATCTTACAATTGGAAACGAAAACCTCATTATATGAAAAAAAAACAACACGAGTTTATACGATCAACAGATACTAGCCATCATTTTAATAGGAAGATGAAAAACTGTATATAATTAAGTGCCAAATGATAGACGCTCAATTCTTCACTCTGAAGAGACAGTATTAATGCGTTTCTTGCATATAGAGCATGTTATATTAGCAAACAAAATGACAGAAAATTTCCAAAGATACCAAGATAAATGCATGATTCCAGAAAGCAGAGAATTAAAGAGACAAATGCGTTTCATCACCAGGCAACTTTCACATGCATAACATTTTCTTATCATATGAACGTGATATGATGCATCCGCCGTGAAACTGTTTGATGCATATATAAAATTGATCATTAAAGATCACCAAAGATTAATAAAGTCAATTTCTATGATACTAACCTTTCTTTGTGCGCCGTCCACCCTTGACGGAATCGTAGAAAATCATCGCATGCTTGATCATTAATCACACGGCTAGAATTCTCCAGATAGGGTTTACGATAGATATCCACCACTCAGACTGGGAATGACGCTGATTCATAAACTAACACCTATATTTATGAACCGTTCCCTTCTTAAAACCGTTTCCTTCCAGTAGTGTATGTCAGGGAGGATTCACATAAGTAATCTCCATATTCTCCCTTTCTTGTCCTTATCATGGTGTGCACACGACAGAGTATATATTTGGATCACTTCCAAATAATAAATGATTTGAACTACTTTCACTTCGTCTTTTCAATTTGATGTAGCGATAGTTTCTACTTCACGCAGAAAATCCTTGTAAGGGGATAAAAGAAAACCCAATTCAGAATCTTGTCACGTTGTCTCTCAAGATTTATGATCCGGTCAAGAGTAGTTGTGCCGGTCTCATATAGCATCAAATATTTTGGTGTATCAGATACAGTCTCATCCTCCATTTCCGAAATTAATCGTCTAAAACTGTTGGAAAATATGGGTAAAAATAGAGGATGATAACACTAAAATAAATTGTTGTACTCCAAACTTTCAAGGCTCATAAGATTTATTAGACGATTATTTCTACCCTCCCAATATCAATTGGCGATTACAACAGGTATGCGAAATAATACCTTCAGGATACAATGAAAGCCCTACAACAGAGAAACTGGATTCAAGGTTTGCACCCCTTGTCCCAATCAAGAACACACAGTATTAAGTTTCTGATGATGCTTAGAGAGAAAAGAAATCAGATATGTTTTTCATTGTTTGAATGAAAACAAACCATCACTATTTATAGGGAATTCATGCCCATTGGAGATACCTTTTCACTTCCAAAAGACACCAATAGTGTCTAATGGGAATGGATGCGTCTCTTGTGAACCATCACACCCTATGGAGATGCCTTTTCATCTCCAACTAACATCCATTACATCTATTAGGTTCATGACACTCCCCATTATAGTGGTTAACCAAAAATGAAAACCATTTTATTTTCTATATTATTAAAAAATATCCAACAAAGGAGACCCATCTAATTAATTCCTGCTCCAAATGTATAGCGATTGAGAACAAACAACATTTCGCGGTGCACTAACTAGGTAATTACTGTCCAACTGTGTGACAGAGAGAACGAAAATAATGAACAAGTGATAATAATCAACTAGTAGCAAGCAAATTGACAAATTTATGCGGAAAAACACTATACTTCAACCCAATAAGTACGAAACAATGATTTTTTTTTTGATCGGTAAAGAAGAGAATATATTGATCAAAATAAAAGAGGGTATAAAAGCCTTATACCACCCTAAAAGAAGAAGGTAACAAGCTACCGTTCTTAGTGAGGAAAGTAAATAGCATGCCAGTTTCTCATAACATTATTAGCGTCCACCGACTCAAAGTCTTTTAAAGCTAAAGACCAAGTAAAAAGACAGTAAATTGTTTTGCTGATGATAGCTCTGACATTACTGTTTTTACCCTTGAAAGCTCTATCATTCCTTTCTTTCCAATGATAGATATACACTATCTATTGTGTTTAGGTCCAGCACTTCATCACTTAAGAAAACTATGCTAAATTTGACAAAACTGGCATACAAGGGTCCATGTCATTCAAATAGTGATATGTGGTTTATCTCATCTATCATGTTGCTTTACATTAATCAATTGTGATATAATTTTGGCTTCCTGAATTTGTTTGTTAGTTAAATACGTTAAACTTGTGGCGGGTATGAATATCCACTTTCCGGAGTCGACATAGCAAGAGGGAACATAATTTTGGTTAAAAGTCGCAACAATTTTGATTAATTTAATGGTGCAAAACAGGAAAAGTATTTAAGAACTTAGTATTCTAGAGTAATTGATGGATCATTGATGGATGGTCTCCATAATGCAACAGTTGCAGGCAAAAACAGATACACCGGAGTGTAGATATACATTCACATGAAACTAAAATGAACAAGTGTTTTAATTAGAGCAACTAAAAACATGGAAATAAACAAAAAATTCCTAAGTGCATATATACATTCACCTAAAACCAGGGTCTTCTTTTTCTTATTATACAACACACATTAAAAATTAGGCAAAGAGAAATTTAAGCAGTATTTAAGGATACATTTTCATTATCATTTTCAATCAAAAATGCTTCTAAATTCATATCATTCACCAATCAAATCGTTCATAACTTCAAAATTTCAGAATCAACTGACAAGGAAAGATAACGAGGTACATTTTCATTATCATTTTCAATCAAAAATGCTTCTAAATTCATATCATTCAGCAATCAAATCGTTCATAACTTCAAAATTTCAGAATCAACTGACAAGGAAAGATAACGGGGTACATACATTCAGTAGTTTGAGTGCTCCTTTCCTAAATTGAGCCTTTGTCCAGTCTAGCTTTGCCACATCGTTCAACATCTTCAAGGCATCATCTCCTTTATTCAAATAGACATATAACAAATCCATGTAAGATAGTACAACTGCATCACTAGGACGAACTTCGAGAGCCTTTAAAACAATTCAAATCATTCATAATTTCAGCAATCAATTCTATTTCATCCATACCCGCCCCAAGATTTTTCATATAAACTACCTTAATTTCAGAAATTAAAAATCCCCAAATAAATTGAAACCATAATGTTTTTTCACTACACGCTACTTTCAGAAGAACAAAACATATTATAAATTCAATTACAAAACCCATTCGAAAATACACAACAATTGAAACAAATATAAGGTTTCAATTACTTACCTAATTTGTTCTATATGGCAGAATTAGGGCTTCAATTTCTTCTGCATCTCTCTCTATCTCTCTCTCCCCCCCCCCCTCTCTCTCTCTCTATATATATATATACATATGTGTTTTTCTTCTCCATATATCGGTCTCCATCTCTCTGCAAAAGATCTCAGGTTCAGAAACTGAATGAAACCCCGACCACGAAGAGAAGATAAGGTTTCTCCCACACGCGCAAACATGTGGTAAGGCCAAAATTGACATTTTCGATACCCGTTGACTGGTCAAGATTCTCCAGTTGACCATTTAAGTCAATTTAACGGGTAAACTAACATATTAGGGCATTTTGATTTATTTCAAAACATCCGGGGCATTTTCACCAGGTGATACCCCATTTTAGGGCATTTTGCCTATTTGTAAGCTAACGGAAAATAGTTCATGAGAGAAGCTAACGGCAAATAAGCGCCAGATTTATTAAGAGTTTTCCCTACTAACATACATATACATATTCTCAGTATCTGTAATAGGGTCTCGAACTACTCCTTCAACCGATCTTTGTACCTCTACTCAACTTCGCAGCATTCTTCACATGTATATGACACATGGACCTGTACATAAATTTGAGGTCCTTGAGGACTAAAAGCATGTATATTATTGAATATGATCACATATACATTTTCCTCGTCTACCTGTGAGACAACTCAGTTTGGGACGCCAAAATTGATTCAGGAGATCAATACTGGCAGGTAGAATTTATGGTTTACCTGTGGTACATTTCGGAAAACCAAATAAGCTACAACTGCCACAACTGTCATAAGTAAAAATGCTAACTTAAAAGTTACTCGATGACATAATATACAATAAAACAACCTTATAAGTTAGAAGGATGATTGTCAGAAAAGAAGTTGGAAGGATGACCACCACCGATAGATGTCGAAAATTACTAATTAGTTCATTTTTCATGTTGTTGACATGTAACATATATCAATTTAACGACGCAATAAGAGACAATATTAAGTTTACGCAACCAACTCTTCAGGAGCGTAGTGTTTGTTTTTCCTGCTGGCAACATTCTGAAGAGCTAGGAATTCAAAAACTTTTGTAGGAAATATCGCAAGGTCAATACTAAGTTTCTCTATACTTAAAAACCTATTGAGCCACATAATGTACTCTCGAAAGAGCCGGTGTTGTTAGTGTCCTATATCACTTTATAACCAAAAGCAAACAAACCCAAAAGAAATCCAAATGCCATAATTTTATCACATGAATCGACTTTTTGAAGAGAGTGTGTCTTACATAGCAACATAGCAGTGGTAATGTTTTCTAACTGGAAGGTCACATACTCAATATTTAATAAACTACTTCAGAAATGCCAAGAACTTCTCCTAAAGATGCTAAGAACTTCTCCTAAAGTACTGATTTTCAGATATTTCAAATGAAAAAATATGTAACTAAAATATGTGATATGAACAAAGAACAACTCACATTCATTTACGACTTGCAATTAGAGAAAAGGAATCGAAGAAACACTGTTAGGGTGTCACTGTAAATCAAAATAGATAAATATCACTACTGTTAGGGTCATCCATAAGCATCCATATTTTTACCGAGTATCCTTCGTTTGATATCTCGGCTAATTATTTTTTCCTTTGTGGGTTGGCGACTTGGCGTCAACAGCCTCGACAGAAACAGAAAAAGGATAAAAAGATTTCTTTTCTGTTTTTTTATTTTTCTCTTTTCGGTCTTTCATTCGGTCTTTCAATTAGATCACGACAAAGCATAAACAAATAAAAATTAACATTTATATGGACAGACGCAATACCATTAGCGCTGGTACAAAAATAAACAACATCAAGAGAACAAAGTCTCGTAACATATCACCTGTAATCGTAGATTACAACTTTGTTCGCGTGTCTCATACAACAAAAAGGAGACCCCACAACGGCGAAGATTACTTTAGAAGCTTCATCAATCACTTTTAGCCGAATTTCTTGTAAGCGATTAGGCCAATATTATACGAACTATGAAGTATATGTTATAAACGGAAGTTTATTTGGTAGATGCCCACTTTAGTGGGACCCCATTACTTGGGAACCAAGTATGTAACTCTATAAATAGAGTCTCAAACCTTTGTAAACATGTACTAATGAATAGAATTTCTCCCTTCTCGTTCTCTCTCTATTTTTCTATCTTTTACAATACGTCATCAGCACGTAACTCTAATCACTTGAGCGAAACTTTTTTTTCTTCATAAACCCTAACTTAATTTTTTGCTTTTTGATTATTTTCATAAAAAGAGTCCTCGTAAATTCATTGAATTGTCTCTATTAATGGGCATAGAAAGATTTTACGAGAGGTTGGGTTTTTCCTTTTTACCCGATCATCTCTTTCACAATCAATACAACATGCTTGATTTTTATTGATTTTATGACAGGGATTATTTTATTGTTGGAATTCTTGTAAGTGAAATAATTTAACATATACCTAATCTTTCACTTTTGGAAACAATTGGATATAGAAAAAATCATATTATTATGTTTCAATCATAAAGTTACGACTTATGTACATAGTCTACCTATTCTCTTGCGATCTTTGAAAGTGGTTGGTGAACGCCCAAATGGCTTTCTTCGGATCGTGTGCGTCTTCATTCATATGATACCTATGATACCTTGGTAACTTCTGTTTTTAGTGTACAGCTGGAGCTAAGGTAAGTTCTAGCCGACTTTTATGTTGGGTACATTTTTTTTCCCCAAGCTACTTATGGAAAAAAATTTATATACATGGTTACAACTCGGTATAAATTAGGCAACTTATTTGATACTATTGTATATCTTTGTGCACGGGAGATCACTTTATTGACAAGTTTGATTTTCCCTTTTCTCTAATTTTATTTACATGGGGTAACAAAAAAAAAATCCATTGAAAATATGGTTTATAGTTTCTATTATTTTAATGAAACTATATTCACCAAAAAAATTGGTGTTATCGCAAATTTTATTATCTTTACGGTAATTAATCACATGCATGGTTGAAAAACCTACGACCAATTAACTTTGGTATCCTTGTTCTTTAAACAATGATCATGTGATTTAATCATATATGGTTTCTTTATTTTTTTAACAAGAAACCATCCGTCAACTACAAAGTTGACTATGCGATCTTTATTTGTCGATACAATTTTGTTAATTGTGCAAACCAATTAATATTGGTTTTTCCCCATCAGTTCTCTACAATGAGATGTAAAAATTGGCATTCTAAGAAATTTTTTAGCCAATTTCGGTTATTGATTTCTATTTCTTTAAAGAAATCTTCGTCAACCAAAAAAAAAAAAAGTAGATTTTTCTCTACAAAGAATACGATAATTTCTTTATTTTTCTCAAAAGAAATTGGAATTAGATTTCTCTATGGATCCTAAAAGGATGAGATTGGCTATTACGTAATCACAATCGCAAACATCAATGAGATGGAGAATTGATGCATTCCTTAGGGATATTTGGCAATTTTTAGTTCTCTTCCTTGTATTATTCTTCAAAAATTTGAAGTTGTTCCACTTGTAGTTGGACTTGGACACTAAAGATCAAAGGGTGCGCACCCGGCTTGTTAGCCTATATAATTAGTCCTTAAGCGACTTAATTGATCTTTCTATAAATTTCTTTTGCTAACATAAGTGTCCATAATTTTATTTTTTTGGAGATTTCGCATATTTTATATGCTTTTGTACCAATTAATTTTGGGTTCCAAATGTACTCCATGGTTGATGTTAAATATGTATGTCTATTAAGACTATTTTTTTTATGTCGAAAGACATTTCATAATGAGTATATGTCTCGAATTAATCGAATAATACTTTACGAAACTTGAAGTTTTCGTATATGAGATAAAAAGAAAATTTCCACCATGATCAGGGGGAGGGCCTACACTATCAAAAGATTGTGTTAATTATATTAAAAGTTATATCAATTTCTCTCCCAACATGATCAAATCGGAAAAAAAGGCTGTTACTATCAATAGGTGTGAAATCTCTCATTTTGCTTTTATATAAGCTTTTGCCTCTTGAAAGGAAAATCCAATCACATATAGCAAAAAGTAGCATTTTAGAATAAGCTACATATAGTACTTCAATAGAGTCTATCAAAACAAGATCCACATTCTCATAGTTCATATCTCCTCACTGGAAGATGGGGAGATTATAATGCCTGCGGGCGCTGATACCAGTAATTTTTTGAATTTTTCAAAGTATGCATACACTGGAAATTATGTGAGATCGTGATAAGCTAATATGATTGTCGAATATTCATTTATGGTAGGTACTAAAATAATAAATGATGGTGGTTGTTAACCCCTCTGCAGAGGAATATCGACATATGTGATTGGTTGGCATATAATCCAACTAGGTTGGATTAATTTCTCGATTGACGCAATTTCGAATCCAAGATTTGACACCATAAAATTGCCGAGCCTATTTATTTTAGGGTGGTGTAGTCATTATAATGCGTTATATGAAAAAATAATCGTTGAATAAACGATTGGAGGGTTTTATTTTTTCTCAGACCCTAGGATTGATTCGTTAATTGTTCTCTTTATACAATGCACTTGGCGTGGTAGTCTTTGAATGACTCATATTTCATTGACACGAGAAATGTGGTCAAAGAACATATTGAATTTGTAATATTTTGAGGATTCAAATTTTATTCAGGCAGCCACCTTATTTTCTTACATAAGGTTTAACAATCCTTTATGTGTTTTTTAGAAATTTGGTACACAACCGAAAATCCGGATTAATTAGTTGATGATTTCAACGTTATAGGTCTCTTGAGGAGTCCTTAAAAACACCAAAATCCACGCTTTTGCAGTACAAATTCTATTTTCTTTTCTTTCTTAAATCTGCAGTTAGAATTATGCTAGCATAAACTCGTCTTTAATATAGACTAGAGTTATTATTTTGATGCCTGTTTTATGTAAAACTCATATAGTTGAGTTAGCATCCATATTTATGTCAAAAGTTGTACTCTTTTTCCTTCGTTCTTGGTTTTATCCCACGTGGTTTTCCTGACAAGGTTTTAACGAGGCAACATCTCGTTGACGTTTAATTTTCTTTCAAAAATGTTGATATTTGTGCTCTTTTTCCTTCGTCCAATTTTTTTTTCCCATTGGGTTTTGTTGGCAAGGTTTTTAGCGAGGCAATTTAATTCAACATGATGGTCATCCAAGGAGGAGTTGTATCAATTTGGTTGTTTAATTTGTTTAGTGGATTCCCACATTTGATTAAACCAATTCAACTTAGTCATCTCCTAAAAATTTGGATTTCCTTCTCACAAATACGATTTTTGTTCACGTATGATAAGGTGTTCATATCTTGGCACTTTGTTGAAGAAACTACATCAACTATTTCTGCAAATCATCTCCAAGAAATTAGCAATCCAAGACACAAGTACTTAATGTATTTGAAATGAAAGAAGCATAAAGACTCGAGAACACTACTATTAGAAGACTAACACAAAAGAAGACTTCATCAACTGGCAGATTTCTCACGAAAGCATTACTATCTCTAGCATTCAAGAAATTCGTTTATCGAAATTGGGAAGTGTTGACTCGAAGATTTGCAAGCCAAGATTCAACTAAAGTACTTATCAGGAGGAGGAACCTAGTAAAAGGTATTTTACTGGACTATCTAGTTGTACTCTTTTTCCTTCGTCAAGGTTTTGTCCCACTGGGTTTTCCTTGTCAAGGTTTTAATGAGGCAACATATGCATGTCCAACTCTGTTCTAAGTTTTCACACAATTGTACTCTTTTCCCTTCGATCAGTTTTTGTCCCTTTTGGATTTTCCTGACAGAGGTTTTAATGAAGCAATTGCTTAGATACAGTGGTCATCTAGGGAGAGTGTTATAAACGGAAGTTTATTAGGTAGATGCCCACTTTAGTGGGACCCCATTACTTGGGAACCAAGTATGTAACTCTATAAATAGAGTCTCAAACCTTTGTAAACACACATTGATGAATATAATTTTTCCATTACTCATCCCCTCTATTTTGCGTCTCCCTTTATCTTTCTCTATTTTACAATAGTATATTTTATTTTTCAATTCTTTGAACATACCGTTGTTTGTGTGACTTCGACCAATTCCTGCATTATATATATAGCCTGGATAGATATCATCGTAGGTAGGAGTTCCAACGGGTCCCATCGGATCCGGGGAGTATACTACCCGGAACAGGAATCGGTAATTTTAATCGGTTCCGGGTCCGGTTCCTAAATTGATGGACCCGGAACCGGCCTGATAAAACTCTTAAATACCCGTCGGGTCCGGGTATTTATCGGGTCCTCAAAAATCAACCAAATTTTTTGATAATCCAATTTTTATTTGTTATATTAACTTGAATTTAATATTTTTTCATATAAAATTATTATTTATATCTATATGAATGTTCTAATTATGATTAAACATAAGAAAATAAAGGATAAGTGAAAAGAATTTAAGCGAAATTACACGTAATCTTTCTATTTTAAGTAAAATTTACAAATAAAAGACAAATATTCGGGTACCTGAAACCCACCAGGTAATACCCGTTAGGACCCGAAAATTTATCAGTTCCTAATGGGTCTACCCGTCGGGTATTGATTTTGCTAACGGGTCCAATCTTAGGACCCGGAACCGGACTCGATACACCCGGGTCCAGTTCGGTTCCGGGTAATCGGGTACTCGTTGGCAGCCCTAATCGTAGGTAATAGTAATATACCTGAATAGATATCATCATAGGTAATTTTGCCATGGCATTTGTCACTGTGCAGGTCTTGTAACACTGGTTCTCTCCTTAAACCAAATCACCTATTATGTTTATCTGTGTTGATTTTTTTTTTTTGCAACGATGGACAACCAATGAACTTGTAAATAATACATAACGTTCCATAATTATTATTTGAGACGACAACCTCAAACTTTTTTAAGAGATTTTTTTGGGTGTGGGAACTACTAAATACTAAGCTTCCATAATTATTATCCGATACGACAACCAAAAACTTTTTTAAGGGACTTTTTGGACGTGGGAACTACTATATACTAAGCTGCGCATCTCTACCATCATTTTATAAGTCAAAAAGCACACACCACCAGCTACTTCTTGTTCCCAGCTAGAATACACATCGGATTTTTGAAAATCAACGAACTTCATTGTCCTACAAAAAAACTCTAAGCTACCATAAATTATATCAAAGCAGATTACCCATATATAAGAACAATTTACCGCATCAAGAATATGAGAAGACAAAAATGTAGAGCAACAACATCCAGAAAATTTGCAAGTTTTCCTCGTAAAATTAAATAGAATAATTATACACGAATATCACTGCGCACAACCTAGAGAAATCGGGTTCAACAGTTGACACAATGCTGCCATCCTCAATTTGGATCCTCATTAAGATCCCACATCAAGTGAAATGCCGAAGAGTATATTTTACCCATCAAGGCTCACAAATATATGTATCCAAGACTGCACCATTGGTGACTAATGTGTTAATGATTTAGAGAAATCGCTAACACAGAAAGATACATCACTATAAAAGTTGAATATACTATAAAATGAGGAGTGGAAAATGAACCAATCTAAATAACAACTAACCATGTGACCTTTAATTTTGCTGAAACTCATCTGTTATAGAGGTTGTGGAATAGGTAAATGTAGAGAAAATGCGCACATAAAGGCCTGCCAAGGCCGTATGACTGTGGATTTCAGAATTTCACCTGAACACAAAGTCATTGGATTAGAAATCAGGGATGCGGGCAAAAATCACAATCAAAAGTTTTAATGGGAGAAAAATACTCCTTAAGAGACTGCAATACTCCACGATTATGGAACCTGAACACCATAATTATAGAGGAGCACATCAAGAAACATATGCATGAGCGCCCAATTATGCATTGTAACATGAATTGCAAAAAATTTCAAATGAACATAACTACTTGATCCTGTAATACATGTAATAACATTACAACCACAGAGTAAGACAAACCAATTAGTCCAACAGAGAAACACGGAAAAACATGTAATTAATAATATTCACAAACTCTGGAGAGACTACACTTCCATGTTCACTATTGGTTTAAACACGTCCTTGACGCCATTTGACAAACTAATGCTAGAAACATCTCCATCCATATGCCTTCATACAAATAAGTTGAATTGCTTGGTCTTTGTAGGTGCGTCTAGCATTAGTCGGTAAAAAGCATACACATTAAACTAATTAATTTAATTTTAAATGTTGTACATCTTCTGCATGAGGTCGGCATCGCATACCAAATTGATGGGCCTTCAATACTCCTAATACACCAGCCAACAATAAACATAGACCTGTAGATCACCTCAAATTCATCAAGGGTTTTCCAAACTTGACGAAAATATGTTGGTACCCTTCTGGCCTTCCCCTTTCCCCAACTGCATCATTATCACCGACCATGAAGCAGGTGCTGCATCTCAGTATGAACACTAATAAAAGAGCAAAATAACAAAATAAACAAAGGAGAAAAAACATGAGGATGAAGCAAACATACATCAATTAAATATCCCTATTATTAAAGTATTCGTTTGTGCAGCATTTGATAGTAATCGATTATAAAAGTATGAACAAACGAACCGGCATCCATAAAAGGTCTATATTAGTGAAAACAGAGAAGGTATAGCCGTTCGGTCTTGCATAAAATAATCGACTTTTTCCCTTCATAACTGCACCCTGTCAACCAAAAAGATCTTCGGTTTATTCACGAAATTCATAACAAAACTAAAAACACTCTAAATTACATCAAAATCAATTTCAAGATTAAATCAAAATCAGTTAGATTAACCTTAAAAACAATTGTGTTTGCTTTAGGGTTTACCTTTTTCTCTTTGGTGATATAAACTCTACCAAGCGTACATGGATTTGGGTTATCTTCTTATTCATGAAGATGAATTGACTATAATTTGATCCATCTAAGCAGGATCTTGATTTACACTGGGAGAAATAGAGAGATGTAACAAAAATAAAAATAAAAAAGCTAGATTGAAAGGCATTTAGAAGCGAACAATAGTTTAAAGTCTAAAGATGATTTATAAAACTCACCACAAGAATTATTTCCCGCATGTTCTTTATTCTGCCACTTCCCATAGATGGTGTTGGTTCTGAGAGATGTGAATAAGAAAACTAAAGCAAATATTGAAAGAAGAAAAAAAATTCCCAAACGGAGCCTAGCCAAAAAAATTCAACTTGAGGTTTGGCTTCTGCTGGAATGTTCCATATACAGCCACCAAACCCACAAATTCCATAAAAAGAAAAACAAAAAGATGTATTTACGGGGTTTCTTAAATTGCGAAACATGTTCTCTCACATGGTATTTACGGGAGTTTCTCATCTCCAAATGTGGCATAAAATCTTAAAAACGGAAATCATCATTATTGTTATTTAAATTAAGAATCGGTAAGTATATATCTGCATTAGCTTAGGAACTTCAGATTTATTTCTCAAAATAAATTTAATTTAGGAGTTGTAGATTACATTCCCTAAATACTTCGTTGAGTATATTTCCTTATTTATCTGAAATTCCTCTATCTGTTGTTCCACGTGATATTGTTTCAAATTATTAATAGATACTTTTCCAGTTCATTTGTTAACAAAAATATAGTTTAGTTCAAAACAACATTCAAAACGTTTCTTTTCATATCATTTTTTTTATAGCAATTAATAAGATTTTCGATTTTTTCTCGGTTTCCTTCGTTCCACTACAATTAATAAGAATCTCGTACAAACTTATATATGTTGATTTTATTTTTACATGGAAATTCTAGGTTTTTTCCCTAAAAAAAAAAATCGTCCAGGGCCCTCCCAAAAGATATCTGTAGATTTTGTGGCTAATCCGAAGGTTCAGATTTCATATTTCATTAATTTCTTACGAAAGAATCTTGTAAAAACCTTTTTTTTTCTTTTTTAGTATGTAAATCTCATAAAAAAAAAACTATCTATATGGATTTCTCTTTTACATGGAAATTTTCGCTTCTTTTTCCAAAATAAAAAATTAAAAAAATGTATGGGCCCTCCCAAAAGATATTGTAGATTTTGCGGCTAATCCCAAAAGATATTGTAGATTTCTTTTCCATTAATTTCTTATGAAAGAATCTTGTAAAAACCCTTTTTTTTTCCTGACGAGATTGGGGTATACCCAATAAGACAAAATAAGGTCATTATGAAGTAAAACCAAGCTACCCCTTAACCTTGTATTTTATAAATGGCTAAAATACCCTTGGTTAATTAACATTAAAATTCTGATTAGGTTAATTAATTGAGTTTAGATTAAAAAATTTGAAATTATGAATTCACTAAATTAAACCTTTCATCCCACTTATGATTTCGATTTCGATCAAAAAAATTATATTTTGAAAATACACAAGGCCGGCAAGGTTATAGTTTGAACAAAATGCTGGCTAAGATTTACCTAAGTGAGGTTCACTTTGAATAAGCTGCCGACTTTGGTCCGCCGGCATCAAATTGGCCGGCATGATCTTCATCGTCGACCTTGCCGACTTTTGTTTTTTGACATACAGGAGATGACATAAAAAAAATTGGCCGGCAAGGTATTCAAAAAATACCCTTCCGTCTGTTTTTGGCCGGCAAGGTATTCAAAAAATACCCTTCAATCAGTATTTGACGGCAAGGTATTCCAAAAATACCCTTCCGAATGGGATCATTGGAACAAGCCGGCAAGGTAGTTAGTTGAATATCATGCCGACCTTATAAATGTCGCATCCAGGTATGAAAGGTCGGCATGATATTTAACCTGGAACCGTGCCGGCCCAAAACCCGTATGATTCAAAAAAAATTCTGTTTTTTTTTTTATCTCTTCATGTATGATTAGAGTGAATAGAGTTTTTGGGAAAATAATTTGAATTTTTTTTAGGAAGGATTCAGCCGGCAAGGTTTGGGAGGGGGGGCAATTTGGTCTTTCAATATCATTTAGACACCCCTTAGCACACTAGGTTGGATGGCTTTAAATTTGGTATACCCCAATTAGTTTGGGTATACCCCAATCAAGCCAGGTTTTTTTTCTTCTTTTTTTGTATGTAAATCTCATAAAAAAACCTATCTATATGTATTTCTCTTTTACATGGAAATTTTCGTTTTTTTTTCCAAAAAAAAAAAAAAAAAGGTCTGGGCCCTCCCAAAAGATATCGTAAATTTTGCGGCTAATCCAAAGGTTCAAATTACATATTCATTAAAAATTAACGGCCACGAAATGTAAGGGGGCTGACTTTGATTTCGGCCAATCAGGAGCGAGGGTTTCTTTGATCGGCCAATGGGAGGGGAGGTAACCGCAACTTTCGACGTGGTGTGAGAGATGTGGTTGGGTGTTTAGATTATTGATAAATACACTTTCATTAATATAGTACATAATAGATTTATTTTATACTAAAATCAGTTGACACTAATGGTGGGCGGGGGTGGTGGATCAGCGGTGAGTGTTGGTGAGAATGGTGGATCTATGACATTAATGATGGTGGTGGTGGAAGAAGTAGTAGTGGTAGTGGGATGTGAAAGGTGTCCTAAGGTAGATAAATTACATAATTACCCGTGTTTTTTTATATATATTTGGTATTAATGTTTAAATTTGTTTCTTTTTTTATTTTTTTAAATTTATAATAAATATTATAAGCCAGATTTTGGTCGGGTCGAGACAGGAAAGAAGATGAACAATTGAGGACTATAAAGTAACAAAGCTCATTCTGAAAGTTAGATACCAAACCAAGATAAATAACCGTTATAATTGAAAAAATGACCATACAACAAAAAACTGTAAAATTATTTTTTTGACGTATTAATCTAAATTTTGCATTTGTGACAAGTTAGGAAAGATAAAGAGCGGCTGAGATTTATTTAGGAAAAAGATAAATCAATGGTTGTGGTTTTTTACATCATTATTGTATCATTAACTTCAAATAATAAATATTTTATTAATCTCTCATTATAAATGTCTTAATAATATATTTTCATTAAATAAATAATAAATTTATTAATAATCATTACAGATGATTAGTGTGGTCTTTGTAAGTGGTAGTGTATGGAACCCGTGACAATAATGCTGGTGTTAGAAAAGGTAGGATGGGTGGTTCTGGTGATGGTAGTGCATGTGCTCAATGCATGTGTCGGTCTATGTCGATAGGACACATGTAACATTATTATGGAAGTTGTGGTCGATTTTTTTTAATTTGAAAATAAGATGGTTATTAATACAAAAGAAACAATTGTACAGGCTGACCATAATTTTATTCCGAAAAATAACCTGAGAAAAACCCAGCGATGATAGGGATAGTAAAGGTTTTCAGTTGATCCCACTGCATGTTTCACCCGATGATTTTTTTCGAGACAAATATTTCAGTCAACCTATCAATTCTCTGAAAAAAACATGGGGAAAAATTGTCACTTTATATAGAGCCAACAAAAAAATGACAAGGGTTTAAATTGACATTATTTTTAATACTTACTATGGAGGCCGTGCCGTTACGGCACTTCCTTAAAACTGGTGTATTTTTTTCTTCCAGCGTTTTAATTGTTCAATTCCGAGAGAGTTCTATATTTTCCTTTAATCTAAAATAAAGTTCATACATACATTATAAACTTAGCCATATATATCATCAAATTATGACAACCAAATTATTTAATAAATATATAGTTACATATTATATCATTTTTCATCAAATTCACCTTGCAACCACTCTAATTATTATTTTTTTGAAGCGCTAAATCTAATTAATGCATGTATATTTTCACTGAAATAACTTACACAAAATGAATAAATGTACGGTTAGGTATCCTAATCTTGTTTACGTTTAATTCATCCAAAATTATCTTATTATTGTGTTTGTACCCGTAATATATATATATATATATATATATATATATATGGCATATACGTTTTCTGTTTGCTTCAACATTAATATTTTAATTAATATCTTGAGTTTTGTTATCCATTAATTAATATCTTGAGTTATGTAATACATTAATTAAAGGTCAATAAATTAAGGTTCATAATGAAAGGGGTTACAAATACCATGATCGTCGGATGTCTATTGCTAGGATGAGATTGGGATGGTCGGATCATCTGTTTGTCTCTAAAAATGTTATCTGGCCGTTGGTGCTCAAAAACCTATGTTGTTTTGTATTATAGACTAGGGTGTGACCCGTGCCGTAACGGCACGGGCTGCTATGACCGCAAATCTAAACCTTAAATTAAAAAGTGTTACTGTATCGCAAAATATGGTGACCCAAATTTACATTATGGCATATTTTCCGGCTTGTACTCTAAATTTGCTTAATAAACTAATATCTGGGTTCTTTTTGTCGATAAGTAATAAGTATCATCGAAATTTGTCAACTGTTTAGCCATCTTTAAGAGTCAAGGGTTGTATCACAAATTTAAAATTGTTACAAAGAAATAAGACGTAGTATATATATCAAATCCAGACCCGCTGTTTGCTAAATATGATAATTGATATACACCGGACTTTTCTCCAAGTTAATGCATCAAGTTTCTGAATTTTAGATTTCCTTTTTAGTTCATTTTAGTTTCTTCACTAAACTTTTATTTGGGGTATCATGTTATGCTAATGGCATGAATTTAGAACGCCATATTAATTCTGGATACATATTAATTTTTATTCTATTTTAGTTTGTAAAGTTCCAAGTAACATAATATAAATCTAGCGTTTTTCAAAAGTATTAGCTGGAATAATGTCATTGTAAAAAGAAAAACTAGTGTTTTTCAAAAGTATTAGCTGGAATAGTGTCATTGTAACATTGTATATTTATACTGACATAAAGAATATGCTTAAAAAATTGAGGGGCACTCTGCTTAAAGTTGTAATCCATTTCATCGACGTGCTGGTTGAATGTTTGATTTTGTGAACTTCATCTTCGCGATTTTAACTTTCATTGAATAATAAAATAACTGATGACCTCTACAAATATCCTAAGCCAGGGCCTCCACTCACCTGCCGACATGGGACCATGCGTGCTCCTGAAATTTGTATCAAAAAAAAAAAATCCTAAGTCGATGCTTGCTCAATCAATTATTTTGTGGTCTCGATAACACAAGGTTATGGGAACCGTCTCATAGACCACTTCTAAAATGATTTCCATCCTGGTGTATCTATACGCTATGAATCTCATGTCGGTAATGTGAGGACGATTTGGCATGTAAAAGAAGATGCTGAATGGCCTTAATATGGAGAAATTCACAACTCCAATATGAAAAAGAAGGAAGATCAGCTCTTAGCCTCTTAACCATCTCTTTAGACGATGAGTTGAGAAAAAACATTATGCCACTACCTCCAAAAAGTATACACTCACTTGGCCATTTCCAAAATTTAAAGTAATGTATGATAGGCATAGTACAAATATAGTTGGGTGAGGTCTTCTCTAAGAATTTAAATATCCTTGGAAATGTACTGCGTTCCAAGGTTTGTGCAGTATCAAATGATGACGCAATTGGGGGATATCCAAACTAATTGGGGGATATGAATTACTTCCCCCAATCTTGGGTGTCTGATAAGGGGTGTTTTTTGGGTATGAAAATACTAAAACACCCTTAGATTAATTAAAAAAACTTATGAAAAGACTATTTTACCCTCCCCAAAAAATTAAAAACTTAAAATCAAAACCAAACACAAAATCAGTTATCCCCCATTTCTATACCGGCATAGTCTTGTGAGGGTTAGTGTTCCGAAAAAAATTTCATCTTCTTCATCGTTCTTCATCGACGATTAATCGTTAAATCAAAAATTTCTTCGTTGATTAATCTACCCGAATCATAACCATGCCTCCACGAAATAAAACAACTTCCAAATCGAACCCAAGTCAAGCGAATCCAAGTCAATCGAACCCAAGAACGATTGCTCAACAGAAATTGAAAAAAAAACTTGATTTGATTGCTCAAGAGGAGGAAGACAAAGAAGCAGAGTTATCGGACGATGAACTACTAGCTAAAATGGCTTCTGTGAGAAGGTCAGTCATTTTGAATTGTTTAATTAGTGTTTCACTCGATTTGTAGCTAAGGGTTTAGGTCAAAATCGCAAAAACCTAGCTGCAAATTTTCAGTTTCAGAAGTTCCGGCATTTAATTTAGTATGAATACCGCTCCGTTAGTTGAAACCGGCATGCAATCTAGGATGAATACCACGCCAGTAGATATCCCGGCAGAAGATTTAGTATGAATACCACACCGTAATTTGGTACCGGCACTCAATCTAGGTTGAATACCACGCCGGTAGTGAACTTCTAATACACAGAGAACCATTGTTTAGTGAGTTGTACCGGCATAAATTGAATTTTAGAAGTCATACCGGAACTCTTGTTTTGGAATCCAGGAATTTTAGAATTTCTTCCGGCATTTTCGCCGTTTAGTTTTGTATGCCGGTACTTTAATCCGGCATAAACGTTTATTATATGTAGATGCCAGTAGTGGTGTTAATTTATCCAGGATAATTTCTGAAGTATACCGGCATGTTGAACGTTTAGTTTTGTATGCCGGCATGTAAACTCGGCATGAAATGTTATTATATGTACATGCCGGAACTAGCTCACGGCATGGTTTGTATGCCGGTATTAAAAATGAAAGTTAGTGGTATTAATTTCGTGCTTATTTTGAAATAGATCTAAAGCTAAGGAGGCCAAAGCAAAGGAGGCAAACAAAGGAAAATCTAAAGCTGCTGCGACTAAGAAAAAAAGGAAGGATGGTCTTGATACTCCTCAGTCTCTGCCTCCTCGAGGGAATAACAAAAAGCGTTTGGGTTTTGAGACAAGAGGGGATATTTGGGAGAGTCGTCGTGATCGTAGTATTCTTGTAATCCGTGAACCTATTGTAGCTGTTGAGGAGGAAGACGAGGAAGATGAGCAACATGACCAAGATGAAGAGGAAAGTGAGGACGAAGACAATGATATTGATCCAACTCAATTAGCAAACCAAAGCCAAGGAGTAGTTGAACAAGATGGTCCAAGTCAACAACCAACACAAGGCAAGGGGAAAGGAAAAATCAAAGGAAAAGTTAAAGGTGAACACCTTCCTCATGTTGATGACATGATACCCGACCTTGAACGTGGTGAAATTTGGGGCGCGACTTCACTTGTTCCGGGCCATCTATTTGGATACAAGCACTCATGGGCTTGTACTATATATCAGACCTATGTAAGAATTTCTCTTTCGTGCATATGTACTGTATTTATGAAAAATCTCTTAAAATCTCTTAATCATTATCTCCTAATTGTAGGATCATAAGAAGGCTGTGCGTGTTTGCCGAAACCAAGCCGCGGCTGATTGGGATTTGTCTCTAGAGCATGATGATGTCCAAGCAATAATAAAGGAATCTGGTCTATATCCTTTAGTTGAAAATTATGTGAAGCCCGATATTGTAACCGTCAATTCCTTCGTCGAAAGGTATCATGGTGAAACTGATACAATGCACTTCCCGTTTGGAGAAATGACCTTGATCCCTGATGATGCTCAGAACATTCTAGGCTTGAATGTTATCGGCAAATCAATTGCAGAACGAGGTGACTTTGAGCTAGAATGGATGAAGTTGCACGAGCTTAATAACAAGTTGTTTGGTTGGGACTACAAAGAGTCTGTGGAAAGATTATGTGTATCAAAGGTTAGTAGGACAAAGACATTCAAACTGACCCTGATTAAGAAGAAGTTTGCAAACACAAAGAAAAGAAGTGTGGAGGATGGATGGGACCCCGCACAGATTCGTTATATGGCCACCGCGTACCTGTTATACATCTTGGGCACTCGGGTATTCCCTGACACTAGTATCAACAGGGTTAGTGCAAATTTCCTTCAGTACTTGGATCCGTTGGATGAGGTCTTTACCTATTCATGGGGCACCGTTGCAATGTCACATTTGATGACGGAGATGAGAAGGGCCTCTAAGGCGGTTGCAAACCAATTCGTCGGGAATTTCACTCTACTCCAGGTACTTTTGTTTTTAAACTTATGTTCTTATTTATATTTTTCACGTGTATCCTTGTTATGTATTTAGAAACAAAATTTACTGACTTTTATATGTATAATTTAAAATTTGTATAGGTGTGGGCTTATGAACATTTCCCAACATTGTTCAAGGACCACCCCTTTTTGAAGTTTAATCCCGATGTTAACCCCCAGGAGCCTAGAGCAAAGAAATACGAGTTCAACGCCCATCCGAAGCCTGGTAACAATACTCGACTGATAAAAATGAGATTGGATCTTGACGCGATGACTACCAAGGATGTTGTGTTCGACCCCTACAAGGAGGATAGATATAACCGTCAATACACTTGGTTTTATAACGTTGCATTATACCAAGGTCCTTTGTTCCATCCAAAGGGATACGTTATGGCTGATCCTCGACGTGTGATGCGGCAAATTGGATTCAAGAAATTACCTTGTTATATGACAGCTTCTACTGAAAGGTACCTTCTTGATTTAACTCGTTGCATGTCAAGTTCCACAAAGTTGAGGGTAGAGTATGATCCAACTCCTGAAATAACACACTGGAGGGATAGGGAACCACGTCATTTGGTGGATACTACTAATTGGGAGGTTGCGAACAATGGTGATGAAGCTGACCCATCTTATATTTATGATTACATGGAATGGTCCCATCCACTTGTTGTGCGTCCTGAAGATGTCCAAGTTCCACCCCAGAAAAACCCTCCCGTTCTAACTCCTATAGCGGCACCACCTACAATGATCCAACTTGATAAGACTGTTGGATTGCTAGTAAGTATTGTTAACTGCTTACTCGTTTAATGTACATGTAATTTTATATTAGCATATATATACTAATTATGTGTTGTATGTATGAATCTAGCGGCGTCGGCTTGGCAAGTTGAAGAAGATGTTAGGTTGCAAGTACTCGGGAGGAGAGGTGCTATCCCTTGAAGAGATGAAGGAAGTCGTGGAAAAGCTTGATGAAATTGAAGAAACCGACCATAGTTCAAGAGTTTTGTTCAGGGAAACGAGGAATATATTTTCCCAAAAGAAGCAAAGGACCGAGTGATTAGCTCTTTAGTTTTTACGTCTTGGTTTTGCTTTTGGTTTATGATTCGTGGGTTAAGAACATTTAAGCACGATCCAGTTTGTTTTTGTTAGGTTGACCATGTTTAAATTTAAATTTACAAACTAGTACCGGCATACAAATTGTTCTACCAAACTATACCGGAATTGGAAAATTAAAAATTCCATGTTCCTGTATAGATATACTCTGGTACCGGCGTGAATGCGTTTTCTAATTGCATGCCGGAATTGTATTTTTTTTTAAGTTTCATTTTGGTTACAAAACCGGCACTCTAATCTTGATTGATTGAATGCCGAAATTCTGCTGTAATAGTTTTTCACAAACGCTTTCTTAATTCATCCCTAAGTAATCTATTACATTGGATTAGAAAATTAAATTAAAACATAATAAACGGCATGGAATGGATTAAATTTGGTTGGATATCACAATATATTTCCATCCCTTTTCAATAATTGCGGAGCCTTTGAATCTTTCGCGAATATCTTCGAAGACATCGTCTGGAATTTCGGTGTCAAGAACCATCTTA
This sequence comes from Papaver bracteatum, assembly GCA_023529315.1. NCBI lineage: Eukaryota > Viridiplantae > Streptophyta > Magnoliopsida > Ranunculales > Papaveraceae > Papaver > Papaver bracteatum. The sequence continues at coordinate 5,214,010 of JAJJWX010001246.1, forward strand.
ATTGGTTCATCTTCTCTTTCAAAATATTCCTTTCCCTTCATATAGCACCTATCAATAGGATTTCATTGTCCTTTGTGGTTTTCTCTTGACTCTTCTAGTTCAACAGCTTTGTCAAACCATTGAAACTCATCACACTTTGGGTGATTCAAACACCTTAGAAACATTCTTCCATTTTCAGCGTCATCAGTTTTTGCAATCCAAAACTGGTGCGTGCCATCACAGCTTCTACATTTTGAATAAATAAAATGACAATCCATGGCTAGATGAAAAGGTGACTTGCAAATTTGACACTTGCAATGATGACTCTGGAATAGAAAATTATATTAGTTATGCATTATAGTATTGAACATTATATTGTTAGTAAATCAACTTGCTTTGCAAATAGAGGTAGATGATGAATCCCTCATCCCTTCTAAATCTTTAACCGTGCTTGGTATCTTGAGAGAATGATTTATGTTATTTGGTGTGTGGTTTGTGTATATTTTTCCAAAGGAATGTGGGGTATTATATAGAAATGAATCCCCAACGGTCTTATTTTTTTTAAAAATAGCCGTTTTATTTTGAATTTAACAAATGTCGGCGTCCTCGTTAATTTAGATTGAGTGCCGGACATGGAAACTGGCATTTAACTGTTTTTTCAATATCATGCCGGTATAGGTTTTGTTAAATCTATGTAAAGAAATTATTCTATACCGGCATTCTCGTCTTATAATATACTAAACCGGTAATCACTCCCGGCATTCCTTTTTATGATATACTAAACCGCAAGAGTTAGCCGGCGTGGTATATAAATTACAGTTAATGCCGGAATAAAAAAGTGAAATAGAGCCGTTATGTGCTCATCTATTTAAACGAATGGCTACACCTATTGCACTTGATACCTCCAAAAATACAAAAATACAACGTTAGGTCCAAGACATCTCTCTAATGGATTATCAATCACCAACTCCCAAGTTCATCAATTCCCTCGGGAAAAAAAACGTATGAGGAACATATTGTTCACTGCGATAGGAAATCAATCATCAACCACCACCAAATCAGTCGAAACAATACTAGAAAAACTAAGAAGGACGGAAGAAACCACCAAGTCAATTGCCGTAATGGAAGAAGAGATAGTTAAGAGGAAAATAGAATAAAAAGAGGAAGCAATGCTTGAACATTATCGTGAAAAACTAACTAAGATTGAAGCGGATGTTGAGGAAGCGGGTAAACGTCAAAAGCAAGCTAAGATAGAAGCGGATGTTGAAGAAGAAACCCAGTGGGTTAAAAACTACTACATAGTATCGGATTTTCCGGAAGTTCACCGGCCTTTTTTTTTTTTCGGGTCTAGAATGCAGAGATCTTGTTGTACGCAATCGAAAAACTGCACTCATCAAATTATGTCGCAAATACAACGAGTTTCTTGCAAGATATAGAGGTAATAGGTATGAAGCTCAGGAGGCCTATTTGAAGTTGTTCAAAAAGCATTTTAGTCATTTTGAAGCTGCTTTGTTTCTTGAATCTCGTTCCGAGAACTGATGTTAGTTGCAATTGGCCATTTGTTGATGTTTCATTTTATGTGTTGTTTATGTGTTCAATGTTGTTTAGGTTGGTTTGTTTGCTTAAAATTGAGTGTCAAGATAGTGTTTCGGCTTTTAGTGTAGCAAGTCAGTGTTCCGGCGTACAATGTAACATGTGGGTGGTGCCGGAATTCTGAGATTTTTTACCTTTGTAACTGTCGCACCAATTATCTCCCATTGTAACCGCCACAAACTTCCTCAACTGACCACTTTGTCAACAACATTGATAACCCAATTCGTCAACTTCATGATTTCAAACACAAACAACCACTAAAAATCAAATAACATAAAAAACCTAAATTCTTGTCTGCCACAAAGATAATGAGACACCCCATTTCAGTTTCCAAACACAAAACTGCAAAATACCGGTCAATCCCCAACACCCCATTTCAGTTTTCAAAATCTAAACTTCCCAATTTTGTTACAAACAATACAAGAGAACTTGGAAACGGTTCCATCTTCCTTTTTCACGGTTACAAACTCCATTACTAATAAAATTGGAACGGTTCCCTCTTCCAATTTTTTTCTTATCACTTAGCAATTCCAAGATAACTTGTAGAAACTCCATTATTTGGTTTCATCTTCCAAACCAAACTCATTCGAAATCAAAACCCCAAGAAGAATGGGTCATCGCAAACATCCTGATAAATCGAAATCAAAAGCATCTATTGAACAAGATATAAGTGATGATGAGGAAATAACAAAGATGATGATGAGGTAGGTGATGTCTATGTTTATTGAACCATTCTTAGGGTTTATTTGATAGCTTAATGAACACAATTCTGGCATAAAACTCATTTAGTATATAACGCCGGAAAACATATCCGGCATACTCATTTTGTTCATCGACCATGTCGGTATTTTTTTTAATTCTCTGTAGCCAATTCTCTTAATACCGGCATAATATCACATTTACATAACACCCCGGAAGTGTTAATCCGGAGTAGAACTCATTTAGTATATGATGTCGGGAAACATATCCGGCATGTTCTTTATTCTATCGACTATGTCGGTAATGGTTTCCTTATTTCTACTGGCATGATATTTAATTTATATAACACACCGGAAGTATTAACCGGCATTTAACTCATTTAGTATACAACGCCGGGATTAGTTCCGGCATACAATTTATTATACTTACCATGTCGGTATTTGTTTCCTAATTTGTTTTAAAATTCTCTGTAGACCATTCTCGTAATACCGGTTTCATATTTCATTTACAGTTAATGCCAGAATTGTTACACCGGCATGGAAGTCGTTTAGTATATAATGCCGGAGTATTTTTTTTTTTTAAACTCATTTTGTTATTAGGTCAATAGCTCCTAAAAATAAGAAAGGAAAGGAAAAAGCTGTTGATGAAGAAAAACCTAAGTCTTCTCGATGTCGACGTGGTAGATATGATCCTGAACGTCATAAGCTCACGATCCGGGACAATCCCCGGGATGAGGGAGATGCAATCAGCGATGATGCTGCTCAATGGGAGAATTATGTACCTCCTGATGCAGCAGGTGGCTCATCCACACAGGTCTTAGGAAAACCTGGAGTTGAAGTCGATGACAAAGCACCAAAGCACCTCCCAAAACACAATGACATAATTCCAGAACGCAGTGATGGCAAACACTGGGGTCAGCCAAGAGATCCCAAACTTTTATTTGACTACAAGGACTCTTGGGCTCGTTGGATCTATTCAACTTATGTAAGAGTTATGCATCTTGTTATTATATTGTTTATATATGATCAGGTGAATTGAAATTTGTTTGGTGTGTTTTTATAGGACCACAAGAATGCCTTCCGTGTTTGCCGTCATCAACAAATGGATACATGGGATTTGGACATGGAGTGTCCGGAGGTTCAAGCGGTAGTAAGAGCATCTGGGTTGTATCCCGCGGTAGAATACTATGTTTCCACTGATCAAGTGACGGAAAATTTCTTCTTGGAGAGGTTTTATGCTTTGACTGATACCATGCATTTTCCTTTTGGAGAGATGACCATTATCCCTGAAGATGTCCAAAGAATATTGGGTCTAGAGATCCGAGGAAAAGCCGTTAACAAAGATGACGACGGTAAGAGCCTAGAATGGTCCAAGATATATTATCTGACTAAAAAGTTATTTGGTTGGGATGAGGAAACGACAAAAGCAAATATGTACGTGAAAAAGAAAACCATGACAAAGACTATTAAAGTCGTTAATCTCAAAGAGTTGTTTGGAGATACGATGGGAAAGGAATTGAATTCCGAACAAATTCAGCAAACTAGCGCAGCTTATCTGTTGTTCCTATTGGGCATCGCAATATTCCCTAACTCTAATGGTAACTTGGTGCATATGAAAAACTTACAATACTTGGATCCTTTGGAGGATGTTCATGAGTACTCATGGGGCACTGCCTTCTTGGCACATTTTTTGGCGGAGATGCATAGATCTTCTAAGGCGACTTGCCGTCAATTTAATGGGAATTTCACTGTATTACAGGTATTGTGAACTAGTTATTTTTTTTTCCAATTAATTTATTTTTATACTTAGATTTCATTGGAACGATCTTTCATTTTCGTAGGTGTGGGCTTATGAACACTTCCCAACATTGTTCAATGAGTACAAATATTTGGAGTCGTCAACATATGGTTTGGATCCCCGGACTCCTATAGCCAAGAAATACGTTTTCGAAAATAAACCAAAGCCCAATAACAGAACTCGGTTACTCACCATGAGGGAGGCTTTGGACACTATTGATGTCCAAGATGTTGTGTTTGACCCATATAAGAACGATAAAGGAGTTCACTTTCCAAGGAATGACAATGTAGCGTTTTACAACGGACCATTGTTTCATCCAAAAGGATTTTTTATGCATAACCCTCTCCGTGTGATGCGCCAACTTGGGTACAAACAGAAAAAACTAAAGGGTGAATCTGATGCCAAATTCTCTCATGTCTTACCTCAATGCGTATCAGGTGAAAAACATACGCAGGTGGTTTACAAACCAACACCTGTAGTTGCACATTGGAATGAAAGGGAAGAACAACAACTAGACAGGGGTGGTTGGGAATTTGCGGAAAACGGTTATGAGTCGGAACCAAGCTTCCGACGAGGTCATTTGAGGTACTCACATCCTTATATTATACGCCCGGCCAACGATACAGTGCCTCCACAAGCAGATACTCTTGCATAACCTACTGTACCAGTACATCAAAAGACTCTCCTTATGTTGGTACGTAATTCTGGTTCACTTCCTATCTTTGGAATGTATACCTATAAACCTATAAAAGATAACGTACTAATGGAAATATATAACAACATCGTTCGCGGCTAGCAAAATTGGGAAACTGGCTTAAATGAAATATCAAGAAATGAGAGGTGTTGACCCCGGAAGAAATGAAGACAATTGATGAGAAGATAGACAAAATTGAAGATCCATATGCAAAGGACTTGTGGACTCCAAAGAAAAAGAGGGTGCACAAGAAGCCAAGGACCGAGTGATCTAAGATGTTGGTTAATGTTTATTTTATAGTGTTAGATATGTTTGAACAATCTACTATCGTTTTATGTTTACGTGTGTGTCTTACTAAACTTTTAAATCTTTGTTTTCAGCTGGGTACATCTTAACTTTACATATTGATTGTTAAACAATCTAGTCTTTCCTTATGTTTTTATGTTTAAGTGGATTTCATTCGTTTTTGAGATGTGAATTTAATTTCTTTTCCATAACCGGCATGGTATAAATTGTACAAACCATGCCGGAAATCTGTTATCTTTCAAGAATAAATATATTTTTAATTCCGGCGTAGATAGGATTTTTAATTTGGTGCCGGTACTCTATCGTTCCCTTACGAAAAATTGATCTTTTACGGTTCCGGAATTCGCGTAAAGTTATTATTAATGTCGGAAGATAAACTAATATCTCTGTGTAGTAATGGTTATTTGCCGGCATAAAAGAGAAAAGTATTTCTAAACCGGTATAAATTCCGGGATTGCGAAGTTTGAATTAAATCATGCCGACACGTACATAGCATATGGTTTAATGATTACAATTCAAACTTCCAAAAAAAAAAACAAAAGGTTGCGTATGTCGGAACCACATATATCCAAATTACTCATCATTGCTTCCACATGTATGGAGTTTCCTCTCATCCTCTTCAAGAGGTTTCTTTGATAAGGCCAACGCATCCCATAATTGGTGATTCTCCTCATACAATTCCATCCATCCTTTCCAGATATTTGGATCTAGGTCCTTGTTTTTAACCATCCCACAAACAGGTGGAAATGGACAATTGTCCTTGAGTTTTGGAATAACAAAATGATTGCCGTTCACGAACGCCAAAACAACTCTTCTCTTCTTAAGGGATCCTTCGCATTTTTTCCACTTTGGTGTAAATTTTGTGACTACGGTGGGGCTAAAATAATGAACAATATATCTAAATGTATCCGCCACTAAATGCCCACAAAGCGGCATTCTCATCCAATATTCAGAAGGAAGAAACTTCATCTCGTGGTCGGGCCCTAATACTCGAGCATACATATCATCAAACCTCTCGCCTTCACCAACCAATTTCTCATAAAAGATTTTCTTGTTCACAAGTTTTTCGGCCATCCTCGTTCTAGCATATTTGCATGGTGTCATACCTCTACTAACCGCCGTGTCAAAGATTCCTAATTGTTCTGTCACAACATGATAGCCACAATTTCCATCTACATCAACATCATCCGTATACACAATAAACTCATGAATAGCCTCAGGAAGTTGGTCTATATAAGACTCTATCTTCGTATGGTAGTGTCTAAAAGTCCTACCCGTTTGCGAATCCTTATACATCGTCATATTACCAACTTTTAGCTTAATTATATCCAAACCATCCTCTGCAATCCCTACACTCCAAATGTATTTGGTATTATACGAGAGAATATTCTTCCTTGGCCTACCCATACCCCTTTTCTTTGGAACTTCCAATACATCGACTACTGGTGTGGCTTCAGAATGCTCACCTTATTGTTCTTGCAAGCTCAATGTTGGTACATTTGGCGGCCTACCCCATTTCTTTGGAACTTCCAATACATCGAATACTACCTTCAGTGGCCTACCCCTTTTCTTTGGACCCTCCGATCCATCAGTTTTTGGTGTGGATACAGAAACCGAAGCTTGTTATTCTTGCAAGCTCAATGTTGGTACATTTGGCAGCCTACCCATTTTCTTTCGAACATCAGATACATCGACTACGGATGTGTCTTCGAAATGCTCAACTTGTTGTTCTTGCAAGCTCAATGTTGGTACCTTCATTGGCCTACCCCTTTTCTTTGGACCCTCCGATCCATCAGTTTTTGGTATGGATACAGAAACCAAAGCTTGTTGTTGACTTGTTAACGGTTCCTTCCTCGGTCTACCCCTTTTAATTTTAACCGGCTCTTCCGCGAATCGGAGTTCCGAAATCTCACTTACGGATAGATCTCGTAACTTGGTTGACGTGAGTTCTTCTTCACGTCTAGTCATTTCTTTAAATTCTTTCTTTTTTTTTCTCCTTGAAGCTTTAGTTTGTGGTCTACCTATCGGATCTCCCTTTCCTGGCTCTTCACTTGGTTTGATCCATGGGCGAGATAGAAGCCTTAGTTGGCTCAACAATACTTGTCGGCTATCCGAGTTACCACGTGAGTAAGCTTCGTAGAATTCTTTTGCTTCACTTATATCCCATGGGGATTGTCCGGGAACTTCCGTGGGGGGAGGGTCAAAAGATAGTTGCCTCCAAAACATATCAATAACCTCAATACGTATAACTTCTTTATACTTCACAAGCATATGACGACATGGAAGCCCCAATGAAGACATGTCCGGACAAATACACACATCACCTGGTTTTCCATAATTTTTCTCATATGCCATTTATCTCATCATATGTTTTATTTCCCAATGAGAGACATTGAACTCTATTCCTTGGAGAAACGTAGTATATTAAAGAAATTGAGTCATCCTTTCCATTAAGCTTTTCTGAAAAGCCTTCTTGATCCTATCGATATCAGCCTTAAAGTTTTGCTCCATTGCCTCGGTGATCGTAACCACATTGCCTTGCCCGGACTGGATGAGATCTTTAAATCTACCATGAGCGGATTCCGCTACACTAGTTGCTTCAGTTTTGAAGTGCCTATACCGGTTTTTCCATGCGCGCACAAATTTTTCCTTGTACTTATCCAACAATTTATCCCGACAATATGAGACGGCGCTTGGATACACTTCCTTATATTTAGCACTAAACATATTCAATCTCTTTTCATATATATCCTCGGTAAGAGACCAATAAACTTTTTCCCAATCCTTTAAAAATTCCAACCATTTTTTATGATTTTCATCGTGTTCTTTGTCCACTCGCTCTTTAATCTTTGCTCTTTCATCTTCTTCTATTTCGGGTGATAGTTTCTTCTTGCGGACATCTTCCTCTAGTTGAGCAATCATTCTCTTCTTAATATCCGCCTTAGAGGGTTCAAACAAAGCATGACAATGTTTTGTCACATTTTGACCTATATGATACGTACATAGGAAATTTTGTGTATCCGGAAATACATCAGATATAGCACCCATTAGTGCCTCATCTTGATCGGTTACGATGACCCTCGGAAATTGATTTTTCGAGAAAAATAATTTCAATTGTCGTAATGCCCAATGATAATTGTAATCCCTCTCGTTTTCTATTAAACACCAAGCCAATGTGAATGTTACCTTGTCCGATGTTTACCCAACGATGTTGAACAACGACATGTTTTATTTGTTTGTCTTGTAGGTGCAATCCATCAAAATAACACCACAACATGTATGAGCCAATTGTGAAAGCAAAGGATGTGCAATGAATATTTGAAGGGGCTTTTCGTCCGGTCCTCTTTTAATGATGCGCGTGTAGTTGTGATCCCAAACTAGCTTCTCAAATTCTTGCATAACGGTCCTCCCTTCCCATTCCACCCTTCTAATGGTTGCTTGTGCGCTATAAATTGTACTTAGAAAAGAAACGTTCTGATCATCCTTTTCCTTGAAGGTTCTGAGAATCACTCTTGGTTTGATGCATGCCTTGGTCATTATCTTTACATCCTCGAATTCATGAGGTTTTAGCTTTGCAACTATGGAGTGACCATTAAAATCTTTCGGATCCAGGTGGTTATGTTGGCCAAACCACACCGTATAATCCCAATCCTTTTCTTTGTCTCTTAAATAGAATACTAACTTAAAGGGGCATTCATACTTCCTCGTACGAGTCTTGTATACCCTATTAGTCTTCATTTCATATACATAACCCTTTGTCTTATGGCTATTCTTCGCCGTGTATTTCCCACTTATCTCGCAAACCATCTCAAACCGCGTATTTGAACCTTGGGTATTCCTCACCAACACACACTTGTTCTTAAGAGCCGTCTCTTTTTCCCAAGCAATTGCTTCCTCTGGAGATTTAATTCCCTATATTAGGACAACAATGTAAGATTATAAGGTTCATTACAAGCAATCCGCATAGAACGTTCTAAAAACTAGGTGAAAAGTATTATTTGGTAACATACCGGGGCATCTTATAGTATTCGGCCGTATCCGGACCAAGCGGTTTGGAATTTGTCGGATCAATGTATGTCACAATCTAAGGAATAAATGAATTTTTTTTGAATTAGTTCATAGAAAATAAAAAAAATACCATGCCGGGTACCATTTCCGGCGTGCTCGACCACAGTTCCGGCATTGAATGTTCTTGAATACAAAGGCCAAAAGAGTCAATACCGGTATTTTATCTAAACAGGGTACATGCCGGTAACAATAACCAGCATTCTCGACATGTGAGTTTTCCAACCGGAACCGAGTGCCGGCATTGAGGTAATTTTAACAGAAAGCCTGGAATAAATACCGGTGTTCCAGATATTTTATATACCACGCCGGTATTGGAGTTCAAAAATCTTAAACTCCTTGATTCTTTTCTGTAAGTACCGGCATCGTCCATTAGGAGTAAGCTATGCCGGTTGGAATATTCTATAGAATATTCAGTGTTAGGTAAAAAGCATAACTAAATACCGGCATACATAGATTGTTTCAATAACACGCCGGGAAAGTTTTTGAAATGGGGGATATGCTATACCAGCATGGACAAAACTATGAAAACCACGCCGGGAAATATTTTGAAATGGGGTATATATTGTACCGACATTAAATGGAGTTGGAACATGATAGGTGTAGAATACACCGAATTTACTATCTAGTAGTTTATGCTTTCATTGCTATTTTTCTTGTGAATTATGTATGTTTACGTGTGTTTTTGAGTTATTAGGTACTCTGGAGTCACACGGAGGAAAAGAAGAAGAAATAATCCAAAATTGAGCAAAAATGGCAAAGCCGTAATTTTATAGGATATCACTATCTGGAGCTCGGAAATGGTTAAGGGACAACTCTTTTGAAGTTTTAAAGACAGACTAGCTAAGATTAAGGGGAGGCCAATAGGCTAGCCCTTATCAGAAGTAACCAACTATTATAAGCACCCAGTCTGGGGTGGCTTGTCATCCTTAATGTGTTGGGCGTTTTAAGTCCTACCCTTACTTAACATAATAATCGAGAGATATTGTATCTCATTCATTCCTCTCTGAAATTGAGAAACAGAAAATCTACGCACCAAGATTCGCTGAATCCATTAATGGAAGCTCGAGATGATGAAATTGAAGAAATGGGTTAATAGCAGTAGCAGAAGAATTGGTCTGTGTTGAACTGATTTGAGAAATTAGAATAAGAAAGGGGATATGCTACTGTTTGTCCGAGAAATCATAGAAAGAAGGTGATGAGTTTTGTGATTATGAATCTGAAATTGAAGAGATGATAATGTCAGTTGTTGTTGTGAAATCAGAGATGCAGAAATTGAGAGAGGTTAGGGTTAGTTGAAGGTCGTGATATGAAGAATAATCAGTATCCGCCGTGAATAAATGGGTTCGATCTGTGTGAGAGATTATTGAATAGGGAGATGATGAGAATTGATAGGGTTCTGATGGGTTAGAGACGGATCGAGTATCTGCACTGGTTTACTGATGGATTTAGGAGTTAATGTTGTTGTCGATTGAACTGAAGGTCAGAATCTCATAGTAGGAGAAGATGAATCTGTTACTGCCACTGATTGAGAATCGAAGATGGGTTTTGAAATCATGAAAGAATTTCTCAGGATTGACTGTGGAAGATGGAGTTAGGGAAGTAGTGGTAATATTGAATTATGAACCTCATATGAAGAATGTGAAGCTGGGAGTCCAGTTTGTGTATGAATGAAAACGTTAAAGCAGCACTAAATGATTAAAATTGTAGATGTATGTTAGGATACAGGTTGCACAGGGTATGGAGCTGAAAGAACGGCCTGAAATCGGCCTGAGAGTTATCGTAAAAACAGGGGAAACTCTGCTGGAGTCTTGGCCCGGTGAGTCGAATCAGAGATCCAGACGACTCAGTAACCTAACTCAGAAATAAGACGACTCAGCCCGAATAAGATAGCTAACTCAGGCTAACTCAACAGCTGACTCCCTTCTCTTGACCAATTGACCGTCAGAGACCGTTAATTTTGCCCGTTAGTCCTAATTGTGGACTGAACGGAATATACCTTTGCCGGAGAAGAAAATCAGGTTGCCGGCGGCGGCGGATTCCGGCCTATTTCCGGCCAAAAACCCAATTTTCCGGCGAGCCAACATTGCAGAATTTTGTGTGGATTCCTCTCATGGGATGTGAAGACTTGGACTTGGAATTGGATGAACAATTTGGCTTGAATTTGGAAAGAGGAGATGGAAGATTTGAGAAAGACTTGGATTTGGAAGTTGAGCTACAAAGGGAAAGGGATTCTATTCCTAAGAGGATTGCTAGGAAATTGAAGCATATAAATAGAGAAGAACTTCTACACTTTTTACATATCTTTTTACACATCTTTTTGCACACTTCTACATACACAACACTTTTCTTTTCTTTATTCTTTGTGTGAACTCTTTAGCATGAGTAACTAATTTTATTGATTGAGGATGAATTCCCAGTTCTTAATATATGTTTTGAATTTTGTTTTAAATCTACTTTGAAGTTTTCATATGATTATCGTTTGTTTTTACTAATATTAATGTTTATGATTGGTTGATAGGTTGTTTGGAGTGCACACTAAATTGATTTGTTAATTTAATCTAAAGCTAGTGAAAGTTAGGGAATACATAATAGTTTCTTGACTCTTTACACAAGTAGAAAACACAAGACCTTGCGGAGGGATTCCGTGGAGCAATTGTGTGTAAAAACAACGCTAGAAAGTGGACCAAGCGAACCGAGTCTAACTACTAGTACTAAACCTAAGTTCATAAATCTTAATGCGTTCGGGGAATTACATCTTGTAAGCGAACCTCAAGGTGGTTCTTTTGAATAGAATCTGATAACTAAGCGAACCTGTTACTCAGTAAAATAAGGAATTTTGGGTTTATCTAAGCGAACCTGCTATCCTACGGTTGGTGATAATCTATGACTAATAAAAAGTGGAAAAGAACATAACTTTAATCATTGTTTTGCAGCGAAGAAGGATTCATTGATCTAATTTCTCTTATCTTTTTAATTGTTTTGTTTATTTATTTTATTTTTCTTTTACTTGTCTAAAACATACCCCCCTTTGTGACATTATAAGACAACTAGAATCTCATGCTCCTCGTGGGATCGATCTTGACTACCCTATATTACTTGTTAATTAGGTAGTAAAATATTAATTAATTTGTTGTGGTTACGACACGCATACAAATTTTGGTGCCGCTGCCGGGGAGCATCGGATGATTTTAGTTGTTTTCTTTTTAATTTTTGCATTATTCTTGCTTTATTGGATTCTATATCGTATCTAACTTAGTTTTTGAGAGTTTTTAGGTACCGATTTTCCATGTATGGTGGACAAGAGCAAGCATATTACAACAATCAATGCGGTTTTCAACCTCAACACTATGACAACTTCCAACAATCCTTAGGATATAATCAAAACCAATCTTTTGGCTATGATCAATATCCTACGGAACCTTATGGATATTCTCATACATATCAACAACCTTGTAATGGGTATGTAAGTCAAGCACCGACGTGGGATAAATATACTTCTAATTGGGTTCATTCGAGTTATATGCAGATTATCAATGAATTGCAAGACTTTCGGAAAATACTAGACCTTGATAGAAAGAACGTCGCACAAGCCAATTCCTGCAACACTTTTTCTTACCCGACTCCGAATCGTAGTTATGATCATTCACCCATTCAAAGGTAAGAGTCATGGGAAAGAGAACCTATTGTAGCCAATGGTAAGCGTGTGAACGTCCGGAAACTTGCACAAAAATTATACAAATTGGAAGATGATGGAGACTCGGAAGAGCTTGTCGCGGAAATTAGTAGGACTATTCATATGGAACTTAAACGACGTCGGGATAAAGGTTATGAAACCGATGAAGATTCTTATTATGGTGATTCCGATAATGAAGATGATTGTGTTGAAAAGGACCAATATTTGGAGACTTTTGATGACGCTAGTGTAGATTACTCAAGCCTTGATCTTAATAATGATCAATCACCTATTCAAAAGGTAGAGCTTTAGGAAGATGCATTTAGTGATTGGAAAAAATTCCTTAGGGAAAGATATGAGTTCGCGGAAGTGTATGAGCGTTGCAACAATGATGAAGTTATTCCAACTCCGGATCATAATAACGATCCTTCACCTATTCCAAAGGAGGAGATTGGGTATGACTTACCTATTATTATAAACGGTGTAACACCCTCACAAGAAGATCTTACAATTTATACCGAGGAAGATTTTATGAGAGTAGAATGGCCCGATTCCAATGATGAAGATGTTGAAGAGATGATGCTCGATAATGAAACTGAATTGATTGAATTTGTGGAAGACCCAATTGAAGTTTCCAATGATTATGATGATGCCAAGACTTTGGTTAAGGTAGAAAATGATGAAGAATGGTTGCAAAGTTTGATAGAGGACCATGATATGCAAGAGGTAAGTAATTCACTCGAATTTTTTAAGGATGAGGAGGATACCGTAATACAAGAAATTGTGCAAGGTTTTTCTAACCCTTTGCATATTGATTCTTCTCCTTTACCTCTTATTGGATTGAATGTATGTGCTTCGAAAGTATTTTTGGATGACTTTGTTTCTCGATATCCGCCATTGGAAACACTTGATTCTAACACTATGCAGGTTTGCCAAGAGGAATACATGGAAGTTCCCAAATTCTATATTCTTTATACACTTCCGGGTGTGGACAAGAATAAGTGTGGGGGAAATTTCTATCGGGCGATAATTTCACTATTGTTTTCTTGTGCTAACATTTGTATGAAGTTATTGTTTGCAAAACAGGTACCATGGGAGGATCCCCAAATTTTTCGATTGTTAGTATATGGGGAGTGAATCTTACAAGAGCCAAGTCGGGCCGTCGACTTTAAAACAAGCGCTTAATGGGAGGCAACCCATATGTTTTGTATTTCTTACCCTTTTGCTTATTATTTTCGTTTATTTATTTTTCTTGTTCCTTATCATATTAGGATTTCCCGCCTTGACTTTGCTTGGACGATTCAATTACATTGAGGAAAATGTAAGGTTTAAGTGTGGGGGAGTGGTTAAGCATATATTTAAAAAAATAAAAAAAATAAAAAAATAATTGCATAAAACTTTCAACTTTTAGAGATTTTAGAGTCACTAGCATACTTATAGGTATGATTACATAGAGAATTCTGACCGACATAACTGAACTTGAAAATGTTAGGGAACTACGTTCGGATTTCTTACTTGTTAGAGTTTTAAATAATGGATTTAATCATGCCGGTGATGCAAATTAGGAGCAGAGAAGAACGCATTATTAGAGTTGCTGATCAATCATTAGTGGAGACTACCCATTTTCATATCATGTGAGGCACCGACCAGAAATTCTTCCATGACTAAAGAGCTTCTTTTGAGTGTGTGTCACCGTACGTTAATTCCGGGTAGAATGGTGAGCTACCCAATTTCACACCAATTTCAGCACTATTTTGATCTCTTGAGTGCTAATTTTTGTCAATCATGAGGGTGACGTCTATAGATGAAAGCCTCCTTCTTGTAGTTCGATTTGCAGTTAGCACCATTCTATCTCTCGACAACAACGGGTCCATAGAAATACCATTATCAACAAGGGAGCGATATCAAAATCTACAAGGAAAGTTGAAGACGTTTGAGGTTTACAAGCAACGGAACAAGAAAAGAGCAAATTTCAAATCCAAGTAAAGCAACATACAATGAGCAGATTTTTACATACATGTTGAAGACTTACAATACAATGAGGTAATTCTATATCCAAGTATTAAGACTTATTTACAAGAGCGAATAAAAGAAAAGGTGAAAATTATTGAAGTTTATTAGGGCTGTCAATGGATACCCGAATATCCGCTATCCGTTCGAGTTCGTTCGAATCGTTAGGATATTATCCGACTTATCGGATATCGGTAACGGTAACGGATAATCTTATCGGATAATTACCTATTAACGAAACAGATTCGGTTGTGTTGGTATCCGACGGATAATTATCCGTATCCGATAGTGAGGGTATATGTGTAATTTAGATATACCATTACTCCATTAGGTTTTAGTACTAAAAGGGAAAGAATAGAGTCGGTAGAGATATACCATTAGATTTTACTAGCAGTGGCAGCAATGAGTCAGTGAGTCTCAGTATCTCAGGGCAGATTTCTTCCACCGGACCACCAAAAACCTTGATTTTTCTCCCAATTCATCAACATCTCCTCCTCCAAAGCCAACACAGTGAGTTTGTTTCTTATTTTGTTTGATTTAAGCACATGATTGTTGTTTGATTTTGCATTTTCTTAATAATTATTCCTTAATTTCGATTTTTAGGGATTGAAGTGAAGTTCTCTCCAACAAAGTTTTCTCTATCTCACCAATCTTTCAGATATTTGAGCAGGTGTTTTTACAGTAAGGTATTCAATATTTCACTCAAATCTCTTAAGTTAGGGTTTTGGAATTTATTAAAGTTGCGATTTAGTGATAAAGAAGAAGAAATTAAAGACTGGGTTTGGTGATTTGAGGATTATACATTGATGTTTTGAACTATACTTAGAGAAAGAAGTGAGTATATGCTCTGAGAACTTATTGATGTTTTAGAATGAGTATATGTTTTCAATCTTTTCATATATGATGTAGATGTACAGATCATATGGTATGAGTAATTAGGCCCTGGTATTTTAGAATTCATACTTGGATATACATTTTCTTTTTGATAACTCATAATTGACTTGGGAGTTCCTTTATTCTTTGTTGGTTTTACTGTAGGTCAGTGTCAATGTCAAATATAACATCCAATAATGTTGGCACATCCAATTCCTGCACCCAGAACTACGAAGCAAGTGTATCATCATTGAGAAAACGTTCCCAACCAGAACCAGAAGCAGAGAATCCCCAACCAGAACCAAATGCAGGGAATCCCCAACCAGAACCAGAAGCAGACAATACTACAGAGGGTACTGTACTGACAAGTGACGGAGTGAAAAAACTATGCGCATTAAGATCAGCAGTATGGGATGATTTTAAAAGGGTACGTGTGAAGAAGATTTTGCCATATGGGAAGGTGGTGGAGGAAATGATGGCAGTATGTGATCACCGTGGCTTTAAAACTCCTTCGAAGGGTACAAAAGGAACAACCCACTTGAAGAACCATTTAAAAGTATGCAAGGAAAAACCTGAGAATAAACCTGGCCAAAGAAAAATAACTTCTGTGATTACGGGTAACCAAGGTACAAAGTTAGCTAATTGGAAGTTTAATCCTGAAGTTTCCAGAGACCTTCTTGCTAAAATGATTGCAAATCATGACTTATCTTTTAATTTGGTTACCTATCCATATTTTCGAGAGTTTGTGAAGTCTCTCAACCCATCGGCCAAGATACTTGGGAGGAATACAACTAGAGAGGACATTATGAAGATTTATGCTGTGTTTAAAGCTGAGTTACAAGGGACTTTAGATTCATTGACTTCTAGATGCAGTCTCACGACTGATATGTGGACATCTAAGCATACACGGGATGGTTATTGTTGTGTTACATGTCATTATATAGATGATAATTGGAAGTTGCATAAGAGAACACTTGCATATGTTTTGGTGCCATGTCCACATACGGGTGAAGCTTTGGCAGAAGCTGTTAAAAACATAGCTTTGGAGTGAAATGTAGATAATAAATGGTTTGTTTTGGCTGCTGATAATCTTTCCGCTAATAATGTGATGATGGGTAGACTCAAGGACTGGCTTAATAGTAAGGGATCTTTGGTTCTTGAAGGGAGTATGTTTCAAATGCGGTGCAGTTGTCATATATTACATTTAGTTGTGCAATATGGAATGGCAGTAGCTGCAGGCTTTATAACAAAGATTCGTGAATGTGTCAAGTATGTCAGGTCTTCACAAGGTAGACAAGAGAAATTTGAAAGTGCATTGCTGCAAATGAGACTTCCTATACGGTATGTATCTATAGATGCAGACAATAGATGGAACTATACTTATCTGATGCTAAAGAGTGCTATTGAGTTGCGCCAAGGATTTATGCGTTTAGAAGATTTAGATAATAGTTTCAAGTGTTTGCCGAATTCAGAAGAGTGGGAACAAGGAATAGTTATCTGCAAGTGTTTGGAAGTGTTTTATGATATCACAAAGAAATTTTCAGGGGTTAAATATCCAACAACCAACATGTACTTTCTAAGTGTTTGTCAAATTAACTTCAACATTCAACAATGGGAAAGGAGTACCCACAGTTATATTAGAGAAATGGCAAAGGAAATGAGAAAGAAGTTTGACAAATATTGGAGTACAAGTATTTTGTTGATGAGTATTGGGATGGTTTTAGATCCACGGTATAAGGCGCGGTTGGTGGAGTTTACTTACAAGAAATTGTATGGTGAAATGATATGAAGATCTAAAATGGATATTTTTCGTGAAGATTTGGATACTCTTTTCTCAGCGTATGAGTCTTCAAGTGGTTATGTTCCTGATTATTTTATCAACTCCTCTACTAGTAGTAGAACACGGTCATCTAACCATGAGAATACTGAAGCTCCTTCTAAATATGAAATTCAACTTGAATTCAAGGAGTATATGATGCAAGATTATGTTGCTGATGTTCATAAGTCAGAATTGCAGAAGTACTTGGATGAACCATTGCTTGAAGAAGGAGATGATGAAACGCAGTTTGATTTATTGATGTGGTGGAAGAATCATGCCCCTACGTACCCAATACTTGCCAAAATTTCTCGAGATGTCTTGGATGTTCCGGTGTCAACTGTAGCATCAGAATCTACCTTTAGCGACGGCGGTAGGGTACTTACAACACATAGGAGTTCACTAGCTCCAGAAGCTGTTCAAGCCATACTTTGCTTAAGTGATTGGTTGCCTGATCTTATAGGTTTATCTCTAACTTTCTTATATTGGTGAATCATTTATAAACATCCTTATCTCCCAAAATTCATAGTTTTCTTTTTGTTATTTCAGAAGATGACGATGAACAAGCTTAGCTGAAGTACTCAGTCAGTGCAGATAATATCTTTTTGAATTTTGCATCCCTTGCATGTACTGCAGGTACGGGGCTATGACTATAAAATTACTATGATATGCTGTCAGTTGTTACATTGTTTTCATAATAGTGGAGCTAAGATCCAAAAATGTCGTTTCATGACAACTTTATAGAGTTCAAATTACATACCAATCAAATATGTCTATGGCTCTATACACTTAACTTGAGGCAATCTCCACTAAATTAGTAAATCCCAATGAATTAAAGAAGTTGTTTGCTGAACGGAACCTAGAACCACATTTTCACAAACACCTTCGCTTTAATTTGTTTGGGGAAGCATGTAGCTATGATGCATACGGCGACTGGTTCATTTTGATCGGATTAGATGTCCACTGGTTTCGACCCACTGGTTCATTTTGATTGGATTAGCTAATCCAATCACACCTTCCAGCACGTATTGTTCCTCCCCTGTGCTTCTGGCGCCTTGTATCTCTTTTCTTGATTGTTGCATTTGAACTTATAGAAGCACTAGATCCATTCCTTGTGCTCCTAAGGAGGTAAGAGAATAGTTGATTATAATCACGTAAATAATAACAACCAGAGTTATGAATTTTTAGGAAAGAATGAAAGCATGCCTGAAGCAAATGAAACGTTAGTCCAGTTCAGTAAAAGAAACGTTAAAACCTTTTTTTCTTATAATTCATACTAGACAACTGCAATGGTGCTTGTTATTGGATTCTTGAGAATTGGGTGGATGATTATCACAAGAAATGAGAGATTTCCTTGGGTGGATGAGTATCATAAAACCATTCTTCCTTTTCCTGTCCATTTTCTTGCTCTCTTACTGAATTTTGCATCCCTTGTTATGTATCGTTTTGCAGGTATGTTTATAAGGAGGGGAATGGATAGAATGGAAGTACAAAAAAAGAATTGGAGGAAGTCATAGTGACCAAGGACAAGGAATTTCAACTTTTTGTATATCCTTGTTTTTTTTTTTGTTGAATGAACCGCAGAAAAAATACTCTATTTTTTCAGTTCTTTTCATTTCTTTTTGTAAGAAAAAGATCTGCAGTACTTAAAAGTCTTTATTCAACATTTCAAACTTTTACCCAAATTATTTGCTTATTTAGATTTATTATCGGAAACGGATAATTAAAGGATATTACCGAATATCCGTTACTCTTAACGGAACGGATATCGAATGAAAATTTCAATATCCGTCGGATATTAGAGGATAGCGGATATCCGATAAAATTAATGGTAAAGGATGCAGTTTGGCCATTATCCGTTTCGATAGCTACCGTTGATAGCCCTAAAGTTTATGATTTCAAGGCGATACAAGTTGTGAAGAATCAAGCGGTAAAGTACTTTTCCACGGCCATGGTTTATTTTATTTTTCACTTTGTTTTGTATTTTGTTTCTCTTGTCTAAAAAAAAAATGAAAAAAAAAATGAAAAAAAATTGAAAAAAAAAAGAAAAAAAAATGAGACAAGAGAAATATCTATTATTGTTTTGTTTTGAATAAGCCGTGGGGAAGGAAAATCTATAAGGAAGTTTCAAGCGACAAGAATTTAAGGAAAAAGGATATAAATTGTCAAGGATTTATGAAGTTCAAGAGTTTATCATCAATAGTTGAAGCCGAAGACCAAGAAGATGGAGACGACGAGCGGAAGACGTTTCTATTGGATTCCATGAGAAGTGGTGTTATCATAATTGGCAATCGGATGTGAAGGTAAGTAAGTAATCTTATCCCCGATAATAGTGGTTGATTTCCTTTCTTAGAGATCGTTAGAAAAATGGTTTTTCAAAATATTAAAAGATGTGGGTTTTTCAAAATTTCGGAAGTTATCCTTCCCACCATTCAACGTGTTGCAGGAATTCTCTCTTCATTCCTACATGCACACATGTGAGACCCATAAAAAAGCCATCTTTTTGAGTGCAATTATCATAAAATCCTTTTTTGGTAAGGAAGAAGTCGAGGCGAAATGCTTATTGATCGTTTCTCAAACACGTGTTCTCTCATTATGGTGTGGTTATTTCTCACTCAACATTTAAGAATAAGAATATGTTCTTTAGTATTTCTAACTTCTTATTACTAGCATGTAGAAACTCTATGTCCTCATAACTCTTTGGATGCTTGGGACGCTGGAACGCTTTGAAGTTGTAAGTTTTGGTTTGATTTGCTCGAGGACTAGCAAAGTCTAAGTGTGGGGGAATTTGATAGGTGTAGAATACACCGAATTTACTATCTAGTAGTTTATGCTTTCTTTGCTATTTTTCTTGTGAATTATGTATTTTTACGTGTGTTTTTGAGTTATTAGGTACTCTGGAGTCACACGGAGGAAAAGAAAAAGAAATAATCCAAAATTGAGCAAAAATGGCAAAGCCGTAATTTTACAGGATAGTACCATCTGGAGCTCGGAAATGGTTAAGGGACAACTCTTTTGAAGTTTTAAAGACAGACTAGCTAAGGTTAAGGGGAGGCCAATAGGCTAGCCCTTATCAGAAGTAACCAACTATTATAAGCACCCAGTCTGGGGTGGCTTGCTGTCCTTAATGTGTTGGGCGTTATAAGTCCTACCCTTACTTAACATAATAATCGAGAGATATTGTATCTCATTCATTCCTCTCTGAAATTGAGAAACAGAAAAGCTACGCACCAAGATTCGCTGAATCCATTAATGGAAGCTCGAGATGATGAAATTGAAGAAATGGGTTAATAGAAGTAGCAGAAGAATTGGTCTGTGTTGAACTGATTTGAGAAATTAGAATAAGAAAGGGGATCTGCTGCTGTTTGTCCGAGAAATAATATAAAGAAGGTGATGAGTTATGTGATTATGAATCTGAAATTGAAGAGATGGTAATGTCAGTTGTTGCTGTGAAATCAGAGATGCAGAAATTGAGGGAGGTTAGGGTTAGTTGAAGGTCGTGATATGAAGAACAGTCAGTATCCGCCGTGAATAAATGGGTTAGATCTGTGTGAGAAATTATTGAATACGGGAGATGATGAGAATTGATAGGGTTCTGATGGGTTAGAGACGGATCGAGTATTTGCACTGGTTTACTGATGGATTTAGGAGTTAATGTTGTTGTCGATTGAACTGAAGGTCAGAATCTCATAGTAGGAGAAGAAGAATCTGCTACTACCACTGATTGAGAATCGAAGATGGGTTTTGAAATCATGAAATAATTTCTCAGGATTGACTGTGGAAGATGGAGTTAGGGAAGTAGTGGTAAGTTTGAATTATGAACCTCAGATGAAGAATGTGAAGCTGGGAGTCCAGTTTGTGTATGAATGGAAACGTTAAAGCATCACTGAATGATTAAAATTGTAGATGTATGTTAGGATACAGGTTGCACAGGGTATGAATCTGAAAGAACGGCCTGAAATCGGCCTGAGAGTTGTCGTAAAAACAGGGGAAACTCTGCCGGATTCTTGGCCCGGTTAGTCGAATCAGAGATCCAGACGACTTAGTAACCTAACTCATAAATAAGACGACTCAGCCCGACTAAGACAGCTAACTCAGGCTAACTCAACAGCTGACTCCCTTCTCTTGACCAATTGACCGTCAGAGACCGTTAATTTTGACCGTTAGTCATAACTGTGGACTGAACGGAATATATATTTGCCGGAGAATAATCTCAGGTTGACGGCGGCGGCGGATTCCGGCCTATTTCCGGCAAAAAACCCAGTTTTACGGCGAGCCAAAGTTGCAGAATTTTGTGTGGGTTTGTCTCATGGGATGTGAAGACTTGGACTTGGAATTGGATGAACAATTTGGCTTGAATTTGGAAAGAGCAGATGGAAGATTTGAGAAAGACTTGGATTTGGAAGTTGAGCTACAAAGGGAAAGGGATTCTATTCCTAAGAGGATTGCTAGGAAATTTAAGCCTATAAATAGAGAAGAACTTCTACACTTTTTACATATATTTTTACACATCTTTTTGCACACTTCTACACACACAACACTTTTCTTTTCTTTATTCTTTGTGTGAACTCTTTAGCATGAGTAACTAATTTTATTGATTGAGGATAAATTCCTAGTTCTTAATATATGTTTTGAATTTTTTTTTAAATCTACTTTGAAGTTTTCATATGATTATCGTTTGTTTTTACTAATATTAATGTTTATGATTGGTTGATAGGTTGTTTGGAGTGCACGCTAAATTGATTTGTTAATTTAATCTAAAGCTAGTGAAAGTTAGGGAATACATAATAGTTTCTTGACTCTTTACACAAGTAGAAAACACAAGACCTTGCGGAGGGATTCCGTGGAGCAATTATGTGTGAAAACAACGCTAGAAAGTGGACCAAGCGAACCGAGTCTAACTACTAGTACTAAACCTAAGTTCATAAATCTTAATGCGTTCGGGGAATTACATCTTGTAAGCGAACCTCAAGGTGGTTCTTTTGAATAGAATCTGATAACTAAGCGAACCATCATTTTCGGTGAAATAAGGAATTTTGGGGTTAGCTAAGCGAACCTGCTATCCTACGGTTGGTGATAATCTATGACTAATAAAAAGTGGAAAAGAACATAACTTTAATCATTGTTTTGCAGCGAAGAAGGATTCCTTGATCTAATATCTCTTATCTTTTTAATTGTTTTGTTTATTTATTTTATTTTTCTTTTACTTATCTAAAACATAACCCCATTTGTGACATTATAAGACAACTAGAATTTCGTGCTCCTCGTGGGATCGATCTTGACTACCCTATATTACTTGTTAATTAGGTAGTAAAATATTAATTAATTTGTTGTGGTTACGACACGCATACAGAACACAACGCCGGGAACCTGTTTAAAATGGGGGATATATTGTACCGGCATGCGTATTGTATGAATACCACGCCGGTAGCGCTAGTTCCGGCGTAGTATTCATACTACGAGTGTGCCGGTACTAAGCTTTTTCAGAGAAATAATGGCGGTTTGAAAAAGAAAAATCAAATTTTCGACCTTTTTGAAGCATTACATGTGTATTGGGGTTGCTTGTATGCTGAACATGTTTACTTTCTTGGGTTGGTTCTTCAAAAAACACTTCATGTTCATCGTGTTCATGATTCAAGGGTGTTGGATCATCATATAACTCTAATTGTGAGTTATTATCATACACCGAAGATTGAACATGTGATTGTTGTTGTAGTTGAGCTAAAGATTCAAATTCTTTGCAATTCTCTCATCACAATCATCTTCCATTTTCAAAAAAAAAATTCCACTCAAATTTTTTTCCCCTACTTCAACTCCTCACTCACACAAATTAAAATAAAAAATCAAACTAATCTATCCCCAAATACTTAACATTTTTACTAATTATAATTATTCACTGATTAGGATTAGTCAGGGCTAGATTAGAAATTAAAAAAATAATTACATAGGGGGTCACCCAGAATTGCTATTGGGACACCAATTTTGTCCTCTAGATATATCCCCCAATTAGTTTGGATATCCCCTAATTGCGTGTTCTATCAAATAGTCGTGAATAAATGTTAAAGAATCTGTACGAACTATATGTCTACAATCAAATATACATCACCAAGTGTTTCACGAGAAACCAAAAAATGGTCGTCTATACGTACTGTTTCTTACGACGAATATCATCAGTGCATATAAACCTTCTACATAAATGCAAACTCAAAGTTGCAATGCAAAGCCACTATTCAGATGTGCTCCATCGGATTACCCTATTTATTTAAATCTAAACTGAACGTTCACCATCACCATCACCATCTTTGACCATGTACTATAAAAGTGGGAATATGATTTACATACAGTAATCCTGAAAAATAAAATCGTTAAAACATTCTAATGATGAAGTTGGATAAGTGATGATTGTGAGGCGAGTACTGTATATGTTAAAAAAAAACAGTAGATGTCGGAATCAAAAATTGAAACATGTTATTACTTTATATAGGTCATTGTAGAATCACAAATGGTTCTGTAAAGTGTCATAAAAGAAATGCACCCAATATCTACTATGATCATTCACCGAAAATTTATGTGTTATCTACTATGATCCACACAGTCCTATACTTTAACACAATTGGCACATGTAAATGTCCTTCATTGTCACCCCAAAAGACCACCATTAATCTATATCATGTTCCATTTCTCAAATTTACTCTTTGTTTTAAGTTGTATGCCTTCAATATCATCATAATTTCAGGCGAAGTCAAAATTAATCTGCTAAATCTGGGCCTTTGCCAAACAATTGGTAAGGTAAGCAAATGGGCGAAAAACATTTGCAGTGACGAAAGAGCATAAAAAGATTGAAGACATAATGGATTTGAATAGGAAATATTAATTAAAATGTTATGAGCTGTATAAAATCATTTTGTCAATCAAACTCCACCACAACAAATTTTTCTAAATAATTTTCCTTCCCAAAGTAAAGAGTAGTAACAACTTAGAAGGACAAATTTAAAATGTAAAATCTGATAGAAAAGTTTGTTGAATATGGGGCATCAGCGATGAAGGAACTTGCAATAGCCAGCTATATAGAAAAGTCATGATATTTTCCAAAATAATCAAGGTTAATCAAAATTCAACATGTTACATGACATTGTAAACCGATAGAATTTTCAAAACTATGTTAACCAACCGAATTTCAGTATGAAGCATATATTATGTCCAGTACTCATAAGAATCTGTTCAGTTCAGACGAACTATCATGCAACTTTTTTGAAAGCACTAATAAAATATCAAAAACATAAAAATTGGAAAGTTAAAAGTGGTATTAAGAAAGGTGAAGCATCAACCATTATGGATATGTTCACACCGGCAGTCTCCATAGAACAAACCTCACCCATATTCAAGATTTCAAATAATCTAGCAAGATCCAAGAAACTTCCAACGATGTTGTAATGGGCTATTAACGCACTGAGAAGAACTTCACCCTTGAAATGGCTATTGCACATATCCTTTTATCTGAGATTTGTGTGAGTTAGGATAATGACTTCTTATCATATGAGCGATTAATAGAAATACATAAATTAAACCTTAGGCAGTATCCAGTAGCATGCATACTCAGAAAACCGAATCAGTAGAAACCTTACTTTCCCTTCCATGCAAATGATGAAAATCTACACCAACAACAACCGGGATTGCTGAGTGAAAATTAAAATTTAGAAAACGAATAGGATACGGCTGGGGAAACAAACGATGGCGATGGAAATGAATTCAATTCGAACTTTATATACCATATGCTGCGAAACTGCTGCGAAACTGAGAATAACTGATCTATTAACTCCATTAATCACGAAACAGATGCGCTTTGATTTATTGGATGCGTTTTTTCATCTTTATTAAGGGGTTAGTGGCCAACATT
Organism: Papaver bracteatum; assembly: GCA_023529315.1. Taxonomy (NCBI): domain Eukaryota; kingdom Viridiplantae; phylum Streptophyta; class Magnoliopsida; order Ranunculales; family Papaveraceae; genus Papaver; species Papaver bracteatum. The sequence goes on from JAJJWX010001246.1 coordinate 5,239,415, forward strand.
GATAACATTAGGGCGAGACAATGAAATAGGGTAATAACTTTGACTAAATCATTGTCCCTCTAAGTTGGCCAAGGTAAAATTTGATTGGTAAAAACACGTAATAACAACCTAGCCTAGTTAAAGATCAGTTATTCTCAGTTTGGCACTAAGTAAAATTACGGCACTAAGTCAAGGGAGGTGTCTTTCTCATTGGACGGTCATCTATAGTTTGGACACATTTGGACACATAAAAGACGGCCATGATCAAATCATTAGTATGTGTGTTTAGATAGACAGTTTCGGTAAATAAAGGATGGTCACGATCAAATCACTACTATGTGTTTTTACATATGGATGGACATCTATAGTTTCCTCGCATAAATAACTTATTTAAAGCATAACGGTTACAAATTAATTATTTAAAGCATAACGGTTACAAATTAACATTATTTAACGGTTACAAATTCCTATTATTTATTTACCTTAATTAGTCCACCATCGGTTACACATTCCCAATATCCTCTTTTAGTAGTCTCATTAATTACCCGTTCAAAAACGATGTAGAAAACCATTGACCAATAGAGAGAAGCCTATTTAAACCTGCACTAAGCATCTTTTCCAAAAGGTAAGAGAAATGTAATAGCTGATCACGTTTCAATCTCGCATATGAATTTGGTTGCTCAATCTTCATTCATCTTCCCAAATTTTTAGAGTGGATGTTCTAAAGCACGTTGAGCTTTTAGGAAGTATCCCATCTATTTACTTGAAAAAATTTGTGTCAAATTAGTTGGAGAATATATTCAGTTTACCTCCATCCGTAGATTTTTCTTTTGCTTAAACCGTAATCAGGTGAACTATTTTTTGGGAATGAGTATTTGCAGACTTGCAGCATCTCTCCACGTTAACGATTAACCTGTTTTTATTTTTTTTATCATTGTCGGTACTCTCACTTGAAGTAGAGGCAGATTTTTGAAAAAAAACATGTACGAGTTTGTGTCACATTACCCAAATATTCACGTATCCAACTCTGTTGTTTTGTTAAAATTTTGAAAACTAATGGTTGAAATGACGATGCCCGTCCACTAACTAATTTTTTTTCTTCAAATTCATTGTAAACTTAACCGAAACACAATTGTGAACGGAAATGTGTTCAAAGCAAATGGTTTGCATGTGTATTCACAATGTTTTTTTTACGAAGATATTTGTGAAGTTTTCACCGGGTCGTGGATACTAATCACAACCCGCGTCTTTTTATTTTAATCTCAACCGTCGGAAATCTCTGTATCCTTAAGTTTTCACCGGGTCGTGGACTTTATATGTACGGTTTGGTTGCATCTTATGTTTAGTAGTCGGTACAGTTTGTAGTCTTTTTTTTTTTATTTCTCTTTTAATAAAAAAGAGGATACCCTCAATACATTGATATCATAGTACTATTGGATCCATAATTGGAGCAATGTACATCATTACATCTTCATTCCAGTTAAATATTTAGATAAGTTAAATATTGAATTAACAAATATACACACTATATGGATGTGTGTGCTACATCATTACATCTTTATTCCAGTTAAATATTTAGATAAGTTAAATATTGAACTAACAAATATACACACTATATGGGTGTGTGTGCTACATGAAGCCATTAGGTTGTTCTAATAATGGTTTACATGAGTAATAACGGTTCAAAGCCCGTGACGTAGTGTAACCCGAATAATAATGGTTTAAAGCCCGTGCCGTCACGGGCTAATGTTCTCAATCAAATTTGATGAAAACATATGCAAAGTTAGAGGGACAATGATTTAGTCAAATTACTAAAGCTGGTGTTAAATTTGATTGTTAAAAACACCATTGTCCCTTATAATATAGATAGCATGGACAACTTAGCCTAGTTAAAGAGCGGTCAGGATGCATTTTGGGGAAAGTTAAATCCATGGTTGTGGTTTGCTCTAATAAAAATTAATCATTATGAGTGTGTAGTGTCTCATTAATCTATCATAATGAATAATTTATTAAATTTTCATAATTAAATGTCTGCTTAATTAATGTAATAAATATGTATTTTTACATTAATTAATAATTTTAATGTAATAAATAGTTTTTACATTAATAAATAAAATTTTCTTATTAATTTTAACTTGCCTAAGTTCAGACAACTTAGGCAGGTTAAAGAGCGGTCCGAATTCGCTCTCCCAATAGCTAAATCTACGTCTATGGTTGATCACATGAAACGGTTAAGTTTGTTATTGATCGTCTTATTAATGAATCATACTCGGTTAAAATACATGAAAGATCAAAAAAATAAAATAAATCACAAAATGTCGCGCTATATAATTACTACAAACAAACAGGCATAACTCAAAATCAATACACAAAAAAATACTTATTATCGAGATGTGTGGTTATGGTAAGGGTTGTACCCTAGATATGTATACTTTTCTGCCTATTTCTTTGTACTGTATTATAAAATGAAGCTTCGCTAAGTTAAGAAAGATAAAAGTGCTCTTGATTTTTCTTTCCAATTGGTAAATTCAATGTTTCGGCCGATCCCATGAATATGTGCTTTAATTGAGAAAAATTCATTACATATTCTCTTATTCCCATCTCAAAAGTCTAAATCAAAATGGAAAAATTTGATCAACTGAAAATAACAAACCTACCTTCCCATAAAACTAAAAAAAATGATTCTCTCGTTCACATTCGGTAGGATGAGTGGGTTTGAAAACTCTAATTCCTTAATTTGGAGCAAACGAAAATCAGAAATAAAGTTGGGAAGGAAGATAAATTGCGGAGAGGAAAAAACTCAAATCCGAGAGTATAGTTCCGTTCAATCTTCTTTCAATTTCTCTCAATCTCCATCCAGCAAAACAGACATCTGTGACCAGTTTAAACTACTCTGAGTTAACAACATTTGGGAAAATCCTTTCTTTTTTACATTGTTTCATGTATAAATTTTTGGGGTTTCTATCATTTTCTTGAATATTATTTGTTGTATATTTAGCTGAATTATACATTTTCAAAGATAACCTTATTGATTACAATAACCTCATGGTTGAAATTTATGGGTGCCTGTACTTTGTGATTAGCCAAATTATGAAAATTTGGCCATCACAGGTCGTCGAGGTTTCAAACTATTCATAACTTTTTGGTCTAGAAAGGTGAGATTGTCTCAAGAACCAATTTTTTGTGTCTATTTGTTTAGACATTAATGGAAATAGAAATTTTGATTAACTTGGTAGATAAGCATAGAGAGAAACTTATAAGATTATTCAGATTAGACATTATAATTTGATAATAAATTGGTATTTATAAAATGATCTTACATGCACACAAAAGCCCTTGTTCTCCGGACTTCTGTTTCAAAGTCCATGATAGTTTGACTAGAAGCTATTTTTGATAAATAATCTAACATGATTATACGTAATTGATATAACACCCGTGCCATTATGGATTCATCAAATTTAATGCGTTACCGATTTAAAGAGTGGTCAAGATTTATCTAGAAAAAGATAAGTCTACGATCGTGATTTGTTCAACTTTAATGTTAGTATAAATGTTTTATACTCACTCCGTACCACATATATAGGCAGAGTTTTTAAATTTTGGTTGTCCCATTAGATATGCGGATTTCCAATTTCTAGATGAGTTTTTCCACATATTACCCTTATTTAATCTACATTGGTATCACCACAATTAAGATAATGTTTCTAGCATTGGAATTAGGATAAGGGCAAAACAGGAAAGAGATTAGATATTTATGAAACAAATTTTTTTTATTAATCTAAGAGATTTTGCATTTTCCGCCTATATAAGTGGTACGGGGGAGTAAATGGTTTATTAATTTTTTTCATTTCTCTTAATAATTAATCTAATAAATACATATTCCATTAATTGCTTAAATATTATTATTAGTGTTTAATTAATTTACGGCTCATTAATTACTTATGATGAATGATTTATTAAATTTTTATTTCCCTTGATTAATATAATAAACAAAGTGCAAATTTGTGCACCCTCTAAAACCGGGGTGCACATTTCGGCCCTCCCTATTGGAGGAATTAGCCGGTATAAAACCAGTGGTTTTACAATGATTTCCTACTTTCACTCCAAAAATATAGAAGGTTTCTTTTCACTTCTCTCTCCACCTGCGTCCTCTTGTTCTCTTAATAACGATTAACTTTTGGTTCCATGAAAATACAGACTGTGAACATTGGCCTAATGATACGCATAAGGAGGCTTATGGACTACTCTAATCAAGTATTTAAATTTGCTTGTGAATAATGTTTATGATCATATTGACAGAGGTGATGGGCACATAAATCGTCAGATCGAAATCGGATGATCTGAAAATCAAGTAATCTTACACTTTCTATGGATTACTAGATTCTCAACTGGTTCAAATCCATGTCCAAATTGAAAAATAATTTAAACTGCCCTTGCCATATTTCTCTGTAATCTTATTACCCCAAAATTAAACCCCGGAACTTCTCCTCGTGGACTCAAAAGAGAAAATAAAAACCCAAAACAATTGAGGTTTCTTCTAAACTGTGTTCCACATATGGGAGTTAGGAATAATAGCTATCTACTTCAAGTTAAATTTTCAATATAATATAAAGCTCACAAGAGAATTTCTTCTATGTACATTATGTTGCCTTTATCTTCAGTATGTATATTGAAAGGAAGAAAACCAAGATTGAACCAATTAGATGTGATGAAGATTTTTTTTTTTTTTTTAAAGAACGACGAAGAAAAAATTCTGATTAATTAGAAGAAACCGAAAATAAAGGAAGAGTGGGAAAAAAAATCTATATATATTAATATGGAAATGTTTGTTAGAGAATATAGTCAAACTGGTTTTCTGGTTTCTCCTCACTAATATCATCCAATCAATAGGGCCGGAATGTGCACCCCGGGTTTTAGAGGGGTGCACAAATTTGGACTCTAATAAATACATAATTTCATTAATAAATAACTTTACTAAAAATTATATCAATATAAACTATTAATGATGGTTGTGATTGGGAATAAAAAATACATGTAACGGCCAAAATTTTATTATGTCATAATAATTGCCATGTTGAAAATGATAGTGAATAAATTACTCTATTAATAGTATATAAATTCATTTTATTAATTAATACTTAGATTTGCTAACAATTGTATAAATGGCCATAGTGGTGGTTGTGGTGGAGTTGATGAGCAGTGGAGATGGCAAAAACGTCATGGTGTTATGGACAGTGGTGGTGGAAGCTGTTTCGGTAGCAAGAGTGGTGGTGGATGGTGTTGTGGGGGTGGTAACTATTGGTGAAAAACGGTGGACGGTGAAAAAAAATGCACTCATGTCCTTCAATTATACTAGCAAGTGCTTGACTAATCTTTTTCCGTTTTTCCAAATCGAGTTAGTTGCATAACCTTAAAAAAAAATTTATTTTTTTTGTTAAAGGGAAATATATTAACAACTAAGCAGAAAAGGGAACATTGTTACTTAGCCACAACTTTTAGATCTAACTATTTTTAACCTCTAAACTTAACAACTTTGAATCTATAAACGAAATGTCAAACTTGTTCAAGTATTTGGCTAATTTGTTAGCCATAGTGTTACATTTCCGATTGATAAAGAAAAAGGAAGATTTAGCAAAAAAAACTATTGATGTTTAAAGCTTTAGCTAATATAGCATTGCATCTCCAGTTGACAGCAAAAATATCTCCCTTCATTCTTAAATCACTATCACTTTTTTGCTTGCTCCCATGTCATGTTTTTTGTTTGTTTACTTTTCTTATTTTTATATGACTTTGAATCTCAATCAAAACAAAAGACTAAAAAGGAAAATTATGGTTATTTCATCGAACATGATATGATTTTATTTTGGATGTTCCACCGGGCTTCCACAAGCACAGTTGGGAGGCGATGGGCTTTTTCTCAATTCTTCAACGGATTATGTTATTTTCATGAAGTTCACTTCCCCGAACATGTATTTTCCATGGTTGCTTTATTCGTTATATTCTCAAACTTTATCACGTTGCTAAATATTTTATCTCAACTTTGTTGTTACGGATTTTTAAAATTTTAGTCTTTTGCGGATCAGGGACAATAATACCGTGGTTTTAAAATAGTACTATTATAAATAATAAAAAAAAATATTTTTTTTTGTGCACATGTTTGCTACTATAACTCTATATAAGATAGTGCAAAGAAGATATTAATAAGACACACATGTTTACAGTTATAATTTTTTCATCCAGACTCTTTTCCTAGCTTACTAGGAGGTTTTCTTGGACGCTCTTACATGATTTTAATTTTTCAGGTAGCAAGCGCAAAAATAATGCCAATTGATTGTAAGAATTATTGCGCATCCAAGAGATTTTATCTGGCATTTCACACAAAAATATTCCTTACTAAATTGATGGATAACAGAGTCTAATGTTATCATGTTAAGTGGTTAACCATTTGATTAACTAGCTAACCATGGTTTTATCATTTTTATGCAGCGAATAACCTCACATTTGGAAGGTCAAGATCGTAGAATGTATATATAGGAGGTTTGAGAAACTAGAGATCTTATTGTAATTGAATTTGTAAGAACATATAATGTGATATTTATTGTTGAGTCCATAATGGGTTTTAATATTTTTGGACTATTCTTAAAGAGGGGGGGGGGAGTCAACAAGGATCTGGACATTTTAAGGCCTACCCAACTATCCAGGACGGATGAACTCAGATGACGTAATTTTAAAAAAAACTATTGTAGTTCAATATTTTGGTTTTGTACGGTCATTAAAATAAGGGAAAATTCAGAATTTCAATATCATTTCAAATCACCCATGAGATACCTTTGTAAACTATAAAACACATAACAAATTTTTTTTCTTTAGGAAAGAGAGCGTGGAAATTAACTATGATAAATTTTTGACATGAGGATACAACTCCAACATATTTGGGAAGATGTGAAAGTGTTACACATACTAAAAACAACTCAAATATGGATACATGAGAAAGGATTAGTAGAAAAAATACTGGGAGTATCAATCGATTTTTTCTTTACTTTTGATAAGGAGGGAAACATGACAAATAATAAGTATTATTTCTAATATCCGAACACCGAAAAATGCATATCAAATAAAAATTATTCCCGTGCCGTTATGGCACGGATTAAGCCCTAGTTATATGCTTATACTGGGACTGCCAAACCACTAAAACGGATGAACAAACCCTTAAATACAAAGATTTATCTATCGACGTCTCAAGTTGAATCGAACGAATCAATTTGAGACGAGACTCATCTCAAATTGAGCCGGTCGTCTCAATTTAAGACGATACCCTATTATAAAAACAAAACAAAAAGACTTAAAATGGTTATATATATATATATATTTATAAGATTTTTTTAATAAAGGGATCCCGCTTGATATTATAAAAAATACTTTTTAATATAAAAACGGGTCACACTAGTTAAAAAAAAATTTGTTCATAAAATATATGACTGGGTACGCTAGTTAAATTTGCCTATTGACCACTATGAGAAATCACGTTTTCCCGTCCACATGGACATCTAAATAAGCAAAATATACTCGTTCCATTGGAGTTGCTCTTATATAGTAAGTTTTAGATGGTATGAGTGTTAGAATATAACTAAACGTAATTATTATAGGCTAAGCATGGTTCATACTTCGGTTAACATATTAAGAAAATTTTACTTTATCTACTTAATATTTAGTAATTAGAATCCTAAATTCTTTAGGTAGATAGTTTGTTCACATTTGTCCTTAGTTTAAAGGATAGATATGACGTTACAGTAAATATTGTAGTACCAAGGTCCAGGGTATTTCTTACTTGGGTAACTTCCGATTCGAAACTGTAGCTGGAATTAAAATCTGCTTCACAAGGAAAAGTGTCCTTCAACCTTCCATCGTCAGTTTAAGAACAACCCCGTAACAACACATATTAACTTGTATGCCACCTGTAATAGCAAAAGAGATATTAGTTCCACATATTCCCCTCAACATCTTTCATTCATAATCTAAACCTTAAACTTTTGTTTAGGATTACATTGTTTTCAACTTAGTTAAATCAAAACATAATTTGTTGTTAAACTAAAATAAAGCTAACATTCCCGCACTTTGGTCAGCAACAAATTCTTTTTGAATTTTAAAACATTTAAGTAAAAGAGTTTGGATTAGATAGTAATAAAAGAACTATAGGTGGCCACCCTTTTGATTTTACAAAATTTCAATCACAAAGGTAAGGATCACGAAGAACCTTATGCTTAAGTCTAACAACATGCTAGAAAAATGATTGTAGAGACATAAACACCACTTAAATAAGCATACGCCATTTCTATAATCAGAAAACTAGACGATCCATTGTCCTTAAGTTAATATTGTTAGTTGGCATAAACCTTTAGTATTGTCATCTGCCAAAACATAATCTTTATCATGTATCATATGAAGATTATCGGTGGCAAACAAGATATCATCAACGTATAGAATCAGAAAAATAAAATTTCTTCCACTTGATTTCCGATATATACACCTATCAATTTTATTTTCAACAAAACCAAGTGAGGATACCACTTGATCAAACTTCAGATACCATTTCCTAGAGGCCTGTTTTAACCCATACAAAGACTTCTTCAAGCAATAAACATTTATGTCTTGTTTTTCAAATGTTAAGCCTTCCAACTATAGTATATATAAATGTTCTTATCAGTTATCAAGTTCACCATTCTGAAACGTTGTTTTCACATCCAGTGTAAACAATTTTAGATCAAACTACCAGGGATATTATTATTCTCAGAGATTCCTTCTTTGAAACATGAGAGAAGGTTTTTTCAAAGTCGATATCTTCTTCTTTCGTATAAACGTTTGCTACAAGTCTGGCCTTGTATCTTTCAGTACTCCCATCATCATTTTTCTTGATTTACAAAATTCATTTACAACCAACTGTTCGGGAAGATCTACGATATCCCAGACTCCATTCCTTTTCATTTATTGCAACTCGTCATCTATGAAAGGAAGCCAAAAATTAGAATTTTTCTCATTTACTGCTTGTATATCAGATTCGAATACTGAAGAATACCACCAAATGATAGCTGGCGATCTACTACAACTATTCAATCAATCGCCTATCAAAGATAAACAATATATAGTCAGATCCCAGACGAGTTTGTACACAGATTAAATCACAAAGATACGAAACCAATAATAAATCTTCCTGACTTCAAATCTTCAATGTACCTGCACAACCAAACTTGGTTCCAACTTATGGTCGATGTGCACAGAACAAAGTGTGTTAATAATGGATGATCACCACAAGTAAACGTTGGATCTGAACTATAAATAATCTCTTGATCTACTTTGAGTGACCTAATGTCAGAAGAGAAGGCTCTCAAGAATAATAAAACTAGGTGCAATCAAAAGTTAAACAACTGTTAGTCAATAAAAATCAATAATCGAAAACCAAAATAACAATGAAAATTCTAGTTTCCCACCAACGGTACTAGTAGACGCTTCTTGATCCCAAAGAAGTCATTAAACTAGAAGACGTAAGAGATTTCACCTAGGTTACTCTCATCTTCAAGATAATATTACGAATAATACTATTAGTCGGTTACAGTAGTGACTACAAAATAAAGTGCATGCCTCAGGATAAGTTTGTAAGAAGAAAACTTCACTATTTATAGACCAAGGTAGTTTGGACACTGATATACACATTTTTGTGTCTGATTTGATCTCAATTGTCTAATTTGTTAGTGCATACTTTTGTACTTATTTTGCTATTTTGTGTTTGTAGGTGTTTTTATAGAAATTTACTTTTGAGAAATTTGTTGGCCTTCTTGTGATGGACGAAAGGTAAGGGATGGGATGTTTCCTGCCGAAATCTCAAGGCCAACTAATGGGGTCAAATTATTTGGTGGTTCGGTCAGCCTTGATGATGGGTTTGAGAAGGGACTTGCCATTAGGAAAGCTGAGATGGCAGTAGAGTTAATGCAAGTTTTATCCAAGCTCCGCGATCCTCAAAGTGAATTGTTACTTCTTCTTGCGTGTATGGGAATCTCTAAGCTACTCTTTGGGCTTCGTATTTTCTCCCCAGAATACACTATAGAAGCTGTGAATATTTTTGATACAGGATGGAGAGAGGTGGTAGAGGGTATTGTGGTTTGTGGAGGGCCTTTTTTGGGGGATTTACAATGGAGGTTATCCACCCTACCTATTATATATAGGGTCCTGGGCTTCTACACTGCTAAGGAGGCATCATGTTATACCTTTCTTGCGTCACGAGTGCAATCCTTGGGTCTACAAGATCACATATTAAGGGATGATGGAGTGGAAGGCATGGATGACAATTTTCATAAAGCCTTGGATGCATTACAAGAAACTCTTCCTGATTATGACTTTAGCATCTTTACCAGTAAGGACACCGCCCCCCCTAAAGCACAAAATAACCTGGCGAGTGATCTTCTTGGTAAAGTGGTTAAAGACATGGATCGAGTTTACGAGTTATCAGACAGGAAGAAAGCTGTTTTTGGGTGTTTGCGAGCAACACATGCTCAGGACTTCCTTCTCGCTATTTTGATTGAGGGGCTCGGACAAAAGATGTCGCCTGTGGAGTACCGTTCCATCCTTAAGTACAGGTTAATGATTCCTTTATACCCCTCAGATTCTCACTGCCTTGCTTGTTTCACAAGATGCTTAGACACGTATGGGGAACATGTAGTCCATTGTAAGGTATACCCTAGTTTTAAATATAGACATGATCATGTGAGGGATACTCTATATGATGTATTATGGCGAGCGGGTATTTCAGCGATGAAATAAGCGTCTGTCAATTTCTTGACAAACCCACTGGAGGGAAGATCCACACTCAGGCCAGCAGATGTTCTTATTTTTGGATGGGTTAATGGAAAGCATGCATGTGTTGACATCATTGGGGTTTCTCCGTTATTAGGAATTGGACATGGCACCTTTACAGTTGGCCAAGCAGCAATAAGGGCTGCCTCAGGTAAGATAGAGAAGCATGAGAAAGCATGTATTGATAATGGGCATGCTTTTATCCCCTTTGCTTTTGACACTTTTGGGTTTTTGGCTCCAGAGGCGGTTGGACTCCTCAAGAGAGTCCTTAAGGTTATGCACAATAATGTCATGACCCCGGGTTCGAAAGAGTTTATTTTTAAAAGGATAGGTTTTGCAATTCAAAAAAGTCTTGCGGCGCAGCTTGTTGCTCGCTTGCCTGCTATGTGAGTTTTTATTTTCTTATTGTCACCAAATAAATTAATTTAGTTGTATAAAAAACATCTAACAATTGTGAAGTTAAAAAGTAAAATCTCAATTATTAGAAATATTTGGCTCGAAAAAGTGTAAAAGGCACCCAGAAAATTTGATTAAGGCACATGCACTTTGGATAGGTACACCCCCTTTTTCTTCATTTTCAAACAGAGTTTTGGCGAGAAATTCTGGTTTCAATAGTGAAGGATTTCTGGATGAGATTTTGTAGGACATTTTAGAATTTTAAGACAAGAATATCTTCTTGCCTTATAAATAGGAAATCTACGAGTATTAACTACATGAGTTTTGGAAAAAAGGAAGTTATCTTGTATTAAACATGAAAGATATCCTTAGAGGATTTTCTCCAGGAGCAGATCTGATTCATTTGGGTTTAATAAAGAAATATAAAAAATAAAAGAAGGAAAAAATTCTCGAATGTTATAAACCAAGTTTATTTACTAAGATGCCCGTCGTGACTAAGATTAGGGTTTACATATCTTGGGAACCAAGTCTTCTATCTATATAAATAGAGGCTTAACCCATTGTAATTCTGTACATATCTAATGAGAATCTCTCTTTCTTCTTCCCCTCTATTTTGTGTCTCCTTCTTTTTTTCTCTAGTTTACAACACGTTATCAGCCACGTTGCTCTTACCAATTGATTTATGGAGACGGAGAAGATTCATCTACATCTATATCTAACCCTTTTTAGATTGATTTTTTTTTCCTTCTTTTGTTTGTTAAAAGGATACTAACATAATTTTTATTGGCTTATATATTCTATAGGTATGCGCCGAGAACTAATTATCCTGAAAAAAGGGTTCGCATGGGTTGGCTTATCCCGATCACTTAAAGAGACGATGTCATCATGAACAGTATTCCACTATTCATCTATATATAGTTTTTCTGATTTATTTATTCTTTTGGTTAAATTTTGTTTTGATCCAAATATTAAGACATCTATTCCTTTTAGTGAAAAAGAAAAGATATTCCCAGATGGTGGAATACTTCACCTATCATTATTAAAGGAGTATGGACTATGGGGGTTCTCTTTCTACAGGTGTATCATCATCTTGTGTTTCTCCTTTATGGATTTTATATATATACCCAACGAGATATGATTGCGGCCTTGCCCGTTTTTTTTTTTTTTTGGGTACCATTAAAATCCATTTTCTCGTAGAGAAATAAAAAATAAAAATCCATCGCAAGATGGTTTATAGTTTCTATCCTTCTAAAAGAAACTATAATCACCAAAATTGGTGTTGTCGCAATTGAAATACCTTTACGGTAATAAATTACATGCATGGTTGAAAAACCTCCGGCCAATTATTTGGTATTTTTGTCTTTTAGACAAGGATCATGTGATTTACATATGGTTTCTAGTTTTTTTTTTATATGCAAGAAACCATCTGTCAACCTCAAAATAGGTTTCCTAAGCGATAACTAAAACGACAATATTTTTATTTTGTCGATACGAATTTGATAAATCGTAAAAACCAATTTTGTGAATTTTCTCACTGGTTTCTATAATACAAGAGAAAATAGATTGGCATATTTTCTAAAATTTTGCCAATAATGGGTTGATTTTTTCCTACTACGGAAGATTGATCGTTTCAAACCAATTTTTACGATCAAATATGTATGGTTTTATCTAATAATAAACCATTGGTTTCCATTTTTCTTTACATGAAACCATTCATCAACTAGAAATAGTGGATTTTATTTCTTCAAAGAAAAATAACGATAAAGATTTCTTTATATTCTCAAAAAGAAACATATAATTCATCTATATCGATCCCTAAATGATGAAATATCGTTATTATGGTATAAGCCGATCGTTGAATACCGATGAATGATAATTTGCTGCATTCTTTTAAGATATTGAGCAATTTTATTTTAATTTATTTTTTTTGTATTTTATTTTTATTTTTTCGGTAATAATCTCCAAAATTCGGACTATTCCACTTGTTGTTGGAACACCGAAGGACACATAAGATCAAAGGGTGCACCCGGCTTGTTAGCTATATCATTAGTCCTTGTTGTGACTATATCGATCTTGATATAATTTTCTTTTGATAAAGAAGTGTCCATAATTTCATTCTAGTTCATTATCTCGTTGATCCTTGAGGTCATGAAATTATTTTGGAATTTTATTTGTATATTTTGGCTGTAACTAATAAAATCCATGGTTGATCTTTAATTTGTATAAACTACAATATTTGTGGACATTTTTTTTATGGCTCTTGGAATCAGTATCTATTGTCCCACCTGGTATTGTTAACATCCATAAATTATTATAAGTATATGTCCTCGAATTAATCGGATAGTATTTTACGAAATTTGTTTTCGTTTTTATAAGATGAAAATATTTCCGCCATAATCAGGGGGAGACTATACACTACTAGCAAAAGTTGGTGTTAATGTTATATCAGTTTCTCTCCCATCATGATCAAATTGAAAAAAGGCTGCCATTGACTAGGCGTGAAATATCATATTTTCTTTTGCATAAGTGTTTACCTCTTTAAGAGGAAAATCCAATCACATCTTGAAAAATAAGTAGCGTTCTATAATAGGCTACTGGTAGTGCTCCAATTGAGTGTACCAAAAACACGATTTGTATTCTCAAAGTTATTTTCTCCTCAATTTAATAAGAGGAGATTATAATGCCCGCGGGTGCTGGTACCAGTAATTTTGAATTTTTCAAGATATGAATACATTTGAGAAATATGTGGGATCGTAATTAATTAATATATTGTCGAATATTCATTTAAAGTATCTACTGAAATAAATGATGGTGGTTTTGAATCCCTATGCATAGGAATATTGACATATGTGATTGGTTGGCATATAATCCAATTAGGTTGGATTAATTTCTCAGTTAACGCAATTTTGGATCCAAGACTTAACACTTTAAATTGCCAAGCTTATTAATTAAAGGTTGGTGTAGTCATATTGCGTATTAAGAGAAATAAGTCGTTTTAAGAGCGACTGAGGGTTATAAGTTCAAACCCGAGGATTGGTTTAATACTATATCGTTCTCCCTATATGATGCATTTTGCGTGGTAGTCTTGAAGGACTCGTATTGCATTCACACAAGGGATTTTCTTGGAAAACATATTCAAATTTGTATTCTTTAGAGGATTCAAATTATATTTAGGCAGCCACTTGACTCGATTATGTCAGGTTTAACAATCCTGTATGTGTTTTTATAAGTTTTTTACCAAACCGAAAATCCGGATTAATTAGTTGATGATATTAGCTTTATATATAGGTCTCTTGGGGAGTCCATAAAAACACAAAAATCCACGCTTTGGCAGCATAAACTCTATTTTCTTAAATCTGCAGTTGGAATTATGCTAGCTTAAACTCTTCTTTAAGATAGACTAGAGTTATCATTTTGATGCTTTTCTTTTGTAAAACTTATATAGTTGGGTTAGCATCCATATTTACGTCAAAAGTTGTACTCTTTTCCCTTGGTTTCAAGTTTTATCCCATGGGGTTTTCCTGAAAAGGTTTTAACGAGGCAACATCTCATTGACGTTTGATTTTCTTTCAAAAATGTTGATATTTGTGCTCTTTTTCCTTCGTCCAAATTTTTTCCCATTGGGTTTTATTGGCAAGATTTTAGTGAGGCAATTTATTCAACATGGTGGTCATCCAAAGGGGAGTTATATAATTTTGGTTATTTGGTGGATTCCCACAATTAACTAGGTCATTCTGTTTTATTAGACCACATCAACATAAGAACCCTTAGGAATTTGGATATCAATCTGATCCATATATGGTATGATCACAAATTTTGTTCACCTTTGGTACTGTAACTACATATTGGAACCTTGTTGAAGAAACTACATCAACTACATATGAAAATCATCTCCGAAGATAGCAAACCAAGACACAAGTTCTCAATGCATTTGGAGAAGCTTGAAGAATCGAGAACACTACCATTAGAAAACTAACACAAAAGAAGACTTCATCAACTTGGAAATTTTTCACGAAAGCATTACTATCTCCAGCATTCAAGAAATTCGTTCACCGAAATAGGAAAGTCTCGAATCAAAGATTTGCAAGCCAAGAATTTACTGAAGTACTCATTAGGGGGAGCGCCATCATCAAATTCAGGTGCATTCACTGGACTTTATCGCGTTGTACTCTTTTTCCTTCGTCAAGGTTTTGTCCTACTGGGTTTTTCCTTGTCAAGGTTTTAATGAGGCAACATATGCGTGTCCAACACTGTATGAGTCTTTACATGCTTATGCAATTTCAGGTTTTTCTCTTTTGAGTTTTCCTGGTATGTTTGTAATGACTTAGCCACATTGGTCATCAGGGGGAGTGTTATAAACCAAGTTTATTTACTAAGATGCCCTTCGTGACTAAGATTAGGGTTTACATATCTTGGGAACCAAGTCTTCTATCTATATAAATAGAGGCTTAACCCATTGTAATTCTGTACATATCTAATGAGAATCTCTCTTTCTTCTTCCCCTCTATTTTGTGTCTCCTTCTTTTTTTCTCTAGGTTACAACATCGAAGATATTTTTAATTAAAAAGAAGAAGATTTTGAGAAGATACTTGAGTAGTGGGTTTGTATGTATAAGTAGTGTGTTACTAGGACCAAACAGGGAAATCTTTTAGGAACCGAGAGAAATTGGTTTCTTTCCGGTAGTTTTAGTATATTAGTGGAATAATATTTGAGGAAGATCATTCCGGTTTTGTAAAACATATTTTATAAATAAAAATGAACGTGAAAATTTCTGAGGAATCCAAATTTGATTTCTCTCTTTTTTATAAGCCCATCATTAAAATTGGTATATATGGGTAGCCCAAAATATAAGATCTATGGCTAAGATTAGTAGTTTAAGATCGAATCTATATTACATGTTTTTTGCAAGACGAAATTAACTTTTATCCTCTTTTTTAACTAGCGGAAAAAAAATTTATTTACCATTTTACCGTCAAAGATCCGAGAATGTGGGGATCTCAATTCTCCCCAAACAGTCAACAATATTTACGGTAAAAAATTCTATTCAGTTTGGAAAAAAAAAAATTCTCTTCTCCCTTCTCGATAATTTCCTTCTAGGGTTGCTTAAAATCTCTGTTTTATCAGAACTCAAAATATCGAGTGCAAATCTGATCCAGCGTCGGCCAAGTTAGTATAAGGTGTTAATCTTACTCTCATCTTATTCGAATTCTCTTTTTGTTTTCTGCCACTCATTTTTGATCTCTTTGCTAGTTTAATCCTTATCATTGTAAACAAATTATATATCTTATTTAGATCTTGTTATTTGGTTGGTCATTTGGGAAATCAAGGATTCACTTATTCTATTTGTATACCGTATACCGGCAAGAGAAATTAAGTAATGTTGGTGATTGTTTGGGGAATCTATGGAAAGCTTTGGTGAATCTAATAAATGCATGGGTTGGCAGAAGATATCAAAGCCTAATGAAAAGGTCCAGTCACCAGCAAGATTGCAAGACTTGGATGCATTAAACGATGGCTCTAGTTTGGGAAGAAGAAATTTTGACGATATGGTTCTCTGAAATCAAATGTATTGCTATTGGCAACATTTTGAAGCTAATGTTTGTGGCGTAAAAATAATGATTACTCACCATGTACATATACCTCAACATCTCACGCAACATTCCAGAAATAGTGATGGTTTTGTGTATTACAACGTATTTTAGGTGAAAATTTATGTTTTCAGTGTTTTAGTGATAAAGTTTTGTTTCACCTTTTTTAAATTGTGAAAAGCTCAATTTTCATTTATGTTCAAACTAATATTGGAGAAATTTTCATTTTTCACCGTATTTAAGGTGAAAAAACTTATTTCTTCATTCTTTTTTGTTTATTTTTTTTTAATTTTCACTCGGCAAAGAAAAGTTATTTCTTTATTCTTTATTCTTAATATTTTACAGGAAATTTAAATTTTCATTGCAAGGTGAAAGGTCAAGTTTTCATGTGGAAAATCCAATTATCACCTCTTTTCTTAGGTGAAAAATCAAATAATCATGGTATGTATCTTCACCTAAATTTTTGGGTGAAAAATCAAATTACAATATGCGTAAAGAAAAAAGTGAACAAGTTCCACACAAGTGCTGCTTAAACAATAAATTCAAATAGTTATTTTAGGAGGATTTCTAGGAATTATCCAATCACGCCAAAGTAAATAAGAGTTAGTAGAAAAAAAAATAGGAATTCTCGCAGACTAATTACGGGGAAAATTTGAAGAAAAAAAATCACCAAACCAGACGTATTTTAGGGAGGTATATAACTTCCTGTTTTTTTTTTCATTTATTAACTAAAATTAAATAAAAAGTTATTTATGTAAACAAATCTTGTTATAACTAATTTTAGGTTTTTCATATATGCAATTTTATTGGTGGGTTTCTTGTATAGAAAAAAGAAAAATTGGGCTAGAAAAAAAAATTCCAAAAATGAACTCTTCTTATTTGATAGTGCATGTAATTTTCACTATTGGTGATTAATTCTTTAACCTAAGGCAATGGAGAAATCTATTACAACATGGCTGATGGATAATAATTTTTAATTATTCTATGTACTTTAGTTTTATTATTTATTCACTTAATCATTGCTTCTGCAGAGTTTTAATTTGATTACATGATTTTCTTCATTATTTGTCATTCAATTTGATAGATTATGCTTTGTTAAATCACTAGCCCTTAACCCGTGACGTAACGGCACGGGCCGTGATGTTGGTTCATTTTTAATACTCCCTCCGTTACGATTTACTTGACGTTGTAGAGATTTTCACGGAGATTAAGAAATATCAGAGAGAGTAAAAAATTTCCAATTCTAACCCATATTAATTCCTTCTTAAGGATTTAAATAACCTAGTTTTTAGTTTCCAAATTCTAGGAAAGTTATCAATCCCGTAGCAATTTACTTGGGATATACTACCAAATTCTCCATCATTTTGGAACATAATAAAAGATTATAGTAGATTTAAAAATTAGAGTAATGATTACAATAAAAATTAATGATACTGTGTGATTCCAAAGCAAGGGCAAATCAGTGAGAATATGAGAAAAATACTAAAACTATCATCTATTTTGGAACATACAAAAACCCCTAAAACATCAAGTAAAATGGAACAGAGGGAGTACATCGTTTTATAATTTGTGTCCCGAATACTTATCAACTCCTTATGATTTAATATGTGTTTGTCATAAAAATATTTGGGATTTTCCTCTATTTTTTTCTTTGTTTTTCCTTTAATATTTTACCGCCGGAGATTTGCTCAAACGAAAGAAATATAATCTTAACTTCCAGACACTTTTTTATTTAGGTTCATTGCTTATAATGAGATAATGCTCTACATGAACATGGCAGTTTAAATATTTTTTGGAAATATGTTGTCAGCAGCGCTCATCTCAGTGAAATTAACTAATCAATATCGTCCATAAAAGTCTCCACATGCTCCTATTTCTCTCCAGCTGACTCATCTATCATGGTCATGTTGTCGATCCTCCAAATAGGCAGAGAATAATATTTTTTTGCATCGAACTAATGATACAAACTATCCAATGTGACATGATTTTCCTGTAATTTTTCAACACCCATTATATGACAATGTTTAAAATGTGTACCCATTACCTTTTCGAAGGGATTGTATATATGCAAACCTCTTCTATTAAATCTTCAACAAAGTATTGTGCCCAGGAATTCTTCTTAACGAAGGCTTTGGTAACTTCAAAAGTCTTGGACATTTTTTCACTTCCATATCTTCCTACCTTCACTTGGAATACAATGTGGCGACACATTACCTCATAAAGAACCTTGAACACATATTGTACTCCCTGATCCTATTTCAAATTAATAGGTTGTCAATAGATCCTTTACCAAAAGTTGACATATTATACGTTGAATATTTATTAAAAAAAAATATGGTATGTGGATCGTTGCTTTCTAAGATTGTAGTTTTCAAAATTGGCCTCTTCAAGTCCCACGGCTTTCTAAGTTTATATATCTTGTTTGTTTTTAACATTTTAGTTAGCCATATTATGTTTGTTACTAACTTTAAACTTGATGTCATCTTCTACTGTGAACTTTATGTGATTTCAGAATCGAAATAGTTATACCTCTTTCATTCATATCAAGTAATCCGTTGTATATCCCAATAATTCTTCTACAACAATTCCTTTATTTTTGTCGTTTTCGGGCCATCAGTAGCCATTATTGTCAAATGCAATCTGTCTAATTTTTGATGATGTTATGTATTTGCAATGTTCATTTTTCTTAAATAAATAGATTGTGGAAAAACTTAAAAAAAAAAGAACATAAGCATTACATCGGGTCTAAGTTACTATATCCAAAATACTCCGAACACTGCTTCTGGTGCCTTGTTTCCTTGAATTCCTCGTTGCATTCTTGACAGTACATGCAACACCAATCATTTGCGAAGTGAGCTGCTATTTGCGCAAGTATGGTCAATGTATCCCTTGCCTGTAATAATAATAACAACACGTCAATTTTTTTTCAAGGCATCCAATTATAAATGGTATGAATATAATAGATTTGAATTATACCTGAATCTTAGATATCACCTTCTTCTCACATAACATAGCAATTGAGGAAGGACAAATCTTGACCACTCTTAACATAAGCAGAGTTAGCCAAACTATGTTTTACAATTTTCTTACGTGAAAATTATTATTAATCCATATTTTAGTCAGCTCCTATCGAAGCCGATATAATTAGTCATATAGAAAGTTAATCTTAAATTTTTGACCTTATCTCTTGACCAAATTATTGAAGTATTCTCAGTCATATTCTGCTTTGTGTGATCTACCCGGCTGTGTCTACTCTACCTTCTAACCCAGTGAATGAAACCTATACATATTGATCCGTAATTTGATATTGTTGATTTGTCATCAAGAGTTCGCATGATTTGAGAATGTAAAATATAAAAAATATTCTATAAACATCGGAGGCGAAATTTAGTTTTATGATTTAGAGTATTTTATGATGATTTCAATGAACAAACGTATTTTTCAAACAAATATTTTAGAATGCAAATACATTTTCCCGGCCAATAAGGTTTTATATCGGGAATTGAGTGAAAGTTGTTGTCTTTGTAGGTAGTTGTAGCGAAACAACTCAACATTGATGGTCTTTCAGGAAAAAGAATGTAATAGTACTTGAGAGAGCGATAATGTTCTCTTACGCAGGTACACCAATTGCCTTTATATAATACGGGTGATCGTTATGAACAATCAATGAGACACTAATTAATAAAATTTTTAAAAATGGTTAAGTTGAACAAACCCCAGCGGTAAATTTATTTTTGCCAAGGACAAACCCTGGCCACTCTTTACATAAACAAATCGATAATAAATAATTTCATATATTCTGATCTTGATTCGTATCATTCGTTTAGTTATTACATAACATGGAAATTGATTGCACCATTTTTTAAAAATTGGACATGTGTTTCATCGAGTTTATTTTAACATTAGAATGATCAACCACGTTTTATACTTTATAATATAACGTTACACATTTTGTGGCGTTACGAAATTAGCATAATATATTTTTGTTCACCAATACCCGCCACCACCATAAAACCATATGAATCCACTTTTTTTATCCACCACCACCTAGTGGCGGAGCCAAGGGTTGACTAACATGACTCTAAACCCTTAAATGTTTAATAACTACATAAATTTTTTAGTTTATTTTATAAATAGTACTTTGTCCATATATATTTATGGTTTAGTCCACAAAAGTGTTTATAGGTGAAAATAGTTTCTGCTAATTCCGGTAATTGCGGGTGTGAAGGTGAGAAACAGTTTAAACCATAAACAATGTACTTCAAGGGAGTACTTTAGATCCGAAAGATCAATCTGTACAAGTCCGGCCTAAACCAAGAAATGGTTGTTCCAGACTTGCTTCGGTCACAAAGTGGAGGAGAATGGGTTGGTTTTGGGGAGGGAAGCAAGGAAAGTGGTGATACCATAATAGTTGATTCTGGAAGAGTAGTTGGGTTACTACGACTTGTTATCAGAAAAGTAAGAGATCTCACGAGGATAGCTAGCAAAAAATATTTCTGAGTGTTGTCTTGTCCGAATGAACTTGTTGTTCAAATGGAAATAGGTAAGACCTATTTATACAAGTCGGAGTAGAAATGTACCCTGGTCTCATTAAGGAGTGGGGGAGTAAATGGGAGGAGGTGGTAACCATATGCATGGACTTGATATACCATAAAGTGGTTAACGCATGAATCTGGTTTTCATGAGACGTTATGGAATTGATGTCCCATAAAGTTGTTAACGCATGGCTTTATGGTTTGAATGCCTTGGCGTGAGAAGGATGAAAGCTCAGAGACCAGAGATGGCGGGAGTAGTTCTTCCGATAGCAGTGATAAATCTTCTTCTAGTCAGTCTGAAACCGAATCTGTGAATCCCCTCCATGTTTTTCTCCTTTTTTTTTTTACAGTAAAACTAAATCTTGATTTTTAGGAGGACACCGTTCCTGTGATGATCTTGAAGTGGAAGACCACCAGAGCAAAGACGTCACCATACTTCCTACAATGGAGACTGCACCAACTAGCGATTTGGACATGGAGATTCATCGTCCCGAGGGTGCGGCCGTGACTTAGGTGGAGGAGATCACTTCGGGGGGTGAAATAGTAGTTAGGGATCCCCTGCCAGTTGCTGATTCAGTTGCAGGTGCCACCTTAAATCCTCCGTATCTGGTCCATTTTACAGGTCATGTGTTGATTGGTGGATTTAGCGTGCCAGCTAAACATGCGACATTGTACATTAATATTTGGGAAATCTACGGTCACATTGCCACGACTAAAAAGATCACCAGTCGTCATGCGTTGGTCAAACGTGTGGAGGAAGCCTTTTCTTCGATTGGTGAGATGTGCAGCGTGACTGGTCATACAGTTTCTGAGGATGTAATATCGAGCTGGAAGTTCCATCGTGACATGTGTATGGGCTTCGACGTTCCTTGGTTCATTGAAGGTTTCTCTGATGTTGAAAGGTCGTTTTCCGGAGCAGTTGAAGGTCCTTTCGCAGACATGATGAAGAAGCAGGAAGCGGAATTCAAGAAGTTGTGCAGGAAGCTGAAACTTAAGAGGGCGGCTCTCCAAAGCACGAGGGAGGCCTTTGCCAAAAGGAGCAAGCCACTGTTGGAAAACTTCCCTTGAATATATATCTGTCTTTTGGACCTCTTATCATTAGTTTTTTTTTTTTTTTTGAAAGGCAAATAAGACGCCTGGTTTTTTTTTTTTTTTTTATTTTCTGGTTTTCTCGGGTTAATAGACAAATACTACCTTGACGTTTTTGGGTTATTCTTTTTGGAATGAATTGTTTAGAAATTGATTGTTTTGGTTATGATTAAAAGTGGAACAGACATCCCAGGAAAAACCTTAGAACCATGTGTTGGTAGATGACATGGGGTAAACTATGTATCTTGTCTTGAAAACTTGAAATAGCAAACCACGTATATTGTCTAGGTAAGACTTACTTGGTTTTTAGGTCTCCTGATGAAAAGTGAACCTTCCAGGTGTAAGACCGACTTTTATGGGAAACACCGCCATGGGAAGTCCCCAGTCGTTACTAAGCCGTATGATAACCGAGCCGTTGATCCTTGGGCGGATCATTTGCTTCTATCCTCTGGGAAGTCCCCAGTCATCCCTTGTCGTGTCATGACTGATAATCGAGTCATCGGGTAACTGAGTCGGACTGGATCATCTTCCTCTACCACCTTGACGTCTGGGGTCGAAGAATGAGATCAATGGTCGAAAATTGACATTGTAACCAAAAGATCGAACCTCCCGCTGTGGTCGCCAATTGTTTATTGGTGAAAATAGTTTCTGCTGATTTTGGTAATTGCAGGTGTGAAGGTGAGAAACAGTTTAAACCCTAAACAATGTACTGCAAGGGAGTAATTTAGATCCGAGAGATCAATCTGTACAAGTCCGGCCTAAACCAAGAAATGGCCGTTCCAGACTTGCTTCGTTCACAAAGTGGAGGAGAATGGGTTGGTTTTGGGGAGGGAAGCAAAGAAAGTGGTGAGACCAGAATAGTTGATTCTGGAAGAGTAGTTGGGTTACTATGACTTTTTATCAGAAAAGTAAGAGAGCTCACGAGGAGAGCTAGAAAAAAATATTTCTGAGTGTTGTCTTGTCCGAATGAACTTGTTGTTCAAATAGAAATAGGTAAGACCTATTTATACAAGTAGGAGTAGAAACGTACCCTGGTCTCATTAAGGAGTGGGGAGTAAATGGGAGGAGGTGGTAACCGTGTGCATGGACTTGATGTTCCATAAAGTGGTTAACGCATGAAACGTTATGGAATTGATGTCCCATAAAGTTGTTAACGCATGGCTTTATGTCCCTGTTGATGGTGGATTTTCATTTAATGGTTAAAATTATAAAAGCCAAAAAATTATGCGCTAACATCTTGTAAAAGATAAAGCCATTAATAAGTGTTGAATACTTCTTCACTTTACCAATTCACCTAGAATGGAGCATGTGACAACAATCCCATTCTGTGAATTAAATACACGAAATTCATCCAGGTTGGAGCATGTAGCAACAATCCCATATACCCTGTGAATTTACAATATTATTAATTAATGCACAACCATCCTTGTATTTCCTGTACTCATTATCAGTGCGGCATGACGATTGAGTGTTGCTCTCAGCAGAGCAACACGAATCTCCAAGCATTATAATGAAAGCATGTACGAAATACCCATACAGGCTGCAACTCTCGGTGTGTTATACTAGCCCGATTGAGCAACTCTCGGTGTGCTATACTAGCCCAATTGAGCATCCAGACTGTCCGTATCAGTTTGGAAATGATCACGACCATCCAACTCCACCAGCATGATTGGATGGCCCAGATCGATTCCATAACCCCCAAGCAGGTATGGAATATTCGATGTCGAACCAACGCGGGCCCCGCATGGTCGGCCTCCCCAGAATATTGGCATAGATTTCCAAAAAACGTCCAAGACATATCAGCATGGACGGAAAACCCTAAATTAGGGTTTGCGGCACATTACATGTGTCGCAAAACAGTCTCAACCATCCATCTTCGCAGGTATATATGGAGGGTGTAGATGTAGATTCAAAGGGCCCAGAGCATGTCAACACAATCACCATGGGCCCGCATACATACATGACTGATCGGTCAGGACCAATCGTGGTTGGTCATCCCGATTCATACGCCCGAACAAAGCATGACGCACGGCCGTGAAACCCAAAATTAGGGTTTTTTTTAGCATCACGAGCGTCCATCTTCTCCGGCATGAATGGAGGGCCCAAGATTAGATTATGCATGTCCGGTCATACCAACATGACCACCGTGGACCCATCTATCCCCTCACCTAATAGGCCAAGGCATACCATCCCTGGTTATCCCAAATCGTCCGCCCAAACTAGCGTGGTCACACTTCCCGATTGCAAACTAATCTCGATCACTCAACTTCACCAGATAATTTGAGTGGCTTAGATCACACTCTCATGGGACAATCAGGTATAGGCGTGAACACCAGCCTGCCACCTACATGCCAGATCAACCGGCCAAGACCGACCAAGATTGGTCGTCTTGGAACGCCCGCCCGAAGTTGGCAGGATCTGCGGCTTTTGTGGCACTAGTTTTCTGTCGCAAATTGATCTCGACCACTCAACTTCGCCGGAAGAATTGAGTGGCCCAGATCACACTTTCATAAAACAATAAGGTATAGGCGCCTACACCGTCATGTCGTCTACACACATGTACGATCGGCCTGGCCAAAATCGTATCCCAAGATTGGATTCGACCAGGCCGAAGAGGGAAGCTTGCGCACCTCTTCTAAAACCCTAATTTCATTAACGGTCGCAGATGAGTGTCTCAAAGATCATCTCATCCGTCAAACTTCACCGGCTTGGTTATACATCCCTGGTCAGGAGTTAATTGGTCAGTGCGGCGTCATGGTGATCACCATTCGTCACTCTACCACACCATGTGGTCGGTCAAGGGAGAATTTGCTTGCGCAACTTCCAAACCATCATATGAAGTAGGCTGGATATGAGGTTTTGAGATGCTCAAACAACAATGCTTCATACATGCTAAATATACTCGATGCAGTACCTGCATAGAAAATACACGGTACTTTACAAGTATCGACTTTCTAAATAACGTAGTTATTTAATCTAGCATTACATGCTACTTTCTGTGGGTCCCATGATCCACACACTCGAGACATCAATCATGTCACAAACTGGGGGATACATACTGGGGTATTGGTCTGGCGGTTTACAGCGTGCAGCGCACAACGCGCCATCATAAGAACGTATCAGGAAGTCATGGACGGTTAGTGATGATGGGAGAAGTGGGAAAGACTGGTCGTGTGACACTAACACATTACTCCACTACTCCATCACTTCACTTTCTCCACTTCCCACGAGATACGAGGGTTAGGATAAAAGACTTGTATAAATAGGTTCTCCATCCTATTTTTCAAAGACAAGACAACAGAAACAAGTGTTGATACAATCATATTCAAACACCGGAACTAATAGCTTACATCCTGTAAGCCAGTTCAGATTTCTGATACAAGTCATACATAGCCAACACCTTCACAATCTCAACACCTTCTTCGCTTCCCTCCCTAAGATCAACCCCATCTCCTTTACTTTGTGACCGAAACAAGTCTGAAAAGACCATTTCTTGGTTTAGGCCGGACTTGCACAGATTGATCTCCTGAATCTACAAGTACTCACCGCGCAGTGTATTTGTTTAGGGTTTAGATTCATTCCTCATCCACACACCCCAAATTACCAAAACCGGCATGAGTAGTTTTCACCCATAAACAGTCCCATGAACGTTCCTCACATAACTTGCCATATTTACTAGCCGCCTCACCCTTATGACACTTCCTTATGAAGGGCATAGTGTACGCCGCATGCTGTAAACCGCCAAAAAAATACCCAAAAAGAATCCCCCAAATTGTGTTGATGTCTCGAATATTTTTGTAAAACATGTTGTTGTGGATTGGCAAGTCTCTCTCGGTAAAATTGTTAGCCTGGTGACCTTTGACGGTCAAGATTTTTCATATTGCGAGGAGGGGCATCCGTTGATCATTACGCGCCTTTGTTTTGGTATCCGCGTAGTGAGGGCCAGCGTGGTGGCGCGGCTAGGTGAGATTTTGGCTTGGCCTATGGGGCCAAGGGTTTTCCATGGGCGTATGGCCTGGCCAGGGCCAAGGCAAGGGCGCTTGGCTTGGCATGACGTGACTAGCATAGCTAGGGCCAAGGCAGAGTGCGTTTGGCATGGCGCGGCTAGCTTGGCTTGGTTTGGTTTGGCTTGGTATGTGGGGCCAAGGGTTTTCCATGAGCGTATGGCATGGATAGCTTGGGCTAGGTGCGTGACCAAGCTAGGGTTTTGAGCCAAGGTCGTGAGGAGACCTTAGGTGGCCAGGATTTTCTCCTGGGATTGAAGGGCAACCATTTATTGTTGCACGCCTTCACTTTAATAGTCGCGGGGGGAAGGCCAGCATGGTGGCGCGGCATGAGGGGCCATGGCGAGATGTGTTTGGCATGGCACAGCTAGCTTGGCAAGGTGCGTGACCAAGCTAGGGTTTTGAGCCAAAGTCGTGAGGAGACCTTAGGCGGACACGATTTTCTCCTAGGATTGAAGGGCAACCGTTGATTGTTGCACGCCTTCACTTTAGTAGCCGCGAGGGGAAGGCCAGTATGGTGGCGCGGCATGAGGGGCCATGGCGAAGTGTGTTTGGAATGGCGCGACTAGCTTGGATAGGTGCGTGACCAAGCTAGGGTTTTGTGCCAAAGGCCGTGAGGAGACCTTAGGCGGCTAGGTTTTGCTCCTGGGATTGAAGAGCAACCGTTGATTGTTGCACGCCTTTACTTTGGTAGCTGCGAGTGGAAGGCCAGCATGGTGGTGCAGCATGAAGGTCCATGGAGAGTTATATTTGGCATGGCGTGGTCGGTGTGGCTGTCATGATTTTTCATTGGCATAGAGGTGCGGCTATCATGGTTGGCATGCCTTGGTGCGATTGGTGTGGCTGGCATGATTTGCCATTGGCACAGAGGTGCGGCTAGCATGGTTGGCATGCCTGACATGGTTGGTGTGGCTGGAATGATTTGACATTGGCACAGAGGTGCGGATAGCATGGTTGGCATGCCTTGGCGCGGTTGGTGTGGCTGGCATGATTTGCCATTGGCACAGAGGTGCGGCTAGCATGGTTCGCATGCCTTGGAGCGGTTGGTGTGGCTGGCATGATTTTCCATTGGCACAGAGGTGCGGCTAGCATGGTTGGCATGCCTTGGCGCGGTTGGTATAGATGGCATGATTTTCCATTGGCACAGAGGTGCGGCTAGCATGGTTGGTATTGATGAGTGCCAAATATTGCATATTCATACACCTTTTCATTGGCACTTAACTCATCTTTCGCGCTTCAAAGTCATATATTATCCTAAATTCTGCATTTTTACCATCTTCAAGAATAAATATTTGTATTAGTTAATTTTGTGTTTTTAAGTACTAAATAAAGCTTGAAAGAATTGAGAAGTCAAAAGAGAAGAAAGTTGGAAGCATTGCAACCCGCTCGCGCATCAGTGACAATCTGTTTAAAAATTCATGGGATTAAACAACCCATGATCCAAAACCCATGATCCAAAACCCAAGACCCAAATCCATTTCCACCTCACCCCCATTGGATTCTTTCCAAAACATCCACCTCACCCCCATTGGATTCTTTCCAAAACATCCACCTCACCCCCATTGTATTCCATTCTATCCATCAATTAAGAAAACATGTTTTGTTTAATTGTTGAGTGGTTGCTTCTGAGTAAATTTGAATCCCAAGTGTGAGAGAATTTTTGTGTATAAATAGAGAGGGTTGTTGTGTTGAAAACTCATCCAAGAATAGCTTGTTCATGTTAGTTTATCAAATTTCAATTTTGTTGTAATGTTCTTCATGTTCTAATTTCATTTGCTAGGGTTTAAATGAAGCCGTAACTCATTAGTATGTATTCATATCTTGTATATTGTTCTTGAAAGTTTAGAATTGTTTAAAGTTATAATTTAATCCAAGTTTGTCAACATCTTGCTCTCACAATGTATGCCATGTATCCATTGTAGTTAGAATATCTCTATGTTGATTATGCTACAACTCATGCTTAACCAAATATTGATCCTCAGATTAGTTGTGCTTTAATTAGACAGTTAATGCTTTGGAGAAATACTTTAGTTGTTATTAAATTATACATTGGAGAAACACCTTAAATATACGGTAGACTTGAATCTGCTGTAAGTACAAGAATAATATTACAAGTTGAATGCATATCATAGGTTAGTGGTGGATTTGAATACCCTAGTATCCATATTCTCAATATTTACACCTTGATTTAATTGCATATTTTAATTAAAATTACTTTTTGTTTAAGTCTTTGCCAATATCTCGTCGTATCGACAAAAACAAACCCCCTTTGGTTACTCTCTGAATCAGTTCTTAGTCAGGATTTAGAATCAACTTCTACACTCTCCAAGTCTCTGTGGTTCGACCTGTGCTTTCCCTGTGCTGCTTGTCGACACTGTGCACTTGCAGTATTTATAGTTGTAGGTATCTTTCCGAGCCTACCAGGTATGCCTTGGCGCGGTTCGTATGGCTGGCATGATTTTCCATTGGCACAGAGGTGCGGCTAGCATGGCTGGCATGCTTTGGCGTGGTCGGTGTGGCTGGCATGATTTTCCATTGGCACAGAGGTGCGGATAGCATGGTTGGCATGCCTTGGCGAGGTTGGTGTGGCTGGCATAATTTGTCATTGGCACAGAGGTGCGACTAGCATGGTTGGCATGCCTGGCGTGATTGATGTGGCTGGCATGATTTGACATTGGCACATAGGTTCGGCTAGCATGGTTGGCATGCCTTGGCGCGGTTGGTGTGGCTGGCATGATTTTCCATTGGCACAGAGGTGCGGCTAGCATGGTTGGCATGCCTTGGCGCGGTTGGTGTGGCTGGCATGATTTTCCATTGGCACAGAGGTGCGGCTAGCATGGTTGGCATGCCTTGGTGCGGTTGGTGTGGCTGGCATGATTTTCCATTGGCACAGAGGTGCGGCTAGCATGGCTGGCATGCTTTGGCGCGGTCGGTGTGGCTGGCATGATTTGCCATTGGCACACGTGGGAATTAGGGTTTGACTTGTAGTAACCCTAATTTGAAAAATATACCTCGGTAATTATTTTGGAGACACATTAAAGGTTTCAGTAAATGTGCCTAGTAAATGCGTGTTGCTTTAAATGTTGTGACATCACTGTCTGCTAGGGTTTAGTGTTTTACTATTTTAACCCTAAACTAAAACCCACCATCAACACAAAGTTTACATGTTTCTTTTTTTAAAAAAAAAATTGGCCTCCTCAATGTCAATTTTTGACTCCACCATTGCCGCCCATCCCATGTAGGTTGTTGGACACAATTCTAATTTTCAATCACAAATGCCATATATTAGGTTTAGATTGAACAAAATTTTGTCAATTGATTAGTTTCATTATTTTTTTTCCGTGTATTTATTCTTTTTTGTATTGCAATCAATTTTATTTTAACATTAAAAAATCATCATTTATATGATATAGTACCAAAGATAACAGGGGTACCATTTGAGTGATCCAACTATGATCATGAAAATATTGTCTTGTATGATATCATCCATGAAATATATGGTACCTTCCTTTATCAAAAGTTTTAAAAACAACCAACCACATCTTCCACACTACGATGTTATCGATGTTGTAACGACAACATAAAATTAATATTGTCCATCACTACTCACCAACATTCACCGTCACTACTTCTTCCACCACAAACCAGGGGCGGAGCCAAGAGTTTGAGGAGAGAGGGAGAAAAAATTCTTGGCAAGTTGGATACAAGTGAAAAATGGACTTTGTATCCCATTTCACGATAAAAGAACAAAAATAAATATAATTGTGCTTGGCTCCGCCCTTAACCACCACTAATCTTTCGGCCTCCACCTATTCTACTACTCATTGTCGCTGAAAATGTCTATTGATATTATTTATAAAAATTACTTATTAATAGAAATAAATATTATAATTAATTAAGAAAACATTTATAATTTAAAAATGATTAGTCATTTATTATGAGCAATTAGTGAAACACTAATTAATAAAACAATTATGGTATTTAAGTTGAACAACCACCACTGTTGATTTATCTTTTATATCAATTCCAACCAAGGTGGAACACTGGTTAGAGGCCACTCTTATGACACAATAGGTCATGAGTTCGAACCTTCCCGTTATAATTTTTGAAATTCCATATCTTGACTTGAGTATTCATTTTTCATTCATAATATTGGAATTAACGGCACGCGTGTGAGTTGCAGGGGGTGTTCAGGAGAACCACAGCCCTTGATTTATCCTTGCCAGGATAAATCCTGACCACCACTAACACAGGCAAACTTAGCCTAGCTTTGTTTTGTACTAATGATTTGATAATCTATGCTTAGTATTTACATATAATGTTTGAAAATATGTCTGATAATTAGTGAGTAAGATATAAGAGGACTTAAAAGGTGACTAAAGTTTCAAAATCCTTATAGTATTATTCAATCATGAGTAGTAGGGGAATCCAGGGTCTTGGTTGTTTTTGAAATCTTGATATCACTTTTTTTTTTGCTATTTTTTGAGTCTAAAAGTCAAATGTTTACAAATCTGAGTAACGAATTTTATTTACCATTATCAAAATACGATCAATTTTTGACGCCGCTAAAAATAAATCCAAAGATTTTGGTTATTGAAGACTTGGAGCCCAAGTGAAAGCTAAAAGAACGGTGAAAAGACAAAAAAAAAAAAAAAAAACTTTAATTAGATTTTATTTTTAAATTTTGTTAGATTTACTTTTTAGAAATTGTATTATGGTGTGTTTGTTTGCAGAATTCACCATTTCCAGGAATTTATAATTCCATGGAATTACAAATTCTGGGATTCATGTAAATCTATCGGGTGTTTGGTAACTAAGTTAAAACTCCTCGGACTCATATAATTTCTCTTTTTTAATGTCTATGTACTGTTTGGCATTACCCTCAAATCTTAAAATTGCATATATATGGGATTTGGAGTGAAAACAAAAGTGGGTATATAAATCCCTTACAAGTTTCCCAGCAAATCTTGGGGTGGGGTGGTGTTGGACTCCATATAGAGAATTTGCTGGAAAAGTGATTTCCATAGGAAACGTGAATCCAGGGATTTGGGAAACCAAACATAACGAGGGAAACGTAATTCCACCAAATCCCCTAGACCTTTAAATCCCACCTTTAAAATTATACATCCAAACCCACCATTAGATAATATTCTATTTTTGCAATTTCTTTTTTCTTTTTGGACACTTTTTTTTTGGACATTGGAGTTTATTATTTTTAAACTCCAAGGAAGGTCAAAGTTTAAATATAAGCTGCAACAGGGAATGACGACTGTTCCGATACTGTCTCGGCCCCTCGGTTTCGCACATTGACAAAAGATTCGGTGGCCCAAGTCGAATTTAGATGTCCATCCCCCGCCTGGAACGTGAGGTAAGACACTAACCACCAGTGAATCCCATGTTAGAGGGTTTATTAGACGCCTTTGTAATGCATATATGTTGAGCTCTGAAAACGGTTTTATTTTTTAGTAAAGGGAAAGGACTGCAAAAATAAGATAAGGACTCGTATTTCATCACGGTTTCCTTCTTGCCCTCCTTAGGAAAATGTTCCCAACACAAACCTAAGCTTAAAATATTGACTAGAACGAGACCGGTAGGGTAACGAGTTTATAGGAAATTCATTCAAAACGATTTTAAGTATCGGTTACTTTGTTAGCCTAACTCGAGGTTCAGGATGATTACCGTAAGGTGAATCGCGCCGCCTTGTAACCCAAGGAAGCGTAACCACAGAGGTAAGGGTATCCAAGATCCTTTGGGATTCTCATGCTTCTCTTCGACTTACTTTAATTCATATCATCCCAACAGGTTCGCTAAAATCGTAACTACTTTCCTTTCTGAAGATTAGAAGTTGGTCTAGAAATAATCTAAGTAAAGTCATCATGCTTTTTGTTTACTAGATTTAATAGGCTTATTTTGGTGGAGTTACCCTTGTTTGTGTTTTCTTAGAACTTCCTTTCCGATCAGGATTCTTATTTTTATTGTATGTCTAAGGTCATTAGAGAGCGGTCTTGGAAAAGAGACAATCTAGGTCGTTTAATTAGTGAAAAACCTAGTAGTTCTTCATGTGGAAACAGGGAACTCGAAGACTCTTCTTTTGAGAGCCCTGTTTTCGGAAATTTTAATTTTGAAAACTTGACACTTAGTGAGGAAAGTATTCCTAGTCTATTGATAGTACCAAAAATTATGACTTTAAAAGCTTTGTTGAATCCTACTAAGACCTCTCGACCGTCATGTATCAAGTTGCCATACAGATGCTCCCAGTCTTTTTAGGGGAAGAAAATGAAAATTCTTATTTTTACGTTAGGGATGTTGAGGAAATATATAACATCATTAGGATTAAATACCTAGATGATGATGCATTGAAACTTAGGTTATTTCCTTTTTTTCGAGAGATACAAAGACAAATCTTGGTTATATAGTTTGATTTCTGAGTCGATTGAAACATATGAAAAACTTACATCTGCCTTTTTACAGAAGTTTTTCCCTAGGAAAATAACATCATCTATGAGGACCAGATTTGCACATTTGCTCAACAAGAGGGAGAATCTTTATATAGGTATTTGGAAAGGTTTAATGGTTTGTTATCACAATGTCCTCATCATGGTTTAGAAAATGGAAATCTAGTTCTGATCCTTTATGATAGTTTAGATTATTCTAAGATAACCATGGTTGAGTCTTTGTGTACAAGTAGGTTTGAGAACAAAACTGTTGATGATGATGTTAGAGCATTGCTCGGTCGAACTCGCATGCGTTGCTATCTCAAGCATGTTTGTCAATGTTAGTGATCAAAACTATAAAGTCTTCATTTCTAGTCTACTATAGCTAAGGTCTCAGACTAGGATAGAAAGTGTAGTTGAGCTCAAGAACTCCATGGCAATCATCATATAAGAAGAATGACTACTCAAGGAACCAGTGGATCTTCATCGACTAAAAGGTATGTGGACTTGAACTTATCTATCACTCAAAAGTCTATCTACTCTATCTTGAGACAAAAGTCGTATTACTATATAGAGTAAGAATATACACATGTGATATTTCAAGCTGAGTATATCTTGCTTATCTATTTCTCGAAATATGTGTTGGTAAAGCTTTCGCTTTAGCCAAGTTCATCTTTACCTAGTGACGAAAGTCATGTTATGTTTCAACCATTTTGGAAATCGCTCTGACGAAAAGTAGTTTGTGAATAACAACTATATAACGCTGTCTGAGAATGTTTCAATGATTGAAATGAGAGTTAAGACAATATAACCATTGAGGGATGTAAACATTGTTGTGGTAACACATATATGTCTAAGTCCTTAGCACTTGAACTGAAATTTGCGAACTTTGTTGATCAAGTGAAACCGGAACTTGAGCAGCCAACTCAGTCCGCGAACGTGCGTAGTTCATTACCCGAGAATTTCTGCTGGAGTTGTAGCTCGGTTTCAGTCCGAGAACTGACGGAAGTTCTCGAACCCGAGAATTTCTGCTAGAGTTGTAGCTTGGTTTCAGTCCGAGAACTGACAGAATTTCTCGACCCGAGAATTTCTGCTGGAGTTTGTGAACTCCAACCGGTTAACTTGAGTCCGCGAACTTGAGTGGTTATGTCTAAAAACGATGTTTGTGAACTTATATTAATAAACTAAGGAATGCTATTGAAAACCGTGGATTTATAGTTCATGAATCGATTCGAGTGAATCAGATCATTTTTGCTTCAATTGTGTCTTGCGTAGTACATGAGATCTCATAGCAATTGAACAACTCTCTAACTAGTTCGTTTGAGTCATTTGGACTAGTTATGGTGAGGAAGAATATGGTTGATATGAAAGTTATCATTTGGATAACCATTTGGTTAACTAGTATTGAACCAACTATTGTACATGTTTGGGTACGGTTACATAAACCCAAAATCGTAAAGTACATGTGTGTATGACAAGCTAAGTTTTCTATCTAACGGTTGAAAAATATTAGCTTGTATCTAATCAGGTTTTCATCTAATGGTGAATATTGAATGCTTTGTTACCAAGCTAACATTGATTGCAAACCCTGATTTGAAAGACTATATAAGGGAGAACTCTAGCAACTGGGAAACCTAATCCCCACACATTCTGTGTGATCATAGTTTGCTAAGCTAGAGTCGATTCTCCTATAACCTTTGGTTTTCTTTTTCTAAAACCAGGTTAACGACTTAAAGACTTCATTAGGATTGTGAAGCCAGACCGATATTATTTTTCTTGTAGTTGTATGATCTGACCTTGCTGTTTCTATCGTACTAGTACAATTATAATAATTGGCTTGAGATTTCTATCTCTGATAGGCAAGATATAAAAGTAATCACAAACATCTTCGTCTCATCGTTTGTGATTCCTCAATAATCTTCTTCGCTGCGTCGATTAAGTTTATTATGAGGTGATTGATAAAACTAAGCTGTTCTTCGGGAATATAAGTCTGGTTTTATTGATTGGTTCCTGTTCACCTTGATTTATCAAAAGACATAACAAAACTCATAGGTTTATTCGTGGGAAACGAATTTTTCTATCTTGTAGACTTTTCTGTGTGAGACAAATTCGTTTATTAAATTCTTTGACTTTGGGTTGTAGCAACTCTTGGTTGTGGGTGAGATCAGCTAAGGGAATCAAGTGCGCAGTATCCTGCTGGGATCAGAGGCGTAGGAGCATAACTATACCTTCAATCAGTGTAAGATTGATTTGGGTTCAACTACAGTCCAGATCGAAGTTAATTTGGAGTAGGCTAGTGTCTGTAGCGGCTTAATACAGTGTATATTTAATATGGACTAGGTCCCGGGGGTTTTCTGTATTTGCAGCTTCCTCGTTAACAAAATTCTGGTGTCTGTGTTATTTCTTTTCCGCATTATATTTTTATATTATTGAAAAATACAGGTTGTGTGTTGTGCAATCAATTAGAATATCCGACCTTATTGGTTGTTGATTTAAATTGATTGACACTTGGATATTTGTATTTGGTACCATACAAATTATCTCTCTTTGATTAAGACTCACGAATTGTATTTGCTTGTGTAACTCAAATTGAGAGATTGGGATAGTAACTCCTTGAGTATTTTCTATTGATTGAGTCTAACTGTCTAGTTGATTCTCTAGAAAACAACTCGGAGTTGTCCATACAGATTGCTAATCGAAATATTGGGTGTGGTTGTTAGACCCCCACTTTTTCAATTGGTATCTGAGAAGGAAAACACGTTCAAAACCTTACAAGTCTGTGTTTGTAGCGATCTGACTCTATGGACAGAGGTGTTATCTCAATAAACGTACCACTAGTCTTCGATGGCTCCAATTACTTATGGTGGAAAATTGCTATGCGAGCTTTTATTCAAACAAGTGATTTTCAATCATGGGTATATGTTGTTAATGGCGATGATCCTCCCGTAGTGGCAGTTGGAAACGTGAACGTTCCAAAGAATATTGGTGAATACACCCCTGACGAAATCCTTGATGCAAAGCAAAATTCAGACGGTTTGAATGCGATCACACATGCCATTACCCAAAATCTTCAACACCATGTGTCGAATTGCACTAAGTCGCAAGAAGCTTGGGATATCTTAGCAACCGTATTTGAAGGTAATTCCAGTGAAAAGGAATCTAGGCTTCAAAACCTTAATTCCGATTGGGAAAACCTTTGTATGGCCGATGAAGAAACATTTGATGAGTTTAATCACAAAGTGTCTAAAATTGTTAATGCATCTTTTGGATTGGGTAAGACTATTCCTGAAAAGGACATTGTGATGAAAATTCTCAGATCGCTGCCATCAAGATACGATTCTAAGAAGCTTGCCATCGTTGAGGTTCATGATGATTACCGTAAGGTGAATCCCGCCGCCTTGTAACTCAAGGAAGCGTAACCATAGTTGTAAGGGTATTCAAGATCATTTGGGCTTCTCATTCTTCTCTTTGATTTACTTTAATTCATATCATCCCAACAGGTTCGCTAAAATCGTAATTACTTTCCTTTCGGAAGATTAGAAGTTGGTCTAGAAATAATCTAAGTGAAGTCATAATGCTTTTTGTTTACTAGATTCAATAGGCTTATTTTGGTGGAGTTACCCTTGTTTGTGTTTTCTTAGAACTTCCTTTTCGATCAGGATTCTTATTTTTATTGTATGTCTAAGGTCATTAGAGAGCGGTCTTGGAAAAGAGACAATCTAGGTCGTTTAATTAGTGAAAAACCTAGTAGTTCTTCATGTGGAAACAGGGAACTCGAAGACTCTTCTTTTGAAAGCCCTGTTTTCGGAAATTTCAATTTTGAAAACTTGACACTTAGTGAGGAAAGTATTCCTAGTCCATTGATAGTACCAGAAATGCTGACTTTAAAAGCTTTGTTGAATCCTACTAGGACCTCTCGACCCTCATGTATCAAGTTACCATATAGATACTCCCAGTCTTTCTAGGGGAAGAAAATGAAAATCCATATTTTTACGTTAGAGAATTTGAGGAAATATATAACACCATTGGAATTAAATACCTAGATGATGATGCATTGAAACTTAGGTTATTTCCTTTTTTCCAGAGAGACAAAGAAAAATCTTGGTTATATAGTTTGACTTCCGAGTCGATTGAAACATATGAACAATTTACATCTGCCTTTTTACAGAAGTTTTTCCCTAGGAACATAACATCATCTACGAGGACGCAGATTTGCACATTTGCTCAACAAGAGGGAGAATCTTTATATAGGTATTTGGAAAGGTTCAATGGTTTTTTATCACAATGTCCTCGTCATGGTTTAGAAAAGGCAAAGCTAGTTCCGATCCTTTATGAGAGTTTAGATTATTCGACGACAACCATGGTTGAGTCTTTGTGTACAGGTAGGTTTGAGAACAAAACTGTTGATGGAGCGATGATATTTTTGAATGAAATTGCCATAGGAAAAGTGATTCCTCATATAGAGAATTTGCTGGAAAAGTGATTCCCATAGGAAACGTGATTTCAGGGATTTGGGCAACCAAACATACCGAGGGAAACATAATTCCACCAAATCCCTAGACCTATAAATACCACCTTTAAAAAGATAAAGGATTTTACGTGGTTCGGCATTGTGCATACATCCACGGATGAATCTCCCTAAGGAGAGTTATTTTATTGATTCTATTACAATTGTTTACTCTAGTTGTAAAGAAACCTCACCACCCTTCCTTATACCAGGGTGTCCCTATTTATACAGCTGAGTAATTAATTTCAAGATAAACTTAAATGGCATTAATCTCCCTGCATGCCTCCTGGAATTAAATGTGCATGAAACTTCATGCATGCCTCCTTGAATTAACTCTGCATGAAACTGCCAGCATGCCTCCTTGAATTAACTCTGCATGAAACTTCCTTCATGCCTCCTGGCATTAATCTACCATGCATGCCTCCTTGTATTGATTTGCGGGCCTCTCGTGTATTTTTTACACGGTACAAACAGTGCCCCCTCTTAACCTCCATCTTGTTGGGGGTTAAGAATTTTGTTTTTCCTTCGCGTCGAGCGTCGATGACGTAACTCGCCAGTCGCCCCCAAGCGTGCTCGATAGATGTTAAAATATCACTCAGCTCCCCTCTAGATAGTTGGAAACAAGCTCCACATTATACACATAGTTTTCTCCCCCACTAGCATTTAGCGTGTGAAGTAAATTAGCGTATAAAATATTGTTTTACTGATCATCAGCTTGGTAGAGATTTTGAGCTTCCGGTGCTGCGCCTACCCCATCTGGTGTTTAGCTTATATTTGTGTACTTCTTGGGCCTCCTTTTACTCATCCATCCCAATGTGACTGCTAAAAGGAAATTATCGGCTTGGGAAGCACTAATTCATCTGAATTTGTAGCTTCAAAAATTCTTCTCGTAGTTGTTTTACTGGCCCTTCAAAGGTCTGCACTCTTTCAATTTCATGATTCGCCGTGAGTAGAAATCCCTAATATTTCTGCTGTAGAATGTAGAATTCAAAATTGCTCCCGCTCTTGCTTGGCCAAACGCTTGTCGTGTTATGAGCTAAAGAATCCTGCAGTACAAAGTAGATCTTGAAAGCTAACTTTCATTTCCTTGTCACCTTGCGTTTTCATCGTCTTCCAACTTCCCCGGCTTCAGATTACCGTCTATACCACGCGAACAGATATGCAGAAGTCTCGAACAGAAATGTGACTCAGATCCTCGATGCTATGTCAGAGAGGATATGTGAAGTTGTTCGTCGTAGTCCCAGGCTTAGTAGAAGAAAGTTTATGTGCATCAAGGGCTGGATTTGTCCCCGGCTTCGCTGTAATGATATTCTGTCACTAGGTACACTTACTTCACCTAACTCTTACTTCAGAAGTCCTAAATTTGATTACTAAGATAAATAAATGAAGTGCATATTCATGAGTGAGCATTCATCCGCATGTACTATTGTCTATAAGATGATTATCATCGGTTTGTTTTATTATTCTCTTTATTTAATATTCTTGCACTTCTCCTGTATGCTTCAGGTCACCAAGAAACTGCTCGCGGTAAAGGTGAAAAGGTTACCGAATCTATGCCGTCCTTTGAATCTTTGCCCGATTTTAATATTTTTTCTAACTACGAAATGATGGGGAGTGGCTCGACTAACCCCTATCCGAAGAACAAATGTGTTGAAGTATGTCCGCACTTTTCAATCCCGCAATCTGACACTGGCATTAGTCGACCTGCCCCTGCTTTTCGATCTCACTCACATGTTTAAAGAGGCTAGATCAATCACTTTTACTTATATATCAAAAGTTAATGCTTTATCACTTTTGCTTAACAAAGTCCAGTGGGAGAGATTCCAGTAAATGGATACTTGACTGGCAAGTGGGAACCTTCATTAGCTTAATTAGAGAATATCCAATTGCTCAAGTTGTTTCCTAGAAATGACGGCTCATTCCTTGTACATGCCGATTAAGTTAAGCGGCATAGCATTATTTACTCTTTCCTTCGTAGTTTCTGAATTCAGTGACTCAACTAAATGATACGCAAAAACAACGTTATTTGGAGAGCGGTGATGATGCCGGTATGAGATAGGAAATCACACCGTTGGAGATAGAAAATACTGAGTTGGTAAGTGGTGATGATACCGGTACGGAGTGGTGATGATGCTGGTACTGAGTTGTCCGCTACTATAAGGGTGTTGACCGAAGAGCTGTTAGGAGTGCGCCAGGAATTAGCTGACTCCAATTCCCGTGACTTGCAAATGAAGCTATCCTTGGATGAAATTAAAGATGTATTTCGCAAATTTCAAAGTGGTACTGATTTCTTCCAGGCAGTAAAAAACTTGGTAGGGGTGGTCTGGCTTTTTTCATATTTTACCATTTGCAGGAATTTCCTCAGTCGTCAAGCTGCATTTTTAAGTTCGCCAGTAGAGTTCCGGTCAGAGTATCTCACGGCCGATCCTATTTTTTTGTATAAGAACATTCTAAGCTGGAGAAACGGGTATCCTTTCTGGTAACAGCTTGAATGTCTTATAATTCTTCTTCATTACTTACCATAGTTGTCGTGAAAAACCATATTCTGTGGAGAGGAATGAGATAACAAAGCAGATGATGCAAAAGCTGTATATACTGACCAATGTGTGTATACCTTCTTCGGTGCTCGCCTCGGGTGAAATTCAAATACTCACTTCTCAACTGAGTATTTCGGACCACAAAAAATCAACCAATAGTCGGCGCCAATGTTTGTACCTAAAATTGCTTTTAGGCACAACCAC
The DNA here is from genome assembly GCA_023529315.1 of Papaver bracteatum. Taxonomy (NCBI): domain Eukaryota; kingdom Viridiplantae; phylum Streptophyta; class Magnoliopsida; order Ranunculales; family Papaveraceae; genus Papaver; species Papaver bracteatum. The sequence continues at coordinate 5,279,533 of JAJJWX010001246.1, forward strand.
GATGATATGATGATGATTATTGAAGATTAGGGTAAAATTTGGTTGAGGACGAATTTGAGAAACAAACAAAGACAAAGGATTTTACGTGGTTCAGCATTGTGCCTACATCCACGGATGAATCTCCCTAAGGAGAGTTATTTTATTGATTCTATTACAATTGTTTACTCTAGTTGTAAAGAAACCTCACCACCCTTCCTTCTACCAGGGTGTCCCTATTTATACATCTGAGTAATTAATTTCAAGATAAACTTAAATGGCATTAATCTCCGTGCATGCCTCCTGGAATTAAATATGCATGAAACTGCCTGCATGCCTCCTTGAATTAACTTTGCATGAAACTGCCAGCATGCCTCCTTGAATAAACTCTGCATGAAACTTCCTTCATGCCTCCTGGCATTAATCTGCCATGCATGCCTCCTTGTATTGATTTGCGGGCCTCCCGTGTATTTTTTACACGGTACAAACAATTTTATTTTTGTAATTTCTTTTTTCTTTTTGGACACCTTTTTTTTTTTTTGGACATTGGAGTTTATTATTTTTAAACTCCAAGGAAGGTCAAAGTTTAAATATAAGCTACAACAGGGAATGACGACAGTTACGATACTGTTTCGGCCCCTCGGGTTCGCACACTGACAAAGGAGTCGGTGTCCCAAGTCGACTTCAGATGTTCATCCCCCGTCTGGAACATGAGGTAAGACTCTAACCACCAGTGAATCCCCTGTTAGCGGGTTTATTGGACGCATTTGTAATGCATATACGTTGAGCTCTAAAAACGGTTTTATTTTTTAGTAAAGGGAAAGGACTGCCAAAATAAGATAAGGACTCGTATTTCATCACGGTTTCCTTCTTGCCCTCCTTAGGAAAATGTTCCCAACACAAACCTAAGCTTAAAATATTGAATAGAACGATACCAGTATGGTAACGAGTTTATAGGAAAGTCATTCAAAAGGATTTTAAGTATTGGTTACTTTGTTAGCCTAACTCGAGGTTCGGGATGATTATCGTAAGGTGAATCGCGCCGCCTTGTAACCCAAGGAAGCGTAACCACAGAGGTAAGGGTATTCAAGATTCTTTGGGCTTCTCATGCTTCTCTTCGACTTACTTTAATTCATATCATCCCAACAGGTTCGCTAAAATCGTAACTACTTTCCTTTCGGAAGATTAGAAGTTGGTCTAGAAATAATCTAAGTGAAGTCATCATGTTTTTGTTTGCTAGATTCAATAGGTTTATTTTGGTGGAGTTACCCTTGTTTGTGTTTTCTTAGAACTTCCTTTCCGATCAGGATTCTTATTTTTATTGTATGTATAAGGTCATTAGAGAACGGTCTTGGAAAAGAGACAATCTAGGTCGTTTAATTAGTGAAAAACCTAGTAGTTCTTCATGTGGAAACAGGGAACTCGAAGACTCTTCTTTTGAGAGCCCTGTTTTCGGAAATTTCAATTTTGAAAACTTGACACTTAGTGAGGAAAGTATTCCTAGTCCATTGATAGTACCATAAATGATGACTTTAAAAGCTTTGCTGAATCCTACTAGGACCTCTCGACCCTCATGTATCAAGTTACCATACATATTCTCCCAGTCTTTTTAGGGGAAGAAAATGAAAATCCCTATTATTATGTTAGGGAATTTGAGGAAATCTATAACACCATTAGGATTAAATACCTAGATGATGATGTATTGAAACTTAGGTTATTTCCTTTTTTCAAGAGAGACAAAGACAAATCTTGGTTATATAGTTTGACTTCCGAGTCGATTGAAACATATGAACAACTTACATCTGCCTTTTTAGAGAAGTTTTTCCCTAGGAACATAACATCATCTATGAGGCCGCAGATTTGCACATTTGCTCAACAAGAGGGAGAATCTTTATATAGGTATTTGGAAAGGTTCAATGGTTTGTTATCACAATGTCCTCATCATGGTTTAGAAAAGATAAAGCTAGTTCCGATCCTTTATGAGAGTTTAGATTATTCGACGACAACCATGGTTGAGTCTTTGTGTACAGGTAGGTTTGAGAACAAAACTGTTGATGGTACGATGATATTTTTGAATAAAATTGCCGAAAAAACCCAACAATGTGAAAATAGTATGGAGCCCAGAAAAAAATTCTTTTAAGTAGAGGAAATGTCAATAAGGTATAAGGATCTTTTGAATCAGATGCCAAAATAACATCTATAACAAAAAGTTTAGAAGCTTTAGAATTTAATTCAAACTAGTGGTAGCAGACCCATGTTCTTTATATTAACACTTGATTTGATAACCATCAGAATTTTGACCCATATTCAGAAACTTATAATCCTGGTTGGAGAAACCATCCAAACTGTTAGAGCATAGCTCGGTTGAACCCACCAACGTTGGGATGTCAAGTTTGGTTGTCATATTTTAGTGAACCAAAACTCATTTAAGAGTCGCTTGATTTAAATGTACTAGAGTCAACTTCCTATAGGTTAGCTTGAAAGTATTAGGGTGAGACATTACAAGTATTGTAAAGACTTGAAGAAGTGAAGAAGTATAGAGCTACAACCACAACATCATCCTTCCACTTGAGGTTAGTGATATTTGACTTAAACTGTTTCATTCCCTAACATACTTTCAAGTCGTGCATATTGAAAACATAAAACTGCGAAGCATGAACACTCTAGATAGACATAATATTAAGGAATACAATATGAAGTTTCTTGCTTAACCATTAAACTTTGTATATAAGATATCAACATAATCGTATGAATGTTATTGTGATTATGTATGGGTGTGAGGTGAGGATTTTATCCTAGGAAACAATGTTTTTACATATGTTTTATGGAATTAAGTTCATGATATTTGTTGTGAACCGAAAAGGAAATCGCCAGGCGTTATTGCGGCTATTCTTCATTGCATATCTTATGAATGACCAATATGTGTGATTAGTATAACCGCTCATGACTTAGTTGTGTTCTTGGTAAAACTATTCACATGAGGCCTGACTTATATATTGGTATGACTTTATTAGTGAAACCGATCTTAAGTAATCACCTGGGGTATGATCGGGTTTGTGTCTGACCAAATTTAGGAGAGGAGAACCGATCCTGGTAAGAGGTGCAGTACATCACAAGGAGGAACCGATCCTTGTATGAAGTACAACAAGGTTTATAGAAGAAATGGAAACCGATCCTACAAACATGTGCAACACGTTTTTAGGCAAAGGGGAACCGATCCTATGGACATGTGCAATACATACAAGTTAGATACCAAATATATATGGGGGGACCGATCCTAGTACCTAATCAGCCGAATTTTGGTAAGCTAGTGTGACTACAGTACTCACATGGAGGTAGAACCGAAACTTGTTTTGGTAGAACCGTTACACCCATGGTTTGTGATTGAGTTTTACTTGATCAATCACATAGTTCTTGAAAGTCAGATGAACCAATTCTAAACTTGTTTGGAAGTGTGGTAAATCGGTTTCAAGTGAGTAAGTATGAAAAAGGACTTGCAAGAGAAAGATGTCAACACTTTGAACACGTGCATTAATGTCTATCTTTTATTGTTCAAAGATATTCCTTAACAGCTGAGAAGGAAGTAAATCCCAAGATCGAATTTAAATAAGTTAAGAATATTTTAATTAAGGTTTTTAATTATATATGGAAAATAAGAATTAGTAATGTGCATTTGCTAATTAAAGATTTTCCAAGGAGATTTCGATCATAAATTCGGACAGTGCATTCACAGGAATTATGAAAACTGAATCTGGATTAATATGGAAATATCTTGAGAATATTTTCGGTTTTGGAAATTCCTTGGTGTCCAAACTTCCTTGTCTATAAATACTTTGAGTTTGCATTTCTAGAAAACTAATCATTCGTGACAGTAAACTTCCTCTGTTGTACTTTTATTGGTGAAGCCGCCTATTCGGATAGTAGAGTAAGCTAATTAGGCGAAATCTCTTATGGTCGCACAGTTTAAAGTCTTCTTTGGGATTGAGAAGCTCTAGTGCTTACCGTTGGTGGAAAACTAGATATTGCGGTTTATTTTTTGTTTTCTTATTGATTTGATTGACTAACGGTGGTTGAAATTTGATTGCACCTAGTTTATTTATGCTTGAGAATCTTCTCTTCTGATATAAGATTCACTCAAACTAGTTCAAGATTTCGATAGGGATATTTAGACTGTTTTTAGATCTAAAGACGATCTTGTGATAATCCATTGTTAACAGACTCCGTTATGTGCGTGATTGATCACAAGAGATTCAAGTAGTTGTGTGCAGGTGTTTATTGAAGATCTAAGAAGATTTGAAGACAAAGAAGAGATATAAGATTTATGACTTGGTTTTATAATCTTTGGTGTGCACAATACTTGTTTTGGTAAAATAGGATCCAACTATAATCAATTTATCCTTTGGGTATTTTGATAGAATAGTTAAGAAGATCGGCATCAACACAGTTCTTTGGATTAAGAGTGTTGATTGGCTTAATCTTAATGATTACCTTTTGGTGATTGAACATAAGATAGATCTTGGAACCTGGAAAAGGAGTTTATGTTAAGATAAACTGAAGAGCATTTGTGCAACTCATATCTCTTGGTTGAAGAGAGTTGATACCAAACAAATTTGTTGTTCCTTTACTGTTTGGAATATGAACCAAAGGAATTGGTCCAAGTATGTGACTTGTTTACAGGTTGGAGGCGTGGGAATATAGGCGAGACTAGGTGAACTATAGGTTTAGTTGATTGGTCTCAACTATACGAAATTGGTTTATTTTGTATAGCGGCTTAATCTTGAGAGTATTCAATTCTGGACTAGGTCACGGGGTTTTTCTACATTTGAGGTTTCCTCGTTAACAAAATCTTGTTATGTCATTTACTTTATATTTCTGCATTATAATTGTTTTATTATAATGAAAGTAAATTGCACAAACGTTAATTCCTATTTACCTGATATGCGAATCCTATTGAGTTTGGTTAAGTCCGAACCTTTGTATCAAGTAAACATACTTCGTTGTTGTATTGTCTCGATCTCATATCCATAGACGATCACACGAAGTGTGAACCGATTAGTTGCATTGTCTCGACTTAGTACATAGACAATCACTTTCGGAGAAAGGACTTATAGGAATGAAAAGTTTTAGCTTGAGGTATATTTGGGTACCCTCGCCTTTTCAATTGGTATCAAAGCAAGCAAACAAGAAAAGATCTAACAATATGTGTTTGGTGCGATCTATCCCATAAGAAATGAATCTATTGCATGATTCAGTTAATGTACCGCCAAGATTTGAAGGGACTAACTATCCATTATGGAAATATGCTATGAAAGCCTTTCTGCAATCCCGAGATTTTAATATTTGGTTATTAATCGAAGACGGATATCAACAACCGATGGATTATTCGGAAACAGGGTTTAAACGCTTAGCGGATTATACTCATGAGGAAAGGATTCGTGCAATGCATAATTATGTTGGTTTAAACACCATCATACATGCAGTTAGCCATGATCTTTTACATCATGTACTGGATTGCAGGACTTCTAAGAAAGCATGGGATACTTTTGGGACTGTATTCAAAGGTGATGATTCTGAAAAGTAAGCTAGACTTCTCTCCTTTTTATCTGAATGAGAACATCTCAAGATGGATGATAATGATACCTTTGAGGAGTTTAACTCTAAACTTTCTGAGATTTTTAATGCATCTTTTTTCCTTGGAAAGGTTATACCTGAAAAAGAAATAAAATGAAAAATTCTCAGATCGTTAACATCCAAATACAAGTCTAAGAAACATGCTATAATAGAAGAAAACGATCATACACTTTGTAGAAGCTCTCTGGTAGGAAAGTTAAAGATCTTTGATAAAAAAATTCTGCCGAAGAATCAAACTGAGAAACATTTCCAAAAGGACAAGGTTACTGTTGAAAAAGGGCTTGATTCAACTATTGTGCTTCTAGCACAACGAATTAAGAACATCTTATCGATTGATGAACATGTTTCTGATACAGTTTTGGTTTGCCATAAAAAGGGTAACAATGAAGTACAATGCTTCAAGTGCCGAAGTTTCGGACATATGGCAAAACATTTTCCCAGCATAAAAACCTAGAAGTGCAACAAGGCATATGTCACCACTCTTGATGATATTCCATAGGAAGAATCCAATGAAGAAATATCTGAGTATAATGCACTTCTTGCCAATTATAATGAGGATGAATACAGTGAGTCTAAACAACTCTTAGAAAAACGTGAGTTTGAAATTAAGGAGAATAAAAGGTTAAGCTTGGTTCTTGAAAACATTTTGAAATATCTTTCGGATAAAACCAGTATGGTAAAATCTAAATCGGATGAAAACCGAAAGAACCAGAGACTAGGTTTTCTGACAATATGATAAGGTCTTCCCATAGAAGAAATAATCATACTAAAACTCTCCTTGAAAATAAATTTATCAAGGCTCTTCATAAAGGGATAAATATTTTGAAGACTGGTAAGTTTATAAGATCTCAAAAGGAGATTGCAAACTCTTGCAACTACAAGAGAATGAAAGAACATAAGGAAACACAATCTATTGTGTTTATAAGTCATCCTAAGGATGTCATTGTTCACTATGGTGAGAGTAATTCTCACCTCAACACACATTAATTGTGTTGAAATATGCATCCTCACTTGTTGCCCAAAATTTTGAATGTGGGGAAGCATAAATCAGGGCAAGTTTTATGTCTGTGAAAACTAATAGATATCTTTTTATTTTTGGGAAAAATAGTTTCGGTTTTCTTAAACCAAATTATTCCTTGATTTTCTCCGATCACTTATATCTTCTTCCTGTCCGAAAGAAGACTTTGGATTTCAATGGAGAATTCGACTGAAGAAAAGACATCTCTTGATGACCTAGCACTCCGTACATCTGTTATGAATGGAACTCATGATGTTTTTCTTCATGATAATTCTCAAGATTCTCTAAGAAAACAGATTCTCTCTGTTAAAGGTTGCATTAGATATCATGAGTTGATGATAAAGGATTCAAAAGAAGTATTAGCTAATCTTCATTCCCAACTGTTTGAAAGAAAGATATCATCTACTGAAAAGGGGAGTGCTCAGAAGAATTTGAATCTAGTTTTTGAAAGCAATCATCACGAGAATTGAGAATGGAAAAATAGACATCAATTTTTGATTTCTTTCATTGATTGTATAAGTCTATTATAAATAAAAACTATTATGAATAAAGTTATTTGATTTATAATCTTTCTTGTGATAGTTTTTGATTTACATAGCATGTGCTTGAATGCTTTATTATTTGCTATGCATGTTTATGGGATGTTTGATTTCGGTTTTATTATCTTGATATTCGATCTTATAATATGTGGTGAACCCTTATGGTTTGGGTGACTTTTTGATTTAGCAGGATTAAGTTCTAGCCCATGTTGGTAGGCTTTCTCAAAGGATCATGAGGGGTTCCTGTAGAAACAATATGTGAAAAAGTCACAATATGTTGAATCGGTTTTGGTTTAGCATAAAAGCATATGTGTTTCAACGGTTTTCAACTTTTTCTTGCAATTGTTAAAACGATTTTCAACCTTTCTCTGGTAAAGGTTGGTTGTTGTTATTCTTTTGTTTTTTCATAAGGATGACAATATAATTGTATTTCGATATCAATTCTCCCTGAAAGAAGAGGATGCAATCATATTGGAGAAGTTGGATGCGAAATTGAGGTAACAATCTTGATAATTAATTGTTTTCCTGTTTAAGAAAAGTTTGTGTTAATTTGATATATCTATTGATTTTGCTTGAACGAAATTGTCGGTACAATTGATGTGTTTATTCCATTATGTATGTGTGGATGTATGTGTGATTCAATTGGTTCCGGTTAAGTAAAAGTATTGTTATCTTGCTTTGTTGCGTGATATTAATCGTTCAGGCTAACAAAAGTTTGGTGCAATTGCAGTGCTTTAATGTTTATGTTATTTCAATTGCTTCCAGTTAAGTAAAACAATTTTTATTTTGCTTTATTGTATAGTATCAATTGTTTAGGCTTACAAAATTTCGGTGCAATAATGGAACTTTAATGATATATGTTGTTTCAATTGCTTCTGGTTGAGGTGAATAATTATGCAAGTTGATTTATTGGTTTGTATGAATTATTTATGGCTTAACGAATGAATATATTGACGGGATGAGTTGTTTAGTCCAATTCGATTCCGGATAAGATAAACTAAGTTAATTCTGATCGTAGTTAAACTTATCAAAGTGGAGGTTTCGGTTATTCAATTCTAGCCGAATGCCTAAACAAGGAAATGCTAGTTAACTAACCTAGTATTTGGCTTGTAAAAATCTAAAGGTCTAAGTTATATGGATAATTAGAACCTGATGAGAAAAATGGAGTTTATCTTTGTTTTGGTCTTATCAAATGAAGCGGTTGTATTTATACAATTGGTTTAGCAAAGGAAATAAGTTGCTTAGTTGATTTTTGGTTTGCTAAACCAGTTGGGAAAATTGCTTCGGGCAATTATTTCCATGATAACATATCAAAACATAATTAATTTGTAGTTTTGGTTTTGATATTGGTTATCAAAAATGGTATGTGGAACCCTCGTGCTTGACTCAACAGGTTGCAAGTTTATTTTGAGATTTGTAAGATCCTTTTCGTGTTGTCCTTTATTTTTTCGTTTCTTTGTCATTTTTGTGATAAAAAGGGGGAGAAATATATGGAGTAAATAGGTGATGCTGGTATGAATCTTATGTTGATTGGTGTCACTAGGGAAAAGGACAATGGTGCTTGAACATTTATCTAACGAATGGGGAAAAGCACAGACTAAGGAGGAGTAACATATCATATGATTGGGATAACAAAGACGTGCAGATTGAAAATCTACCTATCTCACCTTTAGGGGGGAGTATGAGCTTTGTTATTATAATGACAACATTGATATTTTAAGGATTGAATTAATGCAGGTTATGTGTTGTTGAATTCGGGAATCAAGCGTATGTGTAATGAATTATTGTCATTTGTTTATCCATATGATTGTAAGAGTTTGTCACTAAAATTTACAAATGGGGAGATTGTTAGATCATAGATCGGTTGAACCCACCAAGCATTGGTATGTCAAGTTTGGTTGTCATATTTTAGTGAACCAAAACTCATTTAAGAGTCGCTTGATTTAAATGTACTAGAGTCAACTTCGTATAGGTTAGCTTAAAAGTATTAGGGTGAGACATTACAAGTATTGCGAAGACTTGAAGAAGTGAATAAGTACGGAGCTACAACCACAACATCATCCTTCCACTTGAGGTTAGTCATATTTGACTTGAACTGTTTCATTCCCTAACGTATCTTTCAAGTCGTGCATATTGAAAACATAAAACTTCTAAGCATGAACACTCTAGATATACATAGTATTAAGGAATATAATATGAAGTTTCTTGCTTAACCATTAAACTTTGTATATGATACATCAACATAATCGTATGAATGCTATTGTGATTATGTATGGGTATGAGGTGAGGATTTCATCCTAGGAAATAATGTTTTTACATATTCTTTAAGGAAGTTCATGATATGTGTTGTGAACCAAAAAGGAAATTGCAAGGAGTTATTGGGGTTGTTCTTCATTGCATATCTTATGAACGACCAATATGTGTGATTAGTATAGCCCCTCATGACTTGGTTGTGTTCTTGGTAAAAATATTCACATGAGGCCTGACTTATGTATTGGTATGACTTTTATTAGTGAAATCGATCTTAAGTAATCACCTGGGGTATGGTCGGGTTTGTGTCTGACCAAATTTGGGAGAGGGGAACTGATCCTAGTAAGAGGTGAAGTACATCACAAGGGGGAACCGATCGTTGTATGAGGTGCATCAAGGTTTATAGAAGAAAGGGGAATCGATCCTATGAACATGTGCAACACGTTTTTAGGCAAAAGGGAACCGATCCTATGGACATATGCAACGATCCTATGGACATTTGCAACACATAAAAGTTAGATACCAAATATATGTGGAGAACCGATCCTAGTACCTAGTCATCTGAATTTCGGTAAGCTAGTGTGACTATGCATAGTACTCACAAGGAGGTAGAACTGAAACTTGTTTTGGTAGAACCGTTACACCATTGGTTTGTGATTGAGTGTTACTTGATCAATCACATAGTTCTTGAAAGTCATATGAACCAATTCTAAACTTGTTTGGAAGTGTGGTAAATCGGTTTCAAGTGAGTAAGTATGAAAAAGGACTTGCAAGATAAAGATGTCAACACACTTTGAACATGCGCATTAATGTGTATCTATTTATTGTTCAAAGATATTCCTTAACAGCTGAGAAGGAAGTAAATCCCAAGATCGAATTTAAATAAGTTAAGAATCTTTTAATTAAGGTTTTTAATTATATATGGAAAATAAGAATTAGTAATGTGCATTTTCTAATTAAAGCTTTTCCAAGGAGATTTTGATCATAAATTTGGAAAGTGCATTCACAGGAATTATGAAAACCGAATCTGGGTTAATATGGAAATATCTTGAGAATATTTTTGGTTTTGGAAATTCCTTGGTGTCCAAACTTCCTTGTCTATAAATACTTCGAGTTATCATTTTTAGCAAATTAATCCATCATGACAGTAAACTTCCTCTGTTGTACTGTTACTGGTGAAGCCGCCTATTCGGAGAGGAGAGTAACCTAATTAGGAGAAATCTCTTACGGCCGCTCAGTTTAAAGTCTTCTTTGGGATTGAGAAGATTTAGTGCGTACCGTTGGTGGGAAACTAGATATTGCAGTTTATATTTAGTTTTCATATTGATTTGATTAACTAATGGTGGTTGAACTTTGATTGCACCTAGTTTTTTTATGCTTGAGAATCTTCTCTTGTGATATAAGATTTACTCAAACTAGTTCAAGGTTTCGACAAGGATCTTTAGACTGTTGTTAGATCTAAATACGATCTTATGGTAATCCATTGTTAACAGACTCCATTCTGTGCGTGATTGACCACAAGAGATTCAAGTAGTTGTGTGCAGGTGTTTATTGAAGATCTAAGAAGATTTGAAGACAAAGAAAATACAGAAGATTTTTGACTTGATTTTATAATCTTTGGTGTGCACAATACTTGTTTTGGTAAAAGAGGATCCAACTATAATCAATTTATCCTTTGGGTATTTTGATAGAATAGTTGAGAATATCGGCATCAACACAGTTTTTTGGATTAAGAGTGTTGATTGGCTTAATCTTAACGATTACCTTTTGGTGATTGAACATAAGATAGATCTTGGAACCTGGCAAAAGAGTTTATGTTAGATAAACAGAAGAACCTTTGTGCAACTCATATCACTTGGTTCAAGAGAGTTGATACCAAAAAGATTTGTTGTTCCTTTACTGTTTGGAATACGAACCAAAGGAATTGGTCCAAGTACGTGACTTGTTTACAGGTTGGAGGTATGGGAATACAGACGAAACTAGGTGAACTATAGGTTTAGTTTCTTGGTCTCAACTATACGAAGTTGGTTTATTTTTTATAGCGGCTTAATCCTGAGAGTATTCAATTCTTGACTAGGTCCCGGGGTTTTTCTGTATTTGCGGTTTCCTCGTTAACAAAATCTTGTTGTGTCATTTACTTTATATTTCTGCATTATAATTGTTTTATTATAATTAAAGTAAATTGCACAAATGTTAATTCCTATTTACCTGATACGTGAATCCTATTGAGTTTGGTTAAGTCCGAACCTTTGTATCAAGTAAACATACTTCGTTGTTGTATTGTCTCGATCTCGTATCCATAGACGATCACACGAAGTGTTGACCGATTAGTTGCATTGTCTCGACTGAGTCCATAGATAATCACTTTCGGAGAAAGGACTTATAGGAATGAAAAGTTTTAGCTTGAGGTATATTTGGGTACCCTCACCTTTTCACAAACCTTTCTTGGCCTAAGGGCCATAGTCAAGGTAAGTCTAGTAACTCTCACGTTATCCCTGGTTTTTTCTATATTAAGAATCCTCCAGGACCATCATTATTTCATATCCCTTCAGATAAGAAGATCATAAGTTTAAATGAGTCTATTGCCTCCTTAGTTTGGAGCATTGATAATTTCAACAGTCGGTTGCACAAGGTTTAAAAGACTATAAAAAGATGGTCAAAGCTAAATCTCTGGTTATTTCCGAGTTAAAAATCCAGGTGAGTTAGATAAATGATCTTTGAGATAAAAAGGTAAGTTTCCTATAGCCAAACACTACCCAATCCTAGAAAATTTCATGAAACATCTTATGGTGAGAAAAATTGCAACCCTACAGAGTAGAAAAGTGGTTGAAAATAAGGTGATCGTGCCCGATAGTTAACATGTTGTAGTTCACCCTTCTGAGCTAGTAGGATCAGAATCTCGCAACAACAACACCCATGCGAAATATCCATTTACAACACATTGCGAAGACTTCGCAAGTTGATTACAGAAATGACGTCACAGATAATGCCAGTAGAAACACGAGAAAGATGTGAAGATCTTGCGAGATTTAAGAATGTTGAGAAATGAACACTTGTATGCTTGCGAGAGTCTCGCGATCCGAAAATAAAGATAAGATTAGCTGTCATCCACTATATAATATCCTATATAAAGAGTCGAGCAGGCCTAATGGAGGAGGGGGATCTTTTTGGAGTGAGGAGAAAGTTTTGAAGAGAGATAAAGTCCAGAATAGTCGTTGTTTTCTTGATTTCATTTTCTTCTTGTAAAATTTGATAAATCAATTAATAAAATAGTGTGATTGTTGATCTTAAAGATGTGTTGATTATTATAGATTCTTGTGAGGGGTGTATTGTAGGAATTCCTGCAACTACATATTGGCGCTAGAAACAAGGACGTTGAAGATTAAAGACTGTTTTAGTGAAAAGTGAGGATTGATGTGGTGATTTGAAAGAATTTGAAGAAATTGGTGAAGAATATTATATAATTTTCAGCAACTCATCAAAATTGAAAAGATGGCCAGAAAAAGAAATACATCAGGGCAACCAACAACAATTAGAAGGAGTAAGATGCTTGCTGGAAGAGAGAGAGATGAAATCGGGGAATCTTCTAGATTGAACTCAAGAAACAATGGAGAAAACCAAGTTCAACCACCGATTCAGCGTACTTCAGTACAAAATAGAACCAGGGATTATGACAGAGTGAGTATACACACTTGGCAGACAGATTCAACAGAGGAAGCGGATGAAGAGCAACAACTAAGAAATGATAGGCGAGAAGAGAGTGATCGAGGAACAGTTGAAGGAATAATTCATGAAAATGAAGGAATTGAAACATTAGAGACGTTGAGGCAAAGAATACACGAATAAAGGAGATTAGAAGCAGAAAACGCGCAAATCTGACAAGATAAAATCATGAATTGAGGATGGAAAATGTGAGACTACAGAATAGAAGGTCAAGAAGTACTGCAAGATCAAGTTCAATATCAACTAGAATAGAGATAAGACGAAGTTCGCTTGTGGAAAATGTTGGTGAAAATAATCGAGAGGAAATACAAAACTTAAATGAAGAACGTCGTGAAAGAAAAGAAGCGGTTGAAGATCGTTATATTCCACATGGCGAAATTCTCCATGATGGACAAATTGACAGGAATCAGGTGAATGGGCGATGTCAGGAACAAAATAGTCAAGATGGTGAAGAAAATCAAGAGGAAGGAAGGAGAATATTACATGAGAGAGAAATTCGAAGAAATCGACAAATAATTGAAGATGAAATCGGGAGATATTATGCTGAACAAGCACGTCTAGCTTGCGAAACAGAGAGACGAGAGCATAAGTGGAGGAACAAGAACTCCAAGAGGCAATACGTCAGAATAATCATGATAATCGAGAAAGAAGACGCGAACAAAACCACAATAATAATAATATCAAAGAAGAGTATGATAGAATACAAAGGAGAGATGAAAGGCAACAAAGAGAATTGATGAGGAATGAACAAGATTGTAGAGGAGGAGACGAGAGGCATAATCATGTGAGAATTCATGAAAGAGATGAAAGAGAAGGTCGCATAGAAAGACAAGAAGAAGATAATGAAGAAGAAGCACAAAATTTCTCAAGGCAAAATAGGCAGGAACGCAGGAGAAGAGAAGCAGAACTAAAAACACCAGTGGATCAAAATCCAGGTGTAAATGAACAAATCTTAAGAGAATTGGCGGAGATGAGAGGAATGTTAAACAATAGAAAAGAATGAGGTAGGAGACAATTAGACGAAGCCATAGAAGAAGCAGCAAAAACACCATTCACACAAGAAGTACAACTGGGAGGAATACCCCCAAAGTGCAATCTTCCTGCATTAACTAACATTTTTGACGGAACAACTTGTGCAATTCAACACATTAAAGCTTATGTGATATGTATGCTACAATGGGAAGACCATGATGCTGTGTTATGCAAATATTTTGCATCGATTTTAACGGGAGAATCACTGAAATGGTTCGAAGATTTACCAAAGAATACTATAACATCTTTCAATCATTTACAGACCACGTTCTTGGGTCATACATAAGTAACAATTCCTTGTGACCTGGTATTGAAGAAGTATTTGGGTTAAAACAAAGAATTGGAGAAAGCTTGAAACATCTAACCATGAGGTAGAAAACAATGTGTAATAATATGGCAGGCCGTGTAGATGAAAGATACCTTATTATATCATTCATTAATGCAATGTTCGCAACCAATCTGTTATATATTCAAATTTTCAGAATTAAGAATACAATCACAATGACCGAGCTGCGAGAATTTCAGGAGGAGTATATTGCTCTTGAGGAAAAACAAAATGAGATGGAATCATACCCAGTTGCGAACCCAAGTTCAAAAGCGGCAAATACAAGCTTATTACCCAAATTGATAAACACCGTGGCAAACTCTTCGCAAGTACAACAACAAGAGGAGGTGATGGTCGATAGTCAGCAAAATCTGGTGGCTATGGGAAGTCTTGGTCAAGAAGAGTACGAGAGAGAAATAAACTTCTACAAGCATGGTGGAAATAACAAAATTCAAAGACTTGATCAGCCATAAGAGACTTATGGGGGTCAGAAGAAAAACTATCAAAGAGGACAGGGGAGTCATAAGGTGATATGGGAAGAAATCAAAATGCCACCTCTAAATGCTAGTGTGGAAAAAATATGGGAAGATGTAATTTTGATGGAAAATATACCAACACCATGGAACATGGGGAATGAACCGCCTCCAAGCCACATAAGTCATAAATTTTGTTCATTTCATCATTTCCATGGACATTCAACAAATGATTGTAGAAATGTAAAGAGAATCATCCTTAGGATGATATATCAAGGCAAATTAAATCATTTTTTGATAGGACAACCACAATCTCAACCACTACTACCTCCACCAGAAGCTCGCAGAACAAACACAACAAAAGAAAGAGAAACATTTGTAATAGAAGTTGGAGCGAATGCAAAGAATTTAATTTGTAACTCTATTGTACATTCGTACAAAACAATTGAAGGCTTTCATGATAATGTTCTAAGTAGGGATTTCACAAGAGATGCTGATGGGAGGGAAATAATAAACATTGTGAAGGTTTCGCCGTTAAAAGAATGGCAAAAACAGACTATTTCCTTCACCGCAGAAGAAGTACCTGAGGGTGGAGAAATACATGACAATCCATTGGTCATGAGATTAGAGATTAACCCAAAGCCTAGTGATGATTAAGATGATGAAGCTGAGGATACATGGGCAATCAACAGAGTTTTGATTGTTACTGGAAGTTCCGTGGATATCTTATTCTATCATGCTTATAAAACTATGGGAGGAAAAGATGAAGATTTAATACCTTCAACCTATAAAATCTATGGTTTTAATGGTACAGCGAACAAACCTAAAGGAGAAATTGCTATGTGGATTCCTTTAAAGGGATTATCTTCTGAAGTTAAATTATGTGTTATTGATGTGGAATCCCCGTATAATGCATTAATTGGCAGACCTTGGTTACATGGGATTCTAGGTGTAGCGTCAACATTTCATCAGTGCATCAAATTTCCTCATCCCAGTAGTGTTGGCATCATAAAAGGAGATTGGAGTGAAGGGAAGAAGTGTTATGAAATTGATGTAGAATCATGCGAAGAACGAACTGCAAAGAAATAGAATTGGAGGCATAACGTCAGAGAAAAACAAAGAAGTGAAAGACTAATGGTAGATGAAATAGAGAAAAGAAAAGAAGAAATGTTGCGAAGTCAATGCTTGCTGGAAATAAGAAGTGGCGAAAACTTCGCAGAAGGCAAGAAAGTTATAGAGGATACCAAAGATATAGAGCCAGGAGTCAGCAAAGGTAAGAAATTTAAAATGTGAAATGAGATAAAAATTGAGAGAAGAGAGAAAGACGTTTGATTGATTTGTTGCAAAAAAATTCAAGAATATATTTTATTGAATGACAAAGACAAAATTGAGAAATTACGACAGAGCTGAAATGCAAAAGAAGAAGCAGAACAATTAAAATGGAAATATGCGAAAATTTCGCAAGAAACAATCTAAGATTAATAAAAATCTTAGAATAGAAAGGGGCGATCCTACTATGGCGTACACCCTAGTTTGCGAAATCAAAATTTCGCAAGAGGCAAATGTAAGACCTAAAGTGCGTCATAGAAGGGGGGTACCTGCCTCATGGCTCAGGGAAAAGGTTACACCGCCCCTGGAACCTGGGTCATGGAGATTTTGGGAGCCCATCCAGGAGAGGCGCCTTGGATTCTCAGCTTAAGCATATGACTTAGGTTGGGCGACTAAGGTGAGAAGGTCTCTCCTAAGGAGTGAAGAATCTGATCAAGACGCCGAGGTACACGGTTGAGCCAAGAGTGCCTGGGGCATCTGGAGCATACATGGCCATTCTTGGCAAGTCTTGGCTTATACTGCACTCGGCCCGAAGAAAAACCCACTTATGGTGCATTCGCGTAACCATAATCCATATATCAAAAGGGATAAGAGGCTGCGAAAACAACTGGTTGTTGTTAAGACCGGATGGGAGGATCCAACCTTGAATGGTAGAGGTACGTCTCCTTGAAGGGGCAACCAGGGGAAGATAAGGGCAGCACCCTCCATTAGGGAGCTGATAAGTGTCTTAAGACGCAAATTTCATGAGGCTTTTTACTCATGGGAGTATCAAGGCTTGTCATATTTGTGCAACAATCCTGAAGATGCAATAATACAAAATAAAAAGATAAGACGAGATCAATGGGTTACTACATGAAAGTGTAAGAACGTCCTGCGATTTCGTCGCAAGATGAAAATATCATGGGGCTTTAATTTCACAAGAATTTGTAGGCCTGACATATTGTCGCAACAAAAATGACAAGAGAGAAAAGTTAAAGCAAGATCAAGGGGTTTTTGCATGAAAGTGCAAAGATGTCCTGTGATTTTATCGCAATGACAAGAGGTGGCAAAATAAGACCTTTACTTAGGAAGGCAAAATAAGACCACATCAGAGAACAAGAAAGAATGATGTCTTACAATATATGATTGCGAAGATTATGCAGAAATGACTGTGAAATTGAGGCATAAACACAATAAAATATTTTGCAAAAATCTTACTATTAGAAAGTAATTTGCTTAATCTCTCATTTGGACACAAATAACAGAGGCAAGTATGGGAATGAATAGAATGAGAAAATGTTATTTGCTTCCATGTGATAGATTTACGCATAAAATGAAAGATTAATAATTATATATGGATTAACTATATTGCAAAAAAGAATTATTTTTCTAACATGTGCAGGAAGAAACAAAAGAAACAGAACTTGTATTGTAAATTGAGGGAATTCACAGCGGTAGATTACAAAAATAGAAGGTTAAAGAACAAATATATAGATGTTACAAAAAAGTTAAAGAAGGAAGCAAAATTATTTCTTGCTTGATTCTTCTTCATCTTCATCAAATTCTTCTTCTTCTTCTTCATCTTCATCAGATTCTTCTTCTTATTCATCTTCATACTCGCTAGCTTCACTATCAGAGATGTCCAGGAACGTTCTTTGAAATTTCTTCTAAGAGGAAAGGATATGTGGAATAAAGAATGTTATTATCCATTTTAATAGTTTGGTTGCGATAAAGAATAGCATCATTCTTAAAATTCGTAACAATGATCTTTAATTGACTCTTCAGTCTAGAACATTTATCATTGCGAGAAGAAAGATCCTTTACGAGCTGCTCCTTCTCAGCCTCAAGTTCTTCGATTATTCTGCGAAATCTCTCCCCATCTCCTGCGAATACATAACAATGAATCAATAACTTGGTTAAAATTTATAAAAGACAAATGGTTAATAAGGAAGTACAGTTAACAACCTTCTATGTCAGAAATCATATCCCTAACCAAGGCCGTGTGCTCAGTTTGGAGACTAACATTTACACCTAGATTATTTCTGGCATCATCTAGAACTTTCGCAGCCCAAGTGAATTCATCGTCATTATTTATGAGAAGACGGGAGCGAATTTGATTCTCTCTTTCGCTAAGTACAACATTTTTGCGGTTAGATTCATCTCGTTCAATTTGAACCTCAAGAAGAGTTTCTTGGAATTTCGCTAAAGTTTGAGCACCTTGGATAGCAATGCGATCTTTATCATCTATGAGATTACTGATATTGGTTCTTAAAGTATTGATTTCCTCTTTAGAATTAAGATAGAAACGCTTAAATTTGTTGGCTAAGCCCAAGATGGATCTATGGTCAATTTCTAAGAGGTGAAGTTTGGATTTGAGTTCATTTATGGGAAGAGATTTTATCTTGTCATTGGAAAAGCTATTTAAAGAGTTATTAAGGTGTTCAAGAAGGGTATCATTGTCCATAGAATTGGGAAAAGAAAGAAGGATTGTAGCCTCATCAGAAAGACCATAAACGTCTGCGAAAATGATAAATCAGATGAGAGAAGAATAATGAGAAAACAAAATAAAAGGAAAGAAGAAAGGCCCCATACCATAGAGTTGATTGTTGGCATCTTGAAGACTATATATTTTGTTCTTTTGAGTGGAAGAATCAACTTCTAATTTTCTGTTCTTTTCGCGAAGGCCAACCGCTTCAGCTTCCAGTTCTTCGTTTCTTTTGCGAAGTTGAATATTCTTCTTTTCAAGAGTCACACGTCTTTTTTCCAGATCTGAGGCAACGGCGAAAGAAGCCTTTCCAGTCTGTGATTGTCAAGATAGAGTATAATTATGAAGAAACAGAAAAATGAAGGCATGAAGAAACAGAGAAATGAAGGCATACCAGAATACCAAGCGAATTCAGAAAGCTAGGAGTCACTGATCTAGAGACTCCGCGAAGAGAAGTATCATCATCCAATAAAGGGGTGTCACAGATATTCGCAAGAGCTTTGTATGTGTTGGTGAGATGATCATTTCCAATCCCTTGCATGGAGTCAGAGAAGATGCTAGACAATTGTGCCATGGAAGATTTAGATGGAAGATATCACCGTGCGAAATAAGTACCAATATCATCATTATCATCGTCATCAGAACTTTCGCCAGATTGAAGATTTGAAGGAGAAGGAGAGTGAAATTTTCGTTTCTTTGAAGGTGGGGCAGCGGATTTCTCCTTGCGAAGAGAACCTTTACCCTTGACTTTGGTCTTTACAACCTTAGATCCTTCTTCTTCAACAACTACAATACCAACCTTCACATACGAACGAAGATAAGAAATAGAGGCAACAATATTGTTAAAAATAATAAAAGACAATAGTGTTTCTTACTTCATCTGTGATTGAACGAAGCGCTGACAAAGTGCTAGCTTTCCCAGTCCTGTTGTAGCTTGCTCTCATCTTTTTAATCTAAAATTTTCACAGGAGTTAGAAGACAAGAGAGTAATAATATATGAAAGATTATGAGTTGAGCAAGACTTGAAACATACTTATGTCTCTTTTTCGGGCTAGTTGAATACCCATGGTTGATATGCAGCGAGACTCGCAGGAAGCACATTTGAACCAGAAATATAAGGACCCTTCAGAACCAGTGGAAACACACACCACCTATCATCTTTAGATTGGCGAGGAGTGTCATTCTTACCAGAATGCCAATCAATATCTTGCATAAGCATTTTATCATCAGCGATATTATATTTTCTCTTCAAGCAAACACCCCAGCGAGTACTATCTTTCCTCATGGGTATTAATTCATAATTTTCAAAAAAGTTCTCTGTTGTATACTTTTTGGCGAGTATTTTTAAATTTTTAAGTTTTGGATCCCTAATTTCTTTTGAATAAAGAGACCCTTCACTAGCACCATGGTTGGCGAATTCAAGCATTAAACGAATGCAGTCACCACTTAATTGGTAGATGGCTCGCGAGAAGTTCGCATGAGCAAGAATTTCATAAAACAAAGGAAGGTCAGGATCAAAAAGAGGGATAGAAAGTCTAGTGAGAATCTGACCAAGTGATATTATGATTTCTTTATCATCACAATGATGGTCAGAAAATAGTTTAGCAGAAAGATTAGATTTGGCTCCTTGATTAGGAATGGTGGATAATGTAAAACCTTTCCCTTTGAGATTTTTCTGAATGTCTTCAAAAGAAAGTTTATATGTACGACCGCTTGGAGGAATTTTAAGTATGGGAATGGAGGAGAAACGAAAGATTGAAAAAAAAAAAGAAACAAGAAAAATTACAGTAGCAGAAGCAGAATTTACGGAAAAATAGTGAAGAAAGGTTGCAGAGAAGATAAGAAATAAGGTAAAAAAGAAGAGAAGAGAAAGATAAAAAGAGTATATATAGAGAGAAGAAAATATCGAGAAGATAAGAATTTAATGCGAAGAGTATACGTGAACGGTCGAGAAATAACAGTTAAAAAAGACGTGTCAAAGAATGAATGGAGGAAGAGATACGTGTAACAAATTCTGGGTAAAGTATAGGGTCATGTCAGTACAGAAGAATGTGGATAAATGAACATTTGCGGCATTTCAAAGTACAATTTCTCATGACATTCTCCCCTTCGCAAAGAAGACATGAGAAGAGGCAAGATATAGGATCAGAATCTCGCAACAACAACACCCTTGCGAAATCTCCATTTACAACACATTGCGAAGACTTCGCAAGTTAATTAAAAAAATGACGTAACAGATGATGCTAGAAGAAACACGAGAAATATGTGAAGATCTTGCGAGATTTAAGAATATTGCGAAATAAACACTTGTATGCTTGCGAGAGTCTCGCAAGCCAGATCCCAAAATAAAGATTAGATTAGCTGTCATCCACTATATAATATCCTATATAAAGAGTCGAGCAGGCCTAAAGGAGGGGGGGATCTTTTTGGAGTGAGGAGAAAATTTTGAAGAGAGAGAAAGTACAGAATAGTCGTTGTTTTCTTGATTTCATTTTCTTCTTGTAAAATTTGATAAATCAATTAATAAAAAAGTGTGATTGTTGATCTTAAAGATGTGTTGATTATTATAGATTCTTGTGAGGGGTGTATTGTAGGATTTCCTGCAACTACATAACTCTAGCAACTGGGAAACCTAATCCCCACACCTCATGTGTGATACTAGTGATAGACATATTTTTGTGTCTAAGTTGGCCATAATTTTCTGTATTGTTAGCGCTCGATTTCGTACTAATTTTGGTGTTTTATATGTTTGTAGGTATTTGTGAGAAATAAACATTTTTGGGAAAATCATCTCGAAGAGTTGTTAAAGGCACCCTCAGAGGACATTTGCTAAACGGACCCATACTTTGGATAAGGGACACCCCCACATGATATTCGCACCCCAGTGCTATCGGCACCCCTACTCTGGATAAGGGCGACCTTCTTCTTCACCTGGTTTTTGGCGGGAAAATATGGTTTGAAAGTGCGAAAGTTTTGTGAAAGATTGTGGCAAGATTCTTGGATATTATGTTGTGCATATTGATTGACTATGGTCTGTTTTACAAAAACAGGGTTGGTAATATCTTTGGATTCGATTGAAAAGAAGTCACGTGGAATAAAAAGAAAAACAGGGTATACAAACGTACATGAAATATTCTCGGGATTTTTGAAGCTATTTTTGTGTTCTGTCGTGTGTTTAATGTGCAATTGAGGTAGTTTATGTCGTGTTTGAGGCGTAGAATTGATAAAGAAGGAAAGGAAACAACGAGGAGAGAAAACATGGGCTGAGATTTATACGGGTTCTATCAAACTCTTCCCGTGTTTCCTGTGTGGTTTTCAGTGTTTGAGGTGTGTTTAAGTCGATCAAGGGATGTGCAAAAGTGAGTTGGAGAGATTTAAGATGGAGTAATCGCGTGAGAAGCTAAATCAGAGAAGATATTCCCGTAACCTGCATGAAAATAAAATAAAATAATCTTGATTGATTACGGGGGATTTCGGGATTAATTACGAGAGATTCTTAGGCATGTGGAGTATAAAAGAGTTGCTAGGATCGAAACGAGGGGAAGGGCAGAGAGTCGGGGGAAGAATATAAGTGAGAATCGTGAGTTGCAGAGAATATTTCTGCTGCTGTATCCGTGAAGAACATCAAGAACATACAGCTGCTAAAGCATGTCGTTCATAAACCGTGGTCTTTTCACGGTTTTGCAATAGTCTTTCAGCGACAGTTAAACAGTGCCAGTGACAAATTTAAAGTATAATTTCTTTGTAACAGTCACAACTTGTAATAGTAACGGCATTATACCGCTATAAATCCCTATTTTCTTACGTATTCATCTTTGTAAGCACATTTGGAGCAATGAAATCGAATTTTGAGCGTGTTTCCGTCATGATGATCTAAACCCAATCTTAGGGGCAATGGAGGAAGCCGTTGTTTCGGTAAAAGTGATACATTTATACTTTTTATTAATTATAACAACTCTATTATGATTTTTGCATTGAACTAAAAATTAATTATATGATTTTGATTAGTTAGGTGTATTTTGTCTTGATAGAATATGCTTGCTTTAGGGTTTTGATATTCTATGCTTGGATTAACATCTGTTCTTTTGAAAATCTACATGTCTAGGCAATACTATTAGAATCAATTTGAATGTTGAGTTGCATAATTATTGTTTTATTAAATCACTAATATCGACCAATGGTGGAATCCTAGCCCCAGTCTCTCCACATTACCTCTTGTTTGAAGTTTGTTATATTTTTAGTATTAAAACTAGATCTAAAATATGCTTTCACAAGTCTTGAAAGAATCATCTTACTACAACATTATTGAAATCACATCAACTAGTTGCGAGTAGAGTCGATTCTCCTTTAACCTAGGTTTTTTTCTTAAAACCATTATAGGTTAACGACTTAAATACTTCATTGGGATTGTGAAGCCAGACCCAACTATTTCTCTGTAGTTGCGTGTTCTGATCTTTCTTTATTCTATCGTATTGAGTATTATCTTCTCTAAGATTTGCTTGAGATTTGATCTCCGATAGGCAAGATAAAGATTAGTCACAATCATCTTCGTCTCATCATTTGTGATTCCATAATATCTTGTTTCGCTTCCATACGGTCAAGATTATTGTGAGATGATTGATATTACTAGGTTGTTCTTCAAGAATATATGTCTGGTGTATCAATTGGTTACTGTTCACTTTGATTTATCAAAAGACGAAACAAAACTCATAGGTATTTATGCGAGAGACAAATTTATCTATTCAATAGACTTTTATGTGTGAGACAGATTTGTTTATCAAGTCTTCAACTTTGGGTCGAAGCAACTCTTAGTTGTGGGTGAGATCAGCTAAGGGAATCAAGTGCGTATGGTACTGCTGGGATTCAGAGGTGTAACAAACGCGACTGTACATTGATCAGTGTGAGATTGGTTAGGTCTTAACTACATTCCAGTCCGAAGTTAACTTGCAGCAGGCAAGTGGCTGTAGCGGCTTAATACAGTGTGGTGTTCAAATCTGGACTAGGTCCCAGTTTTTCTGCATTTGCGGTTTCCTCGTCAACAAAATTTCTGGTGTCTGTGTTATTTATTTTTCGCATTATATTTGTTTATATAATTGAGATATCACAGGTTGTGTGTAGTTCAATCAATTAGATAATCCAACCTTTGGTTGTTGATATAAATTGATTGACACTTGAACATTGGTCTTTGGTACCGTTTAAGTTTTTTCTCATAATAATCAGACTCACAAATTCTATCTGTTTGATTTGCTGATTACATTGCTAAAACCAAGTCATCAGTCAAATCTCATGACCGTGCTCCTCCTAAAAACAGGGACACCGTCGATAACGATGATGAGGATATGCCTCAGTGCTTCAAGTGTAAAGGTTTTGGTCATTTTGCCAATGAGTGTCCAAGTAGTAGAAAATACACTAGGAACAAAGGTCTTGCTGCAACTCATGATGAAATGTATGATTCCTATGATTCAAATGAAGATGAAAAATCATGTGTTGCACTCCTTGCTAAAAATATTGATTTTGGTAATTGTAGCAATACTCACATCAATCTTGATATTTTTCCTGGAGAAACTTCTTCAACTATCTTGGAGGATAAATTGGTATTGAAGAGAGGTTTCCATGTTTTAAATCATTAAATGAGGGTTAAAATCAATAATTTTGCCTTCTTTAGGGTTGAGAGTTGTGCGTACGTGAATCTTCTTACTTTATATAAAGGTTCTGTAACCCTACATTCCTTTTTCCTTCCTTGAGAACTCTTTTTATCACAAGTTTACTTGTAGAGCTTGCTTTATGAACTTCTCTCACAAACCCATATTTTTATGGAGACTCCACTTCTGATGGAAAAGATGTTAATATGATTGTTAAGCCATCAATCATGAAGGAAAAAGATAAATATCTGTTACCCTCTTCCTTGAAAAGAAAAAGGAGGAATGTGAGGAAACCGAGAGATGTCCCTTCAAATCTTTAAAAGTTTTCCGGTGTTCTTGAATAGTTGAAGAAAACAAGAAAGGAGATGCAACAAATAAAGGCTATTGTTTTTAAGACTCTTGAAATACAGAAGGCCCTGGTTCGACATCAGTCAAGAAGGTTTGTTAAAATTGACTCCTTTCTTCATGAACCTTATGTTCCAATGGTTGTTGACGACACGGAGTTCGGGGACAATAAAGAATTTTTCAAAGGTCTTAATGTCTAGGAAACTTCTTATGAGAAATATATTCTTGTGTTTAAATAAGGATAACTAGGGTTTGGTATAGCAATTATTGTGAGTACACATAGCTATTTCCAAAGATTTTCATCTTGTAATGTTTTTATATTTATTTAAAGTTTAAAGTTTATTTAGAAGATCATTTTGCAGTATTGATCTTTATTGGCTTTGTATATTGTAAAAATTGTTATGGGATATGAGTGTTTGTGTCCGTGAACTATGATTGTCCCATATATGTCAGAATTTAAGTCTATTATATATCTTTATGAAAATATTGATGGAAAATAGAATGAACTTTAGATAACAAAGATTAAGTCTATGGTATATTTATGCAAATATTGATGAAAATAGAATGAATCATTGTATATTCCGCAATATCGATATTTCCATGATCCACTTCTATGTGAAAGTACTATATGGCTCCATAAGTTTTCTTATGTTGAGCATTTCCGATTAAATTAATCATGGGTTCCCTTGTGGTTAATTTAATTGAGTTTTCTGGATACAAATTCATGTTTCATGTAATTTTTTAATGTCCAAAGAAATCCTTATTTTCTTGTAAAAGTAAGGTCGCTCGTGTTGTTCTTTCGGGAATGACATTTTATGAGGGAGAATTCTTAATTGAACTTGTGCTTAATTGCCAAATCTTTGTGGGAAGTGCGGCTGTGGAATATTGTAGGAGTTATCATGTATCTTTATAAACTCCTTGATGAATACACTAAGTTTCGACTATGTGACATCATCAAAACAAAGTTCATGTGTTCTCTTTTAGTCATGAAGTATCTCTATGAGAATTTCATTATGATCCTGCTAGTTTTCGTACCTTTGCCAATTTATATTGACAAAAAGGGGTAGAATTATTGTGTAGTTCACACTACAAATTCATATGATTTACGGATCATTATGTAAGGGGGGAGTGGTTTTCATTTTGAGATGAAGTATTGACTAAGGGGGAGTGATGCATATCACCATAGTATTGTTGTCAAAGTTATGAGGCAATTGGACTTTGATGATATGTAATAATATCATGCCATTGTATAACAATAAGAAAACATCTTATTTTTATATAATTTTATAGCTACGGATCTTCAACAACTATAATGCTGAGTTGAACACGTTCATAATCACTGGAGTACTTGGAAGTGACGAAGATTTCGAGTAATGTTTAAGAACCAAGGAAATCAAGCATTTGGATGAGAAGCTACAAAGTTTATCTATTTTTTAATCCATATGTATTGATAGTTTTGTCACTAAAGTTGACAAAGGAGGAGATTGTTAGAGCACTGCTCGTTCGAACTCGCAAGCGTTGCTATCTCAAGCTTGATTGTCAAGTTTAGTTGTCAAAACTATAAGTCTTGATTTCTAGTCACTTATAGCTAAGTCTAGGATTAGGATAGAATGTATAGTTGGGATTTAGACTTCACTGCGTTCATCGATTGAAGACGAAGGAGCTTGTGGAAATTCATCAACAAAAGGTATGTGGAGACTTGAACTCATCTATAACTCAAAAGTCTATTTCTACTTTATCTCAAATTTGAGACAAAAGTCGTATATCTATATAGACTTCAATTATACATATTTGATATTTCGAGCGGAGTTTAACTCGCTTACATATTTCTCAAAATATGTGTTGGTATGATTTATTTTTAACCAAGTTCATATTATATTCTTGATGAAAGTCAAAAGATGATCATGTGAAAATCTCATGGTAACATCTTATATGATTTGTGTGAGACAGTCATTTGGTGTAGACTCGGAATGTTTCATATTTATCATTTGATCACTTGAAAATTACTTTGAAGCTAATAGTTTGTGTGAGACAGCTATTGTCGTCTTCTAAGAATATTTTAATGATTGAAATGGGAGTTTATAATAATTAACCATGATTGGATATAACACAGTATGCGAACTTGTATGCTAACTGTTGCAAGTTAATCCAAGTCTGGGAACCATAGTATGCATACCCGTATGAGTACTGGTTTGTTATTTGAAGTCCGGGAGCTTAGTATGAATACCTGTATGCTTACCAGCGTAAATTCAAGTCCGGGAATTCAATTGAGTTTGGTGGTGTACGAATAGTATGCTACCCGTTCGCATATTGGCGAACCCATACCAAATCCGTCTACTTAGGTATGCGTACCCGTTTTCATACTTGAGTGAGTTATGTTCTAAAATAGGTTTGTTCATGAACTAATACATTTATATAATAAGGAATGCAATATTTTGCAAACCGTGGCTAAAATGTTCATGAATTGATTCGAGTGAATCAAAATTTATTTTGCTTCAATTGTGTCTTGTATACTTCTATGAGAATATAAACAATTGAACAACTCTAGAACTAGTTTCATTTGAGTCATTTGAACTAGTTGTGTTAAGATGAACAAGGTTGATATGAAAGTGTTCATATGACTAACTTCGGTTAACTATTGTTGAGACAACAAGGTGTACATGTTTAGGTACAGTTACTTATATCTAAATGAAGTAACTTTTCATTTGTGTGTAACAAGCTAAGTTCGATTTAATTGTTGAAAGATATTAGCTTGAGTCTAATCAGGTTTACATCTAACAGTGAATATTGATTTCTTTTTTACTAAGGTAACATTGATTGCAAACCCTGATTTGAAAAATATAAAAGGGAGAAATCTAGCAACTGGGAAACCTAATCCCCATACCTCCTGTGTAATACTAGTTGCAACTAGAGTCGATTCTTCTTTAACCTAAGTTTTTCCTAAAACTATTATATGTTAACGACTTAAAGACTTCATTGGGATTGTGAAGCCAGACCCAACTATTTTCTCTGTAGTTGTGTGTTCTGATCTTGCTTTATTATATCATATTGAGTACTATCTTCTCTAAGATTTTCTCGAGATTTAATCTCCGATAGGCTAGATAAAAAGTAGTCACAAACATCTTCGTCTCACCATTTGTGATTCCATAATATCTTGTTTTGTTACCATACGATTAAGATTATTGTGAGGTGATTGATATTACTAGGCTGTTCTTCGGGAATATAATTCCGGTGTATTAATTGCTTCATGTTCACCTTGATTTATCGAAAGACGGAACAAAACTCATAGGTATTTATGTGGGAGACATATTTATCAATTCAATAGACTTTTCTGTGTGAGACACATTTGTTTATCAAGTCTTCGACTTTGGGTGTAGCAACTCTTAGTTGTGGGTGAGATCATCTAAGGGAATAAAGTGCATAGATTCCTGCTGAGATTCATAGGCGTAAGGAACACGACTGTACCTTGATTAGTGTGAGATTGGTTAGGGCTCAACTACATTCCAGTCCGAAATAACTTGCAGTAAGCTAGTGTCTGTAGCAGCTTAATACATAGTGGTGTTCAAATATGGACTACATCTCGGGGTTTTTCTGCATTTGCGGTTTCCTCGTTAACAAAATTTCTGATGTATGTGTTATTTATTTTCAGTATTATATTTGTTTATATAATTGAAATATCACAGGTTATGCATAGTTCAATCAATTAGATAATCCAACCTTTGGTTGTTGATATAAATTAATTGACACTTGAACATTAGTATTTGGTACCGTTCAAGTTGTTTCTCATAATAATCAGGCTCACGGATTCTATCTGTTTAATTTTCTGATTTTATTGAGAAACAGAGATACAACTTTTGGATATATTTCCGTTGATTGAGTTTGACTTTCTAGTTGATTCTCTTGGAATTATATTGGAGTTTGTCTATACAGATTGCCTAAACGAAATATTGGGTGTGGTTGTTAGACCCCCGCTTTTTCTATTCCTGCTTATGCCAAGTTCTTTAAAGATATTTGTACATGAAAGCGTAAGTGTAATGTCCATAAAAATCCTTTTTAGCTTGTCAAGTAAGTTCAATCCTTCTGAACCAGATACACCCTAAGTATAAAAACCCTGGATGCCCCACCATATATTTTGTAATTGGTAATCACGTGGTTGATAAGGCATTGTTGACTTAGGAGCCAGTGTTAACTAACTCCCGTATCATGTGTACACCTATCTAGGTCTTCGTAAGTTGAAACCAACCTAAATGACACTGCAATTAGCCGATAGGTCTGTAAACGTCCCTCGCGGTATCATAGAGGATGTTCTTATTGAGGTTGATATTTTTATTTATCTAGTGAATTTTATTATTCTAGATACCTAGCCTGTTCAGGACCCCAGTGCTCAAATACCAGCGATTCTAGCTCAGTTTTAGCCTCATCTAATGCTATCATCAACTGTAAAACTGGACTTATGAACATATCTTTTGGTAACATGATTACTGAACTAATTGTCTTTAATGTTGCTAGACAACCTTCTGAGATTGATGATTTAGAAGAAGTGAATATGATTAGAACTTTAGTTCGAGTTCATTGGCACGACACTTTATTTGGTATTTCCTTAGATGAATTTGATGATAGCATTCTCTTAAATCAGATATGTGAACAGACTCTAGAAGAAGCTCTCGAGTACTTTTCTGAATCTAGGGAACTTGAAATTCAGGCAATAGTCATACTACTTTATGATTGTGATCAGTCTCTAGAAGAATCTCTCGAGTATTTTCCAAATTCTAAGGACCCGGAAATTAAATCAATAGTTATAGGTCTTTCTGAAAGTAAAGATTACCTTAAGTTTAGGGGTAGTGATGATTCTTATAATCGTCAAGTATCCCTATCTGAAGTCTCTAACTTGGGGTTTGAGATTTATGCATCTAAGGTGTTACTTGAGACTCTACAACCAGATCCCTCTGATACTATCCATGAGGAAATCCATCTAGTAGTGACCAACCGTTCAGCTGGACATATTTATCTAGACACTCATATAGAGACCAAATGGATACCCAAGATAAATTTAGTTGTTTCGAACGAAACCTTAGATATGGTCGTGCTCCATTTTTTATTTATCTGATCTAATATATGGGTCTTATATTTGTGACAACTTTATTTCATATTGTTGACTTACAGTTGTTTCAGATATTGGTATATGATTTTGAAGGTGACTAGCCATTTTGTGGTATTTGATGTCTGGATGAAGACTTAGCACTTCCTGGGAGGTAAGCCATGCTCATGCGACACGGTACTTTCTTTTCTTATTTCCTTTCCCATAAGTGGTGACAGTTTCTCCTTGTTCATGCTTTTAGTTTCATCTTTAGAACATTGAAGACAATGTTAGATTTATGTTTTGGGGTATGGGAGAAACTTTTAGTTGCATTATTGAAATTTCTAGTGTAACATGGTATTCGTTTATCTAAGTTTATATATTGTTTCTCACCAAAAAAAATAGAAATTAGAGTTTCTAGGGATTTTGACATTCTAGAGAGACAGTATAGAATTTGACAATATAGAGAGACGATATAGAATTTGACATTATTGAGAGACTAATTGACACTCTGGAGAGACAAATAACCTTTGAGAGGTTAATCGTGATAGACCATACCATCCATGCTGGAGAGATTTAGGCCAGAAGTAAATACTAGAAAAGCAGAGCAACCTCATCATGTAGTCTTAGTTACTGGATTACGACTCTCTCTCAATAAAAACTTTTCATCATCAACAAGCGGAGCGACATCAAAATCTATGAAGAAAGTTGAAAATGTTCAAGGTTTATAATTATCAACAATAAAAAAAGAGCAAAATTCATAATCAAAGTTGAAGACTTAGTTACAAGAGCAAAGAAAATCAAACGATGAAATTTTTTGAAGAATTGAGTAGAAGACAATGCATTATTTTCCATTGGCAAGTAAGATTTCATATTTTGTTTTAGTTTTACATTCTTAAAAAAAAAATCAAAAAAAAACAAATTTTTTTTTTTTGCATTTTGTAGTTAGTTTTTGTTCAATAAGGCCATGGGGAAGAGAAATCTATAAAAAAAAGTTTCAAGCAAGAAGAATTGAGGAGAAGAGTTAATATACTATCAAAGTTCTACGAAGTTCAAGAGTTTATCATCAATAGTTGAAACCGAAGACGACGTTGTTTCTATTGAGCATTAGTGAGTTGTGGATAAATACATATTGGTTCCTCTATTAGTCCGCTTTCCATTTGGCACAAGACCTTTATGGAATTATTTCAAAACATCACACATACTCTCTTGTTCGTTGTGGAGTGGATAAGACAAGTTGTTGAGTGAGTCTATCTCTATCGATGCCATAAAGGATAAGATCAGTTATTAATCGCGTCTTTCTCTCCCGATGTTAACGCCACTATTTAGTGGATATATCTCAGTTGTTGAGTGGAAATCTCTTTCTCGATATTGTTCCAGTTATTTAACATATCTCTCTTTTCCGTTGTTGAACGAATCTCCCCCGCCGTGGAGCGGATATTTTGGTAGCTTTTTCTCTTTTATTCTAATTACTTGGTGATAGGTTGAGAATTATGTCCTCGTAGATCTTTAGATACATGTGACCAATTATATGTAAAGCTTTTGTGGGTGCACCTCTTGTAAACCCACCCGAGACTATAACTCGGCCACTAAAGCCACCTAGGGGTTCAAATCCTTGTTGCACACGCTAAGTGAAATCGTAATGCCTGCGACAATGAGTTAGGATTTTTATATTATAGACTATATTTGCTAGAGGACTATGAAATAATAAGTTTGGGGGTATTTGATAGACACATATTTGTGTCTGATTTGATATCAATTGTCCAATTTGTTAGTGCATGTATGTTGTACTTATTTTGCTATTTTGAGTATTTGTAGGTGTTTTTTAGGAAATAAACTTTTGTGAAAAAAATGGATTGAAAGAGTGTTAGAGGTACCCAAAAATTGTGATAAGACACCTGGACTTTGTATATCGGCACCAACTCTTCCTTCTTCTTCGTTTTCAAGAGTTTTGGCGAGAAATTTTGGTTTCAACAGTGAAGGATTTCTTGATGGGATTTTGTAAGACATTTTATATTTTTAAGACAAGAATATCTTCTTGCCTTATAAACAGAAAATCTACGAGTATTAATTACGGGAGTTTTGAAAAAAGGAAGTTATCTTGTATTAAACAGGAAATATATCCTTTGAGGATTTTCTCCTGGATTTGATTCTGCGATTATTAATCTACGAGTGCTCTTTTTGGTAAAGTTGTTAAAGATATGGGTAGGGTTTATGGGTTTTCGGATAGACAGAAAGCAGTTTTTGAGTGTCTACAAGCAGCGCATGCGCATGATTTTCTTCTCGCTATCCCGATTGACGGCCTTGGACAGAAGATGTCCCCCTTGGAGTATCGGTGCATCCTTAAATACAGGTTAATGATCCCCCTATACCCTTCTGATTCTCGTTGCCCCGCTTGTATTCTGATCTTCCTAGACGCATATGGGGAACATTCATGTTCACTGTAAGGTGGATCCTGGTTTCAAATATAGACATGATCATGTGAGAGATATCTTATATGATGTATTATGGAGGGCTGGTATTTCGGCAAAGAAAGAGGCGTCGGTCAACTTTTTGACGGATCCTCTTGAAGGCAGATCAACACTCAGGCCAGCAGATGTTCTTATTTTTGGGTGGGCCAACGGAAAACATACGTGTGTTGATCTTACTGGGGTTTCTCCATTAGTAGGCATCGGGCAAGGCTCTTTCACAGTTGGACAAGCAGCTTTGAAAGCTGCCTTGGGTAAGATAACGAAGCATGAAAAGGCTTGTATTGATAATGGACATGCTTTTATTCCCTTTGCCTTTGACACTTTTGGGTATTTAGCTCCGGAGGCGGTTGGACTCCTAGCGAGAGTTCAAAGAGTCATGCACAGTAATGTCATGACTCCCGATTCTAGAGAGTTTGTGTTTAAGAGGATAGGGTTTGCCATTCAAAAAGGGCTTGCGGCGCAGCTTGTTGCTCGCTTGCCTTCTATGTAATAACTCATGAATCTGTTTCAATGTTTATTAAAAACACAAAATTAATTAATACAAGAAGAATTGAGTTTAATAAAGAAATATAGAGAATAAAAAGAAGGAAAAGAAGGAAAAAAGTTCCCGGAGATATTTTTAATCAAAAAGAAGAAGATTTTGGAGTTATGGAAGAAGATTTTGGGAATATATTTGAATAACGGGTTGGTGTGTATAAATAGTATGTTAATGGGACCGAACATGGACATCTTTTGGGAGCCGAGAAAACTTAGTTTCTTTCTGGTAGTTTTAGTAGTTTTAGTATATTAGTGGAATAATAATTGAGGAAGATCATTTCAGTTTTGTAACTCATATTTTATCAATAAAAATGTATTCTTATTATATGATAGTGCATGTAATTTTTATTATGGGTAATTAATGCTTTAAACTAAAGCAATGAAGGAATCTATTACAACATGGTTGATGGGTAATAATTTCTAACTGTTCTATTTACTCTAGTTTTATTATTTATTCACTTAATCACTGCTTCTGCAGAGTTTTAGTTTGATTACATGATTTTATTAATTATTTGCCATTCAATTTGATAGGTTATGCTTTATTAAATCATTTGATAATCTATGCTTAATGTTTACATATAATTTTTTGAAAATATGTCTGATAATTAGTGAGTAAGATATAAGAGGTCTTAAAGGTGACTAGAGTTTAGAAATCCTTATAATAGTATTCAATCATGAGTAGTAGTGGAATCCAGAGTCTTGGTTGTTTTTAAAATATTGATATCACTTTTTTGTTATTTTTAGTGTTAGAAATTAAGTCTAAGAGTCAAATCTTCACAATTCTGAGTAACGAACTTTATTTACCATTATAAAAAAAATACGATCAGACACCAAGGAATTCCTATAACTACAACTATTCTCAAGATATGCAATAAGCACCTAGATTCGGTTTTGTATAATTCCAACCAATATCCAATTGTATTACTGAAATCCCTCCTGGAAAACTCAATATTAGCTAGCATTTAACTAATATATATTCCAAATATATGCGTTGCTTGCTAGAGAGACAAAACATATATATTTGAAAATCTTAACAAAAAGATTCTCAAACATTTTGGTTCGGGATCTCATCTTGAGTATCAAACAATATTTTTGTACAATAAAATACATGATTTGTGCTCATGTTCAAATCACTAATTATGTCAATATATTGAACTTTCCTATTTTGCAAACTCAATTTCTAAAATCACACAAACCCTAAAGTATACAAGACATGAATTATAATATAGGTAGAGACCATTTCTACCTTGATTCCCATATAGGTAAGTATTCGTACTACCTTGACTCCCAACATAGGTTAGGATGGGTACTACCCTGACTCCCAATATAGTTAAGGATCGTTACTACCATGGTTCCCAACATAAGTAGGGATCGGTCCTGCATTAGATCTTCAATGAAAACCAGACCATCAATCCTATTGATTTCTTTCAACTACGAAACAAGTTTGTAAATATACTTCCTTAAACTCATGTAATAAAACATAGTTTTCGAGGCATGAAATTAACTCTAAGTTCATTACACAATCTAGTAAACAATTTACAAAGATTATGTGTATGTCACAATTAAGAAGTTCAAAAGATAAGCATTATACTTCATAATTCAATATACCGAGATTGCAAAACAACTTGTATATTCTTCCATGACACTTTGATCATAATAAGATGATTAAGTATTTAATACTAGAGTTTCATATATGTAACTTCACATGTTATGTTTCGATCTAAATGACTTGAAAGTAACCTTATAGAAGTGGAAACAAGTCAAGTCTTGTATCACTAACCTCAAGTGGAAGGATGAGTCTTATATGTCGATAAGTCTTCGGATTCTTCAAGCCTTTAGAGTAATACTTGTGTGTCCCAATATTTCTAGATTTCCTAGTCTAACCTAACGAAGCTAACTCTAGTAATCTAATTAAACAACTTTTGAGTTTTAATACTAAAATATGACAACCAACCTTGATGCACCAACGTTTGGCGGGTTCAACCGAGCAATGCTCTAACACCTGTCTTCAAGGCTTCTCCAGAAAAGGATTCAGATAAGGTGGAATTGAAAAGCATAGCATAAACCATGTTCTTGTAAGTCATGTTTCGTCTCTGTACGATACCGTTTTGTTCTGGTGATCCATGAGTAGTGAATTGAGGTACAATTCCATGCTTTCGTAATAAATCCAACAAATTTTCATGATTTTCTCCAAAAGAATTCGACTTGCCATAGTATTTACCTCCCCGTATCACATTTTTAACTTCTGCCTTAAAAGTTTTGAACACCTCAAGAGCATCAGACCTTTGATGAATAAGATACACATACCCAAAACATGACAATTCATTGATGAAAACAATGAAGTATGTATGTCCGCCTCTAGAAAAAATGGTAAAATGATCACATATATATGTATGCATGATTTCAAGCTAATTATTACTTCGTGCGACTGTCTTCTATTTGATTTTAACAAGTTTCCCTTTGATACAAGCAACACAAGTACTGAAATCTGAAAAATTTAGCTGCTGCATAATCTATTTTCTTACAGGTCTCTCTGTACGTTCTCTAGAGATATATGCCCCACACGTTCATGCCATAACATAGAAGAGTTTCTATAATTTAAACTTCTTTTAGTACCCTTAATAGTTTAACAACATAGAAGAGTTTCTATAATTTAAACTTCTCTTAGTACCC
The DNA here is from genome assembly GCA_023529315.1 of Papaver bracteatum. NCBI lineage: Eukaryota > Viridiplantae > Streptophyta > Magnoliopsida > Ranunculales > Papaveraceae > Papaver > Papaver bracteatum. The sequence continues at coordinate 5,315,038 of JAJJWX010001246.1, forward strand.
TTAATAGTTTAACAACATAGAAGAGTTTCTATAATTTAAACTTCTTTTAGTACCCTTAATAGTTTAACTAGAAGCATTAACATTCTTACATAGCGTTGATTTCGTAGTACAAAGATCAACATTCAACTAGTATAGATTATCAAGCGGCGCAAAACTAACTGTTTGAGAGTTACTATTCGTACTTATAGATCCACCATAAAAAAATAATAATAAAAAAAAAAACCTTTGGTATCAAGTGTACCAACTGATATCAAACTCCTTACACTAGGTAAATAAAACACATCAAAAAATTCTAAAATATATGCAGATTACAAAAATTAGTTGCACGTTTCCAACAACTTCAACTTTAACTCCTTTAACATTTGCCATGGATAGACACCCCTCTCTTTGCTTGTGAGCGCCTGCAAGGAATTAGTGATATGAATTGTTGCAGCAGTGTCTTACTATTCAAAGGAGTATCCAAAAGATTAATCTCAAAACATATCATATGAAAACCTGTACCCTGTTTTTTTATTCTCTTATTTTTTTTCAGCCAATCCTGATATTTGTATCAAAACTTCTTAAAGTGTTCAGGCTTCTTACAAGACAAACACAATTTTTTATCTTTCTTAGGCACTGAATTGTCATTTTTATCAGTAATTGTACTATTTTGTTTATTAGATAACTCATTGTCCCAAATTCCATTTGTCTGCCCAGAAGGTTTCTTGTTATCAGCCGACTTTTTGAAGTTCTTATTGCTAGGACCAGGAATAGAAAGATGTGCATATTCTGTAGTTTCACAGCGTTGCCTTTCCTTTTCTTGCACATGATAAGCAATAAATTCATCTGCATCCCACTTCCTTTCAGCCATATTATAAGCAATCTCAAAACCCTTAAACTGTTTTGGAAGTGAATTAAATGCATGTTGAACTAGATAGTTATTAGTAAGATGCATGTACAGACCCCTTAACTTGTAGATCAGATCTTTCATCTGAGGAACATGATCTCGGACATTACCTTCCCTATTATACCTCATTTAATACAACTGCACCATATGTTTCCAACCATAGACTTTGCTGAACTTATGAACTGCGACTTAATAACCTCCATAAATTCTTTAAACGTATATGTAATCGTAATACCACCTCGTATAACATCAAGCATAACACCATGCATAATAAGAAGACTCATCATATTTTCCTTTTCCCATTTGAGATGATCCAGTGTTTTTTTCTTGACAGTGTAAGAAAGAGTTTCTGATTTAGGTTTCCTCAAGGAGATATCATAATCCAAGTAATCCAAATCTATTTCAACCTGTGATGTAAGGACCCTCAAGCTCGTCAATGCTATTAGACTAGTCACGAGACGTTTTAGCTGATAATAGCTCGATTAGTTTAACACGAACATTAATTAATAGAAATTAATCTAACAACAATCTAGACACGAAACTAGTATCGTTAGATAGATCTCGAAAAGTTATGTGGAATAGACTACTCGAACGTGTCATTCGGATATCAGACTAAGAAGATATTATCAGATTTATTTGAAGGGAAAAGTTAACTGACTATGGCTGCCATATTTTCAACAAGTGTCGTGGAATTTGGTGTGGTCGTGTCAATACCAAATCGAGAGGATAAAGTCGCTATCTTTTTCTTTTCTTCTTATTTCTTCTTCGTTCTTCTTTTTCTTCTTCTCTTTCATTCTTCTCCTAAACCTCTTCTTCTGCTCCTCTCCTGCAGTGATTCTGCACGATTATGAGAAATAAAATAGTGGTGTTAAGATCGAGAGAAGAATATATAGGTCAAGTTTTGATTGTTGGTGACGATGTTGAACTTTGTTTGAACACGAGATGAAGAGGTTAGAGTTGTTGCTGAAAATTGAGATGTGATTTGTGTTGCTGTTAGATGAAGATTAAAAGGGTTGTTGTTTAATTGATGGTGTAAGGTTTTTTTGATGAAGTTAGTCGAAGAATAAAAGAGTTAGGGTTTTCGTTCTTCCCAAATTAAGAACTAGGGTTTCTGTAAATTATTTGGAGTTCGATTCGGAGAAGGGTTAAGATGAGTTAGACGGAATTACAAGATGGGTTTGTTTAATAGAGGAATTTGAAGATGAACTTGATATTATAAAAGGGAAGATCTGAGATGGGTATTGATCGATTAGATGAATTAGGGTTAGAGATGAAGAGTAATTCGAGTTTGATGAAGTTTGGAATTTGAAGTTGATTGTGAAGCTAGGGTTTGGTTCTGTTAAAAAGGGAGGATGGAGTTATCTCTGGTTGATGTTGAGCAAATCTAATTTGAGGTAATTTTTATCTTAATAACTTACTTAATCTATTGATTTCAGTTAATGGGTTTATGAGTCTATGGATGATGATAAATATATAATGAAACTGAAGTTTATAGTTTAGAGTTTGTTGAATTTGTAAGTAAGTTAGTAGAACTGGTGGTTTGTGAATATTAAGATTGGAGATGGGTTATTAAGAATTGATGGATTTTGTTGAAGTTGTAGTTGTTGAAGATGGTGTTAGTACCGAGTCTTGAATGAGTTGGTGATGTTTGTGTTAAGTTGTAGTTGCAAGTTATGAAGATATGAATGACGTGTGGAATACAAGGAATGTTGGTTAGTTCTGCTGAATGTGGAGATGGGTTGAGAAATGAACTGTTGCAGGTGGAATTGAGTTACCTAGTAGTGGCTCTGCGTCTGCTGCTTAGTTGCAGGAATTGTTGAATGTTGAACTGAGTTATAGTGGTAACTAATTAAACTGATGGTGTTGGTAGTGGTAGTGGTGTTGTAGGTGATATGAGTTTAGATGTTTTGAAGATGTGTTAGTGGTGGTAGTGAAGTTATTTAGTGTTGTTGATTATCTGTAATTGATAATTGAATTAATATCTGTGGTATGATTTGTGAACTGTGGATGTAGTAATTGAGATGGTGGAAATTCAAGATTAAATGAGAAGTATTATCTGCAATAAAGTTTCAGATTGGTATCGTATTGCAGTGCAATGCAATGGAAGAATAAGCCGAAATCTGGGTTTGTGAGGCATTGGTGGTATTTATGTCTTTGCAAGTGAAGTGTTAGTTGAGTGGGTGGTGGTTGAAACAGAGAAATGTTATATGAGTTGAACTTAGAGTTAATGAACTGATGTTGATAGTGTTTGTTGTGAAAGCTTGGAAAAGCTGCAATTTGCAGGTAGGCTTAGTTTCTGATTGTAATTGGAATTCAAAGTTGTTTAGTATAATTGTATTGAGATTGTTTAGTATAAATTGTTTTGGTTACATCATTTAGTTCTGGCAGGTTTTATGTTGCACCTTGATTGTGCATTAGAAGTTTGGCCTATGCAAAGGCATTGACCTTGAGTCTTTCTTTCCAGTCAGTTTAGCTGACTCGATTTGCTTAGCTGACTCAGTTCTTCTGACTGAGTCGAGTTAACCCGGTAACCTGAGTTGAATCGGTTTGACTCAGACTGGACCAGTTGACCTTACTTTGACCGAGTTAACCTTTGACTGTGGACTGGACTTTGACCTTGATTGTTGACTTGACATTAGACGTTGACCGTTAGAGACATGTTGACTGTTAGATTGACTGTTAGTGACCGTTAGTTGATCCTATTGGATTGAGCCTTAACTTAATGGGCATGTTTAGTGAACTTGGGCTTATAGTCAGTTTCCCTAATAAACATGTATTAGACCTTTGTGGTCTGAATTAATCTCCAGCTTCTTATACAAATTTGTATATCTTCTTAAGGCTTAGCTAATGGACTATATAACCAACGTAATTTAATTAGTAAACCTTAGCTATGCTAAATATAAAGAATGAAAGTGTGTAAAGTCATAAATGGGCTTAGAACCATTAAATAGAATTGTATGATTCTTGTGCGATCCTTTGTGGCTAGCTCTTAGAATTCTTGTGTAATTAACAGTTAGTTATTAACAACGATCGATTCAAAGGATAAACCAGTGGATCGTGGATCTCGAGGTAGGCGTGGTTTGTCATCAAAAGAGGTGGGAATACATTTGACTCTTTTGTAATTATTATTGTTGTTTTTACAAAAATTCATGCTTATCAAACTCATGCATTGTCTATTCGTACATTCCATGCTTTGTTTAAATTGCATTCCGCTAATTCTGTTGATTCTGTTAATCTTTCCATGAATTGGAAAGTATCTGTAATGTTTACTTGAATTATTATGGGAAACAAGAATTTCCACTTGTGGTATATAGGATATGCTCCTTCGCATTTATATCTAGTTATTTTATGTAATCGGGGTGGAAGTGGGTTTCAATATTACTAATCGGAGTAGAAGTGGGCTTCAATATTATACATTGTTTGAAGAAGGAGTTTGTCCATATACATGTTTGTTTATTTCAGTGACTTGGTCACTGTTTAATGCTTCGAAAAACATGTAATGTTTTCCAAATCTTGCATATGATTACTTAGAAGTTAAATGTTAATTGTTCCCACTTTCAGTTTCAGTGACAGATCAGAGTAGCGCAGCAAAAGCTTCAAGTGTTGAGTTCGCTAAATAATTAACTTCTGCTATGTTTATTATGTTGCATATTCTTTGTAAACCAAATCACTATTGTATATGTATCATTTGAGAGGAGATTTTTATATATATGTATATTTCAGAGCGGGGCTAGTTTTGGGTTAAGTTGTCGTAGATTTTTCTTATTTGAATGCGTAAGTATTTGATTTATATTCATTAGTGCCTCTTTATTTTAGTTAAATTCTTGGTTTAGTTAGCTTCTAGCTAAGGGGGCGCTACATGTGACTTCCACCTTAAGTAATTTATACCATTTAATGACCCAATACCACTAATTTGTTATATCTGATTTTTACTAAGTGTCCTCCATATGTTCTCTAGATATATGCTCCAAACGTTAATGCTATAAAGTAGAATAGTTTCCAGAACTTAAACTTATTTTAGTACCCTTTATAGTTGAACTAGAAGCATTAACATTCACACACTACGCTGATTTTGTAGCTCAAAGATCAACATTCAACTTGTGTAGATTATCAACAATCGACGCAAAACCAATGAGTTGGGAGTTACTATATACATATATAGATCCACCATCAACAAAAAAAAAAACAACAAAAAAACCCTTTGGTATCAAGTATACCAACTGATATCAAATTTATTCTTACACTAGGTACATAAAACACAACAAAAAGTTCTTAAACATATCCAGATTCCAGAATTAGTTGCATGTTTCCAATAATTTCAACTTTCAATCCTTGCGTATTTGGCATGTATAGACACCGCTCTCCATCACTTAGGTTCCTCTTACTTGTGAGCACATTCAGGAAATTAGTGATATGAACTATTACAGCAGTATATAACCACTAAATATTCAAAAGATTAATATCAAAACGTATCATATGAAAATCTGTACGTACCTTGTTTCTTTTTATCTTGTTTATTCAGGAAATTCTGATATTGGTGGAAAAACTTCTTAAATCGTCCAGGATTATTACATAATAAATACACCTTGTTATCTTTATTAGCTAACTCATTTACATCCCACCTTGTTATCTTTATTTATCCAGTGAATTTCCTTTCTTATTCGTAGTTGGATTGTTTTCTTTATTAACTAACTCATTGTTCAAAGTTTTCTCTGTCTGCCTAGAAGGTTTCTTGTTATCAGCTGATTTTGTGAAATTCTTCTTGCTAGGACCAGTAATAGAAAGATATGCATATTCTGTAGTTTCGCGGCGTCGCCTTTGCTCTTCTTGCACAGAATAAACAATCAATTCATTTACATCCCACTTTCTTTCAGCCATATTGTAAGCAATCTTAAAACCTTTAAACTGTTTCGGGAGGTGAATTAACCGCATGTTGAACTAGGTAGTCATCGGTAAGATTCATGTTCAGACCCCTTAACTTGCATACCAGATCTGCCATCTGAAGAACACGATCTCGAACATTACCTTCCATATTATACCTCATTGAAGACAACTGACCCATAATTTTCTAACCATACTTCGCTGAACTTGTGAACTACGACTTAATAACCTTCATAAGTTCTTTAGCTATATATGTAATAGAAATACCACCTCATATAACATCAAGAATAACACCATGCATAATAAGAATACTCATCTTATTTGACATTTGAGATGATCCCGCTTCTCACTTTTCTTGGCAGTATCAGAAATGGTTTCTGGTTTAGATTCTCTCAAAGTGATATCACAATTGAATTAACCTTAAGATATTTCAACCCGCGACTTCCACCTTGAGTAATTTGTACCATTCAAGGGATCAATACATTCTATAAACCGTTGAACTTGGACAAGATTCATGTTTGTAACTATGATATCATTTAAAACTTTGATGTTATTTCATATGAATCATATATTAAGCATCGCAACATAATAAATCATTATACCTTATGATATGCTCATGCGTACGACATCAACATAAGAAATAGTATATCGATATAACAAATCAGAATATACTTATATAACAATAACTATTCTGATTTCAGATGCGATATCCCGTAGCTTTATCTTTGGACGAAACTATGATATATCAAAGTCCCAAACTATAAAAAAAATATTGACCGACTCATATATAGTACATAACAATCCATTTTCATAAAATTACCGCCTACCACAAACAAGTAAATCATTTTGCTTCATTCAATATGTCATAAGTATGACCCACTTATGGGTATAGTCATACAAGTGAGCTCCAGAATGCAACTTCATGCATTCCCTTAACACAAAAATATGGACTTTATTTCCTCTTCAAGTATCACTTTAACAATACTTAATTTTAGAAAGACGTATGACAACTGCTGAAGCAAAACATATAATATCATTTGATTCTAAGGACCAGAACCTAATATGTTGGTGACTAAAAGAACATATACTAGTTGTAGATTATTGTTTAAACCTATATCTCTGATATCAATATTAGAATATCATACAACTAAATATGATTACATTAGGCTAAGCATGATTTATATGATTACTTTATGATAAGCACGATTCTTACTTCACGTAACATGTTCATAAAATTTTACTTTATGCTATTAATTACTTTAAGTTTAAGATCCTAAATTCTTTAACTATATAGTTCATTCATATAAGCATATGTAGTTATCTAGATAGATACCATAGATTAAAGGACAAATGTGATGTTAAATAGAGAGCAATAAATCTTGCAGTACCAGGGTATTTCTTAGCTTGGTAAACTTGTAATTATATCTCCTCATGTCGATGAATGATGGTAAAAACTTGTTTTAGGGTGAAAACGGTTTCTGCTGATTTCGGTAATTTAGCGTGAGTGGGTGAGAAACGAGTCTAAACCCTAAACAATGTACTGCATGGGAGTACTTTAGATTTGAGAGATCAATCTGTACGAATCCGGCCTAAACTAAGAAATGGCCATTCCAGACTTGCTTCGGTCACAAAGTGAAGGATAAGGGTTGATTTTGGGGAGGGAAACGAAGAGAGTGTTGAGACCAGAATAGTCGATTTTGAAAGACTAGTTATTTTACAACTTGTATCAGAAAGTTGGAAGCTAACAGATGGAGAGCTAGCAAATATTTTTTTGAGTGTTGTATGTTCCTGACCTGAACTTGTTGTTAGGTGGAAATAGGTAAGACCCATTTATACAAGTCAGAATGAAACGTACCCTGGTCTCATTAAGGAATGGAAAATGGGTGAGTAAATGGGAGGAGGTGGTAACCGTTAACGCATGGAATTGATGTATCATAAAAAAGAGTGTTTCATCATTAACTCCATATATTTACTAACCGCCTCAACTTTATGACACTTCCTTAAGACGGGCGTAGTGTACGCCGCACGCTGTAAACCGCCAAACCATTACCCAAAGAGGATCCCTCAGTTTGTGATATATGTTGATGTCTCGAATGTTTTTGTGGAAAACATGTAGAATATTGTTGTTGCCTAGAAAGTCGAGCTTGGGATACTTGCTAGCTTGGTGACCTTCGACGGTCGAGATTTTGCATCTAAGGAGGAAAGGTGGTCGTTGATCGTCGCACACTTTCGTTTTTGGTGGCCGCATAGGGAAGGCCAACATGGTGGCGCGGCAAGGTTGGTATGTCATTGGCATGGCATGCCTTGGCGCGGTTTGGCATGGCCAAATTGGGATTTTAGGTCAAAGGTTACCATGCGTTGTCTGGCAACCTTGGACGGCTAGGATTTGCTCCTGGGATTAAAGGGCGACCGTTGATTGTCACACGCCTTCGTTTTGGTAGCCGCATGGTGGTGCAGCTAGGTTGGCATGCCTTGGTGTGGTTTGGCGTGGCCAAATTAGAGTTTCGGACCAAAGGTTACCATGTGTTATCTGGTAACCTTGGATGGCTAGGATTTGCTCCTGGGATTGAAAGGGGGCCGTTGATTGTCACACGCCTTCATTTTTGGTAGCCGCATATGGAAGGACAGCATGGTGGCGCGGCTAGGTTGGCATGCCATGGCACGGTTTGGCGTGGCTAAATTAGGGTTTCGGGCCAAAGGTTACCATGTGTTGTCTGGTAACATTGGATGGCTGGGATTTGCTCATGGGATTAAAGGGGGATCGTTGATTGTCGCACGCCTTCGTTTTTATAGCCGCATAGGGAAGGCCAGCATGGTGGCGCGGCTAGGTTGGCATGGGTCCATGGTGATAGACACATTTTTGTGTCTGAATTGTCCTCAGTGTCTCTATTGTTAGTCTCGATTTTTGTACTAATTTTGGTGTTTTTATGTTTATTTAGGTGTTTTTGGAGAAATACACTTGTGTGGAGAAATTTGCTCGAAAAGTGCTTTTTGGACCCACAGAGGACAATTGCAATACGGACCCTCACTTTTGCTAAGGGGCACCCACGGCTATATATAGCCCATTTATCCATCGCACCCATCTTCTTATTTTGAATTTTGGTTTTGGCGGGAAAAATATTCACATTACTTGCATATTTTTAGTTCGTCATTTGGAGGGGTTATAGTGTGATTCAATGGCTCAAATTTCATGGGAAGACTTGATTTATCATAAAATGCTTGGTATGGGCCTCTGGATCGATTGAATTTGGCTAGTTAACTCGTGTTGAAGAAGACAGGGTAACACGTTCAGGCGAGAGATATTCACGGGATTTCTTGTTATTTTGGAAAGATTATTTGTGTCTGAAGCGTGTTAAATCAATCCTACATCGTGTACTATCATGTTTGGAGTGTTTATGCATCATTCCAGCGCGTGAATTTTTAATTCAAGGAAGAAAATATCTGAATATTATTTTTTCTTTACTGCCGAGTAATGGATAATTATTTTGAGTTATGGAGGATATTTCTTGTGCATGAGAGGGTATATTTAGTGCTGAGGAGTTGTAAGAACGGGGACGTAGAGTTTGGGAGAGTTTAGAGCATAACAGAGCGATAATCAGAGCTTCAGAGGATACCTTACTGCTGCTGCATAACTGAAGAACACGAAGAACAAAAGACCACCAAAGACAGTCGTTTATCAACAGTGATAACGACACAGACGCGAGGGTCGTATAGATACAGTGACAATGACGTTATATTTTTATCGTTCTTTGTAATAGCTCGGTTTGTAACAAATATAACTATTACAAACCCGGTTTTCATTATATTTCTCCCATTTTCATCTTTGTAAACACCCTTTGAGCAATAAAAATGATTTTTGAGCGTGTTTCCAACATGATGATGAGCTAATTGTCCCACAACCAAGGTAATGAGGAAACTATTTACGCATGGATAATTGGTAACTATTTTATTTTCTCTGATTTATAATCTATAATTCACTCAATCACTGATTTTGTAGAGTTTTTAATTGTTTGCATCATTTTCTTCATTAGTTGTGATTCAATTAGATAGGTTATGCTTTGTATTTAGATAATCTATGCTTAGGGGATACAATTAATTTTTGAGAATTTGCCTGATTATTTATGAATTAAGAAACAAGGGATTTAAAAGATAATTAGAGTTTTGGGTTATTTACCGTTATTCATTCATGTGTAATAGTGGAATCAGTGTCTTGGTTGTTCCTAATATCATGTGACAATTGTAGGACCAGAATATCGCTACAATACTTCTTTGCGAGATTAACAACACTTCCCAGCGAGTATCACCGCAAGATCTTCAACTACACTTTGCGAGTGTCACAAAGGCAGTCAAAAGAGCGATGTAATAAATGACGATTGAAGAAAACTTAAGAAAAGCATGTTTGTTCTGTGATGGTTATAAAGCTTACGAGATTTAACATTGTAACTATCGCGGTACAATCGCAGAATCAACCCGAAATAAGAGGAAAACTTAGCTATCATCCACTATGTAACTACCCTATAAATATAGACTCAATGTATCCAGAAAATGATGATGTATTTTTGAGAGTTAAGAAAGTCTTGAGGAGAGAGAAACTTCAAGAGAATAGTTGTAATCTTGAATTCTTCAATTTCTGTAAACATTTCTGAGAACAAAATAATAAAGTGTCGTTTTTCATCTTCAATTGTGAGTTGATTATAGCAAGATCTTAACAAGGGTGTAGTGTGGGAAATCCTGCAACTATATTTTGGCGCCCGAAATAGGGAGAATCAAGCTAAAAAATCTCTAATTACAATTTGAAGATTTGAAGAAATTTTTAGAGATGAAGGAATGGCTAGAAGAAGGAGAAATATGTCAGAACCACCAACAACTGTAAGGAGGAGTAAAAGACTTGTAGGAGAAGGAACAAATGAATTAGGAGAATATTGAAGGATAAGAACAAGAAAAAATAGAACAAGGATTGAAGGAGAAGATCAAATTCCACAACCTGATCAACAAACACCGATACAAAATATAAATGTGGATTATGATAGAGTGAGTGTGCATACTTGGATTCGATGGAAGGTGTAGAAGATCAACAATTAAGAGACAGAAGAAGAGAAGAAAGAAATCAAGGAATGGTTGAAGGATTAATTCATGAAGAAGGCGAAAATGAAGCAGCAGGTGATCCAAGACCAAGAATACAAGAGGAAAGAAGATTAGAGGCGGAAGAACGTGCAAATTTAACAAGACAAAATCATGAGTTAAGAATGGAGAATTTGAGGTTACAAAATAGGAGATCAAGAAGTACTGTTAGATCGAATTCAAGATCATTAAGAGAAGAATTAAGGCAAAATTCTCCAATAAGAAATGCTAGAGGAAATATCCAGGAGGGAATGCAAATCCGAATGAAGAACAACGTCATGGAGAAGAAGAGGTAATAGAAGATCGCCATGATCCGCGTGGCGAAAATTTGGATAACAGATTTAACAACAGAAATCAAGAGGGAAGAGACAACCAAAATTATGAAGATAATACAGAATAGGGTAGAAGTATATTACACGGGCGAGAGATCCAAAGAAATCGAAGAATAATTAAGGAAGAAATTGAGAGACATTATGCTGAACAAGCACGACTAGCTCGCAAGAGAGAAAGATTAAGGGCAGAGGTAGAAGAACAAGAATTCCAAGAGGCAGTACGACAGAATAATCATGAAAATCGAGAAAGGAGACATACACAAAATCGTTATAATAATAATATCCATGAAGAGTATGATAGAATACAAAGAAGAATATAAAGACAGCGAAGAGAAATGATGAGAAATGAAGAAATTCGCAGAGAAGTACAGCTGTGATTGCAAGAAGAAGGTGAAGTAGAAGATCGCAGAAGAAGGAATGTGGGTGTATATGAAGACACACAAAATCTCGCAAGACAAGAGATACATGAACGCGGGAGAAGGGAAGCTGCATTAAAAGGACCAATGGAACCAAATTCAACGGCGAATGAGCAAATTTTAAGAGAATTAGCAGAGATGAAGGGAATAATAAATAACAGAAGAGAATGAGGTAGAAGGCAACTTGATGAAGCTATTGAAGAAGCTGCGAGAACTCCATTCACTCAAGAAGTACAGTTAAGAGGAATACCTCCAAAGTGCAACTTACCAAAGATTAACCAAAGCATTTTTGATGGAACTACCTGTGTTGTACAACATGTTAAGGCTTATGTTAGGTGTATCTTTGGAATGGGAGAATCATGATCTTGTATTGTGTAAATATTTTGCATCCAGCTTAATCAAGTAGGCGCTAAAATGGTTTGAGGGATTGCCAAAAATTACTATAACTTCTTTTGATCATTTACAAGCTACATTTCTGGGAGCATATATAAGCAACAATTCATCACGGCCAGGTATTGAAGATGTGTTTGGGTTAAAACAGAGGGTTGGCGAGAGTCGGAAACATTTAACCATAAGATGGAAGACAATGTGCAGTGAGATGGTAGGGATAGTTGACGAGAGATATCTTATCTTGTCTTTTATCAATGCAATGTTCGCGACCAATCTACTGTACATACAAATTTTCAGATTCAAGAATACAATCACTATGACTGAATTACGAGAACTACAAGAAGAATACATTTCTTTGGAGGAGAAACAAAATGAGATGGAATCATATCCCATCGCGAACACCAATTCAGTAGCAGCAAATGGGAGTTTACTTCCTAAAATGATTAACAATGTGGCGAGAAGCTCGCAAGCACAACAAGATAAAGTAGAGACTGATAACCAGCAAAAATTGGTAGCAATGGGAAGTCGAGATCAAGAAGAATATGAAAGGGAGAAGAATTATTACAATCGCGGTGGGAATAATAATATTCCAAGGCTTGATCAGCCGCAAGAAACTTATGGTGGACAGAGGAAAAACAATTTCAGAAGCCAAGGAAATCAGAGGATAATATGGGAAGAAATTAAGATGCCTCCTCTAAATGCTAGTATATAAAAAATCTGGGAAGCTATCATTTTGATGGAAAATATACCCTCTCCATGGAATATGGGAAAAGAACCACATCCTAATAATCGTAGTCAAGAATTTTGTCCTTACCATCACTTTCATGGTCACATAGTAAATGATTGCAGAAATGTAAAGAGAATAATTTTAAGGATGATTGACCAAGGAAAGCTAAACCACTTTTTAGTAGGACAACCACAATCTCAGCGATTTCCTCCAGCACCAGAAATTCGCAGAGTAAATACTGTAAAAGGAGCAGAATTATTCGTAATAGAAGTTGGGGCTAAAGTAAAGAATTTGTTTTGTAATTCCATTGTACATTCACATAGAACAATAGAGGATTTCCATGATAATGTTCTAAGCAGAGTCTTCGCAAGAGACACCGATGAAAGAGAGATAATGAATATCGCGAGAGCCTCGCCATTAGAAGAATGGCAGAAACAAATTATATCTTTCACTACACAAGAAGTACCAGAACCTGGCGAGCAGCATGATAATTCATTGGTAGTAAGATTAGAGATAAATCCAAAGCAAATAGAAGAAGAAGATGGAGAAAATGATGATGAAAATGAAGACTCTTGGGCTATCAATAGAGTTCTGATAGACACAGGCAGCTCAGTTGACATACTATTTTATCATACCTATAAGACCATGGGTGGAAAAGACGAAGATCAAATTCCATCAACATATAAAATCTATGGTTTCAATGGCACTGCCAATAAACCCAAAGGGGAAATTGAAATGCGGATTCCATTGAAAGGGATAACTTCCAAGATCTTGTTCTGTGTTGTTGACATTGAATCACCTTACAATGCCCTGATTGGTCGACCTTGGCTACATGGGATATTAGGTGTAGCATCTACTTTCCACCAGTGTGTTAAGTTTCCTCATCCTAATGGTGTCGGAGTTATTAAGGGAGATTGGGGAGAAAGCAAGAAATGTTATAAGATTGATATAAAATCTTGCAAGGAAAGAGCTGAGAAGAAGAGCAATTGGAAGTACAACATCAAGCAAATACAGCGATGTGAAAGATTGATGATTGATTCAATAGAGCAGCGAGAGGAATAAAATGGCGAGCAGCTTGCAGATAAAGAAAAAAGAGAAAAACGTAACAGAAAAGCAGAACCAAAAGATAGTAAGTAGAAAGGTAAAATGATAAAATTTAAAGAAGCTTATGCAGAGTTTGTTTGAAGAAAATGCGATTGAAAAGAGTACTCTGTTTGAAAGAATTGCAAAATTTTACAAGAAAATCAAAGAAACGAAATTTTATCAGAGTTACAATGCTCGTGAGAAACGCGAATAAAATTTCGCAGATATTAATAGAATGGGACGAACCTTTATGACGTACACCTTAGTTCGCGAATACAATTTCGCAAGAGGAAAATGTAAGACCTCATAGTGCGTCATATAAGGGGGTATCTCTTAACATGACTCAGTGATAAGGTTATACCGCTGCTGGAACCTGAGTTATGCAGATGTTGGGGTTAAAGAAAACCTATCAAGGAGAGAGATCTTGGATTTCCAACTATATAAGGTTATACCCTGGTTGGACGACTGAGAATATCTTCTAAGAAGTGCAAAGTATGACCAAGGCGCCGAGGTACACGGTTGAGCCAAGGGTGCCCGGGGCGTACGAAACTACCCTGGCCATTCTTGGTAAGTCTTGGCTATGATGCACTTGGCCCGAAGAAAACCCCACTTAGGGTGCAGTCTTGTAACTATAAGCCATATAGGTATAAAGTATAAGAGGCTGCGAAAAACAACTGGTTGTTGGCAAATCTGGATGGGAGGAGCTAGTCTTGTATGGCCGATGTGCCCTCCTTGAAGGGTCAAGCAGGGGGAGATAAGGGCGGCACCCTCCATTAGGCAGCTGATAAGTGTCTAAAGACGGCAATGTCATGGGGATTTATGATCGCAAGAACATTTAGGCCTGTCATATTGTCGCGTGACGAAAGTTATACAAAGGAAACAAGCCAAAAGAGAAAAATTAAGATGAGATCAATGGGTTTTTACATGAAAGTGTAAAGACGTCCTGCGATTTCATCGCAAGACGGCAATGTCATAAGGTTTAATTCTTGCAAGAGAGTTTACACTTATCATATTGTCGCAGAGATGTTGAAAAAATATTGATAAGACAAGATCAATGGGTCAATACATGCAAATGTAAAGACGTCCTGCGATTTTGTCGCAGAAAGAAAAACTTTTTTTGGCAAAATAAGACCTTTAACTAGGAAGTCAAAATAAGACCAACAGAATAATCTTAAACAATTAACTATTATATTTTAAGATGCAAGAAAGATTTGTTCATCGCAGGAGAATATATAAGAAGGCAGATTCGTAACATCGTAAACTCTTTCAGAATTTTTCGGAATATCGCAACTGTACTCATTACATCGCAGAAATATTCAGATTTTCACTGTTCACAGAAAGGAGACACAGGAAATAATTCACCATTTCAAGAAAGATAATGAAGGGCAAGTAGGGGAGTGGAGAAATAAGATTTCATTATCTTCCTTGAGGATATTCAAAGTAAACAAAATCAAAAGTTGAATTCTCAAAATTTCAAAAGTTACATTATTCACAAGAAAGAAGAAGAAAAAGAAAGCAAAAATGAAATTCAAGTTTTGATGATTGTCTCGCCAGATTCACTGTTCTTTCTCGCAAGATTCATTATTCTTGCCAGAATTATCAGCTTCATCAGTATTCTTCTCACCGCTTGCAGTTACTTCTTTAGGAGGACTTCTTTCTTCTTCATCATCTTCTTGAGTGGTATTCTCTTCATCATTACTGAATTCTAATTCTTTATCCATGGGAAGAGGAGTTTCATCACCATCAACTTTTAAAGGACGAACAGATACATGAGGGAGAGAATGGGAGAGCAGAATATCGTTCACAACAACTTCAGCACTGAGGTGGACCTTGCGAAGGAAACCTCTATCACGATTCCTAATCTCTATCTTTTTGAAGTACTCGAGATAATAAAGTCTTCTTTCTGCTTTTTCACAGGCTTCAAGATAATTGGAAAGAAGAGTCTTGTTCTCTTTGCGAACTTTATCCAATTTGTTGGTAAGATCAGCGATGGTAGAATAAAGACTTCTTTCAGATTCTGCGAGTGAAAAAAGTGATAAAAGATCATTCAGTCAAAGATTTTGCAAGAAATATAACACAAAATTTAACAGAAAGGTCAACAAGAGAGGCAGTCAATTGACTACCTTCTTTCTGCGAGGTTAAGTTTTGAATTAATATAAAGAAACAGTTTTCCCATTGATTCATAGCGTCATCGAATTTATCGCCAACCACACCCTTCAGACGAGATTTCATGTTTTCTTCTCTGGTACGTAGATACGAGTTTTCCTTTGCTAGTAAAGAATGAGATTTCTTCAATTGAGAATATTGGTCTTGAAGCTCGCTGGCCTTCAAACTAAGAGTTAACCTACCCTTGATAAGTTTATCCTTCTCAGCAGCAGATGATTCAATTACCTCCTTGAGTTCATCTTTAAGGGAACAGAGAGATTTCTCTTGATTATCGCATATTCTTTGTATATTACTCAATTGTTGCGAAGAAATCGCCATCAAGCTTGAAAATCTATGTTTCTCTTGGGATAAAGTTCTATTCTCATCTGATAACGATTCTACCGCCAAATTAGACTTGGTTAACAAATATGAGAGACGAGAAATCTCATTACTTAATAAATTTTGACTTTGCGATAATTGGTTATTCTCATTAGTAAGGTTATCTATTTGATCAATCGAATATGTGTAGAGATTATCTAATCTATTATATTGGTCCATCCAAGAATCTCTTTCAACACGAGCTTCATCAACAATAGATTCAAATTTAAGTCTCTCCATGAAACGAGTCCGATTTGAAACTAATACATGAATCAAGAATTTAAGAAGGAAACTTGAGTGCATAGGATATAAAAGCAAAACAGAAAAACAAAAGGGTAGTAGAGGCAGGAAAATTGTACCTTTCAGCTCGTCATTCTTTCTGCGAAGGTTCTCGCTGTTAAGAGAAGAGTTGCGAAGCATATGGTTCAGAGTATCACATTCAGAAGTTTTGACTTGAAGGCTTTTTCTCAGAGTTTCAACCTCATTCTCTAAAGATGCTCATGAAGCAGTGTTATCAGAGCCAACATATTTAAGTAAGGTCTCACAAGCTTCATATTGGAGAGAGTCAGTGGAATATTTTCTAGCATCGTCTAAAATATTAGATAAAATTTTAAAAGCAATATCAACTCCAGCTAAGATTCCATTCGATGGAGGAAGATATGAAGAGGGTGAAGTGGTAACAAGGGAAAGTTGACGATTAGAGTCATTTGCGATGGTTGTGTTATCAGAAGGAGGAGTATTGGGAAAAACAACAGTTGAAGGCAGTAAAGGGCTAGAAGGAACTTCAGTCACAACAATTTCAGGAGCTTGATTTGTCAATGAATCAAAATAAGTAGAGGTGTTGACAGCAATGTTCTCGCAGGCAAAAGGAAGAGGACCCAGTTGCGAGGGTGTGGGAGTAACTCTTGCAGATGCTAATGTGGGGATGGAGAAATCAGCCTCAAGATCTTTGAAATGACGAGATATTTTGGGAGGATTAGCGATGTTCTCAATATTCTGCGAATAATAACTTAGATAAGAAACATAGGAAACAATATTGTTATTAAAAAATAGGATGTGTTTCTTACCACCTTATCATTCGCAGAATTTCTCTTCTTCTTCTCAGTCGGTCTTTTGCGAGCATTAGGGTTTTGACCTGAGGATTGGGTGTTAGGGATAGTTCCACTGAAGAGAATACATAATACGGGAGTTATGAAATATCAAATAGAGAAGATCGAAGAATATGAGTAAAAATTGAATCAAATAAAAATTATAATCAAAAAACATACCTTGATGATTCTATTAGAACAGTAGCAGGAGAATATGAAGAAGAAGAAAATTTGCAGACGGAAGATAAAATAAACAGATGAAGAAGATAGAGAAGCAGAAGAAGAAAATTAGTTTTGAAGTTTAACTCTACCTTTTATAGGCAAAAGGGAATAACCTGTTGAGTAAAGACGTGTCAGTAAAAAGATGAATTTACAACACGTGTAGCCGGTTAAGGCTAAATTAACGGAGCAATGTCGAGAAGAAAATATGGAAAGAAGAGAGTCTGCGAGCACTTTGAAGAATTGAAGATTCTCATATCCTCTTCACTTCGTGAAGAATACATGAGAAGAGGAAAGATGTAGGACCATAATATCGCTACAATACTTCTTTGCGAGATTAACAACACTTCCCAGCGAGTATCACCGCAATATCTTCAACTACACTTTGCGAGTGTCACAAAGGAAGTCAAAAGAGCGACGTAATAAATGACGATTGAAGAAAACTTAAGAAAAGCATGTTTTTTCTGCGATGGTTATAAAGCTTACGAGATTTAACATTGTAACTATCGCGGTACAATCGCAGAATCAACCCGAAATAAGAGGAAAACTTAGCTGTCATCCACTATGTAACTACCCTATAAATATAGACTCAATGTATCCAGAAAATGATGATGTATTTTTGAGAGTTAAGAAAGTCTTGAGGAGAGAGAAACTTCAAGAGAATAGTTGTAATCTTGAATTCTTCCATTTCTGTAAACATTTCTGAGAACAAAATTCAATTGTGAGTTGATTATAGCAAGATATTAACAAGGGTGTAGTGTGGGAAATCCTGCAACTACAACAATATTTGTATATATTTTTCTTTTATTTTAGTTTATTAAATCTAAAATCCACTGCTTTCACAAGTCTGAACGAACCTATTTACTACAACATTATTGAGATCACATTAATTTTTGGCGCCGTCGACACGGACTTGTATTTAGGCTAGAGTTTTTAGATTTTTTTTTTTGTTCTTCTTTACGTTTTTGTTTTTTTTGTCTTTTCCTTACAGAATTTGGAATTTGGAGCGAAAGAAAATTGTGCCAAAGCTTTTGGTGAATACTTAAAGACTTGGAGTAAAATACAAAGCGAAAGGAGCGAAAGAAGAAGATTTTTTTATTTATAAAAAAGAGAGGGAAAAAAAATTAATTTTTTTAGATTGTATTAGAATTTATCTATTCTTGTAATTTTCTTTTTCATTTGCACTTTACTTTTTGGACTTTGGACTTGGACACTTTGACATTCTTTTATTTTTAAACCCTACGGAAGAGTAGTATTAAATATTAAACTGTTTGCAGAGAAGGACGACGACTACGATATCGCATCGGCCCCTTGGGTTCGTACATGAGATAGGAGTTGTGGCCTGAGTCGACTACAACGGTTCATCCCCCGTCTGGAACGGGAGGTACGTTTGTCGAAATACTCGCGAATCCCCTGTCACCGAGTTACTGTATTCCTTCGTTTGCATATATGTCAAGGTACTGAATACGGCTGCTTTAAATTCCTAGTAAAGGGATAGGACTGGCCATACAAGATAAGGGTTCGGAATTCATCACCATTCTCTTCTTTCCCGCCTTAGGAAAACGATACTTAACGTGAACCTAAGCTTTAAAATTTGGAATAGAACGAGACCGATATGGTAACGAGCTTAATAGGGTAACTGGCCATACACTAAGCTTCCCTCGCCTCTATTTAGCTTACTTTGACTCGGATTGATTCCAGAGGGGTTTTCTTAAATTGTAATGAATTCCCTTTTGAAGGATTAGAAGCTGGTCTAGAAACAATCTAAGTGGAGCAATCATGCTTTTTATTTGCTAGAAATTAGTAGTTTGTTTTGGTCGAGTCAGCCTTGTTTGTGCTTGTGTAGAATTCCCTTGCAGTTAGGATGGCAAACTGGTATTACAATATCCATCACAATGAATAAGAATATCCAACTGAACAATATGGACATCACTCTGTTTATGACCATAGTGTGAATAGTGGTTAGGAACGCCAAACTTTTGAAGGTTATGGGTCATACCATGGTGAGCCCAATTACTATCCACACGCCAACCGGTCGTACGAGCAAAATTTCTCTCTACTAGTGTCAACACATAAGTTAGCTGAGTCGACACGTAAGTTTGCAGAAATGAATAACTTAGCTATGGACGAAAGCAATGGAAAGAGTGAACTTTGTTTCCTAGATTCAATCAGGAAGTCATGTGAGTCGAATCACGAAACCATCAGGAAGTCATGGGAGTCGAGTCAAGAAACCATAAGGAAGTCATGTGAGTCGATTCAAAATCTTTTGTTAGAGGCCCTGAACAGAACTGCTCGAAATAATCTTAGTATTTCCAATAGTACCCTTGAAAATAAGGATAATTATTTGCATAATCAAGATGATGAGGTTAGAATTGGTGACACTAATTTAGATGAGGTTAAACCATTTTCATGTTATTATAATGATGATTATGATGAGGATAGTGTTGATGAAGAATTTGAAATAAATAGGCATAGTGATCAGGAATTTGTTACCCCAATTGAGCTTTATAACGATAATATTATTTCTTGTAGTTGCAGGAAATCCCACAACACACCCCAAATGATATTATGATAATAATTTCTAGATCTAAACTTATTTGATAAGAAAATAAAAATAAAAATGCTAAAATTGAAAATGGACACAAGGAGTTTTTACATGGTTCGATCAATGTGATCTACATCCATGGTTCTTCACTATGATTGTTGAGGTTGTAGGATCAGAATATCTGCATGACATTATTTCAATGAAATTAACAACGCTTCTGCGAGTACTTCTGCAACACTTTGCGAGCATCACAAGATAACTTAAAGAATGACGTAATAGATGATGATGGGAAAAACATGATGATCCTACGAGGATTACAACACATGCGAGGACTGACATTATATCTGCTGCGATAATACCGCGAGTCAGATCTGAAATTAAAGGATAGCTTAGCTGTCATCTATTATATAACTACCCTATATAAAGAGACCCAGTAGAATTCAGAGAAGAGAGATGAATTTTTGAGCGTTAAGAAAGTTTTGAGGAGAGAGAAAATCCAAGAGAGCGGTTGTATTTTTGATTTCTTCCATTTTTTGTAAACATTTCTGAGAATCAAATAATAAAGTGTTGTTTTTAATCCTGGCTTGATTGGGGTATACCCAGATTAATTGGGGTATACCCAAATTTAAATGGACATTTGCCCTTACTAAGGGGAGGCCAAAATGTGGTGAGTTTACCTTTTTACCCTTTGACTAATTAACCCTATTACTTAAACTAATAACCCTATTACTTAATCTAATAATTATAAAATTAAAAACTTAACCAAACCGTTAATCTTCTCTTAATCTTCTCTTCTTCTTCTTCATCTCATCTAAAAATTAAAGAGTTTGATTATCCTGAAAAATGGTTGATTCCAAACGATCAAGAGATAACATAGATTCAACAGGAAGTATCAAAAGATCCAAATCAGAGAAAAAATGTAAGGGAAAAGATGGAACTAGTAAACCCGAAAGTTCAATCCCTGAGAATGTTGAAAACAACCCTCCGTCGGTGAAAAGAAGACTGTAAGTTGATTTCTAAACTCAACCCAATATTGTTTGGTGTTTTTTGATTGTTAGATTAGGTTAGAAACTGAAAATTTAGATTTTTAGGGTTTTTGGCCGGCAAGGCCGATAGTTTAACATCATGCCGGGGTTGTTGTTTCTTAAGCGCCGGCATTATATGAGGATGAATAACCTGCCGACGTTTCATATTAGCCATGGAGTTTGTTAGACAATAACCAGGGCCGGCATGTAATACCAACAAAACCCTGCCGGATAATTTGTAGCCGGCATTGTATTGTACTTGGACATTGCCGTCCGTAGGCATCAGAAACTTGATATTTTTTAAGTTATAGCCGGCATCATTATTTAATACAACCCTGCCGGCGGTGTTTTGGTCGGCTAGGTGAATGTTTATTACCATGCCGGCCACATATTGGTCGAAAGTTTATATATTCTATACCTTGCCGGCTAGTGGATGACCGGAACCAAATTTCAAATCCATTTCATTCATTTGTAGCACTCCAAAGTACATTACACAAAATACGCATGCGATTACAAAAGTACTCCAAAAAGTACGAATGTTTTGTCTAGTACTCCATTGTACACTACACAAAAAGCTTCCTTATTCCCTAATCATAATCACTCCTCACTCAGATCTATTGGAAGGATTTCATTCAAATCTATTGAACCTCCTTTAGTAAAATCTATTGGACATTCCCTAGACTCATCTATAACATTCCAAAGGGCCATGTTGTCCACATAAATTTTCATCCATTCCTTGCTCTTGTTGTCTGTGAACTTCTCCTACAAACTAAACCTACATAGAGGAGGTAATGGACATTCCTTATTGAGTTGTAGACCAATAAAATGATTTTTATCCACCAAAGCAATGACAATTCTTCTATGCTTGAGTTGGTTCATGCAAACCGCATGTTTCGGTGCAAATGATATAGATAGTCCCTCACTAAAGAAATATACCACGCAATTCCACGTATCCGCCAATAGATGGCCACACTCCGGCATTATCAACCAATGATCCCATTTGATCGGTGCATTTTCCTCTGGGCCTTTAACACTAGTTAGCAAACCTTTGAAAGTTGCTTCTTTCTCCTCCATGGAACCTTCTAGCATCATTGAGATATGGAACTCTTTGTCGTTTTCTAGTCGAGCGGCCATCTTCTTTATAATGTATTGGCATTGGGTGAGATTCTCTTCAACCGCTCCACTTAGGTGTCCCAATTGTTGCGAGATAACATGAAACCCACAATTTCCATCTTTCAGAATATCGTCGGTACCAATCACAAAATCTTGAATAATTGGAGGGAGTTGCTTGCGATACTTTTGCAACACCGGTTGTACTAATTTATTTGGACGACCTTTTTTCTTCGCAACATTTCCTTGGCTTGCTTGACTCTCAAGAGGTAGAGTGCCATTTGTATTCAAGTTAGAGACCGTTGGTGTAGTTGAATCCTTCCTTTGACGACCTCTTTTCTTTTTTTCGGGCTCCTCACTTGCTTGACTCTCAAGAGGTAGAGTGCCATTTGTATTAAAGTTAGAGACCATTGGTGTAGTTGAATCCTTCCTTGGACGACCTCTTTTATTTTTTGCGGGCTCCTCCTTATATTGCGCCTCGGTATAAACATGTCCGGATGGATCACACTTTGTACTCAAATGCTCTTTAATGTTTTTCTTTTTGGATTGATCACTATTTGTACTTAAAAACTCTTTGATTTGTTCTCTTTCTTCCGCCCTCGTCTTTTTGGTAGTTGGTCTACCATTAGGATCTTGTTTCTCCAGTTCTTCAAGTTCTTCCATAAAAGGGTAAACAATCGGCATCAACTTGTCCTTCATAGTTTGTTTGTCCAACCTATTCAACGTAGGGTACTTATCGAGGATTATTCGCCCAAGATCCATGTCGCCAAACTCTTCACCGGGATCTTCTCTTGGAGCTGGTTTGAAATATAATTGCTTCCAATAAGGATCGATATCATCAATAGGAATGGGAGTTTTATACCTACCAAGCATATGACGATACGGAAGTCCGATAGCCTTCATTATATTACACTTACAAGGAGTGTTCGGGTCATCAAACTGATTATAATTTTTAAACAATGTGAGATGTTTCATCATGAAACGTATTGCCCAATGCGAGACGTTTCTAGGTATACCAACAAGCAACCAATCATCCTCCTTAAACTCCTTCAACTTCCGGAAGCTACTTTCTTGGAATTGTTTTTTTATCTTGTCGATATCATTATTAGTGTACTCATGGATAGCATGTTGCACCGTCACAATCCCATTTTGACTCGTGAAAAGTAGACCTTTTAGTCTCCCATGAGATTGCTCTACCATACTTGTGGACTCAAGTTTGAAATGTTTATAGTCGTAGGTAAAAGCATACACAAATCTCTCTTTGTGTGGCGTCAACCATTGTCTCTTGCAATATTCCACTACTTTGGGGTATTTAGTGCCCCAATCATCCTCGAACTCCTTCAAGTTTATCTCATATCTTTCCACACTCATCGACCAATACAACTTATCCCACGCTTTCATGAATAACCCAAACTTGATCTCACCTTCTTTCCATTCTTCGTCTTCTTTCTTCTTCTCTTCCTCTCTCTCCTCTTTAGTTAGTTTACTAAGACGTTCATCTTCCTCCTTTTCACGTTTAGTACCTTTCTTTGCCTTTGGCTTTTGGATATGATTCTTATAATTCTTTCTAAGATTGCATTGTATATGCCAAGTGCAAAGGAAATTTTGTTCATTGGGAAAGACTATCCTCACAACGTTCATTAATGCTTGCTCATTGTCGGTGACTATAACCCCCGGAGTTTCGTCTTCGTGGTAGAGAAGCTTCAATGTTTCCAATGCCCAAATATAGCTATCATCCTTCTCCCGATCCATAAAACACCATGCCACCGTGAACAATTGCTTATCCGAGGTTTGTCCTACAATGTTCAACAAAGGCATGTTGTACCTATTCGTCTTATAAGTACAATCCATGAACAAAACTTGGTAAAAGCAACCCGCCAATTGAATCATATCGGGGTGCGCAGGAAAAATACGATCCACCTTCACATCCGGTGACTCATGGTGTCTCACCGTGTAGTTGTATTTGTGTGCCAACCATTGTGATTCTTCCATCCCATTCAATTCTTTTAATGGTTTCCTTGGCCGCATAAATTGTAGACAATGAAGAGAGGTTATGCAGGTCGTCCCTCTTGAACCTACGAAGGAGCTTGCTTGGTTTAATTCCCCAACTTGTTCTTACTTGTTCGAACTCGTGCGGTTTCAACTTGGCAACTTGACAATGCCCATCAAGACTTTGCGGATCTTTATGGTTATGCCAACCAACATCAACTCTACTCATTTTCCACATGCTATCGAATTTTTTCTTTCCTCCCAAAAATAATCTTGAATGGGCATTCACACTTCTTAGACTTCGTCTTGTACACCCTAGTCGTCTTCTTATCATACATATAACCCTTTCTCTTGTGACTTTCGTCCGACGATCCATAACACTCGCATACCATTTCAAACCGCGTAGATTTTTGTTGGGTGTTTTTTACTAGAACGCACATCTTCTCTTTTGCTTTCTCAACAATCCAATTTACCACGTCCTTTTTGTCCTTCCATTCCAAATCATTAGCATAATGTTCGGAAGTATCGGGACCCCTAATTTTCTGAGCTTGAGGCTGATCCGCCATAGGTACCAATGCCACAATCTACAAAACATCAAAAGTGTAGTTAATATGTATTACCACGGTCGGCATGATCGACATATAAAACACTGACGGAAAAAAAAGGCCGGCACGTAAGAGAATATAAACAATGCCGACATAGAAGCAGTCAGCACTGTATTAAAACTTGAAAATTCCGGCGTAAGAATTTTCAAGTAATGCCTCCTGTGTTTCAAAAAAATGAAAGTCGTCAAGGTTAAAATTGTATACACTGCCGGCGTGGTACATGTCATGAAAAGTCGGCACCTTCGGCAAAGTAGAACCACACCGGCCTTTATGGCCGGCATGATCGACAAGCGTAGACCTTGCCGACCCTGTACAGCATAAGTGGAAAAAAAAACAAAAATCGATCATTTGCATGGAAAAATCACAATCTTCACTACTTAGGTTGTCTACCTGATTACTTGCAGCTCCATTATCTTCTTCTTGGTCATTGGACTCTACGTTTGGCTCGACACATTCATCACTTCCATACCCATCTTGAGTTTGAGGAAAATCGAAAATAAAAGTGAGGATCATGCAAATAATCCATTCGATCATGGTCTGGTAGATCATCATACAAGTACGAATCTGTAGGAGGAAAGTTAGAAGGCTCCCCCACTTCAAAATCAGGATTTGAATCACTCATTTCACTCATATCACAAATTTCACAAAAAACCTAACCCCCCCCCCCAAAAAAAAAAAGCCTCCTCTACTGCTTCATACTAATTCTCTCTCTAAATGATTTCTAAAACCCAACATATAACTAAATCAACTAACTAATCTAATTAATTTAACTAATCTAATAATTTTAGTTAAATTAGAGTTAATAATTGTGGGGGAATTTTAGTCATTTAAAAAAATCTAGGTTAAGCGGTGGCTTAGCTTTACTTCAAAATGACCCTATTTTGTCGTATTGGGTATACCCCAATCAAGCCAGATTTTTAATATTCAAATATGTGTTGATTATTGTGAATTCTTATGAAGGGTGTAGTGTAGGTTTTCCTGCAACTACATTTTGACGCTATAAACAGGGATTGAATTAACGAAAATCATAGAAAAAGCGAGGTTGAAGATGAGAATTATTCAAGATTAAGAAGATAATTGAACAAATCGGTGAAATAGTTAAAGGAAAAATGATTAGATCTAAAGAGAATTATAGGAAATTGGAGTGTGGTATGATAACAAGAACAATGGTCGACGAATTCCATGAAAACATTAAAGGAATGATACATAAACGAGATTTTGAAGGAAAGAAAATTATGATGGTGGAGAAAATATCACCGTTGAAGGATTGGGAAAAGCAGAAAATCACATTTACAGCAACAAAAATACCAACAGAAAATTTGAATCATACATCTCCTTTGGTAATTACGGTGTCCGTTATACAAATGAAAAATGGAAAATCAACAAGATCTGTGGAAGAATGGGCTGTAAATAGAAATTTGGTGGATGCAGGAAGTTCTGTAGATATAATATTTTATCATGCATTTAAGAAAATGGGATACAAGGATGAAGAAATGTCTTGTTCAACATATCATATTCATGGCTTTGGAAAATCTTTAACAAAACCTAAAGGCGAAATAGTGGTACGAATTCCGCTAGGAAAGATTGAAACACAAGTAACATTATGTGTGGTAGACGTGGAATCGCCGTATAACATGATATTGGGAAGACCATGGATACATGCAATCAAGGCTGTAGCATCAACATTGCATCAATGCATCAAATTTCCTATGCCCAGTGGAATTGGAGAAATTAGAGGAGATACTGATCTTATAAGGCTGTGTTATCAAATTGAAGTGAGAAATTATGAAGGGCGTCCAAAGCTGCGAAAAGCTCGCAGAAAAATGGCGAAAGAGACAAAGAAAGAAGAAGAATTTAAAGTTTACATGATAAGAGCAAAAGAAGGAAAATGAATACCCAACGAAATCTCGCAAGAAGGAGATGAAATCGCGAGAGTTGTGAAAACCTCAACACCAATGGGAGAGCCTGAAGGCAGTTACATCGCAGCATAACTAACAAAGGAAGTAAATATTGGGAGTAAAGAAGAACCTAAGATACTGAAAATTGGAACAAAGATGGACGCAGATGAGGAAGAGCGAACTGTAAACCTCTTGCGAGAATATAAAGACATCTTCGCGTGGAGTATGGATGAGATGCCTAGAATAGACCCGTAAATTGCATGTCATAAGTTAGAAATTAACAAGGATGTAAGACTATTTAAACAAAGGATAAGAAAAATCGCAACAACATACCATTCCCAAATAAAAGAAGAATTACAGAAGATGCTTGATGCAAGAATTATAAGGCAGGCAAAGTACGCGGAATGGATTGCAAATATGGTGGTGGTTCCAAAGAAAAATAAAGGGATAAGAATTTGTTTAGACTTTACTGACTTAAACAAAGCTTGTCCTAAAGATATCTTTCCATTACCAGATATTCCTCAAATGGTCGAATTAGCATCGGGAAATGATAGAATATCTTCATTAGATGGGTATAACGGGTATAATCAGATTCCTCTTGCTGAAGAAGATCAAGAGCACACCGCATTCTTTGCTCCAAGAGGATTGTACTGATATACAAAGATGCCTTTTGTCTTGCGAAATTCTGGTGTAACATATCAAAGAATGGTGGAGAAAGTGTTTACGAAGTGGATCCATAAAACATTAGAGGTATATGTAGATGACATGTTAATCAAGAGTAAAGAAGCTAAAAACCATGTGCAGGACTTGAAGGAGATTTTCGATCAAATGCGACATTTTAACATCAAGGTGAATCCCGAAAAGTGTACTTTTGGAGTAGCTTCAAGAAAATTTTTGGGGCATATTGTGTCAAAAGAAGGAATACAAGTTGATCCAGATAAAGTACAAGTAATTCGAGACATGCCAACGTCAGCAACATTAAAAGATGTGCAGAAGTTGAATGGGATTTTGGCTTCGTTAGGGAGATTCATCTCGCGATATTCAGACAAATGCAAGCATTTCTTTAATATACTCAAGAAGGGAACAAAGTTCAAGTGGACAGATGAATGTGAAAAGGATTTTCAAGGAATTAAAGAACATTTAATGAACATATCCATCTTACAGAAACCGGATCCAGGAGAAGAATTATTGATATACCTTGCGACAACTTTGCACGCATTAAGTGCAGTGTTACTGCGAGTGGATGCATGAACAGAAAAACCAATTTATTACATCAGCAAAACATTTAATACTGCAGAAAAAAATTATTCAAAGATTGAGAAGTTGATTCTAGCATTAGTTTATGCAACATTCAAGCTTCGCATCTATTTTCAAGCACATAAAGTAAAAGTGCTAACAAAGGTGCCAATTGAGTCAGTAATGAAGAATTCCAAAAGATCATGAAGAGTTGAGAGATGGAATGCACAAATAGGACACTTCGATATTAAGTATGAAATCCTATTTTCGCAAAATCACAAGTTGTAGCAGATTTCTTAGCATAGTTTCCTCTAGAAGATGATGAAGCTGTAGAAGAAATGATGGATGTAGAAGAAGAACACGGGGACCCAAGAGATCCATTAACAGAACCCAACATGTGGGAAATATTAGTGGATGGATCATCAAACGGGGAAGGAAATGGAATTGGAGTTATCTTTATCTCACCAGAAGGAGAAAAAATAGCTTTTTCATTCATATTGGAATTCGCATCCACTTATAATGAGACGGAATATGAAGTTGTGATTCATGCTCTAAAATTCGCAATAGAAATGAAGTTGGAGAATGCTAGAATTACAAGTGACTCGCAATTGGTTATTCGCCAGATAAAAGGAGAATACACAACAAATGAACCATCTTTGAAGAAATACAAGAAACTTGTTGAAGAATTGTCTGCGAGAATTCCAAAAATAAAATGGAGACATATATCAATAAAAGATAATAGACTCGCGGATGCTTTTGCTTTCATATCCAGCATGATGACAAATGCATGAGGACACGAAGAAACTTTCAAGATGTTGCGAAGATTGTCAGCGATATGGGAAGAAGATACATGCACCAGGGGCCCCATTATCATCCGCAACCAGTGTGTGGCCATTTGGAAAATGGGGGTTGGATATTTTGGGACAATTTGTACCGGGTTCTGGACAAAGAAGATATTTAATTATCACTACAGATTATTTCACAAAATGGGGATAAGTAAAGGCAGTACAACACATTCGCGACAAAGACATTTTTACATTCATATTTGAAAATATAATTTGCAGATTTGGGATTCCTGCACAATTGGTATCTGATAATGGAAAGCAGTTTGAAGGACAAAATATAGAATTGTTACTTAATGCATTTAAGATTAAATGTGGAATGTCAACACCACTATATCCACAGGCCAACGGACAGGCAGAGGCAACAAATAAGAAAATTTCAGATATATTAAAGAAGAAATTAGAAGGACACCACAGGGCATGGTCCGAGCAAGTGCATAATGCAATATGAGATTACAATAAAACTAGACGGGAAGCTACTGGAATGTCACCTTTTTGTTTGACATATGGGGATGAAGCTGTGTTACCAACAGAAGTTTCTATTCCTACAACAAAAAGAGAGGCTTGGGAGAAAAATCTTAGTGCTGGTATGATTCTAAATAAACTTGATGAGTTAGAAGAGAAGAGAGAAAAAGCTTTACAACATATGGAAAATTATCAGCGGAGATTAGCTCGTGAGTATAACAAACGTGTCAAAATACGTGAGTTCCAACCGGGTGATTTAGTGTTGCGAGAAACACCAGGTTATCGGCGAGAAAATGGTGGAAAGCTGGCGAGAAAATAGGATGGACCGTACATCATTAAAGAGATAGTTGGAACAGGGGCATACAAGTTAATAGATCCAGAAGGTAGAGATGTTGGTCAAAGACTTGGTAGACCATAGAATAGATTATATTTGAAAAGATATTATCAATGACAAATTCTGCGAGATTTGAGATGCTGGTATATTATATGATGAAATGGATAATAAAAATTTTTTATCACAGCTGCGAGATTTTTAAAATGACAGAGAAAATAAGAAACGCGAATAAAATTTCGCAGAGATTAATAGAATAGGACGAACCTTTATGGCGTACACCCTAGTTCGCGAATAAAATTTCGCAAGAGGGAAATGTAAGTCCTAAAGTACGTCATATAAGGGGGTATCTGTTTGCATGGCTCAGGGATAAGGTTATACCGCTGCTGGAACCTGAGTCATGGAGAGCTGGGGTTCATCTCCATGAGAGATACCTATCCAGGAGAGGTACCTTGGATTTCCAACTATATATATAAGGTTATACCCTGGTTGGACGACCGAGGGTCTCTCCTAAGGAGTGCAGTGTATAACCAAGGCGCAGAGGTACACGGTTGAGCCAAGGGTGCCCGGGGCGTACAAAACTACCCTGGCCATTCTTGGCAAGTCTTGGATATGATACACTCGGCCCGAAGAAAACCCCACTTAGGGTGCAGTCTCGTAACTATAATCCATATCGGAAAAAAGGATAAGAGGCTGCGAAAACAACTGGTTGTTGTTAAGACCGGATGGGAGGATCTAGTCTTGTATGGCCAATGTGCCCTCCTTGAAGGGGCAACCGGGGGGAAGATAAGGGCGGCACCCTCCATTAGGGAGCTGATAAGTTTCTAAAGACGGCAATGTCATGGGGCTTTATGTTCGCAAGAACATTTAGGCCTATCATATTGTCACGTGACAAGTATTATATAGAGGCAACAAGCCATGAGAAAAATTTAAGATGAGATCAATGGGTTTTTACATGAAAGTGTAAAAACGTCATGCGATTTCATCGCAATACGGCAATGTCATGAGGCTTTGTTCTCGCAAGGGGGCTTAGACTTGTCATATTGTCGCAATACATTGAAAGAATAAAGATAAGGCAAGATCAATGGGTCAATACATGCAAATGTAAGGACGTCCTTCGATTTTATCGCAGAAACAAAAACTTGGAAAAATAAGACCAACAGAATAATCCCAAACATTAACTATTTTCTTTTAAGAATGTAGGAAAGATTTGTTCATCGCAAGAGAGATAGTGAGAAACAAGTACTATTCAGATTTTCTCAGAAGTATTATTCAAATTCTCTCAGAAGGATTATTTACAATTTCACAGCACTATCCATAATTTCGCAGTCCTATTCGCAAAACTGTTCGCGGCAATATACTAAAATGTAGGAAACACTTGTCCATTACAAGAAAGATAATGAGGGACAAGTATGGGAATTGATAAATAAAATATCATTATCTTTCTTAAAAATATTCAAAATAACAGAAAAGTAATTTAATTCCAAAGTTGCATAAAAGTACATTACTCGCAAGAAAGAGGAAGTAAAGGAAAACAAAAATAAAACTCAATCTTCAGTATTGGTCTCGCTGGCTTCATTATTTTTGCCAATGTTATCAACTTCACCAATATTCTTCTCGTTACGATTGATTCGAGCTTCTTCTTCTTCTTCTTCTTCTTCTTCTAAATCCTCACTAGAAATTGCTTCACCACCAGTAGCTACTTTTCTAGGAGGGCTTTTTTCTTCTTCTGTTGGGTCTTCTTGAGAAATATCTTCTTCACCGCTTGCATAATCTATATCATTATCTAAAGGAAGAAGAATTTCATCATCATCTACTTCTAGAGGATCGATGGATACATGGGGTAGAGACTTGGATATCAAAATGTCATTCACAAGAACTTCAGCACTAAGATGAACTTTGCCAAGGAAACCTCTATCGCGATTTCTAATCTCCATATTCTTGAAGTATTCAAGATAGTCATATCTTCTCTCTGCTCGATCGCGAGATTGAACAAGATGAGAAGTGAGAACTCCATTTTCTTTGCGAACTTTATCCAATTTGTCAGTCAGATCAGAAACGGTAGAATGAAGGCTTTTTCAAATTCTGCGAGAAAAACAAGTTAACAGAAAAGATATTCAGGTAAAGATCTCGCAAGAAGTATAACAGAGAGATTAAAAATTGTGGCAGTCAAAATGACTACCTTCCTTTTGCAAAGTTAAATTTTGAATTAGTGTTAAGCAACAATTCTCCCATTGGTTCACGGCATCATCAAATTTATCCCCAACTATACCCTTCAGCGAGATTTTATATTTTTTTCTTTGGAGAGGAGATACGAATTTTCTTTTGATAATAAAGAGTAAGATTCTTCTAATTGGGAATATTGATCTTGGAGTTTACTGGCCTTTAAACTTAGAGTTATCCTACCCTTGATAAGTTTATCTTTCTCAGCGGCAGATGATTCGGTTACTTCCTTAAGTTCATCTTTTAGTGAACGAAGAGATTTCTCTTGATTATCACACACTTTTTGAAGAATACTCAATTGTTGCGAGGAAATCGCCATCATGTTCGAAAAACTACGTTTCTCCTGAGACAAAGTTTTATTTTCATCTGATAAAGATTCCATCGCCAAGTTAACCTGGGTTAACAAATATGAGAGGCGAGTAACTTCGCTACTTAATAAATTTTTCCTTTGCAATAATTGGCCATTCTCATTAGTAAGATTATCTATTTGATCGATCGAGTATGTGTGAAGATTGTCTAGTCTATTATATTGGTCCATCCAAGAATCTTTCTCAGCACGGGATTCTTCAGCAATAGACTCAAATTGAAATCTCTCCATGAATCATTTCTGATTTAAAACTAAATATGCAAACCAAGGATTTAAAAACGGAACTGAGTACATAAAAGATGAAAATTTGCTAGAACAGAAAAACAAGAGACAGAGGCAGGGAAATTATACTTTTTAGTTCATTATTTTTACCGCTAAGATTTTCGCAATCAAGTAAAGAATTGCGAAGCTTTTGGCAAAAAGTGTCACATTCTAAAGTCTTGGCTTGGAGACTTCTTTTTAAAGCTTTAACTTCATTCTCTAAAGATGCTTGTGAAGCCATTTGATTAGTACTTACCTAAAACCTCGCAGACACCCTGCTTGACAGGATCTGTAAAAGACTTCCTTGTATCATCTAAAATATCAGACAAGATTTTAAAAGCAACATCTACTCCTACTGAAGTTTCCTTAAAAGAAGGGGAGAGATGCAGATGGTGAAGTAGTGATAGTAGAAAGCTGGAGAATTGAATCATTCGTAATAATTGCATCACCAAAAGGTGGAGTGTCTGGAAAAGTAGCAGTTGGAAGTGATATAGGAGTGGAAGAAGTTTTGTTCACAACAGCTTTAGGAGACTCATTTGTCAGAAGATCAGCTGAGACAGGGATATTAGTAACGATATTCTCGCCAATAAAGGATGGAGGTTCCATTTACGAGGTTGTAGGAACGGAACTCGCATATGTTAATTTGGGAATGATAATGTCAATCTCAACAGTTTTAGCTTGACGAGATCGCTTGCGAGGTTTAGCAATACCTTTGTCATCCTGCGAATAATAATTTAGATAAGATACAGAGGCAACAATATTGTTATTAAGAAAACAAATGTTTCTTACTACCTTATGACTCGCAGGCTTCCTTTTATTTTCAGCTAGTTTTTTCCGCGAATCTTTAAGAAGATTAGGGTTTTGGATTACAGACCGGGTGTTAGGAGTAGTTCCATTGAAAAGAAAACACAGTATGGGAATTACGAAGAATCAAGTAGAAAATATTGAATAATATGGATGAACATAGTTCAGACAAGCAAAATCGAGTCTAATAACGTCAGAAGAACAGATACCTTGGTGATTCCATTAAAGCAGTAGCAGGTGAATTTGTAGAAGAAAAAAGTTGCAGGTGGGAAAAGTTTGCAGAGAACGAAGAGGTGAGGAATACGAAGAAGTAAAAGAAGAAAAATATTTCTTTGACAGATTCTCTCTTTTATAGACAGAAGAATGGTAACCGGATAATAAAGGATTAACCGGTAAAGAAAAGAATATTCGACACGTGTAAGCGGTTACACTTAATTTACGGAGTTTTTTCGGAAAAAGAAGATGAAAAAATGGGTAGTTGCTGCATTAAGAAGAGATAAATTTCTCATGATATTCTCCTCTTCGCAGAGAAGACATGAGAAGAGGCAAGATGTAGGATCATAATATCGCCATGACATTATTTTTATGAAATTAACAACACTTCTGTGAGTACTTCTGCGAGTACTTCTGCAACACTTTGCGAGCATCACAAGATAACTTAAAGAGTGATGTAATAGATGACGATGGGAAAAATATGAGAAGAGCATGATGATCCTGCGTGGATTACAACACCTGTGAGGACTGACATTATAACTGATGCTATAATACCGCGAGTCAGATCCGAAATTAAAGGACAGCTTAGCAGTCATCCATTATGTAACTACCCTATATAAAGAGACTCAGTAGAATTCAAAGAACATAGATGAATTTTTGAGCGTTAAGAAAGTTTTGAGGAGAGATAAAATCCAAGAGAGCGGTTGTATTTTTGATTTTTTTCATTTCTTGTAAACATTTCTGAGAATCAAATAATAAAGTGTTGTTTTTAATCTTCAAATATGTGTCGATTATTGTGAATTCTTGTGAAGGGTGTAGTGTAGGTTTTCCTGCAACTACAGAGGTTACATAAGTATTACATTTAGAATCTCCATTAATGGGTAGAGTTCTACATCTAGTTTTATGGAAGAAGATGATAAAGAAAATAAATCTCTCCCTCTACAAATTTGTCTCCCTTCCCCTTACAAAAATGTGTCTCCTCTTTTCTCTCTCCTGCTCTTCTCTTTATATAGGTGTTTACATAGTGGATGACAGCTCACATACAACTCATATCCCCCCTATTTTTCGGATCCCTTGCTAATTATCGCATGCTCACTTTATAATTTCGCATGCTCACTTTATAATTTCGCATGCTCACTTTATAATTTCGCAGGCTCACTTTATAATTTCTCAAGCTCACTCTTTCTCTATAGTTTCGCAAGCTCTGCTACATTCTTGTAAGATTCACTATATTCTCGCAAGATTTTATTGTTGTGCGATATTTGGATCCTCCATTTTGCCTCTTTTTTATTGAATATTGCTTGAAGAGTGATCTTTAAGAAAAAATCCGTTGTTGTAGTAGCCATTGATCTTTGTTGATGAAGGAACGAGCGAAAGAATACTGGACTTGAAAAGTACATACTTTCCTCTATTCTTTTG
The DNA here is from genome assembly GCA_023529315.1 of Papaver bracteatum. Taxonomy (NCBI): domain Eukaryota; kingdom Viridiplantae; phylum Streptophyta; class Magnoliopsida; order Ranunculales; family Papaveraceae; genus Papaver; species Papaver bracteatum. The sequence continues at coordinate 5,350,037 of JAJJWX010001246.1, forward strand.
TGAAGTTCTTTGAGAAGTAAATAAGAAGTATCATATCTTGAAGTATGCGAAGTATGAAGTATCCTTGAAGAATTATAAGAAGTATCCATCCTTGACTGCGAATAAGAAGTATTGCGAAATTATTACTCTACATTATCTGCCTCATGCAATGTTGTAATACAAATAATAATTTAGATTAGTATTCAACATTTCTTTTATCAAAAATTTTCATTTAATTGCAATTTCAAATCGTTTTTCTTTGTTTTGATTTCCTTTGTATATCTTATTTCGTCTCATCCGATAAACATCTTTCATGGAAATGATCCTAATGAGGTCTTATGGAGCCTGTTGATGGAAGGTCTTATTTTGCCTCCTACTACTCTCCATGTTAGATATCATTCTCATTTGAAACAAAGCAAATATTTAAGGAAAATATATAAATTGATCTCTGCGAGATATTGTTCTCGGTTTCTCTTGTAATTGTGAAATCTTTGTAACTCTGCGATTGTATCGCGTTTTGTAAATCAAATCAAAAATATTTTATTTTCTGTAAAAATAAAATGTTCAAGGAAAGTGGTACTTAGATTTTGTGGTTTGCTATTGTCATTTTCACACAACTAAAAGAAGTGTGAGAAATGAGACTTGAACCCTTGACCTGCCTCTTGCATATTCTCGCAACAAACCAACTGTGCTAACCTTCTCTTGCGAAATAATCAAAGATCATGCGAAGTAATCAAAGGCCAACTTTGCGAGAGGCAATTCTGTATAAATTTCGCATAACAAAAATAAACTTGCGAGAAGCAAGAATTAATCCTGCGACCTACTGCTTGCATTCATGCCTCCTAACCAACTATGCAAGCTTTTTCTCTGCGAAATATCTCTGCGAAATTATCATCAACTCTCTTCTGTGCGAAATAATCAGCGAAAATATACGCATGTGTTGGGACTTAAACATGCGACCATGAATTCATTAACTTCGCAGCTCACCAACTGTGTTGCCTCTTGTTTGCGAAATAATGAAACAATATTGCGGAATTATTCATTTTTTCGCCCTCTGTAAAAAGAAGAAAACTATGCTCGCGGGCGAATTCGAACTTGCGACCACAAACTCACATACTATTTTCTGGACCAACTGTTCAAGAACCTCTCTCGAAATTAACACATAACTTTTTTACTTATTCTTTTATTCGCCACTGAAGATGAGAAGAAAATGAAAAATATGTGTCTCTGCGAATTCGAACCCGTGATCTATTTGTTACTCGCTCAGCCTTGAACCATCTTTGCGAATTTCTGTTTGTGATAGAAACTGCAGCGTCTTCCTCTTATCTTCTCTTCATATTTCCTTAATTTCTTTCACATTTGCCTCTTGCTTTTTCTCCTAAACATGGAAATCCTCCATTGAAACTTTAGTTTTCTTCCCTAAAAGTGTAATTTCTTCCATGAAATTTCCATTTTTGTACCTAAACTTTGTATATCTAGAAAAATATGAACCGTAGTTAATCTTCATGGAAACTTTTTGAATCAACAAATTACAGGAAGGATAAATCCTTTACTCCTCCATGTTTCTAGCGCCAAAATGTAGTTGCAGGAAATCCCATAACACACCCCAAATGATATTATGATAATAATTTCTAGATCTAAACTTATTTGATACCTGACATGGATGCTAACGTGGCAGCAGCTACGTCAGGGATGCCTGAGATGCACATGACTCAAGAGATCATGGATGCCGTGGATCAGAAAATAAAGATAAAAGTGCTAAAATTGTAAATGGACACAAGGATTTTTTACATGGTTCGATCAATGTGATCTACATCCATGGTTCTTCACTATGATTGTTGAGGTTACATAAGTATTACATTTAGAATCTCCTTTAATGGGTAGAGTTCTAGATCTAGTTTTTGGGGAAGAAGATGATAAAGAAAATAAATCTCCCCCTCTACAAATTTTTCTCCCTTCCCCTTACAAAAATGTGTCTCCTCCTTTCTCTCTCCTGCTCTTCTCTTTATGTAGGTGTTTACATAGTGGATGACAGCTGACATAAAACTCATATCCCCCTATTTTTGGATCCCTTGCTAATTCTCACATGATCACTTTATAATTTCGCAGGCTCACTTTATAATTTCACAGGCTCACTCTTTCTCTATAATTTCGCAAGCTCTGATACATTCTTGTAAGATTCACTATATTCTCGCAAGATCTTATTATTGTGCGATATATGGATCCTATATTTCTAGTTCAAATCCAAATAATTATAATGATTATTCACCTATTCAAAAGGACGAGGATTTGACTAGAGATACCCCCGTTTTAGACGATGTAATATTTCCTTTTGATTACGAAGCCAATGATGGTTTCGAGGAACGAGTACATTTTGAGTCTAGCGATTTAGAAACAATAGACTTAGAAAAATAAAATTAACTCGTAGAGATGAGTGAGGATGTACCTGACTTAGAAGAATCAATTGACCATTTTCAGGAATCAGATGACCTTGAAATTAGGAAAGTTGTGACTAGTCTTTCTAGAGACACTGAAAACTCTAAGTTTGGGGCTGATTATCATTCTCCATGTGCCTTAACTCTGAGAAAAGTCCCTAACTTGGGACTTGACATTTGTGCCTCAACCATTTTAAAAGATTATCTGCATACACATTTTCCTGAACCTAGTTATGTCCATAAAGAAGTTCAGTTGTTAGAAACCCATCCTCTGGTTGATGTGGTTAGTCCAGGCTACGGTACCTCAATTGACTTTGTTTTCCCACCAAAAACCTTCCTTCCAATTGTGGGAACATATGAATTTCAGATGTGTCAGTTATTAAGTTTTGAGACTAAACCTAATTACTTTAGAAGATTAGGGTCAACACATTTGCTTAAGAATGACCACTACTGTGGTCAACTGTGTGAGTCAAGTCCGACTGACTTAGAGGATCCCCAGTTATTCAGGTTATTGTTATGTGCTTCTAAGTTCTTAATTGAGTATTTCCAGACTCTAGAACCTGATCTTCAGGATACTGCCTTTGAGGAAATCCAGCTGATGAAAACATTTTATCTAGATCCTTTTATAGAGCCTGAACCCGAACCACAACTAGATGTAGTTGTCTTAAACAAAAAAATATATAAGGGTGTGTTGGATATCTTCCAGGTCTGTTGCAGTTTCCTCTTCTTATGGTTATCACTTTTTGATCCAGATGACCCGCAGTTATTTCTGCTGCTACTATATGATTCTTCGAGGTGACTAATCTCTTCCTTTGTCTGGATGAAGACTTTAAACTTAGCACTTCTTGGGAGGTAACACAATATTCACGTGACATGGTAATATCTTTACTTATCTCTTTTGCTTCAAATGGTAACAGTTTCTCCTTGTTCATACTTCAATTTCATCTTTAGAACATTGAGGACAATGTTAGATTTAAGTTTGGGGGTATGGGAGAAACCTTTTAGTTGCAATAAATAAACTCCATAGCCTAGAAATTTATGTTTATTAAGGATGGCACTAACCAATCTAAGTGGATGGAAGCATTTTGGTTGTAGGAGTTGAGGAACCAATCTGATTAGATGGAAACATCTAAAGAGTCTATTCATAAAAGCACATAGCTCAGGTGTTAGAAAAAGAAAACATGGTAGTTTCGCCATATCCTCGTGATGGAAACATCGAAAGAATCCTGATCACTTTTTTTTTTTTACTATTGCTAGGGTGAAATAGAGTGACTGAGATGAAAAAAAAAAAAAAAACCCAAACCACTAGACCAACCGGAATAAATACAATAAAATCGACCACTGGTACCCTTGTATATGCCAGCTGAGTTGACCTAGAGTTAGGATTATCGACCACTGGTTCCCTTGTATATGCCAGTGTGTTGATATTAGTCCATACCAGTATCTCAGTCCATTAGGACAAGTTCACCTTAGTCGACATCATCCATGTTTTTCTCTATATCCATCTTCTTAATCTATCCATGTGATTGGTTGTCTCCGGTTTATGATGTCTAGAAACTATCTGAGTAGAGCTCTGACACTTTATATGAATTTTAGTATGGTTGAGTGCAAACTCGTGTACATCAATTGGAATTTCGCATCATGGTACTTCCTCCTGTAGTCAATAAGTATGCCAACCAAGGAAATTCTTTAGTGCCTTCCAAGGTTCTGCGTAGATAGCTAGGGTCCGGAGTAAAGGTTTTGTGGGTACACCTCTGGTAAATTCTCCGGAGACAACACTCCGCCACTAGGGCCACCTAGCGGTTTAACGGCTTGCTGCACGTGCTAAGTGTAGTCATTTTATTTTCTAGATTAGATTTGCTCGGGACTAGCAAATAATAAGTTTGGGGGTATTTGATAGACACATTTTTGTGTCTGAATTGTCCTCAGTGTCTCTATTGTTAGTCTCGATTTTTGTACTAATTTTGGTGTTTTTATGTTTATTTAGGTGTTTTTGGAGAAATACACTTGTGTGGAAAAAGTTGCTCGAAAAGTGTTTTTTGGACCCCCGGAGGACAATTGATATATGGACCCTCACTTTTTATAAGGGGCACCCACGGCTATATATAGCCCATTTGTCCATCACACCCAACTTCTTCTTTTGAATTTTGGTTTTGGCGGGAAAAATATTCACAATACTGGAAGATTTTTAGTTTGTCATTTGGAGGGGTTATAGTGTGATTCAATGGCTCAAATTTCATGGGAAGACTTAATTTATCATAAAAGGCTTGGTATGGGCCTCTGGATCGATTTAATTTGGCTAGTTAACGCGTGTTGAGGAAGACAGGGTAACACGTTCAGGCGAGAGATATTCATGGGATTTCTTGTTATTTTGGAAAGATTATTTTTGTCTGAAGCGTGTTGAATCAATCCTACAGCATGTACTATCATGTTTGGAGTGTTTATGCATCATGCCAGCGCGTGAATTTTTAATTCAGGGAAGAAAATATCTGAATATTATTTTCTCTTTACTGCCGAGTAATGGATAATTATTTTGAGTTATGGAGGATATTTCTTATGCATGAGAGGGTATATATAGTGCTGAGGAGTTGTAGGAATGGGGACGGAGAGTTTGGGAGAGTTTAGAGCATAACAGAGCGATAATCAGAGCTTCAGAGGATACCTTCCTGCTACTGCATAACTGAAGAACACGAAGAACAAAAGACCACCAAAGACAGTCGTTTATCAACAGTGATAACGACACAGACGCGAGGGTCGTATAGATACAGTAACAGTGACGTTATATTTGTATCGTTATTTGTAACAGCTCGGTTTGTAACAAATATAACTGTTACAAACCCGATTTTCATCATATTTCTCCCATTTTCATCTTTGTAAACACCCTTTGAGCAATAAAAATGATTTTTGAGCATGTTTCCAACATGATGATGAGATAATTCTCCCACAACCAAGGCAATGAGGAAGCTATTTACGCATGGATAATTGGTAACTATTTTATTTTCTCTAATTTATAATTCACTCAATCAATGCTTTTGCAGAGTTTTTAATTGTTTGCATCATTTTTTTCATTAGTTGTAATTCAATTAGATAGGTTATGCTTTGTATTAAGATAATCTATGCTTAGGGGATACAATTAATTTTTGAGAATTTGCCTGATTATTTGTGAATTAAGAAACAAGGGATTTAAAAGATAATTAGAGTTTGGGTTATTTACCGTTATTCATTCATGTATAATAGTGGAATCAGTGTCTTGGTTATTCCTAATATCCCGTGACAATATTTTGTATATATTTTTCTTTTATTTTAGTTTATTAAATCTAAAATTCATTGCTTTCATAAGTCTCAACGAACCTATTTACTACAACATTATTGAGATCACATCACATGGCAAGGTACATTTGGCATGGCATGGTGGGGCCAAGGGCTTAGCATGGACGGCTTGGCATGGTGGGGCCAAGGGTTTGGCATGCCGTTAGCACATGGTGAGGCTAGCATGGATAGGGACAAGGCAAGGTGCGTTTGGCTTGGCATGGCGGGACCAAGGGTTTGGCATGCCGTTGGCACATGGTGCGGCTAGCATGGTTAGGGCCAAGGCAAGGTGCGTTTGGCTTGGAATGGTGGGGCCAATAGCTTAGCATGGACGGTTTGGCTTGGCATGGTGGGGCCAAGGGTTTGGCATGCCGTTGGCGCGGTAAATATGGCTGACATGGTTTGCCATTGGCACGATGGTGCGGCTAGCATGGTTGGCATGCCTTGGAGTGGTAGATGTGGCTGGCATGGTTTTCCATTGGCACAGTGGTGTGGCTAGCATGGTTGGCATGCCTTGGCATGGTAGATGTGGCTGGCATGGTTTGCCATTGGCACAGTGGTGCGGCTAGCATGGTTGGCATGCCTTGGCACGGTAGATGTGGCTGGCATGGTTTTCCATTGGCACAGTGGTGTGGAAATCATGGTTGGCATGTCTTGGCGCGGTAGATGTGGCTGGCATGGTTTGCCATTGGCACAGTGGTGTGGGAATTAGGGTTTTGCTTATCGGAACCCTAATTAGTACTAAAAAAAAGGAACCCTGGTAATTTTCTCGTAGACATATCAAAGGGTTCAATAAATATGCTTATGGTCATAATGTCATCATGTCAGATGTGCGGTTTTATGATTTTAACCCTAGGCTAAAAACCACCATTAATATTAAGTCCCCTGCTTAGCTCGGAACGGGAGTATCGTTGCGAGGTAAGCATAAGATGGTGACAGGCTAGGATAAGAAATCAAAACAACAAGCCATGATAAGATGGTCAGGAAAGTCTGACTAACCTTTTTCGAGAGGTAAAGAGAGTTTGTGGTTCCTGTGTTGGAGGCCTTGCATAGTTTCTATTTATGGTGTAGATAGTGAAGTGGTGAGATGAGAATCTTCGGTTCAGTCTGGCTACTCATCATCTTGGCTGGGTTAGGGAACATCATGATGCTGGCTTGGCGAGTTGTCGGTGTTGGCGCTGCAAGTCATGGCGCGGACGGCTTGACATGCTGGGGATATGGAATGGTGCGGCTCCAAACGAGGCCACTGGCATTGGTAAGCTTATCATGGGGTCCCACAGGTGTTGTGCGACTTAGAATGGAGCCTCCAGCATAGTATTGGTTTGGGGTGAAGCTGTTAGCGTAAACTCGACACGGGTGTTGGCATGACGTGGTCGCTGGCTCGATGTAGGTATGTGTAGCTTGAATTAGGAAAGTCCTTTATTTCTTCAAAATTCAAGAGTGCTATGCCAATAAAAGGGGACGTTACTCCTTCTTCTTAGGTTACGTTGACGGTTTTGCTTCCGAATCCCAGTGCTGGCGGCAGAAAAGTAAAACGTGGTCAAGTGTGTCTCAAACACGTGCTTCTACGTTTTCTCACCAAACCCTAATTATCTCTTACATCCAGGCATGATACTTTCCCTTATACTTGTTGTTAGAATAAGGTTTAATTAAGACCGAATATCACCCCTTGATTCATGGCTAGTAGAAAGATTTCCTTTTCGAGATTGCACCGTTCTGCTGAATATAAGAGATGATCTTGAATCTTTCATTCTTATAGTTCCAACTGAAATCATGCCCATCTTCTTAACAGGTATCGTCTCATGTTTTCTCCTGGTTTCCATTTAGTCTTCTTTCTTATGTATATTGCCGGTGTAGATAGGGTGAAAGATTGCTCATTTTCTCTAGTTTTGTAGTGCACAATGGGATCTTCCAGAGGCATCCGCACCTCTAACTCTTCGGAGAAAAACTTTAAAATCGGTGAAAAACAGTTTTCTTCTCATGAGGAGGCATTAGATAGAATCGAATCTTTGTTGCATGAAGCTGGAGGAATTATCCAGGATCTACCCTCTATCTTTCTAGGCGAAGTGTGGGTGCGCATTCAGAGTTTCTTGGGTTCGGTGATGTAGATGGGGAAAAATGATTTGCTGATTTGTAAGGAAAGTGAAGAGTCGAGCGTGTTGTCGAGACTCCTCGAACCGGACAAACTGCTTATCCTCACACAAATGCACTGCAAAGGGAGTGCTTAGATTCGAGATATCAATCTGTAGGACTCCAGCCTAAACCAAGTCAATGGCCATTCCAGAGTCAATTCGGTCGCAAAGAGGGAGATGGGTTGATCTGTAGGAGGGAAGCTGAGAATTATGTGGGATCAGTGATGATCAAGGATTGTGGATGTGTTGAAGGTTTCTATAATAATTAGTGAACTATTGAGTTTGAATAAGTTATGATGGATTGATGAATTCTTGAGAGTAGTTACTCGAGAAATTCTGTGTAGACTAAAAATGTTGTCCCTTAATCATGGATTCAGAAACTTATTTATATTGTCAGAGTTGTGAACACATTGATCCCTGTAAGTGTGACGGTTTCATGAGTGGAAGAGTGGGCAAATGTAAGATCGTGGTAAAGTCTGTTCCATGTCGTGTGGATACTTAAAGGATCGTGCACCCACTACTTTGCTAACTCCTTCAATCGTTGACACCACTTACCCACATTTTTCGTCGTGGATGAATCCACGTGTTGTAGGCCGCCAGACCAAAACCCTAGTTGTTATCCCCCAATTTGACATGATTAATGTCTCACGAATCGTGGAGTCTGCATGACAGACGTGTATTTAGTTTGTCAGATCTTGACTGATTAGACAATGAGCCTAGGTTTTGTTGAATCGAGCATGTTTGACAAATGCTCAGTGATTCATGAATGTTAATGCTCGTTTGAGCAAATATTGTAAATTCGTCGAATTGTTGAATATTGATGAGTTACTGAATATATATATGGATTATTCAAACAACTGAGCAAGTATTGCTCAATTCGACGAAATATTGAATATTCGAGCAACTGAGCAGGTATTGCTCAATTCGACGAATCACTGAATATTAAGAATTTGACGTGCAATTGATCAAGTGTTGCTCAATTCTACAAAATTGATAATTTGACACGCAATTGAGCAAGTATTGCTCAATTCGACAAATTACTGATAAGTTACTAAATACTGATAGCTGGATTAATATTTGAGCAAATATTGCTCAATTCAACGAAATATTTATTGGTGACGTGACCCAATAAAATATTAAAATATTGGTAGGCTACCAAATATTATATGATTAATTCATATGCTGGTTGCTGAATCGATATAAATTTATTAGTGTTTGAACTTGCTCAGAGCGTTTGTTCGAAAACCCTAATTTTTGATGAATTGCTCATTAGTTGACGAATTACTGAAAATAGGTCATGAGCAAAGGAGGGACTGATCACATGAGCTTGTGGACGTCCATGTGATGCCTAATTGCTCGAATAAGCATGCACCAGGGTTCTCAGTTGGAGAGTTGGTGAAGGAATGATGATTAAGTGTCGGTTTCATCATTTATTGAATTACTGCTGGGTTCATCATTAGGAAAAACCTAAGTATGAAAGATAGGGGACCGGTCAAGAGATCATGGTACAGGATCTTGGTGGTCACGGTACCAATTGTTGGTTGTTTGAGCAATCCCCGGGTTGGTTGGAGAGAGTTTGGGCCCAATATGAGCAATTGAGCGAATTATGTCAGAATTATGAACACATGTGGGACCGGTTTGTGTAAGCCCTAGGAATGACTCTGGTCGGTCATCAAGGCATGCACGTGTTACCATGGTGTTTCCAGGTCCCACACACCTTTCCTTATTTTATAATATTATTATTTTTCATGAATCTATGAAGTTATGGAGAATTCATGAATTTTGCAAAAACAAGGAAAGTTGCTAAAATCAAGGAGTTTTTCATAAGTTCATGAAAATAACAAAATAGGGAAAAATAATGAAGGAAGCTTGGGGACAGGCCACGGCTAAGGCATGGCCGGTCGGCCGGTGGGCCCGGACCTGGGCGCTCCTTATTATTTTATTAATATTTATTGTTTTCTCCTGTTTTGCGTAGGATTCCTCATCTATTCATGTTTTTGGATGCTCGTTCGTACATCCGGGTGCTCAGTCGTGTATCATTATCGAGCACACTTACACCATTTTTTGAGGCTTACTCAGGATGGTCCATATGCCTGGTTGTTGAGTACTTATTGCTAATCCATGAAATTCAGTGTAGAATAATTCATGAAATTGAACAATAAAATTGAGTAGTTATTTATTATCGATTCATATGATCAGCTGTGGATTCGACCATGAATTCGTAATAATAAAATAGGCATTACCATTTCATGGGATCGTGGATTCGACCATAGAATCGAAGTAATAAAATTATCGTTTACCATTTCACAAGATTATCAGATCATGAAATCGAAGTAATGAGATAATATAAATTGTTATTGCCATTCCATGAGATGAAGTCGTAAATTCGATCATGGAATCAGAGCAATTGTTATTTCCATTCCATGGGATAAGGCCATGGATTCGACCATGGAATAGGAGCAATTGTTATTTCCATTCCATGGGATCAGGTCATGGATTCGACCATGGAATAGGATCAATAATAGATCATTCTGGGAATTCAGTGGTGAATGTCACGGCAGAATTAATCTTTGTGCATAGTCAGGAGACGGTTAATCCCGAGGGTGCTCTCAGACTCTACGGAGAACACTCGAGTCTATACACGGAATCTCTACATAGTTAGAATCAGTGAGTGTCACTGTCCTGAAGGCGTTGTTGCTCTCAATCTTACGGAGAACCTCCCAATCGTTCTTCTATGTAGAGGGGAGTTTCTCTCATGTAGTCAGGGAACAATGAGTATCACCGACATCCTGAAGGCATTAAGCCCTCTCAACAAACAATTATGTAGGAGGACCACCCAATTATATTATTCTACATAGAGTGCACAATGAAATTCCAGGGATCGAACGCTCACCTAGTGGAGGATTTTTGAAAGACATGTTCATCATGGCTTCGTAAAATATGAATCGTCACATGCCTGAAGCCGTATTAGAAACATGCAGTATCATGATTTTACGGATTTGACCCTTGTTGAAAATCCACCATCAACATTAATTCGCATGCTTAGTGAGGCACAATCATGTTCCACAGTAAGCATTAAATGGTTATTTTTAGTCGGCGAGATCATGGTTGAACTCAATCTACAAAGGTAGTTTCAGAATCCTCGATTTGCTCCAATTGTGTCATGTACGAGCAAATGTTCGGGTGAGGACCCTGATAGTGTAATAGAGTGTTATTTTGTGGACATGGAGAGGTGAAGTGTTGCTGATTTGGTCAGTTAAAAACCTGGTTTTGGTCGATTTAGGATTTTCGAGCCCGAGCCCAAAAAAGGAAACCCGAGTTTTATTAGGTTTTGGAAATAAAATTAATGTAAAAGGGTGAAGCCCTAATTTTTTTTTTTAAAGTTCAGTTGTTAATGATTTGTTCAAAATAAAATTCCATGTGTGCATGTATGCATAAGTTTCATGAAAATTTGTTTTAGAAAACATATGCACGTTCGTTCATTAGCTTAAGAAACGAGCAATAATCTCTAATATGAAAGAGATACATGAACTCTTGAGTAGACATGGTCTAGCTACAGTAGATAAAATTTTGTTCATGAAGTTTCATGAAAACTAAAATTTATTTTCAAAGCATGGAGTTTCACAAATATTTTTAGGAACGTAGGTTCGTTCATAGTAAAAGTAATAAATAATGATCTTTAGAGTTAGAAGAATTTTCGAAAAGACCTGCACCTCATGATAAAATTTATTTGGAATATGTGGACCTTTACATAAAGTATAACAGACCCTCGTTTCATAGACGAATGCTCGTTTGAGCAAAACAATTGATTATTTTTTTTTATAAATAACTCACGTAGATTTTTTTTAAATTTGTGAGATTTCACAAAATGGAATAAACTCTCCTCTCAAAGACGGATACTCGTGAGATGGAGCAAAAATATATATATATATATATATATATATATACACATATTTTCAAAGTTACGTGAGTTTCACATTAAAAAATATATTTTTTGTAAAATCAATGTTTTGATTTTGAAAAACTGTTGAAAGTAGACAATTATACATGATGAAATAATGTATATATGTGAGTTTTCATAATTATAGAATGGACGTATGTACAAATTTTGAAAAACCGTTCACACAGTAAAGAGTTGCGTGGGTTGTTCACGATTTTATGAAAGATTTTGCAAAATGATTTTAAACAATTTTTAAAAGAAAACAATAATGTTTACGTGAATTTTGTGATTTCATGGTGTATGCACACACGGTAGAACATCAGTGAATGTTCACATGAAGGGTTATGTGAATTATTCATAATTTCGTGAAAAGTCAGGTGTCAGACTTTTAAGTAATGGGTGATGCTCGTCTTTGTAGGTTTGAAGGAGCGAGAAAGATTTTCGAAGTTTTACGTTATTATCACTAAGTTTGTGAAACCGTAAAGAGGTATGGGTTGAGAGTTACCATTTTTATAGACGCTGATGTGAGCATCCTAATTATTTTTGTTGTGCTTTATTGCTTTGATGAAATCTGCATCTACGGATAATATACCGAAGTAGGAACGTTGTATGGACGTCACAGAAACTTTGCAAGAATGACTGGTTCCCATAATGATACTTCCAAAGATGATAAAAGATAATATTTTGACAGATGCAGCTTCAAGAAATGGTGCTTCTGGGACCTCTGAGTGATGGTGAGAGATCCTTCACACTGAGTTGTACTCCTGACTACTTAGTATCAGTAATGCACGGGAAGTCTCTGATGGAGGAATATAACATCGAGAGAAGCTCGACAAATAGGTCCTTGTTCGATTGATGTGGATTACCCAGAAATAGAAGTAAGTTTTTGTTGTGGAGAATCCAGAAATAAGGGTCATAGAATGATATCGATCACTGTAAAGTCCCCGGCTGTCTCTTTGGTGCGTTGTTAGCTCTCCTTATACGATGACTTTTTCTTGTCCATGAAATTAGGATCATGAAACCAATGTTTGTTACTTCGTTTCAGAACTTTTGCTCCATCGAGCCTTGACGGTCTTCAATTCATTGCTGTTGAACAAATAATTTCTGAATCGAGCACCAAAGAAAATTTTGATGTAAGTACCTTTTCGTATAATAGTTCATGGCACTCCTTGAATGAAACACCACTAATTGTTGTTGATGTATTCAGGAGGATATTTCCATGGAATGAGAGATTCAGGAGGATATTTGCACTACTACAATGGTACTCCAATATTACCAAAACACAATCACACACACAAGAAGAACAAGTATTTAACGAGGTTGAATCCTCGGGAAGGAATAAGCAATTTTATATATCACCGTATAGGTTGGAATATACAAAGCTTTAGACGAGAAGAAGAGAACTCTTACTTAGTTCTGGTGTATTTTCTCTAGTTCTCTCTATAGCTATTTATACACATCAATAGGACTGGACACATTCCTTAACAATGATTACTTTCCTACAAGTATATGGTTTCCTAACTTATCTCTAAGAGACAAACCTCTTAAGCTGTTATACTTAGGACACGAGTACTTGGTTTCCTTAACCAACTAGATTTCCTAATCTAGTCCTTGACCGACCTACCAAAAATTCTCCACCTCGGATCATGCATTCCTGCATGAGATGATCAATAGATAAAATCACCTCCATCTTCCAACGTCGATTGAACCATCACTGGCTGCCTCCGTATCCTCAATAAGAATCAAACCCGATCGTAGTTCTCTCAAATATCCTTGCTAGAAGACCTCCACCAGGTTCCTAAGAACCTCTACCCCAAAAGGGGTCTTTCACCAAACTGTAAGGATGTGGATCAATTTAAAACAATGTCAAAACTTGATCCCAGATACTACTTTAGTCAACATATCAGCTGGATTATCTTTGGTATCGATCTTCACAAGTAGAATGTCATCTTCTTCAAGAATTTCTCTCACAAAGTGAAATCATACGTCTATATGTTTAGTTATAGCATGATGCACTTGATTCTTATCCAAGTAAATTGCACTAAGACTATCACAATGCACAGGTAGTTGGTCTTGCACAACTCCTAAGTCATCTAGTAAACCTTGTAACCATATAGCCTCCTTAAATGCCTCAGACACTGCCATATACTCCGCCTCCGTAGTTGAAAAATCCACAGTAGACTGCAAGATTGATCTCCAACTTACCGATGCTCCTACTATGGTAAATACATACCCTGTAGTTGAACGTCTCTTGTCCAAATCACCAGCATAGTCAGAATCCACATACCCAACACACAACTGATTGTTACTTTTATCCTTCACAAACTCCAAGCCAACATCAACTATACCATAAAGATACCTCAAAATCCATTTCACAGCTTACCAATGTTCCTTGCTAGAACATGCATATAACGACTGACCATACTAACTGCATGTGAAATGTTCGGCCTTGTACATACCATCATATACATCAAGATACCAACAGCCTCAGCATATGGGACTTGGGCCATATACTTTCGCTCTACTTCAGTAGTGGGAGACATACAAGCATTCAACTTAAAATGAGCACCAAGGGGAGTACTTACAGATTTAGTTCCTTCGTAGACACCAAACTTCTGTAGCACTTTCTTCAAATATTCCTTCTAAGACAAACAAACCTTACCATTCTCTCTGTTACGTTGAATCTCCATACCAAGAATCTTCTTAGCCTCTCCCATATCTTTCATCTCAAACTCAGATGACAACTTGCACTTAAAATTATCGATCTCTTTAGTGTTATTCGATGCAATCAGCATATCATCGACATACAAGAGCAAATATATGAAAGATCCATCACGTAGCTTCTTAAAGTATACACAATGGTCATAGTGACTTCTTGTGTATGTTTGGCCTATCATAAACTGATCAAATCGCTTGTACCATTGTCTTGGAGACTGCTTCATCCCATACAACGATTTCTTTAGTTTACATACACAATCTTCTTTTCCAGCAACCTTGAACCCACTCGGCTGAGTCATATAGATCTTCTCTTCTAGATCACCATGTAAGAATGTTGTCTTAACATCTAGCTGAACTAGGTCTAAATCATATTTTGCTACCAAGGCCAATAAAATTCGGATTGATGAGTGCTTCACAACTGGAGAGAACACCTCATCGTAGGCAATCCCTTCTCTTTGAGCATAACCTTTTGCAACTAACCTTTCCTTGTAACGTACTTGATTCACCTGAGATCCTTCTTTCTTAGCATATACCCACTTGCACCCTATGGCCTTCTTACCATTCTGAAGCTTCATAAGAATCCATGTGTCATTCTTATAGAGAGACTCCATCTCGTCCTGCATTGTACCTTCCCATTCTTTACACTTTGCACTATGTACAACTTCTAAATAGGAAGTAGGAGTACCATCTTCTATAACTGGTAATGCATAAGCAATGTAATCATTCATCCAACCAGGCTTCCTGGTTGATCTTCTTGGTTTGCTGGTTGCTATGGTCTCCATGACCGTAGCTTCTGTATCTTCTACTGACTCTTGTTCCTCTTCCTCAACAGTGTCACTATCATTTGGAACTTCAGTAGTTACCTCTCTTGTAGACCCAATGTCTTCAGAAGTATTCTGAAAAGATACCGACTTAGCTGGAATTAGTGGAGTTGCATCAATCTCCACCTGCTGCAAAGGCTCACTAGTACTGGTGCTTCTGTCCTCCACCTGCCGAGAACCCCAAGACTTTACCATAGACATCTCATCAAATGTGACATCTCTACTCATGACTATCTTCTTCTCAACTGGATTCCAAATCTTGAACCCTTTTACTCCACTCTTCATACCCACAAAGATTCCTTTCATAACACGGTTATCAAGCTTATTTTCACTAACATGATACCACGCAGGATAACCAAAGATATGAATTGAGTCATAATCATAAGCTGGTTTACCAAACCACTTCTCCATAGGAGTTTTACCTTCTAATGAAGTTGATGGCAACCTATTAATGAGGAAGCACGCATATGTAACTTCCTCATCCCAAAACGCCTTACCTAATCCAGCATTAGATAACATACATTGTACCTTCTCCATCAAAGTACGATTCATGCGTTCAGCTGCCCCATTTTGTTGCGGTATCTTCTTAACTGTGAAGTGCCTATTTATCCCCTCATTGTATACGTGTCGTAACCACAACAAATTAATCAATATTTTACTACCTAATTAACAAGTAATATAGGGTAGTCAATATCGATCCCACGAGGAGCACGAGATTCTATTTGTAAAATTGTCACACAAAGGGGGGTTGAATTGTCACAAAAAGTAAATAAAGCAATTAAAAATATAAAGGAAATCAAAAAGAGAGATTAGATCAAGGAATCCTTCTTCGCTGAAAAACAATGATTAAAGTTATGTTCTTTTCCACTTCTTATTAGTCACAGATTATCACCAACCGTAGGATAGCAGGTTCGCTTAGCTAACCCCAAAATTCTTTATTTCACTGAGTAACAGGTTCGCTTAGTTATCAGATTCTATTCAAAAGAACCACCTTGAGGTTCGCTTACAAGATGTAATTCCCCGAACGCATTAAGATTTATGAACTTAGGTTTAGTGCTAGTAGTTAGACTCGGTTCGCTTGGTCCACTTTCTAGCGTTGTTCTCACACACAATTGCTCCACGGAATCCCTCCGCAAGGTCTCGTGTTTTCTACTTGTGTAAAGAGTCAAGAAACGATTACTTATCCCCTAACTTTCACTAGCTTTAGATTAATTAACAAATCAATTTAGTATGCATCATAAATAACCTATCAATCAATCATAAACACTCATATTAGTAAAAACAAACGATAATCATGTGAAAATTCAAAGTAGATTTAAAACAAAACTCAAAACATGTTAAGAACTAGGAATTCATCCTCAATCAAATTAGTTACTCATGCTAAGAGTTCACACAAAGAATCAAGAAAAGAATTGTGTGTGTAAAAGTGTGCAAAGATGTGCACAAAAGTGTGTGTAAGTGTATCAATGTGTATGGAAGTGTATATGTGTATGGAAGTGTGGAAGTGTGTATAGAAAAGTAGAGCACTTCTCTATTTATAGGCTTTAATGTTCTCCATATCTTCCAAGGAATAGAATCCCTTTCCTTTTGTAGCTCAGTTTCCAAATCCAAGCCTTTCTCAAATCTTCCATTTCCTCTTTCCAAATCCAAGCCGAATTCTTCATTAAATTCCAAGTCCAACTCTTCACATCCCATGAGAGAAATCCACACAAAATTCTGTATTTTTTGCTCACCGGAAAACTGGGTTTTTGGCCGGAATTAGGCCGGAATCCAGCGTCGCCGGCCACCTGAAAATTCTCCTACGGTAAGGGTATATTCCGTTGGTCAACTGTTAAGACTAACGGTCAAAGAGGTCAACCGTCAGTCAAACTGTTAGTCAAAGGTCAAAGGATAAAGTCAATTCAGCTTTGAGTCAGTTGTCTTAGTCGTCTGGATTGGCTTACTCACTGAGCTGGATCGGATCGCTCATCGGGATCGCTGAGTTAACTCGCCGGAATAGAAATCCGGCCGAGTTCTGTTTAATTACAGGACTTCCCGGCCAAATTTCAGACCTCAATTCTATGGTCTTCTCCTATGACAAACCTACACATACATTTAACAATTCAAGCACATTCATTCCCTGCATTACAGCATCTTCAATTTCAACTTAAACTGCACCCATTCCCTTCACCAGCAACAACAGTAATCAAACCTGTTTGCAATTTAGCAACACCCAATTTCGAAACCCAACCTTTGTTGCTTCTACATGTTATCACATCTGCCTCCATCCGAAACTCAACACCAACAAACCCATTTTGATTCTCTGTATTTTGAACAGCAAATCCATCTCGATCCGTACCACAAACCCATCTTCCTCATCGGAATCTTCAATTCGATCTACTGAATTTCTATTTCATCCCCCATTTCTCTTGATTACAGAATCATCAATATCAACATCCATTCTCTCCCTGTTTCGATTCCATCTTCGTATTTGAAAAAACCCACCAGTTAATCACCATCCTGCAACCACCATCTCTATTTTTCTTCGAATCAGCAACCCCAACTCTTCTTCTGAAAACTCAAATCCCATCTCACTAGAATCTCCATTAAGCTTTGAACATCATCTCTGCCATAAATTCAACTCAGATCCGTTCTCAGCTCAACAGAAATTCATCAAACCCCTTTAAATCTCTCTCTGAACTTCGAATCCCAACTGCAACATCAAACTCTTTTTTCATCCCCCATTTATCTCGATTCAAATCTTTTTCTCTATTCCTCGGACAAAACCAACACCGGCTTTTCTTAATTTCTCGATCTCTTGGAATTACTGCGGCTACTGCTTCTCGGATTTCTCTGATTGTCAGTAACATCATCACTTATTTCTCCCAATTTCTCAATTTCAGTTTCGGGTGAATGATTGAATGAGAAAATGATTTAGGGTTATATAATTATTGGGGTGGATAGTACGCCCCAAATAAATACACCCCAAGCTGGTGCTCCATAATAGTTAGTTACTCTGATAAGGGCTAACCTATTGGACTCCCCTTAACCACAGCTAGGCTGTCTTTAATAATTCTCCAAAACAGAGATGCCCCTTAACTTTGACTGGGATCCGTATAGTGTCCGCCCCTGAAATGACCTTTTTGCCCTTTTAGCTCAAATTGAACGATTTCTTCTCCTTTTCCTCCGTGCGACTCCAGAGTACCTAATAACTCAAAAATACACGTAAAATACATAATTCACACGAAAAATAGCAAAGAAAGCATAACCAATAGATAATAAATTGGATGTATTCTACACCCTATCACTCATCCTGACATACTTGCAAGAACGGATCACTCTTGTACTCTCCACCATTGTCCGAATGTAGTACTTTGATCTTTCTGCAAGTTTGAGTCTCAGTTGCCTTTTTCCACCTCACAAAGATTTCTAGGACTTCATACTTATGCCTCATGGTGTACACCCATACGCGACTAGAATAATCATCAATGAACGAAACAAACCAATGTTTCCCTCCCAATGATGCATTCTTGGAAGGACCCCAAACATCTGAGTGAACATAGTCAAGAACTCCACTAGTATTGTGATAGCTGTGCCAAAGCTTGTTCTTGTTTTCTTACCCTTAACACAATGCTCATAAAATGCTAATTTGCAGGCGATAACACCTTTCAACAAGTCTTATTGAATCAACCTATGCAACGACTTCTCACCTGGATGTGCAAGTCTCATGTGCCATAACTTCGTCTTCTCGGTAGCTGCACTCTCGATGTGTTCAGAAATAGACACATCCCCTGTTGTTGTACTCCCAATCAAGTAATACAAGTTATGATGATGTATGCCCTTCATGATTACCATAGATCCAGCGATTACTTTTAGAAAACCATTTTCAGCGACTAACTTGTAGCCCTTAGCTTCCAAAGTTCCGAGCGAAATCAGATTCTTCTTTATGGAAGGTACAAATCTTACCTCCTTCAACTCTCTAACCATACCATCATGCATCTTTATACGAACACTACCAATCCCAATCACCCTGCAGGTATGATTGTTTCCCATACGTACTTCTCCATCAAGCTCTTCAAAACTTGAGAACCAGTCCCGATATGGACATATATGATACATTGCTCCAGTATCTAATACCCATGTACCATCTGTAATAGTACAAGATGGTGGTGTCACAGTTAGCGAGAAATCAGAAGCATCATCTGATTCTTCATTACCT
The DNA here is from genome assembly GCA_023529315.1 of Papaver bracteatum. NCBI lineage: Eukaryota > Viridiplantae > Streptophyta > Magnoliopsida > Ranunculales > Papaveraceae > Papaver > Papaver bracteatum. The sequence continues at coordinate 5,369,569 of JAJJWX010001246.1, forward strand.
TTAGCAATGTTCACCTCGGTATTACTATTATCTCATTCTCTTGCCTTACGCTTGGTACAATCCTTAGCCTAATGACCAAAGTCATGGCACCAAGCATACTCATCTTTATGCAGTCACGTCCTACTCTTAGAACGTTCTATACCTTTACCATAACCACCATTCTTCTTTCTCATGTATGTTGAACGACCTCTTGCAAGAAGCGAGTCATTATTAGCTTCACTTGCAAGGTATTCACGATCCATTTTCCTGAACTCCTCACTACGCAATGCTGTAGTGACCTCTGCATATATCATCTTGTCCTTGCCATGCATTAATGCTTTAATCACAGGTTCATACTTTTCAGGAAGAGAGTTTATCAGACACAAAGCTTGTTACTCGTCATTGATCTTCTCATCGTAGTTAACTAACTCAGCAAGAAGTTTATTATATGAATCTAGGTGCTCGTTTAGAGTTGCACCTCTCTTCATGTTATAGTGATACAAATTCCTTTTAAGATATATCCTATTTGACACGTTCTTCACAAGGTATTCCTTCTCTAGCTTTTCCCAGAGATCCTTAGCTGGAGTCTCGTGCTGATAATTAACTCTTACTGCAGTTGCTAAACACCCTCGTATCGAAGCAAGACATAATTCATTCATCTTGTTCCACTATTTTTCAGACATCTCCACTGGTTGAACTTCTAGAGCTTCTTCTAGGTCAAGATGAACAAGAGCATCCATTACGTCCGTTCTCCATAAACCAAAGTTATTGGTTCCTGTAAACTTTTCTACCTTGAGTTGTGATCTATGTGAATTAAGTATTTCTTCTTTTGTTTCTTTATCTTTATTTGTGGACTCTGAATGTTCTCCTTCAGGATCATTCGGATCAATTGGTTTATCCCCGTCAACCATTGTTCTCAAACAACCAAATATAGATAAAAAACAGAACCTTTGAGATTAGTATTACCTCAAGCAATCTTCAGAAAAATACCTTCACTTCAACTGCAATTTGAGTACCCATATCCAAGAGCGTCTCCTTGCTCTGATACCAATTGTTGCGCCAAATCCTGCGGAAGCGTTAGGTTGCACTTCTACAATGGTACTCCAATATTGCCAAAATACAATCACACACACAAGAAGAACAAGTATTTAACGAGGTTGAATCCTCGGGAAGGAATAAGCAATTTTATATATCACCGTATAGGTTGGAATATACAAAGCTTTAGACAAGAAGAAGAGAACTCTTACTTAGTTCTGGTGTGTTTTCTCTAGTTCTCTCTATAGCTATTTATACACATCAATAGGACTGGACACATTCCTTAACAAGGATTATTTTCCTACAAGTATAGGGTTTCCTAACTTAGCTCTAAGAGACAAACCTCTTAAGCTGCTATACTTAGGACACAAGTACCTGGTTTCCTTAACCAACTAGATTTCCTAATCTAGTCCTTGACCGACCGACCTACAAACAGTAGTGGACATCCATATGAAGAGAATGGTATATGAATCATCCATATATTCTTCACAAATTGCTCCCAGATTTCCTCTTTGTGCATGACAGTGAAAAATTGTCTCAGACGAGCTTGTTGTAAAATGCCCCCGTTGCGTCTTCAGACCATTTGCTCGTGTCTCGAACGATTGGTGAAGGATTTTGATGTCATTGATTCATTTGAGATCAGGAACCCTTGATTGATACATGATCATGGTGGTGTTTGCAGTACCATCTTCAGTCAGTAGTAGAAACATTACTTCTAAAACCCTGGTCACGGGACCATAGCTGATGTTGCTCTCAAGAGGGGGTGATGTAATGACCATGGTTTCATGTCCCGGTGGTAGAAACCTTTTTATGATGAATGATTAGCACATGAGAGTCTGGTACCACGGGTCTTGGACCATGAAACTGATCGTCATGATTAGCGGACCGCCAGTCCCCAATATTTTGTTAAATCTCTCCTTTTCGTTTTCTCTTCTTCTGGAAAGACTTGGATAGAGGACCCAGGTAGAAAAATTGATGTAAAGACCTAGGTGGTCGAAGTTGGAGGTACCTTGATGAAGTACTTAATGGAAAGACCTGGTGGACACCAATCGACTGTGGAAGTTATGAATCCCGTCTAAGAATTGCTGCTTGCATGTTGTATGCTCTGGGAGCTGTAGAAACCTCATACGACGTCGGAATTCAATGCTTGACCCCAACTTATAAATCTAAGAGACTGAGTTATCATATGAGAAAAGAATCACTCAATTTGGAGTTGTATAGGTTAGCCAACGAAGCATGCACATTTGTAATTTGTAATCCCGTACAATTTTTTCAGATTTCGTAGACCTGACGGTAAAGGCCATATCTTTCAGATCGTATGTACGATTGATGCGAACTTTTGGAATGTTGTAGAAAAGATATATACGAACATCTTTCGTTGAGGAAGCTTTTTCCTATTCCTTACCCATTGGTACGTTTTTGTAAACCCATAGCCTGAAGTGTGTTGTATCTCATTTGTGGAGGCGATGAGAACATCTTATATAAGACTTTGGATTGTTCCCACCAGTTGTGCAAGCTTTGGGAAGACTTTCATGTGAGCATGTTATCAGGTCTACACATCTTGATATGAATCATTAGTTCTTGGAGAAGTCCGCTTCATGTGTAACTCTTTAGAGAATGGTTAGTTGATGAAGCCCTGACATGAAGATGTTGCTCCTGAGACCGTTGTTGATGCTGAGATCACGGTTGCATTTTCTCCAGACATTCTTGTTGATGCTGAGACCATAGACAGAGTTCCTCCAGATATCCATGTTGATGCCGATACTATGGTCGGAGTTACTTCAGAGACTGAAAAGGCTAGAACCATGATTTATCGACATAGTCTTTGCTCCTCCATCCAGTGAGCCTTCACATTTACGAACTAGTTGGTGGGTTGAGTATCTCTGAGATGACAGTGTTTTGGAGTTCAACATGAATTCTCCTGAACATCGTGACTTTACTATGAAGTCAGTGAGTCGACGTTGTTATGACAGATTGCATCAGCAGTCTCCATTCTGGGTGAGATCAGTGAAGAGATAAGTTCTTTAGTCATGCAAGGTTCATGATGTAGAGAGATTTCGTTGATAAAGTTTTCATGGAATCGCATCAGGTTGCAATGACTTGCTATGCCTTGAATCTTGTCCAATAATATCAAGTCCCCAGTGCATGTTGAAGGAATTCGTGCCATCGATAAATGAATGATGTTGCACCTGCTTCAGAAGTCTTGTCATGGAGATAGTGAAGACTCAGCGATTGTAGTTCAGTTTCACATTGATCGCGTCGGTGTTGAATAAGTGTGTCGAGATATTTGTGCTGAAGCCAGATGCACCATTTCATTATCGAAATTGTACTCTTTGATTGAGAGTGCAATTCGAAGGCTTCTTAGATGCTTGAGCGTTTAAGCGTCATATCTTTTAAGCATCGAATGTCTTAGGTTTGATCGTCTCGACCCTGAATATCTTCTGTTGATTCAGCATTCCTTTCGTTGCAGGTAGTGGGATTTAACACTTGTGCAGACATCAGATCTTCCTGATTTTGTGGCACACATGGAGACTCCTGCAAGGCTATGGAGAAACGCCCAAAGTGTTCTTTTCCATGCTTGGACATCATCTCAGTAATGAATTTCTCAATGCTTGATTCAGAAAAATGTCTGATTCAACCACTTGGAAAAATACTAATGTGGTGAAGCTACCATTCATAACGCCTTGCAGAGTTGCTAGGAGTCCCTGTGCTAGGATAGCATGTGAGGAAATAAATGACATAGACATGGAAGGAATGAGAGTTTCCTGAGTGCGGAACCTCTTTATGAATGTCTATGAATCTTTTGCAGGTTCTTGCTTTAACCTGGTCAAAGTTTGAAATTCCTCCTAGTACTCTGATGATGGAACGTCCGCCAAATCTTCTGGATCAGAACTTTCTTTGTTGGAGAGATGTGCAACCAAAAGTGATTTGTCAGTACCCATCTTTTCAGCGTGGATCCATGCTTGTTTGAATAACATGTCATATCTTGGATCTTCCTGGTTATGTGAAACTTGGTTTCTGTCCTAGTTGAGCCAACTTTCATTTTGGAGAGTGATGAAATCGTATGCATCTCTGAGCGTTCCTTCATGGTCTATGATTGATATGGAAGCATGATAGCGTCTTGTAGGGTGTGACTCTGAGGGATTTCAGTAGAACAATGTTGATATAGTTACCAGCATTGACCAATGTTCTTCCAAATTCATTTCATATGATATGGACTGTGGTAAGCAGTCCCCAGTTGTGCATCTCCTTGTCTGTGGATGAAGGTTCAAGGAGTATTTACTGGATGGACAGACGTCTGACACAATGTAATTTGGTGTTGTGAACATGTCTTGCCTTTGTGTCTTAGATAAATAGAGCAATTTCATATATATGTTCGATCAATAATTGAACTGCTTCTTTAACTGGTTGTTCAGAGAGTGTAAAGGTTCTGACTGGGAGAGGATTCTTGCTTACTCCTGAGATTCTCCATTTTTCTCCAGCTCTCTCCTGATGAACGATAATTTGATTGCATCATCTTGAACCCAGACTTCTAGTAACACGATCACTTCTTTAATGGGAAGAGGGAAGTTTAAGTCCTCGTTTAACCATTTCCCCGTTCGTTAATGCCGGATCGAGGTTTGTGCATATCGGGATTGGTAATCTTTTCAATGCGCCTTCAGAGGAGCCTGGGATGTTGGAGAAGCGCTCTGATGATGTGTCTCAGCTTTTCTTTCATTCCTTTCAGCAATAATGTTTGTTAAAAGCTGGAGATTGTACTAATTGTTGACTAGGCGTCGGATGCTTCGAGGTTCCTCGACTTTGCAGACTTTGCTCTTTCCAGTAAAGCAGGTGCAGTAGTCGCTGATCGTTTGGATGCTTCATGAAGCTCTGAGAAAGTCTGGAACTTGAGATTTTCCAGCAAGGCTCTGTAGACCGGGATTATTCCGTTGATGCACAAGTCCACCAGTTGTTGTTCAGTGACATTCGAGTCGTGACAATCCAAATCTTGGACTCTGAAATTCTTCACATAATCGTTTGGACGTTCGTTGCTCTTCTGAAACATTTTTCCTAAGTCTGAAAGAGTAATCTGCTCTGAGACGAAGAAGTATTTCCTCTAGATGCTCCAAGGTGCAATGTTGTTGTACCAGGTATATGCTCGTCCTGTCGGAGATTTTGAGAACTCCTTCAAACGGACAACATGGTTGTTTTCGTGCTCACCTAGTGCTTCTAGGAATCGAGAGACATGTTCTCAAGCATTCCCCATTCTGTTGTACAGTGTGAACGTTGGAGAGGTATAGACCTTCGGGAGAGTAATTCTTTGTGTAGAAGCAGGATATGGAGGTTGATGACGGTGATCAGATGGTTCTTTTGTCTTTTCCTCGGTCCTCCATGAAGCGTTCAAGGTATTCACGATTGATGAAGCCTGCAGGTTTCTTCGTTGGTGAATTATCTGAAGCTTTGTGGACTTCATCATCATCTGCTACATGGCTCATAGTGACTTCAGGATCAGCAAACAGAGGTGTTTCTTTGACTTTTCCTTTCTTCCGAGCTTTCTCTGACATCTTGTCAGTGAGAGTTTTGAGATAATTGCACAGCTCCTTCTGAGTGTTGGCCATATCAATCTGATTTTTGGCAAGAGTTTTTTGCACCTTCATGAGATCACCTATGGTAGATAGATTTTTTTTGATTTCTTCAAGAGACCTTTCGAATATAGGATTGTCTCCGATGTTGGTTTGTGGAGGAGTGATATCACCAGCACCGATGTTGGAAGCAAGAGTAGTTTCTGGAGTACCACCATTGTTGCTAGTGCTAGCGTTGTTTGGGTTGGGATTGGTAACTGAACCTAACCTAAGATCAACCATTTTTTGTGAAAATATAAGATTGCAACCGAGAGATTAATCTCCCACTGTGGTCGCCAATCTGTAGATGGGGAATAACGATTTTCTGGTTTTTTAGGAAAGTGAAGAGTCGAGCATGTTGTCGAAACTCCTCGAACCGGGCAAACTGTTTATCCCCACACAGATGCACTGCAAAGGGAGTGCTTAGATTCGAGAGATAAATCTGTAGGACTCCAGCCTAAACCAAGTCAATGGATGTTCCAGATTCAATTCGGTCGCAAAGAGGGAGATGGGTTGATCTGTAGGAGGGAAGCTGAAAAATTGTGTGGGATCAGTGATGATCAAGGATTGTGGATGTGTTGAAGGTTTCTGCAAAAATTGGTGAACTGTTGAGTTCGAATAAGTTCTGATGGATTGATGAATTCTTGAGAGTAATTACTCGAGAAATTCCGTGTAAACTAAAAATGTTGTCCCTTAATCATGGATTCAGAAACTTATTTATATTATCAGAGTTGAGAACACCTTGATCCCTGTAAGTGTGACGGTTTCATGAGTGGAAGAGTGGGCAAATGGAAGATCGTGGTAAAGTCAGTTCCATGTCGTGTGGAGACTTGACGGATCGTGCACCTACTACTTTGCTAACTTCTTCAACCGTTGACACCACTTACGCACATTTCTCGTCGTGGATGAATCCACGTGTTGTAGGTCGCCATACCAAAACCCTAGTTGTTATCCCCCAATTTGACGTGATTGATGTCTCACGAATCGTGGAGTCTGCATGACAGACATGTATTTAGTTTGTCAGTTGTTGACTGATTAGGCAATGAGCCTAGGTTTTGTTGAATCGAGCATGTTTGACAAATGCTCAGCGATTCATGAATGTTAATATTGCTCGTATGAGCAAATATTTTAAATTCGACGAATTGTTGAATATTGATGAGTTACTGAATATATATGGATTATTCAAACAACTGAGCAAGTATTGCTCGATTCGACGAAATACTGATAAATTACTGAATATTCGAGCAACTGAGCAGGTAATGCTCAATTCGACGAATCACTGAATATTGAGAATTTGACGTGCAATTGAGCAAGTATTTCTCAATTCGACAAAATTGATAATTTGACACGCAATTGAGCAAGTATTGCTCAATTCGACAAATTACTGATAAGTTACTAAATACTGATAGCCGGATCAATATTTGAGCAAATGTTGCCCAATTCAACGAAATATTTATTGGTGACGTGACCCAATAAAATATTAAAACACTGGTAGACTACCAAATATTATATGATTAATTCAGATGCTGGTTGCTGAATCAATATAAATTTATTAGTGTTTGAACTTGCTCAGAGCGTTTGTTCGAAAACACTAATTTTTGATGAATTGCTCATTAGTTGACGGATTACTGAAAATAGGTCATAATCAAAGGAGGGACCGATCACATGAGATTGTGGACGTCCATGTGATGCCCAATTTCTCGAATAAGCATGCACTAGGGTTCTCAGTTGGAGAGTTAGTGAAGGAATGATGATTAAGTGTCGGTTTCATCATTTATTGAATTACTGCTGGGTTCAACATTAAGCAAAACCTAAGTATGAAAGATATGGGACCGGCCAAGAGAGCATGGTACCGGCTCTTGGTGGTCACGGGACCAATTGTTGGTCGTTTGAGCAATCCCCGGGTTGGTTGGAGAGAGTTTGGGCCCAATATGAGCAATGGAGCAAATTAGGTCATAATTATGAAAACATGTGGGACCGACTTTGTGAAATCCCTAGGAATGACTCTGGTCGGTCATCAAGGCATGCATTTGTTACCATGGTTTCCGCGTCTCCATATTGAGAGTTTCAGTATTTTCTGATGTGCGTTCGAGCAGCATTGTGAATTTTCAGAAGAGTCTCATCTTGACTGAAATTCTTGATTTTTGTTGGAATGAGCATGTATGCAAATTAATCAATATTTTGTAAATATTAAAATAAGAGTATTTTAATATCTAAAATTGTCGTGAGAGGCTAGCCGGTCATGTGACCATGTTGGCTTTTGAATTTTCATGATTTGAGCAATATTCGAGAGGTTATGAAGAAATCATGATTTTTTCTCAAACCAAGAAGTTTCATGAATTCGAGGAAGATAATAATTATAAAAGTCTAGGGATTTCAGGGTGTGGGACCGGCCACGGCTAAGGCATGGCCGGCTGGCTATGTTGCCCGGTCCCGCACTCCTTTCCCTATTTTATAATATTATTTTTCATGAATCCGTGATGTTATGGAGAATCCATGAGTTTTTGTTGAAACGGAGGAGTTTCATGAGTTTAGGGAATAATAATAATTGTAAAAGCTAGGGATTGTGAGGTGTGGGACCGGCCACGGCTTGGGCATGGCTGGCCGGCTATGTTGCCCGGTCCCGCATACTTTTTCCTATTTATAGTATTATTTCATGAATCCATGAAATTATGGAGATTCCGTGAATTTTGTTGAAACCCAGGAGTTTCATGAAATTGGGGAATAATAATTATAAAAAGACTAAGGATTGTAAGGTGTGGGACCGTCCATGGATAAGGCATGGCCAGCCGGCTAGGTTGCCCGGTCCCACACACCTTTTCTTGTTTTATAATATTATTATTTTTCATGAATCCATGAAGTTATGGAGAATTCATGAATTTTGCAAAAACAAGGAAAGTTGCTAAAATCAAGGAGTTTTTCATAAGTTCATGAAAATAACAAAATATGTCAAAATAATGAAGGAATCTTGGGGACCGGCCACGGCTAGGGCATGCCGGTGGGCCCGGCCCTGGGCGCTCCTTATTATTTTATTAATATTTGTTGTTTTCTCCTGTTTTGCGTAGGATTCCTCATCTATTCATGTTTTTGGATGCTCGTTCGTGCATCCGGGTGCTCAGTCGTGTATCATTGTCGAGTACACTTACACCATTTTGTGGGGCTTACTCAGGATGGTCTAGATGCCCGGTTGTTGAGTATTTATTGCTAATCCATGAAATTCAGTGTAGAATAATTCATGAAATTGAACAATAAAATTGAGTAGTTATTTATTCTCGATTCATAGGATCAGCTGTGGATTCGACCATGAATTTGGAATAATAAAATAGGCATTACCATTCCATGGGATCGTGGATTCGACCATAAAATCGGAGTAATAAAATTATCTTTTACAATTTCATGAGATTAACATCGAATTCGATCATGAAATCGGAGTAATGAGATAATATAAATTGTTATTGCCATTCCATGAGATCAAGTCGTAGATTCGATCATGCAATCAGAGCAATTGTTATTGCCATTCCATGGGATCAGGCCGTGGATTCGACCATGGAATAGGAGCAATTGTTATTTCCATTCCATGGGATCAGGTCGTGGATTCGACCATGGAATAGGATCAATAATAGATTATTCTGGGAATTCAGTGGTGATTGTCACAAAAGAATTAATCTATGTGCATAGTCAGGAGATGGCTAATCCTGAGGGTGCTCTCAAACTCTACAGAGAACACTCGAGTCTATACATGGTAGCTCTACATAGTTAGAATCAGTGAGTGTCACTGTCCTGAAGGCGTCGTTGCTCTCAATCTTACGGAGAACCGCCCAATCGTTCTTCTATATAGAGGGGAGATGCTCTCATGTAGTCAGGGAATAGTGGGTATCACCGACGTCCTGAAGGCGTTAAGCCCTCTCAACAAACAATTATGTAGGAGGACTGCCCAATTCTATTATTCTACATAGAGTGCACAATGAAATGCCAGGGATCGAACGCTCAGCTAGTGGAGGCTTTTCGAAAGACATGTTCATCATGGATTCGTAAATATGAATATTCACATGCCTGAAGCAGTATCGGAAACATGCAGTATCATGATTTTACGGATTTGACCCTTGTTGAAAATCCACCATCAACAGGTGAACATGGAGGAGGAACGGGAAAGTGATGAAACCCCCCGGTGTGTTGAGAGGATTCAGAGTAGAAAAACTTCTTCTCGGCCCAGTGCCAGGGCGGAAAGGACCGCTTCTAGGTTGAAGCGACAGAAGACTGAGTCTGTGAAACTTTAAGGGGAAAGCCCACTAACCTTTTTGTCTAGGATTGCGTCATATGATGCGGATGAATTGGGAAATCCTCCTCTAAAGGTCATTAAGAAGACCTTCGAGGAAGACCTTGCGTTTATGAAACTGAAACACCCTTCGGAGTGGGCACCGAAACTGTTGTCGATGACATTTGGGAAGTCATGGTGGCATATACTGGATCGGTTATTGAGGCGGGCGTCGAGAAGGAGACGGGTGATGTTGCTGTTGAGGCAGCTTCAGGGTGGGATGTTGAGGTTGCTACTGCTGATGAGACTGTTGGATGAAACCTTTGATACCCGAGAGATTGTTGGGTAAATTTTCTTAAAGAGAGTTTTGACCGAGGCGACTCACGTGTCAGCTTCCGATGACTAGCTTCTCCTTTTATTGTTTCTATTCGTTGCGCAGTCGTCCTGATGCTCTGTAGATTCGTCTTTACCTTCTTTGTATTCATAGCAAAGTTAGGGTTTCGCCAATTAGCATCCCCTTTGCGGTTTCTTATAAACAAAGCTTCTTATTTGAAAGACCCAAATCTTATTTTAGAATAGGTTGTTCGACTTTCCATGTCCTCATATTATTCCCTTTGGAATTTTGAATAATTGAATAAGGTATTTTTGGCACTGTTTTTTTTTTTTTTTTTTTTTTGAATATGATATGATGGTTAATGGCTTCTCAATGACTTGGGTACATTTTTCTGAGACTTGGAAAACTCATTCGGAAAGATAGATATGTTTTTTTTTGAATAAAATTAAACCCTAAAGAAGAACACAAACGGTGCATTCATCTTGGTGAAATACAAATATCAAGCGGAAGGAGAAATTGCTGAAGGAAATACTAAAGGGAGAATGGATGGAAGATGGTAGTACAACGTTTTTTGGGGATTGAAAAGCTTGAGGCATCGCGAGTGAACTACCACACCTCCCAATTTGTCTGTGTTGATGAGCTTGCAGTAACCTCCCAAAAGGATGTCTGCCACCAGATATGGTTCATCTTCTTTTTCCTTGGGTGAATCGGTCCGAACAACCATGTTTACCGTCATCTTCCTAACTTGAAACGAGTTCACTTTGACCACCATATCTCCAATTTGAAACGAGTTCGGGTGTTGCATAACTGCTTGAATCTTGGTCTCGTTGGTTTCGATGGCAGCTTCCAAATTCTTTACAAAGCGTTTGAATGGCCCAGCGCCCCATTCACATCTCTTGACATCGTCTGTGATAGTAATCGCGCTGAGTCCCCATGACAGAATAGGGGAACGAACGACTGGTTATAGAGAAGATTGTTAGGCCAAACTTACTTGCATTCAGAACCCATGGGTTAGCGCCAACAAGTCATCTCCAGGTGTCTAGGTTCCATTGGTAACTCGTAGATGCGGCAACGAGTGGGAAGGTTTGTTGGAGATTCTTTCAGGCGTTGACATCGGTAGAGGGGATGTTCCCAATTCTTCCTTGTTGTTGAGTACCCACAAGTTCCCCAATATCATGTCGTAATCCAATTCTTTGATAATGTGGAATTTGCTATGCGTTATAGTGTCTCCCATCTTGACCTCGAGGTTAATGTAGACGTGCGCGTTCAAGACTCCCCCTCACGGGTTCTTAATCACGGATGGAGAATGGGTAGCCTCTTGTTTTGTAAATCCCGTAGCTTTCAGAGTCTTGAAAGTAATAATGTTGAAGTCAGAATCCGTGTCGATTAGCGTGTTGTCAAATTCAATACCTCTTCAATAGGACGTGGTCAGCATTCCCCAGTTGTCCTTTTCGATTTCGCTTGCTGAGAGAGCTTGGGCTCTTGGCGTGGCTTCCATAGAGGGAAAGAGTCGTTTGCCTGACCCGACACGATTGAGAGCCGTGAAGATATCTTGGCTCTGCACCTTGGAAAGGTAGAGAATTTCGCATACGTGCTGCATCATGGATCGCACAGTCTCGTGCACGGAGTCCCCAGAGATTCCACAATTTCTTACCGGAAGTTGGTCTCTATGTACTCCCTCATTTCCTAGTTGAAGTTCCCCTGCTTCTATCTTTTCCTTGAAGATATGCTTCAATCTGTTGTAATCACTGGTTGGGTGGTGAACAAATCTGTAGTAGTGGCAGTATTTGGGGTTTGTCATCTCGGCATCAGTCAGCGGGCGTCTGGGATATGGTAGTCTGATAACATCATATTGAATCCATGCTTCTAAGAGATCGATCACCTCTTCAATGGGAAACGGGAAATCCATGGTTTTTCCTTCAGCTTCGTGATGACATATGGGAGCTTTGGCGGCGGCCTTTCGCGGCGAAGTTGCTCGTCGTGCTGGTGCTTCGCGTTTAGGCTGCTGGTCTGCAGCTGGGGTCTTTATTTTTCCTTCCTCGTTTATTACGCTCACAGAGGAGGAACCAGCGTTGTACTGCTTGTTGATGAGATATTTATTCATACGAGTTTCGCGCACATTTTCGGTTCTGGTTGGTCTTGTTCTTTCTAATAATGCTGGTGCTGTCGTTTTTGATCGCCTGGAAGCTTCATGGAGCTCATAGAATGTTTGGAAATACAGGTTTTCTAGAAAGGCGCAGTAAATGGGAGCCATACCTTTGATGCATGAATTCACCAGTTGTTGCTCGGTCATATTTGGGTCATGACAGTCTAGTGCTTGAACCCTGAATCTCTTAACAAAATCATTTGGGTGTTTATTATCCCGTTGGTACATCCTTCCCAGGTCCGAGAAGGTAACTTGTTCAGAAACAAAGAAGTACTTCTTGTAAAATGCGGTAACCATGCCACCCCAGTTGGGGATGTTGTTTGGCGCGATGCTGTTATACCATGTGTATGCTCTTCCGATGAGTGATTTCGAAAACTCCCTCAGACGAAGAACGTGATTGTATTCATGTTCGCCTAAGGACTCCAGGAATCGAGATACATGTTTGCGTGCATTTTCGGTGCCATCATACAGGGTGAATTGAGGAAAGATGTATCCTCTTGGAAGAGGAATTCTTTGTATTTCAGGTGGGTAAGGAAGTTGATGCTGATGCATGTCTATTTCATCATTCTTGATTCGGTTCCGGAGAAGTTGCTCTAGATCTTCTCGTGTGACAAAATTGGCGGCTGATTTCTTTCCAATAGGGTTCTGGCTTGAGTCCCCTCGTCCGCGAAGATGCATTCTGTCGAGGTGCTGGCACCGGGGGTGTTGGAGGCGTTTCTAAATGGCTCTGGAGGGCATGACTCACGCGGCAGCCACTCTGTCAGGGATTTGAGAAATACGAGTACTTATTTCTGTGTCGAAAACATATCCGTCTGGGCTCTAGCGAGAACCTTCTGTCGTTCCATAAAATCAGCGATGGTGATATAGGGCCGGCTTCCTCTGGTTCCTCCGGTTTCTCATCCCGTTGGTGGGGTAGTTGGATTCTTGGTGGCGGTTGGAGGCGCCATGCTTGATGAAGCATTAGGAGCGGTAGCGGCAGCTCTGGCCCTGGTGACTGGTGGCGTCATGCCTGAAGGAGCGCTTTCAGTACTGCCAGGATTAGCAAGTTGCGCAGGGACATTAGAGGCGGCAACGGCTCCGGCCCAGGTGATCGGAGACGTTACACCTGAAGGAGTGCTTTTGGTGTTACTAGGGTCAGTAAATGGCGTAGTGATGTTGTTGGAAGTAGCGTTAACACCAGGGACAGATTCTGCATTGGTGTTATCGACAGCTGATCCGGATCTGAGTTCCACCATGTTGGAGTTGTAAGTGAATGGCGATATCAAAAATTTGGAAATCGATATTGTAACCGATAGATTGATCTCCCACTGTGGTCGCCAATTGTTTGAGGGTGAAAACGGTTTCTATTGATTTTGGTAATTTCGCGTGAGTGGGTGAGAAACAAGTCTAAACCCTAAACAATGTACTGCACGGAAGTACTTTAGATTCGAGAGATCAATCTGTACAAATCCGTTCTAAACCAAGAAATGGCCGTTCCAGACTTGCTTCGGTCACAAAGTGAAGGAGAAGGGTTGATTCTGGGGAGGGAAGCGAAGAGAGTGTTGAGACCAGAATAGTCGATTCTGGAAGAGTAGTTGTTTTACGACTTGTATCAGAAATTGGGAAGCTAACAGATGGAGAGCTAGCAAATATTTTCTGAGTGTTGTATGTTTCTGACCTAAACCTTTTTTTCAGTGGAAATAGGTAAGACCCATTTATACAAGTCGGAATGAAACGTACTCTTGTCTCATTAAGGAATGGAAATTGGGTGAGTAAATGGGAGGAGGTGGTAACCGTTAACGCATGGAACTGATGTCCCATAAAAAAAGAGCGTTTCACCATTAACTCCTTGTATTTACTAACCGCCTCACCCTTATGACACTTCCTTATGACGGGCGTAGTGTACGTCGCACGCTGTAAACCTCCAAACCAATACCCAAAGAGGATCCCCCAGTTTGTGATATGTGTTGACGTCTCGAATATTTTTGTGGAAAACATGTAGCATATTGTTGTTGCCTGGAAAGTCGAGCTTGGGAGACTTGCTAGCTTGGTGACCTTCGACGGTCGAGATTTTGCATCTTAGGAGGAAAGGTAGTCGTTGATCATCGCACGCTTTCATTTTTGGTAGCCGCATAGGGAAGGCCAGCATGGTGGCGCGACAAGGTTGGTATGTCATTGGCATGGACTGCCTTGGCGCGGTTTGGCGTGACCAAATTAAGATTTTAGGTCAAAGGTTACCATGCGTTGTCTGGTAACCTTGGACGGCTATGATTTGCTCCTGGGATTGAAGGGCGACCGTTGATTGTCGCACGCCTTCGTTTTGGTTGCGCGGCTAGGTTGGCGTGGTTTGGCGCGACCAAATTAGGGTTTCGTGCCAAAGGTTACCATGTGTTGTCTGGTAACCTTGGATGGCTAGGATTTGCTCCTGGGATTGAAGGGGGGCCGTTGATTGTCGCACGCCTTCGTTTTTGGTAGCCACATAGGGAAGGACAGCATGGTGGTGCGGCTAGGTTAGCATGACATGCCTTGGCCCGGTTTGGCGTGGCCAAATTAGGGTTTCGGGCCACTATTAGATGACCTAGTTCAAATTTGCACAATTCTTAAGGCAAAGAAAAAAATAGAGTATTTTTTTATAATTATTATACCCTTATGATAGTAATTTGTAAAATTTAGAATTGATTTATCTCTCAAACTATACCATGGATTTTCGTAAACTTCGTATCATTGAAAAGCATTTTAAAACACCTACGTAACGAATATAAACATGGATATCAAATTATACATATTTCTTATACTACCGATAATCAATCAAAAGGGTAATTTTAGAAATATCTCCTTGTTTATGAAATAGGTCAATTAATAGTGGGACAAAATTTTAAACTAAGTAGGTCATCTAATAGTGGGACGGAGGGAGTAACTTGTTTATTTTTTTCATTTAGTTATTTTGACGTGTTAACAATAATTGATCCATCTCTCCGCCGCATCGGCATGCGCGGTCATGCAGCTGTTATACAGCTGTTCAAGTAGCACGTTTGAGTTAAGTGCTGCAATTCAAAAAAAAAATGTGGTCTATTTGTTAACACTAGTTCTTTCTCCTAGCATTTGCTCGCACTTTAACTAGCAGAGATGACCAGTTGTCACAATGAGAGATAAACAGTTGCCAAAAATAATAAGACTTATATGGCCAGTTGCCGATTCTAACAATTAATATGGCCAGTTGTCAATTCTAATAATTCATGTGGCCAGTTTCCATTACAAATAATTCAAATGGCCAGTTTCCAATTCCATATAATTCAGATGGCCAGTTGCCATTTTAAATAATTCATATGGCCAGTTGCCATAGTTTTACGATGACGCCATTAGCCAGTTGCCAATGGTGAAGGATGGCCAGTTTCCATTGTTTTACTGAGACATCATTGGCCGGTTGCCATTGGTGAAGGATTGCAATCATCCCTGAATGGTATAAAACTGCAAAGCAGTAACCAAGACTTCCAGATGATATGAACAACCTTGTAGAGTTGTGCTGAACCGCATAGCGGCTGCCTACGTACCCTCTCCATTGCTCGAAGGGATCAAGCACGACCGTAGTTCGTCAGTTTATTTTTAAACAGTATAAACTACCCATAATAATAACTGTCTCTCATCAACTATCAAGTAAAATGATTCCAAATATAGCAGAACACTAAATTTAAATAGACGTAATAGGACGTAATAGGAGATTTGGATGAAGTCTCATTTGTATACGTTATATTGTATTCTAGTGTTGATTTTAAATAGCAGGTGTAGGAACATAAGTAGATCCTAACATCTTGTCATTAATTAAGAATTGTTAGGGATGATTGATGATGTGTAATTTATACTGGCTAGTGAGAGATAATTGATACTATTAAGAGTAGTTCATATTATCTAATAAATAATGCCGAACTACAATCGTGCTTGATCCTTTCGAGCAATGGAGCGAGTACGTAGGCAGCCGCTATGCGGTTCATCACAATTCTACATTGTTGTTCATATCGTCTGAATGTGTTGGTGGCTGTTTTTGCAGTTCATACCATCTATTCGGAGATGATTGCAATCCTTCACCATTGGCAACTGGCCAATGCCATCTCAATAAAACGATGGCAACTGGCCGTCCTTTACCATTGACAACTGGCCAATGGCATCATAGTAAAACGATGAAAACTGGTCGTCCTTCACCATTGGCAACTGGCCAATGGTGTCACAGTAAAACGATAGCAATTGGACATTTGGCAACTGACCATATGAATTTTGAAATGGCAACTAGCCATATGAATTATATGAATTGGCAACTGGCCATATGAATTTTGAATTGGCAACTGGCCACATGAATTATTTGAATTGGCAACTGGCTATATGAATTATTGAAATGGCAACTGGCCGCATGAATTTTTGAATTGGCAACTGGCCATATGAATTATTGAAATGGTAACTAGCCACATGAATTGTTTGAATTGGTAACTGGCCATATGAATTATTTGAAATGGCAACTGGCCAACTCTTATTCTTTGGAAATTGTAACTCCTGTGGAATTTTATGAGTATTATGGTATGGGACATATGTTCATAAAATTCTAACATTGAGTTGCCAACTCCAAATTTATACGGCCAGTTGCCGATTCTAACTATGGCCAGTTGCCAACTCCAATAATTTATACGGCCAGTTGCCAAAGTGGAAGAAGGCCAGTTGCCAACTCCAATAATTTATACGGCCAATTGCCGATGTCAAGGTTGCAATCATCTCCGAATAGATGGTATGAACTGCCAAAACAGCAACCAACACTTCCAGATAATATGGACAACCATGTAGATTTGTGATGAACCGCATAGCGGCTGCCTACGTACCCTCTCAGTTGCTCGAAGGGATCAAGCACGACTGTAGTTCGTCATTCTTAGCTTAGATAGTATGAACTGTTTACACAACAACAATAACTATCGCTAGCCGCAGCAGTACCTCAGATATTACGGATAGTATGAGTTGCATAGCATGTCTGCCCGTCATGTAACCTTGCGCTGATTTAGCACCTTGGTTGCATAAATTACACTTATTAAACAACAAATAAAAACGATTGGTAGACATCAATTATCCTTAAAATTAGGTGGTTGGATGATCAGTAAGCATGTTACTCATAGTACTGTAGCCATATGGATAGTCCAATAATTTATATTTTTGAACCAAGAACTTACATTTTTGAAGTGTACATTATAATGTGTAAAGGTCTATACTTAATTTCCTAAATTGATTACCACCTCCACTAGTAATATGCTTTGAAGTGCCTTTCATTTTTATGTGCGACTAAATTAAAGCTAAGGTCTCGTTTTGTTTGGCTGCACCCAGTACCCCTGTTTTATTCAGGTTAATATTAGTTGCGTAAGAGATCGTAATTTACAAATAATTTGTGTTTCGTAGGAGCTATACTCAGGGAATAACCTGACACCACTCTAGCGAGATAGTAACGAGATAGTAGCGCTGAATGGTTCAGCGCTGTAAAAATTACCTTTTCGCTGGATGGATCAGCGCTGGGCGATTTATTTTTTGATCTGACGGCTGAAATTTAAAATGCTAAACCAAATAATGCTGGGATGTGGTCTCTGCTGACGTGAACTGTTAATCTAGCTGTTAGATTAACACACCATAGGACCAAGCCTAAAAAGAGTTACCTTACATGCGTATTACATGTCTCCACTAGATTTGTGGACATCAAAGGGGCATCAAAGTTTCGATACACTAATTTGTCTCGTAATATTTTCATTCCCTCTCAAAGAAAACCCTTCTCTAATTGTTCAGCTGTTCCCTAGAAGCTTTTCTTAGAAGCTCTTAAGTTCGATTGGTTGATCAGGTTAGACATTTCTTTCTCAACCGTTATGAAAATATATCTCGATTGATCATAATTTTGCATTTAATTTTAAGTCATTTTAGTTTTCTGGGGTGTATGTGTTCTTCATGAGGGCATTAATTTAATTTCCCTTTAATTTTTTAATTTATCTTGAACAAAATTGTATTCAGTAGTCATAATTGCCATTAATCTAGAAAAATTGGATCTTTTTGTTTATTTTCACTCCACTTAGGTTGTCCAAGTGGAAGGTTGCAAAATATAAATTGATGAAGTGGATCAAAGGGCTGTGCTACTTTCAGAAGCATGTTAAACCCCAGTACTCCAAGTTTGGTGGATTACCTTATCGTGAAAAGGTAGTTTAATTAATGACTGTACTTATCAGAATGTTAAGTTTATAATGGTGAATTTGGATATATGTGTTGGTAATTTGGCATCTCTTCCTGTTCCATTTCTTTAGCAGGTTTCAGCCTTAGAAATTGATACTTCTCAAAATGTCACCCAGCGGTGTTTTAGTTCTCAAAGTGATCCTGATTTAAGTAGAGACTGGTTTGCTAAGTTGTGGGTTGCAGACAAGAAAAGGAAGAAGAATTCAAGATTCATAATGAGAACAAACCAGAGATTTGAGAAACCTATCCATAGTAATGGACCTATTGATAACATATATGAGAAAATGCGTTCTTTTAAGCTGCCACTTGATTGGTGGCCATCTGATGCATCTGTTGCAAAAACACAACTAAATGAACAGATAGAGACAGGTCCTGCACCACCACCACCACCACCTAGCCAGTCTGTTACTGGTTCCTTGAAATCAACATCAAAGGAAGAGGTAACTAGATTTAGTCCTAGCTGTTTCGATTTAAATGTACTATGATACTCATAAATGTGGATAACTTCTTTCGGATAGGGTTATTGTTATGACAAATATGTTAACTGCTTTACAAATTTTAAGTTAACATATTTATGGTTATGCTAAGCTTTACCAATCTCTTCCATTAGTTTGTACTTGTTTACATCTTGTTGGGTGCGTTAGTTTGCTTCAGTACCAGGTTAAGTGAGATTGCTAATGAGTTTATAAGCAAGGTCAGTCAACGAGCAGCACCATGATTTAATTTCTGGTGCCACATAGCATAATGCTTGTTTCATGCGTTTTTATTCCCACATACAGTAGTATTAAAATAAGGCTCACTAGTTCGCAAAAGGGGAAAAAGTCTTGTTATAAACTGATAAGGTATCATTGTTATCTTCCATGTTTTTTTAGCTAATTTATATATGAAGCTCGCTCCATCCAAATTGATTAACCAATAATAATTTTCTTAGCTTTAATTCATTTGCAGGCTCTAGTTGCTCCTCTCCTTGCCAGGTCCAATCTGCTCATAACGAGAGATATAGAGTGGGCAAATCTTGTTCTTGGTTTTGAGCAGGTGATTTATATATATATATATATATATATATATATTTTAATTTTCATATAAAGACCTGCAGTACAGGCAAGATACTTTTCCTACAGTTTCTGAGTATCTGATCATTGTGTGACATTTTAGAATCCGTCACTCCCAATGATATTGCGGCCTTCATTTGTATATTTAGTTTCAATTCATCCACTCTCTAATTATAGTGACATCAATAATTGCAGGAGAACCGTTATGCAATAGTAGATGCTTCTTACCCTCAGGCAGTACGTAACCGATCTGTTTCCTCATTTATTTTTGTTTTTTTATTTTGAATATTTAATATACCAAGGTTTGCAGTACATAATTCTTAAAACTATGTAGATTTTTATGTACATGGTTTCCTCTTTCAGCCCGTGGGTTTTATAAGAGAGCAGAGTCATTTGATTGCTAGGCAGGTATGCTGTTCTGTTTGGTGTAATCTAGATTCCTCTATCATCAATAAGTATTGGCCTCTTACTTACTTTCACTCATTTTCAGTAAAGTTACAAGATTACTTACTGTTTACCTGTAACTTTAGTTTATAATCGTTCGTAATTAAACTCGTCCTATATCTTGAAAACCGTAGTTCATGGTTTTCCAATATACTCCAGAAAAACCTGGATAGTCAATGTGACCAAGAGCTAAAACCATCCTGAGTTAATTAAAAATATCATTAGCAGAAGAAAAACAAGGGAAGTTAATAAAATTCATACTAATATTCCATCTTGTCGCCTTGAACTCTTTGGCTTCCTAAAAAATATTAGTGATGGCTCGATTCAGAGTTATCTTATAGTGATGGAGATCTTTAATAGATTCAGCCTGCGAAGTCAAATGATTTGTGGAAAACCCAGCACATAACCACTACAAAGTCTTTTGCGAGTAGTAAAGATTATTTTGTTGTACTTTTTTTCATCGTCTTCTTGTTGTTGAAATGTGGAGTTTATGTTACGACTTCTATAGATTCTTCGTACGAGGCGCCCGTTCGTTGCTTGTGTAACTGATGCCATGGGTAATGAGGTGTTTAAGGTAAGGTTTCTTAAATTCTTCTCCTTCTTTGATATTTGATTCTTCTGCATATGTAGTTTCATAGTTGATGTGCAGTTCTGTTTAGGTTCGCAGGCCATTTTGGTGGATAACAAGCACAATTTATGTAGAGATAGACGGTAAGGTATGTATTCAATTGCAAAATCAGTTTGAATTTTGTAGGTCATTTTTAGCTGATTAATAGTGCAGCTGTGGCACTTCTAGCATCTAGGTAATTCTCCTCTTCTTACTTTATCTCTTTTTTTTTTTAATCTATTAGGAGATTGGTGTTGTTCACAGACGGTGGCATCTATGGAAAAGAGTTTATGATCTGTACTTGGGGTAATTTAATAAGTTAAATAGTTGGATGTTTACCACTGTTTTTATGTTATATAATTGGGTTTCAATCAAACCAAGAGAAAAATATATACTAAGTAATGAGTTTTCCTCCTTTCCTGTAGGAACACGCAGTTTGCTGTGGTTGAAAATCCTGGTTTTTGGTTCTGGACTTTTACCTTGAAGGATATCAATGGGAAAGTGCTAGCTGAGATAGATCGAGATTGGAGGGGTTTGGGCTTTGAGGTTATCTCTTGTTCTCTCTGCAATGCTGTATTTTATAGTATATTTACTGTGAGGTGTGTGACACATGCGGTAGTAGACCAGGCAATGAGCAGGGTTGTGGTCGACCAAGTGTTAGTGGGCCAGAAGTGCTAAACAGAACCCTTGCTAGTTTGACCTCTTTGTTTTGATATTCAAAGCACAAGGCATGAGTCACGATTGGTGCCTTCGAGGAATATGAATAAGGCAAACTAAACTCCATCCCTGATTCGTTTAACCCTGGATAAGAATGGTTCAGGTTAGGCTTGCCTGATAGCAAAAAAGACCCATTCATTAGTGTGCTGAGGTAAGATGACAATCTAATAGTTGAAGTAACTTGATTGCAGCTGTTCACTGATGCTGGTCAATATGTAATAAGGTTTGGGCGTGGTGATGCAATCTCTAAGATTGGGGCTGCTGCAGCGGTAGGTTACCAAAATAACAATCTTTTGGATCCAAAATTACAACTTTTGCTTGATGACTCTCTGTTTATTCTCTTCTTTCTTGTGGTCATGTGTTTCAGATTCAAGATTTAGAAGTTGAAAGGCCTCTAACGCTCTCAGAGAGAGCTGTGGCTGTTGCTCTTGCTGTTTCCCTTGATAACGACTATTTCTCACGACATGGAGGCTGGTAAGCTTGTTATAAGACACAACCTCTGATAACTCTATTTGTGCATGTTAGACGTTACAATTCCCCTCTCATATCTGTGAGTCCAAGTATTATATGCATGAGCCATCCTTTAGGGCTACTCCACACGTCGTCTTTCCTCAGGTACACTCAATTACAGTTCTGGTAACGGGCGAAGAAGTAGTTTTTCTCTTTGCTGTTCTTTCCTGAGATTATCCGTTCCATAAGATTCACCTCCTCCCTTCATTTTTCTCTCAGAATCTCTATGAACACACTCCAGCACAGTCGAACCTACGCACTTTTGATCCTTCATTTTTTCTGATTAGCAATTCAGAACAATGTCTAAATTACAATCAGTATGCAAGACTCAGTGGTATTAGTATGCTTGAATACTTATAAAAGATAATCCTGAGTAAGGAATGAAACCATTTATCTTAGGGTCGGGATCACGGGACTCTTACTTTTGACGCATGGAGTAGACAAAATTTCTCAACCGTCCATGTAAGTTCATCTAACGGCAATAAAGTTTCAAGATGTGGCATTTGCTTTCAGTCATATCCGGCTTACCAAGCCGAGCCGATAATAAATCCTGTAAAAGGATAGAAATCCCTAAAATATTTCAGTCCCTAAACGACTTTTTTTCTCTTTTACTCAAAACTGTTGGCGATTTAGTTTGTCGTTCTGAATAAGAATAAAAATCACATTTGGAATATTCAAGCGAGAAAAGGAAAACTAAAACTGTTACGAAGGATAAATATCAAAATGTAGTCAAACTGAGAATATGTTTAAGGAAAAGCCTATACAACTGCATAAGATTAGATTTCATTTAGCTGGAGTTCGTCGTCCATCAGTGAGTTGCTTGTGAATGGGAGATATAAAGCTTCTACAGAAGATAAAGTAGAATTCAATTAATCTCTAGTAATAATCATAAGCCAAGAAAGGGAGGACTTCAGGTGATGGAGATACGATGAAGATAATTAAAAACCAATTTTTGGAGAAGATGAAAACGTGGGCAGATATATATGGGAAGTTACAGCAGATATGTTTCCTTAAATAAATACTCCTCTGTATTATCTGTTGTTTGGCTTGGCTGACCGGCTGAAGCCATGTAAAGATTTTGACTCAAAATAGATGCCACATCAGTACATATAACTATCGTTGGATGAAAATTATTGACGGTTGGGAAATTTTGTCTACTCCATGCGTTAATAATAAGAGTCCCGTGATCCCTTCCCTTTATCTTATCTTATCTTATCTTATACTAATATAAAGAAAAGAGCTCTTTTTGGTAGGAAACCCCCTAAATTACTTAAATATCCATACTTTTTATATATTTACATAAATACCATTGTTTTAAAAATAGATCAAAAATTTTAAATACTTAATATCTTTCAAAATATACACCCGATTTTTTTAAAATTTATATATTTCAAAAGCTCTTTCAATCATCTACGTAACGAGTACAAATATGAATAATAAATTTTTGTTTTAGGAAAAAATATTCATGGCTTTCAAATTTAGTATTGTTAGATGAGTAAAAAATTCAAGCATGTGCATCACACATGTGTACTTACTAGTACTAATATAAAGAAAAAAGCTCTTTTTGGTAGGAAACCCCCTAAATTACTTAAGTGTCCCTACTTTTTACATATTTACATAAATATCATTGTTTTAAAAATAGATCAAAATATCTTTCAAAATATACACCCGATTTTTTTAAAATTTATATATTTGAAAAGCTCTTTCAATCATCTACGTAACGAGTACAAATAAAAATAATAAATTTTTGTTCTAGGAAAAAAAATTCATGGCTCTCAAATTTAGTATTGTTGGATGAGTAAAAATTCAAACATGTGCATCGCACATGTGTCCTTACTAGTAATTAATAAAGAAGACAACAAAAAAATAACCGAAGTAAAATATAAATAACGGAAATCATTTGGTTAGCAATAAATCCAAAGGAAAGAGGGAAAGCATTTATCTCCCAAGCACTTGATTCTAGATGGATACTGCCAATTTAAAAACTAGCCCAGGTATCAAAATTCACCTGGCTGACATCCTTTTCACCTGCTTAGAAAATATTGTTCATGCCCTGAAATTAAAACGTTTTAGATGCTCACAAAAGGGAGAATGAAGAGTTTGAAGCATTTTTCCTATGCAGGAAGTCAAAAGAGTCGACTAACAGATTAAGGCATTTCTAGTCAGGCATGTGCAAAAAATTACTGCAGATACTCCAGGCTATAGTTTCCATGTTTATGTATTTTAAAGAGTCATGATGCAGAACATAGGTCGGCTTACTTTAGTTAGGGATCTGCATAGGGGAATACTTGGTCACCACTTCATTGTTACGGTGTGAACAGCTAATATACCAATACCCCCACCCCACCATGCATACCAAGTAACCTGACTTATTGTTTAGTTTTGACAATGACTGTAGTTCTAATATTTCTCTTGTTTTGATGTGTTCCTTCTTTCTTTGACAGGGGAATCCCTTTTGTCGCCATTGAAGAGTAGTATTCTGAAACAGGTGTGCTAGCGTGTACCTCCTTTTGCAGTTATGTTTTTGCTTATCCTGTTTCCTTATTGCCATTTCATTAGGAAAATGAGCTCAATTATCTAAACAACCTGGTTACTTTCTTTCTCCTTTCCTTTCCTTTACAAAATTTCTTATCACGAGCAGTGGTTTGAACTGCCTCTTACTTGTATGGCCCGAAAGTGGCAATTTAATGGATAGGAAGAGGATGAGGAAACACTGGTTGATGTCTGAGTGCGATCATGTGCTAGTTTTCTTGTCAGTGCTAAAAGTCAAAAACAATGGATAATTTTAGCAAGATATTGTAAAGTTCTACGAAAGTAAAAATGGATTACATATTCCTTTTTCGTTACATCAAATTGGTGGGAATGCACTATTGGTCAAGATCGTTATTGACACGGATGTTGGTATTTGGACTCGGTAATTTTATCGGATAGTTATGCCGTTTTGGGAAATCCTTTGCACAATGGCATTATACCATGTTAAGCCTAAAGTACGATTACGTTTTCCAGCAGTAGTTATTCAAATTGCACCGTGCTATCCTCGCACTAGAGTCAACAGATTTCATATCTCGAGCATTGGTTCTCTCTTTCTTTAACAGCCAACATAAACACAACCCCAAAGCAACAAATCAAATTGATCTAGTGTTGTGATTTTCGTTTAGGGTATAGGAAAAGAAAAAAAAAAACATATCCCACAGCAAAACGCCAAAACCGCAACGCTATAAAATACTAATTTATCTTTTGCGTCATCTTGTTCAACTTCACGTGAAGTGTATGCATTTGTTGATGATGTTGAGTGAGTGAACGCTCTGCGCGATTTAACAACCTGACTCTTGGGGGTTTTGAAACTCATGTCCAAACTGTCGATGTTTCCAGCACTACACCGGGGTAGGGAGTGAGCATTGGTAGGCATTACTAGCATCATCAATATTCCTAACAAGTAACATCCTAGGAACTGGACATAGTACCTTCAACGTTGTTCATATGGTGTATCAGTCTGTATCCGTCTTTAAGCTCATAGATTTTACTTGGGACATTACTTTCAAGTTTTCCCCCAAAATTACCCCCCGTACGTCCTACAAAAAGCCATGTAGTGGTGGACTATCTTTGAGGGCACACCTCAAGGGTAACTAACAAGCATTTTCGTAGGTCCATGATCCATAGACGATGTATAGACCAGACCCTTCTCATTTTTGGCTAACGAACCTAATTCGATTACAGGGGCGTTTTTGACCAGTCAAATTTCAACGGTCATCTCACCAACCACACCGGCATATAGTCGTTCGGAGATTCAAATTTATATACTAACCCTAGACCCTGCTGCTCTTCACATCTCTCCTTCTTCTCTATCTCTCTCTTTCTCTCTCGGAAACGACGCTTGATAACTCAATCAATCCGTTACTAATCACATATTTTGTTAATTGATTTTCGCAAAACTAGCATCTCTTTTTACTAATCATATACATTTTTGTTATACGGTTCGACTGCTATTTCTTGGTTGATCTATCGTTCTATTTTGCAGGATTTGTATTTGTATTTGTATTTGTTTCTATGTTTTTGTTTTTGTGTGTTTTGATATAATGGATGCAGGAGGATCTTTAGGTATGTTAAACAAGTCTCCATCTAGAAATCCATTGCAAGAACATGTCCTCCACAGAAGAAACTCTAAAGAAAACGTATGTTCTTGTTAACTTCACTCTACGATTTTTAGATAGGATCTTTCTTAATCTAGTTTCCATTTCCCTAATTGTTAGAAATTCGGGGTATATTTATGATTTGGGTGTGTTTCTGGATTTGAGGTAGTAGGGTTTGCTAACCTAGGGTATTCTAGATTCATTTTTTTTTTTCCGGTTCTAATCTGGGTTTTATTACGAAAATTGCAGTTGGACAGGTTTATCCCCAACAGATCTGCGATGGATTTCGACTACGCTCACTATATGCTAATGGAAGCAAGGAAAGGTAAGGAAAATCCCGTTGCAAGTTCTCCGGCGAAAGAGGCTTACAGGAAGCAGCTTGCAGAGGCTTTGAACCTAGACAGAAGCAGAATTCTCGCTTTCAAGAACAAGCCACCTACACCTGCCGAGTCGTTGTTCCCTGAAACTGCATCAGTTCAACAAGCAAAGCCAACAAAGCCCCGAAGATCCATTCCCCAAGTAAGCATCTTCTTCATTGTATTGATTTTTCAGTCTTCTAGGTATAATTGGTTGTATTTGATTCTGATGTTAATTTCTATTTGGTCAATGTTACAGACTTCAGAGAGGACATTAGATGCTCCAGAGATTATTGATGATTACTACTTGAATCTGCTCGATTGGGGTAGCTGCAATGTCCTTGCAATAGCTCTCGCGAACACTGTGTACTTGTGGGATGCCACCGATTCATCCACATCTGAACTCGTGTCTGTCGATGAAGATACATGCCCTATTACCAGTGTGAGTTGGGCACCTGATGGTCGTCAGATTGCTGTTGGATTGAACAACTCTGAAGTTCAACTCTGGGATTCTACATCTAACAAACAATTGAGAACACTAAGAGGTGGTCATGAATCTCGAGTTGGTGCTATGGACTGGAACAATCATGTCCTGTCGACAGGAGGAATGTCCTTGCAATAGCTCTCGCGAACACTGTGTACTTGTGGGATGCCACCGATTCATCCACATCTGAACTCGTGTCTGTCGATGAAGATACATGCCCTATTACCAGTGTGAGTTGGGCACCTGATGGTCGTCAGATTGCTGTTGGATTGAACAACTCTGAAGTTCAACTCTGGGATTCTACATCTAACAAACAATTGAGAACACTAAGAGGTGGTCATGAATCTCGAGTTGGTGCTATGGACTGGAACAATCATGTCCTGTCGACAGGAGGAATGGATGGTTTGATTATTATTAATGTTGGAATTTTTGAATAGAAATATGAATAGGTGTGTCAACTCACTTGAGTCTTTTCAACATTGGTATCTTATCCCAAGGGATGTGACTCTCCATTAAGGGTTGTGACTCTTCATGAAAGGACTTCTACAAGAGTCACCTCTAGCCTATATAAACCCCACTCATTCTCCATTGCAAGTATATGTGTTTTTAAAGTCATAAAACTAGTATTAGAAATTTAAGAGTTTGCACGTGTCTTCAAGAGTTAAAGAAGAGTTTGTGCTACATCAATTCGCGTTCGCTGTTCGGTGTTATCGAAGTGCTGCGAAAAACATCGAGGTATTGTTGAATGTTGGATACATATGCCGCTAAATCTGTAAAAGCATTATATACAGGGCATCAAATGTCTTAAGCAAAGAGATTACTCGCCTTAATACACCCAAGTAAGTTTGTTTAAGTTTTGTGATTGATCATCTTTTTCTATCCTTCTTTTCTTGTTTTGTTGTTGGTATTACAAGATGTAATACATAACCGGATCGTTGTTACAAAGAGTTATAACGAATCGGTGGATATAATACACGAGTTGTATTGTGGAGAAATCGGTAACGAGGATAATTTACCAACAATAATTTACCCAACATTCTTAAGACATTTGATTTATCTTATCTTTGTTACTGATTTGGTGGGGTCAGTGAAGGCCCAAGTTTTGGTTATGGCGTTCTAAAATCCAAGAAAAGCTTTTAGAACAAGATCAGGCCAGTACCTTTGATATTTCAAATGAAAATATGGAGGTTGGAAAACCTAAAAGCATTCAACACACTTGACTTGTTAAATCTAGAGTCATGCGTAGTGTCATGCGTAGGCAGTGATGAAGACTCTTCTCACTTATAATTAGTGTCTCTTGCGAGAGAGAAATGTTGGTAAGGGACATCATTTACATGGAAGGTAAGTGACGGTTAAATGCACCCTATAAGTGGCAGTAATGTGACTGTTAAATGCCCACTTGTGACTGTTGGATTTTTGGATTGTATAAGATATGTGACTGGTCAAAAGCGGGAGCCAGGATATAGACTTTTCTATCATTCTAATGAGTTACGTATGCAAGTACAATCCTACAGTTACAGAGAAACCTGACTCAATACATTTGAACATATATTGTTCTAGTACGATCTCGCGGTGGGCTTGTGCCGTCACGATTGGTATATAGACACCAGTTCCACAAGACACAGATATATGAACTAGCGGTTCAATTCACTCTAACAGGTGTCAGTTTCATACTTTCATGTAGCTTCAAATTTTAAATTGGAAAATGAAATTTGAAAAGTCACGACCCTTGGCAATCCGTAGTGTTTGGGCACTAACATGTTTCTTTACGAGTGAATCAATAACTGACTCACGTGATGTATATTTACATCATTTAATTTTTTCTCTCTTCTTCCCCATTTACATTTGAACGTGTTGCACTAATTAAGTTCGTACCAGTTTGAGTACGGAGGACACAGTTCTTTTGACGTTTAAGAATATGAGGCCAAGGTGAATTACTGGACAACACGAGAGCCAAATGAGTAAATGGATAATTAATGGGGGTCGATGATGGAGGTTAATTATGGACAGAAAGTGGGGATATATCTAGCAAGGGTGTTAGAATTATCTTGATTGGAATTCTGTATCAACCCAAGCCAGTACAAGAACCGTTAGTATTTTGGTTTCAAATACAAACGGTCTGGTGCCTGTTTGGATGATAAGTAATCCAATACGAATTTTTCCTAAATGCACAGTTTGCTGTCGCACTCATTTGAAAAGGAAAAAATTGCATTTAACAATTTTGATAAATATTCGTGTGGAGATATAGGTTCTACTACATTTGGATTATTCAAGATCTGGATATGCCATGCGAACCTAGAACACTGACCAAAAGGTGCCTAATTAATATGTCGGTTCATCTCAAACATGAACACATTAAGTTTTTGATTTATACATTCGACTTTGTGTAAAGGCATCTTTTACCGGAAGGCTTAAACCCTTTTGTCAGTGAACCGTCTCCATTCTCTGAACGGGACAAATAGATGTGTGGTTTCCATCGACATGTGGTTGAGATATGTAAAGTATGTCTCTAATAGCCATTACCGAATGAAACTTCTGCCAAAGAAACTGGGAAGCTCTTGGGGTAATATGTGATCAGTGATAGATCAAATAAATGGAAAGTAAAAGTTCCAATTAATTGTTGGGTTATTGTAGAGATGGTGTGCGTCACACATGCTCAAAAATGTGTTAGTTAATTGAAGACTAATTATTTCCTAAAGTTAGCCGTGACTGTTTTTGGAAAGGGGTTTCCTAAAAACGGCTAGAATTCTTGGTGGCCAAGTTTGTAACCTATATAAATAGGTAATTAGGCCTTGTAGAATTATATTGTGTAGGAAACGATTAAGAGATCGGTTAGAGATTTCTTGTATAGCTTTTAGGGCTAAAGCTAGGGTTTCGTTGTGAGAGCATATTGGTGAGGAACAAGAGACAAGGTTATCGTCTCGGGTAATTTTTGCGGTGTAACCAAGGGTTTGCTGGGATTCACACGACTTTGTAATCGTTTTTCCTTCATAGTGGATTTGAGTTGGTGCGGCTCAAAGTGGACGTAGACAATATATACAAGTTGTGTGTATTGGTCGAACCACTATAAATCTTGTGTCTTGTGAGTTGATTTATTTTTCTCGTATTTTCATAGTTGCTTGTGCTTGGTTTACTTATTATTCATCATAATATCTCAAGATCCGTTATTCCGCGGTTGTTGATAGGTGTAGAATACACCTAATTTACTATCTAGTAGTTTATGCTTTCTTTGCTATTTTTCTAGTAAATTATGTATTTTACGTGTGTTTTTGAGTTATTAGGTACTCTGGAGTCACACGGAGGAAAAGGAGAAGAAATCGTTTAATTTGAGCTAAAAGGGAAAAAAGGTCATTTCAGGGGCGGACACTATACGGATCCCAGTCAAGGTTAAGGGGCAACTCTTTTTGGAAGAATTATAAAAGGCATCCAGCACAGGTTAAGGGGAGGCCAATAGGCTAGCCCTTATCAAGATGACCATCTGTTAAATACACCCAGACAGGGTGGCCCTTATCTAATGAGTGGGTTGTTCCCTAGCCCTGGGGTGCAAATAGCCGTCCCACCTTCAACAAAATTAGGTCGAGAGAAATTTATCAATTCCCATTTTCTTTCTCTCGTTCTTCCCTTTTTTGCAGCCGAGTTCATCTAAAATTCTTGAGAGATCGAAGTCGTTACTGTTGAATCGAGAGAGGAGCAAATGGGTTTGTGGGTGCTGATTCACTGCTGAGATTGCTGGATTTTGTTCAATCAAGAGATGGCCGTGAATTGAGACGATCTCATGGAAGATTAGGGTTTGTTTGGAATTACAGATCGAAGATGGGTTCTGCTCAATTGAATTAACGCAACTCTGATGAGGTTGCAATTTGCAGTTGTTGGTGGTTGTTCTACTGAGTCGATAGAAGAAATTGGAAATATGGATTTACTGTTTCAGGGAGAAATTGGGTTGAAGTGATTTTGGTTGAATGAAGGAATTGAAGAGAATGGTTGTTGTTGTTGGGGGTCTGTAACAGCAAATTGAGAAATGGGTTAGATGTTATTGCGTTGTGATGAAGATTAAAGGAAGTAATTTTCAAAGATGGTCTCTGATGCAGATTGAGCTCAATGTGGGAGAAGCAACAGATGTTGCAGAGGATGGTTGTTTGTATAATTGAATTGTCTTAGATGAATGTTAGGGTGTTGCAGGAACTGAAGACCAAAAGATCGGCCTGAATTTGGCCTGGGAAAATCCCAGAAAACAGCCGAGACTCTGCCGGATTTTCTATTCCGGCGAGTTAACTCGGTAGCCGACGGGACCGATCCAGACGAGTCCGATGATCGATCCGACCGATCCAACTCAGCCAGTAAGACAGAGTTAGACAGCTGTATGAGCTTACTCGGTGTCTGATTTCCCCTCCCTTTGACCTTTGACTAACAGTTTGATTGACGGTTGACCTCTTTGACCGTTAGTCTTAACGGTTGACCAACGAAATATACCTTGACCGGGGGAGAATTTTCAGGTGGCCGGCGGCGACGGATTCCGGCCTATTTCCGGCCAAAAACCCAGTTTTCCGGCGAGCCAAAGTTGCAGAATTTTGTGTGGATTTCTCTTATAGGATGTGAAGACTTGGGTTTGGAATTGGATGAAGAATTGGGCTTGGACTTGGAAAGAGGAGATGGAAGATTTGAGAAAGGCTTGGATTTGGAAATTGAGCTACAAAAGGAAAGGGATTCTATTCCTTGGAAGATATGGAGAACATTGAAGCCTATAAATAGAGAAGAACTTCTACACTTCCATACACATTGATACACAATTGACACACCTTTTTACACACACAACACTTTTCTTTTCTTTATTATTATTGTGTGAACTCCTTAGCATGAGTAACTAAATTGATTGAGGATGAATTCCTAGTTCTTAACATATGGTTTGAGTTTTGTTTCAATTCTATCTTGATGTTCTTCACATGATTATCGTTTGTTTTTACTATTAGGAATGTTTATACATTCATGATTGATTGATAGGTTGTTTAGAGTGCACGCTAAATTAATTTGTTAATTTAATCTAAAGCTAGTGAAAGTTAGGGGATAAGTAATCGTTTCTTGACTATTTACATAAGTATCAAAAACGAGACCTTGCGGAGGGATTCCGTGGAGAAATTGTGTGTAAAAACAATGTTAGCAAGTGGACCTTGATCTAAGAGTCTAACTACTAATATCAACCTAATAAATTCATGAATCTTAATGCGTCTAACTAAATTACATCTTGAGTGATCTACTACTAGGTGGTTTGGTGAATAGAATCCGGTAATCGAGAACTTCTGTATCTGGTGATATAAGGGATTTAGGGGTTAGCACTGATCTAGATGCTATACCTACGGTTGGTGATAATTTGTGACTAATAAGAAGTGGAAAATAACATAACTTTAATCATTGTTTTGCAGCGAAGAAGGATTCCTTGATCTAATCTCTCTTATTGATTTCCTTTTAATTGCTTTGTTTATTTTATTTACTTTCACAAATTCTTAATCAATACCCCCCTTTGTGTGACAAATTTACAACTAGAATCTCGTGCTCCTCGTGGGATCGACCTTGACTACCCTATATTACTTGTTAATTAGGTAGTAAAGTATTAATTAATTTGTTGTGGTTACGACACGCATACAAATTTTGGCGCCGTTGCCGGGGAGCATCAGATGATTTTAGTTGTTTTCTTTTTACTTTTTGCTTTATTCTTGCTTTGTTGGATTCTTTACCGTATCTAACTTAGTTTTTGAATTGTTTTTAAGGTACCGGTTTTCCATGGATGGGGGACAAGACCAAGCTTATTACAACAATCAATAAGGTTTTGAACCTCAACATCATGGCAACTTCCAACCATCCTTAGGATACAATCAAAACCAATATTTTGGCTATGATCAAAATCCTTCGGAGCCTTATGGATATTCTCATGCATATCAACAACCTTATGACGGGTATGTAAGTGGACAATTACAAGGATGGACGGATAATTATGCTTCTAATACAATGTTTTCTATTAATGTGCAGACAGAGAGTTGGGAATATAATCATCTTCATCGTGTTTTTCCTTGACTTTTTAAGGATATACAATCTAGAAACTCTATACACGGTGGTAAGCGTGTTAATTTCCGTAAACTTGCACAAAAGTTATACAAATTGGAAGATGATGGAGACTCGGAAGAGCTTGTCGCAGAAATTAGTAGGACTATTCATATGGAACTTAAACGACGTCGGGATAAAGTTTATGAAACCGATGAAGATTCTTATTATGGTGAGTCCGAAAGCGAAGATGATTGTGTTGAAAAGGACCAACCTTTGGAAACTTTTGATGACGCTAGTGTAGATTACTCGAGCCTTGATCTTAATAATGATCAATCACCTATTCAAAAGGTAGAGCTTGAGGAAGATGCATTTAGTGCTTGGAAAAAATTTCTTAGGGAAAGACATGAGTCCGCGGAAGTGTATGAGCGTTGCAACAATGAGGAAGTTATTCCAACTCCGGATCATAATAACGATCCTTCACCTATTCAAAAGGAGGAGATTTGGTGTGATTTTCCTATTGTTGTAAACGGTGTAAAACCCTCACAAGAAGATCTTACAATTTTTACCGACGAAAATCACTTTAGTGAATGGCCCGATTCCGATGATGAAGATGTTGAAGAGATGATGCTCGATAAAGAAACCGAATTGATTGAATTTGTGGAAGACCCAATTGAACTTGCCGATGATTATGATGATGCCAAGACTTTGTTTAAGGTAGAAAATGATGAAGAATGGTTGCAAAGTTTGATAGAGGACCACGATATGCAAGAGGTAAGTAATTCACTCGAATTTTTTAAGAATGAGGAGGATACAGTAATACAAGAAATTGTGCAAGGTTTGTCTAACCCTTTGCATATTGATTCTTCTCCTTTACCTCTTATTGGTTTGAATGTATGTGCTTCAAAAGTATTTTTGAATGACTTTGTTTCTCGATATCCACCATTGGAAACACTTGATGCTAATACTATGCAGGTTTGCCAAGAGGAAACCATGGAAGTTCCCAAATTCTATGTTCTTTATACACTTCCGAGTGTGGACAAGAATAAGTGTGGGGGAAATTTCTATCGAGCTATAACTTTACTATTATTTTCTTGTGCTAATATTTGTATGGAGTTATTGTATGCAAAACAGGTACCATGGGAGGATCCCCAAATTTTCCGATTATTAGTATATGGGGAATGAATGTTACAAGAGCCATGTCGGGCCGTCGACTTTAAAACAAGCGCTAAGTGGGAGGCAACCCACCGGTTTTGTATCTCTTATCCTTTTGTTTTTATTTTCTTTGAGTTTCGTTTATTTATTTTTCTTGTTCCATATCATATTAAGATTTCCCACCTTGACTTTACTTGGACGATTCAATTACATTGAGGACAATGTAAGGTTTAAGTGTGGGGAGTGGCTAAGCATATATTTTTGCATAAAAAAAAAAGAGAAAAGAGATTTTTTTTTTTTTTTTTTTGCATAAAACTTTCAACTTTTAGAGATTTTAGAGTCACTAGCATACTTCTAGGTATGATTACATAGAGAATTCTGACCTACATAATTGAACTTGGAAATGTTAGGGAACTACGTTCGATTTCTTGCTTGTTAGAGTGTTAAATAATGGATTTAATCATGCCGGTGATGCAAATTTGGTGCAGGGAGAAGTGCGTTATTAGAGTTGCTGATCAATCATTAGTGGAGACTACCCATTTTCATATCATGAGAGGCACTGACCAGAAATTCTTCCTTTACAAAAGAGCTTCTTTTGACTGTGTGTCACTGTACGTTAATTCCGGGTAGAATGGTGAGCTACCAAATTTCACACCAATTTCAGCACTATTTTGATCTCTTGAGTGCTAATTTTTGTCAATCATGAGGGTGACGTCTATAGATGAAAGCCACCTTCTTGTAGTTCGATTTGCAGTTAGCACCATTCTCTCTCTCGACAACAACGGGTCCATAGAAACATCACAATCAACAACAAGGAAGCGACATCAAAATCTACAAGGAAAGTTGAAAATGTTCAAGGTTTGAAAGCAACAATGGAACAAGAAAAGAGAAAAAATTTATATCCAAGTGAAGCAACATACAATGAGCAGATTTTACATACATGTTGAAGACTTAAAATGCAATGAGGTAATTCTATATCCAAGTATTAAGACTTATTTTCAAGAGCGAAGAAAGTAAAAGGTGAGAATTATTAAAGTTTATGATTTCAAGACGATACAAGTTTTGAAGAATCAAGCGGTAAAGTACTTTTCCACGGCCATGGTTGTTTTATTTTTCACTTTGTTTTGTGTTTTGTTTCTCTTGTCTATGAAAGAATGAAAAAAAAAATGATAAAGAAAAGAAAAGAAAAATATATATATATGAGACAAGAGAAATATCTATTATTGTTTTGTTTTGGATAAGCCGTGGGGAAGGAAAATCTATAAGGAAGTTTCAAGCGACAAGGATTTTGAGGAAAAAGGTTACAAATTGTCAAGGATTTATGAAGTTATAGAATTTATCATCAATAGTTGAAGCCGAAGACCAAGAAGATGAAGACAAGGAGCGGAAGACGTTTCTATTGGATTCCGTGAGAGTGGTGTTATCATAATTGGCAATCGGATGTGAAGGTAAGTAAGTAATCGCATCCTCGATATAAGTGGTTGATTTCCTTTCTTAGAGATCGTTAGAAAAATGGTTTTTCAAAATGTTAAAAGATGTGGGTTTTTCAAAATTTCGGAAGTTATCCTTCATACCATTCAACGTGTTGCAGGAATTCTCTCTTCATTCCTACCTGCACACATGTGAGACCCATAAAAAAGCCGTATTTTTGAGTGCAATTATCATAAAATCCTATTTTGGTGAGGCAGAAGTCGAGGCGAAATGCTTATTGATCGTTTCTCAAACACGTGTTCTCTCATTATGGTGTGGTTATTTCTCACTCAACATTTAAGGATGAGAATATGTTCTTTAGTATTTCTAACTTCTCATTACTAGCACGCATAAAATCTATGTCCTCATAGCTCTTTGGATGCTTGGGACGCTGGAACGCTTTGAAAGTTGTGAGTTTAAGTTTGATTTTCTCGAGGACTAGCAAAGTCTAAGTGTGGGGGAATTTGATAGGTGTAGAATACACCTAATTTACTATCTAGTAGTTTATGCTTTCTTTGCTATTTTTCTAGTAAATTATGTATTTTACGTGTGTTTTTGAGTTATTAGGTACTCTGGAGTCACACGGAGGAAAAGGAGAAGAAATCGTTTAATTTGAGCTAAAAGGGCAAAAGGGTCATTTCAGGGGCGGACACTATACGGATCCCAGTCAAGGTTAAGGGGAAACTCTTTTTGGGAGAATTATAAAATGCAGCCAGCACAGGTTAAGGGGAGGCCAATAGGCTAGCCCTTATCAAGATGACCATCTGTTAAATACACCCAGACAGGGTGGCCCTTATCTAATGAGTGGGTTGTTCCCTAGCCCTGGGGTGCAAATAGACATCCCACCTTCAACAAAATTAGGTCGAGAGAAATTTATCAATTCCCATTTTCTTTCTCTCGTTCTTCCCTTTTTTGCAGCCGAGTTCATCTAAAATTCTTGAGAGATCGAAGTCGTTACTGTTGAATCGAGAGAGGAGCAAATGGGTTTGTGGGTGCTGATTCACTGCTGAGATTGCTGGATTTTGTTCAATCAAGAGATGGCCATGAATTGAGACGATCTCATGGAAGATTAGGGTTTGTTTGGAATTACAGATCGAAGATGGGTTATGCTCAATTGAATTAACGCAACTCTGATGAGGTTGCAATTTGCAGCTGTTAGTGGTTGTTCTACTGAGTCGATAGAAGAAATTGGAAATATGGATTTACTGTTTCAGGGAGAAATTGGGTTGAATGAAGGAATTGAAGAGAATGGTTGTTGTTGTTGGGGGGTCCGTAACAACAAATTGAGAAATGGGTTAGATGTTATTGCGTTGTGATGAAGATTAAAGGAAGTAATTTTCAAAGATGGTCTCTGATGCAGATTGATCTCAGTGTGGGATAAGCAACAGATGTTGCAGAGGATGGTTGTTTGTATAATTGAATTGTCTTAGATGAATGTTAGGGTGTTGCAGGAACTGAAGACCAAAAGATCGGCCTGAATTTGGCCTGGGAAAAATCCCAGAAAACTGCCGAGACTCTGCCGGATTTTCTATTCCGGCGAATTAACTCGGTAGCCGACGGGACCGATCCATACGAGTCCGATGATCGATCCGACAGATCCAACTCAGCCAGTAAGACAGAGTTAGACAGTTGAGTGAGCTTACTCGGTGTCTGATTTCCCCTCCCTTTGACCTTTGACTAACAGTTTGATTGACGGTTGACCTCTTTGACCGTTAGTCTTAACGGTTGACCAACGGAATATACCTTGACCGGAGGAGAATTTTCAGATGGCCGGCGGTGACAGATTCCGGCCTATTTCCGGCCAAAAACCCAGCTTTCCGGCGAGCCAAAGTTGCAGAATTTTGTGTGGATTTCTCTTATAGGATGTGAAGACTTGGGTTTGGAATTGGATGAAGAATTGGGCTTGGACTTGGAAAGAGGAGATGGAAGATTTGAGAAAGGCTTGGATTTGGAAATTGAGCTACAAAAGGAAAGAGATTCTATTCCTTGGAAGATATGGAAAACATTGAAGCCTATAAATAGAGAAGAACTTCTACACTTCCATACACATTGATACACAATTGACACACCTTTTTACACACACAACACTTTTCTTTTCTTTATTATTATTGTGTGAACTCCTTAGCATGAGTAACTAAATTGATTGAGGATGAATTCCTAGTTCTTAACATATGGTTTGAGTTTTGTTTCAATTCTATCTTGATGTTCTTCATATGATTATCGTTTGTTTTTACTATTAGGAATGTTTATACATTCATGATTGATTGATAGGTTGTTTAGAGTGCACGCTAAATTAATTTGTTAATTTAATCTAAAGCTAGTGAAAGTTAAGGGATAAGTAATCGTTTCTTGACTATTTACATAAGTAGCAAACACGAGACCTTGCGGTGGGATTCCGTGGAGCAATTGTGTGTAAAAACAACGTTAGCAAGTGGACCTTGATCTAAGAGTCTAACTACTAATATCAACCTAATAAATTCATGAATCTTAATGCGTTTAACTAAATTACATCTTGAGTGATCTACTACTAGGTGGTTTGGTGAATAGAATCCGGTAATCGAGAACTTCCGTATCCGGTGATATAAGGGATTTAGGGGTTAGCACTGATCTAGCTGCTATACCTACGGTTGGTGATAATTTGTGACTAATAAGAAGTGGAAAAGAACATAACTTTAATCATTGTTTTGCAGCGAAGAAGGATTCCTTGATCTAATCTCTCTTATTGATTTCCTTTTAATTGCTTTGTTTATTTTATTTACTTTCTCAAATTCTTAATCAATACCCCCTTTGTGTGACAAATTTACAACTAGAATCTCGTGCTCCTCGTGGGATCGACCTTGACTACCCTATATTACTTGTTAATTAGGTAGTAAAGTATTAATTAATTTGTTGTGGTTACGACACGCATACAGTTGTCAGTGATTCCCTAAGAAAATCCTGACAACTGGTATCAGAGCTCAGGTTAGAGCTTTAGGGTTTATCGTAGTACGATTGGAGTGGGACTTATGGGTGATAATAACGAAAGTACGGTAGCTAGGGTTAAAGTTTTTAATAGGAAGAACTTTGCGTTTTGGAAGTCTCAGATGGAAGACTACCTATATGAGAAAGACCTTGCTGATCCATTGGGTGGAGTTGCGAAAAAGGGAACACGCACAGACGATGTATGGACAACTCTTGATCGCAAGTGTGTAGCCGTGATCCGTAGATGTCTAACGGAGGAAGTTTACAATAACTTACAAGAGGAAACTAGTACGAAGGATCTTATGGATAAACTTGAAAAGTTGTATCAAAAGTCATCAGCCTCGGGGAAGATTATGTTGTGTGAACAATTATTTAATCTGAAGATGCAAGAAGGCGAAGCGATTTCAGCACATCTTGGGAAGTTTAAATCAATTATTTCTCAACTTTCAAAAGTTAGTA
Organism: Papaver bracteatum; assembly: GCA_023529315.1. Taxonomy (NCBI): domain Eukaryota; kingdom Viridiplantae; phylum Streptophyta; class Magnoliopsida; order Ranunculales; family Papaveraceae; genus Papaver; species Papaver bracteatum. The sequence goes on from JAJJWX010001246.1 coordinate 5,408,516, forward strand.
TTACTTTTGATGATGAAGTTCAAGCTTTAAGGTTTTTGTCATCATTACCAAAGAGTTGGGAAACCGCAAGAACAACCATTAACAATTCCGCAAGGAACGAGAAGTTGAAGCTTGATGATGTGCAGCAAAGGTTAATTGCTGAAGAGGAGAGAAGAATAGAACAAGGTTATGTTTCTAGTTCTTCAAGCTCGGCCTTAAGTATGCATGAAGAAGATAGAGGCAGGAGTTCAAATAGGAACAACAACAACAAATCTATATGGAAGTCTAGAGGAAAATCTAGGGGAAGATCTCAATCCCGGCTTAGAGGTGTTGTTGAGTGTTGGGCGTGTAAGAAAGTAGGACACTTCAAGCGCGATTGTCCGGAAAAGGTGCTAATAATGGTGAAAACAAAAGTAATCAAGAAGAGGTCAGCGTAGTTGCAGCTGCGGAACCGGTGAAGGTACTTGTTGATAACAAGAAGGTGATTACGGAAAGTTTTCTACTACTCTCTGAGGACAAGCAAGATGAGTCTTGGACTATAGACTCGGGAGCTTATTTTCATGCAACGGGTGATAAGAGTATTATGATCTCTTATAAAGAAGGATACTATGGCCAAGTATTCTTGGGTGACAGTGAAGCATGCGACATCATCGGTTTGGGTGATGTGATCTTAAAAGTCAACGGTTCGACATGGAAATTGAAGGATGTACGCCACGTTCCAAATTTGAAGAAGAACTTGGTGTATGTGGGCCAAGTTTGTGATGATGACTGTGAAGTTGTGTTAACAAAACACAATTGGAAAGTAAATAAAGGGGCTATGGTGTTAGCTCGAGGAGTTAGAGTCAATACTCTATACCGGACTTCAGAAGGAACTACTTTAGCCGTGGCTAGTATTAGTGAAGACACTAACTTATGGCATAGAAGATTAGGGCACATGAGTGAGAAGAACATGAAGATTCTATGTTCGGGAGGATATCTACCTAAGGTGAAGTCTGTTGATATGAGTTTTTGTGAAGACTGTGTTCTTGGAAAGCAAAAACGGGTTAGCTTCAGCAGAGGAGGAAGAGACTTGAGAAGCGCGAAACTTGATTTGGTTCATACCGATGTATGGGGACCAATTGATGTTGCATCTCACAGCGGATTCCATTATTATGTCACCTTTATTGATGATCACTCAATAAAGGTGTGGATTTACTTCATGAAGAATAAGTTCGAGGTGTATGAAGTGTTTCAAAAGTGGAAAGCTTTGGTTGAAACAGAAAATGGTCTGAAGTTAAAGTGTTTAAGGTCAGACAACGGTGGTGAGTATGACAAAACATAATTCTTACAATTATGTGCTACAGATGGAATTCGTTTGGAGAGGACAGTTCCAAGGACGCCACAGGAGAATTGAGTAGCAGAACGTATGAATTGGACATTGAATGCACGTGCAAGGTGCATGAGATTGCAGTCTGGTTTGCCCGAGACCTTATGGGCACATGCAACAGAGACGTTGCTTATCTAATTAACATGACACCTAGTAGTCCATTAGATATGAAGATACCAGAGGAGGTTTGGACCGACAAAAAGGTAAATCTTTCATATTTGAAAGTTTTTGGTTGTGTTGGTTATGTTCATCTTAGTCCCGGCGAGAGATCTAAGATAGGTGATCAAGCAAAGAAGTGTATATTTCTTGGTTACGGAAATGATGCTTTTGGATATAAAATTTGGGACTACGAGGGTCACAAAGTTATTAGAAGTAGAGACGTCACTTTTAATGAAAATGAGCTGTATAAGGACAGGAACAAAACACAAGTTGAAGATGTCGGGTCAAGCAACGTCGATAAGAAGTTATATATCGATATTGATGATATTTCTGGAAAAAGTGTGGTACAAGAAGAGCACGATGTTGCTGATGGCGGAGAAGTACAAGAAGGGACTTCTACTGCAGTGGGAGTTACTCCCATAGTTCCACAACAAGTACGAAGATCATCAAGAACTCCAAAACCAAACCCAAGGTATGCTCTGAATTATCTATTGCTTATGGATGGAGGTGAACCTGAATATATTAAAGAAGCACTAGCGGTTGATGATTCAGGCAAGTGGCAAATTTCTATAGAGGATGAGATGAATTCACTTGATGAGAATGGCACATGGGTGTTAGTAAAATTACCAAGAGATAAGAAGGTGTTGCATAACAAGTGGGTTTACCGGATGAAATCTGAAGCAAATTGAGAAATTCGCTACAAGGCGAGGTTGGTTGTGAAAGGTTTCCAGCAAAAACCTGGTGTTGATTACAACGAGATATTCTCTCCAGTTGTGAAGATGACTACTATTCGAGTAGTATTAAGTCTAGTGGCTTATGAAGATCTCTACCTTGAACAGTTGGATGTAAAGACAACTTTTCTTCATGGTGACCTAGATGAAGAAATTTACATGAAGCAGCCAGAAGGATTCATAGTAAAAGGCAAGGAAGAGATGGTGTGCAAGATAAAGAAGAGTTTGTACGGTTTAAAACAAGCCTCGAGACAGTGGTACAAGAAGTATGATAACTTCATGCATAGAAGTGGTTACTCACGGTGTAATGCAGATCATTGTTGTTACTTCAAAAGGTATGGTTCTGATTACATCATATTATTACTATATGTGGATGATATGTTGGTTGCCGGAACATCTCTACAAGAAGTTGAGAATTTGAAGAAGCAATTAGCAAGTGAATTTGCTATGAAAGATCTTGGTGAAGAAAAACAGATTCTTGGTATGAGAATCATAAGGGACAAAGCTAAGGGAACTCTTATGCTTAGTCAGGCTGAATATATTGAACGAGTATTGAAAAGGTTCAATATGGAAAATGCTAAACCATTAGTTCTCCACTTGGAAGTCAAATTCGTCTTTCAAGTATGCAGTGTGCGAAGACAGATGAAGAAAAGGAGTACATGACTAACGTACCATATTCTTCGGCTATTGGAAGTCTAATGTATGCTATGGTATGCACGAGACCGGATATTGCACATGCAGTGGGAGTAGTGAGTAGATATGCAAGCAACCCGGGAAAACAACATTGGGAAGCTGTGAAGTGGATTCTCATGTATTTGAGAGGTAACACAAACGTACCATTGTGTTATGGAAGAGGTGGTTCTATTTTGAGGGGTTATGTGGATGCAGACTTCGCAGGGGATGTAGATAAAAGGTGAAGTACGACCGGTTATGTTTATACTATGGGGTCAGCTGCAGTGAGTTGGAACTCATGGTTACAGAAGTTGGTGACATTGTCTACTACGGAAGCGGAGTACGTAGCAGTAACAGAAGCGATCAAGGAGATGATTTGGTTACAAGGATTATTAGCTAAGTTGGGCAAGGAACAAGGAGATAGTGTTCTATTTATCGATAGTCAAAGCGCTATACATTTAGCCAAGAACTCATCCTATCATGCTAGGACGAAGCATATAGATATTCGTTATCATTTCATCCGGGATCTCTTAGATGAAGGAGAGTTAAAGCTCGAGAAGATTCTTGGTTCGAAGAATCCGGCGGATATGTTTACCAAGGGAGTTACATCAAACAAGCTAAGGCTCTGCAAGGCTTTAGTTGGTCTCTCAGAATGAGGATCTGGTAGGGGAGCCGCACTGACATGAAGATGTTTTAGCACCATAAAAATCCAAAGTTGAAGAAAGGGAGAATTGAAGACAATAAATGAGTTTTCAAAGTGGGAGATTGTTAGTTAATTGAAGACTAATTATTTCCTAAAGTTAGCCGTGACTGTTTTTGGAAAGGGGTTTCCTAAAAACGGCTAGAATTCTTGGTGGCCAAGTTTGTAACCTATATAAATAGGTAATTAGGCCTTGTAGAATTATATTGTGTAGGAAACGATTAAGAGATCGGTTAGAGATTTCTTGTATAGATTTTAGGGCTAAAGCTAGGGTTTTGTTGTGAGAGCATATTGGTGAGGAACAAGAGACAAGGTTATCGTCTTGGGTAATTGTTGCGGTGTAACCAAGGGTTTGCTGGGATTCACACGACGTTGTAATCGTTTTTCATTCATAGTGGATTTGAGTAGGTGCGGCTCAAAGTGGACGTAGACAATATATACAAGTTGTGTGTATTGGTTGAACCACTATAAATCTTGTGTCTTGTGAGTTGATTTATTTTTCTCGTATTTTCATAGTTGCTTGTGCTTGGTTTACTTATTATTCATCATAATATCTCAAGATCCGTTATTCCGCGGTTGTCAGTGATTCCCTAAGAAAATCCTGACAAAAATGCATGCATGATCTCATTATCAGTCTCGAACTCTAAGCACGACCATGATTTCACAATATTATTAGAGAATATTGTGAAATGTTCTGTAACTGACTTTGTCACTTGTTACAGTTCCCTAGGAGAGATATATTAGTCTTCACGGAATGAAAAACCAGTAAATCATTTTGAAAATAAAAAATGATTGAGAATTTCATGACAAGACAAGAAGTGTATATATCTATGATATGGTTCCCCAAGATATGTATACATTACCGGTGAAGAAATCATCTTCTTCAACTTGGAATTAGAAACCGTGTTTCTCTTGGAAGATACATACTGACTGCATAAATATTGCAAGGGTTGTTAGTATCTTGTTCAAAGATGGATACTAAAACTATGTTGGTCTATGTTTATTTCATGGTACCTAAATGAATTCAACCAGTGCACCGTGGAATTGTGAGGGTGTACCATGTATGTCACATATAATAATGAAATTGTCAAAAATGTGGGATGCTCAAAAGAATTGATAGTACAAGAGACAAATGTACACGACATGTCTATTGAATATTCTAAAGTGACAGTTCATGGTATACAAGATTGAAGTTTGGATGAAATATGGACTTTGGTTGTCAATTCACTTTGGACAGAAATAGCACAGTGGTGTTAGTTAGGAAAATTCAGGCCGTCCAAGAAATGAATTTCTTTATTTTAGTATACCTTCGAATTGTGGGGGGTACATATATTGTTCGGACCAACATATCTTGTAGGAACCTAACGAGAAATACTTCTATGAAAACGTGGGACTGTCTCGAAATGGTTGCTAGTAAGATTCAGTGGCATGGGCGATCAAGTAATAGTTCTCTAGACTCAAAGTCAGATTATCTTGAGACACATACAAGGCACTATGTATGTGAGTAGTCGTACGGTTGAATTTTGTAACTGAGTTTGCGGGAAAAACTCACTGGCAACCAGATATCTAAGATATAAGATGGTTTGTAAATAAATCTTAGATAGTGTTGATTCAAATCAACCGAAAACTATGTGTTTAGTAAGGAAATCACTCAAATAAATGTTGACAGTAGATCAACTATGGACTCCGGATATTTGGACACAAAGTCGGATTAGAAGTAAGAGCAACCTTGGAATTTCCTTGAGTATATACTAATGGACAAAGTATATGTATGCTAGAAATATATTGTTCTGATTAAACAATTATTTTGGAAGAAACACATAGTTTGAGATCATGGTATGTCTCGGTAAATAGATCGGAGATATAGTACCATAAAGCAATTGCTCTCAAATGCGCGCATCGAAAAGAAATAGTGTATATGAATTGTATCAAGCCGGCAAATGATACGAATTCTAGAGAGCGTATAATTGCGTCATCGAAGGAATGGGATAGACTATATAGAGTAGTATTTATAGCGGACACCCAACCTAGCGATTGGAGATCCCATGGTTATCTAGGTTCAAAAGGGACAACCAAGTTATAAATGTATACTCACCAGAAACACTGTGAGAGTTTACTCTCTTTCCCATTTCTATGATGAAACAGTGTTACCTGTCAAGTGAGAGGTTGAGATTTTCTCTTAATGATTCCTATGGCTTAGTTTGACTAAGAAAAGTATGGCAGGATACTTTGAAATAAGAGAACACCTATATGAGTGTGAAGTGGTGCCGCTTCTATGATAACTATAAGGCTAAGTTAATCTAGAGCACTCATGAAAAACCAACATCGTTCAGGGCCGAAATGAACACAACCGAGAACCGGATATGTAAGGAAATAAACTGTGTGATATCTATTGCATCGGTTTACATCATAAATTTGGGCGGTTCAAGACATCACGTTCACCGAACAACTAGTAAACCCGGTAGGTATTCACTATGGAAGATTCAAAGCCAAAAGCTATCTCTCCCGATGCAGTGATGTTCCGCGCACAAACTTTTTCTAGTGTCTGCATTAAACTTGCATGAATTTCTATTCAATGTGGGGGATTGTTGGAAATTTTGAATAAAAATATGAATAGGTGTGTCAACTCACTTGAGTCTTTTTAACATTCGTGTCTTATCCCAAGGGATGTGACTCTCCATTAAGGGTTGTGACTCTTCATGAAAGGACTTCTCCAAGAGTCACCTCTAGCCTATTTAAACCCCACTCATTCTCCATTGCAAGTATATGTGTTTTTAGAGTCATAAAACTAATACTAGAAATTTAAGAGTTTGCATGTGTCTTCAAGAGTTAAAGAAGAGTTTGTGCTACATCCATTCACGTTCGTTGTTCGGTGTTTTCGAAGTGATGCGAAAAACATCGAGGTATTGTTGAATGTTGGGGACATATGCCGCTAAATCTGTAACAACATTATATACAGGGCATCAAATGTCTTAAGCAAAGAGATCATTCACCTCAATACACCCAAGTAAGTTTGTTTAAGTTTTGTGATTCATCATCTTTTTCTATCCTTCTTTTCTTGTTTTGTTGTTGGTATTACAAGATGTAATACATAACCGGATCGTGTTGGGGGATGCTTATGAAATACGAGCCGCTGTGCGCAATACGAAACCTACACAATCAATGACATACCAATGCGGAAATAACACAACTACGCAATATAGAAGCAATCACACAACACCGGAAATTACGTGGAAAAACCCCTCCAAGGTGAAGGGTAAAAAACCACGGGCAAATCTTCCACTATAACAATAATGGGTTACACACAATTCTCCCATTTTGGGGATAACAACAACTTCAAGGTGCATATAGCACTTGGATACCAATTTGCCTAAATTACACTCACCCCTAAGGATGGATCAACAATTCATTCACCAAATAGATAATATACACTATCAATTTGACAATAGGAAGTGATTTAGAAACTTACTACTAGGGTTTGAACAAACCATAGAATTTTCCCCCTTTGAAGAGATGTGGAAATTGATAGCTCAATCTTCCCCACAACAACCAAAAGATCCTTACACAAGAACCCTTTCTCCTTCTCTTCAAGATAACATCAATCTCACCAAAAATGGTGGCTTAACCTTTCTCCCTCACTCTCTCTCTTTTTCTTCTTCCTCTTTTTCTCTCACGAACAAAAATGAAGAAATGAAATGAATTGAGTCTCCTGGATGTTTTGCTTCCAAAACATATACTAACAGAGCACTTGTTAGTTGACTCCCTTAATTTTTTAAGGGGATAAGCACATATTGGACCATAAGTTGTGATAGGCCCAACAATCTCCCCCTCACGACTTATGGAAAGGTACCCGTCACCACCAAACCTGCCCTGCTGCAGAAATACACATGCTTGTATTTTGGTAGTGACTTTGTCATCATATCAGAACCATTGTCATCTGTATGGATATTCTCAATATACAAGACCTTCTCCTCGAGAACTTCTTGTATCCACTGATACCTAATATTGATGTGCTTGGACCTCGAGTGAAAACTCGAATTCTTTCTGAGATGGATGGCACTCTGGTTGTCACAGTAAACGACGAACCTCTGTTGTTTCACACCGAGTTATCTAACAAACCTCTTCATCCATATCATCTCCTTGCAACTCTCTGTAGCTGCAATGTACTCTGCCTCTGTAGTAGATAATGCCACACATTTTTGTAACTTGGATTGCCAAGACACAGCTCCCCCTGCATAGGTAAATAAGTAACCCGATGTAGACTTGAGACTGTCTTGAGCACCTGCCAAATCTGAATCTGTGTAACCAACTAACTCTGGCTTGTCACCTCCATAGAACAAAAACATATTAGAAGTACCCCTTAAATACCGTAGTATCCATTTCACTGCTTCCCAATGCTCCATAGCAGGATTTTATAGAAATCTGCTTACCACTCCAACTGCATGAGCTATATCTGGCATGTACACACCATTGCATACATCAAACTACCAACTACGGACGCATAAGGAATTTTCCCCATCTTCTATTTCTCAACATCATTCACAGGACATTGATCACGAGATAACTTAAAATGGTTTGCAAGTGGACAACTTACCGGCTCAGCCTTGTCCATGTTGAATCTTTGCAACACCTTCTCAATGTAGATTTCTTGTGATAGCCACAACTTCCTCGCTTTCCTATCACGAGTGATCTCCATGCCAAGAATACGCTTTTCTGCACCCAAGTATTTCATAGCAAAAGACTTGCTCAGATCTGACTTCAACCTGTCAATCTTTTTCTTATCTTTTCCAACAATAAGCATGTCATCAACATATAGCAAAAGAGTAAGAAAATCACCATCAACAAATTTTTGAATGAATAAACAATGATCTGAAGCTGTCCTCTTGTACCCATGTTCCTTCATGAATGATTCAAACTTCTTGTACCATCTTCTTGGAGCTTGCTTCAAACCATATAGACTCTTCTTTAGCTTGCACACCATGTGCTCTTTGCCTTTGACTTCAAAACCCTCGGGTTGTGCCATATACACATCTTCCTCCAACTCACCATAAAGAAATGTTGTCTTGACATCTAGTTGTTCTATCTCAAGATCCAAACTAGCGGCTATTGCCAAGACAACCCGAATAGAAGAAAATCTCACCACCGGTGAGAAAATCTCATCAAAGTCAACACCCTTTATCTGCTCATAACCCTTCACAACTAAGCGTGCTTTGTACCTTGGTTGTGAGTTACCATCTTCAGTCTTGATTCTGTACACCCACTTGTTCTTCAGAATTTTCTGGTTCTCAGGCTTGTCAACCAAATCAAAAGTGTCATTCTCATCTAAATAGCCAACCTCTTCTTTCATGGATTTCAGCCACTTCTGACTTTCAGGAACACTAAGAGCTTCTTCATAAGACTCTGGTTCACCTGCATCTGTGAGCATCACATACTCATGTGGTGTATACTTTGTTGAAGGTAATCAAGTCCTGCTGGATCTTCTTAACTCAGCTTCTGGTTGTTGTTGTTGTTGTACTTCTTGCTCAACATCACCTACCGGAACATCTTCATGAGCTTCATCTTCATTACCATTACCATCAACATCATCACCATGTTGTTCAAGAGAAGGAACAACTGGATTTGGATCCAAGGTCATATCAGCTTGAAGCTTTGGCATCTCAATCTTCTCAAAGTCTTCAATAGTCTGGTCTTCAAGGAATACTGCATCCCTACTTCTGATAACCTTCTTCTCAACTGGATCCCAAAATCTGTAACCAAACTTCTCTGTTCCATAGCCTAGGAACACACACTACTTTGCTTTGTCATCAATCTTTGATCTCTGATCTTTTGGGATATGAACAAATGACCTGCAACCAAACACTTTCAAGTGATCATAAGTAGGCTCTTTGTCTCTCCATACCTTTTCTGCTACTTCTCCATCTAGCGGTATTGAAGGAGATCGATTGATCAAATACACAGCAGTATTCATTGCTTCACCCCAGAAATGCTTCTGCAACTTGGAATGAGATAACATACACCTGATTCTCTCAAGAATAGTGCGGTTCATCCTCTCTGCAACACCATTTTGTTGTGGAGTCTTCGGTACTGATTGTTCATGATGTATACCCATACTCTTACAATACACTTCAAGTGGCCCAATGTACTCTCCCCCGTTGTCATAACGAAGGCACTTCAAGTATCTACCTGTTTCTCTTTCCACCATGCTGTGAAACATCTTGAACACAGGAACAACATCATCTTTGGTCTTGATTGCATATGACCAAACCTTCCTTGAAGCATCATCTATGAAAGTAACAAAATAAACAGCACCACCAAGTGTTTTGACCCTTAAAGGTCCACATACATCAGAATGAACAAGATCAATGATACCAGAATTGCGCTTGGGTAAAGCTTTATGAAAAGAAACTCTAGTTTGTTTACCAACTAAACAATGAGTACACTTACCCAATTGCATACCTTTGGCATTTGGCAAAACTTGTCTTTTGGTGAGGATTTGAATTCCCTTCTCACTAAGATGACCAAGTCTTCTATGCCACAGCTCGGAGATTGAATCTTTGTCAACAGCATTCAACTCACCTTTTAACACCTTCAATTGTGTCTTGTACAATGTGCCACACTTCTTGCCTCTTGCAATAACCATGGAGCCCTTGCTTAGCTTCCATTTCCCATCACCCAAGTGATTTTTGTACCCTTCATCATCTAACACTCCTGGTGACATTAGATTCAAACGAAGATCTGGTACATATCACACATTTCTGAGAACCAACGTACAGCCAACACTGGTCTCAACCTTCACATCACCCATTCCTACAATTTTCGCAACACCACTGTTGCCCATTCTGACTGACCCAAAGTCACTAGCCTTGTAGGAGGTAAATACATATTCATGAGGAGTAGCATGATAAGATGCACCTGAATCAACTATCCATTCTGAATCAGAACCTGCAAAACTCACACAAACATCATTACAATCTGAGAATACAATGATATCATCATTTGTCACAGTAGCTGCAACACCATTGTCTTGGTTATCATTTCCTTTCCCCTTCTTGTGTTCTTGCTTCGGCTTTCTGCATTCATTTGAATAATGACCTCTTGTATGACAGTTCCAACATTCAACTTCCTTCCTGGACTTTGATTTACCCCTTGACTTGCTACGTCCAACTTGTCTTCTATCTTTTCTTCTACCCCGATTTTCTTTCACAAGAGCTTCTGAATGAGATGAGTCTAATGACCTTCTTCTAACTTCTTCACTCAGCAAACTACTAGTTGCAACAGTCATGTTCAACTTCTTGTCTGGAGCAGAATAACTGAGACAATTCCTCAATGGCTCCCAACTGTCTGGTAAAGTATTTAGCAACAAATAAGCTTGAACCTCTTCAGGAATTTTGAGATCCATAGATGTAAGCTGATTCATGATACCCTTTATTTCATTTAAATGTTGCGCCATTGAACTCCCTTCCTTGTAACACAGCTTTCCAAGCCTTTTGAATAAAAGAGCTTTTTCACAAGGAGACTGCTGATCATATATCTCCTCTAACTTGGTCCACAAAGGATATGCTAGTGTCTCACTAGCCACATGATGAAAAATGCTATCATCAATCCACTGACGAATATAACCAACTGCTTTTCGATTAGTAACCTTCCAATCGTCTGCACTTGTCGTGTCAGGCTTTAATCCCTTAATCTCTATTGGACCATAGAGATCTTTAAAATATAACCAGTCTTCCATCTTCGCCTTCCATATCACAAAGTTCTCACCGGTCAAATTGACCATTCTATTACTAGTGCTAGCTTCCTCCATTGCACAAGATTAGCTCAACCCAAAAGCTCTGATACCACTTGTTGGGGGAGGCTTACGAAATCCGAGCCGCTATGCGCAATACAAAACCTACACAAGCAATGACATACCAATGCGGAAATAACACAACTACGCAATATAGAAGCAATCACACAACACCGGAAATTACGTGGAAAAACCCCTCCAAGGTGAAGGGTAAAAAACCACGGGCAAATCTTCCACTATAACAATAATGGGTTACACACAATTCTCCCAATTTGGGGATAACAATAACTTCAAGGTGAATATAGCACTTGGATACCAATTTGCCTAAATTACACTCACCCCTAAGGATGGATCAACAATTCATTCACCAAATAGATAATATACACTATCAATTTGACAATAAGAAGTGATTTAGAAACTTACTACTAGGGTTTGAACAAACCCTAGAATTTTTCCCCTTTGAAGAGATGTGGAAATTGATAGCTCAATCTTCCCCACAACAACCAGAAGATCCTTACACAAGAACCCTTTCTCCTTCTCTTCAAGATAACACCAATCTCACCAAAAATGGTGGCTTAACCTTTCTCCCTCACTCTCTCTCTTTTTCTTCTTCCTCTTTTTCTCTCACGAACAAAAATGAAGAAATGAAATGAATCGAGTCTCCTGGATGTTTTGCTTCCAAAACATATACTAACAAAGCACTTGTTAGTTGACTCCCTTAATTTGTTAAGGGGATAACCACATGTTGGACCATAAGTTGTGATAGGCCCAACAGATCGTTGTTACAAAGAGTTGTAACAAATTGGTGGATATAATACATGAGTCGTATTATGGAGAAATCGGTAACAAAGATAATTTACCCAACAATAATTTACCCAACAATTAATGATGTCAGAATCAGGAATAACATTGTAGAAACATACATAGGACATCATCAAGAAGTGTGGATTGAAATGGTCTGCTTCAGGACAACAATTAGCAAGTGGAGGGAATGACAACCTTCTTCATATTTGGGATAGATCAGTTGCTTCTTCGAACTCTCCTACACAATGGATTCACAGACTCGAAGACCACACTGCTGCCGTGAAAGCTCTTGCTTGGTGTCCATTCCAGGATAATTTACTTGCTTCTGGGGGTGGTGGAGGCGATATATGTATTAAATTCTGGAACACCCATACTGGAACTTGCTTGAATTCTGTTGATACTGAATCACAAGTGTGTTCTTTGCTGTGGAACAAAAATGAGAGAGAACTTTTGAGCTCTCATGGGTTCACTCAAAACCAATTGACCCTTTGGAAATATCCATCAATGGTTAAGATTACTGAGCTTACTGGTCACACTTCAAGAGTTCTATACATGGCTCAGGTACTGATTGTTCTAAATAAATGTGATTTTAGTTTCTCACCTTTTAGCTATTGCTAATAATATTTTTGTGAATTGTGCAGAGTCCGGATGGATGTACTGTAGCATCTGTAGCTGGGGATGAAACTCTAAGATTTTGGAATGTATTTGGGACACCTGAGTTGGCTAAACCTGCACCCAAAGCCAATCCAGAGCCGTTTGCCCATTTTAATCGCATCCGTTGATATCTCTCCAGTGACATGGCTGAAACTAGTTGTGCGATGAATTGGACTTGTTTTACTGTGATTTGTCAGGTAACGTATCTTCGTTTAGCCTTTCCTCCTTTAGTTGTAGTTGACAGATACTTACTTTATTTTATTTTATTTTGACACAAAGTTGATAGATACTTTTGCCCAATCTTTTCCTGTTAAAAGCAAGGAGCACTAATCTTTTCCTTTAATGCACTCATTCTTGCAGATAAAATGCTACAGCAGAAAACCCTACTACTCCAAATTGGGGTATGAAATCTGTAATCTTGACTAGCAATATGTTGTGGTCAGTTGACATATTGATTGTCGCAGTCTGTTGGCTGTGTATTTGGAGGAAACTAGTTGCTGCAAATATTACCATATCAAACCCTGGTGGTGTAATTTGAGACTAATTCTTGCGACTATTTGGCCTTGAAGTTCTTCCGTCTGAGGTGTACTTTGTACAGTTTGATATGTAATAGTGCAGAATTGTGTAATAATACTTCTTGTATTCATCTACATCCCATATTATTCAATGAAAATTTGAAGTTTTATTTCTCTTATACTAGTATAACACGCATGCGCGATGCGCCTGCCACGCCGTTCTGCAGGTATATGCCATGCACCAAAAAATTCGGAAATAAGAAAAATACAGCTTCAGATTTTTTTTCTTTCACGGTCACAGGTCTGCTTCTCTTTCATAGCGGGTTCTTAAACTTTCATTTGTTAAGGGTCCATTTAATCTGGATATTGCCTTTCCCTCCTCCAATTCACATGTCCATCAACTCCGAAGTCTGACCTTGTTCACTAACTCTGGGGATACTAATCAACTGGCGAAGTCAAGCTAGCTAGGAGATTTGGGGCATCCCCGGAAATTCACTTTTGTTAACATATACTGAGAGAATCAAAAAGATAATCATGGCAACAAATAGATTAAAAAAAAAATCTGTAACCATAATATGATATTGCTCAAGTGATGAAAAATAATAACATGTCCATTCAAGTACTGTAACCTTTTTGTTTTCCAAGTATTTACAGTGTTTGAAAGTAATTTTCCCTTTTACGCTCATATTAAAAGCTTTATTTTTAAGAATACTTATTTTCAAAGTACTAAAACATGTTTGAACAACAGTCGATCTTGAACTTAACTTGTGGCACAAATTAATCATACATTTGTACAATTAGTCTTGACAACCCAAAGTATTCAAAGCCACAGCACCATCACCACATTGTTATGAATGCAGTAGTAGTTGTCTTTAGGTTAATTCTTCAAACATTTTGTATGCACAATGGAAGTATTGAAAAGCAAAGCACAACAACTGGATAATATAAATGTCTTGTCTTTTGAAACAATTTCAGACATAAATAGATTCAAAAGAACCTATCTGAGATAGGAATAGAGCAAACATGCCAAAATTTATATGGATTGAAATCAAACCTAAATCTAATACTATAAGCTAAACAATCATTGAAGATAAATTACCAAAAAAAAATAGAGAGAAAGATAATAGATTTCTAAATTGCAAGCCAAAATTTATATGGATTCAAAAGAACCTATCTGAGATAAGAATGGAGCAAACATGCCAAAATTCATATGGATTGAAATTAGTAATGCCTATACTAAGAAGTCTTATATCATTCACTCGACATTATCATAAATAAGTCAATTAACTTACAGTGTGATCATGGTATATGTTTTGGCAATCTACCACTACAGGTGAGGTCCTAACCTTAAGCTTCTAAGCACCTAAACCTAATTTACTTAAAGTACCAATATCAAATATATATCGATGCTTTAATGTCGTTAGCACATACAAAATGCAGCAATCCTCACAGAAACTTTTAAACTACGTCGTGACAATGCAAGATGTCAAAATATTAAAAGATTGTCTGACCTAATCATCATCAGCAAGGCTGTCTTGAATTGAAGTTCCATTCCAGTTACTCAACAGCTTTGGAAACCTAACAATCAACAACACAAACCCTTCAGAAGTTAATAATCTTATATACTAGGGCTGCCAACGGGTACCCGATTACCCGGACCCGGGTGTGTCGGGTCCGGTTCCGGGTCCCAAGATTGGAACCGTTAGCTAAATCACTACCCGACGGGTAGGATCCGTTAGGAACCGATAAATTTCGGGTCCCAACGGGTACCCGTCGGGTATCGGGTACCCGAATATCTATGTTTTACTTGTTAATTTTACATAAAATAGAATGATTTAGTATAATTTCGTTCAAATGTTTTTCATTTATCCTTCATATTCTTATGTTTAATCCTAATTAAAAAAATTACATAGATATAATAATAATTTTATATGAAAAATTATTAGATTCAAGCTAATATAGCAAATATAAAAGTAAAATATCAAAAAGTTTAGTTGATTTTTAAGGACCCGATAAATACCCGGACCCGACGGGTAATTAGTGTTTTTATCGGGTCCGGTTCCGGGTCCATCAATTTAGGAACCGGACCCGGAACCGTTAGGACCCGGAACCGATTAAAATTACCGGTTCTGGTTCCGGGTAGCACACTACCCGGACCCGTTGGCACCCCTATTATATACCATTATTTAGAGTCCAGTTGAAATTTATACAGAATTTGAAACAATGCATTAGCCTCTTAAAGGTGGGAACTAAGGTTGTGAACATCTGGAAAAGATAGAAGCAACTAAAGAAGCCTCCTTTTTCCACCGATC
Organism: Papaver bracteatum; assembly: GCA_023529315.1. Classification (NCBI taxonomy): domain Eukaryota; kingdom Viridiplantae; phylum Streptophyta; class Magnoliopsida; order Ranunculales; family Papaveraceae; genus Papaver; species Papaver bracteatum. Next base: position 5,424,194 of record JAJJWX010001246.1, read on the forward strand.
CCAGAAACATTTAAACGTTAATGGAAAATAAACACAGTGAAATGCAAGGAGTGAAAGATTAAAGATCGAACACATACATATCAGATCAATGGTTGTTAATGTCGAAATATTCATTATTAACCAAGTGAAGCAATGTCAGTAAATGCATTAAACCCCAACTGAATGATCTGTCGGGATGAAGGATTAAAAGAAACATTACAAAACAAAGACTTTCATTTCCCTGTATACTCAATTGCATTAACCAACAACAATTTCCTAGTGTTAAAGGTAACATTCTTTCTAGGACATTCCAATCTCACGAATGATATTCAAGAAGAGAATAAAAATTCCTAGGAATTTCTCCATTACAGTTGTTCAATCAGAATCATAAATAAATGAAATGTAGTTTAAAAAACTTCATTAATTTTGGAAAAAAATATTTGCAGAATCCATCTAAAAATGAATTTGAACAAATTTTACCAAATAAGACTCAAAGGACGATTGCTAGAAATTGAAATTGATAATTTTCAGATCAAACTTTCATAAATTTCAGAAATGTAAAGGATCAACTGAGCAAAATTCTGAAGTGCAACAGAACAAATTTAACTCGCTAGAAATTGAAGTGAAATTGGTAAACAAAGGGTTCCACCAACATTAAGGATCGATTGATAAAATTCATAAACCAATATTCCAAATTTCAGAAATGTAAGAATCGAATTGAGTAAATTTTGTAAGTAGTCGGCAATAATGGTATAAACTTACGATTAATTGCTTTTTTTGTCCTTCTTCATATTTTGCTTCTCTTTTCTCTCTTCTTCTTCAGCTGAGGTAGGAGGAGATCCGTCACTGACTCATCATCTTCTTCACCTCAGGTACTGTGACTATCAATCGCCACCGCTTCCATTACAAATTTTTTTCTGAGGATGAGAAAGGAAGAGTGATAACAGATTAGAAACTGAGTTCGCAAAGCTGCGAATCTCAATCAATTGATCTGTTTTCGTCTGTACGAAGAAGAGTTTGTAGAAGAGAATCAAAAGACTACTGACCGTTATACCCTGAAGTATTTGGATATTGACTTAATGTACCAACTGAATATAAAGGATCAACTGAGCAAAATTCTGAAGTGCAACAGAACAAATTTAACTCGCTAGAAATTGAAGTGAAATTGGTAAACAAAGGGTTCCACCAACATTAAGGATCGATTGATAAAATTCATAAACCAATATTCCAAATTTCAGAAATGTAAGAATCGAATTGAGTAAATTTTGTAAGTAGTCATAGAACAATTAGGGTTCTTTGTCCACACAACAAATGGCAATAATGGTATAAACTTACGATTAATTGCTTTTTTTGTCCTTCTTCATATTTTTCTTCTCTTTTCTCTCTTCTTCTTCAGCTGAGGTAGGAGGAGATCCGTCACTGACTCATCATCTTCTTCACCTCAGGTAATGTGACTATCAATCGCCACCGCTTCCATTACAAAAATTCTTCTGAGGATGAGAAAGGAAGAGTGATAACAGATTAGAAACTGAGTTCGCAAAGCTGCGAATCTCAATCAATTGATCTGTTTTCGTCTGTACGAAGAAGAGTTTGTAGAAGAGAATCAAAAGACTACTGACCGTTATACCCTGAAGTATTTGGATATTGACTTAATGTACCAACTGTGACTGATTTTAAAGGAAGGATAGCTTTGTAATTTTGGGGTGTCCGGACCAAATTCATGGGTCGTACCAAAAATCCCTCTTTTCTTTAGATTAGATATTAGTTAGATAAGCTTGCTTGTTACAGCACCTCTAAATTTTCATAGGGTATATTAATTATATGTCCCTACTTTTAACTTCCTATAAATATATCCTTATTCAACAATAAATATGTCCCTCCTTTTTTATAACCTTATCCATATAATATTAGATTACCTTAATACCCTCACTCATATAATATTTTTCTTTATTTCAAAATACAACAAATTTCTTCCTCTACCACTTCACCACCACCACTAGCACCACCAACATTCAACTACCATTCCACCACCACCACAATTCAACAACCACCACCTACCAACCTCCACCACCACCAATACTCCACCACCACTCCTTCACCGCCACCATTACACCACCACTAGTCCTCCTCCACCATTAATCTGTTGCCGCCACCACCACAAATTCATCGCCGCCACCACCACCGTCGCCGCCGCCACTGGTTCAAATATTTTTGTCTCAACAAAAAATAGTTGATCCATTTCAGTTGGATCAAACAGTGGATGTTTATCCATTGTAGTTGGATCAACAGTAGAAATTTATCCATTGCAGTTAGATCAACAATGGATGTTTATCCATGCTGATGGAAAAATGCTACCACTTCATCAGCTGCAGTTTCAGATCCACCAACAAAACCATCAACAATAGAAGTTTATCTAGTTTATCCAAGAAAAAAGGATCAACAGTAGAAGTTGATCCAATTTTAGTGGATCAACAATGGAAGTTGATCCATGTAAAATTGGATCAATAATGATAGTTTATCCATGTAAAATTTAGTGAACTTGGCGTGAGTTGAACACGCATCATCTGACATGGAGTCAGTCATGCTATCATTGCACCACAAGTTTAACATTAGAACAAATTTACATGATTTAAACTACAAAACATTAGTTCAAATGGATCAACAACCATAGTTGATCCCATATATATGGATCAACAACCATAGTTGATCCAATATCACTGCCTGCTTCAACCCATATAACCACCATATTTCATTACCTGTAGCTTCATAAACACCAACAGCTCCAAGACCAGCTTCAAAACCAATCTCAGTTGAATCAACAATGGATGTTTATCCATTTCAGTTGTAATGTCTTAACTTTATATGTTCAGCCTATCAATTTCAGAGATGTTTGATTGTTCCGGATAACATCAGGGATTAGACAAGTAAATAAAATTACAATAAATTGGATACAATAAGTTCTTACAACTATAAGAACCAAATGATTCTCTCCTTCATAATATATAATATTGTGCACCGACTATCTAAACCATTGGTATCTAATTTCCCTGCTTCATTACCCAATTCAACAACCTGACACTTCCAGCCCTCAACCAAAAAGGACAAGAACAAAATCTTCGAAAAACTCTTTCTAGCCAAATAATCCCAAATATCCTATCTCACAAGATTCTTGTCTCTCCATTTTCCAACCTGCCTTTGAAAAGCGTCTTAGCACTATCGCTTAACCCCATTAAAGAACCAAGAAACCGAGATACTCCGCCAGCCCCATGAAAACCTAGGAATGCTATACAATTTTTCTTGGTCAATTGTGAAACTTCCTATTCTTCATTTCAGCTCATCCCAAGAAAAACCCTTCTCCTATCATCTCCAATACGAGCTAAAAACTAGTGTTTAATCTCATAAATCGAATTCCCACAAATATTCCCCAGTTCAACAATATCATTTTGCTCAACAGAAGAAAAAAAATAGTACCAAAAACAAAACAAACAAAAAATAACAGCAAAAAACAATAAAATAAGAGAAAATGAAATTGAAGCAAACGTGTATTTACCAGTCATCATCAGAAGAACTTTCGCCGCCTCCACCTCCTTTAGATTCCGCAGCTAATAATTCTTCATAAGAGACGGCGAAATCCAACCCATTAAAACCACCAAAAACTTCAGAATAATCAAATTTCGAACTCCTCACATCAATCAAAACAACTTTTTCATCAAAAACCGGAAGATCCAAAATCGGTATAGAAGAAATACGAGACCATTTAAAACCACCAAAAATCTCACTATAATCATCTATTATTCCAGAATAACTAATACTCGGAACTCCAAATTTAGGCGGACCTCCAAATACATCATCATACACAGTCTTACTACTACCACCACCAGTATATCCATAATTCTATAACTTATGATTTCGATTGAGCGAGAAACAGACCGTTGATCGGAAGCACACCTGTTGGAGTACCGGAAGATGAACCTTCTTTAAGATTCGTCGATGATGACGATGAAGCTAGTGACGAACCTGAACTAAATCTTGGATCATCCGTTATTGATACTGATGATGATTTACTCTTTTTAGATCTGAATAAGTTTTTTGGATGATATTTTGTCAATTTCATCTTGAAATGAAATTACAGAGAAGAGAATCACAAAACTTCATCGTATTTATATCTCAGATCTTAAATCTGTGCAACAAAATTGAAAATCATACGTACCAAATCAGTATCTTCTTTCAATAAATCATAATGGATCTACTGAAATTGTGGCGGAGGAAACAGAGGTTATGGTACTGTTCGTGTGGAGGAGATGGAGGTGTTGGTGGTGGCGGCGATGGAGAAGGTGGGAGAGATTTGTGTCGATTGTTTTGATAAAAACAAAGAAAAACGATATTTGTTAATATGTGAGAGGGTAAATGTGGAACCAAAAAAAATGTTAATGGACCCTGATGGGCTTATAGATGAGGAGGACATATTTATTGTGTGATAAAAATATTTGTATAGACCATCAAAAGTAGGGACAATAATTTAATTACCACATTTTCATATTTGAAACTCACATAATCGGCCAGTGACTCGGTGATACTATTATAATCAGGTTTGTTTGAGCTGATGCGAATGGTTCATATCACAAAGGCAATGGGTGATTTGGTGGCCGATAAAGCAAAATTTTCTTTTTCTTTCCACTATTCATCACAAACTCTGGAATACAGATATACTCTATATTTATTAGTCTTCATTTTTAATTGAAGTTTGAGATAATACATAAAAGAGAGTCACCATGCAGTTACATTATTATGTTTTAAAGCGAATTTGCACAAGTCGTGTGCAATAGAGTTCAACATCCCCAGGAGCATAAACACTGTCAATATTAACAAATCTGCATCCAGAGACGTTTTCTCATTTGATCACATCTGTCGAGTATTTTTAGTTTTAGGTGCAACAAAAGCACTGATCTAGTGATGCAAGCTCTAGTATATGATATTGAAAATTTCTTTCATTGATTATTCAGTGGCGCAGAGTGGTAAATGCTGATTTATACATTGATGAAAAATGGAAGCTATACAAAATAAAAAACAAAATCAATAAAATGATTAACCTCTCTGATGACAAGCAGCAAAATAGTAACTGCATAATTTCCCCCAATCTCTATTCATGCTTCCGGCCATTATCCAGACCAAAACAGGGCTTAGTGACTTTAGTCATTCCGAATTCGGGTTTATCTTGTCAAGAAGAACTGGTGCTTGTGCCACACTCATTCCAGTAGAATCTGGCTTAGGCTAATTGGATACCTTTACCTGGATTAGGATAACCGGTAGCACCATTATCACCTTCCATCTTCTTTATCGCCGAGACAGTCATGAGATAAAAGATAATGCCAGTGGTTACATTGACAAGTGACACAACGGCACTTCCAACAAATACTCCAGGCTTTACCAGGTAACATTTGGTGCCGACAATTGTGCTTCCTTTACTGCTTTTGTAATCGTTCAGTGAGGTTCCTGCTAGTAAAAGGAGTACTGCTAGAATGAGTGTACTCCTGCATGCACCAAGTAATCAAGTAAACTATATAAGAACCGATGCATGAATTTAGTACTCAGTTGTATATATACACCACTTTACTAAGATCGTTATGAATCGATGTATTTACCAAGAAAACCATGAAAGTTTCCTCCTATTAGAGGTTGGATCAGGAAGAGTACTTCTATAGCAGCAACAAAAGGACCCAGCTGATACATGAGCAATTATAAGAGATAGTGAGGCAGTCAAACCAAGAGCGAAAGCCACACTTCTTGGGTGCGTACATTCATGATAAGAAGTGATGTGACATCAGATACCTGCAATTGTCAAAACCTTCGCATGTTACAACAAGCCAATTAATATATGTGGAAAGAAAATTAGAGAGGGTAACTGCACTAATAGAAGCTGAGATATTGATAGAGACCTTGATCTTTTTGATTTCTGCTGCCAACCCGAGAGCAAAAGCTAGAAGACCTAAAAAACCACTGTCAGACAGACCACTAAAGGCCTACTTATCTCCATGACCTCTATTTTAGTTCTGCAAATCCCTGCTTAAAGATGGCAATGCAGCAGCAATATATATACTATGCATTAGCTGTTAAGGTGTGGGGACAATGGGTGAGCATGACGACAGCTAGACAATCCTGTCAAATGAGAAATTTAAAAATAGCTCGCAAGATCAAGTGCAATACCATTATTTGGAAAATTTAACCATTGCACCTTGCGTGGAGTCAGTTGATCCCAGTTAATGTCTGGTTCCGCAGAATGGTAGTTACATTAGATTGATTGATTATCTGTGGACTTGCCTGTTTTCATCGAAAGCACACTCATAAAAATGTAGTGCTATTGTAACAAATTATCAGATTGCATATTGGCAAGGCACGATTCGCGTGCACGTCCATATGTGTTGGTTTACTAATGTTCGAAAGCCAAGATTTTTGTACATGTTGGAGGACTTAATTGGTGCATGCCTATACCTAATTTTGGTCGATTACGATCCAGTGATTTTCTTTTTTGTTTACCTTTTCTTTGATTGGCCAATAACCAGTAATCTTCTTATTTTACTAGAGAAGGAATTTGGTTCTTTTATTATTTGATTTATTTTTCATTGGAATGTTTTCATTTCAGTGGTCAATCATTACGCCAGGCAGGTGCATTTTTGCTTAGATGTCGTCAATAATCGCTAACCACCCCTTGGTGGCAAATGCATGTTACTTCTAGGTTGAAGCAATGGTGCTTCTAGCTAGCTTCCTTTGTTGCAACTGATTAATTAGATTAGATAATGGTTTTAGCTTCCTTTGTTGCATTTTAAGAGCCTCTCAATCGAATCAATCTTGATTGATTCAGTTTGACAGTGTGCTAACTGTTAGAATTACCTCTAAACATGTTCTAAACATGTAGATTATTCTAGAAACAAAGAATATAAGGTAAGCCTCCATAGGCATAGTTGTTAGCCTCCAAAGGCATAGTTGTTAGCCTCCATAAGCATAGTTGTTAGCCTCCAAAGGCATAGTTGTTAGCCTCCATAGGCATAGTTCTCTTCTTCTCTTTGTAAGCCTATAAATAGGCATTTGTAGTATCATTTGTAATCATCCAAAAAAAAATATCAAAAACATTGTATTCTTGTTATCTAAACACTCAATCAATGAATCTCTCTATTTTGGTTCAATCTTGATATGGTATCAGAGCAAGGTTAAGGATCCTTGTATCTAGTATTGAACCATGGGAGATTCAGATCTGAAAAATTCTAAAACCACAAAACCTTCCGACACAATTATTTTTCAATCCGATGGGTCATCGTTCAAGGCAGGAATTACTTTGGATGAATCAAATTATGATCTGTGGTCTCAAATCATTGAGATGCATATTGATGAGAAGGAGAAGATCTCATTTATTCGCGGTACGTCTCCAGTTCCATCTAAAAATGATGACAAGTATGATAAATGGTACGCAGAAAATCAAAAGGTCAAGAGATGGCTATTAATGTCTATGTCACCAGAAATAATGAAACGATATATTCGTTTACCTACGCTCGTGAGATCCGGGGGATCTTGTTTCTAAGGCTTTCTATGATGGAGCAGATGAACTACAAATTTATATCTTAAATCAAAGGGCTTTCTCTGCCAGGCAAAATGGTAGACCACTCCCGGTCTATTATGGGGAATTAGTAGAAATCTTCAGTGAGCTAGATCACCGTGATAAGGTGATTATGGAAAATGAAAAAGATGTTGAACTATATCGAAAATCAGTTCAACGTATGAGGGTGCATATTTTTCTTGTTGGTTTAGACAGTGAATTTGAACAAATACGTGGGGAAATTCTAAGGAAGGATCCCATACTTGAATTAGAACCTTGTTATGCTTTGGTACGACGTGAATCTGTTCGGCATACTACAATGAACAAAGGAACTGAAGTTGATACTTCTGCAATGGCAACCCGTCGTCAATACAACATTAAAGATAAGTCCGCCACCTGCACTCATTGTAATAAACGTGGTCATACCAAAGACAACTGCTTTGAGATTGTCGGGTATCCAGATTGGTGGGATAAGCGCGATCCCAAGAAAAAGAACTCCGTTGCGGAAAACACATGTGGTTAGCAATCTAACATCCGCTATGGAAACAACCAATGGTAAGGTTTTTAATGTTTCGCAAGTTGTTCCTAATAACTCATGGATAATTGATTCGGGTTGCACAGACCATATGATTTTGATTCCAGACAGGTTTCTCCTCTTAAAACATCCATACACAACTCCGTTTGCACAGCAGATGGATCTTTGGCTCCAGTAATTGGAGAACAATCATTAAATCTTACTGATACATTGAGTCTAGATTCGGTTTTAGTCGTTCCCTCTCTAAGTTATAATCTATTATCAGTTTCCCAAATTACTAAAGTCTTACATTGTGTTGTTATTTTTTGGCCTAATTCTTGTGTGTTTAAGGACATCCGAACACGGCGAGCGATTGGATCTGGGGTTAGAAGAGGAAAGCTCTACTATCTAGATTTGGCGTCAAAAATTTCAGAAAGATTATCTAATGCTTTAGCTGTGAATGGTACTCAGGGGGAGAAGGAGAAATCGCAAATTTGGTTATGGCATAGACGGTTAGGGCATGCTTCTTTTGGATACTTAAAAAGGCTATTTCCTAGTCTATTTTCAAAGGTTGATGTTTCTAGTTTTCAATGTGAAGAATGTGAACTAGCTAAAAGCCATCGTACTTTGTTTCCATCAATTTTAAATAAAAGTCCTATTCCATTCATGATTATTCATTCTGATGTTTGGGGGCCGTCTAAAGTTAACACTCTTGGAAGCGCACGATGGTTCGTCACCTTTATTGATGATTGCACTAGGATGACATGGGTTTGCTTGATGAAATCAAAAGATGAAGTGAATAATTTATTTCAGAGGTTTCACAAATTAGTCAACACACAAGTACAATAAAAAGATTCAAGTTCTTGAAGTGACAACGGAGGCGAATATTTAAGTACTGATTTTCAACATTATTTAAGAGAATGTGGTATTGTTCATCAGACAACTTGTCCTAATACTCCTCAACAGAATGGGGTATCTGAAATAAAAAACCGTCACTTGCTTGAAGTTGTGCGTGCTTCATTAATATCAGCTCATATGCCGTTAACTTATTGGGGTGAAGCTCTTACCTCTGCAGCATATGTGATCAACCGCACACCTTCCAGCACTATCATTTTTCAGACACCATTTCAAGCTCTCACTGAGGCAATAGTTTCACCAACAGTTCCAAACTTGCCACCACGCATATTTGGTTGTGTAGCATTTGTACACTTACACAAGAACCAACGGAGCAAGTTATCTCCCCGAGCTTTAAAATGTGTCTTCGTGGGATATGCTGCAAGTCAGAAAGGGTATAGGTGCTACCATCCTCCAACTAAACGAATGTACATCACATTGGATGTTAAGTTTCACGAACACGTGATGTATTACTCGAAGTCTGAACTTCAGGGGGAGTATGAAAAAGAAATTCAGACTCTTGACTATGAAGAAGACATAATCGAAGAAGATGTTGTTCTTCATATTCCAAAAGAACAGAAAGTTAGTGGGGAAGAAATTAACACAGATGGTGAAATTGAAGCTATAAATGAAGTTGAAGAAGATAATGCAGATGGATCAGAAGATAATGCAGATGAAGTTGAAGAAGATAATGATACATCACCAACCCCAATCCAACCGTTCGTTGAAGATGTTCTTGAACCTGCAAAGAAACAATTTCCAGAACGTCGGAATAGAGGTATCCCTAATACTATGTATGAACCTGATATTTCATCAAAAACTAAATATCCCATGAGTAATTATGTCTCTAATCACCGTCTGACAGAATCAAATAAGTCATTTGTGAATCAATTATCTCTGTAGTTATTCCTAACAGCGTGCGAGGAAGCATTATCTGATCCGAAATGGAGGAAGCTATGATCGATGAGATGAAATCCTTACAAGAAAATAATACTTAGGACATGGTTGAATTTCGAGAAGGAAAGAAAGTCGTGGGATGTCAGCTGGTTTTTACAGTCAAATACAAGGCAAATGGTGAAATTGAACGCTTTAAGGCAAGATTGGTTGCTAAAGGGTATAGCCAGACTTATGGTGTAGATTATAATGAGACATTCGCACCTGTAGCTAAAATGAATACGGTGCGAGTCTTGTTGTCTCTTGCTGCAAATTTGGGTTGGCCATTGCAACAGTTTGATGTCAAGAACGCCTTTTTACATGGAGATTTGTCCGAAGAAGTGTATATGCAGCTTCCACCAGGAATGATGGAGTCAGAGTTGCATAACGGAAAAGTTTGTAGGTTAAACAAGTCATTGTATGGTCTGAAACAATCTCCGAGAGCGTGGTTTGGAAGATTTACCAAGTCTATGAGAGCATTTGGTTATCGCCAGGAAAATTCAGATCATACTTTATTCTTAAAAAGAAATCGAGGTAAGATTACAGCTTTAATCATATATGTAGATGACATGATAGTTACAGGAGATGATCCAGAAGAAAGAAAGGCTCTCCAAAATTATCTATCAAGTGAATTTCAGATGAAGGATCTTGCTTCTTTAAAATACTTCCTTGGAATTGAAGTATCTCGATCAATAGAAGGAATATTCTTGTCACAAAGAAAATATTCCCTTGATTTGTTGGAGGAAACAGGTATGACAGCATGTCAACCTGTAGATACACCAGTAGATTCAGGTTTGAAATTATGTTCGGATGGAAACCAAGTACCTGTTGATAAAGGAAGATACCAAAGGCTCGTGGGTAGACTAATGTACTTGGCACATACAATACCCGATCTTGCATATGCATTGAGTATTGTTAGTCAATTCATGCATAATCCTGGAGAACCACATATGAATGCGGTAATGCGAATCCTAAGATACCTGAAGTCTGCTCCAGGAAAAGGGATCTTATTTAAGAAAGGTCAAGACTTCAAAAGTATGGAGGCATATCCGATTCGACTATGGTGGGTCATGTGATGATATGAGGTCTACTTCAGGATATTTTACCTTCGTTGGGGGTAATCTTGTTACATGGAGAAGCAAAAAAACAAGGAGTTGTTTCACGATCAAGTGCAGAGGCTGAATGGCGAGGTATGGCGCTGGGTATCTCATGAAGTTATGTGGTTAAACGCGTCTGCTAACCGAATTGGGGTATCCTCCTAGGAAACCAATTCGTTTGTCTGCGATAACAAAGCGGCGTGTGATATTGCACACAATCCAGTTCATCATGATCGCACAAAACATGTGGATATAGATAGGTTCTTCATTAAAGAGAAGTTGGATAATGGGATCGTGGAGTTACCTAGAATTAGATCGGAAGAACAGTAGCTGATATTCTAACTAAAGCAAGTTCCAAGTAAAATATTTTCGAAGTTTGTTGGCAAGCTAGGCATGAGCGACATATATGCACCAGCTTGAGGGGGAGTGTTAGAATTACCTCTAAACATGTAGATTATTCTAGAAACAAAGAATATAAGGTAAGCCTCCATAGGCATAGTTGTTAGCCTCCAAAGGCATAGTTGTTAGCCTCCATAAGCATAGTTGTTAGCCTCCAAAGGCATAGTTGTTAGCCTCCATAGACATAGTTCTCTTCTTCTCTTTGTAAGCCTATAAATAGGCATTTGTAGTATCATTTGTAATCATCCAAAAAAAATATCAAAAACATTGTATTCTTGTTATCTAAACACTCAATCAATGAATCTCTCTATTTTGGTTCAATCTTGATACTAACTGAACTTCTCCGCTGTCTAAGGACAGATCCTTGATCCTTCCCATTAGGGCCGAGATTTATTGGTTAGTGGAGTTTGATTAATCGCTTTTCTTTTTTAGGTTTTTTTCCTTACCTAATGATCACTGGACGATCCAAGGCAAGAACGTTGAGAATGAGAACAAAGCAGCAACACAGAGAGGATGCAACATCTTTTTCAATTGAAGAAGGCACTGGAAGGTATGATGGTACTAAGGATCCGGAGAGGAGATTGTTCCAGTTGGAACGCAAAACTTTTTCGATAGAAATAGAGTATTATGGCAAGACCAGGATCGTGAAGATAATGGAAAGAGGAAGGAATGGATATAGGGCTTGGTTAGCTCTCCACCCGCAGATGATCGATTGGCTGAAGAAGATAGTTGACGGCATTCTGGAGGAAAACTTGGTGGACGATAAATGGAAAGAAAATGTAGGTGATGGTGTTTATTTATCTCAGATTCAAAACAATTCCAAGGGATTATATCTAAGGGTTTCAAGATTCAGAAGTAGTGCTGAGGGTAAACAGTATAGCCTATGCTTTCCAAGCGGAGAAAACTACCAATGCTGGCATGTGCTTTCTTTAGTTTTGCAGCATTTTGTCACTCGAAACATAGCTGGGCAAGGGATTTTACCAGGTAGCTTGCGATCTATCTCAGAGTACCCAACGTTAGTTATGCAGAAGGAGTTGAAGGGAGTTGTTAAAGTGTCAAAGAATATAGGCTGGGGAAGAATTGCTGCTCTAATCAAACAAAGATTTGGATGGAACAGATATTTAAAGTTTGATGAAGTTAACAAGCTTACTGCTATCGTGGAGTTGGAAGGACAGGAGTGGAGAAGATTATGGAAGCCGTGCATATGGGAGGAGAAGGGTATAATAATTAAAGTTTACAAATGGCAAGGTGAGGAATTAATCAAAGTACCGAATCATAGCCAAAAGTATGTTAGGGAGAATATAAATAACACAAAACTGGCAAATCACAAGGTGACGGCTGAAACACTAATTCCTACGAAGACGGCAACCAAATCTGAGCATTGGTTTAAGATTCGTGGTCTTCCATTAAAGTTATGGGGGGAGGAGAATTTCAAGTCTGTTGTGGAAGAAATAGGTGGAATGATATTAATTTCACCTGAAACTTTAAGTATTAACCAGGCTACCAAGGCTCACTTCTTTAGGATTCTGGTTGGGGGTGACATTACAAAAGTACCAGCAGTAGTCGTGAAGGAGATAGGTGGAGTGAAGATGGCGTTCATAGTTCAATGGGATGTTTACTACTCTCCACAGCAAACCTGGTCGCAGCATGATTATACGAGTAAAGTCAAGGAATTTGAGGACAATATACTAGAGTTTCTGAAAACTGTATCCAATATTGATCAGTCTACAATGCCTATGGCTGAAAATAGAGGGGATGCAAGTCCGGGAAGACGTGACGGAACGATAAGGTGCATGGAAGGTAACATCGCACTTAACCCTGAGTCTGGACAAGTTAATCTGGAGAATACAGAAAGTAGTTGGGCATTTTTTGTTGAATATTCAACACCAACTTAGTCAAGTGTTCACACCTATCTAGATTAACCTAGAAATATCTAGGATGTCTAGAGTCAATGTTAGACAATTAACATGTGTAAAATGAGTGTTCTAGAGTTAGACAAATCAAATAAGAATACTAGATTGTCTAGTAGTTGGTTTGGTGGAAACCTCCATGGTAGGTAAGCCTCCATAGGCATAGTTGTTAGCCTCCATAGGCATAGTTCTCTTCTTCTTTTTGTAGCCTATAAATAGGCATGTTGTATTCATTTGTAAGTAAGCAATCAAGAATCAATCAATACAAGGTTCAAGTTACAAAGTCCTTGCTTCCACCCTCACTACTAGAGTTCTAGGAGCTCTATACGAGCAACACCACTATGCTCGTATATCTCCGAAAACATTATCAAGGGTTCTAAGTTCTTGATAAAAGTATAAATTTTAACTTGGTATCAGAGCTTGTTCGATCTGAAATGGGCGTAAAAGTTTCCGCTACGAATTGATGGGTGTCAAAGCTTTCGACTTAAGAATATATGAAGTTTAAGAAGAAGAAGATGCAAACACCACTAAGAAGATTTCAACCATTCCAACTGTCAAAAAAAAAAAAAAAAAAAAAAAAACCTTCACAGGAGCAAAAACGCCTCCATGTGAAAAAAGAAAAGAAGAGAAGAAAAAAAAAATCACTTTATGATAAGTGACCAGAAGACAAGTTTGAGGGAAGAAAGCAATAATTTTCCTCCTCAACTGTTTACAAAGTTCTAAAGGCAATTGTGGGAAGAGTGCACCAAGGATTGCCTCCACAATCGTTCAAGATTTTTAGAAGCCAATATCATGAAAACGTCAACAACGAATGCCTCCATATATTGAGGGAAGAGAGCTTCAAATGATCGCCTCCTCATATTGTGGGAAGAGAGCCTCAATGAGACGACTTACTCGGTTTTGAGAGAAAAAAAAATGGCAAGAAAGCCATGTTTGTCACGACAACATCAAGTTTCTACTTGTGACACGAAGCCGGTGGACATGTATCCACTGGAAGAAGAAAAAACTACTGCTACTACAAGACAAAGCTTTTGTAATATCGACATTTCAAAAATGTTGAATTTGTAGAGGCTTGCACGCAGAAGTTAGGAGACATACTAAATGAGCAAGAAATACTAAAAGAGAAGAAATGGGGTCTCCATGAAAAAAAAACAAGATAAAAGAGAAGAAGAAAGGGTCACTTCCTAATAAGTGATCAGAGAAGGGTTTGAGGGTAAGAACAATAAGTGGTTGTTTCCTCAAATCGGGGGAAAAAAAAAAAAAAAAAGAATATTGAGGGTAAGAGCAACAGATTGCTTCCTCAATTGTCGAAGATAAGCATGGCATGTTTGTCACGAGATACTAAATCATACTCGTGATAAGAAGAAGAACAAAAAAAAAAAAAAAAAAACGGCGGTACGTGGCGGCAAACATAAAGAGTTTACTGCGAGCGAAGCAAGCATGAGGAGATAAGAGCCGCAAACGGAGATTGGGTGAATATCAAAAAAAAAAACAGAGCCATTACAAATTACGGGGAGTGTTGGAATTACCTAATTTGTAATGTCCAAATGAAGTCTAAATGGGTTTACAGGTGTTTGTTTAAATACGTACAAACCAAAGTGTGACAATTATGTCATAGCGTGGCAAATCTGTTACGAATTCAGAAATGTGCCAAATCTGGATAAAGTGGCAAATTTGTAACATCAAATAACAAGAAGAAAAATAGTTAGAGCTTGTGGCAGAAGCTTGACGAAATGAAAGATTGTGAGAGAATACGGATAACCAAAGAAGTGTTACGTTTTCGAACAAAAGCGTGACTGGAACAAAGATGAATAGAAGAAGAAACAACAAAAAATGTTGTGAAGAAACGGAAGCAATCACCAAGTGGTGATGAGATAGAGAACAACAAAAGTGGGTGAAAATCCTATGAGTTGTCTAAAGAGTACAAGAAGTATTTTACTGAAACGAAGAGGACCGCAATGTCCCTAAACTACGATGGAACCCGTATGTTCTAAAACTACGAAGAGGACCGTAATGTCCCTAAACTACGAAGAGGACCATAATGTCCTTAAACTTCCGAAGAGGACCGAAACGTCCTTAAACTATGAAGAGGACCGAAACATCCTTAAACTATGAAGGGGACCGAAATGTCTACGATAAAGAGAAGTTGGAAAGTCGGTGTTGAGGGGGAGTGTTGAATATTCAACACCAACTTAGTCAAGTGTTCACACCTATCTAGATTAACCTAGAAATATCTAGGATGTCTAGAGTCAATGTTAGACAATTAACATGTGTAAAATGAGTGTTCTAGAGTTAGACAAATCAAATAAGAATACTAGATTGTCTAGTAGTTGGTTTGGTGGAAACCTCCATGGTAGGTAAGCCTCCATAGGCATAGTTCTCTTCTTCTTTTTGTAGCCTATAAATAGGCATGTTGTATTCATTTGTAAGTAAGCAATCAAGAATCAATCAATACAAGGTTCAAGTTACAAAGTCCTTGCTTCCACCCTCACTACTAGAGTTCTAGGAGCTCTATACGAGCAACACCACTATGCTCGTATATCTCCGAAAACATTATCAAGGGTTCTAAGTTCTTGATAAAAGTATAAATTTTAACTTTTTTACCAAGGCGTAACAATGAGGGTGGCACTAATGAGAGTACTAGCAGGAGCACAGGCTCAAGAGTAGGCCCTGACTCTAGATATACTAGTTCTAGATATACCCCACTATCGCATAATGGGAACTCAGGGGGGATTGAGCCTTCCGAGACATCTTAGAATGAGTCGTCTACAGCAAATAGAACTGCGCTTGAAGATAAAGTGCTCCAACACTTGGAAGAAGTGAAGCAACATAATGAAGAAGAAGAAGGCATCATAATAGAGAACACAGTGCAATCTCTAGTTCGTGTGGCATGCAGTTACGGCAGCCTAAATCCAGCACAACAGGAAACTTTAAAAAATAACATGAAAACTTTGATAATACGGTATCGACAGAGATTTAAAAGTCCAGAGGTTGCGGATGACGTGGAAGAAAGAGTTAATAACAATGATGATATCTCTGATAATAATTCTGATGGGGAAGACATCAATATAGAGCAAGTAGAGGAGAATGCGATGGTAAATGAAAGCGTAGGAGAATTGGACAGTACATAGGAGATTCGTGCTGCAAGGGAAGAAAAAATCATCAATGGATTTTAAAATCATCAGCTGGAACATAAGAGGCATGAATGACTTTGATAAGCAAGTTGCCGTGAAGAATTTGATTCTTTCGTAGAGGTGTGCATTATGCTTGATTCAGGAGACGAAAATGCAAAGTATGTCTGATTGGTTTGTTCGTCAGCTTTGGTACGATGAGAATTTTGGTACGACGAAAATGCAAAGTATGTCTGTGTCCTTCTATTGGAAATAGCGGAGGCATTCTAATTATTTGGGACAACAGCGGGTTTGAGAAGATGGATGAGAGGTTTGGAATGAACAATATTACTACAACTTTCTCGACAAGAATAAATAGTTTTCAGTGGGCTGTTTGTAACGTGTACAGTCCTTGTGAACATGACCCAAGAACGGAATTCTGGCAGGACATGTCAGAAGTGAGGAATTGGTGGACAGGGCCTATTTGTATCGCCGGAGACATGAATGCTATTCGTTCTAGGGAAGAAAGAAATCGTGGAGAAGGAGACAACCGTAATACAGCGATGTTAAATTCTTATATTCTGGAGAATGAGTTAATTGACCAACCTTTGATAGGTGGCGCTTTCACATGGTCAAATAATCAAGTTGATGCATTGCTGTGTAGACTTGATCGTTTTCTCTTCAGCCATGACTTTGAGGAGGCGTTCCCGAATGCATTACAGGTTGTGTTGACAAGGACAATCTCAGATCATAATCCAATATTGGTTATTGCTGAACCAATTTTTCCTTCCAAACCGTATTTCAAGTTGGATAGGTTATGGTTAGAGCATAAGGATTTTTCCCAAAATGTAAAGATGTGGTGGGAGACCCTGGCGTATACTGGCAGTGCAAGCACACGTTTTTTTCTCAAGTTACAGAATCTGAAACACCTTATTAAGCCATGGAAAAATCAACAGTATGGTCACGTCTCTAGAGATAAAAATGAGCTCACAGCAAGAATTCACGAGTTAAACATTTTGGAGGAGACTGTTAGGCTTCAACATATTCAGGTGGAAGAAAGAACTCAATGTAAATTGAAGATGAGGAATATTGAAACAATGGAGACAAAGAAATGGCATTTGAGATCGAAACAAAACAACTTTAGGTGGGGAGATTCGAACACTAGATACTTCCACAGTATAGCTAGTGCAAGGAAGAAGCGAAATACAATTGCTAAACTTCAGGTGGGTGGAGTAGATTGCTTCGATCAACAAATTATCAAGGAACAAATACGAAGTTTCTATATTAATCTGTTTACACAGAGCGAAGAGGTGAATTCAAGTATGGGGAACTTAGATTTTCCAAAAATTTCAGAGGTGAATAAACTGTGCTTAGAACATGAGTTCACGAAGGAGGAAATTTGGGATGTGATTAAGAAAATGGGGAGCAACAAATCTCCGGGGCCAGATGGCTTCACTGCTGAATTTTTTAAGACTTGTTGGAGCACGTTAAAGGAAGATTTCATGAAGTTAATCAAAGATTTTCACAGGTATGGCTCAATCGACTGGCGGTTTAATTGTTCTTTTATCATTCTTATTCCAAAAAAGGAGGATTCATGCACTCCTAAAGACTACAAAACTTTAAGTCTTATTGGTATGGTGTACAAGATTATCTCTAAGGTTCTTGCAGTTCGGTTGAAGACGGTGATGCCAATGTTGATCTCTGATTTCCAAGGGGCTTTTATTCATGGTAAACAAATTCTAGATGGTGTTTTGATCGCTAATGAATGTGTTGATAGCAGACTGAAGGCTAGGAAACCTGTAATTCTATGCAAGATAGATATGGAAAAAGCTTTTGATAATGTTAACTGGCAAGCTTTGTTCACAATTTTGCAAAAGCATGATTTTGGTGATAGATGGATCTCTTGGATTAAATGGTGTGTAACTACTACTCATTTATCTGTTCTCGTGAATGGTGGATCCACTGAAAAATTTAAACCAAGCAAGGGTCTAAGGCAGGGTGACTCATTATCTCCGTATCTTTTTCTTTTGGTGGTAAAAATACTTTCAAAACTAATAAATGATGCAGTGGAGAGAGGACAGTTATATGGTTTCCAAGTGGTGGAAAATGGCTCTATTATTTCTCACCTTCAATTTTCGGATGATACTTTGATTTTCATTGATGCGACGGTGGAGGAAGTTAGACGATTATTCATTATTTTGGCTGTTTTTGAAACCATCACGGGGTTGAAACTGAATTTAGAGAAGAGTACCATGATCAGTGTTGGAGCCGATGGGATGATAGATGATTTGGCTAGAGAACTAGGTTGTAAGACTGAGAAGCTTCCTTTCACTTATCTTGGTATGCCAATTGGAGCTCACTGGCGTAGCACTTCTGTTTGGGATCATGTATTGCTCAGAATGGAACAAAAACTAGCGTCGTGGAAGAAAAGGCAACTTAATTAAGCCGGTAGGTTAATTCTTATCAAGAGTTGTCTTGCGAGTTTACCAATTTATTATCTTTCTCTCTTTCATCTTCCGGTGAGTGTGGAAAAGAGAATGATTAAAATTATGCGCAACTTTCTGTGGGGCTCGGTTGAAGGAAGGAGGAAAATGGTTTGGGTTTCTTAGAAGAAATCTTGCATTCCGAAGGTAAACGGGGGTTTAGGCATGAAGAATTTGAGGAAAATCAATCAATCCTTGCTTTTTAAGTGGATTTAGAGGTTTTCAAGGACCAAAAATAGTCTTTGGAGGAAAATGGTGAACGAAATTTTTTCACATAATTCTTCTCTTTTAATGCCTGATGTGGATAATACTTCTCAAGGTAGGAGTCTTTGGAAGAATGTCACTAATATGGTTCCTACAGTTCAAACCATTGCGAGTTTCACGGTAAAGAATGGGAAAGGTATTCGGTTTTGGAAGGACCATTGGCTTGATAGAGGCATATTGAAGGATCTTTTCCCTGTTGCTTTCAAGGCAGTGAGGATGAAGAATGCTACAGTTTCAGACATGATAGTGAATGGAGAATGGGTTTGCTATTTCAAGAGGTCTTTAAATATGAATGAGCAATTAGAATGAGATTTATTAAAACGTGATTTACATCATGTGCCTGTTTTGGTGGAGGAGGATGACGAAATGGAGATTATGGAAAACTTTAGTACTTCGAAATGCTATGAGAAACTCACAGGTGATTTGGACGAGTGCGGTTTCAGCAACTTTCTTTGGAAAGCTCATATTCCTAACAAGGTTAGTTTTATTTTGTGGGCTAGTTTTCATGACTCTCTTCCAACTAGGTATATGTTGTGTCATCGTGGTGTTGACATAGATAGTGAGCAATGTGTCTTATGCAATGAGGTTAGGGAATCTTCAAACCATCTATTTATCCACTGCTCGTATTCTTTCGAGATTTGGAAATATTTTCTTAAGGCTTTCCGAATTGCTTGGCCTTTTCCAAGTACGTTACTCCAATTATTTGAAGCTTGGTCTTCCAATGTGCTGCATGGTAAAGGAGGAGAAGTTTGGAAAATCTTACACTACGCAATTTGTTGGGCTTTGTGGAAGGAAAGAAATGGAAGTGTTTTTGGAGATAGGCATAAGTGTGTGCAAGAAGTTATCAACTTGATCAAGCAATTGATAGTCTTATGGTCTTGTGATAAGGACACTTTCAAATTTGTAGATCCTAGTATAATTTGGAGTAATTGGGAAACTCTTATGTGTATGTCACTTTCTTTGTATTGACCTTGGTTTTATCCTTGGTTCTCCTTTTTCTCTTTAATATAAACTTCCTTTTCGAAGATAATGGTTTTAAAATGATTAATGCTAAGGAATAATAATTCCAGAACCTAATAATCTACCAACCAAATATGTTTGTGTGTTCCGTCTTGAGATTGATCCGGTTGGTGTCTTGACTCAATAATTTAAATTCATGCATCTCCATCATTGTTTTGTTGTTCTTCAGTACCGGGGCGATTGGGCTTCAAGGGAAGAAAGAGTAAACAACGTGTCAATGACGAGAAATAGTTATTGGGCCGACTCAGACGAGGGAAGGTATTAGTGTATTACTATGAACGATTTCTTTAGGCACCACTCCATTTTTGAGGGGACCATGATTACTATGGTTATTTTGGTTACACTTATTAGAAGTGTCTTAAATGGGGCAATGACTAACCTACCTTTTACCTATTCTAAATCAATAAAAAAACAAAATCAAAACAATACTCATCACCTAGCCGAATTACTGAGTTTGAAAAAAATAAATTATCATCTTCTTCAGGGTCGTCATACATTTTTTGGGTGTCCTGGGCGAACCTGATATGTTGGGCCTTTTTATGGTTACTAAATCAAAGTTAAATTGGAAATTTTAGTTTAGAGGGAGACAAATTTATGTATTGAAAACTCTAATTTGGATCCAATTATGCGCCAAAGGCCGCTACGTTTTTTCCAGCCTTTTTGGTTAGATTTTGGTTTGTAATCTTGTCATTTGGCATAAAATAAGCCCTCAAAAATTGGCTATTAATTTGAAAAATTAAAATATTAGTGACACTTATAATCGATACATAATATTTAGTAACAATTATAATTGTTAGAATTATAAATCTGTGACAAAATGTCTTCATAACTGTTATAACTGTTACAATTTGGCTATTAGTTAAAAAGAAGAAAAAAAAATTGGGCCCTTGACAATTTGGGGCCCTAGGCGCTCTCCTTGCCGTTAAGACGACCCTGATCTTCTTATCTTCTTCCCCTCTTTCGGCCGTTACTCGTCGTCGCCAATTTCTTGAGTTTGAAAAAAAAAATCTCATCTTCTTCTCTTTTTCCCACAAACTCATTACTTCTAATTCGTTTTTTTATTATAGAATTTGAGTAGTAATCATCAAAATAGGGTGAAGAAATAAGATACAGATAGTAGCTCGGTTAAGAGATTTTTTTAGAAAACCCTAGTGTTTCTAATCGAACTTTCGTAGATGAAGAACACGAGAAACACTTCGATTAAGAATTTTTTTTATTCTTAACTAAACTCTCGCAAACTTTATGTATTAACCGAACTCCTCTATGTATAGGAAAATGTTGGGTTCTACGGAGTCGCAACTTTTTTTTCCCCAAACTCCTCTCGGTATAAGAAAATGTTGAGTTCGGTTAAGTCGATATTTTGTCTACTAAACCGAACAAAAAGTTCGGTTATATAGGCAACTTTGCGAACACGTCAAACAATTATCTTCAAGAGTTTGACGCGGAAAAGGTAGCCGAACTTAATATTCGGGTGGCGAAAACTCCATTAAAGCTAAGTTCGGCTACTTGCGTTAACTGAAAAATTAGCTGAACTACATTTACAGATAAGTTCGGCTACCTGTTCTTCAAATATTGTAGTCGAACTGTTTTCACCTAACCGAAATCAGTTTGTAAAATTTTCATTTTAAGGAATGTTTTGGCCAATTCAAGCATCATTAACTAAATTTGAAGTATCCCTGAGTACCAAAACATCATACTTTGGTTGTGGCTCGTAAAAAAAGATCTATTTTTTTTCTTCCAAAACCCTCTTCTTCTTCTTCCTCCTCTCAATAATTCTTCTTTTAAACAAAAATCAACTTATTAATTTAATCTCACTAATCATTAATTATCTTAACTCACTAATTGTTACACTAACTTAATTAGAAAGGGTAATTTTGGCACTAAGGTAAATATTTGGATAAGGGGTGTTTTACTTAGATGACTTACCCAAAAAAAAAAAAAAATCATGGTCCCCCTCCAAAATGGAGTGGTGCCCAAAAACTCATTCAATGTACTATTACGTGACTCATTATGGGTACGCATTTGGGATCAAATCCACGAATTCAATTCGGCTACCAGCAAAAGCCAGCTGAGTGTGCAACCCAGACACTACCGAATGCGGGTGCAATTTGTGGAATATGGATTAAGTGTGATTGTTATGCTGTCTTAAAAATCCTTTAGACAACCCACCCTGTATATTAAGGTTATATATTGAATTTTCGTAAGATATGCAGCTAGTATGGTATTCACATATAATTACTAGATGACTTGAGTTCCCTTTTTATCTCTTCTGAATTTACTTCCGTCAAATTTCTGGCCGTGCTGTAAAGATTTTTTTTTTTTTGGAGGTAGTATTCATGGCACTTGTCTTGTTATATAGGTTTGATGGGAACTCAAAGTCACTTTTAATAGTTTCGTTTTTCTATTTAAAATATTAGTTCTAACAAAAATACATTGAATCATCATCAACTAATCTATCCACCCGTACATCTAATAGATGCTGGATTGGATGCGGACGTAAAACTTAAAATCCATCATGTATTGGACTGGATACGGATGATCTTAAAACATGTCTAATCCGGACCACGCTCACCCCTAGTATTATTATTGAGCGATCACATATAGATCCAGACTCCCGGCATATTACGAGTTATTTTCCATTAGAAGAGCCATAATTGTGATACTCAAACAATGACCAATACCCTATTTTGGTTCCTAACAATTGTAATATTAATGGATAGTACATGGACCCATTATTGACCCGTTTAAGAATCTTGCTTTTGATCAAACCTGGTTAATATTTTCGTAACAAAAGGCATGTAAGTATTTTTTTGGTCTCTGATATTGGTAACTATTATTACTATTCCTTGGCTTCAAACATTAGTTACAAACATCAATTTAAATTCATAATTAAAAAGTTACATACATGAATTTTAATATTTTGTTCTCTGTGAATAATGTCCCCAAAAGCCAATTTTATCTATTTCACTCGTTAGTTAACATAATTTGCATTTTCGTTATCTTCAAATATCTTGTTAAATTTCAATTAAATCGAAACAGTTGGTTTTGGTTCCAAACAAAATCTAAACTAATTTTTTTAATTATCTTTCTCTAACAATTAGTTTATTTTGAACTGCATTCGTGCTGAAAATAAATAAGATAAAAAAAATGAACATAGCAATGTTGTCATCAATGAGGGTGGAGATATCGATAATATCTCTTCCCCTATAAGATAATCAGTAAAATCATAGCTCAGAACTTGCCAAAATTATATCTCCTTTCGATTTGCTTTTATTCTAGGAAGGTAAATATTTGACGACGTTGTCATTTGTCATGAGATAATCCATATTATGAGAAATACAGGTAGAGAAAAAAAAGGGTACTGGAGTAACGAGAATAAAATTGACAGGCAAAGGTCTTTGACAGAGTTAACTGGAATTTTTCATTGGTTATTGAAAAGGGGATAGTACCAAGTATGCGTTACGGAACCTATAGACAATTTTCTTGCATGAACTTCAATACAAGATTAAAAAAGAAAAGAAATATCCTTGGATAATTTCTTAAAAATATTCTTAAATCACAAGGTTTGATCAACCCAAAACTTTCTTGTACTTTTAATTGTAAAAATGAAATCAATATAACGTAGAAAGTGAAAAAGCGGGGGTCTAACAACCTCACCCAATATTTCGTTTAGGCAATCTGTATGGACAAAATCCAATATAATTCCAAGAGAATCAACTAGATAGTCTCAATCAATGGAGTATATCCAAGAGTTGTATCCTTATTTCATAATGTAATCATCAAATAAAACAGATAGAATCCATGAGCCTGATTATTATGTGAAACAACTTGAAAGGTACCAAAGACCAATGTTCAAGTGTCAATTAATTTATATCAACAACCAAAGGTTGGATTATCTAATTGATTGAACTATGCACAACCTGTGATATTTCAATTATATAAACAAATATAATGCGGAAAATAAATAACACAAACACCAGAAATTTTGTTAACGAGGAAACCACAAATTCAAAAAAACCCGAGACCTAGTCCATATTTGAACACCACACTGTATTAAGCCGCTATAGACACTAGCCTACTCCAATTTAACTTTGGACTGGAATATAGTTGATCCCTAACCAATCTCACACTAATTAAGGTACAGTCGCGTTCCTTACGCCTATAAATCCCAGTAGGACTCTACGTACTTGATTCCCTTAGCTGATCTCACCCACAACTAAGAGTTGCTACGACCCAAATTCGAAGACTTGATAAACCAATATGTCTCACACAGAAAAGTCTATTGAATAGATAAATATGTCTTCCACAGAAATACCTAAGAGTTTTGTTCCGTCTTTTGATAAATCAAGGGGAACATGAACCAATTGATATACCAGACTTATATTCCCGAAAAATAGCCTAGTAATATCAATCACCTCACAATAATCTTAATCGTATGGTAGCGAAACAAGATATTGTGGAATCATAAACGATGATACGAAGATGTTTGTGACTACTTTTTATCTTGCCTATCAGAGATTAAATCTCGAGCAAATCTTAGAGAAGATAGTACTCAATCACGATAGAAAATATCAATATCAGAACACGCAACTACAGAGAAAATAGTCCGGTCTGGCTTCACAATCACAATGAAGTTTTTAAGTAGTTAACCTACAATGGTTTTAGAAAAACCTAGGTTAAAAGAGAATCGACTCTAGTCACAACTAGTATCACACAGGAGGTGTAGGGATTAGGTTTCCTAGTTGCTATAGTTCTCCCTTATATAGTCTTCAAATCATGGTTTGCAATCAATGTTACCTTGGTAACAAAGCATTCAATATTCACCATTAGATGAAAACCTGATTAGACTCAAGCTAATATCTTTCAACCGTTGGATCGAACTTAGCTTGTTACACAGAAATGAAAAGTGACTTTATTTAAATATGGGTAACCGTACCTAAACGTGTACACCTTGTTGGCTCAACAATAGTTAACCGAAGTTAGCCATATGAACACTTTCATATCAACCTTGTTCATCTTAACACAACTAGTTCAAATGACTCAAATGAAACTAGTTCTAGAGTTGTTCAATTGTTTATATTCTCATAGAAGTATACAATACATAGTTGAAGCAAAATCTATTTTGATTCACTCGAATCAATTCATGAACATTATAGCCACGGTTTGCAAAATATTTCATTCCTTATTATATAAATATATTAGTTCATGAACAACCCGATTTTAGAACATAACTGTGACAACACAAGTATTTTTGCTTAGGCCTTGAGCCTTAGCCCAACCCACATGAATGGTTACATCTAAGTAGTCATCCCTTAGCATCATTAGTAAGCATAATACTGGGTCTTATGGGCGTGCCCAAGCCAAAAAAGCTGGCCCAAAGGGGTGATTCCCGCAAGGGTTCCCTAGTGTGCGGGAATCCCAGCGGGAAGACTCCGGGAACGACTAATGGTTAGCCGGTTTAAAAAACAGAAACCGATCATTCATTAACCGTTCGTGTGAATAATAACGGAGTACTGGTTTGTTGTCAGCCGATAAAAAATAATTTCACTTTCTTACTTCACTAAAATAAATGTAGTATGTGATAAGAAAGAGTTCGTATCCACAGAGAGGCTATTGTTGTTATACAAATTTTCAGATTCTTAGTAACCAAAGGGGGGGGGGTTTGATATTTCAAAGCAATAGAAATAAATTGAAAGCAAAATAAAAATAAAAGTAATCAATAAGGAGAAAGTATTGGTCACGAGATAGTTTCATTCACAAACTTGAATTCTCAACAATGACTATAATTGAAATTTTAATCTTTCATTTACTAAAAGTCCTAGGATACCTTGATCGCAAGAGTATCCCGCTAATTCCCTGATTTCATCACAACCACATTAAAAGATGCATATGTGACTTCTTCCTAGAAAGCAACCTAAAGTGTAAAAGCACAATTATATTTAACTCCCTAAAAGCAATAAGATCTATGGAATAAGACTAATCAAGGCAATCAAAATTTGTAAAAGCACTAAATCGATTTAACCCAAGTTATGATTCATATGTGACTAGTAGGATATATCACTACAAGCACTACCCACATTTATGCTACTTAGAATCAGGGATAAACAACGTTTTCGTATTGAAAACCCTAATATAGCTCTAGAAACGAAAGCAAATCGGATTGATTCCTGACTCAACCAAACAAACAATCAAATCATATAACAATATAACCCATGAATCATAAACAGTAAAATATTGAGACAAAACTAATACATTGAATCAAATCTTATTTGTGAAATCCACTTATTATCCCATAACCAATAAAAGGTATTTAGTTACTCATAGTTTTTGGATTCATCATAATCATAATAATCAATTATAAAATGAAAAAGATGAAAAATAAACGAAAGCAAACCCTAGTAGAATCGCTCTCCTCCAAAACTCCGGTAGAAAAGATACGTGATGATCCCTAAAAGAATAGAAACTTTTTCTTTTTATAGCCTTCCAACTTTCCACAATTAGGTCTTCAAAGCCCACGGTCCAATACCAAGAAGTCCACTCAACTCATGTGTGTGAAAAACCCATGTGAAAATATGTCCCAGAAATTGCTCGCCGGAAAACTGGGGTTTTAGCCGGAATTTTGCCGGAATATGGCACCAAAAAGTTGTCGCCGGCCACCTGAAAAGTCAAACAGTCAACGGGAATTCAACTGAGTCGCTGTCGGGTCAAACAAGTTAGAAGCTGAGTCAACTCGGGTAAAGCACCGAGTTATACCGAGTTGACTATCTAACTCGACTGGTTGGTCTCTAGGCCAAAGCTGTTGCACCTTGCATATGCCATACTTCAGTCCCAGCCATGATGGCTGGCCACTGCATCACATCCTGAACTGCAGCATCACTACCTTCATTTGAGCTGCAATCACCCAGCAAACCATCTTCCCATTAACTTCTCTTGAACTCACTATTCTTCAATGCAACAGCAACACTCCAAATGCCACCACCACCACCAGTTTATTGTAGTTAACAAACCACACTGCCTCTCGCCATTTCCCTGTAATTCATACATCTACAGCTTCCCTGCATCTCCTGCAATTTACTTCATGGCTTCACTGCACCTGTAATTTCTCTAACACCATAACATATCCACACCACCAGAACTAGTTGTTCTCTTGGACATATAAGCTTCAGCTTGTACTCAAGGACCACGGACTATGCACAACACCAGTTTCATATGCATCTCACAGTAGCACCAACACTTCACTAATAACTCCATCACACCCACTTAACTGACTGCATCTTCTCAAGCTTGTACTTGGCCACACCCACAACTGAACTGCATAACCAGCTTGAATTAATTACTACTGCCACCTGCAACACCTCCAAGAATATCACAACTACAGCTCATAAACAGTGCTCCACCAACACCATATGCAGCTTCACCTGGTTCAGCACAACTTATCTCTATGCTTACAACTTAATCACCTCCTGCAGTTTAGTCATTGCACAACTGTGATACAACATCAACACCAAATAATACCTCACTGCAATCCCCTCTTCTCAACTATGCATATCCATTACCAACACCTGCAACTTAGTTAACCTACTCCAACTCACTGCAACTGTGGTCAACCACTTCAAAAACCAACAATTCCCTACTGACATCAACACCAACTCTTGAGTCACCTCAGGCCATATGTTGTGTTGTGCCCTTATCACTGCAATTTCTATTTGCCATTCACTGGCAGCTTCAATTCCAACCGTAATGTGCAACAAAGGAAACCATGTCCTACACATTCATATAAATTGTTGATACTGCTCCAAAGCAAACCCTCAACATTCATTCATTCTCCGCAACCACCATAACTCAAAGCAACTTCAGCAAGAAAAATCCATCTGTTGCTTATCAACTGCAATATACCAACACCTAGCTCAATTGCATTTGCTGCGAGCATCACCAGTCACATCCATTACTTACCTGCATTTGCATTACTTCTTGCACTTCACTTGCACTTCCCAACTACATTTGTGGCTTCATGCTTTGCAACAACAACCACCAGATTCCATGCTCAGCTTTCTTGTATCTGCTGCTTCCAACACAACTTCCATTTTTCTTCCTTGGATCAACAACAATCCACAACAATACCATTTTTTGTCTTGCTACACATCTCCAACTTCTGTCTAAACCACCTTCCATGCTCAACTGCAACCTAAATCAGAACACAACAACATTCCAGCTGCAACTTCCCTTGCAACTTCTTAAGTCCCAACTGCTTCAAACACACTGCAACTCCCATGTTAATTACACATTATAGCATCTTTCTAGGCCAACTACTGTCACCAGCGCAACTTCATATCATCCCTAATTGCATCAGAACTATCCATATTGTCCACCAGCTATCTGCTACTTTGTTATGTCAAACTCAACCCATGACAGTAAACAAAACCATGCAGTCTTGAGAAACAATCACCATACAAACTCGAGTCACTCTGAGTTGTGAAGAAACAATCGTCCAGGCATTTTGTCGAGCAACTGTTGTGTACAATTCTGATAATGGAGAGATGTGTATGATGTTGATATGTAATCTCTTCCATGTACTTCATTTCAAATGCAATTTAAACCCATTCGTTCAAATCTCTCAAACCACACTATCACGGCCTTTTATCATCTCAATTAATGGCTACAGCTTCATCTGAATCAATTAACTGAAACCCATTTTAAACTCAACCTCAATCAACTCCTACCTCTCAGATTCAATCTCTAGCAAACCCTAAATCAAACAACCACTCTAAAAACTGAATCATACCCATTTTTCTCAAAAACTGAATCTTCTACTCCTTGTATTCTTTCATTCAAATCAAGAACAGGACAATTTCTTCAGAATCTTTGTTCAAAACCAAAATTCATTTCTTCTCTTGATCCGAACCCCAGGACTTACAAAACCATTCTATCTCTTGAATAACTCTCTTGATATCTCTTCTTTCTAGTTGAATAACGCTGCCGCCATCTCTCTCAGATGGAATAGGTAAGAGAAAACAATAAAAGAGAATAATTACTTCTCTGAAATTTAGGTCTTTTGTAGGAATTTGGATTTGCACACCCCACTGACTAGGATAAGGGATGCCCAGATCTCATTTAACCTGTCAGTTTCGCCAAACCGACAGCCTAATCACTTTCTTGTTACGCAAATTCTTGCTCCAAATCTTGCCTGTGAATTCCCTCTTTGTCTTTTCCGCTCCAAATGAACGATTTCATCTTCTTTTACTCCAACGACTTCATTGCACCTGATAAACTCAAAAGCAATCATAAGATACATATTTTACAAAATAAATAGCAAAGAAAGCATAAATACTAGATAATAATTAAGGTGTTTACAACACCTATCAAATTCCCCCATACTTAGACTTTGCTAGTCCTCGAGCAAATCAAACAAAACAATTATACAATAACTCCTTCTCGTCGAGATTATGGTTACTTTTAGCATAAATAACAAGCCTTTAAACCCCTAGGTGTCCCTAGTGGATGAATTATAGTCTCGTGAAGGTTTACTTGATATATACCTACAAAACCTATATTTTCAACTCCGTCTATTTGTGACAAATCAATGAACGAATCCAAAATGATTACAGGATGAGGTACCTTGCACAAATTCAATTCATATATTAGTAAATAAAGCTTTAATTAGATAGTCGAACAAACCACAATACTCGGAATCTGACTAACCACAATCACAATGAAAA
The DNA here is from genome assembly GCA_023529315.1 of Papaver bracteatum. Classification (NCBI taxonomy): domain Eukaryota; kingdom Viridiplantae; phylum Streptophyta; class Magnoliopsida; order Ranunculales; family Papaveraceae; genus Papaver; species Papaver bracteatum. Next base: position 5,454,101 of record JAJJWX010001246.1, read on the forward strand.
GATAAAGAAGATGGATATAGATGTAGATGTTGGCGAATGTTCACAAGTGATCGATGTATCCCATATCTGTCTGAAGTTCACCACCAAGATGAACCTATACATCCTATTGGATTGAGCTACTGGTCTGAATTCTAGTGTTAACACACTGGCATATACAAGGGAACCAGTGGTAACAAACTTATTTCTACATCAACTCACTGGCATATACAAGGGAACCAGGAGTGACTTTATTCAACAATAATAATATTTTTATTTTATTTTATTTTTCACTTTTTTTTTTTCAGACAACATGATTAAATCTTTTGGATCCAAGCGCATGCTTCTTGTCACCAAGTACGTGATAGTTTCCTTGGATCCTGCATTCCACGCTTGTTTAGGCGACGGAGACAGGGACAACGTTTCACACATACTGCTATTCCCAAGTGGCATTTTTATTCTGTTTGGTCTAATTGGTCGGTCTCTTTTTTTTTTTTTTTTTTTTCTCTCTTTTTTTAAGCAACTCAATCACTCTATTCCATCCTAGTAGTAATAACAACTCGATTTTTAGTGACCCACCAAAGCACTTAGAGAACAATAGATAAATATGGAAAAATAAAAGTAGAACATGATATGGTGATATTCCGAGATATGGTAACAACTATCATTTTATTTGTGATTTCTGAGCTATGTTCATCCCTTTTAGTTAATTGGTTCCTCAACTCCTGCAATCAAAATGGTTCCATCCACTAATGGTGTCATCCTAAAGGCACAAGCTTCTAGATTTCGGAGTTCAAAAAGCTATAATTTTTTTTTTACTAAAGGCATAAAACAAACTATACAAACATATAAATGCTCCCCCACACTTAAAATTTATATTGTCCTCAATGTAAAATTGAATCATCCAAAGAAAGTTCAAGGTGGGAAATTCCGCAAATGAAATGCAAAAACAAAGAAAATAAAGATAAAAGAAAATGCTTAAAAATAAAAAGATAAAGATCCAAACCGGTGGGTTGCCTCCCACTTAGCGCTTGGTTTAAAGTCGTCAGCCCGACTTGCTATTTGTTTGCTAAGACTCCTCCAGAGGGAGTGCATCCACAAAATTAGCTCCTTCCACCACTTCGGAAGTGAAACTCTCATAATATGGTTTCAACCGGTCCCCATTAACTTTAAGTTCCTTGCCTGTAGCTATGCTACGAATTTTTATTGCACCATGAGAAAAAACATTAGTAACAATGAAAGTTCCGATCCAACGTGACCTTAATTTACCCGGAAATAAATGCAAGTGAGAATTAAACAAAAGCTCTTTTTGCCCAACACAAAATTGTTTTCTAGAAATCATAGTATCATGAAAGGCCTTCGTTTTTTCCTTGTAAATGCGAGAGCTTTCAAATGCATCATTGCGAAGCTCCTCTAGCTCTTGGAGTTGTAACTTCCTTTGCTTTCCAGCCCCATCCATCTCCATATTGCATTGCTTAATCGCCCAAAACGCTTTATGTTCAATCTCCACGGGTAAGTGACAAGGTTTACCATACACAAGCCTAAAGGGATACATCCCAATAGGTGTCTTATATGCGGTTCTATACGCCCATAGAGCATCATTTAGTCGCATGCTCCAATCTTTACTTGTTGGACTCACCGCCTTTTCTAGAATGGACTTCACCTCTCGGTTAGAAACCTCGGCTTGTCCATTAGTTTGAGGATGATAAGGTGTTGCAATCTTGTGAGACACATTGTACTTCTTCAACAAGCTTTGTAAAATACTGTTTTTGAAGTGAGAACCCCCATCGCTAACTATGGCTCTTGGAATTCCAAACCTTGAAAAAATATTAGCTTGCACAAAATCTGAAACAACCTTGGAATCATTAGTTGGGGTGGCCTTAGCTTCCACCCATTTAGATACATAATCAACAGCAAGTAAGATGTAATAATTCCCATGAGAGTTGACAAAAGGACCCATAAAATCAATACCCCATACATCAAAAACTTCAATAAATTGAATAAAAGTTTGTGGCATTTGATTTCGGGCACCTAGATTGCCTGTTCTTTGGCACTGTCACAAGTTGTGAAAAATATATGTGCATCCTTAAACACGGTTGGCCAATATAAACCGTTTTCAAGAACTTTGTGAGCGGTTCTCTTACTTCCAAAATGTCCTCCGCAAGCATAAGAGTGACAAAATGACAAGATAGAATTAAACTCGGATTCGGGAACGCACCTTCTTATTACTTGGTCGCTGCCATGTTTCCATAAGTATGGATCATCCCATATGTATTGGTTTCCTAACCTCTTAAGTTTTTCCCTCTCAGCACGAGACAAGTTCCTTGGGATTTGTTTAGTTACCAAGTAATTCACAATATCCGCATACCATGGTTCACCAAAGGCAATTGAGAATAATTGCTCATCCGGGAAACTTTCACGCAATGGTATAGCTTCCTTGTCTACAGCAAGACGGATCAAGTGATCCGCAACGATGTTCTCAATTCCTTTCTTATCTTTGATTTCAATATCAAACTCTTGCAAGAGTAAAATCCATCGTATGAGCCTCGGTTTCGCTTCTTTCTTCATTAGAAAGTACCTAAGAGTTGCATGTTCAGAAAAAACAACAGCTTTTGTACCAATTAGATAAGAGCGAAATTTCTCCAATGAAAATACAATAGCTAAAAACTCTTTTTCAGTGGTTGTGTAGTTTTGTTGAGCTTCATTTAACGTTCTAGAAGCATAATAAATGGCATGAGGTATCTTCCCCACACGCTGCCCAAGCACCGCACCAACCACATAGTCACTAGCATCACACATGAGCTCAAAAGGCTTGCTCCAATCCGGTGGTTTAATGATAGGGGTTGAAATCAAAAATTCTTTCAAACGATTGAATGCCGCCATACACTTTTCATCAAAGTTAAAAACCACATCTTTTTGCAATAAGTTGCAAAGTGGTGATGCTATCTTGGAAAAATCCTTGATAAATCTACGATAGAAACCTGCATGACCAAGAAAATATCATATCTCCCTCACCATAGTGGGAGGGGTAAGAGCACGAATAAGGTCTATCTTAGATTTATCAACTTCCAAGCCCTTAGAAGATATTATATGGCCTAAAACTATGCCATGAGTAACCATGAAATGGCACTTCTCCTAATTAAGCATAAGGTTTGTTTCAACACATGGTTCAAGGATTAAAGATAAGTTGTTCAAACAAAGGTCAAGTGAATCACCAAAAACACTAAAGTCATCCATAAACACTTCAATGATGTTTTCAACATACTCGGAAAAGATACTTACCATACACCTTTGAAAGGTAGCTGGAGCATTGCATAAGCCAAAAGGAATCCTTCTATAAGCAAAAGTGCCGAAAGGACAAGTGAAAGTGGTTTTCTCTTGATCCTCCGGTGCTATCACAATCTGATTGTAACCTGAATAACCATCAAGGAAATAATAATAAGCATGTCCAGCTAAACGTTCAAGCATTTGATCAATAAAAGGTAAAGGAAAATGATCCTTCCTAGTAGTGGCATTCAACTTCCTATAATCAATACAAACCCTCCAACCGGTTTGCACATGAGTTGGGACAAGTTCGTTCTCATCATTCTCTACCACCGTTACACCTGATTTCTTTGGTACAACTTGTACCGGGCTCACCCACTTGCTATCGGATATGGGGTAGATAACACCCACTTCCAAAAGCTTGAGTATCTCCTTTTTCACAACTTCCATCATGGGATGGTTCAAACGACGTTGTTCTTCCCTTGTAGGCTTTGCATCTTCCTCCAAACGAATCTTATGCATACAAACGGCAGGGCTTATACCCTTGATATCAGCGATTGTCCATCCTATGGCCGTCTTGTATTTCCTTAGCACCCGTAGAAGTTTTTGCTCCTGTAATTCACTAAGCTCATTAGAAACAATCATATGTAACTCTTCATTGTCACCCAAGTACAAGTACTTTAAGTGACTTGGAAGAGGTTTCAATTCCAACTTTGGAGATTTAACAATAGAAGGTAAAAGCTTTTCATCACTGCATGGTAAAGAAATAAAAGAGATATTATGAGTTTCCGGACATCCTTGTAGTGAGTTAAGATTATCAAGGGCTTCCTTGACTTCGTTACCACATTCCACACCATCATCCATGGATGTAGTTAAAACAGTTTCCAAAGCATCATCACCATTCAATTCAAACACTTTTTGTGCCAATGCATCCATAACATCAACGGAGAAACAAGAGTGGACATCACTAGGATATCTCATCATTTCGAAAATGTTAAAACGTATTATTTCTCCATCAAACTCCATTGTCAATATTCCCTTGTCCACATCAATAATGGTCTTAGCCGTTTTCATGAAGGGACGCCCAAGTAGCAATGGAAGAGATGAGTCCGGTGAACCTTCATCCATCTCTAACACACAAAAGTCAGCAGGGAATACAAGTTGATTAACCTGCATAAGAACATCCTCAACAATACCCATTGGGTAAACATTAGAGCGATCGGCTAATTGCAACACAATTTCAGCCTTTTTCAAAGGAACTATATTAAGTGAATTATACAAGGATGCCGTCATAACATTAACGGATGCACCTAAGTTTAACATTGCTTTGTTAAAAGTGGTGTTACCAATTGTGACAGGAATGTCAAAGCTACCAGGATCCTTGCATTTCAGCGGGAGTTTGTGTTGTAAGATTGCCGAAGAATTCTCCCCCACACTTAGCACTTCATTGCCTTTAAGCCTTTGCTTGTTGGTACACAAGTCCTTCAATACTTTCGCATACTTGGGAACTTGCTTGATAGCATCAATGAGTGGTATGTTCACATGAATCTTCTTAAGAACATTTAAAATATCCTTTTCTAGTTCCGCCTTCTTAGAACTTGCAAATCTGCGAGGAAAATGTATAGGAGGAACATAAGTAGGAATAGGAGTTTTAGAGTTAGGAATAGGTACCTCGGGTGTTTAGGGAATTTCATCCCTCTTTTCCTCCAAAACCGGCTCCTTTGGAGCTTCCTCTTCACCCAAATCAGCAAATTTTGGTTTCTCAAGTTGTGTACCACTTCTCAACGTAATGGCATTGACACCCTCTTTTGGGTTAATGGGTTGAGACGGGAGTCTTCCACTATTTTGTGCTTTCAAATTGTTGATATCAATTTCCATGGAGCCCACTTAAGTCTGCAAATCCTTAATCACACTCTTGGTCTCTTGTTGGCTTTCTTTGAACATGGTAGATATACCTTGCATCATTGTTTGTAACTTTGCATCGATATCGGAACCTTGGTTTTGAACCGGTTATTGTGGTTGCTGAAATTGTTGTTGTTGTTGTTGTTGAAATTGTTGTTGTTGAGGTTGAAATTGTTGTTGTTGAGGTTGAAATTGTTGTTGTTGTGGTTGAAATCCACTCGGACAGTTGAAAGTAGGTTGTTGAACCGCACCTTGCTTGTTGGCATAGATGAAATTTGGATGATCTCTCCATCCCAGATTGTAGGTGTTGGAATAGGGATCATACCTTCTTTGTTGGTTTGGAAAAACTGCATTAGCTTTCTCCAACTCTTTACCATACGAAGGTAATATAACCGCAGCCATCTTTTGCATCATGTGCTCCATATTGTCCATCCTTTGGTCACGGTGTGATGATGATGAATCACTAACTTCATGTACCGACCTAACCATTGGTTCACCTCTTGTGTAGAATTGTTGTGAGTTTGCAGCCATACTTTCAATCAAATCGGTAGCTTGGGCCACCGTCTTGTTCACTAGTACACCACCACCCGCTGCATCAAGAAGATATCTATCACTTGATTGAAGACCTTCGTAGAAGTATTGGATTATCATAGCGTCGCTGAATTGATGGTGAGGACAGCTTGCCACCAATCTCTTGTATCGCTCCCAACATTCATACAAAGACTCTCCCGCATGTTGCTTTATTCCACAAATCTCTTTGCGAATTTGAGTGGCCTTTGACGCAGGAAAATACCTCTCTAAAAAGAGTTTCTTCAATCCGTTCCATGTAGTGACACTTCCGGATGGAAAACAATACAACCAATCCTTAGCGATATCCACCATAGAAAAGGGAAAAACTTTCATCATTGCATCATCGGCTTCAGTCTCCGCTGGAAGCATTGCCTTAACAATGGTATGGAACTCCATAAGATGCTTTTTTGGGTCTTCATTCGCCATACCATGAAACTTCGGCAACTCTCTAATCAACCCAGGCTTGATCTCGAATGTTGAATTTGTTTGAATACACCATCTTTGTGCATCAAGCCTATGAGAAGCCAAATCCTTGAGTGTACGATTTGCGTCTTCCATTGCTTCTTCTTCAACTAGTGGTTCTTCTACAAATGGAACCTCTTATTCTCCTTCTAATTGTAATTCTTCTTCCACTTCTAACTCTTGATCTTCCGTGTCTTGACTTGGTTGGAGTATTGTGCCTCTTCGAGTAGCAATCCCGCACCTTGGATAGTTCCAATCCTTAGAATCCAGGGATTAGGTACCTGAAAACAATCCTCGCAAACAAGTAAGAATCAAGACAAGAAAAAAAAAATCAAAGATAAAAGCAAAAATTGTAAAAAGAAACTAAAAACTTAATAACAAGCCGTTTGCCTCCCCGGCAACGGCGCCAAAATCTGGTCGGTTGTCAGCCGGTCAAATATAATTTCACTTTATTACTTCCTAAAATAAAAAATAGTATGCGATAAGAAAGAGTTCGTATCCACAGAGAGGCTTTTGTTGTTATAAAATTTTTCAGTTTCTTAGTAACCAAGGGGGGGTTGTGATTTATCAAAGCAATAAAAATGAATTGAAAGCAAAGTAATATAAAAATAATCAATAAGGAGAAAATATTGGTCACGGGATAGTTTCATTCACAAACTCGAATTCTCAACAATGATTAGACTAGAATTGAAATTTTAATCTCTCATTTACTAAAAGTCCTAGGATACCTTGATCGCAAGAGTATTCCACTAATTCCCTGATTTCATCACAACCACATTAAAAGATGCATATGTGAATTCTTCCTAGAAAGCAACCTAAAGTGTAAAAGCACAATTAGATTTAACTCCCTAAAAGCAATAAGTTCTATGGAATAAGACTAATCAAGGCAATCAAAATGTGTAAAAGCACTAAATCTATTTAACCCAAGTTATGATTCATATGTGACTAGTAGGATATATCACTACAAGCACTACCCACATTTATGCTACTTAGAATCAGGGACAAACAACGTTTTCGTATTGAAAACCCTAATATAGCTCTAGATATGAATGCAAATCGGATTGATTCCGGACTCAACCAAACAAACAATCAAATCATAAACAATATGAACAATGAATCATAAACAATAAAGTTGAGACAAAACTAATGCATTAAATCAAATCTTATTTGTGAAATCCACTTTATATATCCCATAACCAATAAAAGGTATTTAGTTACTCATAGTTTTTGGATTCAACATAATTATTATCAAAAATAAAATGAAGAACATGAAAAATAAACGAAAGCAAACCCTAGTAGAATCGCTCTCCTCCAAAACTCCAATAGAAAGATACGTGATCTCCTAAAAGAATAGAAACTTTTTCTTTTTATAGCCTTCCAGCTTTCCATAATTAGGTCTTCAAAGCCCAAAGTCCATATGCTCCAATAGTAGGATGTCCACCAAGCCCATGTGTGTAAAAAAACCATGTGAAAATATGACCCAAAAATTGTTCGCCGGAAAACTGTGTTTTTGGCCGGAATCCGGCGCCGGTGACCGGAAAAATCCGCCAGGTCACCGGTCAACGAGTCAACTCGGTCAGGTCAACCGAGTTAAGACCGTATCAATTGAGTCAACTCGAACCAGGTGAATCAGATGAATGAGTTAGATGATAAGTCAGACTCAGCTGGCTGAGTGGTCTTGTCCCAAGCCGTTACACAGGCCATTCCAAGTGTTGTGTCATCTTGGCGCTTCACACCCTCATCTCCAGCCAAGATGGCCCTTTACTACTCAATTACTGCTACCCCATTCCTGCCTCTCTGCACCAGTTCTCCTTCCTTACAACCATTGCAACTATTGCAATATCATCAACACCAGATGCACTCAAATTCCTTATCTTGCTTCCCTGCAATTTCACATGTTTTCAACCCACAAAATACCATTCAACAATAACTGCAGTTCAATCACAACCATTGCAATATCATCTCCAGCATTCACCACCCTGCAACAGTTCCATTGCAGGCTCCAGATTTCACACCTCCTGCTTAATCTGAGAAACAACACCTACAAACAATACCCATTAAATTGCAGCTTCCATAACTGCAAGCCTGACCCACCTGCAATTGCTCATATATTCACCAATAACTCCACCATTCTCAGGCATTCGGTCCATCACCTCAAACCATTCAACAGCATAACTAACCACCTGTTTTATTTCCTGTTCACTTGAACTGCAGCTGCAACCATTGACTGTGAATAAACCCACCAACCATAACAAACCTATCAGTACACAACACCAGTTTCATCTGCATCTCACAGTAGCACCAACACTTCACTAATAACTCCATCACACCCACTTAACTGACTACATCTTCTCAAGCTTGTACTTGGCCACACCCATAACTGAAATGCATAACCAGATTGAATTCATTACTACTGCCACCTACAACGCCTCCAAGAGTATAACAACTCCAGCTCATAACCAGTGCTCCACCAACACCATCTGCAGCTTCACCTGGTTCAGCACAACCTATCTCTATGCTTGCAACTTAATCACCTCCTGCAGTTTAGTCATTGCACAACTGTGATATAACATCAACACCAAATAATACCTCACTGCAATCCCCTCTTCTCAACTATGCATATCCATTACCAACACCTGCAACTTAGTTAACATACTCCAACTCACTGCAACTGTGGTTAACCACTTCAAGAACCAACAATTCCCTACTGAAATCAACACCAACTCTTGAGTCACCTCAGTCCATATGTTGTGTTGTGCTCTTATCACTGCAATTTATATTTTCCATTCACTGGCAGCTTCAATGCCAACCGTACTGTGCAACAAAGGAAATCTTGTCCTACACATTCATCTAAATTGTTGATATTGCTCCAAAGCAAACCCTTAACATTCATTCATTCTCCGCAACCACCATAACTCAAAGCAACTTCAGCGAAAAAAATCCATCCGTTGCTTATCAACTGTAATATACCAACAACTAGATCAATTGCATTCACTGCGAGCATCACCAGTCACATCCACTACTTACCTGCATCTGCATTACTTCTTGCACTTCCCAACTACATCTGTGGATTCATGCCCTGCAACAACAACCACCAGATTCCATGATCAGCTTTCTTGTATCTGATGCTTCCAACACAACTTCCATTTTCCTTCCTTGGATCAACAGTAATCCACAACAATACCATTTGTTGTCTTGCTACACAGCTCCAACTTCTGTCTCGACCACCTTCCATGCTCAACTTCAACCTAAATCAGAACTCAGCAGCATTCCAGCTGCAACTTCCCTTGCAACTTATTAAGTCCCAAATTGCACCAGAACCATCCATATTGTCCACCAGCTATCTGCTACTTTGTTATGTCAAACTCAACCCATGACAGTAAATAAAACCCTGCAGTCTTGAGAAACAATCACCATACAAACTCGAGTCACTCTGAGTTGTGAAGAAACAATCGTCTAGGAATTTTGTCGAGCAACTGCTGTGTAAAATTCTGATAATGGATAGATGTGTATGATGTTGATGTGTAAGCTCTTCCCTGTACTTCATTTCAAAAGCAATTTAAACCCATTCGTTCAAAGCTCTCAAACCACACTATCACAGCCTTTTATCATCTCAGTTAATGGTTATAGCTTCATCTGAATCAATTAACTGAAACCCATTTTAAACTCAACCTCAATCAACTCCTACCACTCAGATTCAATCTCCAGCAAACCCTAAATCAAACAACCACTCTAAAACTGAATCATACCCATCTTTCTCAAATCAACACAAGTTTCAGAACCCTAGCTTCTTCCTCCTTGTATTCTTCTCATTCTGCAGCTTAAACTCTCCTTCTTTACCAAGAACCAGGACAATTTCTTCATTATCTGAATCTTTGTTCAAAACCCAAATTCATTTCTTCTCTTGATCCGAACCCCAGACTGACAAACCCATCTGCTTTCTCCCTGAATAACTCTCTTGATATCTCTTCTTTCTAGCTGAATAACGCTGCCGCCATCTCTCTCAGGTGGAATAGGTAAGAGAAAACAATAAAAGAGAATGATTACTTCTCTGAAATTTAGGTATTTTGTAGGAATTTGGATTTGCACACCCCACTGACTAGGATAAGGGATGCCCAGATCTCATTTAACCTGTCAGTTTTGCCAAACCGACAGCCTAATCACTTTCTTGTTACGCAAATTCTTGCTCCAAATCTCTCATGTGAATTCCCTCTCTGTCTTTTCCACTCCAAATGAACGATTTCATCTTATTTTACTCCAACGACTTCATTGCACCTGATAAACTCAAAAGCAATCATAAGATACATATTTTACAAAATAAATAGCAAAGAAAACATAAATACTAGATAATAATTAAGGTGTTTACAACACCTATCACTGCACCCTAAGTGGGGTTTTCTTCGGGCCGAGTGCATCATAGCCAAGACTTGCCATGAATGGCCAGGGTAGTTTCGTACGCCCCGGGCACCCTTGGATCAACCGTGTACCTCGGCGCCTTAGTCATACTCTGCACTCCTTAAAAGAGACCCTCGGTCGTCCAACCAGGGTATAACCTTATATAGTTGGAAATCCAAGGTACCTCCCCCTGGATAGGTTTTCTTTAACCCCCAACATCTCCATGACTCAGGTTACAGCAGCGGTATAACCTTATCCCTGAGCCATGCAAAGAGATACCCCCTTATATGACGCACTTTAGGTCTTACATTTGCCTCTTACGAAATTTTATTCGCGAACTAGGGTGTACGCCATAAAGGTTCATCCCGTTCTTATATTTCTCTTGCAAGTATTGCAACTCTGATGAAATTTATTTTCTTTGATCTTCTCTTTATTTGCATTTTAACTCTTGTATAATTTTTCAACTTCATGTTTTTCATTCATACAAAATATTCTTTTGAGACATTTTCTTCAACAAATTATTCATAAATTTCATCACTTTACCTTTTTACTTACTACTTTCTGCTTCTGCCCTTTTGTTGCATTTTGTTATTTTCTCTCCATCTGCGAGACGCTCGCCATCTATTGTTTGTAGCTCATGTTGATTTTGCAATGTTCCTTCCTCTCGCCGCTCTATTATATCAACCATCAATTTATCACCTCTTAGTTTTTGCTTGATGTTTCGTTTACAGTTTCTGCTCTTTGCTTCCCTTTCCTCGCAAGATTCCATATCAATTTCATAGCATTTCTTCCCATCAACTCATTCTCCCTTTATTATTCCAACACCATCAGGATAAGGAAATTTAATACATTGGTGGAAAGTTGACGCCACACCTAATATCCCATGTAGCCAAGGTCGGCCAATAAGGGCATTATAAGGTGATTCAATATCCACAACACAGAATAGGATCTTAGAAGATAGCCCCTTTAATGGAATTCACATTGTAATTTCCCCTTTGGGTTTGTTGGAAGTACCGTTAAAACCATAGATCTTATATGTTGATGGTATCAAATCCTCATCTCTCCCTCCCATGGTCTTGTAGGCATGATAAAACAAGATATCCACTGAACTTCCAGTGTCAATTAGAACCCTGTTAATTGCCTAAGAATCTTCAATCCCATCATCCTCATTTTTTTCATCTTATTCTTCTATTTGTTTTGGATTTATTTCTAATCTTACCATCAGTGGGTTGTCATGCATCTCGCCATGCTCTGGTACCTCTTGTGCAGTGAAAGAAATAGTTTTCTTTTGTCATTCCTCTAATGGCGAGACTCTCGCAATATTCATTATCTCTCTTCCATCTGCGTCTCTTGCGAAGACTCTTCTCAGAACATTGTCGTGGAAATCCTCAATAGTCTTGTATGAATGTATGATGGAATTACAGAACAAATTCTTCGCCTTGGCTCCAACCTCTATCACAAATTTTTCTGCTCCTTTTATAGTATTCACTCTGCAAATATCTGGTGCCGGTGGTAACTATTGAGATTGCGGATGTCCTATTAGAAAATGATTTAACTTTCCCTGATCAATCATCCTCAAAATTATTCTTTTTACATTCCTGCAATCGTTTATTGAATGACCATGAAAATGATGGTAAGGACAAAATTCTTGATTTCGATTATTTTGATGTGGCTCTTTTCCTATATTCCAGGGTGATGGTATATTTTCCATCAAAATGATAGCCTCCCAAATTTTTTCTATGCTAGCATTCAGAGGTGGCATCTTAATTTCTTTCCATATTATTCTCTGACTCCCTTGCCCTCTAAAATTATTTTGCCTCTGACCACCATAAGTCTCTTGCGGCTGATCAAGTCTTTGAATTTTATTATTTCCACCGCGATTGTAATAATTTATTTCCCTTTCATACTCCTCTTGATCTCGACTTCCCATGGCTACTAACTTCTGCTGGTTTTCAATAACCACTTTCTCTTGTTGTGACTGCGAGGTGCTCGCCACATTATTAATTATTTTAGGAAGTAAACTTCCGTTTGCCGCTATTGAGCTGGTGTTTGCGACTGGATATGATTCCATCTCATTTTGTTTCTCCTTCAAAGTAATGTATTCCTCTTGTAGTTCTCGCAGCTCAGTCATTGTGATGGTATTTTTGACTCTGAAAATTTGAACATATAGTAGATTGGTTGCAAACATAGCATTAATGAAAGATAAAATGAGATATTTCTCATCCACTCTACCAGCCATTTCACTTCACATTGTTTTCCACCTTAACGTTAAGTGCTTCAGACTCTCTCCAACCCATTGTTTTAACCCGAACACATCTTCAATTCCTGGACGCGCAGAATTGTTACTTATGTATGCCCCCAAAAATATGGTTTGTAGATGAGTGAATGAAGTTATAGTATTCTTGGGTAAACCTTCAACCACAAGGTCATAGGTTCAATCCCTGTTTCTAGCGCCAAAATATAGTTCCAGGAAAACCTACACTACACCCTTGATAAGAATTTACAGTAATTAACACATATTTGAAGATTAAAAACAACACTTTCTTATTTGATTCTCAGAAATGTTTACAAGAAATGGAAGAAATCAAGAATACAACCGCTCTCTTGAATTTTCTCTCTCTTCAAGACTTTCTCAACACTCAAAAATACATCATCCTCTTTCTGAATCTACTGGGTCTCTTTATATAGGGTAATTACATAGTGGATGATAGTTAAGTTGTCCTTTAATTTCGGATCTGAATTGCGATATTATCGCAGTAGATATAATGTCAATTATCGCAAGCGTTGTAACCATCGCAGGACAATCATGCTCTTCTCGTGTTTTTTTCATTCGTCAGCTATTACGTCACTCTTTAAATTATCTTGTGATACTCGCAAAGTGTTGTTGAAGAACTCGCGGTGGTGTTCGCAGGAGTGTTGTTAATCTCGCAAGAGTAATATCATGGTGATATTCTCGTCCTACAAGAACAACGCCAGCCATTGGGATACCAAAATGAAGCTCAACCATTGCTGGGATATTTGGTGCCAATACATCCACCTGGTCCGACAATTCCAAATACAATAAAGAGGGTAACAAATGAAAGATTATGAATAACAAAGAAAGGATTGTCAACAAGAAACAAAATGGGAAATACAAAGAAGGATTCATATGAGCTTCATGTGGTAGTACCATATAAGCCGTCAACCATACAAAAGTCAACACACAACTACACGAGATGATAAAAAATTCACTCGCACAACCGATCACACAAATTAGAGCCATGACAACCAAATACATATTAAAGATTGAAAAAATAACCAACGAATATTTTTCGAATTCTAAAACTATTTCAAAAACTTAAAGAAATTTGCATACGAAGGCAAAACACAATACATCAACGAAACAAGTAGTATTTTTATAATTTTGGCTTACCCATAGAAAAACATGAAATTTGGACAAACTCGAGAAATCTAAGCTGATAAATAAACATAAATCTAACACTAATCAAAAGTTCGAATAAAGAATCTTCAACATATGTCGTCACAAGATACAGTAAAGAGTTTTGAAATCAAGTGTGATTTCTAATATTTTCGATAAAAATGAGCTTGTAAATCTATTATACTATGTTCGTTAATTATTATATTTTAATTTTTCCATCAAAAAACGCTAATCAAAGCCAATAAGACACATAAATGATCTAATGAGCAACAAAAACAATGAATATAAAAAACCATAAAATTATTATAAAATAGATGAAACTCAATATATTGAACACCCAAAACTTTCAATGGCGACTCCAAAATGAAAAGATTGAAACTTCTTAACATAAAAAGGAAAAAAAGAAAGAAAAAAAACTTACAACATCCCCACGGGAAATCCCAAGTTGAGTAAGAGAAGAAGCAAGTTTCAAACATCGTACTCGAGTTTGCTTCCATGTAAACTTAACAGTATTTCCATAAACAACCGAGATTCTATTTTTATAAACAACTGCTGATCGTTCTAAAAATCTAATCGGCGACAAAGGAACGTAATTCGCTGAACATTTCACTAAACCCTCCATTGATTATTTTTTTTCCCCCGAGGAAATTAGAATTTGGCTTCTCTTCAAATTCCCAAACCTTTGGATTTCAAAGTCCTTTTAGTGAAATATGCGTTCGAAAGTTTTTCTGTTTTTTATTTTTCTACAAAAAAATCTTTATATATATTGTCAACTTCAAGCGTTTCTATTTACCATTCATGTAAAGTAAATGTGTTCTAAGCAATAACTCTCTTTTTTATATTCATTTAATGTGTAAGTGCTAGCTATCCCTTCCCTATCTCTCAAATGTAGGGAAGGGATGGCACATGGAAGGCAAGTGGGTACTCAGTACGCGTATGAATAGTGGCAAACGGGTACTCAGTACGCGTATTAGTTAACTCATTGACTTGACTAAATACGGGTACTCAGTACGCGTTTCATAGGTTTAAGTTCACAGAACACGTTTCTATCTCCCATTTCTTCTTCTTCCCTAAAAATCATCCTCTCAAAACCCCATTTACCCCCTTTCGATTTTCATGTCGATTAATTGCGATTCGTGAGCTTAGATTAAAAGGGTTTGATGGTTAGCACAAGGTGAAACAAATCCCTTCTTCAATTTCGAATTTCATCTAAGGTGAGTGATTATAATGTTTGGGTTTTTAAGTTAATTTGATTCTACTTTTGATGAAATTGTTGATACAAGGTTGGTTGGATATGTAGTATGCAATTCAATAACGTTATGAAAACATATATTAAGTGAAAAATGCATGATTAATTGTTGTGTGTCTTGATTTATGTATAATGAAATGTTTCATGTAAATGCATATCAATGTAGAACCTTGATATACTTGTATTTATGTATGCTATACACAAATTAATACCGTATTTTTGTTTTTATAAGGTGCACAATGATTCTACTTCATTCTTAAGTGAGATTCAAACATGGAATCCATTTGGATACCTCTAGTGATAGTGATGAAGAAGAGAAAGCTTTGCTTATATTTACACAACTATGTTTGGATAAACGATTGCGTATTATTAGACAACATGTACCAAAGGAGGTACATACACGTAGTGTAATAACGCGTGATCGAGTGTAGCATGAAGCGAAAATGATGAATGATTATTTAACGCCTGGAACTGGTTATACCTCTAGACAATTCAAACAACGTCTAGGCATGAGGGAAGACTTATTCGAGAAATTGTTAGGAAAATTGCTTGAAGTGGATCCGGAATGGCATCAACGTCCGGATGCAACTGGTACTATGGGGCATTCTCCGCATATGAAATTAGTTGCCGTGATGAAATGTTTATGCAAAAGTACGCCTGCTGATAGTGTTGATGATTACACTCGTATGGGTGCAACTACAATATACAAGTATCTAAAAAGTTTTTGCCACACCATTTGCATGACTTTTGGAGCAATATATTTGCGCGAACCCACTCCTGAAGATTTTCAGAGGTTGCTAGCTGAGAATGCCGATCAAAGTTTTCCTGGAATGCTTGATAGTGTTGATTGTATGCAATTTCCATGGAAAAATTATCCGGTAGCTTTGCAAGGAACTTACCGGGGTAAAGATAAAGAGAGTAGTTTGGTATTAGAGGCGGTGGCATTGTACGATTTGTGGTTTTGGCATGCCTTTTTTGGAATGCCTGGATCAAACAACGATTTGAATGTGTTTGCACACTCACCCCTTTTTGATAACATGCTAAATGGTGTAGAACTCCATGCAATTATGTCATCAACGATCACCAATACAATATGGGTTATTTCTTAGCCGATGGTATCTATCCAAAGTTGACTACAATTGTACAAGCTTTTTCTCAGACATTGGACATTCCCGACTATGTTAGGTTCAACAAGTATCAAATGGCTAAAATAAAGGATGTCGAGCTTGCTTTTGGAGTGTTTCAGGGTAAATTCAGAATTGTCGGATCTTCCTGTAAGTATTGGCACCAATCTGACTTGAATCTAATTATGAAATGTTATCTTATATTAAACAACATCATTATCGAGCATGAGCGTCGGGATACGGATTGGGGCAGGGTTGTTCCTGTTCCACTTTCTGAACCTACTGTTAATGGTCGTGTATTTATGTCATCTCTGAAAAACCTAGAATTGCACCTAAAACTAAGAAATAATCTTGTCAAGCACATCGCTGCGCGTCCTGGTAGAGGAGGCGCGACAAGGGACTTGTCTAGCCTGGAGGGTTCAGATATGGAATACGTGGTACTTCCATCATCAGAAGGAGATTATGATTATATATACTTAGAAGAAGAAGTTGTCCCAGGCCAAAACGAGGATGGGGCATTCGAGTATTACGGAGATTACAATAATCAAATCCCATATGAGTTTCAACATGAAGATGAACATGTTCATGCACACAGACATGTGGGAGACGAATATGAACATGATGAAGATGACGATGGGGATTCTGGTGATGGGGAGGATTATGACGATGAAGAGGAGGATTCTGAGGAGGACGATGAGGATGAGGAGGACGATGTTGAGGTTGACGATGACGATGATGCGGGTATGTATGATAATGATGATGATGATGATTCTGAGGCATATGATGTATTTCACTGTTCGGTTTTAAGTTTTTGAATGTTACACGCACTTGTAATGACAATTTTTAGATTATTTTTGGGATTCACTTATGTTTGAAAATTATGAATTTTAGATTTGGTGGCATATGGTTTACAATTACGATAATCCGCGAAATCATTTACACAGTATATGGATATGTATACATATCCGTGAAATCTGTATGTACAGTATATGGATTAGTATACTTATCCGGGAAATCTCGTTCAACAGTTAATGGATATGTATCCAGTGCATGTATAAAGGATTCACAATCTCTTTAGCAATGAACACATTAGTTCTACCAACTATGTTCTCCATATTCAAAAAATAATAATCTTCTTTTAGTCCAAGTTATTATTCACACCACTGTTATTTCTTAATTATGGTGGGTTATAATCTGGAGGAAGACGAATTGATAGTTAGTTTATGGGTTGAAGTTCATCTAGAGAATGAAGTAGAAGATGAACAACTACATAACACCAACCTTTTGGAGCAGTTGTTGCAAAGGTATACATAACGGGAATTCGAATGACCACACGTTTAAATATCTGAAAACAAGGTTAAACGTTATAACTTCTGACATGAAAGTATATGTAACGACACATAGATCGTTATATTTATGGAGGGCTCCAGTTCCTTCGGAAATCGTAAGAAACTTACCGGTTACCTATCAAACAATCTTTTGAGTATGTATATTGAATTGTTGAATAATTTTATTGTAAATTGATATTGTTTTATTTTGTTGTAGGAGCAACATGCTTTGGAAAGTTACCAAAAAAAGAAGGGGAAACCTTTTAGATTTTTAACTGTTATGTCATTTTGAAAATCATCTTCTCCGAGTATGACCCTTCCCCCTTTGAAGAATCATCATCTGAATCATCAAATGAAGAGTAAAGAATTAAAATGAAGCAAGGTTTTGTGGGTATATCTCTCTGTAAACCCTCATGAGACATAACTCGTCCAATAGGGTTGCCTATTGGTTTAAATGCTGGTTGAATGTGCTTAATGTAATCGTTAATCTGAATAAGAAAATAACTATTATTATTTATTTTAGACGCATAATGCTAAATGCTCATGACATTCAAAAACTCACACATACTAATTATAAAATTTCACATTACATCAATTGATATTTGATTTAACTAAAATAACACTTATTCATCCCACGCTACCGTTCCACACTCAAGGCATCTCCAGTAACGCTTTCCATATGATTTTTTTTGCGACTGAACGGTGCATTTCGATAAAGAAATAACAACCCTCAGTTTCACACGGAATCCCCTTGCTGCATTCAAACTCCACCTTACCTTCTAGTTTGAAGTTGTTGCATATTTCTTCAACTTTTTCTTGTTTGATTGCATCTTTCATTTCATCCTCCAAACATTGTGCTTCTCCCGGACATTTAGCATACTCACATTCCAAATACCTTATCTTCTCTGCTATCGACTCTTTGACCTTCCTAGTGCCGGTGCAACCCGGTTGTGGAAATTTTGTATATATCCATGGGCATTGAAGTAGACTATGTGTATCCATGAAATAACATGGACAAACCTCTTTTGCTTCCAAACATACTATTTGTTTTCCATTTCTACTCAAACTGTTCGAATACATAAGTTAGGTTGTTTGTATGTAAGAATGTATTGAGAATGTTGATGGTAAGAACCAAACAATGTTTTGTATTTATATATAGAAATTGATTCGTTGGGATATAGACCCGTTGGGAAACAAGGTCGTTGCAAAAAAGACCCAATGGGAAATAGAGTCGCTGTGAAAAAGATTCGATGGGAAATAGAGTCATTGGGAAAAAGATCAGTTGGGCACGAGTTGTTACAAATAGAGCCGTTGGGAAGGAATTCTATATAAGAAAGTTAACCCATTCTTCTTTGAAACATCAATCTACCTATTTTTCTTTGCAACATCAAAGCTAAACATCTATCCAATGGCAAATCAATCAACAACTACCAACTCAGTCGAAGACATAATTAGAAGATGCAAGCGACCCACTCCATAAATTGCTGTAATGGAAAATGGGATATGAGAAAGAAGTCATCAAGCTACTATGAACGCAATGACGTCTTCATCACCTACCAAATTAACTAATGTGATGGATGAAGTGTTAAGCAAAGGAAAGTCCACAAAACATACCACAATTTCATCCGGGTGTTCGACTGGATACCAACACAAACTCAAGGAATATCTATGTTGATGTTTCTAAAAGAAAAATGCAAGGCAAAATAACGAGATCAACAACAATTTCAACACTAGTGACTGAAATGATTGTTCAATCAACTAATTCTCTAGTTTGCAAGGTCTGAGTGCATTAGCTACATCATGTTGAAGGACAACAAAGGGAATTTGGAAAGGTTAAAGGATGTTGAAGAAAATACTAGAGTGAATGGATTAGAAAACCGGTTACAAAACAACTCTGATCTTGGTTTATTAGATAAGTAATGCATCTTAAGGATGATTTTCATTAACTTCCTAAAAAAATAAAACACACACATATTACTAAATTGTGACGTGGAAGTAAGATGATTTTCATCCTAGGTCAAAGGTTTAAAGGATAACGTGCTAACGGCAACCATTTACCTGGTAAACCTTTATGAATACATACTTTGCGTCCGATAAAGGTAATTCTTCAAATGGATCCTAAGATTGTTGTTCATTCTTACAAGTAAGCATAGGTCGACCAATTAAAGATCATACTATTGTTGCTTTTCCCCTTTATAATGGCATATTGGATGGACTAATGTTGGTTGCTCGATGAGATATGTAATGTGGTTAAGGGTCCTGATAAAAAAGGCATTCAAAGCGGTGGAACCGTTAAATCCTTCTTTGGAGGTAAAGCACCACCAATACCAAATTGTTTTCGGTGCTTCTCAAACAAAGGATTAACAACTTTTTCGGTTATTAGAACATGAAAATAAGTACATAATACCGAAAGAAATACTTTACACACTTGATTCAACATAATGGGTGTGGGCTATAAAGGAAATTTTTCTAATTGTATTATCTCAAAAAGCTAACATCTCTCGCATTTTTCTTATAGTTGAATTCTCTATAAGAATGAGTAGACATACATATACCTCGAGTTTGATATTCATCTGAAATAGATGCTTCCTCAACTCCTTCAAGTAAAGTGGGTATGTATGATGACACATATCAACAAAAGAAACCACGTACTCAAAATTTAATTATGATTACTTAACACATCCTCAAACTGGTTTATCCTTGTATTTGTAAGTTCAAGAAATCAATTCAAAAATCTCAAAATTACAGAAAATTGGAAAACCCTAATTGAAAATTTTGGTGAAAATCGATAACAAAGAATAAAAAAATAAGATTTACCCAATAACACCCCGATCATCTTGATTGTCGTCATCCATTGATGATGATGTTTGAAGAGGAGACCGTGTTCTGGGTTTAGGTTTTCTTCGGCACTTCATTAAACAAGATGAATCAGAAAAAAAAATCGAAACCTAACAAGAGTAAGAAGAAATAAATGGGGTTTGCGAAACAAAAAGATAAAATCGTATACGATCCACAATGAAACCCTAGAAATCAAACCCTGTAAACTGAAAAGAAAATCTCTAAAATGAAGAACTTGTTGAGAGCAGATGAATTTCTTGAGCTTCTTTGGAAGGAGATGCAAGAGAGACGAAGTTGGTGTTACTGTAGCGGAGAAAAAATTAGAAGATAATTTTCGATAATGAAGGAAGGATATAGGGTAGATATCGGTGAAGGGTGGAAAAATAAAAATGAAGACTTGACCGGATGTTGACTTGGGTGTAAATAGTAGTCCTAGTGTTCCCAACCACGCACGTGGTTCACACACTTGAACTTGACTCGAATTGCGATTCGCAAACTTGCTTGTGGTTGCAAAATTAAAAAGAGAAAATAAATCAGTTGCAATTAGCAACCAAAAAATTCGCAACCGCGATAGTGCCGTTGCAAACCTGGGTTGCGAATCCCTTAAAATGGTGTAGTGGGACTAATGTTGGTTGGGGTCCTTTCGTTAAAGAGACGGGCAAGAAACCACGATTTAATTATGAACCATCCTATATTTGTTCAAGGACAAATCATGTTATGAAATTATACATCCGGTACAATGAATTTATCAAAAGGTACAAAGGTGACCGTTTCGCTGCACAAGATGCATATACAGATTGGAGAAAAGAAGCGTTTTATCATTTTGAAGCGGCATTGATTGTTGAATCTGACAGGAGGGAAAATAATAACATGTAAAGTCTTCAGACCTATCGAATGATATGTTGTACTTTCTTTTAAAGTTATTTATTAACATTAGTTTAATGAAGTAAAAAAAAATGACGTTATTAATTTTAATTTAGATTTGAATATCTAGTGGTTACAACACATTGAAATTAATTAATTCAAACAACAATTTCAATAAATGTAGACAACACATTTAAAATTAAGTTAACAACTATACTTACTATAAATTTAAGACAACATTTTTAAGTTAAACATGTCCTATAAATTAAAAAACTAAACTCAATGAAAGATAAAACAATTAGAGCTGGATTACATATTCATCTTCTGAATCTCCAATGCTGATTATACGCTTCCCCTTCAAAATCTCCTTTTGATTGCGTTGATAATATAGTTTTTCGTGGGGCCCTAAACGACTAAGGTCCATACCCATTATTGCATTTTCATCATCTAAATGCGTTTG
Source organism: Papaver bracteatum (assembly GCA_023529315.1). Lineage (NCBI taxonomy): Eukaryota > Viridiplantae > Streptophyta > Magnoliopsida > Ranunculales > Papaveraceae > Papaver > Papaver bracteatum. The sequence goes on from JAJJWX010001246.1 coordinate 5,475,951, forward strand.
TTGTTGATGCATTTGATTAGCCTGTTGTTGAAGCTTTTGCAAATTGATTTGATCTTCCATTTGATAACTCGGTTGTTGAGTATACCCCAAAAAAGTTTGATAGTGGCATTCTTGTTCCATTCTCATTTTTTCCTTACTTGATCATGTTTATTTAAGATACTCCAAAATACTAGAACTTTGTTCATAGATCTTATCTTCTTTCATCTTAACCGAAGATGTTCCATCATCATCTTCTCTATATATACCTTGCTCACGATACTTCTTCTGTCTGGATAATTTTTTGGCTTTCTTTGTTCCTGTAGGACGTGCATTTTCCTTGTATTTCCAATGAGTTTATCCATTGGGAAGAACTTCATTACCATCTTCGACTGATACAAAGTTACGATGATTATCAAACAACTCACTGTTTTGGCTCACAGTCAGTTCATAATTAAATCCAGGGACCTTTGATCTAAACAGTTCATAGCATGCATCATACTTGAATGGTTGTCCTCTTTGTTCCTGAAATTAAAGGCGACCATCTTTTGCCTGAAAAATTATATAAACATTAGGTTTATTTCTATTGTCACCAACTATATGGAAAAACTAATTTTTTTAATAAAACTTACCAAATCTTCGTGGCTCGCACCGCTTTTGGTTTGCCGATATATAGCGTTAAGAATGGACACGAAGTCTTTGACATATTTTTTTAATATTTTTCATCTTTCTTTTTAAAGCTTCCCAATCTCTTTCATATGGATTGCCATTGCGTTGCGCAAAAATTTCATGAATACGTATCCAAAACATTGCGGTTTTTTGCACGGAACCGACAATTTCGTCCATACTCACATAAATAAAAGCAGTAGTAAGATCAACCTCTTCTTGTGTGACAAAATTAAGTACCATTTTTAATCAAACTAAGATTTAAAAAATATTAGTGCTAGAATAAATCTAAAAACCAAAGACGTATAGTAAGATGAAGAGAAAGAATAAATCAATTGATGTAAGAAGGAGAAAATTAGAAATCAATTGATTTGGTGTGGTTTGAGTGGAGAATTAGAGTGGTATTTATAGAGGATTTTGAATAGAGCTGGAAAAAAAGCCAAAAACCCGCGGATTTACCCGGCCCGGCCCTTAAAAACCCGCACCCGGATTGGCTGGTTTCTAAACAAGCCGGGTTAGGGTTGGATAAATGCCGGCTTGTGAGAAAATGGGTAAACCCGTCCCGGCCCGTAAACCCGCGGGTGAAACCCGTCAACCCGTCTACAGTAACTAATCAGTAAATTATCTTTTGTCATGACCGTCAGATTACCTAGGGGGTTAATCTTATCCCTACGTTTAAGGTAAAAAAGGTTAAACCCTAAAACTAAATGAAGACTGAAGAGACATCTTTTTTTCTTCTTCTCTCTTTTCTTCTTCTTCGTTCTTCTGCTGGTGGAGAATTAGAGAATAGAGATGGTAGAGAGATTGAGACCCAGAGTTGAGGGGAAAGGTTCAGTTGGTGTTAATAATGGTGTTATTGAAGTTAATTAAGTAAAAGAGGATGAAGAATTCGTGAATTGAAAAGGAACAAAGTCTGTGTTGGTAGAGAAGAAGACAATGAAGAATGTCGTCATGGTGATTTTGAGGACTTATTTTAACAACAACATCAATAGATGGGTTCGATTTGAATGATACTTCTCAATTGAGAAACAACATCAGCGATTCAGCGACATCAGGTTCGAGATGGGTTTTAAATAGGGCATAAGTGAAGTGTTTTCATGGCTGAAATCAGCAAGGAAGTGTAGATCAGTGTATTATACAAATGGGTTTTGTGTATCAGATTTATGGGCAGTATTTCAGGCATAGAGGGAGATGAAATTGTAGCCTGAGATGGGAATTTTGAGGCAACAACGATGGGAATTAATTGGGAGTGGTTTGATGCGAAGCTGTACTGTTCTGGGCATTTCTATTTGGCAACAACAAGACATGAGGTTGGTTGTTCTGGCTGATTCAATGGAAGGTAGTGGTGATGTCACTGGTACCTTGAATGGGTTTGTATTGCTGGTGGTGGTTGAATAAGGTATAACTGGTCATCATTAGTTCTATTGATTGTTTGCACAACAAAGATGGAGTTGGATGGGGACCAAAAGTGGGTTTAATTGAGAATTTAGGAGAGGTGATGCTCAGTTGTTCCCGGAACAAGAAGGTTGTTGTCTTGACTCTTGTGGTTGGATTTGGGAAAGCAGGGACCTGATTTCAGCAATTTGAGTTTAAGTTATAAAATGTAATTGATTTTGGGCCCCTTTGATTAATTTGGAAATCATGTCATAAAATTAAATAAATTAAGTTTTAATTTTGAACATTAATTTTACGGGTTAACCCGTGAACCCGCAAGCTTTACGCGGGACGGGCGCGGGTTAGAGAAATGACCACCCGTGAAGAATTTCAACCCGCAAGCTTTGGCCCGCATTAACCCGTAACCCGCGGGTTGGTCACAAGCCAGCCCCGGCCCGCCCGTTTGCCAGCTCTAATTTTGAAAAAATGGTCGTTGGGATCCGACGGTGTACAACATAGAGCCGTTATTAATGATGGATGGTTAGGATCGGGTGTGAGAGAGTATAAACGAAAAAACGTCAAACAAATATTTTTTACGAAATGCGTACTCAGTACCCTTGAAGAAAGCTACGCGTACTCAGTTACCGTATCAACGGCTTTACGCGTACTGAGTACCCGTAAAGCGTAAAATAATACGCGTACTCAGTACTCGTGTGATTTCCCTTCCCTAAAAGAATAATTAGATCTGTTCAGCCTAGTAGGGAAGAGGTGTATATCCCTACTCATGTAGGAATATGGAAGACCATATTACTTGAGAATTTTGTGTTTTGAGGGATAGATAGGGATAGAGAAGGGATATCCCTCTCCATAATGCTACCTCTAAGAGATTCCCTATCCCTCAAATAAAGGTAAGGGATGGCACATGAAAGGCAAGCTTTCTATGGTGCACTCTCATCCCTTCCTTACACGAAACGGGTACTCAGTACGCGTATGAACAGTGCCAAACGGGTATTGAGTACGCATATTAGTCAACTCGTTGACTTGACTAAATACGCGTACTCAGTACCCGTTTGATAGGTTAAGTTCACAGAACTCGGTTCTTCCTCCCATTTCCTCTTCTTCACTTAAACTCTTCCCCTCATAACCCCTCTAACCCCCCTTCGATTTGGTTGTTTACTAAGGGCGATTCCATTGCTAAGATTAAATGGGTTTGATGGTTATTTCATGGTGAATGTAATCCCTCAATCAATTTCGAATTTCACCAAAAAAATATCAAAGGTGAGTGATTCTAATGTTAGGGTTTTCAAAATAATTTGATTCTTGTTTTGATGAAATTGTTGATACTAGATTGGTTGGATATGTAGTATGCAATAAAATAACGTTATTAAAACATGTATTTAGTGAAAAATGCATGATTATTTGTTGTTTGTCTTGATTTATGTAGAATGCAATATTTCATGTAAATGCATATTAATGTAGAACCTTGATATACTTGAGTTTATGTATGCTATACATAAATTGATATTGTATTTTTGGTTTTCTAAGGTGCACAATGAGTCTAATGCGTTCTTATGTGAGACACAAATATGGAGTCTATTTGGATACTTCTAGTGATAGTGATGAAGAAGAGAAAACCTTGCTTATGTTTACACAAATATGTTTGGATGAACGATTGTGTATTATTAGACAACCTGTACCAAGGGAGGTACATACACGTAGTGTAATTACGCGTGATCGTGTGTGGCATGATGCCAAAATGATGAATGATTATTTTACGCCTGGAACCGGTTATACCTCTAGACAATTCAAACAGCGTATAGGCATGAGGGAAGAGTTATTCGAAAAATTATTAGGAAAATTGCTTGAAGTGGATCCTGAATGGCATTAACGTCCGGATGCAACTGGTACTATGGGGCATTCTTCTCATATGAAATTAGTTGCCGTGATGAAATGTTTATGCAAAAGTACACCAGCTGATAGTGTTGATGATTATACTCGTATGGGTGCTACTACAATATACATGTATTTAAAAAGATTTTGCCACACCATTTGCATGACCTTTGGAGCCAGATATTTGCGTGAACCCACTCCTGAAGATGTTCAGAGGTTGCTAGCTGAGAATATGGACCGAGGATTTCCAGGAATACTTGGTAGTGTTGATTGTATGCAATGGCTATGGAATAATTGTCCGGTAGCTTGGCAAGGAACTTACCAGGGTAAAGATAAAGAGCGTAGTTTGGTATTAGAGGCGGTGGCATCATATGATTTGTGGTTTTGGCATGCCTTTTTTGGAATGCCTGGATCAAACAACGATTTGAATGTGTTGGCACACTCACCCCTTTTTGATAACATGCTAAAGGGTGTAGCACCTAAATGCAATTATGTCATCAACGGTCACCAATACAATATGGGTTATTTCTTAGATGATGATATCTATCCAAAGTTGACTACAGTTGTACAAGCTTTTTCCCAGACATTGGACATTCCCGACTGTGTTAGGTTCAACAAGTATCAAATGGCTAAAAGAAAGGATGTCGAGCGTGCTTTTGGAGTGCTTCAGGGTAAATTCAAAATTGTTGGATCTCCCTGTAAGTATTGGCCAGAATCATACTTGAATCTAATTATGAAATGTTGTCTTATTTTACACAACATCATTATCGAGCATGAGCCTCGGGATTCATATTGGGGCAGGGTTGTTCATGTTCCACTTCCGGAACCTACTGTTAATGGTCGTGTATTTATGTCATCTTTGACCTTGAACTACACCTACAACTGAGAAATGATCTTGTCAAGCACATTGCTGTGCGTCCTGGTAGAGGAGGCTTGGCAGGGGACTTGTCTAGTCTGGAGGTATCATATATGGAATACGTGGTACTTCCATCGCCAGAAGGAGATTATGATGATACAAACTTAGAAGAAGAAGTTTTCCCAGGACAGAACGAGGATGGGGCATTTGAGTATCACGGAGATTACAATAATCACATCCCAGATTACTTTCCACATGGAGATGAACACGGACAAGTGGGAGACGAATATCAACATGATGGAGATGACGATGAGGATTCTGGTGATGAGGAGGATTCTGAGTATGACGATGAGGATGAGGAGGACAATGTTGAGGTTGACGATGACGATCATGCTGGTATGTATGATGATGATGATGATGCTGGTGATGATTATGATGATGATGATTCATAAGATGTATTTCACTATTCTCTTTCAAGTTTTCGAATGTTAAACGCACTTGTAATAACAAATTTTAGATAATTTTTGGGTTTCACTTATGTTTGCAAAGTATGAAGTCTTTATTTGGTGGCATATGGTTTACAATTACGATAATGTGAAAAATATCCTACATAGTATATGGATATGTATACATATCCGCGCAATCTTCCAGTACAGTATATAGATTAATATACTTATCCGGGAAATATCATTCAACAATATATGGATATGTATGCGGTGCTTTTATAAAGGATTGACAACCTATTTTTACCAATGAACACATTAGTTCGAACAAATCTGTTCTCCATCTTACGAAAAAAAAAACTTATTATCCACACCACTGTTATTTCTTAATTATGGTGGGTTATAATCCGGAGGAAGACGAAATGATAGTTAGTTTATGGGTCGAAGTTCATCTAAAGAATGAAGTAGAAGATGAACAACTTAACAACACCAACCTTGTCGAGTAGTTGCTACAAAGGTTGACTATACATAACGGGAATCCGAATCAACGCACGGTTAAGTATCTGAAAACAAGGATAAACGTTATAACTTCAGACGTGAAAGTATATATAACGACACAAAGATCGTTATATTTATGGAGGGCTGGAGTACCTTTGGAAATCGTAAGAAATTAAGTGGTTACCTATTGTAAACGATGTTTTGAGTATGTTTACTGAATTGTTTAATTATTTTATAGTAAATTGACATTGTTTTATTTTGTTGTAGGAGCAACGAGCTTTGGAAAGTTACGAAAAAAAGAAGGGAAAACCATTTAGACATACAATTATTTGGTGGCATATGGTTTACAATTATTTGGTGGCATATAGCTAAATGTTCATGACATACAAAAACTCACACATACTAATTATAATCGATTCAACTAAAACAACACTTATTCAGCCCATGCCACCGTTCCACACTCAAGGCATCTCCAGTAACGCTTTCCATATGTTTTTTTGGCTACTGAACGGTGCATTTCCATAAAGAAATAACAACCCTCAGTTTCACACGCAATCCCCTTGGTACATTCAAACTCCACCTTACCTTTTAGTTTGAAGTTGTGGCCGAGTTCTTCAACTTTTTGTTGTTTCATTGCATCTTTCATTGCATCCTCCAAACATTGTGCTTCCACCGAACATTTAGCATACTCACATTCCAAATACCTTATCTTCTCTGGTATCGACTCTTTTACCTTACTAGTGCCGCTGCATCCTGGTTGTGGACATGTTGTATATAGCCATGGGCATTGAAGGAAATTGTGTGTATCCATGAAACAACATGGACAAACCTCTTTTGCTTCCACACATACTATTTGTTTTCCATTTCTACTCAAACTGTTAGAATACATAATTTAGGTTGTTGGTTTGTAACAATGTATTGAGATTGTTGGTTGTAAGAACCAAAAAATGCTGATAGTATATATATAAAGAAATTGATTCGTTGGGATATAGACCCGTTAGGAAACATAGTCGTTGGAAAAAGATCCGTTGGGCACGAGTTGTTAGAAAAATATCCATTGGGAAAAAGATCCGTTGGGCACGAGTTCTTAAAAATAAAGTCGTTGGGAAGGAATCCTATATATAAGAAAGATAACCCATTCTTTGTTTCAACATAAATCTACCTATTTTTCTTTGCAACATCAAAGCTAAACATATATTCAATGGAAAATCAATCAGCAACTACCAACTCAGTCGAAGACATAATTAGAAGATGCAAGCGACCCACTACATCAATTGCTGCAATGGAAAAGGAGATATGCAAAAAAGGTCATCAAGCTACTTCGAACGCAACGACATCTTCATCACCTACCAAATTAACACAGTTGTTGGATGAAGTGTTAAGCAAAGGAAAGTCCACAAAACATACCAAATATTCATCCGGGTGTTGGACTGAATACCAACACAAACTCAAGGAACACGAAGAAAATTCCAAGGCAAAAGAACGCGGTCAACAACAATTCCAACTGAGAGAAAGGTTAAAGGATGTCGAAGAAGAGACTGAATGGATTAGAAACTATTACCTTCTCAAGGATGATTTTCCAGAAGATCCTAAAGATCAAACAATATTCTGGACTAATGTTGGTTGGGGTTCTTTCGTTAAATAGACGGGCAAGAAACCACGACATAATTATCTACCATCCTACATTTGTTCAAGGACATATCATGTTAGGAAATTATGCATCCGGTACAATGAGTTTCTCTATAGGTACATATGTGACCGTTTCGCTGCACAAGATGCATACACATCATGGAGAAAAGAACCGTTTTTTCCATTTCGAAGCGGCATTGATAGTTGAATCTGACAACAAAAAAAATAACAACATGTAATGTCTTCAGACCTATCGAATGATATGTTAGAGCTATCTTTTAAAGTTATTTATGAACATTAGTTTAATGAAGTGAAAAAATGAAGTAATTTGTTTGAATTTAGATTTGAAAATCGTGACAAATTTAATTAATTCAAACAACAATTTCAATAAATATAGACAACACATTTAAAATTAAGTTAACAACATTACCAACTACAAATTTAAGACAACACTTTTAATTTAAACATGTACTACAAATTAAAAAACTAAACACAATGAAAGATAAAACAATTAGAGTTGGATTACATCTTCATCTTCTGAATCTTCAACGCTGATTATACCCTTCCCCTTCAAAATCTCCTTTTGCTTGCGTTGATAATATTTTTTTCGTTGGGAGCTAAACGACTAAGGTCCATCAACATTATTGCATTGTCTTGATTAAAATGCATTTGTTGTCCATGCATTTGATTAGTCTGTTGTTGAAGCGTTTGCAAATTCATTTGATCTTTCATTTGATAACTCGGTTGTTGAGTATAACCCCAAAAAGTTTGGTATTGACATTCTTGTTCCATTCTCATTTTTTCCTTCCTTGATCGGGTTTCCTTAAGATACTCCAAAATACTTGAACTTTGTTCAAGCATCTTATCTTCTTCCATCTTAACCGAAGATGTCTCACCATCATCTTCTCTATATATACCTTGCTCACGATCCTTCTTCTGTCTAGCTAATTTTTTGGCTTTCTTTGTTCCTATAGGACGTGCATTTTCCTTGTATTTCCAACGAGTTTCTCCATTGGGAAGAACTTCATTACCATCTTCGACCGATAAAAAGTTACGATGAGATTCAAACAACTCACTGTTTTGGCTCACAGTCAATTCATAATTATATCCAGGGACCTTTTCTCTAAACAATTCATAACATGCATCATACTTGAAAGGTTGTCCTCTTTGTTCCTGATATTGAAGGCGACCATCTTTTGTCTGAAAAATTATATAAGAAACATTAGGTTTATTACTATTATCACAACCTATATGGAAAAACTTACAAATTTAATAAACTTACCAAATATTCGTGGCTTGCACCGCTTTTGGTTTGGCGATATATAGCGTTCAGAATGGACACGAATTCTTTGACATCCTTTTTAATAGCTCTCATCTTGCTCTTTAAAGCATCCCAATCTCTTCCATATGGATTGCCATTTCGTTGTACAAAAATTTCGTGAATGCGTTTCCAAAACAAAGCGGTTTTTTGTCCCGAACCCACAATTTCGTCCATATTCACATAAATAAAAGCAGTGGTAAGATCAACCTCTTCTTGTGTGATAAAATTAAGTACCATTTTTAATGAAACTAAGATAACAAATAAATAACTGGTACAATAAATCTAAATCTAAATAAAAAAAACGTATTGTAATAAGATGCAGAGAAAGAAGAAATCAATTGATGTAAGAGGAAGAGGGAGAATATAAAAAATCAATTGATTTGGTGTGGTTTGAGTAGAGAATTAGATTGGTACTTATAGGGGATTTTGAAAATATGGCCGTTGGGATCCTACGGTATACAAAATAGAGCCGTTATAAGTGATGGATGGTTAGGATCGGGTGTGAGAGAGGTGTTAATAAAAAAGGTCAAGCAAATATTATTTGTCGAAACGGGTACTCAGTACGCGTACAAAAGGCTACGCGTACTGAGTACGCGTATCAACGGCTTTACGCGTACTCAGTACTCGTAAAGTGAAAAAGCATAGGGTACTGAGTACCCGTGTGATTTCCCTTCCCTACAAGGTGAACAGATCTGTTCACCCATGTAGGGATGGTGGTGTGTATCCCTACTCGTTTAGGGATATGAAAGACCATAGTGGTTGCATTTTTAGGATTTTGAGGGAAATGGAGGGATAGAGAAGGGAAGTCCTCTCCCATAGTGCAAGCTCTAAATGGATGTTCTCAAAAAAAAAAAAAAATTACTTCAAAAGCGTTTCTCTTTTCCATCACATCAATGTAAACCAAGGCACCTTAACTCTTGAGTCGAGTCCAATTTTTCGCGCTCAAACAACGAAACTTCCGGCTAGTTGCTTCCCACCTTCCCCTCTCTGAATTTACTTTCCGGATGATCTATCAAGTAAGTAACTGACTACTTCAACTTCTCCAGCTTTTTCCCGCTCTTTTTTCTTCATTTAGTTTTTGATTCTTTCAATTGTTCATTTACACACTGTCTAATTCCATTTCTAGTTAGGGTTTCTGTTTTTTTCTTTCCAATTAGTCTGTGAACTTAGGAATCCCTAGTTTAGAACTTCAATTTGAAGCGCTCTACAAAAAAAAAAAAAAAAAACAACCTATGATTTTGAAACCCTAAGTTCAGAAATTATTATGCTTTTTTAGATTGGATAATAAGAGTGGGAAGTCCAAGCAGGCTATTGGGATACTATAGTGTTACTTTTAATTTTGTAAACACTTTTTTAATTTTGTGGTGAATCAGATTATTATTCATGGGTTTAAGAGTTACAGAGAACAGATTGAAACCTGAAGAGTTCAGTCCTAATCCTAAAAAATGTGGGTGTTAGGTACATTTAATGTTGTTTTACACCAGTGGTGCTAACAAAAAAATAATCCAGAAACTCATTCCTCGGGTACGGCGGAAGCTCTTAGATTAATTCAGCTGTTTATGGCAAGCACACCACTGACACTGTTTACAAAATTATGGTATTATTATATCAAACCTGTAGTTTTAGTGTGGTCTTATTTTTATGAAGAAGTCTAGAATGTGGAAAATGTTGATTAACTTGTGTTGTAATTATTAGGTGTACCTTGCTATATGACACCTGCTACACTGTCAATATTATGTACCATTAATAAGAATTCCCCTTATTTCATTGATATGAGGGGCTTCATAAAGTCATGCGATGTTTAGATGAAAGGAGAGCTAATCTCAACTGTTGATGGCACCAAAAGCTATCCAAACTATTCAATTATAGATTTTGATGACCTGACTAAGTCACATGTGTCACAACCAAACCTTCCACCAGATATTCAACAATGCTAATTGATATTACCGAAGTTATTTCTTACTATAACTGTTTCTGTTGAGTATTGATGGTGGCTGGAAACAAATATAGATATGATGTCTGTTTGTATGCACGCACGCGTGTGTATGTGAGTGATGTAGTAGCCCTACTGTGTTAGTGGAAATGATAAGCACAAGTTGTTGACTATGTTTGGTTGGGTGACTTGGGTCTTCTCTAGGTTGATAAGCAAGAAGTGCGTTTGAGTAGAACTATTAGTCTGAAAAAGGATGAGTATTATCTGGATAAAAAACATATCACGTAAATATTCTTTGTTCTTGACGTTTTATTTCATTATTGTCGCAAGTCTTTAAGAAAAATGTGATGTGATCAATTTGCAGAAAAACTGAAGTTATGAATTTACTCAAGAGTGCTGGCAGCTGGGTTTTCTTGTTTCAATCCTCATTATGTTGTTCAATAAGGAAAGGTATGCAAGCGTAACTTCTACTCAACATTACAGCGTGTCTTTAAGCTGGGATATCTTTGTTTGTTTTGTTCCTTACATTCATGTTTCTGGTTGCAGATAGCATTGTTGACAATGATGAAAGACTCTGAGCGATTGGCTCTGCTAAAGGAAATTGGGGGCACCCAAATTAACTGGTAATAATTTCATATGTTCCTAACTACTTGTTGTTCTATTGTACTTGTGGACTTCAATTAAAGTTTCTTTTGTGATTAGGCAACAAGAGGAAGCAAATAATTCAAGTTGTTCAGTATTTGGATGAGAGACTAAGGGAGCTAGATGAAGAGAAGAGGAACTGAAAAAATATCAGCAGCTTGACAAGCCGCAAAGATGTTTGGAGTATACCATTTACGACAAAGAACTCCTTGATGCTAGACAGAAGTTGGAGTCGGTTAGTTTCTATTCTGTTTCTGTTAACTTAGCGCTTTACTTTCTAACTTATAAGACACCTGCCCAGTAATTTCTCTCTACTATGGATAGTACCAATGACTAACATTGCTTGCTAACTGTACAAGGTAGGGAATATTTCAAACATAAGTTCACAGGTGGCCCTCTACCTGAGAGTATAATAGTCCTACTATAACAGTTCAAATCGGCCACTTATGTGCTAAATATTCCATCGCTTGGTTGAGTTGTTAACCTTGTTTACGTCATTTGTAGGTAGAAGAGCTTCGCGATAAAGTTTCTGAAACATCATCCAAGATGTATAATATGTAACTATGAGTGAATATTCCAAACATAAGTTCCTAGACATCACTCGCCATAAAGTTTCATAGGGGGTTAAGTCTTTATTTTGTTTCTATTAATGTAGGATTTTTTACTTTCTAATTTCCTAGACACAGTTGCACAGTAACTTGTATCTAACATGGTTACTACCAGTAACTGACATTGCTTGCTGTAGGAAATATTCCAAACATAAGTTCACAGATGGCCATCTGCTGAGTATATTAGTCCTATTATAACAGTTCTTATTGGCTGCTTACATGCTGATATTCCATCACTTGGATGAGTCTTTGATCTTGTTTTCATCATTGTCAGGTAGAAGAGGCTCGCAATAAAGTTTCAGAAACATCAGCCAAGATGTATAAAGATGTGCTAGATGTATAATGAAAATGCGAAGAAAATAGAGAAGGAAGCTAAAGACCTCCACAAAAATATTCTAGTTTTGAGCAAAGAGAAAGAAGTTATAGAGAAACCGCGGACAGAGGCAATGAGGAAGCATGCCCAGGTCGATCTTGATGTCAGAGTTTAGAAGAGAGAATTTCTGGGAGTAAGAGAGAGAAGGTATCCTTCATGACCTTAAAGTATGTTAACAATCTTAGTTTTTTAAACAAGGGTGATTCACGAGTTTAACTGTCTCAATTCATGTTGCAATATTTTGCATCCTTTTAGGAGGAAGCTCCTAGGGAGCTTGATGCTCTTGAAAGAAAAATTGAGGAATCCAGAAATGAGCTGGAAACAATTCGTTTTCATACAATGATCAGATAGCGAAGGAAGGGGGAATAACAAAAGGTTTGTTTTCTTGGATATCTATATCTATATCTATATATTTTATTTTATTTTTTTGATAAATCAAAATTGTATTTAAAGAGAACCAAATTTACATGATAGTTACACGTATAGAAAGGAAGAAAGAGGCCACAACAGCCCTAATAACTTCACAACATATTTGAATCTAAATAAGATAGGCAGGCATTTCTAAAAAGTAACAAGCTTTGTGCATGTGTGCTACTTTTTTTACTTCTACTTGTTACTCTTAGTTATCGAGTTCCTAGCTGAACTGGATGCAGACAGTGATGTACTGCTTCACTCATTTTTCAAAAATGCTAGTTACTTGTGATGTTAATTAAGGTTGGACCCGTGATTTCAATGACTAATTGACGCTCGTACATGTGCAGAAAATTAAGGAGCTAATCCAAGTTTTGTATCACCGGAAGGACGAATCAAATTGAAAGTACATTCAAAGGTGGAATCATTCTTTGAGCTCTGCCATGAATTTTTATTCTTATGATGAAGAAAAAGGTATTATTTTATTTTTGTCATTATTAATATCTAACCGAGATGTATTACTTTGCCTCCTTGGCTTTTTAATGCAATGGTGACTTAGCAAAAAAAGAAAAAAAAATCTGAGTAAAAAGAATTTGCTCAAAGTATGGTAGCTCATGTACCATTGTTGTAGATTGGTCTTTTTTCCTATAATCTGATTCTGTAAAAAATTCTTGTGAAATTGGATTTATCATTCCACCATACGACAATAGGAACAGTCCTTACATACGCCAGAGCATCTTAGAATGACTTTGATTGAACTTTCTGGGTTCTTTGGTGTGTGTGTTCGTTACATGTATAAATTTATCCTTCCACAGGCACACACAGATAAACACACACACCCACAAACACTACCCCTTCCATGCACACCCTTCCCTATAAGTGTATAATACATCTGGGTTTCTCTTCTATACAGGATGCTGATCATGATGAGGAAGAACTCGTGAGGCAGATGCTGAAGGGAGGGTTGAGAAATATATTGGCGTTGAAGTCAAGGTATGTATCAAGAAGTAGAATCATTTAATTTTTCCCGAAAGAGAAGTTTAAATACTCCTCTATGAAAAGTTAAACCACAGGGCAGCCGCCATTCCATCATTAATGGCATATGGTTCCCAATCAGTTTGTACCAGGATTTTCATTTTGTGGATTTGTGTCTATATATTCAAGTTTCTTTCACTGGTCAAAGGTAGACGCAGTCCATGAAGCAGCTCTCTGGTGGTTAAAAAACTGTTGTGGCTTTGACTCTGATCTTTGCCATACAGAGATGTGATCCTGCTCCGTTCTATGCTTTTGACAAGATTGATGCCGAACTAGATCCACAGTACAGAATCGCTGTCGGAAATATATAGTTTTCACCACTTGCTCTCATTTTTATCTGCTTGTTTGTTGATCTTATCTTTATTGCACGACTGTGAACCTTGGGGTATCGGCCAAATAGTAAAGCTATATATTGCCTAAAAACTTGGAGGCCATGTGGTTAGTTTACCATAAGGTTTTCCCAGGGCTGTCTCCAAAAAGAGGTGCGCCGTCGACGTGCATAGTTGGTTGCTTTTAGAAAACAATACGAAGTATAATTTTTCTTGGTTCAGAAGGTTCAAGAGGGGCGTGGTAAGGAGACAGCTAACAGGAATCAATTTTAGAGCTGCATTATAATAATAGAAATTTAAGTGGGAAAATGGTACCTCGGCCCTGAGAAATAATTGGGTTCTGTAGAAGGCCTAGACATCCTTCTTATCAGAAAAAATATTGCATGATCACATAAAAGTTAGAAGAACCATGGTTATAGAAACATTCTGATACATCATACATCACCCAAGCATGAACTTCTTCCGTCTTCTTATGCAATGTGACGTGTTTTAGCAAGTCTATTTAGTAACCAAGTCGAGTGATAAAAACATGTTCAATATCTGAGTGATATGCCTCATATTTTAATCTTATGATGGGCATTCATATAAACAACAACTTAGATTGCGTTAATAGTGATATGAACCTCATTAGTAAAACTGGATGTTGTTCTTTGAGTTGATGTTAGGCCGCCGATGTTTTGTTTCCTTGAGTTAGATTTAGTCATGTTATAAATAGATGTTTCTATAGTGAACTCATTGTTGTCCTGCAATCGAAACATAAGTCTTAGAATGTGGTTTTCCATCTACACATAGGTGTTTGAGTCCCCTGTGTTTGGGACTCGAGGGAATTCGCTGAACTGGTGATGTTACACTTAATATTACTCAATATGAACTTTATTAAACTCGATGTTGTTTATTTCAGTTGATGTCAGGCCACTGATGTTTCGTTTCTCATATTAAAGAGAGTAGGCTGAATTGGTGATGTTACAGTTTAGATTACTTGAAAATAATAATTGTCTCAATGTTCTTAGTTGATCTTACTTTTGAGTAGCATCTTATTCTGGCGACCTACTTGATTAGCAGTGTCGGAGGCATTTAATTTACTCAAAAAAGATAAGTTTTTGTATTTTAATCTAATTTTTGAAACATAAGCATGATCTTAGATTGCTTTATGGTGCCACGAAATACGAACCTTATTAGCGAACTGGATGTTGTTCATTTCAGTTCATGTTAGGCCATTGGAATTCGCTTAACATAAACCTAACCTGGTATTGAGATATGGTTTACTTGAATATATCAATTATACTTGATTCTTTTGGTTAACTTTACCTCTTACCGACCAACCAGATTAGCAGTTTCTGTCTCAGGCATTTGTATTACTTGGCTAATTTGCATCGTTGTTATTTGTTTGTGCTCAAACAAAGGGACAAGCTGGAACTGAAAGCAGTACAAGATGGATCTGTTAGCTATGCAGCATTAGAAAGGAAAGTTGCATTATATGATAAGCTAGCAAGGGGTGAGCTCCCTGATGAGGAAGGAGAGAAGTACTGTGTGGATTTCTTTAACGAGAGCTTTGTTCGTGATGATTCTGAGCATTTACAAATTGCTGATGTTCCTGACACCACAGCTTGGGGCAATGAGGATGGTGATTATACTGATGCTTTCTTACCGTTTAGCATAAAACCTGTTGGACCTGGACGGACAGCTGGATCTCTGGACAATGATGAGCATAAGTGCCTTGTAAAGGTATGTTCTCCTCATGCAGGAAGGCTTTAAAAAAAAAATGCTACAAAGCTTTATGAGTCTCCGTTCGTACTCTAAAATGACTTGATGGTCTAAATGTTTCCTTGCATCTACATATTTCATTAAATTAGATTCAAAATTGGCTCCCTGATGCTGCCTTTAGAAATGGCTCTTAAACCTATCGTTCTGTTGCATATATACTTAGAAGGTCAAGTGGCAGGAGATTATGAGATAAAAATGGTAGACCCGTTTCTTTCCAAATGGGCTTAGATGATTCTAGTGTTGCATTTGGTTTTGGTCTGCTGGGACTGGACTTGGACTGTTTTATACCAGCTGAAGCATTTTGCTAAGCATGTAGGCTTAACAGGATGGTAAGATGCGTCATTAATGAACCTAAGGACATTTGGACCTTGTTCTCAAAACATTAATTCCTAGACAATGTCTGATTGGTTTTTAGGGAACTTAGTTTGTGGACGTGCTCGTCTCCTGAATCTTACTGTGGTGGTTTTGTTTAATGCAGGGAAGATCACGAAGAGGCAAATCAAGCGAGAGGTAAGGCCTCTGAGCTGAAGATGCGTAGACAAGAGCAGGGCAACCTCTCTTAGGGAGAAACTAAAGCAAGCCTACCTTTGTAAACAAGTAGACATGTTACAAGCAAGAAACAAAGAGGAAAGCAAGCAAGATGCTGTATGATGATCTTACTAAGAAGCAAGGCAATGATAGGTGATTGTGTTGACTTAAGAATTTCTGAAGATTCCAAACAGGCGGTCGAGTTTTGTGGACCTGTTTTAGTGGGTTTTGAAGATTACAAGTACTCTTATTGAAAAAGTCTATTCTCATCCACCCTTTCTGGCAAAGAATAGCATCCCACTTGATTCTTGTTTTTCTCCTCCTTAAATTTTTTTGCTTCAGCAGTTCAGCTTAGTTCATTCCAAATTACCCAAAGTAGAAAAAAAATGTGTATAGCTTAGTTTAAGCCATTTAGCTGCTCTGCTATCTTCAAAATGTTGTATGATGACTTGTATCTATTAAATTCATATAAGAGAAGGAAAAACAGAATAGAACTGATGGTTATTTTTTCAGGAATACACCAATTTACCGCCCCAATGTCCCAGAAACTGTATAATAGAACTTTTGTTGGCTGCCCCTATCAGTGAACAGTCTGCCCTAATAGTAGTAACTTCCAAGTTGGAAGTTCCAACAGAACTTCACTGCAGAATTTCTAAAAAAAAAAGGATCCAGCTTTTAAGTTATCAGAGATCGAGGCTGCACCATCGTTAAGCTTCAATTGATTTTCATTTAGTGGGTTCCAGTTTGTTATAAGCTTAGTTTTGGTGCTTCAGAATTACTGGAAACTGGATTCCAAAAGTTCAAGCTAGTACTGGTTTCTGCACTTTGTTGCAGAAAATTCAATATACAATGAGTTGCCTATAACTGCAATCCAATAAGCTGCGTAATAATCCATGAATCACACGCCAGAATTTTAAGTATATATACCAGGCAAAGGAGGCAACATCCAAACTGTTTTGGCAAATATACACCAGAATGCAATTTGGATCAGACACAGTTGAAGAATGGTATATGGTTTCAAAGTCGTTATGAGGAGAAGTGCTATTGCCCTTCCCTTTTCAAAAATTCATTCAGGTCAAGTCTCTTATGACAAAGTATGAAAAGAAAAAAAATGACAGGGCTAAAACCCAATGCTAGTAATACCTTCTTGAAACTTGATTGATTGAGAAATTGTGAAGGAAAGGCCAGTAAATGTGAAACAATCTGGTCTTAGGTTCTGTGTAACCAAGTTCACATAAATTCGAAGTGACTCATATTTCCCAGTCAACCTGTAACCAGTTATAAGTGTGTTGAAAGTTACCAAATTTCCTTGTGGTATCTTCTGAAAAGCTCCCTCTGCACCTAACACATCAAAAATATTTAGAATACATGCTAACAAGTCCAGTCCCAACAAACGCATCAGGTAGAAAACCAAACTTCAACCATATAACAAACATGCTCCGTTGTATGAGTTCACCCCTGCTAACTTCCTTGATACAATTCATGCCTCTGAGCCTCTACAACTAAGATAAATGTTGATGGCAACAGAACAGAACACCAGAAAAAAAAAAACAACTACGTAAAATTCACAATAACTCTATCTCAGCTTGTACCAGCAATTCTCTCGAAATCTGCTCAATGCTTGCTCCACTGCTATTTCCCTTCTCCAAAAGCTGTGTTGGTGGTTTTTCCACTTTCTTCTCTTCCATGACATCATTTGTGCTCAGCAAGCTCAGTTGGTTTGTGGAAGCCAGTCTTGACGACATTCTATCGGTAATCACAACTTTATTCCGCATCTCCATCACTCACTGGTCAAATCAATGACCAAAGCAAAAAAGTGAAGGATTTAAAGACAAATATACCAACCACATGTGAAGATTTCTGCCAAGTTGCGAATCATAATGGAGAGCAACCATTCAACTTAAGACCACCATACAGCCTTCACTACAGTATACGGTCGTGATCCTCCAGCATGTCGTTTCATCAATCCCCTAGAAGTGTATTTCATCACAAGTGACAATATTTTCTCGAGACTATCTGTCACTCGTCTTTTGATCCATCAGTACAGTACAACTTAATACCAAGTGAAACACAAAAAAAAAACAAAAACAAAAGAAATCACCAGGGGGACGCAAACTAACAGTCAACCTACTTTTGGATCTTGTTTATTTAGAAGCATGTACTGCAAGAACTGAAGCCATTGAGCATGTACTCTAGCTAATACCCAACCTATATATTACTTCATTTCTTTCTTTTCAACACATCATTCTGAACCAAGCCAAAACAGAACAAGATGGTGAAACATGGAAGTCTAGCTAGAGTTTGGATACCCTAAAACTCGATTTTTTTAGCGATATATGAACATCTGTAGTAAGAAAGTGTAAGGTTGTGCGGTAACGTACTTGGAAGGGTATGTAAGTGTGTCTGCCATTAACAACCAGTGTACCCTGCCATCCAAACACATAATAGCAAAGTTATTTCACCAATCCTCCGTTCTGTCTGTATAGAGCTTCCTATGTGTAATGAGCTTTACCGCAAATAAAGCAATTATTATGAGGACCCAATTCTAAAAAACTGCATATAAACAAAACCCACTAATCAAAATCTCTTTAGAATCCTTAAACTACAATCAATTTCTGGGCTCTTAAGTCTCTTATGACAAAGTATGCCAGGATAAACTTGAATTTTTTTGAGCGCATAAATATTGCACAAAAACTTCCAGTCAGTTTTAACTGCTGGGAAATCCGTCTTAGCAGCAAGAAGGTGAGCATAAGCTTCTTTGACAGACACCTTACCATCCTTGCCACGGCTCCAAAACCTAGTATCTGCGCATTAGAGTAGCTGCAATAGGAGTAGATTTAAAATGTTTGAATAACAAGATCAGATAAAAATCTATCCAGACTCCAAACTCTAAAGCTTAAATGTTAGGAATTTCATCACTGCCTATGTTTGAGATAGCAGCAATAGGGGAGATCAAACACCCACTTATCTTTCAAAAATTAATCTGACTACCATCACCTAAGCTCCACCTAAAACTCTCCTTAACAGAATCCTTAACTTTGATAATTCTCTTCCAGCAGACAGAACCACCACTCTTAGCCTTCCTATTCCAGAAATCAGTAGAAATACTTGGCCTTTAGCAATCTAGTAAGCTCAGAGTTAGGGTTCTCACTTTTTCTCGAAGCCATCTTTTCAAGAAGAGACATATTACTCTACTGCAAATCTCTAATGCCAAGACCACCATTAGTGACAGGACTACAAATAGCAAAGCTTCTAGTGAGATTGTCAGAAGATAAAAGCGTAGATTTAGCAGAGCTAATAACATGACCAGTCCACCTACTGAACTTATCAAGGATGACCCTAAAAGATTATAAGCATTCTTCTTAGCAAATGCAGTATAAATGATATGTCAAAGCCACATTAAAAAAACAATCAAACGTGCAGTTGCACAATCCTCATAAAATTAGAGTAAAATTAAAATGCTGGAAATCATCAATGCAAACAAATAAAACACCCATCTATTCAAATAGTAAACAAGCCGAATTCTTCCATTCGAATTCACAATCCAATGTGAACCCACCCACTCTACAAAATTTCATTTCGCAGCCAAAAAAAAAAAAAAAAAAACACTACTGGCAAAAATTAAACAGCGGAATTCAGAACCAACTTGAACCCACTCTTCACAATGTCATTTCTCAGTACTAAAATGGTAAAACCCTACCAAACAGAATGCCAAAAAAACAAGTAAAATACCGATTATCCAGTTACCAAAATTCAGAAGCTAAACATCAGAATTCATCTAGAATTCACAACCCAACTTGAACCCACTCCACGAAATATCATTTCTCAGTAGTAAAATGGTACAATCCTACCAAACAGAATACCACCACCATTCTTAGCCTTACAAGCATTTTTCTTCTTCAGCAAATGCACTAAAAGATTTATCCAAACGTGCAAACTGAAATATCAATAGTTCAAAAGTAAAGTACCGACTATCCAGTTACTAAAATTCAGAAACTAAATATCGGAATTCAATTAGAATTCACAACCAAACTTGAACCCGCTCTACACAATGTCATTTCTCAGTACTAAAATGGTAAAACCCTACCAAACAGAATACCAAAAAAAAAAGGGTTTCTTCTTCAATACCAAACAGATTATGCAAAATCGTAAAATACCATTTTGTTAGCTCTGAAATCTTCTTCAACTTCCATTAGAAATTCTCCTTCAACCTCCAACAGATTTCTTCTATACCAACGGATTATACAAAATGGTAAAATACCCTTTGTTTCTTCAATTCTTTAGTTCTGAATTGTTCTTCAAACCCCATGAGAAGTCCTAAGATACTGGTTCTATTACTTTTCAATTTCTTGCTAAATCCTTGTAGATTTGCATCCTGTAGCATCATTCCAGACCCATAAATTTCCTCCATTCTTAGGCACATCGCGTCCATCGTTTTCTTCCATGAATCCAAAAGTTCCATAATAGCTGAATATCTAATTTTTATCTCAATGAGTTCCTGTAAGACCCCTTCACAGTAGAGACTCAGCTCTTCATCGGAAGATTGTTCCGTAATCCTTGTGATGTTTTTCTCACTTATTTTGCCAAATAAATTGATTGGAAAATCCATAAATTTCCTTCCTTCATAATCCACCAATTCATTAGTTTGCAAGAAAACAAGATATCTATTTAAGTATGCATTAAAATCAATCAAATTCCTTCTTACTGTTTGTGAGAAAAAATTTACCCAAGAAGATATTGGATGAGGCTTCCTTGTCAGATGAATACCTTTTCTTTCATTAACCTTGCGAACAACTTCTATGATCTTCAATTCTACTAATTTCTTCTCAAACCAATCTTTTCCTCTATCCAAGATTTGATGGAGATACTGTGAACTCAATATAACATCATCAAACAGTTGCAACTCCTCAAACTTCAGAAGCTTCATGATATTCACATTCCAGATATTTCTTTCAACAGCAAGATCATCATTACAATCACCCATCTTCCGCATTGTCTCTTCATCTGCAATGTTTTTCTTAAACCTCTTTGAATTCCAAGATCCATCTTAATTTTCGGTAAAAACTCAGATTCTCACACAACAACAGTTTCAATCTTTGAATTCTCGGAGAAGAGAAATGTTTGAATTTCTATAAAAGAACAATCTTTTTTTGATTTGGGTATTTTTGAGACAGGGGTTTGAAGAATTTCAATGATTTGCAAATAAAGGTATGATGATCTTTTGGGGGTTTAGATTAGGGATTTTGTTGAGAGTAAAACCTGTGGGGGGCGATATATATACAGAGTGCCACGTGTGTGGGTTCTCAGTAGTTGTCCTCCGGTAAACAAAACAAAAAAACTCTCGGTGCCGGAAAAGTAATATGTTTGGGAGGAGTATTGGGGTGACACTACCGTCGTTCTGTAATTCTATTCCTAACCTCGAGCACTATGGTGCAATGGTTAGATTTTTTTACCAGATAATTTTTGTGTGTGAAAATATGCTTTTACAAGAGTCGGAGATTTAGTTTCTGTCAAATAAATTGTTCTCGGTCCATTTTTACGTTTAAATCAGTTATAAAGTAAAAATAAAATAATCTATCGAGTTTTCGTCAATTTTTAATCAGATGAAAATTTGGGTTTCGGCTGACATAACCAAACACTGTACCGGTGGCTTTATTTTCACCCTTGGATAAGCCACATTTAATATTTCTGGCTTATCTTAGGTTAACCATAATACTTGCTCTCTAATAATTTGTAGTTTTTTGAAGCTAAACATCAGAATTCAACTAGAATTCACAACCCAACTTGAACCCACTCCACGAAATATCATTTCTCAGTAGTAAAATGGTACAATCCTACCAAACAGAATACCACCACCATTCTTAGCCTTACAAGCATTTTTCTTCTTCAGCAAATGCGCTAAAAGATTTATCCGAAAGTGCAAATTGAAATACCGATAGTTCAAAAGTAAAGTACCGATTATCCAATTACTAAAATTCAGAAACTAAATATCGGAATTCAATTAGACTTCACAACCAAACTTGAACCCACTCTACAAAATGTCATTTCTCAGTACTAAAATGGTAAAACCCTACCAAACAGAATACCAAAAAAACAGTTTCTTCTTCAATAGCAAACAGAATCCTTAACTTTGACAATTCTCTTCCAGCAGACAGAACCACCACTCTTAGCCTTACTATTCCAGAAATGGGTACTGCACAAATACTTGGCCTTCAGCAATCTAGTAAGCTCGGAGTCAGGGTTCTCACTTTTCCTTGAAGCCATCTTTTCAAGAAGAGCCATATTATTCTACCCCAAATCTCTAATGCCAAGACCACCATTAGTGACAGGACTACATATAGCAAAGCTTCTAGTGAGAAGGTAAAAGCATAGATTTAGCAGAGGTAATAACCTGACCAGTCCACCTACTGAACTTATCAAGGATGACCCTAAAAGATTATAAGCATTCTTCTTAGCAAATGCACTATAAATTATATGTCGGAAGCCACATTAAAAAAACAATCAAACGTGCAGTTGCACCATGCACAATTCTCGTAAGATTAGAGTAAAATTAAAATGCTGGAAATTATCAATGTGTTTTACCCATTTATTCAAATAGTGAACAGGCAGAATTCTTCAATTAGAATGCCCACTCTACAAAATTTCATTTCGCAGCCAAAAAGAAAACACTACTGGCAAAAACTAAACAGCAGAATTGAAAACGAACCCACTCTACAAAATGTCATTTCTCCTACTGAACAGAATACCAAAAGAACAGTTTTTTCAATACCAAAAAATCAATGCAATTATGCAAATTTGTAGAACACCATTTGTTAGCTCTGAATTCTTCTTCAACTTCCATTAGATATTCTCCTTCAACCTCCAACAGATTTCGTGGACACCAAACAGATTATATAAAATTGTAAAATACCATTTGTTTGTTCAATTCTTCAGTTTTGAGTTGTTTTTCAAACTCCATGAGAAGATGTAAGAGAGTGGTCCTTTTCTTTTTCAATTTCCTTTCAAATTCTTGTAGATCTGCACCTTGTAACTCCATTGAAAACCCATGAATATCCTCCATTTTTCGGCAAGTCATGTCCACCAATCTCTTCCATAAATCTAAAAGCTCCATAATAACTAAAATTTTTATCTTCATCTCAATGAGCTCTTGAGAAACCCTTTCACAACAAAAAATCAATTCTTCATCTGACGATTCTTGTGTAATTTTTGGAATATCCTCATTTGCTTTCCAAAACAAATTAATAGGAAAATCTTTGAATTTCCTTTCTTCACAATCAACCAACTCATTGCTTTGCAAGAAAACGAAATATCTATTTAAATGGTCATTGAAATCAATCAGATTCCTATTTATTTGTGAGAAAAAATTTACCCAAGAAGAGATTGGAGGAGATTTCCTTGTCTGATTTGCCTTCACCCCATGAATAACTCCCCTCTCCTTCAATAGTACCAATTTCCTTTCAAACGAATCTTTTCCTTTATCCAAGATTTGTTGTACATATTCAGAACTCAGTATAACAGCATCCAGAAATCGCAACTCCTCCGAATTCAGAAACTTGACAATATTTGAACTCCAAATATTTCTTTCAACATTACAACCACCCATCTTCTTCATTCTCTCATCATCTACTATGTTTTTCTTAAACCTCTTTGAATTCCCAAGATCCATCTTAATTTTCCACTAAAAACCCAGATTTTCACACAACAACAGTATCAATCTTTGAATTCTCGGAGAAGAGAAATCTTTGAATTGATATAAAAGAACAATCTTTTTTTGATTTGGGTATTTTTGAGACAGGGGTTTCGGGAATTTCAGTGATTTGCAAATTAAGGTATGATGATCTTTTGGTTTTGGGGGTTTAGATTAGGGATTTTTTGTTGAGAGTAAAATCTGAGGGGGACGATTTATATACAGAGTGCCACGTGTGTGTTCTCAGTTGTCCTCCGGAAAAGTGACTGTGCCGGAAAAGTAATATGTGTGGGAGGAGTATTGGTTCGTTTTGTAATTCTATTCCTGACCGCGAGCACTATGGTGCAATGGTGAGACTTTTTTACCAGAGTTTTTGTGTGTTTTTGCAAGAGTCGGAGTTTTAGTTTCCGTCGGATAAATTGTTCCTGGTCCATTTTCATGTTTAAATCAGTTTTTAGTAGATTAAAAATAAAACAGGCTACTGAGTTCCTGGGGCGGAGCCAAGATTCATGAGAAGGGTGCAAAAATTTGTTATGGGTGCAATAAAAAAAATTAAGGGGTGCAAAAGTGCAAAAATGGGTTTGTTTGTTAAAAAAAAATTCTTATGAGGCCTAGGAGTGCAAGTGCAACCCCTTGCAATGGGCTGGCTCCGCCCCTGCTGAGTTCTTATCAATTTTTTGTCAGATGGAAATTTGGTGTTAGAATACGGGCATCTAACTCAAAACCAATTGGCAACAAGTGGAGTAGCTCCACACCTTATATGGACCGCCTGCCTTCTTGGGTCTTACTGGGTCTCACGTCTCATACAGGGCCTGGCTGTGATAACATATTAGAATACGGGCATCCAACTCACAACCAATTGGCAATGATTAGAGAGGCCCTAAGGGGTTATAAGCCGCGGAATCTTAGATTTCCCAACAATGTGGGACTAATAATCTCAACACGCCCCCTCACGTGTAGCCTGGTTGGGTCTAACACGTGGACAATTAAATCGGGTGACGCGGAGTAAAGGCGCGGTCAAAGACTCGACGCAAATAGCCTGCTCTGATACCATGTTAGAATACGGGCATCCAACTCAAAACCAATTGGCAACAAGTGGAGTAGCTCCACACCTTATATGGACCGATGTATGGTTGCCCTGCCTTATTGGGTCTTACTGGGTATCACGTCTCATACAAGGCCTGGCTGTGATAACATATTAGAATACGGGCATCCAACTCACAACCAATTGGCAATGAGTGGAGAGGCCCTAAGGGGTTATAAGCCGCAGGATCTTAGATTGCCCAACAATGTGGGAATAATAATCTCAACATTTGGTTTGCGGCCTGATGTAACCAAGCACTGTAACGGTGGTTTTATTTTCACCTTTGGCTAAGCCACATTTAATGTTTCTAGCTTAGCTTAGGCTAACCATAATATTTGCTCTTTAATAATTTGAAGTTTTTGAAGATTAGTGATTTGCTTTACTAAAATTACGGGTCAGTGGAATCTCTCCATCATCGAGGGTTTGCTTCATTTTAATGTTAGAGATCACGTTCTGGTAAACCTCGTATTTTTGTTTCTCGCTTAGCTTAGGCTAACCATAATACTTGCTCTTTAATAATTTGAAGTTTTTGAAGATTAGTGATTTGCTTTACTAAAATTACGGGTCAGTGGAATCTCTCCATCATCGAGAGTTTGCTTCATTTTAATGTTAGATATCACATTCTGGTAAACCTCATATTTTTGTTTCTGACATAGCTTAGGCTAACCATAATACTTGCTCTTTAATAATTTGAAGTTTTTGAAGATTAGTGATTTGCTTTACTAAAATTACGAGTCAGTGGAATCTCTCCATCATCGAGAGTTTGCTTCATTTTAATGTTAGAGATCACATTCTGGTAAACCTCATATTTTTGTTTCTGACATAGCTTAGGCTAACCATAATACTTGCTCTTTAATAATTTGAAGTTTTTGAAGATTAATGATTTGCTTTACTAAAATTACGGGTCAGTGGAATCTCTACATCATCGAGGGTTTGCTTCATTTTAATGTTAGAGATCACATTCTGGTAAACCTCATATTTTTGTTTCTGGCTTAGCTTAAGCTAACCTTAATACTTTCTCTTTAATAATTTGAAGTTTTTGAAGATTAGAAATTTGCTTTACTAAAATTACGGGCCAGTGGAATCTCTCCATCATCGAGGTTTTGCTTCATTTTAATGTTAGAGATCGCATTTTGGTAAACCTCATATTTTTGTTTCTGACTTAGCTTAGGCTAACCATAATACTTGCTCTTTAATAATTTGAAGTTTTTGAAGATTAGTGATTTGCTTTACTAAAATTACGGGTCAGTGGAATCTCTCCATCATCGAGGATTTGCTTCATTTTAATGTTAGAGATCACACTCTGATAAACCTCATATTTTTGTTTCTCTCGCAAACAAAATATGCTTATGGAAATAAATATGCTTCGGAAAAGGCAAAGCAACGGTTAAAGAGTGTCCTCAACAATTTATGTGAGAATTTTTGGGCATTGTCCACTTCGGTCTTAGTTAAAAAGGTTGTGGATTCTTCCATTATTTCTTCATTTATCTTTTAACTTTTAAGTCATAAAAATTTGGCAAGAAAAAATGTTTCTGCTAGAGGACTTAGTATCTCCGATAGGTACCCTATGTATCATATCTAGCTAGAGACAATTGACCATCTTGATCCGGTTTGAATTGTGGGCATTGAACAATAATTAAAAATAAATAGACTAATTCTAGGTAAAATCTTCATATGCCAAATATGCAACAAAAATTTCTCAGACAGAGTATCTAACCATTCGAAAGAATTTATACGCATATTTTGTAGTAAACTCACCATTTCTTGGTCCATGTGTTGGGAAAATTGGCACCCCGAGCGCAGCGGAATTACAGGACCACAAAGGGAAATTGGTGATTTGAACCAATCATGGGAGAAATAATAAGAGAGACAGAAGATAAACAAACATGCACAACCACAACAAAAGGTATACGTGGCTCACCTTTACAGGATACATCCACGACCAACACCACCAGAAAAACTTTCATTAATCAAAGACCATTACATGCTCTTTCCGCAACCCAAGATAAGAACCAAAGAGTTAACAAGACATACACGAGAACACCATCGAAAAAACCATAGAAACCAATTCTTTAACCATTCCTCAAACCAGCCTCATGTCTTCTCTTCTACACCGTCTTCTCCGCTGCGAACAACAGAGGAGAAACATGGAAACCGTCTAGAAACTTGGTTTAGGGCGACACACTAGAACACCAAAATCCTCTTTCTACAAGTTTTTCTCTCACACCCATATTTACCTTCACGGTAGCACTCAACCCTCCCTACCAAAGAGACCAAAATCCTAAGCACAAGGATTTACTACTCTTCTAGGTTGGATTTATTTTTCTCTCTACCAAGGACCTCTATTTATACTAGTTATCTAGAGATATAACTTAACCTCTAAGTGACCAACTACAAATTGAGTTCTAATTCCTTAGCCTACAAACTAGAATTCAATGACCTACCATGTTTACATACATGAATGAACAAGTGAGAAAGGGAAGGCTATGGAACAAAATCATCTACTTAACATGACATGGTTTTCCCACCTACCTATATCACACGGTTTTGGAGTTTAACATGGTTTTGAACTCTTCAACAAAAGCGTGTTTTATAAACACTCCACCGTCCAAGCCACCGTCCAACAATTCTCCACCTCAGATCATGTTATTCATGCATGAGACGATTAATATATGAAATCTCCTTCGTCTTCCACCAGAGAATTACTTCTGAAGCTCAGACCTGAACTTCCATCTTCATAGAACCATCTCTTTGAACAAAACACCATGACGTTGATAAAAGTCTTCAAACCATCTTCTACATGAAGAACACTTATGAAATTGTCCACGTTTCACAAACACCATGAAAATCTTCTACCACCACCAACGAATCCTTGCACAGACTCCACCATTGATCACCATTAGCTCCACCTAAACAGTAAGCTAACAACATATTGAAATCTAATCCAGAAAGGAAAAATTAGCTTCAATATCATACTCCAGCACATGTCATGATTACTGTATATCTGAACAAACCATCAGATATCTCCACTGTGATTAACATGCTTAATCCTTTGAGCGATTCACAAAGCCATCACCAATCTGACATACTTTTTACCACCATCACACCCAACATACTCGCTCAGAATATATACCGTGTGAATGCCCATATTACCGTGGTACATGCTTTCGAGATCGGTCACATTCTTGATATTACGTGCAAGCCACCAAGAATACTTTAACATACATTTAAGAACATAAATCTATAACATCTCGTGCATAACTTCGAAGCTTTGTTGGACTTGCTTCTACATGAGACCTCATAGTCCCATCCTTTCTTCAAACTTTGTAACCCATTCTTTATAGTGTATGATTACTAACACTCTTCAAGAAGTAAATATGTATTCCACCTTATTCGACCTTATTCTACATCCCATACTACATTATAAAACAAAACGAAGAACATACACTTCTACCAAGTTGAAATTCTGATTTGTAAATCACATCACAAATCCATCTTTGTGTAAACACAGGTTAAAACATTACCTTCAAAATAATTTCTCCACCCGAACAATAAACCATCGTTCAATTCCAGGTTCAATCACACCAGACCGTCCTCACTCTGATACCAATTGTTGGGAAAATTAGCACCCCGAGCGCAGCGGAATTACAAGATCACAAAGGGCAATTGGTGATTTGAACCAATCATGGGAGAAATAATAAGAGAGACAGAAGATAAACAAACATGCACAACCACAACACAAGGTATACGTGGTTTACCTTTACAGGCTACATCCACGGCTAACACCACCAGAAAAACTTTCATTAATCACAGACCATTATATGCTCTTTCCGCAACCCAAGACAAGAACCAAAGAGTTAACAAGACATACCCGAGAACACCATCGAAGAAACCATAGAAACCAATTCTCTAACCATTCCTCAAACCAGCCTCATGTCTTCTCTTCTACACCGTCTTCGCTGCTGCTAATAATAGAGGAGAAACATGGAAATCGTCTAGAAACTTGGTTTAGGGCAAAGCCCTAAACCCGACACACTAGAACACCAAAATCCTCTCTCTACAAGTTTTTCTCTCACACCTATACTGACCTTCACGGTAGCACTCAACCCTCCCTACCAAAGAGACCAAAATCATAAGCACAAGGTTTTACTACTCTTCTAGGTTGGATTCATTTTTCTCTCTACCAATGACCTCAATTTATACTAGTTAGCTAGAGATATAACTTAACCTCTAAGTGACCAACTCAAAATTGAGTTCTACTTCCTTAGCCTACAAACTAGAATTCAATGACCTACCATGTTTACATACATGAATGAACAAGTAGGAAAGGGAAGGCTAGGGAACAAAACCACCTACTTAATATGACATGGTTTTCCCACCTACCTATATCACACGGTTTTGGAATTTAACATGGTTTTGAACTCTGCAAAAAAACCGTGTTTTATAAACACTCCACCGTCCAACACCATGTCCATCTGATCATGTCATATTTACTAGTATTCAAATAAATAGACTTGCTATTTCTAGGTATCTTGCAAGATAAAATGTTGCCAATCAACATACTATCCCAATTAATATTTACATCTATATAAGATCAGAAACCATATATTTTACATTCAAGTAGGTACCGTCGTTTTGTAATTATATTCCTAACCGCGAGCACTATGGAGCAATGGTGATATTTTTTTACCAGATAGTTTTTGTGTATGAAAATATGCTTTTGCAAGATTCGGAGATTTACTTTCCATCAGATAAATTGTTCCGGTCCATTTTCACATTTAAATAAGTTATAAAGTAAAAATAAAACAAGCTACCGAGTTTTCGTCAATTTTTAATCAGATGAAAATTCAGGTTTTGGCTGATATAACCAAGCATTGTACCGCAGCGGTGGCTTTATTTTCATCCTTGGCTAAGCCACATATAATGTTTATGTCTTATCTTACGCTAACCATAATACTTGCTCTCTAATAATTTGGAGTTTTTGAAGATTAGTGATTTGCTTTACTAAAATTATGGGTTAGTGGAATCTCTCCATCATTGAGGGATTGCTTCATTTTTTTATGATAGAGATCACATTCTGGTAAACCTCATATTTTTGTTTCTCTCACAAACAAGATATGCTTATGGAAATAAATATGCTTGAGGAAAGGCAAATCCACGGTTAAAGAGTGTCCTCAACAATATAAGTGAGAAAAAATTTGGGGATTGTCCACTTTAGTCTTAGTGAAAAAAGGATGTGGATTGTTCCATTATCCAGCCAATATAAAAAAAAAATACTTCATTTGGCTTTTAGGTTTTAAGTCATAAAAAAAATTTTAAGAGAAAATGTTTCTACTAGAAGACTAAGTGTTTCTGATAGGTGTCATATGTATCATATCCATCTAAAGATAGTTGGCCATCTTTCTTAACAGTGTAGTTTCACTAGAGATATTTGGCTGTGGATTTGTCAGATATGGGACCAAAACTCTCATATACAGCTAGTGAACATATAAAGGGGTTGTGAAAAAACTGAGTATGCACATTTGGATTGCCTTCAACTTTGTATTGTTCTTATTATTGTCAAGAGTAATTGGTATGCTAACAAAAATGTGGTCTTTCAATGAAGAGTTTTTAATGCCCCAAAAGTTATAAATCTAGCTCTCTACAAGGATAACGATTATGTTTTTACCCAAATATATCACTATGAGTCTAGTCCCTCTAAGCAAGTGAATATTGTGGGCTGGATATTATCCCCATAAGAACCATGTTATGAACCATGTTAAGCTGAATACCAACGAAGCTCCTATTTTTTTTGGTTTTACATGCATTGATGGAGTTGTCAGAGATGACGAGAAAAAATTTGTGGGTGAGTTCACAAAACATATGTACAAAAATGGGAACAACATGGGGTGCTCCACGCAATCCAAGAAGGTATGAGTTTTGTTCACAAGTTGGGAAGGAGGAATGTCTAGGTCAAAAATGATTCCCCGTAAATTCTCAATTTGTGTAAAAGACTTAAGTTGTGTCCCTTGATTTTTTATTAATATTCAAGATGATGTTATGGTTATGGTCTCCCAACTTGACAATATGATGTTTGTACATAAGTTTAGGGAGGGTAATAAAGCTAGTGACATTGTTGTTAGGAAGGCGACTAGTGAAGATTTATCTGATGTGAAGGAGTAAATAGAGTAGTTGTATGATAATCAACGAAGTCTCTCTAACAAAGCGGAACTGGTTCAACCACGATTTCCCACTTCCTTAATCTTCTATTATTCTTCAACCGTCACACTAGAGATCAGTATGTTAACCACCTTTGCTATAAATAGGTCTCTCGGCTATGATATGAACAACAAGAACTGAATTCATCTTATCAGACATCAGTCGTCTAACAACCATATCAATTACACATAGAAGGTTTCTCTCGCTCTAACACGGAGAAATCATTTTCAAAGAAGTTCAACATATCATCCACAATCAGTTACCATTGATCTCAACACATCTCAGCTTCTATTCCTACAGACCAACCGATCTCCTTCATTTTTGACCGAGTTGAATCTGGAACGACCATTTCTTGGTTTAGGCCAGAGTCTTACAGATTGATCTCTCAAGCACAAACCACTCCTGTGTAGTGCATCTGTTTAAAGGTTTTAGATGATTTGCATCATCTAGCATATGCCTACTCCACCACTTTTCACTTTAACCACTAAATCATTTTTACCTATCAAAATTTTTCTATCACAAACTTAGGTATAAAAATATATTTTCAATCGATGAACTGAAGATATTTCTTTGATAATCAACGTCATGTTAACAGAGTTAAGTTTAAGTTTTTTTTCGGTCCCACATTCTTAGTTGAATAACTATCTGCCAAAGGTTGTATCATCAATTAATGTTCTAAGGAAAGATATTCTCTAAGTTGAACGGTAGAGATTATATTGCAGCCCATTACAAGCTAACCATAAGTAACATAAAATGTTGCGACCAGTTTCTCCAAGTTCTCAACGGAGGGAAAGCATGATCTATTGGGTTTTGTTCGAAGTTTTATTTTGGACAGCGTGTGATGCCGAGAATATAGGAAAGAACTGATACAAAGTTTGGTTTAAGTATGGATTCTCTAGAACGAAAAATCAGTTTCGCGGTATACGAATTCCACTAATAATCTAATGACGTTCCTGATACTATCAAGAATGAACTAGCGGACAGATCTATATATATGGATGCCTATATATGTAGAAACGTATCAGCATCGGTTTAATTTGAACTCTACATCTATATGGTTTGTTTCCCACTCTCTTCAAGCATTAAAGAATAAAGATGTAACCTGACATTGTACGTGAGGTGTTTGACCAAATTCTTTTTGTTCTTTGGCTACAGCTGCTAGCCTGAAAAGTAATTGCTTTCTTATAAAGGTACTATTGGAAACAAAAATAAGATTCACAAAAAAATAAATCTCAAACATCTGAGTCGCGGACTAGGTCGCTATCTTTAAGGTGTTTCCCGACTCTGCCTCTTGATTGTGTGCTAACAGTCAATTCTTGTCGAAAACCATATGGGATAAAATAGCTGATACTCTCTTGTTCGATTTCTCTGTACTGTGAGAAATCGAACCATGCAACAACTAATCTTTCTTCACTTGCTCAGAACTCAAAAATAGATGGAAAAAAAATTATTTCATCTTCTCCAAAAACTTTTCTTTTATAACTCAAAGGAAATCAATACGTTTTAATGAAAATCAATTTCGCAATAACTGCCCACTAAAAATCCTCCATAACAATAATAAAACGGTAACATTATAATTACCAAAAGTTAATAGAATTTATTAGGGAATATTAAGTTGAAAAACGTTTTGGAAATCAAGAGTTAAAAACAGCAAAAAATAAGTTTCTGGATCAGCAGACCTCTCAAGGCCCCGCTCTCCCGGATTTTGTTTATATTTAAATAATATAGATATATAAATATACCTAGTCAAATGCATGGGGTGAGACTTGAACCCAAGTCTATAGTGTGGGAGCCCAAAATTATACCACCACACTATTTCTCTAAGTTTGATATAATATTACAAAACTATGTTTTTAAATATATATATATATCTCCCAACAGGTACTCATTCAATTTAGAAGAATAAGAGATACGAATGTACAATTTTGCATAGTTTTTAATTACATTATTATGTGGGTTTCAGTTGATTATGAGTTTTGTAGTCACAAATTTCGTTTATACAATGACACTAATGTTTTCCTGCCGATTTTGAATTGCTTCCAACTATGATGGAGCTCTTTGTAGTTGCAACATTATAATATTTTGTACAATAATTTCAGCTACTATTCGCAATTTTGCCTTTATACGTTTTTCCTCTGTAGCAATTTGTAGGTAAATTGGATATGGTTTGTGTTTTTTTCTGGAAGATCAATATATTTTATTCGGATTACCATTCGTATGTCAACTCAATAATTTCCTAAATACATCCGCAAAAGCTGACATTTCTGTTTGCACTAATTCATTATCCATCCTATAATAGTTTTGAATGCCCCGAGACACAACAGCTGCTACTTCATCTACTGAATCATTTGGATGTCATAGTCTCATCTAAATGATGATCCAAGGGGAGAATCATTTGGGTCTTGTAAACTAAATTAAGCTATCCATTTGATCCGTACGGCCTCATACGCAGGTCTATGCTTCAATGTCCCTGAACTGTAGAAACTGTTTGGTTTCAGTTCCCAGCTTTACAGGGGGTAGTCAAACAAGATTTATATGGACTTACGTAGATTTGTAATTTGAGTGACTCCCAGAGATTCTCTGAAAATCTAGAGACTTCTAGTGATTCTCTGAGAGTATTTTAGAGAGTCTTTGTGACTTATAGAGACAAAAAAAAGGAGATTTCCAAAGACTCCTTATGATTTGTAGAGACAAAAAATGTATAATATCCCATGAAAACATCTACCAATTTTTTTATTATACATGTTACAATGTTTATAACAGTACCATGAATATCTAATCAAATAAATGTCCATTGTCAAAATAAATCTCATTGTTTTCATATGCCTTAATTTTCATTCTCTTTATACCACTCGTCCAACATTTTATTCGCTATACTATCTCGCCACTGATTAGCATCTTCTCGTTGTTGCCTCTGAGTTTGATTTTGGGGAAGATTGTCTCCAGGATCTCTTTGATCAGTGAAAGTATCTGGTTCATCTTCATCAACAGGAAATTCATCGGATCGACATTCTTTGCGCAAAAAATTGTGTAGTCCCGCACATGCCAAAACAATTTCGGCTTCTGTTTGTATGGAAACGGAGGTGCACTCTTAAATATTAAAAAGCGTGATTTAAATACACCAAATATTCTCTCAACTACATTCCTTAGAGATGCATGTCGATGATTGAATAACTCATCCGCTTTTACTGGTCGGCGCCCATAACATAAGTATTCTTGAAGATGATAACGAACATCGCGGTATGGAGCTAAGAATTGATGCCGGTTGGCAAATCCACAGTCCACCAAATAAAATTTACCTATGTTTTTTTGGATAAACTTGATCAATATATATATGAAAATTAAATTATAAGAGATTGGTAAAATAAAATTATGTATAATTACCTTGCGGAATGGTTAGTCTCCGTTCCTCTTCGTTAAAGCATCATTTAGAATCTTTGAGTCATGAGAAGACCCTTCCCACCAACTCAAGACATATATAAATTCTAAATCAAAGTTGCATGCAGCTAAAACATTTTGAGATAATACTCCCTTACGATTACGATAATCACTCACATCACTTTCCTTTACCATTGCTGGAATATGTGTACCATTCATAGCTCCAATGCAGTCCTATAAAAAGTTTAGAGTTGCATGTTGTTACAATCTTGAGTAATATATATGTACGCACATAAATTGTAGTTCTCGTTGTTACCTTTAAGTACGGATAAAATCGTGTACTTTCTTTTATCTTAGCTTGAGTTGTTCTTGACGGGCTGACCTTCATCTACGACGCTAATGTATTCAAGACCCTCAGCATTCGATTGAAGTTTGAGCTGATCGTCCAATGTGATCGACCAAACGTATCAAGATCAACCGCATACCGAGAATTTTGACCAACAATAAGTAAAAATGTGCCAAGCATTTCTTCAACAGAGATGAAACGTATATCTTGTACAGGCGTTATTTCTCTAATTATTTGGCAGAGCTTTCGAAATACAAACGGATACATTCGATATTCCCACCGGAAGTCTTCAGTATCATCCATTAATACTCTATGTATATAGATATCCCCAAACCTCGTAATTGGTCTACGTATTGGCCTTTCAATTTGGCTAATGATTTCCATCAATTCCACTATCATCTTCAGCAAATTATATGATGCTAAGAAGATAATCAAAATAATGGATAATTCCTCATCTTCTTCCTCGCTTTCGCTTCCCATTTCATAATCATCATCATGACTTTCTTCATCATCACTAGTTTCTGTTTCTTGGCTTTCTTCATCATCATTAATTCATCGTCACCGAAAATGATGCATATGTCATTGTAATCATCAAATGCGGTAGTTCTGATCCACTTATGAGTCTTGTGGCTCTACAAAAAGAAAGAAAAAAAATATATAAGATAACTAGCATACATAACTAATCTAATTTTAGATTTAACCTTTTACTCAAAATGTAACATAAATCATTCCACATACCGTAACAGCAAAGTAGTCATCCCATACTTCTTTCGGGGCTTCTAGCAACCCATTATCTGGATTTATCCCAAATCTAGAACCAATCTT
Organism: Papaver bracteatum; assembly: GCA_023529315.1. Classification (NCBI taxonomy): domain Eukaryota; kingdom Viridiplantae; phylum Streptophyta; class Magnoliopsida; order Ranunculales; family Papaveraceae; genus Papaver; species Papaver bracteatum. The sequence continues at coordinate 5,511,745 of JAJJWX010001246.1, forward strand.
AAAAGTTTCATTTACCACACCAAATCTATTCCCGGACCATTTCATACCACCTTTGTAATTTTCGTGAGTCTTATTGCAGTTGCATTAATTCTGGTTTAGAACCAGTAAAATACTAGTCTCTATGGTTCTCTTGCTAAATGAACCATTATTGGCCTTCCATCCACGTTTTTTTGCATCTACCAACAGAATCAGAAATACTTCCCTCTCTTCGTTTGTCCAAGAAGAGTAAGCATTCTTTCCTTTGTTACCATTAGCATCACCTTGGCTTGAAGGATCCATTCTATTCAATAACTTCAAATATTACCATACAGTACACATGTGTATATAACTAGTATCATTGAAGTTCACATATACAGAAGAGAAGATTATAGTAACTACTGCAAATTAATGTATAAAATAAAGATAAAATCTTCAACAATAAAAAGAACATACTTGATTGAACTATAAAAAAACACATGAGAAACTTACTTTGTACTTCGCCAAAACCATGTAAAGTCGATGGATGAGCTTTGTGTGGAAGACCTGTACAAGAACAACAAAATTTATGAATAATAAACATCAACATAATTCAAATACCATGGGAGTAATAATCAACTAATAATAGCATGCAATACCAGAAGAACAATTGACTCGCATGTTTTACTTTGAGATAATACAAGTATTTATAGATGGAAGATCATTGTATTGAAAGGAAACTAAAAAATTCTTTATGAAAGATTTCCATGAGAATATTTATAATTGTTGTGTATAGGATAAATCTTATCAATTATATGGAACAAAAAATAACTTATGTGCAGTAACTAATCTTGCATATCAAAATCATAATCTTTGGAAATCAATTATCTTTAATCTTTAAAATAAAAATAAAAATTAAAAATTCTTTATGAAAGATTTCCATGAATTGGTGTGTATATGATAGATCTTATCAATTATATGGAACAAAAAATAACCTATGTGCAGTAACTAATCTTGCATATCATAATCATAATCTTTGGAAATCAATTATCTTTAATCTTTAAAATAAAAATAAAAATAAAAAGATTTGCAAATATCAATTATCATATTCAGAATTTTGCATATCAATTACCGATAATTGGGTTGTATGTAACCCTCCATTATTCTGTTGACAGGGAAGAATCGTTATCTTGAGTATGATGTTTACCAAATATTCCTCAAATTTCAAGTCTCTAGAAATATCACCTCTTGAGTAGAGATTTCAAGTATGCCTATTTTCTTAGAAAAGTCTCTCCAAATCTCTAAAAATAATAAATCCATGACTTTCAATTATTTTTCGAATAACATGGGTGTTGAAGTGACTCTTACGAACTCCTAATCCAATAACATGGAGTTTCAGAGAGTTTAAGCCAATAACAAGAGACATTTTGGGACTCTCCAAAAATCTCTATGGACTAACAGGCGATTTGGAAATTCTCTGAAAGTCACTTGAAATCACGTTTGACTACCCCTGTAACACTACCCCCGATTTAATCGCCAACTTATTTATGGAATCGCCAACTAACAATTCAACTTGCTGGGATCCTGCCACGTAAACCTCCACATAGCGGTGTATTTGTGCTGGTGTAAAATGCGGGGTCTCCCTAGCATTTTCGATGGCAATGTCAGCTAAGCTAGTGCGAGCAACTATTCCTTGCATATCTGTGACCTTGCCATAAACTAATTTCTTTCATGTGTGCAAATGGAATATGTAGTTACTTGATATTGCCTATATAAATAGTTGCTATTATTACTTGATTTGCTTGCTTCGCATATGTGCAAATCAAGAGTGCTTATTTCTTTCTGATCATGCTTTTCTCAAGCTGCTCAAAAATAATATAAGAAATTTATGGGGAGGTCCGGGAGGTAGTTATATTTAGTGTTATGCTGCACACGGGTGGCACTCGAGTCTCTAGCCATATTATATTTGGTTTTTAGCCACTCCGCTCAAAATTTATGGCACTCTATTACAGTACCACCCTCCCTCCAACAATGTAATTTCTCCAATGGATGATCCAAAAGACTGGTTTGTAGGAAACCCTTCTATAAAAATCAGAATTAAGAAACAAACTTTTCATCGCATAATATAAGAATGAATATAGAAATATTTAACTTTGTTTTACATCATCGATTTGTTCATAAATCATAAAATTGAATAATAATAACATGCAGAAAAAAAAAAAAACACCAAAACAGTATAATCTCCCATGTGTTCCACTGGCATTAATGACTACTGCTTGTTTCGACTTTAAGTTCTTCGGCTGTGTTTTTTTTCTTATGACTTCAAATGTCACGACGTACCGAAAACTCTTCATCATATCCACTAAGATTAGTTTCTTCCATAATATTCATCAAGAATAATAGTAGGGTTGTCTAGTTCTAACTGATCAATACCCCCTAACCCAAACACATGTGCATTCAGTAAACTTATCAAGTCTTCTTCATCAAATTCATCAAGAGGAGCGTTCTCTGGTTCTGACGGATCAGTATCTTCTAATATACCCCCTAACCCATACACACGTGCACCCTGGCGATGGGTACTTCTTGTTTCGTCTTTAAGTTCTTCAGCTTCATGCGATAATCTCTTACGTTTAAGATTTGGTTGTCTCTCTTGGCGCACATCATGTCTACAAAGAGGACAATTTGGTTTCCGATTTGACCATTCCGATATACACTTATGATGGAAAGTATGCGAACACGTCAAAACTTTTGTATCTTTATCACCAACATTGATATCTTGAAGACAAACGGAACACACTTCATCATCATCTAAAAGAACTATACTTTTCATATGACGTTCAATGTCTTCACGTTCTGAAAGCTTTTTATCATTAATAGCGCGTACTGCTTCAGACGGATCAACACCTTGTAACAGGTCAAAAGACTCAAAACCATCTAGCTCAAACAGCTCAGCTAAACGATCACTGAAGACATCGAAATCGTCCATCCAGTAATCTCTTTGTTTTTCTTAATTGAGATGAGCAGAAGAAGAATAAGGTTGTAAAAAGTGAATGGGTCTTTAAAAGTGTACACGGTGATTCTCTTATATAGCAATATACTATAGAGAGGAGGTTTAATAATTAATACTATTTATAGGAAATTGCTAGTTACCACTTACAACTAGGAAATCTCTAATACCGACCGACTGCATGCAAATTTTTTGTTTCTCGTTGGTACCCCCTACCTCAACTAGACGGTGCGCAATTATTTTGGGCCAACTTGAAACAAGAGAAAAAGGAACTCCCAAATTATATAGGTTCGATTCCGGAGCGGTCCCATAAAAAAATGGAAACAAAAAAACTTTTATTGGCTGCCCTATCAGAGAGCAATCTGCCCTAATAGTAATAACTTCCAACAGAGCTTCTCCTGCAGAATTTCTAGAAAAAAATCCAGCTTTTAAGAGTATCAGATATCCAGGCTGCATCATTGTTAAGCTTCAATTGATTTTCATTTGGTGGGTTCCAGTTTGTTATAAGCTTAGTTTTGGTGCCTTCCCTCCTAATGTCTGTATCAGAATTACTGAAAACTGGATCCCCAAAGTTCAAGCGTCTTTGAAGCTGGTTTTATCTTAGAAGATTCCAAAGCACCTCACCTCTCTCCAAATAAACCACCACTTTGTTGCAGAAAATTCAATACACGATAAGTTGCCTATAACTGCAATCCATAAGCTGCGTAATAATCCATGAATGGCACAGCATGATTTTAGTATATATACCAGGCACAGGAGGCAGCATCCAAACTGTTTTGCCAAATATACACCAGAATTCAAATTGGATCAGACACAGTTAAAGAATGGTTTCAAAGTCATTAAGATTAGGTTTGTTGTATTCCTTCCTACCAGTGGTCACTTTTTTTTATTAGGATCAGGATTTCACACAACTCTCTAACTGTGCAACAAGAATGAATATAAGAAAATATTTACATTATCAATTTGTTCATAAAATTGAATAACAACAATTAGACGTAGGAAAAGAAGGAAGAAAACAAATCGAAAACAGTAAAATCTCCTATGCTTTCTGCTGGCGATGGGTACTGCTTGTGTCGTCTTTAAGTTCTTAGGCTTCATGGGGTAATCTCTTACGTTTGAGATTTGGTTGTCGATCTATGCGAACATCATGTCTACAAAGAGGACAGTTAAATTTCCACTTTAACCATTCTGACATACACTTCCGATGGAAAATATGTGAACACTTCAAAACAAATATGTGAACACTTCAAAACTCCTGTATGATCATCGCCGACATTGATATCTTGAAGACAAACCGAGCACAATTCATCATCATCTAAAACAACGATATTTTTCATATGACTTTCAATGTCTTGACGTACCGAAAACTCTTCGTCATATTCATTAAGAATATTAGTAGGGCTATCTAGTTCTAACCGGTCAGTACCTTCAATAGCCCTTAACCCAAGCACTAAACTAAAGTATCTTAAAGACTCTTCTTCTTCATCGTATTCATCAAGAGGAGCGTTCTCTGGTTCTGACGGATCAGTACCTCCAAACCGATCAATACCTACGAAGACAGATGCGCACTTGATTAAAGTAACTTGAAAACTCTTCTTCATCATATTCATCAAGAGGAGCGTTTGCACCCAATGAACTAAAGTAGATTGAGTCGCTTGACATTGTGAATGAATTAGTCAAGTGATTTTTAATCTCTTTGTTTTTCTTAATTATTAGGAAGAGCAGAAGAACAAGGTTGGATGTGAAAATAAAAAAGAAAAGTGAATGGGTCTTGAAAAGTTTACACTGCCGTTCTCTTATATAGGCATATAGCAATGTAAAACTCTTCAAAGAGACGGTAGAACTAATAATAGCATTTGCTTATTCTGCAATATAGACCAGGAAACTAATATGCATTTGTTCTTACACTGCAAAGAGACGGCTAGATTGTGGAATTATTTTTTCACTAGTTTTGGTATCAACTGGGCTTTTGCTGATTCCGTAAGGGCTACCCTTTGGGAATGGCCTAATAAAAAGAGTAGGGTCATGGTTAAGAAAATTTGGGGCATGCTTCCCTTTGCTATCTGGTGGACAATTTGGAACGAGAGAAACGGGAGATTGTATGGCGGGAGAAGAAGAAACTGGGAGCAACTAATCATTTCTGTTAAATGCACTATGTTTAATTGGGCATCTACTACCAAATTATTTGATGGTTTTTCTCTTAGTACTCTTATTTGTAATTGGGATGATGTTGTTGGAAATAGCAACAGTTAGCCGAAATATTTGTATATTACCTCTTTAGATGTCACTACTTTGGTGACGTCTATTGTTTTTTAATTTAATTTGCTCTTTTCTTGTCAAAAAAAAAATATAGCAATGTAAAAAGGTTTATAATGTATTTATAGGAAGTGAGTACGTACAAATTAGAAAGGGATTGGGAAATCTAATACCACCGACTGCATGCAGTTTTACAGGGGTGTATTGGATCAAGATTTATATGGATAAAAATAGATACTAGTTTGTCTGAATCTAATGGATTTATAATTTTTCTTTAAAGAATCTTATAGATATATAATTTTCATATTATAATAGACATATTATGATTAGTTTAGATTTATATTAAATAAATTGCATCTTGTTTCCCATTAAAAAAAACCATCCATAATTTGAGGTGGTGGATGATGGTGGTGATGGTGCTTGTTGTTGGTGGTGGGTGGTGTATGTGGTGGTTGGTGGTGATTGTGGTGGTTAGTGGTCGATGGTGGTGGTCAGTGATGGTTGTCGTTGTTGGTGGTAGTGATGGTTGTGGTGTTGGTCGGTAGTGGTGGTGGTGGAAAAACATAGCATGATGTAATAGAAAAAAATATCCATAAGAATCTATAAAACTCTTGTGGTGTGAGTTGAGATAGATATGAGATAATAACCCACATATTTTGCCTACAAATATTCATAAGAATCCATATATATCTTGGCCCTTAACTATCCTAAGAAATCTTAAATGAATTGAATACCTAGGATATTTGTGGAATCTAAAACTATCCAAATTGAATACCATGAATATATAATGATTCATTATAAATCCTAATTGAATACCTAGGAATTTTTAGGATTGTTATTTATCCATTTAAATCTTAATCCAATATACTCCTGTTAATTTTTTTTGCTTGACAAGTAACAAAAATAGAGGGTGCCCGAATCATCCTCCAGGAGTATATCGCCGGAAACTAACCGCTGGTGCCCATACAAAGCAAGCTGAAGTGCCCTCTTTTGGTCACCAAATCCAGGGGCCACTAATGCCGAGTATTTCTTAAGAACTTTTCGAAATAGACTAGATTTTGTGTCCGTGTTACGCACCGGGCGGACTCGAAAACCATCCACCATTGCTTTTATTTTTTAACCATATTTTTGATTTGGTGTGGCTCGGCTTTGCCTCCCCCGTCCCGATTCATGATAAGGATTCTTGATTTGGTGTGGCGAGGCGAATATGATCTTTGATTTGGTGTGGCTCGGCTTCGCCTGGCCCAGTCCAGATGCATGCTAAACTTGTTCAAAACATAAGCCAAAACTGTTGGAAATTCACATTTTCTGAGTACTTAATATACGAAAAAGTAAGAAAACCTAAGAAGGGTTACTCAAAATTAGGTTGTCTCTAAAACATTAGGATTTTTTGGAGGCAACTATGTGCTTTCAGGATCGATAATATCGACTCTAACATCAAGGTAGTAGCTACCGGAGATAATTACATGGTTTTCATGATTGAATCTACCTTTTGAGATTATTCAATTTACGTGGAAGGGTATTTGTGAGGTTTCTGCACCAAATACGTTGAACAATTGTGCATTTTCAATGGAGCTTTCTAATTAAGAACATGACCTGTGCAAAATTGCTTACTTCCTAAACATATAAGTAAAGTTTAATACTTGCATATGTTTGAACTGCTGCCTTTATCCTTCGAAGGATATTTTTATTCACATCGTGCATACTGGGATACAGAACGAATGTCAATAAAACATTTTTTTCACTTGGAGCTCATGACAATAATATAGTTCAATGATCCGAAAAACCAAAAGTGAGAAAATTTACAAAGAGTCATTATAAAAGTGAGAGAAGAAATTAAAACCAAAGGAAATTACTACTAACTCGAGTCACTTTTATCTACTGAACTCAGATCATTCCCGGTGTTCTTCTTGAGTTTCTAAATTGAATCATGATACTTCAAACACGTCCACAAATCTCAGGCACCAATATCAATTTTTAGTTCAAGCAATTCAGCAAACAGTTGCTGAGCACAATGCAGTGTTGTTGATGTTGCATCAAGAGTCACCTTTTATCCCTCCCCAAATTCCTACCCAGTACAAACTAAACACACACCAATCTTCACATTCATTCCAGATTACCAGTGACAACACCATCCCTCATCATAAACATCAAAACCCATTGTAAACTCCCTCAAAATCAGTCACAGAGCAACACAATCTCCAAGATTTCTTCGTGTTCGAAAGATTTTGTAAACTTTCTGCAATTTCAAAACAGCTTCATGTTTTGGGGATCAACCATTTTGTTTAAGAAGAAACGTATGGCTGGAGAAAAGCATCGCAATTTATTTTTATTTTTTTCCGTAAGAAAAGAGATGCCAATGTTAGTTTTCACGGAAGTATTGTCTACTTACATAAGGTTTAGTTAATATTTGGTGTAAACCAAGTGTAAGTTATTAGTAAGGTGTAAATCCTCACAAAAGTTTTGTATACCCACGTTTTTGTTAACACCGTTATAAACGGCTAGTTAAATACAGGGTGTAAACATAGTGTAATTCAGTTTTTAATGTTGCGACCAATAGAGTTTCTCCAAGTGTCTTCACCTGGTTTACTAATGCCCAAAGCTTTTATCAAATTTAATTTGAAGGGGGTGTCACACTCACCGTGCAACATGAGAGCTCATATGACTTAGCATTTTAAAGGAGTGGAGATAAAAGCCTGGTTTAATTGGGGACATTCACATTAAATGGGGACAAGCACTAGAGGATAAAAAAGGTCATCCCAACCTAATTTGAGCCACCCTTATAAAAATATTTTCTAAATGGCTAAAATGCCCCTAAGTGATTAGAGTTAAAATTTAATTAATTAATGATAATCTTACATAATTAGAGTTTAACTTTTTTTTTTTTCAGATTGTTTGTCAGCAATTTTTAGTCCAATTTTTTTTTTTTTTTGTTGTTGCCCAGATCAGTATGAAAAGTCGTCAATGTACTGAATTTTTTCATTGACGACCCTAAACAGTCGTTAATGCTAAGACTGTTTCAGTGACGACTCTTAACTGTCGAAGATTCATTAAAAAATCAATTCCCTGACGACCCCTTTCAAAGGGTTGTTACTGTTTTATTACTTAAAGGACGACCGTAAACAGTCGTTAACGTTTTTTTAGTGTCGTTATAAACAGTCGTTAGGCTTTAAAAAGCGTCGTTAATGTACGACAATTTAGAGTCGTCATATGCATAATCAATTCCTTGACGACTCTAAACTGTCGTTTAGAGTCGTTAATGTCGTACGAAGGGTCATTTATTGGGTTCGTGTTTTGAAGAAAAAAATTATCAAGGGTAAAATAATATATTTATTGTTGGATTAATACGTCCCAGAAAATTTTTGGGTGCAAATAAAATATCATGACCCCCATTTAATATGAATGACCCCCAATTAAACCGGGGATTAAAAGAACTTGAGTTTCAACTTAAAATCAGCGTGGAATCATCAACAGGTAAAAGCAACACCGATTTCTAGTAATCCTATAAATCACGTTAAGTACAGTCACTTGAAGCTATGATCATTTAAGAATGGTAGGTTGTGGTAGGACCCACTGCACAAATTTGTTTTCACTTTGAATCTTGCTACATACACCAAGAAAATCCAAGAGGCGCCCTGGGATGATTAGCAGAGGGTGAGCCATAAATGTAGGGCCCACATGTTTTCATGTCTCACACTCTTTCCTCGGTGTGTGCACCGATGCGTTGCATAAATCATTTTCGTTTCACTTTGAGCCACCTAGCTAAAATGTCCTTGAAGTGAGAAGTAATTCCATCTTTGATAATTTGAGGGTCAAAAATCACTCTAATTCTCCCATCAAAATATTTTTCTTCTTCCGGATGCAAGTCTACCTTGCATACTTGTCATTGTGATCAGGCTTAGCTCTGTTCCTCCATTCTCTGCTTGAATGACAATCCAAATATCAAAATCAGAGTACTACTTTAAATGATAAGAATTAGCTTTTTTTAAATGATTTTTGAGGGGCCCCATAAAGTGGTGTATCGGATGTTTCCTTGAAAAACTAGGATCGCCAATCTCAATTGTTGAAGGCAATACCAAAAGGCTATACAAACTTATTATATTATGGATTTTGATGACATGACTAAATCATAATACCACAGAAGTTTGCACCAGATATTCAACAACCACTGATTGATATGTCATTGCTTGCTGTGACTCTTTTTATTTTATTCTTTATTTTTATTTCTTTGTATTGAGTTTCGATGGAGGCTGGAAACAAACATAGATATGATGTCTTTTTCGGTGTGTGTGATATAGTTTGCATGCTGTAATAATGGAAGTGATATGATCAAATTGTTCACTATGCTTTCTTGGTTCTTCTCCAGGTTCATAAGCGAGAAGTCGTTTGAGGAGAACTATTGATCTGAAGGATGAGTGTCATTTATTGGATAGAAAACATATCACATGAATTTCTTGTTCATAACGTTTTTATTGCGTTCCTGTTCGGGTTGCTCTTTCCGCCGAGCCTTTAAGAGAAACCTGATGTTATCAATTTGCAGCTAAATTGAAGTTTTGAATTTACTCGAAAGTGCTGGGTTTTCTCGTTCCAATCCTTTATATGTTGTTCAACAAGTAAAGGTATGCAAGCACATTACAGTGCATCATTAAGATGAGATATTTTGGGTTATTTTGTGCCTTACATTCATCTTTCTGATCACAGATGATAATGTTGACATTAGTGAAAGACTCTGAGCGGTTGAATCTGCCCAGGTTGATCTTGATGTCAGAGGTTTGGAAGAGAGAATTTCTGCGAGTAAGAGACAGAAGGTATCCTTTATGTCCTCAAAGTATGTTAACATCTTTGTTTTATATACAAGGGTAATTCACGAGGTTATTAACTTTATCAGTTAATGTTGATTTTTTTTTTTTTTTTTTTGCATCCTTTTTATAAGGAGGAAGCTCATCTGGAGCTTGCTGCTCTTGAAAGGCAGGAATCCAGAAATGAGCCGGAAACAATTCGATTTTCATACAATGATCAGATGGCCAAGGAAGAGGATATAGCCAAAGGGTTTGTTTCTTGGATATCTGTAGCTAAACTATGTATCCAAATTTAGTTATGCTGTAAAGTTCAGTAATCGCACGCACAATTGGATCACCTTTTTGTTTGTATCACATTGTCTTAGTATGCACGCCATGATTGGCTGTTTTTTTCCTGTACTTAGAACTTGTCTGTAAGGCATCCCAGAAAGCTAATATGCCTTGGCTAACTTGTACATTTAATAACATAAGATAAAGAAACAAAATAAAAAGAAAGATTAATGGGAAAATATATGTATTTCCGATGGGTGCAAGTTAAAATGTGGCTCTGCTTACGCCTATGCTGTCAACTATTTTAGGTCACCGCATTCTCACTTCACTGGCTGCTATAGTTTTCTACGGGATGATTCAAACTGGTTTGTACAGATGTTCTAGCTTTAGAAAGTCAGATTTCACACAACTATCTCCAAGTCTGGAACAAACGAACTTTTCTTTAAAGAATACAAGAAAAACTCCATTAGAAAATTAACATAGCAAGTACTTTCTTGACTTTGTTTTACATCCTCAATTACAGAGCAGTAAAATCTCCTATGGTTTCAGTCGGGGATGAGTATTACTTGTTTCGTTTTAAGTTCTTCGGCTTCATGCGATAATCTCTTACGTTTGAGATTTGGTTGTCTCTCTTGGCGCACATCATGTCTACAAAGAGGACAATTAAGTTTCCGCTTTGACCATTCTGACATACACTTGTCATGGAAAATATGCGAACACTTCAAAACTCTTGTATCATCATCGCCAACATTGATATCTTGAAGACAAACGGAACACACTTCATCGTATGACTTTCAATGTCTTGATGTGCCGAAAACTCTTCATCGACTTGAATGATATTAGGAGTGCGCTCTAGTTCAGACGGATCAATACCTTCTAATGGATCATAACCAAGGACATCAAACACATCAGCAGCCAATATACCATAGAAACTCGACATTGCCAATGAAATTAGTCGGGTGAATTCTAATCTCTTTGTTTTTCTTAATTGGGATGAGCAGAAGTTGAACAAGGTTGTAGACAAAACAAAAAAGTGAATGGGTCTTCAAAAGTGTACACAGCGATTCTCTTATATAGGCATATAGCAATGAAGAAAGGTTTATGTATTCGTAGGAAGTATAGTACAGATGAGGAATTGGAAAGTGAAAAATACTAGAACCCCCTACTATATGGGTTCAACATTTACAAGCCCCACAAAATGGATCCTTCACTATCAACTCCATTCTTTCACATTTTGATATTTCTAGGCCCAGAACTTTTATTTTTGGGGCTAGGTTTTGAATTCTTCCGGATTGCTGACGTCATCAAAAAATAACAAATACCAGAACTAGCCCTCCGAATATATACCTTATTTTAGACACTAAAACCAGATTCATTTCTTCATTTCTCTTTCGTAAACTTCCAGAGCTCCTGCGATATTTTCCAGGATTTTTCTTCTTCTTCGATTTACAGATACAGATCCTAATGATTTGAGGTGAATATATTTAGCAGCTACGAATTCAGTTTTAATCATCAATAAGTCTACCGATTCGATTCAAACAATCGAATTTGAATCTAGGTTTCATTTGTTCAAAGTCACTTCAGGTAAGGTTTTCGATTTGATTCAATAGGTTTTCGTCATTCTTTGTTCTTCATTCTTAGTTTGATTAGGTTTTGATTTTTATTTTTGATTGTATCTATTCAGATCTGGTGAGAATAACATGAGATTTTTCTTGAATCACTCGATTCTACTATTTTGAATCTATGTACGTTTTGATTGTGTTGTTCTAGTTGTTTGATTTGTTTGATTTCTTATTTCGATTTTGATTTTCTAGGGTTAATTTTTGATAGTTCAGTTTTGTTTTGATTTCTTTTCTTTTTTTCAGTTCAGTTGTTGTGCATTTGGTTAGGTGATTTTGATCTGATTGATGAAGATTGTCGAATTAGGTTTGATTCAATTTGATTAAACAAGTATGTTTTTAGGAATTTGATGATTTTTTTTGGTATGTATGAATATTTTGGAAGAAGTAAGATCCTTGTTCTATCCATATGTATGTATGATGGTGGTGGTTATAGATTAATTGATAACAGTAAATTATTAAACAAAATCTGAGGGTTATAGATTAGATAAAGCATGTGATATGTAACATTGTTGTTAACGTGAGGGTTCATTTTTCCAAAATTAAGGGCAGAATTAATTGACTCCAACGTATGTCTTGATTTCATGATGAATTGTTTAAAATACAAAAGGTGATTGATATTTCCAATGATTTTGCTTCAGAAATAAGCATACAGGTACGGTGCAGAGTAGCGTTGGTGTCTCTTTCTACACTCCACCATCATTAGACAAGGACAATTGACTAAAGCTACCAATATTCACACGTCTAGATTTTCGTTGGACATTGATAGGTTAAAATCTCACCAACTGCTCTACCAGCAACACACATGATTGACAGTTATTTTGGCATATGGGTGGGGATGAAGCAGCGCATATTGGTTTGTCTCACGTACCAACTTGACAGAGAATTAGAGGCAAGTGTCATTTTTTTAATTCAAGTACAAGCACCACTTGCATGATTGCTAGAATTAACAGGCCATAGATATTAGATAAGTTAAACATCTGATCCATCTAAGAACAATATACATGATAAATATCACCACATATCGTTTCAGTTCCCCAAGTGATAAGTCACTTTTGGCACAGATCATTGATGGGCATATAAATTAGCATATACGCATGTGAGCTGAAAACCCCAGTTCTGCAGAAGAAGGGGTTGACGTATAAAATATTAACATCTCACATGGCATCTGTATTATAAAATTTTGTGTAGTTAGATAGAACTATATTAATATGCCATGACACAGCAGTTAGTGTGTGAGATGCGTGTGACGCTGAAATGAAACGCGTATTCTTCTGAACATATAGAATATTCCGTCTCTGCTTGATTTGGGGTTAGGGTGTGGTTCCTCAGCGCTTTATGCGAAGGTCCTCAACTTAAAGAATGCACTCACATGGTTACAGTCATCATCTACACTGACCGTAAATAGTTTCCGGACATCCTATGATCAACCAATGTAAAACCCTTCTAGCATAACTCCCTCAAGCTACTGTGATGTCTCCAATGATACAAACTAAGGAAGGCTTAGCTTAACTGTTTATGATATAGCTGAAGAAGCAGAAAGTTAGAATTCGTGTATTGGCTGAAAACGCCAACCTCTCTCATTGCAGTTGGGGATGCAGATGCTACAAGGTTCTGTCTACTAAGCAAGGAGACAGTGTTGTTTACAATTATTTGGCGCGAGTGGCCAAGGTAAAAGATCACATATGTTGACTTGATCATTTTTATATAAGTTGATTATTATGTCTTTGTATTTGTTAGGATTGTTCACTTGCCTCATTGTATAAAGTTCGTATAAAGTGATATAACCTAATTGTGTTACTGAAGGATATGATTGGTGAATGACATTAACTTATGTTGGCTGTTGGTGGAGGTTGGAAGCCAAGATGTTGTTTTTGGTCTAGTTGTTAGCAGGAAAGGGCTTGAAACTGCATTGGTTTAAGGTATTATTTTTATTTCCAAGTGTTAATGAAACACTAGTTAGGTATCAGACATTAAACATTTATTTGCATTATATGGATGTGTAAATCTCAGTGACACAAGTCAGGTGCATCTGTAACTCTCAGTTACACTACCCATATTCATGTGTAACTACAAGTCAGGTGCATCTGTAACTCTCAGTTACACATATTATATGCATGTGCAACTCCTCTTTACACTAGACAGGTGCATGTGTAACTCCTAGTTACACATGCTAAAATGAACAAACTTGCAACCAAAAAATTCCACATGTTAGGTATCCAAGTCATATGCATGTGTAACTCCAATTACACATGATAGATGCATGTGTAACTCCAAGTTACACATGCTAAGATGGGTTATCATGTGCTTTTTCTGTGATCTTTGTTCTATAATTTTGCCTTACAATTCTCCTATAATATTATTTTTTTGCTTTTTATTCATCCAACCTAATCCATGGATGTTTATTTCATTGCAGATATGCAAGCATTTTGGAATGAGGAAGGAAAGAAAGAAAGGAAAAACTTCTAGTATAGGTTTCAGTGGCTTATTTCTAGTGTTTTAACTCATTTATTGTGTTCAGTAACGACCGATTACTATAGCTGGTAAACAGAGATATTATTGTAAATGAATATTAATGCTATAGATGTATTTTTTGTATATTTTTTTTCTTCTGTTGTGTAACTGTTGACTACACATGCCATATGCATGTGTAACTTGTGGATACACTTCTCATATGTATGTGTAACTTCTTATTACACATGTCATATGGATGTGTAACTTTTAGTTACACACTATTGAATACACAACATGAATGTGTAATTTTTATACATGTGTAACTTCCAGTTACACTTGCAATATCAATGTGGTCGGAGGTGGTGGTGAGCGGTGGTCGGTCAACAGTGGTGGTTGTCGGCGGTGGTGGTTGGTGGTGGTCGGAGGTGGTTGGTGGCGGTGGTGGTTTCCAACAGTGGTGGTCGGAGGTGGTTGGTGGTGGTTGTGGTGGTCGGAGGTGGTTGGGGAGGTGGTGGTCAGAAGTGGTTGCCGGCGATGGTGGTCGGAGGTGGTTGGTGGCGGTGGTGGTCGGAGGTGGTTGTGGCGGTGGTGGTCAGAGGTGGTTGCCGGCGATTATGGTCGGCGGTGGTTGGAACATCATCACATAATATTTTAATAATTTTGGGCCTAAATTTAAATTTTATTTAATTATGGGCTTCACAATAAGCATAAGGGTATCAAAGTCTTTTAATAATTTGGGGCCTAGATTTAAACTTCATTTAATTAAGGGCCTCATATTATGGGTTATCCATGGGTTGGTCCTTAGCCTAATTTTCCCAATTGGAAAACGCTAAAACCGGGACAACTATTATGGGCCAAATCTGAGACAATCAATCCAGACCTTTAATCATTCTCACCTCCACCCCGCTACCAATCCCAACTCTTCACCTTTCAGATAGTATCACGGGTCCCAAATCCGGACCAGCCCTATCCCAGTTGTAGCAAGGTCGTGACGAAATCTCTTAAGACCACCGACTGCATGCAGTTTCCATACTTAACACGGTGCCCGATTATTTTGGGGTGCCTTGTTGGATGCCTCTATCAGAAGACAGTCTGCCCTAATAGTAGTAACTTCCAACAGAATTGCTTCCATTAGAATGATTTTGTCATGTAACAATACTTTGATTCCCTTTGACATGTTCTAGTATTCTTCTACAATTTTCGTCCACGAAAAAAGAATCTTTAGCCCAGAAAGCTCCTTGCAGTACATTAAGTTAGAGTTTCTGCTCGTTTAGGCATGCGTCTTTGTCCCTGCATGCTTTAGCTCCTTCGATTTCACTTGCAGAATTTCTCAACATTAACCCAAATGTAGCATTTAAGGTATCAAAGATCCAGCGTGCATCAGAAGTTTGTTATAAGCTTAGTTTTGGTGTCTTTCCACCTATTGCATGTACCAGAATTACTTAGAAATTGGATTTTAGAAGTTTGTCTTTATTCTGCAATATGTTGTAAAAGGCTCTAGGGGAGGCGCTAATCCATCGCCTTGACTCACCTAGCGCTTAAGCGCTCCCAAGGCGCCAAAAGAAGAAGAAAAAAAAATGGTCTTATCGTCTCGCCTAGGCGCCTTTTTTTGCCAGGCGCTCGCCTTTTACAACATAGATTCTGCAATTGAAGTCTGCAAACTAGTACTGGTTTTATATCTAGGAAAAATCCAGGACACACCCCTCTTTCTAAATCAATCAGAATTTCTTTTTTAGGAATTTCAATACCCATCGATTTACCTGCACCTGAAATCCAAGCTGCATGATAATCCTTGAATGGCACACTAGAATTTAAGGATCAAATGTGTAGCTCCTCCAGTGAATAATAAGCTCATGAAACATAGTGGATCTGGACATTCAAAAACTCCCAAAGATCCTCAACAAAGATCCAAAGCTCGTTTTTGGTCGAAATTTATGCAAGACAAGATAAACAACAAAACTCCGTATACATATTAATTATGCAATTTTTTCTACTTGATGTATTTCATTGGATTTTACGAGACATTAATTCTAGTTTTACCTAGTGCTTCCTTACTTTCAAGTAGTTATCATGCAGCCTAAGGGAGGTTTTTGCTGAAAGCATAAAGCTGAGTAGTACAAGTGAGATTGACCACATGGATTATGTGGGTTGTTTTGCTATGAAAGAACTCCATCAACGTGAGCTTCTTAGAGCACCCTATGGTTGGTTTCTATTTCAATGCATGTTCAAAATCGCTTAGGGTAATGACGTATATCATAGATGTGTATTTCCGTGAACTTTTGTAGTTTTTTCCAAATGATCGCATCAGGAAAGAACATAATAGACTGCATTGATGAAAATGATTAATCTAGAGAGGCACTAAGAAGCAAAAACAAGATGAGCACTCACCAGAAGAGAGAATGCATGAGCAAGTGATAAATCTGTTGGGAACACTGAGAACAATCTCTTTTTTCTCGAAGTTATACCTCTGAATATATATCAACAGAACCTTGTGACCATCGTATTGATTGTTATAATGAGATATCTTTGTTGGAATGTTGCAACAATAAACAGCTCGTTAGATGTAAAAGAATGGACGAAAAATAACTCTATCACAAACAACTTGATGATGGAAGAATCACATGTTCAACAAGTTGTCCTTAACACATTAGTTCGCGGGTATACTCGAGTTGAGTAATGCTAAACCCCTCACAGCGAAGATGTGTCCAGGATAAGACTGCTCGATATAACTTGAGTTAGCAAAACGCAAGTTACCCTTTATTCGAACTCATCAACGGGGATGGAAGTAAAACGTATGGAGAAACCCTAGAACGAAAGAAGAATTTTCGGTGTGTTAGAAAACATAATTTCGAGTTGTATTTATAGGATGAAATACTTGCAAATGAAGTTAGGTTTTGGTTTTCTTTAAAAACAAGTAAAACACGTAAAAAGAATGTACCAATAAATAAAACTCTTAATAATTAATAATTTCCTAAAGAAAACTCACCAAAAAATAAATTCGTGTAGAAAAGGGAGTTGGTGCATGGATTATGCGCATATCGCATGAGTCAAAATATATATTTTTGCTATGAAAGAACTCCATCAAGGTGAGCTTCTTAGAGCACCCTATGGTTGGTTTCTATTTCAAAGCATGTTCAAAATCGCTTAGGGTAATGACGTATTTCACATATGTGTATTTCAGTGAACTTTTGTAGTTCTTTCAAAATGATCTCATAGGGAAAGAACATAATAAACTGCATTGATGAAAAATGATTAATCTAGAGAGGAACTAAGAAGCAAAAACAAGTTGAGCACTCACCAGAAGAGAGAATGCATGAGCAAGTGATAAATATGTTGGGAACACTGAGAACAATCTCTTGTTTCTCGAAGTTATACCTCTGAATATATATCAACTGAACCTTGTGACCATTGTATTGATTGCTATAACGAGATATCTTTGTTGGAATCTTGCAACAATAAATAGCTCGTTAGATGTAAAAGAATGGACGAAAAATAACTCTATCACAAACAACTTGACGAGGGCAGAATCACAAGTTCAAAAAGTTGTCCTTCACACATTAGTTCGCGGGTATACTCGAGTTGAGTAATGCTAAACTCCTCACAGCGAAGATTTTGCAGGATAAGACTGCCCGATATAACTTGAGTTAGCACAACGCAAGTTACCCTTTCTTCGAACTCGGCAACGGGGATGGAAGTAAAACATATGGAGAAACCCTAGAATGAAAGAAGAATTTTCGGTGTGTTTGAAAATAGAATTTCGAGTTGTATTTATAGGATGAAATACTTGCAAATTAAGTTAGGTTTTGGTTTTATTTAAAAACACATAAAAGGAATGTAACCATAAATAAAGCTCTTAAGAATTAATAATTTCCTAAAGAAAACTCGCCAAAAAATAAATTCGTGTAGAAAAGGGACTTGGTGCATGGCTTATGCGCATATCGCATGGGTCAAAATATGTATTTTTGCTATGAAAGAACTCCATCAAGGTGAGATTCTTAGAGCACCCTATGGTTGGTTTCTATTTCAATGCATGTTCAAAATCGCTTAGGGTAATGACGTATTTCACATAAGTGTATTTCCGTGAACTTTTGTAGTTCTTTCAAAATGATCGCATCAGGAAAGAACATAATAGACTGCATTGATGAAAATGATTAATCTAGAACAATTAATTGGGGGATATGGATTTTAATCGGGGGATATCACTAGAGGACAAAATAGGGATCCGAATATCCTAGCTGGGTTACCCCTTATGTAATTAATTTATTATTTCCTAATCTAACCCTCCCTAATTAGGATTAGTTACTAATTAAGATTAGTAAAATCTTAATGATTTGGGGGATATATTTAGTGTTTTTGAGTTTATTTGAAATTTTTGTGGGTAGAAGGAGGGGAAAAAATTTAGAGTAGAATTTTATTTTTTTTTGAAAATGGAAGATGAATTTGAAGAGAGACTTGCAGCTGCTGAATCCTTGGCTCAACTACAACAACAATCATATCTTCAATCTTCAGTTAATGATAACACCTCCCAATTGGAGTTATATGATGAACCAACACCCTTGGATCACGATTTTCGTGACCATGAGGAGTTATGTGAAGAACCAACTCAAGAAACTAAACATGTTCAACATACAAGCATCCCCAACACACAGGTAATGCTTCAAAGAGGTCGAAAATTTGTTGTTTTTTTTCGAAACCGCCATTTCTGTCCGAAAAAGCAGAAAACCGGCATGCGCGTTATATGAATACCATGCCGGAACCTCTATAACCGGCATTGTATTCATACAAATTTGAATGCCGGTTTAAAATATCCCCAAGCTCAAGAACATACCGGCGTACCATTCAAACCAAGATTGTATGCCGGTTTGAATTTTTACTTTTTACCAACCACCGAATATTGTATGGAATACTCAAACCGGCACTAACCGTACATGACACACCATGACGGTTTGTGATACCAGCATAGATCCTTGCATGTCGATGGTGCCGGTTTAATAGGAAAAACATACAGAAACAAATTATATTTTGAACTTAAAAACCGGCATTCCTTTTTTTGATCTATGTATGCCGGTACTATATCCCGGCATAGTAACTTAATTTGTAAAAATGCCGGTTTTAATACTGGCATAGAATGACAATTACCTTGTATGCCGGTTTTGAAAACCGGCACTTTAATTTACTTATCGACACTACCGGTTTTAACTAATCCAATTTTATTTTCATTTAGATAATTCTGTACAACGATCAACCAAACTCCAAACCGCTCCATCGGGATACGTCGGAACACTATAAAATACCTCGGGTATGTTACCAAACAAGTCTTCCACCTAGTTTTTACAATTTAATGTTGGGATTTGCTTGTAATCTCTCATTATTATGTAGGGAATAAAAGATGAAAAGGAAGTAATTGCTTGGGCAAAAGAGACGGCTCTTAAGAACATGTGTGTCTTAGTGAGGAATAGTCAACATTCAGATGTTCGTTTTGAGATGGTTTGTGAGAGAAGCGGAAAATACAAGGAGAATATCCATAAGAGAAAGGGTTATGTATATGAAAAGAAGACTAAGAGGGTATACAAAACAGTTACGAGAAAGGATGAGTGCCCCTTTAAGCTTGTATTCTATCTAAGAGGAGAAAGTAAAGAAGAAAAAGAATGGGAATGTAAGGTGTGGTTTGGCCGTCACAACCACCCCGATCCGAAAGATTTTGAAGGTCACTCCCTAGTTGCGAAGCTAAAACCTGATCAATTCGAGGATGTCAAGATGATGACAAAATCATGTATCAAACCAAGAGTGATTCTCCGAACCTTCAAGGCAAAGGATAAGATGAACGTTTCTTCACTAAGTACAATTTATAGCGCACAAGCAACTATTAAAAGGTTGGAATGGGAAGGGAGGAATGTTATGCAAGAATTTGAGAAGATAGTTTGGGATCACAACTACACGTGTATCATTAAAAGAGGTACGGACGAGAAGCCGCTTCAAATATTCATTTCGCATCCTTTGCTTTCACAATTGGCTCATACGTGTTGTGATGTTCTTATGATGGACTGCACGTACAATACAAACAAATACAACATGCCGTTGTTCAACATCGTGGGGCACACATCGGACAAGGTAACATTCACATTGGCTTGGTGTTTAATGGAAAACGAGAGGGATTACAATTATCATTGGGCATTGCGACAATTGAAATTATTGTTCCCGGAAAATCGTGGTCCGAAGGTCATCATAACCGATCAATTTGACGCACTAATGAATGCCATATCCGACGTATTTCCGGATGCACAAAATTTCCTATGTACATTTCATATAGGTGAAAATGTGAAAAAACATTGTCATGCTTTGTTTGAACCCTCTAAGGCTGATATTAAAAAAAGAATGGTTGGTCAACTTGATGAAGATGTTCGTAATGAGAAACTATCACCCGAAGAATAAGAAAATGAAAGAGGAAAGATTAAAGAGCGAGTCGACAAAGAACACGATGAAAACCATAAAAGGTGGTTGGAATTTCTAAAGGATTGGGAGAAAGTTTATTGGTCTCTTACCGAGGACATGTATGAAAAGAGATTGAAAATGTTTATTGCCATCTACAACGAAGTGTATCCAAGTGCCATTTCATATTTTCGGGATAAATTGTTGGATAAGTTCAAGGAAAAATTTGTGCGTGCATGGACAAATCGTTATAGACATTACGGGAATGAAGCAACTAGTATAGCGGAGTCCTCACATGGGAGATTTAAAGATCTCATCCAGTCCGGCCTGGGAAACGTGGTTATGGTCGCCGAGGCAATGGAACAAAACTTTAAGGCCGATATTGATAGGATCAAGAAGGGTTTTGAGAAAAGCTTCATGGATAGGATGACTCCATTTCTTAAACATACTAAGTTGCTCCAAGGAATAGATTTTAACGTCTCTCGGTGGGCAATAAAACATATGATGAGACAAATGCAATATGAAAAAAATTATGGAAAACCGGGTGATGTGTGTATTTGTCCCGACATGTCTTCTTTGGGCCTTCCGTGTCGACATATGCTTGTGAAGTATGAAGAAGTGATACCTATTGGTGTTATTGATCCTTTTTGGAAGCAATTATCTTTCGACCTTCCCCCTACCGAAGTTCCCGGACAATCACCATGGGATACAAAGGAGGCCCAAGAATTTTTTGAAGCTTACTCACGTGGCAACTCGGCTAGCCGACAAGTATTGTTGAGTCAACTAAGACTAATTACACGGCCATGGATAGCACAGAGTGAAGAGCCAACAAAGGGAGATCCGCCGGGTAGACCACAAACTAAAATTCCAAGGAAAAAACAAAGAAAAGAATTCAAAGAAATGACTCGCCGTGAAGAGGAACTCGCGGCAACAAAAAAACGAGATCTATGTGCAAGTGAGATTTCAGAAGCAAGATTCGCGGAAACTCCCGGTCCAAATAAAAGGGATAGGCCGAGGAAGGAACCGATATCAAGTCAACAACAATCAACGAGTTCTGAGGCTACACCAATAGTCGATGTATCCGAGGTTCAAAGGAAGAGGGGAAGGCCGCCGAAGGTACCAACATTAAGCTACGAAGGACAACAAGGTCAACATTCCGAACCTACACCAATAGTCGATGTATCCGAGGTTCAAAGGAAGAGGGGAAGGCCGCTACGAAGGACAACAAGGTACCAACATTAAGTTCAAAGGAAGAGGGGAAGGACAACAAGGTCAACATTCCGAACCTACACCAATAGTCGATGTATCCGAGGTTCAAAGGAAACGGGGAAGGCCGCCGAAGGTACCAACATTAAGCTACGAAGGACAACAAGGTCAACATTCCGAACCTACACTAATAGTCGATGTGTCCAAGGTTCAAAGGAAGAGGGGAAGGCCGCCGAAGGTACCAACATTAAGCAACCAAGGGCATGTCTTTGAGCAATCCGAACCTACACCAATAGTCGATATAGCCGAGGTTCAAAGGAAAAGGGGTAGAGGAAGGCCAAGGAAGAATATTCTCCCGTCTAATACCATAGACATTTGGAGTGTAGGGATTGCAGATGATGGTTTGGATATAATTAAGCTAAAAGATGGTAATATGAAGATGTATAAGGATCCCATAACAGGTAGGACCATTAGAAGTTATCATACGAAGATAGAATCTTACATAGGCCAACTTCCTGAGGTTATTCGCGAGTTTATTGCGTACACGGATGATGTCGATGGAGATGGAAATTGTGGATATCATGTCGTGACCGAACAATTAGGAATCTTCGAGACGGCTGTTAGTAAAGGAATGACACCATGCCGCTATGCTAGAATGAGAATGGCCGATCAACTTGTGAAGAAGAGGAGCTTTTATGAGCAATTGCTTGGTCACGATGAGGTGTTTGATGATATGTGTGCTCAAGTGTTAGGACCCGAGCAGGAAATGACATTTCTTCCTTCTCAATATTGGATGAGTATGCCGCTTTGTGGGCATCTAGTAGCGGATACATTTAATTGTGTTGTTCATTATTTTTCCCCCACCATAGTCTCCACATTTACACCAAAATGGCAAAAATGCGAGGGATCCCTTAAGATGAGAAGAGTTGTTTTGGTGTACGTGAACGGCAATCATTTCGTTATTCTAAAACTCAAGGACAATTGTCCATTGCCACCTGTTTGTGGGATGGTTAAAAACAAGGAACTTGATCCAAATATATGGAAGGGATGGATGGCATTGAATGAGGAGAATCACCAATTATGGGATGCTTTGGCATTATCAAAGAAACCTCTTGAAGAGGATGACTTGCAACTTCATACGTGTGGAAGTGATGATGAGTAATTTGGATATATGTGGTTTACTTATACGCCCCCTTTTTGTTGTTTTGGAAGTTTGAATTGTAATCATTAAACCATATGTGCCAATGTGATTTGATTCAAACTTTACTATGCCAGTACTTGTACCGGCGTTTCAATATATGTTCTCTTTTGTGCCGAAATAACACCATAAGTTCATAGATATTATTTTTTTGTGCCGTCATTGGAAAAAAATGCATAACACCACCGGTAGAACACATAGAAAGTTTATTCACATAGGAATTATAGAGTACTGGCATAGTACACAAGATAATTCTACTATGCCGGAACTCTATTTTTTCAATATGGAACTAAAAAGAAAACCGGCATGGTTCACAGGATAAATACTATGCCGGTTTTAAAAAAATAAACTTAGAAATTGGATATTGCAAGACACATAAAATAACATAAGCAAAGATCTAATCCCATAAAATGACATAAGCAAAGTTTAGACAAACCAAATGTAAAGTTATGATGTTCCAAACCGAAAACAAATGAAGCAAAGATGTTCACAGATTACCAATCCACACAAACAAACATAAACAACAACAGTACTATCAAGGCCACACGATCACTCGGTTCTTGGCCTCTTGTATACCCTCTTTTTCTTTTCGCCCCACAAGTCTTTTGCCTCAGTATCTTCTATTTGGTCTAACTTTTGGACGACGTTCTCCATTTCTTTCTGGGTCAGCAACTCTCCTTTCTTGGTCTTCTTCTTAAAGAACCTTGACAAGTTTCCAATCCGCTGACGTTGTTAATGGATATTTTTCAAAATGTATTTAGTATGTACAGTTTTATAATTTGATAGATTTAGATTAAGAGAATAGTAATGAACGCACCAACAATGTAACGAGCTGTATAAGTGTGGGTACAGTATCTGGAGTTGTGGATGGATGCGGTGGTGGTGGCGGGACCGCTACCGTATCCCGGCGTATAACATAAGGATGTGAGTACTGTAGATGCCCGCTTAGGAATGTGGGTTCACTATCAACACCGTTCTCAGCCAATTCCCAATCATCCCTATCCAGCACAAGTTCTTCTTCTTCCCTTTCGATCCAATGTGCAAGAATTGGTTCTGGGTCGTAGCATACCAGAGTATGGCTCTCATATGATTGGCATTTAGTAAAGTCATGAGAATATTTATGATATGATGTATCTGTGAGATCTTTCTGCTTGTAACCGAGTTGGCGCATCACGCGGAGAGGGTTATGCATAACATATCCTTTTGGATGAAATAACGGTCCGTTGTAAAATGAAACATTATCATGTCTCATAAGGTGAACTCCTCTGACATTCCTATAAGGGTCAAACACAACATCTTCCACAGAAAACGAGTCCAAAGCTTCTCTCATTTTTAAAAATCGTTTCTTGTTAGGAGTAGGGGTATTGCCGAAGAAGTATTTCTGAGCTAGAGCCATATTCGGTTCATAGTCATGCCAAATTTTCAATCCTCTATACCCAATGAACAAATCTCGAAAGTGTTCGTAAGCCCACACCTGTGCCCAGAAAATGTATAAGATAATTAATATTTGGAAACTAACAAATGTAATGATAACAATCAAAAAATAAGTAATTCACCATACCTGAATCACAGTGAAATTCCCATTAAATTGACGGCCTTTCTCCTTAGAAGCTCGACGCATTTCTGCCAAAAAATGTGCCAAGAAAGCGGTGCCCCATGAATACTTATGAACGTCTTCCAACGGATCCAAAAACTGTAGGTTGTTCAAATGCACCCCGTTACCATTAGAGTCGTGGAATATAGCAGTTCCCAAAATGAACAACATATATGTCATGCAGTTTGTTGAGCTTGTGTGGAGTCAATTCCTTGTTCTTTGTATTCCCAAACAATTGAGTGAGTTGGACGAATGTTATAGTCTTTGTCGAGAAGTTTGTTTCTTGTACAAATTTTCCATCGTGGTTTCCTTGTTCCATCCAAACAACTTTTCAGTTAGCTCATAGATCTTTTCCCACCCTAGGTCCTTCGACTTGTCTTCTACCTTAACCGGTTTCCCAAGAACCTCTAGTCCTATTATCCTTTGGACATCTTTAGGGATAATGGTCATCTCGCCAAAATGAAAATGCATGGTGTCAGTTTCACCATAAAACCTCTCCAAAAAGCAGTTTGTCGTGACGGTATCAGTGGCCACATAATTTTCTATCGCAGGATACAACCCAGATGCTTTGACTATTTCTTGAACAAATGGGACACTCATCCTCCAAAAGCCAGACATCCGATTGTTGATGGCGGCTAACACGCCAGGCTTTCCTGTGGTCCTATAAAATCATCACGAACTTTATTAAATTGATCACGTGTAAATAATAGAATAACAAGATACAAACGTCTTACATAAGTTTGATAGATCCATCGAGCCCAAGAGTCTTTATACGAAAATAAAAGTTGCGGGTTTATAGGTTGACCCCAATATTTTCCATCATTTATGTGAGGAATTAAGTCTAACGTATCAGGGAAGTGAGGTGGGGGTGCCTTTTCATCATTAGTTTGTCCTAAGCCACCTTCTTGTGAAGATGAGCCACCTGCTTGTTCCGGTTCTTGTGGAGTTTGATTCTCATCATCATCATCATCAGTGTGAGTTGAGACACCTGTAGTAGCCGCTATTCCTTTTCCTTTGTCCTTTTTTGGTGCGTGAGACCTATGTTCCAACACGTTAAACGGATTTATATAGTGCATCCGGCATACAAAATGAACACACACAAAACCGGCATTCACGGCTTAATACTATTCTATGCCGGTTTTATTCCGGCATTATATCAATTAATACGAAGATGCCGGTTTTTGTTGAATTGTATCCAGGAATTTAAAAAATTTAGGGAACAAAAACCGGCATTGTATGTTACCATACCGTGAACGCCGGAACAATTACCGCATACCGGCAGTAATTTTTGGAATGCCGGTTTTCGTAATTTTTTACCCAAAACTTAACATTTTTTTGTTTTTCAAATTGAACTCAATTGACTAGAATGCAATTTCAAAACCCTAAAAAGAAATTTTAATCCATCATGAACTCCTATCAAGTTTCACTTTGTGTTGTATATTATTGGATAAACCCTAAAACTACTTCAATTCAACGGGAGACTTTGTGTTATACATGACTTACCGAATCAAATATGTTACTTCCGCCTCACCAGGAGACTCTTCAGGAGTTTGTTGCGCATCAACAGGTATTTCTGCATTGGGGTTATCACGAGATTTGCGACGAACCATTGTTTTGGTATAATAGATGAAAAAAATAGGGAAAGATTGAATAGAACGAATAGTTTTCTTTCCAAAACCGTCACTTATATAGCTTTGGAAGTTTGAAACCGTCATTAAAGAAACCCACGATTTTGTAACCTTCCAATGACTCATTAAATATTTGGAAACCGTCATATTTGGAAACCGTCAAACAAATTGAATGAAATTGTAACCGTAAAAAAATTTGAATGAAATTCTAACCGCCAACCAAGTTGAATGAAATTTTAAACGCCAGAATACCGGCATTGACAATTACATACCGGTGATGCCGGCATTACAAGTTCATTATTTTTTTAACTTAGTGTGGTAAACCTAAGCATCTTTCGTAAACATATACATGATGTCGGTTTTAAGATTTCATAACTTCTTATTTTTTAACTCATAGTCATTCTTTGGTATTTGAACGAAATTTCACTTAAATAAACATCATTAACCACAAACATAAGATCTCAAGCATTTTCCAACTAACATCATTTAAGGGAATAACGTTACACATAGAATTAAAGATATCAATAGTAATACAATTTAAAATAATTTATTGGAATTAGATTGAACAAGCAAAGCAGCTTCGAAATGCCTAAAAGGCTCTTGTCTCCACTTTGTATATGCATCCTGAGCTTTATACCTATCACCACCGTATCTTGATAGGAATTCGTTGTATTTGAGACATGATTTGATGACTGCAGTTGTTCGAATGCGTACTATTTGATCAGCGTATTCAGTTTTGCGTTTCTTACCGTTAACCGTGTAATGCTTTTAAGAACCATTCATTACAAGGCCCCAAAACACTTCTGACGGGCGTTCATCCTCCGCCAAATCCAATACTAAGTAGTAATTCCTAATCCATTCTGTTTCCTCCTCAACATCTGCTTCTATCTTAGCTTCTTTTTGATGTTTAACCTCTTCCAGAGCTTCCGCTCTGATGTTATCTATTTTTTGACGATAACGTTCAATCTTTGCTTCCTCTTTTTCTTCTCTCTTCCTTTTACTTATCTCTTCCTCCATTGCGAAAATTGAGTTGGTGGTTTCTTCCTTCCTTCTTAGTTTTTCTAGTATTGTGGCAATGGAGTTGGTCGTGGTTGATGATTGAATTCCTGTCGGAGTGGACAATATGCTCCTCAAACGTTTTTCTTTTTCGAAGGAATTGATGAACTTGGCAGGCGGTGAGTAATAATCCATTGGAGATATATCTGTGAGGTATCAAGTGCAATGGGTGTATCCATTCCTTTAAATAGATTTAGTCATAACGGCTCTTTTCCACTTTAGTAACGGCACAATAAGAAACTCAGATCCCACGCCGGAACTAATGTTTTCTAGAGTATGGTTTAAAAAACTAGCCGTTAGTTATTCAATGCCTGAAACCGGCAGACAATGGATGAAGTAAAACTACGCTGGTACTATGTTCCGGCACTCAACGTAATACAACGATAATGCCGGTTTTGAGGAAATTCTATTCAGGTTGAGGAACCAAATATAACTACTATACCGGCATACAATGTTTAATAAATTCAATGCCGGTTTTGGGAACAGTTCCATTAGGAGATAATTAAAGAGTTTTTGAATACCGGCATTCTTAAAATGAATATTCATATGCCGGTTTTCTGTCACTTATTTAATAGTTTTTGGAGATTTTGAATACCGGCATAGACCTTAGCAAACACAACAATGCCGGTACATGTCTGATTTTGAATTTTACTATGCCGGTTTGTGAAACCTGATGAATTCAGAAATGCCGGTATGTGTAACGGTATTTCAAACAATGAGCTGTCCTATGCCGGAACATTTTAACTTTCAAACCAAAACTCTAATCATGTTCAACATAAACCAAAGTAAATAAAGAGTTAACCCACAGTACAAACCAAAACAAGTTTGAAATTGTTTTTGACGTAACCATAAAACTAAAGAGTTAACCATCACTAATTAGTCTTTTGTTTCTTTTGGGTTGGCGCCTTCCTTGTTTCCCCATACATAGCTTTGACAGTAGGGTCGGTTTCTTCAATTCTATGAAGTTTTCCTCGAGTTCCTTGATTTCTTGAAGAGATAGCACAACTCCATCCTTATGCTTGCAACCTAACATCTTCGTAACCTTGCCAAGTCGACGTCGCTAGTTTAATACATCAAATACATAATCAGGATATATATTAATATATGATTATGTTTACATTTAATAACTATAACCAATTAAGAAAACTTACCACCATTCCGAAAGTCTTGAGAAGTTTGGCCATCGTAGGTGGTGGAGGTGGAGGAATTTCAACAGGAGGGTTTTCTTGGTGTGGAGCTTCCACGGAGGGAGGGCGCACGACATAAGGATGTGACCATTCCAGGTAATCCCTCATATAGCTGTCATCAACTTCATAACCATTTTCCGCAAGCTCCCACTTACTAATATCTACCAAACGACGTGGGTCTCTTTCCCTCCAATGTGTTGGTTCCGGTTCTGGATCATACACTACATGCAACTTGTTGGGAGTTGAATTGCACCGAGAAAAGTAAAGAAGATAATTATCATCAGAGGTCGACCAAAAACGGGATAATTGTTTAAATCCATGTTGGCGCATCACACGTCATGGGTCGGCCATGATGTATCCTCTTGGGTGGTACAAAGGCCCATGGTACAATGCAACATCTCTTGGGATTTGACGGTATCCTCTAATCTCCTTATAAGTGTCGAACACAACATCTTCCTTCCTCATAGCATCCAGAGCCAATCTCATATCGATGACTCGACCTTTGTTACCGGGCTTCGGATTACTGTGAAACTCGAACCTCTGAGCTCTAGGGATATCGGGTTCAGGAAGGTCTTTGATCTTCAAGAATGGGCAGTCCTTGAAAAAGGTTGGGAAGTGTTCATAACACCACACCTAATCCAATGTGAACAATATACATGTGAACAAAAGTTAAATAAATACATGTGAACATAGATTAAAAAAATTGTACCTGGAGTATAGTGAAATTCCCGACAAATTGGTTTGTTTTAGCCAATGAAGCCCTTCTCATCTCCGCCATCAAATGTGCCATGACCGCGGTGCCCCAAGAATAGCCACACACACCTTCCAACGGGTCAAGGTACTGGAGAAAGTTTGCACTTACCCGGTTGCCATTACTGTCAGGGAATGCCCTAGTGCCCAAGAGGTATAACAGGTACGCGGCGGCGGTATAGCGAATCTGTGCAGGGTCCCATCCAGCCTCCAAGCTTCTAGCCTTTGTATTTTCAAACATCTTCTTAAGCATCGTCAGCTTGAATGTCTTCGTCTTACTTCCGTTCGATGCTACATAAAAGCTATCCGAAGAAGTTTTGAAGTCCCAACCAAACAACTTTTCAGTCAAATCGTGCAACTTCAGCCAATCTAGGTCCCGAGACTCAACTCCTTCTGAAATTGATTTTCCGATAACATTCAAGCCTAGAATGGCATAAGCATCTTCAGGAATCAAGGTCATCTCCCCGAACGGGAAGTGCATTGTATCGGTTTCACCATGATACCTTTCGACAAAGCAATTGACGGTGATAATATCGGATTCAAGTAATTTTCAACCAAAGAATACAAACCCGAGTTCCTTACTAATGTTTGGACATCTTCATGTTCCAACGACAATTTCCACTCAGCCATGGCTTGGTTTCTAAGCAAACACGCACAGCCTTAGTATGATCCTACAAATAAGACATAATACGATTAAGAGATAATGTAAAAAATAAAACAATGCACATGCACAAAATAAAAAATACTTACATAAGTTTGAAAGATTGTACGAGCCCAAGAGTTCTTGTATCCAAAGAGTACTTTCGGTTCCGGAGCTTGACCCCAAATTTTACCATCATCGCGGTCGGGTATCATGTCATCAATGTGAGGAAGGTGACAACCTTTAACTTTGTGTTTTCCCTTTCCCTTGCCTTGTGTTGGTTGTTGACTAGTCTCACCAACTTCGGTTTGGATTGCTAATTGACTTGGGGGAACCTCATCATCTTTATCCTCACTGTCCCCTTCATCATTCTCATCGTTCACAAATGTACCTTCACGGATTCTAAGTGCATTGCGTTCACCACCACTCTCCCAATCTAACCCTCTTGTTTGAAACCCCAAACGCTTCTTGAGACCCGCATCTATCCCCCGGGGAGGCAGGGACTGGGGAGTATCAAGACCGTCCTTTCTCCTTTTTTTAGTGAGAATAGGACCTTTATTTTTCCTCGATACTTTGGCTTTTGACCTATAACATAAACAAACGAAACAAACATAAGAAAAGTCATCACAGTTTGTAAACCGGCATTGAAATTCTTAAAACAACTAATGCCGGTAACATGTACTAAGCATATATGTTCAAATATCGAGCATGCCGGTTTTTGAGTTTTTCTTATGAATGTTTCAAGTGTCAAACCGGCATACACGAATTGAACTACCTGATGCCGGTATTTCAAAACCGGCAATGACGAAACCTAGATATAATGCCGGTAAAAAAAAAAATATTCCTGTGTGTTTTTAGTTGACTACCGGAATAGCTTTCAACCCAATTCGAATGCCGGTCCTAAAATCTAATTTTCAAGAACTCAAACCGGTTTGGTGTTCAACTACTATCGTATGCCGGTATTGATATTTCAGGTTCAGGAAGTTAAACCGGCATCGTATTCGACCAAAAGTCTATGTCGGTTTCTAAACCGGCTTGGTGTTCAAACTAAGATTAAATGCCGGATTTCTCTGCAACTCCACAGTTTCACCAATTTTGGCGATTCTAACCTAAACCCATGGCTAAAAATCGATTAAAACAATCATAAATGAGCTAAAAAAACACTTACCTTCTCAGAGAAGCCATGATTGGTTGATCATCCGAGTTGGATGCTTCTTCCTCTTCTAGTTCTTGAGCAATGTTCTCGATTCATTGCTCATGTGTTTGTTGAGCAATCGATTTAGTGTTCCGTTTTGCTTTTGATTTCTTTCGTGGAGGCATGGTTATGGTAGGTTAGTCAACGAAGAAATTTTTGATTCAACGATTAATCGTCGATGAAGAATGAACGATGAGGAAGACGATGAAGAAAAAAAAAATTCTAAACCTAACCCTATGCCGGTACAAATTGAATTGGGGGATATATGAATTTGGTATTTAGATTTTATTGTTTTAGGGAAAGGGCATTACAGTAATTTCATAATGTTTTTTATTTAATGAAGGGATATTCTGGTATTTTCGCACCCAAAAGACACCCCTTATCAGCCACAAATGGTTGGGGGAAGTAATTCATATCCCCCAATTAAAATCCATATCCCCCAATTAATTGTTCTTAATCTAGAGAGGTACTATGAAGCAAAAACAAGTTGAGCACTCACCAGAAGAGATAATGCATGAGCAAGTGATAAATCTGTTGGGAACACTGAGAACAATCTCTTGTTTCTCGAAGTTATACCTCTGAATATATATCAACAGAACCTTGTGACCATCGTATTGATTTCTATAACGATATATATTTGTTGGAATCTTGCAACAATAAACAGCTCGTAAGATGTAATAGAATGGATTTAAAATAACTTTATCACAAACAACTTGACGAGGGCAGAATAACAGGTTCAATAAGTTGTCCTTAACACATTAGTTCGCGGGTATACTCGAGTTGAGTAATGTTAAACCCCTCACAGCGAAGATGTGTCCAGGATAAAACTGCCCGATATAACTTGAGTTAGCACAACGCAAGTTACCCTTTCTTCGAACTCAGCGACAGTGATGAAAGTAAAATGTATGGATAAACCCTAGAACGAAAGAAGAATTTTTTGTGTGTTTGAAAATAGAATTTCGAGTTGTATTTATAGGATGAAATACTTGCAAATGAAGTTGGATTTTGGTTTTCTTTAAAAACACGTAAAAGGAATGTACCCATAAATAAAACTCTTAAGAATTAATAATTTCCTAAAGAAAATTCGCCAAAAAATAAATTCGTGTAGAAAAGGGACTTGGTGCATGGCTTATGCGCATATCGCATGGGTCAAAATATGTATTTTTGCTATGAAATAACTCCATCAAGGTGAGCTTCTTAGAGCACCCTATGGTTAGTTTCTATTTCAATGCATGTTCAAAATCGCTTAGGGTAATGACGTATTTCACATATGTGTATTTCCGTGAACTTTTGTAGTTCTTTCAAAATGATCGCATCAGGAAAGAACATAATATACTGCATTGATGAAAATGATTAATCTAGAGAGGCACTAAGAAGCAAAAACAAGCTGAGCACTCACCAGAAGAGAGAATGCATGAGCAAGTGATAAATCTGTTGGGAACACTGAGAACAATCTCTTGTTTCTCGAAGTTATACCTCTGAATATATATCAACAGAACCTTGTGACCATCGTATTAATTTCTATAACGATATATCTTTGTTGGAATCTTGCAACAATAAACAGCTCGTTAGATGTAATAGAATGGACGAAAAATAACTTTATCACAAACAACTTGATGAGGGCAGAATCACAGGTTCAACAAGTTGTCCTTAACACATTAGTTCGCGGGTATATTCGAGTTGAGTAATGCTAAACCCCTCACAACGAAGATGTGTCCAGGATAAGACTGCCCGATATAACTTGAGTTAGCACAACACAAGTTACCCTTTCTTCGAACTCAGCAATGGGGATGGAAGTAAAACGTATGGAGAAACCCTAGAACGAAAGAAGAATTTTTGGTGTGTTTGAAATCAGAATTTCGAGTTGTATTTATAGGATGAAATACTTGCAAATCAAGTTAGGTTTTGGTTTTCTTTAAAAACACGTAAAAGGAATGTACCCGTAAATAAAACTCTTAATAATTAATAATTTCCTAAAGAAAACTCGCCAAAAAATAAATTCGTGTAGAAAAGGGAGTTGGTGCATGGATTATGTGCATATCGCTGATCGATGTCGTAGGCGTCAAAAATAATTCACTTTCTTACTCAAAAAAATATGAATGAAGTATAAAGTAAGGAAGAGTTCGTATCCACAGAGAGGCGATTGTCGTTATCAAATTCTAGTTTCTTAAATAACCAAGGGGGATTTTTGTTTTATCAAAATAAAAGTAAAATAAAAGCGAAGTAAATAGTTGGAATTAATCAATGAGAGAAAGATATTGGTCAAGGAATTCATCTTCAATCTTAAACATATGCTTGCATATATGATTGGAATTACAATTTAATCTCTTTTATTATCAAAAGCCTAGAAAATAAAGAGAGCAAGATAATCTAATAATTTCCAAAGTTAATCAACACACACATTAGAGCTGCGTATGTGAATTCTACCTAAAGAATAACCAAACGCCTTGCGCTAATCAAGTTCAATTCCCAGGAGCATTAAGTTTTGGAAATAAGCTAATCAATGCAATTGTCATACATTGCGCATAACAATTCGGACAATGGTCAAACTCTACATATGATTATAAGAGTGTATCACTACAAACTATAATCATATCATGCTACTTGTATTTGGGGTTATCGCTCGATGAAAAACCCTAAAATAGCTATGGACAAGATGCAAGTTCAATTAATTGGCCACTTAACTAAACAAACATCAAAACCCTATCACAATACATCAATCATGTGATATTAAAAATAGTAGAGATATGAACAAAAACAAAGAGAGAAAACTAATGCATTAATCAAGCACAAGTTATAGATATAAGACTACATCCTTAACCAATAATATAATATTTAGCTACTCATAGCTATGGAGTTCATCAACATAATAATAATGAATTAAGGAAGATGAAACAAAATAAAACCCTAGAAGCGTAAGTCCCAACGGCTATCTCCAGAACTCCAAGAATAATACGGGATATCCGAAAAGATGTAAAACTTCTCCTTTTGTAGCTTTTCTCCAAAATTAGGTTTTGTCTTCAAAGTCCATTCGTTGGAAATTCACCCGGCCCGCGAGAGAGAGAAACCCGTGTAGAAATTTTGTCCCAAAAGCGCTCGCCGGAAAAATGGATTTTTGGCCGGAATCCGGCGCCGGAAAGTCGTCGCCGACTACCTGAAAAGTCAAACGGTCAATGGGTCGAGACGGTCAACCGGGTCAACTAGGTCAAGCTCAGCGAGTCACACCGGGTTGAAACGAGTCAGTGATGAGTCAAGTCGGTCTAATCCAATTGTTGCACCATCTGTAACTTTCATCATTCACAACCAAGATGGCTGTTCAGATGCATTGTCATCTTACACTTCACAGCCAAGATGGCTGTTCTGCAACTCCATTTGTTGCCAACCTCAAATTCAGCTCCTTCTTGTCAGCAACTACAGCACTATTGCATCAGTTCCATTGCAGCTCCACCATCCCACTTCTCAGTCTTCACTTGCAATTCATACATTGAATCCAACACCACCAGTACTGTTGCCATATCTAGTTCATTGTTGTACCTCAATCTCATAGCAGCACCATTAACTTCCCTGGTTTTCTTCTCCATAGCATCAACAATTTCTCTTCCCAATCTCTTAATTGAAGCCACTACAACTGCCACTGCCACGACAACTCAAATTATGACTGGAAGCTACAATTCTGTAACCTATAAGCTCCAAATTATTCGCAACATAGAAACACCATGGAATTGACTGTACCTACAGCTGCTTCACTGCAATATCCCAGCTGCTCAATTCTGTAGCTTCTCTGCAACCTCCAAGCACCAGTTGTGCCTGCAATTGCTTCAACTCCTATTTCAATTACACAGTACCACTGTTTCACAGAGATCTATAATTCTCTCCCCTACATTGCACAACATTCAAACCACCTAATCCTGCAATTCAAACTCAAACCCCAAGAGCTCATCCACCTGTGTACTGCTCAACCAAACCACTATCACCTGTAACACAACACTTTTGTACTACCAGTTCCATCTCCATTTGAGCTTTCCTTGCTTGCCAACACAAACAGCGCCAAGATTGTCCACCACTTGCTCAAGTCCCAGAACCATGCACCCTTGCAATTAACTAAACCTCCCAGCCCATCCATGTTGTAAATAATCTTCCCTAACTCTGTCACTTGACCACACAGCCCTTGTAATCTCCAGCTTCCAGCTACACCAGTCACTGCATTCCCAAACTTCACAGCTCACCCTGTAATCACCCACCAGTCTCAGTTGCTTGTTGTCAGTCCCTCATAAACACCTTGGAAGAAAACTAACACCACCATTTGTAGTAACAACTCTTCCCTGTAACTGCAACTCCTCCATTCAACCACCTGGCCATCACTTGCAATTCACCAGCACACGCCACTGCACCATTCTCAACTGCAATTTCATAATCATCTGTAGCTCAAATTGCACAATGCACTTCCATTTATATCCCAGCTTAACTCCGAATAGTGTTCGCCCATTAAATGACGACTTTGTCCTTTTCGCTCTAATTGAGTAGTTTCTCCTTCTTTTGCTCCAAACGACTCCAAAGCACCTAATAAACTCAAAATCACACATAAGATACGTAATTTACATGAAAACTCGCAAAGAAAGCATAAATACAAGATATAAAATTAGGTGTTTATCACACCTATCAAATTTCCCCACACTTAGACTTTTTTAGTCCTCGAGCAAATCAAACAAAACAATTCTAAAACATACATACAACTCCATCTCATCGAGGCTACGGTCACTTTTAGCATAAATAACAAGCCTTTGAACCCCTAGGTGTCCCTAGTGGACGAGTTTTAGTCTCGTGAAGGTTTACAAGAGGTCTGCCTACAAAACCTATATTTCCAACTCCGTCTACCTGTGACAAATCAATGAACGAATCCAAACTGACTACAGGAGGAGGTACCTTGCACAAATTCAATTCATATATTAGTAAATAAAGCTCTAATTAGATAGTCGAACAAGCCACAATACTCGGAAACTAACAAACCACAATCACAATGAAAAGACTAAGAAGATGGATATAGATGTAGATGTTGGCGAATGTTCACAAGTGATTGATGTTTCCCATATCTGTCTGAAGGTCACTGCCAAGCTGAACCTATGCATCCTATTGGATTGAGCTACTAGTTTGAATTCTACATCAACTCACTGGCATATACAAGGGAAACAGAAGTGACTTTATTCAACCAATATAATACTTTCTTTTCTTTTTCACTTTTTTTTTTTTGCAGACATCATGATTAGATCTTTTGGATCCAAGCGCATGCTTCTTGTTAGCAAGTACATGATAGTTGCCTTGGATCCTACATTCCACGCTTGTTTAGGCGTCGGAGACAGGGTCAACGTTTCACACATACTGCTATCCAAGTGTCATTTTTATTCCGTTTGGTCTAATTGGTTAGTCTTTTTTCTTTTTTTTTCTTTTTTTTTAAGCAACTCAATCACTCTATTTCATCCTAGCAGTAATAACAAGTCGATGTTTAGTGACCCACCAAAGCACTTAGAGAACAATAGATAAATATGGAAAAATAAAAATAGAATGTGATATGGTGATATTCCGAGATATGGAAACAACTATCATTTTGTTTGTGATTTCTGAGCTATGTTCGTCCTTGTTAATTAATGGGTTCCTCAACTCCTGCAATCAAGATGGTTCCATCCACTAATGGTGTCATCCTAAAGGCACAAGTTTCTAGATTTCAGAGTTTAAAAAGCACAAATTTTTCCTTGTTTTTCTATTTTTCTGATTTTTTTAAGGCATAAAACAAACTATAAAAACATATAAATGCTCCCCCACACTTAAACTTTACATTGTCCTCAGTGTAAAATTGAATTGTCCAAAGAAAGTTCAAGGTGGGAAATTCCGCAAATGATATGGAAAAACAA
This sequence comes from Papaver bracteatum, assembly GCA_023529315.1. Lineage (NCBI taxonomy): Eukaryota > Viridiplantae > Streptophyta > Magnoliopsida > Ranunculales > Papaveraceae > Papaver > Papaver bracteatum. The sequence continues at coordinate 5,548,894 of JAJJWX010001246.1, forward strand.
GAAAATAAAGATAAAATGCTTAAAGAATAAAAAGATAAAGGTAAAGATACAAAACCGGTGGGTTTCCTCCCACTTAGCGCTTGGTTTAAAGTCGTCAGCCCGACGTTCTCCTTGTTTGCTAAGACTCCTCCAGAGGGAGCACTTCCACAAGGTTAACTCCTTCCACGATTTCCGAAGAGAAGTTCTCATAATATGGTTTCAACTGGTGCCCATTCACTTTAAGTTCATTTCCTGTAGCTAAACTACGAATTTTAACTGCACCATGAGAAAACACATTAGTCACAATAAAAGGTCCAATCCAACGTGACCTTAGTTTACCCGGAAATAATTGCAAACGAGAATTAAACAAAAGAACTTTCTGCCCAATGCAAAATTGTTTCTTTGTAATCATACTATCATGAAATGCCTTTGTCTTTTCCTTATAAATCCGTGAGCTTTCAAATGCATCATTGCGAATCTCTTCTAACTCTTGAAGTTGCAACTTCCTTTGCTTTCCAGCACCATCCAACTCCATATTGCATTGCTTAATATCCCAAAACGCCTTATGCTCAATTTCAACGGGTAAGTGACAAGGTTTACCGTAAACAAGCCTAAAGGGAGACATCCCAATAGGTGTCTTGTATGCGGTTCTATACGCCCACAAAGCATCATTGAGTCTCAAACTCCAATCTTTCCTTGTTGGATTCACCGTCTTCTCGAGAATGGATTTCACCTCTCGGTTGAAAACCTCGGCTTGTCCATTTGTTTGTGGATGGTAAGGTGTTGCAATCCTATGAAACACATTGTACTTCCTTAACAAGGTTTGCAAGAACCTGTTTTTGAAGTGTGAACCTCCATCGCTAATTATAGATTTTGGAATTCCAAACCTTGCAAAAATATTTTCTTGCACAAAATCTGAAACAACTTTAGAATCATTAGTTGGGGTGGCCTTAGCTTCCACCCATTTCGACACATAATCCACATCAAGTAAGATATAATAATTTCCACTAGAATTGACAAAAGGGCCCATAAAATCAATTCCCCATACATCAAAGACTTCAACAAATTGAATAATAGTTTGTGGCATTTGATTTCGGGCACCTAGATTGCCTGTTCTTTGGCACCTATCACATGTAATACAAAATGCATGCGCATCCTTAAACAAAGTTGTCCAATAGAAACCACATTCTAGTACCTTGAGAGCGGTTCTCTTGCTCCCAAAGTGTCCTCCACATGCATAAGAGTGGCAAAAGGACAAGATAGAGTTAAATTCAGATTCGGGAACACACCTTCGTATTACTTGGTCACTACAATGTTTCCATAAGTATGGATCATCCCATATGTATTGGTTTCCTAGCTTCTTAAGTTTGTCTCTCTCAGCACGATACAAGTTCTTTGGGATTTGTTTAGAAACTAAGTAATTAACAATATCAGCGTATCATGGTTCTCCAAAGTCAATTGGGAAGAGTTGCTCATCCGGGAAGCTTTCACGCAATGGGATAGCTTCCTTGTCTACAGCAAGACTAATCAAGTGATCTGCATCGGTGTTCTCAATTCCTTTCTTGTCTTTGATCTCAATATCAGACTCTTGCAAGAGTAAAATCCATCGTATGAGCCTCGGTTTCGCCTCTTTCTTTGTAAGCAAGTACCTAAGTTCTGCATGATCAGAAAAAACAACAACTTTTGTACCAATTAGATAAGAGCGAAACTTTTCCAAAGCAAAAACAATAGCTAATAACTCTTTTTCAGTGGTTGTGTAGTTTTTTTGGGCTTCATTTAACGTTCTAGAAGCATAATAAATGGCATGAGGTATCTTCCCCACACGCTTCCCAAGCACCGCACCAACCGCATAGTCACTTGCATCACACATGAGCTCAAAAGGCTTGCTCCAATCCGGTGGTTTAATGATAGGGGCTGAAATCAAAAGTTCTTTCAAACGATTGAATGCCGCCACACACTTCTCATCAAAGTTAAAAACCACATCTTTTTGCAATAAGTTGCAAAGTGGTGATGCTATCTTGGAAAAATCCTTGATGAATCTACGATATAAACCTGCATGACCAAGGAAAGAACGTATCTCCCTCACCGTAGTGGGAGGGGTTAGAGCACGAATAAGGTCTATCTTAGATTTATCAACTTTCAAGCCTTTAGAAGATATTATATGGCCTAAAACTATGCCATGAGTTACCATATAATGGCACTTCTCCCAATTCATCACAAGGGTTTTTTCAACATATCGTTCAAGGATTAGTGACAAATTGTTCAAGAAAAGGTCAAATGAATCACCAAAGACACTAAAGTCGTCCATGAACACTTCGATTATGTTTTCAACATATTCTAAAAAGATACTTACCATAAACCTTTGAAAGGTAGATGGAGCATTGCATAAGACAAAAGGCATCCTTCTATAAGAAAAAGTACCAAAAGGACAAGTGAAAGTGGTTTTCTTTTGATCCTCCGGTGCTATCACAATCTGATTATAACCTGAATAGCCATCAAGAAAGCAATAATAAGCGTGTCCAGCTAAACGTTCAAGCATTTGATCATTAAAAGGCAATGGAAAATGATCCTTCCTAGTGGTGGCATTCAATTTTCTATAATCTATACAAACCCTCCAACCGGTTTGCACACGATTTGGGACAAGTTCATTCTTATCATTCTCCACCACCGTCACACCTGATTTCTTTGGTACAACTTGTACCGGGCTCACCCACTTGATATTGGATATGAGGTAGATAACACCCACTTCCAAAAGCTTGAGTATCTCCTTTTTCACAACTTCCATCATGAGAGGGTTCAAACGACGTTGCGCTTCCCTTGTATGCTTTGCATCGTCATCCAAACGGATCTTGTGCATACAAACGGCAGAGCTTATACCCTTGATATCAGCGATTGTCCATCCTATGGCGTCTTGTGCTTCCTTAGCACCCATAGAAGTTTTTTCTCCTGTAATTCACTAAGATCGTTAGAAACAATCACAGGTAACTCTTTATTGTCACCCAAGTATAAGTACTTTAAGTGACTTGGAAGAGGTTTCAATTCTAGCTTTGGATATTTAACAATTCAAGGTACAAGATTTTCATCATTGCAAGGTAAAGAAACATATGAAATATTCTTAAGTGCTGATTTTTCTGGTAATGAGTCAAGAGAACCAATGGTTTCCTTAATCTCATCACTGTACTCCAAACCGTTATCTATATGTGTAGTGAGCACGGTTTCCAAAGAATCAGCGCCATTCAACTCAAATATTTGTTGCGCCAATGCGTCCATCACATCAACGGAGAAACAAGAGTGGACATCACTAGGATATCTCATCGTCTCAAAAATGTTAAAACGTATTATTTCTCCATCAAACTCCATAGTCAGTGTTCCCTTGTCAACGTCAATAATGGTTTTCGCCGTTTTCATGAAGGGACGCCCAAGTAGCAATAGAAGAGACGAGTCCGGTGAACCTTCATCCATCTCTAAGACACAAAAATCTTCTAGAAATACTAGTTGATTAACCTGCACAAAAACATCCTCAACAATACCCATTGGGTAGAGATTAGAGTGATCGACTAATTGCAACACAATTGCAGCCTTTTTGAGAGTACCTAAATCAAGTGAGTTATAAATAGATGCAGGCATAACATTTACGTATGCACCTAAATATAACATAGCTTTTTTAAATGTAGTGTTACCAATTGTGACGGGAATGTCAAAGCTACCCGGGTCCTTGCATTTCAGTGGGAGTTTGTGTTGTAAGATTGCCGAGGCATTCTCCCCCACACTTAGAACTTCATTACCATTGGGCCTTTGCTTATTGGTACACAAATCCTTCAACACCTTTGCATACTTTGGAACTTGCTTTATAGCATCTATGAGTGGTATGTTCACATGGATCTTCTTGAGAACGTCTAAAATCTCCTTTTCTAGTGCCTCCTTCTTGGAACTTGCAAATCTGTGAGGAAAAGGTAAAGGAGGAACATAAGTAGAAACCGGAGTTTTAGAGTTAGAAATAGGTACCTCAGAAGTTTGGGGAGAATCCTCATTCTTCTCCTCCAAAACAGGTTCCTTTGGTGTGTCCACCTTGCCCGAATCAGTAACTTCGGGTTGCACAAGTGTTGTACCACTTCTCAACGTAATTACATTAACACCCTCTTTTGGGTTGATAGGTTGAGAAGGGAGTTTCCCACCAATTTGTGCCTTCACTTGGTTCAACTCAGTAGCCATGGAACCCATTTGTGTCTGCAAATCCTTTATCGCACTCTTAGTCTCTTGTTGGCTTTCATTAAACATAGAATAAATGCCTTGCATCATTGTTTGAAGCTTTGAGTCGATATCGGAACCTTGATTTTGCATTGATTGTTGTGGTTGCTGAAATTGTTGTTGGCGCGCCTGGAATTGTTGTTGTTGTGGTTGAAATCCACTCGAACGGTTGAAAGTAGGTTGTTGGACTGCACCTTGCTTGTTGGCATAGCTAAAATTAGGGTGATCTCTCCATCCCGGATTGTAAGTGTTTGAATAAGGATCATACAGTCTTTGCTGACTTGGAAAGATCATGTTAGCTTGTTCATTGGCTTCTTCATACCCTTGATGAGAACTTGGTATCACCGCAGCTGAATTGTTGCAACATTGTTGTTATGTTACCCATTTGTTGACGAAGTTCCTCGACCTCGCTCACTTTATTTACTCTCCTAAGAAGCACATCCGAGCCATGACTCAAAAATTGTTGGGAGTTTTCTGCCATGTTTTCAATCAACTCTCTAGCTTGTGCCACCATCTCGCTCATTAGTGCACCACCACCCGCTGCGTTAATAAGATTCCTATCACTTGATTGGAGTCCTTCATAGAAGTATTGGATGATCATAGCGTCACTAAATTGGTGATGAGGACATCTTTCCACCAACCTCTTGTATTGTTCCCAACAATCATATAAGGATTCTCACACATTTTACTTCATTCCGCAAATATCCTTGCGAATTTGAGTAGCCTTAGATGCAGGAAAATATCTCTCTAAAAAGAGTTTCTTCAACCCATTCCAAGTTGTGACACTTCCGGGAGGCAAATAATATAACCAATCCTTAGCATTATCCACCAAAGAGGATCGAAACACTTTCAACATAGCACCATCCACCTCAACATCAGCTGGAAGCATGGACGTGACAATGGTTTGGAAGTCCATAAGATGCTTGTTTGGATCTTCATTCACCATGACATGAAACTTTGGCAATTCTCTAAGCAACCCCGGCTTGATCTCAAAAGTAGAGTTTGTTTGAATACAACCCTGCTGTGTATCCAGCTTGTGAGAAGCCAAGTCCTTGAGTATACGATTTGCAGCGTCACCCATTGCTTCTTCTTCTTCTTCAAAAGGTAGTTCTTGTTCAACCGGAACCTCTTGTTCTACAACTTCTTCTTCTACTTGCTAGAAGGTATCGTGTTCTACTTCCAAGTTTTCTTCTTCCGTTGTGCCTTGCCTTGGTTGGAGTATTGTGCCTTTTCGAGTAGCTATCCCGCACCTTGGATAATTCCAATCTTTAGAAGCCAGGGATAAGGTACCTGAAAAAAAATTCTCGCAAACAAGTGAGAAACAAGACAAGAAACGAAAAGCAAGTATGCAAGCAGAAATAATGAAAAGAAACTAAAAACTTAATAACTAGCCGAATGCCTCCCCGGCAACTGCGCCAAAATTTGATCGTTGTCGTAGGCGTCAAAAATAATTCACTTTCTTACTCAACAAAATATGAATGAAGTATAAAGTAAGGAAGAGTTCGTATCCACAGAGAGGCGATTGTCGTTATCAAATTCTAGTTTCTTAAATAACCAAGGGGGATTTTTGTTTTATCAAAATAAAAGTAAAATAAAAGCGAAGTAAATAGTTGGAATTAATCAATGAGAGAAAGATATTGGTCAAGGAATTCATCTTTAATCTTAAACATGTGCTTGCATATATGATTAAAATTACAATTTAATCTCTTTTATTATCAAAAGCCTAGAAAATCAAGAGAGCAAGATAATCTAATAATTTCCCAAGTTAATCAACACACACATTAGAGATGCGTATGTGAATTCTACCTAAAGAATAACCTAACGCCTTGCGCTAATCAAGTTCAATTCCCATGAGCATTAAGTTTTGGAAATAGGCTAATCAATGCAATTGTCATACATTGCGCATAACAATTCGGACAATGGTCAAACTCTACATATGATTATAAGAGTGTATCACTACAAAACTATAATCATATCATGCTACTTGTATTTGGGGTTATCGCTCGATGAAAAACCCTAAAATAGCTATGGAAAAGATGCAAGTTCAATTAATTGGCCACTTAACTAAACAAACATCAAAACCCTATCACAATACATCAATCATGTGATATTAAAAATAGTAGAGATATGAACGAAAACAAAGAGAGAAAACTAATGCATTAATCAAGCACAAGTTATAGATATAAGACTACATCCTTAACCAATAATATAATATTTAGCTACTCATAGCTATGAAGTTCATCAACATAATAATAATGAATTAAGGAAGATGAAACAAAAGCAAACCCTAGAAGCGTAAGTCCCAACGGCTATCTCCAGAACTCCAAGAATAATACGTGATATCCAAAAAGAAGTAAAACTTCTTCTTTTGTAGCTTTTCTCCAAAATTAGGTTTTGTCTTCAAAGTCCATTCGTTAGAAATTCACCCGGCCCGCGAGAGAGAGAAACCCGTGTAAAAAATTTGTCCAAAAAACGCTCGCCGAATAAATGGGTTTTTGGTCGGAATCCGGCGTCGGAAAGTCGACGTCGGCCACCTGAAAAGTCAAACGGTCAATGGGTCGAGACGGTCAACCGGGTCAACTCGGTCAAGCTCAGCGAGTCACACCGGGTTGAAACGAGTCAGTGATGAGTCAAGTCGGTCTAGGCCAATTGTGGCACCATCTGTAACTTTCATCATTCACAGCCAAGATGGCTATTCAGATGCATTGTCATCTTACACTTCACAGCCAAGATGGCTGTTCTGCAACTCCATTTGTTGCCAACCTCAAATTCAACTCCTTCTTGTCAGCAACTACAGCACTATTGCATCAGTTCCATTGCAGCTCCACCATCCCACTTCTCAGTCTTCACCTGCAGTTCATACATTGAATCCAACACCACCAGTACTGTTGTCATATCTAGTTCATTGTTGTACCTCAATCTCATAGCAGCTCCATTAACTTCCCTGGTTTTTTTCTCCATAGCATCAACAATTTCTCTGCCCAATCTCTTAATCGAAGCCACTGCAACTGCCACTGCCACGACAACTCCAATTATGACTGGAAGCTACAATTCTGTAACCTCCAAGCTCCAAACCATTCGCAACATAGCAACACCATGGACTTGACTGTAACTGCATCTGCTTCACTTGCGCCTGCAATATCCCATCTGCTCAATTTTTTAGCTTCTCTACAACCTCCAAGCACCAGTTGTGCCTGCAATTGCTTCAACTCCTATTGCAATAACACAGTACCACTATTTCACAGAGATCTATAATTCTCTCCCCTGCATTGCACAACATTCATACCACCTAATCCTGCAATTCAAACTCAAACCCCAAGAGCTCATCCACCTGTGTACTGCTCAACCAAACCACCATCACCTGTAACACAACACCTTTGTACCACCAGTTCCATCTCCATTTGAGCTTTCCTTGCTTGCCAACACAAACAGCGCCAAGCTTGTCCACCACTTGCTCAAGTCCCAGAACCATGCACCCTTGCAATTAACTAAACCTCCCAGCTCATCCATGCTGTAAATAATCTGCCCTAACTCTGTCACTTGACCACACATCCCTTTTAATCTCCAGCTTCCAGCTACACCAGTCACTGCATTCCCAAACTTCACAGCTCACCCTGTAATCACCCACCAGTATCAGATGCTTGTTGTCAGTCCCTCATAAACTCCATGGCAGCAAACTAACACCACCATTTGTAGTAACAACTCTTCCCTGTAACTGCAACTCCTCCATTCAACCACCTTGCCATCACTTGCAATTCACCAGCACACGCCACTGCACCATCCTTAACTGCAATTTCATAATCATTTGTAGCTCAAATTTCACAATGCACTTCCATTTATATCTCAGCTTAACTCCGGATAGTGTTCGCCCATGAAATAATGACTTTGTCCTTTTCACTCTAATTGAGTAGTTTCTCCTTGTTTTGCTCCAAACGACTCCAAAGCACCTAGTAAACTCAAAATCACACATAAGATACATAATTTACATGAAAACTCGCAAAGAAAGCATAAATACTAGATATAAAATTAGGTGTTTATTACACCTATAAATCGCATGGGTCAAAATATATATTTTTGCTATGAAAGAACTCCATCAAGGTGAGCTTATTAGAGCACCCTATGGTTGGTTTCTATTTCAAAGCATGTTCAAAATCGCTTAGGGTAATGACGTATTTCACATATGTGTATTTCCGTGAACTTTTGTAGTTCTTTCAAAATGATCGCATCAGGAAAGAACATAATAGATTGCATTGATGAAAAATGATTAATCTAGAGAGACACTAAGAAGAAAAAACAAGTTGAGCACTCACCAGAAGAGAGAATGCATGAGCAAGTGATAAATTTGTTGGGAACACTGAGAACAATCTCTTGTTTCTCGAAGTTATACCTCTGAATATATATCAATAGAACCTTGTGACCATCGTACTGATTGCTATAACGAGATATCTTTGTTGAAATCTTGCAACAATAAACAGCTCATTAGATGTAATAGAATGGACGAAAAATAACTCTATCACAAACAACTTGACGAGGGCAGAATAACAGGTTCAAAAATTTGTCCTTCACACATTAGTTCGCGGGTATACTCAAGTTGAGTAATGCTAAACTCCTCACAGCGAAGATTTTGCAGGATAAGACTGCCCGATATAACTTGAGTTAGCACAACGCAAGTTACTCTTTCCTCAAACTCGGCAACGGGGATGGAAGTAAAACATATGGAGAAACCCTAGAACGAAAGAAGAATTTTCAGTGTGTTTGAAAACAGAATTTCGAGTTGTATTTATAGGATGAAATACTTGCAAATGAAGTTAGGTTTTGGTTTTCTTTAAAAACACGTAAAAGGAATGTACCCATAAATAAAACTCTTAAGAATTAATAATTTCCTAAAGAAAACTCGCCAAAAAATAAATTCGTGTAGAAAAGGGACTTGGTGCATGGCTTATGCGCATATCGCATGGGTCAAAATATGTATTTTTGCTATGAAAGAACTCCATCAAGGTGAGCTTCTTAGAGCACCCTATGGTTGGTTTCTATTGCAATGCTTGTTCAAAATCGCTTAGGGTAATGACGTATTACACATATGTGTATTTCCGTGAACTTTTGTAGTTCTTTCAAAATGATCCTATCAGGAAAGAACATAATAGACTGCATTGTTGAAAATGATTAATCTAGAGAGGCTTTGAAGCAAAAACAAGCTGAGCACTCACCAGAAGAAAGAATGCATGAGAAAGTGATAAATCTGTTGGGAACACTGATAACAATCTCTTGTTTCTCGAAGTTATACCTCTGAATATATATCAACAGAACCTTGTGACCATCGTATTGATTACTCTAATGAGATATCTTTGTTGGAATCTTGCAACAATAAACAGCTCGTTAGATGTAAAAGAATGGACGAAAAATAACTCTATCACAAACAACTTGACGAGGGCAGAATCACATGTTCAACAAGTTGTCCTTAACACATTAGTTCGCGGGTATACTCGAGTTGAGTAATGCTAAACCCCTCACAGCGAAGATGTGTCCAGGATAAGACTGCCCGATATAACTTGAGTTAGCACAACGCAAGTTACCCTTTCTTCGAACTCAGCAACGGGGATGGAAGTAAAACGTATGGAGAAACCCTAGAACGAAAGAAGAATTTTCGGTGTGTTTGAAAACAGAATTTCGAGTTGTATTTATAGGATGAAATTCTTGCAAATTAAGTTAGGTTTTGGCTTTCTTTAAAAACACGTAAAACGAATGTACCCATAAATAAAACTCTTAAGAATTAATAATTTTCTAAAGAAAACTCGCCAAAAAATAAATTCGTGTAGAAAAGGGACTTGATGCATGGCTTATGCGCATATCGCATGGGTCAAAATATGTATTTTTTCTATGAAAGAACTTCATCAAGGTGAGCTTGTTAGAGCACCCTATGGTTGGTTTCTATTTCAATGCATGTTCAAAATCACTTAGGGTAATGACATATTTCACATATGTGTATTTCCGTGAACTTTTGTAGTTCTTTCGAAATGATCGCATCAGGAAAGAACATAATAGACAGCATTGATGAAAATGATTAATCTACAGAGGCACTAAGAAGCAAAAACAAGCTGAGCACTCACCAGAAGAGAGAATGCATGAGCAAGTGATAAATATGTTGGGAACACTGAGAACAATCTCTTGTTTCTCGAAGTTATACCTCTGAATATATATCAATAGAACCTTGTGACCATCGTATTGATTGCTATAACGAGATATCTTTGTTGAAATCTTGCAACAATAAATAGCTCGTTAGATGTAATAGAATGGAAGAAAAATAACTCTATCACAAACAACTTGATGAGAGCAGAATCACATGTTCAACAAGTTGTCCTTAACACATTAGTTCGTGGGTATACTCGAGTTGATTAATTCTAAACCCATCACAGTGAAGATGTGTCCAGGATAAGACTTCCCGATATAACTTGAGTTAGCACAACGCAAGTTACCCTTTCTTCGAACTCAGCAATGGGGATGGAAGTAAAAACGTATGGAGAAACCCTAGAATAAAAAATAAGAATTTTTCGTGGGTTTTGAAAACAGAATTTCGAGTTGTATTTATAGGATGAAGATACTTGGAAATCAAGTTAGGTTTTGGTTTTCTTTAAAAACACGTAAAAGGAATGTACCCATAAATAAAACTCTTAAGAATTAATAATTTCCTAAAGAAAACTCGCCAAAAAAATAAATTTGTGTAGAAAAGGGACTTGGTGCATGGCTTATGCGCATATCGCATGGGTCAAAATATGTATTTTTTCTATGAAATAATTCCATCAAGGTGAGCTTCTTAGAGCACCCTATGGTTGGTTTCTATTTCAATGCATGTTCAAAATCGCTTTGGTTAATGACGTATTTCACATATGTGTATTTCCGTGAACTTTTGTAGTTCTTTCAAAATGATCGCATCAGGAAAGAACATAATAGACTGCATTGATGAAAATGATTTATCTAGAGAGGCACTAAGAAGCAAAAACAAGCTGAGCACTCACCATAAGAGAGAATGCATGTGCAAGTGATAAATCTATTGGGAACACTGAGAATAATCTCTTGTTTATCGAAGTTATACCTCTGAATATATATCAATAGAACCTTGTGACCATCATATTGATTGCTATAACGAGATATTTTTGTTGGAATCTTGCAACAATAAATAGCTCGTTAGATGTAATAGAATGGACGAAAAATAACTCTATCAAAAACAACTTGACGAGGGAAGAATCACAGGTTCAACAAGTTGTCCTTAACACATTAGTTCGCGGGTATACTCGAGTTGAGTAATTCTAAACCCCTCACAGCGAAGATGTGTCCAGGATAAGACTTCCCGATATAACTTGATTTAGCACAACGCAAGTTACCCTTTCTTCGAACTCAGCAACGGGGATGGAAGTAAAACGTATGGATAAACCCTAGAACGAAAAAAAAAAATTGGTGTGTTTGAAAACAGAATTTCGAGTTGTATTTATAGGATGAAATACTTGCAAATCAAGTTAGGTTTTGGTTTTCTTTAAAAACACGTAAAAGGAATGTACCCATAAATAAAACTCTTAAGAATTAATAATTTCCTAAAGAAAACTCGCCAAAAAATAAATTTGTGTAGAAAAGGGACTTGGTGCATGGCTTATGCGCATATCGAATGGGTCAAAATATGTATTTTTTCTATGAAATAATTCCATCAAGGTGAGCTTCTTAGAGCACCCTATGGTTGGTTTCTATTTCAATGCATGTTCAAAATCGCTTTGGGTAATGACGTATATCACATATGTGTATTTCCGTGAACTTTTGTAGTTCTTTCAAAATGATCGCATCAGGATAGAACATAATAGACTGCATTGATGAAAATGATTAATCTAGAGAGGCTAAGAAGCAAAAACAAGCTGAGCGCTCACTAGAAGAGACAATGCATGAGCAAGTGATAAATTTGTTGGGAACACTGAGAACAATCTCTTGTTTCTCGAAGTTATACCTCTGAATATATATCAACAAAACCTTGTGACCATCGTATTGATTGCTATAATGAGATATCTTTGTTGGAATCTTGCAACAATAAACAGCTCGTTAGATGTAAAAGAATGGACGAAAAATAACTCTATCACAAACAACTTGACGAGGGCAGAATCACAGGTTCAACAAGTTGTCCTTAACACATTAGTTCGTGGGGATACTCGAGTTAACTAATGCTAAACCCCTCATAGCGAAGATGTGTCTAGAATAAGACTGGCCAATATAACTTGAGTTAGCATAACGCAAGTTACCCTTTATTCGAACTCAGCAACGGGGATGGAAGTAAAACGTATGGAGAAACCCTAGAACGAAAGAAGAATCTTCGGTGTGTTTGAAAACAGAATTTCGAGTTGTATTTATCGGATGAAATACTTGCAAATTATGTTAGGTTTTGGTTTTATTTAAAAACATGTAAAACACGTAAAAGGAATGTACCCATAAATAAAACTCTTAAGAATTAATAATTTCCTAAAGAAAAATCGCCAAAAAATAAATTTGTGTAGAAAAGGGACTTGGTGCATGGCTTATGCGCATATCGCATGGGTCAAAATATGTATTTTTGTCCACCCGCTCCACCCACATTGTTTTACAACATATCCATAAGAATATGGTTATATAGTGGAGCTCCTTCTCTATTATACCCAATGTGGGCTAAAGAGAGATTCATTCACTCATAAAATGAGCAAGTATCCTTGGACCCATAGGTCACTAGATCAAACCACACCAAGACCAAAATGTTTTTAATTAAAACTCATTTTTCTCCTACAATCCCCCACATGAATGAAATCTCGGAAAAACGAAAAAATCATAGTAAGGAAAATACCATTTAGGCAAAAATTTCCATGAGGTCTTGAACCCTTACTTAGTGTGAAGTTACCTGAACTACATGCTAGACAGTGAACATAGTCTTGAACTGATATCATTGGTGTAATTCGCGACAACAACCACACATGATATCCTCCTGGATTTGCTAATTTCGTGGCGTTTTGTCCAATTTGTCCCTGGACATATCCTGTTTCTCATAATTCTCTAGAGAATCGGCTCAATTCTCATAGGAAGCGGCCCCACTTCCACATTCAGATAGGTGATTTCCATCAAGAGTGTTTACTGCTACACCCCATTTCAATCTTAAATTGAAACTATGGAACTCATTAAGTCTTATTTAAAAGTCATCGTCCACATGCAGTCACACTCTCACATAAACACCATAAGGAAGGGATAGAGAATGAAATTCTCTGATAGTGTTTACCTTTACCTACCATAAATTAGTTGTCTCATTCGAAACCTTGATCTTGGAATCTCCAATCAGCAAGGTTGAGTATCCTTCATGGCAAGTTTAATTATTGAGCCTAAGCCCCATCCCCCTCGATGATTTACTAACTATCTCCTTGGACAAACCTTTCGTCAAAGGGTCCACGATATTCTCCTTGGACCTTGTCCAATCTATGGAAATAACGCCTGTTGAGATTAGTATTTTCAAAGAATCATGTCTTTTACGCATATGTATAGACTTTCCATTGTAGAAGCTATTCTTAGCTCTACCTATCGCAGATTTGCTGTCACAATGTATAGATATAGCTGGCACAGGCCTATTCCAGAGAGGAATATCTTCTAAAAAGTTTCTTAGCCATTCGGCCTCCTCTCCTGCTTTATCTAACGCAATAAACTCCGACTCCATAATGGAACAAGCTATACATGTATGTTTGGAACTCTTCCAAGATACAGATGCACCTGCTAGAGTGAATACATATCCACTCGTAGACTTAGACTCCTCTGAGACTGTTATCCAGTTTGCATCGCAAAATCCCTCAAGGACGGCCGGATACCCTTCGTAATTCAAATAAAAAATCATTGTGAACTTTAAGTACCTCAGCACTCTAATAAGTGCATCCCAATGTATCTGCCCTGGATTACAAGTATAGCTACTTAACCTACTCACAACTTAAGCAAAGTCTGGTCTCGTACAATTCATCAAATACATCATACTTCCTATGACTCTCGAGTATTCAAGTTGGTTAACTCCTACACCTTTATTCTTCATGAGATTACACTTAGAATCATATGGAATACACACGGGTTTACAGTTAAACTGATTATATTTCTTAAGTATGGATTCAACATAATGAGACTGACTCAGACTATAGCCATTAGAAGTTTTTTTAATCTTCATCCCTAATATGACATCAACGGGGCCTAAGTCTTTCATGTCAAAGTTCTCATTCAACAGTTTCTTAGTGGAATTAATAACATCCAAGTTTGTACCTAGTATAAGCATATCATCAACGGGGATGGAAGTAAAACGTATGGAGAAACCCTAGAACGAAAGAAGAATTTTCGGTGTGTTTGAAAACAGAATTTCGAGTTGTATTTATAGGATGAAATACTTGCAAATCAAGTTAGGTTTTGGTTTTCTTTAAAAACACGTAAAAGGAATGTACCCATAAATAAAACTCTTAAGAATTAATAATTTCCTAAAGAAAACTCGCCAAAAAATAAATTAGTGTAGAAAAGGGACTTGGTGCATGGCTTATGCGCATATCGCATGTGTCAAATTATGTATTTTTTAAATGAAAGAACTCCATCAAGGTGAGATTCTTAGAGCACCCTATGGTTGGTTTCTATTTCAATGCATGTTCAAAATCGCTTAGGGTAATGACGTATTTCACAGTTGTGTATTTCCGTGAACTTTTGTAGTTCTTTCAAAATGATCGCATCAGGAAAGAACATAATAGACTGCATTGATGAAAATGATTAATCTAGAGAGGCACTAAGAAGCAAAAACAAATTGAGCACTCACTAGAAGAGAGAATGCATGAGAAAGTGATAAATCTGTTGGGAACACTGAGAACAATCTCTTGTTTCTCGAAGTTATACCTCTGAATATATATCAACAAAACCTTGTGACCATCATATTGATTGCTATAACGAGATATCTTTGTTGGAATCTTACAACAATAAACAGCTCGTTAGATGTAAAAGAATGGACGAAAAATAACTCTATCACAAATAACTTGAAGAAGGAAGAATCACAGGTTCAACAAGTTGTCCTTAACACATTATTTCGTGGGTATACTCGAGTTGAGTAATGCTAAACCCCTCACAGCAAAGATATGTCCAGGATAAGACTGCCCGATTAATCTAGAGAGGCACTAAAAAGCAAAAACAAGCTGAGCACTCACCAGCAGAGGGAATGCATGAGCAAGTGATAAATCTGTTGGGAACACTGAGAACAATCTCTTGTTTCTCGAAGTTATACCTCTGAATATATATCAACAAAACCTTGTGACCATCGTATTGATTGCTATAACGAGATATCTTTGTGTTGCATTCTCTCACCCATACCGGCTATCTCAGTCTGCCTTAATACTTTGGTTGAGTGCCTTTAATACTTTAATTCTGCCTTGTAATCGTTTGACATGTGTCAGCCATCCATTGCGTCTCTCTAGGGTTCCACGGATTGGTTAAATGCTTGTAAGAAGAATTGTTTTGAGTAAAGAAATAAATGAACTAGAACTTGGCTGCGCTGTGAACAGCCAGATTTGGCCTAAATCTCGATATGGGAGTTACTAATTCATGTTTTGTTTTAATTTTGTTGTAAGTATACAACAATTGGCATCAGAGCCGTTTTTTTCCGCTCAAATTCTTCATCAATTTTTTTTTCCACCATGACTTTGAAGGAGGTCTTATCTGAAGTCGACAAATTGAAGGGATCTCTTGATGTTCTTAACTCCCAACTCACAGATATCAGTGGTTTAGTTGATGCTCTAACAACAAAGTTTATTAACCTTATGCAATTACTGCAGCGCTCCAAAATTTTTTCAAAATCAAACTGAAAAACCTTCTAGTTCTCAGAATGAAATTCATGATGCTAATGACCAACATCAAAATCCTCCACCTCCCTTCCATTTCCATCATTCTCGTATACCAAAGCTAGATTTTCCAAGATTCAATGGTGATAATCCAAGGAGCTGGATCCAAAAAAGCGAGCGGTATTTCAAGCTTAATGATACTGAGGAGCATCAGAAGGTAAACATTGCTTCAATCTACTTGGAAGGTAAAGCAGAGAAATGGTTTTTAAACTTTCAGGTAAATCGACCGCGTATTACTTGGTCTGATTTAACAGTTCATCTTTGTGCTAGATTTGAAAATCCCATTGAGGAAAATTTTGTGGGCAGTTTTAACAAACTAATTCAAAATTCAACAGTCGATGATTATTATGAAGAGTTTGAATCTTTGAAATCCTTGATGTTAATCATCAATCCAACACTCACTGAAGCTTATTTTATCATGAGTTTCCTTAGTGGTTTAAAGGAGGAAATCGGTAAATCTGTGTCTATGTTTCAACCACAAACTTTATCTGAAGCTTTTTCATTAGCTAGATTACAAGAACAAAAAGTGAATATTGTAGCCGCAACTACTAAGCCCTTCACCAAATCATTCAATACCTCATTTCAGACCAACAGACATTTCCCTCCACCAAATTTTCCTCCTAAGCCAATACTTACTTCCCCTAAATCAGCACCACTTACACCAAAATCATTTTCTCCTTCTACATCCAAATACAATTCTGCCATCCCAACCATCAAGAGACTTACACCTAAAGAAATGCAAAAAAGAAGAGATCAAGGTTTATGCTACAACTGTGATGTTGTTTATAGGCCATGCCATTTTTGCAAAGGTAAACAAAAAATATTTATGCTTCAAATGGACAATGCTGAGTCCCACGATACAGAAGAGAATGAGGAAGTTTTTGAGGAGGCTGTTGAGTCTCAAATTTACTCTGATATAGAGATATCACTTCATGCTCTCACTGGTATAGTTACAGGTGACACCATTCGAATCCCTGGTCTTCTTCAGAAGCATATGGTCTCGATTATCATTGACTCTGGTAGCACCACCAGCTTTATTGACAGCAATTTGGCTTCTCCACTGCAATGCCATATTACTCATACTGCACCAATTTTGATTATTTTTTCTAATGGGGACACCACATGGAGTATTGGGATCTGTCCCAAACTTCAATAGAGTATGCAGGGGCATAAGTTCACAGAAGATTTGAGAATTTTACCATTGGGAGGTTGTGATATTGTCCTGGGAGCAGATTGTCTCAGGACCTTAGGTGATGTGATTTTTAACTTTTCAAAGCTCAGTATTTCTTTTACACATAATCATAAGAAGATCACATTGCATGGTACTACTCCTACAAACAAATTACTCGTGATTATGGTTCAGCAGTTAAGAAATTCCTTGCCAAAACTACACATGGTGTTGTGGGTCACTTATTTTCTATTTCTGCCACTACTACTCTCACCACTACTCCAGAACCTCTACTTCCCTTATTGCAAGAATGTACTGATATTTTCCAAGAACCCACTCAATTTCCTCCCAAAAGAAGTTTATATCACACAATTCCATTACAACCAAACTCATCTCCTGTGAACCAAAGGGCTTATAAATGCCCTTACATTCACAAATCAGTGGTTGAACAATTAGTTCAAGAAATACTTCAAACTGGAATTATTCAACCTAGCCACAGCCCTTTTTCTTCTCCTATACTTTTAGTCAAAAAGAAAGATGGTTCTTGGAGGTTTTGGGTTGATTATAGAAAACTAAACAACATCACTATTAAAGATAAATTTCATATACCCGTCATTGATGAATTACTAGATGAGATAAAGGAGCATTAATGTTTACCAAGATTTATCTTAGAGCTGGTTACCATAAAATCAGGGTACATGCTAGGGACATTTTCAAAACAGCATTTCGAACACATCAGGGTCATTATGAATTCAAGGTTATGCCTTTTGGTCTAACAAATGCTCCTGCAACATTTCAGGCACTTATGAATGACATATTTCAGCCATTTTTGAGAAAATTTGTTCTGGTATTCTTTGATGATATTCTAATTTATAGCTCTAATATGACTGAGCATTTGGAGCACCTCAGACTGGTTTTTTCTCTCCTTAGACATCATCAACTATTTGCAAAGCAGTCTAAATGCTGTTTTGGCCAACATTCCTTGGAGTATTTGGGACATATCATCACAGCTGACCCTCATAAAATTTCTTGTATGCAACAATGGCCACTTCCTACGACCATTAAAGAGCTCAGAGGTTTTCTTGGACTTACTGGATACTACAGAAAATTTGTACAGGGTTATGAAGCAAACAGTAAACCATTAACTGACTTACTGAAGAAGAACTCTTTCCTATGGACTCCAGCAGCAACCACTGCATTCAACAACCTCAAGGCAGCAATGACTCAAACTCCCATATTGGCTTTACCAGATTTCAATAAGAAATTTGTAGTTGAGAGTGATGCCAGTGATACATGCATTGGAGCTATTCTGCTTTAAGACAATAAACCTATTGCTTATTTCAGCAAACCATTGGGACCAAGGGCACAAGCTTTGTCCACTTATGAAAAGGAGTTTTTAGCAATTGTCCTGGCAGTACAAAGATGGAGGCATTATCTACAGGGTACCAAATTCATTATCAAAACTGATCACCAAAGCATTCAATACTTCCTTGATCAGAGAATCACAACCACATTACAATAAAGATGGCTCATTAAATTGCTTGGATTTGATTATGAAATTCAATATAAGAAGGGTTCTGACAATGTGGTGGCTGATGCTCTTTCAAGAAGACCTCTTAATTCAGCTTAATTCCATTATGTGTCCCTCTCCACACCAACTTGGGTCCAAGATGTTCTACTCAGCTATGAGAATAATGAAAAATTCCACCAACTAACTTCCCACCTGCTGCTACAACCTCAATCTGATGTTCATTTCAACTTTCAGGAAGGTATTTTGAGATATAAGAATAGGCTCTATCTTGGCTCTGGTAATTCTGTCAGGGAAAAAGTTCTAGCTTCACAGCATGCTTCTACTGTGGGAGGTCATTCTGGAATACAAGCAACTTATGTGAGAGCAAAAAGTCATTTTTATTGGCCAGGAATTAAGAATGATATTTTGCTCTTTGTGTCTCACTGTGATACTTGTCAGAGGAATAAGAATGATTCAACTACTCATGCTGGTCTTCTACAACCTTTACCTGTTCCAGATCACTCTTGGCAGCACATTACTATGGATTTCATTGAGGTTTTGCCTCTCAGTGACAGAAAGAGTGTGATTTTGGTTATTGTGGATAGGCTAACAAAATATGCTCACTTCATTGCCCTGCAACACCCTAATATAGCTGCATCTGTTTCAACAGCATTCCTGAATCAGGTATTCAAACTTCATGGTTTGCCCTCCTCAATTGTGTCTGACAGAGATAAAATCTTTACAAGCAATTTTTGGAAAGATCTATTCAAATCTTTGTGAACTAGCTTAAACTTAAGCACATCTTATCACCCTCAAACATATGGACAAACTGAAAGGGTGAATGCTTGCTTGGAAAACTACCTGAGATGTATCACTGGCTATATGCCTAGTCAATGGACTAAATGGCTTGGACTTGCTGAATGGTGGTACAATACCAGCTTTCATAGAAGCATCAGAATGTCTCCATTCTAGGCCCTTTATGGATATTCACCACCTCACATGGCATTTCCTTCTACTGCCATAACTTTTGTAGCTGCTGTAGAAACTTATCTCAAAGAAAGATTAACAATGATGGATTTAATTAAAGAATCTCTTCACAAAGCTCAAGAGAGGATGAAGCAGTATGCAGATAACTCCAGAGTTGAAAGATCTTTCATTGTGGGTGATTTGGTGTACCTTAAGCTTCAACCTTACAGACAAGCATCTGTGGCACTAAGGCGCAATTTCAAACTCTCAGCTAAGTATTATGGCCCCTTTTCAGTTTTGTAGAGAGTTGGGCAAGTAGCTTACAAATTGGATTTACCATCCAGTCTTCCATGTATCTCAGTTGAAAAAGCATATTGGTGCCAAGATTATTCCTTCTACTACATTGCCAGTAGTGGATCTCAATGGAGAAATAACTATGGTTCCTCAGAAAGTGTTGCAGTCAAGAAATGTATTCATTGGTACCAAACTCATACCGCAAGTCATAATTCAGTGGACCGATTCCTCACCGGAGCAGGCCACTTGGGAAGCTGTTACTAACATCAGAATGCGCTATCCTAGATTCATCCTTGAGGACAAGGATGCTGCTCAGGGGGAGGAAATGTTACATTCTCTCACCCATACCGGCTAGCTCAGTCTACCTTAATACTTTGGTTGAGTGCCTTTAATACTTTAATTCTTCCTTGTAATCGTTTGACATGTGTCAGCCATCCATTGCGTCTCTCTAGGGTTCCATGGATTGGTTAAATGCTTATAATAAGAACTGTTTTTAGTAAAGAAATAAATGAACTAGAACTTGGTTGCGCTGTGAACAGCCAGATTTGGCCTAAATCTCGATTTGGGAGTTATTAATTCATGTTTTGTTGTTAATTTTGTTGTAAGTATACAACAATTTGTTGGAATATTGCAACAATAAACAGCTCGTTAGATGTAAAAGAATGGACGAAAAATAACTCTATCACAAAAAACTTGACGAGGCCAGAATTACAGGTTCAACAAGTTATCCTTAACACATTAGTTCGCCGGTATACTCGAGTTGAGTAATGATAAACCCCTCTCGGCGAAAATGTATCCAGGATAAGACTACCCAATATAACTTGAGTTAGCACAACGCAAGTTAACATTTCTTCGAACTCAGCAAAGGGGATGGAAGTAAAACGTATGGAGAAACCCTAGAACGAAAGAAGAATTTTCGGTGCGTTTGAAAACCGAATTTCGTGTTGTATTTATAGTATGAAATACTTGCAAATCAAGTTAGGTTTTTGTTTTCTTTAAAAACAAGTAAAACACGTAAAAG
The DNA here is from genome assembly GCA_023529315.1 of Papaver bracteatum. Classification (NCBI taxonomy): domain Eukaryota; kingdom Viridiplantae; phylum Streptophyta; class Magnoliopsida; order Ranunculales; family Papaveraceae; genus Papaver; species Papaver bracteatum. Next base: position 5,569,974 of record JAJJWX010001246.1, read on the forward strand.
GAATGTACCCATAAATAAAACTCTTAAGAATTAATAATTTCCTAAAGAAAACTAGCCAAAAAATAAATTCGTGTAGAAAAGGGACTTGGTGCATGGCTTATGCGCATATCGCATGGGTCAAAATATGTATTTTTTCTATGAAAGAACTCCATAAAGGTGAGCTTCTTAGAGCTCCCTATGGTTGGTTTCTATTTCAAAGCATGTTCAAAATCGCTTAGGGTAATGACGTATTTCACATATTTGTATTTCCGTGAAATTTTGTAGTTCTTTCAAAATGATCGCATCAGGAAAGAACATAATAGACTGCATTGATGAAAATGATTAATCAAGAGAGGCACTAAGAATCAAAAACAAGCTGAGCACTCACCAGAAGAGAGAATGCATGAGCAAGTGATAAATCTGTTGGGAACACTGAGAACAATCTCTTGTTTCTCGAAGTTATACCTCTGAATATATATCAACAGAACCTTGTGACCATCGTATTGATTGCTATAACGAGATATATTTGTTGGAATCTTGCAACAATAAACAGCTCGTTAGATGTAAAAGAATAGACGAAAATTAACTCTATCACAAACAACTTGACGAGGGCAGAATCACAAGTTCAACAAGTTATCCTTAACACATTAGTTTGCGGGTATACTTGAGTTGAGTAATACTAAACCCCTCATAGCGAATATGTGTCCAGGATAATACTGCCCGATATAACTTGAGTTAGCACAACGCAAGTTACCCTTTCTTCGAACTCAACAACGGGGATGGAAGTAAAACGTATGGAGAAACCCTAGAACGAAAGAAGAATTTTCGGTGTGTTTGAAAACAGAATTTCGTGTTGTATTTATAGGATGAAATTCTTTCAAATCAAGTTAGGTTTTGGTTTTATTTAAAAACAAGTAAAACAAGTAAAATGAATGTACCCATAAATAAAACTCTTAAGAATTAATAATTTCCTAAAGAAAACTCGCCAAAAAATAAATTCGTGTAGAAAAGGGACTTGGTGCATGGCTTATGCGCATATCGCATGGGTCAAAATATGTATTTTTGCTATGAAAGAACTCCATCAAGGTGAGCCTCTTAGAGCACCCTATGGTTGGTTTCTATTTCGATGCACGTTCAAAATCGCTTAGGGTAATGACGTATTTCACAGATGTGTATTTCCGTGAACTTTTGTAGTTCTTTCAAAATGATCGCATCAGGAAAGAACATAATAGACTTCATTGATGAAAATGATTAATCTAGAGAGGCACTAAGAAGCAAAAACAAGTTGAGCACTCACTAGAAGAGAGAATGCATGAGCAAGTGATAAATCTGTTGGGAACACTGAGAACAATCTCTTGTTTCTCGAAGTTATACCTCTGAATATATATCAACAAAAACTTGTGACCATCATATTGATTGCTATAATGAGATATCTTTGTTGGAATCTTACAACAATAAACAGCTCGTTAGATGTAAAAGAATAGACAAAAACTAACTCTACCAGAAACAACTTGACGAGGGCAGAATCACAGGTTCAACAAGTTGTCCTTAAAACATTAGTTCGCGGGTATACTCGAGTTGAGTAATTCTAAACCCCTCAAAGTGAAGATGTGTCCAGGGTAATACTGCCCGATATAACTTGAGTTAGCACAACGCAAGTTACCCTTTATTCGAACTCAGCAACGGGGATGGAAGTAAAACGTATGGAAAAACCCTAAAACGAAAGAAGAATTTTCGGTGTGTTTGAAAACAGAATTTCGAGTTGTATTTATAGGATTAAATACTTGCAAATCAAGTTAGTTTTTGGGTTTCTTTAAAAACAAGTAAAACACGTAAAAGGAATGTATCCATAAATAAAACTCTTAAGAATTAATAATTTCCTAAACAAAACTCGCCAAAATAGTGTAGAAAAAGGACTTGGTGCATGGCTTATGCGCATATCGCATGGGTCAAAATATGTATTTTTGCTATGTAAGAACTCCATCAAGGTGAGCTTCTTATAGCACCCTATGGTTGGTTTCTATTTCAATGCATGTTCAAAATCGCTTAGGGTAATGACGTATTTCACAGATGTGTATTTCCGTGAACTTTTGTAGTTCTTTCAAAATGATCGCATCAGGAAAGAACATAATAGACTGCATTGATGAAAATGATTAATCTAGAGAGGCACTAAGAAGCAAAAACAAGCTGAGCACTCACCATAAGAGAGAATGCATGAGCAAGTGATAAATCTGTTGGGAACACTGAGAACAATCTCTTGTTTCTCGAAGTTATACCTCTGAATATATATCAACAAAACCTTGTGACCATCATATTGATTGCTATAACGAGATATCTTTGTTGGAATCTTGCAACAATAAACAGCTCGTTATATGTAAAAGAATGGATGAAAAATAACTCTATCACAAACAACTTGACGAGGGCAGAATCACAGGTTCAACAAGTTGTCCTTAACACATTAGTTCGCGGGTATACTCGAGTTGAGAAATTCTAAACCCCTCACAGCGAAGATGTGTCTAGGATAAGCTTGCCCGATATAACTTGAGTTAGCACAACACAAGTTACCCTTTCTTTGAACTCAGCAACGGGGATGAAAGTAAAATATATGGAGAAACCCTAGAACGAAAGAAGAATTTTCAGTGTGTTTTAAAACAGAATTTCGAGTTGTATTTATAGGATGAAATACTTGCAAATCAAGTTAGGTTTTGGTTTTCTTTAAAAACAAGTAAAACATGTAAAAGGAATTTACCCATAAATAAAACTCTTAAGAATTAATAATTTCCTAAATAAAAATCGCCAAAAAATAAATTCGTGTAGAAAAGGGACTTGGTGCATGGCTTATGCGCATATCACATGGGTCCAAATATGTATTTTTGTCCACCTGCTCCACCCACATTGTTTTACAACATATTCATAAGAATATGGTTATATAGTGGAGCTCCTTCTCTATTACACCCAATTTGGGACTAAAGAGAGATTCATTCACTCATAAAATGAGCAAGTATCCTTGGACCTATAGGTCACTAGATCAAACTACACCAAGACCAAAATATTATTAAAACTCATTTTTCTCCAACAATCTTTACCAATGTCCTAAATCTTCAAATTCTCACCACTGAAATTTAACTGGAGCCATTGTATATTATCCACTGAAGCCACCTTCCTCAGCCTGATCATATAGAGCTTGTCAGGAAGTACTTGGTACCAAATCTAGACGGTGCTCCAGAATCCTTTTGATGGCTTATTCGATAACCTTGATCTTTGGCTCTAGAATTGCATCATTTCCTTGCATCTGAGATGAATTTTCAGATTCAAAAAAAAAAGGAAGCTTCGGAGGAATGAATCATAATTTTTCTCTCATGATTGACCGGTGTTAACGTCAACACCTTCGAATTGCATAAGTTTCCCATGAACACAAAAAAATACTACCCAATGGAGAGATATTGACACAATAGGCATATGAAAGAATTTGTTTCTAGTGATGAATCACTTTACTTTTGATTGTAGTAGGAGTTGTCAATCCTTTGATTAGCTCGACTCCTTTTACATATTTCTAAGTACAGTACTCCTGGTATTTGTTTTATTTTCATCCATCTAAGCAAAATAGTTCAGTGACCTTTTCAACTGGGAAGCTCAACGTATCAGGATTTTGATGACAAATGGAGCTTAAAGATTAAAATATTCGGCTCAACATTGAGCATGGTGCAATGTTATACGGATAATAAACATTATGGCTCAACATCATTGTGTAACTAGCTAGAGATGCGGTTTTTTCCTTGATTGTCAAAAGAAAATGGAACCAAATCAATACAATTCTACTCTACAGTTTATAAGGAACAATTCAAAAGAAAGAAAAACAAGCTTATCTCAGTCGGGATTCGCGTCGAACACCTTCTGAGCACTACACCAAATTACAAGACATTATAACCTATGATTAATCCCTTCAAATTCCAGCCAAAGATATAATAAAAACCAAAACTTAACAAGTAGTCTTTGCAAAGCATGTTGTTGTGATGCAAACACCACACAGTTAGTTATTTGCTGTATTTAGTTTCCTAGCTTTCCATAATTAGTTAAACTCTTTCCTAGTTCAGGCAGTCTTTAAACTCGAGTTCTATTCTTGTTATTCAAGGCTTTGAAATCTATAAATAGCCTAGCCGCAGCTTGTTTAAAAAACAATCAATATAACAAAGTTAAGTTTATTTAGTTTTCTTCTCAAAGTTGGTGGCTAACCCCCAACTCAAAGAAAGGGTTCATCCGGTTCTTTTCCTTGTGTTTAATCTTTCGCCAGTGTTAAAATTTCTAAAACCCTAACACATGGATCAGAGCCAGGTTCAATTCAATCTCCAAAAATCGACCAATTTTTTTTTAAGGGTTCTTTGAGTCCTCACAATGTCTTACACAGAAAATTTGAAGATTGTACATGAAGGTATTGAAGTCTTAGCAGACAAGATGGACAATCTTGTCGAGACTATTACTAAATTTCATGTTCTTGATGAAGAGACTCAACATAAGAAGATGGCTGATAAGTTGCTGCTCCATGAACAAGAACGTATTGCTCTCGCCACACAGCTTGCCACATCCATGGAAACTTCTTTCCGCAACGTATTTAGAGAATTTTTACCTCTGCTACAACAGTGTCCTAGTGCTGCAAATCCTCCTCCACCACCAAATCATGGTCAACAACAAAAGTTGCGCCCTAATATGAACTTTCCCACCTTTGTTGGTGAAGACCCTAATGGCTAGATTTTCAATGCAGACCAATATTTTAGTGTTTACAATACATCTGATGCTCTAAAAATTATTGTCGCCTTTTCTCATCTTAAAGGCGAGGCCAACCAATGGTTTCTATGGAGAAAAACCAAAACTGCAGTCAATTCTTGGGAATAGTTTTGTACATTGGTTCGTGAAAGATTTGCTCCGGAGAAATTTGTTGATGCTCGATTGGCTATTAGCACAATTAATCAGAAAGGTACAGTATGTGAACATATCTCTGAGTTTGAGCATCTCTTAAACTTTGTTGATTTTCTTGAGTATTATTTAATCAGTTGTTTCATTCGTTCTCTAAAACCCCATATTGGTACTACAGTTAAGCTATTGGCACCACAAACATTACTTGAGACGTTTACCAAAGCACTTCATCAAGAAGAGTCTTATGCAGCTGTTACTAAGGATGTCACAAGACAACCTTATTGTCCTACTCCATTTAGGCATGCTACTACGGTACAACCAACTCTATACAATAATTCCTCTATACCACCAGGAGCTAGACGACTTTCATTTGATGAACAGAAACAAAGACGTGCCCAAGGCCTCTTCTTTAATTGTGATGAACTTTTTACACTGAATCACGTTTGTGCCAATCCCAGATTGACTATTTTAGATGTTCCAGAAATAGCTGCTGAAGTTGAGGATGTTATTGAGCAACTTGTCGACACTAACAATGCTGACACTAATATTGACCCAGTCGAATATGAGGCCAAGATCACTTTCCATTCTCTTTTAGGTACTCCTTTTCCTAGTACAATTCGTATTTCATGCTTTACTAAGGGTCAAGCTTTAACAGTTCTTGTCAACTCGGGTTCTACACACAATTTTCTTCATCCAAAGGTAGCCAAACAGTGATGACTTACGTGTAACGGTTGGTGATGGTGGTCAGATAAGTACTCAAGGATCTTGTTTTAATATTCCAATTCAGCTGCAGGGCTATAATTTTACTTCTGATTTTTATCTATTACCTATCAGTGGCTGTGATGCTGTTTTGGGTGTCTAATGGTTGCGAACGTTAGGAGAAATCTCTTGGGATTTTATATGAAATTCAAAATTAAAGATGCTGGTATTCTTTTGGTGGGTAACAACGCCTCAAATGTAATGATGAAGGATAGTTATCCCATGCAAATTTTATTGAACAAGGAGCACTTTGGAATTTTGTTCCAATTATTTTAATTTAATGCGTTTACAAGGGATTTAAATGCCGAAATACCATCTGAAATTCAGCATTTATCATCCACATATTCATACATCTTTCAGTCTCCTGATTCATTACCGCCTTCACGACAACATGATCACCACATTCCTTTACTAGCTGATTCTTCTTCGGTTAATATTCGACCATATAGGTACCCTCATTTTTAGAAGAACGAGATTAAAAAAATAGTTACTGAATTAAAGGAAGCTGGATTGATCCGTACAAGTTCAAGTCCCTTTTCGTCTCCAATTTTAATGATTCGTAAAAAGGATGGTACTTGGAGGATGTGTGTGGACTATCGGGCATTAAATAAACTTACTATCAAAGATAGGTTAAGCTCGATTTATGCTCTAGTTATTATTAGATACGTCTCTTTGATCCAGATATTGCTAAGACAGCTTTTCGGACACACGATGGCCATTATGAGTTCTTGGTCATGCCTTTTGGACTTTCGAATGCTCTAGCTACATTTCAAAGTTTGATGAACGATATATTCAGACCTCATTTACGCAGGTATGTGCTCGTTTTTTTATTATGACATATTGGTATATAGTAAGAGTTTTTTTGAGCATCTTAAGCATCTGTCCATTGTGTTTGATATTTTATGTTCCAACCAATTGTTCGTGAAAGAGTCTAAATGCACATTTGCTCAATTTTCTGTGGGTTATCTCGGCCATGTTATCTCATCTAATAGGGTCTCAGTTGAAGATGATAAAATTAAGAATATTCTTTCTTGGCCTATTCCTAGCACAGTTAAAGAGCTTCGATACTTTCTTGGTCTTGCTGGTTATTATCGCAAGTTTGTCAAGGATTTTGCACTATCAGTAAACCTTTGACTCAGCTATTAAAAAAGGATTCTTTTGTTTGGAATGATGATGCTACTTCTTCATTCAAATTGTTGCAGCATGCTCCTACTACAACTCATGTATTAGCATTACCTTATTTTAGCAAGGAATTTCATCTTGAATGTGATGCTTCGGGTGGTGGTTTGGGTGCCGTATTAATGCAGTCTGGCAGACCTCTTGCTTACTATAACAAACCGCTATCTGGTAAGAATTTGAATCTTTCAGTTTATGACAAAGAGATGTTAGCAATCGTATCTGCTGTTCAAGAATGGCGTCCTTATTTATTGGGCAGACATTTAAATATCTATACCGATCATAGAAGCTTGAAATATTTTTTGGATCAAAAATTACCCTCTATGGAACAACAAAAATGACTATCTAAATTGTTGGGATATGACTATGAGATTGTTTTTCGTCATGGCAAAGAGAACGTAGCTGCTGATGCTTTATCTCGTCTCTCCAACCCTCAACTTAATTCACTCTCAATACCTATTTTCTCTGGTGTACAAGAAATTTTCAAGGAATGTCATCAGGATGACGCCTATGGGTCATTAACTGCTAGTCTTCGTACTAATCCTGGCTTCAAGCGCAACTATACTTACATAGATGGAATCTTACGATATAAGCAAAGGATTGTGGTTGTTTCTTCTTCTTCTTGGTGCTCGAAATTAATGGAATAATTTCACTCAACTCCAATGGGGGGTCATTCAGGTTACTTAAGAACCTTTAAGAGATTGCAACAAAAAAATTATTAGAAGGGAATGCAACATTCAATTAAAGAGTTCATTGATCATTGTGACATTTTCCAATGAAATAAAACTGAATCGATATCTCTTCCTGGCCTCTTGAGTCCATTACCCATTCCTGCTGATGTATGGCTTGATATTTCAATGGATTTCATCGATGGGTTTCCTCTTTCTGAGAGAAAAATCTCCATTTTGGTTGTTGTTGATCGACTTTCCAAGTATGCGCATTTTATTGCTTTGTCTCATCCATATTCTGCAAGCATAGTTTCCCAAGTGTTTGTACGAGAGGTGGTTCTTCTTCATGGGATGCCAAAGAGTATTGTCAGTGATAGATATGCGATATTTATGAGCAATTTTTGGACTGCATATTTTTCATTACAAGGCACCCAACTATGTTATAGTACAGTGTACCATCCACAATAAGATGGCCAAACTGAAGTTACTAATCGTACTCTAGAGTGTTATTTGCGTTGTTTTGCTGGTATGAAGCCAAAGGATTGGTTTAAATGGCTTCCTTAGGCTGAATGGTGGTATAACACAAGCTTTCATACTGCCATCTAAATGACTCCATATGAACCTTTATATAGCAGACCTCCTCCAACCATTTTATCATACTTACCAGGTTCTACCTCAGTACATGATATTGATATAAATATTCAAACCAGAGATCACACTCTTAAACTATTGAAGTCTCACTTGCATAAAGCTCAAGATAGAATGAAGAAATATTCTGACTCTCACAGAACAGAACGTACTTTTGAGATTAATGATTGGGTTTATTTGCGTCTACAACCATATCGACAAACAACTTTTGCTAGTCAGTCCTTTTCGAAGCTCTCTTCTCATTTTTACGGGCCCTTTTGAGTCTTGGAAAAAATTGGAACAGTGGCTTATAAATTGGAGCTTCCTACCACCAGTCATATTCATCCCGTTTTCCATGTTTCTCAGTTAAAAAAAAGAAACTTGGTGCAACTGTTAGTATTGTTGTTGTTTTACCAGATATAATAGATTATGATAAGTGGGAACCATCTACAATTTTACAGAAACGGATGTACAAGAAGGGGAATCATGCTGGTACTCAATGGCTCGTGCAATGGAAAAACCATTCTGAGGATGAAGCAACTTGGGAAGACGTTGATGATTTCATTGCGCGATTTCCAGAATATAAGACTTGAGGACAAGTCTGTTTTCAAGGGGGTGGGATGTTGTGATGACAACACCACACAGTTAGTTATTTGCTGTATTTAGTTTCCTAACTTTCCATAATTAGTTAAACTCTTTCCTAGTTTAGGAAGTCTTTAAACTCGAGTTCTTTTCTTTTTATTCAAGGCTTTGAAAGCTATAAATAGCCTAGCCGCAGCTTGCTTAAAAAACAATCAATACCAAAAAAGTTAAGTTTATTTAGTTTTCTTGTCAAAGTTGTTGGCTAACCCCCAACTCAAAGGGTTCATCCGGTTCTTTTCCTTGTGTTTAATCTTTCGCCAGTGTTAAAAAGTCTAGAACCATAACATATATGTGCAATTATATCATTAAAATTCTAGAATTCAATTGCAAAGCAAATTAGAAAATTATGAAAGCAAAAACACAGGACTAGGGATGAAACGAACTAACCATCAAATTCAACTACTTAGAATGAAGTACCCTCCTTTGAGAAATTCCAAACCCTCATATCAAACTCATATCAGAAGGACAACTGCCTCTCCTCAACAAAAAATTGCTCATCATCAACCAAAAGTAGACAAACTAAACCCTCAGGGGGGAACAAATTACTTAAAAACCACTAAGCCCTCATTTACACTCATATCCAGAGAGGGAGGGGCATTTGCCCCCATTGAAAGAAAGACTTCTTTTGCTACTGCAGAAGACTTTAGTTACTGAATACCACCAATCCACATCACTATTAACCACCAATCCACATTAAAAATCAGATCTCTTTGCAATGTATATGTGCAATTATACTCGAAAATCTTCTTTACAACTCGAAAAACCAGATCACTGAGATAGTAATACTAGCAGAAACATAACATAACAAAAAAGAAGACTTGAAACTGAATTTGGTGATATATGAATTCTAATGAAAAACCCAAACTTCAAATTTCTTACATAAATTGGTAGAACACTTTGGATCTTTTTTTCGGGTTAGATTCATCATCATCTTCTGTCCTTTGATCATCATTCTCACCTTCCAATACAATTTCAAAGAAAGTTGTTCTCTTTCCCTTCAAAGTTGCTTAAAACTCTTGAAAATTAGCAGTATTAAGAATCAAATTATCCACACTTCCATAATATTTCTCAACTTTACCACATTCTTCATCAAGTGTTTTCATTAGTACTCCCAACAAATATCTTATCTCTGAAAGTTTGAGCTTCATTGAAGCTATTTTTTCCAAACACCAATTACAAAACTCCTTCGATTCCTTCTCGCAAGAATCATGATTGATTATTGGCAAGGGAATTTCAACTTCAGGAAAAAATTTTAAGGGTTTTTTCATGAAATCCCTTCTTACACAATTCACAAATTTCTTTTCTTGAAGAAAATCCAAATAGTTTTGAACAAAATTGTTAAAATCGACGACACATATAACTAATGTACCTGAATATAATTGAGACCATAAATTTGAGTGAGGTTTCTTCTGATGTGGTTTATACCCTTTCTTTTCCTTGATCTTCCTAAAAAATTCACTTATTCTAAATGCAAGTACACCTTTTTCAAAAAAAAAAATGGTTCCTTTCTCTAGGAGTTTTAATGCATAAGCTGAACCCATTAAAAGGTCATTGAGAGGCTCCAATTCTTCGTATTTAAGAAACTTTATAGTCTTCAAATTCCATATCTTATATTCCATAGTCAAATCATGATCAATATTTTCTTTTGACATCGATTTTATTATCTCCTCATCTTCAAATCTCTTAGTTAAAGATTGCATCTTGAAATTTTAATGTATCAATAAATTCTTCTTAAACCCTAATATCTACAAATAATTACTGGTTTCTCTTTGATGACTTTGAGTAGCAAGGATTTTCGAAACCCTAATTTTATGAATTAGGTTAAAGACTGAATATTGAAAGCTCTTTGTTTTTCTTTTTTTTCCTCTTCAGTGTGGAGTCTGCAGATTAAGATGAGGGGAAAATGGAGAGCAAATTTATATATGGTATAACAGATCCTGAAAGATAGTGTACACATGGTGTAAACATAAGAGATGAAAACTTAATTCTATGGGCCATGGTTAGTAAAATCTAGTTCCCCTTATCCATTTCACTCTAAAGTCCACGTCGAAAAGTTACTCAAGTTTCAACTTTATACATTTGGATACCACCATTAGAAGTCAAACCCGGAAATCAGAAGAAAAAAAAATTAATTTGTTTCGTAGAAAGTTATTAATTTTTATACTTTTAAAAGTTATTTTGAAATTACATTGCTAAACTATAGTTTCTGTTTTCCCGACTTTTAAAAATCATGAAACGATTTTTCTGAACATCCTACTAGGCTTCTTAATTTCCAAAGAAAGTATTCAAAGTTGGCTTTGAGATATCGATGGCCCGAAATAGTTTTAAAATCATGTGATGCACATGTAAATGTATATAAAATTAAGTCAAAGAATCTCTTGTGCAACATGGTATAGAGTATGAACTATCAACATGGTATAGAGTATGAACTCTACCCTAGAAGGTGTTTGATAAGAAAGGGAGGTTTCTTTGTTGATTTCACTATTAGGGTTTCATAGAGGAGGAGGCGTTTATTTTTTTTTTCTTTTAAAAAAAAAAATCATAATGTTTCTATAACCAACCTTTGAAAAATAAAAATTATATATAGAAGAACGTAGTATCACTGCTTGACTTTTCTTGAATGATTAGTAATTTCAAGGAATGAATAAAGTGAATGGGTTAACATATTTAATTTAATTGACCAAATTTTTAACAAATTCAAAATTCTTATAATTTTGGTGTAATTGCACATATGTAACTAACACATTCTTTTCAAAAAAAAAAAAAACTAACACGTATGTTAATCATAAGGAATTTCTTATATAATTACTTCATTCTTCAAAAATTTATAAACTTCACATCTTACACCATGTTTGTGTTCACAATGAGAACCCATCTATGTAAAGAAAGAATCAAAACAAGGTCAGAAAGGGTGAAAACAAAAACAGAAAAACATAATTATAAGGAATTGAATACTAATGAACATTAATGGAGGAACAAACCGACCTGTCAACGGAGAACATCGCAAGAATAGACCTTGTTTGTGCCAGCACTGAGAGTGAATAAATGTATGCACATATATATATATACATACATGATCGAGCAACCAAAAATGGAAACCTACCATTATAAAATATTTTATGGATTTTTCGTAAATGTCCTAATTTTAGTAGTAAGAGGACGCGTTTATAAACTCGTACGACGAAACTAATATTGATAAAAACTGAAGGGTTGCGAAGAAAGTTGTATTTGGTAAAAGAAGGTATTATCACTGCTTGATTTTTCTTGAATGATTAGTAATTCAAGAGAATTAATTGAATGAATAAAGTGAATGGGTTAGCAAATTTAATTTAATTTAATTGACCAAATTTTTAACAAATTCAAAAAAAATTATAATTTTGGTCTTATTGCTCATATGTAATTAAAACATATGTTAATCATAAGGAAATTTTATATAACTGCTTTATTCTTCAAAAAATTATAAACTTCACGTCTTGCACCAGCATCAGAACCCATCTATCTAAAGAAAGAAACAAAATAAGGTCAGAAACAGTGTAAAGAAAAACTGAAAAACCTAACTATAAGGAATTGAATACTAATGAACATTGTAAAATTCATTGTCATTGGATCAAAATCATCAGATATGGAAGTTTTTGGGATAAAAAAAATCGTAAACTAAGGGAGTTTGATATTCCTCTTTCCTCTCTGCAAATCGGTCTTAGTAAATGAGTTAACTCAGCCATTAGTTTGATATTCCTTTCATCGATCTTCATCACTTTTACTATGTTTAAAAAAAAAAATCACCGGTCTTTTCGCATGTTATTCTAACTCCTTTTTTTTTTCGTTTTCTTCTCTGTAATTCTCTTTTAATTCCAAACAGGTTTGTTATGTCTAATGTGTGATTAACTTTTTTTGTGTCTCCATTATGTGTTTACAGTTAATACTATCTCTAATGGTGTTTACCTTTTCGTTTGACGAGAATGTTGCTAATCGTTTGGCAACAAGATTAATCTGTTCTAGTATCAATTGTTCAAGATAGTTGAAGATTTCCACCGATGTCAACTCAGTGAGTCGGGAATTCAAGGTATGTCGCCTGCATGCAATTTTAAATTCAAAAAAATTCAAACCTCTTAATTACAGTTTCAAAAGGAAAGTTTGTTTCATAACCTTTCTTTTCGGATTCATAGCAAGATGCATAACTTCCTATATTTACTTCATCAAAAATCCAATATGTTACCGGGATTACAGTGACACAATATCAATAAAAATATCAAAAATACCTATCTTTAATCCCAGGCCCTATATAATCGAACAAAACCATCCCTCTTATTTTTTCTGTAATCCTAAAAACCCTAAAAATCTTTTTCTTGAAATAATGGAGGAAGGCAACTCAGGTCAGTTAGGAGACCTAGTTACCAAGTTCAAACAAACAACACTGGACTTAGGAGACACCAATGTAGTTGTGTTTCAACAAGCTGCTAACATTCAAGTGAATGAATAAGAAGAAGAAGAATAAGAAGAGGCTAAGTGGGAAGCAAGCGCTATAGGCAAGATTATCATTGAAGGGAGAATGAAAGTTGAGGATGTTAAATAGTTTATTCTTTTCACATGGTCCTTTTTGAATGCAGAAGATGTTAGGATAGTTGAGAAAGATCCCAACATAATGATATTCAAATTCAGTAATTGGACTATGTTGAACAAAGTCATTAATAAAAGACCATAGTGCATAAACATGCATCTTCTGGTTGTTCATGACTATATACCTGAAATGACCTACACAGAAAAGCACTGGGATTTTCAACATTTTTGGGTTCAACTCAAATATATTCTTCCATGGCATATAAACGTGGATGTTGTTACAAAAATAGGTGGTCTAATGGGTGATGTAATTGCCTTTGAGCCTAAAGATGTTATACCTGAAGGAAGTGTTCCTGTGAAAGTTTGTGTCAACATTGATCTCTCCAATCCCTTGAGAAGAGGTGTTAAAGCTATAACTAATGCTAGACTCAGTAGCTGGATCAAATTTTTTTATGAACGCCAACCACCTGGTATCTGATCAGAATGCTACATGATGAAGCATTGTAAGATTGCATGTAAGGACGCTGCTACCTTTCTCAACAAGGAACATGAAAAGACATACTTTTGTGGGAAGGCAAGCAATTTCAGGAGGAATATTAAGCAATTATCAACTGGAAAAGCACCAGCAACCAAGTCTAACCAGAAAAAATTTGTCAAAGGTACTACTTTCATACCTCCTAAAGATGGTGAAGTTATTAATACGAATTTTCTACTCAAGGAAGGAGCTACTGAAGATACTGAAGATTCAAGGCTAGGAAAGAGGATTAGAATCAATGAAGCTTGCACTGACTCTCCTATTAGATATACTGATAATCCCATCAACAATACAACTGGTACTAGTGCAGATATTTGAACTTCTCAAATGATTGGACAAAGAGATGGTTGCACAACTGAAACACATAAGGAGACTCAAGTAGTCAAAAAACTCTCTTTGCACTTAAAATTATGTTTCTCTTTTATCATCTACATTTCTATAGTTTCTTTCAGTTGTATCACTTGTCTCATTTTCTTCAGATTTGCATATTTGAAACATAAAACTTGCATTGTCATCATCAATTACACAGTCCTTGTTTGTATAATCTTGTTTCACTTGCCTCCATATAGTAAAAGTGAAGTGTTTACAATGAAGGTCATTTCTTGGAATGTCCAAGGTTTTATAAGTGCTGCCACTAGAAATCATTTAAGTGAGCTCATCAGATCTCAAAACCTAAACATTATCTTCTTATGTGAAACTAAACTTAGCTAATCTAAATGTATGCCTCTCCTTAAAAATTATAATTACCCAAATTGTGCTTAAATTGAACCAGTAGTTCTCTCTGGAGGACTTTTTTTAATGTGGGAAAATGGTTTCAACTGTGAATTGCTTGATGCCTACAATAACATGTTCAATGTCATTGTTCAAGATGATGCTAAAAAACCTGAATTTCTTTTTACATGTATGTATGGGTATTTTAGATATGAAGCCAAAAATGAGCAATGGAATTTTATCCATCAAATTAGCAAAGATATCAAGCTTTGAAGAGAGTAAGCTTCATTGAAGAGAAGAGATTCGATCCAAATGTTTCAGAAACCTGTTATGTGAAGTTTGTTCAAGACCGAATCTGGGGAAATATGTTCGGATTTGAAAAATATTCACCTGACATAGTGAGAATTTTTTATGGAAATATTCACAATATTAATCATGAAAAACTTACTTTTAGCACTTTGGTTGGAAGTACTTTTCTTCATGTCAACAGAAAGATGATATCAGAAATCATCAACTACAATGTGAAAGGTCATATGATTACTGGTTCTGTAATTGAGCACGATAACATTTCAAATCTCATCACTGGTAAAACTATTGAATGTAAAAAGGGAAAGATGTTAACCAAAGACGTACCCTTACACTTAAGGATTTTTGGTAAACTTTCCGTAGCAACTCTCTTTACTTGTTAAAGAGATTCCTCTCTATGAAATAGAGAATTTGCTGAACTGATATACTATCTTCTTGAAGGAAAAAAATGAATTGATATGTGTGGAATAATTATCAATCAAATGATTAAAATCATTGAATTTCTCAATATCACAGGTTTTCATAGAAATCTTGGATATCCATATCTCATCACCAAACTATGTGAAAAAGCAATGGGGAACAACTTTGGAGATGAGAAAGATATTAAAACTGTCTCACAAGGAATTATCAATCGAATGAATGGAACTAAAAATGGATCTAGTATCTCATGTGACCAAATCTATAGCAATGGAGATCTCATGTTCCATATTTTACGTCTTGGGAGACAACTGGACTGTATTCAGAAACAGTTGGCATTTGCCTATAGAAAGGATCCGGAAACCCTTCAAGGAATCCTAACAATCAGTAATGAGTTTTTAAATGGAGAACAAGAAAAAGACTCTGAAGAAGATTCTCATGAGCAAGTAAATGAAGATTGAATTGTATTCAATAAAGGAAAAATAGACATTAGTTTTTGATTTCTTTCAATAAAGTCTATTATGAATAAAATTATTTGACTTATAATTTTTCTTGTGACAGTTTTGATTTACATAGTCTGTGCTTGAATGCTTTATTTTATTGCTATGTATGTTTATGGGATGTTTGATTTCGGTTTTCTAACCTTATTATTCGATCTCATAATGTTGTGAACCCTTATGGTTTGGGTGACTTTTTGGTTTAGCAGGATTAAGTTCTAGCCCATGTTGGTAGGCTTTATCAAAGGATCGTGAGGGGTTCTGATTGAAACAATATGCGAAAAAGTCACAATATGTTGAATCGTTTGGTTTAGCATAAAAGCATATCTGTTTCGGGGTTTTCAACTTTTGCTTGCAATAGTTAAAAACCGGTTTTCAACCTTTCTCTGGTAAAGGTTGGTTGTTGTTATTCTTTTGTTTTGCATAAGGATGACAACATAATGATATTTCGATATCAATTCTCCCTGGAAGAAGATGCAAACACATTGGAGAAGAGGATGCGAAATTTGAGGGAACAATCTTATTAGTTAATTGTTTTCCTGTTTAAGAAAAGCCTCATTTTATTGCATATATTTATTGCGTTTGCTTAACAAAATTTCGGTATAATTGATGTTTTATTCCATTATTTGTGTATGGATGTGTGTGTGATTCAATTGGTTCCGGTTAAGAAAAACTATTGCTATCTTGATTTATTGTTTGATAACAATCGTTTAGGCTTACAAAATTTCAGTGCAATTGCGGTGCTTTAATGTCTATGTTGTTTCAATTGCTTCCGGTTGAGGTAAACAATTATGCAAGTTGATTTATTTGGTTTGTATGAATTATTAATGGCTTAACGAAAGAAAAGGTTTTTGGGATGAATTGTTTAGTCCAATCCGATTCCGGATAAGAGAAACTAAGTTAATTCTGATCTTAGTTAGACTTATCAAAGTGGAGGTTTCGGTTATTCAAGTCTAATCGAATGGATTAACAAGAAATGCTAGTTAACTAACCTAGTACTTATCTTGTTTAAAAGTTAAAGGTATAAGTTATATGGATAATTAGAACCTGATGAGAAAAATAAAGTTATCTTTATTTTGGTCTTATCGAACAAGCGATTGTATTTGTACAATCGGTTTAGGAAAGGAACTAAGATGCTTAGTCGATTTATGGTTTGCTAAACTATTAGGAAAATTGCTTCGGGAAATAGTTTCCTTGGTAACATATCAAAACAAAATTACTTTGTAGTTTCGGTTTTGATATTGGTTATCAAAAATGGTGTGTGGAACCCTCGTGCTTAACTCTATAGGTTGCAAGTCTATTGAGATTTGTAAGATCCTTTCGGTTTGTCTTTTATTTTTTCATTCCTTTGTCATTTTGTGACAAAAAGGGGGAGAAATATATGGAGAAAACAAGTGATACTTGTATTGATTTATATTGATTGGTATCACTAAGGGAAAGGACATTAGTGCTTAAACGTTTATCTAACGAAATAGTAAAAGCATAGACTAAGGGGAAGTAGCATATCATATGATGCTTGTAGTTATATGGACTACAAGGGAATAACAAAGACGTGCGGATTGATAAAATCTACCTATCTTACCTTTAGGGGGAGCATTAGATTTGTTATTATAATGTCAACAACGGCATTTATATGGATTGAATGTATACAGGTTATTGTGATGTTTGATCGGGAATCAAGCGTACGTGTAATGAATTCTTGTAATTTGTTTATCCATATGATGTAAGAGTTTTGTCACTGAAATTGACAAAGTGGGAGATTGTTAGAGCATAGCTCTGTTGAACCCACCAAGCATTGTTATGTCAAGTTTGGTTGTCATATTTTAGTGAGCCAAAACTCATTTAAAGAGTCACTTGATTATGTACTAGAGTCAACTTTGTATAAGTTAGCTTGAAAATATTAGGATATGAGACATTAAAAGTATTGCGAAGACTTGAAAGTGTGAAGAAGTAAGGAGCTACAACGACAACATCATCCTTACACTTGAGGTTATTGATATTTGACTTGAACTGTTTCATTCCCTAACGTATCTTTCAAGTCGTGCATATTGAAAACAAAATTGTGAAGCATATTTGAACCCTAGATAGACATAGTATTAAGTAATACAATACGAGGTTATTTCTTAACAATTAAACTTTGTATATAAGACATCGACATAATCGTTTGAATGCCGTTGTCATTATCTATGGGTATACGGTGAAGATTTTATCCTAGGAAACAATGTTTTACATTTGTTTAAAGGAAGTAAATTCATGAACTTGTTTTGTGAATCGAAAGGGAAATCGCTAGGCATTATTGGTATTGTTATTCATTGCATATCTTTTGAACTACCAATATGAGTGATTAGTATAACCACTCATGACTTGTTTATGTCCTTGGTAAAACTATTCACAAAGGCCTGACTTTTGTATTGGTAGGACTTTTATTAGTGAAACCGATCTTAAGTAATCACCTGAGATGGTATGATCGATTTAGTGTTATTGGTATGACCAACTCTGGGTAAAGGGGAACCTATCCTAGTAAGAGGTGCAACCTATCACAAAAGGGGAATCAATCCTTGTATGAGGTGCAACAAGTTTTTAGTAGAAAAGGGAACCGATCATATGGACATGTGCAACATGTTTTTAGGCAAAGGGGAACCGATCCTATGGACATGTGCAACAAGTACAAGTTGGATACCATATATATGTGGGAACCGATCCTATTACCTAGTCAACCGAATTTTTGGAAAGCTAGTGTGACTAAATCCAGTACCCACATGGAGGTAGAACCAAAACTTTTTTTCATAGAACCGTGAAACCCATGTTTGGCGATTGAGTGTTCTTGATCAATCACGTAGTTCTTGAAACACAAATACAGAAAAAATAGTTGGGTCTGGCTTCACAATCCCAATGAAGTCTTCAAGTCGTTAACCTACATGGTTTTGGGAAAAACCTAAGGTTAAAAGAAAATCGACTCTAGTCACAACTAGTATCACACAGGAGGTGCGAGGATTAGGTTTCACAGTTGCTAGAGTTCTCACTTATATAGTTTTCAAATTAGGGTTTGCAATCTAAGTTATCTTGGTAACCAAGCATTCAATATTTAGCGTTAGATGAAAACCTGATTAGGTTCAAGCTAATATCTTTCAACCGATAGGTCGAACTTAGCTTGTTATATACAAATGAAATGTGCCTTCATTTAGATATGGGTAATCGTACCTAAACATGTACACATGGTTGGTTCAACAATAGTTAACCGAAGTTATCCATATGAATAATTTCTTATCAACCTTGTTTATCTCAATTATAACTAGTCCATGTGACTCAAATGAAACTAGTTATGAAGTTGTTCAATTGTTTATATTCTCGTAGAAGTATACAAGACACAATTGAAGCAAAATAAATTTTGATTCACTTGAATCAATTCATGAACATTATAGCCACGGTTTGCAAAAGATTGCATTCCTTATTATTTAAAATGTATTATTCAGGAATAACCAATTTTAGAACATAACCCACTCAAGTATGCAAACTGGTACGCATACCTAATTAAGTAGTCGGAATTGGACTGTGTTTTTCTAGTATGCAAATGGGTACGCATACTTTCGTTCACATCCTAACTCAGATGAATATGGTGCATGTACGGGTATGCATACCAAAGTTCCTAGACTTCAACTGACTTCGCCAGTACGCATATGGGTATGCATACTAGATTCCCGGTCTTGGACTACACATATGCAAGTACGCGCATATTGTGCTTATATTCAATGATGGTTAATCGTTATAAACTCCCATTTCAATCATTGAAACATTCTCGGAAGACGGGAATAGCTGTCTCACACAAACTATTAGCTTCAAAGCAATTTTCAAGTGATCGAGTGATCAATACGAAGCATTTCGAGTCTACATCAAATGATTGTCTCGCACAAATCATGTAAGATGTTATAAGGATATTTTCACATGATCATATTTTGACTTTCGTTAAGAAAATAAGATGAACTTGCTTAAAGAAAAAGCTTACCAGCACATGTTTCGAGAAATATGTAAGCGAGTTAAACTCAGCTCGAAATCTCAAATGTGTATAAAATGAAATCTATATAGTTATGCGACTTTTGTCTAAAAAAGTAAATAGAGTAGAAATAAACTTTCTAAGTGATAGATGAGTTCAAGTCTCCACATACCTTTTGTTGATGAAGTTCCACAAGCTCCCCTTAGTAGTTCTTCGTCTTCAAAGATGAACGTCGTGAAGTCTAAAGCTCAACTACACATTATATCCTAATATGAGACTTAACTATAAGTAGACTAGAAATCAAGACTTATAGTTTTGGCAACTAAACTTGACAAACAAGCTTGAGATAGAAACACTTACAAGTTCGACCGAGCAATGCTCTAAAAATTAGTTTATTTTTTGAGGAAGTTTCTGGTAATCTGTCGACGACAGAGAAGGTATAACCAACTCCTCTCTATATGTTTTTTCAACCTGCAAAACTCCCAAGTAAAAGTTTCTTAAAAATTGAGACATTAAAGTAATATATTCAATTGAATATGAGGAATTTCAACAGAGACTATTTCAAGTTGAAGTACTCAAAGAAAAATCAAGAAACAAAAAATGAAAAAAAACCTGAACTAAAAATATGAAAAAGGAACTTTGTTTCTCATCAAGGGTTAACTTTACAATCAGATGTGTTGCAGTACTCAAGTATGCCTTTCAGCAATTGAAGAAACAATACACCATCGACTAAATGGTAGCCTCCATAGGCTAAACAAACAACATAAAATTCATACACTTCACGAGGTCTTGAAACTTTTTTCTTTTTTTTTAATATAGTATGAAGATTGATTATTGTTGTTCAATTTTATTACTCACTATGTTTCTAAAGGATAGGCAGGTTTGTGTGTAAATTTACACACAAACCTGCCTATCTTTTAGAGATGGAGGGAGTATAATATAATCCGAAGGTCCTGTCTTCACCATACTTGCTCTGAGACTTTCAAATTATGTCAGTAATATAATCCAAAAGTCCAAGAACACAAAGATCTTTTATAATAAAACGTCCACAGTCATACCCCAAGTTTGCATCATTTTATGCAAAAATTCTTGAAAAATACTTATCCAAACACTCATCGCGCAAAACAGAGATTTCTTGCGAAAAACTAAGTATTTATAAAATGAGATCATTCTCAGCCAAGATTAAAACCCGAGGGACATCTTAAAAGAATTCTCGTGCATCTAAAACACTAACACCAACCTTCCTCATAAACTCCTCAAAAACTGGGATACTGAATGTCGAACTATGCCGCAGGAATCAGAAACCCAAACCACTTTGTGAAAATCCGATAAGCATACTATCATCCTCATGTCTCTCGAACCTTTGGTCATATACACGCTCCTTGTGATCCCCTCTCTGAGCTTTGTCCGCTTCTTATCAAAGGGTAGACCGCAGAAGCACCTAAAACCGGTTAAAACAAAAAATAAGCGTATGACTCAGATATTTCTCATGGGGACTCAGAACCATGAAATGATATATGAAATGGAAAGTTAGAATAAGGACTAAGGTGCCTATTGAGTTATCTGACAATTAATCCAATAGCCAGAGGACTAATGTTGATACTTGATAAATGAAAAATAACTATCTTTTAGTAGGTCCAAGAGGACCCTGAAATATGTCAAGCCCAAGAAGTAAAATGGGGACTTGGGGCTATCCCAAGCCCAGTGGGGGAGACCACGGATTGAAAAAGGATAATGAAGGAATTAAAGGGAAGATTAGAGGTCATAATAGGAGCAATGGTATATATGGTAAATAAAGAGGTGTTGGAGACGTGGCATGATGTCATGGAAAGGAAAGGTCTTGGGAATATCTATAAATTAGGAAAGGAAATACAATTGTTGATGGTGGTTTTTAGGATAGGGCGAAAACTGTAAAATCTACATACCTGACCCAGCATAAGAACTAGTAGACATTGATATGTCTATATTCCGCAAGGAATTTGAAGAATATATCAGAATATGATGAGTGCCTATGTCTCTCATCATATTATATTGAAACTCAAGCTCCTAGATGAACTATTCACTAGTATAGAGCCTAATGAGTATTTAAGCTCCTAGTTGCATTACTCACTAATGCCGGAGCCTGTATTTAATGCGTTGTTATCCTGCAAAGGAATAAAGGCCATTTAAAATTGATGAGTGCATAAACCTTTTCACTTACATATGTATTGAGCAACTTAACATATTTACGAAATTTACCCAGAATGGTGCGTGAAGCAACAATCCCAGATATTCTGTAAAATTTAACATATTGCATTATTCATTAATACATGACCTGCCGGGTATTTTCCTATGTTATGTTCCCAGATGAACTCTCAATATTGGCATGACATGACGATTAATGTTCACTCGCAACAGAGTAGCATGAATCTCCTGAAGTGTCAGTATTGAGACTTGCATGAAAACACTCACGTAGGCTACACCACTCTCTGATAAAGAGATCAACGTGTTTACACACTTTTTAATTAAATGTTAGCGCGATCGAACACGTTTAAATTCCTTAAGGAAAATCTAGACTGTTCATATCAGTCTTAAAAACGATCACGATCACACGATTTGGTCACACAATTCAATAGGCCTAGCCTACTCCTAGCGGAACTAGGCGATCATCATGATAAACACCGGCGGGCCTACTAACATCCCGACCTGTCAAAATCCCTTTAGCTCATCCACTGCACTCTTGAACACTCACCAAAACATAGGTGACCGCGATGTTAAAAAAGAAAGCTCAAACGAGCTAGACTGACCATGACGGTCTTAAAATCATCACATTCGTCCAACTTAGCTAGCCTAGTTGGACAACTTAGATCTTCCTTCGGATGAATAGAGAAGTTCTAACGTGTTCATAGGTGACCCAACTCTACTCATGGTTGATCGACCTACTCGCGACAAGCCATGAGGACACCAAACTGTTTGCCCAAAGTAGGGCGAACACGTTAATGCGGAAATCCTAGTTTGCGTTGCGGCGACACACTACAGTCGCAAATTGATCACTACCATCCATCTTCGCCAGCCACATTGAGTGACTTAGATCCAATTTTAGGCATTCTAGGAGATGTCTGTGTGATCACTGACAACCCACCTTTGTACATGGCCGATCGGCCTACTCAAACTAGTGCCCAACACCTCCGAACGATCACCCAAAAGAGGCTGGTCGCGCTATTTGCATATTCCAACGGCAGTACACAACTGCCGCAAATAATCTCGTCCATCCAACTTCGCTAGTCTAGTTGGATGGCTTAGATTTATTTTCAGGAGGCCAACAAGGTAACGCTGTAATCATTGACCCCCCGTCTTTCAGAGGGAGCGATCGACCAAGTGGTAGCTCACCCATAGGGTTCTTAAACGATCGCCCAAAGATTGGATAAACAACTGGGAACATTTGGTAAACAATTTTAGTATGAGATACATGCCAAAAGTTTCATATGGATGTCTATCATAACATACTAAAAAATCACATCAATCGGATTAACGAGCTAAAAGATACATCTTAAAAGGCGAGCTAGGTCATGGCTGAAAACTGACAGAATTCCTCCTGAATTCTTCCTTATTTTTCACTGTCGGGATAATTTATCCTCCTAAACGAGCTCAAAACCTAAGAAATTCTTTTCTTATAAGAATGGAGGGGCGGATCGTCAAAATCCGAGTTCGTATGAGAATTCTACGGCAGTTTTAGTGAGGGTCTCACATCTGAATTTTCTAATTACGAAATTTCATAAATTAGCACAAACTTCTGCAAATCATCTCAGCCATCCAACTTGGCTAGCTAACTTAACTGGTTTAGATTTAATTTGGGCCAACCAATAGGATGTGAAAATGTCTACCAGCCACCATTCTCCTATAGGGACCGATCACCACATCTTTAATGTACATAGATAGCTCCTGACAGCTACTCACACATAACCACCCGCCACCTATCTTGCGCGTGATTGGTCAGAATAACTAGGTCTTTCAAAAAAAGACCCATTCAGCAGCCTGCTGCATATTTTCCACGAAAATACTCGAGACATCAAACATGTCACGAACTGGGGGATGCTCACTGGGGTATTGGTCTGGCGGTTTACAACGCGCGACGTGCAACGCGCCCATTACGAGAAAGTGTCAGGAAAGAACGGAAGGTTAACAACAATGAGAGTAGTGGGTGAAAGTGTGACAAGTTTTCCCTCATAATGAAAACGTGGTTATCACCACTTTTTACACAACCCCACCTCTCCACTGCTCAATCACCTCCACTTCCTATGAGATCAGGGTGCGTTCGAACATGACTTGTATAAATAGGATTTCAACCTATTTCAACAAAGAAGACAAGTGTTATCAACACAAATCCATAAAACACATTCTTATACAAGTCATAAAACAACCATAGCTTCGTAATTCAACATTCTGATCTCAAACACCTCCTTCGCTTCCCTCCCTAAGATCAACCCTTCTCCTTCACTTTGTGGCCGAATTGAATATGGAACAACCATTTCTTGGTTTAGGACGGAGTCTTACAAATTGATCTCTTTAATATAAAAGTAATCATGTGTAGTGTATTTGTTTAGGGTTTGAATTCGTTTCTCATAAACACACCCAAATTTACCAAAAATAGAAGATTCAATTTTTACCCTCAAACAACTGGCGACCACAGTGGGAGATTAATCTTTCGATTGCAAATACTCATTTTTCCCAATTCCATTTTCAATTTCCTAAATTTGTGAAGATGGTTGATCTTAGGAATGGTTCAGAAACCCTCAATCCCAACTTTACTTCTCCTAGCACTGACAATACTTCACATGTCATTCATGAATCCATTCTTTCATTCAAAGCCCTTGTTGAGGCTATGTAGTCTCAATATTTAATAACTATTCACGATTTGATAAAAATCCTGAATAATATTGTCAGGGATCAAGCTATTATTGTCAAGACACCATATGAAGTATTTACGCTTCTGAAAGTCCTCACAGATCAACTATCAAAGGAACCAATACGTATTCATTCTAGAGGAAACGCCATCAACAATTCATTTTGGGTTAATACTGATGGTAGTAGTTCTTCTTCCAAGATTCATATTGTTATTCCTGGTGAGGAAGATGAAGCCTATGTCCACGTTGAATGGAAAGGTATCCACCAACCTAACTTATCTTCACATAAAGATCAAAAGTTGTTTCCTGAAGCTCATAAAAAATACTTGTGGGAATTATCACGTTCTCATCAGAGTCCTCGCAATAAAAAAGTGACTTTATTATGTACATCTTTCTTGGAAAATATTAATTCCCATATTGCATTGGAATCTACTAAGAGATCCGTTGCTGCTTTACTCAGTCGATCTGAACCGTCCCAGAATGAAGAAGCTCATAAAGATGTTTAGGAAAGCAAGTGTCCTTCCAATAAAAGATCCAACCTCCAGTCAATCGCTAGTGAGGGTGGAAAGAGAATGCATCTGGGGAATGACTATCAACAACCCAAACGTGCGACACCAGCGCATCAGACAGCTCAAATCCGGAAAGCTACGACTAAGATGCCTGCACAGAAATAAAAAACTGGAGAGGCTGCTCTAATCTTTCCGTGTCCAATTGAAAAAGTAATCGAACTCCTAGAAGCATGAATTCAAGATGACGCCATCAAGCTACCTCTTCTCAGACGTCCACCAACTGAAGAATAAATGGAAAATCCTAAATATTGTCATTACTATAGGTTCGTCAATCACCCAACCAGTGATTGCAACAAATTAAAACGCATTTTCAACGAGAAGGTGGATGCAAGATTACTTCAATTAGGCACTAAAGGAGTTCATAGAGATCCCCTTCCTACCAGGAGATGCATGATTTCTGGGGACTCCGTCCACAAAACCGTAAAGTCTATGATGGAGCATTTATGTGAAATTATATATTTCTCCAAGGCGCAGCGTCAAAACATATTTGCAGCCCTCAACCGTGTTGTGTCAGGCAATCAGCTGCTTCCATCCAAGGAAGTCGCTCCCAAACCCCAATCTTTCCTGGAAAGCGCGACTGATAGATACAACTGGGGACTCCTAACCATCGCTCACTTGAAGGATGTCGAGTTCATCAACATACTGATTGACGCGGCCTATGATTTCAACATTGTCACCATCAAGACTCCGAGAGCTGCAAAGATTTCAAACTAGGAAGCTGTTCACTAGCCAACCATGATAAAAAATTCAGAAGGAGAAACCAGAGATGCTTATAGATATATTAATCTTGAAATCAAGGTGGGAGATGCTCTAACACACGCTAAAATTCATATAGTTAAAGAGTACCCAAACTATGATATGGTCCTGGGGAGCGCATGGATACACGACAATAAGGCAAAACTAGTAGTTTTTCCTTTGCTAGTGTCTATACCTGAAAGGATCTCCAACAAGCCATCCAATCCTGAGGACTACTTGTTGTCGTATCAACAACTCGTAAATGTGACGCAACTTCCTGAAGAGAGCCCGTCAGTTTTCGTTCGCAGATTCTGGGCACAAGTAAGTCTCATCGAACAACCCTTTTTACAGCTAGTCACTCCTCATCCCGCCAAGACTTGGGGACTCGATCCGACTATCAACCCAGCCATCACTAGGAGATGTGAATGGGATGCTAGTCTTTTCAAGTTTTTATCAAGAGTTTAGAAGTTATCACAGTCAAAGATAAGGAATCTAAGAGTCAAGTATCAGTGCAATATCAGAAACCGTTTCAAGTTGGAGATATGGTAGTGAGGGTTTCTTCTCAACCTGATCCGTCTGATTTCGCAGAAAGGAAAGACGAGCCGTACCTAGTGGCAAAAGTTATTTTGGGAGGTTCCTGCAATCTCATCAATGCAGACAATCTAGAAGGCGTAGTAATACACAACCTGTGGCTTAAACCCTTCAATACCTAAGGTGTCACACCACCCTTTCCTCCAGCATTCCTATTAGTATTTCCTCTATCAATTTCTATTTTCATGCAATATTTGTAATTCCACCAAAATGATTGCAATGCTTGCATATATAATTAGGGTTTCAATTTGTCAGTTAATCGAAGCATCATTTACCTTTTAGAAATATCTTTACTCCTGAATCATCTCAAAGCAAAGTCTCGAGTAAACCCAAACCCTCATAAAATCATTACTTATTGGTTCAAAACCAGAAAAAATAAAACCATGAAAGAGACATCTCATATCTTTCAAAAAGTACCGAAAAGGGGAATATATAAAGGAAAAAGAAAGAGCAAGATGACCAAAGGAAATCATCAAACAGCCAGTACATTCTCCTTAGAGCAAGCATCCCTCATGTAGCCTGCTTCAATGATGAAACGACCTCTTAGTAACCACCTCATTTTTCCCGTAAAGAAGTTTCACCATCTGCAATTTTCAGATTTTGGAAAATCCCTTCATGGAATCAAGAAGCAGCGAGCTAGCGCATGTGGTACTCCCAGATTGTAGCTACTTCTTCAGATGTGTCCAATCACGTCACGCGCGTTGTTAATCGGAAGTAGAGCCTCCACACCCAACAAATACGGCTTTTGGATTTCTTTTTTAAGAAAGCACAACACATGTGATATACAAGGGTGATATCAAATGGAAGTTACAGGTTCGTGTCCAAATCCTTAATCTTCATCATTGCATCCCCTACTTCAAGTTGTTGTTATTAGGGTTACATATGATACATATCATCATGGAAGCGGTATCCGGTCACATGAAAGGAAAAAACATCACCACTTATGTGTGTCGCCTTCCCATCTTCCACATCACCTACTCAGAACTGCCTACCCAAGGCCTGCATGAAGCTGCGCATCAACAACCATATCGTCGACAAAGTCAGATTCAATGTTTCTAGATTTCAAGTTTCCTATGGAAGGAGTGCATGGGCTTCCAAGAGTTTGGATACAATACAGATCTATCAAGTACGACTACCGCTCATTGATCAACCAGTGACGAATCCAAAAGATTGCCTCCTTCGTCAATTCGTCAAACACCATACTAGCAAATGCAATAAAAGTACATCTTTTAGTAGAAAATAGGCTCGGGATAATTACACCTGGGGACTGCCAGCATGGGATTCCTTCGCGCTCCTCAACTAGGTTACTTCTGATGTCAGCATCATCACTGTCAAAGCTTTACGAGCCACATGAATTTCTCAACATGAAGACGTACACGTGCATTAGAGACTCAAAATACATCTCTAGTAATCAAACATAAGTGCAGCTGGGGACCACCCAATCGCATCCCATCTCATACAAGCATTCCAAGCATATTGTCATCGCAATCAGAAGGGCAATAATGAGACTACGAGATAAAGAGTCTGAATGAACGCAATTTTATTCCAATCAATGCTCAGGAGTTTAAGGAACATTTTAATTATGGCTCAGCATTCCAGGCACCAAATAACTTAATGTCAAGGATGGATCAACAACACAGCTACACTCTCCAAGATTGGCCCTGACATGATCATTTCCGAACATATATTTCATCTATCTCTCGCAGGATCCACTAGAGAGGTTAGATACTCATTCTTCTGGAGACAGGACCTTATTACACACTTTGGAGAAGATCAATAGTATTGTTGGCTACATGCGCAAAAGAGAAAATAACACCTACCTTGAGTTCTCCTGGCTCGCCTTGCTGCTGATTATAACTATTGGAGATTTCTTTGTTGCAATTGATGCTTTCTCTGCCACTTCCAACAAGGAACGTCATTCATACCGAGCTAAATATCCAAGTTTGATCAGCTACTCATGAATATTACACTCACATCTAAAATACGAAGACAAGATGAACTTACCTTACTGCTGATGATTGGCACACTTGTTATGGAGCTGCTGACAGTGACAAAGAGGAGTCGGCTACTGCAGGCGAAAGCACGAAGCCAGGCGAATACCAAAAAAACAGAAGAGGGTCGATACCCCTTTTCATATGAACGAAGTTTCTAGAGTTCGAACAGAAGAAGTATTCCTTCTTGCTCCATGAACGGGAGCAGATGGTTGGGCGCATCGCACTCATACACATAGATGATCTAGAAACATGCCACTATGAATGCCACTGGTCGCGTGATCCCGCTGCTGAAGGATGAATATAATTTTCCAGGTAATATCTACCTGCTATGCCTTTTTAATTTTAAATTCATCTGTCACCATCTAATGCTTACCCCGCAACAATGTCACTGTTACGTGCTAAATAGGGGACTTAATGTTGATGGTGGTTTTTAGTATTGGGCAAAAACTGTAAAAATCTACCTACCTGACCCAAGCTCCAATAGTTATAATCTGATGAATGCCTATGTCTGTTTTCATATTATAATGAAACTCAAGCTCCTAGATGAATTATTCACTACTAGTATAGAGCCTAATGAGTATTTAAGCTCCTAGTTGCATTACTCACTAATGACGGGGCCTGTATTTAATTAGTTGTTATCCTGCAAAGGAATAAAGGCCATTTAAAAGTGATGAGTGCATAAACATTTTCACTCACATATGTATTGAGCAATTCAACATATTTACGAAATTTACCCAGAATGGTGGGTGAAGCAACAATCCGAGATATTCTGTAAATTTTAAATTATTGTATTATTCACTAATGCATGACCTGCCTGGTATTTTCCTATGATATGTTCCCAGCCGAACTCTCAATATTGGCATAACATGACGATTAGTGTTCACTCGCAGCAGAGTAGCATGAATCTCCCCAAGTGTCGGTATTGATACTTGCATGAAAACACTCACGTAGTCTACACCACTCTCTGATAAAGAGATCGGCTTGTTTACACACTTTTTAATTAAAAGTTAGCGTGATCGAACGCGTTTAAATTCCTTAAGGAAAATCTAGACTGTCCATATCAGTCTTAAAAAATGATCACGACCACACGATTTGGCCACACAATTCAACATGCCTAGCCTACTCCTAATGGAACTAGGCGATCGTCATCATAAACACCGACGGGCCCACTAACATCCCGATTGGTCGAAATCCTTTTAGCTCATCTGCTATACTATTGAATGCTCACCAAAACATAGGTGATCGTGCTATTAAAAAAGAAAGCCCAAACGAGCTAGACTGACCATGACGGTCTTAAAATCATCACATTCGTCCAACTTAGATAGCCTAGTTGGACGGCTTAGATCTTCATTTGAATAAATAGAGAAGTGCTAACATGTTCACCGGTGACCAACTCTACTTATGGTCGATCGACCTACTCGCGGAAAGCCATGAGGATACCAAACCGTTTACCCAAAGTAGGGCGAACACGCTATTGAGGAAACCCTAGTTTGCGTTGCGGCGACATACTACAGTCGCAAATCGATCACAACCATCCATCTTCGCCAACCATATTGAATGACTTAGATCCAATTTCAGGCAGTCCAGGAGATGTCAGTGTGATCACTGATGACCCACCTTTGCACATGGCCGATCGACCTGCTCAAACTAGCGTCCAACACCTCCGAACGATCACCCAAAAGGATGGTCGCGCTATTTGCATAATCCAACGGCAGTACGCAACTGCCGCAAATCATCTCGTCCATCCAACTTCGTTAGTCTAGTTGGATAGCTTAGATTTATTTTCAGGAGGCTAACAAGGTAACGTTGTGATCATTGGCCACCCCTCTTTCAGAGGGAGCGATCTACCAAGTGGTAGCTCATCTAAGGGTTCTTAAACGACCGCCCAAAGATCCGACGAACAACTGGGAGAATTTGGTAAACAATTTTAGTATGATCTACATGCAAATGTTTCGTATGGATGTCTAACATAACATACTAAAAAATCACATCAATCGGATTAACGAGCTAAAAGATACAGCTTAAAAGGCGAGCTAGGTCATGGATGAAAACTGACATAATTGCTCATGAATTCTTCCTGAGTTTTCACTGTCGGGATATTTTAACCTCCTAAACTAGCTCAAAACCTAAATATTCCCTTGTAGGAAGATATGAAATCCTTTTCTGATAAGAATGGAGGGGTGGATCATCAAAATCCGAGTTCATATGTGAATTCTACAGCAGTTTTAGTGAGGGTCTCACATCTGAATTTTCTGATTACGAAATTTCATGAATTAGCAAAAACTTCTGCAAATCATCTCAGCTATCCAAATTGGCTAGCCAACTTAACCGGTTTAGATTTAATTTGGCCAACCAATAGGATATGAAAATGGCTACCAACCACCATTCTCCTATAGGGACCGATCACCACATCTTTAATGTACATAGATAGCTCCTGGAAGCTACTCACACATGACCACTCGCCACCTATCTTGTGTATGATTGGTCAGAATAACTAGGTCTTGCAAACAAGACCCATTCAGCAGCCTGCTACATATTTTGCACGAAAATATTCTAGACATCAAACATGTCACAAATTGGGGATGCTCACTAGGGTATTGGTCTGGCGGTTTACAACGTGCAACGCCCCCATTACGAGAAAGTGTTTGGAAAGAATGGATGGTTAACATCAATGAGAGTAGTGGGTTAAAGTGTGACCAGTTTTACCTCATAATGGAAACGTGGTTATCACCACTTTTTACACAACCCCACCTCTCTACTGCTCAATCACCTCCACTTCCTACGAGATCAAGGTGTGTTCGAACATGACTTGTATAGATAGGATTTCAACCTATTTCAACAAAGAAGACAAGTGTTATCAACACAAGTATCCAGAAAACATATTCTGATACAAGTCATAAAACATCCACACCTTCGTAATTCAACATTCTGATCTCAAACACCTTCTTCGCTTCCCTCCCTAAGATAAACCATTCTCCTTCACTTTGTGACCGAATTGAATCTGGAACGCCCATTTATTGGTACAGAGTCTTACAGATTAATCTCTCGGATCTAAAAGTACTCCCGTGCAGTGCATTTGTTTAGGGTTTGAATTCCTTTCTCATAAACACACCCAAATTTACCAAAAATAACAATTTTTACCCTCAAACAACAACATAAGGGACTTTTTATTTTTGATCTCCTCATATTCTCTTGGGAATTGGGTTTGTTGTGGCTATAACAAGGCTTTCGAAAAATCACCCCTCAACACCTGTAATCTGCAGCAAAAATAGATTTCTTCTTCTTAGGAATGAGTGAGATATATGTTTTGTTAATTTTTTTGAACGTATGTTTAGATTCAAATAATCTTTTGACCATTAGATAAATATCACCACCTATTGTATTCCACTGAATTTTGTAAAAACCAACTTGAAATCCTTCTGGTCCTGGGGCACTCTAATTTTCCATACTCTTTAGAGTTTTAAGAATGTCATCTGAAAAGGGAGTACTGATAAGAAGAACATTATCTTCTGCTGAGATGATTGTAGGAGAACTGAATAAAGTCTTTCATCGAGTTTTGGATTTATGGAAGTACTAATGCTACTGAAATGATGAGATGTGAAGCAATATCTTCTCTAGACTGCACCCATGAGCCATTGTAGTCTTAAAGTGAACCGATGTTATTTCTGCATATCTTTCTGTTATACTTAACATGTAAATATTTGGTATTATTATCCATATTCTTAACGAAATTATCCCCCGACTTTTGCTGATAGAACTTATTTTGCACCTTATGTCATTTATTTAGTTCACTGTTGACAGCAATGACTTGATTTTGAACCATAAAACTACGTGGTTGAGCATGAAATACTGTTAATTGGTGTTGTAGATCAATTACATGTTTATGCACATTAAAAAAATGCTCTCTATTCCACATGGATTTTTTTTCCTAGTAACATTCATTCTTGTGACAAATTTATAAGCAGAAGAGACATTAA
The DNA here is from genome assembly GCA_023529315.1 of Papaver bracteatum. Lineage (NCBI taxonomy): Eukaryota > Viridiplantae > Streptophyta > Magnoliopsida > Ranunculales > Papaveraceae > Papaver > Papaver bracteatum. The sequence continues at coordinate 5,602,499 of JAJJWX010001246.1, forward strand.
CATCAGTTTTCCATGCATTAGCAATAGTAGTAGCACAAGATTCATCATTTAGCCAAGTTAAGAAGAATTTAAATGGTTTCCAGCAACTTGGAATAGTAGTAACAGTTACAAGCATTATGGGACTATGGTCACTCCCTATTTCATTTAAGTGATAAAGCCTAAAATTAAGAAAATGAATGTTCCAGTCATTATTGCCTAGAGCCATATCTATTCCGGATTTCCTATATTTCATGTACCTAGATTATTACTAATCCAAGTGTGACTTTTACTTGTATGTCCTATGTCCACTAGACCACAATCATTTACTATCTTATTGACCCATCCATCAATGAAAGAAGATGCATTATTACCATCTTCTACTAAGTGAAAGTTCAAATCACAGAATAGCATCCAAGGCCCTCTATTCGCTTTACTTATATCCTGAATATACTTCCATTGGTTTTCTTATTATACATGTGAGTAAATATTCAGGTTTGCTATTATCAGTCTAAAACACTATATTAAACATGTTGTTGTCATTAACAACTACTTCACAAGTAAACCCATTCTTCTAGAGAAGAACAAGATCACCAGATAAACCAACTGGATCAATAAAAGCATGATTTGGGTATAGATAATGATTTAGAAGAGATTTGCTTTTTTCTTGATTGATTTTGGTTTCACAACGAAATATGATATCACGGTTTTGGGATCGAATAAGATAACTGAGATCATTTATAGTAGCTAAGGTTTTAAGACCTTGTATATTCCAAGAGATTATTTTCATTTTGGGATGATGTTCAGAGTCAACTAAGATGTGATGCAAGAAAGTAAAGAGTATGAGTACTTTAAAAACTTTGACAAGTTGAAAGAATAAAGAACTATGAATGTACAACGACAATGATTTATGTTTGGGCCAATGACATTTGGTAACACAATAGAAGTTAATGAAACACAAAATACCACAAGTTAACATAATAACATTCAATTTTATTATTTGACTAACTCCCTCCCAACAAAACATAGATTGCCTAATCATAGCCTCGGACTTGTGGTCGCACATTTTGATATGGGATCTGGTTTTCAGGCATGATTGATTTGGATGTTTGATCGATAAAATAAATGGTTACTGTAATGAAAGAGTATTGATTTGGTCGGTAAGTTTGTGATTCAGGGTTTCCAGTAAAAGAGTTTTAATTTGACTCGTGATGAAAAATCCTGATGGTCCTTTAAGGTTCTGATCAGAATTTACATCGTTTTTGTGGGGTTCGTTTGTTGAATGACTACTTAGGATTCCTATTCATGGTGGATCAGCAGAAGTAATTTTGTGTTGCAGTTGATTAACTGTATGGTATAAGAAAGTTTAAAATTGATTAGTTATGATGATTCATGTCAATCTAAAAACTTGTGTAACTGATTTCAAATCTCTATTCTTGAGACTTTAGTAGGATGTTGTTTCGATTAGTTTTACTTCTTCTTCAAACAGTAGAATCCCTAATGCGAACCAAAAACAATATCCATTAGTTATTAATTTTCCTTAATCTGGCCATTAAAATTAGTCGCAGATATGTCATACACCTATCACTAGGGTAGCGCAAATATGGTGCTATTAAATTAAGAGCCTACAGGCGTTTACTCGGTTTAAACTGCTTTGGGCCCCACATAGTTCATGTGTCAAACATCCATCAAATAAGAAACACAAAAACTGTGCTATTAAGTTAAGAATCGTTCGGCTCAGGGTCGCACATTATTTTGAGTGCCTTTGATCAATCTCACAGGAATCGCGTACTCAATGCAACTTTTTGCAAGGAATATTACTGATATTTCACTAATAAGTCACACATGTGCCGCGTATTCAGTGGTATTTTGTAAGATAAAAGAGTAAATATGTGGGTGGACATCGGTGCGTCAATTTTTGTGATACGTTAGGAATTTGCTAATTAGATAGTATCTGGATCGGGTATATTTGAAAGCTTGTGGTATTTTGTGTAATATTTGCAAGCCATGGTATTGGGCGTAAATATACCTCCAGATGTGCCTTCCAAACATAATTTAACCTTTATGTTTTTGATGCAAATTAAAATGCAAAACAATGATAATAAAGAATGAGATTCTTGAGATAGGAAAAATAAAGAATTTTTTTTTGAAGATTACCTGACTCTCCATCCGTGTGTGTTGTGTTGGATTATCTCTTGCAATGATTAATTGAGAAGTGTGAATGTCTTTGTTGTATGCAGTGGTATTACTAGCAGAGATATCCTCATTGGCACTTCATTGACAATTGAATCATTGGAAACCCTGGACCTCTTTCCAAGTATGATGTCTTCCATATCTCTTCCCCCTTCACCGTTTTTGATTAAAAAATCCATGTTGATGACTTCTTTAGCCTTAGGAGGAACAAAGACAACATTTTTGACAAACTTCTTTTGATTGCTCTAAGTAATAGGAGCAGCACTTGTTGATATTGGAGAAATGTTTTTCATTATCATGTTTGGATTACCCAAAAAATATGGCTTTTCATGAGCTTTTGCTAAAAAATTAGTTACATCTTTGCAAGCAGTTTTGCAATGTTTAATGACATAACATTCGGAGCAAATACTGTCTGGCTGCCTTTCATAGAAGAACTTAATCCATCGACTGACACCTGCATTATTAATAGCTTTAACACCCTACCTCATTGGAATTGTAAGGTCAATGTTTACACATAATTTCACAGGTACTCCACCAACATGAATTGCATCTTTAGGTTCAATTAAAACTACTTCTCCCATGATACTTCTAATCTTAGTAACAACAACTACGTTCATATTTTCTGGGTGAATGACTTTAAGTTGTATCCAAAACTGCTGAAACCCCCAGTGCTTTTCTGTGTAAACCATATTAGGTATGTAATCATGCACAAAAAGAAAATGCCTATTGATACTCCATGGTCATTCATTAATTAATCTGTTCAAAGATTCCCACTTATTGAACTTGAAGATCACAATGTTTGGATCAACTTCAATTATCTTGATTTCTTCCTCAGTTAAGAAAGGCCAAGTGAACTTGATAAATTTCTCCACAACTTTATAACCCATTTTGCCTTCAATAATCACCTTTCTAATAGCACTAGCTTCCCAATTATTTCCATCATTATCTTCATGATTAATTTCTGGATTGATGACTTCCACTTCATTAGCGTCTCCTAGGTCCAGAGTGGCTTGTTTGAGCTTGTTAACTAGATCTCCCAATCGGCTTGAGCTTCAAGCCTTTTTTTTTTTTTGTATTGTAAAAAGCGAAGTGTCTCTTTTTGAAAGTGTAAGAGATGAGAATATGATTATTATATGGAGAACTCACAAGATTAGGGTCTTCTAAGGATTATTATATGCATAATATTTTTTCCCAATATTTAGGCTTGAAGTACGGTAACAAGTTGAATGACTGGGATTCAGAGGTTGATAAGAAATATGTACGTATATTCCCAAACGAAAAAGAATAAGGTAATAAACTTTCTGTTTCCAATTGCAGTTGTCGTTACGGGTTTTGATTTTTTTTGAATTCCTTTGATGGAGGGTAGGGCTGGCAATGGATAACCGATATCCGGTATCCATTTCCGATTATTCGAAATCCTATAGGATTTTATCCGTTATATCGGATACCGGATATCCGGATCCGATAACTTATCGGATATTTCCTCTTAACCTATAGGAATCGGATTGGGCTCTATCCGATTGGTTAATATCCGATATCCGATAAGGTAGGGGTTAACGGATAAAAATCCTATAGGATAAGGTCATACATTAACGGTTTACTAGTAGTGACAATTGAAACAATGTTGCAATGGAAGGTTATCGGGCAATAAACAATGTTTAGTCGTCACATTGTCTTTAGCATTAGAGTAGTAGCAAGGTTCAAGTTAAAATGGTGTTACGTTTATGGTCAAAAAACTGAAGAAACGTCCATAATGATAAGGTCATATATTAACGGATATTAACGGATAAAAATCCGATATCCGATAGCTTAACCTTAACCTTATCGGATTGGAATTTTTAGTATCCGCCGGATATTATCGGATACCGGATATCCGATAATCCTTAACCTTAACCTTATCGGATTTTCCAATATCCTCCGGATATCTATCCGTTGCCACCCCTAATGGCGGGCTTCATTTAATGCTTGACTCAGCGACTTGAACCAATCCTGTACCTTATGCCTTTGTAAACCACTGATACTTCCAAAGATGATTCTAGATTTCAAACGATTAGCTAACTTCTCAGCAAACACAATAAACACTAACACAACCATAAAGGCAAATTCCATGATTGATAATCCAAACTTCACACACATGATGGAGAGAAATATGATTTAGTTAGTTTTACATTATAAGAACGGGCACCTAGCTCAGCTGGTCATCCCCGTTCCCCAAAGTTTAATGCGCTCCAGGAGGTCCCAGGTTCGAGTCCCCAATGGCGTAATATTGTAGGAATTAACATGGAAGGTAGTGTTAGTTTGCCCCCCTTGTGACACAATCTCAACCCCCCTCTCGCCGTTTTGGCTTCCTTGGCTAGGTTACCCATGAGGCTCGCTGGTAGGTTAGCACAGCAACCTGTTCAATTAATGTAGTAGTATGTCGTTGGAGCTTAGCTTGTTAGGCTTCCAACTAGTTTCATGTAATAATAATTATAAGGATTCACAAGAAAAAAAATGTTTCAAACTTGAAAGAAAAATATGAATAAGATAGAACTTAAGAAAGTATCTTTGAATCAGTTAAGAGCAACCACAGTCACGACCAAACTTGGGGACTATACCCAAATTTGGTCCCTAAATGAGCCGTAGTGAAGGGACTAAAGCTATATATAGTCCGTGAAATTAGGGTTTGAGACTACATGTGGTCGTCAACCCATACCAAACCCAAATATAATGGGGCGCAGGTATAATGAGCGTGTGAGGCTAGGCGTAAGTATAATGAGCGTGTGAGGCTAGGTGTTAATAGAAATAGCGTTCCAATGGAGCGTTATTATAGTGTGCGCTTGGATGGGGCGTTATTATAGTTAACGCCCACCACCAAACCCAAATACCAAGCGCACCTTTAGTGAACGCCCACCACCAAACCCAAATATCAAGCGCATCTTTAAAAAACGCCTAACACCAAACGGTTGTGTAAGATGCGTCTCACACCAGGCGGTCATTTTGTGCACGTCCAATTCATGCATTAACTATATGTGCGTCCAAGCGTCAGGCGGAACTTGAATCAACGCTCGAGCTCATACGTGGTTTATACTAGCGCTTGACTAAATTTTGGTCTTCTCCGGTTGTGGTTGAACAAGCAGAATACCTTAGCTTTTAGTCTGGCTTTTAGTATTTGGTCCGTCTCATGACTGTGGTTGCTTTAAGAGAGTTTAAAGTTTAGAAACAAAAGCTACTATCAAATCATATGACATGCAAAATCAGATGGCAAAAATAATGAAAAATCATGAAAAATGATAAGAAAACTTAACAACTGAGTTGTAAACTAATTTCTATTAATAAATCATGCTTCAAAAAAAAAAAAAAAAACTTAACAACTGAGTTGACTCGTTAAATTCTCTCGATTCGCAGAGCGCCTCTAAAAGAGTGGGCTTACTTTTGGTTTCTAGAAGGCCAAAAGTTGCTTCAGAAAAGGTACTACTCCACACACTAACTCACACTAAGGTCCAAAGCAAGTTTACCAAACAAGGCCTTAAGTTGGTACTTCGTACATCGCTCCTCCGATCTGTACATCTATTTCACAGTCTTGACTCTCTTTAATACCCGAGTGGAGTCCAATTTTTGGCGCTCAAATAACAAAACTTCCTCTGTAAACTTCCGGCAAGTTACTTCCCATCTCCCCCTCTCTGAATCCACTTTCCTGATGATCTCCTAAGTAAGTAACTATCTCAACTTCCCTAACTTTTTTCCCGCTCTTCTTTCTGCATCTGGTTTTTATTTCTCCAAATTCTTCATCTACAGACTGTCTAGTTAGGGTTTCTGTAGTTTTCTTCTTCCAATTAGTCCTTATGCTTGTGAAAACATAGTTAAGAACCTGTTGTTTACTTCAATTTGACGCCCGCTACAAATAAAACCCTATAATTTTGAAACCCTAAGATCAGAAATTATTAGGTTTTGTAGATAACGAAACCAGATCTTGGTTTACTAACTGCGTGTATTGCTGAATTCTTACAGGTTACTGGAATTGAATAAGTTATCTGGGATTAGTTCGAAAAAATGTATATAAAGCAGGTAGAATTTTTGTGTTATTACGAAATTAAAATTAGGGGGGTTTATTTGGGTGGGTTACTCTTTATGCTTTTACATGGGAGAGTGGGAAATCCAAGCAGGCTCTTGGGATTATAGTGTTATTTTCTTCATTTTTTTTTTTTTTTTTTTGTTGACATTTTTGTTTGCTTGTTTGGTGGTGAATCAGATTATTATTCAAGGGTTTAAGAGTTACAGAGAACAGATTGAAACTGAAGAGTTCAGTCCTAAAGTTAATTGTGTCGGTAATGGCTTTCTTTCTTTTACTTATAACATGAAAATTAGTTTGTTTAGTAGATGCGCTATTTAGCCGAAAAGAAAAACTCAGTAATTAAGGAGAATGTTCGCTTAGTCTACACCGTATTGTTCGGTCAACTGACGTTTTTTTTAACATGTCTGTAGTTGGTGCTAATGGATCTGGAAAAACTAATTTCTTTCATGGTAAGTAGTTTTACAAATAACTTCTGTTAAGAATATGTAGTTACATGATATTGGCTGTATAGATTGTTTTTGCTATTATTGACATGTGATTGGATGGTTGGTTCCTATTTTCAGCAATTCGATTTGTACTGAGCGATCTCTTCCAGAACTTGCGGAATGAGGATAGACATGCCCTTCTCCATGTATGTTTCCAATATCTTTCATCTAGATACATATGTTTGTGTTTATTTGATGTTCTCTTTCGTTACTGAATTCTCTTAAATTACACAGGAAGGTGCAGGACACCAAGTATTGTCTGCCTTTGTGGAGATAGTGTTTGATAATTCTGATAATCGCATGCCTGTAAGTTTTTTACCATCTCAGTGGTTTTATATTTATCTGTAACATGCAATTGGTGTTTTTCTTTCTAGTTGGCATTGGAGGTGTTTTATAGAAGAACTTGAGGGGTAATTCCATGAGTTGTATGTCATAGTAGCTTACCTCGTTTACATGCAAAAAGTGATTATCTCTAGACCCATGCCTATCAATATTACCATTTTACTCTATAATGGTTTTTCTCTTCATTACTACAACTACTAAAGTAAATTTGCGAGCATGAGAAAGTAGTCTCCATAGAAGTATTCAAAGATTTCTAGACTGGTTTGATAATGCTATGTTATTTGAAGACATGAACAAATTTTGCCATTTCTGGGAAGGTAAAGAGGGCAGATAAGCCGCATAATATACAAGGCATAGTCTGCATGTTAATGACTCTGGTTTAATCTTAGCCAGCATTATTCTTGTGCTTCATTACGTTAGTCAGGAATCTCAGGATCCTTGCTAGAATGTACACACTAAATTAGTGTAATACTCCTACATTTCTGTACAAATTGTGCTATTCACATTGCAGCATGTTTCTCAAGCTGCTCAAAAATAAGAAATATAATATGTGGGAGGTAGGTATATTTAGTGTTGTCCTGAACGGGTGGCACTGACAAATAAATCCAGAATTTCAACTCTGGTTGTTCGCCATTCAATTCCTTGGGTAGTTACAGTGGAAGATTATTCCATCTGTTGATGGCAAACACAACACACATTTGTTACAAGATTATGGTATTATCGTATTATACCCGAAGTTTCAGTGCCTTGTGTCCTATTTTTAGAAGAATCCTAGAACATGTTTGTTGAACTACTTGCCAAATGATACTTGCGACAATGTCGATGTGTCTTCCGTTGCTAAGAATTAGCTTTATTTCAATGATTTTTTTAAGGGGCTTCATAAAGTCATGCTTCAGATGTTTCCTTGAAAAATTAGGAGAGCTAATCTCAACCGTTCATGAACAACATCAATAAGCTATCCAAATTTATTATATTATGGATTTTAATGATATGTCATATGGAAGGCCACAAAACTCTGCACCAGATATTCAACAACATTGATTAAAAATTACCAAAGTTATTGCTTACTGTAAAAAAAATTTCTTCATTTTTTTTTCCTTTTTTGAATATCTATGGTGGCTGTAAACAAACGTAGATGTCTGTTTTTACATGTGGGTGCATGTGATATAGTTGCCATACTGTATTAATGGAAGTGATATGCTCAAATTGTTTACTATGGTTCATTTGTTCTTTTCCAGGTTGATAAGCAAGAAGTGCGTTTGAGGAGAACTATTGGTCTGAAGAAGGATGAGTATTATTTGGATAAAAAACATATCACGTAAATTTTCTTTGTTCTTAATGTTTCATTTTGTTATTGTTTGTCGTTGCTTCTGTTTCGGTGAGGTTTTAAGGAGAACGTGATGTTATCAATTTGCAGAAAAACCGAAGTGATGAATTTACTCGAAAGTGCTGGGTTCTCTCGTTCCAATCCTTATTATGTTGTTCAGCAAGGAAAGGTATGCAAGCATAATTCCTGTGCATTTCGATGGCAGGATATCTTGGTTTATTTTGTGCCTTAATTCATCTTTCTGGTCACAGATAGGAAAGTTGACATTGATGAAAGACTCTGAGCGACTGGATCTACTAAAGGAAATTGGGGGCACCCGAGTCTATGAAGAGAGACGCCGCGAGAGCTTGAAAATTATGCAAGATACTGGTAATATGTTCATATATTTGTTGAACTACTTGTTGCCCTATTGTACTGTGGATTTCATTCAAAGTTTCTTGTGTTGATTATTAGGTAATAAGAGGAAGCAGATAATTCAAGTTGTTCAGTATTTGGATGAGAGACTTAGAGAGCTAGATGAAGAGAAAGAGGAACTGAAAAAATATCAGCAGCTTGACAAGCAGCGGAGATCTTTGGAATATACCATTTACGACAAAGAACTCCAAGAAGCTAGACAAAAATTGGAGGGGGTTAGTCTTTTTTATTTTGTTTCTGTTAATGTAGGATTTTACTTTCTACTTTCCTAGTAACTCGTCTCTAATATGGTTAGTGCCAGCAACTGACATTGCTTGCTGTAGAAAATATTCCAAACATAAGTTCACAGATGGCTGTCTACTGAGAGTATATTAGTCCTATTATAATAGTTTTTATTATTGGCTGCTTACATGCTGATATTCCATCACTTGGCTGAGTCTTTGATCTTGTTTTTATCATTGTCAGGTAGAAGAGGCTCGCAATAAAGTTTCAGAAACATCAGCCAAGATGTATAATGATGTGCTAGATGCCCATGAAAATGCGAAGAAATTAGAAAAGGAAGCTAAAGACCTCCACAAAAATATTCTAGTTTTGAGCAAAGAGAAAGAAGTTATTGAGAAACAGCGGACAGAGGCAATGAGGAAGCATGCCCAGGTCGATCTTGATGTCAGAGATTTAGAAGAGAGAATTTCTGGGAGTAAGAGAGAGAAGGTATCCTTCACGACCTTAAAGTATGTTAACAATGTTAGTTTTTTAAACTAGGGTGATTCACGAGGTTAACTGTATCAGTTGACGTCGCAATTTTTTGCATCCTTTTAGGAGGAAGCTGCTGCGGAGCTTGATGGTCTCGAAAGGAAAATTCAGGAATCCAAAAATGAGCTGGAAACAATTCGATGTTCATACAATGATCAGATGGCGAAGGAAGAGGAACTAACGAAAGGGTTTGTTTCTTGGATATATGTTGCTAAACTATGTGTCCTACCCAATTTAGATATGCCGTGAAGTTCAGTAATTGCACAATTGGATCCACCTTTTTGTTTATATCCCTGTTGTCTTGAGTAGATGATGCACGCTATAATTTTTTTTTTTTCCTCTTTCACTTGGGACTTGTCCGTAAGGTATCCCGGAAAACTAATATGCCATTCCCAACTTGATATTAATTAGCTTCCTTGCATTAATCCAAGTTGGCCAGAGCAGATTTTACTTGCTGTTAATCAAGATAGTAGATAATCTTCTCGTACAAATACTTTGTGCTAAATAGAAAAGTAGAGAGAGGCAAAAGAAGTAAAAATGTATCTAAAGTAAATATTTACTAGAATTTCTCTTATGCTGTCTTTTGGAACATGTAGGATAATGGATAGGGAAAAGCAGCTTAGCATTCTGTATCAAAAGCAAGGCCGTGCAACTCAGTTCGCTAACAAGGCTGCCCGAGACAAATGGCTGCAAAAGGAAGTTGATGATCTTCAACGAGTTCTTTCCTCTAATTTGGAACAGGTAATTGCTCACTATGAAGTATGAACATACGATATTTGATGCGAGCAGGTCATATGAACTTCAAGAAGATAGCAACTTAACCCAATAATAAATGTACAAAAGGTGGTAACTGGTTTTGTCAAGTAAACTTGTGGATTTAACTTCTTCATCTTGTTTGGCTGCAGTTGGGCGTTTTCTGAAGTTTGTTCTGTAATTTTCTTTTCATTGCAATACATTTAGCTTAGACCTACACGGTAGTAACTGATTTCTACCGCTTCATTTCGCAGGAGAAAAAACTTCAAAATGAAATTCAAGGCCTTAATTCTGGATTGCAAAATCAATCTGCGTACATTGAGGAACGCGAAACGGAGTATAAGAAGCTGGAATCCTGCATTCCAAAGTATCAGGATGGCTTTCGCAGTTTAAAGAAACAGAGGGATGAATTACAAGACAAAAGAAAGTATGTATTGTAAACTACGTTTTTGTCATTTACTATATTATCTGAAAATAGTCCTCTGTAACTAAGTCATCTACTCCTGTTGTTTTAGGTCATTGTGGGAGAGGGAAAGTGAACTTTCTTCAGAAATTGATAAGCTCAAGTCAGAAGTTCAAAAAGCTGAAAAGAGCCTTGATCATGCTACTCCTGGTGTGAGTAATTGCTCGAGTACTTTGCATCTTTTCTTTGCTGCAAGTTTTATGGACAAGGAAGTAGGCATCTGCTTTCCATTATCTTGTTATATACTTGTAATGTTCTTTTAGACATTAATATGCCAATTTCATGTTCAGGATATTAGAAGGGGATTGAATTCTGTCAGAAGGCTTTGTAGAGATCACAATATTCGAGGAGTGTTCGGTCCAATTATAGAGTTGCTTGATTGTGAAGACAAGTTTTTCACTGCTGTTGAAGTAACTGCTGGAAACAGGTTTAAATTGTCCCTTATCTGTGCTTTATTGTTTCTTTTCAAAGAAAAAGTAGAAATGGCGATTCTCATGTTGTCATGAGGTGAGTGTTTGACTAAGACAAGTCTTTCTTTGCATCACCAGCTTGTTTCATGTAGTGGTTGAAACAGATGAAATATCCACCAGAATAATTAGGTACCTTAATTCAGAAAAAGGTGGACGTATCACTTTCATACCATTGAACAGAGTGAAGCCTCCTCACGTAAAGTATCCGAACAATGGTGATGTTGTACCGCTGTTGAAAAAACTTAAATTCTCTCCGCATCATAGTGCAGCATTTCAACAGGTTGAGTTCTAAACGCTTAATTATCGAATTCCTAGTGATTGTTTCACTCATTTATGCGTGTTTTTCTCTTCTTACTTCTACTTGTTACATATATATTTATCTCAACATTTGTTGGACTTCTTATCTTGTTATTAAACATCAACTCTTCTTTCCTAGGTATTTGGTAGAACGGTGATTTGTAGAAACTTGGATGTTGCCACTACAGTTGCTAAGGTGGATGGTTTGGACTGCATAACGCTGGAAGGTCTGGAGATAACTCTAAAATAACACCCTTCAGCAAGCAGTGTGCATGTAATCTGAAGTTTTAACTACATTTTTCACTTACCAGGGGACCAAGTAAGCAAGAAAGGTGGCATGACAGGGGGATTCTACGATCATAGGCGTTCAAAGCTGAAGTATATGGATGCTGTTAAGCAAAACACCAAGGCTGTGAACAGTAAACAAGAGGAGTTGAACAAACTTAGAAGTGAACTTGAAGATATCCTTATGAAATTGTTTTGGATTTTTTATTTTTATATTTTCCTTGCATGATTTTCATAGTGCACCTTTGGTATCTCTGGTTACGGTTCTGCCTTTTCAAGTTATAACAAGACACCATAAATTTGCTCAAAAATTAATATAAACAACTAGACTTTTACTTAGCTTTCCTCACAGATAGACCAGGAAATAACGAAACTTGTCAGTGAACAGCAGAAATATGATGCCGAGCAGTCCCATAACAAGTCAGAGCTGGAGCAAATCAGGCAGGATATTGTTAATGCTAAGAAGCAAAGGGAATCGATGTCTAAGGCACTCCAAAAGAAGGTATGAAGGGAACCTTGTGTACATAATTGCGTAATTAAGCGTTGATAGCAAGTTTTACAATTGGTGATATAACCTTTATTTTCTGTATCTGTAGGAAAAGTTGCTTGCAAATTCCCGTACCCAAATTGACCAGCTCCAATCTAGTATAACTGCGAAAGAGCATGAGAAGGGAACAGATCTTGTTGATCACTTGTCACAAGGTGAAAGAGAACTTCTATCGCGGTTGAACCCTGAGATTACTGAACTGAAAGAAAATCTCATTGCTTGCAAAACGAACAGGATAGAGGTCGGTGTAGTGCAATCATATCTGGTATCATGTAGATTTGAGGTTGATACTTTTGAATTTTGGTTATGGATGTTAAATATATCTTCCTTTTTATAGACGGAAACAAGAAAAGGAGAGCTTGAAACCAATCTATCAACTAATCTTGTAAGGCGGCAACAAGAGTTGTTGGCCATAAGATCATCTGCTGATGCTGACACATTGCTTGGGGAACTCGAACAGAAGAGACACGATCGTATTGAGGCCAAAGAATATGTTGATGATGCAACACAAAGGCTGAACAGTGAGATTCACGTGCCTTAAATATTTTGTCAAAGAATTATATCTCGAATCCTATCATATAACTGAAGTATGATACTGTGCAGGAGTTTCTAAGAAAGTTGATGAACACACGAAGCAAATGAAAGATATCAAGGATGAGAGAAATAAATTAAAAGTAAGTGTGCGTTTTGGTGTTTCTTATAATGAATTGCGTCTGTCAGTTTATGATATACATCATGTGCTATCTGTAGGCTCTAGAGGACAAGTACGAGCGTACGCTTCAGGAGGAGGCGAAAGCTCTTGATCAGCTGCTAAGTAAAAGGAATACTCTTTTAGCAAAACAGGAGGATTGCATGAAGAAAATTAGAGATTTGGGTTCTTTGCCCTCTGACGCCTTTGAAAAGTAATGCTTTCTCAAAATTTCTACTGCTTATCTTTTTCTTTTACTGTTATTATTGTATCTTACATTAATTTATTTTTAATAGAGTTTTGTCAGTTTACATGCTGTAGTTCATATTCAACCTTGTTATTTGTTTCATGTTTTTATCTTGGTGTGTATTCATTTTACTCTGGTGCCTCTAGGTTATTTTCTGTTAAATAAGTCTTATCTATTTTTTATGCGGCAAACAGGCGCAAGAACATCAAAGAGTTGCACAAAATGCTTCACAAGTGCAATGAGGAATTACAGCAATTCAGCCATGTGAATAAGAAGGCACTGGATCAGTATGTCAACTTCACGGAGCAAAGAGAAGAACTCCAGCAGAGGCAAGCTGAATTGGATGCTGGCGATGATGTACTACTTCACTCATTTAACTGAAAACACTAGTTACTTTTGATGTTAAGGTTGGACCCATGATTTCGATGACTAATTGACTCTAATACATGTGCAGAAAATCAAGGAGCTAATCCAAGTTTTGGATCATCGAAAAGACGAATCAATTGAACGTACATTCAAAGGTGTAGCTCGGCATTTCCGGGAAGTATTCTCTGAACTCGTGCCTGGTGGCCATGGATTTTTGGTTATGATGAAGAAAAAGGTATTATTTTATTTTTTTACTAGAATGACTTTTAATGTGACTTGGGACATTTATAATAGCATAGCATATCGTACACAAATCAGGCCTTATAGGCTTATAAAAGCTTCACGGACCTGTCGATTGAACATTCTGGGTTCTTTTTTGTGTGTTTTTGTTACATGTAAAATTTGTCCCTCCAAGCACACACACACCACCGCCTCCAAGCACACCGTTTTCCCTGTTAGTATATAAGATACATTTGGTTTTCTCTTCTATACAGGATGCTGGTCATGGAGATGATGATCATGATGAGGAAGGGCCTCGTGAGGCAGATGCTGAAGGGAGGGTTGAGAAATACATTGGCGTCAAAGTCAAGGTATTTATCAAGAATTAAAATCATTTTTATCTTTCGGAAGAGAGGTTTAAGTGGAAAGTTACCAAGGTTTAAAACACAGGGCAGCCACCTTTTCATCACTAATTGACTATGGTTCTCAATCAGTTTGCGTCAGGATTTTCATTTCGTGGATTTCTGTCTATATTATTCAGGTTTCTTTCACTGGTCAAGGGGAGACGCAGTCCATGAAGCAGCTCTCTGGTGGTCAAAAAACTGTAGTGGCCTTGACTCTGATCTTTGCCATACAGAGATGTGATCCTGCTCCATTCTATCTTTTTGACGAGATTGATGCCGCACTAGATCCACAGTACAGAACTGCTGTCGGAAGTATCCATCATATAGTTTTAGCCACTTGCCCTCGTTTTTATCTCATTGTTTGTTGATCTTATCTATATTGCATGACTGTGAACCTTAGGGGATTGGCCAAATGGTAAAGCTATAGGTTATCTCAGGGAAGTTGTTCCCCAAAAAAAAGGTGTGTTGTCAATGCGCATTGTATAGATTGCTTTAAAGAAAAACAGAAAGTTGAACTTTTGGTTCAGGAGGTTGAAGAAGGACATATGGTACAGAGACAGTTAACATGAATCAGTTTTAGAAATGTAAGTAGGAATATGGTTCCTCAACCCTGAGAAATAATTGGACTCTCTAGAAGGTCTAGACATCCTTAAATGTTGCAAGCACATAAAATTTAGAAGAACCTATGGTTAGTGAAGAAATATATAGATATATCGTCTTCTTACACAGTTCAGTGACGTGTTTTAGCAAGTCTTTGTGGTACCCAAGTAGAGTAATAAAAACATGTTTAATATCCGAGTCATATGCCTCATATTTGACTTATTCATGCATTCTATTTATATCCAAAAGCATGATTGTTGTTCTGAAGTGTGTTAGCGTTATAATTAAGTTACCTTTGTTCCTTTTGTTCCTTTGGTTCCTTGACCAATGTGTTTCATAGATATGGTACGTCGCCTGGCAGACATGGCAAATACCCAGTTTATAACCACTACTTTCAGAATAGAGCTTGTGAAAGTTGCAGACAAGATATACGGGGTGACGCATAAAAATAGAGTCAGTTTTGTTAATGTGATCTCCAAGGATCAAGCTTTGCGCTTTATCGAGCACGACCAGTCTCATAATGCTGAATAAGGTAAGCACTTTTAGTTGCTCAAACCATTGTTTACTTTTTCAGTATGAACTAATTTAGTTGTGAAGTGATTTTCTCATTATGTTTTTTGAATATTTGCTTGTAGGTTAGGCTGGACAGAGAATACTTAACGACATTATTTATGAGGATAGCAAGTTGTTCTTCAGCATCCATTAATTATCGCTATGTATAATATATACATCCCAAGTTCTAACAAGCTTGGTATTACCAAATGTACTTTAATTAAACATGGTGGATTATGTATAGTGAAGCAATGATGTCAGATTTTCGGTTTTCTAAGGGTGTTTATGCATTTTATAGCATCTACTTTATTAACAAGGCTTCTTACAGAGTCTTTTGCTCAGCATTCCAGTTTACCTTTCCATTGGACATGTTTTTGTAGCGTCTTCTTTTTTACACAGCTGTTTGCACTAGTTCATTAGCCAGCCTATAATTTCAGTTGCCCTGAGACACAACAACTGTTACTTTATTACAGAATCATTTGGATGCAGGGTCTTGTGAACCAAAGTCATCCATTTTATCTGTATTGGCCACAGAGGCAGGCCTAAGTCTCAGAAACTGTGGCAACTGTCTCATTCATATGGAAACGCTAGCTAAGCCAGTATGAGCAACTGTTTCTTGCATTTCTGCTTCTCTTTGTAGAAGTTACGAGATTCAAGATGGGAAGTGATTGGAAACCGACTACCAGACATTATGATCTACAGAGACACGGGGAGCTGTCAATGCGGTACTTAAATAAGCACCTCTGGCCTAAGAATACAAGGCACAAGATAAAATAAAAAGGTCCCATTTGTAGCAAGTTAAACAGGACATGATCAAAACTACAATTTTTCTTAGGTGGGATGTACAATCGTAGGTCTTTTATGAAGGAGACCTTGTAAACTTTAATCAAAGGATAGAATGAGTGATGCACTTCAGGAGATATTCGACTGGAAGTCTGTCATAGATAAACATAAAAAGGCTAAACATCAAGGACAACAAAACCCATGAATATCAAAAATGAGTTAATTATAAACCAAAACGCTCTCTCTCTCTCTCTACAGCATTCAAAAAACCTGTATGATATCAGGTTCATTTCAAGGTAGTTGTCACTTGGATGCAAACAATGATACACAAATTAATGGACAGAGTATCACTTAGGAGGTTGAGACTGGGTGATGACAATGATCAAGTATACACTTTAGATAATGATTCGTTAACATCACCATTACTTGATGGTATTGAAGTACGTAGTAACAAAATAGAATCTTCACCAGCTAGCAAAGCGCTTTTGACTGCTAGAAGTTCCTCTGTAGGTACATGTAATGGTTTGATTTGTCTGATTCCACCAAGCCCCAAGAATTTTTGCTTATGGAACCCTGTAACTAATGAATACAAACTGGCACCGCTACCAAGACCGCCAACTGAATTTCAATCCTCTTGTATATTTAGTTCTAAATCACAAAAGTACGGGGTGTTTTGTAATGGGGCTCTGTTGGAGATGCTCTAAGAGAATAGCATTTCCGTAAAAAAATAATAATCTATTTTTAAAAAATTAAATACAAAGTAATAATAATATAAATTTTTATTAAATCCTTTTTATTAATATGATATTCCCTCGGTCTCTTTTATGTGTTTAGATGATAGACAAGGAACTTATGTAGAAGACATCTGATGATTAGCTTTCATTTCGACTTACACTAAGCCGCAGTTTCCTATTACCATGGAATCACATTGAAGAACGTCGCAGCAATGATTCCACCAAGGGAATCCGCATACGTCCCTCGCACCATGGCAGATCGGGCGGACTGGTTGAAGTGGAATGATAACACATGGCAGGATCGATGATGATGACTGCGAGCTGATTCGTTTAAGTGGAATGATAACACAGTTAATTAGGATGAATATTATGACGAACATGAAATTAGGTTTGTATTCCATAACTTTCTCTGCTCTAGCTTTCTTCTTCGATTTTGGTGGGGAAATTTGTTTCGGAGATTGCTAGTGTTTTATAATGTCTTTAGAACCATGCATACTTGCATGTCTCACCAAACGTTCACCTAAAATATCCCACACATATTTTCCTTCAAACCTAAAACCTAAAAACCTACCCCCTCTTCCAAAGCATGAATTATGAAGCCGGCCTAAGGTGAGGCAGAGGCTTGGGCAAAGCTAAGTCGGCCCTCTAAGATGAGCCTTGTCTCTTTTGGACTTACGGCTTTGCGCTCAGCTAGATAAAATAAAAAGGTCCCATTTGTAGCCAGTTAAACAGGACATGATCAAAACTACAATTTTACTAAGGTGGGATGTACAATCTTAGGATTTTTAATAGAGGACAGAATGGGTGACTAAACACAATGATGCACTTCAGGATATTTGACTGGAAGTCTGTCATAGATAAACATAAAAAGGCTAAACATCAAGGACAACAAAACCCAAGAATATCAAAAATGAGTGTAACAAATTATAAACCAAAAAGCTCTCTCTCTCTACAGCACTCAAAAAACCCGTATGATATCATCAGGTTCATTTCAAGGTAGTCGTCACTTGGATGCAAACAATGATACACAAACTAATGGACAGAGTATCACTTTGGAGGTTGAGACTGGGTGATGAACTTGGTAAGCACATAACAGTCGGGTGGGGTAATGTTCATGTAGTAGTTTTCGATGGTCTCAGTGACTTCAAACCCAAACTTTTTATAAAAACTGAGAGCATCGTCGTTGTTTGTCTGGACATGCAAGTAAATCTCACCGACGTTTGTCTTGGAGCTTAGATCGATAACATGGTTCAATAGCTTGGTACCTGCAAAAACATCCAGGAACCAACTTAAGCTGACATGAATTTACAGTTACATGATTGGTTGTAGAAGCTTGTCTGTCAACTTAGTCATTTGAGTTGTTAGAAATCCAACCATCCACTACCCACTAAATGGAACAAAATTATAGCAGAAACAGGAAAAAGGTAAAAGAATTCCAGTCTGCTGTGATATCATGTTTGCCAAATTACGAAATGTGCTTGAGATTATTTTTACTTTCCTTTGAAATTCAAACATCCCTATGAGTTCTATATGAATCACAAACCGAGCACCTCCATAAGTAAAAGGAGAGATCGTCTTCTAAAGAATAACTTCACAAAGGAGTTCAAAGTGCTCGAATAAGCCTATGCGCAAATGTAAATGAAGAGAAAAGATAAGTCATGTACGCACCGATCCCTATCCCACGGTAGGGAGCCAAGACACCCAGTGTCATGATGTAAACACGGTCAACTCTAGCTTCCTTCTTCTCGATGCGACAGGCAATTGAACCAACACAGATGTCGCTGTAGTAAGCTGAAAAAAGAAACACTTTACTGTAAGGCACTACAGTTTGAAAATCTGGAATGATAAAACACTAACAACGCTGATAATGAAGGAGAGACAATTATATTACTGAAGATATTTGATATAACAAACAATAAAAGAGCATCTATAAAGAAATCTTTAGTACAACAAAAAGATATGTTCCAAAGCAATGCCATATCTAGGCTTTGGTCTAACCAAAACTAGCTTATAGCTCTATCAGAAATAAATATCTGGGATGATGAACTAGTGTTCTCCTTGCAAGGGCAACACCTCAAAAACGAACATAAAAAATAGGACCATCTGGAGTTGCCCCTGCTAATTTCACAACATAGTTCAAACAAAGTTTTTATAATCCGTGGGCATAAGCTCATACTCATCAAGGTACAGTATTTAAGGAACAAGTAGACAAAAAAGTAAAAAATGAATAAAACTTAAAAGCTCTTGCTTATGTAAAGAGTCCAAATACAAGCAAAAGCTCTCAGCTTATCAAACAACAAATGATGAAAACAAGTGTTTTAAATGAGCAAAACAACGAAAGGAATAAATAATACTCTAACCTAACAAAATCTGTGATTATGACAACTTGGCGCAGAAATTTCATATCGGCAAGGTGATAATCATATGTGTCCAACTAAGACAGTTAAAGACAGGATACTAGTATTCTGAACCATATTCAGCACTAATACCCAAGAATCCAAATAAAAACAAAATGAGCAACGATTCATACCCCACATAAAGCTTCAAGACAAAAGCATCCATACAGCATAAGAGTGATCAAGTTCTACCTTTAACTACATCAATACTCTCAGTCCAAAGAAAACGAGTCGAACTACAGTCCACATTCCTCATCATTGAGAGTTTATTTAGTTTTCAATATTGAAACGAGCACATTCTTGCTATTCTATATCGCAGGAGATTGCATACAGTCCACAAAAATAACTTCAATACATACCAACAACTCTACACACAACTGACATGCTCATAATCCCCAAGTTATTATCGAGAATTTCCAAACATGACATCAAACACTTCAACTAATTCTACTAAACCCGAACTTCCCATCCATTTGCCAACAAACTAACCTTCTAATTCATTCAAAAATGCAAATTAACAAAAATTTCTTGAAACCCATTTTTTCATATAACAAATAAACAACATTGGACCAATCAATACCTAAATTTTGAGAAAAAACAAAAAACACAAATATTGCATCTAATCAAATCCAGCTTACAGAACCCTTATTTGAGTAATTGAAGAGAAAGGGGGGGGGTATGTATGTATGTACCTAGCTTAGTAAATTCACCAGAAGCAAGAGCATCAGCATAGTATTTATCATTATAACGAACAGGGAAAAGAGCAGTATTCATCTTTTTTAGTTGCATCAAATTCTTATCACGAACTGCATCTAATGATGTCGTTACTTCCCTCTGCCCACCCATCTCTTCCTTCTACAAAATTGAAATCCACAGACACTCCGAGCGAGAGAGAGAGAGACTTAGGGTTTTGTTTTGTCTGTAAAAATTCCTTTTCACAGAGTAATATACGCCGTTAGGTTATGGTGGAACTTTGGAAAACAAACACTTTCAACCGGCTCGAATAGTTTCGGATTCTTGTTGGACCTAAATTACTTGGAGGCCTTATCCACAACCGAAATACTTGTTCAAATTAAATCTACGGACTTTCATAGATTTTTTATTTGAGTGACTTCAGAGATTTTTTGAAACTATAGAGATTCCTAGTGATTATCTAATAGGGGTAGTCAATTGAGATTTCCGAAGAGTTTGCAAATCTACTAGTCCATAGAGAATTTTGGAGAGTCCCCTAATGTCTTTTGTTATTGGTTAGAGATTCTTTTTAAGTCATTTAATTTCTTTGGAATTCCATGTTATTGGAATAGGATGTCGTAAGAGTCAATCTAACACCCATATTATTCAAAGGAGAATTAAAAGTCATTGATCTATAATTTTCAGATATTTGGGGAGATTTCTTTATGAAAATAGGCATGGTATAAATCTCTCCTCAAGAGGTGATATTTTGAGACACTTGGAAATCTAGGGAATATTTGTTTTTGATAGTAAGACCAAATTTTTTCACTTTTTTTGTTTGAGCTGATGACCAAGGAACGAGCCATTTGCACAATAATATAACCGACCTCATCTGAATATATTGGACATCTCATTTGTCTTTTTCTTTTCCCTCGTGTATACCAACCGAGCATTCTCTTTGCCACTTCAAAGGACATATCCTCGGATGAAACAACGAAAAGATGCTAAACAGTGATGACATAGCATAACAAATAGAAAAATGTGGGATGACCGAAAACTTAAGCATATGACAACAGTGAGATTTATTCTAACAACGAACAAGTATTTTAATATTAATGAACTATCAATATTCAATGAAAATTACGCACTTTTGGTTGGTAACCTAGCAAAAAGCTGGGATCCAACTCCTTTTTGAATAACAATACCTAATCTATGAAAAATAAAACTACCAACTCCACTACTAGCATCGTTACTAACTAAACAGTTCTTTAGACGCTTAAAACATAAAGTATCATCTCCCAATTCTCCTAAGGTAGAGAAGGCAAAAACGCCAAGACCATAACCAAGTGATGAACATTTATCCAAGTATTTAGTGCGTTTCCGCGCAACAACATTGGACATAGCTTTGCCAGGAACGAAAGACTGAATGCCATCACTTGTGAAAGGAGAGACACCTGTGACATCCATGCAAACATCCTTACCATTTTCCTAGTTAAGAACAAGGATATTCTTTCTCATCATCCGACTGAAGCCCAAGAGAAACTTCTTTGCGCGCAGGCACACTAGCTTTGTAACAAATATCCACAACTATATCATGTACAAAGTCATGTCAAAACTTGATTCCAACATCCTTAGCACAATGAAGCACATGGTCTCCATAAATTTCCATAGATTTGTTACAACTGGAGAAGAACCTATTCTCAACAAACATTGGAATGCCCAGGCGATAGCAAAGGACAACTCTGAACTATCTCGGCCCGAGGCATTGGTTAAGCCCACTAATAGGTATTGTTAATAAATAATATTGCGCATGCTTAACTTGGTTACACTACCACAAAATGAAATCTCTATCATACATAGGAAATTGGTCTGGGATTTTCTTCTTAATTGCATCAAAATAGGTAACTTCCAGGGAATGCATGGAAGGGGGGGAAGTATCATCGACACAAATAAGAAGAAGGTAATCCACATACCTGAATGAAGTTCTGAAGAGCTAACTGATAAGCAGAGCCTTTGTTTGTTGAGAATAAATCACCAAGGATCCCTTTTTGCACTGAGGCCGTCTGACTCTGAGAAGCAAGATAGCAGTAAGCGCTAGTGTATGCCATGATGTAAATGCCCAAACCACCATCTTTGATAGGCATGGTGGATAATCGTTGATGTAAAGGACCAAACCCTGAGCCATCGCCACTAATAAGAAGCCTCAAATACTTGAGGAAGTGATCATCGAAAAGCTCAGTAGCTTGTTGAAGGGAAGCAGGATTAGTAGTATGCAATGCAAAATATAATCTAGAAACACAGGTGCAATTGCGAAGTAAAAGCATCTCACTTTGAGGGCCCTTGAGTTTTTTGATGGCGGTCATAAGTTGAACAATCTTGTTCACTCTACACAGCATCATATCACTAATAAAGTTCAAATCCAGACTCACAGGACCACCCCAAGAGTTGAACACCATTAGACGGTCTACCAATTTCAAGCGGGAAGACACCATCATCAAAGCTTCTGGGATCAATAAAAGGACAAAAGACTTTCATTTTCTTAATATTGAGATGTAAACCTCTACCTGGCACTTCAGTTTTGATTATACGCAGAGCCTTAGACACCTCAAGTGTATCGCCAATAATGGTACCATCATCAAGGTTCCATGCGTGCAAATTGAGTTTGCAACTAGAGGCAATAGTCTTCACAAGATGATGAAGAGTCAAAGCAAACAAAAAGGGACCGAGAGGGTCACCCTGTTGGACTCCAAGGGAGGAAGACAAAATATATTAGTCGTAGTAGAGTTTAGCAGGTCGCATATAGAAAAATTCTACCCAATGAGAAATACCTGGACATGGATGAGCTGAGATCTACTCACCATGTTGAATGCATTAAAGAAGTCAATAAGTAGCATTGAAATCGTGTCCAAGTGGCCTTGCGACTCAAGGAGACTATTTACAACATGTAA
Organism: Papaver bracteatum; assembly: GCA_023529315.1. Classification (NCBI taxonomy): domain Eukaryota; kingdom Viridiplantae; phylum Streptophyta; class Magnoliopsida; order Ranunculales; family Papaveraceae; genus Papaver; species Papaver bracteatum. Next base: position 5,625,467 of record JAJJWX010001246.1, read on the forward strand.
AATGCTCTTCCCTCCAGCTGAGACACCAACCCCGAATTGGTGGTCGCCTAGATAAGAAGTCATATCCTTCCCAACATAGAAAACAACCACCTTAGAAACCAATCTACGCCAAACTGTGCCAACTGCAATAGGCCTGATACCACCTCCAGGCTTGAGTAATGGTGTTAGGGGCACACTATCTATGAACTCGCCTAACTCATCAGGGAATTTTCCAGCCAACCAAAGGTTGACAACACCCCTAATTGAAATGAGTAAGTCATCTGCAACAACAGCCGCAACCCCACTCATCGCATCAACTAAATACTGCGCCCGTAAGCCGTCTCGCCCGCATGATGTTCCTTTAGAAAAACTCTTGATGACTCCCAAGACTGCTCGGAAATCCACAGTAATTGGATCCGCAGTAATATCATCGCAAGGGACAACAGGAGGAGGAGCTGCTGGGTGTTTATCTTGTAATTCCAAAAAAGTTTGTTCATTACAAGGAGCCACACCATTAGATGAAAGTACTCGAATCGCTGCGGTGAAATGACAACAACTAATTTTCTTGCGGTAAGCTAATAAGTTAGCCGAAACTTCTTCTTCTCATCTTTTTGCTTAGGCCCATAACGAGGGAGTTGTAGCATTTTTTCAACTAAAACACGACATCCATTGGGCTCTTTCCAAACTGATAAAGCATGGTTTATGGAAGCAACTTGAAGCCACTTCCGCTTATCGGATTTTGCCTCAGCAGAGTTTCTCGTCCTAAAGAGAGCTAATGTACAAATAGGGAGTAATATCAGCTGCAACCAAGCATTCAAGTTAGATGGGTTAAGGATAACTTTGTCAAGACAGAATTTCAAAGTTATTGAAAAAGATAACTGGCACTGGTGATGAATACATGTTACTGTTGTGAATTGTCGTTGAAAAACAGAGTTAAGCAGCTCCGTAGAAAGAGGACATGCAAGCTAAGCCGCAACGTCTCCATCGTTATCGTTGTGAATTGTCACTGGTGAGGAATACATGTTACTATTTTAATTAACATTATAACGTGCATAATAAACAAATCAGTAGATATTTTGAATTTTTAGTTAGATATTATACAATTTTTGTCTCTATAAATCACATAATTTTTTTACAAATCTCATTTTTTTGTTTCTACAAGTCATAAAGACTCTCTAAAATACTCTCTGAGAATCACTAGAATAGCGAGTCATTGTGACTCTCTTTACTTTTTTGAGAGAGTCTCCGCGAGCCAGTCAAAGAAAAAATGTATAAAAATCTCATTGGACTATCCTATGTAAGAGTATAATAGAGAGTCATTGTGACTTATAGGGACAAAAAAAAAATTGTAAGGAGTCTTTGTGACTTATGGGTTTCAAAACTCTAACCAATAACATGGAGTTTCAGAAAATTTAGATGACTTAAAAAAAGTCTCTAACCAATAACAAGAGACACTAGGAGACTCTCTGAAAATCACTATAGACTAACAGTGGATTTCAAAACTCTCTGGAAGTCATTTGAAGTCTCATTTGACTAACCCCCTGTTACAATCGTTGGTTAGAATGTTTCCATGTAAAAAATATTCGAGCACCACGATTTTTTTTTAATCGTTGGTTAGTCATTGGTTAGAGTGTATCCATGTAAAAAGTTCTTAAGCAGCGCATGGACAATTTTTTTCCAAAGAAATCACATTAATTGATTTCACCTGTAAAATTCAAGAAAACTTTAGTCCTCCAATGATATCGAAAATTAATAATAGAAAGAAATAACATTTATTTTTTCTCGCCAAATATTTATAGTTTTTTCCTTAAAAAGGAGAAGATGTACTTAGCTTAGTAATTTCGTTAGAAGCAAGAGCACCAACATAATATTTATCATCATAAAGAACAATATTCATCTTTTTTAGCTGCATCAATTTTTTATCACGAACTGCATCTAATTATGTCGTTGGTTACCTTTGTACACCCATATCTTCCTTTTACAAATGGAAATCCACGAACAATATGTCTTTTTATGAGCTAATTTTTTATTTAAATCCTCTATTAACTTTTATGAATTTTTTCAAGTCACTTATCTCTTTACATTTGTAACTGATTTCAATGGTTTCGAGTTTTCTCCAAAAATAACTGATCTAGTTCGATTTCGAGAGGTATCTAAGCTTATTATTGGAAGAGTACTAATAATTAATGCTAACCATCACTTATGTACTCCTGTGGAAGCATAATAATTTTATTTCAATTTATAAATGTGTTCAATAGTTATAAGGTTGAAGTTTAGTGACTTATCATCGCTTGATTGTACAATATGCTATGTATAAGCACATACTACTCTCTCACAATGTTATCAATAAAACATGGAAAAGTATTACTTGATGGGTTGCTTAGCGAGGGAATAAAATTATAGTTTCTTTGACGATCTTTCGAGTTCTAATTAATAATAAGACTATTTGTTGGAATTTTATTCAAAAGGTACAAAAACTATATGATTTTGCAATGAAGCATGTGTATGATATTGTTGTTATTGGAATATGCGATGGTGGGTACGCAAAGGATGAAGTAAAATAATCGTTTTCAGGAAATGAGTGAATTTATATTCTTGCTATAGTTGCTGGAAGATATTGAATGCTAGCTCATTCAATACATGTTTGGAAGAAGCATCAGCCTTAGTGGTTGGATATTTTTCGTGGTGAGAGGAACGAGCACTTAAATACAGGATGTTTCATGAGGTATTCATACATATACTTCCTTAACAAGGAACAAACAACTGAAATCTTGAAAGGTACTACAGAAGCAGTTAATGTACATACATTGCTATCATTTAGGGGATATAATGTCATAAAACCTAATTGTACTCTTGACATGACTTTGGACATATATATATGACTTTACTGGAAAACCCAGGAGTGTTGGTGATATTAATTTTGAGTTATTTGGTTAGCTATTGTGAGGGTAGGGGTAGTCATTGGAGTCCTCCAACTTAAAGGGATAATCAATAAATGATATGTTGTTGGGGGTTTAAGAACGGAATGGCACTCACATCGTGCTTGTGTCTTTGCTAGTGCACGGGTAAATCAACCCATGCAAACATGCATGATTACGTGTTTCTCGTTCTTGATCGTTACCTCAACAATTCAAATCTTGGAGGGTCATCAACATTTTCCATTGTATATGATTCTTAAGGGAGAGGATTTGTAATTGTTATTTCTTCCAAGTTTACAAGATATGGTGCCCACCTGCTTCTGATATATGATACATCCATTGCATTTTCATGGAATTAAGGTTGTAATCTGATCACTTCTTACCTTTACGACTCCCTCTGGTGTGATCAATTTTAAGAAATAGTGATATGAAGATGTGTTTGTACCAATAGCGTGCAATCAGTATCATCCCACAATCACATTATAAAAATTTCGATATTCCAACAACAAGAAACCTTCCATGAATTTTTTTACCAAAAATAAAAAGTAATTTCACTTTCCCAATTGCGTTAATAACTTCTCCACTAAAATCAATAATAAGATATTTGTCCTCTTCAATCAAATCAAAAGAAAGTTTAATAACATAATAGCTCTTGAAACAGCGACACTGACTAAACGGAACATTGACTAAACTACTTGTATCTACTAGAACATGGTGGACACAAAATATAAAGCATTTGTAACAATAAACTCATTATATGGATAATTCACAACTTGTATATCTTCTTCGATGAACTCTATTTTTTTACAATTTAAAAAGGATAGAGTACCTAGTACACCAAAAACAAAATTGTTTGTGAACATGTATGGATAATTCCTTGTACAATCAATAAATATAGATCAATGGAAAAGATCAGTGTACTTGATTAACCTAAACCTATGGTTTCCTAGATTGGATTGTAGGCAATAAAACTAGGAGACCCGAAGTTTGGGTCAATTATCATATTAATATGGGTTTCCAATTGACCATGGTTTCCTAATTGTGATGGTTTCAAAATACGAGGAGGCTAATACCTGAAAATCAAGTTTGTGAAGTATAGGTTATGTTCTCATTAAATTCTCAAATACCCATTTCAAACTTGACAGTCGATCTTGTTGGTGATTTCTACGTTTCTTGATCTTGGGAGAGCGATAGATATCTCGAACCCGACAAAATTTCTTTTGAGGATTGTATCAGGTACTTGTACAAATATCTAAAATTATTTTATTCGTTCTCTGAGGTATTTCCACATCTCCGGTTTTCTCGCTTGTAATCGCGACTTCTTTAATTTATATACCTTTATGACCTTCTACCCTTCTAACTGGTTACTCCCATGGTATAAAAATAATTAGCTCGACTTCCGAGTTGATTATTTCACCATCTTTATTATCAGATTCTTATCTGCAACTCTCCTTGTTCTAAAGCTTCCAATAGGCCCAATTAGTATATAAATTAATAATCACCATGATAGCACTAAATTATGGTGCCTTACTAAAGAACGCGCGATTGGGGGATACTAAAATTAATTGGGGGATAGAGGAAAAGGACAAAAACTGGATCCAAATATCAAAAATATTTTATATAATTCTTAATTTACCCCTCACTAATCGGGTTTAGTGTTTAATTATAATTAGGAAAAATCTTAAAGTATTTGTTAAATGATTAGTGTGTATTTTTATTTGTATTTAGGTGAGTGAGGTGAGAGTAGAAGGAGGGAAAAAGTATTTGAGAAAGAACTTTTTTTGGTGAAAATGGAGGATGATTGTGAACAGAGATTTGCTGCTAAGAGGTTGAAAATTTGATTTTTTTCTTTGAATCCACCATTTTTGCAGCTGAAAAAGATTGGTGTCGGCATGGACGTGGTATGAATACAATGCCGGAAGCAACCATACCGGCATGGTATTCATACCAAGTCCATGCCGGCACCGATCTTATCCCCCATTTTGAAATTCAAGCCGATATAGTATTCAACCAAAAAACTATGCCGGTACGCTATCCACGGGGTCCGGGGTGGGGGGGGGGGGCATATCCCCTCCCGGGTAGAATTTTTTTCTGGTTTTGAAATTCAAAACCTATTATGTTTTGATTTTTTTTCCTGGTTTTTTAACCCGTCTTCCGGCAAAGTTGATTTATTCTCGAGCATACCGGTAATGCTACCGGCATAGTATGTTGCTTAAATTTCTCTGCCGGCACATGATGTAAAGTATCCAGGAAACTTAATTTTTTTCACTTGACTACTGGCATTGATGTATTTATATCGATCATGCCGGCATTTAGTTACGGCATTGAACGTTACTTACCAAGCATGCCGGCACCATTTTATGGCATGGTCTTCATCACTTCCGACGATGTAATTTTTTTTTATTTCCGACATGGTCTTCATCACTACCGGCATGGTCTTCATCACTTCCAGCATGGTCTTCATCACTACCGGCATGGTCTTCATCACTTCCGGCATGGTCTTCATCACTTCCGGCATGGTCTTCATCACTTCCGAATGTAAAACAAAAACATTGTTTTCAAAGTGAGAAGCCGGCAGAGAAGGAGAAGAGAATTCGAAAAGGAGTGGAGAATATTTAGGTTTCAAATCCCTAACCCTAAAAGAGATTAATAAGAAGTGAAGATGGAAATGGGGGATATGATTTTGTTTTTTGATTTTAAGTTTTGTAATTTTTATTTTGAGAGAAGGGTATTTTAGTATTTTTGCCTCCCAAAACACCCCTTAGCAGACACTATTGGTTGGGGGAAGTAATTTATATCCCCCAATTAGTTCAAGTATCCCTCAATTGCACGTTCTTATTAAAACATAAATTGAAAAGTTGTCTGTTTCTTGTTCACAATTGTATAACATTGGACTTTATTTCTAATTTTTTTGTAGTCTCTTGAAAAGTTTCATAGTGATTTTGTAGTGTTGTTATTATTTGTATATATACATTTTCGAACATAATATGCAATATATAATTAGGAAATAAAATCTCTCTATATATGTTATTATATGAAAGTGATCTACACACTTATTTTTGAAATTGAAATTTGGCATGTTTCTATATATTGGTAATTTATTAATTTATCGATAAATTGATAAATTTTAGCATTCCCAAAACTATTAATTTATTAAAGTTTTACTGTAATTCACATACCGAGTATATCAACAACATAAGAATATTCTGATGTCTACTGATACCAATCTGTCTCCGTGCATATAGCATATGCGACAGGTAACATTGAAGTCATAAATATTATTCAAGATACTCTTGAGAAGCAAGCGATAATTCTGGCTCAAATTAGCCTAGATTACTAGCCAAGTTGAATGGGAGAAAACACTCCCCCAAGCAAGTCCCCCGAAGTATAGCTTGTGGAACGAGCCATAACTTGATGAACGATCCATGATTTGCGCTTCATTTGAAAATGAGTACCCTTGTAGAAACCTAGCACTATTTTACCTCCAATTGCGATAACCGTGCCTATCATGGTTATTTTCCCTTGAACTGTTTGAACGACGAATAACTTAAGACTCCGGTAAACAATACTAACTAAAGTCACTGTAGAAATAAGACACGTAATCCCTGTCATATATGTTCCAGCTATCAATTCCATACTTGCTACTTACATGTAATGTGATAAAAAAAATATCTGTAAAACATCAATCATAGGTAAAAATAATATTCATGATATCAATTAAAATGTACAAATAAATACATCTGCATAAAAGTTATGTTTCTTTCATCAATTTGTTCATTTTAAGGAATTTTATTTTTGACACAAGCTAGCATTTTGGGTTTGGTAACAAAAATTGTTATTTTGTTATAATATATATATTATCTGAAGTTATCATACAATATCTAATAAAGATTTATTTCATATTATATCTGCCATATTTTGTATGTGATACATGTGGTGTCACATATAACACAAAATAAATAGTATTTCTTTTTGTTAAATCTCTTGAGTTATATATTTGTGCAAGCTTAAACTTGTTCAATTTGATGGCAATTCTATTGGGAAAATGATATTTTGTTTTAAGATGTACTTGGACAAAAAATTTGAAAAAAATTGGTTGCCTAATAAGAATTACTGAATGCAAAGTAGTACGCTAGGTAATATATAATTTCTTTTTTAAAGTTTTAGGGGACCCTAGAGAAACATGCATGTTGTTAACTCAGTAGATTTTCTCAGATATGTCATGTCTTTTCATTTTCAATTCAGGTGATTCTTATTTCTTTCTATACTTCCGATGATCGAAGTTACTAGTATTAGATCTAGTTATGGAATCAATATCTGAAACTACGATTTTTAATACTACATCTAATAGGATAGATATAGGGTTTTTTCAATGATCGAAATTCAAAAGAATTTCCATCAATATATCTTTGGATGATATTTTTGAAGAAGGCTTGAATCCATGGAAATTTTCTTTAATTGAAAGGTTGGATTTACATAAGATTAAATTTGTTGATGATGTTGTGATTTTAAGGAAACAAAAATGTAAATTGGTTGGTGACTAGTAGGAAAATCTTTATTCACTCAAATTAGATAATGAAATTGATAGAAGATACATTAGATCTTGTTCATGGAGGTTACCAATCAGATTCTGAGAGTGAGACATTGGTTTCAAATTTTCGTCCTGAAAATCAGAGAAGTTTTAAAGCTTTTGTGTGGGTAAGATTTCCAGGTTTTGGTCTAGCATTTAGGAAAAAGAAAATTATTTACTGAAAATGCGAGGGTACCCAAGTACACCACAATCTTTTAAATATCAACCTATAAGTCTTATACCAAGTGTGTTCGTCTATGGAAAAAGTCAATACAATACGACAACTATGGTATTCACTTTGTGTGATCGTCTATGGATATGAAATAGAGACAATACAACAAGAAAGTATTCACTTGATAATAGGTAGGGTATTAAACCGAAACATTATAGGATCAATATCAAGTGATTAGGATTAATGCACAAGTGCATTTACTTTATTATAATATAAAACAATTATAATGCGGAAGTAAAGTAAATAACACAACACATGATTTTGTTAACGAGGAAACCGCAAATGCAAAAAAACCATGGGACCTAGTCCAGTTTTGAATACTCTAAGAATTAAGACGTTATACAAAATCTAATACCAACTTCGTATAATTGAGACCAAGTAGACTAACCCTAACTACTTAGTTTCCTCAGTATCCCTGCGCCTTCGACTTATAGAGTCACGCACGTGAATAGCAAGTCCTTTGGATCGTATTCAAAACAACAAAGGAAGAATATGTTTGGTAACCACTCTAATCAATCTTTGTAAAAGATATTATTGAGTTGTTGACAAAGGCTCTTCCATTTAAACTAATAAACTTCTTTGTATGGTTAGATCAATTTAAACTTTGATTACTGAATAACCAATTTCTAGATTCGCAATCAATCAATATTGAACTCAATGAGTAACTATAAAGTAATGCCGATTTTACACAACTAGACAATCAAGTCTATCAAAGATAAACACGATTCTAGTTGGATCCCATCCGAAAAAGGTTTGTGCACTAAATTCACAAGATAGGGAAACTAACTAGAAAATCTTCTCCGTCTTCAAATCTTTTATTTCCTTCAATAACCTGCACAACACAACTTCTCTTGTGATCAATCATACACAGATCCTGTTAACAATGGATTATCACAAGGTGTCTTTAGATCCGAAAATGGTTCTAAAAATCATGTAGATATTTTGATCTAGTTTGAGTGAGCCTTATATCAGAATTAGAATGTTCTCAAGAATAAAAACTAGGAGCAATTAAAGTTTCAACAACTGTAAATCAATCAAATCAATAATCGAAAACTAAAATAACAATGAAATTATCTAGTTTCCCACCAATGGTACTCGTAGAGCTTCTTGATCTACAGAAGTCTTTAAACGACCGGTCGTAAGAGATTTCGCCTAATTAGGGTACTTTCCTCACCGGACAGATAACTCCACCAGAAACAAAAATAATGAAGTTGGCCTGGATCTTAGGATGGTCTGCAAGAAATGAAAACTCAAGTATTTATAGACCAAGGTTGTTTGGACAACAAGGAAATTTCAAAACCGAATATATTCTCAAGATATTAACATTAAAGTACCTAATTTTGGTTTTCCTATTTATACTTAAATACCAAACCATATTTCCAAAATCTCTCTTAGAAAACTTCTATTATTAGTATAACACATTAACTAAAAATATTTTCTAGAGGATATGCTTTAATTGCTGGTGATTAAAACATATATTATGAAAATCATAATTAAATGCTTTTCAATATTTCGGTGTCGTATCACCTTGAGCATCAAGGAATATCTTTAAACAATTAATGATAAGAGTTATGTCATGTTCAAATGATGTTGACATCTAGAAGTTTATCTCAGTAAACCATAATTCCAAGATCACACAAAACATAAAGAGATATGTGAATATTGGAAACTCGATTTTTCTCATTGGGATCGGTTGTAACATGACTCATAATGTAAGCTGTGACCGGTTATACCATGCTTCTTAAAATAGGTTGTGACCGATTACACCATGTTTCCCAAAGGTAGCTTGTAATACCCCAATTTCGGCAGTGGTTGGCCGATTGGAATATAAGTAATGGTTTGTCCTTTCCTAACACTGAGGCCTGATGGGTACACTTGACTGAGTTGTGGGAACAAACTTCTCAATTAAGCATGTTCGTCCGAGAGTAGTCACGGGATGGGTGACCTCTTGGGAAGCTGTTGTTGGATGACCGCAGTAGTGCCGTTAACAATCCCACACTGCTGGATAACCACAGTGGGTAAGTGGGAACAATATCGGTGTTAGTTGGGATACAACTAGGGGTTGTTCGCTTGTTTTCGGGTAGGGGAGTATGCTGGGGGATTATGCCAGATACTGCTCTCATAGGAGACAAGGATCGTCTACATTATATCGAGGCCTTTTCAGCACATTTGGCTACAGAGTTGGCAGAAAACTCTGCAGTTAAGCGTGCTCGGGCGGGAGTAATCCAGAGATGGGTAAACTCCCGGGAAGTTTCTGCTGGATTGCCGCAACGATGCCCGTTGAAAACTCCACTCTGCCGGATAACTGCAGTGGCTAAGTGGGGACAATATCGGTGGAGGTACGGGTCATTACAAATGGTATCAGAGCCGACAACGGGTCACCTGCCGTGGGTGAGAGAGTACGCTGGACGCGATAAGTCAGGCACCGGTCTCATGAGGGGCATGGAACGTCGGAGATCTGGGCTTGTGTATATATTCCGGAGCCGAGGACGGCTCCAATTTAAGGTGGTGGTATTGTAATACCCCAATTTCGGCAGTGGTTGGCCGATTGGAATATAAGTAATGGTTTGTCCTTTCCTAACACCAAGGCCTGATGGGTACACTTGGCTGATTTATGGGAAGAAACTTCTCAATTAAGCGTGCTCGGCCGAGAGTAGTCACGGGATGGGTGACCTCTCGGAAAGCTGCTGCTGGATGACCGCAGTAGTTCCGTTAAAAATCCCACACTGCTGGATAACCGTAGTGGGTAAGTGGGAACAATATCGGTGTTAGTTGGGATACAACTAGGGGTCGTTCACTTGTGCTCGGGTATGGGAGTATGCTGGGGGATTATTCCAGATACTTCTATCATAGGAGACAAGGATCGTCTACATTATACCGAGGCCTTTTCAGCACATTTGGCTCCAAAGTTGGCAGAAAACTCTGCAGTTAAGCGTGCTCGGGCGAGAGTAATCCAGGGATGGGTGACCTCCTGGGAAGTTTTTGCTGGATTACCGCAGCGATGCCCGTTGAAAACCCCACACTGCCGGATAACCGCAGTGGCTAAGTAGGGACAGTATCGGTGGAGGGACGGGTCATTACATAGCTTGTGATCGATTACACCTTACTTCCCAAATTAACTTGTGATCAGTTACAACTAACTTTAGAATGTAGCTTGTGACCGGTTACACCTTGATTCACAAAGTATCTTGTGACCGATTACAACATGCTTCACACTTTAGGCTATGACCGGTTATACCTCAATTCTTAACATAAGTTAATATATGTTCTACCTTGTCATCTTGTATTGGTCATCCAAAAGATATTCAATAAAGAGTCGGACCAATCATGATTTCCTTTCGATTACGAAACAAGTTCGTATATGTACTTTGTATAAACAAATGTTATAAAACATTGTTTCTTAGTATGAAATCAGTACCTATAGCTTACACGTAATCAAGTACCTAGATACAAAGATTATGTTCATGTCGTATTTACGGAGTTCCAAAAGATAAGCGTTTATACTTCGTAATTCAATAAATTCCTTGACACTTTGATCATAATGATATGACCAAGTCTAATCACTAGAGTATTATATATATATATACAGCTTCGTATGTTATGTTTTCAATATAATAAGTCATGAAATATACATTAGGAATGGAAACAAGTCAAGTCAGTATTATTAAACTCAAGTGAAAGTAATATGTGTTGCAGTCGTTACCTCTTCTCATTATTCAGGTCTTCAGAGTAATACTTGTACGTCTCAACATTCCTAGACTTTATAGTCTAACTTAAACGACATTTACTCTATTGTTTAATCAACCAACTCTAGATGAGTTATGATACTAAAATATGACCGCCAAACTTGACATACTGATAAGCGCATATTTCACATATATTTAGTGTCAATTCCATGCTAGTATTTGTTGGTTTTCTTGCAAATTATTGTATGTTACGCTTGTTTTCTCTTATTTATGTTTTATTAGGTAAATCATCCAAAAGAAGTAAATTTGCAATAAAAGAAGCTAGCTACAAGTGGAGAAGGGGCCAAATACCAAGAGAAACTCATTCAAACACATGAGTTCTTGCTATCAAAGTGAAGAGGGACCCGCTAGTCCAAAATTTGGACTGAATTGATTAAAGTTTGGAAGAAGAATTATTTCTCTGGTGGGACCCACATCACATAGGAGTGTTAGTAAAAGTTTGGAAGAAGAATTGTTTATCTGGTGGGACCCACATCACATGTGAGTGTTAGTAAAAGTTTAGAAGAATAATTATTTCTCTGGTGGAACCTACATCACATGGGAGTGTTAGGTGGCTAGGACTTTTTATAATCCTTTCACATTAAAGATTTTGTGGATTAGTGGATGGATTCAGAGGCTATAAATAGAAATGGAGAGTTTCATTCAAAACACACACTTCTCAGAACACTTCTTACTACACTTCTTCATATAGAACTTTGGAAAGAAAGAAAAGAAAAGAGTGAAGAAAGGTTCTTAATTTATATCTTAGGGTTTACCCCTTTAGGGGGGAAACCAAGTTTTCTTCTTCTAATTCTTATTTCATATATTTTTCATGGGTTTTAGTAAATCCATGTGTAGCTAAATTTTGATGATTAAGGTATGATTTCAAAGTCCTGATTTATGAAACTTTAATTCTTTTTACAAGTTTATTTTGAGTTTATTTTTCTTGTCGATTGTCTCTATTAATTTTAGCGTCTAAGATTACTATTGGGTTATTCAATTGGCCATTTGAATTAACCTGATAATAATTCTTCTACTAGTATTGGGGTTGGTGATACGTGTAATAGTCACCCAATTCCATACACAAGTAGTAAATCGCAAAAGCTAACAGAGGGATTCTGTTAAGAAATTGTGTATAGAGATGACACTAGTAAGCAGACTGAGCTTATGCGTTTGATGCTAGGATCCACCTAATTCACACAGCATAATGCATTCGTTTGGGTTATACCTTGAGAGCTTATTCATGGTGGCTCATATGGATAAAATCTGGTAGTCGAGCGCCTTCGTATCCAGTGGCAATAGGAATTCTGGGGATAACAAAGCTTATTGATATTCTACGGTTGGTGACAATAGAAATTTAATAAGAGATAAACAAGTACTTTTATTAAGTTTCTTTCCAGTGACGGCGAATGATTCCTTAATCATCTTTGCTTTCTTATCATATTTTTATTTTACTTTCATCAAATCAATCCCCCTTTTTTACTTTGTATTTGCTCAAATAAATAACCTATCAATTACACATCTCTCTGTGGGAACGATCTCTTACTACCGCTATATTACCAGTTAATTAGTGGGAAATATCTTTATTAATTTGTTGCACTTACGACACGCACCAAATTTTTGCGCCGTTGCCGGGGAGCGGTTGCTAATTGATTTGTTATTTGTCTAGCTTGTATTTATTTATTTTTTATTTCTTTTAAGATTTTTGTTTTGATTTTCTCTTTCTTGTGATTCGTCATGTTTCCTTACGGAAATAACATGTACGGAGCACAAGATTATGCATACAACAGTGGTAATCAATATGGTTTTCAATCTCAATATTATGATAACTACCAACCATCCCATGGGTATAATCAAAACCAATCTTTTGGATATAATCAATATCCCACGGAACCATATGGATATTCTCATACATGTCAAAAATCTTATGACGGGCATGTAAGTGAACAATCACAAGGATGGGGAGATAGTTATTATTCTAATCGTTTATCTTCTAATGATGAGCAGAAGCTTGATTGGTTGACTCTTCAGTTAAAGGCCAGTTTGTCCATACCGGAACCCCTGAATGAAGAACCAAGCATGGAGAACAATACATCAACCAGATCTTACTACAATATATCTAACCAAACTCCTGATTGTTTTCATGATCGTTCACATATTCAAAAGGAGGATACTTGGTCTGGAAATCTTGTGGTGGGTGAAAGTTTAAGTTTTGAAGAACGTTTTAACAAAATGCTAGGATATATTCAAAATCATCTATAATATGATTGGGAAGAGTCACATCGAGAGATTCAGAGGACTTCAGAGAAATTAAACGAACAAATTGCTCAACTCGGTAAAAATAGGGATGCGGAAGAAGTATGGCCTCAAAACCAAATCAATTCTAAAATTCCAGAGAACACTAAAGACTATTATGAAGATAAGCAACCTTCGAAAATTCCTTGCAACATTGATGAAGTTATTCCAACTCCAGATCATAATAACGATCATTCGCTTATTCAAAAGGAGGAGCCTTGGAATAACCGAACCATTGTTATCAACGGTGTAACATACTCAAATGCATATCAATGTTATGAAGATTATCCAGATTACAATGTTTTTAGGCCGGTTGATTTGCAAGAAGTAAACCCAATTATTCCTTCGTCGGAGACTCATATGGAAGACCCTAGGATTTTCACTAATGAACTAGACTTCTTGGGGGAAGATTCTGATTCCGATGATGAGAATGTTGAAGAGACGAAGATTGAGAATAAAACCAAATTGATTAAAGTTGTGGAAGACCCAATTGAGCTTTTCTTGGAATATAATGAAGCTGAGATTTCGATTGAAGCAGAAAATAATAGTTCGATAGAGGACCACGATATACTTGAGGTAAATAATTCAATAAATTTAATTAAAGATGAGGATCATGAACAAGGTTTGTCTAATCCTTTGCATAATTCTATATCTATTGATCATTTCCATCCAATTGAAGTAGATTTTCAAATAGTTGTTAACCCAACTTTTAGGATAATACCCCACTTAGGATTGGAGTTATGTGCTTCCAAAGTTTTAACATATTATTTTTCTTCTAAGTATCCACCACTTGATGTGTTTGATTCTAGCATTGTGCAGGTTCACCAAGTTGAGGAACCTTTTGAAGTTCCCGAATTCTATGTTTTCTATCCACTTCCAAGTGTAGAAAGGATTAAGTGTGGGGGAAACTTCAATAAAGTGACAACTTTAATATTTATATCTTGTGCTAATATTTTCATGAAGTTGTTACTAGAATTGCATATTGTTTTCTGGGCAGACTACCAGATTTTCAGATTGTTGGTATACGGGCAATAAAAAAAAGGTCATGCTGAGGACGTTAAACTAAGCGATGCATGGGAGGCAACCCATAAGTTTTGTATTTCTATCTCTATGTTTTATTTTTCTTAGTTTTGCATACCATATTTGGATTTCCCACCTTATATTACTTTGGACGAATCAATTACATTGAGGATAATGTAAAGTTTAAGTGTGGGGGAGTGTTTCCGTATTTTTCATATAGAGTTTTTAACTTTTCAGTCGAATTTTTCAAATTTTTTGTAAATATTTGCATTAAAAAAATAAAATAAAAATAAAAATAAATAAACCTTTGTAGATTTTTGTGTCGTTCCACTTGTTGATGATGATGGGTTTCTATGGACCTATTGTTGGCGAGATAGAATGGTGCTAACTGCAAATCAAACTACAAGAAGGTGGTTTTCATCTATATACGTCACCCTCATGATTGAAAAAATTAGCACTCAAGAGATCAAAAATAGTGCTGAAAATGGTGTGAAGTTGGGTAGCTCACCATTCTACCCGGAATTAACGTACGGTGACACACACTCAAAAGAAAGCTTTTTAGTCAGCTACTAAGAAAATTTGGTCTGGTTCCTCTGTTGATTTGAAAATGGGTAGTCTCCACTAATAATTGATCAACAACTATAATAATGCATTTATCTCTGCACCTAATTTGCATCACCGGTATGATTAAATCCATTATTTAACACTCCAATTCGTAAGAAATCCGAACGTAGTTCCCTAACACTTCCAAGTTCAGTTATGTCGGTCAAAATTCTCTATGTAAACTTACCTATAAGTATGCTAGTGACTCTAAAATCTCTACAAGTTATTAGAGACTTCCTTATATGGAGTACAAGAGATGGGACCCAGGTTGATTTCTGGAGGGATCATTGGATTGGTAATTCTTCCATAGCTTCTTTAGCCAATCGTGACATTACTGAACTCCCTAGAGAAATAATTAGCTCATATATCGACTTTGTTTATCTTGATTGGGATATTGTTAAGTTGGGAAATAGTGTAAATCCAGGCATTGTTGAGTCCATTAAGTCCATACCTATTAATAATGCGGCTAGTAATAGCGATATGCTCATATGGTCTGGTAGTAAGTATGGTACTATCACTGTTAGGGACGCTTATAGGTATAGTCAGAAGAATGAGCATTGGTGAAGAGACTATGAACAAGGACTAGAAATTTCTTTAGACTCTTAAGTGTCCATTCAAATATAAATATTTCTTATGGAAATTATGTGACAATAAAATTCAGGTTAATGAGTCTCTTTACCGCAAAAGAATTGTGGAACATCTAGGGTGTTTACTTTGTAACAAGGATATATAAACTTATATGCATTTGTTATTTGGTCGCGCTGCAGTTATGCCAATTTGGAAGAAGATTTATGGATTTGACAGGGATTCAGTTTGATTTGGATCAATTTTCCCCTGGTTTTCTTAAGAAACTTTTCTCTTATGATAGTACTATTGGTGCCCTGACTTGGCAGGATGTCTGTCACTTCATCTTATAGGGTATTTGGATTCATAGAACAAGTTTATTCATGAAATGAAGAGGTTTAATAGGCTCTGGGTTTTGGCTGAAGCTATAAAATCTGCTAAGGAGTACTGTAAGGTTAACTCAGGTTTGATTATGGAAGACAAGGCCTAGAAAGAAATTTTAGTTGCTTGGCAGAGTCCTAATAATGGGTTTTTTAAATTGAATACTTATGGATATTCTAATGGGTGTGGTTTTGAGGGGATTGGAGGAATCATTAGAGATGAGTCTGGAGCCTTTGTTGCTTGTTATGGCAAGCACATTTTCAAGAACAACAACGTTGATGAAGTGTGGGCGATCAGAGATGGTTTTTGTCTGGCTGCTAACTAGGGCTTACACTGTGTGGAAGTGGAGAGTGATTCTTACTTCACTGTTCAACTGTGTCAAGATGAAATTGCTCCCCATTGGGATACCTATGGCCTCATGAGGGAGATCAAAGAACTCAAAAAATCTTTCAATCAAGTGAAGTTTGTGTAAAGATATCGAGAAGCCAATAATGTTGCTGATCTATTGTGAAAAAAGGAACTGCCAAAGAACATGAAGGAGTTTGGATTAGGGATATGCCTAATTTCATAGCTAATTTATTTTATAATGATTTTATGGGCGTTCATACACCAAGACATTTTAAGCACTGTTGCTTAGTTTTTTTGTTTTATTTTGACTTATCAAAAAAAAAATTGTTGGAGATGCACTTAGAATATATATAATAAGAATTACACGAGTTTAAAATTGTCTCGTATCTAAAAAAAACCTAGTTTAATTGGAGGGCCATCGATTTTAATTGGGGGCCTTGATATTTTATTTACACCCCAAAATTATCAAGGGTGTATTCATCCGATTATAAAAATACTGTTTTACCCTTGACTAATTTTGTGGAAAACGACTCTACATTAACGACCATTCAAAGACAATAACGACTGTTTAGAGTCGTCACTGAAACAATAACGACTGTTTAGAGTCGTCACTGAAACAATAACGACCGTTTGAATTCGTCATATACAAAATAAAAACAATAACGACTCTTTCAAAGGGTAGTCAGGGAATTGATTATGTATATGACGACTCCAAACTGTCGTACATTTCCGCCATTAATGACTCTTCGAAGAAGATAACAACTCTTTTATAGGAAATAGCGACTGTTTAGAGTCGTCACTGAAACAGTTGAAACAGTAACGTCTGTTTAGAGCCATCGCTCAAAAACTTCAATACCATGACGATTTTTCATACAAATCTGGGCCCAAAAAAAAGAAGGAAAAAAAAAGAAGAAAATTGGAAACAAAAATTTTGAATTAAAAAGTTACTCTAATTAAGTAAGACTAGTGTGTAACCCGTACTACGCATCGGGTCCAGTGGGTATTGATCAGTGTGGCGGGGTTTCGCCCCGCACCCGTTATCCAAATGCATTAGAACATTTTTTGGAAAATTCTTGACCAGTCTTGTTTTCTTAAATGATGGGAAAGTAGGATACTCTTTAGTAATCAAATTATGATATATACGTAATTTAAAAAGACTTGCAGAAACATAGGTTTGTTGTCTAATGATCACAGCATGTCTTGTGGTGATAACTTGACAACATCACGCCTGGTTTCTATTTTTTCTTTCTGTTTATGTGAACTTCGTCCCTTGGTTCCTTTGGTAATATATTCCATCTTTACATTCGGAAAAAAGAAAATAAAAAACTTGCACATGTTGAAATTATGAACGGAATAGATTTTCAATCCCACCAAAGAATTGTGGCCAAGCTAAAAAGGATATCCTTTGTCTACACAAAAGACTTCCCAATTATGATATTCGTTACCTACCAGAAAATTTTGTATTAGAAATGCTTAAATCATATTTTAATTAGAATTGTGGTCAAGCTAAAAACGATTTTCAAATTACCAGCCTATTCAATTCATATCTAATTTCTTATAAATTTTCCGCGTCTGGTCTAAATCAACATGAAACAAAAAATAAGCTTAAATAAAACTACATAGTATAATTGAGACACCCATCCAATAGATTAAAAATTATAATGAGTTCCATAAAATTCAAAAATGTCACTACTTAAAATTTGACAGGGGAGGGTCGATGGAGAATAATTGTATGTCTTAAAAGTAGTCAGTTCAAAAATTTACACTAACACTTATTTAATCCAAAATAAATATAATTTAGCTGAATAATTATTTTCGATCACATCGAGTTAGTTAAGTGAGATTATTTGACACCCTGGCATTCTCTTTGTGCACAAAAGTAAAGGTAGAGTATTGCTCATTTTCGTTATCCCAGATATAAAAAAATTATTCGTGTGTGTAACTTTTTCCATCCTACATATGATAATTTATCTCTGATTTGTTTAATCTTCTTTGCTTATTTGTGTTTATGTGTGCCGTTTTTCCAACTTGTAGAACTTAATTGGTGTCCAAAGCGAAAAAAAAACATCAAAATCGCATATACGGACCAACAAAGGTAATATAAACATTCATGGTGGAGAAATGCCACAAAATTTTCACTTTCTTGGATTAACTCCAAGCAGAGCTGAATACCATTTTAAATAAATTTAACTTTTATACATTCAAGTAGTAATTTTGTTTTCATATAAATTTAAATATTATGTGGTGTTGCTCATAAACCACAGAAACCATCAAACCAACTTAAATTATAGAGCAAAGGGGAAAATGAAGAAAAAAAGTTAGATCGATAAGGATCTAGTAGTGGATGTCAATGGAAGTTAAACAATGTTTTTCATTGCTACTAAACATTGTGGTCAAAAACCGAAGAAACGTCCATAATGATGCACCTTGCCCAAACATTGTATGATCAACACCTACTGCATATATGCACAAAACGATACAATTAATAAGAGATGTTCATGATACGTGAAAAATAACTTTACACAGATCAGAGACAGAAGGGAAACTTTAACATACACAAAAAAAAAGAAAACAAAAACAAAAAACCAAAAAACCATCTCGTTGGACAGATATTGTGCATGAGTTTGCACCTACTTCTCAAAAAGTATATGTTTATCTGTTTTCCAGGGATATCCCAAAGAAAGTCTCTAGCACACACTTGCCAGTTTTTTTGTTCATTAGCTCATCAATCATCCAGTTGTTCCATTTGTTGGATAAAAAAGAACACAACTAAATTCATTAGGCAAAATTTACATAAGACTTGAAAAATTTCAACACTACAAATGTAAGATAAAAACATTGAGAATATACTTCAACTTCTTTGACCATTAACCAACGGGGATTACCCAGTTCTCTTCGCACCATCAACATGGATTCTTTTCACTCAAATGAATCCATCATTATACCTGATGCCCGATGAGTCAATTTGTTTCTAAAGACTAAAAACATAGTCGAGTCATCTTAATTTTCTTTCTAACTTTGAATATTATGGACCTTACGTGGTTCCAAACTTAACACCACATGGCCGTGTCTAATGTTTTCAGACGCAATTTCAAGTCGATTGATTTCAAACTTTATAAACTGTAGATGGAATCAGTTTGGTGGTTAAGCGGCTCAGTAACCAGCAATATACCTAATGACAGAGTACTCTAGTATCATTTTCTTCCACAAATTTTTTCATTTACTCTCAAAAATATCGTAACTTCATTCCATTACATCCACACTTACTTAGGCAGAATCTCATGGGTCATATGTAGAAATGCAAAAGCCCATGTTATGACATGATCCAGGCCATCTAATATTAAAAAACCAAATAAAATTAAAATTAAATGAGCATATTGCAGAAGTCTTAGTTGTTGGTTTTCCTGCATTGTCTAATGGACAAAAATAAAGATGATGGTTTTAGAAGTCTTTGAGATTCTATTGGTCAGGGACTCAGGATTCACATATATCTACTCCAAGAACATAACTAATGTCTAAAAGATTAAACTTTCGAAGTATTTGGTAACAAATAAGGATGACTATAGTAAGCGATGTCAAGTTGACAATATATATATATATATACACACACACACATACCTTGTCTATAAAATGTGAAACCGAGTGCTTCCATAGAATCCTTTGATTAAACAAACTTATTTACGCACGACTCAGTTTTTCACCAATTCTCACATTGGTGAAAGACCTTCTCCAGATCATAAACGATAATTATAAACAAAATGCAAAAACAACTTAATGTCTGCAGTGACTGCAAAAAGAAGTATTTACATTCCTGGTTATCTGAATTTGAATCAGAGAAAATTCGGAGTTCATCCAAAGAACCATTGACACCACACTATATTGGAATGAAAAGGACAGTATAGGTTGGTAGGTCAAGGCAAGAATTTTTACAGCACACACATGCACCTTTACTGCTCAACAAAAGGTTGGGAAATTATTTGACAAATCCACTAAACTTTGATATACAAATTTAATGTGCAAAAAAGGTATTGTAAAAATTCACATGTGGTAAGTACGGATTACTATATCCTTAAAAGTTGTTATAGTATGTTCTACATCTCCAGATTCATTCACTGTGTCTGTATGGATATTGAGGGCGTCAAACAAATATAAAACTTACAAAATAAGGAATTATAATAAGTAAGATTGTTTACTTGAACGTGATATTTGTCTTTGACACAACAATTGTCAATTGTAGCAGGGGTGGTTCCCCAGTCAGGTTCACACCATCGCATCTGACTTGATTATATCTTCCAACTCCTATGACTCAGCACTGGTCCCCTAAAGAAGTATAAGCAATAAGTAGCAGAAGAATGACATTAAAAGGTGAAATAGGAAACTTCAAGATAATAACCTCTTTCTCTTGAAGGAACGGGATATATTGAGAAAGTTGCTTTGTGCGATCTTTTTCTTTCCTGGTTCGAATGAGCAATTAGAGAGAAGACGTACTCACGTACATCAGTCCAATGTTGAAGTTAAAAGAAACATATAACTTTCAAAGATATTTGAGGTACTTCAACAACAAAGAAGACATCGTCGCGCATGGGATTCTTCTAGCTTAACTTTTATTTCATCTCATATTTGTTTCCCGATACACACAACTGCAGAAATTTGGTGAAGCTTTTTTTTCCCTTTGTAAGCCCTACTTGCTATAAGGAAGGCCAATTTAATTAGTGGTTATTATTGTTATGTGAATACTCGTAAATAAAAAAGAAAGTGACTTGGACAAAAGGAGAAGTTACTTGGATAAATCTTGATTTGGCATCAATTAAATATTGCGTATCGGCATGCAATCACCGAGTAACTCTTAGAACCGTCCTATGCTTGAGGATAAGAAATTTACTTCATCATAAAATGACGAAGGTTTGTATAAGCTACTGACTGATTGCCAGGGGATTACCTAAATAATGGTCACGAATAATGCAACACATGCAAAAGTAGTACATGAAGGTCAGCAGAAAAAGGTTCTCCATCCCAATATACCGAGATAATATATAATTGTGCAGTATCTGTTAATTTATATTTTGACTTAGATAATATACTGATGACATTAACAATTGTGCAGCACCGTGCAGAACCATCTTGAAACCAAACTTATATTTTGCACCAGCAGATCATGTGTGAGTGAGTGTGAGTCGATGGAAATTTATATTTAATCTGTTAATGACACTGGCTAGAAAAACTGCAGTGTTAAGTCTGGACTACAATTTTGTTTTACTGTAGTGCTTAAAATCTTTGCTAAAAAGAATTCTGAAGTATCTCAATTTCATCTTCTAAGAGCAAGGGATGTGGGGGTTGAAGGATCCTAGCTACTATGGGTAGAGGGAAACCACCTTTCACCCCTCAATCACC
The DNA here is from genome assembly GCA_023529315.1 of Papaver bracteatum. NCBI lineage: Eukaryota > Viridiplantae > Streptophyta > Magnoliopsida > Ranunculales > Papaveraceae > Papaver > Papaver bracteatum. The sequence goes on from JAJJWX010001246.1 coordinate 5,647,493, forward strand.
TTCTCTTTCAGTTGAAGGAGTTAGTGAAAGTCTTCACTATACAAAAAACAGTTTGTCTTGTGAAACTGAAATGCAAAAAATGGCAAACAGTTTTCCTAGTGAAACCAAAATGGAAAATACGGCAAACAAAACTAAAATTAGAAAAAACGACAAATCATTTGCGTTATGAAATTAAAATGAGAAAATAAAGGCAAACAGTTTGTCTTATGAAACTAAAATAAAAACAAAAGGCAAACAATTTGCCTTATGAAACTAAACTGAAAAAAAAAAGGCAAATAGTTTTCCTTATGAAACTAAAACGATAAATAAAAGGCAAACAGTTTCTCGGGTAGTCTATTATCACTCTATCCCACGATAAGTTTTACACTCTTTCAGCTAAACTATCTTAATTTCATTTTGAAAAGGATAGTATGTTTTAGAGTCTATCCCATAGTTTTTGCCCTAAGGAAGATCTTCAGCAAGAGCATGTACACATAAACAAAATGCATCAAGGACATGTCAGAAAATTAAATTAACCGTATCATTTATTTTTCCTTAACTCTACATTATCTAGGTTAATATTAGTTACGTTACTATAGTATGATAATTGAAATATCTTGTCATCAATTTGATTTTCACAGTAAACGCCACCATGTACGTACCTCTTTCACTTTCATTTTCTTAAGATTGATAGACCTTTTCATATCCACATCCCTTGACCGGAGCGGAAGCCATCACATGGGAACTTTTACCAACTCCCAATTTCTTCTGACTAGATCTGAGGCCATTGCGTTGCATGGGAACATTTCGTTTTGCTACTTATCAGGATTCTCGATGGTGTTATCATCCAAGACTCTCATAATCTACATTTGTTGGAACTTTCATTTGCTCTCTAGGATCCATGTAGTAAGTTAAAATTTATGGGAGCCCAAGATATCACCCTATGAGGCCAAGACGCTGAAAAATAAATTCTGAAATAAAACTGACAATTAACATGAATACAAAATAAATGAAGAAATAAAGATAGGTAGTCAACGTATAAACAGAATAATCGCACCCACATACGGGAATAATCGCACTCATGGATAACTATGATTTAACCCAAGGATACTACATACAATTGCGTTCATTCTTTTCCTCATTTTGATATTTTATACGGGAATAAAACTCGGTCAATTTTTATAATCACTACAAAATCTAAATAGTTAATCACCAATGATTTTTACGCCATCCCATGTACTAAATTACATCTAACTTAAGAATGTACAAATGATTATGCATAATCTAGAATGCATAATCTAGAATGACACCTGCAGATATGTCTCGATTTTTTGTTTTTCCCTCACAGAGACCTTCCAGAATCAAAATTTATAGACTCGTTTTATATCTCGTAATATATTAATGATAAATAAGAGACTCCTAATAAAAGAGAAGGTTATCATACCAGTTGTAGTACAACATTTTTTTCCCAATTATCCCAAGTCTGAGTTACATCGTCAAGAGCAGCTGGAAGAACCTTCGACAAATTTTGGTCCTTCCTCCTACTATGCTGCAAGGTGTATAAAAGGATATCATGTAATAGATGTTAATGAAATACCCATTCCCAAAATAGGTGGAACCAAGATTTTAGCACCAGGGGTGCAACTATTAATTAAGTATTTTTTTGACCGTAACACATTAATAGTTGTTTGATCAAAAAAGTTCCAATCCATTACCAAGGTAACATAATTTGGACAGCTGAAAGATGCACAAATTATGTGACATGGAAATTAAAAATAAAACAAAAAAATTATAGCAAGTACCGAGTGTCATGGAACATGACCATTGATTTGCAAGGAGTTGAAAATCACTGCCTAAAAACAACCTACATTTTATTAGGTATGAAACATTTAAGAGTCTCCAAAAATGGATTGACCACCAAATAATAACATTGAAAGAAGAGTTCCATTTGCATTACTCTCAATACTTTGTTGAGAATTGATTCACTGTTGCAGGGAAATCACATAGACTGTCATATATATGAAAATAGAATAAACACAACACAATATAAGAATCGGGTCACATAACTAAACCACGCAAAAGAGAAAAACAACAAAAGCTAGAGGATATGAAAAAAAATTGTACCTATTTCATTATGAAATATTAGCACTAAGACTTCGAAGTTGAAACTTTAAAAAAATAAAATAAACAAATAAAAAAAATTCATATATATTCTTAGATCGTCGCATACAGTCTTCTGGCCTATTTTCTCGTCTCAGTGATTCAACCATTTCAACCCTCAGTAACAACATATTAATAGTAAAATATACATGATGTGTATACATAAATACATGATGTCTTTTTCGGCTCTATCCAAAAGAAGCCAACTACTGCGCAACATTAGAGCAAATCACAACAATTCATGTATCATAATATCCAAATTTGAATACTTATATTAAGACAACATAAGTAATAAAAGGACAAACCATCAAATAAGGAGATTTTTTTCTTCTGTGGATGGAACAATTTGAACTCGCCTCTTTTGATATTTTCTTCAAGATCAGCCAACCAAAGATTTTGTTGTCTTTACAAAGTACTTTGAACAGGGTTAGCAACAGCTGCTATCACTTATGGAACATCTAAAAGTTAGAAAAAGATACCAACTCAATATGATTTTTCACAACGATATTATCTGCACCAAGAATGTCACTTACCCCAAACCTATGTTGTGAAAGGCCAGCGCCTAGCAAAAAAGCTCCCAAGGCTCCAAGGCATGCCCATTTTTGCAATTTTCTATTTTTTCCACAGCGCTTATGCGCGCCTTAGGCGCCTTGCCTAGCGCCTTTCACAACATAGCCCCAAACCTTAACTTATTAAAGAAAATAAAATCTGAACTTTGGGATGAATTCACAATATCCTCTTATATAGCCACCAAAGGCTGGTTCAAGTTTACCTCAGATAATGATCCCAATTCACTGAACTCCCATGATTACCTGAAAGTAAAAAAATACCATCACCTGGATGGCCCTGCACGTGAAGATATATGGGATCCGATAGTCTAAAATTCCCACTCTCATCCCCCCTTAAGCAAGGAAACGATCCTCAACACAATATTGACAAAAAGAGAATTTTAACAACACACTTCAAGTAAAAAGACTTTTAACGAAGACAGCATGGACGTCGAAATGAACGACTGCAAAAAAAAAAAAAGATTAAAAAAAATACATGACTGTGTACCTTTACTTGAAGCTGATGCTAGCCGAGCAGCAGTATAATCTGGAATAGTATTTGTTTTCCTAGCTTGAATTAAGTTAGCATTAATACATCTAACATGATATGTTTCTCAATGTAACAAATCTTAGATGTACAAATGCTAACCGAGTTCACCTAGGAGCTGCAATTTCTTCTCTGCGATATGAGCATGAAAGAATGCAAAACATCAAATATCCAATAAAATCGATTTTCACTTTTTGATATACTACTTGCGAAGAATGCTTACATTTGGATTCTCTTACCTCGCTTGTTTTATCTGTGCCATTCATGGTGCTCATACCCTCAAGACCCTGGAAAAAAACAAGAAAAGTGATGTTCAGCTTTTAGGCATATAAACAAAGCTTGTAATTCAATTCCATGCCTCCTTTATCATAACGTCGAACCTGTTTGATTAACTGGGCATCAGTTTCAATATAGGTATCCGTCAAAATATAAACTTCTAATCAGAATCAAATATGGAGTTAGATAATCATCATACTACCCTAATTATGATGAAAAAATAAATTTGGACTAACCAAACATAAAAAAAATAAATCAGAATCAAGTCCCACAAAAAAGAAAAGAACAAAAATTACCTCGTTATAAATAGATGGAAGCAGGGATATCAATAATTTAAACAATAACAAATTGATCAAAACAAAGAAGGTGGACTGCAGAAAAATAGAGAAAAGGAAAATATTAGGTCTAGGTTTTGTCTTTGTGACGGAAGAAATCTGAGAGAACAAAAAAAAAAAAATTTGTTTCAAATCTGTAGACGTATATCTCATATAACGGAGGAGTCATATGTATAAAAAAGAAATTCACCATGTATATGGTTACCGAAGATCCTATCTCAAGAAATAAATTTAAAACTCCCTAAATTAACTAAAGAGAACTCCTAGAAATAATTTGTTTGAAAGTACCATATTTAAATCGTTTGGCAAGTTTTCAGCCTAATAATATATACTTAATAGGCATGGTAAGTAATTACAGTATCTTAGGAATTATAGATTTGTTTCTTAATTTAGATTTAACATGAATGGCAAACACCTACGTTGATTTAGGAATTTCAGATTTATTTCTCAAAGTAAAAAGATACACATTTATAGAATATATATAATTTTTTAAAATCGCCAAAAATACTTCTCGTTGTTTCTTTTATTAAATTCATGTAAGCGTTGTGTTTCCTTTAATGGAAAAGAAAGAGAAGCCCATTCCTCGCAGTCAACTAATGTACAACCATTAAAGAGGAAAGGGGAAAAGATAATCACATTATGATCCATAAGATGAATCTCAAGACCCCATACTTGCCCACTCCTTTTGCTTTCAATTTTCCACACCTTCAACACTAATGCTTTTACAACTTGATTAGCTTCCTTGTTTGGTTCGAGATCGATGAACGGTGAATAAACTGACAAAGAAACAACAAAACCATCAATAACCAATAAATTCATACCAAATCGCAGATCATTAAAAAACAAAACAAAAAACTGTCACTAACCTTGCCCCTGAATCTCCATTAATACCCGATGTTCTTCCTCACACACCGACCGTATGATATTGACCTGATTACTAATATTAATTAAAATAAAAAAATACTGGTTACTTGATACCATACCCACGCTTGACCGTGAAAAGACATGAGTTTTGCGTGAATTATATATACAGTAAAAACTCCATATATTAATAACCTTGGGACTTTACAAAATTATTAATATATGGAGTTTATTAATATAGGGAGGTATGCCAAAAAAACAAAGAATTGAAGAGCATGTTTTGGAACCATCAAAGATATCCATCCTTGATGGAATTGTAAATGCAGTTGCTTCATGGTCAATTAATGTGAAGCCACGCACAATTGAAAATTGCTTTAAACACTGCAAAATTCGAACCACTAATGTCGATGAATCGTCGGTTGCAAATGAAGTACGTGAGGAAAATCAAAGAATAGTTAAGAAATTGAGTAATCAAATTGAACAGTTGCACTACACTACACTAATCAAATGGATATGGACGTCTTCCTTAATCATCCCAATGAGCAACAAGTCGTATATGCCATAATCGAAGAAGAAATAGTCGATGGAATTAGACAAGAAGCGGAGGGCGATAATCCCGACGATGATAGTACAGAGATACCAAAAGTTTCATGCCAAGAAGCTTTAAACATGCTCGACAAGTTGGAAATATTTTGGCTTCAACAAGATGGTGCACATAGCAACGAGGTCTTACGCATACGCAAATCAAAAGATGCCATAACAATCCAAAAAATTACATCGTTTTCTCAAACAACTACATATAAATATTTTCCTTCATCTTAAATTTTGATGTAACAAAATCTATAATTTTCCTATTATGTTAATTATATTAATATATGGAGGTAAATTCATTAAGGTGGGACTAGAAAAATCTATTAATATTAAAATATGGAGTTTATTACTATTTGTAACTAGCCCAAGTTGGGACCATGATTTTTTATTAATATATGGAGTTTTTACTGTATATATATTTCCCTAACCTAAACCACACGAAATTTCCTTTTCTGTTTCTACTAAATAACTGCCAATATGGAATTTTTTAGGATTTTTTACTAAAAAGGGAAAGGGAATAATTCGATATTACCCTAAAGTTTTTTGAAGATTTCTTTTCCATTAAAGGTTTTTTTTTTCCTTTGGTATTTAAATATAGTAAAAAAAATTATACATGTTGATTTTTCTTCTACATGGAAGTTTTTGTTTTTTTCCCCAAAAAAAAAAGTGTGGGCCCTCCCTATTCCAATTTTTTTTTTTGGTATATAAATCTGGTAAAAAAACTTACACATGTTGACTTTCCTTCTACTTGGAAATTCTTGTTTTTTCCCAAAAAACAAACGTCAGGCCCCTGAAAGATATTTATAGATTTTCGAAGATTTCTTTTCCATTAAATGCTCATGAAAGATTCTCGTAAAGATTTTTTTTTTTTTTTTGGTATGTAAATCTTGTAAAAAAAACTTATACATGTCGATTTTCCTTCTACATGGAAATTTTTGTTTTTTTTTTCCTTTGGTATGTAAATCTTGTAAAAAAACTTATATACATGTCAATTTTACTTCTTCATAGATTTTTTTGTTTGTTTTTTCCAAAAAAAAAAGGTGTGGGTCCTTCCCAAAAGATATTTGTAGATTTTGCCACTAATCCGAAGGCCCAGATTTCATATTCCATTAAAAATTTCATAGATTTTCGAAGATTTCTTTTCCATTAACTGCTCATGAAAGATTCTCGTAAATATATATATTTTTGATTTATTTGATAAATATTATTACATGAAACTAGTTGGAAGCCTAACAAGCTAAGTTCCAACGACATACTACTACATTAATTGAACCGGTTGATGTGTTAGCCTACCATCGAGCCTCATGGGTAACCTTGCCAAGGGGAGCCGAAGCGGATGGGGGGGCGAGATTGTGTCACAAGGGGGGCAAACCAACTCTACCTTCCATGTTAATTTCTGCAATATTACGTCATTGGAGGCTCGAACCTGGGACCTCCTGGAACGCATCAAGCTTTGGGAAACGGGAATGACCAGCTGAGTTAGGGCCCGTTCTTAAAACTTATACATGTCGATTTTCCTTCTACATGGAAATTTTTATTTTTTTTCCAAAAAAGAAACGTGTTTAATTTTTTTTGTTCTTTGGTATGTAAATCTTGTAAAAAAAATTATACATGTCAATTTTCCTTCTGCATATAATTTTTTTTTATTTTTTCCAAAAAAAAAAAGGTGTGGGTTCTCCCCAAAAGATATTTATAGATTTTGCCACTAATTCGAAGGCCCAAATTTCATATTCCATTAAAAATTAACGGTCACGAAATGTAAGGGGGCTAACTTTGATTTCGGCCAATCAGGAGTGAGGGTTTGTTGGAAAAAATTACCGGGCTGCAATGGAGATGAAACACAAACAGACTGTGGTTGTACTCAAAAGCTTTCAAGGCTCTGGTGATTTCTTTTAGACAAATATTTCTACCCTTCCAACGAGTTGGAAATTGCAACAGGTATGTGAAATGCTGCCTTCAGGATACAATGAAAAGCCCTACAATAGGAAATTGATTCAAGGTTTGCACCCTTGACCCAATCAAGAACACATGAAAAGAAGGTTCGATGATGCTTTAGAAGAAGAGAAAAGAGAAAGGGTTTTCCAAGAGATCATTTCGAAATGGGTTTGGGAGATGCTACTTATAGGAGTTTTTGCATCCGTCTGGGAAAAGACATGTCTTTTCACCAACAGTTTCTCTTCACAAAGAGATGCGTCTCTTCATCAACAAACATCGTCTGTTGAATTTAGAATTTTCTGGAAACGTTTTCCAACTGTCCAAACAATTGCATATCCAAAAAATTCTTCCGGGGGCGTTGCCCCCTAGACCCCCACCAGGGGCGGTCTCCCCTGGACCCCCCTTCGTAACGCGGTTGAAAATATTCCAACATTCTCCTTGTTCACCGGCCAATGGAAGGGGAGGTTACCGCAACTCTCGACGTGGTATGAGAGATGTGGTTGGGTGTTTAAGTTATTGATTGATTATCACTAATTATTTAGGGGCGTTTTAACCATTTAGAAGAAAAAAAATATACGGAGTGACCCAAATTAGGATGGGATGACTTTTTTGTCCTCTAGTGAAGGCCCCCAATTAAACTAGGCTAAAAAACTGCACTTGGTATGTAAATTTAAGACTTGCACAACCAAACTGAGCCGGTGCAGCGCACTGGCACACATCTAATTTAAATAAATAAAACCTTTTTATGAGAATTTTTCACAGGGGATCAATTCAGTATTTTTGGCGAAACAAAAGGCTTTAATTAAGCCTTAATTAATTAAAAAATGAGGAAAATAAGACCCTAGCTAGTTAATGACTTTAATTAAGCCTTAAAAAATATGGAAATTAAACCCTAGTCAACCTAACCTTTGTAGATTCTCTGACTATTTAAAGTGAAGTGAGATAAAGTTTTTTTTTTCTCAGTTTTAGTTTTCCCTGAGACAGCAATGAAGCAAGCTTTCCCTGAGACAGCAAGAAGGAGGACGACCTGTTAGTTCAGTTGTCTGATAATAATCTTTATCTATCTTAGATGGATTAAAATTATTATCGGATGAAAAAACTATCTGAAAACGAAAGAAAGAAGTTGTTTTCTGTTGTTTCATTTCTTGTAATGTTATCTCTTGTTTTTGATTATCATTCTGGCAAAAAAAAAATTAAATTTTTTTTTTATGAAAGAACGAAAGAAGGAAAGAAAGAAGAAAGACAGAACTCTCGCCGTACTTTAAAATAACCCAGCCAAACTATTCATAAACCCCCACCCCAAAAAGAAGAGAAAGAAGTAGTTTAGTACCTCTCGCCTGATAAAAAAATTCTAGTTCTCTTCATTTATCTTCTGAATCGAATTTCATAATGGTGCGGACTAGAAGAACAAAAGATCTAAATCTGAAAGCAGCAGATGAAGCATCAGAATGGTTAAATCCTGATCTGAATCTTAAAGGAGAAGACTCATCGGAACAACTTACTCCCGAACTAGATCCAGAGGATCAACCACTAACACCGCCAACAGTACATACCAATTGGTTTAGTGTGTTGGAAGAAAAGAGAGGAATATTTCAAATTATCGATAAGTGGTATTGCATAAACTGTACTTTGGTGCAGTCGTTCGAATCTCCAAATTGCGAGGTACTTTATTTACAAATCTTTGAAAATATGATGGCTCTGATTGCTTAATTTTACCCTAATAATATGCTTCATAGCTTTGTTTCTGATTGCTTAATTTTACCCTAATAATATGCTTCATAGGTTCGTTTCAATCTAACTCCTGTTTCTATTTTTCAAACAGTCCAAGGTAATTTGTATGGCCTCTATTTATTTATTGGTAGATACATTGCTATTTTTTGGTTTCTCTTGATTGTGTTATCCTGTGAATCCTTGGCATGTTTTTTTTTTGGATCTCTTGTTTAGGTACTCAACTATTTGTAATTTGTCGTGTATTTTATTTTTGGTTGTAATTTCCTCCGTCCTAGATTCATGCATGGTAATCCCGTATTGATATTACTGTATAATATGAGGGGTATTGGGTTGTTATTGATGGTCAAATCCATTGTTTGGGATCTAGGTGGTGCTTGTAACGAATAAATAAATTATTTGTCTATCTTTGTTTACATCTGACTTATTTGTATTTTTTTTTTTCAGTTTTGCAAGGAGGACAGAAATTCGGATGTGCTGGGGGCCCTTGTTCAAGAAGCCGAGCACACCAAATTTTACTCCACAAAAGGTTTTTTCAGAAATAAGTGGTCATGCCTATGTGATTCTTATATTCTGGTTTACATTGATGTGTACTAACGCTGACTTGTTATTTTTTGTAGACCATAGTGGAGAAGAATCCACTATAGTTGGATATGATAAACGGATGCTCCTACATGAAGAGGTAGACCCCTTTCCTGCATGCTTGTAGTATTTACAATAGGAAGTCAGTAGTAAACCATTGATTCATTAATGTGAAACAGGTAGGTAAGGAGTTGTGTCCTCCACATGAGAGGCCGGATAGGGCTTACAGCGATCGCCTGCACCCTAGAGGCGGCAGGTAAGTTACATTTCACATATCCTTACAATAAATAATAAATATAAGGAGCTAGCTGAATAAATAAGATGGATTAATCCACCTTAATCTAATGCACATAGTGTATGCTTACATTTATTACTTGGTCTGTGTTTCGTTTGTGATTGACATTAATGTTGGTTGAAGGGTGAAGTTAAGGAAGATATTGTCACCAAGTGCGACTTTGACTTTCTTTTTACCTCTTCTTCAGTAGTCTGTTGTTACTCCTTTCAATGGTCTTTTTACCCCCTTTTTTTAAAGATGCTTCTCGAGATTTTGTGTTATGTTTATTGGAAGTAACCTCGATATTACTTACACCAAGACCTTCTTTTTCTGGATAATTTGCATAAGAAACTCTACCATGTGCAGTTTAGTAACGTTCTTTTCCCTGAAACGTGGTGTGTGGTTATATTATAACTTCCTTCGGCTTCTCCATACTCTCTAATGGTTCCTGCTTTAGATGTATTCCCCCCTTTTTATTGCCTTTCAAATGCAAGAATCTTCTGAGTACATTCATTTTTGTTTACGCAGGAATTTTTCCTGGACATTGTTCCTCGATATTGCCTCGAAAAATTTCCAGTGCCGAACTTGAGAAGGTGTGTTTCTATCAGCAACTTAGTTTGATCCTGATAATGGTTGAATTAACCGAAGATCTATCATTTAAGTCTTCTGAAATGTCAATGTATAAGGGATTCTTTAGTTTTCAATCCTTAACTAACTTCGTCACTCAATCTCATTTGAATTTTGCAGGTACACACTAAGGGTCAGATTCACGCTGTTGAGAAGACCAGCAGCGTGCGGAGCAGGTACACATTATATTAGTCACTTACTTCACTTATTAAAACATGATATCTTATACTACAATGTTAACTTCGATTGTTTGCATTTTAACGGACAGGTATCTTTCTGAGGACACTTATACTAATCAGCACTCTTCAAATGCTGCAAAGCTTGCAGCAGCAATTTGCTCCGATCTTGCTACGACTATCTTTAAGGGTGAAGCCAAAAATGGTTTCGCATTGGTAAGAACCAAATTATGAGACACTACAGAACTATAATCTTGAACATTGAGAAAATGGGGTTTTGTTATGATTGAGAAACAGTTTTTGTTAGGGGAAAAAAAAAGTGAAATTAGAGAAAGAAAATGAAGTGCACAGAGATTTATGAAAGGGTACAGTTTTTTCTCTCGTTTTGTTTGGCTCTTTTTGACTACAGTGTGTACTCACCAGTCGCCACTTGTACCATTACTTCGTTTTGATAACCTAAGAGACCTATATGGACTTTAAAGATGGTGTGTCTGACTTACTTACAAATGAGGAGTTGCTGCTAAAGAGAACAAGTCATGTGGATGTGGTGACTATAGGGGTACCAAGGACCAAAACCTACTTTTAAAGTAGTATTAGGATTTGTCTTAAGGTTCTAGGGGACATGTCAAAGCAGTCTCCAGTCATCAAATTTTCCACCCAAAAAATGAGTTTTTCTTTTCATAAACACTATAAAGATCTTTGCAATTAAAGTTTTTGGTTTCATATTTTTGTCAACAGTTCAATTTTTATTTATCCAACATTGGTTCTTGATATTGTTGATAGAGTTACAATTTTGATTGCTGGGAGAAATTGAAGCTAGAGTCCAATTACTAGTAGTTCATAATTAAAACTTCATTCTAGTATATATTACATGATTTCTGTAAGAATTTACATATGTTTCTGTATTTTCTCGTAGGTGAGGCCCCCTGGGCATCATGCTGGTGTGTCCAAGTCTACGGGATTCTGCCTGCATAATAATGCAGCAGTTGCCGCATCTGCAGCAAAAGAAATGGGTGCCAAAAAGATTCTTATTCTTGATTGGGATGTCCATCATGGAAACGGCACTCAACAGATCTTCGATGTGGACAGATCGGTAGGTCAATGATTACCAGATCTTATTGATTCTCATGGTTTTGCGTTTGAACATTTCAATCATTGGAGTTCGTTATGCATTCTGTAGGTTTTATACATTTCAATTCATAGATTCGACAGAGGGAAATTCTACCCCCATACTGGAGCTGCTGACAAGGTAATTATGTGCTGGATTATCTCATAAAATTCGGTATATGGTGTCTTCAGAATTTTCTTAATACAAAACATAATACATACTTTGGATGGTCTTCTGTAGGTTGGTGTCGAACGGGCAAAGGGATTTTCAGTCAATATCCCCTGGAATTGTGCTGGAGTTGGTGATTGTGATTACTTGAGCGCTTTCAAACATATTGTGATTCCAATAGGTAAGTAGTAACCTTACATAAGCTTTGGATCTGTCTTGTCATCTTTTTGGGGTATGTTAGTTGTTAACTAATTGTTGAGGTCATGATTTGCTAAGTGTTTGGACCATGTGAATCAATTGTAGCCAGTCAGTTCTCCCCTGAGTTGACTATTGTGTCAGCTGGGTTTGATGCTGTGAGGGGAGATCCGTTGGGCTCGTGCGATGTAACTCCACGTTGTTATGCCGAGATGACTAGCATGCTAGCTTCCATATGTGGAAAGTTGCTCGTAATTCTTGAAGGAGGGTGAGTCAATTTCTTTTCTTTATTAGTATAGTAGATAATCATAACTTTAACTAATTTAGCAATGATGTTATTGAGGACTTATTCCCTGATATTATTGAGGACTTACTTGATGCTGATAGCAAAGGTTAGTGATTTTTGAATGAGAATGGATGGTGTCTACCTCAATATGTGGATGAAGAGCATTTAGCTATATTAGGTAAATCTAATGTTGTTTTTTGGCAGGTACAATCTGAGGTCCATTTCTGCTTCTGCAAAGGCAGTAGTAGAGGTATTCTATTTATGTTTTCCTTACTGTTTCATGTTTTAGAAATTATGATAGACTACTTGTTCTGTTATTTTATACATATACCGGTCTATTTTCCCTTTTCAGGTGCTGCTTGGTGGTGATCCTGGTGGAGACCGTAAGTTGGAACCATCTATCTCGGGAATAGAAACGATCAGAGAAGTCCTTGCCATCCAAAGTAGATTTTGGAAGTTGGATTGCTCTGTTTTTCCAGAAAAGGCAAAGGCTACATGGGGAGGTAAAAAGAAATGAATCCAGCTATGAAGTCCCTCCTCCTTCGTTGCTGTTTATTCACTTCTTTACCCTCTTCTTTGGGCATTTTTCCATATCACATAGGCGCAGAACAACATGAATATAACCCTCTTTTTCTCTTAAAACACAAACAGCAAAAACATCAAATGAACAACAACAAGAGCATCAAAATCAACAACAGCAGCATTAGCAACTACAACCATAAATCCCTAGAAGAAAACAAGAACCATCAGTCATAGACATGATCTGTGGAGGTCTCCATCATTGACACCTTCAACAAGTAAGGTTTGTTTTTTCTTTTTCAGCTAGAGAGAAGAGTGTTTTCAATTGGATATTATCACTCTACCCATCTATGGAAGGAGGGAGAATATGTGAGATGCAAGTTTGTTTGCAGTTCCAAAGTGTTAATATTACAGTAATCATTCCAAGGTAATTGTTATACACGACAGAACTTATCAAAATAGGTCTATGAGGATTATACCTACAATATAACTAAGTTCAAGAATGGCTAACACGGAAAATGGTGGTCAAATTTGTATCCACATAAATCAAGGGCTTACCTGATGCACGAGCTATATCTGTAAATCGTTCTTGACATAAACTATTGCCCTGCTAAAAAAGAAACTAACCTAATATCACAATTTAGTATGCAATATATCAAAACTGAAGACAAAGAAATCTCATCCTGTGGAGTCTTCTCTCAATTTCTTGGGTAAGGGCGGAGAGATGGGCAGATCCTGCTGTAAAAGTCGGTGCCATACTATTTAATGAACAGTGACTCAAATGTTGCAGTTCTTTTATATAAGTTCACAGTATCATACAAAAAAAAAAGTTCGCCTGTAGTGATCCAGATTCATGATGAACTGTAGCAGAAAACTGGATATCTAGACAGTAGACAAACACAAGTCATGCCATAAAGAATATGATACAGCCAAAACAACCCACAGACCATGTCATTTCGCTGAGTAAGTTAACTTCCGCCCAAATTAGTTCTTTTTACTTTAAGAAAAACTAAATCCAAACGGTTAAGAGTATGTCAAACCAATTGACAACTGATAGAATGGCCATTCCGTATTATATATTGGGTGTTGAGTCTAAGGACATAAGTATTGTGAGACTATTAACCTTCACACAAACTACCATCAGAAATGAATATTATCAAATTTTACAAAATTACACCAGCTAAGAGGGAGCATTCAGCATTGTAGTATTTTAGCCCTAGGCTGCCATCTGTATATGCCATGAGAGCTTCATCTCAACAACAAAAAAAAATTAGGCAAATTTAAATAAAATAAAAATACTCGGACTTTTGTAAACTCGTAGCAAGAAAAGGTCCGAAAACAATCTAGCTAAGCACACAAGAAGGACTAGATCCGGCTCCTCTCTTACTATAATAGAACTGTGATGAATATAAACACACAGCAACCATACTATTACAACTACAGCATACTTTTCTTGTAATCCGACATTTTGAATTGTAGAATAAAACCAGGATAAAAGCAATCGCACCGCATAAGCGAACATGCTATTTTCTTTTATGCGCACTAAAACTCGTTCTCAATGAATTAAGTAAAAAAGCAATACGAGTACATGATTTTTTATAGAATGCTAAACACGTCTACTTCAAGTTACAGGAATTGAAACACCACAACTCAGCCATGCCGAACTTGAGCAAGAGAAAACCAGTACATGAGAGTATAGTTTGTGCCTTACTGGATATGAGTAAAGCAGACAGACCAATGCCACAAGCATACCTGACAGGCACGCAGGGGGCTCCAAGCTCAATCACCTCCAACTTTGAAGTGGTGAGAGGTTGAAACAGACACTACTGCCGCCATGAAGGAATTAATACTGTTGATTATCACATGTAGTGGGTATGAATCTTACCTGCTTACCACATTATTACAAGGTTGTAAAGACTAATGCAGTCTGACCAACACCAAGGATAAGCATACCTGGCACCAACCCCAATCACATTACAAATTTGTAGTGAGGGTTGAAACAGACACCAATGCTGCCGTGAGAAATTGATACTGCTGATCATCACCTGTAATGGGGTGTGATTCTCGTGAATCCTACTTACTGGCTAAGGTGGACCACAACCACATGATTAAAAGGTTCCGAGAAGTTTGAGACCAGCATCAGGTAACAGATTTTTCCAAGCAGATATGGATAAACTGAACCAAACAATAATAATCTTACATGCAACACACTCCGTCTTTCAACCACAATTCGAAGCACAATTCAATACCTGGATTTCTGAGATAGATTGACAACATAAAATTACATTCTGACCTGTACATGAAAAGCGTAACATTGAAATGCAAAAAGTAAGTCAGCAGAGTCATGCATCTCAACTGTATGACAGCAGCACCAACTTGCTAAGATAACGAACAACCTAAATGAAATGTGATTCCTCCAGTTCAAATGACTCAGATATTTCCGGTTTCCAAAAATACTAATAGGTGTGCAAATGAATACAGTTCATATATTTCAATCAAGCATCCAAAAAGCCCAAACATTTATCACCGTCATTTTTGGAAGACAGGAATTCGGTATGAGACCCCAGAAACCAGAACACTGTGATTAGACAAATCGACGCAAATAGATTCAAAACCTGTTTGAGCCTATCAGGAATTGTGTCTATTCATGCTACAAGAATAAATTAATTCTCCAATAAAACTTTTGAACAATAAACTGACCAACTAATTAAGAGAAAGTATAATATTTTCTCAATTCATTTCCTGTAATCACCCATCCAGCAGGACATTTATTTTTTCTCGCCTGTAGAAAATCATCAGAGCAATCAAATTGAGTAATTTCTCCTCCAGGAATGAAGGTTTTCAGAGAAAGGATGTTCTCCACCTGAGCGTGCAGCTGATAATCCATGTCCACGCAATAATTACTATCATCATTATCAATGATGATACTGCGGTCTAAGTCACTCATCTTAGCTTTAAATATGCCAGGATGGGAGACTGAGCTTCTTACCACCTTGAGATGTTTCATTTGCAAATCGTAGATTATAAGACAGTTCCCATCAAACCAATACAATAAAACCTGATCGGATAAACACAACATGCGCGCAGGAGGGATGGATGCAGTAGTGTTATTGTAAGAACAAAAGGAAGTTGTTTGTGAACTTTCTTCCTTAATTTGAACATCGAAAGTCTCCTCCTTCACCCATACTTGTTTGACCTTGTCCTTTAATATATGCAGATGAACCTTACAGCAACAAGAACAAAAATTACTATGGTCATTACAGTGATGAAGGTGACGCTCACTGTCGTTCATTGTTATCTTCTCAGAACGAGCAACACAAGGATATCCTCTAAACTCCAGAAGATTATCAACTACTAAATATTGATCCTCATTTGTTGTGCATTCATCTGGCAGTCGGACGAACTGAATCTTCTCATCATGGAGGTTGAACGAAAGAAGCATTTCAATCTTATTGTTATTGTTACGAAATCCATTATGATCATCATTGAGTAGTGTATCATCTTCAACTACTCGATTAGTTACCCTCCAATAAAGATCACCGCCGCAAAGGATGGCTGATCTACAGAAATCCCTCAAAACTCTTGTTACCATTAGAGTAGCAGGAAAAAGAGAAGCTAACATTTCAGCAGCAGTAGTAGTTATCTTTCTCCATGAATAAGTTCCCAATGTAAAAACCATGCAAACAAACTCCTCATTTGTAGTGGAAGTAAAGACAATAACAGTCTTATATTCTCCTGACAATGAATCAAACCCGAAACCATGACACAAGTGAATATACCCCCCTCCGGGAGGATCTAAAGCCGACAGGGAAAGTAATTCATCCCTAGTCGGGTTGATGACAATTATTCTACCTTCATCACTCATAGATTTAAGACAAGCTAAGCCATTACAGTAGCCTACTAGTTCTCTTGTATTTGGGTAACCTACAGCTTGCAGACATTTTATTTTAAGACATTTGTCTTCCTGTTCTGTTACTTTGAAAAAGTAACTGTTTCCACCGGAATTGTTTTCCCATACGTTAAGAAGATGAAATACTAGACTTAACTTGTTTTTATTTTGAAAAAAGTGAGAGGAAGCAAATGGCTTATCATTGCAAATTGAATTGTACCATGACTTACTCACTCTACTGTATGTGGCCAGATGCCGAGCTGGTAATCTCTTTAAAATACTGTGAATAATAAGATCCTCTGGAAGATTACTACATGGAGGATGATCATCGATATTTTCTGCAACTACCATTTCATTCTTCTTCTCAATTTGATTTCTTCTTTTACAAATTACCAATTCATTTTTCTTCTGCTTTTCCTCAAATAGTTTTCTCTTTCTTGCAATTACCATTTCATACTTGTTATGCTCTTCCTCGATTTTGCTTCTTTTTTTTGCAATTAACATCTCATACTTGTGATGCTCTTCCTCAATTTTTTGTCTTTTTTTTGCAATTAAAATTTCCCTCTTCTTCTCATCTTCATCAATTTTCTTTCTTTTCTGTACAACTAACCTTTCCTTCTTCTTCTTCTTCTCATCTTCAACTTTGCTTCTTTTTTTTGAAATTACTCTTTCATTGTTATTCTTCTGCTCTTCATCGATGCTTAAAATTTTCCTATTTCTCAAATTCATAATAACTTACAGAAAACACTAATCTTTATGCTTGTCTAGAACAGGAGATGAAACTCACAAATTGGGTTTATAAAGACTCAAATTAGAGAAACAAACTCTGATTCGGAAATAACTTAATAAATTACAGAAAAAACTAATCTTTATGCTTGTGAAGAACAAGAGGTGAAACTCGCGAATTAGGGTTTATAAATAAAGACTCAAATTAGAGAAACAAACTCTGATTCGGAAATAACTTATAATAACTTACAGAAAAAACTAGTCTTTATGCTTGTGTAGAACAGGAGATGGAACTCGCGAATTGGGTTTATAAAGACTCAAATTAGAGAAACAACCTCTGATACGAAAGCAAGAGAAAAAGAAATCGAGATAAATTAGGTAAGTAGAGGGCAGTTCCTGATCTGTAATAAGGAGGAGTCCGAAAATGGAAATGAAATTATGTGCACTAGTAGGTAACCCGTGCAATGCACCGGGCCAACAGGGCTTCGCCCCATCCAAATATACTAGTTAGTCCACACCCATTCAACTAGGTACAGATTAGTCCTTTATTAATTTGAAATATGGAAAGTACACTAATAACCCTTAATATTTATAATTTAGTCCAAATATTTGAAGTATAGTCCATGGTGACTTATGATGACGTCACCAATTTTAAATAATATAAAAATGATTTATCTTTCGAACCTCTCATCCAAAATTCACAAACTTTATATATTCGGAAAACTCTTTCCGAGAGCTACAAAAAGAGTACCCGTATGACTATATAATTTTCATTTAAAAAAAAAATCTTAGTTTACATTGGTGTACAAACACAAACACTACAAAAATCCAAAGACAAGACAAGGTGTACCAGTTTGTACTAAGGGTTCACACGGTACGGTTCGGCTCGGTTCTTGCCGAGGCCGAGTACCTGTACCTTCCTAGTCTCGGTTCCAAAATTTTGGACAGGTACCTGTACCTTGTACCTCGGTTCTGGTACCATTCGGTACATGTACGGTACCGGTACCAGTCAGTTCTTTTTCCCTGTCAACAAATAACCTGTTTTACTGTCACAGACTCACACACACAACAAGAGTCTTAAAATCAAAATAACAACACACACACAACAATACAAAGACCATGTTTTACTGTCAGTTTTACAACACACACAACAATAGCAAAGTAACTAACAAGTAGCAATCTAAACTCCAAAGTAACAACTAACAAGTAGCATAGCACTGCCATAGTAATCAAAGGCTCAAGATTATCATCAGATACAAGCACCGCCGCTGCTCCAGCCTTTTGCGCATTCCATGCCTTCAATGTAAAGTAACATCTGCCAATACACCAAATCAAAAATCCATAAAAACCCACAGTTCTTTCAACATCCCAATCATGCCTAAAGTATTAACACTCGATAATAAGGCCATTTGATAGGTGTGATAAACACCTAATTTTATATCTAGTATTTATGCTTTCTTTACGAGTTTTCATGTAAATTATGATCTTATGTTTGTATTTGAGTTTTATAGGTGTTTTGGAGTCATTCGGAGCAAAAGAAGGAGAAATTAGCCATTTGGAGTGAAAAAGGAAAAAAAGGTCAACTCGCGGACGATATTTGGAGCATGCTAGGTTGCACAAGAGGAGCGATGGAGGAAATTAAGTTGTCAGTCTCCCAGAACTGACAAGCCATATATGGACCTGGTAGCCCGAATCCAGCAGAGGGTGCTTTGAGTGATTCCCATTCCTACACATACCTTAAATTCAGAGAGGATTAGCTTTCATTTCTTCTCTTCTCCCTAGAACTAATGGTGGATGCTTCTATGAGAATACGTTGATGAAGTTCTTGCTTATATTAGAGAAATTGGAGAACGAATTATCGAACTGAGATGACAGAGAACACAAACCCGTGGTTGAATCACCTAATTTGGAAGAATAGATGGGTATGTGATGTTCTGGGTTTACAAGTTAGGGTTTTGTTTGAGCTGGATTTGGAATTCAGAAATTGATGGTTTGAAATTGTGATGATTCAGATTATGAGAGGGGTTTTGATGTCCTTCTGATTTGGTTTTGAGCAAGATACAAGATCGAGACGATGTGTTGTTGTTGGTTATTTATTCACAAAATGAAGAAGATGAATTTTCTGTAGAGGAGAAATAGAGTCTAGGGTTTGTACCTTGAAATGGAATTGATAATGAAGATGGTTGAATCGAGAATGGGTATTGGTTGAATTTGAGCAGGAGATTTAACTGGAGCTGAATGGCTTGTGTGAAGTGGATGAATGCTCAAATGAAGTATTGAGCTTGAACTACAGGGAAGAAAAGATGGTTCCATGGGTTTGCTGGTTATGAATGCTGGTAGTTGGCATTGAATCTCATGCCCTATGAGCTGAGTGATCAAAGGGTTGCTCTCAGATTCGAATTAGTGGTAATCTGGTTTGTAGGTTGTTGTTGTTGCTAAAATGGGTTTGCAGGGAGGATTTGAAGCTGCTTACTGCAATGAGTGATGCAGTTTGTTATGGAAATGGCAAGATGGAAGAGCCTGGAGTTAATGGAATGTGGCAATGTACAGTGTGGGTTTGATTTGGCTAGTGAATTGATTCAGTTTCTGCTATGGTAATGCAGTGGAGCTATGAGACAGAAGTAAATCATTATATGGCTGCCACTATTTTAGTCTTGGTGCTGGCTAGTGTGGTTTGGTTTGAGCATGTTTTGTTGCTGGCATGGTGAAGGACTGAGATGATGGTTGAGCTGCAGTTGGAGCTTGGCAGTAGCGCAGTTGAGGTGTTGATTGTCATGAGAAGTGCTGGTGCATGGTTTTGTGAGTTAAAGAGCTGAAATTGCAGGTAGTGGATTGTGTTGCAGTGAGATGGAGCTGTTGCTTGGTTAGGATTGAGTTGTTATTGGGAATGGAGTTACAACTAGAATGGCTAGGCAGTAATGACTTTGGTGATCGAAAACAACTGAAAGGAGTTTGCGTTGGTGCTTGGCAATATGCAAAGCAAATGGAAATGAATCAGTTGCAGGTGATACAGATGGGAGAAGTGACTGGTCTATGGTGCTATTACAGGGAGCTCAAGTTTTGGTTAATTTTTAGACAAGTTTAAAGGCTAGGTGATGATGGTGGTACGATCTCTGCGAGAAGTTTTGGCTAGAGAAAGCAAGGAAGAAACTGAATTGCAGCTGCTCGACTGCACTACTCTGTGCTGGTTTTCCATGAGTCTGATGGCTGTGTATGAGGTCTGTTTGCTAGTGGTTTGGTGATAATGTGTTGGTGATGTTTGGTGCGAGTTACTGGGTCTATGGAAGGTCTGGAAATTATTGGTTTCAGAAGGGAAGAACCACCAGTTTGATCCAGGTTCGATGCAGTGGTTAACCAAGGCTCAAGGGATGAGTACAAGGCGTGTCTGGAAATGGTAAGTGGCAGTAAGGTTAATGGACTGGGTTTTGCAGCAGCAGGGAATCAGGAGCTAAGATAAATTGCGCAAATGGTTGGCTGAGGCACATGTGAAGTAGTTGGTGGTTTTAGTAACTGAAATTGGTATGATGCGTGTGTGTGCTCGTCAAGGTGGAAGAAGATGATGACTGAAGCTAAGCAAATGGAATGTAATCCTATAGCAAAGCTGGAGTTGCAGTTGCATTTGCAGAAACTGTGCGAAAACGGAGTAGAAATGGCGATATGATGGTACTAGTTCCGGTAGTCGGATTTTGGAACCGAAAGTGGGGATCGTAAAGATTCAATGAATCGTGAAGGGGGTATGTGCTGGATGCAAGAGTTGGCGGCTGGGGATATGAGCTACGCGTCACACTTTTGGGTAGGTTTTCGTAAGAAACAAGGAATTGGCTAAAATGGTGTTTGTGAATGTTTAAACTGCATAGAAGTAGAGTGAGCTCCCGAGATTATACATTTGGCTGGTGACATCTTCCAATGATTCAAGTGGCCCGAGGCAATTTTCTGGCTACCGGATTCCGACAACGGTGGCCGGATTCCGGTGATGACATCAGCAACCGACGACCAGTTTTGGACCCAAAAATTCCAGAGACATATTTCTCACACATGGGCTTGGTGGACTAGTAGATGGACGTGGACTTGAATATTATGAAGACTTAACCTAATTTTGGGAAAGTATCCTTTTGGGAGAAAATCATATAAATAGAAAAGTCTTCTTCTAAAGATATATCTCCATTAGGGAGGCTTCTACTTTTGTTTTCTAGGGTTTAGAACATGATGCTTTCTTCTATGCGTTTTGTTATGAACTCCATGAATATGAACTAAGTTTTCTTATTGGTTAAAGATGTAGTTGGATTTTGAAAACAAGTTTTGATCTTTATGAGTTAGTTTTCTCTCAAAACCATCGTTCACTTTCTATTGTTTATAATAATTGCATGATTGATGTATTGCAATATGATTGAATGTTTGTTTAGTTGAGTCTAGAATTGATTGAACATACATCCATATCTATAGATGTTTTAGGGTTTATCATCGAGCGATAACCTTGAATACGAGTAGCATTATATGATTACGGTTTGTAGTGATACACTCTTGTAATCATATGTAGAAACTGACCTTTGTCCGAATTGTCATGCGCAATGTATGATAGTTGCATTGATTAGCCTATTTATAAAACTTAATGCTCATAGGAATTGAACTTAATTAGCGCAAGGCGTTAGGTTATTCTTTAAGTAGAATTCACATACGCAGCTCTAATATGTGTGTTGATAAATTTAGGAAATTTACGGAGTATTCTTGCAATAAGGTATTCTAGACCTTTTGATGATAGCGAGATTAAATACGAATTCTATTCATATATTCTAAAACTTGTTTACAATTGAAGATGAAACATTTATCTAATATTCTCACAACCTTGATTTGCGTGTTTACTTTTTATTGTTTTGCTTAATTTATAAAAATCAGAAAACCCCCGGTGTTTTATATAGGAAACCGAAACAACTTGACAACCTAGACCTCTCTGTGGGAACGATCCTTTCTTGCCCTTGCTATATTTATATTTTGAGTAGTGAGAAAGTAAATTTATTTTTGACGCGTACGACAACGATCAAATTTTGGCGCCGTTTCCGGGGAGGCAGCGGTTGTCACTTGTTTTTGGTTTCTTATTTTTGTTTTTTGTTTTGTTTTAGTTTTTCATATTTTTTTGGTTCTTAACCTAGTTTTGAGAACTCTTTTTTCAGGTACCATTCTATGGACGGAGCATATTGGAACAATGGATACAGTTATTGTAACATCCCGTGTTTTTAGCATGGCGCATGCTGAAAGATGCGACATGGGCTTGGATAAAGCTTCATCCAAAGCTTCCGTTGGTTGGTAAGAGGTAGATTGGCCTAAGGCCAATACCGCGCCAAAATGGCGCATTATGTTTGGAATTCGGCTGAGGGCCAATGTTGCATCATCATGATGCATTAGGCCAGTTGGGTGGTGGCCTTGAGCTTGCAGCGCAATCGTTGCGCCGAGTGGTGCATAATCATTGTGCATGAGGCCAGAGAGGGCTGGCCGAACGAATGTTGCGCAAGCGCAATCATTGCGATGAACAGTGAAACACAAAGATTACGGGGAGTTGATGAAAGATTTTTCCTCCCCTAATCAAAGTTCTAAAATGTCAAACATATAAAGGGAGGGGTAGTTGGTTGAAGGTGCATATGCGGACTATGTACCAAGTAAGCTTCATAGCTTAGCCGGAAGTGTATAAATGATTCCTAAGGCTCATTTATAGTTGCGTAGGCTTACGAATGGAGCATATGATGCTAAGGCATCACTATGCCATTCCACAGACTCGATTATGCATCACTTGCATGTATTTTGATGGAACGTCCTATACGGACTGGACCATTACCACTATTGCTTGGCCACGACCTAGCAAATGAGTTGGAATAAGTCGTTTGTCCCTTCGAGGATGAACTACGGTCTGTGCTTGATTCCTTTAGAGTAGGGAAGGATACGTAGGCAGCCGTAATGAGTTGCAGCATTGCCGGTCTAGCACGTTGGACCCTCATATCATCTAAGATTGGAAGCTCGACGCAAGAGATGATTGTGGCCAAAATTGATGAGGCTTAGTTGCATGCCAATAAGTGGATGCTCATACTTCCTATCAAGTTATAAAGAGCAAATTATAGCCTATTTTGAGGATAAAAATCCGAGTGTCGTAATTTAGCTCAAGAGGAGTCCATTTTGATGGGAAACGTACCAAAGATCAAGACATGTTGATCTATAGATCCACATGGTCACCAGAATTTAGCCAAATTCCATCATTTAGGGCCTCAAAAGGTCGTTCTTACAGTTTTAAGAAAGTTTTTGGTTTCCTTAATAAACCCTTTTGCAGAACAAGGGTAAGTTGGAAAGGTGTGGAAGCTAAGTTAGCTGCATCATGCTCCACGAGCATGCTTGCAAGGGAAAATTAGCGTGCATTTTCCTGGTGATGAGGCATGGATCGTAGTTTCATCATCATGGCGACCGGGGGAGTTACGGCCTGCGGTGCGACGCGCCAAAGGCGTAATTTTACGGTCCGTCACAGTTATCAACCTAAATAACACTATGACAACTATCACCCTTGCGGGGAATACAATCAAAACCAATCCTTTGGTTATGGTCAATATTCCACGTACCCTTTGAGTTATTCTCATACATATCAACCTTCTTATGGTAGGTATGTAAGTGAGCAACCACAAGGAGGGGAGAATAGTTGTGCTTCTCTTAATATTTTTTCTAGTTTGGTAAATGAAATGCAACAATTTATGGTCAGCATGGAGTCAGTTTGTAGACAACCAAGCATGGAACTAGTTTCATCGACCGAATGTGCTTATAGTATGTTTGGCCCAATTTCTGATCGTAGTTATGATCATTCACCCATTCAAAGGGAAGATAATTGGCCTAGCAATACTGAAGTAAGTAATTCTACTTTTTCTTTGTCGAATGAGCTTTACCAACAAATGTAATGCTATTTTCAAAATTTGAATGGATCAATCCAAGAGCTTCAAAAAGGTGTTTCCAATTTAAGACAAGGGATTGAAGAATGCAAAGAGGACATGCAAAATTCTGCGAAAGACCAATCTTTGGGAAGTGGTAGCCAATCTTATGTAACTATGATAGTGACGATGACTATGCAAATACATCACTTGAACCAATTTATGGTGACATCCCCGAGGAGTGTACAATGGAGTCTTTTTGCGATCAAGGTAAAGTTGAAAAGGAATATGATGACACTAGTGTAGCTTACTCAAGCATTGATCTTTATAACGATCAAGAACCTATTCAAAAGGTAGAGCTTGAGGATGATGCAACGAGTGTTCTAAAAAAGTTCCCTATGGTGAGACTTGAATCCGCGGTGGAGTATGTGCCTTCTAATGAAGAAGAGTATGTTGAGAATGTGACCGCTATGACCAATATTGTGGAAGACCCAATTGTGATTGCATATGATTGTAATGATGATGTTGATGCCGATATTTTGGTTAAGGCAGAGACGGACGAAGAATGGTTGCAAGGTTTGATAAAGGACCATGATATACAAGAGGTGAATAACTCACTTGAGTTTTTCAAGGATGAAGAGGATTCCGTGCTACAAGAGATTGTGCGAGGTTTGTCTAACCCTTTGCATATTTATTCTTCTCCTTTACCTCTTATTGGTTTGAATGTATGTGCTTCGAGAGTATTGTTGAATGACTTTGTTTCTCGATATCCACCGTTAGAAATATTTGAGTCTCATACTATGGATGTTTGCAAATAAGAAACCGTGGAAGTACCCGCATTCTATATTATTTATACACTTCCAAGTGTGGACAAGAATAAGTGTGGGGAAAGCTTTTATCGGTTAATAGCTTCATTTCTGTTTAATATTACTAATATTTATGTGAAGCTAGTGTTTGCAAAACAGGTGCTATGGATGGATCCCCAACTTTTCCGATTATTGGTGTATGGGGAATTCAACTTGCATGTCGGGCTGACGACTTTAAACCAAGCGCTAAATGGGAGGCAACCCACTGGTTTTGCATATCTATCCCTATCTTTTTATTTATTTTTCTCAAATCTTTTATCTTTATTTTCTTATTTTGGATATTTGCATATCAAAACTCCAACTTTTAGAGATTTTTGAACAATTTAGAATAAACACTAGCCTTTCTAAGTAGATGGAATTTTTTCTTAACGATGAGGTGTATATATTGGATGAGTTGGGATTAGATACCAACTAAATAGCTTGTTTAGTGTTTATCCTCTATTGTTCAGAAATAGCTATGAGTTGGAGTATCCGTTTTTATCATGCATTTTATTTTCTTATTGTGTATATATATATCATGTTATGAATTTCCCATCTTGAACTTTACTTTGAATGACTAAATTTTACATTGAGGACAATGTAAAGTTTAAGTGTGGGGGAGTGTTCTCATATAGAGTTTTTAGCCCTGTTAGTTTTCCCTTGTGTTCATTAAAAAAAAAAAATGGTTTATACACTCCGAAATATAGAGACTTGTGCCTTTAGGATGACACTATCAATCTAAATGGATGGAACCATCTTGGATGGAGGAGTTGAGGAACCCATTAACTAAAAGGGGCAGAATTATTCAAGTGTTAGAAATTATATGATAGTTGTTACCATATCTCGGAATATCACCATATCACGTTCTATTTTTATTTTTCCATATTTATCTATTGTTCTCTAAGTGATTTGGTGGGTCACTAAACATTGACTTGTTATTACTGCTAGGATGAAATAGAGTGATTGAGTTGCTAAGAAAAAAAAAGAAAAAAAAAAAGAGACCAACCAATTAGACCAATCGGAATAAAAAAAGACACTTGGATAGCAATATATGTGTGTTCTCCCTGTTTCCGTCGCCTAAACAAGCGTGGAATGCAGGATCCAAGGGAATTATCATGTAATCTGCTGACAAGAATCATGCGCTTGGATCCAAAAGATCTAATCATGTTGTCAAATAAAAAAAACATAAAAAAAAGTGAAAAAATGAAAAAGTGAAAAAGAAAAAAATTGTTATTATTGTTTAATAAAGTCGAATCCTGGTTCCCTTGTATATGCCAATTGAGTTGATGTAGAATTAAGATTGTTGACCGCTGGTTCCCTTGTATATGCCAGTGTGTTGACACTAGAATTCAGACCAGTAGCTCAATCCAATAGGATGCATAGGTTCATCTTGGTGGTGACCTTCAGACAGATATGGGAAACACCGATCACTTGTTAACATTTGCAAACATCTACCTCTATATCCATCTTCTTAATCTTTTCATTGTGATTGTGGCTAGTTATATTCTGAGTATTGTGGTTTGTTCAACTTTCTGGGTAGAGCTTAATTTACATATATATTAATTTGGATTCGCATTAGGGTACCTCCTCCAATAGATATTTTGGATTCGTTCATAGATTTGTCACAGGTAGATGGAGTTGGAAAAATAGGTTTTGTAGGTAGACCTCTTGTAAACCTTCACGAGACTAAAACTCATCCACTAGGGACACCTAGGGGTTTAAAGGCTTGTTATTTATGCTAAAAGTGACCGTAGCCTCGACGACACAGAGTTGTTGTATTTCAGTTTTTGTTTGGTTTGCTCAAGGACTAGCAAAGTCTAAGTGTGGGGGAATTTGATAGGTGTGATAAACACCTAATTTTATATCTAGTATTTATGCTTTCTTTGCGAGTTTTCATGTAAATTATGATCTTATGTTTGTATTTGAGTTTTATAGGTGTTTTGGAGTCATTCAGAGCAAAAGAAGGAGAAATTAGCCATTTGGAGTGAAAAAGGAAAAAAGGTCAACTCACAGACGATATTTGGAGCATGATAGGTTACACAAGGGGAGCGATGGAGGAAATTAAGTTGTCAGTCTCCCGAACTGACAAGTCATATGTGGACCTGGTAGCCCGTATCCAGCAGCTTTGAGTAATTCCCATTCCTATACATACCTGAAATTCAGAGAGGATTAGCTTTCATTTCTTCTCCTCTCCCTAGAACTAATGCTGGATGGTTCTGTGAGAATACGTTGATGAAGTTCTTGCTTATTTTATAGAAATTGGAGAACGAATTATCGAATTGAGATGACAGAGAACACAAAACCGTGGTTGAATCACCTAATTTGGAAGAATATATGGGTATGTGATGTTCTGGGTTTACAAGTTAGGGTTTTGTTTGAGCTGGATTTGGAATTCAGAAGTTGATGGTTTGAAATTGTGATGATTCAGATTATGAAAGGGGATTTGATGTCCTTATGATTTGGTTTTGAGCAAGATACAAGATCGAGATGATGTGGTTGTTGGTTGTTTATTCACATAATGAAGAAGATGGATTTTTGTAGAGGAGAAATGGAGTCTAGGGTTTGTACCTTGAAATGGAATTGATAATGAAGATGGTTGAATCGAGAATGGGTATTGGTCGAATTTGAGCAGGAGATTTAACTGGAGCTGAATGGCTTGTGTGAAGTGGATGAATGCTCAAATGAAGTATTGAGCTTGAACTACAGAGAAGAAAAGATGGTTCCATGGGTTTGCTGGTTATGGATGCTGGTAGTTGGAATTGAAGCTCATGCCCTATGAGCTGAGTGTTCAAAGGGTTGCTCTCAGATTCGAATTGGTGGTAATCTGGTTTGTAGGTTGCTGTTGTTGCTAAAATGCGTTTGCAGGGAGGATTTGAAGCTTCTTACTGCAATGAGTGATGCAGTTTGTTATGGAAATGGCAAGATGGCAGAGCAATGGAGTTAATGGAATGTGGCAATGTACAGTGTGGGTTTGATTTTGCTTGTGAATTGATTCAGTTGCTGCTATGGTAATGCAGTGGAGCTATGAGATAGAAGTAAATCATTGCAGGGCTGCCACTATTTGAGTCTTGGTGCTGGCTAGTGTGGTTTTGTTTGAGCATGTTTTGTTGCTGGCATGGTGAAGGATCGAGATGATGGTTGAGCTGAAGTTGGAGCTTGGCAGTAGCGCAGTTGAGGTGTTGATTGTCATGGGAAGTGCTGGTGCATGGTTTTGTGAGTTAAAGAGCTGAAATTGAAGGTAGTGGATTGTGTTGCAGTGAGATGGATCTGTTTCTTTGTTGGAATTGAGATGTTAATGGGAATGGAGTTACAACTAGAATGGATAGGCAGTAATGGCTCTGGTGATCAAAAACGGCTGAAAGGAGTTTGCATTGGTGCCTGGCAATGCTTGGCAATATGCAAAGAAAATGGAAATGAATCAGTTGCAGGTGATACAGATGGGAGAAGTGACTGGTCTATGGTGCTATTAAATGGAGCTCAAGTTTTGGTTAATTTCTAGACAAGGTTAAAGGCTAGGTGTTGATGGTGATACGATCTCTGCGAGAAGTTTTGGATAGAGAAAGCAAGGAAGAAACTGAATTGCAGCTGCTCGACTGCACCACTCTGTGTTGGTTTGCCATGAGTCTGATGGATGTGTATGAGTTCTGTTTTCTAGTGGTTTGGTGAGTATGTGATGGTGATGTTTGGTGCGAGTTACTGGGTCTATGGAAGGTCTGGAAATTATTGGTTTCAGAAGGGAAGAACCACCAGTTTGATCCAGGTTCGGTGCAGTGGCTAACCAAGGCTCAAGGGCTGAGTACAAGGCGTGTCTGGCAATGGTAAGTGGCAGTAAGGTTAATGGACTGGGTTTTGCAGCAGCAGGGAATCAGGAGCTGAGATAAATTGCGCAAATGGTTGGCTGAGGCACATGTGAAGTAGTTGGTGGTTTTAGTAACTGAAATTGGTATGATGCGTGTGTGTGCTCGTCAAGGTGAAAGAAAATGATGACTGAAGCTGAGCAAATGGCATGTAATCCTATAGCAAAGCTGGAGTTGCAGCTGCATTTGCAGAAACTGTGTGAAAACGGAGTAGAAATGGCGATATGATGGTACTAGTTCCGGTAGTCGGATTTTGGAACCGAAAGTTGGGATCGTAAAGATTCAATGAATCGTGAAGGGGGTATATGCTGGATGCAAGAGTTGGCGGCTGGGGATATGAGATACGCGTCACACTTTTGGGTACGTTTTCACAAGAAACAAGGAATTGGCTAAAATGGTGTTTGTGAATGCTTAAACTGCATAGAAGTAGAGTGAGCTCCTGAGATTATACATTTGGCTGGTGACATCTTCCAATGATTCAAGTGGCCCGAGCCAATTTTCCGGCGACCGGATTCCGGCAACAGTGTCCAGATTCCGGTGATGACATCAGCAACCGTCGACCAGTTTTGGACCCACAAATTCCAGAGACATATTTCTCACACATGGGCTTAGTGGACTAGTAGATGGACGTGGAATTGAAGATTATGAAGGCTTAACCTAGTTTTGGGAAAGTATCCCTTTGAGAGAAAAGCATATAAATAGAAAAGTCTTCTTCTAAAGATATATCTCCATTAGGGAGGCTTCTACTTTTGTTTTCTAGGGTTTAGAACATGATGCTTTCTTCTATGCATTTTGTTATGAACTCCATGAATATGAACTAAGTTTTCTTATTGGTTAAAGATGTAGTTGGATTTTGAAAACAAGTTTTGATCTTTATGAGTTAGTTTTCTCTCAAAACCATCGTTCACTTTCTACTGATTATAATAATTGCATGATTGATGTATTGCAATATGATTGAATGTTCATTTAGTTGAGTCTAGAATTGATTGAACATACATCCATATCTATAGATATTTTAGGGTTCATCATCGAGCGATAACCTTGAATACGAGTAGCATGATATGATTACGGTTTGTAGTGATACACTCTTGTAATCATATGTAGAAATTGACCTTTGTCCGAATTGTCATGCGCAATGTATGATAGTTGCATTGATTAGCCTATTTATAAAACTTAATGCTCCTAGGAATTGAACTTAATTAGCGCAAGGCGTTAGGTTATTCTTTAGGTAGAATTCACATACGCAGCTCTAATGTGTGTGTTGATAAATTTAGGAAATTTACGGAGTATTCTTGCAATAAGGTATTCTAGGGCTTTTGATGATATCGAGATTAAATACGAATTCTATTCATATATTCTAAAACTTGTTTACAATTAAAGATGAAACCTTTATCCAATATTCTCACAACCTTGATTTGTGTGTTTACTTTTTATTGTTTTGCTTAGTTTATAAAAATCAGAAAACCCCCGGTGTTTTATATAGGAAACCGAAACAACTTGACAACCTAGACCTCTCTATGGGAACGATCCTTTCTTTCCCTTGCTATATTTATATTTTGAGTAGTGAGAAAGTAAATTTATTTTTGACGCATACGACAGTGATCACCATTCAGTGTTTAATTTTTCACTCCAAAAAGCACTTTCTAGTCTAATTAATGCTATTGTAACAATTCCAATTATGCAATAACTAAAAATGGTGACGTTCAAATCATGAAAAGTCAAAATTGATACAATTATAGAAGGGACTAAATCAAATATGGATCATGCAACAACAACAACTACTAAAATTGATATCAAAGTAAAGGGGGTTGATTGAAATTGATTAACTCCTCTGTCAACAAGGAGGAAAGTAGGAAGACCACCAGGTTTATATTTGAAATTCAAATCAACTTCTTTGTAATCTTTACAAGCTTTCTGATCTGATTTAGGATAGATAACAGTTCCAACTAGAGTACCACCATATTGAGGAACACCAAAATTAGGAAAAAACATAATTCATTCCAACAAAAAAAAAATCAGATACATTTGGAGGAAAAAAACAAAGAAAATTAAGAAATTGAAAGAAAAAAATGACAGCCATCATATTCATGTTTAAGTGTATTATGGTGCGAATCCAAAATAAGATTTCGAAGATGCAGAATAGAAGAAACGTTAACCTAAATTGAAGAAAAAAAAATCAAAATCTGCAACTTCTGATTACCTCT
Organism: Papaver bracteatum; assembly: GCA_023529315.1. Taxonomy (NCBI): domain Eukaryota; kingdom Viridiplantae; phylum Streptophyta; class Magnoliopsida; order Ranunculales; family Papaveraceae; genus Papaver; species Papaver bracteatum. The sequence goes on from JAJJWX010001246.1 coordinate 5,678,805, forward strand.
TAGTAAGAACTGAGATATAAACCAATAAAAACTACCAGCGAATACTCGAACAAAGTTTACGATTTATCAATCAACGAGACAGAGGAGTCATCCAACATAGTTCTTCACTTCTTCTCCTTCTCAGATATAGAGGAGACGGAAAAAAAAAAGAAACGAAATTGAGAAGAGAAACCCTAGCCCTATAATGTTTGCTAATATACCACCCTTTAATCCAACAACTATTACTGATTTATCATCCCCTAAATCTAACAGCTACAACTACTCGGTATAGATGGTACGGTTCAACACGGGACTAGGTCAAGACCGTGTACCTGTACCTCCATAGCCTCGGTTCCTATTTTTTGGACCGGTACCTGTACCCCGTTCCTCGGTTCGGTACAAAATCAGGTACGGTTCCACCGGTTCCGGGACGGTCCGGTTCGGTTCCTGTGCACCCTTAGTTTGTACACCAAATACATTTTTCCACCTAAGCATCACTAAGGAACATGCTATTAAAATCTAACACATAGCAAGTTCCTAAACACATAGTAAGTATGCTATTCAAATCCAGAAAAGCGTCCATCTACAGAACCTGTCCATTGTTCTTCTCTACTTTCTTAAGCTCCCTCGAAAAGTACCTACACACATAGCAAGCATGCTATTAAAATCACCTCATGATATCGAAAAAACAATAACTTAGGGTTTCATCAAGAATTGGTTTTTTTATTTTTTATTTTGAGAGAGCACAATGATGTACAATTATGTACAAACCTACAAAAATCTAACATTCATACCAACAAAACATACCATATATTACAATGATGTGTAGCTATGTACGCACATAAAAAAAATCCAACTAATCCAACATCCATACACACAAAACTGGTCATATATAATATTGAGATTGTACAATGGTGTACACACCTACAAAAAATCAACAAATCCAACATACATACCCACAAAAAAGGCCATAAAATCATGAGAAAGCATAATGGTGTACAACAATATACATGATTACAAAAATCCACCATCTATACTCACAAAACATGCATATAGTGTTGAGATAGCACAATGGTGTACAACTATGTGCACACCTATAAATTTTTTAAAACAAACAAACATCCATACCCACAAACAACTCATATATATTGCTGAGATTGTACATGGTGTACAACTATGTACACACCTATAAAAACAATTTTTTTTTATCATACATTCCAAAAAAATCCATAAAATAATGAGAGAGTATAATGGTGTACAACTATGTACACACCTACAAAAGTTCCAACACCTGGACACATTAGTGCTTTCCCTAATATTTGGTTTGTATGCATAAAATATAAGTGCACTCTATGTACACACCACTAGGCCCTTTGATGCTTATAAGTCACTAAATTTTACTACCTAACTAAGACTTGATGTGATGATACCCGACATTGGAAGAATTCTATGTTTGTTGTGTATAGAAAAGTCAAAATGAAAGTACTACTTTATTAGATTTCAGGTTCATAATCAATGCAGAAATAAAGTGCACGACTTACAAGTACGTCTGATAAAACTAGTGCACTAAAAAGTACACTGCGCATAACTGGTGTACAAACAAGTCACCTTGTACATCGGATATAATAAAAAAAATGCACATAAAGATTCTACCAGTCTTTAACCTTTCAAAAAAATATCTTCACAGATTTCACAAGGAATAAATGGTTAGATGTGGACCTCAAGGATATAATATCCCCATTTTTGAATATCATGTAATTCACATTCATAGTAAGAAAATCAAATGATACAAATATCAAAAGCATGAGACCTACCATCAAATAGCCTGTATTAGCCCATCATACATAATGCTAGCGTTTTCAATCATAGTTGTATCATGTGAACTTGACGCATGTCCACCTCCTTTTCTTATGCAACCCTTGCATTAGTGTCCTATCTTGCCCTCTCTTCCTCCATCGAAGCTCTAAGAGCAAGAGCAAGGTGTACATGCATATACACCTGTTATAACAAGCAAAAAAAGAAGATATGCACTTTTATATGCACCCATCTAACTAGTGTACAAGAAAATACAACAATTAATTCTTACGTACAATTATGTACACTATTATATGCTCATTCATGTTGTTCCTTATAATGGGAACTTAAGATTCAGTAATACTTAGCTAAAAAGTGAAAGAAGAAAATTTGTATCGAACTGAGTGAGCATGGTTTACCTTCATCTGGGTCCTTCTTCTCTGAAACCAGAATTAATCTAGCAAGGTTCGAGACCTAAATCTCTACTGAATTGCATCCTTTGTTTCTCATCTGGATGAGGACAATCCTTAAAAATAATATACACCAAAAAAACAAAAACATAAAATAAAAGTAAGTATTTAGAACTCAAATTGGTTAAGTAAACATCAGTAAGTCCAATCAACAGAAACAAAGAACCTTGGAAGATAAAAACGAAAAACAGCATAGATTTGGTCTTTGGAAATGTATTAAAAAAACGTTTGATAGCAAGAAAACAAAATAAAGGCATCAACTAAACCAGTACGAAAGCAAACAACGAATTAATAAACAAAATGAAACACTATTAACTGATCTTCCTTGCAAGCCCTGCCTATGACCTTGACAGATCCATCGTATATAGTGCTTGTTAACCTGTCATCACTAATCAAAAATTTATAATAACAGTAAGTTGATCAAAAGTCCATAAGCTAAGACCAGGAGAGCTACCTAGGATCAAAAGGTGTACAACTTTGTATATATTAGAATCAGCTTGTGTACAATTACATACAATTAAGAATTCACTAACAAAAGGCCACTCTGGTGAAAACTTAATTAACCCATTACAATTTCAATAACAAACCTGAAGAAAAAAAGGCTACAACTAAGACTGTTAAAAAAAGTTTAGTTGTTTCGAAAACATGTGTACTAAAAAGTACACTGCGTACAACTGGTGTAGTAAAAAGTACACCTCGTACAACCGGACAATAAAAGCAACGCATATAAGAATTCTACCAGATTATCTTCACAAATTTCTTCTTCACCGAATAAATTGTCTCTCTCTCTTTACGAATCTCATCTAAAATCGTACCTCTCAGATCTAATCTAAAAAAATAATAATAACAATAAAAAAAAGATTTATAATTTCAAATCAGAAATAGAATTTCGTCCATAGACTAGGTATTTCTATTCAGAAGGGGGTTGGAGCTCAACTTGTTGCTAGGCTACCAACTAAGGTCTTGTATGAGTCTATCGCCTGATTTTGTTTCTTTCCTAAATCACAAATGTTCATCAAAAGAAATCTTTAGTTTAGTTATATAAGAACCTTAAAAAAAATTAAACGAAATTCTATTTTGAAAACGGTAAACCTAATAACTCCAATCGAATGTTCAGGATATAGATAAGTGATAAGAGAAGATGAAACTTATCTTCATAATCATTTTGGCTGACGAAAATCTTTAGATTCAATTGTTCATGATTATGATCATCAATTTTTCATCACTGATTTCAAGTAGATCTCCAAAAACAAGCGTTGTTGATGATAATTTTTAGGTTTTTCGGGATTATTTCAAATCAAATCGAGATGAATCGAATGTTTCTGAATCTCCAGCTTGAAATCGCCTCTCCGCGTCTCCCTTTCATTTCTCTAATCTGATTTTATCTTCCAAAACTACTGTAACATATTATTATGATTCAAGGACATTTCGGGTACCAAAAAGAATCAGATCGGTGGAGTAAATGACCGACTCGTCCATATTTGGACTGAACTGTTTGAGGCAGCGAATTTTTTGACTAGAGAGTACTAGGCCTGAGATGAGTGGACTAAAGCGTCCCAAGCCCAGTAACTTTGGGACTAAACGTCAATTTTTACTAGATTCTTTATGAACAGTCTTTGATTAGTTTTTTATTTTTTTATGGGGTAGGAGAACTCTAAAGTCCTTTAGGTATATAATGATTTGATGATTGAGATTTGGTGTGATAAACTTAAATTCATGTAGTATTATTTTATCAACAAATATTAAAATAATTAAAAAGAAATCGACTCCATAAATTTTGGATTTCGAATAATTAAACTTTATGTTCCTAGAATTATTTGTAGTTAAACACAATCGTCTCGTCGACATTTATTAAACGAAAAAACTATACATATATATAGAAATAGATTTGCATATCTTACTATTCGTTGTGATCATATTTATATATAAGAACCACGTATATGTCATATGTCATAATTTCCACGCGTGGTTAGCCTCTTCCAGCCACGCCAACTGTATTGCAAAATAATCAAGGTGGGCGATCGATGTATCAAAGTGGAAAAAGTAAATAACAAATATGCACTTCATGAGCAAAAAAAAACATCCAGATTACATGCCTAATTTTAAAGACAACAACATCACCATTTTTAAAATCGCATAATAGCCTTGTAGTGTAGAATTGATACCCACAACATTTAAAGAACCTCTTCCAAAACCATAAATAACAATATGCTTTAAGAGGCTAATAAACAAAATTGTTCCATACAAAACTAAATTAAAACAAATGAAGCAAAAAAAAAAAAAGCAAAAAAAAAGTATAAAAATTAAGTTATAAGATCTCGTACAAATTGGCCACTTGGTTCTTTGAAAGATATGAATAATAAAATTAGTGAAAAACATAAGCAATCACCTTAAGCATTCTTCCCACAGAAGATAAGATCAACAAATATTCCTGCCAGTGTCGGTTCAAGCAAAACCTATTGAACCAAGCATAAAAAAGAGGCTAATTATCAATATATCATGCAGACTAATTATATCAAATAATTATCCAAAGATTATATTATCATTACATCCAAAACATAATGTACATGTCTTTGACCCGTTAACGACTTTGAAAATCCACTTTCACTGCATTCCAAAGTCTTTGCATAGATGTATCCTCCATGGAGTCTAGATGTTGCTCACATTTATTTCATGAGTTTGTTCTAAATATTTTAAGAATTCCTGTAGCATGTGCGTGTGTACTGATTCTATATCCTTTACATATCCATAAAATGAAAAGACACCAACACCCTTCTCGCTCTTGATCCAGTCTTTTTATGATCTGATATCCTAAAAATACAATAATGACTATATGACTTTTTCTTTTTGTATTCTAATAAAGCTTTCTTATGCTCCAAACGGTCGAAAAGTATCTTGCATGGGGGATTAATACTAAAATGAGAACCTTGCAAGTCCTAAAACCGTGGTACTGATTTTAGTTTGTCTATACTCTATTACCTACAGAGTTCAATTAATTCATACCGTCCATCCTGTAAGATATTGTATACAAGGGGATTAATGATTTTTTTTTCTTTTTTTATGATTGAGTAAATATTGTGATACCCAACATAAGTTGATTCCGAAATTTGGCAACTTGGTGTGAGAAGGCGAGCTCTTTCCTGTTTACAAGTTCAATGTTGCACCTTAAAAGCTCAAATACACTTTTTGAAGAAATGGTAACCATACTTCGTAAACAAAATATTTAGTGTAGGCTGGCTTAGATTCAACCATGTTATTTACTAGAGAAACTGAAAGATATGGAAATAAGTATATACTGGTAATATCTCTTTAAAAATGTAAGTGGACTACTTGAAACTCTACCTGGAAGCTAACCATGTTATGTACTCAAATCGAAAGTTCAAGTGTAACTTTTTCGATACTCACATCTATTTAAGGTCAACAAGGGCAACATATTGGAGGAACACATCTAATGAATTCTAGAAGTACATCACCTTTGCATCTAACAATGTAGTTTTTCTACGGATATTGCAAATACTGCAAGTACTTTTTTACATTTATACATTTATTGATGATTTATTAAAAAAAAAATCAGTTTGATTCTATTTCTTATTCTATTTGTAATATGATTCATGTACTTCTTTTTGAAGCATATGTACTTCTTGATGCCTCCATTGTTTATGGTGGAGTTTCGCATGGAAGCGCAGTTAAAGTAAGGTTTGTGACATTTTTTTTTTTTTTTTTTGAGATCATTGCCGTAACTTGCGCGAATAGTGTAGGATTATCCGTGCTTTTTTGATAGAGGAGCAGAAGATTGTCAAAATATTTTTTGAAGATCCAAACACAGAAGCAGAATGTAGCTGGAAAGAGCTAGGTTTGGGTCGATTGAATCGTTTTTTTTGCAGTTATGGGTATAGGTTAATTATGGTTCTTTGTGTTTGTCAAGACCATGACTTTGTACAGGGTGGCAACCAAAGTTTCGACAATAAACTGATTTGACCGATACCCGTCATTTAATCTCTTCTTTTGTATATGCTTATCTGCATTCATATTAAATACCAATAGTTGTACGCATTGTTCTATATGTTATAGTTGAAGAAAAAATATAACAATGGCGCAACCGACTATATATTGGATTGCAAGAAACATATGAGTACTCAAACTTAAACGGGGAGAAGAAGGTAACATCCAAGTATACTCGGTGTACAATATTGTTAGGAGGATTTGATAAACCTTAAACTTGGTATATACATTTTCACTGTGTATATAAATTTGTGCGTATTAATCTTAATTTATTTTGACTATCTTTATCTTTACAATACAATAATCATTTGCCTTCTGCAATGCAATCTTCATATACCAGTTGAATATTTTATAGAGGATACTTTAGTCCAACTCACTAACGTTTACTCTGCTTTAGCTCCGTACAAAGTTAATTGAGCGTTGAAGCCTTTTTTTGAACATAAAAATGAACTTCAATCAACTTTTTTGTTTTGATATGTATCCATGTTCCTGCATTTTTAAGTTCTTTGAGATGAATGATGAAGCCAAGATGAAAAACGTCATGAACTGAACTTTGAGATAAAAGGATATGTGCGTAGTCGGTTTCGAGATCGAGGTCCGGTCCCTCCCAGTAATTCAATCTACAACATCGTTAAAGGGTTTCTTGGGTTCTTATTTGCTATACCAGTGCTTTGGAATCATGAATAACGTGCGAGGTTAGTTCTATTAAATTTTGGTATGGTTTTATAGAACAAAAATGACATCGCTTGATCGCTAATAGTTGGCACCCCTTTGCTGATTATGTTCTTTAATTAGGAATTAGTGGATAAGATGTCATCTCTTGATCAAATTTCAAAAACCCTACATACCGTTAGTTTACAATGTAGCTAAAATATTATTTTTTTACTATATACCATAATTTGTTGGAATTTTTAATTATTCTTCCTCCAAAGTGAAGCTTATTGGATAACATGAGCAAATGCTTCAAAAAAAAAAAAACTAAAAAACTAAAAAACATGATCAGAATATAAGAATTTCAAATATGCTATCGTGCTACCATTTACGGAAATGCTCTAATGTGGCAGCTCAAGTGGCGAAGTGAACAGTAAAACTTTGATAAATTAATAGTATTGGGACCGGTAAATTCTATCAGTTTAGCGATGTATTAATTTATCGATAAATTAATAAGTTATCGAAACATACCAAAATTAACTTTAAATTTCTAAACTAAGTGTGTAGTATAAATTTTATTTTCAATTCAAATTATTTTCTAATTATTTTATGACATATTATGTGTATAAATGTAAATACCTTAATGCTAAAATTAAAATAAGAAAAGGAAAACAGAATAAAATCATTTCGGAACTTCTCAATGAAGTATAAAAAATTAAAGATGAAGTCCCATGTAATAACCGTATATGCCTATTTTAATAAGCAACAAAAAAATTTAAAGATGAAGTCCCTTGAATACAGGCCCTTCCCTAGCAGAGTGTATACTTCATTTTTACATATTTGTACTGTCATGCTACGCCATTAATGATTAATAGAATCCACTATTTTAAAGAAGCAGTCATGGACTCATGCTAAAGATAATTGTTTTAAAAACCTCGTGACTTTGCAAGAAAATACATGTTGTTAAAGAGTGAGTTGAAGATTCACATACTACTACAAGAATTCATATGGGGCTGTAAATTAAGGCTTAGTTTGGTATTGCTGCAGCTTTTGTAAAAGCACTTTTCTGTTGTGCGTTGATGTGCTGTGTTGTGAGAAAAAAACAGTTAGACGTTTGGTAAAATAATAATTAAAGTTAAAGCTGATTAAAAAAATAATCAAAGTGTGTTTGGTAAAATACTAGATTCAACCGTTGTTGTTTTGGCAAATGACAAAAGCAGACATATATCTAAAGATAGTTTTATTCAATTTTATTGGGGTTAAAAATAATTATTATTTTTTACTATTAAATATAAATAGATTAAATATTAAATTTTACTAATTATTACTATTATTATGATTGTTAAGAAAAATTATTTTTACTTAACCAATTTTAAATATATATAATTTTCAAACAAAAAATAAACTAAAATTAAGTAATTATTTAAAATTTAATTTATTTTTTGACAAATTAAATGAAATGGTATCATACAGTAGTTTGAAAAAATAAAATATAATAATATTTAAAAAATAAAATATAAGAAATAAAAATGGGAAATTAGGGGGAGACCCAAAAAAAATAATATTCTCGTTGTCAAGCCCACAATTAATTTTTGGTACTGTGGCACCCATAATTATATGAAATTATTAATGAATCAATACATAACTTGTTATGCATACTATCTTTTCAGGCATAACTCGTTATGCAGCCTAATTTTTCAGGGGTATAATTGGAAGCGCAACTTGGACATAACATATCTAAAAATACGCGCCTTAGAATTTTACAAATTTTATGTCGTTGGAAATATTTTTAAAAGAGCTACGCAACGAGTACAAACAAGAATATCAAATTTTTGTTTTTCACGAAAAAATCGGAGGTGATCCTCACTTTAGGCAAAATTTTCGAAAACTTGATACATAACCATTATACAACCACCAAAAAACGATGCATAACACATTCTGCAGACGCATAACGAATTATGCAACCATTTTATCCACTGCATAACAAATTATGCAACCATTTTATCCACTGCATAACAAATTATGCATTTGGATAACAAAGTTATGCATCTATAACAAGTTATGTAACCATTGTTTTGGTTGATTTTAGTGCGTACATAAAAAATATTAATGCATAATGCAGTATGCATCCATATTTACGGATGCATATCAGGTTATGCATCTATTTTCTCGTTGCATAACGCATTATACAATCATATTTTCAGATGTATAACAGGTTATGCATCCATTTTCTTGGCTGCATAACATGTTATGCAGATATTATTATAGGTGCATAACGTGTTATGCAACCTTTTTTTTTGTTGGTTTCAATACTAACAAAAAGTAGCTGCATAACGTGTTATGCAACCATTCTATGTACTGCATAACAAGTTATGCAAACAAAAAAAGACTGCATAACTTGTCATGCACCTACAATAATAGATGCATAACGTGTTATGCAAAACATTTTCCGGACATCATAACAAGTTATGCAACAAATTTTGTAGACAACAAATGTTGCATTCGATACCCTTTGCTATGACAACATTACAACCAACTCAGCTTATACATATTAACTGCACAACCAAGTCCACGAACTCAACACAACCATCATTTATGCTTGAAAACACCTCTAGAAGAGGACAACGAAATGATTCCAAGTACTTCTCCACCGAGGAGAAGTGCTCATCTAATACATCATTGAGAGTCCAAGAGAAGACAATACGTATCAAACTCTCCTTTTTAATAGATTCTTATTTGCTAGAGCAAGATGAATCGAAAGCCATTTCTTGCATAGCCACTTGATTCATTTCATTCCTCGATTTGTTTACTGCATACACATGACATAACATCAAACCACTAAAATGAGAAGCATAAACAAAGATGGCTCAGTAAGGTGAAGCTTTTCCAAAAGATCCATATGTCTTCTCATTTTGTTAAGGAAGCGCCGACTCAATGGGAGTCCTGTCTTGTTCTTCTTCTTCATCTTATTGGAATTACAGAAGATCTAGATCTTTATGATCCTTTTCTAGCACAGATCTTTCTACGTGCTTCAGTAAACAAGTTGCAAAAATGAAAAGTCGCTGCCATCGATTGCAGCCAACACAAACTATTCCCACCATCGTCGGCAGCATTGAAATGGATCTGGAAACTCCAGTTCAATACAAACCAAAAACCCCCATTTCAATCGATCTTGTCAAGAACAATTGAAGCAATTGGTCGGAATCCCAACCAACACCACTGGATCAATTGAAATTTCCCATAAATCCATTACATTACAGAACCCATCTCAAATACAATGCAATCATTACCTGCTACTATCTTCATTTCCCGATCCTTCAAAATTTCGGCCACTAATCCTCAAATTCATAGCACAACAAATCAATTCAGCCGACATGATGCGTCCAATCATCACCACAAATCCATTGTTGTTGCTGTTAAATTCCGTCAATGAAGTACCCATTCGTTCTCATGCCTTCTAACATCTTCTTCAATTAAACACAACACCAGATCGATTGTTTCCGTTGAATTTTATGTGATATCTGGAACCGAATTTCCCAGATCTAGAAAGCTAAACACACAAAAAAAATCATCAAATCACAAGAAGAAGAAGATAATAAGAACGAAGAACGAAGAGAGAAAACCAAATTTTTTTAATTTTGGGTTTGGGAATAAATTTTTCCCCAAAAATGGGTGTGCTCCTGCAGTTTTGGGAGCGTGGGTTTCACAGTGGAAAAATCTGTGAGAATGGGTGTGGCTGTAGTTTTCACAAATAAAAATTGATTGTATATATATATAAGGGTAATTTTTGTCATTTACAAAATAAACTAGGGACAAAAAAGATAAATCAAGCATTAAATTTTGGTGTGACCACAGCTTATTCTTTTGTAGCTTTTAAAAGCTCCTCCTCCCCAGCTTTTAAAAATTGAGGAATCTGGGAAGTGCTTTGGATAATAAGCACTTTGATTTTTTTTTACCAAACACCAATTTCAAAAATTATTGACATATATAAGTTTTGAAAGTGCTTTTGGAAAAATAAAAGCATTACCAAACCCAACCTAAGTCACGTCATTAATAAAAATTAAATCCGTAAAAACATATAATTGGTTACACTAAAAACAAATTCATCCGCCATAGATTGGCTACAAGTTACAAGGATGAGGCATGATATGCGAACGCTGCTAAGATTTATGTGATTTTATGCATGAAGCATGTATATCCATGTCATTTAGATATTCTTACTTAAGTCTAGATCTACTATTTGAAAATTTGCATGATCATAAATGTAAAACTTACACCACCAACTGTACTGAACAACTAGAGATAATAAATTTATTAATTGTACAGAGAACAAGTTGACGGATATACAAGTAGGGGAAATCTGTTGATAAATTTAAGGAGAATTTATACTTACAATTTCCCGTCATTTTTTTTGTTCAAGTGACTCAAATGACAATGAATATTCAATCTAAACTTTTGGTAATATAGTTTTGCAAAACTATTTTTCCTTCGGTCGTCATTTTATCCTCAAATACAGAAGATCATTAAACAAAGATTAGACATACTCTTTAGTTACCAAGTGGCAAGTTACACAAGTACGCGTGCGTTCATCAAAAACTTATATAACACTTAATGTATGTGAAATATATGAAAGGAACGTGGAAAATCCATAAAATATTACAAATCAAATGAAAAAGTGAAAGTATCACTTTTCCTAAAAAAAAGAAGATAATATCAGTTCGATAAGTAATGTTACGGTTGTCATACCAAGGTAATTGAGATTATCGAGCAAGAAAAGGATCAAACTTTACTAAGAAAACATAAGGTTTAAGTTTCACCTCTATGCGAAGAAGATTCTACTTTTAGTTTGATTTAGTGAGGAATCAGCTTGGGTAAGTTGGGTATGTCCGATGTTGTCAAAGAAGTTACAGATTTCACAGCTGGCGCTGCTCAAGTAATTGATAAAAAATTTCTCCTTTATTCATTGTTGTACTTATCTAGCAGTTTATGGGTTGGAAAACCCGAAGAGAGATACTGTAATTATTACTAAGATATTTTTCTTATTTTTTTAAATAGGGCGCCATTTATTTGAAGTCTTAACGGAGGTAGAAGTATTTCTTCGAGATATAAAGAAATGCTCGACAGAGGGATGACTCTGGGTGCATGCAACGTATTTTTGGTTCCACTGTAACAAAGAAGACGAAGATTATTAGTTTTTTGTGTTGTTTCTTGATATTTATAGCCAACACAATTCATAATGTCAGTATATATATATTTGATAACTATATCTCTCCTGATGATGGTTAGGAGTTACATGAGGACCAAAGGGGGAATATCAATGTGAATGTAAAATATTTTCTGATTAGTGTAAAAAAAAAAAAAATCAAAAGAAGATTACTAATCTACCGAAAAACATCATTGTGCAATATCAATTTTACCATAAAAGAGGTTTTACCGGGATTATGATGTATCGCAAAAGAGGGCATTTAATGATTGGTGGACCAAAGTGTCAAAATTCCAGAAAAATAAACAAAAACATGGGCTCTAGAAAGAATATTTAAATTTGAAAAAAGATTGGAGGAGCATAAATTTTTAATAATTATTCCAGAAAAATAAACAAAAACATGGGCTCTAGAAAAAACACCAAAATTTAAAAAAACACCGGAGGTGCATAAATTTTTAATAATTAATGAAGTTGGAATAGGTACTGTAGACTTTGAAGACGTTGCATTGCGTGGCCTACTTTTTAGTGGTTGTTTTTTACAATATCCTTTATAAATATATTAAATATTCATATTTTATTAGTTTCTATTACTATGATCTGAATTTTAAATTGTTTATAACGAAATTATTTTTTCATAAGCAAGAAATAAACACGTGCATAACATGGGTGAAAAACTGCAAATGCAGAAAAACCCCGAGACCTTGTCCGGAATTGAATACTCTAAGGATTAAGATGCTATAAAAAATCAAACCAACTTCGTATAGTTAAGACCAAGCAACTAAACCAATAGTTCACCTAGTTCCGTATGTATTCCCACTCCTCCGACCTATAATAAGTCACGTACTTGGAGCAATTCTTTTGGTTCATATTCCAAACAGTAAAGGAACAACAAATCTGTTTGGTATCAACTCTTTTCAACCAGGTGATATGACTTTGACAAAAGGCTCTTCTGTTTATCTCAATAAACTCCTTTGTCAGATTCTTAGATCTATCTTATCAACAAATACCAAAGTAATTGTTAATATTTTACAATCAATACTTTTAATCACAAAGAATTATATGGATGCCGATCTACACAACTAATCAATCCAATCTACCATAAGGATAAACCGATTATACTTGGATCCTCTTTAACCGAAACAAGTATTGTGCACACCAAAGATTATGAACCCAAATCAGAAATCTTCGTAGTCTTCTTTTTCTTCAAATATTCTTTAATCTTCAATCAACACATGCACACAATCAAGTTGAATCTCTTGTGATCAATCACGCACAGAACAGAGTCTGTTAACAATGGATTATCACAAGACGTCTTTAGATCAACAAACACTCTAAAGATCCCCGTCGAAACTTCTATCTAGTTTGAGTGAATCTCATATCAGAAGAGTAGATTCTCAAGCATTAACAAACTAATCAAAGTTCAACCACCGTTAGTCAATCAAATCAATTGAAACAAAAGATAAACCGCAATTGTCTAGTTTCCCACCAACGGTACTAATAGAGCTTCTCAATCCCAAAGAATTTTTTAAACTGAGCGGCCGTAAGAGATTTCGCCTAATTAGGTTACTTTCCTTTCCGAATAGGCGGCTCCACTAGTAACAACACAACTGAGGTAGTTTTGCTGGCTCTGAGGATTAGTTTGATCTAAATACAAACTTTGATATTTGTAGACAAGGAAGTTTGGACACCAAGGAATTTCCAAAACCGAAAATATTCTCAAGATATGCAATATATTCCTAATTCGGTTTTCATAATTCTTGGAAATGCTTTGTCCAAATATTGACCGAAAATATCTTAGAAAATATCCAACTAGTAAATGCACATTACTAATTTTCATTTTTCCAAAAATAAAATTAACCTTAAATAAAAAATTCTCAATTTAAACAATAAAAGATAAGTGTTACTGCACATGTTCAAAGTATGTCGACATATTTACTTTGTAAGTCCTCTTTCATACTTACAATCTTGAAACCTATTTTCCGCACTTCCGAACAAGTTTAGAATTGGTTCATATGACTTTCAAGAACTACGTGATTAATCAACAACACTTAATAACCAAACATGGGTTTCACGGTTCTACCAAAACAAGTTTCGGTTCTACCTCCATGTGGGTACTAGGATTTAGTCACACTAGCTTTCCAAAAATTCAGTTGACTAGGTACTAGGATCGGTTCCCACATATATATGGTATCTAACTTGTACTTGTTTCACATGTCCATATGATCGGTTCCCCTTTGCCTAAAAACGTGTTGCACATGTCCATAGGATCGGTTCCCCTTTCTACTAAAAACTTGTTGCACCTCATACATGGATTCCCCTTTTGTGATAGGTTGCACCTCTTACTAGGATCGATTCCCCTTTACCCTGAGTCGGTCATACCAATAACACTAAATCGATCATACCATCTCAGGTGATTACTTAAGATCAGTTTCACTAATAAAAGTCATACCAATACAAAAGTCGGCCCTTTGTGAATAGTTTTATCAAGAACATAAACAAGTCATGAGTGGTTATACTAATCACACATATTGGTATTTCAAAAGATATGCAATGAATAACAATACCAATAAAGCCTAGCGATTTCCCTTTCAATTCACAAAACAAGTTCATGAATTTACTTCCTTTAAACAAATGTAAAACATTGTTTCCTAGGATGAAATCTTCACCTTATACCCATACATAATCACAATAGCATTCAAACGATTATGTTGATGTCTTATATACAAAGTTTTATGATTAAGCAATAAACCTCGTATTGTATTCCTTAATACTACGACTAACTAGAGTGTTAGAGCATAGCTCGGTTGAACCCACCAAGCGTTGGTATGTCAAGTTTGGTTATCATATTTTAGTGAACCAAAACTCATTTAAGAGTCACTTGATTTAAATGTACTAGAGTCAATTTCGTATAGGTTAGCTTGAAAGTATTAGGATGAGAAATTACAAGTATTGTGAAGACTTGAAGAAGTGAATAAGTACGGATCTACAACCATAACATCATCCTTCTACTTGAGGTTAGTGATATTTGACTTGAACTGTTTCATTCCCTAACGTATCTTTCAAGTCGTGCATATTGAAAACATAAAACTGCGAAGCATGAACACTCTAGATAGACATAGTATCAAGGAATACAATATGAAGTTTATTGCTTAACTATTAAACTTTATATACAAGATATCAACATAATCGTATGAATGCTATTGTGATTATGTATGGGTATGAGGTGAGGATTTCATCATAGTAAACAATGTTTTTACATGTGTTTTAAGGAAGTAAGTTCATGATATCTGTAGTGAACCGAAAAGGAAATCTCCAGGCGTTATTGGGGTTGTTATGTATTGCATATCTTATGAACGACCAATATGTATGATTAGTATAACCTCTCATGACTTGTTTGTGTTCTTGGTAAAACTATTCACATGAGGCCTGACTTATGTATTGGTATGACTTTTATTAGTGTAACCGATCTTAAGTAATCACCTGGGGTGTTTGTGTGACCAAATTTGGGAGAGGGGAACCGATCCTAGTAAGAGGTGCAATACATCACAAGGGGAACCGATCCTTGTATGAGGTGCAGCAAGGTTTATAGTAGAAAGGGGAACCGATCCTATGAACATGTGCAAGATGTTTTTAGGCAAAGGGGAACCAATCCTATGGACATGTGCAATACATATAAGTTAGATACCAAATATATGTGGGGAACCGATCCTAGTACCTAGTCAACCGAAATTTGGTAAGCTAGTGTGACTATGCACAATACTCACATGGAGGTAGAACCGAAACCTGTTTTGGTAGAACCGTTACACCCATGACTTGTGATTGAGTGTTACTTGATCAATCACATAGTTCTTGAAAGTCAGATGAACAAATTCTAAACTTTTTTGGAAGTGTGGTAAATCGGTTTCAAGCGAGTAAGTATGAAAAAGGACTTACAAGAGGAAAGATGTCGACAGACTTTGAACACGCGCATTAATTTGTATCTTTTATTTTTCAAAGATATTCCTTAACAGCTAAGAAGGAAGTAAATCCCAAGATCGAATTTAAATAAGTTAAGAATCTTTTAATTAAGGTTTTTTATTATATATGGAAAATAATAATTAGTAATGTGCATTTACTAGTTAAATATTTTCTAAGGAGATTTTGATCACTAATTTTGACAGTGCATTCTCAGGAATTATGAAAACCGAATTTGGAATAATATTGAATATCTTGAAAATATTTTCGGTTTTGGAAATTCCTTGGTGTCCAAACTTCCTTGTCTATAAATACTTTGAGTTTGCATTTCTAGCAAACTAATCCTTCGTGACGTTAAACTTCCTTTGTTGTACTGTTACTGGTGAAGCCGCTTATTCGGAGAGGAGAGTAACCTAATTAGGCGAAATCTCTTACGGCCGCTCAGTTTAAAGTATTCTTTGGGATTGAGAAGCTCTAGTGTGCACCGTTGGTGGGAAACTAGATATTGCGGTTTATCTTTTGTTTTTATATTGATTTGATTGACTAACGTTGGTTGAACTTTGATTGCACCTAGTTTGTTTATGCTTGAGAATCTTCTCTTCTGATATACGATTCACTCAAACTAGTTCAAGGTTTCGACAGGGATCTTTAGACTGTTGTTAGATCTAAAGATGATATTGTGATAATCCATTGTTAACAGACTCCGTTCTGTGTGTGATTGATCACAAGAGATTCAAGTAGTTGTGTGCAGGTGTTTATTGAAGATCTAAGAATATTTGAAGACAAAAAATACATGGACTCAAATGAACTAGTTAGAGAGTTGTTCAATTGCTATGAGATCTCATGTACTACACAAGACACAATTGAAGCAAAAACGATGTGATTCACTCGAATCGATTCATGAACTATAAAGCCACGGTTTGCAATAGCATTCCTTAGATTATTAAGATAAGTTCACGAACATCGTTTTTAGATATAACCACTCAAGTTCGCGGATAGGGTTCGCGGACTTAAGTTAACCGGTTAGAGTTCACAAACTCTATAAAAAATTCTCTGGTTCGAGAACTTCCGTCAGTTCGCGGACTGAAACCAAGCTACAACTCCAGCAGAAATTCTCGGGTTCGAGAACTACGCACGTTCGCGGTCTGAGTTGACTGCTCAAGTTTCGGTTTCACTTGATCAACCAAGTTCACAAAATTCGGTTCAAGTGCTAAGGACTTATACATATATGTGTTACCACAACAATGTTTATATCCCCCGGTGGTTATATTATCTAAACTCTCATTTCAATCATGGAAACATTCTCAGAGGATGTTATATAGTTGTTATCCACAAACTATCTTTCGTCAGAGCGATTTAAAAAGTGATTGAAACGTAACATGATTTTCGTTACTAGGAAATGATGAACTTGGATAAAATGAAAGATTTACCAACACATATTTCGAGAAATAGATAAGTGATATATACTCAGATCGAAATATCACATGTGTATATTCTTAGTCTATATAGTAACACGACTTCTGTCTCAATATAGGAG
Source organism: Papaver bracteatum (assembly GCA_023529315.1). NCBI lineage: Eukaryota > Viridiplantae > Streptophyta > Magnoliopsida > Ranunculales > Papaveraceae > Papaver > Papaver bracteatum. The sequence continues at coordinate 5,696,395 of JAJJWX010001246.1, forward strand.
ACAGAGTAGATAGACTTTTGAGTGATAGATAAGTTCAAGTCTCCACATACCTTTTAGTCGATGAAGATCCACTGGTTCCTTGAGTAGTCCTTCGTCTTGTATGATGATTTCCATGGAGTTCTTGAGCTCAACTACACTTTCTATCCTAGTCCGAGACCTTAGCTATAGTAGACTAAAAATCAAGACTTTATAGTTTTGATCACTAATATTGACAAACATGCTTGAGATAGATACTCATGCGAGTTCGACCGAGCAATGCTCTAACAATAGGTCCTTCACGTATTTTAACACAACAAAAAAAAAACTAAGTGTTGACATCGATATCCAGAAAACACCCAGAACTGATAGCTTACATTGTGCAAGAAAGTTCATCATTCTGATACAAGTCATAAACAGTCAACACCTTCATAATCTCAACACGTTCTTTGCTTCCCTCCCTAAGATCAACCCCATGTCCTTCACTTTGTGACCAATGCAAGTCTGGAACGACCATTTCTTGGTTTAGGATAGAATTGTATAGATTGATCTCTCGAATCCAAAGCACTCCCGTGCAGTGCATTTTTTTAGGGTTTAGATTTGTTTCTCATCCACACACACCCAAATTTACCAAAACAAGTAGAAACAGTTTTCACCCATAAACAACTGGCGACCACAGTGGGAGATTAATCTCTTGGTTGTGAAGTCAATTTATTCAATACCCAATCTTATTTGGTTGATTTCAAAATGGTTGGTCTTAGGACTCCCAAAAAAATTTCAAATCACGGTCAAAGTTCCTCCAATGAAAATACCCCCCTTCCCAGCGGTGCATCTGATGGTGTAACAGGAAAAATCCCAATATTGATCGAGTTAGCGCGGGTGCAGGAGATTCACACGAAGAAAATGGGCCTGATCAAAGAAACAATAAATGCCATACTCAATCTCCTCATCAATATGACATTAGATATGAGCGGTTCTCCTATCACGAAGATTTATACACTGGGGACTGATCCTCGCAACGATCCTCCTCAAATAAATAAATTCAATATGAACCAGAGGCTGGTAGATCAGGAAGCGGCTTCTCTAGTGGAAAGTTTATGCGAACTTTTACACCTCTCGAAGAATCAGAGGGCGGAGATATTCGCTGCAGTCAACCAGATAGCCCTGGACGTGCATTAAACTCCTTTGTGTCTAGAAGCCTCAAAAACACCAGAGATGTCTGTGAATAATGTTACATTTATAGAAGAAGACATGATGGCGGAAGAAGGTCACAACTGAGCTCTACACGTTACTGCACGCATCAAGGATTCAGAGTTCAAGAGGGCCCTCATCGACACGGGAGCATCTTCGAATGTGATTACTCTCAAGACACTCAGGACAGCCAAGATTCACCCAAGCAAGATCGTGCGACAACCTACCACGATGACATACTTTGAAGGAAACCAAACCAACACATACGGGTATGTCAATCTGAATTTATTTATAGGGCCCGCCCAATCAAAAGTGAAATTCGAAGTCATAAAAAAGGAGCCAGACTACCATATGATACTGGGGACACCATGGATTCATGACAATAGGATCATCCCCTCGAAGTATCACCAATGCCTGAAGACTATGCTGGACAAATAAGTCGTTCGGATTCCTGCATAATTTTCTCCTTACGCACCAATATGTGGAGCAGAATTGTTTGAACCAAGAGAAACTCTGCGGGAAGAATCAGAAAAAGTTCATTGCACCCTACTTCCCACGTGGGCGTCAATCTAGGAAGAGGACCGACTTGCATCATTGAAGGCTAAGTCCCATGATGCATCTTTGATGACAAGACGCACTAATTATTCTTTATCATGCGAAGCCATGACCAACGCTCACACTAAGAGGGAGCGAACTTTTGTGGCGAGCCATGATCAAAAAGGGAAAAACGTGCACCGACGCCGCTGTTAGCAATTAACAGGGGAGACTGCTACCCAGTGTTTCCGCCCAACGGAATGCTACAACAACGATGAGGCACAATAAGAAGTGCTAGATACTCCACGACAGCTGCAAGATGGCACTAATTCCACAACTGATGAGCTCGAAATCGTTAACATCGGGAATGAAGAATCTCCTAGGCCTATCTCCACCAGCTCAACCTTGTGTACGGATTAACGCACGAAGCTCGTGGAACTTCTCAAAGAGTACCAGGACATATTCGCTTGGACGTATGAAGAAATTCTCGGTTTAGATGAAAAATTGGTCACCCATCATCTACATGTCATACATGGATCCAAGACGGTTAAACATTCTCCGAGGTAGTTTAGACACGAGGTAGAAGAGAAAATCAAGACTAAGATTCAGAAGTTACTAGATGCTGGCTTCATCAAACCCATTCATCATCCAACCTGGTTGGCTAATGTGGTTCCAGTAAAAAATAAAAATGGACAAATCAGGTGCTGTGTGGATTTCAGAGACTTGAAAAGATGCTTCCCCAAAGATGATTTTCCTCTACCTAACATCGACATGTTAGTGGATGCCACCAGTAGACACGGCGTGTTCTCCTTTATGGATGGATATAGCGGCTACAATCAGATAAGGATGTATGAGAATTACGCGAGTAAGATATCTTTTCGAACTCCTCTCGAATTTTTTTAATATACTGTAATACCATTTGGTTTAAAGAATGCCGATGCAACATATCAACGCGCTATTACGACAATCTTCTACGAAATGATGCATAAGAAAGTTAAAGACTATGTGGATGATATAGTAGTCAAATTAAAAGCTCGAGCGGCCCACACATGACTCTTACGACAAGTGTTTGAGTGTCGTGAATACAAGTTGAAGATGAATCCTTTGAAATGCGCTTTCGGCGTTTCTTCAGGAAAATTTATGGGATTCCAGGTGACTGTTGAGGGAATCAAAGTGGACCCATCCAAGAACCAAGCTATCCTCACGATGACGCCTCCGCGAACTGTGAAGGAACTCCAAGGATTCATGGGCAAGGTGGACTACATTCGACATTTTATACCTGGTATATCCCAGCTTGTTGCTTCATTCACCCCCTTGCTGAAAAAAGGAGCAAGTTTTGACCGCACTACAACAGGAAGCATTTCAGAAGATTCAACGAATATTGTCATCTCCAAATCATCATAAAGGGTTCGCCTATTATGTCATCCCGGACGAGAGCGAGCACGGGACATCTTCAGATATACTGAAGCCAACACCTCAAGGGGGAAGCCTCAAGAAGATAGCGATGTCCGCAACATCAGTGACAGACGCTTTCAGAATTTCATCTCCCGTAGAAGAAGTGGTTGCGTTTCCAAAGGAGATTGCACCTGGGACTTAAGAGGTACATATAGATTCTCCATGAAAAGAGCTTCATCATATTTTCAGAGCCTATTAGTTAAGTCATTCGCATGAAGGAACTTCCCTACTCCTCAAGACACGATCCAAAGGTGATAATAGCAGAGGAGTGTGACTGGGGACTCCTTAGCACTTCCCATCTCAAAGATGGTGAATTTATAGATATGCAAGCATGCTATCATTATGATTCCAAGATGTCCAAAGACGAGGATATACTCAAGAGAGTAGACGCATTGTCAAAGACCAGTGATATTCCTGGACGTCTATTAAACGCAACGCATATGTAAAGACGGCCTCATGAACCCATCGTGCCAACGTCCATCAAGTCTAAGGATCAGTGGATGCTCGTGGGAAGGGGACTATCTCCCTCTTTTTCATTCCATGAGGCAACATCAAGGAAGCTATCGGTTCCACCATTAGCTTCTCCCTCGAGACATGCTCTACCACTATATGAAGACCTCTAAGTTCGTGCCTGTAGATATCACGCCTCTTCCTGCCAGTCTCTTCTGATCACAGCTGTAGCTAAGAACTTTTGTTCATTAGTTGATACCAGTGCCCGAGCTTCACCAAAGAAAAAACCACCACGGACAGAGGTAATCCAAACTTTTGTATATTTTATTTTCCCATGGAGAAGTAATAGAGTCACGGAGGAGAGATGGAGATATATTTATTATGGTAAACTCACCGACCATACAAGATAGAACCATATAAATCATGCTTGGGGACTGAGGCTCAGCATGAAATTCCTTCACCATCAGTTAAGGACTTCTTTAACACAAGAGAGATGGCCAATCAAGGAGCATGTAATTCGCAAGGGAAAATTAAACTGAAGAAGAAGTCGCTTCAACGCTCTCTCTCCGGGAGACGCCCATCAGAAGCCGCTTCGATGTTCGCTTTAGAAGATGCTTCAACGCTCTCTCCAGGACCCACCTCGACGTTCGTTCTAGAAGCTGCTTCAACGCTCTCTCCAGGATCCGCATTGACATTCTCTTCAGAAGCTGCTTCAATACTATCTCCGAGACCCGCCTTGACGTCCGCTTCAGAAGATGATTCAACACTCTCTCCCGGATCCACGTCGACGTTCTCTACAGAAGCTGCTTCAATGCTCTCTTCAGGAGCCGCCTCTACGTTCGCTTTAGAAGCCGCTTAAACACGCTTTCCGGAAGCTACATAACCGTTCTCTTTGGGAGCTGATTCAACATATTTTTTAGAAATTACTTCAGAAGGCTTTTAAGAATATTACTCATGATAGGGCTCGTCCTAATCAGATTCGGGGATTACGACATCGTCATAAATAATTTGAGAATCCAACCAAACATATGCCTAATCTACCTGGGGCCAACGGATATCATGCTAGGGGAACACCCACCTGGACGCCTCTTGAACGTGACATGCTCCAAGAACAGGACGGCCCATCTCTCCTGGTAACATCTAACTTTGTCTCATAAGTTTTATCTTTATTTGTTACCATCTAATGCCTACCCCACAATAGTGCAACCATTGCGTGCTAGGCATGGGACTTAATGTTGATGGTGGATTTTAGTTCAGGGATAAAATTGTAAAACCAAATTTAATGCGCTGACATCCTGCAAAGAGTAAAGCCGTTTGATAATGTGTTGACATCCTGCAAAGGGTAAAGCCGTTTGATAAGTGATGAGTACCTCTTCACTATATTTATTCGAAGCAATTCAATAAATACATAAAATTCACCCAAAATGGTGCATGTAGCAACAACCCCAAATATTCTGTGAATTTTTTAGCATTATTAATTAATGCATGATTTGCCTAGTATTTCCTGTGTTGTTCCTAGCCGAACTCTTATTATTAGCATGACATGACGACTGAGTGTTCACTCTCAGCAGAGTAACATGAATCTCCAAGTTCCAATTTTGAGACATGCACGAAATACCCGTACGGGCTACATCACTCTCCAAAGAGAATCTTGCATCGATGCACTTTGGTTAGCCGATCGAGCATGCTTAATTTCCTTAAAGGAAATCTGGATTGTCCATATCAGTCTCAGAAACGATCACGGCCACGCAAGTTGTCCGCATAATTTAACCAGCCTAGACAAACCCTAGTAGGAGAAGGCGATCACCGTGATGACCACCGGCGGGCCAAATTATGCCCCAGCCGGTCGAACACCATAGCATACTTCCTAGTGCACCAAACGCCAGCCCTAAAATAAGGTGGCCGCGCTGCTTTGGAAGAAGCTCGAGCGAGCAAGACTGTTCAGGGAAATCTTAAAGCCATCACGACCGTCCAACTTCGCCAGCCTGGTTGTACGGATAAGATCACCCCATGAATGATCTGGTAAGTGCTAACACACACGTTGGCGAGCCCACTTCTCCCTCACCCGATCGGTTTTCTCACGGCAAGGCCATGGAGCAATGAAACGATTGCTCAAACCATTTTAGGGAAGCACGGATTTCCAAACCGTTTGGCCAAAGTCACATGTGCGTGACTGTTTCAAAACCCTAATTAGGGTTTGCGGAAATGCACATCTATCGTAGTTTGATCGCGACCATTCATCTTCGCCAGCCTTAACAGAGGGTGTAGATATAGACTTAAGAGGTCCCAAGGATGTCGACGTGATCGCCGTGGGCCCATCTTTGCGTGTGACCGATTGGCCTAGGCAGATTATGGCCCGACACCTCGAAATGCACGCCAAAAAAGTGGCATGCCACACGACCTTTAAATCCTTTGCGACAATGAGTTTCTGTCGCAAATCGATAACGACCACTTATCTCTGCCGGTCAATTTGAGCGTCCTAGATCGAATCTTCGTGGGACCGAGAGATGTAGACATGCACGTCGTCAGGCCGTCTCCATGCATGTCTGGTCGGTCCCTCCAAAATTATCGCCCATGCTAGGATTCGATCAAGCCAAAGAGGGGATGTTTGCATACCTATAAAAACCCTAAAATCCATCAACGACAGCACACATCCGCCGTAAATCATCTTGTCCGTCCAACTTTTCCAGCTTGGACGGACGGCTTGGATTAAGAGTTAGGAGATCAATGAAATTCCTCAATGATCACCGTCCGCCACTCTGTCACAGGGAGTGATCGACAAGATGGTGTCCCGCCTACGTGACCTCCAAACGATCACTCGAAGATGGTTGTACGTGTTGTCATTTTTAGACGCTTAATCCGCGACTTGCTCGATCAAGATTTAAAACAACGATGTTTTATGCATATCGATTGTTTTGAGCTGCTTGCTTAAAAAAGATGCATTACATGCATCGAGCGTGCACGATATTTCACGAATATAGAATTCTTAAATAACTTAGTTATTTTACTTAATAGAACCATATGTTATTTCCTTCGGCGGGTCTCATGACTCGACCTACTCATTCGAGACATCAAACATGTCAGAAACCGGGGGGTACTTACTAGGGTATTGGTCTGGCGGTTTACAGCGTGCGGCGTGCAACGCGCTCATTACGAGAACGTGCCCGGAGGCATGGACGGTTAATGATGATGATGGAAGTGGACAAAGGTGTGATCATGTGACAATCACCTACACGACCCCACTACTCCGTCACTCAACTTCCTCAACTTCCTACGAGATGAGGGTTGCGCTCAATAACTTATATAAATAGGTCATTCACCTATTTTAACACAACACAGAAAAAACCAAGTGTTGTCATCGGTATCCAGAAAACACCCAGAACTGATAGTTTACATTACGCAAGCCAGTTCATTATTCTGATACAATTCATAAACAACCAATACCTTCATAATCTCAACACCTTTTTCGCTTCCCTCCCTAATATCAATCCCATCTCCTTCACTTTGTGACGAAGCAAGTCTGGAACAACCATTTATTGGTTTAGGCCATAATTGTATAGATTTATCTCTCGAATCAAAAGCACTCCCGTGCAGTGCATTTGTTTAGGGTTTAGATTCATTTCTCATCCACACACACCCAAATTTACCAAAACAATTAGAAAAAGTTTTCACCCCTAAACATTAGCAATGTAAAGTTTCAATACTTATGCCGGCATGTTTTTTTAAAGTTACATTGCCGACTGCACAAGGGACGACAAGGTTTTTAACTGGCAGACTGCCAGCCCTGGAAGCAGAAATTATTTGCATACCAGGGTCGGCAAGGTAATTAGACTAATACCTAGTCGGTTGTTATATAGCCGTCGGGGTATTATGTTATCGACCCAGCCGTCTATGTATTGGATAAAATACCTTCTCCTGATGCCTAAAATCTTCATTAGGTCTGCATGGTTATAAATTACGATCTTGCCGACAATATTATAGCCGGCACGTTGGTGACCAAATACCATTCCGACGGTTAAACAGAAGTAAATCAACTCTTGATGCCTAAAATCATCATAAGGCCGGCATGGTTGTAAAATATGACCTTGCCGACTATAGCATAGCCGGCATGCTAATGACCAAATACCTTTCCGGCTGTTACACAGAAGAAAATGAACTCCTGATGCCTAAAATCAGCATAAGGTCGACATGGTCACAAAATTTTGACCTTGCCGGTCGGAAGTAGTCGGCATACCGTGGAAACAAAAACCTCGCCGGAGAATTCAAAATTCAAATTTTTGGAAGTACAATTGCATTGATTGACTTGTAATTAGGCACTATAACGGAAAAATTTGGGCACAATCCTATAAATACACTCTCTCTACAAAACAACACACAACTATTTGCATATACTCTCCAAAGCTCATACCATCATACACTCCATCTAACTCACCCAATAGCTCTACAAAAAACAACGACATCATTTGATTGAAATGAAGATTTGGAAATCACCAAAGCTTGGTACGCGGAAACTAGAATTAGAAGGCAGTCCTCCGTAAGGGTGGATGCCATAAACTTTGGGGCTAGGGTATACAACAAATATAGGTAAGAGTTTGGGAATCCAAATGGAAGAAGTGTTTAACAAATTCATGTTAGGAGCCTAGTCATAGAAAATACGATACTTGCTTTTTTGGCTATCCAAAAACCGATTTTAAACACTAGCTACTTTGGCTACTCCATTGAACAATTTGTAAGTATTTTTGTGGTTTATTTTACGTGATCCATGTTGTTTGATCTTCCTACTAAACACCACTAACAAATTAAGTTTGTGTTTGTTTTTGTAGCATGAAGTTGTCAAAGCGCGCTACTTGGGGGAAAAGGGGGAAGCATTCGCATTCGATGCAAGCTATGAATTCATGGTCTCCAAAATACCGGAGTATGCCCCGGACCTCATGCATGCCGGAGATGAATGGGAGTCCTCCAACGAAGATTGATGGTTTTAGTGTAGGTTTTGTGGGTAGATATCTATGTAAACCCTCACGAGACTATAACTCGTCCATTTGGGTCGCCTAGGGGTTCAAAGGCTTGATGTAATGCTAAGTGCATTAGTTTTTCCGTCGACAAGGAGTTAGGTTTTATGTTTCAATCAATGTAGTAACCAAAATTGCATGAATAAAGTGAATTACATCTTCCCATATTTTGTTTTCCGTTGAGTATAATTACAGGTCGGCAAGGTTAGAAATCATTATCATGCCGACCATAGGTCAACCGGGAGTGTTAAAAATTATTTGCATGCCAACTATATTATAGATATAGACGACATGGTAGGAAATATTTACATGCCGACCGTTAGATTGCTGGCCCAAGATAGTCGGCATATTCTTCATTCAAAGACCATTCCGGCCGACAGATGGTCGGTGTGTTATGCATCCGTGGACCATGCCGGCAAGACTTAGTCGGCATCTTATTCAAACGTCGACCAAGCCGGCGTATCTAAGTCGGCACCTTATTCAAACCTGGACCTTGCCGACCTTTCATATTTTCAAAATTAAATTTTTTGATCGAAATCGAACTCATAAGACTGATAAAAGGTTTAATCTACTGAATTTTCATTTTCAAAATTTTAATCTAAACTCAATTAATTAACCTAATCATATTTTTTAGTGTTAATTAAACAAGGGCATATTAGCCATATAGAAAATACAAGGTTAAGGGGTGGCTTCTTTACTTCAAAATGTCTTGGGTTTTGTCTCATTAGGTATACCCCAATTAATCTGGATATACCCCAATCAAGCCAGGTAAATGTTCGCATTTCTTCATTTAGTTAATAATAGTAAAAATAATGGAAGAAGTTTAAATGAAAAATAAAATGCTCCAAACCCGAGTCATCAGTGCGTCCAAACCAGACACGCACAGGACGAGCACGGTTTATAAAAACGCGTCCGTGCAAACCCAGGTTATTAGTGATTTTAAAGCAAAAATGTTGCTTGGTTCATTTATACTAGATGGATAAAGGCTTGCAGGGAAGTAGTTGATATCATAATTACAGGGAACTGAACTACTCAGCTGACAGCTTAAAAAAAAAGGATCAACTTAAGGTGCTGGCGAAAGAATTACTCATACTGGGAGACCTGAATTTTTAAACAGAATAGAACTGCCTAATGTAATGTACTACATATTTTGCAAGTAACCTTTCTATCTCTGCTAGGGTTGTTGGCTTTGATGGAGAGTAGTCCTTTCATACTAACTGCAGGTGCAAATCCTAGTCCAGTGCAATGGATTGACCCCCACTGGTGTGAAGAGTAGAGAGTTCAACTCTCGTAAATAAATCTTGGGGTGGCGTTTGGGATACTGGCAGTGAGGCCATACCAGGCAGAATGCAGTATCGTAAATAAAATTACTTCATCAGCAACTCGTTCTTAGCTAAAGTGTGATCGATATAGCAGCAAAAACATTCGAGAATACTCGAGCAGCACGAGTAATAATAAGTTTTCCCAAGAAATCACACAATTTGATTTGAATTCTAAATTCAAGAGAATACTGATCATCCAGAACGATGCCTATTATATTACATAAGAAGATTGATTACAACTTTGGGAAAATTTAAAAAAAAACCTACGAAAGCTCTTAAAGGTACAATAGGCCAATTGTATAATGCAACAAACATAAGTGTGGCAAAAGAAAAGATGGTATAACAAGCTATAGCAAGTTTGTTTTCTGAACTATTCCAATGAGAATTCGTCGAGCCATATAAGCACTTCATTCCTCTTCATGTGCAAAACATTCCAAAAGACAAACAAACAATGACTATCAGAGAATTAATAGAGAAATAACAAAGGGAAGTAATACAAAGATGAAAAGGGCTTGATTCAAGTACCAGAATGAAGCTCCACGTTCTGCCTGGATCATTGTACCGAGCAAGCATACAACCTTCTTTAGGTTTAAGACCATCTCTTAGAACTGCACGGCGTAAGCTTTTTTCTTTTTCAGCAACTACTTCATCAGTAGGTTTGCCACTAAATTTTGTCACGACGGCATACCCTCCTTCTACCTTTCTCAAGCTAAGTGCTTCTAATTCTGGTTCTGGTAGACTGCATTAATGCAGAGAAAAATTAATTAGACTGCAATCATTTTGGACGGCAAAACAATTTAGGAAAAATGGCCTCATTCGACATTTCAGGTAAGGAAACTAGAACAGCACATCTAGGTGACCCAAATCACAAAATTAAGTTCACCTGCTCAAATCTTTCTCCGATGGCAAAACAATTTGGATGGATATATTTGATTGTTTGTTATCGAAAGCTTGAGTAAAGACTGGAGTTGTCATTTTTATTTTCTCCTTCGTAGAATTCTTCCCAAATATGTATCTACAAACACAAAAAACAGCTTTCTGTCAAATTCATTTCTGAGTTGGAAAAAAGAACAATGAAAACTCAATTTCATATTCCAACACTCACCCAGCGACATCATTGAAGCCAGTCGAACCTGCTAATTTCTCACCTTTCTTTTCTACAATAACAAAGGGAAAATACTTCCGAACCTGCCACATGAATTACATCTCAAAATCCATTTACAAAAAAAGTCTAGAATGAAGCCACAGTGCACTAGACTTTTCGTGTACGAATGACAATGTACCTCATAAGTTGCAGTTCTTCTCAATATTTGATACTTTGGCGTCTCTAAGTCCGGAGTCTTGTATGGTCGCAGCTAATAGAGAGTTCAACATCATATTTTCGGCATCAAATACAAATATATACTAAATTCGAAATCTGTGCAGTATTTTAATAGAATTCAGTACTCGTTACCAGATAGTTCCAAGGCTAATGTACCTGTTTTATAACATCCAGCAAGCCTTCAACAGAAAAGTAGTCATTGTTCTTGATGGAATCCCAATAATCCTATTAGGAAAATTCATAAAGTAAACTCTCTATAAAATTGTTCCAAACTTGAGTGTATGTAGAAAATTGTCGTAGGAAAATGCAAAGTTTTACCAAATGACTGCAGAATTTTTGATTCTTGGGGTTTATACCCATGACGGATGTTCCTGTGAAGACTAGCTCAGGCTTCCAAGGTAATATCACGAAAGGCATTATCATAGTCCACCTTGTTGTTATCTCATTAGGTCCTGTCTACATTCCGAAAAATGAAAACGCATTTGACATCAAGATAACAAACCAAGACAAAATCGAATTCATAAAACAGTTCATACAGTAAATATTCGGGCATTCAGTATCAATTCCTAGAAACACCTACAACAGAAGGCATCAAGCACAAGCACTTCTGCCAACAGCATAGTCAGTTTGGCAATTTTGTGTACCCTTACATATAAACACCCATGATCTGTCAGACACCAATAACCACCTTCTCAGGCCTAGAAGTCTATTTATCTGCAAACGCCGCAGCGCTGTGTAATTGTATGACCCATCCAGACAACACCTATCAGTCCGACCTCCTAGCTAGTTTTCATGTCATGATGATCTTAAGGCAATTTTGGTATAATCTCGCAAATTCTTGTACTTGTTTCATTTCTAAAACATCTAATGCAACTAATGTTACAGGAATTTGACTAAAACATCTACTGAACAGCTTATTAGAACTAGGGTAGGAGCCAGGCAAAGTGGAGGCAAATTGACTCCCATAGCCTATTAATGCAAACTTTCACAAAACCCACTCCTAAAATTTTCTATTCATTCATTGTTTGTCCCTGCACTCTCGGAAATTTAATGTTTTTTTGCCCCATTCTGCCTTCAATACTTGAGAGTTTCGACGAAATTAACCAAAGCATGGGTATTAGAATTAATCAACAGAAATGCACACACCTGTTTTGCCCAATGCAATTGGAAGTCTGGTGTAAAGAGTTTCTTCAAGAGTGCAATATTAAAGAGATACCCACTGATACTGTCATGTTTTGTAATTGGGTCTCTAAATTTCACACTTTCATCATACATGGTTGGATCAATCCCTTGTTCATCGAAAAGATGAGGTAAATCTTCATATAAGAAATCCACAAGCTTCTTTATATCACCACCCACTGATTCTGTTCTTGATGAATCAACTAAGCTGCATTTTAGTGCTAGTTTTGCATTTCTAGGCAGTTTAACTTGCCGGAAAGAGATTCCGGTTAGTTTTGATTGCTGGGAAGTGATGGATAGATGAGAATTTGGCCTGAAAGTTTGATTGGGAAGACGAGTAGCCATTTTCTGGGTATCTAGTAATTTGATGGGGTTCTGTATGCTGTGGGGGGAGTGAGATGAGAGCGAGACATAAATCTTAGCTTCAAGTTTTCTGGTTGGCAACGGTTGGTTTTGGTATGTGAAGCTCTGTGCTCCACGTTTCAATTTCGGGAACACTTGCCCTCTTCCGATACTGTTTTTTGGGTTTTTTTTTTTTTTTTTGACTGAGATTTTTTTGTTTTGGTTGGATACCACCGCAAAAGTCAATCTCAAAAACAAATTGTTTCACAAAAACATTCTTTTTACAGATCATTTTCAATATTTATATGGGTTAATACCAGTTCATATAGGACAAAAAAATCCAGGCGATCCTCATCATTGGATTGGTGGACTGGTATCATCCCCTAGTATAACTGATATCAGCCCATATAAATCAGGATCATTTTAAATTTAAATTTTAGAAGTTAAAAAATTACTTCTAAATTGGTATCAGAGATTCAGAATAAGCTAGGGTATCCAAGCCTCTTAAAGCACCTGAATCTTGAGTCAGGTTAAGAATACGAAAAAGAGCTACAAAATAAGACGCTCAAAGTTGCAATCTACAAAAAACCATTTGACCGACTGCAAAGCAAATTGACCATTTTTTTTTGAATAAAAATCCTTACAATTACTACATATATATATATAAAAAGCCTTAGAAGGTCAGATTACAATTACTACATTGAAACCCAAATATATATTACCGTGCATCAAATATAAAAGCTAAGCAGAAACAAGTACCAGTGTGAGGTGTATAAGTGATTGCAATGCTGTGACTCGAACTTGATCTCCCAAACACAAGCCAATTTGGTTATTCTTAGCTTCATAAGCGAACCTATATGCTCTAATTGTGTTTAAGCACGATGTGTATACATGCAGACACAATTATATGCTTTTCGAGGACTTCTCTCCCAATGCTTCAAGCGAAACAAGACTATTTAAGTAGAGAGATGCCTCTAGGTGTAACTTCGGCTGATCATCCCAAAGTTCTTTCAAGGTTGAAGTTTTTGGATCAAAACAGAAGAGAACTCCCAGAAGCAATAGTAGAATCTGGTTGCTCTTTGTAACTGTAATTGGATGATACCATCTACAATACTTCGCTTTAGTGTCATCCCATGGTATACCAAATTCTTTTTTCCAACTCCAGTATTTGTCGACTTCATCTTCTCCCATGTTGCATTTTTTTCTCCCGTGCTGGGATTACAGATGTAAATAGGATCGAAAATTAAGTCATGTTCGACCGAGATACATACCAAACCATTGCATGAAGCGACAAGTTTGGACAAGGAATCTGGCGGAGCAAAGGGATGATTATCGAACTTGGCGAGTGTCTAGTAGTGCACATGCATATCAATATCATCATACTGTTTTCCATCGCATAATTGATTAAATTTGCACAATTTATGTGTCCCGACCACAAGTAGGAGACTTAATTTTGTACTTCTCAGTAAAACTTCCCAAGGTTTACTAACCAACTTTTTTTTTTTTTTTTGCTTTGATACAATCAGCTGGGCTAAATCCCAAAACCAAAGAAAAAAAAACTTACAGAACCTCAAAAACAAAAACTAACCAAAAGAAAAAAACAACAACAAAAAGCCCAAGACCTTCACCTATAATAAATTTTCCTACTGCTATCTTCCAGTAGAATAGTCTGAAACTCAGAACTAAACTGACTGGTAACAAGTCTAATGAACTTGCAATTTGGATGAATTCCAACAGGAAAATCAGCTGCTCTGTTTGTTTCTCTGTAGCAGTGACTAAACTTAACCCTTTCAAATTGTCTCAACATAGAGCAAACCCTTCTCCATATGGTCGGTAAATTCCAAAGTGGTTTAGGATCCTTTATCTTAAGGAGAAGATATATAACCATTGAGTCAATACTAATATGAATCTTGGAAATCTTGTTCTCAATGGCTAACTTCAGACCAATTTCAACTCATTAGAGTTCATGTGCTGCTACTGAAATAGGCTGACTTCCTCCAAAAGCACAGTCCACAATTGTACCACTTCTAATTCTTAGAATAGCTCCAAATCCACCAGAGTTCTCAGTTAAGGAACCATCTGAATTGATCATAACCTCATATTCATCAGGACCATTCCACCAGCAAGGCTTCCAAACCTTATGAGTAAAAATACAATCTATATTCCAGATTTTCATAAAGTTTCTATTTTCAGGAATATCACTACAAGATCTAGTATGGGCACTAAGTTTGAGTTGAATATCTTGAATAATAAGAAGGCTGACCTGCAAAGAAGATTTCTTAGTAGCATCAAAAATTATGTTGTTTCTTTCTCTCCAGATCTGGTAAATGAATCCAGTGAATACCAACTTATTTATAGAGCTAATCAAATCATTACCAACAAAGTAACTAAGGCACCATTGGATCTATATGTCCTATGTCTGAGTAGAGCCTCTAGAGAAGCCAAGTTTCAGTAGTAAACCATTCTAGGGCAGAGAAATGGAAATCATGGAATAGGTGAGCAACATATTCTCTGCCATTATCACATAGCACACACTTATCAGCATCAGTAATCCCCCACTTTAGAAGTCTGACTCTGGTCTTCAGTCTATTATGCAGAGCTAACCAAGTAATAAAGGAATGTCTAGGAATATGAAGCTTGAACCAAACAAGGGAATGCCAGAACACATGAGCTGAATGAGCAGATATGGCTTTATAAGTATCTTTTATAGAAAATCCTTTTAGTGTTAGGTCTCTAAACAATAACATCCTCATGTTGTGAACTCAGATCAACAATAGCAATCTTGATGAAAATATCAGCAGCAAGTTGAGAAGTAGGAGCAGGAAAAGACCAATCATTGCCTTCAATGAAATCAGACACCATAGCATTTTAATTTGGAAAGTACTGAGCAATAATGTCATCAGGATCAATCCAATCAATAAGCTTACCATTTGGATGCCAATGGTCTAACAGGAAGGAAGTTTGAGATACATTGCCTATAATGTGGCCTATTTGGGCTTTAGCTATATCTCCATGTTCCAATATTCTCCCCCAACACCAAGAAGAATCCTGAGGAGTTTTTAATTTCCAGAAATATCTATTCTTATAAGATTTTTATACACCCATCAGTCCATACAGAATGTCTATCAGTAATTAGCTCCCATATATGTCTCAGGTTAAAAGAAGTATTAGAGACTGAAAGATCTTTAACTCCTAATCCCCTATCTTCATAAGATAAACAGACAGTAGACCAATTTATGGGGTTATGTTTTTTCCCTAAGTCAGACCCAGACAACAAAAATCTCTTGAAAATGCTAGTTAGCTCCTTGATATCCCTTTGAGTAAGCACAAACCAAGAAAACCAAAATTGTATCATGCCAGTAAGGACTGCTTTAATGAGTCTAAGTATACCAGGAAAAGCCAAGTAATTTTCCTTCCAAGTTTTCACTCTAGCCAAAACTTTAGAAATAAGAGGAGCACAATCTGCATATGAGAGTTTGGTAGAAAGCAGAGGCAAGACCAGATATCTAATAGGAAGTTTATCTGAAATGCAATCAAGGCAAGATGTAATACCAGTAAGCATTGTAGTCTCCAGAGCAGCAGCATAAAGAGCGGTTTTTTCCTTATTAACTTCAAGCCTAGAACAACTGCTGAAAGTATCCAAACAACTCTTGACAGTGGTAGAATCACCCAAAGTGCCCTTAAAAAATACCAGCACATCATCAGCAAAGCATAAATGAGTTAAATTTGTTAAAGACAATCTTAGGTGAAAACCATAAGAACCCTGAGTAACTTGTTGTTGAAGTAAACTATTGAATATCTTTATAACAATTACAAACAGTTATGGGGAAAGATTCCTCTTTTGGCACCAAAGAAACCATAAGGAGCTCTATTTATAAGTATAGAATATTTTGCAGTGGACATACACAAGCTAATCCAGTTAAGAAACTTTTCAGGAAACCCCATTTCTTCATAGTACACAACACAGCCTTCCAATTGGCAGTATCATAAGCTTTTTTAAGATCAATTTTAAGAGAACATCTTGGAGTGCCTAATTTCCTATGATAATTCCTCACCACCTCATATGCAACCATGATGTTATCTTGGATGGCCCTACCAGACACAAAAGATGACTGGTTTACACTGATTAGATCCTGCAACACTCTTTTCATTCTTAAGGAAATAATATTTGTTATGCACTTGTAAATCACATTGCAGCAAGCTATAGGTATAAAATCAGAGACCTTAGAAGGATTATCACATTTAGCAACTAAGGTAATAAAAGTGTTGTTGATTTCTTTTAAGATTCTAGACTTAGAGAAAAAAAATTGAATAACAACAACAAAATCATCACCCACAATTGACCAACACACTTTGAAAAAATGACTTGAAAATCCATCATGGCCAGGAGCCTTGTTTGAGCCAATAGAAGAAAGAGCTAAGAAAATTTCATCTCTAGTGACTTCTTTGATTAAACGCTCAGTAGTATCAGAATTAACAATAGAAGGAAAATGTAAAGCATTTATACTACTAAAATCAGAGTTAGTAGTACCTTCCTCATCAAATAGGTTTGAGTAAAATTTAATACATTCCTTAGCAATAGGAAGATCCTCATCCAAGACTTCACCAGAAGAAGAAGTGATTGATAAAATATTGTTTCTATATCTTCTTTCCTTCATGGAGTTAAAGAAAAAAGAAGAGTTTGAGTCTCCAAGGTCTAACCACATGACTCTAGACTTCATTTTTAACATTGATTCTTCATATTTAGCCAAAGAAGAATACTTCTTAACATCATCTCTTTCTTTAGAAGCTACATGGGGACAAAGAGGTCTTTCTTGCACTTGTAATTGAGCTTGCTGCATTTCTTTTTTTTCTTCCAAAACCTTAGCAGACATGACCTGAAACCTTTCTTTCTTCCATTTTATAATAATGTGCTTCAGTATTTTAAGCTTAGCCACTAAAACAAACATAGGGTTTCCATTAATTTTATGCTGACAATTATTATTAATCAAGCTCAAGAAATCTGGCTCCTCAGTAATGAAATTATAGAATCTAAAAGGGGGAGGGCCATGTTTCTTCTTTTCAAAGATAGTAGTAATCCCAGGAGAGTGATCAGATATACCATTAGTAAGAAATTCAGCTTTAGAGTCTTCAAACTGATTTATCCACTCCAAATTAACAAGAATTATGTCCAATTTTGAAGCAATTTTTCCTTCTCCTTGTTGTTGATTACACCAAGTGAATAAACTCCCTGAATAATGTAGATCAAATTAATAAGAGTCTTGAACACAATTTTGGAAGTCTGATAGTTGACTAGAAGTAACAGCTGCCCCTCCCACCTTTTCATGAGAGTAAAGAATGAAATTGAAATCCCCCATTATCATCCAAGGCCTATTAACAAAATCCACTAATTCATTCCACGGAAAAACCCTTTGTCATGGATCATTAAAACCATACACAAAAGTAAGAATGAAATTAAAATTTCTAGAAGTAGACACATCCAGAAAGATAGTTTGGTAAGAAGTATGTAACACTGAAATAGTCACTTCTAAAGGATTCCATCCAATCCAGATTCTCCCTGAATTGTTATTAGTATAGTTATCCACAAACTGCCAGCCAGCTTGGATATTATTTCTTATTTGAACTTTATTAATTTATTGAACATGAGTTTCAATAATGCCCACAATGGATAATTTATTCTGTCTAATTAAGATACCTACTTCTACATGTTTGAGGGGATCATTTAGACCCCTCAAATTCCAAGCTGCTACTTTAAACTGTAGTTGCAGAATAACCTACAACTACACCCTCAATAGAATTAGTAAAAACTCAAGAAGTTCTTGATGATGAATAACAATTTTCTTATTAATGTTCTCAATTGATTACAAAGAAGTATCTAAATGGAATTAGAATAGTTACAACTTTCTCTATTCTCTTTCCTAAGATATTTTCTAACACTCACTAAAAGAACCTCCCGAATTTTACATTTGAACTCCTATTTATAGTAAAATTTATACAACTGATATGAATTATGAAGTATCGCAACTCATACTCGCAACATTATTCCATCCT